>OY728147.1:1910850397-1913842897 GCA_963277665.1 Viscum album
ACGTCATGCGGTGAGGACGAAGTCTGTGCAGTTTAACGTCATGCAGTGAGGACAAAGTCCATCCAGTTTAACGTCGTGCGATGAGGATGAGGTATACACCCCGTGCTGGTCTGGTCCGTACTCAGGGGGAAGAAGGCATTTATTAGGGAGTGGCTAGGCCAGGAAAGGGGATACCAGTGTCACTACGTATCCTACGAGGGTAGGAATCAAGCCGTACGTAGTTCTCTAAAATCCGTGCAGTTTAACGTCTTGCGGTGAGGAAGAGGGATATTATTAGATTCCATGCAGTTTAACGTCATGCGGCGAGGACATGAATACAGCTCGTGCATGTCTAGTCCGTAAACGAGGGATGGGGCATTTTTTTTGTTTTTGAGATTGCTAGGCCAGGGTGTGGAATTCTAGCGTCACTACATATCCTGTGAGGGCAGGAATCAAGCCCCACGTAGTTCTCTAAAAGACGATACACCTCGTGCAGGTCTGGTCCGTACACGAGGGAAGAGGGCATCTTTTGAATTATCTTTTCCGTGCAGTTTAACGTCATGCAGCTCGGATGAAATCCGTGCAGTTTAACGTCGTGCGGTAAGGACGTAGGTGACCAGACATGAAAAGAAAAAGTCAGGTATGCGCAGTTTAACGCCATGTGGTGAGGATGAGTTCTGTGCAGTTTAATTTCATGCAGTGAGGACGATGAATACACCCCATGTAGGTCTGGTCCGTACATGGGGGGAGGGAGCATTCTTGACTTTTATTATCTGTGAAGTTTAACGTCATGCGGTAAGGACAAACTCCATGTAGTTTAACGTCATGTGGTGAGGACGTACTCCATGCAGTTTAACGTCTTGCAATGAGGATGTACTCCCTGCAGTTTAACGTCATGCGGTGAGGACTTAAATCACAATTGGTCTCTATGTGAAATATTTCTTTAGGAATCTCTCATTTGTAGGGGAATTATTGAATTGTCCATCCATGGAGATCAGGGTATATGCTCCGTTAGAGTAGATCTTGTGTACAACGTGTGGTCCCTCCCACTTGGGCTCCAGCTTTGGAGGATTCTTTCTAGGTATCATTGGGATCTGGAGGACCAATACCAGTTCTCCTTCCATGAAAGACCAAAGACAGACCTTTTTATTGAAGGCTCGTGCAATCCGATTCTGGTAGACTTCCAGATGGTGGAAAGTGTGCAGTCGCTTCTCGTCTAGCTGTTCCAATTCCCCTAGCTGCTTTTCTGACTGCTCATCATCGTACAATTGATCACAGATGGAATCAAATAGTGAGGGAAGTTGGAGTTCAATGGGCAGGACCGCCTCTGTGCCGTACACTAATGAGTACGGGGTGGCCCAAGTAGCGGTGCAGATTGTGGTTCGATAAGCCCACAATGCAAGGAGGAGTTTATCCAGCCATGACTTCTTTTCCTTGTCCACCATTTTCTGGAGAATGTTGGACAGGGTCTTGTTAGCCTATATCTGTCCATTGGCCACTTCATGGTAGCGGGATGAGTGGCTAGCCTTGATACCATATTCGTGGTATAGTTTCTCCAATTCAGTAGAGCAGAAGTTGGGGCTGTTTTCTGTTAGTATGGTATGTGGGACACCAAATCTGGTGATGATATTGGTCTTCACAAAGCTGACATTATTTCTTTCCCTGAATTCCTTGAGGGGTATGGATTCTATCCATTTGGAAAAGAATTCAGTTATTGTGAGGATATACTTCAGCTATTTGGCTGTGGCAGGAGGATATGGTCCCACGACGTCTATTCCCCAGACAACAAATGGCCAGGAGTACTTCGCTTGATGAAGTAACTATGGGGGTTGGTGTATGAAGTTGGCATGAATCTGGCATGAGTGGAATTTTGCAGTAAAATGCTCGCAGTCTCGTGCCACTGTGGGCCAGTAGTACCTAAGCCTTCGAACCTGATGGGAAAGCTTGGTCCCCGATTGATGTGCTCCACATGCTCCGACATGTACTTCATTCATTATGGCAGTAGTTTCTTCTCCATCAATGCATATGAGGATCATTCCATCGAGGCCTCATTTTTATAGGACCTCTTGCTGACCCGCACCGCTATATAGGACAAAGTTGATTGCCCTCCTCTGTATTTTCTCACATTCAGCCCTATCTGATGGAAGTTCTCCTCGTTGGTGGTAGTTCGCAATGGGGGGCATCCATCCGGTGGTAGGAGCGTATGGATCAGGGACAGGACTAACTTCATGGATTTCATCTGTATTGGCTTGGAAAAATTGAAATACCATTCAACGATGAGCAATACTGATGACCTTTTCATCCCGGTCTGGGTCAGCTAGGGCTGTGGCCGTGTTGGCTAATGCGTCAGCCTGAGCATTCTGAGACCGGGGAATATAGGTCGATGTTGGTTTGGTGGAGAATTCCACCATTAACCCTCGGTGTAACACCCTGAGATTTTATGAAAAATATTCTTTTAATTTCATTAATGTCTTCTGTTTTATGCTACACCAAGATTACCTTGCGCTATACGCAACACCGTATTAGCTTGCAGTATACGCAACACTATTCTTGGATCGTGTTACACACAATTTTGATAATAGTTATTCTACGCAACATTGAGTATATATATATATATATATTCAATGTATAAATGAAATATGGTTGGATTAAGTTATATGAAACAACGAAGGATTCTTGCACAACACGCAACCCTGACTTGACTTGCATTACACGCAATCACGACCTTCCTCGATAGCGTGTGTTGTACGCAATACCGGGTTTTACTAAACAACGATATATTATTATAATATTGTTATGAACTAGCCGTTATGAATAGTGTTAACTAAATTTTGAATTTTATAACATTATTATTCATCTTACACATTTCTAGAACATGGTATAAGAACAAAATAAATTTTTCGGGTAAAATAAGTATTTTTCAAAAAATGCAGTTTTGCCTTCTTTTGATGGCACACCCAATTTAAATCTAGTTTTTGAAATGTTTATAAGTTTAATTTGACAAAATAAAATTCTTCTTTCGAATCAGGATATAAAAATTTACATTACATAAAGTTTTGATATTTTTCCGATAACTTTCATATTTTAATGAATAGTAAAAACACGCTATATTTTAATTAAAAACAACTTTTTTCATCGTAATATCTTATGTGGTTAAATTATAATATTGAATGGTTTTAAAGTATAAATAGAATATATTTTTACTATTTAATATAATTTATGTCATTAGCATTGATTTTACCTTGAATTCGTAGGTTAAATCAATTCAATCTTTTGCAATATTTTAAAGAAAAACCCGTTTTCTTTCGACAACGGGATTAATTTTAATTTAATTTCTGCAAATTTTGTGTATTGAATTTTGAAAAATGGATTCCATATATGGAATGAGTGGATCCAAATTATGTTAATAAGAAACTTTTTATTTTTGGGAATTATGAATAGTAACTACGGTAAATTTTATTTACCATAGTTAAAGATAAATCGGGTAATTAAGGGTAAATATAATATTCTAAAATTACCCTAAAAAATGTCAAAATCCTATTGGATGACTAAAAGTATACGCATAGCACCTAAGGGGTGGATTAGATTCATTTAATTAAATTTTTTCAATGAAAATAATTTAATTATTATTAAAACCAAAGAATGTGACAACATGTCACTTTCTTAAATCTTATAATTATAATAATTTTAATCTAGTGATAAACTTCAGGAAACTTCAAACATGAATAGTCTCCAGAAGTCTAATACAATTATCTACATCATAGGAATTTATTTAGAATTTTTAAGGATTAAATAATAATCATTTATTATGACACAAAGATGATGCAGTAATTGTCTTATTAATGAAATATTGACATAATTGATGTTATAAATTCCCAAATAAATGTAATTTGAGACTTTTTATGACTTAAACTAATTTTCTAGGTTAATATGACATGTTATTGTTGATTTAAGTAACTTGTTTTGAACCTATAATTATGTTATGAATTTCATAAAAATCATGTACCAAATAGTGTCAAAATTGACATAAATTAGTTTTTAAAACAAATATTATATTATTAATTGTTATTTTATTCCTAAAAATATAAGGTTCAGAAAAATGACTTAGATAAGATTATATATATTAATAATAAACAACTTGGGGTTCGTTTGGCTTGATATTGTAAGTTTATTAACCATATAGTGTAAGAAAACAAAAAGACACGGTAAAAGTTAAATTATTTAACTTAGAGTTAAATCTAATTGATATGGTTAAAATAATAACCTAAACTTGTCTAAATCCTATTGGATGAGATTATTACGACCCACCTCCACTTTAGCTTCGAAATAAGACCCTTTGGAACCATTATAAACTGAATTTGACCTTAATATAAAATAATATTTTGAGATTTTCCTAAGGTGCCCCTCTCCTCCCTTATAAAAGGGCACCTCCTCCCTCTCCTCCTCACACCAATTTGAGAATTCAAGCTCGGCCATACCCTGCCAAAATCTCTTATCCACTTCCCTAGTATCATCCTAGAGGTCCTGGTATTCTTAAAAACCATCCATAGTTCTTTAAGTGGAGGTTAAGAAAAGGCGCGTCAAAAAGAGGTAATATCCATTACCGATCTTTTTCAATTTCTTTCTTCTTCAACTTCTTCTTCTTTAGTTATTTCATGATAAAGTAATAATATCAGTATTTATTATATACTGATATGTTATTATAAATATGAAACAACTCTAATTAACCTTATATACATCCTACGGAAAAAGGAAATCACCGTGCGTGCGTACGTACGAAATACCGTCTCCACGTCGTGGTGTAATCTATTTTCCGCCACCACCTTAATTGGATGGGTATAATGGTGTAATTAGTAACTATATATGATTATTTTAAATTGATATTGATACTTAAATAGTATAAATACACTTCAACACAAGTTCACGATCATGAGAACGATATCATCGCTCGTGCGTACGTACGGACTACCGTCTCCACGACACGATGAGATTCATTCTCCACATTAACCATTCATGAATGATTATAAAGTATATATAATGAATAATAATGAAATATATGACATGTTAAATCTACTGGATTTATGTATATATATATAAATATGTATGTCATCTACTTACTTCCATTCAAGACAATAAGGAAAGGAAAACAACGTTCATGCGTACGTACGGACTACCGTCTCCATGAACAGTGTGTTTCATTTCATTTATCTATCTATTATATATATATATATACTGAATATATATGATATATAAATCATGTTTTATATTTTGGAAGTAAGTAAATCATGATATAAGTAATAATAATTTCAATAACAACAAGTCCAAACATCTACGATAAATGAAACGATTTTACCCAAAATGCTTCTTTAACATGGAATTTACAAAAGAACGGGTAATATAAAGTCATAAGTGAACCATATATGATATCATAACAATGAATATGATTATTTAAAAAGTTAATGACATTATTTAAATCATTATACAGGAGGTTCAGATACGTACAAAGCATATCGGACATAAGTTAAGGGAAATATCACAATCTCATTTTTATCTGAGATTGTTTATACTTTAGTATTTACTGGGGTGTATTTTATCATCCACATCCATGTTTCCTCAATATGTAATATTATTTCCATCCACCTACAATTGTTTAAATCCTATTTTACCCTTCAGTGAGTTTTTAGTAAATTATATGAAAGGAATCTTTTGTCATTTTTCGTACGAGGTACTTTTTTGAATTTTCCGACAAAAGTACGAGAAGAATGTTTTTTTAACTTATACGGAATGAATGGATTTTTAAAACATTATTTACAAGAAGCTTACTTTACAAGTTTTCAAGTTTATTTTTAATCAGCTTCTTTTAGTTTAAAATTTTATGACATGTTAAGAAAGGAAAATGTTTTTGAAGTAGAAAGGATATTTTCCTCAAGAATGAAGTTCAAGAGTTTTATCAAAATTATTTTCCATCTAAGATAATAAAGGGTTCTGTCTCTATCCCTATTATTACATTGATTTGATTATGTTGTGATGGAAATATTTTTATGAATTCCTTTATCTTATATGAATTGTTTTATGATGTCACGATGTTTAAGATTCCCATTTTTATTACATGGGTTATGCTATGATGTATGGTTTATGATTTTGTGACACACATAAGAATGGTATCATTATGAGATGGGTGGGACCTATATCTCCCTTCAATGCATTGGGTAAATATTTTATATCTCATGAGATAGACATGGCTGGAATGGTAGGTTATACCGGTTCAGTGAAACAAGACTGAAACGAGGGTGACTCGGTTCAGAAATGGACTTTGTCCACTAAGATAGTCTTGGCAATGAGTCTTGACTAATAAGATATGATTCTATATGATTATGTGTGTATGCCATAAAGTTTTATGTTTTAAGTTATGATTATTTGGAATACATTTCACTACTATGATTTATCCCATGTTATGAAATTATAATCTCTTTTGCAGGTTAAGATTTCCAAAAGATATGTTCTTATGAATAAGATGTGATTGATATTTCTTTTGTTTACCCTTACTGAGCATTTGAGCTCACCCTTTTATGTTTTATTTTCCCCAGGATATAAAAAAAGTATTTAGGTTTTAAAAAAAATAGAAGATCTTTATGGGAGATGTTGAAGATCTTTTACCACAATTAGAAGATTATATTCCGAGTTTCCAAAGACACTAAACTATTACGATCCTTGTGTGTGTGTTTTTGTTATGTACTAAGTATTCCGCAAAGGTAATGTAATGTCAATGTACGTCAAGCTTTGGGTCTCTACAGTTGGTATTAGAGGAAAGGTTTAGTCAACCTTTGGAAACTAGGATGCGAGATCTTTAGTGAGATCCCTAGAGATATTTCTAAGGTATGACTAGGGATGTCCCTAAGGTTAAGTATACGTATAGGTTATAGTCATAGAATTACGCTAACGATCATAGAATTAAAACTAAGATGTTAGATATTGAAGGTACTCCCCCTTTATTATGTTGTTTTCCCTAGCATGATTTTTTCCTCTCACACTATTATTTTTGGGTTTTAGACGATGGCTGGAACTCGAAGGAACCATGTTGATCAATGCAATGGACAATGCAATGATTGTCCTCCTGAACAAACAAATGTTATGGGAGATGGAGTGAAAAATCTTATTGCTATACATACCCAAGCTATGAATAATTCTGGACTTCCAAATGAGAAGAGAAGGGAACAATATTCTATTGAGTCCTTCATGAGGCAACGTCCACCTTCTTTCAGTGGGTCTTCTGATCCACTTGTTGCTGAACAATGGATCAGTACTACTGAAAAGATATTTTCAATTCTTCAATGTTCTGAACATGATAAAGTCATCTTAGTAGTATATCGTTTGGAAGGTGAAGCTGATCAATGGTGGAATCTTATCAAGAATACGAGTCCAAGAGATGAAATTGAGTCCATGGAATGGGAAAAGTTCAAGAACTTATTTTTCAATAAGTACTTCCCTCATATTCTTCGAACAAAGATGGAGAAGGAGTTTCTTGAACTAAAGAAAAAGGATGATGAATCTGTTGGTATATACGAAGCAAATTTTACAAGGCTTGCAAGGTATGCATCTGGATTTATCACGCTACATGAAAGTAAAGTTGATCGATTCTTCAGTTTCTTAAAACCAAATCTTCAAAGGGCATTAGCTATAAGAGACTTCAGTAGCTATGAAGAAATTGTGCATTGTGCTATCAAGGTAGAAATGGAAGTTGGTGTTACTTATCCATCTCATAGTTTTGACAAGAAACAAAAGATGGATTTCAAGGAGAACTCTCAGAATAATGGTGAAAAAAGATGAATGTTTCCTTATGCTCAAAGTGTGGAAAGAAGCATGGTGGAGATTGTCTTAAAGGGACAAGTAAATGTTTCAAATGTGTAAAGGAAGGTCATCGGGCATTTGAATGCCGCAATGATGGGAAGAAGATGTCTAATGATGCAAACAAAGGAAGGGATACACAGAATGAACCTACTACACTCCAATGCTTCAAGTGAAAGGAAATGGGGCATTATGCTAATAAATTCCCTAATCCAAGGGTTAGTGATGATCGACATGAGCAACCACTTAAGGAAAAGGACAAAGGGAAGTCACATGAGATCACCATTGGTGATGTTGAATATGAAAACGATGTGGTGGAATGATTAAGTGTTTATGTAATGGGATTCCAGAATAATGTTGTATATAGTATCGTGGAATATTGGAATATTTATGTATTGGTCTATTGTGGTTTTCAATAATTTTATGGCATCAGTAACCATGAAAAGTGATTGAAATATTTTTGGAAAGCAGATGATATGCATATAATGAAGGGATAAAGAGAATCTAATATGTTTGATAGTATTTATGAGCTCATGATTGATATAAGGACTAAGTGATATCATGGTTTGGGTATATAGAATTTTGAGGATTTTGGTATGTGGAAAGTGTTAACTTTTAACTTCATTCATGTTTTCACTAAGGTTCAATGGGTATTCAAGAGAGTACATGATTAAGGCCTTTGAATGATTGGAATGTGACCAACAAGATATATCTTATGATATATGGGGATCAACGATGGTATTAAATCTCTGGTAATCGTTTTCACTATATTATGAGAATGAACTGTAGTATTATGGATAAGCCTAAAGATTGGAATGGATTATGTTGGACATATGTTATTATTGTTTAAGGATAGAAGTTTTTTTCTATATTATTGATGGGATGTTATAGTAATATAGTTTTAGAAAAAGGACAACCTGCAGGACGGGCGACAACCCATCGCATCGGACAAGGTTGTAGGAATCGAACCCACAACCGAAGTGCGACCGGCCTTTATCGCCTACCACTGGCCTACAGTAAGTCCTTGGTTAGTATAAACTAGTTTTATTTTATTAAGCGGTATGATATATGAAGTATAAGTTCATTTTTGGAACCATATACGATTAATCTAACCATAAGATGGACTTATAACTTTTGCTAAACTTTTGTTTGAAAGAGATGGAATGACCCATTATTCTATCACATGATCTGCTAACACATCACGAATAACAAATTCAACTTCATTTATTTCAGGGATGAAGTGGAAATTGTTCAATTCACGAACAACAGTGAGATTGTACCAAAAGCATGTAAGTATTTCTTTTAATTCATCAACTTTAGGGAAATGATCTTGAAACCAAAAATGTTGTCCTAGTTCCCTTATATCTGATTAATTAGATGGTACCTTAGATCATCACAAATCAATAGCTTTGTGATTGTTGGCTTTTTCATATCCATGTTCTCTACCACTCTCCATCAGAACTTGATGGTTAGATTTTTCTTCCATATCCATATTTTCACCTATGTTCTCCTACATGGAAACCCCGTGATGAGTTAATTTGGGTAACCATTACATTTCATACTTTAGTTTTTAAAAGCCATGTTTTGGTATTCCTTTTTACGATGTGGGTTTATATTAAACAATCTTTCGAGTAGTAAACCATTTATAACCCCGACGAATTTCGAGGGCGAAATTCATTTTAAGGGGGGTAGAATGTAATGCCCTGAGATTTTATGGAAAATATTCTTTTAATTTCATTAATGCCTTGTGTTGTATGCTACACCAAGATTACCTTGCACTATACGCAACACCGTATTATCTTGCAGTATATGCAACACTATTCTTGGATCGTGTTACACACAATTTTGATAATAGTTATTCTACGCAAAACTGAGTATATATATATATATATATATTCATTGTATAAATGAAATATGGTTGGATTAAGTTATACGAAACAACAAAGGATTCTTGCACAACACGCAACCCTGACTTGGCTTGCATTACACGCAATCGCGACCTTCCTCGATAGAGTGTGTTGTATGCAATACCGAGTTTTACTAAACAATGATATATTATTATAATATTGTTATGAACTAGCCGTTATGAATAGTGTTAACTGAATTTTGAATTTTATAACATTATTATTCATCTTACACATTTCTAGAACATGGTATAAGAACAAAATAAATTTTTCGGGTAAAATAAGTATTTTTCAAAAAATGCAGTTTTGCCGCCTTTTGATGGCGCACCCAATTTAAATCTAGTTTTTGACATGTTTATAAGTTTAATTTGAAAAAATAAAATTCTTCTTTTGAATAAGGATATAAAAATTTACATTAGATAAAGTTTTGATATTTTTCCGATAACTTTCATATTTTAATGAATAGTAAAAACACGTTATATTTTAATTAAAAACAACTTTTTTCATCGTAATATATTATTTGGTTAAATTATAATAATGAATGGTTTTAAAGTATAAATAGAATATATTTTTACCATTTAATATAATGTATGTCATTAGCATTGATTTTACCTTGAATTCGTAGGTTAAATCAATTCAATCTTTTGCAATGTTTTAAAAAAAACCCGTTCTCTTTCGACAACGGGATTAATTTTAATTTAATTTCTGAAACTTTTGTGTATTGAATTTGGAAAAATGGATTCCATATTTTTAATCAGTGGATCCAAATTATGTTAATAAGCTACTTTTTATTTTTGGGAATTATGAATAGTAACTACGGTAAATTTTATTTACCATAGTTAAAGGTAAATCAGGTAATTAAAGGTAAATATAATATTTTAAAATTACCCTAACAAATGTAAAAATCATATTTTATGACTAAAAGTAGACCCATATCACCTAAGGGTCGTATTAGATTCATTTAATTAAATTTGTTCAATGAAAATAATTTAATTATTATTAAAACCAAAGAATGTGACAACATGTCACTTTCTTAAATCTTATAAGTATAATAATTTTAATCTAGTGATAAACTTCATGAAACTTCGAACATGAATAATCTCCAGAAATCTAATACAATTATCTACATCATAGGAATTTATTTTGAATTTTTAGGGATTAAATAAGTATCATTTATTATGACACAAATATGATGCAGTAATTGTCTTATTAATGAAATATTGACATAATTGATGTTATAAATGCCCAAATAAATGTAATTTGATACTTTTTATGACTTAAACTAATTTTATAGGTTAATATAAAATGTTATTGTTTATTTAAGTAACTTGTTTAGAACTTATCATTCTTTTATGAATTTCATAAAAATCATGTACCAAATAGTGTCAAAATTGACATAAATTAGTTTTTAAAACAAATATTATATTATTAATTGTTATTTTATTCATAAAAATATAAGGATCGGCCAAATGACTTATATAATATTATATATATTAATAATAAAAAACTTGGGGTTCTTTTGGCTTTATATAGTAAGTTTACTAACCATATAGTGTAAGAAAACAAAAAGACACGGTAAAAGTTAAATTATTTAACTTAGAGTTAAATCTAATTGATATGGTTAAAATAATAACCTAAACTTGTCTAAATCCTATTGGATGAAAGGATTGAGACCCATCACCACTTTATCTTTGAAATAAGACCCTTTGGAACCATTATAAACCGAATTTTACCTTAATATAAAATAATTTTTTGAGATTTTCCTAAGCTGCCCCTCTCCTCCCTTATAAAAGGGCACCTCCTCCCTCTCCTCCTCACACCAATTTGAGCATTCATGCTCGGCCATCCCATGAAAAAATCTCTTCTACACTTCCCAAGTATCATCCTAGAGGTCCTGGTCTTCTTCAAATACCATCCTTAGTTCTTTAAGTGGAGGTTAAGAAAAGGCGCGTCAAAAAGAGGTAATATCCATTACCGATCTTTTTCAATTTCTTTCTTCTTCAACTTCTTCTTATTTATTTTTTTCATGATAAAGTAATAAAATCAGTATTTATTATATACTTATATGTCATTATAAATATGAAACAACTCTAATTAACCTTTTATACATCCTACGGAAAAAGGAAATCACCGCGCGTGCGTACGTACGGAATAACGTCTCCACGCCGTGGTGTAATCTATTTTCCACCGCCACCTTAATTGGATGGGTATAATGGTGTAATGAGTAACTATATATGATTATTATAAAGTGATATTGATACTGAAATAGTATACATACACTTCAACACAAGTTCACTATCATGAGAATGATATCATCTCTTGTGCGTACGTACGGACTACCTTCTCCACGACGCGATGAGATTCATTCTCCACATTAACCATTCATGAATGATTATAAAGTATATATAATGAACAATAATGAAATATATTACATGTTAAATCTACTGGATTTATGTATATATATATGTATGTCATCTACTTACTTCCATTCAAGACAATAAGGAAAGGAAAACAACGTTCATTCGTACGTACGGACTACCGTCTCCATGAACGGTGTGTTTCATTTCATTTATCTATCTATTATATATATATATATATACTGAATATATATGATATATAAATCATGTTTTATATTCTGGAAGTAATTAAATAATGATATAAGTAATAATAATGTCAAGAACAACAAGTCCAAACATCTACGATAAATGAAACGATTTTACCCAAAACGCTTCTTTAACTTGGAATTTACAAAAGAACGGGTAATATAAAGTCATAAGTGAACCATATATGATATCATAACAATGAATATTATTTTTTAATAAGTTAATGACATTATTTAAATCATTATACAGGAGGTTCAGATACGTACAAAGCATATCAGACATAAGGTAAGGGAAATATCACAATCTCATTTTTATCCGAGATTGTTTATACTTTAGTATTTACTGGGGTGTATTTTATCATCCACATCCATGTTTCCTCAATATGTAATATTATTTCCATCCACCTAAAATTTTTTAAATCCTATTTTACTCTTCGGTGAGTTTTTAGTAAAAGATATGAAAGGAATCTTTTTTCGTTTTTCGTACGAGGTACTTGTTTGAATTTTCCGACAAAAGTACGAGAAGAATGTTTTTTTTAACTTATACGGCATGAATGGATTTTTAAAACATTATTTCCAAGAAGCTTCCTTTACAAGTTTTCAAGTTTATTTTTAATCAGCTTCTTTTAGTTTAAAATTGTATGACATGTTAAGAAAGGAAAATGTTTTTGAAGTAGAAAGGATATTTTCCTCAAGAATGAAGTTCAAGAGTTTTATCAAAATTATTTTCCATCTAAGATAATAAAAAGTTATGTCTCTATCCATATTATTACATTTATTTGACTATGTTGTGATGGAAATATTTTTATGAATTCCTTTATCTTATATGAATTGTTTTATGATGTCACGATGTTTAAGATTCCCATTTTTATTACAAGGGTTATGCTATGATGTATGGTTTATGATTTTGTGGAACACATAAGAATGGTATCATTATGAGATGGGTGGGACCTATATCTCCCTCCAAAGCATTGGGTAAAGATTTTATATCTCATGAGATAGACATGGCTGGAATGGTAGGTTATACCGGTTTAGTGAAACAGGACTGAAATGAGGGTGACTCGGTTCAGAAATGGACTTTGTCCACTAAGATAGTCTTGGAAATGAGTCTTGAATAATAAGATTTGATTCTCTATGATTATGTGTGTATTCCAAAAAGTTTCATGTTTTAAGTTATGATTATTTGGATTACATTTCACTACTATGATTTATCCCATGTTATGAAATTATAATCTCTTTTGCAGGTTAATATTTCCAAAAGATATGTTCTTATGAATATGATGTGATTGATATTTCTTTTGTTTACCCTTACTGAGCATTTGAGCTCACCCTTTTATGTTTTCTTTTCCCCAGGATATAAAGAAAGGATTTATGTTTTAAAAAAAGAGAAGATCTTTAGGGGAGATGTTGAAGATCTTTCACCACGATTAAAAGATTATATTCTAAGTTTCCAAAGACACTAAACTATTACGATCCTTGTGTGTGTGTTTTTTTATGTACTAAGTATTCCGCAAAAGTAATGTAATGTCTATGTACGTCAAGCTTTGGGTCTCTACACTCAGACATGGTCAAAAAAGGGGACCAACTCCTCCTTTTTAATAGCATAGTCACCATTGACTTGCTTGATGCCCAGATCCGAGTCACCTTTTACTTTAAGGTGTTGTACTTATGCCTGGAGTGCGAGTTCCAGGCTCGTAATGAGGGCTTGATATTCCGCTTCATTGTTCATACATCCCTCTGAGAAGAGGAAGGAATATGGAAAGTCTGACTTTTCTGGGGACACGAGTATTATCCCCACGCCCACTTTGTTGAATCTGGGATCCTCCATCCTCTTCCCGGTGGGGCTTCGGGATGCACCGTCGAAGTAAATTTCCCATGTGGAGAACTCCTCTTGAACTGAGAAGATGTCTTCATTAGGTGGATCAGCATCTGGTGCAGTGGTCCCTATCGAAGGGTGCTCTGCAAGAAAGTCTGAAAATGCATGACCCTTGATGGCTTTATGAGGCACAAACCGGATGTAAAACTGTTGCAGGATGACTGCCCATCAGGATAGGCATCCAGTTAGCATCGGGCGGCTCAGGATGTACTTGAACGTGTTACTCTACGAGATCAAATGGACTTAATGATGCTGCAGATAATGTCGTAGCTTTTGAACTATGAAGACCAAAGCTAAAAAACTCTTCTTGATGTTTGAGTATTGAGTCTCAACAACAATCATGGTTGGGCTTCGGTAATAGAGAATATTTTCACTGCCCGCGTCGTTCTTTTGTGCGAGGAATGCACCCAGTGATCGCTCTAAGGATATCACCTACAGGATGAGAGGTCTTCCTTCAACCGGGGGATTGAGCACCGGTGGGCATAAGGGGCACTTCTTAAAATTTTTGAATGCCTCTTTCCAGTCATCCGTCCATCGGTACGTGACCCCCTTCTTCATTACCTAGTGAAGGGAAAAAATTTTCCTTCCAGGTTGGCTATGAACCGCCTGATATAGTCTAGGTGTCCTTGGAATCCCCTTAACTCGGTGTGATTTCAGGGAGGTGGCAGGCCAAGGATAGCCTTTGTCTTCTCAGGGTTTACTTCGATGCCATGATTACTAACGATGAAGCCAAGGAATTTCCCTGAGGTAACCCTCAAGGCACATTTCAAGGGGTTCGTCTTCAAGCTATGCTGTCGGAGCTTGTTGAAGATGGTATCAAGGTCCGACATGTGATTTGATCGCTGTCTAGACTTGACCACTAGGTCAACCCTGTAACATTCAAAGAATTCCCCCAGGAATGGTTTAAAGATCCGATGCATGGCATGCTGATATGTGGTGACATCTTTCTTGAGACCAAAGGGCATGAACCTATAAAAAAATACCCCTTGAGGGGCCCTGAAGGTAGTGGATTCTTCGTCTTCTCAATTCATCTTCACTTGATGATATCCAGAATATCCATCCATGAAGGACATAGCCTCGTACTTGGCTGTCGTATCGATTAACAAATCGGTGATAGGAACCTGGAAGTCATCTTTCAGGAAATGCCGATTGAGATTTCTGAAATTGATGCAGACGCGGATTTTTCCGTTCTTTTTCTTGACAGGGACGATTTTGGACAACCAGATGGGGTATTGGACCTCCCAAATGAAGCCTGCTTTAATGAGCTTATCGACTTCAGCCTCTATTTTGGCGGCATGTGAGGGATGCGTTCTTCTTTCGGCCTGTTTATAGCCCTGGTGGTCTTCTGGAAGACCCAAGTGATGCATTGCCACTTAGGGATCGAGTCCCGGCATTTCTGTGTAATTACACACAGAAACAGCCCGATTTTGCCTCAGGAAAGAGTTATATACCTTGTGCTCCTCGGGGGACATGGCTGCACTGATGAGAGTAGGCCTCAGATCTTCCTAGGTACCCAGGTTTATTTCCCTGAGCTCGTCCACTGTGGTGGAGATTCCCTCCTCAAATGCAGGAGGCGCATCCCTGAGATCTTCCCCCACTTCTTCTTCCATGTCCTCATCTTCTTGATCCAACAGGGAGGGAGCTCTTGACATGGGTTCTTGGGGGTTTTAGGGAGACGCATCATGGGAATCCCCGCTTGATTATTCATAAACAAATAGAGGGTTGGGGGACGTTCCCGCATTTTCATGCTTGGCCATCGTGGCTGAAGTCTTGAGGACATCTGAGTGCATGTCCATACTTGAACTCCTACCCTCAACATGGTTGATGGGCATGACATAATCTCTTCCAAGCTTCCTGAGGGGATCATCAGGAACCATCTCCAGGCCATTTGAAGTGGGGATCCAGTCAACACCATCGACCAAAGGCTTCTCTTTCCTTTTATCATAGAACCCGACATCAATGTAATGTGACTCAGAGAGCTCAAAAGGGGCTTTGTCGTCATGCAACGTTCCACTTTGTCTATTGATGCAGTAATTGATACACTGGTGGTAGGATGAAGGAACGACCATGTGCTTATGGAGCCACAGACTTCCCAGCAGGGCATTAAATGATATGCTCTGCCGGACCACCAGGAATTTCGTGTAGGCTACCAAGTCACCAAAATGGGTCTTTAGCTTGAATTTTCCCATTGTTTTCTGCTCACTTTTTTCGTAACCCAATAGAGTTGTGGCTGAGGGAATTAGGTCGTCCTCATTGTAGCCCATCTTACGGAGTGTCCGTTGGGGAAGGAGGTTAACTCCAGAGCCATTGTCTATAAAGACTTTCTGGATCTCAATGCCATTCAGTGTGTCAGACACATATAGTGGTCTGATGTGTCCTTGAATGATGACATCTTCATCCTGATCGTTAAAGGAAATCACCACATTGCATTCATCCGGGTCAGTCTCCGTTCAGTAAATTTCGACGGCGGATACCTCTGCTTGATACTCCTGGGGGCTGATCAAAGCTTCTATAAGTGACTCCCTGAGGTCTGATGACAGACTCAGGGCATCCAGGATTGATAGCTTGGCTGGTACCGATGCCATCTGCTTAAGGATATCGTATTTCTGCTCCAGCGGCTGACGCTTCTCCATTGGCAGAAGAGTCTTAGCGGGTACATTAGGGGTTGTAACATTTGAGGAGGAGGGACTGGATGCAGGTTCGTATATCGATGCCGTTATCATGTTTTGAGGACATGTCTCGGCCGGTCTATTTGTGCACATCAAGCGGCTAGACACTTGCTCCTCCTCTGGTGGGTATCGCAGAACAACAGGTCCAGAGTGGCAGCTTGTGGAGGTGGAGGGGCATTACTTCTCCTGTAGGTTCCGTTGAAGGGCTCTCCCACAGGTTTCTGCAATATTAATGGTTTGGATCGGGGTCCAACTGTAGGGTTGGTTTGGCCGCAGCTGCGTCTCCACTGATATCCCCTACCTCTGCGATTCCTCCTCCTGGCTCCTCATGCAGGGAACTCGGGTTCGTAACCATACCCTTTTTCAAGGAATGATTCTATAATATGGATGATATTAATTGAACCATAGATTGTCTCTTCATCCTATAACAGGTCAATATGGTCGGTTGTCCCTGTTGGTGTCATTTGGTGGGTCGTTTCTCATGGTTCCAAATTCGAGGGCATATAATCTTCTAGGTTCAGGACTAACTTTGGCCCCATCGCGGACTGCTCCTCTTGAGACTGTTTCCTCCTTCAATTATGTCCGGATGACCGGCTCGTGGAGGTTTGCGAGGTCGATACTGTCAGCTCTGCAGCTTCAGGGTATTGGTGGCAACATCGGATTCTGTAGTTGAGCTTGGAGTATACCCTGTGCTCGTTTGATAGTTTTTCGAGTCATCTAATTGTCAAATTTCTGCCCCTACTTTCTGGTGACTTTCTGACACCTCTCCTATTTATCGGAGTCAGTGGTAGAGATACATGCCACATGTGCTGGGAGTGGTACCAACTCAACTTGTCCGGAGTCTACCATCCCTTGTAGGAGGTCTTTGAAGAAGAATAATTCTAGGATACTGTGCCCCAAACATCCGATGGTAGGGGCAGTAATCTGGCCTGTCATCACGGCCAACCTCTTCAGGTTTCCTCAGCTCTAGAAGGCAGAGCAAGTTGCAGTTCATGGCGGCAATGAAGTAGTCGCGGACTTGATCATCTCGGAACAAGTATACTTTTTGTCTTCGTTCCTCAAACTGATTCTGCTTCGGTCCTCACTGATTGTCCCATTTATGTTGAGGTGTCCACTGATATGTAGAAATCCCTTGATGATTTGGTAGAGGCCTGAGTGGTGGAGCGGGCATAGGGGCTGGCTTGAGTGTGACAGTGGATGCTTCAGCTCTAGGGTCTCTCTTCATAGGATCCTGTGAGGCGACATCGAATTAGTTCGCTTCAGGGAGTCCTCAATTCTCTGGGTAATGGATGAGAGATGGCAAAAGCCAGTGGTGCACTCCACTGGTATGAGTGGTGTTCACAACTCATCTCGAAGATTATCGATGAATATGGATATCATCTAATCTTGAGGTATTGGCCTATTCAGGGAATAGGTTAGAACTTTCCATCTAGCGATGAAATCTGAGACCCTCTCGTTCTCCCTCTATTTGCAGTTCATGAGATCACTGACCGTTGTTTTAGGCAACGTTGAGCTGAAGTGGAACATGAACTATTTCCTAAGGTCTTCCCCACACTTTATTGACTGGGCTAACAGACTCGTATACCAAACGAAGGCGGATCCTTGCAAGGTCCGTACGAAGCATCTGTGTTTCACTGCTTCCTGTTGTTCTGGAGTTCCCATCATAGGGTCGCAATAGGATGCGTAGTGCATTAAATGCTGCTCTGGATTGCCTGATCCATTAAAGATAGGGAATAAAGGGCTCTGGAAATTGGGTGGAGGTGGCGTGTTGGTCACCCAGTCTGGGTAGGGTTTCCGCTCTGGATGTATCGGAGAGCGTTGAACTTCCATCGCTACCAATCGAGCTGTTAGTGCCTCGATGGTGTTGGTGAGACCCTGTTTTACATCTTCTTGGGCCCGATCCTGGGCAGGCATAGCCCGAGGCATTTCTTGAGGATCCGGATTGGTCGGCACTTGGTGTGCATGTGCCGTTAGTGGCACCTTTGGAGGGTTCAGGTGTACTCACTCCAGTTTCTTCTTGAGTAGAGGGAAGTATTGGTATTCATCTGAATCTATGTTTAAGTAGTTGGACGGGCCGGGCATCTCGTTGGACGAGAGCACTAACCATATTTCGTTTTCCAGGGAAAAATGTAGCCTTTGAGGTGCACTTTATGGGAGTGCCTGATGCGGCTCCTCCTGGGACGAACTTTCAATAAGGTAGTTCCTATGGAGTATCTCGGAGTTAAGCCATCACAATTATTTCATCTCCTCTTCCTGTCGAGCAAATCTCTCTTAGAGCGTGAGTGGATAATTCTTGTTGAGAGAAGGATGTGGGTTAAGGGTAACCATTCCTTTATTCTTATCCATGTTGGAAGCTCACTGGGTAGGCAGAAGAGGGTTCACTGGAAGTATGACCATATTTAGGGTGGCCCTCTGGTTCCGGGTGTGCACTCCTGGTGGTTCGTTGTGAGTCACTACCTGGCTGGAACTATCGTCTCCCGATCCATCCAGATTTGCAGTATCTCTGGTATCAACTGTGGGGTTAAACTCTATGACCATGACAGATGCATATCGCGGGGCGGAGAAGATGTCATCTTCCAAATGGGAAGAGGATCTCCCGCGTCTTCTGTTGGCCTTCCCTTTTGTGTCCTGGGATTGCCTTCAGACTTCTTGACGAAGGGTGACGTAGAGAGTTCTTTGATGCGACCGCATGGTGCGCCTTCCTCTCGGAGGGGAAAATGATTCAAATGATGGAATAGGATGGGAACCTCTTCTTTTTTACTATCATCGCTAGATGAGAGAATACTGATTCTCATGGGGGAGGTTGTTTTTGAGGGGGTAATAAGGCCCCCGGCCCTGAGGGCTGGGGTTGAATCTGTTCCTTGGAAATTATGTCTCTTCCCAGTTTTACTGGTCTTATGGGGGCATTTGTTGTTAAAAATGCCCCCATCCCTACAGGCTAGGGTTGACCCTGGATTGCAGCAGTGGCTGCGGCTATCGCTACCTGCCTGATCTTGCATGCCCCCATTCGGGGGTGAACTGGGTTTGGTGCCGAGTTATTCTGTGAATCAGTACCTTCTGGGGAGGCAGGCAAAGATCTCTGATTGGCCTCTCTTAGGTGAGAGTCCTATTGTATGCTATCATTGGCCTGATTCTGGAGTTCTTGAATGGCTCGTTCCCACCGGGCCTGCCGCTTTTGGGACTTACTCAAGGCCTGACTCTGTTGGGTGTGTTGCCTTTCCTGAATAGGGAGACCTCTCGATTGTCATCTTGACATGATGACGTGGCAAGATACCATGCCAAACAGGTTCTTCTGGGCGGGGAGTGGAGTAAAATGCAGAGCTAAATGTTCTCCCCATCCCTTGATATGGACTCCCGTCAGAGTGTCATCAATGAGGCGGCGCAGCTGGTGCAGCGCACAGAGGCAGGCTATCTCCATTTTTCCTTTACACCTCTTGGGTCGCTATCGCCGTGCTGAAGGAAGAGCTTCCAGGTCAATGTGACGCAATAGGTATCCTATTGTATTGATGTGGTCTACATACTCTTCATAGGGTAGGAAGCTTGATTTCAGTCGGCGGAGGGTTGTCCATATATTAAGGCGGATACCGTGCACGCATTCTTCCGAAAACTCTCTCGGTATGTCGAACTAAGAGGTGTCCATAGACCAAAACATAACTGGTATATCATCCCTGGCCAGTCGTTTCCTTATGTGTAGCATATAGGCATACTCCTCCACTAGTGAATCCTCTACCTGGTCAGCCCAACTGAGACACTCGATGTCAGTGTAGTCAGAGGTAGTGGGACCAGTAGGTGTTGAATCATTATTTGGGCGATTCCAAGGTGGTTCAGAGGATGAACGCATCCCTGGACCATCTCCTGATTGCAAAAGGATATTTTTGGTGACTAACTGAGAATATTACATGCTTCATCCCATCCTTCTAAGTGCCTCAGCAAATGAGGGCTTTTTGGTGCTTGATTCGGCAGGGGGAGGGCCTTCCTGTCGATATGATACATCGTTGCGGGGAGGACCTCCACAATGACGACCGTAATGGTGAGTAATACCATTACTTATTGATGCTTCACTGCATAGAGGACTTTTGCAGTGCACACCCTGGGGAGGACCTCCAAGGCATGTCACAAAAAGGGTAGGACCTTCTGGCTGCGTAGAGTCGTTACGGGGAGGACCTTCGCAACAACTGCCATCATGGTGATGATGACCATCATGGCTTGAAATTCGATGTGCATCCTGGGGAGGATCTTCAGGACACCCCGCGACAAGTGGAGGACCTTCTTGTTGCTTGGGTAAAATGTGGGGAGGACCTTCACAATGGCAGTCGTGGTGGCGAGGAATACCATCACAGCTGCGGCAATGGTGAGTACTACCATTACTGTTGCCGCAGGGAGAATATCTACACGATACATCATGGTGAGGGCCTTCAGAATGTACCACAACAATCGGAGGGCCTTCTCATTGATCGACGTCTCTATGGGTAGGACCTCCGTTATCAGGGTGGAGAGGACTACCACCATGATCTGATGCCTGGATGCGTGGAGTTCCATTGCAGCGTAACCCATGGGGAGGACCTTCAGGGAAGACCATGAAAAGCGGAGGTCCTTCTTGTCATGATAAGACGTCACTATGGGTAGGGCCTCCGTAGTTATTACTATGATAGCAAGAACTACTATCATAGTCTGTGGTCCCACTGCATGGAGAGTGATTGCAGTGCATACCCTGAGGAGGACCTTTCGGGTGGACCGCAGCAAGGGGAGGACCTTCTTGCTGCTCAATCTTCTGGTCACATGGAGGGTTTCCATGACTCGCATAAAAAGAGGAGATCTCGTGATCGATCATTATATGCCCACGGGGGAGGCCCCCACGGGTGCTATGGGGAGGACCTTTAGATCTACTGGTAGCGACGTTGCGGGGAGGACCTTCACAACTGATACTACCACTCCCATAGTATGGTAATGGGTGGGCAGGGTTCTGAGCCTTTGATGTATGCTTAACGGAATTGGGAACCCCAGCTTCCAACAGAGCGGAGTCATGAACTCCTCCTTTATTTTCAGACTACCTTCGGTGCATTTGAGGTGCTTTCTTGTGGGTAGCCGGGACTGTCTACTATTGATAACAGACTACACCTTTAGGTCCCAGTCTAATTGGGTCCTATGATGCTGTCGAGATATGCCGACGAACATCTTCAATTTTATTAGGGATATATGTCTGCTCTGGAGCATCCACTGTGATTGACGGGTGTCCCCCAGTTGGAACGAGTGAAGCTGCTTGATCCGGTTTCCCTTGTGTCGCGGAATATGGCCGACGACCCTCCTGGGATGAAGCAGGGATGCAGATCTACTCCAGGGCGTCTATCTCATCTCTTATATGAGTCGAATCAATTGGGGAGATGGTCTCATGGGCCCGAGTACTTTCTATTTTCACTGATTCAATTACATTCTAGCAAGTCTACATGATATGATCTCGGATTGATACATGCTCCTCCATCATTGCCAGGATATGTATAGAGACATCTTTGGATGGAACGGGTATGAAAGACCATTCCGGTATTGGAGTAGGAATATCCGGCTTTGGTCCTTCGGTGGTCAGTGGGTACTGACAATTCTCTTATGTCGGGGTAGGTGAACGAGTTTTCCCCTATACCGGGATAATCCGGTTTATCTCTCCGTTCGCTGCCACATCAGGGTGGCAGACTTTACTTGCATCCGCAGGGAGTTGGCCCTGCATACATTGTTTTCCCACCATATCGAGTTGGTGGCCTTTGTTGGAAGGGAGAAATTCCCACCTATGATTTTATGCCACATCTGGGTGGCATGCTTTGTTGATCTCTACCACATCAGGATGGCGGGTGTCAGAAGAATCTTCTAGGAGCAGGTCCTACAGGCGCCGAGTCGCCACCACGTCAAGCTAGTGGGCTTCACGACCCTGGGCAGGGAGAGGTGCCTACATGGTAAGTGTCTTCCTCTGTGAGTGACGGGCTTGATGGAGCTTGGCGGGGATGCGTGTCGGCTTGTATGATGCCGCCATGTCTGGATGGCGGGCTCGGGGGGAGTGAACAGGTGTAGGTGCCTGTTCAAGGCACGTCTCTATGGCTCAGCAGCGGAGCTCCTCCTTAGGGACCAGGGTGATGACTGGTCCCTAATTGTACATCTTCCGCCCTCATCGGGCGGTCCGAGGGGCCAGAGCTCGGGGAGCGTGGTCCTGAATCCTTGGGGAGACATCCTCCCAGGCGCGAGGATGTTGAATCATGGCATGACCGTGATGACGTCTGCCGTCAGGGGTCTTTGATCGGAACCCCCATTCGGTGGGGATGAAGTCCTCAACGTCGACCTCATCGGCCTCCCTAAGATAAGGGAGGTATGCATTGTCCCGTTCCAGGGATAGACTCCCAAAACAGTTGGAGATAATAACAGGGGTTGTCTGGATCTGCCATTGCGGCCGATGCTGGGTAGGCGACCGGTGATTTCTGGCAGATTGGAGGGCGTTCATGGCCGCCTCCACCGATGGGAGAGTACCATTCACGTGGTACTCTCGGATCAGAGTGTTCGAGACCCCGTGTTGAAGACACTAGGTGGGTGACAGGGTCCTCCGTAGGTGAGGATGTCCGGTCATTGCGTTATTGGAAGTGTGCACTCGTGAGTTCCTTCAGGATTCCATTGGATCGAAGGTAGTTCTGAAGGTAGTACCTGTAAAATATTTTAACAAATACAAACAGCAAACCCGTCAAAGCAGCATCTCATGATCCCATGCACAATTAATGACCTTGCATGGCCCTCCTTGTGAGTGAAGGGGGCACAGGGTGGGATTAAGTTAAATCTGTCATGCTTGGTTAAAGATTCACGTCGAGTTCACCATTTTTTGTTTCGTGTGATTTCCGGTTTTTGGCCTTGAAACACCCAACGGCTCCGTATCCGATGATGCGCGGACCTGCTTTCCAAAGGCAGGCGTTCGCCAGATGGTATGACCAGCGATGCTTAAGAACTCACATTGGTCGAGAGGATGGGAAGTCAGGCTCATCACACCCTTTCGGGGGGAAATTATTGCCTGTTCTGGGACTCTCTTATAGATTTAAGATGTATTCATATGTTCATGAATCTTTGGTTTATACCCAAACAACGTATCCATGGATTTAACCCTTGATTGGCAATGTTCAGCTAAACGCAGTGGTTCAGAATCATTTATGCCCGAGGATTACCATCCCTCGTTGGATTAATGACCCCAAGGAGTCTGACTTACTGAGACGGTGCTAGGGTCCACTCGTTGAACCGACATGAAGATAGTTGGATCAACCAGTTGTTGGGATTAAACCTTAGGGATGCTTCCTACGTACTCGGCCTAGGAAATAGGGATCAAAGTACATGTAGTTCAAATCGGGGTGTAGGAGAACCGATGTGAAAGGGGGTCAGAATTACCCGTTATTGGGCTTGATCCTCGGAGAGGCTTCCTATGTACCCCACCTAGGAGACAAGTATCAAAGTATGTGGTTTCAGTGCTATGCAGTTTTGATGCTCCGCGGTTTTGATGCTTTGCGGTTAAAATCTCTTGAACTTTAAAAGTTTCTATGTCTTCGAACTTAATTACTCAAATTTGGGATTGAAATTCCACGGAGCAACTTGGTTCATGATTTCCTGGCCAATGCTCCGCGGGCCAGGGTCTCATGGAATGATTTCGTGAAAGGCTGGTTTGCGGGATGATGTCATCACGAACCATCCTTCGAGGCATTGAGGAATTCTCTTATGAAGGATCCTCAACTAACCCTTAGCCATATATCTGGTATTTTTGTCCAAATTTTTATTTCGGACTAACCGATTGTTGGCTTTCATTGTGCAGGGAGAAAATATGGTTCCCCCTCGATCTGTAATAAGGACAGCTGTAGAGCCATTCACAATTGGTTCAGGGAGACGTTTAGTTATGATTCATAGAGCGGAGAACATCCAAGAGGACCCTAGTCAGTCCATCATTCATGAAAATGATGCCTTGAAAGACTTTCTCCCTCCTGAGCTCCTGGATTATCTACTATCAAATCAACTTCCACTTTCTGGATTTGGTCTTCAATAAGATGTCCCTATTCCCCCCACTTTCTCAGGTCTTCCTTCTCCTTTCTTGGAAGAGTCTTCCAAGTGTATTCAGGAAAACCTTACCAAATCGGGGGACAAGGTTTCTGACTCTGACCAGAAAGACACCTTTATTTTGAGGGGCTCTGTTTGGACCCAAAGTGATCAGCACACCCAAAACTTTTATCAGGAAGCTGTCTTCAAGAGTTACCCTTCTATTATCAACCTTGATCGAGTTGATCCCGATGTGGGGTGGGTTCCTAGGTGGGATCTTCGATCTAGTGGGCTCTTCTCAAATGACTGGGCTTGGGCTTTCTGGGTCGATCATCCCTACCGGGAGTTTTTTGAATCACTGGAAGCAGTCAATTTGTACTCTGTAGTGTGGGCCTCCGAATTTTCCATTTACCCACCATCCTTGGTCCTGCCAGACCTACTCAGTCACTGGTGTTCAATCACTAATACATTCCACCATACCCATAGTAAAGTTGGTATTAGTCTGTGGGATATCCATAAATTGGGAGGACTCCCAATTATCAATGAAATGTATGACGAATTTCTGCCTGCTCCTAACGTGTGGGATGACGTCGAACAAGTGCCTTTATTGGAGAGGGATCTGTTGGTCATGGAGGAGCAGTCACTGGGTCAGGCATTGCATGCTCGCTCTCTTATTCCCTATAGCACCTGGATAAGGTTATTTATGAACACCACTGGTCTAGTGCCGAAGATCAAGAACCCCAGGACTCATCCTTCTCAATAGTCTCGAACCTCCCCAGGTTCCTACTAGGCGGTTCTAGTGGCAGGCGATTAACTTTCATGGGGTTACGAGGCATGCCCCGGTGTGCCACCCATGCTTCGACTGACAAGTTTGTTTTCTATGTTCTTGAGCGGGTGGCTATTTCCTTCTCGGGATATTAATCCTGGTGTCAGGGCTTGCACCCTGATGATGGAACTTGAGCTGGTAGAGGGCCTCCTGGTGAATTTGGCTATGCCCACATTGGATAACATTTATGAACTGCTGGGTCACATATAGAAGGGCGGTTCACCCTTCCATCTGAGTGGTCCATTTCAATTTTTGTATGGCTGGGTAGCGAATCACTGTCACTGCTATGAGTATCTTCACAACACAGTCATCCCACTTCCTACTTTGGGGCCTACCCTGCTTGATATAGCTAGAGTTCTCCTGAAATCCCTCAGCCCTGGTGAAGTCCTCAAGCTTCTGAGCGACTTTTCCCAGTTTTCTTTCACTCCTTACCCCGCCCCTTCTGGCGTCTTAGTTTACAACTACTGGGGGAGCCTGGAGGAGCACTCTTACATGATCTCTCTGCGGGACAGATTTCGGTCCGCGTGGATCGACAGGGTTTCTCTGTGCGAGCTATATGTCCCGTATCATTTTTCTCGCCAATTTGGGTTCATGCAAGTCCAAGTTTCCCTTCCCCCTCCTCAAGCTCGAGGACTGCACCCGGACACACTTCATCAATGGTGGATGATGCTAACGCGGGAGGGATATAACGCGAGTATTCACCTTCCTGTTGTGGGGGCGGCCGCCAGCCTTTCCATGGAGTATGCAAAGGCATAGGAAAAATACTATCCCGATGGGATCCTAGGGACGACCATTGGAAAAGTTCCCAAATAAAGAGGTACTGTAGCTGTCGCGTCTACGGGACCCTCCTCGTCAGCCATAAGGGAGGATCAATTGATGGCTCGTCGATCAAAGCAGCTCAGAGGATTTTCCTCCCCCAGTATTGCAGTGGCCGAAGTTTTGGCAGGTTCATCCTTCTTGGATGTGGATGAAGTCGACATTGTGGTTCCATGTCCAAGTGAGACAATCTCCGAAGTTTTTCCAATCGATACTGGGTTTAAAAACATGACCCCCAAGCCTGAACCAGGGTTAGAGGCTCCAGACTTTCCATCTTCGGAACCGTCTTCTAGAGAGCACATGCCTGCGCTGGTTGCAATTCCAAATTTCATTCCCGTGCTATCCGGTGAAGACACCAAATATCCTCGTGCCATGGCGGACCACTGGGCGGTGTGCAGGTGGGCTTGGCCTCGAATTTGCAAGATCATTGCTGAAACTCATCTAGCTGATATGGAAACTAATACTGAAGCACTTTGACAACTCTTCCTGGGTTTGGGGTTGGGTGACTATGACTATCGGCAGTTCCATTCTCTTGTTTTCCAAGTTGTCATGGCTCGTGAGGAAGCTGCCACTAGTGAAAGAAAACGTTCTCACTTCGCTGTTGCTCATTGTGGGACCCATGCCCTGGAGGAAGCCATGATACAACTCCATCAGCTGATGGTACAGGAGGCAACCTCTCGAGATTAGGAGGTCTTTCTATCCACCGAGTTTCATGAATGTGAAGAATGGGAAGCGATGCTGAGGAATCATTTTTCAGTTATGACCGGTCGTATTGAAGCCACTAGAAAAGGGATCAATGATCTCCAAACAACAGTGGAGCGTACTCATCCAGTGGCTGAGATTGAAGCCAGGGAGAAGGTCGTGTTGGAAGGGTCTTGAAATGACCTCCACCGCACGGTTGCGGATCTGGTGGAGACGGTGAGTCAGGCTCTTTTATGACTATCAAAGCCACTCTTGCACCCTCTGTTTTACTTACCCCTCTCCCCTTTTTTGAGGTAGAGACCCCAGCTTGTGGAAATCCTCCCTTTTTTTGTTCAAACAAAACACAGTCTCTGTCAATCACTTGTTACTGTGAAATTTGATTGTTACTTAGAAAAACTGTTGTGTAAATAACAATTCACTGAATCAGAATTAATCATAAGTCAGGAAAACAAACTCAAAATTTTGCCTAGACCATGGGTTCCAGCGAGCATAGTTCAGCTATTTCTAGGGTTTTCTTGAAAATCCCCACAAACTTTCGTCTTTTCTTTTAATACCCTAATTTTTCCTGGTCCCATTTAGCATAGACCCAGCGGGTATGACCCGACTTTTTCTTAGGTCTCCCTTTTTAGGTTTTCGGCATAACCGGATTTGTGCCTCTTTTATTTGTGATCAGTTTAATGTCCCACCGACAAGACTATCATTACTGATGTTTTAGGTCGAATAGCTTTGACCAAACATGGTGGGGAGAAGGTCTCAATGAGGTTTGGTTGATGAGAAGATGTCTTGATACCCTTCAGACACACGTGGGGGGAAACCATATTTGGACGACATAAAGGGAATGTCTCAAGGCATGGGAGCCGCATCAACATACATAGGTAGGAAGAGAATTTCCTAAGGAAGTCTTTCCATTTTTTGACGGGCTAGGGGTGATCAATATGTAGAGCCGCTGAGGGCATGGTATGCATAGTCATGCCAAGGTGTCCTTAAGTTAATGACTATTCATTTCTGATGGTCTGGGTACTTCATAGAAGTCCGGCTTATAGAAACCACCATGGGTGGTTTGGAAAATGAATGTGACATCTGAAAGGGTTTTGAGAACATCCGTACTAATCAAGAGTGTGGTCAGGAGACCACTTCCCTGCGCATTTAGTTAGCGTAAGGGATGGATGAGGCTTGGAGCATTTTAAATTCATGTAGTTGGGACATCATTTAAAATGGAACGGCTTCTCCTGGTTCTCAGTAATCTTGTCAAAGACGTTCCACCATATTTAGGCAGGGTTGTGAAAGAGGTTGGTGAACTATAGCTCAGAGGGTTTCTGAATCTCGGGATAGACATGGGGGCTCAGGGGCCAAGAGGAGTACAGAGAGAAGCATTTCCTAAGGAAATCTTGACTTTGGTAGATGGGCCGGGGGCTATAAATATGTAGAGCCGCTGAGGGTATGGTATGCATAGTCATGCAAAGGTGTCCTTAGGTCAATGATCGTATTCCCCTGATAGCTAAGAAACTTCAGGGAAGTTGAGATTTGGGACCACCAGGGGTGGCTTATGAGAGTTCGGATTTCTCTGAGTGTAGAGTATGGTTTATGATGATAGGGTGCCTGGATACGGGGGAAACATCTAGAATAAACTTCCGGAGAATGGGTGATGTAATCCCTTCTCACGTGGGTGTGAGACGGTGACTTGTACCGGTCTGACCCATGCACTGATGGACAGAGAAAGCCTCCATTCCTTACTGAACCTATGGTGGGTTTGACCATGCAGTTTATCGTCACGTGGTTAGGAGATATTCCGTGTATTTTAGCATCATGAGGTAAGGATGAGGGGAATTATTTAAAGTTTATTGTGCAGTTTAACATCAGGCAGCGAGGACGGGGGGAATTTTTTTTAAGCTAGTGAAAACTCTTGTGGTTGGAGGCATTTCCCTGGATGGTTAATGCTTGGTCTTTGCAGTTTTATGCCAAGCGGCCAAGATTTACCATGCAGTTTTAACGTCATGCGGTAAGGATGCAGTTGCAAAGGCCTCTCTTCATCAGAATGTAACTGGGCTTGAATATCTCAACATGACCCAGACGTGGAGGGGGGTTGATTGGTGTAAATCATGGTTCCAGTGTTTCTTGGATCAGGAGAGATGATATGGGGTCTCTGAGACCGGTAAGAATACGAATCTAGGAAGAGTATTTCCTATGGAAATCTTGCCTTTGGTAGACGATCCAGGGACTATCATTATGCAGAGCCGCTGAGGGCATAGTATGCATAGTCATGAAATGGTGTCCATGGTTCGATTACTTTCCAATTCTAATTGTCATGAATGGTTATGAGGATCCGCAATTATCTGGGCCACGAAGTCTATCATTTGGTTGGAAAAATTTCTGGACATGTAGGGCATACTCGGCCCTGGTTGATGTTAAGGCTTAGAGAGATCCCTTCTCTGATTTATTTTTCTCTCGGGGGCGTGCCTTCACTCCATGAAGTTTAACATCATGCGGGAAGGATGAGGTACTCCTAGTTTAGTGGTCATAGAGATCAGACCATTGAGTGACTATTGTTGCAGTCACTCGAAGGATAACTGGGTCAACATGCTCTGATATACTTGGAATAAGGTGGGGGATGAGGGTTGTAAACTGCAACTTTGAGTTTTCCCGGATAAGGAGGTGTGGTGTGGGGGCTCTGAGGCCGGTAAGCGTATGGAGCTAGGAAGAGTATCGCCAGAGGAAATATTGCCTTTGATGGACGAGCCAGGGGCTATCATTATGAAGATCTGCTGAGGGCATGGTATGCATATTCGTACAAAGGTGTCCCCGGGTCGATAAATTTCATTTTCTGATGGCCATGAATGTTTATGAGGATCTGTGATTGTTCATAGGGAAGAGTTTGGCAAGTGGGTATAATGGTGTCCATGTATATAAGAAACATCCTCACTGCAATTGTCCGTTGAGTCAAAGTAGCCTAGTCCTGGATTGATGTTCGTTGATGCAGGTCGCTATGTGAACCACCGGCTGACACATAGGCTAGCCAGATAGGGATACCCTGGAAACACATGTATGTAAAAAGGGGAATGAACTTGTAAAACACATCACCGTAAACTTCTGGATTATGAGGTAAGGTATGGGGGCTCTGAGGCCAGTAATAATATGGAGCTAAGAAGATTGCCGCCTGTGGAAATCTTTCCTTTGATGGAAAAGCCAGAGGATATCATTATGCAGACCCGCTGAGGGAATGGTATGCATAGTCATGAAAAGGTGTCCACAAGTCGATTAATTTTCACTTCCGATTTCCATGAGTGGTTATGAAGATCCAAAATTATCCGGGTTGTGGAGTCTAATGTATGGAGAGGATGCGTCCAAATTTGAAAGGAGTATCTCTATCTTGTATCGCCGTGTGTTTTGGGTGGGTCACGACGAAGTCCGTGAAGTTTAACGCCATGTGGTGAGGATGAAGTCCGTGCAGTTTAACGTCGTGTGGTGAGGACGAGGTATAAACCCCATGCAGGTCTGGTTCGTACATGGGGGGAAGAAGGCGTTTATTAGGGAGTGGCTGGGCCATGATAGGGGATCCCGGTGTCACTACATATCCTGCGAGGGCAGGAATCAAGCCATACATAGTTCTCTGAAATCCGTGCAGTTTAACATCATGTGGTGAGGACGAGGGGTATTATTAGATTCTATGAAGTTTAACGTCATGCGGCGAGGACATGAATACACCCCGTGCAATTCTGGTCCGTACATGGGGGAAGGGGCATTTTTTTATTTTTGAGATGGTTGGGCCAGGGTGTGGAATTCTGGAATCACTACGTATCCTGCAAGGGTAGGAATCAAGACTCACGTAGTTCTCTGAAATACGATACACCACGTGTAGGTTTGGTCCATACACAGGGGAATATGGCATCTTTTGAATTATCTTGTCTGTGTAGTTTAATGTCATGCAGCTCGGATGAACTCCGTGCAGTTTAACATCGTGCAGTAAGGACGTAGGTGACCCGACGTGAAAAGAAAATGGGGGGGTCTGCGCAGTTTAACATCGTACGGTGAGGAAGAGTTCCGTTCTATTTAACATCGTGTGTTGAGGACGTTGAATACACCCCAAGAAGGTCTGGTCTGTACACGGGGGGGGGGGGGGGGGGGGAGGGAGCATTCTTGAATCTTATTATTCGTGCAGTTTAACTTTGTGCGATAAGGACGAACTCCATGCAGTTTAACGTCATGCAGTGAGGATGTACTCCATGAAGTTTAACGTCATGCGGTGAGGACATAATCCTTGTAGTATAACATAATGCAGTAAGGATGTAAATCACGCTTGGTCTCTATGCGAAATATTTCTTTAGGAATCTCGCATTTGTAGGGACGGTTGTGAATTGTCCGTCTATGGAGATCAGGGTATATGCTCCATTGGATTAGATCTTGTGTACAACGTATGGTCCCACCCAATTGGGCTCCAGCTTTGGAGGCTTCTTTCCAAGTATCATTGGGGTATGGAGGACCAATACCAATTCTACTTCCATGAAAGACCGGAGATGGACCTTTTATTGAAGGCTCGTGCAATCCGATTCTGGTAGACTTCCAGATGGTGCAAAGTGTGCAGTCACTTCTCATCTACCTATTCCAATTGACCTAGACACTTTTCTGACTGCTCATCATCGGACAATTGGTCACAGATGGCAACACGGAGTAAGGGAAGTTGGAGATCAATGGGTAGGACCGCCTTTGTGTCGTACACCAATGAGTATGGGGTGGCCCGAGTAGTGGTGCGGATTGTGGTTCAATAAGCCCACAATGAAAGGAGGATTTTATCCGGCCATGAATTCTTGTGTTTGTCCACAATTTTCTACATAATGTTGCACAAGGTATTGTTGAAAGACTCTATCTGTATGTTGGCCGCTTCATGGTAGCGGGATGAGTGGATAGCCTTGATACCATATTCATGGTATAGTTTCTCCAATTCAGTAGAGCAGAAGTTGGTGCCGTTGTCTGTTAGTATGGTATGAGGGATGCCAAATCTGGTAATGATATTGGTCTTTACAAAGCTAGCAATATTTCTTGCCCTGACTTCCTTGAGGGGTATGGATTCTGCCCATTTGGAAAAGAAGTTAGTTTCCATGAGGATATACTTCAGCTGTTTGGCTGTGGCGGGAGGATATGGTCCCATGACGTCCATTCCCCAAATGGAAAACGGCCAGATGTACTTCGCTTGATGAAGTAACTATGGGGGTTGGTGTATGGATTTGGCATGAATCTGGAATGAGTGTCATTTTGCGGTAAAACGCTCACAGTCTCGTGCCACTGTGGGCCAGTAGTACCCAAGCCATCAAACCTGATGGGAAAGCTTGGTCCCTAGTTGATGTGCTCCACATGCTCCGACATGTAGTTTATTCATTACGGCGGCATTTTCTTCTCCATCAATTAATCTGAGGAGCATTCCATCGAGGCCTCGTTTGTAGAGGACCTCTTGCTGACCCGAGATGCTATATAGGAAAAAGTTGATTGCCCTTCTCCATATTTGCTCTCATTCAGCCATGTCTGATGGAAGTTCTACCCATTGATGGTAGTTCGTAATGGGGGTCATCCAGCCGGTGGTAGGAGCGTATGGCTCAGGGACAGGACTGACTTCATGGATTTCTTCTGTCTTTTCTTGGACAAATGGCAATACCATTTGACAGTGAGAAATACTGATGACCGTTTCATCCTGGTCTGGGTCAGCTAGGGCTGTGTCCGTGTTGGCTAATGCGTCAGCCTGAGCATTCTAAGACTGGGGAATATAGGTCAATACTGGTTTTGTGGAGAATTCCTCCATTAACCCTCGGACATGATCAAACAAGGTGATCAGCTCCTCCTTTTAAATAGCATATTCAACATTGAATTTCTTGATGGCTAGCTCCAAGTCACCTTTTACCTTAAGGTGCTGTACTTGTGCCTGGAGTGCGAGTTCCAGGCCCGCAATGAGGGCTTGATATTCTGCTTCATTGTTCCTACATCCCTCTGATAGGAGGAAGGAATATGGTAAGACTACCTTTTCTGGGGATACGAGTATTATCCCCAAACCCACTTTGTTGAATCTGGGATACTCCATCCTCTTCCCAGTGGGGCTTCGGGATGCGCCGTCGAAGTACATTTCCCATGCCAGGAACTCCTCTTGAACCGAGAAGATGTATTCATCAGGTAGCTCAGAGTTTGGTGCAGTGGTCCCTGTCGAAGGGTGCTTTGCAAGAAATTCTGCTAATTCCTGACCATTGATGGCTTTCTGAGGCACAAACCGGATGTCAAATTGTTGCAGGATGAACGCCCATCGGGATAGACGTCCGGTTAGCATCGGGCGGTTGAGGATGTACTTGAGCGGGATACTCCGCGAGATCAAATGGACTTCATGATTCTGCAGATAATGTCACAGCTTTTGAACTGCGAAGACCAAATCTAAACAACTCTTCTCGATGGTTGAGTATCGAGTCTCAACAACAATCATGGTTCGAATGAGGTAATAGAGACTGTTTTCACTGCCCACGTCATTCTTTTGTGCGAGGAAGGCTCCCAGTGATCGCTCTAAGGCTGTCACGTACAAGATGAGAGGTCTTCCTTTAACCGGGGGCATGAGAACCAGTGGGCTTAAGAGGTACTTCTTCAAATTTTTGAACACCTCTTAGAATTCATCCATCCATTGGTACGTGACCCCCTTCTTCATTAACCTGGTGAAGGGAAAACATTTGCCTGCTAGGTTGGCTATGAACCACTTGATATAGGCTAGCTGTCCATGGAATCCCCTAAACTCTGTGAGATTTTGGGGAGGTGGAAAGCCAAGGATAGCCTTTTTCTTCTCAGGGTTGACTTCGATTCCACGATGATGTACAAAGAAGCCAAGGAATTTCCGTGAGGTAACCCCGAAGGCGAATTTCAAGGGGTTCATCTTCAAGTTATGTCGTCAGAGCTTGCTGAAGATGGTCTCAAGGTCTGACAGGTGATCCGAGCGCTGTCTGGACTTGCCCACTAGGTTATCCACATAACATTCAACAAATTTCCCAAGGAACGGTTTAATGATCCGATGAATGGAACACTGATATGTGGAACCAGCGTTATTGAGACCAAAGGGCATGACCCTGTAACAAAATACCCCTTGAGGGGCCCTGAAGGCAGTGGATTATTCGTCTTATCGATACATCCTAATTTTATTATATCCAAAATATCCATCCATGAAGGATAGATTCTCGTACCCATCCATTGCATCGATTAACAACTCGGTGATTGGAACCATGAAGTCATCTTTCAGGCAATGCCGATTGAGATCTCTGAAATCAATGCAGACACGGATTTTTCCATTCTTTTTCTTAACATGGATGATGTTGGCCAACCAGATGGGGTATTAGACCTCCCGAATGAATCCTTCTTTAATGATATTATTGACTTCAGCCTCTATTTTGGCGGCATGTGAGGGATGCGTTCTTCTGGCAGCCTGTTTATAGCCCCGATGGTCTTTTGGAAGACCCATGTGATGCATTTCCACTTCGGGATCGAGTCCTGTCATTTCTATGTAATTCCATGAAAACACATCCCGATGTTGCCTCAGGAAAGAGGTATATACCTCATGATCCTCAGGGGACATGGCTGCACTGATGAGAGTAGGCCTCAGATCTTCCTCGGTACCCAGGTTTATTTACCTGAGCTCGTCCACTGTGGTGGAGATTCCCTCCTCAAATTCAAGAGGTGTGTCCCTGAGATCTTCCCCCTATTCTTCATCCAAGTCTTCATCTTATTGATCCAACGAGGAGGGTTATCCTGACACGGGTTCTTGGGGGTTCAAGGGAGATGCATCGTGGGCATCCCCTCTTGAGTATTCATCCCCAGATCGAGGGTTAGCGGACGTTCCCACATTGTCATGCTCGGCCATCATGGCTGAAGTCATGAGGACATCCGAGTTCATGTTTGAACTTGAACTCTTACCATCAACATGGTTGATGGGTAGGACATAATCTCTACCAAGATGCTTGAGGGGATCATCAGGAACCATCTCCAGGCCATTTGGAGTGGGGATCCAGTCGACACCATCGACCAAAGGCTTCTTTTTATTTTGCTCATAGAACCCGGTGTTAATGTAATGTGGCTCCGAGAGATCAAAAGGGTATTTGTAAACATGCAGCGTTCTACTTTGTCCATTGACGTTGTACATGATACACTGGTTGTAGGATGATGGAATGACCATGTGCTTATGGAGCCACGACCTTCCCAGCAGGGCATTGAATGTTGTGCTCTGCCGGACCACCAGAAATTCCGTGTAGGCTACCAAGTCACCAAAATGGGTCTTTAGCTTGATTTTTCCCATTGGTTTCTGCTCACTTTTGTCGTAACCCAACAGAGTTGTGGCTGAGGGAATTATGTCGTCCTCATTTTAGCCCATCTTACGGAGTGTCCGTAGAGAAAGGAGGTTAACTCCAAAGCCATTGTCTATAAGGACTTTCCAGATCTCAATACCATTAAGTGGGAAAGAAACACATACTGGTCTGATGTTTCCTTGCATGACGGCATCCTCATCCTGACCAGTGAATGAAATCACCACATTGCATTCAATCGGGTCCGTCTCCGTCCGGTAAATTTCGATGGTGGCAACCTCAGCTTGAAACTCTTGTGGGATGATCAAAGCTTCTATAAGAGCCTCCCTGAGGTCTTCGGACAAACTCATGGAATCTAGGATTGATAGCTTGGCTGGTACCGATGCCGGATGCTTAAGGATATCGTATTTCTACTCTAGCGGCCGACGCTTCTCCATTGGCGGGAGTGTCTTGGCGGTTACTTTTGGGGCTGGAGAATTTGACAAGGAGGGACAGGCTGCAGGGTCAGATATCGATGTCATTCCTGTGTTTTGAGTACTTGGCCCAACAAGTCTGTTTGTGCGCATCAAGCGGCTAGACACTTTCTCCTCCTCTAGTGGGTATCGCAGAATAACAGGGCCAGAGTGGCAACTTGTGGAGGTGGAGGGGAATTCCTTCTCCTGCTGGGTCCGTTGAAGGTCTCTCCCATGGGTTTCTGAAATATTAATGGTTTGGGACGGGGTCCAACCGTAGGGTTGGTTTCAGCCGCAGCTGCATCTCCCCTCGTATCCCCTACCTCTGTGATTCCTCCTCCTGGCTTCTTATGTAGGGAACTCGGGTTCGTAACCATACCCTTCGTCTGGGAATGATTCCATAAGATGGATGACATTAATTGACCCAAAAATTGGATCTTCGTCCTCTAACAGGTCAACCTGGTCGGTTGTCCCTGATGGTGTTGTTTGGTGGGTCGCTGCCCGTGGTGCCAAATTTTAGGGCATATAATATGCCAGGGTCGGAACTAACTTTGGCCTCGTCACAGAATGCTCCTCTTGTGATTGATTCCTCCTTCTTCGATTATGCCCGGATGACTGGTTCATGGAGGTTTACGAGGTCGATACTTTCGGCTATGCGGCTTCAGGGGCTGTTCGTGGCAACACCGGCTGCTATAGTTGAGCTTGGAGTATTCCCTGGGCTCGGTTGATATTTTTTCGAGTCATCCAGTTTTCAAATTTATACCCTTTCTTGCTGGTGACTTTCTGCCACCCCTCTTGTTTATCAGAGTCGGTGGTAGAGATACATGCCACATGTGCTGGGGGTGGTCCCAGCTCGACTTGTCCATAGTCTACCATCCTCTGCAGGAGGTCTTTGAAGATGAATCATTCTTGGATACTGTGCCCCAACATCCGGTGGTAGGGGAAGTAATCTGTCCTGTCATCATGGCCAACCTCTTTAGGTTTCCTCGGCTCCAGAAGGCAGAGCAAGTTGTAGTTCATGGCGGCAATGATGTAGCCGTAGACTTGATCATCTCGGAACGAGTATAGTTTTTGTATTTATTCCTCAAACTGATTCCGCTTCGGCCCTTGCTGATCGTCCTGTTTAGGCATATGTGGCCGCTAATATGCAGGAATCCCTCGACAATTTTGTGGAGGCCTGAGCGGTGGAGCGGGCATAGGGGATGGCTTGAGTGTGACAACAGACACTTCAGCTCTAGGGGATCTTTTTTCGGGAGCCTGCAAGGCTATTCGGGACTTCGAATTAGTCCGCTGCAGGGATTCCTCAATTCAATGGGAAATGGCCAAGAGATGGTGGAAGCCAGTGGTGCACTCCACTGGTATGGGTTGTGTTCGCAGCTCATCTCGAATATTATCGATGCATATGGCTAGCATCTCATCTTGAAGCATTGGCCTGTTCAGGGAATAGGTCAGAACATTCCATCTGGCTATGAAATCTGAGACCCTCTCATTCTCCCTCTGTTTTCAGTTCATGAGATCGATGACCGTTGTTTTAGGTAACGTTGAGAAGAAGTGGAACATGAACTGCTGCTGAAGGTCTTCCCAGCTCTTTATTGACTGGGCTGGCAGACTCGTATACCAAACGAAGGAGGATCCTTGAAAGGTCTATACGAAGCATCTGAGTTCCACTGCTTCATGTTGTTCCGGAGTTCCCATCATAGGGTCACGATAGGATGCGTAGTGCATCAAATGCTACGCTGGATCGCCTGATCCATTGAAGATAGGGTATACAGGGCTCCCAAAATTGGGCGGAGGTGGCGTTTTGGTCACCCAGTCTGGGTAGGGTTTCCACTCTGGCTGTATCGGAGCACGTCAACCTTACGATCCTTCCAATCGAGCTGTTAGTGCCTCGATGGTGTTTGTGAGACTCTGGTTTACATCTTGTTGGGCCCAGTCCTGGGTAGGCATAGCCTGAGGCATTGTCTGAGGATCCGGATTGGCCGACATTAGTTGTGTGTGTGCCGTTTGTGACACCTTTGGAGGGTTCAGGTGTACTCTCTTTGATTGTTTCCTGAGTGGAGGGAAGTCTTGGTATTCATCTGAATCTATGTTTAGGTAGTTGGAGGGGCCAGGCGCCGCATTAGATGGGAGCCCTGACCATATTTCGTTTATCGGGGAAAACCTTAGCCTTTGAGGTGCACTTGCTGGGAGTGCCTGATGCAGCTCCTCCCGGGGCACACCTTCAATAAGGTGGTTCCTATGGAGTAGCTATGCATTAAGCTATCGCAATTCTTTCATCTCCTCTTCCCGTTGAGCGAATCTCTTTTCGAGCACGAGTGGCTCATTCTTGTCGTGAGAGGTAGGCAGGTTAAGGGTAACCAGTCCTTTATTCTTATCTATTTTGGAAGCTTGCTGGGTAGGCAGAGGAGGGTTGGCTAGAAGGACGACCATATTTAGGGCGGCCCTCTAGTTCCAGGTGTGCACTCCTGGTGGTTCGTTGTGAGTGACAGCCTGACTGGAACTATCATCTCCCACTCCATCCGGATTTGCAGTATCTCTGGTATCATCCATGGGGTTATCCTCTATGACGTTGATAGATGCATATCGCGGGGCGGAGAAGATTTCATCTTCAAAATGGGAAGAGTATCTCCCGCATCTTCTGTTGGCCTTCTATTTTGTGTCCTGGGATTGCCTTCAGACTTCTTGACAAAGGGTGACGCAGAGAGTTATTTGATGCGACCTCACGGTGCGCCTTCTTATCAAAGGGTATGATGATTCAAATGACGGAATAGGACGGGAACCTCATCTTCTGACTATCATCCCTAGATGAGAGAATACTGATTCTCATGGGGGAGGTTGTTGTTGAGGGGGTAATAATTCCCCCAGCCCTGAGGGCTGGGGTTGGCTTCGTTCCTTGGATATTGAGTCTCTTCTTGGTTTTATTGGTCTTACAGGGGTATTTTTTGTTAAAAATGCCCCCAGCCCTATAGACTGGGGTTGAACCTAGATTGCGGAAATGGCTACAGCTATCACTACCTGCCTGATCGTGCGTTCCCCCTTTCGGGGGTGAACTGGGATTGGTGCCAAGTTCTTCTGTGAATCAATCCCTTTTGGGGAGGCAGGCAAAGATTGCTGATTGGACCCTCTTAGGCGAGAGGCCTATTGTATGCTCTCGGTGGCCTGATTCAAGATTTCTTGAATGGATCGTTCCCATCGGGCCTGCCACTTCTGGGACTTACTCAAGTCCTGACTCTGTTGGGTGTGTTGCCTTTCCTGAATAGGGAGACCACTCGATTTCCATTTTGACGTGATGAAATGGCCAGACACCATGCCAAACGGGTTCTTCTGGGCGGGGAGCAGAGTGAAATACAAAGCTCCATGTTCTCCCCATCCCCTAATATGGACTCCCGTCAGAGCGTCACCGATGAGGTGGCGCAGCTGGTGCAGCGCACGGAGGCAGGCTATCTCCATGTTTCCTTTACGCCTCTCGGGTCACTGTTGTCGTGATAAAGGAAGAGCCTCCAGGTCGATGTGACGCAAGAGGTATTCTATTTTCTTGATGCGGTATACATACCCTTCATAGGGTAGGAATCTTGATTTCATTCTGCGGAGGGTTGTCCATATATTATGGCGGATGCCGTGAACGCATTCTTTTGATAACTCTCTGGGTATGTCAAACTGAGAGGTGGCCGTAGGCCAAAATATAACTGGTATATCATCCCTGGACAATCATTTCCTCAGGTGCAGCATATCGTCATACTCCTACGCAAGCGACTCCTCTACCTGGTCAGCCCAACTGAGATGCTCGATGTCAGTGTAGTTAGAGGTAGTGGGACTAGTAGGTGCTGAATCATTATGTGGGTGATTCTGAGGTGGTTCATATGATGAACGCGGCCCTACACCATCTCATGATTGTAGAAGGATGTCGTTGGTGACTAACTAGGAATCTGACATGCTTGATCCTGACCTTCTATGTGCCTCGACATACAATGGATTTTTGGTAGTTGATTCGGCAGGGGGAGGGCCTTCCTGTTGATATGATACGTCGTCGTGGGGAGTACCTCCACAATGATGACCGTAATGGCAAGGAATACAATTACTTTTTGATGCTTCACTGCATAGGGGACTTTCGTAGTGTACACCCTGGGGAGGACCTCCAAGGCATGTCACATCAAGGGGAGGACCTTCTGGGTGCGTAGCGTCGTTACGGGGAGGAAATTCACAACAACTGCCATCATGGTGAGGATGAACATCATGGATTGATGTTCGATGTTCATCCTAGGGAGGACCTTCAGGACACACTGTGATAAGGGGAGGACCTTATTGTTGCTTGAGGACAATGTGGGGAGGACCTTCGCAATAGCGGACGTGGTGGCGAGGACTACCATCACAACTGTGGGAATGGTGAGGACTACCATTACTGCTGCCGCAGGGAGAATATCTGCAGGATAAATCCTGGGGAGGGCCTCCACAATGTACCACAATTAGGGGAGGGACTTCTCTTTGACCAACGTCTCTACGGGGAGGACCTCCGTTATCAGGGTTGAGAGTACTACCACCGTGATCTGATGCCTGGCTGCGTGGAGTTCCGTTGTAGCGTAACCCCTGGGGAGGACCTTTAGGGCATGCCACAACAAGGGGAGGTCCTTCTTGTTGTGATGAGACGTCACTGCCGGGAGGGCCTCCGCAGTTGCGACTATGGTAGCAAGGACTACTATCATAGTCTGTGGTTCCACTGTATGGAGAGTGATTATGGTGTATACCCCAGGGAGGACCTTCAGGGTGGACCTCAGCAAGGGGAGGACCTTCTTGATGCTCGATCTTTTGGTCACGTGGAGGGTTTCCATGACTCGCATCAAAAGAGGAGCTCTCGTGATCGATCGTTATATGCCCGCAGGGGAGGCCCCCATGGGTGCTCTAGGGATGACCTTCAGAGCTGCTGGTAGCAACATTGCAGGGTGGACCTTCACAACTGCTACTGCCACTGCCATAGTACGGTAATGGGTGGGTAGGGTTCTGAGCCTCTGATGTATGCTTAGCGGCGTTGGGAACCCCGGCTTCTTGCAGAGCGGAGTCATGAACTCCTCCTTTATTTTCCGATTACCTTCAGCGCATTCGAGGCACTTTCTTGTGGGTAGCCGGGACCGCCTACTATTGATAACGGCCTTCACCTTTGGTTCCCTATCTAATTGGGTCCCGTGATGCTGCTGGGATACATCGATGAACTTCTTAACTTTTACCAGGGATATATTCCTACTTTGGAGCATCCACCGTGATGGACGGGTGTCCCCCAGTTGGAACGAGGGAACCTTCTTGATCTGGTTGCCCTTGCGTCGCAGAATATGGCCAGTGACCCTCCTGGGCTGAAGCAGGGATGCAGATCTGCTCCGAGGCAGTTATCTCATCTCTTAGATGAGTCGTCTCAATTGGGGAGATGGGCTCATGGGTCCGAGTCCTTGTTGTTGACACTGATGCAATTACATTATGGCAAGTATGCAAGATATGAGTTGGGATCGATAACTACTCCTCCATCATTGCCAGGATATGTAGAGAGACAACTTTAGCTGGAACGGGTATGAAGGCCCATTCCAGTATCAGAGTAGGAATATCTTTCTCTGGTCCTCCGGTGGTCAGTGGGTACTGAAAATTATCCTGTGCTGGGGAAGGTGAACGAGTCTGACCCTATACCGGGATACACCGGTTTATCTCTCCATTCGCTGCCACATCGGGGTGGCGGACTTTACTTGCATTCACAGGGAGCTGGCCTAGCATATATTGTTTTCCAACCATATCAACTCAGTGGCCTTTTTTGGTGGGGAGACATGCCCGCCTATGATTTTTCACCACATCTAGGTGGCGGTCTATGTTGATATCCACCATATCAGGATGGCTGGCGTCAGAAGCATCTGCTAGGAGATGGTCCTGCAGGCGCCGGGTCGCCACCACATCAAGTTGGTGGGCTTCACGACCCTGTTTAGGGAGAGGTGCCTGCATGGTAAGTGTTGTCCTGTGTGAGGGATGAGCTTGAGGAGCTCGGCGGGGATGCGCGCTGGCTTGTATGATGCCGCTATGTCTGGATGGCGGGATCAGGAGGAGTGAACAGGTGTAGGTGACTGTTCGTGGAACGTCTCTATGGCTCGGCAGGGGATCTCCTCCTCAAGGACCAGGGTGATGAACGGTCCCTTATTTTACGTCTTTCGCCCTCGTCGGGTGGTCCGAGGGGTCGGAGCTTGGGGATTATGGGCCTAAATCCTTGGGGAGACATCCTCCTCGGTGCGAGGATGTTGAATTGCGGCGTGACCGTGATGACGTCTGCCGGTGGGTGTCTTGGAGCGGAACCCCTATTCGGTGGGGATGAAGTCCTCAACGTCGACCTCATATTCCTCCCTAAGATAAGGGAGGTACACATTGTCCCGTTTCGGGGATAGACTCCTGAAACGGTTGGAGACAGCAACAGGGGCTATCTAGATCTGCCTTTGCGGCCGCTGCTGGGCAGGCGACCGGTGAGTTCTGGCGGATTGGACGACATGCATGGCCTCCTCCATCATTGGGAGAGTACCGTTCACATGGTACTCTCTGATCAGTGCTTCTGAGACCCAGCGTTGAAGACGCTGGGTCGGTGACGGGGTCCTCCGTAGGTGAGGATGTCCGGTCATTGCGTTGTCGGATGTGCGCACTCACGAGTTCCTTTGGAATGACATTAGATCAAAGGGAGTTATGAAGGTAGTACCTGTAAAATATCTTAAGAAATACAAACAGAAAACCCGTCAATGCAGCATCTCATGATCCCATGTGCAATTAATGACCTTGCTTGGCCCTCCTTGTGAGTGAAGGGGGCATAAGGTGGGATTAAGTTAAATATTTCATTCTTGGTTAAAGATTCACATCGGGTTCACCATTTTTTGTTTCACATGATTTTGGGTTTTTGGCCTCGAAACACCCAACGTCTCCGTATCTGATGATGTGCAGACCTGCTTTCCAAAGGCAGGCGTTCGCCGGATGGTCTGACCAGTGACGCTTAAGAACTCACATTGGTTGAGAGGATGGGATGTCGGGCTCAATGCACCCTTTTGGGGGGGGGGGAAATTATTGTCTGTTCCAGGACTCTCTTATAGATTTACGATGTATTTATATGTTCGTGATATTTGGTTTATACCAAACATAGTATCCACGGATTTAACCCTTGATTGGTAATGGTCAGCTGAACATAGGGGTTTGGAATCATTTATGCCTGAAGTTTACCATCCCTCATGGGATTAATGACCCCGACTTACTGATACGGTGCTAGGGGCTGCTCGGTGAAACGACGTGAAGATAGTCAGATCAAATTGTTATTGGGATTGAACCTCAGGGAGGCTTCCTACGTACCCTGCCTAGGAGACAGGGATCAAATTCCACGTAGTTCGAATCGGGGTGTCGGAGAACCGACATTAAAGGGGGTCAGAATGACCCGTTATTGGGCTTGAACTTCGGAGAGGCTTCCTACGTACCCCGCCTAGGAGAAAAGGATCAAAGTCCATGTAGTTCAGATTCGTGCAGGGATTACGCTCTGAGGAAGCCCATGATGTTGATTGGGGCTTACACTCTAAAGAGTCCCAAGATATTGGATTGGGGCTTACACTCTGAGGAGTCCCAAGATGTTGGATTGGGGCTTACACTCTGAGGAGGCCCATGGTGATGGATTTGGGATTACAATTTAAGAAGGATTGTGGTGATGGATTGGGGATTACACTCCAAGGAGGCCCATAAGAGGATGTCACGGTCGATGCCTACACTAAGCCCACGTGAGTCATGCTCGGTGTGAGAAACAAGAGGCAGTAGAGACCAGATGATCATGTCGCGAAAGGTGCATCCATGAGAAGCGGAGTGGGGCTTATTCATGAGGGTGGACCATTGTGTGGATTGGGGATTACACTTTGAGGATGCCCAAGATGTTGGATTGGGGCTTACACTCTGAGGAGGCCCAAGATGTTGGATTGGGACTTAGACTCTGAGGAGGCCCATGGTGATGGATTGGGGCTTACACTCTGAGGATGCCCATGGTGACGGATTGGGGCTTACACTCTGAGGAGGCCAATAAGAGGATGTCACGGTCGATTCCTACTCTAATCCCACGTGAGTAATGCTCGGTGTGAGAAAAAAGAGGCTGTAGAGACCAGACGATCACGTCGTGAATTGTGCGTTCATGAGAAGCGGAGTGGGGATTACGCATGAGGGCGAGCCATAGTGTGGACTGGGGCTTACACTCTGAGGAGGCCCATGGTAATGTTTTGGGGCTTACACTCTAAGGAGGAACATGGTAATGGATTGGGGCTTACACTCTGAGGAGGCCCATGGTGATAAAGCGCAGTGGGAGATAGAAAGGGGGTGCTCCTGTTCCCATATTCTCTCCTACAGTGCATGAGGGATTCCTTCTAATTGGTATTTTACCATAACTGGGAATCCCTTGACAAGTGGAGAGGAATGAAAGGGATTCTTGAGATTAGACCCCACATTACTATGGGAATGTGAACCCAGGCATGCTTCAAGAATATGCTCAATGGTCGGGGAAACCCCTTCGCCTCGATTTACCAAGGGTATGTGATCTCAAAACAATGTGCTGATGCACCTGAGGGTTACACCACACGGATCTAGTGGATCTGGTGGAGGCCTCGACTCAGGGCCGATGAGTAGGCCTGTGAAGGAGTCACGGGGGATCAGGCCGGATTGGAAGGATCTTATACGGCTCGGGGAATGGGAACTTTCGAGGTTTTGGTGCCCTTCGCGTAGGGATGTGCTATGTAGCTGGAGGGGACGTCCGCAAACTAGGGTGGTCCATGGGCTAAGAGGCCGTCCAAGAACCAGGAGGGTCCGTAGACTGAGAGGCCGTCCGCGAACCAGGAGGGTCCATAGACTGATTGACTATCCCTGAACCAGGAGGGTCCGCAGACTGATTAGCCGTCCGCTAACCAGGAGGGTCCGCAGAATGAGAGGCCATTCGCGAACCAGGAGGGTCCGCGGACTGATTGGCCGTTCATAAACTAGGAGGGTTCGCAGACTAGTTGGCACCCCGTGAACAAAGATGGTTCGTGGCTCCGAGATCAATCCGCGAACCAGGGTGGTCCACGGAGGGTTCCATGCAGGCAGCGGTGGCCAAGTGCGGCGCCGACCAGAGGCTCGTTGGTCAGGGCTTCACCCTCATAGGAGGGTGATACGCAGTGTGGAAGATCGGAAAAGAGGAAAAAACTCCCTGGTCTGCAGGGAGTGCATCCACAGAGGGGCTGTTGTTCGCGGTCTTCTCTTTTTATGTTAATTTGAGTTCGCGGTTCACTAAATTATTATGCATTTTTGGTTCCTTATTAGTTCATTCCCAGGTTCATACCTACTCTGGTTCTCGAACTGGAACTTCGCTGTTTGTGAAATCCTAAGCCTTCCTTCGAAATCCTTCTACCTGAGCTTGATCGCCCTTCTCTTCTTCCTCCTTCGAATTGTCCTAATCCAAATCTCCCCCTTTCCTTTTCTTTTCCGGTCTCCTTTTATAGTATGGGGAAAGAGATGTATTTGTGGTCACATGGCACCTTTTGCGGAGGCCCATCACCGAATACCCGGTTTATAGCTGACTTGGTCAATTTGTAATTTGCGGTGGGCATTGAACGCTTATCCCCCCCCCATGAACCGAACTTAGGGAGTGCTTTGCGGTTGTGAAGGGTTCTTCCTCCATTTCATGAATGACGATGGATGTGGCTTTAACCGGTTGACGCAGTCCACGGTTCGGGCAGTTCATGATGGTGAACCAGATCAGCACCCACCACGCCTCGCGACTACATAGGATCTCCGCCTCCATTTCGCGAATGACTATGGTTCGCGGAGGGGGTGCTTCACGGGGCCTGGCCACGTCGCGTTTTCATGGGACTGGTCCGCGGACTGGTCATGCTTGTTTCTCTTTTGATTTTTTTCTCCATTCTTTTCTCCAATTCTTTGGGGTATTTGGGTAGAATCTCCTTTGCATATTTTGCAAGACCCTACAAGTATATTTATATTTTAGGGGTTTTATGTATTTTTAGGTTTTTACAGTTTTATTTTGGGTTTTCAAATATTTTGTATTTTTTACATTTTAGGTATTTTTATGTATTTTTTATTTTTTTATGCGGTTTTTAGGGTTTTCATGAACTTTGAGGATTTTTCGGGTTGTTTGGGTTTTTCGAGTTTATTTGTTTTTTTTTGGATTTATGGGTGTTTTGAATTTTTAGGGTTTTCAGGTGTTTTTTGGATTTCTTTACTATTTTAGGGGTTTAAAGGGTTTTTAGTGGTTTTTTGGGTTTTTATGAGTTTTTAGGGAATTTATGGTTTTTAGGGGTTTTACGGTTTTTAGAGGATTTTATGATTTTTAGGGTCTTTTTAGGTTATCAGTTTTTTTTTGCATATTTTCATTTTTAACGGTTTTACGTATTTTTAGGTCTCAATGGTTTTATTAGGGGTTTTATAGTGTTTTTTTATTTCAATTTATTTTAATTGGTTTTAGTTTTTTAATGGTTTTAATGGTTTTAGGTAATTTTTTTTTGTTTTTAAGGGATTATTGGGATTTTTGGGTTTTTATAATTTTTAAGGTTTTTAGGGGTTTTAAGTGTTTTTATCTTTTTAAGTTATTATTAGGGGTTTTTAGGGTTTTTATTAATTTTTATGTTTTTAGTGTTATTTAAGAATTTTTTAGGTTTTTATGGGTTTTATATATTTTGAGCGTTTTTAGGTTTTTTTTGGATTTTATGGTTTTTAGGGTTTTATGCATTTGTTTATGTTTTTATGTGCTCTAAGTGTTTTTTGGTTTTTACAATTTTCTTAGCGTATTTAATGTTTTTAAGGATTTTATGTTTTTTGGGATTTTTAGGGATGTTTTTTGTATTTTTATGTTTTTTGGATTTTTATGGATTTGGAGGGGTTTTAGGGTTCTTTTGGGTTTTTTATAATTTTTATGATTTTATTTGTTTTTTTAGATTTTATAGGTTTTAATGGTTTTAGAGGTTATTAAAGTTTTAATGGTTTTAACTATTATTTAGAGTTTTTAATAGTTTTTAGGGTTTTTCTCATATTTTATGGATTTTATGTTTTTTGGTATTTTTTTTTGATTTTAGAGGGTTTTTTGTTTTTAAGTGGTTTTTAGGCTTTTAGAATTTTTGAGGTTTTTAGGGGTTTTATGTGTTTCTAGGTTTTCAATGTTTTTTGGGTTTTCAAGGTTTTTATGGTTTTTAAAATTTTAATTATTTTTTGTGATTTTATAGGATTCTAATTATTTTAATGGTTTTTAGGGATTTTTATGCTGGTTTGAGGTTTTTAGGTTTTTAGGGGGGTGTTTTTTTAGGGTTTTCAGTGTTTTGTAGTTTTTTATACATTTTTGGTGTTTTTAGGGTTTTTACATTTTTATGTGTTTTCAGGGTTTTTGGGTTTTTTATGTTTCTTGGGATATTTAGGATTTTTTTATATTTTTGTGGGTTTTTGGGTTTTTTGTGATTTTGAGGGTTTTTAGGGTTTTTGGGGTTTTTATAGTTTTTATGGGTTTTAGGGGTTTAAAAGGGTTTTAGATTTTTATTTTTTCTTAGGGATTGTTAGTTTTTTAGCTGCTTTTCTTTTTTAGAGATTTTTATGGCCTTTAAAGGATAATTTTTGGGGTTTAATGGATTATTTGGGTTTTGGGATTTGTTTTTGAGTTTTAATGTTGTTAAAGGTTTTCTGAGTATTTTAACATTTTATGTGTTTAAATGGTTTTTAATGTTATGTGGGTTTCTAGGGTATTAATGGGTTTTATGGTTTTTAAGGATTTTAGGTGATTTAATGGTTTTTTATATTGTTAGGGTTTTAGGGTCTTTTTACTGTTTTTTAGTGTTTTATGATTTTTTTTGAATTTTAGGAGTTTTAACTGTTTTTAGTTTTGCAAGGTGTTATTTGGGGTTTTTAGGTTTTAGATTATTTTTTGTTTTTTGTAATTTTATATATTTTTTAAGAGTTATATTTTTATGGTTTTTTTGATTTTGAGGGTTTTTAGTGGGTTTTAGAGTTTTTTGGGTTTCTATGCTTTTTAGGGTTTTACTATTTTTTAGGTTTTTATTTTTTTCATAGAGGATTTCAGGGATTTTTAGGGTTTTTTACTTTTTAGGGGATTTTAGGTATATTTTTAATTTTTTTTGTTTTTTCAGAGTTTTTAGGGATTAGGATGGTTTTAAGGTTTTTTTAGAGTTTTTGGGGTTTTTGTAGTTTTTTTGGGTTTTTAGGATTTTTTGGAGTTTTTAGGGATTTAAAGGTTTTTTTATAATTTTTAACAATTTAAGGGTATTATAAGGTTTTTATAGATTCTACTGTTTTTATGGTTTTTATGGGTTTTAATGTTTTTATGGTTTTTAGGGTTTTTAGGGTTTTTAGGGACTTTTACAGGTTTTGGGGGGTTTTAGTTCTTTTTATGCTTTTTTAAGTCAAGAAGAGAAATATAAATCCAAGAAGTAGTAATTTTTATGTTTTTTGGGGTTTGGAGTGTTTTTAGGGTTTTAAGGTTTTCTTAGGGTTTTTTAGTATTTTAGGGGTTTTTTGTTTTATTGTGATTTTAGGGTTTTTTAGGATTTTTATGGGTTTTATGGTTTTTTATAGATTTTTAGGGGGTTTAGGATTTTTTTTGGTTTTTTAAGAACTTGATGGGTTTTTTGGGTTTTTTAAGGTTTTGTTTGAGTTTTTTTAGGTTTTTTTCATTTTTTATTGTTTTTTATAATTTTTATTAGTTTGAAGAATTTTTACAGTTTTTACAGTATTTAGTGTTTTTTATGGTTTCTAGATATTTTTATGGGTTTTAGGGGTTTTTATGGATTTTAGGGGTTTAAGGTCATTTTATTTTAGGGGTTTTATGTGTTTTTAGGGTTTTCAGGTTTTCTTATTGATTTTCAGAGTTTTAGGGGTTTTTTTAATGTTTTTATGGGTTTTTAGGGATTATTTAGGATTTTAATGCTTTTTAGGGTTTTTTTCTAGATTTTGAGGGTTTTTATGGTTTTTAGTTATTTTTAGGGTTTTTTGAGTTATTGGGTTTATTGGGGGTTTTATGTGTTTATTGGGTTTTATGTTTTTCTTAGGTTTTTTCATTGTATTTAGGTTTTTTTCTTTTTAAGATATTTTTGTGTATTTTTAGGGTTTTTATGGGTATTCGGGTTTTATAGATTTGAGTGGTTTTAGTGTTCTATAATTGTTTTTTGATTTATTGGGGTTTGTAGGCTATTTATTGGAGATTTTTTTTTTTATTTTTTAGAGTTTTTAATACTTTTAGGGGTGTAAAGTGTTTTTAGAGTTTTTAGTGGGTTTTTAGTTTTTTATGTTGTTTTATGGTTTTTTAATTTTTTTAGGGGGTTTTATGATTTTAGGTATTTTTATGGTTTTGGATGGGGTTTTATGGTATTTATTGCTTTTTTGGTTTTTAGGGGATTTAATTGTTTTTATGTTTTTATGATTTTTAGGGGTTTTCATGTTTTTAGGGTTCCTTATTTTTTTAGGAATCTTTTATAGATTTTAGGCTTTTTATGGGGTTTTTGGGTTTTTAGGTATTTTGAGCAGTCTTACGATTTTAAGAATTTTCAAGGATTTTAGCAATTTTAATGCTTTAAAGTGTTTTTTGGGTTTTAAGGTTTTATTCGGGATTTTAGAGATTTATTTTGTTTTTTAGGTGCTGTTTGGATTTTTGTCATTTTTAATGGGATTTATGGATTTTGAGGCAATTATGTTTTTTTTGGTTTTTTGTGTTTTTATTTTTTTTTGGCTTTTTTGGGTTTTTTTGTATTTTTATGATTTTTTATGGTTTTAGGGGTTTTAGATTTTTTGGGGTTTTATATTTTTTGGGTTTTATGGTTTTCTTAGGGTATTTCAATGTCTTTATAATTTTTTATGATTTGAGGGAATTTTTGGACATTTTACATATTTTTTTTCAGGTTTTTATGTTTTCCAGGGATTTGGGGGGTGTTTAAGATATTTATGTTTTCGGAGGTTTTTGTTTTTTGTTTTTGTTTTTTTTGAGTTTTTAGGGTTTTAAATGGGTTTTAGTGCCTTTTAAAAGTTTTGGGGTTTAGTGGAGTTTTAGTGGGTTTTATGGGTTTTTATCCTTTTTATGCTTTTAAGGGGTTTTATGTTTTTAGGGGCCTTTGAGGGTTCTAGATTCATTTTTTTGTAGTTTTAGTTTTTTAGGGGTTCTAATTATTTTTACATTTCTATGGTTTTGTAAGTGTGTTTTTGGTTTTAAGGGTTTTTTATATTTTTGGGGATTATGAGAACTTTTTAAGATTTTATGGGTTTTTACGGATTTTGATTGTTTTAGGGTTTTTAGTGGTTTCATTTTTATAGGGTTTTTATAATATAATTATATTGAGGGGTTTTAAGTGTTTTTATGTTATTAATGTTTTTAGGGTTTTAATGGTTTTTGTTTCATTTTTTAGGATTTTACGGTTTTATGGTTTTATAGGGTTTTGTAGGTTTTATGGTTTTTTGGGTTTTTAGGTTTTTTAAGTTTTTATGATTTTTTAGAGTTTTCAAACTATTTTAGGGTTTAAAGGGGTTTTTTAGTTTTAGTTTTTTAGGGTTTTATGGGTTTTGTGGTTTTTAGGGGTTTTATGGTTTTTATGGTTTATGTAGTTTTAGGGTATTTTTCATTTTATTTAGGTTTTTAAGGGTTTTAAGTGTTTTTGATTTTTGAAATTTTCTTAGTGTATCATAGATTGTGGTTATTTTTACCTTTTCAGGGATTTTTATGGATTTTTAGGGTTTTTAAGGATTCTATGGTATTTTTGTGTTTTTACGGATTTTGTGGGTTTTTATGGTTTTCAGGAGTTTTATGGTTTTTAGGGTTTTTGGTTTTTTGAGTTTTTTTAGGGGGTGGGTTAATGTTTTTTATATTTTTTTTAACATTTTTAGGTGTTTGAGGGGTTTTTAGATATTTAATTGTATTTTTAGGGGTTTTGTGTGGTTTACACAATTTTTTAAGGATTTATGGGTTTTTTTTGTTTTTAGAGGTTTTTTTTGCATTTTTTTACGGGTTTTACGGTTTTTTAGGGGTTTACGGTTTTTATTATTTTTATGGTTTTTATGTATTTTCATGTTTTTAATGGTTATTTAAATTTATTTGGGATTGATTGAGTTTTTTTTATTTTAATGCTTTTTAAGGATTTTAGGGATTTTAAGGGTTTTTATGGGTTTTAGGTGTTTTATAGTTTTTTTGTGTTTTGGGGTTTTTAGGGTTTTTAATAATATTATGATTTTTTATCATTTTTTTATTTAACGGGTTTTAGAGTTTTTATTGGTTTAAGGATTTTTATGGGGTTTTATGGTTTTTAATGGTTTTAGGGTTTTTGATGGTTTGTATAGGTTTTTAGTGGTTCCTATGTTTTTAGGGGTTTTAAAGTTTTTATAGGTTTTTAGTTGCTTTAAGTTGTTTTTGGTTTTTAGATTTTCTTTTGGTTTTTATGGATTTTATGTTTTGATGGATTTTTAGGGTTTATAAATATTTATTTGGATTTTAAGGATTTTGTGTGTGTTTTTAGGGTTTTTAGTGATTTTATGATTTTTGGTTTCTTTTGATTTTTTTGGGTTTTAATGGTTTTTACGAGTTTTTATAAATTTTAGGGGTTTAAAAGGGTTTTAGAGTTTTAATGGGATTTTAAGGTGTTAAAAGGGTTTTTTATTTTTGTTGTTTTATTTGGGTTTTTCTAGGTTTTTAGGGGATTTTAAATATTTAGTGAATTTTAGGTCTTTTGTGTATTTTTATGGGTTTTTAGGGTTTTTAGTGATTTTTAGGGTGGGGGTGGGGGGTGAAGGTTTTTATGGTTTTGGGGGGTTTTAGGTTTTTTTAGATTTTAGGTATTTGGTTTTTTTTATTGTTTTTCGGATTTTTTAGGGGTTTAAAGTGTTTTTAAAGTTTTGGTGTATTTTTAAGGCTTTTATGGGCTTTTAGTGTATTTGATGTTTTAGGGGTTTTAATGGTTTTTAGTGCTTTATGGGTTTTTTTGGGTTTTTTAGAGTTTTAGGGGTTTTAGCTATTTTTAGATTCTTAGGGGCTTTAAAGATTTTTAGTTTTTTAAGGTTTTCTTTGGATTTTTCCGCATTTTATGGTTTTTACGTCTTTCTGGATTTTGGGGCCTTTTTAGGTTTTTATTGTTTTTATATAGTTTTTTTCTATTTTTTAGTGTTTTAATCTTTTTGGAGTTTTTACATATATTTAGGGGTTTAATGGGGTTTTTAGTGTTTTAATGGGTTTTAAGTAATTCTATGGATTTTTATTGTGTTTAATTGTTTTAGGGTTTATTATGGTTTTTGTGGGTTTTAGAGGTTTTATAGTCTTTTAGGTTTTTAACATTCGTATGTTTTTATGGGTTTTAATTTTTTTTGATTTTTAGTGTTTTCATAGGTGTTTTAAGTATTTTTATGGTTTTTAGGTTTTCAAGGATTTTTGGGATTTTTAATATTTTTATAGGTTTTTAGTGTTTTTAGGGATTTTGAAAGTTTTTAGGGGATTTAGGGTTTTTAAAAAAATTTAACACTTTATGTATTTTATGTGTTTTTAGGTTGAAATGTTTTATAAGGGGTTTCTAGGGATTTTAGGGATTTTATGTTTTTAGGTATTTTTATAATTTTTTTATGATTTTATGGGTTTTTATTGGTTTTAGGGATTTTAGTGTTTTTTATATTTTATGGGTTTTATGATTTTTTTGTGTTTTTTTGGTTTAAATGTTTTTTATAGTTTTTAAACGTTTATTGGGGTATGAAGGGATTTTGAATGTTTTTAGTAGTATTTATGGTTTTTATCGGTTTTTAGGGTTTTTAAGATTTTTATTAGTTTTATGGTTTTTGGGGTTTTTTGGGTTTTAAATGTTTTTTAATTTTTTTACGGGTTTTAAGTTTTTTTAGGATTTTAACATTTTATTATGGTTTTTTAAGGTTTTTATTTTTTTATGTTTTGTGGGATTTTTAGGTCTTTTATGTAATTTTATGTGTTTTTAGAGACTTTAGGGATTTGGGGTATTTAAGAGTTTTTTTTACAGTTTTAGGGTTTTATGGGTTTTTTTTGTGTTTTAGTGTTTTTTTATTTTTACGAGTTTTATTGTTTTGTAGTGTTTTTCAAAATTTTTATGGGTTTAAAGGGGTTTTATAGTTTTTAGTGATTTTAGGGGTTTTATGGGATTTTAGGGTTTTTAATTTTTAGGGGTTTTTTTGGTTTTTATGGTTTTAATCATTTTTAGTTGTTTTAGGCTTTTAGAATTTTTATGTTTTTAGGGGTATTAAGTGTTTTTATGTTTTTAAGGTTCTCATAGGGGTTTTCAAGGTTTTTTAGGGGTTTTAGTTTTTTATCGATTTTACTGCTTTTTAGTGTTTTTTATTGTTTTTAGTGGTTTTGGGGGATTTGAGAGTTTTGAGGGTATTTATGGGGTTTTTGGGTTTTTTGGAGTTTTTTGAGTTTTTTAGTGTATTATAGGTTTTAGAGTATTTTATAACTTTTAGGGGTTTAAAGTCATTTATAGATTGTAGTGTTTTAATGATTTTATGGGTTTCTAGGATTTGGCGATTTATAAGTGGTTTATATGGGTTTTAATGTTTTTAGGGTTTTTTATGTTTTTAAGGATTTTTTTTAGTTTTTATAGGAGTTTTATTTGTTTTCAGGGTTTTATGCCTTTCATAGGGGATTTCCAGGTATTTAGGGCTTGTTATTTTTTAGGGATTTTTATGAATTTTTAGGATTTTTATGGTTTTTAGGGATTTAGGGATTTTGTGGGTTATGTTTAGGGTTATTAGGGTTTTTATAGTTTTTAGGGGTTTTAGGGGTTTTTTTTATTTTTTAGTGGTATTACGGTTTTTTGAGTTTTAAAATGTTTTTAATGATTTACATGGTTTTTTGAGTTTTTAGTGGTTTTTATGGGATTTTTGAGTTTTTAGGGGTTTTTAGGTTTTAAGGGTATTTATTATATTTTAAGTTGTAAGGGTTTTTAGGTTTTTTTTGTGTTTTAGATTTTTTTTTGGTTTTTAGGATTTTTAATTGTTTTTTGGTTTTTTGTGTTTTCATAGGGGTTTTCAGGGTTCCTATGGTTTTTACCTTTTTAGGTATTTTTATCGATTATTAGGATTTTTATGTATTTTTTTAGGTTTTTTGGGATTTTGATTGATTTAACGGTCATGGGGCTTTTATGGTCTTTTTGATGGTTATGGGTAATTTTTTAGTTTTTACGTGTTTGAGGTTTTTTAGAGTTTTTAAACATTTTTAGGTGTTTAATGGTTTTTTATAATTTCTTATGGGTTTTAGGGCTTTTATGGGTTTTATGTTTTTTATGTTTATTTGGGGATTTATTCCTTTAGTGTTTTTAGGGTCTTAAGTGTTTTTTACATTTCTTACAGGTTTAACTGATTTCAGGTTTTTAGGGTTTTCTTAGGTTTTTAGGGGTTTTAGGGTTTTTATGTTTTTGGAATTTTAGAGAAAAGTTTTCAGATTTTTAGGGTTTTTAGGGTTTGTTGGGATTTTGAATGTTTTTTGTGTTTTTATGGGGGTTTTAGGGTTTTATTTTTTAGAGTTTTTTAATGTTTTTAGGATTTTAAAGGGTTTTCTGGAGTTTATAGTGGTTTTTGGGTTTTATGGGGTTTGAGGTGTTTCTATGGTTTTTAGGGATTTTAGGGTTTTTATGTTATTTTAGTGTTTTTATAGTATTTAGGGTTTTAAGGGTTTTTAATGTTTTTGGTTGTTAAGGATTTCATAAGGGTGTTCAGGGTTTTTTGGTTTTTTTAGTAATTTTTACATATTTATTATTATTATTTTTTGGTTTTTATTTTTTTAATGATTTTGAGGGTTTTTAGGGTTCTAGGTTATATCATTTTTGAGGTTTTTTAAGGGTTTTATTATTTTTATAGTTTTTATGGTTTTCTTAATGGTTTTAGGGGTTTCCTAGTTTTTTATGTTTTTTGATATTTTTAGTTTTTTAGGAAGTTTATGGGTATTTAGTATTTTTAGTGATTTTGAGGATTTTTAGGTGGGTTTTGGGTTTTAAGGGTTTTTATTGTTTTTAGTGGGCTTATAATTTTTTTACGGTTTTTAATGTTTTTATAGTTTTTAAATGTTTTCATGGGTTTAAAGGGTTTTTATAGCTTTTAGAGGGTTTTAGGGTTTTTATGGTGTTTTTGGGTTCTTTAAGTATTTTGGGGATTTCATCAATTTTAGTGGATTCAGGGTTTTTAGAGTTATTATCATTTTTAGGTTTTTAGTTGCTTTAAGTGTTTTTAGGTTTTTATTATTTTCTAATTATTTTTAAGGGTTTGGGGGTTTTTTACAATTTTTTGGATTTTTTAGGGATTTTAAGGATTTTTATGAGCTTTTAGGGTATTAATGGATCTTGAGGGTATTAAAGATTTTTAGTTTGTTGTGGTTTAGGGTTTTATTTTGAGTTTTTAGAGATTTTATGGTTTTTAGAGTTTTTAATTATTTTTATGATTTAAAGGGGTTTTTAGAATTTGTAGTGTGTTTTAGTGGTTTTTGTGGGTTTTTTGGAGTTTTTTACATTTTTTGGGTCTTTATGATTTTTAAAGTTTTTTTAAATTTTATTGGTTTTTAGGTGGTTATGTGTTTTTAGGTTTTTAAGGTTTTCTTAGGGTTTTCATGGTTTTTATGGTTTTTTATTATTTTTTCGATTTGTAGGGATTATTTTCTATTTTTATAGTATCTAGGTTTGTTATGGATTTTGAGGGATTTAGGGGATTTTGTGTTTTTGGGAGGTTATAGGGGGTTTTTCATGTTTTTAAACAATTTTTTTTCATTTTTAACATTTTTAGGGGTTTAAAGTCTTTTTAGAGTTTTTGTGGAAGTTTTTGGGTTTTTATGCTTTTTTAGGTTTTTTGTGATTTTGTGGGATTTTATGGTTTTTATGGTTTTTAGGGGTTTTAGAATTTTTTAGGTTTTTATTTTTTTTAGGAGTTTTAGGTTTTTAAGGTTTTCACTGTGTTTCAAAGGTTTTAGGTGTTTTTATTTTTTTAATTATTTAAATGATTTTTTTAGGAATTCTATGTTTTTAGGGTTTTTAGGGTTTTAGGGTATTGATGGATTTTTATGTTTCTATGGTTTTTATTGATGTTTAGGGGTGTGGGGTTTTTTGGTTTTTTGGAGTATTAATATTTTTTAAAGCGTTTAAAATTTTTAAGGGTTTTAATGTGTTTTAGATTTTTTCACGGTTCGTAGGAATTTTATAGGGTTTTCGGTTCTTTATTTTCTTTGGGGTTTTTATAGTTTTTAAGGATTTTAGTGTTTTTTATGGGATTATGGTTTTAATAATTTTTTCAGTTTTTTGAGTTTTATGTGTTAATAGGTTTTTAAGGTATGCTATGATTTTTCACAGTTTTTATGGTTTTTACATTTTATGTAATTTTTTGGGTTTTAATATTTTTTAGTGTTTTTAGGGATTCTGAGGGGTTTAGAGTTTTAAATAGAATTTTTGGGTTTTAAGAGAATTTTGTTTATTTTATGATTTTAAAGGTTTTTAGAGATTTTAACATTTCTAGGGTTTTCATTGGTTTTTAAAGTTCTTAGTGGGTCTTTATGGATTATATGGGTTTCTAGGGTTTTTAATGTTATTATGTGTTTATATGGTTTTCAGGATTTTTATGGATTTAAACATTTTTAGGTTTTTAGGGTTTTAATTGATTAATACATTTATGGATTTCTTAGGGGTTTTCACATTTCTATGGGTTCTTTTTGTTTTTTTGGGATTTATAATTACTTTTTATTATTTTTTATGGGTTGTATGGTTTTTATGGAATTTATTATTTTTATGATTTTTTGGGGGTTTAATTGTTTTTTTGTGTTTTTAGAGTATTTAAATTTATTTATAGTTTCTTAACATTTTATGGTTTTAAAGGGTTTTTATTTTTTTAGTGTTTTTTAGTTTTTTATGGGTTTTATGGTTTATTATGGTTTTCAAGGTCCTTAATGATTTTTAGGGACTTTTAGGGACTTTTAGGGACTTTTAGGGTTTTATGGTTTTTATTTTTTTATATGTTTTTGGAGTTTTTATGTGTTTTTATGAGTTTAATGTTTTATTAGGATTTTTTATAGTTTTAGGGGTTTTTAAATATTTAAGGATTTTATGAATTTTTAGTTTTTTTAGTATTTTATGTTCTTTATGGAATTTTTGTGGTTTGAGGGGTTTTAGAGGTTTATTTTTTTTTTTCATTTTTTGGTTTTTTATGGCTTTTACGGTTTTATTAGGTTTGTTACTGGTTATTATATTTTTATTGATTTTTTAGGTATTTTAAGGATTTTTATGTTTTTAGGGGTGTTGAGGGTTTTGAGTGGGTTTTAGGGTTTTTAGGGGTTAATCGTTTTTGCTGTTTTTAGGGGGTTTTGTGTTTTAGGGGTTTTAAGGTTTTTATTGTTTTTTATCATTTCTAGGTATTAAAAGGGTTTTTAGTGTTTTTTTGTGGATTTTTATGTTTTAGGGGTTTTATGTTTTTTAAGGATAATAGGGATTTTATGTTTTTTATGAATGTTTGGGTCTTCATGGGTTTTTACAGTTCTTAGCAAATTTTTTTTTTGTTTTTAGTGGTTTTTAGTGTTTTTATGTTATTAGGTTTTTATTATTGTTTTAAAGGTTTTTATGGTTTTTTATGGTTATAGGGAATTATTAGGGATTATTTATAGTTTTTATGGTTTTATTTTTTTAGAGATTGTGAGTGTTTTATTGTTTTTAGGATTTTTATTGTTTTTTGGGTTTTTAGGGGGTTTTGAGTTTTTTTTAGGGTTTTTAAAGGTTTTTAATGTTTGTAAATATTTTTTTTAATAATTTATGGTTTTAAAGGGTTTTAATTTTTTTTAGTGGTTTAGGGGTTTTAGTGTTTTAGGTTTTAAAGGTTTTTATGTTTTAGGGATTTTAGGGTTTTTTTGGGGTTTTTAGGTTTTTTATGTTCTTTAAAGTTTTTAATTCTTTTTAGGTTTTTAATTTTTTCTTAGGAATTTTTAGTGGTTTAAAGGATTTTATTTTTTTTATGGGTTTTAATGGGTTTTGGGATATTTTTTATGGGTTTTAGAGTTTTTATGTTTTTTTGGGTTATTTTGAGATTTTATAATTTTTATTTTCATAGAGTTATTAAATGGACTACAAATTTCCACACTGATTTTGAGAATACCATTGTCTCTATTGGGCTTGGGTTCCATGTATTTCTATGGCATTTTTTTAAATAGGAAGCTCTATTTTTTATTTCCAACTTAATTGGAAAACCTCCGAAATTATATTCTTCCAATAAAATATTTTTCAACCTTATATTACTAGATTGTTTGCTTAAATTGATATATCACAACCCATAACATACCCCATTTGGATTCAAAATGGTGATTCTAGTTTTTTACAAGAATTTGTTTTCAAAAACCTTATAACTTGTTACCATAAATGCTTTAGAATTTTTCTTTACAAAAAGGAATGTGTAAACATTATTTTTTATTTATGACCCCCTACATATTATAATTCATATCAGATAAAAAAACATGAGAATAAGGGAATGGAGGTTGTTTCATCTATTCATCCAGTGGATCATTTTGTTAGTGATTTTAATTAAAATATGGCTGGGCCCTCTAAAAATATCTTCCCTCCTATAAATTCCTTGGGGTTTCTGGATGTTGTTAAGAATTATAATTCCATTAATGAAGAAAAAATGAATATTGACAATCTTGAGAAATGTTTTTTTGTACCAAAAGTATTTTACAACAAATATAATAAGATTTAAATGTGTTCACTTTGACTCTAGTGAATCATTAAATGATAATTAATTGAAATCATGTCAAATTGAGGATAAATAATTGAAGTTTAGTGTGAGAAAAGGTAAAAAAAGCGATGGTTGACCCTGATGGTTTCATTACTCCAAATCCCACGAAGACTCAAAATCATAGATATTAATCCAATATCGAATGAAAAATTTGTCACTAGATCCTTAGGTGTATCTAGTATCAAAAATATTATCATCCTTCCATAACCTATGTCTATTTGGTATCTTAGTTATTTGATAGGAAGAAATTGTGATGATGATGTTGATCCTTCTGTGAGGGTAAAATATCAGGTTGAGGGGGATTTGAGGAAAAATGGATTCATGTTTAGATGAACAAGATACAAATTTTTATTATAGATGAAAATCAAGTGAAATTAATGCAAATACTTTTCTTAAATTAGAAAATGAATGTTTCTTAAGATTGTGGGGGAATATAAATGAAATAATAATTTTAATTTTGGGGACATTACCCAGAAATTATCAATTCTTGTATTAACATATTTGAAGATGTATTCCTTGGATTCATTAATGTTTAGTTACTTGGATGTTTTCTATTTTATCTAGGATGTTGATTTATGAGTTTATTATTTCTTCTACTTGATGGGTTTTGGTTTAGATTTTTTGAATATATAGTACATTCCCACTTGTGGAGGTTTTCACGTTTTTTTTTCATTTTTGGTATCCTGACATCACTCTGATGTAATTTTTTTGATGTCCCAATTGATGATATTCAAAGTAGAGACCTTGTTCATGTTTTTCTCCATTCATAGTATTATTATTATTGTCTATTATTTGGAAGAGATATCCAGGATGAGAGCATCTTATGAAATGAATAAACTTTTTAAAATGACTTACAGACTATGGATCTTAAAGTATTGACAGATGGACACTCAGGAATATGGACTGGTCCTTTATAATTTTCATTTTTTTTTACATGTCTCCTGTCAATCAATATGAATTTAAATTCCCCACCAGTGTAAACCCATAACACCTTTTATATTAACTATAAACTTAGTTTTACATTAATATAATTTTCAAATATATAGGTAGGGTGACCAACTAATGTCTCACATTTTTCAAAAAAGTTATCTTAGTGATTTTATGGGTTTTAGGGTTTTATGATTTTTTGGGTTTTTATGGAATTTTCGAGTTTTTTGGGGTCTTAATGTTTTTTTAGATTTTTTAGCATTTTTTAGGTTTAAAGAGTTTTATAGTTTTTTTAGTTTTTATGGGTTTTTAGGAGTTCTAAATGTTTCTAGGTTTCATTATGGTTTCTAGGGTGCTTTATAAATTTTAACTTATTTTTATGGTTTTTTGGGTTTATGATTTTTATGTTTTAATGGGTTTTATGTGTTTTTAGGTTTTCAAGGTTTTCTTATGTGTTTTTAGGGTTTTTATAGCTTTTACTGTTTCTAGGGATTTGTCATATTTTTTAGGTTTTTTATTTCATTTTAAATTTTTTTAGGGATTTTGATGGTTTATAAGGTTTATAGTTTTTTATTGTTTTTTAGGTTTCTAGTATTTTTATGAGTTTTAGGGTTTTAATGTATTTTATAGGTTTTTAAAGTTTTAGTGGGTTAATGGTTTTTTATATATTTAGTGGGTTTTAGGGATTTATAGATTTTTAGCGCGTTAAATGGTTTTGGAGGTTTTTATGGTTGTTAGGTTTTTTAGGGTCCATTAGAATTTTTAGGGTTTTTGTAGTGTTTTAAAGGTTTTTAGTGTTTCTAGGGTTTTAAGATTTTCTTATTGGTTTTCATGGTTTTTGGTTTTTTTACATTTTTAGGGAATTTTGGGAATTTTTTGGGATTTTTATCACTTTATATGTTTTTATGAAATTTGAGGGGTTTTAGGCTCTTTAGCATTTTTTATGCTTTTAGGGTGTTTTATTATTATTTTTTTATTTTTAAGGTTTTCATAAGGGTTTTTAGTGTTTTTAGAGTTCTTTAATTTTTTTTGGGATTTTAAGGGATTTATTAGGATTTTTATGATTTTTAAGGTTTATAAATATTTTTAGGGTATTTAGGGTTTTAGGGTTCTTATGGTTTTTAGGATTATTTTGGTTTTTAAGAGTTTTTTATGGTTTTTTTGGGTTTAAAAGGGATTATAAATTTTTTAGTGGGTTTTAGGGTTTTCATGCATTTTTAGGGTTTTAGGTTTTTAGGGATTTTTATGTGTTTTAGTGTTTTTTAAGGTTTTTAGTGTTTTTAGGTTTTTAAAAGTTTTTAAGTGTTTTTAGTATTTCCAAACTTTCTTAATAATTTTCAAGGTTTGTAGGGGGTTTTAAATATTTATGTATTTTAAGCCTTTTTTATGATTATTAAGTGGTTTTAGGGATTTTATTGATTGTGAGGTTTTTATGGGTTTTATAATTTTTTTTGGGTTTTTAGGGGTTTTTTGTTTTCTTAGATTTTTTAATGTTTTATACAGTTTTTACATTTTTTAGGTGTTTAAATGGTTTTTAGATTTTTTTTGGTTCTTTTAATAATTTTATGGATTTTTAGGATTTTTAAGGACTTTAGGGTTTTTATAGATTTTAGTGTTTTTGGGAATTTAGGGTCTTTATCATTTTTAGGGGTCTCATTGGTTTTTAGTGTTTTTAGGTTTTTAAGGTTTTCATTGGGTTTTTAAGGGTATTTAGTGTTTTTAAATTATTTTGAAAATTTAAGGTTTGTTTAAGGATTTTAATGGGTTTTATGGTTTTTTGTGATTTTTTTTTTGATTTTTGGTATTTTTTAGGGTTTTAGCGTTTTAATGTTTTTTTTGGATTTTAGGGTTTTGTTGTTGTGTTTTTTGAGTTTTTATGGTTTTTAATGTTTTTTTATTGTTTTTGTGGGTTAAAATGGGTTTTTTAGTTTTTAGAGTGATTTTAGAGATTAAAGGGGTTTTTAAGGATTTTAGGGGTTTTATGATTCTTACGAGTTTTTGTTTTTTTAGATTTTTAGCATATTTAGGGTTTTTAGAAAGTTTGAGTGATTTTAGTTTTAGTAGGTTTTCTTAGGGGGCATTCACATTTTTTAGGGTTTTTATATTTTTAGGGATTTTTAGGTATTTCTACGAATTTTATGTTTTTTAGTGTTTTCAGGGATTTTTGGGTTTTTAGGGTTTTTAAGGTTTTATGTTTTCTAATGGTTTCACAGGTTTAATGATTTTTTATATTTTTAGTGGGTTTTAGGGGTTTTATTAGGTTATAGGGTTTTGGACTTTTTTTGGGGTTTTTTGATTTTTAGGGATTTTATTGATTTTTGGGCTTTTAGAATTTATTATTTTTTAGGTGTTTTAAGCTTTCCTTAAGTTTTTCATAGGGGTTTTCCTGATTTTTATGATTTATTTATTCTTTTAGGGATTTTTATTTCTTTTTTAGGATTTTTGGGGTTTTAGGGTTTTTAGGGACTTTGAGTAATTTATGGGTTTTAGGGTTTTAGGGGTTTTATGGGTATATGGGATTGTAGGGGGTTTTTTGAGTTTTTTTATTAATTTTATGGTTTTTAGAGTTTTTTTAAATTTTTTTGGGGGTTTAATGTTTTTTAATGTTTTAGTTTATTTTTGGGGTTTTTATATGTTTTTATAGTTTTTATGATTTTTCGCAAATTTTATGGTTCTAATGGATTTTTAGGGTTATTATTTTCTAGGTTTTTATGGTTTTAGGGTCATTTTAGGGTTTTTTTGGGTTTGTATCATTTTTTAGGGGTTTTAGGATTTCTAATTGTTTTTATGTTTATTAATTTTCTTGGGGTTTTTTTGATTTTTATATTTTTTTGAAATTTGGGTCTATTTTATAATTTTTATAGATTTTAGGGTTTTTAGGTATTTCATGGGTTTTTGGGGTTTTAAGGGGTTTAGGGGTTCTTAGGGTTTTAGTGTTTTTAGGTTTTGTAGGGGTTTTATGTGTTTTTATATTTATAATGTTTCATTAGGGTTATTTACATTTTTATGAATTTATAAAGTTCTTTTTTGTATTTTTATGGTCTTTAGGGAGTTTGGGGATTTTTTAGGTGGGATTAAATGATTTTTACATTTTTGGGGAGTTTTTGATTTTTTATTTTATTTTTAGCGCTTTTCAAGTTTTTATAGTTTTTTATGTTTTTAAGGTTTAATGTGGTTTTAGAGTATTTATTGGGGTTTTTGGTTTTTATGGGTTCTTATTATTTTTAGGGTTTTAAATATTTTTAGGGATTTTTTTGGGGTTTAATAAATTTTTAGGTTGATTAGTTATTTTACATGTTTTTTGTTTTTAAGAATTTATTTTGGTTTTCATTGTTTTTTGGTTTTTTACGTTTTAATGGATTTTTGAGATTTTTTTTGTGATTTTTAAGATCTTTATGGTTTTAGTGATTTTGAGGTTTTAAAAGTATTTAGGATTTTAGTGGAGTTTTTACGTTTTTAGGGGTTTTTTGAGTCTTTTAAGGTTTTATAGGTATTTCTAGAGTTTTTAACTTTTTATTGGTTTAAAGGATTTTTTAGAGTTTGTAGTGGTTTTTAGGGATTTTAATGTTTTAGGGTTTTTAATTCTTTTAATAGATTTTATGGTTTTTTTGTTTTTAGGGGTTTTAGAGTGTTTAGAGTTTTTAAAGGTTTTATTTAGGTTTTAGGGTTTTTTGGGGTATTTATGTTTTTTGAGATTTTGAGATATTTAATATTTTTCTGGGTTTTTTGAAATTTTAAGTATTTTGATGGCTCTGTGGGTTTTTTTTGGGTTTTTTAGTATTTTTTATGGTTCTTTTGGGTTTAATGTTTTTTTAGTTTTTAGGGTTTTATAATGTTTTCAGAATTTTTTATCATTATTAGGGATTTAAAGTATTTTTATTATTTTTATTGGGTTTTAGGGTTTTTATGGGATTCTTGGGTTTATATGTTTTTTTGTGGTTTTTATGGTTTTTATGGGTTTTAGGGTTTTTATGGGTTTTAGTGTTTTTTTATATTTTTAGTGGTTTTAAGGGTTTTTAGGGTTTTAATTTTTTCTTAATGTTTTTGGGGTTTTTATTTTTTTTACATTTTTTGTGAATTTTAAGTATTTTTTATATTTTTTATGGTTTTTAGGGTTTTTAGTGATTTAGAGGGATTTTAGGTGATTTTATCATTCTTGGTGTTCTATTGTTTTTGGGGTTTTATGTGTTTTTAGAGGTTTTAAGGCTTTTTAGAGATTTTATTTTTTTATTGGTTTTAAGGGTTTTAGAGTTTTTATTGGTTTTTAACATTTTTGTGGGTTTGTAAGGTATTTTTGTTTTTATGTGTTTTTATTTTTTTATGGTTTTAAGGATTATTTTTGGTTTTTAGGTTTTTTAGCATTTTTAAGGGTTGTAAGTGTTTTTAGATATTTTTGATTTTCTTAGCGGTTTTAGGGTTTTGAGGATTTTTTATATTTTTAGTTATTTGTTTTTGGATTTTAATGATTTTTATGGATTTATAAGGTTATAATGTATTTTAGGGTTTTTGGATATTGAGGTTTTTATATTTTTTTACCCTATTTGGAGTTTAAAAAGGTTTTTGAGTATAATAGATTTTATGTCTCTTTAGGGGTTTTAAGGACTTTAGGAATTTTTAGGGTTTTAGGTTTCTTAAGGGTTTTTAGGATATTTATCATTTTTAGTTTTTTTAAATTTTAAATATTCTAAAATATTTAACATTTTTGAGTATTTCAGGGTTTTAGGTTTTTTACATTTTTTGGGATTTTTTTGAGACATTTTTAGGAATTTTTGGTTATTATTTTTTATGGATTTTGAGGGTTGTTAGAGTTTTTTAATTATTTTATAATTTTTTTGGGATTTAGTGTATTTTAGTTTTAATGGGTTTGAATGTTTTTAGGGTTATTTAAAAAATTTCAAGGTTTAAAGAGTTTTTAGCGTTTTTAGTTTCATTTTAGTGATTTTATGGAATTTAGTGTTTTTAATGTTTTTAGGGGTTTTATTATTTTTAGAATTTTTTAGATTTTCATTATTTTTAGGTTTTTAGGGGTTTTATGTTATTCAAAATTTTAAGGTTTTTATAAGGTTTTTAAGGTTTTTTATTTTTTTTGGGTTTTTTGGGATTTTATGGGATTTTTTTTTGGGTTTTTAGGGATTTTGAATATTTTTTATTATTTAGAGGTTTTAATGTTTTTTTATAGTTTTTTAAATTTTTTTGGGGATTAAAGGATTTTTATAGTTTTTAGTTTGTTTTTAGGGTTTTATGGGTTTTCAGGGTTTTAAAAATTATTAATGATTTTTATGGTTTTTTGGGTATTTTAGGATTTTTTAGTCTCTTTAGTGTTTTTTTAGGTTTTTATAGTTTTAAGTGTTTTTATGAATTTAAGGTTTTATTATTGGTTTTGAGGTTTTTTTGGGTTTTTATATTTTCAGGTATTTTTATGGTTTTTAGGTTTTTTATGGTTTTTAGGGGTTCGGGATTTTGAGGGGTTTTATGGTTTTTAGGGATTTTGGAGTTGTTAGGATTTTTGGGATTTTGGTTTTGTTTTGAGTTTTCAACTGTTTTAAGGATTTTAGTGTTTTTTGTGATTTTAAGTGTTTAAATGGTTTTATGAGTTTTTAGTGGGGGTTTGGGGGACTTATGGGTTTTAATGTTTTTAAGGGTTTATGGTTTTTAGGGGGTTTTAGCAGGTTTAGGTTTTTTAGGGGTTTTAGGATTTTGTTCCTTTTTTGGATTTTTACAAGTTTCAAGTGTTTTTTAGTTTTTAAAGCATTTATTAGGGGATTTAATGTTTTTACTATTTTCTATGTTTTAAGGGAATTTTCATAATTATTTTGTATTTTTATATTTTTAAGGATTTTAGTGATTTGGATGATTTTATGGTTTTTAGGGTATTTATTATTTTTTGGGGTTTTAGGGATTTTATGAGTTGTTTAGGTTTTTTATGTTTTTTAATGTTTGATAACGTTTTTAGGGGGTTGGATCAGTTTTTGAGGTTTTAGTGGTTTTAGGGTTTTTACAGGGTTTGGAATTTTTTAATGTTTTTAGGGATACTTATAGTTTTTATGAGTTTTGGGGGTTTTTGGGTTTTTAGTGTTTTTAGGTTTTTAGGGAATTTACGTGTTTTTTGGTTTTTAATATTTTCTTAGGGGTATTTTTGGTTTTTTGGGTTTTTATGTTTTAATGGATTTTTAGTGATTTAAAGGATTTTTAGGGTTTTAATGGGTTTTGAGGGGTTTTTATCATTTTTATGGATTCATTTGAATTTTTAGGGGGTTTTCTGAGATTTATGAGTATTAAGGTTTTTATTATTTTTTAACGTTTTAATTAGTTTAATTTGGTATTATATTTTTTAGTTGGTTATTAAGGTTTTATGGGTTTTAGGACTTTTAAATTTTTTAGGTTTTTATTGTTTTTGGGGTTTTTAGGGTTTTTTAGATTTTTTATGTTTTTAAGGGGTTTTATGTTTTTATTGTTTTATTATGGGTTTTTAGTTTTTTTGAGTTTTTTATGATTTAGGGATTTTGGGGGATTTTTATGGATTTTAATGGGATTTTAGGGTATTTTGGGATTCTGTGGGGTTTTAGGGGTTTTTATGCTTTTTTTGGGTTTTACGGGTTTTTGGGTTTTCTATGGTTTTTTCATTTTTTCATTTTTTTTATATTTTTAGGGTTTTTTATGTTTCTATATGTTTTACTAGTTTTATGGGTTTCAGGGTTTTTAGGGGTTTAAGGTATTTATAGTTTTAGGGTTTTTTTGATTTTTATGGTTTTAGGGGTTTTTAGGTTTCTTAGAATTTAATAGGTTTTTTAAGGGTTTAAGTGTTTTTAGGGAAATAATGTTATTTTACGGGTTTTCATGGTTTTAGGTTTTTTTATGTTTTATTTTTTAGGAATTTTAGCAGTTTTTAGGTGTTTTATGTATCTTTTTTTGTGTTATTCTGGGTTTTTGTGGTTTTTGAGCTTTTTGGGGTTGTATGTGTTTTAGATTTTCTTAATCTTTTAGGGGTTTAAACGGTTTTTAGGGTTTTTAGTGGTTTTAAGGGTTTTTATGGGTTTTTACAGTTTTTATGGTTTTTATGGTTTTTATGATTTATAGGGGTTTTAGGGTTCTTAGGGGTTTTAGAGTATTTAGCATTTTTAGGTTTTTTGTGGTTTTAACTTTTCTTATGGTTTAATGTTTTTTATAATTTTCTAGGTTTTTTAGGTTTTATGTATTTTTTGTGATTTTTTAAGGATTTTTATGGTTTTTTTGGGGGGGGGGGTATACAGATATTTTTCTAGTTTTTAGGGTTTTTATGGTTTTATAGTGTTTTTTATTGTTTTTCATGTGTTAAAGGGTTTGGGAGTTTTTTGGAGTTTTTATGGGGTTGTAGGGATTTATAATGTTTTTACTGGTTTTTGGGTTTTTAGGTATGTTTATACTTTTTAGGGAATTTTTTGGAATTTTTATGGGATTTGGAATTTTTATGATTTTTTGGGTTTTATGTGTTTTGGGTTTTTAATATTTTCTTTGGGTTTTTAGGATTTCTCATGGTTTTTACATTTTTATTTATTTTTGGGGATTTTTTTAAATTTTATGGGTTTTAGGGTTTTTAGTGATTTTGAGGGGCTCTATGGGATTTTAGGGTTTTTATGTGTTTTATTATTATTTTTGGGATTTAGGGTTTTTTTAATGTTTATATGGATTTTATGGTTTTTATAATTTTTTAAAAAAGTCATATTTTAAAAATGATTTTAGTGTTTTATTTGTTTTTGGGGGTTTTTTTGGGTTCTAGGGTTTTACAGGTTTTTTGTTGTTTTTATGGATTTATGGGTTTTTAGGGTTTTTAGGGTCTTTTAGTGTTTTAGGGATTTTATAATTTTATGTTTTTAGGTTTGTTAAGTGTTTTTATGTTTTATTAGATTTTCTTAAGGGTCTTCAGGGTTCTTAGGGGTTTTTATTTTTTAGGGGTTTTAGGGATTTATTATGAATTTTATGGTTTTTTGGATTTTTGGGATTTTGAGGGGTTTTAGGGTTTTTAGGTTTTATGATTTTTTGTATTTTTAGGGTATGTTTGAGATTTTTAGGGTTTAGGGTTCTTCATAGTTTTTAAATAAATTTAGGGTTTTAAAGGGTTTTTATAGTTTTTAGTGGGTTTTAGGGTTTTTTATGTGTTTTTAATGACTTTTATGGTTTTTTTCTTTCTTAGGTTTTTAGAGGATTTAATTATTTTTATGTTTTTAGGTTTTTTTTTTTCCATGGGTTTTTAATTTTTTTTATATTTTTAGGGTCTCTTGGGATTTTATGGTTATTTTTGGGGATTTTTAGGGATTTTAGAGGTTTTTAGACATTCTAGGGTTTTTATTTTTCTTTTGTGTTTTAGGGGTTTTTTGAGTTTTTTAGGGTTTTTAATTTTTTTTAGAGTTTATAAAAAAATATGGTTTTAAAGGGTTTGTAGGGTTTTTAGTAGTATTTAAAGGTTTTTATGGGTTTTTATGGTTTTTAAGTGTTTAGGTTTTTATGGTTGTTAGCATTTTTTTGGTGTTTTAGGTTTTTTAGCATTTTTTGGTTTTTATGGGTTTTACGTGTGTTTAGGTTTTTAATGTTTTCATAGTGGTATTCAGTGGTTTGATGTTTTTTTATATTTTTAAATATTTTTAGGGATTTTTTATGATATTTATGGGGTTTTAAGGTATTTATGGATTTTCAGGGTTGTTAAGAATTTTAGGTTTTTAATTTTTTTTGTGGGTTTTAGTGTGTTGTGAGTTTTTTAGAGGTTAATGGGTTTTTATATTTTACTAAAAAATTTAGTTTAATAAATGTTTTTTAGAGTATTTATTTTGTTTCGTGTTTTTTTGTTTTTTTTGTTTTTTAATATTTTTACTGGTTTTATGGTTTTTTGGGTTTTGGGGTGGGGGGGTTAGGGTGTTTTAGGGTTTTTAGTTTTTTATGATTTTTTAGTTTTTCAAAGGTTTTAAATTTTTTTGGTTTTAAATTTTTTCTTAGGGATTTTAGGGGTTATTAAATTTTTAGGGATGTTTTTGGATTTTTATGTTTTTTATAGGTTTTTAGGTATTTTAAGGATTTTGATGGTTTTCGGGTTTTCTGGATTTAGGGATTTTGGGTTTTTTTTGGAATTTTAAGTTTATTAAGATTTTTAGTGTTTTTAATGTTTTAAGTGGAATAAATATTTTTTTGAGGTTTTATTATTTTTTGGGTTTTTATACCGTATTAGGGGGTTTTAATGTTTTTAGGGTTATTTAGGGTTTTTAGTATTTTTTGGCTTTTTTGGGGGATTCAATTGTTGTACAGTTTTAAGGTATTCTTATAGGTTTTCAGTGTTTTTGTAGTTTTTTACATTTTTGGGGGATTATCGTGTTTTTATGGTTTATTTATGAGATTTTGGGGGTTTTATTGTTTTTATAATTTTATGGGTTTTTTTGTTATTAGGTGTTTACGAATTTCTAGAATTTTTAGTGTGTTTTGGGTTTTTATGGTGTTTTATGATTTTTAAAATAATTTAGGGTTTTTTTGGTTTGTAGGGATTTTAGGGGGGTTTTGGGTTTTTAGAGTGTTTTAGGCTTTTTAGGGGTTTAATTTTGTGGTTTTTATGTTATAATTAGGAATTTTCACGGCATTTAATGTTTTATCTATTTTTATGGATTTTTAGTTCTTTTGTAATTTTTTTAGGGTTTTTAGGGTTTTTGGTTGGTTTTAGGGCTTTTAGAGTTTTTATGGTCTGTTGGGTTGTTAGGTTTTCATATGATTTTTAATAGTTTTAATGTTTTTATAGTTTTTAAAAGTTTTAATGTATTTAAAGGGTTTTTATAGTTTATTGTGTGGGTTTATATTTTTTATGTGGTTTTATCTTTTTTATGGGTTTTAGGGGTGTTTATGGTCTTTAGGGGTTTTTAGGGTTTTAGAGTCTTTTTTTGGGTTCTTTGGGGTTCTAGCATTATTTTATGTTTTTAATGTTTTTATTTTTTTTAGGATTTTACAGTTTCCTTAGGGGTTTTCTTTTTTTTAGGGTTTTTACATTTTTAGTGATTTTTGGGGATTTATTAGGATTTTACAGGTTTTTTGGTGTTTTATGGATTTCTGGTGGTTTAAAGGTTTTTACTGTTTTAGGGCTTTAAATATTTTTTAGGTTTCTAGGGATTTTTGAGTTTTATAGGGTTTTAAAGGGTTTTTAGTGTTATTTTAACTTTTTATAGTTTTAAAGGGTTTTTAGAGTTTTTAGTGGGTTTTAGGGTTTATAAGTGTATTAATGGTTTTTATGGGTTTTAGAGGTTAATATGGTTTTATGTATTTTAGGATATTTTTTTGGTTTTTAGAGGTTTTACGGTTTGTGTCATTTTTATTTTTTAGGGGTTTTTATATTTTTAGGTTATTAAGGTTTTCTTAGGGATTTTCTAGGTTTTTCAGGTATTTATGTTTTTAGGGATTTTTATGGGTTTTTAGGTTTTTTATATTTTTTATGGAATTTTAGTGTATTTAGAATTTTTTATGATTTTTATATTTTTTATGGTTATTTCTGTTTTTAGGTTTTTAGGTGTTTTATGTTTTTTGGTATTTTTAGAGATTTTCTTGGATTTTTACTACTTTTAGGGTTTTTATGGATTTTGAGGGGTTTTAGGGTTTTTTTGGGATTTAGGGATTTTTAGATATTTTTTTATTTTTTAAGGTATTAAATGATTTATAATGATTTTTAATGTTTTTAGGGGTTTAAAGGGTTTTTTGTGTTTTAGGTTTATATGTGTTTTTTGAGTTTTAAGGTTTTTAAGGTTTTTAATGGTTGTATGGTTTTTAGGTATTTTTTGGGTTTTAGTATTTTTTATGTTTTTAGGGGTTTTAAGTGTCTTTTGGTTTTTAACGTTTACTAGGGTTTTCAAGGTTTTTTAGTTTTTAAGGATTTTTAGGATTTATATGGGTTTTAGGATTTTAAAGGAATTTGTGGGTTTTATGATTTTATAGGGTTTTATGGTTTTAGGGGGTTTTTTATTTTATAATTTTTTTAATTTTTGATTAGTTTTATAATTTTTAGAGTTTTTTAACATTTTTATGGATTTAAAACATTTTTGTAGTTTTTAGCAGGTTTTTAGATTCTTATGTGTTATTAGGGGTTTTTAAGGTCTTTATGGGTCTTATGGTTTTAACTGGTTTTTATGTTTTTTAGAGTCTTTTAGGGTTTTTTATGGTTTAAATGTTTTTTAGTTTTTGTGATTTTTATGTGTTTTATTCTTTTTATGGTTTTTATGGGTTTTAAGGTTTTTTACATTTTTAAGGTTTTTGGGGATTTTTAGATTTTATTGGGTTTTTATGTTTTCTAGGTATTTTGAGGGATTTTTTTAAGTAGTTTGATTTTTTTGGGTTTTTATAGTTTTCTAGGGTTTTAGGGTTTTTTGTGTTTTTACTTATTTTAAGGCTTTTAGAGTTTTTTTTATCATTTTTAGTTATATAAAGGGTTTTTATAGTTTTGGTGGTGTTTTATGGGTTTTCAAGGATTTAGGGAAAGGATGGTTCAGGGCCAGGCTATTCCTGACCCCCAAAAAAGTTTTTAGAAAAAAGACACAGCAGACAAGGGAGGGGCGAGGTCAGTCGACCCACACCCCAAAACCATTAACATTCCAAAAAAACCAAAAACCTATAAAAAGAAACAACAAAAAGGGGACACCAATAGAACTATGACCAAAAACCGCAACTTCATCTCCTCCCAGAAAATCAACAACCATCCACCAGCAACTCAGATCATACCATCCAGCACCTCCAAGAAAATCATCTCTCAGCCTCAGTTTCCAGAAACCAGCTCCTCCTTCAACTGTTCCTAGCCTAAGTGAAATCAGCACCCTACAACTCAGTGTCCCACAACCAGCAACTCTTTGCCAGTCAACTTCCAACATTCCACATCCAACATCACATTCAACAACCCAGGACCACAAGCACCCATGCTTAGAACCAATGCGTAGCACCCATGCCTCCTTGTTCAAACCTAAACCCAATAATCGTGATGCAATACCATACAACTCCCATCATCTCTCATTAAGATGATCAATTAGCATCAGTATAGACTCATAGAAAAACCAACAACAAGTAGCAAACATCACCCAACAACACATAATCTAGAAACCATCCCCTCATGACCAGTCAGCTTCCAGCATCCCACCATATCCAGAAACACAAGAACACTGACTCCCACACCTAAACCCATTATACATCATCGACAACTCCTTGAACACAACATTCATCAACAGAAATGACTCACAACTGAACTATCCATAAATCAAAAGTCCATAGACCAACATATCAAATGGAAAACATCACAATTTGACTAGACCTTCATCAGCTGCAAGACCCAAAGACAAAAATGAGGAACCAGAAAAACAAACCTACATCTTCTCCCTCCGCATCCACCATGACCCGCGTAAATCTAGAAAAAACCATCAATTCCCTCCTTATCTGAATTCGAGAAGCATAGGTCCGAGTGCAAGACCGCTCACGCCACTACCTAGAAGTCACAATGCCCGCCACACCCACCTTTAACCCTTGCAAAGCCGAATCCCTCCCAAAAGAAGACACCAAATCGTCTCACCGCACCAAAGATGAGAACTGAAGAACCAAACACCAAGAGACACAAATAACCGTAACCGAACCCAGATCTGATAAACATATCCGATTATCAGGCCAAGCGTGCCTCTTCTTAGTTGTCGTAATGACCGTCTTACCCGCCTTTCATCGTAATGAAACTAGAGAGACCATCGAAACCTCATATCTGGAGCCGTCTTTGAGAGACACTTCACCTTTGACCGAGAAGGGGCTGAAGGAGATCGTCATACCTTCCCACCACCTCGCCGATGAGAGCAACTATATATAACACCGATCCTGATGATATGTCGAGACCACGCCCAAACCACCGAGAGGTCAGCGACGCCGCCAAGGAGTAGAAGAGGTCCATTGGGAAGATGCAGAATTAGTGATGGAAATCGTGAAGGGAATGAACCTGGAGACTCAACCACCATCCATTCAAGGATTTAGAGGTTTTATGGTTTTTAGGGGGTTTAGTGATTCTTTAGGGAATAGGTGGGTTTTATCATTTTGTAGGTTTTTTAAGGGTTTTAAATGTTTTAAGGTTTTAAATGTTTTCTTAGGGTTTTAGGTTTTTAGGTGTTTTTAAGTATTTGGTATTTCTATGTATGTATTTGGATTTTTATGGTTTTTAGGGTTTTTAGAGATTTGAGAGTTGTTATGATTTTTGGGGTTTAGGTATTTTTTATGTTTTTGGGGTTTATTTTTTTAAGGTTATTAAGTATTTCTTAGAGATATTTAGGGTTTTAGGGGTTTTTATGAATTTAGGAATTTTTAATGAGTTTTTTTTGTATATTTATGGTTTTAGGGTCTTTAGGGGTTTTGAGGGATTTACATGGTTTAGGGGTTTTTAGGGTTGTTGTGAGTTTTTGGGTTTTAGCGTTTCTATGTGTTTTTACGGGTTTTAAGGGTGTTTATTGTATTTTAAAGTTTTTAGGGGTTTTTAAGTTTTAGTGATTTTAAGTGTTTTTGTGATGTTTTGGGTTTTTAATGATTTTTAGGGATTTATTAGTTTTAGGTGTTTTTATAGTTTTAAAGTCTTTCTAGTGTTTTTTGGGTTTCTAGAATTTTTTGGGTTTTTACCTGTTTTTATGGTTTTTTGATTTTCTTAGGATTTTTCAAGGTTTCTAGGGTTTTTTATGTTTTAGGTATTTTTATGGATTCTTATGGGTTTTTTTTTTCATTTTGTGGGATTTTGTGTATTTTTATGGGTTTTAGGGTTTTTAGTGCTTTTTAGGATTTTGTGAGGTTTTAAGTAATTTTGGTTTTCGGGTTTTCTTAGAGTTTTCAGGGTTTTTAAGGTTTTTTACGTTTTTTGAGTTTTTTAGGGATTTTTTTTTGCATTTTTATGGTTCTTAGTTATTTTAAGGGCTTGTAGGGGTTTTATCATTTTTTATTGGTTTAATGTTTTTTAGGTTTTTAAGATTTTATTATCGTTTTTCAGTGTTTTAAGGGTTTTTTACATTTATATGGATTTTTAGGTGTTTGTCATGATTTTTATAGTTTTTAGGGCTTATAGATATTTTGAGGGGGTTTAGGGTTTTTTGGTTTTGTAGTTTTTTAGAGGTTTTAGGTCTTTTAATGGTTTATAATGTTTTTAAAAATTTTACGTGTTTAAAGTGTTATTATAGTTTTTAGTTATCTCATAATTTTTTATGGTTTTTTAGTGTTTTTAATGTTTTAGGGATTTTATTTGTTTTAGCGTCATTTATGGTTTTTAGGGTTTTAGTGTTTTTAGGTTATTTTAGGATTTTATGTTTTTTGGGTTTTTATGGGTTTGAGGGTTTTTAATAATTTTATGGATCCTAAAATTTTCAGGGGTTTTAGGGGTTTTTTATTACTTTTATGTGGGTTTTGAGTTTTACAGAGTTTGAGGTTTTTTAGGGGTTTTCGCATTTTTTAGTTTTTTTGGGGTTTTAAGTGTTTTTATATTTTTAATTTATTCTTAGGGATTTTCATTTTTTAAAGGTTTTTTTAAATTCATAGGGTTTTTAGAGATATTTTTATGATCTTTTAGGTTTTTAGGGTTCTTATATATTTTTAATGTTTTTAGGGGTTTTTTTGCTTTTTCTGGGTTTTTTGAGATTTTTGGGGTTTTAAATTTTATTAGAGTTTTTAAATATTTATAGAATTATATATTTTTAATTTTTTTGTGGTTTTAGGTTTTTTTTATGAGTTTTCTCGGATTTTTTAGCCTTTTAGGGGTTTTATGGTTGTTAGTGTTTTTTTGTGTTTTTAAGGTTCTTTATATTTCTTAGTTTTTTAGGTTTAATTATTTTTTTTCTTTTTGATTTTTTATTTTGTATTTTCCCTAGTTTTTAGGATTTTTATCAATTTTACATATTTTTAGGACTTTTTTAGTATATTAATGTTTTTAGGGTTTTATGGATTTTGAGGGATTTATGGTTTTTAGGGTTTTTAGAGGTTTTAGTGTTTTTAGGTTTTTAGGGGTTTTAAGTGTTTTTAGTTTTTTAATATTTTATTATATTTTTAGGTTTTTAAAGTTTTTTATGCATTTATGGTTTTTAGGGTTTTTAAGAGATTTAATGTTTTTTTGGGTTTTAAGTATTTTTTGGGTTTTTATGGTTTTTAGAGGTTTTAGGGTTATTATTTTTTCCATTTTTAGGGATTTTTTGAGTTTTTTAGGATTTTTAATATTTTTCATTTTTTTATATTATTATACTTTAAAATGATTTTATATTTTATAGAGGGTTTTATGGTTTATATATGTTTTAGAGTTTTTTATGGGTTTAATGGTTTTAATGGGTTTTAAGGAATTAAATAGTTTTAGGGCCTTTTAGGATTCTTATTGTTTTTTTTTGTTTTTTTATAGATTTTGAATGTTTTTAGGTTTTTATGTTTTTATATGATATTTTGGGTTCTTATGGTTTTTTTTTGTTTTTATGGATTTTTAGTAATTTTTAGGATTTTTATGGGTTTTTGTGTTTTATGGGGTTTTAGGGTTTTTAACTTTTTTATGATTTAGGGGTATTATGTGTTTTTATATTTTAAAAATATTCATAGGGTTTTCATAGTTTTTTGGTATTTTTTTGTTCTTATAAAATTTTAGGGTTTTATAAGATTTTTATGGTTTAATTTTTTTAGGAATTTTGAGAAATTTTTGGGTTTTTAGGGGTTTTATTTTTTTATGGGGGTTTAGGGGTTTTTTTAAATTTTATTAGTTTAATAGTGTATATATTTTTAAAATTATTTAGTTGTTTAAATGTTTTTAGCATTTTTAGTGGTCTTTATAGTTTTTATGGGTTTTAGGGTTTTTAATGTTTTTATGGGGTTTTATGGTTTTTGGTGGTTTTATAGTTTTTAAGGACATTCAGTGTTTTTAGGGGTTTTGGGGGTTTTAATTTTTTGGGTTCTATAGGTTTCTAAGGACTTTTAGTGTTTTTTGGCTTTTTACATATTTTTGAATTTTTAGGGATTTTTTAGGAATTTTATGGGGTTTCATAATTTTTAGGGATTTTGATGGGTTTTAGGGCATTTTAGGTTTTTTGGGTTTTTGGGTTTTTAGAGTTTATTATTTTTTAGGGGTTTTAAGTGCATTAGGTTTTATTGTTTTCTTAGATGGTTTAAGGGTTTGAATTTTTTTATGTTTTAGGGGTTTTTTGGTTTTTTGTAACTAGGGGTTTTTGAGATTTTTTTGGAGGATAATGCATTTTTATAGTTTTTAACATTAAAAGGGGTTTAAAAGGTTTTTAGATTTTTTTGGGGGTTTTATGGTTTTTTTCTTTTTAGGATTTTTATATTTTTATATTTTTTAGGGGGTTTTGGGTTTTTAAGGTCAATTTGGGGTTTTATTAGGTTTAGTGTTTTTAGGGGTATTATTTGTTTTACGATTCTTTACATTTGTAGGGATTTTTTATGATTTTTTGGATTTTTATGCTATTTAGTGGTTTTATGGATTTTGAGGGTTTTACAAATTTTTATGGTATTTTGGGTTTTTATGATTTTTTTGTTTTGAGGGGTTTTTTAGTTTTTAAGGGTTTTTAATTTTTTTATATATTTTTTACTTTTTAGTGGTTTAAAGGATTTATATAGTTTTTAGTGGTTTTTTATGGGTTTTGGGTTTTTAAATGCTTTCTGGGTTTTCATGGTTTTAAGGTATTTTTGGGTTTTAGATTTGAAGGTATTTTACGTATTTTAGGTTTTTTAGGTGTTTTAATCATTTTTACGTTTTTATGGTTTTTTTGGTTTTTCCGGGTTTTAGGGTTTTTTATGTTTTAGGGATTTTTATGGGTTTTTAGTGTTTTTAGGGATTTTGATGGATTTTATGGGTTTTATGGTTTTTAGTATATTTTATGTTTTTTGGGGTTTTATGTGTTTTTATGTTTTTATGGTTTTCTTAGGGGTTTTTAGCATTCTTATCCTTTTGGGGGTTTTAGTTCTTTTTTATTTATTTTTTAGTTTTTAGGGATTTCGTTTTTTAGGAATTTTTGTATTTTTTTATGTTATTTGGGTTTAAAGTGGTTTTTTAATTTTTTATGCATTTAATTTTTTTTAGAGTTTTTAATGTTTTTGGGGTTTAATGGGTTTTATATTTTAATTGGTTTTTAGTTTATTTATGGGATTTGGGTTTTTACGGTTTTTAGGTGGTTTTATGTTTCAGGGTTTTTAGGGTATTTAGGGTTTTTAGAGTATTTGGGTTTTTTAGTGTTTTTTGTGTTTTTTGTTTGTTTATGTGTTTTAAGTATTTTTTTGGTTTTTAAAGATTTATTAGGGGGTTTTAGAGTTTTAATGGGATTTATTATTTTAGGTATTTATAGGACTTTTGTTTTTTTTATGTTTTTTAGGGCTTCAGCGATTTTGATGTTTTTAGGGGTATTTTGGTATTATGGGTTTATAGGGGGTTTGTTTTTTCTTTTTATGGTTTTTATAGTTTTTTAAGTTTTTAAATTTATAGGGTTATAATGTTTTTATATTGTATTTGGATTTTTTGGGGTTTTATGTGTTTTGGGGGTTCTTTTGGGTTTTAGGGTTTTGAATGTTTTTAATTGTTTGTAGGGGTTTTAGGGACTTTTAGGGGTTTTATCATTTTTTATGTTTTTAACAGTTTTATGTGTTTTTAGCTTTCTTATATTTTCTTAGTGTTTTTCAGGGTTTTTGGGTTTTTTCGGTTTTTTTGGGATTATTTTTTAGTATTTTTATAGGCTTTTAGGGTTTTCAGTGATTTTATGGTTTTTTGGGGGATTTTTTGTTTTTAGGTTTTGTTTTTTTTGTGTTCTTATTGAGTTTTGTAGCGTTTTTATTATTTTTAGAGTTTTTTATTATTTTTAGGGGTTTCAAGAGTTTTTAGAGTTTTATATTTTTTAGGGTTTTATGGGTTTTTAGATTTTTAAGGTTTTTAAGGACTTTTATTGTTTTTAGGGTTTTTAGGGTTTTTAGAGTTTTTAGGGATTTTGCGTTTTTTGGTTTTTAGGGGGTTTACATTTTTTTCCAGTTTGTATGGTTTTCTTTGGGTTTTTAGGATTTTTAGTATATTTAAATTTTTAGGTATTTTTTGCGGTTTTTAGGATTTTTATGGGGTTTTATGGTGTTTATGGATTTTGTGAGATTTTTGAGTTTTTAGGGTTTTAGGATTTTTTATGTTTTATGCAGTGTTTGAGTTTTTTAGTGTTTTTATGGTTTTTTAGAGTATTTATCCTTTTTTAGATATTTAAATGGTTTTTAGAGATTTTAGTGAGTTTTAGGGTTTTAATTGGTTCTTAAGGTTTTTAGTGGTTTATGCGGGTTTTTGGGTTTTTGGGTCCATCTATAGGATGAATGAACTCATCATTATCCTTCTTTATCATGGTGTAATCCCATCACATATTTGTTTATATTTTATCAGACATGAAATGATTTGGGAGTCTGCCACTCATTGTAATGTTCCAGATTACTTTATGTAGCATATAGGATGGTGTTCCATTTGCATTTGAATTTAATCAGTATGTGTGATATTTTAATCAATCATTTCATTTAGTAATTTATTCCTAGAATAACTTGTAATCTTCTAGTAAACAATTAATTTTCTTTAAAAAAATCAATGTTTTTCAAGTAACTTACATGACATATAATGGTTTGAGGTAATATCTACACCAACTAGAAGCAGTTCCTTCAAAAAGGTAAGAATATAATCAATTGAAGTTTTATGATTCTCATTAATTGTTTCCATCAAACAGTTAGATTAAGAAATAATCCTTTTTCATTTTACAACATTTCTGATATAATGGGGTTGTGACAACATCCGTTAATTTTTTAACCTTTTCAGCATCAACGTTTTTATTACATTCATCGTTTGTTCTTGTATCAAAGTCTTCTTGGGTGAACAACCTTTCATTCTCACGATGATGGATTAACGGAAACTATCCATCTAATAAATTCTCCAATATAGTTCTCTTATATGGACCATGTACATTTCAATATTTCATTTTCACCTCATTTTGATACCAGGCATAGTATTTTGATTGAAAACCATATTTTGTTATATGGTAGATAAATTCGTTAGGAGTTAACTAAGGCCATTCAATAGAATAATAACATGGGAAATGTATATGACCACTATCGAAGTGATGTTAAATGTAAAATCTAAAAATTTCTCTACCTTATTTTGAAAATTTCTTGGGATCTGATTAATTTCATACATCCAAATTCTATCCATTCAATAAATAAAATTTTATATATCTTGTCGTAAAAGAAATGAAATAATTTTGAAGTTAAATAAAAAATATATTTAAGGAGATGAGAATTGTTCACTTTATATGAAACCATAACTATGACACTAGTATCTATGATAATCACAATATAAAAGACAAACAAATACAATATATATTCCAAATTACTATAAATATGAAACCATGATATTGAATTCCATTATATCAATGAGTAATAACTATACATAATACAAAACAATTGTGTTTATAATTTTTTTTTATTTTTATCATATTCAATTCACTTTTTACATGTGTTTAATGATGCGTGAAAGTGTGATAAAAGTGATTAAATAGATGAAAAGTTTAAAACAATTATAAAACTAAATTAAATGTTTGTGTTATTTAATGTGTGTTTGGAAATCAGAAATTGTCGAAAATCGGTGTATGAGATAAACTTTTGAGAAAGTGAATGATGTAATGAAAACATGATTGAAAGTAATAAATTAATTATAAGAGGTATTCATTTGAACTGGGTTACTTGAAATATTTTTTGTGAAATATGTTTTTAATATAGGAAAACCAATCCTTTTTAATTATGTAGTATGGATAGTATTTAAGTACTATATTAAATAATACAAATTTGACATTTTATTTCATAAATCATTTTTACTTATCTTGATATAGGTAGTTTGGTTTAATATCATTGATTCTAATTAACCTTGAATAAAGTAACTGTGAGAGTTTTTTTATAAGAGATCCAGTTCATTAGTTATTGTAAAATATATGATGAAGAGTGAAGAAATAATAATCTATATGTGAATTTGATCAAAGATTCATAAAAAATATCATAATAATTTGAGCTTCAAAGAGTGGGAGGGGTCTTTTTCATATTTAATAAGTAAATCATTCAAATAAAATTTTCTATAAGGAATTGTATTGAAGTTATATAGGATGTGACATATAGAGTTGTGTGTATGGTATTTTTTGATACATGAAATGAATAAGTTCAATTTTTAGAATATAAAATTAAAATTAATAATTTCATAATTTTCTATAATTTTAAAAAGAAAAACATAGTAACACAATAAATAATTGCATAGTATCCTTATATATATATCGCAAAAAAATAATAGGTTGATATTAGATTTATATAGAAGAAGAGAGTAATTTAATTAAAAAAACAAATCACACAAAATTAGATTAATTATACAATTTAATAATAAATATAATTAAAACTAATATTCATTCAATTAATCTAGAATCTGATAAAAAATACTTGGTTATTCTTTCAGACCTAGAAAATAAATGAAAATGGTGATTGAAAAAGGAAATGATCTTTTGGGAACTTTCCAAATTGATATTTATGAAGAATCCCATAAAACATTAAGGGATGAGAGATTGATGAGGATGGGGATGAAAACTGAATGTCATAGTTCAGTATTTTATATGTACATAAAATAGGAAAATGGTTATTGATTGAAGATTTGAACCATTTGTAACTCACTAATTTGTTGTTGAAGAACAATTGAATAAAAAGATAAATTGAGGATGGATCCCCATTCCTAGGGAAGAAGACAAAACTGATCGAAGGGTGCATTGTGGACAGATTTTGGATATGAGGAGGTGAATCATGTGGTGGAATTTTGGGGATCTCTATACCAACCATTTTTAAAACCATTTCTATTTAGAATATATACCAACAATTTTTTTAAAATCATTTGTATACCTTTAGAACATGAACCCTGCAACAATGGTTATGTATAATAATTGGTATATTATAGTTATATACCAAAATAATTATAAAACCATTAGCATTGACTTCAGGAAATTACTGTATATCATCGGTTATTATAAACTATAGATGCAAAATGACCTACACTAATGGTTTCACGAAACCTTTGTTATAGATCCATCATTACAATATCCTTTTCCACTAGTGAAGGAATTTCATAGTTTTAGTGGCGTTTGATGGGTTTTATGGGATTTTAGGTTTTTTGAGGTTTTTATTGGGTTTTATGATTTTTAGGGTTATTAGAATCCTTTAGTTTTTTAGTGGTTCTAATTTTTTTTGGTTTTAATTATTTTAATAGGTGTTTTCATATTTTTTAGAGTTTTTATGTTTTATGGTATTTTTTTGGGATTTTTTAGTATTTTTATGGTTTTTGGGGTTTTAAGGATTTTCGGGTCTTTATAGTTTTTAGTTATTTTATAGTTTTAAAGGATTTTAGTGTTTTTTTATTTTAGGGGTTTAAAGAGTTTTTATAGAATTTAGTGCTTTTTACTGTTTATATTGGTTTTTACAGTTTTTAATTTTTTAGGGTTTTATGTGTTTTAAGGTTATTTAGGGGTTTTAACCACTTTAGGATTTTAATGGCTTTCCAATAAATTTTCATGGTTGTATGGGTTTTAATTTTTTAATGATTTTAGGGATATTTTATCATTTTCATGGGTTTTTATGGTTTTTAGGGATTTTGTTGGTTTTTTGGTTTTTTAGGGTTTTTATAGTTTTTTGGGTTTTAGTGTTTTTAGAGTTTTTAGGGTTTTTAGGGTTTTTTATTTTTTTTAATGTTTTTATGGGTTTAAAGGGTTTTAGAGTTTTTAGTGTTTTTAGGGTTTTAGTGGGTTTTTAGGTGTTTTATGGTTTAAATGGGGTTGGATGGTTTTTACAATTTTTTGGGGTTTTAAGTGTTTTGGGGTTTTTAACATTTTCTTATGGGTTTGCATAGTTCTTATGGGGTTTTTTGTTTTTAGTGATTTTAATGGATTCATTAGGATTTTATGCAGTTTTAGGATTTTTAGGGATTTTATGGGTTTTAGGGGTGTTTATGGTTTTCAGGGGTTTTAGTGATTTTAGGGTTTTTAGGGTCTTTCTATGTTTTTCAGTCTTTCAATAGTTTTTAGGGTTTTTATAATTTTTATAGTATTTAGGGATCTTAATTATTTTTAGCTTTTAAATTATTTCTTAGGGTTTTTAGGGTTTGTTTGTGTTTTAAGGGATTTTTATGGGTTTTATGTTTTTTATGGTCTTTTATGGTTTTTTGGATTTTTATCATTTTTAGGGTTTTTAGGATTTTGTTATTTTTTAGTTTTTTAGGTTATTTTTTTAATTTTTAGTGGGTTTTAGGGTTTGTATGTGTTATTTAATTTTTTATATGGGTTTTTATGGTTTATAATTTTTTTTATATTTTATGGTTTAAAGGGTTTTTAGTGTTTTTAGATTATTTAGGGTGTTTAAAAATTTTTTTATTAAGTTATTCTAGGATTTTTCTCATGGTTTTTTCAGTTTTTACATTTTTATGGGTTTTCTGAATTTTTTATGGTGTTTAAGGATTTGGTGAGTTTTTAGGGTTTTTAGGGTTTTCATGGTTTTTTGGGGTTTAGGGGATTTTTTTAGTTTTTTATAGTTTTAATGGTTTTTAGAGTTTTTTAACATTTTTTTTGGATTTAAAGGGTTTTAATTTTTTTGGGTTTTTAATGCACGGAAGGCTCGTGTGCAGGCTATTCCTGGGACCCCCCAAAATTTTATTAAATAAAAGACACAGACACTACAGGCTATTCCTGGGACCCCTCAAATTTTTTTTACTGTTTTTAGGGATTTCTATGGATTTTTAATATTTTATGGGGTTTAGGGTTTTTTGGGTTTTTATTGTATTGTTTGAATTTTTTATGGTTAATGTTTCTTAATTATTTATAAAATTCTTAGGGGTTAAAAGGGTTTTCAAAGTGTTTTCTAGGGTTTTGGGTTTTTATGTTTTTTATGTTTTTTTATGTTTTATATGGGTTTTAGAGTTTTTAGGGATTTTTGGGTCTTTTAGGGTTTTTATCATTCTTTTGTTTTTAGGGGTATTATGTGTTTTTTAGTTTTTCAAGTTTTTATGTTTTTCATTGGTTTATATTTTTTTTACCTTCTTATGGATTTCAAGGGTTCTAAGGATTTTTATGGTTTTTAGATTTTTTTCATGATTTTGAGCGTCTTTAGGGTTTTGTCGTTTTTTTGGGTATAGGGGGTTTTTTGATGTTTTTAGGGTTTTTATGTTTTTTTGGATTTTTTAAAATATTTATGTTTTTAACGGTTTTTTATAATTTTTAGTGGGTTATTAGTGTTTTTTGGGTTTTTAGTGTTTTTAAGTTTTTAGGGGATTTTATGGGTTTTAAAGGGGTTATAGCATTTTTTGGGCCCCAATGGGTTGTAGTGTTTTCTATGTTTTTAGGGGTTTTATTAGATTTTCATGTTTTTCTCAAGTATTAACTATTTTCATAGGGTTTTTTAGGATTTTTAAAATTTTTTATGGGTAGTTATTTTTTTGGATTTGTATAGTTTTTAGGGTTTTAGGGATTTTTACACATTTTTAATGTTTTTATTGTTTTTTCTATTTTTAGGGTGTTTTTTGGGCTTTAAAAATTTAGCAGTTTTTTAGTTTTAAGTGTTTTTAGGATTTACATGTTTTCTAATATTTTTTTCAATAATTTAGGATTTTATGGGTTTAAGTATTTTTAAGAAATATTTGGATTTTTATGATATTTAATTTTTTTAGTAATTTTGAGGATTTAAGGGGGTTTTAGGGTTTCTATGTTTTTTTTCTAGTTTTATGGTATTTTAGATTTCATGTGTTTTATGGATTTTAATATTTTTATAGTTTTTTAGGTGTTTAATGGGATTTTAATGTTTTTTGGGGTTTAGGGGTATTATGAGTTTTTAGGATTTTCTTAGGTTTTTTTGGGGGTTTTATGGTGTTTTAATGTGTTTAGTTTTTTGGGGTTTTAATAATTTTAATTGGTTTAAGTGTTTTATGGTTTTATTGGGTTTTTTCATAGGTTTTAGGGGTTTTTTCATTTTTATGGATTTTTCAGGATTTTTAGTGTCTTTTTGGTATTTGGGTTTTTAGAGATTTTGAGGGGTTTTAGGGTTTTTTTTAGAGTTTCTGAGGTTTATGATTTTTAGGGGTTTTATGGGTTTTAAGGTTTCTATAGGATTTTAATGTTTTAGGTGTTGAAAGGGTTTTTAGTGTTTTTAGTGGTCTTTAGAGTTTTTATTGGTTTTGGGGGTTTTAAGGTTTTTACAGGGTTTTATGGACTTTTAGTGGTATTTTTGTTTTCTTATATTTTTTGGGGTTTTTTGTTTTTTAGATTTATAAGGTTTTATTAAGGGTTTTGGATTTTTAGGGTTTTTAACATTTTTAGGCATTTTTAAGCTTTTTATGGGTTTTTATGGATTTTAGGGATTCTGTGGGTTTTTAGTGCTTTTAGGGTATTTGTGGTTTTTATCTGTTTTTTGGGTTTTTAGAGGTTTTTCTTTAGTTTTAGGGGATTTAATATATTTTATAGTTTTTTAATGTTTTGAGGGGATTAAATGGGTTTTATAGTTTCTAGAGTGTTTTATGGATTTTATGGGTTTGGAGATTATTTTAATTTTTAGAGGGTTTATGGTTTTTAGGGTTTTTAGGGTTGTAAGGGTCTTTTAGTGTTTTTTGTTTTTAGGGTTTTTAGGGATTTTAATTTTTTTAAGATTCTATGGATTTCTTAGGGGTTTTAGGGTTTTAGGGTTTTTTATAACTAAAAGAATATTAAAGAATTTTATTATTTTTATGGGTTTTAAGGATCTTTAGGGATTTTGAGGTTTGTTTGGGTTTTAGGTTTTTTAGAGTTTTTATCATTTTTAGATTTTTAGGGGTTTTAATTAATTTTATGTTTTAATCATTTCTTAGGTGTTTTCAGGATTATTTGTTATTTTTATATCTTTAAGTATTTTTAGGTTTTTAATTTTTTTTTCTTCGGATTTTAGTGTTTTTAGGGTTTTGTGATTGTTTGGGTTTTAGGGTTTTTTATGTTTTTAGGTTTTTTAATTAATATTGTTGCTTTTTATTATTTTTAGGGTTTAAAGGGTTTAGAGATTTTATTAAATTTTAGGGTTATTATGAGGTTTTATGGGTTTTTAATATTTTGAGGGTTCTTTTTATTTTAATGGGTTATTAGGGTCCTTTGGGGGTTTAATCATTTTTAGGGTATTATGTGTTTTAAGGGTTTTTAGGTTTTTTACGATTTGAATGGGATTTTTAGGGTTTTATAGGGTTTTGTTATGTTTTTGGGAATTTTTAGGGATTTTCTAGGATTATTGTGTTTTTTGGGGGTTTTATGGATTTTGAGGGGTTTTATGGTTATGAGGGTTTTTAGTTATTTTAGATTTGTAGGGGTTCTAAATGTTATTATATTTTATGTGTTTATTAGGTTTTTAAGGGTATTTAGGGTTTTTTAGGTTATTTTTATATTTTTATGGATTTTTTAAATTTTTATATGTTCTTAGGTTTTTCTTAGATTTTGAGGGGTTTATGTAATTTTTGTGTTTTTAGGGTTTTTATGGTTTTTTGGTTGTTTTTTAGTTTTTGTGTTCTTTTTATTTTAAGGGGTTTTATAAGTTTTTATATTTTTAAGTGTTTCAAGGGGTTTTTTTTAAGTTTTACGGTTTTTAGGAGATTTTAATGTTTTTAAGAGTTTTTAGAGTTTTTGGTGTCTTTTAGGTTTTTAAAAAAAATTAGGTTTGAGGAGTTTTAATTGTTTTTAGGTTTTTATGTTTTTATTTTGATTATTTAGGGGGTTTTTGTTTTTAGAGATTTTGGGGCATTTTTAGGGTTTTCATTGTTTATTGTGATTTTGAGTTTTTAGGGAATATGATTTTTAGGGTATTTTTTATTTTTAATGGTTCTTATTGTTTTTTAAAAAATTTAGGGGTTTAAAGGGTTTTTGGTGTTTTTAGTTGTTTTTAGGTTTTTTATGGGTTTTTATGTTTTTAGGTTTTTATGGTTTTGGCATTTTTTGTGTCTTTAGGTGTTTAAGTGTCTTGGGGTTTTATGGTTTTTAGCAGTTTTCTAGGTTTTTGAAGTTATTTAGTTTTGTATTGTTTTTTGGGAATTATTTGGATTTTAATGGGTTTTAGGGATTTTTGGGATATCACAGATTTTTCGGTTTTGTAGAGTTGTTATGTTTTTTTGGGTTTTATGGTTTTTTTTAGTTTTTTTGTGGTTTTTAATGTTTTAGGGTTTTTTATCCTTTTATGGGTTTAAAGTGTTTTTAATGATTTTATAGGGTATTTAGATTTGTTATGGGCATTTGGGTTTTTACTATTTTTAGTGGGTTTATGGTATTTACTGTATTCAGTATATTTTAGGGTTTTATCATTTTTTAGGTTTTATGCGTTATAAGTATTTTTAGTTTTATAAGTTTTTCTTAGGGTTTTCATGGATTTTTATGTATTTAGGTATTTTTAGGGTTTTTTAAAGATATTTATGGTTTTTAGGTGTTTTTATGCTTTTAATGGTTTTTAGGGGTTTGAGGGATTTTATGGGTTTTTGAGGTTTATAGGGTTTTTTGAGTTTTTAGGGGTTTTAATGTTTTAATAGTTTTTAACATTTTTAGGGGTCTAAAGGGTTTTTAGTGTTTTTAGTGGGTCTTGGTGTTTTATGGTTATTACGGTAATTTTATGTTTTTGGGGTTTTAAGCGTATAAAGGGTTTTTAAGCTCATTATGGGTTTTTTCATTTTTAAGGGTTTTAGGCGTTTTTAAGTTTGTATGGTTTTCTTAGGGGTTTTCAAGAGTTATTACATTTTTAAGGATTTTAATTGTTTTTTTATATTTTTTTATTTTTTTTTATGTTTTAAGGTATTTTGAGGGTTTTATGGTTTTTGGGTCTTATCCTTAATTAGGTTTTCATGGTTTTTTCTGAGTTTTTAGGATTTCGACGGGTTATAGTGCATTTTAATTTTTGGGCCTTTTATATGTTTTAGAGTGTTTAGTGTTTTTTAATATTTTTATGCATTTTATTGGTCTTTATGGTTTTCAGGGGTTTTATAGTTTTTAGGGTTTTTGGGTCTTTCTAAAGGTATTTAGGGTTTTTATCATTTTTTTGATTTTTGGGGATTTTAATTTTTTATAGGTTTCTTATTTCTTGGAGTTTTTTAGGGGTTTCATAATTTTTTAAATTTTTAGGTATTTCCTATTTTGTAGGATTTTTATGGATTTTAGGGGTTTTAGGGATTTTGTGTGTTTTTTGGGTTTTTAGAGTTTTTAGGCCTTTTAAGGTTTTTATATTTTTTAATGTTTTTTGGGTTTTAATGTGTTTTTAGAGTTTTAGTGGTGTTTTAGGTATTTAATGTTTTATGGTTTTTAATATTTTTAGTGGTTTTTTGGTTTTTTTAGTTTTTAGGGGTTCTTAGAGTTTTTAGCAATTTTTGGGTTTTATGGGGTTTTAAGGAATTTAGGTTTAAATTTATTTCTTAGTGGTTTTCATTTTTAGGTGTATTTTTTTTGGTATTTTCAGCAATTTTATTATTTTTTAGGTTTCTTTTGTATTTTTTGGTTTTCAGGGTTTATTGTTTTTTTTTGAGTTTTTATGGTTTATGAGTTTTTAGAGTTTTTTATATTTCATAATGGTTTAATGAGTTTTTATAGTTTTGTTGTATTTTCTGAGCTTTATGGGTTTTTTGTGTTTTTAATGGTTTTTGGGGGGTTTAATGGTTTTTAGGGTTTTCAGATTTTTTTTTTCCATTTAGGGGGTTTATGATTTTTTAATGTTTTTTAAGTATTTTTAGGTTTTTATGGTTTTCATAAGGGTTTTATGGGCTTCAAAGGGTTTTTACCATTTCATGGATTTTTTGGTTTTTTAAAGATTTTTATCGGTTTTTAGGGGTTTTAGGGATTTTCAGGGTTTTGAAGGGTTTTACGGTTTTTATGATTTGATGGGGTTTTATGCGGGTTTTGATTTTTTTTGTATTTTTAATGGGTTTTATAGTTTTTATGGTTTTTATTGGTTTAAATAGTTTTTATATTTTTTATGGTTTTTTATTTTTTTGGGGGATTTTATAGAATTTAGGGGTTTTACTATTTTTAGTGGTTTATAGTTTTTAGCGTTTTTAGGTTTTTAGGGGTTTTAAGCACTTTAAGGGTTTTATGATATTATTTAGTGTTTTCAGAGTTTTAGAATTTTTTTCATCTCTACGGATTTTTAGGGATTCTTTTATATTTTTGTCGATAGTTTAGGGTTTTAGGATTTTTTTATTTTTATGGTTTTTAAGGGTTTTTAGGATTTGGAGTGTTTTTAGGTTTCTAAGGGAAAGGAAGATGTGAGGGTAGGGCTATTCCCGACCCCGCAAATTTATTAGAAAAAAAAGAGATTCAGCAGACAAGGAATGGGAGGGGTCAAACGACCCACACCCGAAAACCCATTACAACCCACGCCAAAAAAAGGAAATCAAAGTGTTTTTAAAGTTTATTGTTGTTTTTATGATTTTTATCGGGCTTTTATTTTTAGGTCTGTAGGGTTTTCTGGTTTTTAGGGTTTTTAGGGTTTTTAGGATTTTTATATTTTTATATTTATTTTTGGGATTTTAATTATTTTAGTGTATAATGGTTTTCTTTGGGGTTTTTATTTTTTATTGGTTTTTATGTTTTTAGGGATTTTTAGGTTTTTTTGATTTTGATGGGTTTTTGGTTTTTTTAGGGATTTTGAGGGGTTTTTTTGTGTATTTAGGGGTTTGTGATTTTTTTGGGGTTTTAGATTTTATTTTTGATTTTAGGGGTTTTAATCTTTTTATAGTTTTTTAATGTTTTTCATTGTATGCATAGTTTTTATAGTTTTACTGGGTTTTGAAATTTTTACCGGTGTTTTTGTTTTTTGGGGTTTTTTATGTTTTTTAAGGGTTTTAGGGTCTTTTAAGACTTTTAGTGTTTTTAGGATTTTAGGAGTTTTCAAGGATTTTAGGGTTTTTAAAAATTATCAGGGATTTTTAGGGTTTTATTTGGATTTTTATGGGTTATTGTGGTTTTAGGGATTTTGTGGGGTTTCCATATTTTTTAAGGTTTTTAGAAATTTAATTGGTTTTTTGGGGTTTTACAGTATTTAGGTTTTTAACGATTTTTTAGGGTTGTTTACGGTTTTTTTAATTTTATGCATTTTAGGTATTTTTAGTTCAGTTTTTGGATTTTTATGGTTTTGAGGGTTTTTAGGGATTTTGAGAGTTTTTAGGGATTTTTGGGTTTTTGTGGTTTTTAAAGGGTTTTCATGTTTTAGAGTTTTAAATGGTTTTTAGATTTTTTGGTGGGTTTTTTATTGTTTTTTTGGTGTTCAGATATTTGTATGGTTTTTGAATTTTTTTCGATTTTATGAGCTTTTAGGATATTTTAGGGGCAATGAAGATGCACAGGTCAGGCTATTCCCGACCCCCTTAAATTTATTAGAAAGCAATTACGCAGCCGAAAAGACACAACATACAATGGAGGGGTGCGGTCAATCAACCCACACCCAAAAACCCCAGACAATCCAACAAAACACAAGAGTCCCTAAAAAACCCAAAAGACACACAAAACAAAAACAGTAAAGGAAGAAAATAAAAGTTATCTCCAACAGCATCACCCAGCCAAACAATAACTGGTATCATGCAGCACCATTATCATCAACATCACCTCCTTTCCAAGAATATCCACCGCCAGCATCACTAGACCACCAGCATCAAAATCATTAGTCCCGACTTCGCTACCTCACCATGAAGCAGCAACTTCCAGTCAGCTTCCAAAAAATCACACCTAGTAGCACGTCCAAGAACACATTCGTAGCACCCAAAGGCAAGACAGAAACCAGCACCACTCAACAGAACCAAAGTCCAACATCCACACTGATTTACAACTAAACCCTCTACAACACAGAGGACCACAGTCCAATGTAGCATCCATAACACATCATAGCTTAATAAAATTTTCATCAACAACATGGGGGAAACCAGCACCCATGACGAGAACCCAACCGCAGCACCCAGAGCAGCATCCAGTGCCACTCAGCAGAACCAAAAAAAGCATCCACAACAAATCACAACCAAAACAGCCACCCCACAGAAGACCACCATCCAACATAGTGGTTAAAATACAACAGAACTTAACAAGCCCTTCTGCATTAGCATGAGACAAATCCAAAAGTGAGAAACTAGAAAAACAACCCTACATTACCTGGACAAATCGGCGCAAATCTGATCTTATCTTCCCCTCTTGAGGAGATCCAAAATCCCGAATCATAGCATGGAACACCATTTCCCCAAATCCAACACAAATCTGGGGAAACCACCAAGAATCATCTATCCCCAGATCGCTATTGCAAGACCTCGCCTCGCTTTGACATCTCATAAACCACATAAAGATGAGCAGCGCAAGAAGCTGCGACACCACCCTCCAGATCATCGCACAACACCGTCTACAGAAACCGCAAATTTGAAGCAAAATCCACAACCCATGTTGCCGTTGAATCCCCCTCCACCATTGCAAAGTGACATCAACATCATCTCATGCTAAAATGATTTTCTCTGAATCCACACTTGAGGAACCAAGCCAAACCAAAGCCACAACTCTTTGTCCGGATTCTAGAACCACCAAAGCCCAGAGAAACCGACCAGATCTGACCCGCTCCTTCATGGAATGCCACACTCTAAGCAATCCAGATCTAAGAAACTCCACCATAGATCTGTGACACCAAAGCCCAAAACCGGTCCGCTTCTCCTTAAAACTGAAAATCTGCACGTCAGAGAAGATGGATCTGACTCATTGCTCCATGGTTGACTTCGTTATTTGGGGCTGACTCCAGAGAATCACAATCTGCAAGGGAACCAAATTTTCAAAAGAAACATACTGCGAGAGGAGGGAGAAGAAAAGATGAGAAAGACAACACCTGAGAAGCCAAAAACACAGGGAAGGCACCGCCGCACCCTGGAAGAAACATCTCAAGGGGAGGCATCATCCCAAGTGAGCACGAGAGGATCCAGGAGACTTAGCCTCCATCTCCTCTATTATAGGATCTTTTAGGGGTTTAATCATTTTTTAGGTTTTTAGGGGTATTATATATTTTAAGGTTTTTAAAGGATATATTGGTGTTTTTATGGTTGTAGAATTTTTTACACTTTTCGGGATTTTTATAGATTTTCATGACTGAATAGGTTTCAAGGGATTTAGGGATTTTGGTGATTTTTAGTGATTTTTATGGATTTTAGTGGTTTATGGATTTTTGAGTTTTGTGGGTTTATTAGTTTTTCAGAGTTTTTATGATGTTTAGAGTCTATTAATGTTTTTAGGGGTTTAAAGGGTTCAGTGAGATTTTGGGGTTTTAGGTTTTTTATTGTTTTTAAGCTTTAAGGTTTGAATGGTTTTATGGGTTTTTATGGTTTTTACGGGTTTTTTTTTGGGTCTTTTAGGTTTTTTCCATTTTTTGATTATTAGGGTTTTATGTGCTTCTAGGTTTTTATGATTTTCTTAAGGTCTTAAGAATTTTTTGTTTTTTTTTGTTTTTTTACATTTTTTTGGATTTTAATGGGTTTTAATAATGTTATGGGTTTTTGTGGTTTTATAGATTTTGAGGGTTTTAGACTTTTTAGGATTTTATGGATTTTTTGTGTTTTTAGGGGGGTTTTAGTTTTCATATGTTTTAAGGTTTTTTAGAGTTTTTATACGTTTTTAGGGTTTTAAAGGATTTTTAGTGTCTTAAATAGTTTTCTAGAGTTTTATGGGTTTTTAATTTTATAAGGTTTTTATGGGGTTTTTATTTTCTTTGGTTTTAGGGTTTTTATTGCCTTTTAGGGGTTTTTAGGTTTTCATTGGGGTTTTAATTATTTTTATGGTTTTTATGTTTTTAATCATTTGAAGGGGTTTTTAGTATTTTAATTAATTTTATGTTTTTAGTGTTTTCACTGTTTTTAGTGTTTTTTATGGTTTTAGGGGGTATTATTTTTTTATCATTTTTTGGGTTTTAGGGGGTTTAATGTTTGTTAGTTTTTATGTTTTTCTTATTTTTTAGGGTTTTTGGGTTTTTTCCAATTCAGTATGATTTTTAAGGTTTTTACTATTTTCTAGGATTTTGTGGGGTTTTAGTGTTTTTACGGGTTTTAGGGTTTTATGGGTTTTATGGTTTTAATTTAGTTTTTATGAATTCTTTGTTTTTTTAAAATTTCTAAATTTTTTTTGGGGTTTAAGGGGTTTTAGTGGGTTTTTAGGGTTTTTATTGGTTTTTGATGTTTTTATGGTTTTCATGGGTTTTATGGTTTTTAGGATTTTAGGAGTTTTATGTGTTTTTAGGTTTTTATGGTTTTCTTATGGGTTTATAGGGGTTTTTTTGTTATTTATTTTCATAGGGATTATATTTAGATTTTTATGGTTGTTAGGGTTTTTGAGATGTTGATAGTTTTTAGGGTACTTTATGGTTTTATGGTTTTATGGTTTATTTGGTGTTTTGAGGGTTTTATGGTTTTTATAGTTCTGTAACATTTTTAGGGTTTCAAAGTGTTTTATGTGTTTCTAGTGGTTTTTATGGGTTTTATGGGTTTCTAGGTTTTTTATTGTTTATAGAGATATTAATTATTTTTCTGGGGGTTTTAGGGTTACCTGTGTTATTTAGGGTTTGCAATGTTCTTTATGTTTTTATAGGTTTTAAGTGTTCAAAAGTTTTTATGGTCCTCTTAGAGTTTTTTATTTTTTATATTTTTTTATGTTTTTATATATTTTTAGCAATTTTGAGGATATTTATGGGTTTATAGGGATTTTGATGGTTTTTTGCATCATTTTTGGGAATTTTAGGGTTCTGAAATATTTTTTTAGGTTTATAGGGTTGTCTTAGGGATTATTTTTGGGGTTTAATTATTTTTTATGATTTTATAGAATTTAGGGTTTTTATTTTAGTTTTAGGGTTTTTAGGGTTTTAAGGGATTTTGAGGGTTTTACGGTTTTAGCGATTTTTTGGTTTTTAATGGTTTTAAGCGTTTTTAGATATTTAAGGTTTTATTCAGGGATTTCTTGGATTGTAGGGTTTTTACATTTTTAGGGATTTATTAAAGATTTTTAAGGTTTTTTCAATGTTAGGGATTCGTGGGTTTTTTCAGATTTTTAGTTTTTTTATGGTTTATTATCATTTTTATGGTTTTTATGGTTTTAAGAGTTTTTAGGATTTAAAGGTTTTATTATAGATTTTCATGGTTATTGGGGTTTTTTTACATTTTTAGGGATTCCTATGGTTTTTTTATTTTAATTGTTATTAGTATTTTTAGAGATTTTGAGGGTTTCTATAGTTTTTTGAGGTTTTTAGAGTTTTTATTTGTGTTTATTGTAAGAACCCGAGTTTTTAGAAATGGGTAAAATTCTGACCCTGTTTAAACTTTTTGACTGGTTTTTGAGAAGTTTGGAAAATCTGGGAAGTTTCTGGAAATTTCCAGACTACACATCATGTACTTTATGTACACACTGTGTATGAGTCACCCAAGTGACCGGGCGTGTACTCGCTGAGTACATTCCATGAGAAGACCATGTAGAAGTTTCATACTACACGACGTGTATTTATAGAAACATCGTGTAATCCCTTACCCATGTGAGGGAAAGTACATGTCGTGTGGTGTCTAGGTGTAAATTTCCATCTACACGGCGTGTAGTCTACCTTGACACGCTGTGTATCTTGTCTCGTGTAGCGGCCAAGAACCTGGCCGTGTGTTGACCGTGTACACGGTCCAACCCGTGTGCTAGACTCCGCTTAATTCGGAGTACGAAAACAAATCTACACGATGCGTACTTTGGAAATACACATCGTGTATTTTTTTTATTTGAGCGATCGGGGCGCCGTCGCGTCTCATTCCCAGAACACTCTTCTTTTTCCCCTTTGGATGAACAGTTTGTCCGAAAACCGTCGAAAAACACAAACCCTTCCAGAATCATCATAAGATCTCTCTTCCTCGATCTGTCGGTGGCAGCGGGACCACTAAGAAAGGCTAACCCCCCACACCCTTCTTCATCTTTGATCCCTCACCTATTCCTCCCCAGAATCCATTCGAATGGAATTTTCAGATTTGACGGAAATGCAGATCTACCACGATTCAGTCCAATTCAGAGGCTGATATCAAAGGAGTGTCATTGTAGGAGTACGAGGTAGGTGGTGCATACCTTCTTTCGTGTTTTCGTAGATAATTGGGGGTTGCGACCTTCGGGACAACGTTGGTTATTGAGAGAAACCCTTGTTTATTTATCTTAATAGTTTATCTGCATTGTGGGATGCCTCTGGGTATTCCCTGCCTCTTGTTGTGCTGGAGCAAGGCCAGGTGAGAGGTCATGGCTCGTTTGGGGAAATTCCGCCAGGGTGCCCAAATGAGGATGTTTTGGACCAGTATTTTAATCTGATGATTTTAGACTGCTTTTGTTGCTATTTTATTAAACTACTGAGTTTGATTTGTTATAACATGCTAGTAAATTAATAAGGCATTTAAGACCTTAGGTGCTGTTTTGGGTTAGCACAAGTTAGTGAAATTTTACTGTTTAGAAATTTTATGTTAAAAGTTATGTTTTCAAGTATGTTTTTGCAATTTGTGGTTTTCTTGTGTTGAACTGCTTGTTGTGTTGGGCGTGGCCTAGATATATTGTTGAGTGATGGGGATCACAGGTTGGGGCTTCAGCTCAGGTTACTTGGGGTAGTTGCTACCACTGGATTGGGCATCATGGATGTCGGTTGAGGCAGTTTCACTGTCAGGTTGGGCTTGGCCCGAGTTACTTGGATGGTGAGGCCATCAGACTTGAGCGACAGGTTCGCAGGGGCACGAGGTGTTAGAGGTTTTGTGGCTTGGGACATAATAAGTTCATTTCCGCTCACCGGGTACTTTTGAGTAGTGTGCACACAGATAGACTCTGAGATGAGGTGGTACAACCACTCACTGGGTAGAGGCCCCCGGTAGATGCAGTTATGTATATTTGGTTTGGGGGTGCTTTCCATAGGAAGGCACAAAGAAGGTGAGGAGCCTTTGGGAGAGAGCTTTGAGGCGGTCAGGTTGGGGTAGAGGCTCGCCATGATTTGAGGGTAGACATCATTGTCCCTCCGGTTATCTTTTGAGGACATGTATCATTGTTCCTCCGGATGTTGTGCCATGGGAAGGTTGAGCTTTCGAGTTGGGATACAATGGTTGGGCATGCCTTCAGGCCATCGGTACATGAGAAACATGGTGTCAGGTGGCATAAGGTGTCGAGCTATAGACCAGAGATTCCGGTATTGCCTAAAGTAGGTGACACTTCCTGGTAGCCGCTGAGCACCAGTGAAGTCTTTGTTTACTTTTGGGAATTACACTATTTACTATTTTCTTATATAATAATGTCTTCCTAAACACTTATATTAGGTATGCTCCTCTGGCTGGTATCCTACTAAGACTTATCTCACACCCTACACGGGCCCCTCGGGACGCGTGTAGACTTTATGAAATTGCGTGCAGGTAGAGGGTCAACCTCAGGAGATGGACCATAGTGCTTTTGCATGGAGATGGTATGGACCGTGAGGTCGTGCCTGGCTGGAGTTACCTTGTTTAGTTTTCCCTTTTGTATCAGCATGCTTATTTTTTATTGTAGCTACTGCTGGTTATCCATTGGCTTCATCGTTTGTATATTGATTGTATGACTTGCTTGGGTGCATGCTTGGTTGTTTTAGGAGTTATTTCAATTGATTGCTGGAATGATGTTCTGTTACTTTCCGTTGTTGTTGCTTCTATATTGCTTCTAATGTTTATTATTATTGAATGTGCTTCCGCTCTGCGGGTCTGTTTCGAGTATGCTGAGTTATTTACTTCCGCTGCATATTTTAGTTTAACACTTGGACCGGTACCTTTAATTCCTCCGAGAGGTTATATCCTCCCCACTATACCTATTCAGACCCTCACCACTAGTCAGAAGCCTTTGGCGTTCATGGGAGGTTCGCCTAAGGTAGTAACACCTGACCCGTTCGGCACTATTCGAGTGGCTGGCCGGGTCCGGGTCATTACAAAGTGGTATCAGAGGAGTTCTTGATAGGGATTTAGTAGAATTATTTTCTGGATACTAATGAGTTTGAGACTTCTCTTTTTATTTCTGCTGGTTTTACTATTTTTTATATGGTAGACTAGAGATAGGTTATTGTTGGAACTTGATTTTTGAACATGTTCTTGGGTGCCTGTAGCCCCATGTACAAGGGAAAGATTGAGTTTCCAGGGGTGGGAATTTCTGTTTGCTTTTTTCTCAGATTATAGTTGATATGATTTCCACCTCAGTGGATCACATGTTGTGCGATGTTCTTAATTGGGATATGGAAACCATGGCTGGGATGGAAAGGGTTTCTTGCTTGCCTTTTGATAGGCACATTTTAGGGTATTTCAATTTCATAACTACACGTATTCTTTGTGAAGTGATAATACCATGTGAATATAATCAATTTCCATGAGTTTCCTAGCTTTCTTTTGGCATGGCCTCTTGAGGCATGTCTGGTTGAGTTCAAGTTTTGCACATGTTACTTGTGGACTGACTAGAGAATAGTTATTGGGATTGGAATCATATCATATGCATTATATATTTTATTATATAATTGAGATGCGTGACATCAGGAGCATCAAGGATGCAGATTACTTGTGGTGTCGTGGGCATCGGGGCATCGTGGATGTGGGTTAGTTGAGGTGCATGACACCAAGTTTGATTTGAGCATCTATTAGATGCGGGACCTCAGGGAGGCGAACATCAATGTGGTGAGGGTTACGTTGGGTGTTGGAAGCGAAATGTGAGCGCCAAGGAGGTGCAGGGGTGACGATGCGTCACAGGAGGACCATGGGTCTGGGAAATAGGCTGTTGGGCCTTGCTTGTTTTTTTTCTTGAGCTTTGTTCGGGTTGAGACCGAGTAGGCAATTCCAAAGGTGGGGAGCCCTTCAAGGAATTTAGCCAGAACCTTGAGACTGGGGTAGTCGAGGTCGTTTAACTGGGATGGGCATGTTCGGTGTCATCTTCTAGTTTCGTTTGGTAGCTCAGAGATGAGCTACGTTAAGGTGGGGAGTTTGTAAGAACCTGAGTTTTTATAAACAGGTCAAATTCTGACCCTGTTTAAACTTTTTGACTGGTTTTTGAGATGTCTGGAAAATATGGGCAGTTTCTTGAAATTTTCAGACTACACGTTGTGTACTTTAATTACACGCCGTGTATGAGTTACCCCAGTGACCGGCCGTGTACTCGCCGAGTACATGCCGTGTGAAGAACGTTTAGAAGTTTCCTACTACACGATGTGTATTTATAGACACGCTGTATAATCCCTTACCCATGTGAGGCCATGTACATGTCATGCGGTTTCCAGGTGTAAATTTCCATCTACATGGCGTGTAGTCATCCTTGAAACTCCATGTATCTTGTCCCGTGTAGCGGCCGAGACCCTGGCCATGTGTTGACCGTGTACATGGTCCAACCCGTGTGCTGGACTCTGCTTGGGTTGGAGTACGGAAACACATCTACATGGCATGTACATTGGAATACACTCATGTACTTTTTTTATTTGAGCGATTGGGACGTCATCGCATCTCATTCCCATAACACTCTTCTTCTTCCCCTTTGGATGAGCAGTTCGTCTGAAAACCGCTGAAAAACACAAACCCTTCCAGAATCGTCATACAAACTCCGTTCTTCGATTCGTCAGTGGCATCAGAACCACATCAAAAAGGCTAACCCTGCACACCCTTCTTCGTCTTTGATCCGTCACCTATTCCTCCGTAGATTCCATCCAAACGGAATTTTTAGATTTGATAGAAACGTAGATATACCACGATTTAGTCCGATTCAGAGGCTGAAATGAATGGAGTGTCATCATACAAGTACGAGGTAGGTGGTATATAACTTCTTTCGTGTTTTAATAGACAATTTGGGGTTGCGACCTTTGGGTGAAAAGTTGGGTATTGAGAGAAACCCTTGTTTATTTATCTTAATAGTTTATCTGCATTGTGGGATGCCTCTGGGTATTCCCTGACCCTTGTTGTGCTGGAGCAAGGTCGGGTGAAAGGTCATGGATCGTTTGGGGAAATTCGGTCAGGGTGCCGAAATGCGGATGTTTTGGACCAGTATTTTAATCTACTGATTTAAAACTTCTTTTGTTGCTGTTGGATTAAACTGATGAGTTTGATTTGTTATAGCATTCTAGTAATTATATAAGGTATTTAAGACCTTAGGTGTTGGTTTGGGTTAGCACAAGTTAGTGAAATTTGACTGTTTAGTAATTTTCTGTTAAAATTTGTGCTTTCAAGTATGTTTTTGCAATGTGTGGTTTGCTTGTGTTGAACTGCATCTTGTGTTGGGTGTGACCCGAATATATTCTTGAGTGATGGGGATACAAGGTTGGGGATTTGGCTTAGGTTACTTGGGGTGGTTGCTACCACGGTATTGGGCATCATGGATGTCGGTTGAGGCAGTTGGACTATCAGGTTGGGCCTGGTCTGAGTTACATGGATGGAGAGGCCATTAAACTTGAGCGACAGGTTCGCAGGGGCACGAGGTGTCAGATGTGTTGTGGCTTGGGACATAATGAGGTGATTACCACTCACCGGGTACTTTTGAGTAGTGTGCACATATATAGACTCCGATATGAGGTGGTACGACCACTCGCTTGGTAGAGGCCCCTGGTAGATGTGTTTAGGTATATTTGGTTTGGGGGTTCTTGTCATAGGAAGACACGTGGAAGGTGAGGAGCCTTCATGACACAACTTTGAGGCGGTCAGGTTGGGGGTAGTGGATCGCCGTGATTTGAGGGTAGACATCGCTTTCCATCTGGTATCTTTTGAGGACATGTATCTCTATTCCTTCAGATGTTCTGCCATGGGCAGGTTGAGCTTTCGAGCTAGGTTATGACGGTTGGGAAAGCCTTCGGGACGTCGGTACTTGAGACACATGGTGTCAGGTGGCATGAGGTGTTGGGATACAGACCAGAGATTCCGGCATTGGCCGAAGCAGGTGACACTTCCTGGTAGCCGATGTGCACCAGTGAAGTCTTTGTTTACTTTTGGGCATTGCACTGTTTAATTTTTTCTTATATAATCATGTCTTCCTAAACACTTATATTAGGTACGCACCTCTTGGTGGTATCCTACTGAGACTTGTCTCACACCCTACATGGGCCCTTTGGGACTCGTGTAGACTTTATGAAATTGCGTGCAGGTAGAGGGTCAGCCTCAGGAGCTGGACCGTAGTGCTGTTGCATGGAGATCGTATGGACCTTGAGGTCATGCCTTGCTGGAGTTACCTTGTTTGGTTTTCCCTTTTGTATCAGCACACTTATTTTGTTTTGTAGCTACTGCTGGTTAGCTATTAGAGCCGTAGTATGTATATTTATTGTATGACTTGCTTGGATGCATGCTTGGTTGTTTTAGCAATTATTGCAGTTGATTAATGGCATGATGTTCTGTTACTTTTCACTGTTATTGCTTCTATATTGCTTCCGCTGTTTATTATTATTGAATGTGCTTCCGCTCTACAGGTCAGGTTCGAGTATGCTGACTCATTTACTTCCACTGCATATTTTAGTTTAACACTTGGATCAGTACCTTTAATTCCTCTGAGAGGGTATAAACTCCCCACTATACCTATTCAGACCCTCGCTGCTAGTCTACAGCCTTTGGCGTTCATGGGAGATGCGCCTAAGGTAGTAACACCCGACCCGTTCGGCACTGTTCGGATGGCTTGCCGGGTCCGGGTCGTTACATTTATTGGGTTTTTAATGTTTATATTTTTTTTATTTTTAGGGTTTAAAATGGTTTTTAGAGTTTTTAGTGAACTTTTAGGATTTCTATGTTTTTTAGGTTTTTTAATTTCTTTAGGAGTTTTATGGTTTTTGGGGCTTTTTAGGCTTTTTAGGCCTTTAGGGTCTTTATGATTTTTAGTGATTTTAGGGGTTTTAACTAGTTTTTGATTTTTATGTTATTATTAGGTGGTTTTAGGTATTTTTACATTGTTAGGAATTTTTAGGATTTATATAGTGTATAGAGTTTTTAGGGATTTTTGAGGGTTTTTATAGTTTTAGGAATTGTTATGGATTTTAGTATTTTTTATGTTTTCAGTGGTTTATAGTTTTTTTAATTTTTAAGGTTCTCTTATGTATTTTTAGGGTTTATGGTATTTAATGTTTTTATGGATACTATTTATTTTTTTCGATTTTATGGGTTTTTATTATTTTAGGTATTTTGACGGTTATTGGGTTTTACGGGTTTTACGGTTTTATGATTTTTATGTTTTAATGGGGTTCTAGGTGTTTTTTATGTTCAAATTATTTTAATATTTTTAATATTTTTTTATCAATTTTTAGGATTTGAAGTATTTTTGGAGTTTTTAGAGAGTTTTTTTATTTTTGGGGTTTTAGGGTTTTTTTTTTGTTTTTTTGGGTCTTTTAGGGGTTTTTACAACGATTTTTATAATTTTATGGGTTTTATATTTTTTTTGTTTTAAAGGTTTTGTTAGGATTTTTCATAGTCTTTAGGGTGTTTATGTTTTCAGTGTGGTTTTATGACTTTAATGGTTTTTATGGTTTTTAGAGATGTTTAGGATTTTTAGTGTTTTTATGTTTTTAGGGGTTTAAAGTGTCTATAGGTTTTTTTGGTTTTCCTAGGGGTTTTTAGGGTTTTTAATTTTTTTTACATTTTCCAGGATTTTAGGGATTTTTATGATTTTAATGTTTTCTAGGGTTTTGTGGATTTGAATGGTTTTTGAGTATATTTTTATAGTTTTTAAATTTTTATTATTTTAAAGGGGTTTTTGAGTTTTTTGTGGTTATAGGGTTTTTATGGGGTTTTTTAGATTTTTAGGGGTTGTATGGTTTCTAAGTGTTTTTTAGTTCTTACAGTTTTTTTTGGAATTTTAGCGATTTTGATGTTTTTTTGGGGTTTTAGGGATTTTTATGATTTAAAGTTTTCCTGCGGGTTTTTTAGTGTTTTCTTCATTTTTTATGTTTTTAGGGGTTTTTAGGGGTTTTTATGGTTTTTAGCATTTTAGGATCTTTATGGTGTTTTTTTATTTTTAGATTTTTTGTGGGTTTTATGTTTTTAAGGGGTTCAATTTTTTTTTACATTTTTAAGGTTTTAGAAAGGGTTTTCAGTGATTTAAAGGTTTTTTAATATTTTAGGGATTTTTTTTATTTTTATGGTTTTTAGTAATTTTACGTATTTTTAATTTTTATGGTTTTTAGCATTTTTGAGGGTTTTATGTTTTTTAAATGTTTTATTAGTATTGCTTGGAGTTTTTAGGATTTTTATAATTTTTAGGGATATGAAAGGATTTTTTAGGATTTTATGATTTTTAATAATTTTGATGGTTTTTAGGATTTTATGGGTTTTATATTTTTTAGGTATTTAATGGGTTTTATGTGTTTTTTAGGTTTTAAGGCTTTCTTGTGGTTTTTGTTAGGTTTTAGGTTTACTACATTTTTAGGGATTTTTCTGTATTTTTAATGTTTTTAGGATTTTTATGGATTGAAGGATTTTTAATGTTATTTAGGGTTTTATGGTTCTTTGAGAAATAGGTTTTTTTGGGTATTTTATGGGTTTTAAGGGTCTTTAGTGTTTTTTAATGTTTTAGTGGTTGAATTTTTTTGGGTGCTTAGTGGTTTTTAGGGTTTTAGGGGTTTTAGGGGTTTTTAATGATTTAATGGATTTTTATGGTTTTTAGGTGATTTTATGATTTTAATGGTCTTTTATAGTTTTATTGTTTTTAGGTTTTTATGGGTTTTATGTGTTATTTTGGTTTTAATGTTTTATTAATATTTTTCATAGGTTTTATGGTTTTTTATGTTTCTATGGATTTTTTTCGGATTTTTAGGATTTTTATGATTTTTTATGTATTTGTTAATTTAGGGGGTTTTAAGGTTTTTTAGTGTTCCTATGGGTTTTGAGGGGTTTTATAGTTTTTGATGTTTTTTTGGGTTTTCAGTGTTTTTAGTTTTCTGTGGTTTTTCATGGTTTTCTGGGTGTTTTATATTTTGGGTTTTTTTATGATTTTTATGGTTTTTATAGGATTTATGGTTTTTGAGGGTTTTTAAGATTTATAGAGTTTTTAGGGTTTTTATGGATTTTTAAGGTTTTTTTTGGGTTTTTTAGACTTTCTTAAGGGTTTAAGGTTTTTAATGTTTTTTTAATGTTTTTATGGGTTAAAGGGTTTTTAGTTTTTTTCTTGGTTTTAGGGGTTTGGGGTTTTTGAAGGTTTTTAGGGGTTTTATGGTTTTAAGAGGTTTTAGGGTTTTTAGAGGTTTTAGGTTTTTAGTGGTTTTAAGTTGTTTTAGGGTAAGTAAGATGTGAGGGTCGGGCTTTTCCCGGTGCCACCAAGTTTATTAAAAAGAAACAAAGACACAACAGACAAGGGATGTGAGGGGTCAAACGACCCACACCAAAAAACCCTTTACAACCCAAGACTGAAAAGACCCCCAAAAAAGAAAAATAAAAAATGAAAAACGAAAAAACACACAAATCCAAGCAGCCACCACCATCATCCAATATCAACCAGCATCCAGCAGCTCACAGCTAACCAATAAACAACATCCAAACTCAAACAACAATCAACATGCAGCTGCAGCACCACCATAAACCGTAGCTTCAACACCTCCCAGCTGAGCAGCAACCAACATCCATCACCACAATTTCCAACATCCAGCACGTTCTTTCCAAGAAAGTTCACCACCAGCAACACAGATCCACCAGCACTAGAATCATTAGCATCACCATCATCATCCAGTACTAACTGTGAGTCCAAACCAATCCATCTGCCACCCCCTTCAACCGCATCAATCCAAGCAGCACCTACTTGCAAGTAAACTTTCTGCATTACATCATCATTTTCTGCTACCAATGACCACCAGCACCCATGCACAGAACCAATTAGTAGTACCCAATCCTCCCTGTTCAGACCCAAAACCAGACGTCCCCTCCATCTGCTCAAACATTGTGCAGCAAGACCATACAACACCACCATCCCACATCAAGACCGTCAACCAACATCAATAGAAACTCACGTAAAAACAAGCAGCCAACAACAAACATAACCCAACAACTCAGAATCCATCGACCATCCCCTCCTAACCATTCAACTTTCGGTATCCCAAATAATCCAAAAAACACAACCAAAACCGTGCTATCCACAACTCAAAAGTCCAAAGAACAACATCTCAAAAAAAGTGCAGCACAAATTGACCAAACCTTCATCTGCAGCAAGACCTAAGAACAAAGCTAAGGAATTTTTTGGGATTTTTAATGATTTTGATGGTTTTTAGGTTTTTAAGGGATTTTGATGGATTTTAGTTTTTTTAGGATTTTATTTGTTTTAGGGGTTTTTGAGTGTTTTTGAGTGTTTTTATGGGGTTATAGTGTTTTTAAATATTTTAGGGGTTTAAAGGGGGTTTTAGAGTTTTTATTTGTTTTTATGTTTTTATGGAATTTTAAGGTTTTTAGGGTATTTTTTGGGTTTCTTAGGGTTTTATGATATTTTAGGGGTTTTAAGGCCTTTTAGGGTTTTTAGCATTTTCTTTTACATCTTTAGAGGTTTTAGGTGCATTTAGGTTTTTGAGATTATCTTAGGTTTTTTCAGGGTTTTAAGTGGTTGTACGTTTTTTTTGGATTTTTAAGGATTATTTTAGGATTTTTATGGGTTTTTAGGAGTTCTAGAGATTTTTAAGGGTATGTAGATCTTTTTAGGTTTTTAGTGGTTTTAAGTGTTTTTAGGTTTTTAGGGTTTTTTAGGTTATAGGGAAATTGTGGGTTTTTAATATTTTTGGGATTTTTTAAGATTTTTATGGTGTTTAATGGTTTTTAGGATTTTGAGGTTTTTAGTGTTTTTAGGGTTTTTTCGGGTTTTATACTTTTTTTCATTTTTAGGGGTTTAAATGGTTTATATATTATAATATGGCCTTTTATGTTTTTAGGTTTTTTTTTGTTTTTTATTTTTTTATTTTTTAGGGGTCTTAGGGGTTTTATGATTTTTTGGGGGTTTAATTGTTTTAGGTTTTTAAGGTTTTCTTAGGGTTTTTAGGTTTTCATGTTTTTAAGGATTTTTAGGTATTTTAAGGTTTTTTTGGTCTATTGGGTTTTTAGGAATTTGTAAGGGTTTTTTGGATTTTTTAATGTTTTTAGGGTTTTTAGGTTTTTTAAAATTTTATATTTTGAGGGTTTTAGGTGGTTTGATAGTTTTAAGTGATTCTTAGTGTTTTTATGGGTTTTAGAATTTTTGACATTTTAATGTTTTTTAGGTATTTTTATAATTTTTATGTATTTTATGTTTTTTAGTGATTTTAATTTTTTATATGTTGTATGGTTTTTATTGGGGTTTAGGGTTTTTAGGGGTTTTTGGATTTTTTTTGGGTTTTATGGTTTTTTATAGTTTTGAAAAAGTTTTAGGGTTTTAAAATGTTTTAAGAGTTCTTAGTCATTTTAAGTTGTTATGGGTTTTTAAGTGTTTGAAGGTTTTTGTGGTTTTTGTGATTTTTAGGGGTTTTATTGTTTTTAGGATCTTTTAGGGGTGTTTTTTTCACTTTTTATGGGTTTATGGGTATTAAGTGTTTTTTGGGTTTTAATGTTTTCCTATGGGTTTTAAGGGTTCAAGGGTTTTTAGGTGTTTATGTATTTTTTTACCTTCTTAGGAATTTTATGTGTTTTTGGGATGTTTTATTATTTTTTGGGTTCTTTATGGATTGTTTTTTGTTCTTAGGGGTTTGAATTGTTTGTAGATTTTATGGTTTTATTATGGGTTTTTAAGTTTTTTATAGTTATTTATTTTTTAGGTATTTATGGATTTTTTAACAATTTTATTGGTTTTAGGGGTTTTTATGGTTTTCGGTTATTTTGAGTTTTTAGGGGTTTGGGGGTTTTTTAGGGTTTTTATGATTTTTGTAGTTTTTAATAATTTTTGGGTTTTAAAGGAGTTTAGAGTTTTCCTTGTTTTGATTTTTTTTATTAGTTTTAGGATTTTTATGTTTTTTGGGAATGTTATTTTTTAAAGGGTTTTTACAGTTTTTTGGGACTTTTAAGATTTTGAGCATTTTCTAGGTTTTTAGGATCTTTAAAGTGTAGGTTTTTAATTTTTTCTTAGGGGATTTCACATAATTTAGGATTTTGTTATGTTTTTATTGATATTTTGTATTTTTCTCATCTTTATGGTTTTTATAGATTTTGAGGTGTTTTAGGGGTTCTAATTGTTTTTAGGTTTTTATGGTTTTTTTAATGTATTTCAGGGTTTTCGGGGCCTTTTATGGTATTATGGATTTTTAGGGATTTTTATAATTTTTATGGTTTTAGAGGTTTTCGTGATTTTATGGGTTTTAGGGTGTTTTTCAGGGTTTTTTGGGTTTTTATAGGTTTTTTGAGATTTATTGTTTTTTAGAATTTTTGGGATTTTAAGGATATTTTTTTTTAGCATTTTTAGTTGTTTGAAGGTTTTTTATATTTTTTGAATGGTTAACACTTTTTAAGGGTTTTTATAGTTTTTAAGGTTTTTAGGGGTTTTTGGTTTTTATGGTCTTGTGGAGTAATTAGAATTTTTAGGGTTTTTAGGGGTTTACGTGTTTTTTGTTTTTTAATGTTTTTATAGGGGTTTTTAGGGTTTTTAGTAATTTTTGGGGGTTTTTTAGTATTTATATGTTTTTAGTGGTTTTATATATTTTTAGGGTTTTAACATTTTTTTCCTTTTAGGGTTTTTTAGGGTTTTAGAATTTTTTTTATTTTTATGGTTTTCTGTGTTTTTAGGTTTTTAAGGTTATCTTTGGGGGTTTAAGGGATTTTATTTAATTTTATGTTTTTAGGGATTAATTAGGATCATATCGGTTTTTAGAGAATTGGGTTTTTTGGTTTTTTAGGGTTTTATGGGTCTCATGGGTTTTTAGGGGTTTTTAGTTTTCTACGATTTTAATATTTTTTAGAATTTTTTAAGAATATTATGGGTTTAAAGAGTTATTAATGTTTTTAGTGGGGTTTAGGGTATTTTTAGGGGTTTTAAGGTTTTTATGGGTTTATGGGTTTTAGGAGTTTTAGGGATTTGAAGATCTTTTAGAAGATTTAAAATTTTTAAGGTTTTTACTGATTTTAAGTGTTTTTATGATTTTAAGGTTTTCTTAGGGGTTTTTGGGTTTTTACGATTTTTTATGTTTTTATGGATTTTCAGTTTTTAGGATTTTTTTTGTTTTTATGGTTATTAGGGAAAAGAAGGTGTAAGACTAGGCTATCCCAGGTCCCCAAAAAATGCATAAAAATAAAAAAGATAACAAAAACATAGGGAGGGGTAGGATCAAATGACCTACACCCAAAATCCTAAACACACCCCCGACAAACCAAAACCCCAAAGACGCCCAAAAACAAAAAAAAGGAACAAGCCAGTCAATGTCACCACCAAAGTCATAAACCTGGCCCGCACTATAAGGGTTATCATCTGCACCAAATCCAGGAGACACATCAGCAAAGCATAAGTCCATGTCTACCCCCATGTCCATAGATTCCCATCCCAACTCAAAGTCCTCCTACAGTCTAAGGGGCACCAAGCACATCTCCAAAATCCCGTCAATCTCAGCAGTGCGTGGAGGGCGCTCTTACCTTTTGGCTTTTATTTTTTGCTTAGCCTCCCTTGAGGTATCCTGGGTCTCCATGCTCTTATGGAGAGAAGAATAATCCCTCCTCTACCTCCTTTATAGGGATTTGTTTAGGGATTTTATGGTTTTATTGGTTTTTAGGATTTTGAGGATTTTTTGATTTTTTATGCCTTTAATGTTTTTAGAGTTATTATCGATTATAGTGATTTGAAGGGTTTGCAATGTTTTTAGTGGATTATTATTATTATTACATTTTTAGGGATTTTATGTTTTTTTAGTGTTTCATTAGGTATTTCATGGTTTTTATTAATTTTTAGCAATTTAAAGGATTCTTTTTCTTTTTTTTTGTATATTAGGATTTTTTTCTTTTTAGATATTTTTATGTATTTTTAAGATTTTATGGTTTTTATGGATTTTTAGTATTTTTAGCATTTTTAGGGAATTTTTATCTAATAATCCATTAGTCTAATTCATTTTAGAACCTCAAAAGGTCTAACGGATCACAGTGAAAGCATATCATTAAAAAAATTCTAAAAAATCTCTAAAAATAAATAAACTAAAAAACTATAAAGACCATGGAAAACCCGAAGAAAATCCTAAATACCTAAATACACATAAAACCAATAAAAACCTAAACACTAGAAAACCACTAAATACTATAAACTACCCTAAAACCCCATAAAACCCCTAAAATCCACTAAAAACCCAAAAAACCCAAAAAACCCGAAAAACACTAAAATCCACTGAAAATCTAAAAACCCCTAAAAACCTGAAAAAGAAAGATAAAAACATAAAGACAGAAAAACTCTTAAAACCACTAAAAATTTATAGAAACCATAAAAACCATCAAGATCCCTATAAACCTAAAAACCACATAAAAATCCTAAAAATCCAAAAAACACTAAAAATGTATAAAACCCTGAACCCCCCCAACTCATAAAACCACTAAGAAACACAAATACCACTTAAACACATAAAAACCCCAAGAACACTAACCACTAAAAACAATAAAAAACCTTTAAACCCTAAAAAATATTTAAAAATTCAATGATCCATTAATAGTCACGTCCATAACACACAAAACGGGCATCCGACCTAATCAAACAATGAAAAAGTGAGATATTGTAGTTTCTAGATCTACCTCTTCTTATTATTTCTCAAACTGAGCACGAATCACATTATATTAGAGGTTTTCAGTGATCATACATGTATTCTTATGGATCACATTTATTTTAATCTAATGGACCGTCACTTTAATACCTCCAATGATTTAATCCTCGTGTTGTCTCATTTGGCCTCCTCCATGTCCTTGGAACCTCATAAACCTTTGTGGTAAATCCTAAAAATCATTATCAATGTTCTCTAACCCCTCCCACTTTTGGGTTTTTACATTTTTTTGGATATTAGGTCCTTTTGAGGACATTTTTATAGGGTTTTAGGGTTTCTTAGGGTTTTAGGGGGTTTTAGGGTTTTAGTGTTTTATTATTTTTAGGGGTTTTATTGTTTTTAGTATTTTAATGTTTCCTTATGGGTTTTTAGGGGTTTTATGTTTTATTTTCATGGGTTTTTTGGGATTTTTTTAGTATTTTTATTGTTTTCATGGGTTTTTAGGTGGTTTTTGTGAGTTTTTTATGTTTTTATTAATTTTTAGTGTTTGTAACATTTTGTGGGGATTAAAGGGTTTTAGAGTTTTTAGTCGATTTTTGAGTATTTATGGTTTTTAGGGGGTTTTTTTGGTTTTTTGGTTTTTAAGTTTTTTTTTGTTTTTAGGGGTTTTAATGTTTTTTATATTTTTTAACATTTTTTCGGGTTTTAAATGAATTTATGATTTTTACTGGTTTTTAGGGTTTTAAGGGTCTTTTGGTGGTTTCTGTGTTTTTTTGGGTTTCTTTATGTTTTTAATGTTTTCTTATGTTTTTTTTGTTTTTAAATTTTTATGGATTTTGAATTCATTTTATGATTTTATTGGTTTTTATGATTTTTAGGTATTTTGGGGGTATTTTGGGTTTTAAGTGTTTTTTGGGGTTTTATCATTTTTTATGTTTTTAGGGGTTTACGTGTTTTTAGGTTTTTTAGTTTTTCGTGAAATTTTAAAAATTTTATGGGGGGTTTTTTTGGAATTATAGTTCCTTTAAAATATTTTTATGGTTTTTAGGTGTTTTTTGATTTTTTGGTTTTTTCTCAGTTTTTAGGGGTTTTATGGTTTTTATGATTTTCCAAAAATTTTAGGGATTTCAAAGGTATATAGATTTTTTTAGTGAATTTTAGGGTTTTTTTCAGGGTTTTTAAATATTTTTAGGGATTTTATGATTTTTAGGGTTTTTATGGTGTTTTAGGATTTTTAGGGTTTTTTGTGGTTTAGGGGTTTAAGTGTTTCTCAGTTTTTAATGTTTTCATAGGGGTTTTTAGTATTTTTAAAGGGTTTTAATGTTTTTAATTATTTTTTACAGGTTTTCATATTTTTATAGTTCGTTATGATTTTTAGGGAATTTGGGGGGTTTAAGGGTTTTTATGGTTTTTTAGGGTCTTATGGTTTTTATGTTTTTAGGGATTTTAATTTTTTTTAGTTTTTTATGGTTTTATTAGAGGTTTTCATCTTTTTATGGATTTTTGTCTGTTTTTTGGTATTTTTGGGCTTTTTAGGATATTTATGGGTTTTTAGGTTTTTTTGGTATTCTGGAGGATTTTAAAGAGTTTAGTGTGTTTATGTTTTTTTGGGTATTTTGGTTTTTTACGTCTCTAAGTGGTATTATAAAATTTTATAGTTTATCTACTTTTTAGGAGTTTAAATGGTTCCTAATGTTTCTAGTGGGTTTTAGGGGTTCTGGGGTATTCATGATTTTTTAAAAATTTTAGGGGTTTAAAGGTTCTTTAGATATTCTAGTTGTTTTTAAGGGGTTTTATTTGATTTTATGGATTTTTAAGGTTTTTATGTGTTTTATGATTTTATCAGAATTTTTAGGTTTTAGGATTTTAAGGGTTTTTAGAATTTTTTATGTTTTTAGGCGTTTTAACCGTTTTTAGGTTTTTATGATTTTCATAGAGTTTTAAATTGTTTTTAGTGTCTTTTGTTTTTATGGATTTTGAAGAATTTTTAAGTTTTTTAGGATTTTTATGTTTTTTTATGGATCTTAAGGGTTTTATGGTTTTTAGGGGTTTTTTTGATTTGTTAATGTTCTAGAGTTTTAACGGGTTTTTATATTTTGTTAACATTTTTTAGGTTTTAAAGGGGTTATAGATTATTAGTTATTTTTATGATTTTTATGGATTTTGGAGGTTTTATGGGGATTTATAGTTTTTAGTGGTTTTTGGGTCTTTTAGGGGCTTTGATCGTTTTGTAGGATTTATAGGGGCTTTATGTGTTTTTTTGGTTTTCATAGTGTTTATATTTTTAGGGATTTGGTTGATTTTAAGGGGTTTTAGGGGTTTTTATGGGTTTTTAGTGTTTTTTTCATTTTATATTTTTTATAGATTTTAAATAGTTTTAGATTATTAAATTTTTTTTAGGGTTTTTCAAGGTTTTGGGGTTTTTATTTATTTAGGGATATTTTGGGCTTTTTATTGAGTTTATGGGTATTTAAGGGTTTTAGGGATTTTGATGATTTTTTTGTGATTATTTGAGTTTTTATGGTTTTGGGGTTTTTGTTATTCTTTTTAGGATTTTAATGGTTTAAAGAGTTTTTTTACATTTTAGGGGATTATATTGGTTTTAGTGTTTTAAGTGGTTTTAGGGGTTCTAAATATTTTTAAGGGTTTTTTTGGATTTTACATTTTTTTGAATTTTTAGGTTCTTTTACCATTTTTAGCATTTTATAGATTTTTATAGGTTTTAAGTGTTTTTAGGGTTTCAAGGGTTTCTTATGGGTTTTTAATTTTTTATATTTTTTTGGTATTTTTTAGATGTTTATGGTTTTGAGGGGTTTTAGGGATTTTGAGGGGTTTTAGGAGATTTATTGGGTTTTAATGTTTTTATCGTTATATGGTTTTTAAGAGTTTAGTGTGTTTTAGGTTTTTATGGGTTTCTTTGGTATTTTCATTGGTATTTGGTATTTTTATGTTTTTAGGTATGTTTAGGCTCCTATTAGGATTTTAAATTTTTTTAGTGTTTTCAGTGGTTTTGAAGGTTTTTTAAAGCTTTTTTCATTTTAATGGTTTTTTAGTTTTTAGGGGTTTTATGGGTTTTTATATTTTTTTAATTTTTTAAAGGTTAAGATGGTTTTAGAGTTTTTAGTGGATATATGGGTTTTATGGGGTATATAGTTTTTAAGGTTTTATGGGGTTTTATGGTTCTTAGTAGTTTTGGTATTTAGGGCCTTTTATTTTATTTAGGGTTTTTAGTATTTTTAGGAATTTTATATTTATTTAGCTATTTATGGTTTTGTTAGTTTTTTAGGATTTTTATGGGGTTTTTACTTTTTTTAGGATTTTTAGGGATTTGTTTTAAGATTTTTTTTATTTTTAGGATTTTTTGGGATTTTGACGCATTTAGGTGTTTTTAAAATAATATGGTTTTTAGGGACTTTGTGTTTTTTTGGGTTTTTTGGGGTAAAGTGTTTTTAGTTTTTAATGTTTTCTTTGGGTTTTTATGGGTTTTTGAGTTTTTAATGTTTTAGGGATTTTTTTTTGAATTTTTTAGGATTTTTTTGGTTTCTTAGGGTTTTATTGGGATTTTGATGGTCTCTACGAATTTTTAGGGAAATTAAAGGTTTTTTTATTTTCATATAGTTTTTAGGTTAATTTTATGTTTTTCTGGTGTTATGATATTTAGAGTTTTTTAATGTTTTTCGGGTTTTAAAGGGAGTTTTATAGTTTTTAGTGGTTTTTAGGGTTTTGATGCTTTTGTAAGGTTTTTAATGTTTTAGGGTTTTTATGTTTATAGTGTTTTATGGTTTCATTTTCGTTTTTGGGAGCTTATTGGGGTTTTTGGGTGTTTTGGTTGTTTTAGTGTTTTTAGTGTTTTTTAGGTTTTTATGTGTTTCTCAGTTTTAATGGTTTTTTATGGTTTTTAGTGTTTTTTGACATTTTTTGGGTTTTTGGGGCTTTTTTTAGATTTGTTTTGGTTTTTTTGGGATTTAGGTATTTTTAATTTTTTTTAAGTTTTTTAGGGGTATTTAGGGTTTTTAACATTTTTTAGGTAGATAGGGGTTTTAAGTATTTTTAGGTTTTTAGGGTATTAATAGGGGTTCTTAGGGGTTTTAGGGGTTTTATGTTATTGATTTATAGGTATTTTTAATATTTTTATTTTTTTTAGGCTTTCTAGTGTTTTACTGGATTTTTAGAGGTTTTCAGATTTTTTTGGTTTTTTGAATTTGTTAGAGTTTTATGGTTTTTTATTGTTATTAATGTTTATAATGGTTTATTGTGTTTTTAGAGTATTTTTTGTTTTATATAGTCTTTATGGGTTTTATTGTTTTTACTGTTTTTGGGGGGTTTTCATGGTTATTGATGTTTACTTTTTTTTTTGGTGTTTTAGGGTTTTTAGAATTTTTATATTTTAAGAGTCTTAAGTGTTTTAGGAATTTAATATTTTCTTAGGGTTTTTAGTGTTTTTTAGTTTATAGGGAATATTAGGGATTTTAATGATTTTTATTAATTTGTAAGGTTTTATTGTTTTTATGGTTTTATTGTTTTTTTGCATTTTTCTATTTTTATGGCTTTTATGTTTAGGGGTTTTAGGGATTTTGAGGGTTGTATAGGTTTTAGGTTTTTTATGCTTTTTTGGGTTTTTATTTTTTTTTGTTTTTAGGGTTTGTAATGTTTTTAGTGTATTTAGTGTTTTTATTGGTTTAAAGGGGTTTTAATGTTTTTAGTTATTTCAAGGGATTTTATGGGGTTTTTAGGGTTTCTAGGGTTTTATGTTTTGGGGGGGGGGGGGTTAAGGGGTTTTAGAGTCTTCTAGGATTTTTAATGTTTCTGGGCAGAAGAGGTTTAGGGCTAGTCAATCCTAGCCCCCAAAAAATCAATAAAACATAAAGAGACAATTACAAGATGGGTCGACAAGGGCGAGAGTGAATCTCACCCTTCATATCTTAGTCAACCAAGGGAGAACAAAAAGATAGGGATACAAAGGCCCACATTGAGAGTCTTTCATCAATCGCCCTTTTTGAGAGATCATCCGCCACCGAGTTGGCCTCCCTGTAAACATGAGACACACTGAAGCTCAGGGACTGGGAGATATCAAGGCACTCGATCCAATGTGAGAGTAGTCACCACGGAACATCGCTGGAAAAATTCTTAAGAGCCGCAACTGCAAGCATCAAGTCCGACTCAAGGGGTTTAAATGTTTTTTATGTTTGAGGGGTTTTAAGTGTTTTTAGTTTTTTGTGGATCCCTTATGGGTTTTCAGGGTCCTTAAGGTGTTTTATGTTTTTACGGTATTTTTGGGTTTTGAATATTTTTATAGATTTTAGGGTTATAGGGATTTTGAGGGTTTAAAATATTATTTTGGTTCTCAAAGGGTTTTTTTTTGAGTTTTTAGGGTTTTTAATGTTAATTAGAGTTTTATGGGTTTTAGTGTTTTCCTACTTTTTAGGTCTTTTAAGGGTTTTAAGGTTTTTTATGGGTTCTCAGGGATTTTCTATTTTTATGGTTTTATTAGGGTGTTTTATGTTTTTAATTTATTTTTAAGGATAATTATGGTTTTTAGCATTTTATGGTTTATTTGGTATTTAGGGGATGGTAGGGTTTTTAGGGGTTGTAGCGGTTTTAGAGTTTATTTATATATTTTGGGTTTTTTGAGTTTTTAGAATTTCTAAAGTTTTATGAGTTTTTTTAATGGTATTAGTTGTTTAAGGGGTTTTTTATGGTTTTTAGTGGTTTTTATGGGTTTTTAGGTTTTTATTTTTTTTCAAGGTTTTTAGGTGTTTTATTGTTTTAGTGGGTTTTCGGGTCTATTCGGGTCTTTTAGTGTTATTAGCGTATTTAGTTTTTTAGGGGGTTCATGTGATTTGTGGTCTCTATGTTTATCTTACTATTTTTATCGGTTTTTTTACATTTTTAGGGATTTTAGGATTTCTTTTTATTTTTTGGTTGGGTATTGAGGGATTTTGAGGGTATTTAAGACTTTTTAGTGTTTTTAGGGGTTTTTTATTTTTATCATTTTTATCTTTTTAGGGGATCCAAGTGGTTTTAGGTTTTTAATATTTTCTTAGTGTATTTCTGGTTATTTAATTTATTTCTATTTTTTTAGGGATTTTAGGGGTTTTTTTTCATATTTTTATGATTTTTACAGTTTTTTTTGGATTTTGGGGGTTTTTTGGTATTTTTGGATTTTGTTGTTTTTATGTGTTTTTTTAAAATTTTATTAGTTTAAAGTTTTTTAGAGTTTTATATGTGTTTTAAGGTGTTTATGGATTTTTATGACTTTTTAATGGTGTTTTATGGTTTTAGGGGTTTTTAGTTTTTAGTGCCTTTTAGGGATTTTATGTTTTCTAGAGGTATTTGGTGATTTATTTTTTTAATATTTTCTTATATTTTTTCTGGATTTTTAGGTGTTTTTATGTATTTAGGGACATTATTATTTTTTCAATATTTTTATTTTTTTATGTTTTTTATTGATTTTGGGGGGTTTTAGGGTTTTTCCCTATTTTTATGGTTTTTATGAATATTTCGGTGTGTATGATTTTTTTAGCGTTGCTAGGATTTTTACGAGGTTTAATATTTTTTTAATGATTTTCAAGGAATAATGGTTTTTAGTGTATTTAGTGGTTTTTTGAAATTTTTGAGGGTTTTTTTTTATTTTGATGGGTTTTTTCTGGTTATTGGGATTTGGGGGGGGGGGGGGTAGGTATTTATGGTTATTGGGTTTTTATGATATTTTTGGAATTTTAGATTTTTTTTTGTGTTTTTATAGGTTTTAATGTTTTAATGTTTTTTAAAAATCTTAATGGTATGAATGGTTTTTATAGTTTTACAGGGTTTTAGTGGTTTTAGGGGTTTTTAGGTCTTATGTTTTTATAGTTTTTATGGGTTTAGGGTTGTTTATAGTTTTTAGTGTTTTTAGGTGTTTGTAGGGATTTTAGTGATTTTAGGGGTGTTTATGTTTTTAGGGATTTTATTGTTTTATTTGGATTTTTATAGTTTTGTGGTTTTAGGGATTTTGAGGGTTTTCCGTGTTTTTTAAGGTTTTAAGGTTTTTTAGGGTTTAAACAGTTATTAGGGTTTTTCATGGTTTTTGGATTTTTTTTCATTTTTTGGTATTTTTATGGTATTTTTAGGATTTTTGTGGTTCTGATGGTTTTAAGGGATTTTGAAGTTTTTTTTGGGTTTTGGGGGTTTTTTGGTTTTTTGGGGTTTTATGTGTATTTTTTGGGTTTTTATAATATTTAGAGTTTTTTATGTTTTTAGGTGTTTAAATGGTATTTATATTTTTTGGTGGGTTTTTAGTGTTATTGAGGGGTTTAGTAATTTTTATGGTTTTTAGAAGTTTTGATGGTTTTTAGGAGCTTTTAGGGTGTTTTATGGGTTTAAGAATTTTTTATGTTTTAGTGGTCTTACTTAATATAAGGTTTTTAATGTTTTCTTAGTGTTTTTAAGGTTTTAAGGTTTTTTACGCTTTGTGGGTTTTTTAGATATTTTTTAGGATTGAATATGTTTTTTGGGTTTTTGATATTTTCATAATTTTTAGTGATTTTTATGGTTTTTATATTTTTATGGTTGTTGGGGTTTTAGGGGTTTTTATGTTTTTCTGAGTTTTAATGTTATTTAGAGTCTTACAATGTTCTTAGGGGTTTAAAGAGTTCGTTGATTTTTTAGTGGTTTTATGATTTTTATGTTAGGTTTTCTATAAGGTTTTTAAGGTTTTCAAGGTTTTTATTGAATTTACGGGGTTTTAGAGTCTTTTAGGTTTTTACCATTGTTTATATTTTTATGGTCTTTATGTGCTTCTAGGTTTTATGGGTTTCTTAGGGCTTTTAGGATTTTATGTTTTTTTTTTAATTTTTTACAGATTTTTTGGGGTTTTTAAGTTTTTATGGGTTTTGGAACTTTTAGAGATTTTGAGGGTTTTTGGCTTTTTAGGGTTTTTATGGATTTTTTGTGATTTTAGTCGGGTTTTAGTTTTTTTCTATTTTATGGTTTTTTTAGTTTTTTAAATGTTTTTAGGGGTTTAAAGTATTTCTTGAGTTTTAAATACTTTTATAGGGTTTTATGGGTTTTGAGTTTTTATATGGGTTTTAGGGGTTTTTTATGATTTTCATGGGGTTTTAGGGTTGTTATGATCTCTTAGTTGTTTTATGTTTTTCATTGGGGTTCTAATGGGTTGTAGGGTTTTTTACGTTTTTAAGCATTTTAAGGGTTTTTTATTTTAATTATGTTTAGGTTTTTAGGTTTTTTTTACTATTTTTAGTGTTTTTGATGGTATTAGGTGGTTTTCGTTTTTTAATCTTTTTTAGGTTTTGAGGGGTTTAATGTTTTTAGGTTCTTAGGATTTCTTATGGTTTTTTTGTATTTTTTTGGTTTTTTCCATTTTAGTAGGATTTTTATGGTTTTTAGTGTTTTTTGGGATTTTGTGAGGTTTTGGGGGGTTTTTAAGCTTTTTATGGGTTTTATGATTTTTAGGGTGTTATTTTAGTTTTTAGTATTTTTATGATATTTTAAATTTTCTAAATGTTTTTTGGGGTATAAGGGGTTTTTAGTTGATTTAATTTTTTTTGTTTTTAGATTTTTAAGGATTTATTTGGTTTTTAGGTTTTTAGTTATTTAAGCAGTTTTACGTGTTTTTAGGTGTTTAAGGATTTTTTATGGGATTTTAGGGATTTTAGGGTTATTTTTTATTTATTTTTTAGATTTTCATAGTTGGTATGGGTTTTCAATATTTTGAGGGTTTTTAGGGTATTTTTGGGTTTAATAGTTCATTTGGGGTTTTAGGATTATAAATCTTTTTATTGTTCTTTAAAATATTTAGGGTTTCAAAGTGTTTTATGAGTTTTTAGTGTTTTTATGGGTTATTTGTGTTTTTAAGGGTTTTAGGGATTTTAATTGCTTTTAGGGGGTTTTAGGCTTTCTTGTGTCTTTTTTGGGTTTTTAATATTCTTTTAGTTTTTATGGGTTTTAAGTGTTCAATGGATTTTAAGGTGCTCTCAAAAGTATTTAGTATTTTAGTATTTTTATTTTTATTTGTAATTTTTAGGTATTTTTGGATATTTATTCTTTGTAGTGTTTTAGTGTTTTTGATGGTTTTTTGCATCTTTTTTTTTGGATTTTATGGGTTTTAATTATTTTTTGGGTTTTAAGGTTTTATTTTTAAAAGGATTTTTTGGTTTTTATGGAATCTATGGATTATGTTTTCTTTTTATGATTTTTAGGGTTTTAAGGTATTTTTAGGGGTTTTATTGATTTTAGGGATTTGTAGATTTTTAGGGGTTTTAGGTTTTATTATTTATTTAAGGCTTTCTTAGGTTTTTTCATGATTTTTAGGGTTTTTACTTTTTTAGAGATTTATTTTTATTTTTAGGGTTTTTTTCTTAGGTATTCTTTGGGTTTTAACGTTTTTAGGGGTTTTAACGGTTTTTAGCATTTTTTTCAGTTTTTAGGGGTTTTAAGTGTTTTTAGGATTTTAGTGTTTTTTATGGCTTTTCACGGTTATTAGGGGTGTTTTACATTTTTAGGGATTTTTAGGGATTTTTTATTTTTATTCTTATGGTTTTTAGTATTTTTAGTGATTTTGAGGGGTTTTATGGTTTCTTGTGGTTTTGTACAGTTTTTATTTGTGTTTATAAGGTTTTTAAAATTTTAAAATCTTTTATTGTTTTAATGGTTTCAAAGGGGGTATATTGTATTTAGTGGAATTTTTTATTTTTGATTGTTTTTAGGGTTTTAAATTTCATTTGGGGTTTTTATAGTTTTTGGTGTTTTAGGGTTTTTAGGACATTTATTATTTTTAGTGTTTTTAGGGGGTTTAACTGGTTTTTGGTTTTTAATATTTTGTTATGATTTTTGGGTATTTTACATTATTAGGTATTTTTAGGATTTATATTGTTTTTTGAGATCTTAGGGATTTTGAAGGTTTTGGGGTTTTAGGGATATTTATAGATTTTATTATTTTTTAGGTTTTTAGCGGTATATAGTGTTTTTTTTGTCTTTAAGGTTCTAGTAGGGATTTTCATGGTTTTAGGGTAATTTATGTTTTTATGGATATTATTTATTTTTTAGAATTTTTTTGGTTGTTATTATTTTTTGGGATTTTTAGGGGTATATGGTTTTATGTGTTTTAGGGTTTTTATAGATTAATGGGTTTTTAGGTGTATTTTAAATTTATAAATTTTTAATGTTTTTTAGATTTTATAAACATTTTTTAGGATTCTAAATAATTTTTTAGAGCTTTTAGTGGGATTTAGGATTTTTATGGGGTTTTAGTGTTTTTAAGTGTTTTAGGGGTTATTTGGTTTGTTGGGTCTTTTAGGGGTTTTAAATTTTTTTATATTTTTATGGATTTTATTTTATTTATTTTAATGTTTTTCTTAGGGGGTTTCAATATCATTTGGGTGTTTATGTTTTAGGTGGTTTTAGTATTTTATTGTTTTTATGGTTTTTAGGGATTTTGAGGGGTTTAGGGGTTTTAGTGTTTTTATGTTTTTAGGGGTTTAAAGTGTTTTTTGGTTTTTTTTGTTTTTACTAGGGGTTATCAGGGTTTTAAATATTTTTTATGTTTTTCATAATTTTTCTAATTTTTTTTTGGTTTTTTGTATTTTTTCGGATTTTAGGGATTTTGATGGATTTTGGGGTTTTTAGGGTTTTAGTTATTATTTATAGTTTTTAATTTTATTTATTTTAAAGTGAATTTGGAGATTGTAGTGGTTATAGGGTTTATGTGGGATTTTATATTTTTTGGTGTTTTATGGTTTTTAGGATTTTTTGTTTTTATAATCATTTGGGTTTTAATTATTTTGTGTTTTTTGGGGTTTTAGGGGTTTTTTAGGTTTTTAAACTTTTCAGAGGGTTTTGTAGTGTTATTAGTGTTTTTATGTTTTAGAGATTTTTTGGGCTTCTTATGTTTTTTAGTGATTTTTATGATTTTAATTTGTTTTTATTATTTTTTGGGCCTTTTGGGTTTTTGGGTTTGGAGGGGTTAAATTGTTTTTTAAATTTTTCAGGTTTTCTAAGGGTTTTTAGTGTTTTAGGGGTTGTTTTTAATATTTTTAGTATTTTTTATGATTTTTACGGTTTTTAGTATTTGTACTCATTTTTATTTTTTAAACGTTTTTAGCGTTTTTAGGGTTTTAAGTATTTTTGAAAGCCTTTTTTTTAATTTTTAGGGTTTTAGGATTTCTTTCATTTATGGGGATATGAATGTATTTTTTAGGATTTTTGTTGTTTTTTAGAATTTGGATGGTTTTTATGGTTTTTAGGAGTTTTGTCATTTTTTATGTATTTAAGTGGTTTTATGTTTTTATGGAATTAATGGTTTTATTGTGGTTTTAGATGGGATTAAGGTTTTTTACATTTTTAGGTATTTTTTCTGTATTTTTAATATATTTTTGATTTTTTGAATTTTGAGGGTTATTACTGTTTTTTAAGGTTTTTTCTTTTTTTGGGTATTAGAGTTTTTATTGTTATTTTCGGGGTTTGACGGGTATTTAGTGTTTTATAACATTTTAGGGGTTCGAAGGGTTTTTTTGAGTTCTTAGTGGTTTTTAGGGGTTTTAGTTTTTTTAATGTTTTAATGTATTTTTATTGTTTTTAGGTGATTTCATGGTTGTTATGGTCTTTTATAGTTTTTAGCGTTTTTAATATTTTAATGGGTTTTATGTGTTTTTGTGTTTTAAGGTTTTCATAAGATTTTTCATAGGTTTTAAGGTTTTTACGTTTTTATATATTTTTTGGGATTTTAAGGATTTTTAAGGATTATTATGATTTTTTGTATATTTATTGATTATGGGAGTTTTTATGGATTTGTAGTGTTCCTAAGGTTTTTGAGTGTTTTTAGAATTTTTTGGTGTTTTTCAGTGTTTTTCAGTGTTTTTCATATTCTAAGGGTGTTCGTGATTTTAGGGTGTTTATTTGTTTAAGGGATTTTTGGGGTTTTAATGGTTTTAGGGGGTTTATGGTTTTAGGTGTTTTTAGGGTTTTTAGAGGTTTTAGGAGTTTTAGGGTTTTTATAGGTTTTAGGGGTTTTAGTGGTTTTAAGTTGTTTTAGGATTTTATAGTTTTAAGGTTTTCTTAGTGTTTTCATGGTTTAGGTTTTTTATGGTTTAGGGATTTTAGGGCCTTTTATGAAATTTTATGGTTTTTTATTGTTTTTAGGGATTTGATAGTTTTAAAGGGTTTTACCAGTTTTTAGGATTTGTAGCGTTTTTCGGGGTTTTAAGGCTTTCATAGGGATTTTCAAGGAATATAGGTTTTTTATGTTTTAGGTATTTTTTTGGGTTTTTTAAATATTTTAAGAGTTTTTAATGTATTTTGAGGGGTTTCAGGTTTTTTTAGGGTTTTTGGGTTTTTTTGAGTTTTTGAGGGGTTTAAAGGCATTTTAGACTTTTTAATCCTTTTAAGGGGTTTAAAGGGAGTTTTTATAATTTTTAATTGTTTTTATGATTTTATGGGCTTTTATGGTTTTTACGTTTTTAGGGGAATTTTGGTTTTTAAAGGTTATTTAGTTTATATGGTCTTTTAGGGTATTTATCATATTTTTGAGTCTTTAAGGTATTTATATGCTTTTAGTTTGTCAATATTATCTTATGTTTTTTCAGATTTTAAAGAGGATTTACATTTTTTGGGATTTTTAGTTCTTTGTTTAATATTTTTATGGGGTTTTTTTGTTTAGTGATTTTTAGCTCTTTTTAGGTTTTTAGTTGTTTTAAGTATTTTTAGGTTTTATGGTTTTATTAGGGGGTTTAGGGAAATTGTGGGTTTTTAAAAAATTTGGGATTTTTAAGTATTTTTATGGGTTTTAGGGGTTTTGGGGATTTTGGGGGGTTTTACTGTTTTTTGGGGTTTTATGGTTTTGTATAGTTTTTTTATCATTTTTAGGTGTTTAAAGAGTTTATAGTTTTTTTACTGGTCTTTTATGTTTTTAGTTTTCTTATGTTTTTTGGGGTTTTATGGTTTTAGGGGATTTATGGTTTTTATGTGTTTTAAGTGTTTTATGTTTTCAATTGTTTATTAGGGTTTTTAGGATTTTTATGTTTATAGGGACTTTTAGTATTTTTTGTATTTTTATGGTTTATTGTTTTTTAGGGATTGTGAGGGTTTTGAGGAATTTGGAGGGATTTTACGTTTTTTTATATTTTTTAGAATTTTATATTTTTAGGGTTTTTAAGTATTTTTTGGGTTTTGAGGGTCTCCTAGGGGTTTTTCGAGTTTTAGGTTTTTTATCATTTTACATTATTTTTATAGGTTTTTATAATTTTTTTTGTATTTTAGGGTTTTTAGGGATTTTAATTATTTTAGGTTTTTTTTGTGTTTTTGGGGGTTTTTGGTTTTTAGGGGTTTTTTTGAGTTTTTTGGGGTTTTATGTTTTTGTAATGTTTTGAAACATTTTTAGTGGTTAAATATTTTTAACAGTTTTTTGTCATTTTTAGGATGTTATGGGTTTTTAGGTTTTTAATGTTATTTTTGATTCTTTATGGATCTTTGTGTTCTTAGGGGTTGCAATTGTTTTTAGACATTAATGTTTTCTTAAGAGTTTTTAGTTTTTTTTGAGTTTTTTATTTTTAGGTATTTTTATCTAATTTTGAACATTTTCATGGTTTTTAGGGTTTTTGATCGTTTTGGGTTTTTTTGGGGTTTTAGGGTTTTTGAGTTTTTGTTAGTTTTTAGGGTTTTTATTTTTTTGTAGTTTTTAATGTTTTTTGGGGTTTAAAGGGTTTTAGAGTTTTTCTTGTTTTTATAGTTTTTATCATTTTTACGGTTTTTAATATATTTAGGGATATTATTGTTTTAAAGGGTTTTTATATTTTTAGGGTTTTTTTAGGATTTAGAGAATTTTTTAGGGTTATAGGTGTTTTAAAAAGTAGTTTTTTTAATTTTTTTCTTTGGGGTTTTCAGTGATTTTAGAATTTTTTATGTTTTTATGTATATTTAGGCTTTCTTTCACTATTATGGTTTTTAGCAATTTTTAGGGTCTTTAGTGATTTTAATTGTTTTTATATTTTTATGGTTTTCTTAGGTTATTTCAAGGTTTTTGGGGCCTTTTACGATTTTAGGTATTTTTAGGGATTTTTAGGGATTTGAGGATTTTTATGGTTTTAGGGATTTTCGGTATTATAAGGGTTTTTAGAGAGTATTTTTGTGTTATTTGTATTTTTATTGGTTTTTTTTTGAGATTTAGTGTCTTTTAGGGTTTTAGGGATATTAAGGATATTTTTTAGTTTTTTAATATTTTTAGAGGATTAAATGGAATTTTATAATTTTTATTGTTTTATGATTTTTAACTGTTTTTATAGTATTTAAGCTTTTAGGGGATTTTTTGTTTTTATGTTCTTTTTGGGTTATTAATTTTTTTAGGGTTTTTAGGGGTTTAAGTGTTTTTAGTTTTATAATATTTTCTTAGTGGTTTTCTAGGATTTTAGAATTATTTACATTTTTTGGGAATTTTTTGGGTTTTTAGTATTTTTATTTTTTTGGGTTTTTCTATATTTTGAGTGTTTTAGCATTTTTATAGTTTTTAGGGTGTTAGCAAATTTTTTTATTTTTAGAGGTTTTATGTGTTTTTAGGATTTTAAGGTTTTTTGATGGCTTTCATGGTTTTTATTATTTTTTATGTTTTAATGGATTTTTTAGGATTTTTTGGTATTTTATTGATTTTGGGTTTTTTTGTTTTTAGGGGTTTATGGGGTTTCATGGGTTTTTTGGGTTTTTTGAGATTTTTACAATTTTTAGATTTTTAGATTTTTTTAGCATATTAGGGGTTTAAAGGGTTATTAATGTTTTTTGTGGGTTTTTTGGTTTTTTTGGGGTTTTAGGGTTTTTATGTTTTTAGGGGTTTATAGTTTCTATGAGTATTATGGTTTTGAAGATATTTTAGGTTTTTAAAATTTTTAGGTTTTTAAGGGATTTTAAGTGTTTTTAGGTTTTTAAGATTTTCTTTGGGGATTTCTAGGTTTGCACTGTTTTTAATGTTATTATGTATTTTTTGGTATTTTGATGATTTTTTTTGGTATTTTGAGGATTGTTTGGTTTTTATGGTTTTTAGGGATTTTAAAAGATTTTAGGGTTATTTAGAGTTTTTTGGGGTTCAATGTTTTGTTGTTGTTATTATTATTATTATTTTTAAATATTTTTTGAGTACTTTAATGTCCTTAGGGTTTTAAAGAGGTTTTATAGTTTTTCGGTGACATTAAGGGGTTTTATGGATTTTTAGGGGTTTTAAGGATGTTTCTATTTTTATGAGTTTTAAGGGTTTTAGGTTTTTAGGGTATTTTATCGTTTTTATCAATTTTATGTTTTTTCATAGGTTTGATGTGTTTTTAGGTTTTTATGTTTTTCTTAGGGTCATTTAGGGTTTTTAAAATTTTTTGGGATTTTCAGGCCATTTGTAAAACATTTAATCCTTTTTGGGTTTTAGGGATTCTGAGGGTTTTGTGGGGTTTAAGGGTTTTAGCATTTTATTATTTTATGAGTATTTATGGTTTTTATTATTTTAATGTTTCTTTAGGGGTTTTCAGGGGTTTTAGGGGTTTTCTGTTTTCATGTATTTTTTGGGGATTTCATTATGATTTTTATGGGTTTTTGGGTTTTAATATTTTTGTGAGTTTTTTGGGTTTTTATTATTTTTTAGAGTTTTTAAAAGAATTTAGGGGATTAAAGGGATTTTAGTGGGTTTTTTTAGTATTTAGGGTTTTTAGGGGTTCCATGGTGTTTTTAGGTTTTAATGTTGTTTTTTGTGTTTTTTGGGGTTTTAATATTTTTAGATTTTTTAATGTTTTTGTGTCTTAAAGGGCATTAAGGTTTTAGTTGTTTTTAGGGTTTTTAGGATCTTTGGGGGGGGGGGGGTTTAGCAATTTTAAATTTTTAAGGGTTTTAAGTGATTTTTGGTTTTTAATGTTTTATTAGGGGTTTTAGGGGTTTTTACATTTTTATGGATTTTTAGGCCTTTTAGGATTTTAATGGGGTTTTATAGTTTTCAGGTATTTTCAAGGGGTTTTGGGGTTTAGGGTTTTTTCAGGGTTTTATCAATTTTTTTATTTTTCGGCGTTTAATTATTTTTAGGTTTTCATTTTTTTTGGGCTTTTTACAACATTTTCTGGGTTTTTAATGATTTTTATGTCCTTTTAAATATTTTTTATGGTTTATAGGGTTTTATGTTTTTTTTTGGTTTTTTGGAGTTTTTAAGGTTTTAAAGGTTTTTATGATTTTCCAAACATTTTAGGGGTTTCAATGGATTATAGAGTTTATATGGATTTTTTTTTGGTTTTTATGGTTTTTCAGGGTTTTTAAATGTTTTAGGGGTTTTATGTTTTCTAGGGGTTTTAAGGCCTTTTAGGTTTTTTAGGATTTTTTATTGGGTTTTAGGGGGTTTAATTATTTCTAGGGTTTTTATGTTTTATTAGGGGTTTTTAGAGTTTTTAATGGGTTTTATATTTTTAGGTATTTTTGCGGGAGTTTTAGGATTTTTTAGTTTTGATGTGATTTTTAGGGATTTTGGTGGCTTTAAGGGGTTTATGGTTTATGGGTTTTTAGGGTTTTAGGGTGTCTATGTTTTTTAGGGGTTTTAATTTCTTTAGGTTTTTAAGATTTTCTTATAGGGTTTCATCTGTTTATATATTTTATGTTTTTATGTTTTTTTTTGGATTTTTTAGGTTTTTAGGGATTTTTTGGTTTTTTGGGATTTTGGATGATTTTAGAATGTTTAGGATTTCTATGTTTTTTGGGGTTTTTCGGTTTTTTTGAATTTCTTTGGGGGTTTATGGATTTTTACAGTTTATTAACTTTTTTAGGTAATTAAATTGTTCTTATTATTTCTAGTGGGTTTTAGGGTTTTTGGAGTTTTTATGAGTTTTTACCATTTTTAGGGGTTTAAAGGGTCTTTAGATATTCTAGTTGTTTTTGCAGCGTTTTATTAGATTTTATGGATTTTTATGGTTTTAAAGTGTTTTATGCTTTTATTGGTTTTAGCGGTTATAGGTTTTTAAGGGTTTTTAGCATTTTTATGTTTTTAGGGTTTTTAACTATGTTTAGGGTTTGGAGGTTTTCTCTGTATTTGAAAGAGTTTTTAGTTTTTTATGTTTTTAGAGATTTTTATGGATCCTAAGGGTTTTTAGGGTATATAAGGTTTCTTGGGGTTTTCTAGTTTTTATTGGGATTTTTTTTAATTTTTCATGTTTTAATGAGTATTTCGAATTTTTTTTATCATTTTTGATGTTTTAAAGGGGTTATATATTATGTAGTGATTTTAAGGTTTTTTTAGATTTTGGGGGTTTTTAGGGAAAGGAAGATGCTGAGGTCAGGCTAGTCCCGACCCCCCCAAATTTATTAAATAAAAAGACACAGAAAGACACAGCAGACAAGGGAGGGGCATGGTCAATCAACCCACACCCAAAAACCCTTTAGGCAAGGAAGATGCGAGGGTCGGACTAATCCCGACCCCCCCAAATTTATTAGCAAGAAAAAATGATACACAACAAACAAGGGAGGGGAGGGGTCAAACAACCCACACCCAAAAACCCATTACAACCCACGCCAAAAAAGAAAAACAAAGATTGAAAAGACTCAAAAACAGACACAAAGAGGCATCATCACGTCACATCCAGCTAGAACCAGCATCCAGTAGCACCACATCCAATCATCCCATAAACATAGCAGCAACAACACATCCAAACCAACCATCCCCAGCAACCAACAACACCAAAAACGACAGTACATCCAAACACAACCAGCAGCATCAAACCACAACAAAAGCAACACAACCAAGTGCAGCCATCATCACCTTCCAACAAACAGCAACCAGCAACTAGCAACACAACATTAAACTCATCTAAAGAAGCAGCAAAAACCAAACAACCACACATCATCCAGCAGTCACCAGCAACCAGCATCTCACAGCCAACCAATGGCCCGCATCCAATCTCACAAGGTGCAACACCCAGTACCTTCTCACCAAGAAGGTCCCTCTCCAGCAGCATAGAACAAACATCACCAACAGTACAAGATTCATCTCCACCTAACAGAACTGATAACCAGCATCTGCATCGAAACCAAAACAGCAGCCAAAACGCATCACCTAACCTTCCCTCCAACAATAGCTTGGGGGGAAATAGGCAACTCAAAAACCAACCAAATTTCAGGAGAAACAACAACTCAATACCAAAATAGCCACCAGACAAGAACACGCGTACCAGAAAATTAAATCAAACACAGAAAATTGTGACCATACCTTCGTTAACAGCAAGATCCAAGAACAAGAAAGTATAACTAGAAGAGAAAACCAAAATCCTTTCCCAAATCATCCACCATGGCCCTTCGAGTAGCCAGAGAAGCCAGCAAGACCCTCCTCGGGTCCAGACAAGCAGCGCAGAACCGAGCACGGAGCCATAAACGCCAGCGCGAAGAAGATGCAAAGCCTGTTGGACCCTCTTATCACCAAGGCAATGCCAGAACTCCCCTCGACAAAACCAGTAGGGCGTCTTGCAGCACCAGAGATCCATCAGGCCGAACACACCTCTGCCCATTCGACGAAGCATCCATCATGCCTGCGTTGACTTCACCATCAACTTCTTCGACTTTTTCTAGATCACTAGAAAGGCATCACCGCTGCCGCCAAGAAGCATAGAATCCAGATCTAGCAAATCTGATCCAAATCGAAGAAAAAACCAGACTATGTTGTCAACCCCACAACCTAAAACAACCCACCAGATCTCAGCGCCATCAATCAACTGCCTCGAGAACCACCATCACACCAGGGAAGAATGCCTCTTGAAAAACAAGCCATCCTCATCGAAAATCCTAAAGAGGGGGATATCCATAGAGCCGCTGAAGAGGATTACATGATGGAACCATAGAGATCGCCGCATTGGGAGAATCCCGGAAGAGAGTGGCGACATTTTCCCTTCTTTAGTAAAAGAAGGCTCGGGTCCAGGCTATTCCTGGCACCCCCCAAAATTTATTAAACAAAAAGACACAAACACTGCAGACAAGGGAGGGGAGGGGTCGAACGACCCACACCCAAAACCCCTTACGACCTCAGCCCGAGGGCCAAAAAAGGAAAGAAAAAAATAAACAAAGCGCAAGACCAAAAAAGACACAATGTCCAAAAGAAAATCACACACAGAGTAGGTCAGTCAACATCGCTGCAAAAATCCTCGAGCTCCACATCACGAAACCCCATGCCAACACCAAAATCGCCGCCATCGTCAGCAAAGCTAAAATCTGATTCATCAACCTGGTCCATTGAGTCCCATCCAGGGTCAAAATCTTCTTGCATGCCAAGTCTGGACAACATACTCTCCATATCTTTTACCTACTCAACAGAAAAATAAGGCTTTTCTCGCTTATTCACCTTTAGATTCAGTTTGACAGCTCGTGAGGATGCCCCAGTTGCCATTGGTCGTGGGAGGGCAGAGTAATCCCTCCTCCTTCTTCGTCTTGGTGGGGCAGAGGAGGTTCCCGCAGCAGACATCTTTCTTTAGGGTGTTGTAAGGTTTTTAGCATTTTTTGGTTTTTTAGGTGTTTAGAGATTTTTTAGGGTTTTTGGGTTTTATTAGGGTTTTTCATGGTATATAGATTTTTTATGTTTTTAGGTATTGTAGTCCAGTTTTATAATTTTAATGTTTTTATTGTTTTTAGCGGTTTTGAGGGTTTTTTATGGTTTTTTTTTCATTTTAATTTTTTTTCCAGTTTTTTAGGGGATTTATGGTTTTCTATTGTGTTTTTAAAAAATATAAATGATTAAAAGGTTTTAGAGTTTTTAGTGGATTTTGGGCTATAATGGGTTTTGGATTTTTTAAGGTTTTTAGGGTGTTTATGGTTTTTAGGGGTTTTAGGGTTTTAGGGCCTTTTAAGGGTTTTATTGTTTTTAGTATTTTTAGACATTTTAGGTTTTTTATCTATTTATGGTTTTATTATTTTTTAGGGTTTTTATTGGATTTTTTTTACATTTTTTGGACTTTTAAGGATTTTTAGGATTTTTTTTTGGGTTTTTAGGGATTTTGAGGGCTTTAGGGGTTTTTACAATTTTAATGTTTTTTTAGAGTTTTTCTTGTTTTTTAGGTTTTTAGTGGGTAAATAGTTTTCTGTATTTAAGGTTTTCTTCGGGTTGTTATGGGTTTTAGGGTTTTTTATGTAATAATAATTTTTTGGAATTTTTTTTTCAGTTTTTTTGGTTTTATTTGTGTTTTATTCGATTTTTGATGATTTGTAGGGTTTTTAAAGGTATGAAATGTTTTTATGGTTTTGTAAGTATTTTTGGTTTATTTTTTTATTTTTAGGGTTTTATTATTTTTAGAGTTTTTAAATGTTTTTAGGGTTTCAAAAAGGTTTTTAGAGATTTTAGAGGTTATTTGGGTTTTGATGGTTTTTTAGGGTATTACTGTTTTTAGTGTTTTTATGGTTGCTAGAGGTTTTTAAGTATTTTATGGTATTTTGGGTTTTTATTGTTTTTAATATTTTTGGGGTTTTATGTATTTTTAGGTATTTGAGGTTTTATTATGGATTTTTCAGTATTTTTATGGGTTTTCCATTTTTAGGTATTTTAGGGATTTTTTAGTATTTCTATCATTTTGTGAATTTTTATGTATTTTTAGGGTTTTTTGGGTTTTTATGGTTTTGTAGGTTTTATTATTCTTGATTTTATTAGTGATTTTTAGTGATTTTTAGTTTTTATGGTTTTCATACTGTTTAAAGGGTTTTTTGGATTTTTTTTTTTGGGATTTATAGGGATATTTTAATATTTTTATTATTTTAGGGTTTTTAGGAATTTGAGGGTTTTTAGGAATTTATCATCATTATAAGGTTTTTTGAGTTTTTATGGGTTTTATGGTTTTTTTGATTTGTTAACAATTTTTAGGGTTTAAAGGGTGTTTAGGGATTTTAGTGGTTTTTAGGAGTTTTTATGGGATTTCAATTTTTTGGTTTTAAAGGATTTTATAGTTTTTTGGGTTTTTAGGGAATTTAGGGTCTTATGTGTTTTTAGCGTTTTTATGTTTTTTTGGGATTTAGGTGCTTGTTTGATTTTGGTGGTTTTTATAGGGTTTTCTAGGGTTTTTAGTGGTTAATATATTTTAAGGGGTTTTAGGGCTTTCATGATCTTTATGTTTATTATGTTTTTTATAAAATTTTAGTTGTTTTAGTGGTTTTTATGGTTTTATGATTTTTTACGGTTTTTAGTGTTTTTAGTGTTTTTGGGAGTTTTATGTTTTTTACATCTATAAGGTTTTCATAGGGGTTTTATAGGTTTTATGTTATTTTAATGATTTTTATGTATTTTTTGGGGTTTTTAGGATTTTTATTGGTTTTGAAGGGTTTTAGTGACTTTGAGGGGTTTTTTGGGTTTTTTTGGGGTTTTACGTTTTTTTTGAGTTTTTATGTGTTTTATGGTTTTATAGGGTTTTTTAAAATTTTATGGGTTTAAATGGATTTTAATTCCATTAGTTAGTTTTTTGTTTTTATTGGTTTTTATAATTTTTTAATGTTTTTATGGGTTTTATGGTTTTTTTGGTCTTTTAGGGTTTCAACATTTATTTAGGGTTTTTAGGATTTTAAAATTTTTATGGGTTTTAAAGGTTTTATATTTTAAGGATTTATTATGGGTTTTCATGTTTTTAGGGTTTTTATGTATTTAGGTATTTGTAGGGCATTTTCGGATCTCTTTGGATTTTATGGTTTTTAGGGATTTTGAGGGTTTTTAGGCTATTAAAGGTTTTTATGTGTTTCTGAGATTTTATATGGACTTTTAGAGTTTGTTAATGTTTTTATGGATACAGATTTTTTTAGATTTTTTAGTGATTTTTTGTGGGTTTTAGCGTCATTATGGGTTTTAGGTGTTATTATGGTTTTTTGGGGGTTTTATGGTTTTTTGATTGTTGTTGTATTTTAGGTCTTTTAGGGTTTTTAGTGTTTTTAGGGATTTATGGGTTTGTAGTGTTTTTTATAGTTTTTAATTTTTTTTAAGGGTTTTTATTGATTTTATGTTTTGAGTAAATTTTATGTATTGTTTGTATTTTTATTGGTTTTTGTAGTTTTTTATTGATTTTGAGAGTTTTTAGGGAATATATGGTTTTTTATTTTTAGGATATTTTTAGTTTTTTGGGTTTTAATGGGTGTTTTGAGGTTTTTAGTGGGTTTTTTATGGTTTTTAAGAATTTTGATGGTTTTTATGGTTTTTAAATATTTTTAGGAATTTTATTGTAATTAGGATTTTTAGGTTTTTATGATTTTTATGCGTTTCTAGGTTTTTATGGCTTTCTAAGGGTTTATCAGGGTTTTTAAATTTTTATACATTTTTAGGTATTTTTCATATTTTTTCATTTTTTATGGATTTTTGAGATTTGGAGTTATTTAGGTGTTATCAGGGTATTTAGTGGGTTTTTCCATTTTCAATGTTTTTTTGGATTTTAAGATTTTAAGGTTATTATGGTTTTCATACAGTTTTTATAGGTTTGAAATTTTTTTATATCCTATGTTAGTTTTTGGTCTTTTATGAGTTTTAGAGGGGGTGTTTTGGGATTTTTAGTGTATTTTGATTTTTATGATTTTTAAGGTCTTTATTGTTATTTTGTTTTAGGTTTAGAGCATTTTTTAGGTTTCAAGGGGTTTTATATATTTTTGGATATTTTTGTTTTTATTATGGTGTTTTAGGATTTTATTTATTTTTTGACATTTTTAGTCATTTTCGAGATATTTTGGGGTTTTTTCATTTTTAGGGTTCTTAGGAATTTTGAAGGTTTTAGGGGTTTTAGGTATTTTTAGGGTTTTTATATTTTTTGGGTATTTATGTGTTTTTAGTTTTTTGTGGTTTTCTAAGAGTTTTTTTTTTAATTTTTAGGAATTTATGTTTTCAAGGAATTTTAGGTATTTTTTGGAATTTTATATTTTTTATTGATTTTGAGTGTTTTGTGAGATTTTTTGGGTTTTGATATTTTTTTGGGGTTTTTTGGATTTTTTTAGTTTTTATAGTATTTATGATTTTTAGTGTTTTTAAATGTTTTTAGGGGTTTAATTGTTTTTAGAGTTTTCAATGGGTTTTATGGGTTTTTGGAATTTTAGTGTTTTTAATGTTTCTAGGGTTTTTATGGTTTCTAGGGGTTTTTAGGATATTTTAGGTGTTTGGAGTGTTTAAGGTGTTTTTGCGTTTTTATCATTTTTTAGGTTTATAAGTAATTTTCGATTTTTATTGTTTTTATATGTTTTTAGCATTTTTTTACTTTTTTAGGGATTTTTAGGGTATTTATGGATTTTTACAGATTTTATGGATTTTTGGTATTTTAACAGGTTTTAAGGTGTTTATTTTAGGGGTTTTCTACGTTTTTTTGTTTTTATGGGTTTTAAGTGTTTTTAGGTTATTAGGGTATTATTAGGGGTTCTCAGGGTTTTTAGGGGTTTTATATTTTTAATGATTTACATGGATTTTTAATATTCTTATGTTTGTAGGGTTTTGTTTGTTTTTTTTGGTTTTTTGAGTTTTTTAGAGTTTTATGATTATTTACAATATTTAATGATTTTATGGGTTTAAAGGGATTTTATATTTTTTGTGTGTTTTCTATAGTCATTATGGGTTTTTAGGTGTTTTAGGATTTTGAAGGTTTTTGAGGTTTTCATGGTCTTTTGTGTTTTTAGGATTTTTTTGTGTTTTATGGTTTTAATAATTTTAACGTTTTTAAGGTTCTTAAGTGTTTTTATGTTTTAAGGTTTTTATGGGTTTTAGGGAAATTTTGGGTTTTTAAAATTATTGGGAATATTTGGATTTTTATGGTTTTCAAGGGTTTTGGGGAATTTAAGGGTTTTTTGTGTTTTTAGCGGTTTTAAGGTTCTTTATACTTTTTTAAAAAAATTTAGGGGTTTAAAGGGTATATAGATTTTTTACTGGACTTTTAGGTTTTTAGGTTTTTTTACATTTTTTTGGGGTTTTTATGGTTTTATGGGTTTTATGGATTTTTATGCGTTTTAAGTGTTTTAGGTTTTTAAGGGTTTCATAGGATTTTAGGGTTTTCATGTTTTTAGGTATTTTTAGGTATTTTTTATGATTTTTTAGGTTTATCAGGTTTTTAGGGATTTGGAGGGTTTTTAGGATTTCTTATGGTTTTTATGGTTTTTATGTTTTTTTTAATTTTATATTTTTAGGGTTTTAATTGTTCTTAGGTTTTCAGGGTTTTATATAGGTTTTGGGGGTTTTAGGATTTTAAGCATTTTATGTTATTTTTAGGGTTTTTTATAATTTTTATGCATTTTAGGCTTTTAGAGATTTTATTTATTTTGGGGGTTTTATGGTTTTTAGGAGGTTTTGGATTTTTACGGGTTTTTTTTCAGTTTTTTAGGGTTTTATGGGTTTTTATAGTTGTGAAAATTTTTTAGGGGTTCAATTTTTTTAAGTGTTATTAGTTATTTTAGTTTGTTATGGGTTTTTAGGGGTTTTAAGGGTTTTTTTTTGTTTTTATGGTTCTTTGTGTTTTTTATTGTTTTAAGGTCTTTTATGTGGTTTTTCAATTTTTATGGTTTAAGGGGTATTAAGTGTTTTTAGGTTTTAAAAGTTTTCATAAGGGTTTTTAGGGTTTCAGGGGGTTTTTTGGTTTTTATGTATTTTTTTGAACTTCTTCAAAATTTTATGGATTTTTATGGTTTTTAGGTATATTGAGGTTTTTAGGATTTTTAATGTTTTTTGAGTTCTTTAAGGTTTTTTATGTTCTTAGGGGTTTGAATTGTTTTTATATTTTATGGTTTCGTTAGAGGTTTTCATTATTTATAGTTTTTTAATTTTTATGTATTTTTAGGGATTTTTTAATAATTTTATGGTTTTTAGTATTTTTTGATGGTTTTGGTTATTTTTCGGGTTTTTAGGGTTTTTAGTTTTGTTTTTTTAGTATTTTTATGTTTTTGGTAGTTTTCATTGTTTTTTGGGTTTTGTTTCTTTTAGTGTTTTTAGCACTTTTTAAATTTTTAGATTTTGTAAGTGTTTTTAGGGTTTTATGGTTTTCCTATGGATTTTCATCGATTTAATGGGTTTTTAGTTTTTTAGAACTTTTTTTGGTTTTTTATATTTTTATGGAGTTTTAGGGATTTTGAGGGGTTTTAGGAGTTTCAGGTTGTTTTAAGGTTTTTAGCATTTTTTTTGGTTTTTAGGGGTTTAGAGTTTTTTGGTTTTAATGGTTTTATTAGGGTTTTTCATGGTATTTAGGGTTTTTATGTTTCTATGATTTTAATCCCTTTTTATGATTTTAATGTTTTTTATTGTTTTTGGGGTTTTGAGGGGTTTTATGGTTTTTTTTTCATTTTAAATGTTCTTCTTTAGTTTCTTTGGGGTTTTATGGTTTTTTATTGTTTTTTTAATTTTTTTAATGGATTAAATGGTTTTAGGGTTTTTAATGGATTTTGGGTTTTTATAGGTTTTAGAGTTTTTAAGGTTTTGTGGGGGTTTAGGGTTTTAGGGGTTTTAGGGTTTTAGTTATTTTTTAGGGTTTTATTGCTTTTAGTATTTTTAGGCATTTTATGTTTTTTTAAATACATATGGTTTTAATATTTTTTAGGGTTTGTATGGGTTGTTTACCTTTTTATGATTTTTAGGGATTTATTATTATTTTTTGTTTTTAGGATTTTAAGGGCTTCATGGGTTTTAATTGTTTTTACAGTTTTATATTTTTTCGTGTTTGTTAGGTTTTTTAGTGGGTAAAGAGTTTTTAGTTTTTAAGGTTTTATTGGGGTTTTTATGGGTTTTAGTGTTTTGTTGTTTTAGGGATTTTTTGAATTTTTTATGTTTTTGGGGGTTTTTTATTGGGATTTTGGTGGGATCTAGGGTTTTTTAGGGATATTAATGGTTTCGATGGGTTTCTATGGATTTTTGGGTTATTTTTATGTTTTTAGGGTTTTATGGTTTTTTGAGTTTTTAATGTTTTTTGGGTTTAAAAAGGTTTTTTATAAATTTAAGTGGTTTTTAGGGTTTTGTTGATTCTTTAGGGTTTTTACTTTTTTTAGTGTTTTTAGGGATTTTTGAGGTTTTTAAGTATTTTAGGGTATTCTAGGTTTACTAGTGTCTTTAATATTTTTAGGGGTTTTATGTATTTTTAGGTTTTTAAGGTTTTCTTAGGGATTTTCTGGGTCTTTAAGGTTTTTTTCACATTTTTAGGGATTTGATGTTTTTTTAAGATTTCTATGGTTTTGAGTATTTTTAGGTATTTTAGGGTTTTATGGGTTTTCCGGGTTTCGAATGTTTTATCATTTTTGTGTTTATTAGTAATTTTAAGTGATTTTTAATTTGTAAGGGTTTCTTATAGTTTTAAAGGGTTTTTAGGGTTATTTACATTTTTAGTGATTTATAGGGATATTTTAATATTTTTAATATTTTTAGGTTTTTTAGGAATTTGGGGGGTTTTAGGGTTTTATCATTATTATGGGGTTTTATTGAGTTTTTAGGGGTTTTTCATTTTCATTGAGTTAAATTTTTTTAGCATTTAAATGGTTTTTAGAGATTTTAGTGGTTTTTAGAATTTTTATGGATTTTTAGAGTTTTTTATGGTTTTATGGTGTTTTATTGTTTTTTGGGTTTTTAGGGTTTTTAGGGTCTTATGTTTTTTTAGAATTTTAGGTTTTTTGAAGATTTTAGGTGTTTGTTTGAATTGTGTGGTCTTTATAGGGGTTTTTTTTGGTTTTTTAGGGGTTTTTAAATTTTAATTGATGTTTAGGGATTTCCTGATTTTTAGGATTTTTTGGTTTTTATGGGTTTTGACTGTTTTTAGGGGTTTTTAGGCTTTTATGGTTTTTAGGGTTTTTAGTGTTTATAGTGTTTTTTGGAGGCTTAAGTGTTTTTACATCTATAAGGTTTTCAGAGGGGTTTTTTCGAGTTTTGTGTTATTTTAATGTTTTGTGGGATTTTTAGGGATGTTTTAGGATTTTATGGGTTTTAAAGGGTTTTGGTGATGTTGATGCGTTTTAGGGGTTTTTGGGTTTTAGTTTATTTCTTGAGTTTTTATGGGTTTTAATCTATTTTATAGTTATTTTAATTTTTTTGGATTAAATGTATTTTAAGACTTTAGTAGGTTTTAGGTTCTTAGTGATTTTTAGAGTTTTTTAATGTTTTTAGTGGTTTTATGGTTTTTAGGGTCTTTTAGGGTTTTAACATTTTTTTGGTTTTTTAGGTTTTTAAATTTTTAGTGGTTTTAAAGGTTTTAGGTTTTTATGGATTTCTGATGGGTTTTCATGTATTTAGGGTTTTTATGTATTTATAGATTTTTAGGGCATTTTAGGATCTCTTTGGATTTTATGGTTTTTAAGGAATTTAAGGGTTTTAGGGTATTAATGTTTTTTATGGGTTTTTGATATTTTATGGGGCCTTTCAGCGTTTTTTTGGTCTTTAATATTTTTTTAGATTTTGTTAATGTTTTTAGGGATGTAGAATTTTTTTAGAGTTTTTAGAGAGTTTTACTGGGTTTTAGCGTCATTATGGGTTATTGGTGTTATTTACGTATTTTGGGGTTTTAAGGGTTTTTTGATAGTTTTGGGTTTTTGGATCATTTAAAGTTTTTATTGTTTTTAGGGATTTTAGTGTCTTTATTGTTTTTTTGGTTTCTAATGTTTTTAAGGGTTTGAAGGTTTTTTTTTTGTTTTGAGAAATTTTAATGTATTTTTTTTTAATTTTGTTGGTTTTTATAGTTTTTTTGTTTTTGGAGCTTTTATGGAATATGTGATTATTTTATTTTTAGTATTTTTAGTTTATTAGTGTTTTATGGGGTTTTGAGGTTTTTAGTGGTTTTTTAGGATTTTTATTGTTTTTTGGGTACTTGATGGTTTTTATGGTTTTTATGGTTTTTATGGGTTTTAATGATTTTTAGGATTTTTAGTTTATTTATAATTTTAGGTTTTTATGACTTTTATATTTTTCTAGGTTTTTAAGGCTATCTAAATGTTTCTATCGGTTTTTAGGGCTTTATAATTTTTTAGGTTTTTCAGATATTTAGGGTTTTTATGGTTTTTAAGGATTTTGAGTGATTTAGGGGTTATTAGGGTTTTTAGGGGGGTTTTAGCATTTTCCATATTTTTTGGGGTTTTTAGTGTTTTAGGTTTTTATGGTTTTCATATGGTTTTGATAGGTTTGAACTGTTTTTATGTCCTATGTGATTTTTTGGGTTTTTATGAGTTTTAGGTGTTTTTGTGATTTTGAGGGTATTTATGATTGTTATGATTTTAGGTTCTTTATGGTTTATTTGGTTTAAGGTTTTTAGAATTTTTAGGTTTTTTTTGGTTTTATGTATTTTTTGGTATTTATGTTTTCATTACAATGTTTTAGGATTTTATGATTTTAAAATTTTTAATCATTTTAGGTATATTTTGGGGTTTTTTATTTTATAGGTTTCTTAGGGATTCTGAGCTTTTTTACGATGTTTAGGGATTTTTAGGTTTTTATGTTTTTTGTGGTTTTATGTGTTTTTAGTTTTTATTGGTTTTCATAGTTTTTTTTTTGGATTTTTGGATTTTTATGTTTTCAAAGATTTTAGGAATTTTTTTGAAATTTTATGGTCTTTATGGATTTTGAGTGTTTTGTGTGCTTTTTACTGGTTTTATAGGGTTTTTTTTGGTTTTTTTGGTTTTTTTGATCTTTTTAGTATTTTTGATTTTTAGTGTTTTTAAATCTTTTTAGGGGTTTAATGATTTTTTAGAGTTTTTATTTGGGGTTTTTGGTTTTTTTGCTTTTATGGTTTTTAATGTTTCTATGGATTTTATGGTGATTAAAGGATTTAGGAGTTTTTAGGGGTTTGGGGTGTTTAGGGTGTTTTATCCTTTTTAGCCTTTTTTAGGGTTTTAAGTGTATTTTGATTTGTACTAGTTTTTTAGGGTTTTTATATTTTTAGGGATTTTTAGGTTTTTTATGGATTTTTACAATTTTTCGGGATTCTATGTATTTTGATGAGTTATAAGGTGTTAGGGGTATTAAGGGTTTTAGTTTTTTTATGGGTTTTATGAGTTTTTAAGGTTTTATTAGGGGTTCTCAGTGTTTTTGGGGTTTTATGTTTTTAGTGATTTCCATGGATTTTTAATATTTTATGTTTTTAGGGTTTTTTTGTTTTTTTGGGTTTATTTGTTTTTTAAGAGTTTTATGATTTTTTATAGTATTTAATTTTGGGTTTAAAGAGATTTTAATGTTTTTTGTGTTTTTATAGTCTTTATGGGTTTTTAGGTGTTTTTAGTTTTTTGGGTTTTCATGGTTTTTTGTGTTTTTAGTTTTTTTTTCATTTATGGTTTTATGAATTTTAATGTTTATAGGTGTCTTAAGTGTTTTTAGTATTTTAAGTCTTTCTTTGGGGATTTTAGTGTTTTTTGTGTTATTTGAGTTTATATGGAATTTAAGGGTTTTTAGAGGTTTTATTAAATTTTATGGTTTTAGGGTTTTAGTGTTCTTATTGTTTGTAGATTTTTATGGGGTTTATGTGTTATGATATTTTTTGGTTTTTAGTGTTTTTTATTTTTTTTGGAATTTTTCGGATTTTTAATGATTATTATGGATTTTTTGGGGTTTTAGGGGTTTTGAGGGTTTTACGGGTTTTAGGTTATTTAGGATTTTTTTTGGTTTATAGTTTTTTTAGTTTTTTTAGTTTTTTAGGGTATGTAAGGTTTTTATTTTTTTAAATGTTTTTAGGGGTTTAAATAGGTTTTAATGTTTTAGTGGATTCATGGGATTTTATGGTTTTTAGGGTTTTGGGGGTTTTATGGTTTTAGGGGGTTTTAGGGGTTTTATGGTCTTCTAGGTTTTTAATGAATTCATGTTATTAATGTATTTAATGTTTTAGGGGTTTTAAGTGTTTTTATTTTTTTGTGGATTGCTTATGGGTTTTTAGGTTTCTTAGGGTGTTTAATGTTTTTAGGTTTTTTAAAGATTTTGGGGTTTTAAGGATTTTGAGGGTTTAAAAGGTTATTTTTATTTTTATAGGTTATTTTTGAGTTTTTATGGTTTATTTTTGGTTAATTATAGTTTTATGGTTTTTAGGGTTTTCTACTTTTTTTAGGACTTTTAGAGTTTTTAGGTTTGTTATGGGTTTTTATTGTTTTTGGGATTTTAAGGCTTTATTTGGGTGTTTCAAGGTTTTTTATGTTTTTACAGATAATTATGGATTTATATATTTTTATGGTTTTTATGGTTTTTAGGCACATTCAGGGTATTTAGGATTTTTAGTGGTTTTATGGTTTATTTGGATTTTATGGTTTTTTTGAGTTTTTTAGGTTTGTGATGTTTTTATGAGTTTTTAACGTTTTTAGTAGTTTAAAGGGTTTTTTGAGTTTTTAGTGGTATTTAGGGATTTTTGGGTTTATATGTTTTTTCATGGTTTTTAGGTGTCTTATTGTTCTTAGTGATTTTTATGTTCTTTTAGGGTCTTTTAGTGATTTAATAATTTTTAGGTTTTTTGGGGGTTTATGTGATTTGTGGTATTTATGTTTTTCTTATGGGTTTTCATGTGGTCTTTTAAATTTTTAGTGAATTTTTAGATTTTTTGGTTTTTTATGTTTTGTTTTGGTTTTTAATGATTTTGAGGTTTTTAGGCCTTTAAGTTTTCAATGGGTTTTTACATGTAGATTTTTTTTGTTTTTAGAAGATTGAAGTGTTTTTAGGATTTTAATATTTTCTTTGGGTATTTTTGGAATTTTTAATTTTTTTTCTATGATTATATGGATGTTAGGGTTTTTTAATTTTTATTATTGTTTATGGTTTTTAAGGATTTTAAGGGTTTTCTTGTTTTTTTATGTTTTTATGGTTTTTATGTGTTTTTAAACTTTGTTTGGAATTTAAAGGGTTTTTAGAGTGGGGTTTAAGGGGTTTATAGACCTTTAGGATTTTTTTAATGTCTTTAAGGGTTTTATGGTTTTTATGGGGTTTAAGTTTTTTATGGTCTTTTAAGGGTTTTGAATTTCTATTTTTTAATGGTTTTTTCGGGGCTTTATGGGATTTTGGAGTTTTTTTTGGGTATTACAATTTTTTAGAGTTTTTTAAACATTTTTATGGTTTTAAAGGGTTTTTAGATTTTTTTTTTGTTTTTTTATGGTTTTTATTGGTTTTTAGGGGTTTTAATGTTATTTATGGTTTAATAATTTTTACCGTTTTTATTTTTTAAGGTCTTATGGGTTTTTATCATTTTTTTGGTTTTTAGTGGTTTCATGTTTTTTAGGTTTTTAGGTTTTCTATGGTTTTTTCAGGGCTTTTAGTGGGTTTTTTACGTTTTTAAGGTTTTTTGGGATTTTTTGGATTTTCATAGATTTTAATGGTATTTGGGATTTTTGGGGTTTTTATTGTTTTTAATGTTTTTAGGGTTTTGATCATATTTTAGTTTTTAGGGATATTAAGTTTTTATTTGGGTTTTAAGGCTTTCTTTGGATTTTTTAGTGTTTTTATGGGTTTTCATTTTTAAGGATTTTTATTGATATTTTAGGATTGTTATGTTTTTTGGAATTTTTGAGATATAGAGGTTTTAATGGGTTTTTTCTTCAGTTTTTAGTGTTTTGATAGTTTTTTGGGGGTTTATGGTTTTTGTGGTTTTTTTTCTTTTTTTTTTTAACTTTTTAGAGTTTTTTATAATTTTAGGGGTTTAATGGTTTTATAGTTTTATTAGGTTTTAGGAATTTTAATGGGTTTTAGGGGTTTTTTTTGGTGTTTAGGATTTTATATTTATTAAGGTCTTTTAGGGGTTTTAGTATTTTAAGGTATTTTTAGGGGACTTAAATATTTTTAGTTTTTAAGGATTTCATAAGGTTTATCATGATTATCATAGGTTTTTTCGTTTTTTTGTATTTTTAAGGATTTTTAAGATTTTTATGGGTTTTAGGTTGTCTAGGGATGATTCCATTTTTTAGTTTTTTAGTGCTTTAGGGGTTACTAGGGTTTTATAGGTTTTAAAGGGTTTCTTAGGTTTTTCGGTGTTTTAATTGATTTTATATTTTGAAAGATTTCATAGGGGATTTTTGGGGTTTAATATTTTTTTACATTTTTTATAAATTTATTTGGATTTTGAATATTTTTATGGTTTTTAGGGTTTTAGGTAATGTGACTGTTTTTGGGTTTTTATTCCTTTTATGGTTTTGGATTTTTTTTGAGTTTTTAGGAGTTTCAAGGGGTTTAATAGTATTTTAATGTTTTTATGGGTTCTAAGGGTTTTGAGAGTATTAATGGTTATTATGGTTATTATGGGTTTTAACGGTTTTTTAATTTTTTGGGGGTTTTATGGTTTTTAGGGGTTTTTAATATATTTATGGGTTTTTTTATTTTTAATGGTTTTAGCGGTTTTGAGTGTCTTTATGGTTTTAATTTTTTCTTAGTGTTTTTAGGGTTTTTTGTATTTATAGATATTTTTAGGGATTTTTTATTATTTTAATGGGTTTTAGATATTTTTAGGATTTTGATAATTTGATAGGATTTTATAAGATTTAAGTGATTTTAGGGTTTTAAAGTTTTCATATGGTTTTTAGGGTTTTTTTACGTCTGTAGGATTTTTAGGGAATTTTTATGATTTAAACGATTTTCAGGGTTTTTAGGGATTTTGAGCGGTTTTATAGTTTTTTGGGGTTTTTTTGGGATTGTTGGTTTTTTGGGATTTTTTTGTTTCTAGGGTTGTAATTTTTTTTATAATTTTAACATATTTATGATTTTATTAGGGTTTAAATATATTTTAGTGGTTTATGCGATTTTATGGGTTTTATGGTTTTTTGGGGTTTTATGGTTTTTGGGGTTTTAGGGTCTTTTAGGATTTATAGGAGTTTTTAGGGGTTTTATTATTTTTAATTTTTAGTGGTTTCACAGGGTTTTGTGGATTTTTTGGGCTTTTAAATTTTTCAGGAAATTGAAGTGATTTTTTATTGTTTAACTTCATTTATGGTTTTAGGTATTTGAATTGGTTTAGTGTTATAGAGTTTTAAAGGGTTTTATATATTTTTTTATTTTAATGGTTTAGAGGATTTAAATTTTTAAAGTTTTTCATAATGTTTTTCTGCTTTTTTGGTTTTTTACCTTTTTTGGGACATTTAGATTTTTATTTTTGAGTTTTTTTTTGGTTTTAGGGGTTTTTATGGAGTTTTTGTTTTTTAGGGTTTTTATGGTTTTATGGGATTTATTGTTTTTAGGGGTTTTATGTTTTAAGGTATTTTAGGGTAATTTGAATTTATAGCATTTTGTTAGGTTTTCTTTATGATTTTTAGGGGTTTAGGATTTTTTTCATTTTTCATGATTTATAGGGATTCCTTAGGATTTTTTTTGGGTTTTTAGTGTAATTAGGTATTTTGAGGGTTATTTTTTAATTGTGTTTAGGGTTTTTATATTTAATATGGGTTTAAAATATTTTTAGGTTTTTAGGACTTCATTTTGGGTTTTTATGTTTTTAGTGTCTTTTACATTTTTAGGGGCTTTTAGGTCTTCTTTATTATTTGATGGGTTTTAACATATTTTAGTTTCTTTGGGGTATTAAATTTTTTTAGGTTTTTATTTTTTTATAATGGGTTTTCAAAAATTGGGGTGGGGGGGGGGGTTATGATATTTGTGATTTTTTTGGGACCTATTTGGAAATATTTGGGCTTTTAGGTGTTTCATAGATTTTGATGGTTTTCTAGATTTGTTAGGGGTGTTAGGGATGTTTTGGTTTATTTGGATTTTAGACTTTTTTTAGTTTTTATGGTTTTAATTGATTTTAGAGTTGTTGGAATTTTTAGGGGTTTAGAGTATTTTAGAGTTTTTAGTGTTTTAGGGTTTTTATGGGTTTTTAGTGTTTTTAGGGGTTTTATGGTTTTTATGGGTTTTAAATTTTTTTATGTTTTCAGGTTTTCATAGGGTTTCCAATGTATTTTAGGGTTTTTGATGTTTTTAAAGGTTTTATGTATTATTTGGTTTTTTTGTGTTTTTGTTTTTTTAATATTTTGAGGGTTCTTAGCGTTTTTTTAGTTTTTAGGGTTTTTATAATTCTTAGTTTTCGAGGCTGTAATTGATTTTATGTTTTAAGGGATTCTTTTAGTTTTTCACAGTTTTAGGTTTTTTTATTTTAGATATTTTAATTATTTACGATTTTTATGATTTTTATGGTTGTTTGTGTCTTTTATGATTATTTAGGATTTTAGTGTATTATAGATTTTTTAGGTTTTTAAATTTTTTTTGAGTTTTTATGGGTTCTAAGGGTTTTTAGAGTTTTTAACATTTTTATGGGTTTGAAGTGGTTTAATATTTTTAGTAGGTTTTAGGGTCTTATTGGATTCATAGGTTTTTAAAGGTTTCTGACTTTTTATTGGGTATTTTATGGTTTTTAGTGTTTTTAGGATTTTAGGGGTTTTTTAAGTACATTATGGTTTTTAAGGGTTTCTTAGTTTTTTTAGGTTTTTTTAGGTTTTTAAGGTTTTTTACACTTTTAGTGATTTATAGGATTTTTATCGTTTAAAGGGGGTTTTGGGATTTTGAGTGTTTTTTAGGGTTTATATTTTAGAATTTTAACTTGTTTTATGTTTTTTAAGGGTGTAAGGTTTTCTAACTGTTTTTTTAGGGTTTTAGGGTTTTTATCTTTTTAGTTATTTTTTATGACTTATTTTGTATTTTTATGTTTTTTAGGTGTTTTAGGGATTTTTAGGTGGTTTTGGGTATTTTGGGGTTTTTGGGTTGCTAGAATTTATAGGTTTGTAGGGGCATAAGTGGTTTATGGTTTTTATGATTCTCTTCATGGTTTTCAGGTATTTTAGGTATTTTTTGTTTATAGGTATTTTTATAGTCTTTTGGGATTTTTTATAATTTTTTTGTGTTTTAGGGACATTGAGGCTTGTTGGTTTTTTGGTGTTTAGAGGTTTATTGTTTTTAGGATTTTTAGGGATTTTAATTTTTTTGGGGTTTATGGTTTTCTTGGGGTTCTTTTTGGGGGTTACAATTTTTATGTTTTTATGTATTTTCTTGGGGTTTTTAGGATTTTTTGGTTTTGATAATTTTTCTTGGATTTTGTGGGGTTTTAGGTCCTTTTGGGTTTTTATGATTTTTTGGATTTTTGGGATATTTTTAGGGTTTTAAGGTTTTTTGGTGTTTTTAAACATTTTTAGTGATTTAAACTATTTTTATATTTTAGAGGGTTTTTATGGTATTTTATGGTTTTATGGTTTTAAGGGGTTTATGGTTTATTGGGTTTTGGGTATTTTAGAGTTTTTAGTGTTTTTTAGTTTTTTGGGGTTTTAAATGTTTTAGGAATTTTATGTTTTCCTTGGATTGTTTTGGGATTTTAGGGTTTTTTACATTTTTAGTGATTTTTAGGTCTTTTAGGATTTTATTGTTTTTAGTGTTTTGAGGTTTTTTGAGGTTATTAGGTTTTTTAGGGTTTTTAGGGATTTTAGGGTTTTAAAATTTTTATGTTTTGGGGGTTTTTGTGTTTTAGGGTTTTAAGGTTTTCTTATGGTTTTTAGGGGTTTTTAATGCATTTTATATTTATTTTATTTTTTAGGGATTTTTTGTAATTTTTTGGTATTTAGGGTTTTTAGGGATTCGGAGGGGGTTTAGGGTTTTCTGGGATTTGTTTTGTTTTAGGGTTTTTTAAAGTTTTTATAGTTTTCTAGATTTTTTATGTTTTATGGGTTTATAGAGGTTTTAAAATATTTAGTGGTTTCTATAGTTTTATGGTTTTTTCAGGTTTTAATGTTTTTTTGTGTGTTTTAAGGTTTTATGCTTTTTAAGCGTACTTAGGGTTTTTAGGGACTTTTATGTTTTTTTTTGGTTTTTTACATATTTATATGTATTTTATTGTTTTAGGGGTTTTATAAAATTTTGGGTTTTTATTGTGTCTATGGTTTTTAGGATTTCCTTACGCTTTTTAGTGTTTTAGGGTTCTAATAGTATTTTACAGTTTTTAGGGGCTTAAGGATTTTTTAGATTTTTTAGTGGTTTTTACGGTTCAAATGGGTTTTCGTGGTTTTTTTGGGGTTTTAGGGGTTCATGTTTTTTAGGTTCTTATCAGGGTTTCTTTGGTTTTTAGAAACTTGTATGTTTTTAGGGGTTTTAAGTGTTTTTAGGTTTTAAATTTGTTTATAAGTGTTTTCAAGGATTTTTATATTTTTAGATATTCTTCATTATTTTTATGATTTTTATTATATTTTAGGTTTTTATGGATTATGAGGGTTTTTTGGTTTTTAGGGTTTTCACCATTTTTAGGTTTTTTGGTTCTTAAATTGTTTTTGGTTTTAAAGGTTTTATTAGGATATTCCTAGGTTTTTTGGTTTTTAATGTTTTTTTGGGATTATTAGGGGTTTTTAAGATTTTTTTGGTTTTTAATATTTTTATGGATTTTTAAGGGTTTTAGGGTTTTCTGGGTTTTTATGCTTTTTTTGTGTTTCTACCAATTTTTATGTTTTAGGGTATTTTTTTTTATGTATTTAGCGTTTTCATTGGGGTTTTAATAGTTTTTATGGGTTTTAATATTTTTAGGTAATTTTATGGATTTCTTTTGGATTTTAATGGTTAAGGGATATTTGGGTTTTTTGGGAATGGGGTTCTTTTTTTGAGTTTTTAGGGTTTTAAGGTATTTTAGATTTCTTTTACCTTTTTAGTGGTTTAAAAATGGTTTTAGATGTGGTAGTATGTTTTTTGTGTTTTTATGGTTTTCTAGGGATTTTAATGTTTTCAGAGGATTCTATGGTTTTTAAGGTTTTATAGTTTTTATGGTTTTTTAGGTTTTACTTTTTTAGGGGTTATAAGGGTTTTCAGGTCCATATGGATTTCTTAGGGTTTTCAAGGTTTTTATAATTTTTTAAATTTTTTGTTATTTTTAGAGATTTTGTAGGATTTGTATAGTTTTGATGGATTTATGGTTTTTTTGGGGGTTTTCAATGTATATTCGGTTTTTAGCATTTATTTTTCATGTTTTTAGGGTTTTAATTATTTTGAGGTCTTCTTATTTTTCTTAGGGTTTTCTAGGGTTTTTAGAGTTTTTTTTCATTTTTAGTGATTTTTAGGCCTTTTTAGGATTTTTATGGTTTTTAGTGTTTTTAGTGATTTTGTGGGTTTTTACGGTTCTTTTGGTGTTTTACATTTTTTAGGTTTTTGAGTATTTTTATAGTTTTTTGATATTTTTTGTTGTTTAATTGGTTCCTAGATTTTTTTTTATTTTACGATTTTTATCAGCTCATTATGGATTAATGGTTTTTTTGTGTTTCAGGGGTTTTATGGTGTTTTCAGTTTTTTAGGGGTTACATAATTTTTTAGGGTTTTATGGTTTAATTATTTTTTGGGTTTTAAGGTTTTCATTGTGGTTTTTAGTGTTTTTATGGTTCTTTACTTTTTGTTGAGATTTTTCCAATTTTTAGGGTTTTTTTCATTTTTTGGATTTCAGGGATTTTAAGTGTTTTTACATCATTAGGGTTTTCTTAGGGGTTTATACATTTTTAGAGAATTTGGGAATTTTTTTACTTTTATAGTTCCGAGTGACAATAGTGGTTTTTAGGGTTTTTATAATCTCCTAATTTTGTATGGATTTTATGTATTTTAAGGTTTTTGATGTTTTCTTTGGGATTTTCATCATTTTTATGGTCTTTTATGTTTTTATGGAATTTAAGGCCATTTTTAGAATATAACTTTCTTTTCTCTATTTTAGGTATTTTGAGTGTTTTTAGGGGGTTTTAGATTTTTATGGGTTTTGTTCTATTTTATCAATTTTATAGGATTTAAGGGTTTTAGAGTCTTTAATCATTTGTTGGTGTTTAATGGGTTTGTATATTTTTAATAGTTTTTTAGGTTTTATGAATTTTATAGGGTTTTATGGTGTTTATGTATTTTTAGTGTTTTTATGTGATTTTATGGTTTTTAGGTTCTTTTTAGTTTTTTATTATTTTTATCTTTTTTATGTTTTTATGTTTTTTTTACACGGTTTTAGAGTTTGTATGTCTTTAATGATTTTTAGGGATTTTTAGTACATTTAGGATTATTAGGGGATTTAAGGATTCTAGGTTTTTTAGGGTATTTATGGCTTTTAGGGTTTTATCATTTTTACATTTCTTGGGATTTTAAGTGTTTTTAGCTCTTTAATGTTTTCTTACAGGTTTTGGGGTTTTAGGGTTTTTTTCATTTTTTGATATTTTAGAGTTATTTTAGGATTTTTATTGTTTTTAGTATTTTTAAATATTTTGAGGATTTTTACTATTTTTTCATGTTTTTAGGGTTTTTATGGTTTCTGGGTTTTTTTGAATTTTTTGTGGTTTTACGGGTTTTTAGAGTTTTTATAATTTTTAAGGTTTTAATGGGTTTTTTGAGTTTTTTGTTTGATTTTGAATTTTATGGGATTTTAGCGTTATGGGGGTTTTGGGGGTTTTATGTGTTTTATGGGTTTCTAGGTTTATCCATAATTTTTATGGTTTTTTTATTTTTATTTTATGATTTTTAGCTTTTTAAGTGTTTTTAGGTTTTTAATGTTTTTATGGGTTTTTATCATTTTCCAAGGATTTTAGGGTTATTTACATTTTTATGGAGTTTTATGAACTTTTTATGTTTTTATGGATTTCTAGGGTTTTAGGGATTTTGATGGATTTTAGGATTTCTAATGGTTTTTAGGGTTTTTACCATTTTTTTGTTTTTATGTGTTTTAAGTGTTTTTATGTTATTAATTTTTCATAGGGGTTTTTAGATATTTTAATATTTTTAGTTATCATTAGGGATTTATTAGGTTTTTATAGTTTTTTTGGGGTTTTAGTGATTTTGACTGGTTTTTATGGCTCATTTATGGTTTTTAGAGATTTTATGTTTTTTTTATGTTTTTCATTTTTTTTGTGTTTTTAATGTTTTAGAGTTTTTTATTTTCTTATAGATTTAAATATTTTGTTGATTTTTTAGTTGGTTTTTTATAGGTTTTTAGGTTTTCTTAACGTTTTTTGGGGTATTATGATTTTAGGGGATTTTGGTTCTTTTAGTGTTTTTAGCGTTTTTAGGCATTTTATATGTTTTTAGGTTTTTAATTTTTTTCATAGGATTTTTTATGTTTTTATGGTTTTTCATTTTTATGGGTTATTAGGTCCTTTTTATGATAGTTTTTGGTTTTTTGGGTTTGTATGGATTTTTAGGATTATTAGGGTATTTCGCGTATTTAGGGTTTTTTTTCATTTTTTGTGTTTTTAGTGGTTTTAAGTGTCTTTAGTATTTTAAAGTTTTCTGCACATTTTTAAATTTTTTTCGATTTTTTTATGTTCTTAGGGATTTTATGGGATTTTTTTATATTCTTATTGGTTTTTAGAGTTTATCTTGGATTTTGACGGGTTTTAGGGTTTTTAGGGTAATATGGTTTATTGTGGTTTAATGTATTTTTATTTTTTAATGTTATAAGGTTTTTAGAGTTTTTAAACGTTTTTAGTGGTTCAAAGGGTTTTAGTTTGTTTATCTATTTTTAGGGTTTTTATCTATTTAAGTTTTTTTCTAATGTTTTTAGATTTTTTATTATTTTAATTGGTTTTAAGGGTTTTATGTGTTTTTATGGGTTTTAAGGGATTCTTTTTTTATGGTTTTTATGGGTTTAAAATGTTTTAGGTTTTTATGGTTTCCTTATGGTACATTAGGGTTTTTATGGGGTTTTACATTTTTATTGTTTTTAGTTATTTTTTTGGATTTTTAGGTGTTTTTAGGATTTTGAGTGTTTTAGGGGTTTTATATTTTTTTAAAGGGTTTTATGTTTTTAGGGGTTTTAAATGTATTAAGGTTATTAATTTTTTTAATATGTTTTTTCAAGGTTTTTAAGAATTTTTAATTTTTTAGTCATTTTTATGGATTTCAGGTTTTGGTGGGTTTTATGGTTTTTAGGGATTTTTAGGTGTTATAGGGTTTTTAGGATTTTATTGTTTTTTTAGGGTTTTATCATTTTTTTAGATTTTTTATATTTTAATGTGATTTATGAGTTTTTTTAACATTTTTACGAGTTTAAATGGTTTTTATAATTTTTTTGGTTTTTTGGGTATTTATGGCTTTTTAATGGTTTTTATAATTTCTTGGGTTTCATAACTTTTTTAGAGTTCATTAGGGTTTTTATTGTTCTCATGGTTTTTAGGGGTTTGAAGTGTTTTTTGGGTTTTAAGGATCTCTTAGGGTTTTATGGTTTTTATATTTTTTATGTTTTTATGGATTTTAAGGACTTTTTAGGGAATTATTGTTTTTAAGGATTTTGATAAATTTTAATATTTTTAAGGGTTCTTAGGGAATTTGGCATTTCATAGGATTTTAGGGGGTTTAAGTGTTTTTATTTTTTTAAGGTTTACTTTTGGGTTTTTAATGTTATTATCTTTTTTTATATTTTTAGATATTTTGAGGGGTTTTAATTTTTTTTAGGATTTTTAGGGTTTTTAGGGATTTTTACGGTTTTTAGACATTTTACTGTTTTTAGGGTTTTATGGTTTTTTTGTGTTTTATGGATTTTTTGTGTTTTTGTGTTTTATGGTTTTAGTAGTTTTTTACATTTTTAGGGGTTTAATGGTTTTTATAGTATTTAGTCGTTTTTATTGTTTTCATGGGTCTTTATGGGGTTTTAAGGTTTTTATGGATTTATGGATTTTGAGGGCTTTTCGGGTTTTTGTTTCTTTTAAGGTTTTTACAGTTTTTAGTGTTTTTTGGGGATTTATGTGTTTTTATGGTTTTAATATTATCTTAGGGATTTTTTGGGTTTTAAATTTGTTTTCCATTTTATTGATTTTTATTTCTTTTTTATTATTTTTATGGGTTTCTAGGGTTTTCGGGATTTTTATGGTTTTTTTTGTTTTTTGGGGTTTTAGGGGCTTTTAGGTTTTTTGATTTTTCTAGGTTATTATTTATTTTAAGTGTTTTTAGGTTTTTACGGTTTTCTAAGCTTTTTTCTGGGTCTTTTCTGTTGTTTACATGTTTATGGATTTTTGGGCATTTTTAGGATTTTTATGGTTTACTTCGGTTTTTGGGATATTGAGAGATTTTATGATTTTAAGTGTTTTTAGGGTTTTAACATTTCATAGTTTTTAGGGTTTTATGTTTTTTTGTGTTTTTAAAGTTATCTTTTGTTTTTCATCATTTTTAGGGATTTTTATGTCTTTAAGTATTTTTATTGTCTTTTTTTGTATATTTATTGGTTTTTATGTTTTTTAGGAATTTCATTGGGTTTTAGGGTTTTTTGGGTGATTATGAATTTTTTGGGGGTTCATATTTTTTTAGGTTTTTATGGGTTTTCTGTATTTTTTGGTTTTTATGGTTTTCTTGATGTTTTTAGTGTTTTTTAAATTTTTAGAGAATTTATGGATTTTAATATATTTTTATAGTTTTCTGGGATTATGAGGGTTTTTTAGTTATTAATTTTTTTATGTTTTTTTAGGGTTTTTTTGTTTTTTTGGGTTTTGTTTGGGTTTTAATAGTTTTTAAAGGGCTTCCACATTTTTAGTGGTTTAATGGTTTTTCAAGTTTTTAGTGGGTTTTAATTTATTTATTGGATTTTAGGATTTTTTTTATTATTTTGAGGGGTTTTATGGTTTTTATAATTTTTATGGTCTTTTAGGGTTTTTGTGGTTTTTTTATTTTTTAGGTTTTTAAGGGATTTATGGGTTTGTAGGTATTCAATGTTTTCTTTGGGGTTTTCAGGGTTTTTAGAGTTTTTATATTTTTAGAGATTTTACACATTTGTTAAGTATTTTTATGTTTTTTATGATTTCGAGGGATTTTGACTAGTTTTAAGGTTTTTGGGGTGTTATGGGTTTTATTATTTTTAAGTATTTTAATAGTATTTTTGGGTTTTTAGGGATTTTAAGAATTTTATCTTTTTATGGTTTTCTTATGGGATTTCCATGAATTTATGGTTGTTTATTTTTTATTGATTTTTAAGCATTTTTAGGATTTTTATAATTTTCTGGGTTTTTAAAAATTTTGAGGGTTTAGAGAATTTAGGGTTTTTATTATTTTTATGGTTTATTATACTTTTAGGGTTTTGTGTGTGTTTTTTTGGGATTTTTGGTTTTTTATATTTTGTAAACTTTTTATGGGTTTAAAAGGTTTTTATGTTTTTTAACAGTTTTTAGGTTTTCTATTTGGATTTATTGTTATATAATGGTTTTAGATGTTTTTATTGTTTTAGGGGTTTTCAAGGTCTTTTATGGTTGTACGTGGTTTTAGTGTTTTTTAGGATTTATGTGGTTTATATGTTTTTAGGTTTTATTGTTTTCTTCAGGTTTTTATGGGTTTTAATTAGTTTAGGGTCTTTTAGGGTTTAAAATGTTTTCAGGTTTTTAAGGGGTTAAAGTGTTTTTAGGTTTTTAGGTTTTTGTTAGGGGTTTTTTGGGTTTTTATGTTTTTATGGATTTTTGGGGATTTTATGGATTTTTTTGTTTTAAGATTTTTTTTGGGATTTTGAGGGTTTCTAAGGGGTATAAAGTCTTTTTAGCGTTTTTTGGGTCTGTAACATTTTCTTCTGTTTTTAGGTGTTGTATGTGGTTTTGGGTTGTTAAGGTTATCTTAGGAATTTCCCTAAATTTTAGGGGTTTTATGGTTTAAGGGATTTTAGAGATTGTTAGGATTATTATGGTTTCAAGGGTTTTTTGAGAATTTGATGGTTTTAAGGGGTTTTAATTTTTTTTATTAGGGATTTTTATTTTTTTATGGATTGTAATTCTTTTAGAGTTTTATTAATAATTTTATTATAGATTTAAATTTTTTTGGAGTTTATAGTGGTTTGTTAGGGTTTTAATGTTTTTTGGGTTTTTATGTTTTATAGGGGTTTTTATTGTTTATAGGGTTTTTAGGGTTTTTAATTCCTTTATATTTTTATAAATCATAGGGTTCTTATGGTTTTTAAGTGTTTCATTTTTTTAGGTTTTCTTAGTGGTTTTCAGGGTACTTAAGGATTTTTTAGTTTTTAGGGTTTTTAGAGATTTATGGATTTTTATGGTCTTTTGGTTTTTTAGGTATTTTGAGGTGTTTAAAAGTCTTTAGTGTCTTTTAGGTTGATTAGGGTTTTTTAAGATTTTTATGGTTTCATGGTTTTCTAATGTGTTTTTAGGGTTTTAAAATTTTTAGGTTTTTTGTGTTTTTACAGTTTTTTGGGTTTTAGAGGTTTTAATGTTTTTTAGAGTTGTTTTTTAAATTTTCAAGGGTTTGAAGGGTTTTCAGAGTTTTTAGTGTGTTTTAAGGTTTTACAGCTATTCATGGATTTTCTGACTCTCTTAGGGACTTTTATGGTTTCTGGGTGGTTTTGGGTTTTTAGGGTATTTTTTTGGTGATATAGGGCTTCTAACACTTTTAGGTTTTTTGGGTTTTAAGTGTTTTTAGGTTTTCCAATTTTTCATAGTGTGTTTTATGTTTTTTGTATTTTTTATGATTTTATAGATTTTTTTTGTTTTTTAGGATTTCTTTGCGCTTTTAAGGTTTTCAAGGATTTTACAGTTTTATGATTTTTAGGGTTTCTAGGGTTTTTTGAGGTTTTATGTGTTTTTAGGATTATATAGTTTTCTAAGTGGATTTCACGGTTTTTAGGGGTTATTAAATTTTTAAGGATTCTTAGTGGGTTTTCGTATTTTTATAGATTTTTATGGTATTTAGAGAATTTGATGGAATATAGGGTTATTAAGGGTTTTGGGTTTTTGGTGTTTTTTTGATTTTTTGGGATTTAAGGGTTTTTTTTGTTCTGTAGGGTTTTAAGCATTTTTTGTGTTGTTAATAGTTTTTAGGGGTTTAAAAGGTTTTATAAGTTTGAGTGTTTTTTGTGTTTTTATGGGTTTTTATTATTTTTAAGGTTCATATTATTTTTATGGTTTTAGGTGGTTTTGTTTTTTGGGTCTTTAAGGGTTTTTTTATTTTTTTGGGTTTTTAGGGGGTTTAAGTATTATTTGTGTTTTAAGTTTTTTTGAGGTATTTTATGGGATATTTACGTTTTTAAGGACTTTTACCCCTTTTAGGTTTTTTTTGGGTTTCTTAGGTTCTTAGGGTTTTTGAAGGGTTTTTGGAATTTTTATAGACTTTATGGTTTTTTTGAGTTTCTTTTATCGTTTTTAGGGGTTTAAATAGTTTTTTGAGTTTTAATGGTTGTTTGGGTTTTTATGGGGTTTTAGGGGTTTTTTAATATTTTTTGGGATTTTATGGTCTTTAAAGGATTAATGGATTTTAGGGTTTTGTGTTTTTCGAGTTAAATGTTTTTAAGGGATATACAGTGTGGTCGCATTTTTATGGTTTCTTAGTGCTTTAATGGTTTTAATGGGTTTTTCATGATATTAGGGATCTTTATTTTTTTTGTATTTTTATGATTTTATGGGTTTTTGGGATTTTGGGGGGATTCTGGGTTTTTGGGTCTTTTAAGAATTTTTAGGTTTTTTACCATTTTTATTGGTTTTAGGGTACTTATGGTTTTACTGTTTTATGGGATTTGGATCTATTTAGGTTTTTTTATGATTTTTAGGATTTTAAAGTTTTTCTTATGTTTTTAGGGGTTTTTTAGTTTTTAGGGGTTTAAGGGTTTTTATAGTTTCTAAATGTTTTTATGCATTTTTATGGGGTTTTAGGATTTTTAATGGTTTATAGATGTATTTATGTATTTAGGAATCTTATGATTTTAGGGTATTTTAGGATTTTTATCATTTTTATAATTTTAGGGGGTTTAAATGCATTTACGTTTTTATGGATTTTTAGTCCATTTCTAGGATTTCTATGGTTTTTTAGGGGTTTTTGTGATTTTGATAGTTCTTAGGTGATTTTAGGGTTTTTATGGATTTTTTTGGGTTTTAGGCTTTATAAGATTTATAGATCTTTTTAGTGTTTCAGTTTTTATTCAGTATTTTAGGTGTTTAAAGTGTTTTTAGGCTTTAAGGCTTTCTTAAGGTTTTTCAGGGCTTGTAGGTTTTCTTGTTTTTTGGGAGTTTTAGAGTTTTTTAGGATTTATTTGTCCTATTATATTTTTAGGTATTTTGAGTGTATTTTGGGTTTTTATGGGTGTTCTGGGTTTTTATGGGTTTTAGGATTTTTAATGTTTTTAGAGTTGTTATGTTTTTTAGGTGTTTGAGGGGTTATTACAGTTTTATTGGGCTTTTTGGTTTTTATGGGTTTTTATGGGTTTTAATGTTTTTAGTGGTTATATGGATTTTAGGGGGTTTTAGGGTTTTATGTTCTTTTATAGTTTTTTGGTTTTATATAATCATTTAGGTTTTTTTGGTGTTTTATGTGTTTTTAGGTTTTTACGGTTTTCTTAGGGGTTTTTAGTGTTTATAAGGTTTTTTTTAATTTCTAGGGATTTTAGGCTTTTTTGAAATTTTATGTATTTTTTGATGTTTTTTTGGGATTTGGAGGGGTTTTTAGGGTTTTCAGAGTTTTAATGATGTTTTTGAGTTTTTTGGGAACTTTAACATGTTTTTGAGTTTTTAATTTTTTAGGTTTTTAAAGGGGTTTTAGGTTTTTAGTGGGTTTTTTGGATTTTAGGGGGTTTTAGAAATTTTATAGATTTTTGGGGTTTTATAGTTTTAGGGATTTTTAGGGGTTTTAGGGTCATTAATGGTTTTTAGGGTTTTTTAAGTTTTTATAAATTTCAAGTGTTTTTAGGTTTTTATTGTTTTCATATTATTTTTCTTTTTTTACAGTTTCTTATGTTTTTATGGATTTTTTTTTTAATTTTTTTTTGTTTTTTTGGGTTTTTAAGAAATTTTCGATTTTTTATATATTATAGTATTTTGATGTATTTTTTTGATGATTAGGGATTTTTTAATATTTTTTAGGATTTTGAATTTTTTAGTGTATTTTAACATATTTAGTGTTTTAAAATGTTTTTGGCATTTTTAGTGGTTCTTTGGGGTTTTAGGTTCTTTTTTGGGGCATTATGTTTATTAGCGTTTTGAGTGTTTTTTGGGGTTTTAAGTTATTTTTAGCTTTTATTTTTTTCTTAGTGTTTTTCAAGGGATTTAGAGTTTTTATGTATTTTTGGTTTTTTATGGGTTTTAGAGTTTTTAGGGGTTAAAATGTGTTTTAGATATTTTTAGTATGGTTTTCGGTTTTTCTGGTATTTTATGGTTTTTAATGTTTTTATTGGTTTTTAGTGGTTTTGGGTGTTTAGGGTATTTTAGTGTTTTAAAATTTTTTTAGGTTTTGGGGGTTTATTTATTTTTAATATTTAAAATTTTATTAGGGGTTTTCAGGGTTTTATGGTTTTATTCATTTTTCAGTATTTTATGGATTTTTCTGGTCATTTATGGTTTTTAGGGTTATTAGGGATTTTGATGGGTTTAAGTGGTTTTAGGGTTTTTAGGGTTTTTGGGGGGTTTTGGATTTTTATGGTTTTTGTGTTTTTTTAGGTTTTTAGGGGTCTTATGTGTTTTAGGATTTTATGGTTTTTACATTTTTATGGATTTCCTGGGGATTTAACGGGTTTTTGTTTTTAGGATTTTTATGTATTTTTTTGCTTTTAGGAGTTTTATGGTTTTTTTCTTTTTGGATTTTTTTAGTATTTTAAGGTTTTTACGAAGTGGTATGGTTTTTAATGTTCTTAGGGGTTTAAATGGTTTGTAGATTTTTTAGTGGGTTTTATGTTTTTTTTTCGTTTACAGTTTTTATGGTATTTAGGGGGGGTTTATGGTTTTTATGGGGTTTAGGGCCTTTTGAGTATTTTTTTTATCAGTTTTAGGTTTTTAATGGTTTGGAATGTTTTTAGTTTTTTATGTTTTTCTTGGTTTTTTTGGATGTTTTACATATTTAGGTATTTTTATGGATTTTTATGTCATTTATGGGGGTTTAGGTTTTTATGGTTTTTGAAGGGTTTTTTGTTTTTTGGGTTTTTATGGGTTTTTAGGGTTTTAGAAGTTTTTAGTTTTTTAGGAATATTATGTACTTTTTGTTTTTAAGGTTTTCTATGTGTTTTTAATGTTTTTATGGTGTTTTATCATTTTTCAGGATTTTTTGAAATTTTTAGGATTTTTTTTAGTTTTTCGGATTTTTGGTGAAATTGATTGTTTTTAGAGATTTTATGGTTTTTACTATTTTTATCATTATTAGATTTTTAGGTGTTTAAAGTGTTTTCCAGTTTTTGAGGTATTCTGAGGGTTTTTAAAGGTTTTTAAGGTTTTTTTACATTTTTATGGATTTTAATTTTTTTTTAAATTATTAGGTTTTTAGGGGTTTTGGGAATTTTATGGGGTTTTACAGTTTTTTATGGTGTTTAGGGATTTTTTTGGTTTTTTGGTTTTAGGGATTTTATAGTTTTTTTTATTTTTATGATTTTTTAGTTTTTTAACATTTTAGATTTTTAAGGGGTTTTTAATGTTTTTAGTGGTTTCTTGTGTTTTTATTGGATTTTTCGGGTTTCTTATGGTTTTAGTTTTTTTTATAGTTTTTTGGGGTTTTAGGGTTTTTAGGGTCTTTTAAGGGTTTTTTCTGTTTTTTCAGGTTTTATGTATTTTATTTTTTTAGCATTTTTTACATTTTTTCGAAATTTTAGGGATTTTTTATGTTTTTTTTGGTTTTGTTTGGTTTTTATGTATTTTGAGGGGTTTTATGGATTTTAGGGTATTTTAGAGGGTTTTAGAATCTTGTAGGGTTTTATGGGTTTTATGTTTTCTTGTTTATTAAGGTTTTCATAAGGGTTTCAAGATTATTTGTGCTTTTACGATTTTATGGGATTTTATTGATTTTTTTGAGTTTTTTTAGTTTAAAAGTTCTTTAGAGTTTTTTAACGTTTTTAGGGTTTAATTAGTTTTTTATATTTTTAGTGGGTATTTTTGGGTTTTATGGTCTTTAGAGGGTTTTATGTTTTTAGGTTTTTTAGGGTTTTAGTGTCTTTTTAGTATTTTTTGAATTTTTAGAAATTTTTAGGTGTTTTTAGGAGTTTTAAGTATGGTTTCTTTTTACGTATATCATAGAGTAATTTATTATTTTTATTATTTTAACGATTCTAGGGGTTTTAATGGTTTTAGGGAATTTAAATATTTTTTTATTCTTAAGATTTTCTAGGTTTTATTGGGTTTTTATGGGTTTTTATGGGTTGGGGGGAGTTACGGTTTTTAGCAATTTTATGTTTTTTGGGAGATATAATAGGTTTTGGGGGACGGTTCTTGTTTTCAGGGATTTGGAGGGTTTGGATGTGTTTTTTGGGGGGGGGGAGTTAGGGTTTTTAGAAACTTTAGTATTTTAGCGATTTTAGGGGGGGGTTTTGGATTTTGAAGGGTTTTAGGGTTTTTAGTGGGTTTAAAAATTTTTAGTTTTCTTAAGGTTTTTATGTTTTTTTAGGTTTTTTGAGGTTTTCTTAGGGATTTTCAGGGTTCTTGGGATTTTTTACATTTTTAGGGATTTTTAGGGCTGTGTAATTTTTTATATTTTTTTATGGTTTTTAGTTGTTTTTATGGTATTTGGGGTTTTTAGGGCTTTGGGGTTTTTATTTGGTTTCTAGGTTTTATTGAGTTTTTTGTTCGTTTTTAAAATTTTGTAGAGTATTCTATAATTTTAAGGGGTTTAAATTGTTTTTATAGTGTTTAGTGGGAAATGTTTTTTTTTGTTTTTGGGGGTTTTATGGATTTTATGATTTTTATGGGGTTTTATGGTTTTAATAATTTATAGTATATTATGGGGGTTTATGTATTTTTTGTAGTTTTTATGAATTTTCGGGGGTTTAAGTATTGATTTTTTAGGGGTTGTCTTCATTTATGCAGATATTTAAGGAATTTTTTAGATTTTTATGGGTTTTATGGTTTTTAAAGATTTTGATGGTTTTTAGGGTTTTTATCATTTGTTAGGTTTCTTTTGGATGTTAAGTTCCTTTTGGTTTTTTAATGATTTGTTAAATGTGTTCATGTTTTTACATTTTTTGTGTTTTTTGATTTTTTATAAATTTTAAGGATTTTTATGATTTTTAGGGATTAAGGTATTTTGAGGGGTTTTAGGGGTTTTAAGGTTTTTAGGGCTTTTATGGGGTTTTTACATTCTATGTTTTTTTAATTTTTATGGTACTTATGGTTTTTATGTGTTTTTACTTTCAAGGGGTTTGATGATTTTTTAGAGTTTGAAGTTATTTTGAGATTTTTACAGGTTTTTCGGGTTTTAAGGGTTTTAGGGGCCTTTATGGTTTTTATGTATTTTAAGGTATTTTTAGGTTTTTTTGGGTTTTTATCATTTTTATGGTTTATAATTGTTTTTATGTTTCTAAAGTTTTCTTATATATTTTTAGGGTTTTTATGTTTTTCTAAAATTTGGTGATTTTTAAGAATTTTGTGGGTTTTTAGGGATTTTAGGGATTTTGATTTTTTAGGGTTTTTAATGTTTTTAGTGTGTTTGGGGATTTTTCATTTTTTTAATTTTTTAGGAGTTTATGTTTTTTTTTGTTTTTTAATGTTTTCTATAGGGTTTTCGAGGTTTTATGATTTTTTAAATTTTATGTATTTTTAGGTTTTTTCAGGATTTTTATGGTTTTTAATGTTTTTATGGATTTTGAGGGTTTTTTGGGTTTTTGTGTTTTTTTCTTTTTAGGGTTTTTTGAGTTATTTAGGGTTTCGTTGTTTTTATTGTTTTCTAATTTTTTTGGGGGATTAAATGGTTTTTAGAATATCTATTATTCTTCTAGGGTTTAATGGGTTTTAGTGTTTTTTATGTTTTAAGGGTGTTTTATGTTTTAACGATTTTTTCGATCATTCGTGTTTATTTAGGGTTTTTTGGGTTTTTAGTATATTTAGGTTTTTTTGGGATTTATGTATTTTTAGGTTTTTAAGGTTTTCTTTATTGTTTTCAATGTTTTTAGTCTTTTTTATTTTATAGAGATTTTTAGATATTTTATTACGATTTTCTAGTTTTTTAGATTTTTTAGGGATTTTGATTGTTTTTATAGGTTTTAAGGTTTTAGGGGTTTTTAGTGGTTTTAATTGTTTTTAGGTTTTTTTGGGTTTTAAGTGGTTTTATATTTTTATGGATTTCTTCAAGGTTTTTTAGTATTTTTAGGTTTTTTTCATTTTATGGATTTTAAGTAATTCTTAGGAATTTTATGGTTTTTACCAGTTTAGGGTTTTGAGGGTTTTTTAGGGTTTTTGGATTTTTTGGTTTCTATGTTTTTAAGATATTTTATTTCATTATGGTTTTTAACTTTTTTATAGTTTTTTAATTTTTAGGGGTTTAAAGGGTTTTAGAGTTTTTAGATGTTTTTTATATTTTTCATGCGTTTCTAGGGGTTTTATGGATCCAGGGTTTCTTTGGGATTTTTGGTGACTTTTTAAGGTTTTACCGTTTATTATATTTTTAGGGATATTTTTGGAAATTTTTAGGATTTTTTGTGGTTTTTTTTGTTTTTAGGGATTTTGAGGTTTTTGTGGTGTCTAGTCTGTTTATGTTTTTAGGGGTTTTAAGTGTTTTTTGGATTTCATGGTTTTCTTATGGATTTTTATAGTTTTATGGTTTTTATATTTTTAGGGGCTTTTAGGGCCATTTAAGTATTTTTAGCTATTTTAGGGATTGGAGTGTGTTTATGAGTTTTGTTGGGTTTTTGCTGTTCTTTAATTTGTAGGGGTTTTCTATTTTTTTATGATTTTAATGTTTTCATAGGGGTTGTAATATTTTGTGGTTGATTATATTTTTATATATTTTTGTTGATTTTTTAGGTCTTTTAGGGTTTTTGGGGTTTTTTGGGATTTTTTTGGGTCTTTAGTGGTTTTAAGGGGGTTTTTGGGTTTTAGGGTTTTTATGTTTTTTATTATTTTTAAGGTGTTTTAAATATTTTTAAAAATTTTGGGGTTTAAATCCATTTCGGAGTTTTTATTGGATTTTTAATGTTTTTAATACTTTTTAGGGTTTTTATTGTTTGTAGAAGTGTTTATGGTTTTGAGGGGTTTTATGGTCTTTTAGTGTTTTTTAGGAATTTTTTTTGTTTTTATGTTTTTTAGAGATTAATTTTTTTAGGTTTTGAGGTTTTTATATTGTATTTTCTTAGTTTTTTTTATTCTTTACATTTTTAGGAATTTTTATTGATTTTTAGGATATTTATGTTTTTATGGTTTTAATGGATTTTGATAGTTTTAATGGTTTTTAGGGTTATATTTTTTTTTCTTTTTTGTTTTTAAGGTGTTTTAAATTTTATTAGATTTGGATGGTTTTCTTAGTGTTCTTTTGGGTTTTTAGATTTTTTTACATTTTAAGGTATTTTTAGGGGTTTTTGGGGTTTTTATGTTTTTTATGTATTTTGGGATTCTAAGGGGTTTTAGGGGTTTCTAGGGTTTTAGGATTTTTAGGGGTTTTATTATTTTTAGAGATTTTTTACATTTTTAGGGGTTTAAAGGGGTTTTGAAGTTTTTAGTGTTTATAGTAATTTTATTAGTTTTCAATTTTATTATATTTTTGGGGGTTTAATAGTATTTAACAGTGTTTATATTATTATAGGGTTTGAAGGGGTTTTATAGTGTTTTTGGGTTCTTAGGGTTTTTAAAATTTTTAGGTATTTTAGAGGTCTGAAGTGCTTTTAAGTTTGTAAGATTTTATTAAGGTTTTCTAGGTGTTTATGGTTTTTTAGATTTAAGGGTAATTTTATGATTATTTAGGAATTTTTTGTATTATTAGGATTTTATGGTTACTTGAGGTGTTTATATTTTTTTGGGTTTCTAGGGGTGTTTAGGGTCTTTATGTTTTCTTTTTGTTTTTAAGTGTTTTATGTGTATTTGGGTTTTTATGATTTTATTAGTGTTTTTATGGGTGTTTATGGTATTTTGGATTTTATACGGATTTTAATAGATTTTATGTGTTTTTTGAGTTTTCATGAATTTTGATGGATTTTAGGGGTATTACTGTTTTTTGGGGTATAATTATTTTTTGAGTTTTTTATGAGTTTTATGTTTTTTTATAATTTTTTCATGGTTTTATGGAATTAAAGGGTTTTTAGTGTTTTTATATGGCATTTTGTTATTTTGGGGGTTTTTAATGAATTTAGGGGGTTTATGGTTTTTAAGGTATTTAAAAAAATTAGGTTTTTAGGGATGTCTAGTGTTTTTCGGTTTCTAAAGTTTTCTTATGGTTTTTAGGGGTTTTGGGTTATTTGTTTTCAGGGAATTTTAGTGATTTTTGGGGTTTTTTTGGTTTTTATAGTTTTCAGGGATTTTGTGGGTATTGTGGGGTTTTTTCGGTTTTTTGGATTTTAATGTTTTTTTGGGATTTTAATGACTTTTAATGATTTTCTATCTTTTATTGGTTTAATGATTTTTTTTACTTTCTTTAGTTTTTTAGTATTTTTTGGGATTTTAGAGTTTTTCAATGTTTTTATGGAATTTTATGATTTTAGTGTTTTTAGTGTTTCTTATGATTTTTTAGGGTTTTAGAATTCTATGGTTTTTGGGGTTCGCATGGTTTTTATGTTTTTAAGGTTTTATTATATTTTTTAATTTCATTTTGGGTTTTTAATTTTTTATGGATTTTAGGGATTTTTAAGGATTTTTCTGTTTTTTAGGGATTTTAGTGATTTTGAGGGTTTTATTGTTTTAGGGTATTTTTGGTTTTTTGGGGTTTCATCGTTTTTTTAGTTTTTTGGGGTTTATGGGTTTATAGATTTTTTTAATGTTTTTATGTGTTTAAATGGTTTTTAGAAATTTTAGTGGATTTTAGGGTTTTTATTGGTTTAAGGGTTTTTAATATTTTTAGGGATTCATGGGTTTTTATCATTTTTTTAGTTTTTATTGTTTATAAATATTTTTAGTTTTATAGGGGTTTCTCTTGGGGTTTAAAGGATTTTAGGGATTTTATTTTTTTAGGTATTTTGAGAATTTTGTTATAATTTTTATGTGTTTTAGGGATCTTGAGGGTTTTTAGGGTTTTCTGGGTTTTTCGGGGTTTTGGGTTTTTTTAGTTTTTAGGGTTTTAAAGGGATTTTAGTGTTTTTTAACATTTTAATCTTTTAAATGGATTTTAGATTTATTATTTGGTTTTTTGGGATTTTTTGGTTTTTAAAGTTTTCATGGTTTTTAGGGGTTTTTATGGGTTTTTATGGGTTTTTAGGGTTTTTTACATTTTTAGGTTTTTAGGGGTTTAAAGTTTTTTTAGGTTTTTAATGCTTTCAATGGATTTCTATTATTTTCTAGGGTATTTTAATATTTTATGAATTTTTAGGGATTTTATTATTATTTTTATGTTTTTAGGGTTTTAAGGATTTTTAGGGGTTTTAGGGTTTTAGGGTTTTTTTGTTTTTTTGTTTTCCATTTTTTTTAATTTTTTGGGGTTTTATGTTTTTTTTAGTTTTTAATGTTTTTAAATCTTTAAATGGTTGTAAGAGTTTTAGGGGGTTATGGTTTTATGGGTTTTTAGAATTTTTATGGGTTTTAGGGTTTTAATGTATTCTTTGTGTTTTTTGGGGTTTTTGGTCTTTGAGGGTTTTATGTGTTTTTAGGTATTTAAGGTATTCTTTAAGGATTTCAATATTTTTAGGCATTTTTAAATATTTTAAGGATTTTGGAGGATTTTATTGAGTTTTTTTAGAATTTTTGGGATTTTGAGGGGTTTTATTGGGCTTTTAGGATGTTATGGTTTTTTTGGTTGTAGGGTTTCTTTAGTTTTTCGTGTTTTTAATGTTTCTTAGAGAATTTTTCCTTTTTATTGGTTTAAAGGGGTTTTTATGGATTTTAGTAATTTTTAGGGTTTTATGGGTTCTAGGTGTTTCAATGGTTTTTAGCGTTTTTATTTATTTTTAGGATTTTTACATATTTTAGTGTATTTCAGGGTTTTTTTGGGGTTTAGAATTTTTTATATTTTTAGGGGTTTTAAGAGTATTTATATTTTTAATTTTTTCATTGGGGTTTTTAGGGGTTCTATAGTTTTTTGGATTTTTTCTGTTTTTTTATTTTTTATGGTTTTTAGGGTTTTGTGAAATTTTAAGGTTTAGGGTTTTTTAGTATTTTTAGGTTTGTAATGTTTTCCTAGGGATTTTCAAGGGTTTTAGCGTTTTTTATATTTTTTAAGTATTTTTATTTATTTATAATTTTAGGGTTTTTTTGTTTTTTATAGATTTTGGGGATTTTAGGGTTTTTTGGGTTTTTTGGTTTTTGTTCTTCTATGGATTATTTATGTTTTATGGGATTTTAAGGTTTTTAGAGTTTATAACATTTTTAGAGCAAGGAAGGGGCGAGGCCAAGTTATCCTTGACCCACCAGATATATAAAGAAGAGAAAAAAAGCAACATACAATGGAGGGGCGGGGTCAAATAGCCCACAGCCAAAGCCCACAAAACTGTCCAAAAGCCCAAGAAATAAAAGGAGAGACGACTACGGAACAAAATCATCATCCCCAAAGGGATCTCCATCAGCGCCATAGCCCGAGGAGGCATCCGAGTCCACCGAATCCCATTTAGAGGATTCATACTGCTTGAGAAAGGCTGCACAATACTTCCTGATTTCCACATCTGGTTTCACATTGATAGCCCGATATTCCCTGCCATGTGTGTTGCCTTTACCTTTGATGGAATTAGATGAAGTCATAGTAGCCATTGGCCTAAGCAGGGAATAATTGTCCCTCCTAGACCCCCATTTCACTGGAGGTTCACTCTTCATCTTGCTCCTCCTATGAGCAGAGACGTCAAGCACAACCGTGTCTCCTTGCTTGCTACATTCAGGGTCAGACCGCGACCTTATCTTCTACTTACCACTAGATGAATCAGAGACACCCATCTTCTCCTCCACCTTCTTGATCCTATTCAAGCTGGCATACATGAGATCATCACGGTCCCCAATGATTTCACCAAGCCTTATGTGCTCATCATTATCATCCCCAAGAAAGATCACCGGATGCAGATCCAGCTTATGAATGATATCATAAATATGCTACTGAAGTAGTATTTTCAAACAATCCAGCATAATCAGGTCAGAAAACTCAACACAGGGAGGCATATTCTTGAACAGAACAAGTGCCGAGTTTGTGTTGGGCTGCTCATTGCTCCACTTATCAGCACAAGGATTACTAAGGGATTGCATGGGAAAAGGGGCATCACTCAGGACAAACCCTTGAACAATAAAGTCTAGCAGCACAAGCTCCTAAGGGGGCACAGTGGGAAGGGGCTGCTCCATACCCAAGACCCAAGAACCTACAACAGGGGAGGGTAAGTCTGCATCTTGGAGAACATCAGTAGCTTCCACCTCCTGTAGCACCAGTGTCCCCTAACCCATTTCTTTAGAACCCATAGAGTCCAGATGATTCAGACCAATTAATCGATTCGAGAATAAATCCATATCGAGGCCACAACCCGCACCCACTGAATGGATTTACAAAGGCACCCTCTCCAGTCCAAGACTGGCAGGCTTTGGGACCAAGCTTATGTTCCTGCCAGGATCAGACTGTAAGGAAACATTCCCAGCACCACCAGGAATTACATCTCCCATTTCAGAGGAGGCATCTCCCCATAGGCTCAAATAACCCCCCACTCATGCAAAGATGCTATTGACCAATATAGGCTCCCCAGCAGTAATCTGGGGGGATGGGCCCTTATCCTCTATCTTGTCATTTCTCCGAGGATCTAGCAGTGGATCCTTAAAGGCCTCATTCCTTGCCTTCATGTCCCCTGTTGAGATAACCATCGATGGGATGGGATCCTAGTAAAATCTATCCACCACGCCATCCCTGTATCCTCAATCCCTTTTCAAATGATCAAGATAAAAGCACGAGACACAGTAATTCTCCCACGATTTGAAAACCACAAGCTGCTTCCATCGAAGCTCTTCACCAATTTCAATCCAGATGAAGTCAACTGGTTCCTTTGAGATATCAAATTCAAAAAAAACCCTCAGGGAAACTGGGTGTCAAAGGGCCCTGGTCTGACTATCCACACACAGAAACCATCCAACCTTATTCCCCAACATAGAAATAATGGACTTGTTTTGGAGGGGAAGGGGGAGTTCAGGGAACCTTACCCAAATTTCAATTAGGGGGGAGTCTCGGTTCATATGAAATTAAAAATTCCATTAGAAAAGGGAGAAGTAGGTAGCATCACACCTATGGGGAGCTGAAGACCAGACCTAGATAAGGTCCTCCTCCGACAAAAACTGAATCAAAATGTGACTAGAATCAACTAGACCCACAGTGGCACAGTCCTTGAGATCCCAATTCTCGAACACAAACCTGTCAAAAACATCAATCGGGGGACGCTATTTTAAAAACATGGCCATGAGGGTCAGACTATAGAGTGAAAAAGCCTTGTTGAACTCCGCAATCGACAGAGGGAGCTTCATAAGCCCTTCATGCAAGCCCGACACTTTATCTTTTATGGATTTTTTTTCATTTTTTAGGATTTTAATTATTTTTTTGGATTTTAGGGTTTTTAATGGTTTCTAGAGTTTATAGATTTTAAGGGTTTTAATAAATTTTATGTTTTTTTAATGTTATTATAGTTTTTTAATCATTATAGGGGTTTAGAATGTTTTTATAGTTTTTAGTTGTATCATAGGTTTTTATTGGTTTTTAGGGTTTTTAATGTTTTAGGAATTTTTATGGTTAGTTGCGGTTTTTAGGTTCATTTTTGGGTTTTAATGGTTTTTAAGTTTTTAGGGGTTTTATATTTTTTCAGTTTTTATGTTTTTATTTGGATTTTAAGGGATTTATTTATTATTTGTTATCTGTAGGGATTTTTTAATATTTTTATATTTTTTAGGGATATTTCGGGCTTTTTTTGTCTTTGGGTTTTTAGTATTTTTTAGTTTTTTAGCAGTTTTAAGTGTTTATAGGTTTTAAGAATCTCTTATAACTTTCTAAGATTTTTAAGGGGTTTTATATTTTTAGATATATTAAAGGATTTTATAGTAATTTAATTGTTTTTAGGTTTTTAGGGTTTTTAGGGATTTAAAGGTATTTATGATATTTAAGGGGTTTTATGGGTTTTATGGATTTTTCAGTTTCAATGGGTTTTTTTGAATTTTTTAAGGTTTTAAGGGTTCTTAGAGTACTCTAACATTTTTAATGGCATAAAGGGTTTATAATGTTTTAGTGGGTTTTTATGGTTTTATATGTTTTATGGGTTTTAAATATTTTTAGGTGTCTTTATGTTTTTATGGGGTTTTAGGGATTTTTGTTTAATTTATGGATTTTAGATTTTTGAAAGGTATTTTATGGGATTTAAGATATTTTAAGTGCTTATGTTTCTCAAAGTGTTTTCAGGTACTTTAGGGTTTTTTTATTTTTGGGTTTTATGCACTTTTAGGAACATTATTATTTCCTAGGGGTTTAATGGTTTTTTGGGGGTTAATTTTTTTTAAGGTTTTAAGTGTTTTAAGGTTTTTAAGGTTTTCTTAGGGGTTTTTAGTGGTTTTTAAATTTCTAGGGATTTTATGGCTGTTTTTATGAGCTTGGTGGGATTTTATGGTTTTTAGGTGCTTTAAGGGGTTTTAGTTTTTATTGGTTTTTCCGTATTTAGAGTTTTTTAGATTTTAGGGATTATAATGTAAAAAAAACATTTTTTTGTTTAAATTGTTTTTTGAGTTTTTGGTGGCTTAAGTTTTTTATGGGGTTTTAGCGGTTTTTAGGTATTTAGAGATTTTATAGATTTTATGGTTTTATGGTTTTTAGTGTCTTTATCGTTATTTTGGTTTTTGGGGGGTTTTAATAGGTTTTAGGTTTTGATGTTTTTCTTTTGGGTTTTCACAGATTTCTGGTTTTTCTTAGTTTTTAGGGATTTCTATATATTTTTACGTATAATTATAGGTTTTTATGTTTTTCATGTATTCTTAGGGTTTTTTGATTTCGTACAGTTTATACGGTTTTTTGGCATTTTTGAATTTTTTTTACTATTTTATGGTTTTTAGAGTTTTTAGAATTTTCAGGGGTTTGAAGGGATATTAGAGTTTTTTTTAGGTTTTTAGGGTTTTTAGGGATTTTTGGTTTTTTAATTTTTTAGGGTTTTTATAGTTTTAAGGGTTTTTTGGATTTTGGGGTTTTCCAATGGTTTTTTTCATTTTTAGGTTTTAAATTTTTTAATGTTTTTTGTTTTTTAAAGTTATCTTATAGATTTTTAGGGTTTTTACATTTTTATGATTTTTAGTCATTTTTAGGATTTTTATGGTTTTTAGGGATTTTAATTATTTTTTGGGATTTAGAGTATTTAGGGTTTTAAGGATTTTTTTGAGTTTTTTATATTTTGTAGTTGTTTTATGTGTTTTTAAGGTTTTCTTAGGGGTTTTAAGAGATGTAAGGGATATTTATGTTTTTAGGGATTTTTTCTGATTCTTATGGCCTTCTTATGGTTTTAGGGATTTTAATGGGTTTTAGTGTTTTTTGGGATTGTATTATTTTAATGGTTTTTTAGATTTTTTGAGTATTAAAGGGTATTAGTGGTTTTTAGATTTTTGAAAATCATTTTTAGGGTTTCAAAGAGAATTTTGAGTTTTTAGTGTATTATTTTGTTTTTATGGGTTTGTGGGGATATTTAATTATATAGTGATATTAAAAGGTTTTTAGGATGTTTAGGGTTCGTTATCTAGTTTATCATTTTAGGGGTTTTTATGAATTTTTGTTTTATAGGGATTTCATAGGGGTATTTAGTGGTTTTTTATTTATTTTATTTTTTTGGGGATTTTTAAGGTTTTCTTGGTATTTTTATGATTTTTTCAGGTTTTTACTGATTTTGTGGTGTTTTATGGTTTATTATTCATTGTATGTTTTTTTGTAGGATGTATGGATTTTTTGATATTTTTAGGGTTTTTAATTTTTTTTAACATTTTTAGTGGTTTAAAGGGTTTTTATTTTCTTTAATGGTTTTTAGTGTTTTAGGGGTATTTCTGGTTTTTGGGGGTTTTTAGGGGATTTAGTGTTTTATCACTTCTTCGGTTTTTAAGGGATTTCATGTTTTTTATGTTTCTATATTTTTCTTTGAGGGTTTTCAGGTTTTTTAGGGTTTTTTACATTTTAGGTATTTTAGTAATTTTTAATAAATTGTAGGGATTTTAGGTATTTTTCGGGTTTTTATGGGAATTTAGGGGTTTTTTGGATTTTTGGGATTTTATGGTATATTTTTTGTTTTTTTGGGTATTATGGGTTTCTATAGTTTTTAATGTTTTTAGCGGTTTATAGGGTTGTTAGGATATTTAGTGGTTTTATGGTTTTGATGGGTCACTAGGGATTTTAATCTTCTAATGGGTTTTTATGCCCTTTAGGGTCTATAGGGTTTTAGGGTTTTTAGCATTAGTTAGGGTTTTTTGGGTTTTATGTGTTTTTACGTTTTTAAGGTTTTCTTATGATTTTAAAGTGGTTTTAGAGGTTTTTACAATTTAAGGAATTTTATGGGTTTTAAAATATTTTTATAGTTTTAAGGGATTTCGAGGATTTTTATAGTTTTTATTGACTTTGGATTTTTGAGGCTTTTAGGGTTTTTTTTAGTTTGTCCATGGTTTTATGGTTTTAATTTTTTTTTTTAATTTTTTTCTGCTTTAGAGGGTTTTTAGAGTTTTTAGTTGTTATTTATGGTTTTTATGGGGTTTTAAGGGTTATAAGGGGTTTTATGTGTTTTTACGTTTTTAAGGTTTTCTTTTGATTTTAAAGTGGTTTTAGAGGTTTTTACAATTTAAGGAATTTTATGGGTTTTAAAATATTTTTATGGTTTTAAGGGATTTCGAGGATTTTTATAGTTTCTATTGACTTTGGATTTTTGAGGCTTTTAGGGTTTTTTTCGTTTGTCCATGGTTTTATGGTTTTAAATTTTTTTTAAATTTTTTTCTGCTTTTGAGGGTTTTTAGAGTTTTTAGTTGTTATTTATGGTGTTTATGGGGTTTTAAGGGTTATAAGGGGTTTATGGTTTTTTGGGTTTTTGGACTTTTAGGGTTACAATGTTTTTTGGTATATTTGGAGTATTAACTATTTTTTGGTTTTTAAGGTATTCTTATGGTTTTTCTACTTTCTAGTTTTTTTTACATTTTTATTGATTTTTAGGTTCTTAGCGTTCTTTGGGTTTTTTATTGATTTTTTTGGGTTTTTGGTTTTTATGGTATTTAGTGGTTTTATATTTTTTAATGTTTTATTAGTTTTTTAGGGGTTTTAATTTTTTTATATTTTTATGTTTTTTCTAGCGTTTTTAAGGGGGTTTGGGAGTTTTTACGTTTTTTATGGTTTTTATACTTATTTTAGGATTTTTATGGGGTTTTTGGATTTCAAGGGATTTTTTGTAATTTTATGGTTTTTTAAAGTTCTTAGGGTCTTTATGGTTTTTTGGGGTTTTCTAGTTTTTTTTTATAAATTTTTAACATATTAAAGTTTTTTAGTATTTTTAGGGTATTAAGTGTTTTTTGAGTTTTTAGTGTTTTTTCAAGTTTTTATTGGTTTTATAATGTCTTTGTGTTTTTTATTATTTTTAATGTTTTGGGTTTTTTAGGGTCTTTTAGTGTTGTTAACAATTTTCATGTTTTTAGTTTATTATTTTTTTCTTCTGAGGTTTCATGGTATTTAGGGGATTTTTGGTTTTCTGAGTTTTTCTGGGATTTTTTAGGATTTTTATCATCTTCTAGTATTTCTACAATTTATAGGGGTTATAGGTGGATTTTTTTTGGGTTTTATGATTTTTAGGGGGTTTATGAAATTTTATGATTTTATGGTTTTCATTGGTTTTTCAATTTTTTTAGTTTTTTATGGATTTTTAGGGCCATTTTAGGAATATTATTTTTATGGGTTTTACATATTTTGAGGGTTTTATGGTTTTTATGGTATTTGGGGTTCTCTGGGTTATTTTGGATTTGGTGGGGGGGGGGGGGGGGGGTTCAATTTTTAGTGGTATGAGGTTTTAGTGTTTTTTTTCATTTTTTTGGGTTTCAATGTTTTTTGAAGTTTTTAGTGAGTTTTAGGGTTTTTATGGGGTTTTAGTTTTTTTAACAATTTTTTAGGGTTTTCACTATTTTTAGGGGGTTTGGGGTTTTTAGGGTCTTTTAGGGTAATTTGGTTTTTTGGGGTTTTTAGGGGTTTTATGGGTTTTATGTGTTCTAATAATTTTATTGTTTTCTTAGAGGTTTTAATGGTTTTAAGTGTTTTATCATTTTAGGGATTTTTGGAATTTTTTATGAATTTTATGGTTTTTATGGTTTTATGGATTTTGAGGGGTTTTATTGTTTAGGGGGTTATGGGTCTTTAGATTTTTTATTATTTTATTATTTTAGGGGTTTTAACCATTTTTAGTTTTTTAAGGTATTCATAGGGGTTTTAGGGCTTTTATGGGTTGTTAAATTTTTAGGTTTTTTAGGATTTTTCTGGGTTTTTAAAGATTTTGATGGTTTTTGGGGTTTTCTGAGCTTCTTGTGTTTTTATTGCTTTCTTGGGGTTTTATGGTTTCTTTGAGTATTTACGGGTTTTAAGATTTTTGAGATTTATTTAATGCTTATTGTGTTTAAATGGTTTTTTTTTGAGTTTTTAGTAGTTTTTAGGTTTTTAATGGTGTTTTAGTGTTTTAAGGTTTTTATCCATTTTAATTGTTTTTTGGGATTTTTGGTTTTTAGGGTCTTTTATGGTTTTTAGTATTTTTAGCATTTTTTTTGGGTTTCGAGGGGTTTTAATTGTTTTTTTGTTTTATGGTTTTCTAATCGGTTTTCAGGGGTTTTTTTGTGTTTTTTATATTTATAGGTATATTTAATATTTTTATTTATTTATGTATTTTTTTGTTTTTTTCGGTTTTTAAGAGGTTTTTATGGGTTTTGGAACTTTTTATGGTTTCTTTTATTCTAAGTGGTTTTTTGTTTGTAAGGATTTCATAAGGGAGTTCATGATTTTCATAGTTTTCAATGTATTTTATTTTTTAGTGATTTATAATGATTTTTTATGATTTTTATGTATTGTATGGTTTTTATGTATTTTATTGGTTTTTTGGGTTTCATAGTGAATTTGGGTATTTATTAGTTTGTTGAGTTTTAAGGGTTTTTTAATATTTAAATGGTTTTAAGGTTTTTAAAATTTTTAATCATTTTTGGGCCTAAATGGTTTTTATATTTTTACTAGTTTTGTAGGGTTTGTGTGGGTTTCTTAAGTTTTTAAGTGTTTTATGATTTTATGATTTTTAAGTTTTTTTATGGTTTTTAAGGGTCTTTAGGTTTTCAGGGGTTTTAAGTGTTTTTATGTTTTTATGGCTTCTAATTGGATTTTAGTGGTTTTAGGTGTTTTAATTTTTTTGGGAAATTCTAGGATTTTTTAAGATGTTATGGTTTTTATGGTTTTTAGGGATTCTCAGGGTTTGTAGGGGTTTTTACAATATTTATGGGTTTTTAGGGGGTTATTGTGTTTTTAAGGTTTTAAAGTATTTCTAAAATTATAAACATTTTATTGGTTTAGAGGGTTTTTAAAGATTTTATTTGGGTTTTATGAGGTTTTGGGTTTTTGTGTTTTTTGGGGGTTTATGGGTTTTAAGGTTTTTTTGGTTTTTATGGTATTTTGGGGTTTTTATTATATTTAGCGTTTTGATGTTTTTAGGGGTTTTACGTATTTTTAAGATTTAAAGGATTTCTCAGGTTTTTCAGGTATTTTAGTGGGTTTTTTGTGTTTATGGATTTTTAGGGCTCTTTTAGAATTTTTATGGGTTTTAGAGTTTTTAGATATTTTTAGTGTTTTCAGGTTTTTTCCGTGTTGGGGTTTTTTTGGGTTTAGGAGCATTTATAATTTTTACTTTTTAGGTTTTTTGGGGTTTTAGGTGGTTTTAGTGTTTTATGGTTTTCATAGGGGTTTCAGGTTTTTCGGTTTTATAAAATTTTTTGGGATATTTAGGGTGTTTATAGTTTATTTGGCCTTTTAGTATTTTTTATGTTTTTAATGTTTTTAATGTTTTTAATGTTTTATGAGTATTTAAATTCTTTTTGGGTTTAACAGGTTTTAAAAATTTTACTTGTTTTTAGGTTTTTATTGGGTGTTCATATTTTTAAATAATTTTAGTGGATTTATGGTTCTTCGGATTTTTAAGGATTTCTAGGATTTTTCATGTTTTTTATGTTTTTCGAGGTTTTAGTATTTTCAGGTTTTTATGTTGTTCTTAGTGATATTTAGGGGTTTTATGTTTTTTTTAAATTTTATAGATTTTTTAGTGATGTTTATTATTTTTATGGGATTTTGAGATATTTTTTGTTCTTTTTCACATTTTTAGGGGATTTATTGATTTTGTTGGGGTTTTTTGAATTTTTTAGGGTTTTAAGGTTCTTTATTGTTTTTTTAATACTTTTAGGTGTTTAAAGGGATTTTTGTGTATTTAGTGGTTTTAGGATGTTATTGTTTTTAGGGGTTTTAAATGGTTTATGGGGTTTTTAGTTTTTTAGGGGTTTTATTGGTTTTAGTGTTTTTAGGATTTTTGGGAATTTAAATTGTTTTAAATTTTTTACGATTTTATTAGGGTTTTCAGGGTTTTTTTTGTTTTTTAAAATTTTATTGATTTTTGAGGATTTTTAGGATTTTTATGGTTTTTAGTGATTTTAGGTATTTTGAGGGATTTTATGGTTTTGAGTGTATTAAACAATGTTTAGGGTTTTATGGGTTTTAGGTGTTTCAGGTATTGTTTAGGGCTTATAGGGTTTTTTTAAATATTTTTAGGGGGTTTAGGGTTTTTATGTTTCTTTAAGGTTTTAAGTGTTTTTTTCATAGGGTGTTTCAATGTTTTTAAGGGGTTTTATTTTTAGGGGTTTTTAGTTATTTTTAGTATTTTTCATTGTTTTTTCATTTTTGTAGATTTGGATGGTTTTTAGGGATTTTTATGGATTTTTATGGATTTATTTTTATTTTTGTTGTATTTTTAGTTTTTATGAATTTTATGATCTATAGAGTTCTTTAAAATAATTTGGGTGTAAATGGTTTTTAGAGTTTTTAGTGTGTTAAGGGTTTTTATATTTTTTAGGTTTTTAGGGGTTTTTATGGTTTTTAGGGGTTTTAGGGTTTTTAGGATCTTTTTAGTGTTTTTAGCAATTTTATGTGTTTTAGGGGTTTATGTGTTTTTAGTTTTTTAGTTTATCTTAGGGGGCTTTAAGGGTTTTAGGTATTTATATGGATCTTTTAATATTTTTATGGTTTTTATGGTTTTTATAGAATTTGATGGGTTTTATCTTTTTATGAATTTTTGGGGTGTTTTGCAGTTTTAGGATTTATGGTTTTTAAGAGATTTTAGTTTTTTTATGTTTTATTAGGGTTTTTATAGTTTTTTCGAGTCTGGACGTTTTTTAATGTTTTTTTAATGTTTTTATAGTATTTAGATTTCTTAACATTTTTAAGGTTTTAATGGATTTTTAGTGTTTTTAGTTATTTTTAGTATTTTATGGGTTTTAAGTTTTATATGAATTTTTTTGGTTTGAGGGTTTTTACGGTTATTTAGGGGGTTTTATGGTTATATCATTTTTTAGGTTTTTATGGGGTTTTAGTGTTTTTAGCTTTTTATTTTTTTTCTTATGGTTTTCATGGTTTTATTTTTTTTTATGATTTAGGGATATTTAGTGCATTAAATGATTCTTATGGTTTTTAGCGATTTGAGAGATTTTTAAGTTTTTTATGGTTTTAGGTTTTTTTTAGTTTTATATGTTTTTTATGTTTTTGGGGGTTTTATTGTTTCTAATTTTTTTTTGCGGTTTAATCTTTTTTTAGTGTTTTTAGTTTGTTTTATTAGTTTTTATGTTTTTTGGGATTTTAGAGATTTTTATATATTTTAGGGTGCTTTAGGATTTTTCGGGTCTTTTAGATTTTTTAGGGTTTTTAGCATTTTTAGGGGTTTTTAGGGTTTTTAGGTTTTTATGGTTTTATTAGGGTTTTCAATATTTTTATGTTTCAATGGAATTTTTTGGATTTTTAGGTCTTTTATTGGTTTTTAGGGTATTTATGGAATTTTAGTTTTTACGGTTTTTTGGTGTTTTTTGGGAATTTATCATTTTTTCATTAATAGTGGTTTTATGTGTTTTTAGGTTATTAATGATTTCATAGGGTTTTTCTGGGTTTTTAATGTGTTTTACCCTTTTGTGGTTTTTAGTAATTTTTTAGTATTTTTATGGTTATAAGTGTTTTAATGAATTTGTCTATTTGGGGGGGTGGGGGGTTGGGTTTTTTGGGTTTTGAGGGTACTAGGGTTTTTTAGGGCTTCATGGTTTTTTTTGAGTTTTTGATGTTTTTAGCTTATTAATTTTTTTTCAATTTTCTAATTGTTTTTAGGGATTAAATTTGTTTTTATAGTTCTAATAGTTTTTATGTGTCTTAGTTTTTTAGGGGATTTAGGGTTTTTAAGATTATTGGAATTGTTTAGGTTTTCAGACGTTAATTGTTTTTATATTTTTATGGATTTAATAGGGATTTCAGGGGTTTTATTGGTTTTAACATTTTTAGTGAATTTTTGGGCTATTTTACAATTTATTGGGGTTTAGTGTTTTTCGGGATTTTGAGGGATTAGGTCTTTATAGATTTTTTTTGGATTTTTATTGTTTTTTGGGTTTTATAATTTTATTGAGTTTTTAGGGTTTTTACAGTCTTTTAGAGTTTTTTTAACATTTTTAGAGCTTTAAAGGTATTGTTTTTAGTTTTTATTGGTTGTTGGGTTTTCATTTATTTTTAGGGATTTTTATGTTCTTAGGGGGTTTTGCGTGTTTTAGGGGTTTTAGTTGTTTTAGGTTTTTAGGGTTTTATGGTTTTTAAAGGGCTTTTAGGGCTTTTTTATTTTTATGAATTTATAGGGATTTTTTAGTATTTTTATGGTTTTGGGGATTTTGAGGGTATTTTAGGGTTTTTAGAGCTTAAGGGGTTTTATGGGTTTTATCATTTTTTAGGGTTTTATGGGTTTTAATTATATTTATGTTTTTATGGTTTTCCTATAGTATTTAAGGTTTTCATGGGGTTTTATATTTTTAAAGATTTTTTTCACTTTTTTTTTGATTTTTAGAGTTTTTTAGTTTTTATTTATTTTTAGTATTTCTAGAGTTTTTAGCAATTTTAGGGATTTTATTATTTTTTAGGTTTTAGGGATTTTTTTGAGTTATCTAGAGTTTTTATGTTTTTTAATGTTTTTAACATTTTAAATGGTTTAAATGGTTCTTAATGTTTTCTGGGGTTTTTATGTTTTTTAATGGGTTTTCAACTTTTTATTGGTTTTTAGGGGTTTTATGGTTTTTATGGTTTTACGGTATTTTTAGGGTTTTAGTCTTTTTTTTTTTTTTTTGGTTTTATGTTATTTTAGGTTTTTAGGTTTTTATTAGTTTTTTCATGAGTTTTTTGAGTTTTTAGCCAATTATAATACTTTTTAGGATTTTTATGGGTTTTGTGGGTTTTAGAGATTTTGAGGGGTTTAAGGTTTTTTCGAGATTTTTAGGGTTAGTTTCTTTTTTTTAGGTTTTAGGGGTTTTATGTTTTTTTATGTTTTTAAGTTTTTTATATATTTTTAGGGTTTTTAGTCTTTTTAGTTTTTTATTTTTTTAAGCAATATTTTATTTTTATCCTATTTATGATTTTTAGAGATTTTGAGAAGTTTTTTGTTTTTAGGGAGTTATGGTGTTTGGGGGGTTTGGGTGGTTTTCTAAGGTTTTCATTGTCTAAAAAAAATATAGTTTTTATGGTTTTTGAGTGCTTAAAGGGTTTTATAGTTTTTATTAGTATATCGGGTTTTTATGGTTTATAATTTTGTTTTCTGTTTTTTATGGGTTTTGGGATTTTTTGTAAATTTAGGATCTCTTACGGTTTTTAGGGGTTTTAGCGTTTTATGTTTTTAGGGGTTTAAATTTTTATTTAGGTTTTTATGGTTTTTTATAATTCTCCAAGGTTTTTAGAGATATTAATGGTTTTTTTTGGATTTTTATAGGTTTTAAGAGATTTTTAGGGTTTTAGGGTTTTTTGGGTTTTTTTGGTTTTTATCATTTTTAGGATTTTATAGGGTTTATGTTTTGTAAGGTTTTCAAAATTTTCTTATAAATTTTAATGATTTTTTTGTTTTCTTTACGTTTTACGTTTTTTATTGAATTTTTAGGATCATTACGGTCTTTTAGGGGTTTTGGGGGTTTAAGGATTTTAGTGTTTTTGTGTTTTTATAGATTTTACGGTTTGTAAGAGATTTTTATTACCATTTATGGTGTTAGAAAATTTTTATATTTTGTAGTTGTCTTTTAGGATTTTTATAGTTTTTGGAGTTTTCTTTGGTTTTAAGTTCTTTATTGGTTTTAGGGGTTGTTAAATTTTGTGGGGTTTTAAACCTTTTTAAAATTTTCATGGTTTTAAGTGTTTTAATATTTTTATGTATTTTTAGGGGGTTTCAAGGATTAGTTTTACATTATTAGTATTTTTTGTGGAATTTTTAGGATTTTTATAGTTTTTTGGGTTCTGGTCGGTTTGTCGGGTTTTAGGATGGTTTACCGTTTTTATAACTTTTTGGAGTATAGGGGTTTTTTAGTTTTTAAATTTTTTAATGTGTTTTAGTGTTTTTAATGTTTTAGGAATTTCTAGGATTTTGAATTTTCATTGGTTTTTTAGGATTTTTATGGGGTTTTACGGTTTTTATGGTTTTTAGGTGTTTTATGGTTTTTAGGGGGTTTAGCGGTTTATGGTCTTTTATGAGAATTTCGAGTGATTCAAAATAGAGGAAACCTAAATACTTTTCCAATTTATGGTTCTAGGATTTGAATATCCAGGAGTTTCAAACAAGTCTAAGCAGGCCAGACAGACAAGAATCTCTTATGGTGAGAAGGATAAATACGGGGGATCAACCTTGAATTCTCAAAACCAGTTTGTAGTGTTAGGAGAAGAAGAAGAAGACTGCCATGCTAGTGAGGAATTGGGAGGGGTGGAGATAATCCATGGAAACGACCCCCTGGTGGATGTGGAAGCTTCTCAAGATGGAATGGATGAGGATATATAATCTGTAGTGTCCATGGACCAGGCCATTGAGGAGGACTATCTAAGATCCTCTCTGCGGAAGGGAAATGACATTTCTATGGACTCTGACGGATTCACTATGAAAAATCATAGGGTGCAACAGAGGAAAGAGTACTCAAACTTTCCTAGTCCTCCAGTTACTAGATCCGCATGTATGTGTAAGTTTCCCCTCGAAGGATCTTTCAAATGCAGGTATCAACCCCTCGAGTAGGTTCAATGTTTATAGAAAGCTTCAGCAGGCTGGCTCCTCCAATGACCTGGTGTCTGTAGGTTGCAAGCCTACTACCCTGGGTGTAAGGGAGCCTAGGAAGCAGCGAAATAATGGATCGAAGGAAGACCCTCAGTGACGGATAGACTTAGTGCTGGAACACATGGATCTTCTTACACACTTGTATGAAGAAATAACAGAGGAAGCTATGAAGTTTTTGAAGTCGAAGAATCTAGGAAAATCAATTCGTGTGTTCATTACAAAGGAGAAAGGAGAGTGAATTGATAAGTAGTTCCATATTCATCTAATAGGCTTCAATAAGGGAAAGATTAATAAGGAGGAATACCTGAAATCTTGGGACAATATGGTGAATCAGTATGAAGACATCCTAAAGGACAACACGAAAACTCAGGTAAATTCCATTCCCCGAATTTTGTTTAGAGAGATTGGTTCCAACCAACTCATGTTGTTATTTAACAAATCTATACTTTCTTTTGGTGTTTAAACTGGTACGTTATGAGGGTTCTCACATTACCTTTAAAAGTGGTTGAAATAAGAAAATTACATTAGAGTGTGTTTTTATAATATTTAGGGGTTTTAGATTTTTTTTGAAGGGATTTAAGTGTTTTTAGGCTTTAATGGTTTTCTTAGGGGTTTTAAGGGTTTTTAGAGTTTCTATATTTTTTTGGATATTAAGGGATTTTTAAATATTTTTATGGTTTTTATTGGATTTTTGGTTTTTAGGGTTTTAGGGTTTTTTGTGTTTTAAGGTTTCTTATTGAGTTTTAATGGGATTTAACGGTTTTTAGAGTTTTTTTAACATTTTTATTGGATGAAATGGTTTTATATTTTTTATTCTATTTGGAATTTTTATCGGTTTTTAAGGGTTTTTAGGTTTTTATGTGTTTTATGGTTTTCACAGGGTTTTCAGTTTTATGGTCTTTTAGAGTTTTTAGGGTTTTTCTCATTTTTATGTTTTAGGGGTTATAAATGTTTTTTGGGTTTTATGATTTTCTTAGGTTTTATAAGTATTTTAAGTGTTTTTAAGTTTTTATGGATTCTTATTAATTTTTAGTTTTTTATGGATTTTTAGGGTTTGTAGGGACTTTGATGGTTTTTATGGGTTTTAGGGGTTTTAATTGGTTTTATGGTTTTTAGCATTTTTAGGTTTTAGGGATTTTAGGGGTATTTTCGTTCTTGATGTTTTCGTAGTGTTACACGAGTTTTTTAGGGTTTTTATGTTTTTAGGGATCAAATGTATTTTTTTAGATATTTATGGACTTTGTTGTATTTTATTATTTTTTTAATTTTTTTAGGTTTTTATGAATTTCAAGGATTTTTTGTTTTTTAAGAGTTTTTAATTTTTTGTTGTTTTATTTGGGTTTTCTGTGTTCTTAATGGATTTTACATATTTATGTAATTTTAGGTATTTGATGTATTTTTATGGTTTTTAGGTTTTTTTGGGATTTTATGTATTTTTAGGGGTTTTAGTGTTTTATATATCTTTAGTGTATTTATAATTCTTTTTATGTTTTTAGATTTTATTTTTTTAGTGTTTCAATGGGGTTTAGGTGTTTTTATGGTTTTTATTGGTTTTTATGGGTTTTAGGATTTTTTTGTAGTTTTTGGGTTTTTTGTGTTTTTTTATTTTTTGGTTCATTGGAGGGTTTTATGTTTTTTAGGTTTTTATGGTTTTATTATGGTTTTTTTGGGTTTTTATATTTTTTACATTTTTATGGATTGTAAGGGATTATTTAGGTTTTTATGTGTTTTAGGGTTTTTATGTTTTTGGGGGTTTTTATTATTTTTTGGGTTTTAATCATTTATAGGTATTTTAATATTTTTAGGTTTTTTTGGTTTTCATAGGGCTGTTAATGTTTTTATATATTTTTTACTGTTTTTAGTGTTCTAAAGTTTTTTTTTGTTTTTAGTGGGTTTTTAGGGTTTTTATGGGGTTTTATGGTTTTTAATGTTTTAAGGGGTTTTATGGTTTGTATCATTTTTAGTGTCTTAAAGGGATTTTGGAGTTTTTAACCTCTTTTTTGTTTTTATGGGGTTTCAATGTTTTTGGTTTTTAAGGTTTTCTTTTGGGGTTTTTGGTGTTTTAGTGTTTTTATGTTCTTTAGAGATTTTTAAGGCTTTTGTAGGATTTTTTTGGATTATAATGGTTTTTTGGGATTTTAAAGGATTTTTAGTTTTTAGTGTTTTTATGGTTTCTTTACGTTTTTATATTTTTTAGGGTTTTATGTGTTCTTATGTTTTTATGTTTTTCTTAGGTTTTTTAATATTTTTAGGGGTTTTACCTTTTAATTGTATTTTTTAGCATTTATAGGGATTTTGAGGGTTTTAGGGTTATTAATGTGTTTTTTGGTTTTTCAGTTTTTTAGTATTTTTTGAGTTTTTTAGGGGTTTCATTTTTTTAGGGTTTTTACAATTTTATGGGGTTTAAGGGGGTTTTATAGATTGTATTTACCTTAATGGTTTTTATGGGTTTTTAGTTTTTTTATGTTTATAAGGGTTTTAGATTTTTAAGGGTTTTAGGGGTTTTAGAGTCTTTTAAGGGTTTTGAGTTTTTTATAGTCTTTTGGTTCTATAGAGGTTCTGAGTGTTCTTTAGGTTTTTAAATTTTTTTAGGGTTTTTATAGTTTTTAGGTAATTTATATTTTTATGTATTTTGAGGTATTTTTATAAATTTTATGCATTTTTAGGGATTTTGAGGGATGTTAGGGTTTTTAGTGTTTTTTGGGGTTTTTTTATTTTTTTTAGTTTTTATAGGTTTTATTTGTTTTTTGGTCACTAAAGTTTTCATAGGCGTTTTCATGGTTTTAGGGGTTTTTATGTTTTTTGTGATTTTTAGGATTTTTGTGGGTTTTTAGACTGTTAATATATTTTATGGTGTTTGGTGTTTTTAATGGTTTAATGTTTTTTGTTTTAAATGTTTCACACAGTTTTTTAATGTCTATAATGGTTTAAAGGGTTTTCAATGTCTAATATGGTTTTTCGGGTTAATGTGGGTTTTTAGTTTTTTTAATATTTTTAGGGGTTTTTAATTATTTTGGGGTATTTAGGGTTTTAGGGTCTTTTAAAAGGTTTTTAGGGTATTTAGAGTTTTTTTATGTCTTATGGGTTTTTATTATTTTTAGGTTTTTATATTTTTCATAGGGTTTTCAGGCTTTTGTACTCTGTTAATTTGTTTTATGGATTTTCATGAATTTTATGGATTTTTAGGGTGTTCGGAGATTTTGAGTGCTTTCAATATTTTCCAAGGCTGTTAGGTTTTTAGGGTTTTTTTGTTTTATTTTTTCATATGGGTTTTTTGTTTTTTGGGTTTCAATGTTTTACTAGTGGATTCTAGGGTTTTTAGTATTTTTATAATTTAAGGTTTTTTTGGGATTTTTAAGTTTCTTATTATTATTTTGGGTGATTTAGGGATTTTTTAGTGGTTTTAATATTTTTAGGGGTTTTATGGTTTTTTGTTTTTAGGGGTTTTATTGGTTTTAGGGTTTTTATGGTTTGTAGGGAAAGAAAGGCGTGGGACCAGGCAGGCCTGGTCCCCCAAATATTGTACAAAAAAAGCAAAGAGAGTTCTACAAGGGTGGTTACATAGCCAGGTGTGTGTCACACCCCTTAAGTCAGAGTCCACAAATAAAGAGAAGGAAGGAGTGTCAACGACGGACCACAAATAGCACCTCTCCACAATGTCCGGCTTAGAAAGGGCATCCGCTACCACATTCACTTCCCGATAGGTGTGTGTCACAGTGAGATTCAGCCTCTGACACATATTGAGACATTCCATCCAATGGGTGAGGACCCTCTAGGGAACACACCTAGATCTGTTCGTAAGAGCATTCATAGCAAGCCTGGAGTTAGATTCAATCCATTGGATGCTCTAACAAAAACTGACAGCGTACACAATTGCCTTAATCATGGCCCACAATTCAGCTTCAAAGGCACACCCCTCACCAATGAAGTGCTGGAAGCATCCTTTGACGAAGCCCTGATAGGTGCATAAAACTCCACCACACCCAGCAGGGCCTGGCGCACCCAGGGCTACGCCCTCCACGTTAACCTTAATCCAACAGGGGAGTGGAGGGATCCATTGAATAAACATGGGGACCATTGGCTTTTTTGTCCTGCTAGAGATGCCAAACAGTCAAAGAATGATGAGCTCTCTAACATCGTTCTCCATAGAGCCCGTTTCAGTTTTTTAGTTTTTATGGGTTTTTTATAATTTTTAATGTTTTACGGGTTTCATTTTTTAGTGTTTAGTGGTTTTATGATTTTTTTATGGTTTTAGGTTTTTTAAGGTTTTAGCGGGTATAATGGTTTTAGGGTTTTGGGGGGTTTTATATTTTTTATATTTTTAATGGATTTTATGATAATTTAATAATTTATGGTTTTCTTAGGGTTTTTCGTGAGTTCTTAGTATTTTTATGTTTTTACATATTTTATGGTTTTTATATTTTTGATATTTTTTAGTAGTTTTTTGGGTTTTTGGGGTTCTTATGTTTTTCGGTTTTTTTAGGGAAATTTTAATATTTTTTATGGTTTTAAGGATTTTATGAATTTTTATGGTTTTTAGGGGTTTTAGTGTTTTTAACAATTTTTATGGGTTTTATGTGTTTTATATTTTTAATTTTTTTCTTTTATTTTTTTCTGGTTTTAGTTGTTTTTAAAATTTTGAGGGATTTTTTGTTAATTTTCTCATATTTTTATATATTTTTAATATTTTTGGGATTTTGAGGGCTTTAGGGGGTTTTGGGGTTGTATTGTTTTTATGGTTTTTGAATGAATTTATAGGTTTTTTATTTTCTTAGGGGTTTTATGTTTTTTTGAGTTTTTAGTGTTTTTAGGAGATTAAAGGGTTTTTAATATATTTACTGATTTTTCAGGTTTTCATTGTATTAATATTTTTAGGGGTTTCATGGTTTTTAGGTTTTTGTTAATTTTTTAGTGTCTTTAGGGATTTTATCCTTTTTATGTTTTTATTGGTTTTTGTGTTTTTTCGGTTTTTATGTTTTTCTTAATGTTTTTAAAGGTTTTAAGGTTTTTTAAATTTTTAAATATTTTTAAATATTTTTAAATATTTTTATTATTTTTATAGGTTCTTAGATTTTTTGGTGTTTTTAGGGTTTTTAGGGTTAGGTGACTTTTTTGGTTTTTTGGGTTTTAGGGTTTTTTTAGTTTTTTTTGGGTTTTTATGATTTTTAAGAGTTTTTTTAACTTTTTTATTGATTTAAAGGGATTTTTTAGTTTTTAGTGGGTTATGTATTTTAGGATTCTTAAGGGTTTTCAGGGGTTTTATGGTGTTTAGGGGTTAAGGGACTTTTACAGTTTTTAGTGTTTTTTTGGGTTTTTAGGGTTTTTACTGTTTTTAACATTTTCTTTGGGGTTTTCATGGTTTTTAGGGGATTTTTATTTTTGGGTATTTTTATGTATTTCATGATTTCTGTTGTTTTAGTTTTTTTTAGATTTTGAGGGGTTTTAGGGTTTATAGATTTTTTGTTGGGGTTTTTTCATTTGTTTAATAGTTCTAAGTGTTTTTAGGTTTCTTTGTTTTCATAAGTCTTATGAGGGTTTTTAAGGGTTTTTACCTTTTTAGGGACTTTTAGGGATTCTTTAGGATTTTACTTTTTTTGGGGTTTTATTAATCTTGAGGGGTTTAGGGTTTTTAGAGATTTTAGGGTTCTCAGAATTTTTAGGTTTTTCTTGGATTTAAGTGTTTTTTGTTTTTAAATATTTTCTTAGGGCATATCGGGTTTTGGGGTTTTTATTTTTTTAGGGATTTTTTAGTATTTTTGTTGTTTTTTTAAGGATTTTTAGGGTTTTTAGGGGTTTCTAGGGTTTTTGTGGGGTGTTTGGGGAATTTGGGGATTTTCATTGTTTTAGGTATTTAATGTTTTTATTGATATCTTTATCATTTTTAGGGATTTAAAGGGGTTTTATTGTTTTAGTGGTTTTAGGGGTTTTTAGAGATTTAGTTTTTAGGTTATTTATAGGGTTTTATTTTTATATATATATTTTAGTGATTTTAAGTGTTTTTAGGTTTTTATGGTTTTCATATGGGTTTTCAGGTTTTTAATGTTTTTATGTTTTCAATTATTTTTTGGGAATTTTTAGGACTTTATGGTTTTAGGGTTTTTAGGGACTTTAAGTGGTTTTAGGGTTTTTATGACATTTTCAGTTTTTAGCTATTTGAATGTTTTAGGGGTTTTATGTTTTTTTAGTAATTTGAAGCTGTCTTGGGCTTTCTCAAGGTTTTTAGGGTTTTTTTTGTTTTGTGGTAATTTTAGGATGTTTTTTGTATTTATTTGTTTTTAGTGTTTCTATGGATTTTGATGGTTTATGGTTTTTAGGGTGTTTATGTTTTTTTGGGTTTTAGGAGTCTTTTTATTTTTAGGGTTTAATAAAAATTATATTTTTTAAATTTTATACGGGTTTAAATGGTTTATTTATTTTTAGTGGGTTTTAGGGGTTATAAGATGTTTTATGGTTTTAAGGGTTTTATAATTCTAGGATTTTTAGGCTTTTTATGTGTTTTTAGTGTTTTATTATGTTTTAGGTTTTAGGGATTTTTACATTATTAGGTTTATTTTAGGGTTGTTAACAATTTTTATGTATTTAACGAGTTTAAGGACTTTTTGGGTTTTAGGGTTTTTTGAGTATTTAGGGTTTTCAGATTTTTTAAATATTTTTTCATTTATTTGGGTTTAGATTTTATTATTAATTTATATTGGGTTTTTAATGATTTTATAGTTTTTTAGGTTTTTAGGTTATTTAACATTTTTAGGCTATGAAGCGTTTTAGTGGGTTTTAAGGGTTCTTAGGGTATTTTAGGTTTCTTGGGGTTTTACCAATTTTTATGTTTTGTTAGTTTTAATTTTTTTAGGATTTTTAGGTTTTATTATTGTTTTTAAGGTTTTATGGATTTATTATGTTTTTAGGTATATTTATGGAATTTTTGGGTTTTATGGTTTTTTTGTCTTTAAAAATTTTATTTTATTTTTCATTTTAGGGGGTTTCATGGATTTTAGAATTTTTTATCTTTTTAGGGGATTAAAATGTTTTTAGTTTTTTAATGTTTTCTTGGGTTTTTTATGATTTTTATTTTCTTACATTGGTGGATATTTTTCAGACTTTTTTACTATTTTTATGGTTTTAAGGGTTTTAGGTATTTTTAGGGGGTAAGGGTTTCTTATAGTATTTTCTAGTTTTAAGGTTTTTTTTGGTTTTTTGGATTTTTTTAGTTTTTTTTGCTTTATAATGTTAGTTATAAATTTTAATCATTTTCGGGGATTAAATTATTTTTAGATATTTTAGCGGTGTTTACAGTTTTATGGGTTTTTAGGTTTTTTGTGTTTTTAGGGGTTTTTATCTTTTTTTACATTTAGTGTTTTTAAGTATTTTTCGGTTTTTATGGTTTTCTTAGGTATTTTTAGGGTTTTAAGAATTTTTTATTTTTTAGGGATTTTTAGGTTTTTTTAGAATTATAATGGTTTTTAGGGTTTTTTGGGATTGGGGCGTTGTTGGGGGTTTTATATGGTTTTTTCGGGTTTTATGTCGTTTTTAGGATTTTTTTTTTTTTTTGCATTTTAGGGGTTTTGGAGTATTTTATGGTTTTAAGGAGTGTATGTTTTTTTTAATATTTTAGGGGATTAAAGGGTTTTTAGAGTTTTTTAGTGGTTTTAGTTTTTTATGGGTTTTTATGGTTTTTAATGTTTTTGGAGTTTTTGGGTATTTTAAGGGTTCTAGGGTTTTTAGTGTGTTTGAGGTATTTTATGATTTTTACGTTTTTTTAGGTTGTTTAGATTTTATTAGGGGTTTTAAGGTTTTTTTGGGTATTTTACAATTTTAGGGATTTTTTATTATTTGTATGTTTTTTCTAGATTTTAATGATTTTTAGGGGTTTTAGAGTTTTAGGATTATTTGGGATTTTAATCATTTTTTAGGTTTTTTGGTGGTTTTATGTTTTTTAGGTTTTTCAGGTTTTCTTAATGTTTTTTAGTGTTTTTAGGGTTTTTTATGGTTCATAGTGCATTTAAAATATTTTTATGGGTTTTATGTATTTCTAATGTTTTTAGGGGATTTACAATTTTTTCAGTGTTTTATATAGGTTTTTTTTGAGTTTTTTATAGTTTTTATGGTTTTTTATAGTTTTTAACATTTTTAGGGGTTTAAAGGGTTTTTACAGCTTATAGTGTATTTTATGGTTTTATGGGTTTTTTGGAGTTTTCTAGGGGTGTTAGGGGTTTTATTGTTTTTAGGGGGGTTATTATTTTTTAGGGGTTTTAGAGTTTTTTGGGGTTTTTGGGTTTTTAGGGTTTTTATAGTTTTTAGAGTATTTATGAGGTTTAACTATTTTTAGGTTTTAAAGGTTTTATTAGGGTTTTTAATGTTTTTAAGAGTTTTTAAATTTTTGGAAAATTTTATGGGATTAGCTTATTTATTGTTTTTAGAGGTTTTATGGATTTTGGGGACATTTAGGGGTTTTTGGTTTTAGTGTTTTTATTATTTTTTAGGTTTTAATTGTTTTTTAAATTTCAATGTTATTTTATGGATTTTCAGGGTTTTTAGGTTTGTTTATATTTTTAGTGGTTTTTAGTAGGTTTTTAAAATTTTATGGTTTTTAGGTTATTAGGTATTTTGAGGGGTGTTTTGGTTTATAGGTTTATTGGTTTTTTATGTTTTTTTGGGTTTTTAATGTTTTTATGAGATTTTTAGTGGTTTTTTGTTTTTATGAGTTTTTAATGTTTTATAGAATGAAAGGGTTTTTATATTTTTAGTGGTTTTAGGGTTTTTATGGGATTTTGGGGTTATAATGTTTTCAGGTATTTTTATATTTTAAGGGGGTTTCCGGTCTTTTTAGGTTTTTTTAGGTATTTATAGACTTTAGTATTTTATGTATTTTACATTTTTTAAATATATTAAGTTTTTCTTCGGGTTTTCAAGGTTTTTTAGGATATTTAATATTTTTTAGGATTTTTATGGTTTTATGGTATTGATGTATTTTGAGGAATTTTGGTTTTTAGATTTTTTTAGTGGCATTATAATTTCTATTTTTGTTGTGGTTTTAGGTTTTTTAGGGTTTTTAGGTTTTCTTAGGGGTATTTTGGGTTTTTATGGTTTTTTATGTTTTTAGGGATTTTTGGGCTTTTTTAGTATTTTGAGGGTTTTTAGTCTATTTTTTGGTTCTTAGGGACTTTATCATTATTTAGTGTTTATAAGTTTTTTTACTGTTTTTTGGGTTTTTTGGAGTTTTTAAGGATTTTTGGGTTCTTAGATTTATTTAAAAATTTAAGGGTTTAAAATATTTTTTTAGTTTTTAGTGGTTTTTATGTTTCTTAAATATTTTTAGTCTTTTTAAGGATTTTTTAACAGTATTTACTTTATTTAAGGAATTTTTTAGGGTTTTTATCATTTTATGTTTTTTGCGGTTTTAAGTGTTTTTTAGTTTTTATGGGGCTCATTGGTTTTTTATGGATTTTATGGTTTTTTATATTAATTTTATTTTTAGGATTTTTATGGTTTTTTACAATATATAAGAATTTTGAGTATTTCTAGTTTTTTAGGATTTTTAGGCTTTTGTAGTGTCTTTTTTTTTGAATTTTTTGCGGTTTTATGGTTTTTTCAGGTAGTTAATGTTTCTACATAATTTAAGTGTATTTTGGAATTTTTCGTATTTTAAGTATTTTTATGGGTTTTTCGGTTTTTTATTATTTTTAGATGAATTTATGGTTCATGAAGGATTTTTGGGTTTCAGGGTCTTTTAGGTGTTTTTTTTTGGTTTTTAGCATTTTTAGGTTTTTAGGGGTTTTATGTATTTTTAGGTTTTAATGGTTTTCTTAGGGATTTTTAGGGTTTTGTGGTTTTTTATGTTCTTTATGATTTTTAGGGGTTTTTTAGGATTCTTATTGTTTTCTAGGATTTTGAGCGATTTTATTGTTCAATAGGATTTTTTAGGATTTTTATAGTGTTTTGGGGTTTTAAAGGTTATTTTAAATTTCCATTTTTTAGTGTTTTTAGATTTTCTAAATGTCTCTTGGGGTCTATAGGGGTTATTTAATTTTATTAATTTTTGTGGGTTTTTATGAATTTTTAATGTTTTGAAATTTTTTGAGGGGATCTAGTGTCTTTAGGGGGTTTATAGTATTTTATAGTTTTTTGTATTCTTAGGTTTTTAGGGGTGTTTTGGTTTTTAAGGATTTCTTAGGGGTTTCGTGGTTTTTATGTTTTTATGGACATTATGGTTTTAAGGGTTTTTAGAATTTTTAGTTTTTTGGTGGGATTAAGTGTTTTTTAAAGATTTATTAGTGTTTTCTGGGTTTTTAGGGTTTTTTATACTTTTAGTATTTTTAGGTTTTTTGTGTTTTTTTGTATTTAGAATATTTTTTAGTTATTTAGGTTTTTCAAGGTTTTTTGGATTTTTAATGTTTTTACAGATTATTACGGTGTTAAGAGAATTTAGTGGTTTTTTTTGGGTTTTTATGATTTTTTATGGTTTTAGAGGTTTTTATGGTTTTAACGATTTTTGTAGGGGTTTGAGAGGTTTTTATTCTTTTTATGTTTTATAGGGGTTTTATGTGTGTTTAGGAATTTAGGGTTTTCTTATGATTTGTTAGTGCTTTAATGTTTTTAGGGATATGTAGGTTTTTTCAGATGTTTATTTGTTTTTTGTGTTTTTAGGGATTTTGAGGAGTTTAAGGGGTTTTATAGTTTTTTGTGGTTTTTTTATTTTTTATGATTTTAATGTTTTTAGTTTTTTTTATTTTTTTTGTGGGTTTAATGATGTTTTAGAATTTTTATTGGTTTTTAGGGTTTTTAAATTATTTGTTATTTGTTTTGGTTTTTTGGAGTTTTTAGGTTCTTTTAGGGTTTTTAGGCTCTTTTCCATTATTATGATTTCAGGGGTTATAATTTTTTTAATGTTTTATTAATTATTTTTCATGTTTTTAGGTTCTTTTACGCTTTTAGGGATTTTTAGGTCTTTTTTTTATTTTTTATGGGATTTTAGTGTTTTTAGGAATATTAAGGGTTTTTAGGGATTCTAGGGGTTTTAGTGGTTTTAGCATTTTTTATGTTTTTAGAGATTTTAAGGGTTTAATGATTTTAAGGTTTTCATGTGGGGTTTTAGGGTTTTTTCCATTTTATGAATTTTTATGATTTTTAGGGATTTTAGGAATTCAAAGGGTGGGTTTGGGATTTTACGGTTTTATGGTTTTACAGGTTTTGTTTTATTTTTATGGTATTTTTTGAGTTATTAGGGTTGTATGTTTTTTGTAGTTTTTTATTTCTTTTATTTGTTTGATGGTTTTTTGCAGTTTATTGTGGGTTTTTTATATATTTTTGAGGATTTATGGGTTCTATGGTATTAAGGGTTTTTATGATTTATAGGGTCTCTTTATGATTTTAGGGATTATGGGCTTTTTAGGTTTTAAGGGTTTTCAGTTCTTTTAGGGTTTAAGGTTTTCATATGGGTTTTAAATGTTTATAAATTTTTATATCTTTAGGGATTTTTAGTGATATTTAATATTTTATTGTTTTAGGGATATTTATGGTATTTAGGGGTTCTGTTGTTTTTTTGGTTATTTGGGTTTTTGAAATTTTTAGGTTTTTAAGGGTATTTAGAGATCTTTAACATTTTTAGGGGTAGAAATATTTTACATATTTTTTATGGGTCTTAGGTTTTTATGGGTTTTTATCTTTTTATTATGGTTTAATGGGTTTTATTATTTTTAGGGGGTTTTGAGTTTTTGTGCTTTTTTAGGGGTTTCATTTTTTATTGTATTTATGTTTTTAGGGTGATTAAGTGTTTTTATATTATTAAGGTTTTCATAGGATTTTTAGAGTTTTTTTGGGTTTTGATGTTTTTAGGGAATGTTAGGGATATTTAGGATTTTTATGGATTTTAGGGATTTTGATTTTTTATATGGATTTAGGGGTATTATGGTTATTTAGGATTTATGGTGTTTTTTTGGGTATTTAAGGGTTTTATAGGTTTTTTTGTTTTAAAATGTTTTTAGAGATTTTCCTGGGTTTTAGGGAATTTTTAGAATTTATATAGGTTTTTAAGGGTTAAATGACTTTGAGGTTTTTTGGTTTTTTAATTTATTTTATAGAATTTTAGTGTTTTTTTATATTTAATGGTTTTTTGGGATTTTAATATTTCCTTATGGTTTTCAGGGTTTTTTGGGTTCTTTGGTTTTTTTAAATTTTTAGGAATTTTTAGGGATATTTTTGGATTTTAATGGTTTTAAAGGGTTTTAAGGATTCTGTGGGTTTTAGGGGGTTTTTTGGGTATTTAGAGTTTTATGTTTTTTAAAGATTTTTTTAATTTTTTTATTTTTAGGGTGTTTTTGTTTTTTAGAGTTTTTAACGATTTTATTGGTTTAAATGGTTTTTAGTGGTTTTAGTGTTTTTTACGGTTTTTGGTGGGTTTTAGGGGTTTTTATGTTTTTTAGATGATGTGGTGGTCTTTAGGGTTTTAAGGTTTCTATATTCTTTAAGGGTTATTTAGAGTTTTTATCTTCTTTTTAGGTTTTTATGGGTTTTAGGTATTTTTTTTTGTTTTTATGGTTTTATTAGTGGTTTTACGGGGGTTTATAGATTTTGTACCTTTTTAGGGATTTGTAGGGTATTGTGTTAGGATTTTTCCTATTTCATTGGTTTTTGGGATATTAAGGTTTCTAGGTTTTTCCCGGTTTTGGTATCCTATCATTATTTAGTGTTTTACTATTTTTTTTGTCTTTGAAGGTTTTCTTAGGGTTTTTAATGATTTTATATTTTTTTACAGTTTTAGGGGTTATAATGTTTTTAGAGTTTTTAGTTAGTAATTTGGGATTTTATGTGTTTTTATGATTTTTTATGTTTCGATGGGTTTTTATGGTTTTAGGGGGTTTAGGGTTTTTTTAGGGTTTTTATCATTTTTAGTTTTGTAGGGATTTTAAGTGTTTTAGTTTCTGAAGGTTTTATTAGTGTATTAGGGTTTTATATTTTTAGGTATTTTTAAAGATTTTTTATGATTTTTATGGGGTGTTAGGGATTTTGAGGGTTTTATGATGTTTTAGGGGTTTCAGGGTATTTGACTTTTTTTGTATTTTAGGGTTTTAAATGTTTTTTTTGTTTTTAATGATTTTTAGGGTTTTTAGAGATTTTAGGATTTTTATGTTATTAGGGGTTTTGTGGGTTTTTAGGATATTTAAGTATTTTGAGGGGTTGTATGTTTTTTTGGGTTTTTATGTTTTCCTTGGGTTTTTGGGTTTTTTAGATTTTTAGGGTTATAAGGTTTTTATAGTTTTTATTGTTTTTTAGGTTTAAATTTTTTTTTGTAGTTTTAGTTGTTTTAATGAATTTTATGATTTTTAGGGTTTATAATGTATTTGACAGTTTTTTAATGGTTTTTAGAGGTTTTAAGTTATTTTTAATGGTTTTTTGTGTTTACTTTTTTTTTAGGTTTTTATGTGTTTTAATTAATTTTAAAGTTAAGGCATTTTTTGGTATTTTTTAGGATTTTTATGGGTTCTCGGGTTTTAGGGATTTTGAGGGTTATTAGGGGTTTTTAGAGTTTTATGGATTTTATGGTTTTTAGAATTTTTTGGTCTTATATGGATTTTAAGTATTTTAGGTTTTTATGATTTTCTTAGGGGTTTTCTGGGTTCATTTTCAGTTTTATTACATTTTTTGGGATTTTTGGTCTCTTTTAGAACTTTTATGGATTTTTACTATTGTTATGGATTTTGTGGGGTTTTTTATATTTTTTAGGGGTTTTATGAAATTTATGTTTTTTGGGGGTTTATGGTTTTTTGAGTTTTTTAGTATTTTTTTGGTTTTTTATATTTTTTTAATTTTTAGGGTTCTAAAGTGGTTTTAAGAGTTATCAGTGGTTTTAGTGTTTTTATGGGATTTTAGTGTATTTTAATTTTTTGGGGGTTTTTATATTTTTGGGAGTATTTTAGTGTTTTCTGTATCTCTTTTTGGGTATTTAGGGTTTTAGAGTTTTTCACCTTTAGGGGTTTTATGTGTTTTAGTTTATGAATTTTTTTCTATGGGTTTTTATGGTTTTTATGGTTTTTAAATTTATTGGAATTTTTTAATTATCTATATTTTTATTGGAGTTTAGGGTTTGTTTGATATTTTTAGGGTTTCTAGGGTTTTTAGGATTTTAAAGTTATTTATTGTTTTTGAAATTTTTATGTTTTTAGTTGTTTTATATGTTTTTTTGTTTTTAAGGATTTATTAGGGGTTTTTAGGGTGTTTATGTTTTTTTACATTTTAGGTATTTTTAGGTATTTTTCATGATTTTATGTGTTTATAGGTTTTTTATGGATTTTAATTATTTTTAAGGTTTTGTGGGTTTTAGGGGTATTTTTTAGTTTTTTAGGGTTTTTATTGTGTTTTTAGGGGTTTTATGGTTTTTTGGAGTTTTTAGATTTTTTAGGGGTTTAAAGGGTTTTTATTAGTTTTAGATATTTTATATATTTTTTGGGATTTTATGATTTTTAGGGGGGTTTATGATTTTTGGGATTTTTAGGGTATTTAGATTTAGTAGATTTGTAGGGTTTTAAGGGGATTAAAGGGGTTTTTAGGTTTTTAAGGATTTCTTATGATTCATAGGGTTTTATATTTTTTATGTTTTTATAAAGGTTTATGTTTTTTTATTATTTTTATGGGATTTTAGGGTTTGTAGGGTTTATAGGGTTTTTATCATTTTTTTGGATTTTAGGGGTTTTTATTATTTTTATGTTTTCATGGTTTTCTTAGGATTTTTAATGTTTTAAGGTTTTTTTATGATTTTAGAGGTTTATAGTGATTTTTACGATTTTATGGTATTTAGGGTTCATTAGTATTTTGAGGTTTTTCAGGGTTTTTTTGGTTTTTTTTGGTTTTGGGGGTTATTTTTCAGAATTTTTGGGTCTGAATGGGTTTTTTTTGAGTTTTTTTATCATTTTTAGGGGATTAAATAAATAATAGATTTTATAGCGGTTTTTATGGTTTTAAGGGTATTTATGGTTTTTATGTTTTAGGGGATTTTATGGTTTTAATGGTTTTAGGGTTTTTTAGGGTTTTTAGCATTTTAAGTATTTTTATGGGTTTTAAGTACTTTTAGGTTTTAATGTTTTTTATTGGATTTTAAGGTTTTTAGTATTTATTTTATATTCTTTTATATCCTTATATATTTTAATTGTATTTTAGATTTTCTAGGTTTTTATGGATTTTGATGGTTTTTTAGCTTTCTTAGGGTTTCTAGTGGTTTTTAGGTTTTTTTTGTTTGGGGGTGGTGAGTTTTCTTATACGTTTTAAGGTTTTTAGAGTTTTTAAATTTATTTAGAGGTTTTAGTGGTTTTTAGAGGGGATTTTCAGTTTTTATGGGTTTTTTGGACTTTAGAAGTTATTTAGGGGTTTTGATGTTTTTAGAGGTTTTAGGGTTTTTAGGTTTGTTTTATGGTTTTATGGTTTTTATCCTTTTAGATATTTTTAGAGTTTTTAATTGTTTTTAGGTTTTTAAGGGTTTCTTAGGGTTTTTCTGTGTTTTTAGGGGTTTTCTTGTTTTTAGATATTTTAGGGTTTTTTTTATTTTTTTGGGTTTTTGATTTTTTCGGTTTATTTTTATTTTTATACATTTTTATAGTTCTTAGGGATTTTGAGGTTTCTTAGGGTTTTTAGTGTTTTTATTTATTTTTTTAGTTTTTTTGGTTTTTTTCTTTTTTAGGATTTTACGTTTTTTTGTTGTTTTGAAATTATGTAGGGTTTTAAAGGGGTTTTAGAGATTTTAGGGGGTTTTAGGGGTTTTATAATTATTTTATGGTTTTAGGGTTTTGTTATGGTTTTTCAGTGTTTTAGGGGTTTTAGGGTCTTTAAAGGTTTTTTAAGGGTTTCAGGGGTTTTTAGAATTTTTTGTGATTTTATGTGTTTTAGGGAATTAAAGTTAGCTTAATGTTTTTTAGGGATTTACGGGTTTTTATGTTTTTAGGGATTGTAAGAATTTTCTCCCTCTCAAATTTTTATGTTTTTTATGGTGTTCTATGTTTTTGAGGGTTTTTTGGGATTTTTGGTTTGGTAGGTATTTTATAATTTTTTGTTTATATAGTATTAAACTGTTTTAGGTTTTTGAGATTTTATTTGGGATTTTCATTATTTTTAAGGGTTTTACATTTTTATGTATTTTTATGGCTTTTTCTGGATTTCAGGGTATTTTCGGTTTTTTAGGTTTTTTGTGATTTTGAGAATTTTTTGAGATTTTAGGGGTTTTATGATTTTTATGGATTTATCAATTTTAGGTTATTAATGGGGTTTTTGTGTTTTTCGGTATTCAATGATTTCGTTGGGGTTTTCTAGGTTTTTAGGGTATTTTACATTTTTAAGAATTTTTATTTATTTTTAGGTTTTTTATAGGTTTTTAGAGTTTTTTGGTATTTTTAGGGATTTATGGTTTTTTAGGGTTTCATGGGGTTTTAAGTAATGTTAACATTTTTAGAGGTTTAAATGTTTTTAGGAGTTTTTTTTACAAATTTTGTATTTTCAAAGGTTTTATTGGGTTTTTCGGGTTTTTAGTGTCTTTTATGGGGTTTCATGGATTTTAGGGTTTTTATGTTTTTAGGGGTTTACGTGTTTTTTGGTTTCCAATAATTCCTTAGAGCTATTTAGCGTATTGGGGGTTTTTGGTCTTTTTGGGATTTTTAGGTGTATTTAATGATTTTTAATTTTTTTTGAGTTTTTAGCGATTTTGAGGGATTTAATGGTTTTTAGGTTTTCTTAAGATTTTTTCCATTTTTTATATTTTAGGGGTTTTATGTGTTTTTAGAATTTTTATAGTTTTCCTAAGGGTTTTCAGGGTTTTTATGGTATTTTACTATTTTTTGATTTTTTAGGACTTTTATAATATTTTTACCGTTTTGGGTATTTAGGGATTGTGATGGGTTTTAGGGGTTATTTGGGGTTTTTGGGATCTTAGGGGTATTTTTAAGAAGTTTTTAGGGTTTTATGTCATTTTAGAGTTTTTTGAAATTTTAGGGGTTTAAATTGATTTTTATATTTTTTTTGTTGTTTTTAGGGTGTTTATGGGTTTTAGGTTTTTATGGTTTTTATGAGGTTTTAGGGAATTTAATGTTTTTAGGGATTTAAGTGTTTTTATTGTTTTTATGGGTTTTAATGTTATTATAGTTTTTAGGGGGTTTTATAGTTTTTAGGGTCTTTTATGGTTTTTAGGGGTTTTAACATTTTTTAGGTTCTTTAGGTATTTAAAGTGTTTTTAGGTTTAGAGGGTCTTATTTGGGGTTTTCAAAGATTTTAGGGTTTTTATGTATTTAGGTAATTTTAGGACTTTTTATGTTTTTATAAGCTTTTATTAGTTTTAGGGATTTTGAGGGGTTTTATGGTATTTTAAGGGATTTTAGGTTTATAGAAATTTTTAGGGTTTTTAGGGGTTCTATGTTCTGTAGTTTTGTATGGTTTTCCTAATTTTTTTCAATAGTTATAGGGGTTTTCCGTTATTAGGGTTTTTATGAATTTTTTAGGATTTTTATTGTTTTAAGGTTTTTAGGTATTTTGATGGTTTTTAGGGTTTTTATGATTTTTATGGGTTTTGGGGGTTTTATGACTTATTTTTTTGTTTTGAATGTTTTTTAGATTTTTTTAACCTTAATATGGGTTTAAAGGGTTTTTTAGAGCTTTTAGTGGGTTATAGGGTTTTATAGGTTTTTAATGTTTTTACGGGGTTAATGGTTTTTTGGGTTGTAGGGGTTTAGGATCATTTTTTGGATTTTTTGGATTAAAATTTTTTTTAGGGATATTAATTGTTTTTTGATTTTTAATGTTTTCATTGGGTTTTTCATTATTTCTAGAGTTCATAATAATTTTAGGTATTTTTACTTATTTATTTATTTATTTTTTTGTTTCTTTTAATTTGGAGGTGTCTATGAATTTTTATTTTTTAGTGTTTATTAGAATTATAGGGGTTTTCAGTGTTTTTGGTTTTTTAAGTATTTCGTAGTCTTTTTTATTAATTTATACATTTTTATGGATTTTTAGGTATTTTCTTGGATTTTTATGGGTTTTTGAGTTTTATATATTTTTAGTGTTTTTTGGAATTTTTACAGTTTTTATGGTTTTTTTGGGACTTTAGGGGATTTTTGAGTATTTCATGGAATTTTTTGGGTTTTTAGCAATTTTTGAAATTTTAAGATGTTTAAAGTGTTTTTAGTGTTTTTAGTTGTTTTTAGGGTTTTAATAATTTATAGGGTTTTTATGGTTTTTAGTGTTTTATTTATTTAGGGGGTTTATGTGTTTTTCAATTTTTAATATTTTCTTATAGTTTTAAGGGGTGTTTATGTTTTTAGAGTTTTTTAGATTTTTTTGGATTTTTATGGTTTTTATGGTTTTTATGGTTTTTATGGATTTTCAAGATTTTATAGGTTTTTAGGGGTTTTCTATCATTTATACTTCTTTTAGAGTTTTTATTTTTTTAGGATTAATTTGGGATTTTCAGGAATTTTTTGTTTTTTTTTCATTTTTATGGATTTTCAGTGCTTCTTTACGATTTTTTGGTTTTTATGGTATTTAGGATTTTTATGGCTTTTAAGGGTTATTCAGTTTTGAAGGATTTTTCAGGTTTATGGTTTTTTATATTATTAGGGTTTTTATAGTTTTTTGGGGTATATGGTTTTTAGTGTTTTTTAATGTTTTTAGGGGTTTGAAGGGTTTTTTTTATAGTTTTCTGTGGTTTTAAGGGTTTAATAGATTTTTATTTTTTTCAAGGTTTTTATGCGTCTAAGGATTTTTAATGTTTTTAGATTCTCTGTGGTTTTTTTTTGTTTTTATAATTATTAGGTTTTTTGGGGTTTTATGTGTTTGTAGGTTTTTAAGGTTTTATTAGGGGTTTTCAATATGTTTAGGGTCTTTCACATTTTTATGGAATTTCACATATTTTTTAGGATCATTATGGATTTTTATGGTTTTTAGGGATTTTGAGGTTTTTAAGGTTTTTAGAGATTTTATGGTTTTTAGAGTTTTATCCTTTTTATGGTTTTAGGGGTTTAAAGTGTTTTTAGGTTTTTAAGTCTTTCTTAGGGCTTCTCGGGATTTTTAGGTTTTTTATATGTTATTATGTGTTTTTAGTTCTTTTTTTGGTTTTTATGTGTTTTTATTGTTTTAGGGGTTTTAAATTTTTTTAGGTTATTAGGTGTTTATGGTTTTTATAGTTATTTAGGGTTTTTTTAGTTTTTATGAGTTTTAATGGTTATTTATATTTTTTTAACATTTTTATGTTTCAAATTTTTTGAGTTTTTACTGGGTTTTTATGGTTTTTAATGTATTTAGAGTTTTTTGGGTTTTAAGGGGTTTAGGGTCTTTTTAGGGAATTATTAGGATTTTATTATATTTTGGGTTTTATGGTTTTTTGGTGTTTTAGGTTTTTAATGTTTTCTTTAGGAATTTCATGGTTTTTAATGTTTTTATGGTTTTAGGGATTTTTAGTACTTTTATTCTTTTTTGGGTTTTTGGGTATTTTTGGGGTTTTTATGATTTTTTATGGTTTTTTTTCATTTTTTAGTTTTTTAGGAGTTATAAATATTTTCAGGTTTTATGGGTTTCAAAGGGTTTTTCACAATGTTTACATTTTTAGGGTTTTTTTGGGCTCTTTTAGGATATCTATGGGTTTAATTGTTTTTGTAATTTTGATGGTTTCTAGAATTTTAGGGGTATTTTGGGTCTTTATGGATTTTTTGAGTTTTTTGGGATATTTAATGATGATTAGAGTTGTTAACATTTTACTGGTTTTAAATGGTTTTTAGAGTTTTTAGTGGGTTTTTAGGGATTTTATATTTTTGGGACCTTTATGGTTTTTAGGGGTATTATGGTTTTGATGGTATTTTAATGTTTTTAGGGTATTTATTGTTTTTTTGGATTTATTGGGGTTTTATGGGTTTCTATGTTTTTAATGCTTTCTTTGGGGTTTTAGGGTTTTTATGGGTTTTTTGGATTCTAGGGAATTTATGGATTTTTAGTGTTTTTATGGGTTTTTAGGGTTTTTAGTGATTTTGAGGGGTTTGATTTTTTAGAGTTATTTAGGGTTTTATGTTTTTAGGGAGGGTTTAGGGGTTTTCAGTGTTTTCATATTTTAAGGGTTTCTTTGGGTTTTCACGGGTTATTACGTTTTTAATAAATATTATCAATTTTTTTGGAATTTTTTGGATTTTTACGGGTTTTTAGGGTTTTAAGGGATTTTGATGGGTTTTCTGATTTTTAAGGGTTTTATGTTTTTTTTTTCAGTTTTTATGGTTTTTTCAGTTTTTAGTGGTTTTTAGGTTTTTAGATTTTTTCAATATTTTGACTGATTTATTTTTTTATAGTTTTTTTTATTTTTTAGAGTTTTAGGGGCTTTAGGGTTTTTTAATGTTTATGGGTTTTTATTTTTGTTAGGGGGTTGGTGGTTTTTGGTACTTTTAGGTGGGTTTTTTGTGTTTTTAGCATTATTTTGGATTTTAGGGGTTTTAAGTGTTTTTAGGTATTTTAGGTTTTCATAGGATTCTTGAGGGTTGATAGTGTTTTTTTATAATTTTATGTAATGTTATGGAATTTTTAGGGTTTTTTCTATTTTTATGTTTTTTTTTGGAAATTTGTGGGGTTTTAGGGTTTTTTTTGTTTTTAGAAGTTTTTATTGTGTTCTGGGATTTGCAGTTTTGAAGTTGATTTAACTGTTTTTATATTCTTATATGTCTCTTATTGGTTTTTAGGGTTTTAGGATAATTTTCATATTTGGGGATTTTTATGGACATTGGGTTCTTATAGGATTTTAGGGTTTTTAGTGATTTTGAAGGTTTTAGGTGTTTTTCAGGGTTTAAGTGTTTTTTGTATTTTTATGGTTTTTTTGGTATTTTAGTGTTTATTTGAGTGTTTTATGGGGTTTAAGGTATTTATAGTTCTTTTTATCATTTTTAGGTGTTTAAAGGGGTTATTTTTCCTTTAGTGGTAATAGGGTTTTTAATGGTTTTTGGAGTTTTTTATGGTTCATAGGTGTTTTTATGGCTTTTATCAGTTTTTAATGTTTTTATGTTCTTTTTAGGGTTTGAATGGTTTTTAGTATATTTTAGGTTTTTATGGGTATTATGTGTTTTTATGTATTGAAAGATAACTTCGGGGTTTTCATGTATTTGTTGTTTTTATGGATTTTTAGTGATATTTAGGGGTTTTATTGCTTTTTGAGATTTTGATGGGTTTTTAGGGTATTTAGTGTTTTTAGGTTTTTCATTTTTTAGGGAATTTTTGGGATTTTTTATGTTTTTTATGAATTTTTGGGGTTTTTTTATTTTGATGATTTGTATGGTTTTATGGGTTAGATTATTTATTGGGTTTGGGGGGGGGGGTTGTAGTTTTTAGGGTTACATGGTTTTTTAGAGTTATTAAGAAAATAGTTGTTTAAAGTGTTTTTAGATATTTTACTTTTTTTGTGTTTTTAGGAGTTTCATGGTTTTTAAGGTATATAGGGTTTTTATTGGTTTCAGGGGGTTTTAGGGTCTTAAAGGGTTTTTATCTTTTTTAGTTTTTTAGTGGTTTTTACTAATTTTTATTTTTTTATGGGTTTCATTTGTTATTTTAGAGTTTTTTGTATTTTATCTTCTTAAGATAGTTTTAGTGATTTTTTAGAATTCTTATGGTTTTTCAGGTTGTTAGGAATATTGAATGTTTTTTGTGTTTTTCCGGGCATTTTAGGGTTTTATGGTTTATATAGTTTTTTATGTTTTATAGTAGTTTCAAGGGATGTATGGTTATAATTGTTTTCTTAGGGGTTTTAATATATTTTAAATTTCTAGGGATTTCTTAAGATTCTAATGGATTTCATTGGGTTTTTATGGATTTTGAGGGGTTTTAGGATTTCTATGTGTTTTTTTGGCTTTGTAGGGTTTTTATTATTTTTAGTGTTTTTATGGGATTTTTGAATTTGTAATGTTTTAGGGGTTATATTTTTTTTATAGCTTTTATTGGTTTCCTAGGATTTTTAGAATTTTTATAGTATTTAAGGTATTTATTAATTATATGGGGTTTTAAAATTTTAGGGTAATTTTTAGGGGTTTTTAGGGTTTTAAGTGGTTTTTATGTATTTAGGTTTTTTAGTGTTTTTAGGTTCTTATGTTTTTCTTTTGGGTTTTTTAGTTTTTTTTTGTCTTTTACATTATTAAGTATTTTTCAATATTTTTATTATTTTTATTGTTTTATGGATTTTGAGTGGTTTTAGGATTTTTTTTTGTTTTTAGGGGTTTTATCATTTTTACAGTTTTTTGGGGTGTTATGTGTCTTTATTTTTTTGTGTTTTTCATACGGGTTTTCAGTTTTTAGGGTTTTTATGTGATTACATATTTTTAGGGGGTTTTGGGGATGATTTTATTTTTTAGGGTTTTGAGGGATTTTGATGGGTTTGAGGGTTTTTTTGGGTTTTTAGGTTTTAAATGTTTTTTTAGTTTTTTGGGTCTTTTTGGTTCTTTATAATTTTTAAATTTTTTATGGTTTAAAGTGTTTTTTGATTTTTATAATTTTTTAGGGGATTTATGGATTTTTAGGGGTTTTAAGGGTTTTAGGGCTCTTATGAGTTTTGGGGTTTTTAGGGGTTTCTATGTTTTTTGGTTTTTAGGGATTTTAATTATTTTTAGGTTTTTAATGTTTTATTATGGAGTTTCAGGGTTTTAAGGCATTTTTAGGGCAATGCAAATTTTTATGATTTTTAGGATTTCTAGGGATTTTGAGGGTTTTTTTGATTTTTAGGGGTTTTATGGTTTTTTTGGTTTAGAGGTAGTTTTAGTTTTTTGTGGATTTTGAGGGTTTTTAGGGTTTTTAATTTCTTTAGGGCTTTAAAATATTTTTAGAGTTTTTCGTAGTTTTTTCGGGGTTTTTATGGGTTTTATGTTTTTTGGTGTTTAGTGGGTTTTATGGTTTTATGGATTTTTAGACTTTTAGGAATTTTAAGGTTCTTTACATTTTTAGCATTTTTTTGTTTTTTAGGGGTTTCAACTATTTTTAGTTTTATGGTTTTATTATGGTTTTACAGTGTTTTAGGGTTTTTTATTTTTCTTGGGATTTTAGGGAATTTTTAATATTTTTATTTCGTTTTCTTATTTTTATGAATTTTTAAGGTTTTTAGGGTATTTTCGATGTTTTAGGGGTTTTATGGGTTTTTTATTTTTATACGTTTTTAGGGAAGGATTGGTTCAGGACTAGGCTAGCCTAGCCCCCCCCCCACAAAATTTAAATAAAATAAATATAGACAGTTACAAGGTGGGCCTACAAGGACGAGACCCTTCAAATCAAACTCAACAAAAAGAGTGAAAAAGTGTGGTGTAACGAAGTACCACATCAAACATATTTCTTCAATCGCACTTTTGGAGATAGCATCCTCAACCAAATTGGCCTCCCTATATGTGTGTAAAATACTAAATCTTAAGGTCTAAGAAATATTAAGACACTCAATCCAGTGCCGTAAAAGTCTCCACGGGATGTCCCTGGAAGATCCTTTGAGCACGGAAACTACAAGCATCAAATCCGACTCAATCCCAATCCTTGTCCACTTAAACTGACTCACAAAACTTTATAGCCCATATGATATACTAGAGCTCCGCTTTATAAGCACAGCCATACCCAATAAAATGAAAGAAACAGTCCTTTACGAATCCTCTGAACTTACGGAAAACTCCAAAACACCCCGAGGGTCCAGCAGCTCAGAGGGATGTGCATCAACATTCACCTTTATCCATGATGGGAGTGGGGGGATCCATCTATTGTACTTCAGGGCCATCGGTTTTCTTCTTCTGCAAGAAACCCCAAGCAAGCACAATAATGTCAGATCACTAACATCATTGAACATCGAACCTGTCTGTATTTGTGAGGCATTCTGGATCATCTTGTGGATGTTCACCACTCCCCCATGCGGCGAGAGGGGCTGTTGATTGAAGGATGCAACATTGCGAGCAGCCAAGACATATTGAACAGTCGTCACTGCACCACCAAGAAGCATGTTGTGGACTTGGTGGCTTCGGTTCACCTCCACTGGGCCATGTCAGAAGTCGCGGATTGATCCTCTCGAGATGAAAGTCAGACCAAAGCATTGTAATAGGTAGTTCAAATGTTCCAAAGAAAATGTGAAATGTAGAAAGATATGGGTGCAGTTCTTCTCAGCATTTCGGCATAATAAACACATAGAGGCAAGTTTATAGCTAGCCATCTTCACCTGCTCATGAGTTGGGAGCTCATTTTTCCAAACATTCCATATGAGAAAAAAACATAAGGGAGGAAAAAAAGGTTTTCTGAATTTATGCAGCCACGATGGGGATGCCAGACCATGCAGGCACTTGAATTTGTAATAGTCACGGGTATTGAATTTCTCAATCATATTGGGCATCCATATGAGTGTATCAATATCTGCGAAGGAATATCGCTGGACTTTCATGATGATATTATATGGGAGTCTAATCCTCGAGTCATTGTGTTGCAGGATGAGACCAGCTATAGTTAGATTCCGCATGTCCCAAAGAGGCTTCATCACCTCTGACATAGGCTGCACCGGCCATGAGGTAGACCAATAATTCCTTGCAAATTTTCTTCACACAATCCATTTTGATAGTGACATAATATCCCTGTATGAAGATAGCAAAGTAGGACAAACTGAAGAAGCTAAATACCTAGTAAAGCCATCGCATAACCTACTCGTGAATCTCTCCTTGAAAAAACCCAGGTCATCACCATGGGGCTCAAGTAGGCTCAAGGTGAACTTCCCAATCATTGAATCATTGAAGCGCCACAGGCCTTTGATACCCATCCCACCCCGATGAATCAGCTTTGAACAGTGCTTCCCTGCCACAGAGACTAATTCTCGTTCATTTATAGATCTTGTCTAGAAAAAATTACTTATTTTGGCATTCGGGCTTTTAATAAGTCTAATCGGCCATCTGTATATAGAAAAACCATACACAAACATCGAGGTGATAATGAAGTTAACCAAGAAGACCCTGCCAGCTTGAGAGAGGAACATTCCCTTCCATTTATAGATTTTTACATATTTTCTAATTTTTAGGGATGTTTTAGGGATTTTCATGTTTTTGTAGTTTTTAATAATTTTGTGGGACTTTAGTGGTTTTAATGTTTTTATGGGTTTTCCCTTTTTTTAGGTTTTTTTGAGTTTTTAGGGTTTTTCATGTTATTTGATGTTTTTTTAATGTTTTTAGAGGTGTAAAGGGATTTTATAGTTTTTAGTGTTTTTAGTGTTTTTATAGTCTTATTGGGCTTTCCTATGGGTTTTTAGGTTCTCTATGGGTTTTAGGTTTTTTAGCATCTTTTGGGGGGTTTTAGCATATTTAGCATTTTTTAGGTATTTTGGGACATTAAATATTTTTAGATTTTTAATTTTTTCATATTTTTTCATATTTTTAGTGATTTTTAGGGCCTTTTTAGAATTTTTATGGTTTTTTTGGTGTTTATGGATTTTATGGATTTTTAAGGTTTTTAATGTTTTAATGTTTTCACCGGATTTAGGATTTAAGGGGTTTTATGTGTTGTTAGGATTTTAAGATTTTATTAGTGTTTTCATGGGTTTTAGGGTTGTTTATGTTTTTAATTATTTTGAGGGGTTTTAAAGGATTTTTATGGTTTTTTAATGTTTTCATGGTTTCTTTCAGGGTTTTTCGGTTTTTTTGTTTTTTTATTAGGATTTTTAGGGGTTTTAAATTTTTTAGTATTTTAATGTTTTATTTGGGGTTTTAAGTGTTTTTTTTGTTTTTTATGTTTCTGTGCATTTTAGGGATTTTTATGATTTTTATATTTTTTTATAGTTTTTTTGTATTTTGATCGGTTTTAGGGTTTTTATTATTTTTAGTGTTATATAGTTTTTTTCGATTTCAAGTTTTTGTTAGTTTTTATGGATTTATGGATTTTATATTTTATTACAATTTTTAGGGAATTAAAGGGGTTATAGTGTTCTTAGTTCAATTATTTGGATTTTATGGGGTTTTAGGATTTTTATGGTTTTTAGGTTTTTTAATTTTTTTGAGATTTTTAGGGTATTTAGTGTCTTTTATTGGTTTATAGGGTTTTAGTGTTTTATGGGATTAAGGATTATTATATTTTATAAATATTTTTGGTTTTCTTAGGGATTTTATGAGTATTTATATTTTTAGGTTTGATTAAGGTTTTTTGGTTTCTTATGTGTTTTTATGGATTTTAGGGATTTTGATGGATTTTAAGGGGTTTTAGGGTTTTTAGGGGGGTTTAGGGATTTTATATTATAATTTTATTTTGGTTTTGGTAGTTTTCCTTTAGTTACCATGGGTTTTACGGTTTTTTTATATTTTTAAAATTTCATGGATTTATTAGGATTTTTATGGATTTTATGCTTTTTAAGGATTTTGATGGTTTTAGAGTTTTTTAATGTTTTTAGAGATTTTTTGGTTTTTTGGGGTTTTTTGAGTTTTTTATGGGTTTTATGGTTTTTTATTGTTTTAAACATTTTTTGGGGTTTAAATGGTTTTTATAATTTTTTGTTTTTTTAGGGAATTATGTGTTTTTAAGAATTTTAAGGTTTTTGGGGGTTCTTACGGTTTTTAGTAGGATTAGTGTTTTTAGAGACTTTTTAGGGCCTTAGGGGTTTTTAATGTTTCTATGGTTTTAGGTATTTTAAGTGTTTTTATCTTTTTAGTGTTTTCTTAGGGTTTTTCAATTTTTTATGATTTATTAGGTTTTTATAGATTTTTATGGATTTTTAGGATTTTAATGATTTGGTATGATTTTTTGGGTTTTTGAGGGGGGGTTTTTTGGTTTTTAGGATCTTTAAGGGTTTTAGGGATTCTGGTGTTCTTTAATTTTTTAGGGTTTTTAAGTGTTTTGAGGTTTTTATAGGGGTTTTAAGGGGTTTTTTTGGGTTTTTATATTATTCTAGATTTTAAGGTTTGTATGATTTTTATCATTTTTTTGGTTTTATGTATTTTGAATTATTTAGGGGTTTTTATTATTTTTGGGTTTTAACTTTTTTTTGTGTTTTTTTTGCATTTTTATGGTTCTATAGAGTTTTTTTACATTTTAGGGGTTAATAGGTTTTTTATTGTTTTTATTGTTTTTTACGGTTATTATGGGTTTTTTGAGTTTTTAATGTTTTTATATGTCTTATGGGTTTATGGATTTTTAGGGTTTTTAGATTTTTTAGCATTTTTTATTTTTTTATGTATTTTAAGTGTTTTTACATTTATAAGGTTTTCTTACAGTTTTAGGTTTTTTAGGGTTTTTATGTTTATAAGTGTTTTTATAGATTTTTTTGGATTTATGGTTTTTAAGGGTTTTATGGATTTTTATGGGTCTTATGGTTTTTTATGTTTTTAGGGTTTTTATTATTATTTATGTTTTTAGGGGATTAATTTTTTTAATGTTGTTTAATTTTTTCATAGGGGTTTTTAGGGTTTCTAAATTTTAATGGATTTTGATGGATGTTTTGGATTTTAATTTTTTTTAGAATTTTTAGATATTTTTTGGGGTTTAATGGTTTTTAAGGGTTTTAACATTTTTAAGAGTTTTTTTATTTTTGGGTTTTATGTGTTTTTATTTTGAGTTTTAAGAGTTTTTATGGTTTTTATGTTTTTAGGCGTGTACAGGGTGTTTAGAAATTTTAGTGGATTTTTTGTTGATTGTTATGGTTTTTTTTCTTTTTTAATGTTTTTATTGGATTTTGTGGCATTTAAGGGTTTTAGGGTCTTTATGGTTGTTAGAGTTTTAGCATTTTTTGTGTTTTTATGGGTTTTAAATGTTTAATGTTTTTAATTATTTCTCCGGTTTATTTAAGATTTTTAGGGTTTTTATGTTTTTTTGGGATTTTTAGTCATTTTATATGATTTTTATGGTTTTTGTGGTTTTTTATAATTTTGTGGTACTTTATGGTTTATAGAGTTTTTATATTTTTTTAAAAAATTTAGGGATTTACGTGTTTATAGGGTTTTAAGGTTTTCTTATGGTTTTTAGGGGCTTTATGGTTTTTAAATTTTAAGGATTTTTAACAGTTTTTAGGATTTTTATGGTTTTCATTGTTTTTTGTGATTTTGTGGGTTTTATAGTTATTTTGTGTTTTGGGGTTTTTTATGGTCTTTTTAGGGTTTTTCATATTTTATATTTTTTATCGTTTTAGTGGATTTAATGGGTTTTAGTGTTTTTAGTGGGTTTTAAGGGTTTTTTGGGGTTTAGGGATTTTTAGTGGATTTTATGGTATTTTGGGCGTTTTTGTGTTTATAGTGTCTTAAGGGTTTTAGAGTTTTTAGTTGTTTTTACTTTTTTCGGGTTTTATATATTTTTTGGTTTTTTAGGTTTTTAGGATTTTTGTTTTCATTTTTTGGGATTTTTAGACTTTCATTAAACGTTTTTTAGGTTTTTTGGGTTTTTAGAAAAATTTATATTTTTTTGGTTTTTGAGGTGTTTTTAATGTTTTTTGTGTTTTTATGTTTTTAGGAGTTTTATGAGTTTTTAAGTTATTAATGTGTTTGCAGGGGTTTCCATGATTTTTTGGATTTATTATGGTTTTGGGGGGTTTATGGTTTTTTTATGATTCTTATGGGTTTTTTGGATTTTAGTGATTTTGTGGGGGGGTGGTTTGGGTTTGTATGGTTTGTATAGTTTATTTAGATATAAGGGTTTCTTTAGTTTTTTATGATATTATGTTTTTCTATATTTTTAAAGTTATTTAGGTGTTTAAAGGGTTTTTAGATTTTTGTTCAAGGAAAATAGAGTATAATATATAAAATAAGCAATTAAAGTATAAAAAAATCACACAAATGGTGAACTAAATGGCGAGATGTCCCTCGAAAATAGAAAAAGTTAAAATGGTCTCGTAAAAACTCACGATTTCCAAAAAACAAAAAATTTGGAACATAGGCCTTAGAAACCTCACAATGAACATTGAGGCCAATTTCTGAGAAACCAGATCGAGAAGCCTTGCGAAGTCAAAAAAATACATTGCCTGGAAAGGTATAGAGAAACCTCGTGAAGCCCATCCAAACCACCACCTAGAAGAGGACTCTAGAACCTCATGAGTCCCATCCAAACCAATACCTAAAAAGGTGAGATAAAACACATGAATTCCAAAAAACCCAACACCTATCTACTAGACCCATCACTAGTTCAAGAAAAAATACTACCACAGCTTCTTCCATTCCAACACCTAGTTCCCAACTCCAAAAACCAATTCCAACATCAAATGAATCCAACTCCCATCGCCCATAAAATGCTCTTAGTATTAGCTTCTCCCAAAATCCATAAAATCTTCCAACAATACCCATAACCCTTCAATATTTCAAAGCACCATACATAAATCACCCACCACCAACATCTCCCAACATCTTCCATATCTCCTCTTCAATTATATCACAACATCAAGCAATCGCAACATGTCTCGTACCTTGTAACATCTCCCATCATAGTTTCTAGAAATATCTTCCCCAACTCTAGTAGCAAAAAATAGTACAAAAGCACCACAACCATCCAGCCCAAACACCCTACTTCGAACACCAAAAACTATACCCAAAAGCAAACAAGTCCCATCTCCCAGTACTATTATCGGTCCTAATGTCTGATGCACCAACCCCGAAACCAATTAAAAAACCGAAACCCCTACTACCATTTAGTACCAACACCGACCCACTAAAAAACTCCCCCATCCAAATCCATAACCACCAACACCCCAAAAGCATCAGATAAAATACTCCAAACAAACGATATATCTTATAGAACACAACAACATAATAACCACCCAAACCACAAGAAAAGGCACCAACCCACACATAAAAGAAAATAAGAAGACCCTCCCTATAGTAGATGAATCAACCAATGCATTCTCAGTCCATCCTAGAATCAACCAAAGAACCATCCTTGATTCCCTAGAGTTTCAAAAACTAGAAAAAATGTAATGCAAGAAGGAGGAGGTTGGTGAAAACCTTCACAAGAAACACCTTCAAAGGTGACAACTAGAACCAAAACTGTGGCAACTAATTCATCCTATGAATCAGATCCTAGTAGAACTATGATCATTAATTAAAAATAAACCCCACATAGATATAAGTCATAAACCATGTTGATAGACCAAGACCACCCACACCGATGACACAATACTTCCATGATGAAAAAACAATTCTGACCATGAAAGAGACCTACAAATGATGACAGAAGCAAAGTCGTCAGCTGAAGAACCCACAGTCATCAACCAGATGAAAAAAACCCACATAACCATCCAATAGAGCACCAGAGATGTCGAAACTCTCAAAACGGATGATACTAAAAAGCTACACAGGTGACAACCACCAAATTCCTTGAACATCTAAGACTATATTCCATAACCACTACATCCATTGAGAACTGAGATCATGACATGAGAAAAAAGGCTTGTATATTTAACCTAGTGCTATAAAACAATAGGGACACCTAGATCCACGTGACATAGAACCAAGATCCTATGAAAAGACAATAATAACCTATCATGTAGAATAATCTAGTGTCGATACAAAACACACACTCAAATTGAGTTCCTACATTCCACTGAGGAACATAGATAGTGAATTTGGTCACCACGATGTAAGAACAAAATATAAAAAGACGTTGATGGTGATGATTACGACACCCAAAATTGAATACATGTTGACGAATACGACTACACTAGTGACTAAGGTCGACAACCAAGTATGAGCTTGAGGAAAATCACACTGCTTCCAATGCACTACCAGAATAAGAAACGATGATGGGTCAAAAGGCCAAACCCACCCATCACCGAGAAGAAGCACCCATACCACCCTAAGAAAGGCCTCTCAAGAAATGTAAATCCATATCCTCCACCAATACAATAGAAGACCAAGAGATCAAACTCCAACCAAATACCACATGTCGTAACTAGGCACAAGCACCCCAAAGGTGAACAAGAAGATCCCTTGAAACCACAAGCCAGACCTCCAAGGATGCCACATGCACACACTACAGACCAAATCCATAGCACAAGTACTGATCAAAATGTACAAAGACCCACTAGAATCCTCGGACAAAGAGAATAGGACCTACCGGGAGAACCTAGTTCCAAGATGTGGCCACAAATGAATTATAATCGAGGATCTCCTGAGAGTTTAAAGAGTACAATTAGAAGCACTAGAAATATACATTGGAGAAAGTTTTTTTATATTTTTACTATTTTTTAGAGAGTTTAAAGGTTTTTTAGTATTTTTATGATTTTATAGGTTTCTATGGTTTCTATGGGGTTTTATGTGTTTTATGTCCTTTTAGGGGTTTTTAGGTTTTTAGGAATTTTTAGTTTTTTGGGGTTTAAAGTGTTTTTATGCTTTTTTATGTTTTTTTCATGGATCGTAGGGTTTTATACATTTTTAGGTATTTTAATGTGTTTTTATGTTTCTTATGGGTTTAGGGATTTTGAGGGGATTAAAGGGTTTTTAGGGATTTTAGGGTCTTGGAGGTTTTAAAATTTTTCAATTTTTAGATTTATTATGTGTTTTTGGATTTTTATGATTTTCATAGGGGTTTAAAGGTTTTTTTAAACCTTTTTACATTTTTAGGAATTTCAATGATTTTTAGGGGTTTTTTGGATTTTTAGGGGTTTGAGCATTTTTTGGGGTTTTAATTTTTTTTATGTTTTTAGGAAATCCAATGGTTTTCATGGTTTTTAGGGTGTGTAAATTATTAAAGATTTTTATACTTTTTTGGATTTTTAGGGATTTTGGGGGGTGGTATGGTTTTTAGTGTTTTAGGGTTTTTTTGGTTTTTTGGATTTTTAGTATTTTTCTGGGTTTTGAGTGTTTTAATGGGTTTTTACAGTTTTTAATTTTTTTATAGGTTTAAATGGTTTTTAGTTATTTTTCTGGATTCATGGGTTTTTAGTTGTTTTTAATATTTTAAGGTATTTTATTGGGTTTTAGTGGTTTTTATGGTCTTTTTACCGTTTTTAGTGAATTTAGAATTTTTAAGTTTTTGGGGTTTAATTATTTCTATTTTATTATGGTTTTATTATGGGTTTTTAAGTTTTTATTGTTTTTATTATTTTTAGGTACTTTTAGTGATCTTTCAGTATTTTCACTGTTTTAGTATTTTTAATTATTATTTGAGATTTTAAGGTGTTTTAGGGGTTTTTCATATTTTTTAGATTTTAAGGGGTTTAATGTTTTCTTCTGTTTTTACAGTTTTATTATTGTTTTTCGGATTTTTAGGAGGTTTTATGTTTTATGTATTTTTATGGATTTATTATGTCATTATGGTTTTTATGGGTTTTTATGTTTTAGGGGTTTTTTAGTTTATTTCGTTTATGAGTTTTTTTTTAATATTTTTTAACAGTTTATGAATTTGACGGGTTTTTATAGTTTTTAGGGGTATTAGGGGATTTTAGGGTATTTTTATGATTTTTATGATTTTTATGGTTTTTGATGGTTTTCATGGATTTTAAGGGTTATTAGGATTTTGGGGGTTTTAATTTTTTTTGTTTTTAATGGTTTTAATAATTATTATGGTTCTATGGGTTTCATTGTGTTTTTAGTTCTTTTTGAGTTTTTTATGATTTTAGGTATTTTAATGGTTTTCTAGATTTTTATGGATTTTTGGGTTTTTACGGATTTAGAGTGTTTTAGGGATTTATATTTTTATGTCTTTTTTAGGTTTTAAGGGTTTTTTAGTTTTTTAGGGTTTTTAATGTGTTTTATATTTTTTAACGTTTTTAGGTGTTTAAATGGTTTTTATATTTTTTGGTAGTTTGTTAGGGTTTTTAGGGTTTTATAAGGTTAAAAATAATTTTTAGGGTTTTAGGTTCCTTTAATTTTTTTTGAGTTTTTAATGTTTTTTAAGATTTTAGGGGATTTATGTGTCTTGGTTTTTTATTTTTTTCTTAATTTTTTCCCATTTTTAGTGGTTTTTACCCTTTTAATGATTTTTAGGGCCTTTTGGGATTTTATTGTTTTTAGTGTTTTTAGATATTTTGATGGGTTTTTGCAATTTTTTGGGTTTTTAATAGGTTTTATGTTTTTTAGGTTTTATGGTTCTCTTCGAGGTTTTGAGGGTTTTAGTATTTTTTCCATTTGGGTATTTTTAGGACTTTTTATAATTTTTATGGGTTTTAGGGTTTTTAGTGATTTTGAGGGATACCCGATTTTTGGGTTTTTTTGGTCATAGGCTTTTTTTGAGTATTTATTGTTCTTTTGGGTTTTTAGAGATTTTAAAATTTTTAATGTTTAAAATAGTATTTATTTTTTTAATGGTATTTATGGGGTATAATGAGTTTTTATGTTTTTGGGGGTTTTTCATGGTTGTTTTGGGTTTTAGGTTTTTAGGGTCTTTTTAGGATTTTTTGGGTTTCTAGGATGTTTTTCTGGGGGGGATTTAAGTGTTTTTAGGTTTTCATGTTTTTTATGGTTTTTCAAGGGTTTTATGGCTTTTATATTTTTAGTTATTTTTAGTTATTTTTATGATGTTTATTGTTTTTTTGGGTTTTTAGGCTTTTGGAGGGTTTTTGGGTTTTAGGGTTTTTAGTTTTTTATAGTTGTAATAGTTTTAAGGTTTTTAGGTGTTTTATGTTTTTTTATGTTTTTATGTTTTTATTATGGGTTTTCTTATGAGTTTTCAGGGTTTTATAGGGTTTTTATTTTTTTAGAGATTTTAGATATTTTTATGACTTTTATGGGGTTTTAGCGATTTTAAGGTTTCTAGAGGTTTTATAGTTTTATATTCTTCATGTTTGTTTATAGTTCTTAGATATTTTAAACATTTTTGGGGGTTTAAAGGGTTCTTATAGGTTTTTTAGTTTTTATGGTTTTTATGAATATTTTGGGTTTTTACGGAGTTTTTGGGGCTAATGGTTTTTAGGCATTTTTAGGATTTTTAGTGTCCTTTTAAGGTTTCCAACATTTTTTAGGTTTTTAGGGAATTTAAGTGTTTTTAGGTTATTAATGTTTTCATATTGGTTTTCATTTTTTAGGGTTTTTTACTTTTATAGATATTTTTTGGATTTTAGTATTTTTATGGGTTTTTAGGATCTCTAGGGATTTTGATGTTTTTAGGGGTTTTAGGGTTTTATAAATTTTTAGTATTTTTGCTATTTATATGTATTTTAGTGGGTTTAATAATTTTGAGTGTTTTAAGGATTTATTAAGGTTTTTCTAGGGTTTTAGAGTTTTTTTTTCATTTTTAGGTTTTTTAGATATTTTTAGGATTTTTATTGTTGTTTTGGGTTTGTAATGATTTTGAGGGGTTTTTGGGTTTTTTTTGTTTTTATTCTTTTATAGTATTTTTGCATTAATGATTTTTTTTTATTTTTTAGGGTTTTTATGCTTTATTATAATTTTTAAACATTCTTATGGGTCGAATGGGTTTTATATTTTTTGAGGTTTTTTAGGTTTTTTAAGGGGTCTTAATGTTTTTTTGGTTTTTTGGGTTTTTATGGTTTTAGGAGTTTTAAGTGTTTTAGGGTTTTTAAGGATTTCTTATGGTTTTAGAATGTTCTTATGGATTTTTATGTTTTTAGTGATTTTTATAGAATTTATTATTTTTATGGTTCTTTGGGTTTTTGGGATTTTTAGGGGTTTATGGTTTTTTAGTGTTTTAGGTTTTTAGGGTTTTTTCATTTATTAGGTTTATTATGGGTATTAAGTTTTTTTATGTTTTAATGGGTTTTTTTTGTTTTTCAGGGGTTTTATGGATATTTATGTGTTTATGGATTTTAAAGGATTTGTTTTTGTTTTTTTGGGTTTCTTGTGATTTTGAGGGTGTCATTTTTTAGGACTTTTGTGATTTTGAATATTTTTTGGACTATATTGTTTTTTTTATTTTTTTTATTTATTAATTTTTTAGTGTTTTAACATTTTTACAAGATAAAAGGGTTTTAATAATTATTAGTGGCTTTTAGGGTGAGCGTATTTTATGTTTTTGGTGGTTTTTATGCTTTTTAGGGGATTTTGGTGTCTTTTTAGGGTTTTTAGCATTTTTCAGTTTAGGGGTTTTAAATGTTTTTGGTATGTTTTTAAGGTTTTCTATGTGGTTTTCATTTTTTAGGGGTTTTTATTTTTTTTATGGATTTTTAGGATTTTATGGTGTTTTAATATTTATAGGTATTTTTAGGGTTTTTTGGTGTTTCTTATGTTTTTTGGTTTTTAGGGATTTTATGTGTTTTTAGGTTTTAATGGTTTTCTTATAGTTTTTTGGGTTTTATGTTTTTTTATGTTTTTAGGTATTTTTTGGGTTTTTTAGTGTTTTACAGTTTCTAGGGATTTTGTGGGATTCTAGGGTTTTTTTTATGGGTTTTTCCTTTATTTAGTTATTAGGGGGTTTAAGTGTTTTTAGGTTTTAAAGGTTTCTTAGGTTCTTTCCATTTCGTGGTGTTTTTAGGTTATTTTAAGGACCTTTTATATAATTTTATTATTTTTTAGAGTTTTTAGGGATTTTGAGGGGTTTTATAGGTTTTATGGTTAATACAATTTTATAATTTTTAGGTATTTTTGGGTTTTATTTTTTTTAGTTATTTTGGGTTTTTAAGGTTTTTCAGAGTTTTTAGGGCATTTACATTATTATGTATTTTTAGGATTTTTTTATTCTTCTGGTTTTTGTGGTTTTATTGAATTTGAAGGTTTTTTACATTTATACGGTTTTTGTGGTTTTTATGTTTTTATGGAATTCTTTTTTTAGGTTTGGTTTTCATTTTTTAGTGTTTAAAGTTATTCTATAGTTTTTAACGTTTTTAAGGGTTGAATGGTTTTTTATAATTTTTAATAGATTTTTAGTTTTTTATGGTTTTTAGATTTTTTAAATGTTTTTGGGATTTGTGGTATTTTTTGAGGCTTTAGGGATGTTTTAGTGGTTTTATGGTTTTTTCATTTTTAGGTTTTTATTGGTTTATAGTGTTTTTATGTTTTTAACGTTATCATACTATTTTGAGGGATTTTTTATGTTGTTATGTTTTTAGATATTTTTAACGATATTTTCAGAATTTTATGGTTTTATTGATTTTAGGGAGTTTGAGTTTTTATTTGATATCTTGTGTTTTTAGGGTATTTATGATTTTTATTATTTTTTAGGTTTTTAGGGTTTTAAGTGGTTTTAGTTTTTATGTTTTTCTTAGGTGTTTTTAGGGTTTTAGGGATTTTTAAATTTTCTGGAATTTGTTATCGTTTTTTTGGATTGTTATCTTTTTAGGGATCTAAAGAGTTCTTGTTATTTTTAGGAATTTTAGGGGTTTTATATTTTTTAATTGTTTTAATGTTTTAAAGATTTTATTAGGGTTTATTCAGGGTTTTTTGGTTTTTTAGGATTTTAGGGATTTTCAGGGCCTATTTAATATTTTTTTGGTACATTAGATTTTTATGGATTTTGATGTGTTTAATTTTTTTTAGGTTTTTTATGGTTTTAATGGTTTTTTTAGGTTTTGATAGTTTTTAGGTATTTTATTATTTTTTAGAGTTTTTAAATTTTTTAGGAGTTTGAAGGATTTTTATAGTTTTTATAGTTTTTAGTGTTTTTTTGTGATTTTAGGGTTTTTATAATGTTTTAGTGTTTTTATTGTTTTGGGGGTTCTAGTGTATTGGGGGTGGGGGTTAGGGTATTTATAATTTTAAGGTTTTTAGGGGTTTTATTATTTTTTTAGATTTTTAAGGTTTTCTTACACATTTAGGCTTTTTTAGGGAATTTTACATTTTTATGGGTTTGTATGATTTTTGTAAGTTTTTAAGGTTTTTGGAATTTGAGGGTTATATGGGTTTTTAGGTTATTTAGATTTTTTTTATTTTTAGGGGTTCAAAGTGTTTTTTGGGTTTTATGTTTCTATTTTGGATTTTAGGGTTTTTCCCTTTTTAGGTATTGTTATGGGTTCATTAGTATTTTTACTTTTCTGGGTTTTTATAGATTTAGATGGTTTTAAGGGTTTCATAGGGTTTTAAGGGTTTTATGGTTTATTTCGGTTTTGGGGGTCTTTTGAGACATATATGTTTTTTGATGTTTATTATAGTTTTTAATATTTTAGGGGTTTAAATAGTTTAAAAAGTTAATAGTGCTTTTAGGTTTTTTTATGTTTTTATGATTTTAGTTCTTTTTTATGATTTCTATGATTTTTTGGTTTTTAACGATTTCGTTGGTTTTTTAGGGTTTTAAGGTATATTGGTTTTTTCATATTTTAGTGATTTTAAGTGTTTTTAGGGTTTTAATGATTTCTTGGTGTTTTTCAGCTGTTTAAGTGTTTTTTATTATTTTAAAAAAAATCAGGGATTTTTTTATTTTTTCAGTTTTTTTGGTTTTTAGGTTTTTATGGATTTTGAGGAGTTTTGGGTTTTTGGGTTTTTTTGGGTTTTTTTTTTGTTTTTTTGGGTTTTCTATTTTTTTTTTGAATTTTTTATGTTTTAAAAGGTTTTTAGATTTTTTTTATCATTTTTAGAGGTTAAAATGGATTTACATGTTTACTATTGTTTATTATTTTATGTATTTTTACGGTTTTCATGGATTTAGGTGTATATAGTTTTAGTGGTTTTGGGTGTTTTTAGGTTACTTTTAGGGTTGTTATGGGTTATTGCGTTTTTAGGGTTGTTAGGGGTTTTATGTTTTTCAGGTTTCTATGGTTTTCTTAGGGGTTTTCTGGGATTTTATTTTTTTACATTTTTTGGGGTTTGTATGGATTTTGTTTAGATTTGTCTGTTTTTAGGATTTTTAGGGAATTTTAGTATTTAGGGCTTGTTAAGAATTTTTTAGGTTTTTCAGCGTTTTTAGATTTGTAGGGGTTTAATTTTTTAAGGGTTTTTAGTGGTTTTAGCATTTTGAGGGTTTTTATGTTATTTGGGATTTTTCGGGTTTTTTTAATATTTTTATGTATTTAGGTTTTTTAGGGATTTTGAGGGTTTTTAGGGTTTTAGGGAGTTTTAGTGTTTTAGCAATTTTTAGACTCTAAGGGTTTTAAGTGTTTTTTTTTGGTTTTTTTGGTTTTCTATTGGGATTTCAAAGTTTTTAGAGTTTTTTATCTTTTGGGGATTTTTAGGGATTTTTAGGTTCTTAATGTTTTTTTATTTTTTAGGGATTTTTTTGGTTTTCAGGAATTTTTTTTGGTTTTAGGGGTTTTTTGGTTTTCTGGGTTTATGGGGTTTTTAAAAAATTTTAGGTTTTTAGGTTTTTTTTATTTTTTAACATTTATCCGAGTCTAAAGGTTTTTAATAATTTTTTGTGTTCTCTAGGGTTTGTATCTTTTTTGTTTAAGGTTTTTATGGATTTTTAAAATTTTAGGGGTTTTAGGTTTTTTGGGGCATTTTATGGTTTTGTGGGGTTTTAGAGTTTTTTATATTTTTGGTGGTTTGAAGGTGTCTTTGGTTTTTAAGGATTTATTAGGGTTTTAAATGGTAACTAAGGTTTTTTAAATGTTTATGGATTTTTATGGATTTTTTTTGGATTTTTATGGTTTTTATGGTTTTTGAGTATTTTGACGGTTTTTATAGGTTTTTATAGTTTTATTATTATAGAAATTTTTAGGTTTTTTGGGTTTCATTTTTTTTAGGTATATATGGTTCTATTTTGATATTTCAAATATTTTATGATTGTAAGGATTTTTACGGTTTTAAGTATTTTTAAGGTTTTTTGGGTTTTAGGGATTTTTAGTGACTTTTAAGATTTTTTTTGTTTTTAATTTTTTGGGGGTTTAAATTGATTATAGGATTTAAAATTTTTCCCAGGGTTTTTCAAGGTTTTTAGGAGTTTTTACATTTTTACAATTTTTAAGGATTCTTCATATTTTTATTGTTTTTTACAATTTTAGGGATTTTGATGGTTTCTAGATATTTATGGGTTTTAAGTATTTTATGGTTTTTTGGGATTTTAGGAGTTTTTTTTAGTTTCTTAGGGTTTTAAGGTTTTTTTAGAGTTTTTAAAACATTATGGGATTAAGGGTTTTTATAGTTTTAGTGTTTTTTAGGTTTTTATTAGTTTTTAGGTTTTTTTAGGGTTTTTATGTTTCAAATGGTTTTAAGGGTTTTTCTGGTTTTAATATCTTTTAGAGTTTTAGGGTTTTTATTATTTTTTAGGATTTTAAGTGTTTTAGTGGTTCATTGTTATTAAGGTTTTAATAGGATTTTCCAAGATTTTTTTGGTTTTTTACAGTTTTATGTATTTTTTGGGATTTTTTAGGATTTCTATGGTGTTTTAGGGTATGTATGTATTTTTTTGGGGTTTTTAGTTATTTAGTTTTTTAGGGTTCTTAGTTTTTTGGGGGTTTATGTGTTTTTATGTTTTTAATGATTTATTATGGGTTTCCATGGTTTATAAATTTTTTATATTTTTTTGGTTTTTTAGTTCCCTTTTAATATTTTTATGGTATTTAAGGGTTTTAGGGATTCTGAGTGGGTTTAGGGGTTTTTTTATTGTTTTTTGGGGTTTTTTGAGTCTTTAGGGTTTTCATGGTTTTTTATAGATTTTAACATTTCTACGGGTTTAAGGGTTTTTAGAGTTTTTTGAGTATTAGGTTTTCAATGGGGTTTTATGGGGTTTTTATGTTTTTAGTGTTTTATTGAGTTTTGTAGTGTTTGAAGAGTTTTGTATTATTCATAGGGTTTATAGAAGTTTTAGAATTTTTTTGCTTTTAGGGGTTTTATGATTATTAAATTTTTAAAGGTTTTTAGGGGTTTTCAGGGATTTAATATTTTTTACATTTTTTGTGAATTTTAGAGTATTTTTAGTTTGTCATGGGTTTTTAGGAATTTTAGTTATATTTAGGGGTTTTAAGGTTTTTTTTTCGGTTTTCTTATTTTTAGAAATTTTAGTGTTTTTTTATGTTTTTAGGGGGTTTCTATGTGTTGATTTTTTATAGTTTTCTTACGGTTTTAGGGGGTTTTGGGTTTTAATTTTTTAGGTATTTTTAGTAATTTTTAGGATTTGTATATTTTTTAGGGGTTTTAGGGTTTTTGATGGGTTTTAGGGGTTTTTAAGTTTTTTTGGTTCTTAGGGTTTTATGAGTTTTTTAGGGTCTTAACGGTTTTATAGAATTGTTTTAAATTTTTTAGGGGTTTAAAGGGTTTTATAATTTTTAGCGTATCTTTATGGATTTTATGGGATGTATGATTTTAATATTTTTGGTTTTTTAGGTTTTTAGTTGTTTTATGGTTTTTATGAGTTTTACGGTGTTTGTGGACGTTTTGGGAATTTTAGGTTTTTTTCTGTTTTTTTATTTTTAGTGGTTTTATGTGTTTTTAGGATTTTAAGATTTTTTGATGTGTTTTTAGATTTTGAGGGAATTTTTTATGTTTTTATAAATTTTTTGTGTTTTTTTATTTTTTAAGGGTTTTAGGTATTTTTTGATTTTGAGGGTTTTTATTGTTTTTCAGTTTTTAGGGGTTTTTATGTTTTATTATTTTTCATGATTATTTGTGGCTATATATTTTTTATGTATTAAATTTTTTCTTATCATTTTTTAGGATTTTTATGGGTTTTTTATGTTATTAGAGATTTTTAGAGATTTTTTAAAGATGTTTATGGTTTTTAGGTTTTTATGGATTTTTCGGGGGTTTAGGGTTCATTTACGATTTTTAGTGTTTTACGTTTTTTTGTGTTGTTAATGTTTCTATGAGTTTTTTTAGGGTTTTGAATTTTTTTAGAGTTTTTAACTTGTTTAGGGGTTCAAAGGGTTTTTAGAGTTATTAGTGGGTTTTTAGGGATATTATGGATATTTAGGGTTTTTATGGTTTTTGGGGTTTTATGGTTTTTTGAGGGTTTGGGGTGTTTTTAGTTGTTTTTTGATTTTTAGGGTTTTTTGGATATTTAGAATTTTTAGGCTTTCAGGCATTTTAACTGTCATTTGGTTTTTATGGTTTTCATAGGGGTTTTAATGGATTTTTTGGTTTCTTGCTTTAATTTTTTTTTTGGTTTTTAGGTTTTTAGGTTTTTATGGGTTTTTATGGTTTTTTGGGTTTTTTGGGATTTGAGGGTTTTAGGGATTTTTACGGTTTTAAGGTTTTTTATGATTTTTAGTTTTTTTTTTGTTTTTATGGGTTTTTAGTGTTTTTATGTTTTTCTTAGGGGTTTTCAACGTTTTTAGAGGTTTTGAAATTTTTAATCATTTTTGGGATTTTTATTATGTTTATTCTTCTTAGGGATTTTGAGGGGCTTGATGATTTTATATGGTTTATATATTTTTTAGGTTTTAGGGGTCTAATTTTTTTTGTGTTTTTATCTTTTTCTTTGGGTTTTGGGGGTTTTTATGTTTTATGGGTTTTTACATTTTTATGGTTTTATGTATTTATTAGGATTTTATTTTTTATTACGGGGTTTATGGATTTGATGTGTTTTAGAGTTTTTTTTGGATTTTTTAGGTTTTTATAGGTTTTATGATTTTTTTAGGTTTTAGGTGTTTTTATCTTTTTTATGGGGTTTAATTGTTCATTTATCATTTTTAGGGTTATAAATGGTTTTTATATTTTTAGTGTTTTTAGGGTATTTTTATTTAAGGTTGTTTATTTGTTTTTTGGGGTTTTTATTATTTTTAGGGGTTTAGTGGTTTTAGTGTCTTTTAGGGTCTATTAGGGAAAAGAAGGTGTGGGGCCAAGCAGAAGGCTTGATCCCTCAATTGTATAAATGAAAAATAAAGTGCAAGGCATTACAAGGGGGACTTATGCAACCGGGTACAGGTAGCACCCTTCATGTCCGAATCCACAATTGACGCACAAAAAGAGGGAGCAACAAAAGACCACCATGAGCAGCGTTCTTCTATAGCCTTCTTGGAAAGCACATAAGCTACCATATTAACTTCCCTGTATGCATGGGTGATCTTAAGAACCAGATTTTTTGGATAAACTAATGCAATCAATCCATTGGGGTAGAAGCCTCCAGGGAACCTTCCTTGAATTTTGACGAAAGGCCTCAACCGCAAGCATGGATTCAGACTCAATACAAAGTTGCTTCCAACCAAACTGGTTTGCAAACCACACCGCCTTGATGATAGCCCAAATCTCTTCTTCATAAGCACATCCAATTCCAATGAAGTGATAAAAAGTGCCCTTGAAAAAACCTCTATAAGTACGGAAGATGCCACCACAGCCAGAAGGCCCGGGAGAGCCTACTACCGCACCATCATCATTGACTTTGATCCAAGATGGGATAGGTGGAATCCATCGGATTGACTTCACCACCAAAGGTTTTTTGCACCTACCAGAGACACCAAGAGTGCGAAGAGTGATAAGGTCAGTAAATCAATTGTTCATTGCACCTGTTTGAATGCCCCTGGCCATCTGAACGGCAGAATGTATGGAAAGAATACCCTCATGAAGGGAGCTTGACTTATTCCGGAACATAGAAGAGTTTCTGGCAGCCCATAGAAAAGCCACAATGGCTGCCGAAGCAGCAAGGAGAAGATTGTAGATTTACTCACTATACCTCAATTCCGTGATGAGAGACATCATTTGAGCAAAGGTTTTATCCAGGGGAAATTGAATACCAAAGACATCCTGCAGATACTTCCACAGACCATAAGAAATCTTGCATTCAACAAAAAGATGCTGCACATTTTCAGCATCCTGCATGCATATACAACAGGCCGAAGCAAGATGCAAACCAACTTTTTGAAGTTGGCCATGCATGGACAGCCGATTCTTTTATATCCTTCAGAAGAGCAGAAAATGTCTAGGAGGAATAAAACGGAATTTGTATCTCATGATCCATGAGGGGGGATCCATCCCTTTCCAACATTTGTGATTTTAAAAGTCCTTCGCAGTAAGCAGTCCAATCGAGTTCGGTATCCAGATAATTGTGTCATAATCTATGTAACTGTAGAGTTGAATCTCACAAATGATATGGGCAAGTAAGATCACAGCCAGTTCCGGCACTCTGGTGTTGAGTTCATTAATGGACATGTGTTGCAAGCCATGCGAAACCTGCATAGATTCATTCAGCGGACTCTTGAGCCAAGGGGTGAACCAGCAATTCAAGTTGGATTGCCTTGAGACATCCCATGTAGATTAAGAGATAGTGTCCTTATACGAGTATTTAACCATTGTCTAGATCGAGGAGATCATGTACCCAATATAACCATTGAACAGTTTCCCAGTAAAGTGTTCTTTGAGAATGTCCAAATCACCCTCTATGTGTGTGAAAAGATTCCAAGTGAATTTGGCCAACAAGGCATCATTGAAGATCCTGAGATCCTTAATTCCTAGGCCACCCATTTCAAGTGGTTTTATGCACTCCTTCCAGGCAATAGTGATCAATTTCCTTTCATTAATACAGCTTGTCCATGCAATGTTCCGGATCTTGGCTTGAAGGGATTTAATTAGCCTAACTGGACACTTCTAGATGGAGAAGGTATGATCAAACATTGAGGTGACAACATAATTGATAAGACATATCCTTCCTACTTGTGAGAGGGTCTTTCCCTTCCATTTGGCAAGCTGTTGAGTGATGTAAATAGAGATACTTTCAAGATGACAACATTTAACCTTCCCCCAAAATAAGGGAACACCAAGAAAGTTGAAAGGCAAGGATCCTTTTTTGACACAAAGGCATCTGACAATATGGTTCTGTCTCGTAGTAGATCTCCCTTTCCCAAACACAATAGATGATTTAGTCCAGCTAATGGCCTGTCCGGAAACATCCTCATAATGAGCGAAGATTTTCCGGAGAGAAGATATGGTCCGCATATTAGCCTGCGCAAAGATGAGGATATCATCAGCATAAAGTAGATGTGAGGGCACAAATAAATCTCTCCCATTTTTAATAAGGCTGTAATAGCCAGCCAACATAACATTAGTAACAAGGTGGCTTAGGTAGTCCTCACCAAGTGAAAAGAGAATTCCGGAAAGAGGATCACCCTGTCTGACCCCCCAGTAACACTGAAAGAATCCTTTTAGAGCTCCATTAATCAAAACAGAAATTCTGGCACTATTCAAGATGGTGGAAATCATGCAAAAAAATTTCTCTGAGAAACCATACATGCCAAGAATCTTGAATAAGAAATCCCACTTAATAGTATCAAATGCTTTGGATATATCCAAATTTAAGGCAAAGGACCCAAACTTCGATGCCCTCCTCATGGAATTAACTCCTTCAGAGGCCATGTATAAGAAGTTCTGAATACTTCATCCAGGAACAAAACTAAATTGGTTAGGTGTAATCATGTTGCCAACAATCTTCCCTAACCGGATAATAATGATTTTTCTAATAATCTTGGGTATAGTGTTCCAAATGGAAATTGGCCGAAAATCACCTATCTCAATTGCAGCTTCCTTTTTAAGAAGCAGGGCAATGAAATTGGAGTTGACTCCATGAGGGATTAACCCCAAGAGAATGAATTCCCTGACATCTTTAGTGATTTCTTCATGAATGATGTCCCAATAAAAGGTGAAGAATTTGTTGGTGAAGCCATCTGGGCCGGGAGCACTATTCGAATTGAGAGAAAAGAGGGCATATCTGACTTAATCCTCAAGAGGTGGAGAAGTCAGATCATAATTCTGTGAATCATTAACACATTTCTCAATGCATCCAGTAAGCGGGAAAGTTTATGGAATGCCATCATCATTATAAAGCACTTTGAAGTGATCAAAAACAGCATCAGATATCTCTTTCCCATCGACAATGGTATGACCATTGATACGAATCTGATTTGGTTTTTTATGAACTTTTTTCTCTTATTGCAAGCGATGAAAAAACTTTGAATTTCTATCACCATATTTAAGCCAGCAGACATTGAACTGATGTTTTTCCAGACTCTCCTTGAGTTCCAGGAGATCATCAAGCTTTTTATGAAACACAATCTCTTCACTGGTAGGAATGTTCCCTTGTTGATTATTCTCCTGAAAAGACTTTAGATGATATTCTGCATCACTAATGTTATCATCAAGCCTCAAGAAGGAGTTCCTGATCTAGACTTTTAGGAGGCTTTTGATCTTTTCAAGCTTGGAGGCAACCAAAAAGTGAGGACTCCCATGAAAACCAGTGTTCCATCCATCAAGAACGACTTCCCTATAACCTGGAATTAAGAGCCAGGCATTATTGAATTCGAAGGTTAAAGGATTGGTCCTCCTTCTTTCGTCCCAAATGTTGACAATAATAGGATTATGATCAGAATTAAATTTCGGAAGAGAAAATCCTGAGATAATAGATGGGGAGTTGTTGTCGTTGATTTTCATAAAGCGCCTATCAATCTTACTAGCCTGCCTACCATTGACAGTAAACCTTCCCCAAGTAAATTTGGAGCCTGTAATAGGAACTTCAGTGAGGTTTCATTGGTCCACACAACATTGAAAATCATTTGTAGCAGCACAGGAGAACTGAGGTCCAATATTTTAGTGGTTTTAAGTGTTTTTAGGTTTTAAGGGGTTTTATTGTTTTCCAGGGTTTTAGAGGTATTTATGTTTTTTGGGATTTTAGGGGGTATTTAGGATTTTTATGGTTTAATGGGGTTTTTATGGATTTTGAGAGTTTTTTGGATTTCTAGAGTTTTTTGGGTTTTTTATGGTTTTAGCGTTTTTAGGTTTTTAGGTGTTTTATGTGTTTTTATATTCTTAAGGTTTTCTTTTCATTTTTTATAGTTTTTAAGGGTTTTTACATTTTTAAGAATTCCTAGGATTTTTTGAGGAATTTTATTGGGTTTTTTTCTATTTTAGGTATTTTTGAGGGTTTTAAGGGTTTTTTTTGTTTTTTCGTTTTTCGGGTATCTAGTGTTTTTAAAGCTTATAAGGTTTTATCTAGTTTTAAACATTTTTAGGGTCTTAAATGTTTTTTAGAATTTTTTGTGGCTTTTTAGAGTTTTTTTGGGTCTTTAATGTTTTTATGGCGTTTATATTTTTTATGTTTTAGGGGGTTATTTGGTTTATATTGGTTTTTATGGATTTTAGAGTTTTTTTGGTTTTTAGGGTTTTTATAGTTTTTATGTTTTTAAGGGTTTTAAGTGAATTTAGGTTTTTAATGTTTTATTAAGGGATTTCAGGGTTTTTATATTTTTTTACCTTTTTTTTGATATATCTAAGAATTTATTATTATTTTAATGGGTTTTTGGGTTGTTAGGGGTTTTGAGGGGTTTTAGTGGTTTTGAGGGATTTTTGGAGTTTTTAGTATTTTTTAGCATTTTCAGGTTTTTAGGTGTTTTATGTGTTCTTAGGTTTTTATGTTTTTCTTAGGGGGTTTTAGGGTTTCTAGGGTTATTAATTTTTTGGTATTTTTAGTGAGTTTCTAGGATTTTTATGGGCTTTTAGTGTTTTTTGGGATTATTGAGGTGTTTTAGGGGTTTTATGGTTTTCAAGGTTTTTTGAACTTTTGATGGGTTTAATTGGGTTGAAGAGTGTTTTTGAAAGCCAAATAAAATGAAATATATAAAAATTATAATTAAAGTGGAACACAGTTGCTCAAAGGGTATACCAAACGACTCAAAGGTGCCTAATAATAGGAAAATGGAAAATCGGCCTGAGAATCCTCATGATGCTCGATCTACCAAAATATGGAAAACAGTTCTGAGAAACCTCATGAATTCCATCCAATACAATGTCTCGAAAACCATCCTAAGACAACCTGTGAATCCCAAACAAAACATTACCTGGAAAGGGGCCTGAGAAACATTACATAGACCATCCAAACCATTACTTGGAAGAGGACTCTTGAACCTCTTGAATCTCATTGAAACCATTGCCTAAAAAATGCATAAGATACCTCATGAAACTCAATGAAAACTACACCCATATCACAACTCCCTACACCTAGATCCATCACCATCTCTATAAGAAAACACCAGTGCAATTAAAACACATATGACACCCAGTTCCCCAAATGCAAAACTACCTCCAACAGCATGCACATCCAACTCCCAGCTTCCATAATAATCTCATACCATCAGCAGCTCCCAACACCCCAAAAAATCTTCTAGAAATATCTAGTACCCCTTAATATCTCCCAACACCCTAAATAAATCCCCGAATATCATCATCTCCCAATATCTTCTAGTGTCTCTCTTCAATTCCAAGACAACATCCAGGAGCCAAAAAAAGTCCATCACCCTGTAACATCACCTAGCATAGCACCCTACAACCTCATCCCCAACATCATTAGTAAACAATATCACATCAAAAACTGCAATTATCCTGCCCCAACACCTAGTATATATCACCCAAAACAATCCCCAATATAAAAAATCTCCCATATCCTACCACCAATACAACTCCTAGCTTCTAATGCACAATATCCCCTACCATCATTTAGCACCAATATCCAAAAAAATAATCCACCCAGAAAACATATTCCATCCACATCCCTACTAACCATAACCTTATAATAAGTAGCGAAAATCATCAAAAGAAGCAAAAGATACAATATAACACAATAATAGAACCTGCTATAGCCTCACTTCCACCCAATACACATGAAAAATCACCATCTTGTATAGCCATAAAAACAAGATAGAAGATCCCCGCAGTTTTTAAAGAACAGTGTGCTTCCTCGTGTCGTACCATCATCACCCACACAATTATCGATGACTCCCCATAGTTCAAAAAACTAGTAAAAAGAATAATCACAATATAGAGGAGTCTCGAGATAGTCCCCATAAGAGGAGCCTTCACTGACAACAATTGGAACCATAAAATAGGAAATGATGATGGATAATGAACCAGCTTCCAGTGGAACCAGAAAAATTGATGAATAAAAAACCCTACATTGAGAGAAGGTAGAAATAGGCCCAACCGGCCGAGCCCACCCCCCAAAGACACATATCTTCCACAAAAAATGCACACCTATGACCATGAAGGATTCATGCACCTGTTCAGAGGATAAATTTCATCGACCGAAGAACCCACTACCAATAACCAAAAAAATAAACAAAAAACACTATCGTCGAAGGGAGCACCAAAGACGATGAACCTACCAAAACCTATGATATAAACGTTCCACATAGGTGAGAAATACCACCTTCCTTGAACACTCGAGACCAACTTCCAAAGCCATTAAATCCATCGAGTACTCAGACCGCGACACTGCAAAACATGTTTGAAGACTGACCTCATTGACAGAAAGCCATAGAGAATCCTCGATCCACTTGACATCAAAACATGAACCCCAATAAAATTTTTTTTCATATAGAATAAACCATGGCCAATAATAAACGCACACACCAACTAAGATCCCACACACCACTAAGGAACACTAACCACGAATCCCCAAACCAAGATGCCAGAACAAAACTGAAAAAGTGTCCATTGATGATGATGACCTCATCCAACACTAAATAGAAGCCAATTACTATAGAAATTCCAAAGAAAAATTTTGTAAAACCAAGTGTCAGATTATGGAAAATCGCACCACTATCAACACACCATCGAAAGAAGGAAACTATTCTATATTGTATGGCCCATCCCACACAAACTACAACAAACTGACTATATAGCTGTGGTTTTATTATCTAGAATCCATTTAAACTTACACTATATGGTTCTACATGGATTCAAAAAAACTACCATTAAAATTGGTTTCAGCAATCAACACATGATAGTTTTGTCCATTTATTTGTGGTTTCTAGAACATGTCGTAGAAGCTGTATTTAATAGTGGTTTTCTTTATTTTAGCGACAGTTTTTTCTTAAAAAATTAACTGGGATTGAGCGGTGGTTGAAACCCACCGCTGAAGTCTGGCATTTTTTACCGAAAAAAACTACCACTAATACGGATAAAACATCCGCTAAGAAAAAAACATATTTACCAGCGGTTTTAACCACCTCCCCAAAAAAATACCATAAATAGTGGTGGATTAAAAGTTATTGAAATAAAATCTATGTCTATAAGTAGTTTAAACTGCCACTATATCATGAATTATAAAATACAAATAGTAGGTTCAACATCCACAGAAGCTGAAGAAAGAACAAAAATATAGTGACACTAAAAGATTAACCATATCATCAAATATAACATCAACATATAAGGGAAAACATGTTAAAACTAAAGATTCAATGTACATTTATTCACACCGAAATAGAATGAATCGATACATTGACAAAAGAAAACAACACATTGAATGAAATAATAAATTTCTCAATACATTGAAAGAATTAAACAAAATAAAACTCATTAAAATAATCTACCAATATGTAAAAGAGAGAAAAGATACTAAAAAACATATATGATCATATTGAAATTTCAAACTCTATATTCAGTTGAAACAAAACATATAGACACATGGTTATACATCACATACTTAGGGAACCCATTGTCTAGATCCCATCTAAAATATAAGTAAAATATAAAATACCCCCACATTGAACATACATGTACATGAAAAGAACACTCCCCACTAATCATTAGCCAATGATAAACTCTTATCATCACCCTCTTCATCTCTATCTCTACTTCCTTCTACTGGAACCTGTAAAAAAATTATATTCAAAATTAAACAATGTTGTATATTTATATTTAAAAATAAAATCAATAAAGGGTTGTGAGCTAAATGATTTTTATTTTTTTATTTACCTTCTCATCACCAATCATCAGTTGAAATCCTTGTTTGTCTACCAAAGACCTCATATGGTAATAATACTAAACCCATCCACACACTCGACCAAGATGCTTCTTCACATGGACTTTACCAACTAGTTCATCCTTGGAGACTGAGTAAGACTGTGTGGTAATAACATCCCAATTTTCTTCAATTTTTACCTATAAATCAAATATCATTCATATTATAATCAATATATTAACATAGTGACAACTGATAATAAGTTATTATAATAAAAAATGAATTCATACCCCAACTTATTTGGTAATATCATTAACAAAACACCAATAATATTTTTTATGAACATTAAACCAAATTCAAATTGGGATCCCTAGTGGCCTAAACTCGGTGACTACATTAAACAATGATATACCAAAAATTTAATATATTAAATAGATAACATTTTATAAAAAAATATTTAAACTGCTGAAAAGATTACCATAGTCGACCGACCTCTAGAATAACTCATTTACCCCTCAGTGTGAGGGTAACGTTTCCTCGGAATTCCATTCATTTAATCAACAAAAATTAAGTTCAGAACAAATATTTCAAAAAAAATCAAGCAGGCAAAAAAATAGAAATGATAACCCATGCACAATACTAACAAAAAAATATACATAACAATGATAATGACTGGATGCAAAAATGAAATAAGTGGTCGATAAATGAAGGGATAACTGCACATATAATCATTTTATCCTTCAATCATGTCAGTTTATTTCTCCATAATTAATTAATATACATCATCCACTCTTGCATGACTAATATTTTCAATATCATGATAGACAAATAAGTCATCTTCTTGTTGTTGATGGGATTAAATGTCAGAGATCAACTCTTCCACTTCATCACCCATATCATATAAGTCACATTGTTTTACATGAGGAACTACACTCCAACATTAATCCACAAAATATTTAACATAATATACCATTTTTTCTTGTGATGATAAGATATATGTATCAGGAAGTTCATGGTCACCAACATCCATCATGTGTGAGATGTTAACAGAATTAAATTTCAAGGAATATCTTTTAACCCCCTGATTATATCCACCCAATTTTATTTGAATAAAATATCTGAAAATTTCCATGGTAGGATAATTTGATAATATCAGTCAATTTTCCATAGTATTACACTTCAAAAAATGTAAATATGTCACTATTCTATGTTTTCAAACCCTCTTCCTAATCAACTGTATGGAATCCAAATCCATTCAAGTTGTAAGCATTGAAATTTATAACTTTTTTAGAGGGAATCAATCAATAAAAATCAAATCTTCTAACAACTATGCTTGAATATTAGTATTCATGATCTGAAAAAATTAATATACATTATTAGATTATATATTTATCAACCTAATATCTATATTGATTGTAATATTTATGAACAGACACATCGTGCAAACCATTCTACACGAACTTTATTATCTGATTTTGTTATATCTATCTCATTTCATATCATCCTCTTATTAGTCTCTTTGTTTGTATCCCCAAATCTTTAGTAAATGGATCTGAAATTTCATTTTTCAGCAATGCATATTTATGTTCCTGTAATAATTCCATTTCTTTTAGTGTAAAATTTGATCTCTTCCCAAGTGTTCGGACAATAGCAGGAAATATTTTTTTATTCCCATGAATTTCATATTGAGTCAGTGTGTCGTAAACATGTCCAACTCGATTGAATATTTTGTCAATATCATCCAAGTATCTAGAACAAAAGGTAACACACCCCTCTTTCAAATAGCCTTCAGAAATTGTGCCTTCAGGTTGAGATTTATTTTTCATGTATGATTTCAAATTCATAAGATATCTATTAAATAAAATAAAAAATAATTATTATTTATTTAAGGAAGTGACAAGAATTGTTTACTGAAATGAAAAACATATAAATAGCGTACCTATCAATTGTATACATCCATTGATAATGCAAAGGGCCTCCTAATTTAGCTTCCTCAACCAAATTCATAGTTAAATGCTTCATGGAACTAAAAATGATGGAGGAAATATCATCTCTATTGCATAGTGTGTCCATAAAAATCTCTCTTGAAGGTTGTCAAGATAAAATTGATGTAGAGTTTTCTCACATAGTAGTCTGAAAAATGTGTAGAATTGGAGTACAAAAGTATTAGCCTTTTCAGGTAATAATGTACCCAATTCCAATGGAAGTAACTTCTGTAACAAAACATATGAATCATGGGTTTTTAATCCATCTGACCTATGATTATTTAAGTAAACACACCTTGAGACATTACTTGAATAGCCATCAGATACCTTCACATGTTTTAAAATTATTAGGAATGTATCTTTATCACTATTTTTCATTTCAGAAATTGTTGAATCATGCTTTCCATTCTCACATGGCCATAGTTCTTACTAAATGTTCATTGCTTGTAAGTATTTTTATGAATTTAGATGATCCTTCTACTTTCCATGATCATTAGGTAATTTTAATATCAAATTTTCACAAATATTTGTCTCAATGTGAATCACATAAATATTATTCAACAAAAAATTAAATTTCCAATATGGATGTTTAAAGAATATAATTTTTATTCATTCATTGTTGAATTCATATTTCACTTGATGATGCACTTCAAACTCATTTCCCCCTATCATTCAAATGACGCACATTCCTCAATTCTATTTCAAAATTTGGAAGTTGTGTCAATATTTTAGAACCTATTAAAACCTTTGGAGGTGGATTTTGATCAATGAAACCACTGAATTTTGACTTGTTCCTAAAAAATCTATGAGATGCATCGAGAAATCATTTATTACACTAGATGAACCATTTTCTACTATAAGTTAGCTGCTCAGTCTCAAAATCAAAGTTACAAAAAATGACAAACCAAACCCGTCTAAGTGTTCCAACCAGCTAAATTCCCCAGTTCAGGGAAGTCACTAAAATTCCACATTAGAGTAGCATGCATTTTGGACATTGTTATTGAAGATGAATCATATTTCTCAACAATATTTCTCCATAACTCCTCTAATTCTTCAATTAATGGCATAAAGTATACATCAATATCATTTCTAGTAATTTTTTTCTAGTAATAACCATCAAAATGATAAAAGAAATTTGTTTCATACACATCCACAGAGGAATATTGTAGTGGATCAAAACAACCGGCCAAATCCTATAACTATTACTCAAAGTCTCAAATGGGATGAATCCATCTACAACTAATACCAATAAAACATTCCAAGGATCATATTAGAAATCTGGATGTAATTAATTAAATATATTCCATGATTTTGAATCTACTGGATGTCAAATTAACAGATCATTGTTATTATCTCCATAATTCCACTTCATGTGTTTGTCAGTTTTCAATGACCTGAAATATGTTTTCAAATGAGTCTTAAAAGAACGTAATAAAAAACCATTGCATATTTTTTCATTTTACTATTCTTTATGTTAGTATTTTGATTAAAAATTCCAACATCACCCATAGACTACCATCTAGAGGAAGAATAATTCTTGGAATCCCTCCACTTGAATCCTCTCACCAATAAATCATACAATTATTGGGACATGTATGAATTTTTTTATAATTCAGACAAAGCTTGTTAACAACATTTTTTATATCATAAAAAGTCTTAGGGATCTTTGATTTTAGAAATTCATATTTCAAAAATTCATTTATCATGGACATAACCTTTTTGTAATTCCAAATAAGAATTTGATATGGTACAACCTCATAAGAAAATAACGTTTTTGAATATTTCAAACATCCACTATACAACTCTGTATTTCCATCATCAACTAAACCATGAAATGCATCTGTCTTCTTAGTGAAGTTTTATCTTACATTAGTCTCTACATAATCAAGAAGAGGATCTAATGATATATTACAATCTTGATCTGGTTGACCTATAGTCTCAAAAACATCACTTGTCACATTTATATTTATAGAACCCTAAACTAGTTCTTCTATTATGTTTTTATGCAGATATTGGTGTCTTTCAATGTTTAGTGTATCATTTATAATGTTTTTAATTTCATTTTACTTTTTCAATGATGTTGGGAGCTCATTCTGTGGATTGACATCAGTGCTCAACCTTTCTATAACGTTCGATTCTTCATGCCAAATCCAAAAAAAATAATGAGGCGGGAATTACTTCAATATAAAGTGTTCCTAAATATCCTCAATATTCAACAATCTTCTAAATTTACATTTTTGACATGGAAATATTATTCTCCCATCAAAAGATCGATTGGAAATTTAAAAAATATAAAAAATCATCCAAACCCTTAGCATACTGAGGTGTGTTCCTCGGTAATGTGATCCATCTATTATCCATATATATCACAATGTGCCTACACATTATGAAGAAAACTAAAAAACATAACTATTACTAAATAGGAAAAGAGATTAATATATACTAGTTGAAAAAAATATGAATATGGTAAATAACTATACACTACCTTTTAAATGTACGTATAACCATCTGTGAAATAATAATTACAAACACCTCTAAAAAATAATAAAACTATTTGTAATATTTGACTATGTCGATGAAGAAACTAGTGTAGATTAATGAACTTATACCCTTCTTTAATTGATATAGAACAAGAAAATAAATGGAAACAAGAAATTCCTCAACAAATCAGTATAATGATTCCATGAATTTCTAAATTTCTTTCTTATTATTTATCCACTTCTTTCAATATATTCTATTTATAGACAAAACAAAAATGATTAACGTTATTTAAAAATCCATTGAACCTTTTACCCATGGGTGTTTCCAAATTCTTTATCATACATTTAAAACAAAAATATGTGAAATTTAAGAATATACAAGGAATATAAAATTAAAATCAAAATCAATAAATAAGGTTAATAATACAATTCCATAAACTAAGAAAATATTTTTTAGGTAAGGAAAATTATTGATCCATGGAGGACCAACCATTATAAATCAATTTAGTTGAAAAAATAAATTGTAATTCATTTATTTTATAGAACACCCTCTTTAGAATTTTATCAAACATGAAACTTTCATATAATTACATTTTTAATTAAAATACCTTATCATTATGAATTCCTTTGATTTTTACATAAGGAAGACATAGGGAAGTAGGGTTTTTCCTTGATAAAAAATTACAAATATCTTATAAATTAGTTTTCTTTTTAATAAGATCAATTTTAAAAATACAATCATTAAAATAACTCCCAAATAAAAGGAAGGGTTGGGATACACTGACCTCAATGAAAAAAACCAAAACACCATCGATGAATAGTATAATATGAGATCACATGAGGTACTTCATAGTACCAAGAAAACAAAAAACCCCATTTAAGATATCCCTAGACATAAGGCTCAAACACCATGGCTTCTAGGGTTAGAGAAGAGGTGATTAACAAGGAATAAATAAAGAGAATAATGAAGGATAAGCGTGAAGAGATGCTCACCTTATGATTTGAATGAGAAACCACTAATAAATTTCCTAGAATACACTATGGAAGGATATGAGATGGAGATAGATGGTAGGTTTAGGAATATTTAACATCTTGTTCAAAGTGGGAAATGAAATTAGGGAAAAAATAATTGAAAAAAAACAATTCCCCTTTTCGAGTGGGTTTTATTGTTTACTTACCCAGTTTACTTTCATGGTTTAGAAAAACAATATGCAAACCTTACATAATGGAAAATAGAAAATTGCATATATTTTTCATCCCAAAACACATTAAATTTAAGAAAATATATAATATAATAAATTTATACACATAAAAGTGAGAATAGTGTGTTATAACATTTTGTGTAATCTTATGGGCCTTGTTATACTCACACCCTATAGAAACATTTATGGTGTATATAGATTTTGTTTTATATTGCTCAATAAAAGGAAAGGATACTCTAGGAGGTAGTGGGTTTATTGTATCTTTTTTTTTTGGAGGAAGTGGATAGGTGGTAGATACCCCTTATTAACAGCTATGAGTTATTATGGTTAATGTTTTGGTTATTTTTTGTTATTTATTTTCGTATCTCATGTATATTAACCCTAATAGGATTACCGTCACATTGTTTTCATTATTTAAGAATTATTTTTGGACACATTGTTTTATATTTCAATTGGCCATGTTGTTTTCATTTGGTTTTGATTTGCTATTCCATATTTTGTTATATTTTATTTCCAAAACTTCTTATCATGTATGTATGACCCACCAATTTAATGGAAGGTTATTATGAGTTTTGGGGTGGAACCCACTTGTCTTTTATTATATTTTATTACGTGAAATCTTTCCCAAAAGAGTATGTTTAATTATCGTGAACTAATTTATAGCCCGTGGTGATCAAGAATTCACTTTCAGCCTGGTAGTGGGATGAATCATGGATTTAGAGGAGGAAGATTTTGTTTGTTTATTACATGAAAGATACTGAAACTTCTTCCTTTCTCCCTCTCTATTATATGAACTTATAGTATGGTTCTCCACTTTTAACTTATTATCAAAACTCCAAGATCATTGAATATTAAATAACTCTCTTTACATATTTCCAGTATAACATAAAATTCCTTTATAAATATTGATCTTCTATATTTCTAATGTATTATAATGACATGGATTTAATCCATTATAAAATCCACCAATATTACTTTATAGAAATTCAAAAAACCAAAAGCATACCTTTCTAACTGAGTAAAGTTAACTTCATATATCATAGGGGATACATTATTATTCTACTTTAGTTCAAGAAAATTTCACCTTACCTTTATTTTTACATTTTGAGGGAAGTATTTCTCAAGTAACAACCTCAATAATCACTCCATAATATAGATTAAATTTCTTCTTCATTATTTATATTTTTTATTAATGAAAACCATTAATCAAAATTTTATTCAAGATGATAAATTTTTTAGAAATAATTTTGTTGTTCATAGTGGTCCCCTATACTAAATATCTTTTCCAATGAAGATACTCACCATTAAACTATAAGTGGATCCATGGGACCATAAAATAAAATAGGTCATTTCCTCAGGTCAGTTCCATGATGAAGTAGGACATTCCATATATTTATGGTTATTATCCATAACTTGAGTCATTGTGTAAATACACCCATGATGTTTTCAATCATATCAACCATGAAGTTTTTTGATCATATGGATAATCATCACATTGACTATTGTATCCACCAAATCGGGCATTCCTATCAGTTCATCTCTTTCCTCCATTCATATTAGAAATTTTAAAAAAAATAATTAGGATGAAATTAATAAAAATAAATTTGAGTATAAAATCATATCCCCATACACCTATTCAAGCTTCATGGAACAAAGGGGTTTCTCTAAGGGTTTTGATCCCAATTACCTAATGGTCCTAGGTGATCTGATATGTAATACTATGAAGGGTTTCGAATTAATATTACTAAGTATTTATAATTTCCTTTCTAAATAACCATATTTAACTAGTTAAAGTCAAAACCCATAAACATTATAAACTATCACTAACTCATTTTCAAAAAACAAACATGAACACAAGGCATACAATTTTTTTACAGGGTTCACCCCTAATGTGAGTGAAATTTTCCTTACTATGACCATGATAATTCTAAGACATAGATGTATCAATAACATAAAAAGTGATTAAATTATGGTATGTATCAACCTTAACCTAAATCCATTTCTCAATAAAAAATTCTCCTTCATTTCTTGATACCAAATCCATCTAGTTTACAATGGTTTCCATATTAGAAATGAACATAGTGGTTCAATGAAAGTGACATATTCTCTTAGATTCACCGAACTCTTACTCATATCAATAAAAAGTGTAGTATAATAAAATTATCTATCCTCCCTCATAGATTTTTCCATAAAAAATCATTCCATCAACGATACTACCACTTTTAGACCCTTGGTTTAGTTTTAACCACCTCTATTTTGTTTTGTATCCGGATACAAAATTTCCTTGTCCGAAATTCGAACACATAGATATAAAAAAGATTTCACATTGACAATCCAAACAATCTATAAAATGTATACTAATTTCAGGGACTCCACTATGTTCTTGGTCACTTCAAAAACATATAAATATTCTCTTCAGATGAGGATTATATAATCAACCAATCACTAGTCATTCAAGACAAAATAATATACATTGTCACCCAAATGTTCCCAAATGATGTCTTTAGTAATTATGATTAATGGTTTATGAGTTCCACTAAACATTTATATATTTAACACCATATACAGTAAAATATTCCATATTAAATGACACTTAATTAGAATGTATTTTTTCCTATATTAGAACACTATGTTCATCGCAAGATAAATCATTTCTATCTATTTTAGAGTAGTGTAACTTTTTTACCTCAATCTTAATTACTCTAATAATCATTTAAACTAGGTCAAATCATAACCTACTTCAATAATAACAACATACACCCCTTTAATGTTTGTTAGAGAAACTATAGGTTAAAACTAAGACACCCAAATCATAACCAACCCTACAAAGGTATATGCAAAATAAGAGGTATTTTCATGTGATTTTGAATCTCATCCAAAGTCCATATCCACAGACCCCTACAGTAGATTATCAATTTTATAACATAGTTTTAGGTCTACCAAAATATTTATATATTGAACAATATCTTTCGCAAATTCCAAGTGTTCTTTATCTAGATTCACTATAAATTAATTCCCCCTCTGAATTTAAGAACATGATGTCAAAATGATTTAATAGTCAATTTTAAATTTTTAGTCTTACTTAATTCTTCATAAAACAGTATTCATATAACCATTTCTCCTTTTTAAATCTCAAAAATCAATGATGATATTTTCCAATATTAAAAATTAGAAAGTCTATGAGAATCACTAAACAAATGATCTCTATATGTGAAACTATTCAAAATGATAATCATGAAATCATATAGTTTGACCATCATAATTAGAGTAAAATATTATCTTTTTTGAATCTTTAGAACTATTACACAAAGATCATATAATATATTCTTGATAAATATATATTTAAATAACCTAAAAAATAATCTTTAAGAATCCAAAAAATGTTCTATAGAGGGTTGGTAAGGCTCAGGACCAGCCACGAGATGTGGCGAGGCTTGAGACCGGTGGCGAGGCACAACGATGCTCAGGACCGACATTAAGGCATGGTGAGGGTGGGGCTACAAGGGGTCGGAGGGTCTTTGGGGTCGGGGGAGTGGGGGTTTTAGGGGATAAGTATCATTATTTTGAAATAAATTAATGTTTTAGAAGTTTTTTTAACAAATCGATGCAAAATTATTTAAAAACATTTTGAGGCAGTTTATTAAACCTCCCCTAAAAACTACCGCTATGAACTGATTTTAGTGTTGTGCCAGCACTGTGTAGAAGCTCCCAAAAAACCCTGAAAAAGGTCATCCAACAACCATGAAGGAAGAATATCCACCAACATTATATAATACCAATGGACCAAGCTCTAATAGAAGGCCATAGACTACAACCAATAATGACCACACTAAATCTGAAGAAGAATAGCACTTGAATCCACAGCCATGACCTCCATGGATTCCATCCACACTCACCGCTGAACAAATATAAATAACTAGTTCATATAAAAATGAATATAAAACAACCATAAACATAAAAAAATGGAATATAACCTATAGTAGAACCTGGATCTAAGATGCTTTATAAAATCCCTTGTGATCATGGAGCTCACAAGAGTTTCAAGAGAACAATCGGAAGCTCTAAAAACATAACTTTGAGAAATGTTTTTAGTATTTCTATTGGGATTTAGGGTTTTCATGGGTTATAGGGTTTATTATTGTCCATACTCGTTTTTATGGTTTTAGGGGGATTTAAAAATTTTAAGTTCATTTTCGTGGTTTTAATGGTTTTTTGATTTTTTAGAATTTTAGGGGTTTTAAGTGTTATTAAGTTTTTAATGTTTTATTAGGATTTTTTATTCATTTTATGGTTTTCAATATATTTATCTTTTTTATGGTAATTTATAATTTTTATGTTTTATTGGGTATTTATGGATTTTAGGTTTTTAGGGCTTTTTAGTGATTTTAGCACTTTTTAGGGTTTTATTGGTTTTAATAATTTTCTGCTTTTAAATGTAATCTTAGGGTTTTCTTGGTGCTTTAAGGTTATTACATTTTTGGTTATTTTTAAAGGTTTTTTAGGATTTTTATGGGAATTTTGTTTTTTATGCATTTTTAGGGTTTTAATAATTTTTATTATTTTGAGGAGTTCTATGTTATTTTTTGTTTCAAGGTTTTCATAGGGTTTTTAGGGGTTTAATGATTTTTACTTTTTTTTTGGAATTTCTAGAACTTTGTTTAAATTTTTATGGGTTTTAGGTTTTTAGGGATTTTAAGGGGTTCAGTATTTTCTAGGTTTTTATAGGTATTTAGTGATTTTTATGATTTTTATTGATTTTTAGGGTCTTTCATGGTTTTTAGCATTTTTAGGTTTTTAGGGATTTGATGTGTTTTTAAGTTATTAATGATTTTTTCGGGATTTTAGGGATTTTATGTATTTTTATAGATTTTTAGATATTTTTTAGGATTTTAATGGATTTTTTGTGGTTTGGGGATTCTGAGAGTTTTTACGTATTTTTTTTGGGTTTTTAGTGTTTGTAGTGTTTTATGTGTTTTAGGGGTTGTATGTTTTTTATGTGTTTAAGGTTTTCTTAGGGGTTTGTAAGGTTTTTAGGGTTTTTAATATTTTTCTTAATTATTAAAGATGATTAGTATTTTTAGAGATATTTAGGTTTTTGAGGGGTTTGTGGGTTTTCAGTGTTTTTTAGGGTTTTTATAGGTTTTGGGAGTTTAGGGTTTTTTTTGGAGTTTTTAGGCACTTTAAGGCTTTTATATATTTTATAAATTTTTTAGGTATTTTAATGTTATTTAGATATTTTATTGGGTTTTTTGGTTTTTAGTGTTTTTATAGTTTTTAAGGTTTCTAGGGTTGTATGTGTTTTAGGATTTTTATGTTTTTTGAAGGTTTTTAGCATTTTTTCGGATTTTAATGATTTTCATTTTTGTTATGGATTTTTATGTATTTATTTATTTTAAGGGGTTTTTAGGATTTTTTGGAGTTTTAGAGTTTTATCGATATTTTTATTGTTTCTAGGTTTTTATGTTTTTAGGGGTTTTATGTTTTTATATGTTTTTCATGAGTTTAGTGTTTTTAAGGTTTTTAGAGTTTTTATTTATTTTAGGGGTTTAAAGGGTGTTATATTTTTTTAGTGGTTTATTATTTTCTTTAGGGGTTTTAGGGTTTTTTAGGATTTAGGGTGTTTATGGGTTTTTAGGGTTTTTAGGTTTTTAGGGAACTTTTAGGGTTTTTATGGGTTTTAGCCTTTTATGTTTTTAAGGTTTTAATTTTTTATAGTATTTTAACATTTTATTAGGGGTTTTCACGGTTTTCACGGTTTTTATGTTTTTAGGGATTTTTGTTTCTTTTTTCAGATTTTTATGCTTTTTAGGGTTTTATGGATTTTGAGGGGTTTTGGTGTTTTTATGGGTTTTAGCATTTTTAAGATTTCTTTATTTAGGTATTTTAAGTGTAAGTTTTTATTGGGGTTTGTAAGGTTTTATTAGGATTTTCAGTTTTTTTGGGTTTTTAATAGTTTTATGGATTTTAGGTGTATTATTGTTATTTTTTGGTTTTGATGGGTTTTAGGAATTTTAAGGGTTTAGGGTTTTTAAGGTTTTTAGGGTCTTTATTGTTTTAAAGGCAATTTTTTGTTTTTTTTAGTTTTTTGAGGTATTTTAGAGTTTTATTAAACATTTTTTGTGTTTTAATGGGTTTTCATAGATTGTTGTAATTTTTTTTGGTTTTTAGCTTTTTTTTAATAAAATATGGGTTGTAAAGCCTTTTAGGGTTTTTTGGGGTTTAGGGTTTTTAGCACAATTTAGGTTTTTATGGGGTTTATGTTTTTTTATTTTTATGCTTTTTTATATTTTTTCAAATTTTTTGTGGTTTTTGGAATTTTAAGTGGGTTTTTTTAATTCTTGCGGGTTTCATGTAATTTATGGATTTTGAGGGTTTTTAGGATTTTATGGGTTTTGGGATTTTAGGTGGTTTTTAGATTTTTTAAGGGTTATTATGGTTTTTCCATTTTTATAATTTTTTTAGGGGTTTAAAGGGTTTTTAGATTTTTTGTTTGAATCTATATTTTTTTATGATTTTATTGGTTTTTAAGGGTTTTATGGTTTTAAGGGTCTTTTATGGGGTTTTAGATATATTTAGTTTTTAGGATTTTTATGTGTATTTATATTTTTAATGCTTTCAGAGGGTTTTTGTGGTGTTTTATGTAATTTTAAACATTTTTAAGGGTTTTAGGGGGATTTAGGATATCTATGGCATGTTTTGGGGTTTTAGGGGTCTTAGGGTTTTTAGCGTTTTTTATATTTTTATATGTTTTAAGTTTTTTGTTTTGGTTTTTAAGGTTTTATGCAGGTTTTTATTAATTTTTAAGGTTTCTTCTGTTTTTAGGGATTTTTGGACATTTTATGTTTTTTTGGGTTTTTAGGTTTTTAGTGATTGTAAGGGTTTCTAGGTACTTTATGAGTTTTTATAGTTTTTTAGGTTTTTAGGTTTTTTAATTTTTTTTTAATTTTTTAGCTTCTTTATTATTTTTAACATTTCTAGGGGTTTAAACGGTGTTACAAGTTTTTAGTGGGTTTTATAGGTTTTATTTTATTTATGGGTTCTAGGGTTTTTGGGAATTTTATGGTTTTTAGGGGTTTTATGTTTTTAGTGGTTTTTAGGGTTTTTAGGTTTTGTAAGGTTTCCATAGGGTTTCTTAGTGGATTTACTATTTTTTATGTTTTAGGGTTTTTTAGATCTTTTTTTGAGTTTTTATGGTCAGTTGGGTTTTTGGGTATTTTGAAGGTTTTTAGTTGTATTTGGGTTTTTGGGTTTTTTTCATAGTTTATTAGGTTTATTAGTTGTATTAAGTGTTTTACGGTTTTAAGGAGTTCTTTGGTTTTTTCACAGTTTTTATGGTCTTTTATGTTTTTTGGGGTTTTTTTGTATTTTTTTAGTGAGTTTGAGGGATTTTAGGGGTTTTTAGGTTTTTATGGGTTTTATGCTTGTTTTCTGTTGTAGAGTTGTTTTGAGTTCTTAGGGTTCTTAAGGATTATTAGAGTATTTTGGTATTTTTAGTGGTTTAAAGGATTTTTAGAGTTTTCAGTGGGTTATTAATGTTTTATGGGTTTTAAGATGTTTTTTATGGTTTTATGGGTTTTTGAGTTTTTGGGATCTTTGGGGGGGCGGGGTTATGTTTTTTATGGTTTTTTGATATTTATAGATTTTAAGTGTTTTTTTGGATTTTAAGATTTTCTTAGGGTTTTTAAACACTTTTAGAGATTATTTGGTTATATAGTTATTTTTAGTATTTTTGTGGTATTTATGGGTTTTATGGATTTTTATTGGTGTTTTGGGTTTTTAGGGTTATAGGGTTTCAGGTTTTTTAATTTTTCTATCTTTTTAAGGGTTTTATATTTTTTTTTGGTTTTAAAGATTTCATACAGGTTTTCAAGGTTTTAGGGTTTTTATTATTTTTACTGACTTTGGGAATTCAATTTTATTTTTACGGTATTTAGGGTTTTTATGGATTTTGAGGGTTTTTGGGATTTTAGGTTTTTAGTGTTTTTTTACATTTTTAGGGGTTTAATTTTTTTTATAGTTTTTAGTTTTATTTATTTAATTTTTGGTTTTTTTATAAAATAATGGGGTTTATGGTTTTTATGGTTTTCAAGATTTTTAGTGTTTTAGCGTATTTTTCATTTTGGGGGTTTTAACTGATTTTAGGTTCTTTATTTTTTTTCTTAGGGGTTTTTAGGGTTTTTATTTTGTTATTTATTTTTGAGGGATTTTTTTAAAATTTTTTGTTTTTTAGGTTTTTTATGGTTTTTATGGGTTTTCGGGTTTTTTTGGGTTTTTAGTGATCTAAGGGTTTTAGAGTTTTTTTAACATTTTTATGAGTTTAGATTATTTTTATAGTTTTTTGTGGTTTTATGGTTTTTATAGTATTTTTGTTGTTTTAAAGGTTTTTTGTGGATTTTAGGTATTTTATGTTCTTTTTGGATTTTTTTATTTTTTAGGTTTTTAGGGGATTTAAGGGTTTTTAGATTTTCAATTTCTTCATTGTATTTTCATAGTATTAGAATTTTTAGGGATTTAAGGATTTTAAGTGTTTTTAAATTTCCTTGGTTTTCTTAGGGTTTTTCAAGTATCATAATTATTTTAAAATTTTAGGGATATTTTTCATTTTAATGGTTTTTATGGTTTATAGGGTATTTAATGATTTTTATGGGTTTCAGGGTTTTTTTGTATATTTTTAGATTTATAGTTTTTTGGGTTTAATTTTTTCAATTTTTTAGTGTATTAAATGTTTTTTTAAATTTTTAGGGGTTTAAAGGGTTCTTCGAGTTTTTTACAGCTTTTATGAATTTTATGGGTTTTAGGGCTTTTTATGGTTTTAGGGGTTTTAAGTGTTTAGAGCTTTTTAACGTTGTTTGAGGGGTTTTAATGGTTTTTAAGTATATTAGTTTTTTAGGTATTTTGAGGTATTTTTTAGGTTTCTAGTGTTTTCATTGAATTTGAGGTTTTTTTGTTTTGAGTGTTTTCTTGGATTTTCTTCCATTTTAAATTTTTTTATGTTTTTAAGGTTTTTCTAGATATTTTCCAGGTTTTTAGGGATATTTATGTTTTTTAGGATTTTTATAGTTTTTAGGGTTTTTGGGGATTTTGGTGGTTCTTAGGGTTTTTATGGTTCCATTTGGTTTTTAGGGGTATGTTAGAGTTTTTAGGGTTTTAAATATTTTTAATGTTTCTAACATTTTTTTGTGCTTAATGGGTTTTTGGATTTTTTTTATTTTTTTTAATAATTTTTATGGGGATTTAGGGGTTTATTTATAGTTTAATGGATTTTATGGTTTTTAGGGTTTTAGTGGTTTTATGGGTTTTTGAGGTTTTTATGGTTTTCTTAGGATGTTTTATGGCTTTAAGGGTCTTTTTTTTGTTTTTTGGATTTTTTGGGATTTTTTAGAAATAATTTCGTTTTTTAGAGTAGTTAAGGACGATGAGGGTTTTTAGGGTTTTTAGAGTTCTTAGTTTTTAGGGTTTTTTAGTTTTTTTATCATTTTTTGGGTTTTTTAGGGTCTTAATGTTTTTTAGAGATTGCTAACACTTTTACGGGTTCAATGTGATTTTATATTTTTATTGTTTTTAGGGTTTTAGGGGGGGGGGGGGTTGGGGGGTTTTATGTTTTATGGGGTTTTGGGTCTTTTTTGATTTTTTAGGGTTTTATATATTTTTAGGGTTTTTATGGAATTTAAATATTTATAGGTTTTTTGGATTTTGATCGAATTTGGGATTTTTTAGGGTTTTTACAATTTTATGGTTATTTAATTTTTAGGGGTTTTTTGAGTTTTTTGGGTTTTAAATGATGTTTATAGTATTTTCAAGTATTTAGGGGATTAAATGAATCTCTTGGAATTTTTTGAATTTTAGGGTTTTTTTTGTATGTAGGGGTTTTAAGGTTTTTGTGTATTTTTATGGGTTTTATTGGTTTTTAGCGTCTTTTTAGTGATTATTTGGGTTTTTATCTTTTTTTTTTGTTTTTAGCGGTCTTAATATTTTTTTGCAATTTTAGGGGGTTTTTTGTTTTTAGGTATTTAGTGGTTTTAATTGCTTTATTTTTTTAAGACTTTCTTAGGGTTTTTTGGTTTTTATGTTTTTATGTTTTTATGTATTTCTAGGGGTTTTTTAAGGATTTTTATGTTTTTTGGGTTTTTATGGAATTTGAGGGGCTTCAGGTTTTTATGGTTTTTAGGATTTTTTATGTTTTTAACATTTACTAGGATTTTTGGGGTTTTAAATGTTTTTAGGTTTTTAAGGTGTTCTTAGGGGTTTTCAAAATTTTTAGGGATGTTTAGGTTTTTAGGTGTGTTTGTGGTTTTTTGGTTTGTTTTGGTTTTTATGGATGTTGAGGGTTTCAGTATATTTATGGATTTTTAGGTTTTTAGGTTTTTGTATGAGTTTTTAGGGATTTTATGATTATTAAAGTTTCTATCATTTTTAGATGTTTAAATGGGTTTGCTATTTTTATTGGTTTTTTAGGTTTTTATATTTTTAGGAGTTTCTTGGTTTTTAGGGGGTTTTAATATTTTTAGGGTCTTTTAGTGTTTTTTAGAGTTATTTGATTTTTTTAGATTTTTAAGATTCTGAAGTGTTTTTCTGTTTTTTATGGTTTTGTTTTGGATTTTCTGAAATTTAAGGGGTTTTATGTTTTTTTGGTATTCATTATGTTTTTAGGAATATTATGGTTTTATATTTTTATGGATGTTGAGGGGTTTTATGATTTTTTATGTTGTTAGGTTTATTGGGGTTTTAGGTGTTTTTCTGTTTTAAGGGATTTCTTATGGTTTTTCTAGGGTTTTAGGGTTTTTAATTTTTTTTGTATATTATGTATTTGTTAAGATATTTATAGTTTTTAAGTGTTTTTATTGATTTTGATTGTTTTTTGTTTTACTGTTTTGGGGGTTTTACATGTTTTTAGGTTTTTAGGGTTTTAAGGTTTCTTGAGTTTTTAGGGTTTTTATTGGTTTAATGTGACATTATATTTTTTTGGGGGGGGGGGTTGTAGGTTTGGGGGGGGGGTGAGTTAAAGTTTTTAGGGGTTTCAGGGTCTATTAAGAGTTTTTTAGGGTTTTAGATTTTTATAGGATTTTTAGGGGATTTAATTATTTTTAGGTTTTATAATTTTCTTAGGGTTTTTTGAGTTTCAAGGTTTTTTATGTTTTTAATGATTTTAAGGTATTTTTTGTATTTATTTTCAATGTTTTTAGGAATTTTTGTGGTTTTAGGGGTTTTATGGTTTTTAGGGGTTTTAAGGTTTTTAGATGCTTTTAGGGTTTTTAGGTATTTTAAGTGTTTTTAGGTTTTTAGGTTTTTAATGTTTTCTTAAGGGTTTACTAGGGTTTTAGTTTCTTTACATTATTATTGATTTTACGGGATTTTTTACTTTTATGGTTTTTAGGTATTTTAGTGATTTTGAGGTTTTTTAGCATTTTTAGAGTTTTTAGGGTTTTTATTGTGTTTTGGGGTTTTAAGGTTTTTTTATTTCTTATTAATTTTAGGGTTTTATATAGTTTCTAATGTTTTAGGGTTTTGAATGGGTTTTATAGTTTTTCATGGTTTTTAGGGATTTTAGGGTTTATAAATCTTGTTAGGGGTCTGTTTATGATTTTTAGGGGGTTTGAAAGGTTTTAGGTTGTTTTAAGGTTTTTTTAGTATTTTTGGGATATTTAGGGGTTTTAAGTGTTTTAGGTTCTTATGTATTTCGTAGGGTTTTTAGGGTTTTTAAGGTTTTACGTGTTTTTTACCTTTTATATATATTTTTTTCTTTCTTAGGGTATTAGGGGTTTTTTATGTTTTTAGAGATTTATGGTTTTTCGCATTTTTAGGTTTTTAGGGTTTTAAGTTTTTTATTTTATAATTCTTTGTTAGGATTTTTCAGGTTTTTGAGGGGTTTTCATGTTTTTAAATATTTTTAAAAAAATTCGGATTTTTATTGTTTTTATGGTTTTAAGGATTTTTAGGGAAAATATTGTTTTTATTGTTCATAGGGGTTTTATGGTTTTTTTTTTGTTTTTAATGTTTTTAAGGGTTTAATGGTTTTTTGAGTTATTTAAAATTTTAATGGGTTTAATTTTTTTTTACAGTTTTTTGGGAGTTTTAGGGTCTTTATGGTTTTTAATGGGTTTTAAGGGTTTTTCAAGTTTTTTTAGTCTTTGGTTCTTTTAATATTTTTATAATTTTTAGGTTTTTAGGGGTTTTAATTGTTTTTTATGGTTGTCTTGGTATTTTTAAGTGTTTTTACATTTATATAAATTTTTATGGGTTTTATATGATTTTCATTATTTTTAGCAGTTTTAGGAATTTTTAAGGGTTTCAGGGGTTTTAAGGATTTTTTATTTTTTCAGGTTTTTAGTGGTTTTTAGGTTTTTAGGGGTTTTATGAATTTTTATGTTTCTATGGTTTTCTTATGGGCCTTCAATATTTTTTGGGTTTTTTTCATTTTTAGGGATTTTAGTGATTTTTTGGATTTTTTTTGGGTTTTTAGGGTTTTAGGTATTTTGATGTGTCTATGGTTCTCTTGGGTTTTTAGGGATTTTGAACGTTTTTAAGGTTTTTAGGGGTATAAAGTGTTTATCGGTTTTTGAGGTTTTCATAGGTTTATTTAGGGGTTTTAGGGTTTTGTTATATTTTTAGATATTTTAAGATATTTTTAGGAATTTTATATGTTAATAGGGTTTTTAGAGATTTTAAGGGTTTTTTTGGTTTTTAACATTTTAATTGGTTTTTAGGTTTTTTAGGGGTCTTTCGTGTTTTTAGTTTTTTATGGTTTACTTAATGGTTTTCATATTTTTTACGGTTTTCATTTTTATGTATTTTTATGGTTTTTTTGTATTTTTATAGGTTTTAAGGGTTTTTAGGGATTTTTACGGTTTTGGGTTATTAGGGTTTTTATAGTTTTCTAACGTTTTTATGGTTTAAAAGGGGTTGAGATTCTTTTAGTGGGTTTTAAGGTATTTTTTAGGTTTTTTACGGTTTTTATTTTTTTCTAGTTTTTTGTGTGGTTATGGGTTTTAGGTTGTTTTATGGTTTTCACTGTTTTTATGTTTTTAGGGTTTTTAAATGATTTTAGCTTTTTAAGGTTATTATAGGGGTTTTCATGTATTTTATTTTAATGTATTTAATTTTTTTAGGGTTTTATAGATTTTTAGAATATTTATAGTTTTAATTATTTTTAGTGGTTTTAGGGTTTTTAGGGTTTTTTTAGGGATTTAAGGGTTTTTATGGTTTTAAAAGTTTTAAAGTTTCTAGGGATTTATGTGTTTTTTGGTTTTTAATATTTTATTTGGTTTTTTAGTTTTTTTGGGTTTTTTACATGTTTAGGGATTTTTAGGTATTTTTTAGGATTTTTATGTTTTTAATTGTTTTTAGGGATTTTGACGGTTTTTAGGGGTTTATGGGTTTTAAGTTTTTCATGGTTCTTTTGGGGTTTTACGGGTCTTTGTGAAGTTTTATAGATTTTATGGTTATTTAAAAAATAATAATGTTCTTATGGTTTTAACAATTTTTTATTGTTTTGGTTTTTGTTTTTTGTACTCTTTTAGGTTTTTAGTATTTTTAAGGTTTTAAGGCAAGGAAGATGAGAGTCCCGGCTATTTTGGGCCCCCCAAAATTTATTAGAGAAAAGACACAACAGATAAGTGATGGGAGGGGTCAAACGATCCACACCCAAAAACCCTTGACAACCCCAAACCCAGAAAAACCCAAAACCCAAAAAACACACAACATCCAATAAAAAAATACATTCACAATCATCTCCATCAGCACCTCCCATCCAATCAGAAATCATCATCTCACAACACATGGTCTATTATCCATCACCTTCTATATCAGCATATCCTTAAACACTTTCCCGGGCTATGGTATTCCACCCAGCCAAGCATACAAGAATCCAACAGCTCAAATTCTATCATCCAGTACCAGATACATAGACATCTCCCAGCATACCGCATCTCATATTCTAGCCACCAGCAACTCCTAACCAAGAATCCAACACCTCCTAACCAATCATCTTCTATCATCATTAAACAGCGACCATACTAACTCATGAAGAGACCAGTCACAAAAAATAAACAACACTACCATCGATTCACAACCAATCCATCCACACCCCCAACCAGCACTCGAGAAAAGTAGTAACACCTTTTTCCCCACCTCGATATGTATCGAACGACAACCAGAAGCCTATTATCCATCATTCATCGCCTTCAATCCTATCAAGACCCAACATCCAAAAAATTTCATCTAGCAGCTCCCAAACAACATCATATAAAAACATAGCAAGAAACATTTTATAGCGGCTCCCCCTTCTGCCAAACTCACGATCCAGATTCAATATTCCAAGAACAAGATCAACCACAATTGATTACACCAGCACCAAGTCATACCATATGATCGGAAATAGTAATCAAATAAAAACATTGAGCTTTACATCATGATACATCCCGGGAGCAACAACCAACTAGAGCCATCCGCTACAAGACAAGACCTGAAACCATAGGAATGTACCTGCATGATGTCTGAAAGGTGACTCCCAAAGAGCCCAAGCCGCAACATGAGTAGATACAGCTGAGACATCCTGAAAAAGGAACCAAAACTGAAGAGGTCTTAGGTTTGAAGCACCATCTGAAAATAAATCCCTGGGTAGGTTTTTATCATATTTAGGTTTTTAGGTGTTTCAATCATTTTTATGGTTTTCTTAGGGTTTTTAGAGTTTTTAGGGGGTTTTCCATTTTTACATAATTTTGAGAAATTTTATTGTTTTTAGGATTTTTATAAATTTTGAGGGGTTTTTAGGGTTTTTAGGTTTTTTAGAATTTTTATGGGTTTTAATTGCTTTTAGGTATTTATAGTTTTATTATGTTTTATTAGAATTTTTATGTTTTTTATGTTTTAAGGATCTTAAGGAGTTATTCTGGAATTTTATGTTTTTTATAATTTTTAGGTATTTTGAGGGATTTATGGATTTTAAGGCTTATAGGGTTTTATGGTTTAGTAGGTTCTGGGGGATTGTGTAGCTTTTTTGTGGTCTTTATGGTTGTATGTTTTTTATATTTTTTTAACGTTTTTGGGGGTAATGGGTTCTTAGATATTTTACATCATTTTTTGTGTTTTTATAGATTTTCTTGATTTTTATGGGTTTTATGGTTTAATTTATTTTAGGCTTTTTTTGGGTTTGTTGGTTTTTAGGGTCTTTTAGGGTTTCTTGTGATTTTATATTTTAGTGGTTTTAATTTCTTTTAGGTTTGAATGGATTTATTAGGTTATTTCAAGGTTTTATTGTTTATTATGTCTTAATGGATTTTTATGGGTTTTTAGGTTTTTATTTTCATTATTTTTTTTAAGGATTTTGAAGGGTTTTAGGGTATTTTAGGTTTTTACCACTTTTATATTTTCTATGAGTTTTATGCATTTTTATATTTTTTTGGTTTTCTTTGTGGATTTTTAGAGATTGTAGGTTTTTTATGTTTTTATCTATTTTTAAGTATTTATTTGGATTTTTATGGGTTTTTTTAGTTTTTAATTATTTGATGGTTTTAATAGAGTTTTATGGGTTTTTTGGGTTATTTTGAGTTTTTAGGTGTTATATAGTTTTTGTATATTTTTTTAACTTATTTAGGGTTTTAATGGGTTTTCAATGGTTTAGTTGGTTTTTAGAGTTTTTAGGGTTTTTAATGGTTTTTATGGGTTTTATGGTTTTGGGGTTTTTAGGGGGGTTATGGAATTTTAATTTTTCTAGTGTTTTTTGGATTTTTAGGGGTTTAAATTATTTTTATGTTTTTCTAGTTTTCCTCAGGGTTTTCAGGTTTTTAGGGTTTTCTACATTTTTATGGTTTTTTGGGATTTTTTAGGTTTCTGTGGTTTTTTAGGGGTTTTAGCGATTTTAATGGATTTATGGTTTTTAGGGGATTTTAATTTTATAGATTTTTTAGTGTTTTGGGGTTTCAAAGGTTTTCTTTTGGGTTTTCATGGTTTTAGGGTGTTTTTAAGTTTTTAAAGATTTTTAGGGATTATACAGATTTTTATGGGTTCTTAGGTTTTTATGGATTTTGTGGGGTTTTAGGGTTTTATGATTTTTTGGGGGTTTAGGGTTTTTTAGAAGTTTTTAGGACTTTTTTAGTTTTTTATATTTTTTAATGTTTTTTGGGGTTTAAATGGGTTTTAAATTATTTAGTGGTTTTTATGGTTTTTGTGAGATTTCAGGTTTTTTAATTTTTTTAATTTCTTTTATGGTTTTAATGGGATTTTAGGGTCTTTTATGGGTTTTAATGTTTTTAATATTTTGAATAGTTTTAATTATGTTTAGGTTTTTAATGTTTGATTAGGCATTTTTTAGGTTTTTTTACATTTTTAGGTATTTTATGCTTTTTAGGATTTTTTTTGGTTTTTAGGGATTTAGGGATTTTTAGGGGTTTCAAGGTTTTATGGGTTTTATTATATTTTATGTCTTTTATGGGTTTTAAGATTTTATAGGTATTCAAGTTTTTCTTAGGGTTTTAAGGGGTTATATATTTTTAGGGATTTTTTTAGGGTTTTTATGGGGTTTTTAGTATTTAATGGTTTTTTTGGGTTTTAGTGTTTTTTTTGGTATTTTAGGTTTTTGGATTTTAAGGGGGTTTTCGATTTTTTATTTCATTCAATGTTTTTATAGTTTTTTAACGTTTTGAGAGGATTAAATGGGTTTTTTTGAGTTTTCAACTGTTTTATAGTTTTTATGAGTATTTTGGTTTTTTAATGTTATTACAATTTTCTATGGTTTTTAGGGTACTTAGGGTTTTTATGGTTTTAAGGATTAATTTTTTTTGGGATTTTTTCCTTTTTAGGATTTTTATAGTTTTTACTATTTTTAAGGATTTTGTCGTTTTATGGATTTTTAGTGTTTTTTGTTTTTAGGTTTTTATCATTTTTTTATTTTTTAAACATTTAATGTGTTTTAGGTTATTAATATTTTCTTTGGGGTTTTCAAATATTTTAGTTTTTCTACATAATAATATATTATAAGGGTTTTTGAATATTTTTATTATTTTAGGGTTTTAAGAATTTTGGGGGTTTTAGGGTTTTTCGTCTATTTTTTTATTTTTGGTTTTATGGTTTTTTTAGTTTTCTAGGGGTTTTAATGATTAATATATTTATGTTAAATTTTAATTGGTTTAAAAAAAATCAGTGTTTTTGGTTGTGTTTAGGGTTTTTATAGTTTTATAGGGTTTTAGGAGTTTCACGGTTTTTAGGGGGTTGGATTTTTAGGGTCTTTTAGGGGTTTTATAGATTTTTTTTCTTTTTGGGATTTTAGGTGTTTTTATGTTATTATGATTTTTAGTGTTTTTTTTGGATTTTTAGTGTTTTAAATGTTTTTAATGATTTTTTAGAATTTTTAATGAATTTTACAAGGTTTTGGGGTTTTTAGGGATTTTGAGGTTGTTTTGGGTTTTTTAGGTTTTTAGAATTTTTATGGTTGTTTTGGTTTTTTATGTTTTCAATAATTTTTAGGGAATTTTTAGGTTTTTTATTATTTTTAATGTTTTTGGGATGTCGAGGGGTTTTATCATTTTTAGGGTCTATGTGGGTTTTATTGTTTTTTTAGTTTTCATGATTTTTCTATTTTAAGGGGTTTAACATTTTTAGAGTTTTTTTAATGTTTTTAGTGTTTTAAAAGGTTTTTATTGTTGTAAGTTATTTTTAAGTATTTTATGGGATTTATGGGTTTTATGGTTTTTATATGATTTTATGGGTTTTTTGGTTTTTTAGGATTTTAGTGTCTGTAGGGTCCTGAAAAGTCCTCAATGGAATTTTTACCCAAATCCCCCAAAAGAATTGGGGAAAATAATCAAAGAAGAGACACGAAAAAAGGGATCGGTCTGCGAACCGATCTATGGAGGCGCAACGTGGCCAGGCACCGCGAGGCACCCCCTCCGCGAACCATTGTCGTTCGCGAAATGGAGGCGGAGAGCCTCTGTGGTCACGAGGAAGGATGGGCTCCAGTCCGGTTCACCATCACGAACTGCCCTAACCACGGACCGCGTCGACCAGTCCAAGACACACCCACTGTCATTCGTGGAATAGAGGCGGAACCCTCCGTAGCCGCAGAGTACTCCCTGAGTTCTCCTTGCGGAGGGGGGTAGCATTTAATACCCACCGTGAATCGCGGATTGACCAAGTCAGTTGTGAATCGGGTTATGGGCCTCCGCAAAAGGTGCAGTGTGGCCACAGATAAATTATTTTCCCCACTCTATAAAAGGAGACCGAGGGGGAATGAAAAGGGGATCAGAGAACTGGAATCGGATTCTAAGGGATATGAGATATGTTAAAGGGAGGCTTCAGATTTTGCAAACAGCGAAATTCCCATCCGCGAACCACAGCAGGTATATGAATTAAGAAGGAATCGGAAAACGCATAATAAGTTGGTGAACCGTGAAACTAAAATAACAAAAAAGGGAGAACCTCGAACCATACCCCCTCTACAGTTGACTTCCCCATAGACCAGGGAGTTTATGCCTCTTTTCCCATCCTTCGCACCGCATAGCACCCTCCTACGCGGGCGAAGCCCCGACCGATGAGCCTCCGACTGGCACCGCCCTTGGCCGCCACTGCCCACCTGGAACCCTCCGTGAACCACCCTGGTTCGAGGATTGAACCCGAAGCCGCGAACCACCCTGGTTCGCGGATTGAACCTGAAGCCGCGAACCGTCCTGGTTCACGGGACGCCAATCAGACCGTGGACCACCCTGGTTCGCGGACGGCTTCTCCAGCCGCGTGGCACTTTCCCACGTGAAGGGCACCACCACCTATACCTCTTGGTGGCTCACCAAATACTTCAGTGTTCTCATTTCCAGAGCCTGGTAAAATCATTCTGATCTAGCCATGTCCTCCATAACTCCCTCATTGGCCTATTCATCAGCTTCGAGCCGAGGCCTCCACCAGATCTGTCAGATCCGCATGGTATGACTTTTAGGCGCATCAGCGTGCCATTTTGAGTTCATATACCCACGGTAAACAGGGTCAAAGGGGTTGCTCCGACCCTTGAGCAGATTCACGAGGCATTCCTGGGTTCACATTCCCACGGTAATGTGGAGTCTGAGCTCGGGAATCCCTTTTCTTCCCCTCCACTTGTTGAGGGTTCCGTGAAGATGGTAAAATACCCATCAGAAGGATGCCTTCGTGTACTGCAAGAGAGGAGATGGGCATAGGAGCAACCCCTTTCCCTCTCCCGCTGGGCTTTGTCGCCCCGGGCGTCCATCTCAGAGTAAGCCCCGACCTTGTAGGCCTCCTTTGAGTGTAAGCCCCAATTCATCACCCTGGGCCACCCTCATGCATAATCCCTACTCCTCTTCTCACGGACGCACCTTTCACGACGTGGCCCTATGGTCCCTACTGCCTCTTATTTCCCATACCGAGCATGACTCACGTGGGCTTAGAGTAAGAATCGACCATGACATCCTCCTATGGGCATCCTCAGAGTGTAAGCCCCAATCCATCATTCTGGGAATCCTCATAGTGTAAGCCCCAATCCATCATTCTGGTCATCCTCAGAGTGTATGCCCCAAGCCTAGGCGAACTACGTAGACTTTGATCCCTGCCTCCTAGATAGGGTATGTAGGAAGTCTCCCTGAGTTTCAAGCCCAACAACCGGTCGATCCGATCATCCCCACATTGGTTCACCGTGCCACTCATAGTGGTGCCTCAAGTGAGTTCCAACCATTCGGGGTCATTAATTCAGCGAGGGATGGTAATCCTCGGGCATAAATGATTCTGAACCCCTTCGTCCAGTTGACTGTTTCCCATCAAGGTTAAATCCGTGGATACTTTGTTTGGTCGAGAGGATGTGAAGTCGGGCTCATCGCACCCTTTGGGGGGGGGGGGGAATTATTTCCTGTTCCGGGACTCTCTTATATATTTAAGACGTATTCATATGTTCGCGAATCTTTGGTTTATACCCAAACATAATATCCAAGGATTTAACCTTGATGGGAAATGGTCAACTAGACGCAGGGGTTCGGGATCATTTATGCCTGAGGTTTACTATCCCTCGCTTGATTAATGACCCCGGAGGGTTGGAGCTCGTTTGAGGTGGCACTAGGAGTGGCGCGGTGAACCGATGTGGGGATAATCGGATCGGCCGATTGTTGGGCTTGAACCTTAGGGAGGCTTCCTACGTACCCTGTCTAGAAGGCAGCGATCAAAGTCCACATAGTTCACATAGGGTTGGGGATTACACTCTGAGGATTACCAGAATGATGGATTGGGGATTACACTCAGAAGATTCCCAGAATGATGGATTGGGGCATAAACTCTGAGGATACCCATAGGAGGATGTCATGGTCGATGCTTACTCTAAGCTCACGTGAGTAATGCTCGGTATGGGAAACAAGAGGCAGTAGGGACCAGAGGATCACGTCGCGAAAGGTGCGTCCATGAGAAGAGGAGTGGGGATTACGCATGAGGGCGGCCCAGGGTAATAAATTGGGGATTAAACTCTGAGGAGGCCCAGAAGGTTGGGGCTTACTCCGAGATGGATTCCTGGGGCGACAAAGCCTAGCAGGAGAGGGAAAGGGGGTCCTACTGTGCCCATCTCCTCTCTTGCAGTGCACAAGGGCTTCCTTCTGATGGGTATTTTACCATATTCAAGGAACCCTCAAAAAGTGGAGGGAAAAAAAAGGGATTCCTGATCTCATAATCCACATTATCGTGGAAAGGTGAACCCAAGAATGCTTTGGGAATCTACTCAAGGGTCGGGGAAACCCCTTTTCCCATGTTTATCGGGGGTATGTGAACTCAAAATGGCATGTTGATGCACCAAAAAGTCATACCTTGCAGATCCGGCGTCTCTAGCGGAGGCCTCGGCTCGGGGCCGACGAATAGGCCAATGAGGGAGTTGTGGAGGACCTGGCTGGATCGGAAGGATTTTAACTGGCACTGGAAATGATAACACCGAAGTATTTGGCGAGCCGCAGAGAGGTATAGGTGGTGGTGCCCTTTTCATGGGGAAGTGCCACGTAGCTGGTGAAGCCGTCCGTGAACCAGGGTGGTCCGCGGTCTGATTGGCATCCCGCGAACCAGGACGTTTCACAGCTTCAGGTTCAATCCGTGAACCATGGTGGTTCACGACTTCGAGTTCAATTCGTGAACTAGGGTGGTTCACGGAGGGTTCCAGGCGGGCAGCGGTGGCCAAGGGCGGTGCCGATCAGAGGCTCATTGGTCGGGGCTTCGCCTGCGTAGGAGGGTGCTACGCGGTGCAAATTATGGGAAAAGAGGCATAAACTCTTTGGTCCACGGGGAAGTCATCCACAGAGGGGGTATGGTTCGCGGTTCTCATTTTTTGTTATTTTAGCTTTTCGGTTCTCCAATTAATTATGCGTTTTCTGATTCCTTCTTAATTTATATACCTGTTGTGGTTCACGGATGGGAATTTCGCTGTTTGTGAAATCTGAAGCCTCCCTTCAACCGATCTTCTATCCCTTCGAATCTAATTCCATTTCTCCGATCCCCTTTTCTTTCCCCCTCAGTCTCCTTTTATAAAGGGTGGAACAGAATGTATTTGTGGCCATGCGACACCTTTTTCGGAGGCCCATAACCTGATTCACATCTGACATGGTCAATCCACGATTCACAGTGGGTATTGAATGCTTACCCCTCTCCGTGAGGCGAACTCAGGGAGTACTCCGTGGCTACGGAGGGTTCCACCTCTATTCCGCGAACGACATTAGGTGCGGCTTGGACCGGTCGACGCGGTCCGTGGTTCGGTCGGTTTGTGACGATGAACCGGACTGGCGCCCATCCTACCTTGCGACTATAGAGGCTCTCTACCTCCATTTCGCGAAGGACAATGGTTCGTAGAGGGGGTGCCTTGTAGTGCCTGTCCACATTGCGCCTCCATGGACCGGTTTGCGGACCGATCCCTTTTTTTTGTGTCTCTTCATTGATTATTTTTCCCAATTATTTTGGGGGATTTGGGTAAAAATTCCTTTGTAGATTTTTCAGGACCCTACAAATGCCCCCCATCGGAATGGGGTCCGATCGGAATGAAGAGGAGACCATTCCGATGCAAAGTGGTCCTGAAACTGAGATGGTTTGCGATAGAAAGGTGGACACGGTAGGGGACCATGTCTATAAATACGGGGAACCCTCACACATTTCCTTTACCGAATTCTTCGTGAAACCAGAGCTCATTCGCCTCCGCGTGTTTGCTCTTTCGTGAAGTGCCTTGTCCGCGAACTGGCAACAACCTCCACGAACCATTCCTTCTGTGCGGTCACCTTCATTCGCGAACTAACTTCCTGACCGTGAACCATTACTCTTAATTAATTAAAAAGTAAGTGATGGCGGGCTGCATAGGAACTTCCTTCACGGTTTTGATGCTCTGCAGACTAAAATATCTTGAACTTTAAAAAGTATCTGAGTCTTCCGAATAAACTCGGGATTGAAATTCTGCGGAGCAACTTGGTTCGCGTTTTTCTGGACAATGCTCTATAGGCCAGAGCTTTGCGGACTGATTTCGCGAAGGGCTGGTTTGCGGGATGATTTCATCGCGATCCATCCTTCATGTCCTCCTTGTGGACTTGATTATGAAGGCTCCTTAACCATTCATTTTGTACAAATTATTTATTCCAGACTGATTTCTCCCATTGTGCAGGGAGAAAATATGGTTCCCCCTCGTTCTACGCTAAGGCCTGCTGCAGAGCCCCTCTCAATCGGCTCAGAGAGACATTCAGATATGATTCTCAGAGCGGAGGGTGTCAAAGAGGACCCTAGTCGGTCCATCATTCTTAATGACAGTGAATTTAAGAACCTTCTCTCTTCGGAGCTTCTGAGTTATCCTTTATTCAATCGTCTCCCGCTCTGCGGCTTCGGTCTTCAGGATGACGTCCCTATCCCCCCTACTTTCGTAGGTCTCCCTTATCCTTTCATGGAAGCGCCTTCAAAATTCATTCAGGAAAACCATACCCGATCCGGGGAGATAATCTCTAATTTTGGTCTGATAGACACATTTATTCTGAGGGGCTCTGTCTGGACCCAAAGCGATCAGTGTACTCAAGGCTTTTATCAGAAATCTATCTTTACAGACTACCCATCTATTATCAACCTAGCTCGAAGGGATCCTGATGTGGGGTGGGTCTCCAAGTGGGATCTTCGGTCCGGTGGGCTCTTCTCAAACGATTGGGCTTAGGATTTCTGGGTCCATCATCATTTTCGGGAGTCTCTCGATTCACTAGAATCGGTCAACCTATACTCCGCAGTGTGGGCTTCCCAATTTGCTGTTTACACACCATCTTCGATCCTACCCGACATGTTCAGCCACTGGTGTTCAAGTACTAACACTTTCCACCTCGCCCACGGGGAAGTCAACATTAGTCTATGGGACATCTACCAGATAGAAGGACTACCAATTTCTGGCGAGATGTATGATGAATCTTTTCACACTCCCGCCGCATGGGACAACGTTGAACAGGTGCCTCTATTGGAAAAAGAGCTGCTGACCATGGTGGAGCAATCACCGGGTCAGGCCTTGCGTGCCCGTTTGCTTATTCCTTATAGCACTTGGATTGGGTTGTTTCTGAACACCACTGGTCCTATGCCGAATATTAAGCGTCCCAAGACTCATCCTTCCCAACAGTCACTAACCATTCAGGGGTCTTACTGGGAAGTTCTAGAAACAGGAGGCTACCTTTCATGGGGTTACAAGGTGCGCCCTAGTGTGTCTCCTATGCTCCGGTTGGACAATCTGTTTTCTATGTTTTTGAGCAGATGGATATTTCCTTCCTGGGATGTTAACCCAGGCGTCCAGGCCTGCACTTTGATGATGGAGTCCGAGTTAGCAGAGGGCCACTTGGTGAATTTAGCCATGCCCACTTTGTCTTGTATCTACGAGCTACTGAGCCACATGCAGGTGGGCAGGTCACCCTACCATCTAAGCGGGCCATTTCAATTTTTGTAATGTTGGGTGGCGGATCAATGTCGCTGTTATGAATATCGTCACAATACGACCATCCTGCTTCCTACCTTCCGGCCTACCCTATTGGATATAGCCAGAGTTTTTTGGAAGACACTCAGCTCTAGTGAAGTCCTCGATCTCCTGAGCAACTTCTCCCAGTTCATCTTCACTCCCTACCCCACCCCTTCTGGCGTCTTAGTTGACAACCGTCGGGGGAGCCTGAAGGAGCGCTCTTACATGGTCTCCCTGCGGGACGGGTTTCTACCCACACGGATCGACGGTGTTTCTTTGTGTGAGTTGTACGTCCCGTATCGATTTTCTCAACAGTTTGGGTGCATGAAAGTCCAAGTTTCCCTTCCCCCTTATCGGGCTCAAGGATTGCATCCAGCCATACTTCGTCAGTGGTGGCTGATGCTGATGTGGGAGGGATCTGATGCAAGCATTCCCCTGCCTGATACGGGTGCGGCTGCCAGCCATTCCATGGAGTACGCAAAAACATGGGTAAAATGCTATCTTGATGGGATCCTAGGGAAGGCTGTCCGACATGTTCCCAAATTAAGAGGTATGGTTGCTGCTACATCCACTACACCTTCCCCATCAGTTTTAAGGGTGGACCGACTAATGGCTCGTCGATCAAAGAGACTCAGAGAACTTACCTCTCCCAACTCTGCGGTGGCTGCAGTTCAAGAAAATTCATCCTTCTTATGCATTGATGAGGACGACCCTGTGGTGTCGGGTCCTAGCGAGACCATCCCGGAGGTTCCACCAGTCGATACCGGGCATAACAACTTGGTCCCCAATCTTGAACCGGGGTTAGGGGCTCCAGACTTTCCAGCTTCAGGGTCAACTTCTAGTGAGCACACATCCGCGCGAGCTTCCAATCCAGACTTTGTTCTTGTGTCGTCCAGTGAGGATACTAATGATCCTCATACCATGGTGGACCACCGGGCAGTGTACTGGTGTGCCTGGCCCCGAATCTATGAAATCATCACCGAAACCCCCTCAGTTGGAATGACAATGAAAACCAAATCTCTTCGTCAGCTCTTCCTGGGTTTGGGGTTGGGCGGATTTGACTATTGGCAGTTCCATTCTCTTTCTTGCCAAGTTGTCATGGTCCGCGAGGAAGCTGTCACTAATGAACACAATCTTTCTCACTTCGAGACCACTCATTGTGGGGATAGAACCTTGGAGGAAGCCACAAAAATTCTCCATCAACTGATATCACGGTAGGCAATCTCTCAAGATCAGGTGGCCATCCTATCCTCTGAGCTGCATGCATGCGAAGAACATGCCACGATGCTAAGGGATTAGTTATCGGCTATGACTGGTCGTCTTTAAGTTACTAGAAAAGGGATCAATGATCTTAAAACCGTAGTGGAGCGTATCCGTCTTGTGGTAGAGGTTGAAACCAGGGAGAATGCAGTGTTGGAACAATCTTGCAATGACCATCACCGCGCAGTTGTCAATCAGGTGGGGAGAGCAATTAGAGCTCCTTTTTAACTATCAGAGCTACTTTTGTATCCCCTGTTTTACTTACCCCTCTGTCCCCCCCTCCTTTATTTGTGTGAAGGAGAGACCCTGGCTTGTGGACATCCCCCCTTTTTTGTTAGAACGAAACACAGTCTCTGTTAATCACTCATTGCTGTGGAATTTTATTGTTACTTAGAACAATTGTTGTGAGAATAACAATTCACTGAATCATAACTAATCGTAACTCAGGAAAACAAGCTCTAATTTTTTCCTGGACCATGGGATCTAGTGAGCGCAGTATAAATATAACTAGGGTTTTATAGAAAAAACCTACAACCTTTTTGCCTTTTTTTCCTCCTTTTAATGCCCTGATTTTTCCTAGGCCCATTCGGTATGGGCCTAGCGGGTATACCCCGAATTTTTCTTAGGACTCCCTTTTTGGGTTTTCAGCCTAACAGGCTTTGTGCCTCTTTCTTCCGTGAGCGGTTTAAAGTCCATCTGATAAGACTATCACCACTGATGTTTTAGGTCAAATAGCTTTGACCAAATAAGGTGGGGTGAGGGCCCTAGTGGGGTTAAACTGATTAAAAGTTGTCTTAATACCCTTCAGACGCACGTGGGTGGAAACATGTGTAAATTTGAATGGCATGCAGGGCATGTCTCAGGGCATGGGAGTCGTGTCGGCGTACAGAGGTAGGAAGATCACTGCCTAAGTAAAACATTCCTTTGGTAGATGGGCCAGGGAAAATCAATATGAAGAGCCGCTGAGGGCATGATATGCATAGTCATACAAAGGTGTCCTTAAGCCAAAGGCTTATCCATTTCTGATGGCCAGGGTACCTCATGGAAGTCCGGCTTATGGAAACCACAATGGGTGGCTTGGAAAATTAAGAAAATCACCAGGGGTGGCTCGGAAGGGGAATGTGACATCTGAAAGTGGTTTGAGAACATCCGTATCAATCAGGAGTATGGAAGCAAGGATCCCGTCCTATGCAGTTATCTAGCGTAAAGGACGGTTGGGGCTTGGTGAAGTTTAAAGTCATGCAGCTGGGACATCGTCTGAAATGGAATGACTTCTCCTGGTTCTCGGCAATTTTGTCAAAGACATTCCTCCGCATTCAGGTAGGATTGTGGAAGAGGTTGTTAAACTGTAGCTCAGAGGGTTTCCGAATCCTAGGATAGAAATGGGGGATAAGAGGCCAAGAGGCGTATGGAGAGAAGCATCACCTAAGGAAATGTTGTCTTTGGTAGAAGGGCCAGGGGTGATCAATATGCAGAGCCACTGAGGGCATGGTATGCATAGTCATACAAAGGTGTCCTTAAGTCAAATAATATCCACTTCCGATAGCTGAGAAACTTCAAGGAAGTTGAGTTTTGGAACCACCAGGGGTGTTTTATGAGAGTTTGGATTTTTTCTTCTTCTAAGTACAGAGTATGGTTTATGATGAGAGGGTTCCTGAATATGGGGAAAATATCCAGACTAAACTTCCAGAGAACGGGTGAAATAATTCTTTCTCACACTGGTGTGAGGCGGTGGTTCGTGCAGGTCTGAACCGTGCACTGAAAGATGAAGAAAATCATATGTTTCTCATTGAACCAATGATGAGTATGACCATCTAGTTTATCATCGCGTGGTTGGGACATAATCCGTGAAGTTTGGCGTTATTCGGAAAGGACAAGAGGCATTTTTGAAGGTTGCTATGAAGTTTAACGTCATGAAGCAAGGACATAGACATTTTTGCAAAGGCTTCTCTTCATAAGAATGTAACTGGGATTGAATACCTCAACATTCCCCAGATGTGGAGGGGGTTGATTGGTGTAAATCATGGTTCCAGGGATTCTTGGATCAGGAAAGCTGATATGGGGACTCTGAGGCCGGTAAGCGTACGGAGCTAGGAAGAGCATCGTCTGTGAAAATCTTGACTTTGATGGATGAGCCAGGGGCTATCATTATGAAGAGCCTCTGATGGAATGGTATTCATAGCCATACAAAGGTGTCCACGGGTCGATGGATTTCCACTTCCGATAGCCATGAATGGTTATGAGGATCCACAATTATTCGGGCCACGAAGTCTGCCATTTGGTAGGGGAATGTCTGGACATGTCATGGATATCTGTCCCTGGTTTCTTGTTGAGTTTCAAAGATCCCCCTGCGCTGATCTTTTCTCTATTTTTTTACACGGGGTTGTGCCTTCAGTCCATGCAGTTTAACGTCATGCGGTAGGGATGAGGTACTCTTAGTTTATCGATCATAGAGCTCGGACCATTGGGTGACTATTTCTGCAATCACTCGAAGGATAACTAAGTCAATATGTTCTGATATACTTAGGACAAGGCAGGGGATGAAGGTTGTAAACTGAAACTTTGAGCTTTCTCAGATCATGAGGTATGGTGTGGGGGCTCTGAGGCTGGTAGGCGTACGGAGCTAGGAGAAGAACCACCCGAGGAAACTTGCATTTGATGGACAAGCCAGGGGCTATCATTATGTAGAGGCGCTGAGGACATGATATGAATAGTCCTACAATGGTGTCCCCAGGTCGATAACTTTCCACTTTTGATGGCCATGAATGATTATGAAAATCCATGATTACTCACAGTGTAGAGTTCAGCACGTGGGGATAATGGTGTCCGGGTATACAAGAATCATCTTCACCGCAATTTTTCATTGAGTCAAAGTATCCTAGTCCTGGCTTGATGTTTTTTGATGCAGGTCCCTATGTGAACCACTAGCAGACACACAGGCTAGCCAGATAGGGAAACCCTGGCAACACCTGAATGTGAAAAGGGGAACGAACTTGTAAACCACTTCACCGTAAACTTCTGGATCAAGAGGTATGGTATGGGGGCTCTGAGGCCAGTAAGCGTACGGATCTAGGAAGGGTGTCGCCTGTGGAAATCTTGCCTTTGGTAGACGGTCCATGGGATATCAATATGAAGATCCGTTGAGGGAATAGTATGCATAGTCGTACAAAGGTATCCACGGGTCGATGACATTCCACCTCCGATGGCCATGAGTGGTTATGAAGATCAATAATTATCCAGACCGTGGAGTCTGATGTATGGAAAGGATATATCCAAATGCGGAAGGAGTATCTCCACCTCGTATCGCCATGTGTCCTAAGTGGGTCGTGACGAAGTCCGTGCAGTTTAACGTCATGTGGTGAGGAAAAACTCCGTGCAGTTTAATGTCATTCGGTAAGGATGAAGGTGCCCCGACGTGAATGAAAAAGGTGGTCCGTGCAGTTTAACGTCACACGGTGGGGACTAATTCTGTACAATTTAATGTCATGCGGTAAGGATGATGATATACACCCCATGTAGGTCTGGTCCGTACATGGGGAAAGGGGCATTTTTAACATCATTGTCCATGCAACTTAACATCATGTGGTAAGGACGGGAAGTACACCCCGTGTCGGTCTAGATCGCACAAGGAGGGGAAAGGGCATCCCTTTTTTTAAAGGGGTTGGACCATGACTGGGGATCCTGGCGTCGCTACGTATCCTGCGAGGGAAGGAATCAAGCCGTACATAGTTCTCTGGAATGAGTACACACCGTGAAGGTCTGATCCATACACGGCGGGGGGGGGGAGGGAATTTTTTTATATTTTATTCAGGGGGCTGGGCCAAGTCTGGGGATCCTGGCGTCTCTACGTATCCTGCAAGGGCAGTAATCAAGTCGTACGTAGTTCTCTGGAATGAGAACACCCCGTGCAGGTCTGGTCCATACACGGGGGGAAAGAAGGAATTTTTTTTATTTTTTATTCTGGGGGCTAGGCCAAGACTAGGGATCCTGGTGTCGAATACGTATCCGGTGAGGGCAGGAATCAAGCCGTACATAGTTCTTTGGAATCCATGCAGTTTTGCATCATGCAGTGAGGATGGAGTCTATACAGTTTAACGTCATGAGGTTAGGACGATGGGAACACCTAGTGCAAGTCGGGTCCATACACGGGGGGATAGGCATTTTTTTTTTGTTTTTGTTTTTTTTTCTTTTTTTTTTGAGGCGGATGGACCAGGGCTTGGAATTCTGGTATCACTACGTATCCTGCAAGGGAAAGAATCAAGCCTCATGTAGTTCTATGAAATACGATACACCCTATACAGGTCTGGTCCGTATATAGGGGAATGGGGTGTTTTTAAATCACCTTGTTCGTGCAGTTTAACATCGTGCGGTAAGGATGGTCACCATGTAGTTTAACGTCATGCGGTGAGGACGTGGGCCATACAGTGTAACTTCATGTGGTCAGGACAAAGGGCCATACAGTTTCTCTACGAAATACTTCTTTAAGAATCTCCCATTCATAGGAGCAGTTGTAAATTGTCCCTCCATGGAGATCAGGGTATATGCTCCGTTGGAGTAGACCTTGTGTACAACATATGGTCCTTCCCACATGGGCTCCATCTTTGGAGGATTCTTGTCGGGTATCATTGGGGTCTGGAGGACTAGCACTAATTCTTTTTCCAAGAAAGACCAGAGGAATCTCTTTTTGTTGAAGGCTTGTGCGATCCGGTTCTGGTACACTTCCAGGTGGTGCAAAGTGTGCAGCTGCTTCTTTTCTAGATGTTCCAATTCACCTAGCCACTTTTCTGATTTCTCATCATCAGATAATCGATCACAGATGGCAACACAGAGTGGGGAAGTTGGAGTTCAATGGGCAGGACCGCCTCTGTGTCGTACACCAATGAGTGCGGGGTAGACCGAGTAGTGGTGCGGATTGTGGTTCGATAAGCCCACAATGCATGGAGGAGTTTATCCGGCCATGAATTCTTGTCTTTGTCCACCATTTTCTGGAGGATGTTGGATATGTTCTTGTTGAAAGCTTCTATCTGTCTGTTGACCGCTGCATGGTAGCGGGATGAGTGGATAGCCTTAATACCATACTCGTGGTATAGCTTTTCCAACTCAGTAGAGCAGAAATTGGTGTCATTTTCTGTCAGTATAGTATGAGGGACACCAAATCTAGTAATGATATTGGCCTTTACGAAGCTAACAATATTTCTTTCCCTGACTTCCTTGAGGGGTACAACTTCTGCCCATTTTGGAAAAGAGGTCGGTCGCCGTGATGATATACTTCAGCTGTTTGGTCGTGGTAGGAGGATATAGTCCCACGATGTCCATCCCCCAGATGGAAAATGTATAGGAGTACTTAGCTTGATGAAGTAACTTCGGGGGCTGGTTTATGAATTTGGAAAGAATCTGGCATGAGTGGCATTTTGTGGTAAAATGCTCGCAGTCTCGTGCCATTGTAGGCCAGTTGTACCTAAGCCTTCAAACCTGATGGGAAAGCTTGGTCCCCGGTTGATGTGCTCAACACGCTCCTGCATGTACTTCAGTCATGATGGTAATGGATTCTTCTCCGTCAATGAATCTGAGGAGAACTCCATCGAGGCCTCGTTTGTAGAGGACCTCTTGCTGAACTGCACTACCATATAGGACAAAATTGATTTTCCTTATCCATATTTGCTCTCATTCAGCCCTGTCTTATGGAAGCTCTCCTCATTGAAGGTAGTTCATGATGGGGGTCATCCAGCCAGTAGCAAGAGCATATGGCTCAGGGACCGGACTGAATTCGTGGATCTCTTCCGTCTTAGCATGAACAAATGGCAATACCATTCGACGATGAGAAATACTGATAACCGTTTCATCCCGGTCTAGGGCGGCTAGGGCTGTGTCCGCGTTGGCTAATGCATCAGTCTGAGCGTTCTGGGACTGGGGAATATAAGTAAATGTTGGTTCTGTGGAGAACTCGGCCATTAACCCTCAGACATGGTCAAACAAAGGGATCATCTCTTTCTTTTTAATATCATAGTCACCATTGACTTGCTTGATGACCAGCTCCGAGTATCCTTTTAGCTTAAGGTGTTGTAATCATGCCTGGAGTGTGGGTTATAGTCCTGCAATGAGGGCTTGATATTCTGCTTCATTGTTCGTACATCCCTCTGACTGGAGGAAGGAATACGGAAGAAATGCCTTTTCTGGGGACATGAGTATTAACCCCAAACCCACTTTGTTGAATCTGGGATCCTATATCCTCTTCCCGGTGGGGCTTCAGGACACGCCATCAAAGTACATTTCCCATGCTGGGAACTCCCCTTGAACAGAGAAGATATCTTCATCAGGTAGTTCAGCGTCCGGTGCAGTGGTCCCTGTTGAAGGGTGCTCTTCCAGAAATTCTGCTAATGCCTGGCACTTGATGGATTTTTGAGGCACGAACCGGATGTCGAATTGTTGCAGGATGACCGCTCATCGTGATAGGCGTCCGGTTAGCATCGGGCGACTGAGGATGTACTTGAGCGGGTTACTCCGACAGGTGATCCGAGCGCGGTCTAGACTTGACTACTAGGTCATCCATGTATCATTCAATGAATTTCCCTAAGAACAACTTAAAGATCCAATGCATGGCATGCTGATACGTGGCGCCAACATTCTTGAGACCAAAGGGAATGACCCTGTAACAGAATACCCCTTGAGGGGCCCTAAAGGTTTTGGCTTCTTCGTCTTCTTAGGCCATCCTGATTTGATTATATCCAGAATTGATGTCTATGAAGTATAGTGCCTCATACCCAGCCGTTTCATCAATTAATTACTCGGTGATTGGAACCGGGAAGTCATCTTTCAGACAATGCCGATTAAGGTCTCTGAAGTCAATACAGACACGGATTTTCCCGTTCTTTTTCTTGACAGGGACGATGTTGTCCAATCAAATGGGGTACTAGACTTCCCTGATGAAGCCTGCTTTAATGACCTTATCGACTTTAGCCTCTATCTGGGAAGCATGTGAGGGGTGTGTCCTTCTAGCGGCCTTTTTGTAGCCTCGGTGGTCTTATGGAAGACCCAGGTGATGTGTCGCTACCTTAGGATCGAGTCCTGGAATTTCCATGTAATTCCATGAAATGACATCCTAATGTTGCCTTAGGAAGGAGGTATATACCTCATGTTCCTCGGGAGACATGGCCGCTCTAATGAGAGTGGGCCTCGGGTCTTCTTTGGTACCCAAGTTTATTTCCTTGAGCTCATCCACAGTGGTGGAGATACCCTCATCAAATACGGGAGGTGAATATATGAGATCTCCCCCCTCTTCTTCTCCCAAGTCCTCATCCTCTTGATCTGACGAGGAGAGAGTTTTTGGTCTGAGCCTCTGAGGGTTTGAGGGAGAGGCATCGTGGGCATCCCTGCTTGAGTATTCGTCCCCAAATCGAGGGTCGGTAGGCATTCCCACATTGTTGTGATTGGACATCGTGGCTGAAGTCCTGAGGACATCTGAATGAAGGTCTAGACTCGAACTCCTACTCTCAAAATGGTTGATGGACAGGATATAATCTCTACCAAGCTGCCTGAGGGGGTCATCAGAGACCATTTCCAGGCCATTTGGAAAGGGGATACAATCGACAATGTCGATCAAAGGCTTCTTCTTCTTTTGATCATAGAACCTGGCGCCGATGTAATTTGACTTCGAGAGCTCGAAAGGGGCCTTGTCGGCGTGCAACGTCCCGCTTTGTCCATTGACACCGAACTTGATACACTGGTGGTAGGATGAAAGAATGACCATGTGATTTTGGAGCCATGGACTTCCCAGCAGGAAATTGAATGTTGTACTCTGCTGGACCACCAGGAATTCTATGTAGGCTACCAGGTCACCAAAATGGGTCTTTAGCTTAATCTATCCCATTGGTTTCTACTCACTCTTGTCGTAACCTAACAAATTTGTGGCTGAGGGAATTAGATCATCCTCACTGTAGTCCAACTTACGGAGTGTCTGTAGAGGAAGAAGGTTAACTCCAGAGCCATTGTCTATAAATACTTTTCAGATATCAATACCATTCAGTGTTCCAGACACATATAGTGGTCTAATGTGTCCTTTCATGGTGGTATCTTCATCCTGATTGGTGAAGGAAATCACCACATTGCATTCAGCCGGGCCAGTCTCCACCCAGTAAATCTTGGCGGAAGCTACCTCGGCTTGGAATTCCTGGGTGCTGATCAAAGCTTCGATAATCACCTCCCTATGGTCGGCTGACAAACCCAGGGCTTCCAGGATTGACAACTTGGCTGGTATAGATGCTAGCTGCTTGAGGATGTCATATTTTTTCTCCAGCGGTTGACGATTCTCCATTGGTGGGAGAGTCTTAGCGGGTGCTTTGGGAGCTGGAGAATTCGACGAGGAGGGACCGGCCACTGGGACGGATGTCGATGGTGTTCCCGCGTTTTGAGGAATTGGTCTGGACGGTCTGTTTGTATACACTAGGCGGCCAGATACTTGCTCCTCCTATGGTGGGTATCGTAGAATAACCGGTCTAGAGTGGCTACTTGTGGAGGTGGAGGGCCATTCTCTCTCCTGCTGAGTCTGCTGAAGGGCTCTCCCACGGGTTTCCACAATATTGGCGGTCTGGGCCGGGGTCCAACCATAGGGTTGGTTTCGTCCGCGGCTGCGCCTCCCCTGGTATCCTCTACCTTTGTGATTCCTCCTCCCAACTCCTTGTGCATGGAACTTGGTTTCGTAGTCATACCCTTCATCAGGGAATGATTCCATGAGTTGGATGACATTGATAGAACCAAATATTGGATCCTCATCCTCTGACAGGTCAACATGGTCGGTTGTATCTGATGGTGTCGTTTGGTGGGTCGGTGCCCGTGGTGCCAAATTCGAGGGCATGAAATCTTCCAGGGTCTAGACTAACCTTGTCCCCACCGCGGATTGCTCCTCTTGTGATTGTTTCCTCCTTCGACTCTGCCTGGATGACTGTCTCATAGAGGATTGTGAGGCCAATGCTATCAGCTCTGTGGCTTCAAGGGCTATTGGTGGAAACACTGAATACTGTAGTTGAGCTCGGAGTATGCCATCAGCTCAGTTGATAGTCTTCCGAGTCATCCAGTTATCAAATTTCTACCCCTGTTTGCTAGTTACTTTCTTCCAACCCTCCTCTTTGCCGAATTCGGTGGTAGAGATACTTGCCACATGTGCTGGGGGTGGTCCCAGATCGACTTGTCCAGAATCTACCATCCTATGCAGGAGGTCTTTGAATCCAAATCATTCTCGAATACAATTCCCCAACATCCAATGTAAGGGGCAGTAATCTGGCATGTCATCGCGTCCGACTTCTTCAGGTTTCCTTGGCTCCAGGAGGTGAAGAAAATTACAGTTCATGGTGGCAATGAAGTAGACACGAACTTGATCGTATCGGAATGAGTATACTTTTTGTCTTCGCTCCTCAAACTAGTTCCGCTTCGGTCCTCTCTGATCGTCTCGTTTAGGCAGGGGCGACCACTGCCGGGAGTCCTCAATTCTCTGGGCAATGGCCGACAGATGGCAGAAGCCAGTGGTGCACTCCACTGGTATGAGCGGTGATTGCAGCTCATCTCTAAGATTATAGATGCATATGGCTAGCATCTCATCTTGAGGAATTGGCCTATTCATAGAATAGGTCAGACCTTTCCATCTGGCGATGAAATCTGAGACCCTCTCATTCTCCCTCTGCTTGCAGTTCATGAGATCGTTGACCGTTGTTTTAGGCAGCATTGAGCTGAAGTGGAACATGAACTTCTGTCGAAGGTCCTCCCATCTCTTTATCTACTGGTCCGGCAAACTCGTACACCCGAAAAAGGCAGATCCTTTCATGGTCTGTATGAATCATCTAAGTTTCACTACTTCTTGTTGTTCCGGAGTCCCCATCATAGGGTCTCAATAGGATGCGTAGTGCATAAAAGGATGCTCAGGATCACCTGATCCATTGAATATGGGGAATACAGGGCTCCCAAAATTGGGTGGATGTGGTGTGTTGGTCACCCAATTTGGGTAAGGTTTCTGCTCCGGCTTTATCAGACCGCATCGTCCTTCCATCGCTTCCAGTCGAGCTGTTAATGCCTCGATGGTATTGGTGAGTCCCTGGTTTACATCCTGTTGGGCCCGGTCCTGGGAAGGCGTAGCCCGAGGTATTTCCTGAGGATCTGGATTGGCTGACACCAAGGGTGAATATTCTATTTGGGGTACCCTCGTAGGGTTCGGGCGTACTTTCTCTGGTTGCCTCATAAGTGGAGGGAAATCCTGGTATTCGTCCGGATCCACATCTAGGTAGCTGGACGACCCAGGCGCCTCATTAGGCAAGAGCCCTGATCGTGCTTCGTTTTCCCGGGAAAGCCTTATCCTTTGAGGTGAACTTTCCGGGAGTGCATGACGTGGCTCTTCTTGGGACGCACTTTCAACAAGGTGGTTCCTCTATAGCAGATCGGCATTAAGCCGCCTCAATTCTTTCATCTCTTCTTCCTATCGAGCAAACCTCTCTTCGAGCGTGAGTAGCTCGTTTTTATCGAGAGAGGGGGATGGGATAAGGGTAACTGTTCCATTGTTCTTGTCCTTTTTGGAAGCTCGCAGGGTAGGTGGAGGGAGGTTAGTTGAAGGGGAGGCCATATTTAAAGTTGCCCTCTGGTTTTTGGTGTGTACACCTGGGGGTTCATTGTGAGTCACAGCTTGACCAGAACCGTCATCTCCCAACCTGTCTGGATTTGAATTTTCTTCGGTGTTACCCGTGGGGTTAGCCTCTATGGCATTAATGAACGCATATTGCGGAGTGGAGGGGACTTCATCTTCCAAATAAGAAGAGGATCTACCGCATCTTTTGGTGGCCTTCCCTCTCATGACCTGGGATTGCCCTCACCCTTCTTGGAGAAGGGTGACGTGGAGAGTTCTTTGATGTGACCTTATGGTGCGCCTTACTCTTGAGTCTCTTCCCAGATTTATTGGTCTTATGGGGGATTTTTTTTTTAAAATACCACCATCCCAATATGCTGGGGTTTACCCTGGATTGCGGTAGTGGCTACGGCTATTGAGACCTGCCTAATCTCATGTGCCCCCAGCCAGGGGTGAACCGGATCTGGTGCCGAATTCACCTGTGGATCATTCCCTTCTAGGGATGTAGGCAGAGATAATTGATTCTCCTCTCTTAGGAGAGAGGCCTGCTGTATGCTCTCGGTGGCCTGATTCAGGAGTTTTTGAATGGCTCATTCCCGCCGGGCCTGACGCTTCTGGGAATTACTCGAGGCCCGACTCTGTTGGGTGTGTTGTCTTTTCTGAACAGGGGGTCCACCCGATTTCTGTCTCGATGTGACGACGTCGCAAGACACCATGCCAAACGGGTTCTTCTGGGCAGGGAGAGGAGTGAAATGCAGAGCTCTGTGTTCCCCCCAACCCCTAATATAGACTCCCACTAGAGCGTCACCGATGAGGCGGCGTAGCTGGTGTAGTGCGCGGAGGCAAGCTGTTGTACCTCTCGTACCCCTCGTGGTTTGATTTTCATGATCACAATCACTCACTTATTTATCTAATCCTCTTTCAAGTGTTTTTGGATGATAGGAATCATTTCAGGTTACCAAGGAATTGGGCCAAGCAAGCTGAAGCCAATAAAATAGCAAAGTGCACTGTTTTCATATGCACCGGCCAACCGGTGGCTCAGCACCGGCCAGCCAGTAATGCCTGGGCAGAGAGTCTCCTCACTGTCCAGAGCACCGGCCAACCAGTGGCCTCGGCACCGGCCATCCGGTGGAGCCCAGACAGAATGGAAAGCTACTGTCTTGCCACCGGCCAACCGGTGGCCTCACCACCGGTCAGCCGGTGGCGCCTGGACAGAAGCATCCACCCATCTCCAAGGCACCAGCCAGCCGGTGGCCCTGTACCGGTCAGCCGGTGGAGCCAGTCAAACTAGCCGTTGGGCTTTTGACCAGCCTGTCCACTTGGCCTCCAACGGCTCCGAAAGCCTCTCCAACGGCTCCAAAGGCCTCTAACGGCCATATGAGGGTTCCCCCTCTATAAATAAAGGACCTTGAAGCCACTGATCTATACCGGAACCATTACCAAGCCACGGAAGCCCACGGGACACATTTTGATCATTTGGCGAACCTCCGGCGGATTGCTCCAAGGGAACCCCACTTGCTCCAACACACTTCCACATCCAAGGAGCACCACCAAAGATGCTTGGGAGCGCCCTTCATCAGCTCCATCAATCCATTGGCGCCCAAGACTTCCCCATTACGGTTTTTTATTGCTTTATTTATTTTGAGCATCAAATTGGGTTTGTGCCTACAAACCCCAATCCATTTCTCTTATACTCCATTCTTTTGGGTTTTCACATCACCTTGAAGGTGTGAAGAGGTTAGTCAAGCCTTCCCTTTTAAAAGGCTTGAATCATAGGTGAGCTAGCCTTCACCTGTAAGAAGGCTAGTGGGTTCTTGCTTAACCATTGAAAGCAAGTGGGTTCTTGCATAAACAACAAAAGCAAGCTGTAATAGGTTCTAGACTAACCTTAAAGTCTAGTGGGTTTCTTGCTAAAACCAAAGCAAGCGGTAGTAAATCTCTCAACGGTTGAGTTGGGAGCGGAGACGTAGGCTTGGATTTAAGCCGAACTCCGTTATCAATTTTGTGTCTTGCCTATTTTATTTCCGCTGCACTTTTAACTTTGATTTTAAATTGTTAATTAATTTTTAAAAGGAAATTCACCCCCCCTCTTTCCATCACTTCCTTTCTTTCTCCGCCCAACAATTGGTATCAGAGGAAAAATTTGAGTAATACCCTAACCGGTTTCAAATTCAAGATCTCTTTTGATGGCTTCAACCTCTTTCGCCCCCGAAGGCTATTCTTTGGGTCGTTCTCCATTCTTTGATGGAACCGACTACACTTATTGGAAAACCTGCATGACCACTTTTCTTAGAAGCATTGGTTATCCCATTTATAAAATTGTCATGCATGGTTATTCTTTATCTTCTCCCGATGAATCCAAATGGACTCAAGCTGATATTAAAAATTTCGAGCTTGATGGAAAAGCCATGAACGCTCTTCATTGCGGCCTTGATCGTAATGAATTCAATCGAGTTTCCACATGCACCTCCTCACATGAAATCTGGAAACTTTTGGAGGTTACCCATGAGGGGACCAACAAAGTCAAGTATACTCGATTGGATATGTATCGCCAGGATTTTGAGTCTTTTACCATGCACCCACATGAAAATATTTCTGATATGTTTACTCGTTTTACTTACGTTTTCAATGGAAGAAAATCTCTTGGAGATAATATTTCTGCAGAAACGATGGTCAAGAAGATCCTATGGATCTTACCAAGCTCATGGGCTCCAAAGGTAACGACAATCCAAGAAGCAAAAGACATCAAGAACATGCCGGTAGAAGAGCTCATCGGATCCCTCATGACTTATGAAATCACCATGAGGAGGCAAGCTGAAAAGGAAGGAAAACCAATCAAAGTTCCAAAGAACATCGCCTTCAAAGTTCAACAAGAAGAAAGCTCCTCCTCCTCATCATCTTCCTCTTCAAGCGGCGATTCCGAAATGGAGAACCTTGCCCGCAAAATGCACAAGTTCATGAAGAAGCACAAGAAAAAGGAATCCCGCAAGGCTCGAAAGGAAAAACACGATGAAAAATTCGAGCCCGAGGTAACATGTTATGGGTGTGGCAAGAAAGGCCATTACAAGCCCGATTTCCCACTCAACAAGAAAAAGGCCAAGCAAAAGGAAAAGAAGAAGGCATTCAAGGCCACATGGAGCGATAGCTCCACATCCGACTCCTCCTCCTCCTCAAGTGACAACGGTAACAAATGCCTAATGGCATTTCATGAGGTAACCTCTTCCGACTCCTCTTCCTCTTGTTCTTCAAATTCTTTAAATCATTTATCCTATGAGGATCTCCAACATGCGAGAGATCAATTAGAGGAAGGTTTTCACGAACTTTCTTCAAAATTTGTTGCTTTAAAAAAGAATTTCAAAAAACTCTCTTCTGAAAAAGAACAACTTCTCAAAGAGAAGGAAGAGTTGACCCTCAAAATCCAAAACCTTCCCGATGTTGATTCCATGGAATCAACATTCAATGATTTAAGGGAATCTCTTGCCAAGTTCACCCAAGGGGAACAAAATCTGACCAAACTCTTAGGTTCCCAACGCGTATCTAGAACCACCCAAGGGCTTGGCTATTCCAAGCAAGCTTCCTCTTCCCATGCACCTACTATTTTTGTAAGGGAGAGCTCTCAATTTAAATTTTGCAATTATTGTAAAAAACCCGGGCACTTAATTTATGAGTGCAATTGCAAAAATGCCCGGTATGGAAGGCCCAAAACTATTTCTTTTAATGATGAATTTTTTAGGAGAAGACCCGCCACTAGACAAGTATGGATTGAAAAATCCCTCTTAGCGAGTCTCTCCGAGCCAAAATTTGTCTCGGTTCCAAAAACCTCTCCCCGGTGATTTGTTGTTTTTATTTAGGGGGAGTTAGGATCGTTTAAGCCCTTTTGATTTCAATTTCAAAATTTTCGATTCCAACATTCAATTTCAACACTTGGTATCAAAATTTTCATTTCAAAATATTGAATTCAAATTTTTCATTTCAATTTTCTTTTCAAAACTTTCAATTCAAACTGTTATTCAAATTTTCATTCAAAACATTCAATTCAAACTATTATTCAATTTTTCATTTCAAAATTTTTGATTCAAAACTTTCAATTCAAATTTCAAAAATTTCAATTGGTTTAAAATCTCCATCATGTTTTCAACTTTTCCCTCAATAAAGTTTTATGCCCCGTGCTATTTTGATAATCACAAAGGGGGAGAAATTCTTGGTTGATTGGGGGGAAAATCTTTGCTTTCTTTTCAATTAATCCTTTAAAGCATGCCTTTTTTTTGTATTTTACATTGATTGTTTTGGTGATTGTGATCATCAAAATAGGGGGAGATTGTTGTACCTCTCGTACCCCTCGTGGTTTGATTTTCATGATCACAATCACTCACTTATTTATCTAATCCTCTTTCAAGTGTTTTTGGATGATAGGAATCATTTCAGGTTACCAAGGAATTGGGCCAAGCAAGCTGAAGCCAAGAAAAGAGCAAAGTGCACTGTTTTCATGTGCACCGGCCAACCGGTGGCTCAGCACCGGCCAGCCGGTAGTGCCTGGGCAGAGAGTCTCCTCACTGTCCAGAGCACCGGCCAACCGGTGGCCTCGGCACCGGCCAGCCGGTGGAGCCCAGACAGAATGGCAAGCTACTGTCTTGCCACCGGCCCACCGGTGGCCTCACCACCGGTCAGCCGGTGGCGCCTGGACAGAAGCATCCACCCATCTCCAAGGCACCGGCCAGCCGGTGGCCCTGTACCGGTCAGCCGGTGGAGCCAGTCAAACTAGCCGTTGGGCTTTTGACCAGCCTGTCCACTTGGCCTCCAACGGCTCCGAAAGCCTCTCCAACGGCTCCAAAGGCCTCTAACGGCCATATGAGGGTTCCCCCTCTATAAATAAAGGACCTTGAAGCCCCGGATCTATACCGGAACCATTACCAATCCACGGAATCCCACGGGACACATTTTGATCATTTGGTGAACCTCCGGCGGATTGTTCCAAGGGAACCCCACTTGCTCAAACACACTTCCACATACAAGGAGCACCACCAAAGAAGCTTGGGAGCGCCCTTCATCAGCTCCATCAATCCATTGGCGCCCAAGACTTCCCCATTACGGTTTTTTATTGCTTTATTTTTTTTGAGCATCAAATTGGGTTTGTGCCTACAAACCCCATTCCATTTCTCTTATCCTCTATTCTTTTGGGTTTTCACATCACCTTTAAGGTGTGAAGAGGTTAGTCAAGCCTTCCCTTTTAAAAGGCTTGAATCATAGGTGAGCTAGCCTTCACCTATAAGAAGGCTAGTGGGTTCTTGCTTAACCATTGAAAGCAAGTGGGTTCTTGCATAACCAACAAAAGCAAGCTGTAATAGGTTCTAGACTAACCTTAAAGTCTAGTGGGTTTCTTGCTAAAACCATTAAAAAGCAAGCGGTAGTAAATCTCTCAACGGTTGAGTTGGGAGCAGAGACGTAGGCTTGGGTTTAAGCCGAACTCCGTTATCAATTTTGTGTCTTGCCTATTTTATTTCCACTGTACTTTTAACTTTGATTTTAAATTGTTAATTAATTTTTAAAAGGCAATTCACCCCCCCTCTTGCCATCACTTCCTTTCTTTCTCCGCCCAACACAAGCTACCTCTATATTCCATTTGCACCTCTCGGGGCGTTGTTGTCGCATCGAGGAAGGAGCCACTAGGTCAATGTGATGCAGGAGTTACCCTATCATCTTGACGTGGTCTACATACCCTTCATAGGTCAGGAATCTCGATTTTAGCTGGTGGAGGGTTGTCCATATATTATGGCGGATGTCGCGTGTGCATTCTTCCGACAAATCTCTGGTTATATCGTACTGATAGGTGGTTGTGGGCCAAAACATAACTGGTATATCATTATTGGCCAGTCGTTTCCTCCGGTATAGCATATCGGAATATTCCTCCGCCAGTGATTCCTCTACCTGGTCCGCCAAACTAAGGCTCTCACTATAGTCAGAGGCAGTGGGACCAGTAGGTATCAAATTGTCTTGTGGGTGATTCAGAGGTGGTATGGAAGATGAACGCGGCCCTGGAACAGCTCTTGATCGAAGAAGGGAATCGTTAGCAACAAGCAGTGAATCTGACATGCTCGATCCCATCCTTCTGAGTGCCTCGGCATACGAGGGCCTTTCGGTGCTTGATTCGGTAGGAGGAGGACCTTCATATCGATATAATATGTCATTGTGGGGAGGACCTTCACAATGATGGTCGTAATGGTGAGGACTGCCATTGCTTCTTGATGCTTCACTGCATAGAGGACTTTTGCAGTGCACACCCTGTTGAGAACCTCCAAGGGATGTTGCAGCAAGGGGAGGACCTTCTGGCTGCATAGCATTGTTACGGGGAGGACCTTCTCAACAACATCCATTATGGTGAGGATGACCATCATGGCTTGGCGTTCGACGCGCATCCTAGGGAGGACCTTTAGGACACGTCACGACAAGGGGAGGACCTTCTTGTTGCTTGGGGCCATTGTGGGGAGGACCTTCGCAATGGAGTCCATGGTGGCGAGGATTACCATCACAACTGCGGCAATGGCGAGGACTACGATTACTGCTGCTGTAGGGAGAATATCTACGGGATACATCTTGGGAAGGGCCTCCAGAATGTACCGCAATGAGGGGAGGACATTCTCATTGCTCTACGTCTCTAAGGGGAGGACCTCCATTATTAGGGTGGCGAGGACTACCACCATGACCTGATTCCTGGATGCGTGGAGTTCCATTGCAACGTAACCCCTGGGGAGGACCTTCAGGGCATGCCACGACAAGGGAAGTTCCTTATTGTTGTGATGAGACGTCACTACAAGGAGGACCTCCGTATTTGTGACTATGATAGCGAGGACTACCGTCATAATCTGTGGTCCCAATGCATGGAGAGTGATTGTAGTGTATACCCCAGGGAGGACCTTCAGGGTGGACTGTAGCAAGTGGAGTACCTTCTTGCTCCTCAATCATCTAGTCATGTGGATGGTTTCCGTGACTCGCATCAAGAGAGAATCTCTCGTGACCGATCGTTATATGCCCGCGCGTGAGGCCCCCACGGGTGCTCTGGGGAGGACCTTTAGAGCTGCTGGTAGCACCATTGCGGGGAGGACCTTTGCAACTGATACTGCCACTCCCATAATATGGTAATGGGTGGTCGGGTTTTTGAGCCTTTTATGCGTGCTTAGCGGTGTCGGAATCCCCAGCTTCCAGCAGAGTGGGGTCATGAACCCGCTCTTTATTTTCCAGATGCCTTCGGTGCGTTCAGGGCGCTCTTTTGCGGGTAGTGGGGATCATCTGTTGTCGAAAACGGCCTTCACCTCCTTTGGGTCCGTATATAATTGGGTCCCATGATGTTGTCGGGATGTGATAACGAACATCTTGACTTTTAGCAGGGATATATGACTGCTCTGGAGCATCCACCATGATGGATGGGTGTCCCCCAGTTGGAACGAGTGAAGCTGCTTGATCCAATTGCCCTTGCGTCGTGGAATATAGTCGGCGACCCTCCTGGGATGAATCAGGGATGTAAATCTGCTCCGAGGCGGCTATTTCATCTCTTAGACGAGTCACCTCAATTGGGGAGATGGGCTCACGGACCCGAGTCCTTGCTGTTGCCGCTGATGCGATTACATGCTAGCAAGTCTGAAAGATATGATCTGGGATCGATACTTGCTCCTTCATCATTGCCAGGATATGTAGAGAGACATCTTTGGTTGGAACGGGTATGAAGGCCCATTCTGGTATCAGAGTAGGAATATCCTGCTCCAGTCCTCCAGTTGTCAGTGGGTACTGACAATTCTCTTGTGTTGGGGTAGGTGAACTAATCTTCCCCTGTACTAGGATACACCGGTTTCTCTCTCCATTTTCCGCCACATCAGGGTGGCGGAATTTACTTGCATCCGCAAGGAGCTCGCCCTGCATATATTGGTTTCCCACCATATTGAGTTGGTGGCCTTTGTTGGCGGGGAGACGTGCCTACCTATGATTTGGTGCCACATCTGGGTGGAAGGATTTGTTGATCGCCACCATATCAGAATGGCGAGCATCTGAAGAAACTGTCGGGAGTTGGTCCTGCAGGTGCTGGGTCGCCACCATGTCAGGTTGGTGGGCTTCATGACCCTGGGCAAAGAGAGGTGCCTTCCTAGAAAGTGTCGTCCTGCATGAGTGACGGGCTTGATGGAGCTCAACGAGGATGTGTGCCGGCTCGTATGATGCTTCCATGTCTGGATGGTGGGCTTGGGAGGAGCGAACATGTGTAGGTGCCTGTTCGTGGTACGTCTCCATGGCGAGGCAGTGGAGATCCTCCTCAGGGAAAAGGGTGATGACCGGTCCCCGAATATACGTCTTCCACCCTTGTCGGGCGGTCCGAGGTGCCAGAGCTCAGGGAGCATTGGCCTGAATCCTCAGGGAGATATCCTCCTCGGTGCGAGGATGTCGAGTCGCTGCGTGACCACGTTGATGTCTTCCGGCGGGGCCCTTGGAACGGAACCCCCGTTCGGTGGGAATGAAGTCCTCAATGTCGACCTCATCCACCTCCCTAAGATAATAGAGGTATGCATTGTCCCGCTCTAGGGATAGACTCCCGAAACGATTGGAGACAGTGACAGGGGCTGTCTGGATCCACCTTTGTGGTCGCTGTTGGGCAGGTGACTGGTGAATCTTGACGGATTGGAGGGCATGCATGGCCGCCTCCATAGTTGGGAGAGTACTGTTCATGTGATACTCTCAGATCAGTGCATCCGAAACCCAGCATTGAAGATGCTGGGTGGGTGACGGGGTCCTCCGTTGTTGAGGAATTCCCGTCCTTGCATCGTTGGAAGCGTGCACTTGTGAGTTCCTTTTCAATTCCATTGGATCGAAGGGAGTTCTAAAAGTAGTTCCTGCGAAACATTTTAGAAAATACAAGCAGAAAACCCATCAAATAAGCATATCTTAATCCCATGCGTAATTGATGACCTCTCTTGGCCCTCGTTTGGAGCGTAAGGGGGAACTGGGTGAGATTAAGTTGAATCCATCATGTTTGGTTAAAGATTCACGTCGGGTTCACAATTTTTTGTTTCATTCTGGTCTCTGGCCACGAAACACCCAACGGCTCTGTATCCAATGATTGATGGACCTGCTTTCTAAAGGCAGGAGTTCACCGGATGGTCTGACCAGCGAATCTTAAGAACTCACATTAGTCGAGCGGATGGGAAGTCGGTCTCATCGCATCCTTTTGGGGGGGGGGGGGAATTATTGCCTGTTTCAGGACTCTCTTATATATTTAAGATTCACTCATATGTTTTTGAATCTTTGGTTTATACCCAAACATAGTATCCATAGATTTAACCTTGATGGGAAATGGTCAACTGGACGCAGGGGTTCAAAATCATTTATTCCCGAGGTTTACCATCCCTCACTGGATTAATGACCCCGAAGGGTTGGAACTCGCTTGAGGCAGCACTAGGAGTGGCACGGTGAACCGATGTGGGGATGATCGGATCGACCGTTTGTTGGGCTTGAACCTCATGGAGGCATCCAACATACCCTGTCTAGGAGGCAGGGATCAAAGTCCACGTAGTTCGCATAGTCTTGGGGATTACACTCTGAGGATGCCCAGAATAATGGATTGGGGCTTACACTCTGAGGTTGCCCTGAATGATGGATTGGGGATTACACTCTGAAAATTGCCATAGGAGGATGTCATGGTCTATGCTCACTCTAAGCCCACATGAGTCATGCTCGGTATGGGAAACAAAAGGCAGTAGGGACCAGAGGATCACGTCGCGAAAGGTGCATCCATGAGAAGCAGAGTGGGTCTTATGCCTGAGGGAGGACCAGGGTGATGAATTGGGGCGTACACTCTGAGGAGGCCCAGAAGGTCAGGTCTTACTCCGAGATGGACACCCAGGGCGACAAAGCCCATCGGAAGAGGGAAAGGGGGTCCTCTTGTGCCCATCTCTTCTCTTGCAGTGCATGAGGGTTTCCTTCTGATGGGTATTTTACCATCTTTGAGGAACCCTCAACAAGTGGAGGGGCAGAAAAGGGATTCCCGAGCTCAGACTCCACATTACCGTGGGAATGTGAACCCAGTAATGCTTCAGGAATCCTCTCAAGGGTCGGGGAAACCCCTTTTCCCCTGTTTACTGGGGTTTATGAACTCAAAATGGCGCACTGATGCACCTGAAAGTCATACTACGCGGATCCAGTGGCTCTAGTGGAGGCCTCGGCTCGGGTCTGACGAATAGGCTAATGAGGGAGTTGCGTAGGACCTGGCTAGATCAGAAGGATTTTACCTGGCTCTGGAAATGAGAACACCGACGTATTTAGTGAGCCACCATGAGGTATAGGTGGTGGCACCCTTCGCGTGGTAAAGTGCCACACAGCTGGAGAAGCCGTCCGTGAACTAGGGTGTGCCGCGGTCTGATTGGCGTCCCGCGAACCAGGACGGTTCGAGGCTTCAGGTTCAATCCGCGAACCAGGGTGGTTCGGAGCTTTTGGTTCAATCCGCGAACCAGGGTGGTCCACGGAGGGTTCCAAATGAGCAACGGCGGCCAAGGGAGGTTACGGTCAGAGGCTCATCGGTCAGGGCTTCGCCCGCGTAGGAGGGTGTTACGCAGTGCGAAAGATGGGAAAAGAGGCATAAACTCCCTGGTCCTCGGGGAAGTCATTCGCAGAGGGGGTATGGTTCGCAGTTCTACTTTTTTATTATTTTTGGTTCTCGGTTCACCAATTTATTATGCGTTTTACAATTCCTTTTTAATTAATATACCTTTTGTGGTTCGCAGATGGGAATTTCTCTATTTGTGAAATCTGAAGCCTTCCTTCAACCGATCTCCTATCCCTTCTAATCCGATTCCTGTTCTCTGATCCCCTTTGCCTTCCCCTTGGTCTCCTTTTATTGAGTGCATAAAGTAATGTATCTTTGGCCACGTGACACCTTTTGCGGTGGCCCATAACCCGATTCACAACTGAATTGGTCAGTCCGCGATTCGTGGTGGGTATTGAATGATTCCCTTCCTCCGCGAGGCGAACTCAGGGAGTATTCTGCGGCTGCGGAGGGTTCCTCCTCTATTATGCGAACGACAGTGGGTGCATATTGGACCAGTCGATGTAGTCCATGGTTAGGGCAGTTCATGACGGTGAACTGGACTGGTACCCATCCTACCTCACGACCGCAGAGGCTCACCGCCTCCATTTCGCAAACGACAATGGTTCGCGGAGGGGGAGCCTCATAGTGTCTGTCCACGTTGCGCCTCCATGGACCGGTTCGCGGACCGATCCCTTTTTTTGTGTCTCTTCTTTGATTATTTTCCCCAATTCTTTTGGGGGATTTGGGTAAAAATACCTTTGCGGATTTTTCAGGACCCTATAGTGTATTTTAAGGTTTTCTATATTTTGAGGTTTTTTGGGGTTTTATGTTTTTTTAGTGTTTTAAGGTTCCTTAGGGGTTTTCAATGTTTCTTGAGTTTTTTTTAATTTTTTACGATTTTTAGGGACGCTTTAAAATTTTATAATTTTTTAGGGTTTCTTGTCATTTTATGGATTTTTTGTTTTTTAGGTTTTTTAGTCTTTTATGCTTTTTTTTTGGATTTTAATGGTGTTTAGTGTTTTTAAATTTTTTGGGGTTTAAAGGGTTTTTATAAATTTTAATGGGTTTTATGGTATGATTGGGTTTTTATGGATTCAATATTTTTAGTTTTTTTGTTTTTTGTGTGTTTTTGTTTCTTCTATGATTTTTTTTGAATTTATTACGTTTTTGACATTTTTAATGGTATTTTGGTTTTTATGTTTTTCTTAGGGTTTTAAAGGTTTTATATTTTTAGATATTTATATGTATTTTTTATGATTTTTTTCATTTTTCATGATATTTAGGAATTTGGAGGTTTTAAGGGGTTTTGGAATTTTTAGGGATTTTAGGGTTTTTATCTTTTTTAGGCTTTTAGGGTTTTTTTTTGGTTTTTGAGGGTTTCTTATAGTTTTCTGGGGTTTTGGGTTTTTTACATTTTTATGGATTTTTAGTACCTTTTTAATATTTTTTGGTTTTTAGGGTGTTTAGGTATATTGTGAGTTTTATAGTTTATTAGGGTTTTAGGGTTATAAGCTCTTTTATTATTTTATACGTTTTTAGTGTTTTTAGGTTTTTAAGGTTTTCTTCTTGATTTTCATATTTTTAGGGTTTTTTCATTTTTTATGGATTTATATGATTTAGAGGGATTTAAAGGGTTTTTAGTGGTTTCTAGTTTTTATATTTTTTATGGGATTTTGAGTTTTTTTTGGTTTTTAATGATTTTTATAGTTTTTTAAACTTTTAGGGGTCTAAGGTATTTTCAGAGTTTTTAGCGGTTTCTTTAGTTTTAAAGGATTATATTATTTTTAAGGGTTTTGGTGGGTTTTATGGGTTTTCTATGTTTTTTTTGGGTTTCAAGGGTATTTTAGTTTCTATAGTATTTTTAGGTTTTTAGTAGTTTTATGTGTTTCAATATTTTTTATTATTCTTATGGTTTTTTAGGTTTTTATGGGTTTCACATTTTTAGATATTTTAGGACATTTGTATGATTCTTTTGGGTTTTTATGATTTTGTGGTTTTTTTGGGTTTTTAGGGGTTTTAAGGGTTTTTATGTTTTTCATACATTTTATTTTTTAAAAATTTTAATGATTTTTTTAGGGGTTTTATAGGGTTTTACATTTTTTGGTATTTTCACGGTTTTTAGTTTTTTTATAGTTTAATGGTTTTTTTATTTTAATTGAAATTTTTAGTATTTTAATTGTTTTTAAATATTTTAAACTCTTTTACGGGATTAAAGATATTTTATTGATTTAGGTGGTTTTAGGGTTTTTATGGATTTGGGTTCTTAAGGTTTTTTTGGGGTATTATGTTTTTTGGGGATTTTAGGGTCTTTTATTGCCTTTTGGTAGTTTTAGGTTTTCTATGTGTTTTTGTGTTTTTTGGTTTTATGTTTCTCTTAGGGGTTTTATGGTTTTTATGGTTTATTTTTGTTTTTAGGGAATTTTTGAATATTTTTATTGGTTTTATGGATGTTAATGAATTTTATGGATTTTAGGGGTTTAAAGGTTTCCTAGGGTTTTTTTATAATTTTTTTGGTTTTAAGGGTTTTACATGCTTCTAGGTTTTTAAGGTTTTCTTACAGTTTTTTGGGTTTTTTACATTTTTATGGATTTATAGGGATTTACTTTATATTTTTATGGTTATTTAAGGTTTTTATGGATTTTGAGGGTTTTATGGGTTTTGAGGTTTTAATGGTTTTTTTCATTTTGAGGCGGGGAGGGGGGTTCGAGCTTTTTTAGAGATTTTCTTATTTTTTTTAATTTTTTAATATTTTTAAGGGTTTAACATGTTTTTACAGTTTTGATAGGGGTTTTAGTGTTTTATGACTATTATGGTTTTTATAGTTTTAAGGGGTTAATTGGTTTTATAGGTTTTTATTTTCATTTTGGGTTTTTGGAGATTTTAGGTTTTTAGCAATTTTAAGTGTTTTTAGGTTTATAGGTTTTGGTTAGGTTTTTTCAATGTTTTTGTTTTTTAATTTTTAGGTATTTTAGGGTATTTTATGATAGTTCTGTTTTTAGAGTTTTTATAATTTTTTAAGGATTTTATGTCTTTAGGGTTTGTTGGGTTTTATGTTTTTATGGGTTTTATGTGTTTTAATGTTTTTATGATTCTCTTGGGATTTAAATGATTTAAGGGTTTTTACATTTTTAGGTAATTTTTGGATTTTTTAGGATTTTCATGTATTTTATGGTTTTTAGGGATTTTGATGGTTTATGGGTTTTTAGGTGGTATTTCAGGTTTTTATGGTTTTTAACATTTATATATTTCTTATTGGTTTTATGTGTTTAAAGGTTTATATTGTTTTCTTACAGGATTTTAGGGATTTAGATATTTCTTCTGTTTTTAGGGATTTTATTTTTTTTATGAATTTTACGAGTTTGTATTATTTTTAGGGATTTTGGGGTTTTTATGGTTTTTCTTATTTTTGGGGGTTTGAGAGTATATTTTTTAGTTTTAGGGTTTTTATGGGGTTTCTAGAGTTTATTTAACTATTTATAATTTGAAAGGATTTTTAGAGTTTTTAGTAGATTTATATGTTTTTGTTCTTTTTTATGTTTTTAGGGGGTTTTCTTATTATTAGGGATTGTTTGGGTTTTTAAGTTCTTTCAAGGAATTTTAGGTGTTCTATATTTTTAGGGTTTTTAAGGATTTTAATTATTATTTTCAATTTAATATTTTCTCTTTATTTATTTAGATTTTTTGTTTTTTTTTCATTTTGAGGGTGTTTAGGGTATTTTTTTACTTTTATTATTTTTAATAATTATTGGGGTTCTTAAAGGTTTTTATTTTTATTCGGGTTTTTAGGGTTTTTAAATTTTTTCGTTTTTTATGGGTTTTGTGTGTTTTTATTTTTTAAGGTTTTCATTGCATTTTTCAAAGGTTTTAGGGTTTTTTTATTGTTTAGGATTTCTATGCTTTTGTTTTGTATTTTTATGGGTTTTTAGGGTTTTAATAATTTTTAGGGATTTTAGGGTTTTATGGGTTTTAATATATTTTAGGGTTTTGTAAGTTTTTAGGGTTTTTATGAGTTTTTACGGGTTTTAAGGGGTTTTAGATATTATTAATGGTTTAAAGTGTTTAGTTTTTTAGTGGTTTGTACGGTTTTTTTGAGTTTTTAATATTTTCATGGGTGTTTATGGTTTTAAGGGATTTAAGGGTTTATTTGGTCTTTTTTGGAATTTAACATTTATTTTGTAGTTTAATTTATTTTTATGTATTTAGGTTTTACTTGTGGGTTTAGGGTTTGAGGGTGTTTTTATATTTTTAGTGATTATTAGGGATTTTTTTTTGGTTTTTTAGAGTTTTTTAGGATTTTCATGGTTTTTGGGTTTTTAATGTTTTCTTAGTGTTTTTCAGTGTTTTTAGGGGCTTTTACATCATTAGGTATTTTTAGGCACTTTTTAGGATTTTATGATTTTTTTTATTTTTAGGGATTTTGTTGGTTTTTAGGGGTTTATAAGTTTTTAGTGTTCTTATCATTTCTTATAGTTTTAGGGGTTCTATGTGTATTCAGGTTTCTAAATTTTTCTTTTTATTTTTCTTGGGTTTTAGGTTTTTTTACGTTTTTAGGTATTTTTATGTCTTTTTAGGAATTTTTATGTTATTTTATGGTTTTGAGGGATTTTGATGTTTCTAAGGGTTTTATTGTTTTTAGGAAAATTATGGTATTTTTTTCATTTTTATAGTTTTAGGGTTTTTATAATTTTTTGTAACATTTTTTAGGTTTTGATGTTTTTTTGAGATTTAGTTTTTTTGGGTTTTATGGGTTTTTATGGGTTTTATGGTTTTTAGGTTTTTCAGGGTTTCTTAGGATTTTCAGGTTTTAGGGTTTTTAGGTTTTTATATATATTTAAATTTTATAGGTTATTAATTTTACATTAGATTTTTTCAAAGTGTTTATGGAGTTTTTGGTTTTTAAGAATGATTAGGGAATTTTTATGATTTCTGTGGTTTTTAGGGTTGTAGGTATTTTGAAGGATTTTAGTGTTTTGTGTTTTTTAGGTTTTTTGTGGGTTTTATCATTTTTCGGTTTTTAGGGATTTTAAGTGTTTTTATGTTTTTATGGTGTTATAAGGGTTTTCAGGGTTTTAGGGGTTTTACAATATTTGGGTTTTTTGATGATTTTTAGGTGTTTAATGTGTTTTTAGTGTTTTTAGGGATTTTTAGGGGTTTTATGGTATTTTATGCTTTTTATGGAATTTTTTGTTTTTGGGTTTTTTTAAAAATTTTATATTTTTATGGATTTTAGGATTGTTTATGTTTTTATGGGTCGAAAGGGTTTGTAGAGTTTCTAGTATTTTTTGTGTTATTGGGTTTTTAAATTATTTTGTGTTATTAATGGGTTTTGGTGTTTTAGGGTATTTTATGGTATTTTAGGGGTTTTAGTGCTTTTATGATTTTTAGGGGTATTATGTGTTTTTAGGTTTCAAAGGATTTATTTGGGTTTGTTGGGTTTTTAACATTTTTGAGATAGTTAACTATTTTATTGGTTTTTTTTTATTTTTTTGTTTGTATTGATTTTGATGGTTTTTAGGGATTGTTATGGTTTTTAGAGTTCTTATCACTTTTTAGGTTTTTAGGGGTTTTATATATTTTTTGTTTTTTATTGTTTTCTTTGGGGGTTTTAGGGTTTTTAATGTTTTTTAGATTTTTTCGTAAATTGTTTTGGGCATTTTTATGATTTTAATAATTTCTTTGTGTTTTTAGGGACATTGGTTGTTTTTAGGGTTTTTTTGTTTTTTTTTTGGTTTTTAATGTTTTTTTTGGATTTTGGGTTTTTTGAGTTTTTTTTGGATTTTTATAGATTTTTAGAGTTTCTAACATTTTTAGTGGATTAAAGGTTTGTTGAGAATTTATTCTCCTTTATTATTTTTATGGGGTTTAGGGGTCTTTATGGTTTTTACAGATTATAGGGTATTTTGGGAATTTTTGTTTTTTAGCATTTTTCTGGTTTTAGGGGTTTTATGTGCATTTTGGTTTTTATGGTCTTCTTAGGGGTAGTTAGGGTTTTTAGGGTTTTTTATATTTTTAAGGAATGAGTGTTTTTATAAATTCTTGGGTTTTAGGAGTTTTTTAGGGATTTTAGAATTTTTGGGTTTTTAGGGGATTTATTTTTTTAGGTATTTTAGGTTTTCTTACAATTGTTTATGGTTTTTTGTGTTTTTTTATTTTTTTAGTAAATTTTAGTGAGTTTTAAGTAATTTTAGGGGGTTAATGGTTTTTAGGGTTCTAGAGGTTTTTAGGGGGTTAATGGTTCTCTAGTTTTATTATTTTTTGGGTTTTTAGGGAATTTTAATTTTTTTATGTTTTTTAAAGTTTTCTAACGTTTTCTTCATTTTTATGGGTTTAAAGGGTTATTATATTTTTCATTAGTTTTTATGGGTTTTAAGGGGTTTTAATTTGTTTTTAGTTTTTTATGGGTTTGTATGTTTTTATGGGGTTTTATGGTTTTTAGGGGTTTTATGGGTTTTATGGTATTTTATGGGTTTTAGTATTTTTAAAGGTTTTAGGCATTTATAGTGTCTATATTTTTAAGCTTTTCTTAGGTTTTTGGGGTTTTTTATGGTTTTTAGGGATATTTTGGATTTTTTGGATTTATGATTTTGGGGTTTGAGGGTTTTTAGGGTTTTTTTGTAATTTTTGGATTTTTAGGGTCTTTTGCGTTTTTTTAGTTTAAGGGGGTTTATTTATTTTTAAGTTTTATGGTTTTATTAGGGTTTTAAGGGATTTATATGATTTTAGGGATTTTAAGGGTTTTTTTAGTTTTCTTTATGTTATTTAGGTTTTTTGTATTTTGAGGGGTTTATTTCTTTTAGGGGTTTTAGCGTTTTTATGTTTTTTGGGGGTCTATGGGTTATTTTATTTTCTAGGGGTATAAGGATTTTTAGAGTTTTTTAAAAAACTTTAGTGTTGTAAAGGGTTTTATAGTTTTTAGTGGTTTTGGGTTTTTAATGTTTTTAAGGTTATTTTTGGTTTTTTGTGGGGTTTTAGGATCTTTTAGGGGTTTAATGCTTTTTTTTGGATTCGTTTGGTTTTAAGAATTTTCAGTTTTTTATGTTTTTCTAAGGGTCTTTTATGGTGATTTAGTGTTTTTTATGTTTTATGGTATTTGTAGACCTTAATTAGTATTTTTTGGTATTTTACTGTTTTTAGGGATTTAGAAGGGTTTTATGGTGTTTACGTTTTTTTGGGGGTTTTGGGGTTTTTTTGAGTTTTTAAGATTTTAATGGTATTTAAATTTTTTTTGCATTTTTTATGGTTTGATGGCATTTTATATTTTTTTTACTTTGTTTTACGGTTTCTATGTGTTTTGGGGGGTTTTAGTGTTTTTTTTTTGGTTTTATGATCTTTAGGAGTTTTAGTGTTTTTTGTGTTCTTATGTTTTTTGTATTACTAAATGTATTTTAGATTTTTTTGGTCATCTATGGTGTTTTCACGGTTTTTGGGGTTTTTAGGGGTTTAGGGTTTTTTTACATTTTTAGCGATTTTGAGGCCTTTTTAGGATTTTTATAGTTTTTTAGGATTTTTATTCATTTTGAGGGGGGGGGGGGGTAGGGGATTTTGGATTTTTAGGGTTTCAAATTTATAAGGATTTTTAGTATTTTTTATGAGTTTTTTGGTTTTTAGGGTTTTTATGAATTTTGAGGGTTTTGAGGGTATTTTAAGGTTTTCATCATTTTTATGGTATTAGGGCTTTTAATCATTTTTATGTTTCTAGGTTTTTTTTGGTTTTTTTAGAGTATTAGTGTCTTTTTACTTTTTTTTGTGATTTTGGGGCTTATTTAGAAGTTTTATGGTTTCTAGAGGTTTAAGGGATTCTGAGGGGTATCTTGGATTTTAATGTTTTTTGGATTTTATGGGTTTCTGTTTTTTAGGGGTTTTAGGAATTTTGTGGATTTTTATGGGTTTTTAGGGTTTTAGTTTTTTTTATAGTTTTTAGGATTTTTATGGGTTTTTTTTGTTTTTAGGTTTTAATTTTTAATAAGGTTTTTATTTTTTAGGGTTCTTTTAAAAATTAAAGGTTTTTACGGATATTTTATTATTTTATGGTTATTTGGTGTTTTTAGGTATTTCTAGGATTTTATGGATTTTATGGTTTTTTTTATGATATTTATCATTTTTCGGGTTTCTAGGGTTTTTAATTGTTTTTTAGGTTTTAATGTACTCTTAGGGTTTTAATAAATTTTAGGTTTTTTATGTTTTTAGGTAATTTTAGGGAATTTTAGTAGTTTATGGGTTTTCTAGGATTTTTAGATATTTTGAGGGTTTTTAGTGGCATTAAGAGTTTTAGGGGTTTTATTGTTTTTTAGGGTTTTGGGTTTTTTGAGTATTTTATGCGTTTGATGATTTTTAAGAGTTTTTAATGATTTATTGGGTGGGAATGGTTTTTATAGATTTTAGTGGTTTTTTTGGTTTTTTTGTATTTTTACGGTTTTAAGAGATTTTATGGTTTTAAGGTTGTTTTAGGGTCTTCTATGGTTTTTAGTGTTTTTAGTTTTTAGGTTTTTTTCATATTTTTTGATTTTTTATTTCTAAGATATGTTCAAGGTATTTAGGGTTTCCTACGTTTTAAGAGGTTTTCAGGGATTTTTATGAGATTTTTTGTTCATGTGAATTTTAGGGGTTTTAGAGTTTTTTTCAGTTTTAGGGATTTTTATGATTTTTTTGCATTCTTTATCATTTTTAAGGGTTTCATTTTTTGAGGTTTTTTATGTTTTATTCTCTATTTTAATTTTTAGGGGTTTTTATTTTTTTATGGATGTTAAGGTGTTTTAAGGAGTTTTTTAGTTTTTATGGTTTAAGGGATTTTGAGGGTTTTTTGGGTTTTTTCTAGAATGTTAGTGTTTTTTAGTTTTCTAGGGGTTTTAGGTGTTTTTATCTTTTTTATTTTTTCTTAGTGTTTTATGGTTTTTAGGATTTTTAACGTTTTTAGGGATGATTTATTTCTTTTTAGGAATTTTTTGGGTTCTTTGGGATTTTGAGGGGTTTTGGGGTTTATTTTGGGTTTTTGGGTTTTTGGGTTTTTATGGCCTTTAGTGTTTTTAAATGTTTTTAGGGGTGTAAAAGTATTTTTATAGTTTGTAGTTGTGTTATAGGATTTTTATGGGTTTTCATGTATTTTAGGGTTTTAGGCTATTTTCGTGTTTTTAGTCTCTTTAAGTTTTTAAGAATTTTATGTTTTTTAGGTTTTTATATTTCCATAAGTTTTATTATAATTTTTTTAAATGTTTTAGTATTTTTTAAGTATTTTTTGGGTTTTTGATGGTTTTTAGGGATTTTGAAGGATTATAGGGGTTTTCGGTTTTTTACGGTTTTTAGCGTTTTATGATTTTTTGGGGTTATAAGTGTTTTTATGTTTTTATGTTTTTATTAGTGTTATTTCACTAGTTTTTACATTTTATATATTTTAATGGGGTTTTTATAATGTTAATGGTTTTTATGGTTTTTAAGGGATTCTATGGGGTTTTAGGGTTTTTTTGTGTTTTATGGTGTTTTGCGGGATTTAGAGTTTTTCAGTTATTAAAGTGTTTTAAGTGTTTTTATATATTTATTATTTATTTAGGGTTTTGGGGGTTTTAGGGTTTTTTATTTCTTTATCGTTTGGAGGTACTATTTAGTATTTCTAGAGTTTTAATTTTTTTTAGTGATTTTGGGGTTTTTATTATTTTTATAGGGTTTTTAGTGTTTTTAGGGGTTTTAGGGATATTAAGTGGTGTTAGGTTTTTTTAGGTTTTCATAGGAGTTTTAATCATATTTTGAGTTTTTTGTGTGTTTTGGGTTTTTTATGATTTTTTAGGATTTCGATGGTTTTTATACTAGGAAAGTCTAAACCAGGCATAAGCCTGGTCCCTCAAATTTATTAAAAGAAAAGTGCAAGTAAAGTCAGAAGAAAATAAAACGCTACATAACATCAAAACCATATGCATCCTTCTCCCCATCATCAGATAACTCATCACCAGGATCAGCTGACTCCCATTCAGAAGATTCGTATTTGCGCATCTTCTCAAGGTACATATTTTTCTTCAACAACATTTCCTCAGAAAACTTCTCTTTGACCGGCCGTTTTCCACTGAATCCTTTGTCCCTCTTCGGGGACCCTCCTCTTCGTTTTCCACTGTACCCATTTGCAATGACAATTTCTTGTGATGCTCCAATATTGTATGTAGACCTTGTTGCCATTGGTTTGGGTAGATCCGTGTAGTCTCTCCTTGGCCTCCTCTTTGGTGGCGCAGTCATGACACCTTCACTTTCAGACATCTTCGTTCGACCACCTTGAACAATATCACTATATGAAGGTCTGTCTGCTCTGCCACAATTCTCTTTCTCACTATCAGATATATTCCCCCATTTATCAGTGATATTCACAGAAACCGAACTCTTTCTTCTAACACCTTTCTTTCCCAAGACATCATCTGAGGTTTTAAGAGACACTCCTCCGGCCTGAGAGAGCATGTTATGATCAGGCACAACAAGGCAATGGGGGTTCATTTCACCAACAACACCAAGTCCCGGGTTATTAGGAACCCCAAAATCCTGCCGATCAGCCATCCTAGTGGGTGGCTCCTCCTGCTCCAGCCCTGCAAATCTATTACCAGAAGAGGCCCAACCAGCTACGGTAAGATTTTCCTTATCAAGTCCACCTCCTTTATCCCACATATTGTCAGAAATCGGCTGCACTTGACATGAATTGACAGAAACCGCCCTCAAAGGTGGATCTCCAGCACCAAGATCACTTTTAAGGCGGTCAAAAACCTGCTTTACTATTGGATGTAAGGCCTCCCGAACCTCCTTCACGGCACAAGCACGCTTATTCACCTCGATGCCTGTATCTTGCCATTCCCCCTGCTCCATGTTTGCAACTTTCAGTGCAGCATCAGTGCAAGGACTCCTCATGTGATTACCCCGATCACCAAGATTGCCAGTACCAACACATTCCACATCCCTGTCCTCAGCCACACCCCCTCGCGCATTCAAGTGGTCTTCCAGAACACCCGTAGCAGGAATGGGAGTCGATCCAGAAGGATCCCCACTAAGAAATCCTCACGCCTTCATCGCCTGGGAGAACCCATCCTTTCCTCCGTTTCGACATACCAAATCAGAATGACCAATTCTACAGCATTGAACACAGTACTGCATCCAAGACTCATAGAGGACTTTTTGATGCCAACGAAATTCCTTGATGTCTGTGATCCAAAAATGGTTCACCGGTGATCTTGCGATATCAACTTCTACGTAGATCCGCGGACAGATCGGGTGACACACAGACTCGGTTCGGCGGTCAGAACATAAGTAGCGTCCAATAATGTTCCCAATCGCACATAGAATAGCTGGATTTTGGAAGGACAGAGGTAATCCAGGGAGACATACCCACGTCGCAATTGTCGATGGATCCCACCGCATATGGAAGTTGAAGCTCCAACGAAACAGGTAAAAGGAGAAACCCTTGCATCTTTGAGGGGCCCTGGACCAGGCAAAAATCAAATCCTCCTCTGACCCAAAACGTATCATGATATGTCGACGATCAAGCAGACCGACAACTGTGTGATCCTGAAGCTCCCAAGAATCAAAAATAAACCGCTCGAACTCATCAACTGATGGGCGCTGAGGACGGAAACGGGCGACAAGGGTAAGCTTACACAGGTCCACGACCCCATTAATCTCCTCCAAAAGAAGGGAGAGCTGCGGTGCCTCTTGGAAAATTTCTGGAACCTTCGGGGCAAGCTGGATCCTTGGGAAAGGGGGATGCGCAACAGAACGAGGACATGGCAAGAGAGGCATACCCTGCTCGTGCAGAAACGATCGCGCAACTCCCCCCTCCGATTTTTTTGGGTTTTTATTGTTATTAAGTATTCTGAGGTTTTGTGTTTTTTTAGTTTTTTATGATTTTCTATGTATTTTAAAGGTTTTTTTGTGGGGGTGGGGTTGGTTTTTTTAAATTTTTGGGATTTTTTCTGAATTTTGGTTATAAGGGTTTTTTGAAATTTTGAGTGTTTTTTTGTGGTTTAGGGTTTTTATGGTTTTTAGGTTATTTAGTGGGGTTTTAGGATTTTTATTGGTTTTTAAGGTTTTTTGGGTTTTTATGTTATTTTAGGGTTTTTATAAATTTCATGTTTTTAGAGGTTTTATGTCTTTTTAGGTTTTTAAGCTTTTCTTAGGGTTATTTTAGTTTTTTAGTGTTTTTTACATTTTATTTGTTTTTACATATTTTTAAGTATTTTTATGTTTTTTATGGATTTTAGGGATTTTCAAGGGTTTATATTGTTTTTATGTTTTTTAGCATTACTTAGGTTTTTATGGTTTTATGTTTTTTTAGTTTGTTAATGTTATCTTATGGGTTTTCAAGGATTTTTGGGTTTTTCATCCTTTTAGTCATTTTTATTCCCTTTTTAATAATTTTTTTATTTTGGAGTTTTTGGGATTTTTATGTGTTTTATATATGTTTATGATTTTTAGGGGGTTTATGGACTTTTTTGAGGGATTGTTTGAGTTTTTATAGTTTTATTGTTTTTTGAAGTTTTTAAACTTTTGGGGGGTTTTAAAAGGGTTTTAATGATTTTAGTGATTTTAGGGGTTTTTATAGGGTTTTTAAGGTTTCGTGGTTTTTAGGAATTTTATGAGGTATTAGGGTCTTTTAGGGTTTTATACCTTTTTTATGTATTTAGGTGTTCTAATTTTTTTTTAAATTATTTCATAGGGGTGTTTGGGGTTTAAGGGTTTTTATTTTTTAATGGATTTTATGGATTTTTAGGATTCTTACAGTTTTTATGGTTTTTTCTGGGATTTGATGGTTTTGAGGATTATTTATGGTTTTTATTATTTTTTAGGGTTTCTAGGGGTTTTAATTTTTTTTAGTTTTTTAATGTTTCCTTGGGGGTTTTCAAAGTTGTTTGTGTTTTTTATATTTTTAAGTATCTTTAGGGATTTTCTAAAAAAATTATGCATATTTATGGATTATTAATGGTTTTTAGGGTTTTATGATTTTTGAGATTTTATATTTTTTTTATTATTTTTAGAGTTTTAAACATTTTTAGGGGTTTAAAGGGGTTTTATTTTTTTTAGGGGTTTTGAGATTTTATGTTTTTTTATTATTTTTGGTGTTTTTAACATTTTTAGGGGTTTAAATGGGTTTTATAGTTTCTTGTTATTTTAGGGGGTTTTGGGTTTTTAAAGAATATATGGGGTTTTATGGTTTTAAGGGCATTTTGGGTATAGTGTACTTTTAGGGTTTAACATCATTATGTTTTTAAGAGTTTTATTTTTTTAGGTTATTAATGTCTTCTTAGGGGTTTATAGGGGTTTTAGTGTTTTTTATAATTTTATGGGATTGGAGCAGTTTTGTGGTTTTTAGGGATTTTAGGGTTTTTAGGGTTTTAATGATTTAAGAGTTATTTAGGTTTTTTTTGATTTTAGGGTTTTTAGGGGTTTTATGTGTTTTAGATTTCATAAGATTTTACGATTTTCATAGGATTTTTAAGGCATTTTTGTGTCTCATTTTTTAGGGAATTATATTGATTTTCATGGATATTTATGGATTTTTAGAGTTTGTTGGAATTCTGAGGGGTTATGGATTTTTTTTTGATTTTAGGGTTTTTCGAGTTTTTTGTGTTTTTATGGATGTTTATAGTTTTTTTAATTTTTTAGGGATTTAATGGTTTTTTATAGTTTTTAGTGACTTTAGGCGTTTAATGGGTTTTTAGGGTTTTAAAAATATTTTATTTGGTTTAATGTGTTTTAGGGGTTTTATGGTTTTCAGGGTCATTAAGGGTTTTAGTGTTCTTTACATTTTTATGGGTTTTATGTGTTCAGAGTTTTCGGAGGATTTCCAAGTGTTTTCATGTTTTTTATAATTTTTTGCATTTCCCGGGATTTTTAGGGATTTTTAGGGATTTTATGGGTTTATATGGTTTTTATTTTTTTAGGGTTTCTGGGTTTCGGGGGTTTTTGGTGGTTTTTAGGGTTTTTATGTGTTTTTTGTATTTTTAAGGGTTTCTTTGGGTTTTTAGGGTTTTAATGGTTTTTTACAATTTTCTAAAAATTTTACATTTTTATAGTTTTTAGGGGTTTTAGGGATTTTAAGGGTTTTTAGTTTTTTTCGGTTTATTGGGTTTTTATGTTGTATGGGGTTTTGGGGTTTATTTTATTTTTAAGGTATTTAAGGGTTTTTAGTGTTATTTAATGTTTTAAGTGGTTTAATTTTTTTTAGATTTTTTAGTGTTTTTTATAGTTTTTATTAGGTCTTAGGGTTTTTAAGGTTTTAGGGGTTTGAGGGTTCTTAGCATTTTTTAGGGTTCGTAGAGTCTTTAATGGTTTTTAGAGTTTTTTAGGATTTATGGGGTTTATGTGTTTTTAGGGATTTATAGTTTTCTGAATGGGTTTCTGCATTTGTATTTTTTTTATGTTTTAGTGGTTTTTGAAGATTATTTTTGGATTTCCATTATTTTTTGGTTTTTTAGTATATTGATAGTTTTTATAGTATTTTAGGGTTTTATGGGTTTTTAGGGTTTTAACGTTGTTTAATTTTTAAGGGTTTTAGATTGAATTATGTATTTGGGGTTATGTTTGGGGTTTTTATATATTTTTACATATTTAGGTATTTTTACGGATTTTTTTGGAATTTTATGTTTGAAGGGTTTTTAGGGAAATTGAGTGTTTTATGTTTTTTCGGGTTTAGTTTTTTATGGTTTTTATGTGGATTAGGGTTTTTTGAGTTTTGAGGATTTTGTGGGTTTTTAGAGTTTTTTATCTTTTTTTTATCGTTCAAATCTTTTTAGAATTTTTAGTGTTTTTAGTATTTTTTATGGGGTTTTTTGGGAATTAATGTTATTATGGGGGTTTATGGTTTTTTTGTGTTTAGTATTTTTTTGGTCTTTTAGATTTTTAACATTTTGAGGGTTTTTTGTAGTTTTAAGTGTTTATGTTTTTTTAGGATTTTTAGTTTTGGGGGGGGGGGTTCAAGGATTTAAGGGTTTTATGCCATTAGGGATTTTTAGGTATTTTGGATTTTCATAGTTTTTATTGTTTTTTATGGATTTTGACATTTTTTGGTTTTTAGGGTGTTTAGGGGGTTTTATAATTTTTTACAATTTTAAAGGGATTTAAGTGTTTTTAGATTTTAAGGGTTTCTTATTGTTTTTCATGGTTTCTAGGGTTTTTATATTTTTGGGGATTTATACATATTTTTTATGATTTTATGGGGGTTTATTTTGTGGTTTTTGAAGGGATTTAAGGTTTTTCTTGTTTTTTTGGATTTTTCAGGGAGGGGGGGGGTTGAGTTTTTTGTGCATTCAAGGTATTTAGAGTTTTCTAATGGTTTCAAGGGATTATATATCTTTTAGAGTTTTAGTGGTTAGTTATTTTTTTAAGGTTCTTATGGTTTTTTATAGATTTTGTGGTTTTTATGATTTTTAAGGTGTTTTAGGGTCAGTTATAATTTTTATCATTTTTTATGTATTTAAGGGATTTAGTTTCTTTAAGTTTTTTATAGATTTTTCTAGGGTTTTTAAGGGTTTTCATGATTTTAGAAATTTTTATGGTTGCTTTGAATTTTTATGTTTTTAGGGGTTTGGTGTATTTTTTTGGTATTTGGGTTTTTAGTGTTTTTAGGTTTCTAGTGGTTTTATGTCATTTTAGGTTTTTAAGGGTTAGAGGATTTTCTGGTTTTTATGTTTTTTAAGTGTTTAGGGTTTTTAACATCTTTATTGTATTTTAAGGTTTTTAGTGATTTTGAGGGTTTAATGGGATTTTCAGAGTTTTTAGGAATTTTAGGTCTTTTAGTATTTTTTGTGTTTTTAGGGGTGTTAAGGTTTTTTATAGTTTTGTAATTTTTTTAAGGTCAAGGAAGGCGCCGGATCAGGCAGGCCTGGTCCCCCAAATATTAACCAAGAAGAAAAAGAAAACGGAGTGCTACAAGGGGGTTAAGTGATTCTAGGTTTTTTGATGTTTTCATAGGGTCTTTATCCTCTTTAGGGTTTTAGGGATTTATAGGGCTTTATTATAGGATTTTTATGGATTTTAGGTTTTTAGGGTTTTTGACAATTTTTAGTGTTTTTATAGATTTTATGATTTTAATATTTTTTGATTTATGGGTTTAAAGTGTTTGTAGGTTATTAAGGTGTTAATAGGGTTTTTTTGGGCTTTGGGGGTTTTTTAAGATTTTATGTATTTTTATAATTTTATGGGTTTTTATCATTTTTTTGGGATTTTGAGGCTTTTTAGGGAATATTAGTGTTTTTTGGTTTTTTTGGTTTTTTGGGTTTTACGATTTTTGTTTTCTTTTTTATTATTTTGGAGGTTTTTTAATGTTTTTGATATTTTTAGTGGTTTAAAGGGTTCAATATTTTTTAGTGTTTTATGGGTTTTAAGTGTTTTAATCGGTTTTGATCTTTTATGGATTATAGGGGTTTAGGGTCTTTTAGGGTTTTTAGCGTTTTTATGTTTTTAGTGGTTTTAGGAGTTTTTAGTTTTTTAAGGGTTTCTTAGGGTTTTTAGGGTTTTAGGGTTTTTAGGATTTTGTTTTACAATTTAAGGATTCTGAGGGATTTTTTAGGTTTTTTAGGTTTTGTTTGGTTTTATGGATTTTGAGAGGAATTAGGGTTTTTTTATGTTTGTTAGGGTTTTTAGCATTTTTAGGGTTTTTAGGGTGTTAATTATTTTTACGGTTTTAAGGTTTTCTTTAGGTTTTTAAGGTTTGTAAGTATTTTGACATTTTTTGGGGTTTTTTTGGGATCTTTTAGGATTTTTTGATTTCTTTGGGTTTTTAGGGACTTTGAGGGTTTTCAATGGGTTTTAGTGTTTTTAGGGTTTTATGGTTTTTTCAGTTTCATGGGGTTTTTTGAGTTTTTAGTGTTTTATAACATTTTTAGTCCTTTTTAATTTTTTTGGGGGTTTAACGGATTTTTAGTTGTTTTTAGGGTATTATGGGCTTTTAAGGGCTTTTATTTTTTTAAGTATTTTTATGGGGTTTAGGTTCTTTTAAAGTAGTTTATATTTTTTGGTTTTAGGGTTTTATGTGTTTTTAGATATTTATGGTTTTCTTATGGGGTTTTTTGGATTTTTTGGGTTTTTATGTGTTTTTAAGTTATAAATAATTTTTTGGTCTTCTTTGGTTTTTATGGTTTTTATATTTTTTAGGGATTTGAGGGTTTTTGAGGTTTTTATAATTTTTCGGGTTTTTATCATTTTTAAGGTTTTTAGGAGTTTTATGGGTTTTTAGGTTTTTATGGTTTTCTTATCATTTTTCATGGTTTTAAGTGTTTTAACAATTTTTAGGTTCTGGGATTATTTAAGATTTTTATTGTATTTATGGTTTTTATGGGTTTGAAGATTTTTAGGGCTTTTTTGTTTTATAGGTTTTTATGTTTTTTGGGGGTTTCAGGGATTTATTATTTTTAAGGATTTCAATTTTTTTTAGTTTTTTTGAATATTTTTATGGGCTTAAAAGGTTTTTAGATTTTTTTAGTTGTTTTAGTTTTTTCCGAATTTTTAGGCTTTTCTTATTTTTCAGTGGTGTTAAGGGTTTTTTGGGGTTTTGGGATTTTAGGGTTTTTAGGGATTTAGTTTTTTTAGGGGTTTTAATGTTTTTAATGCTATATATATATTTATAGTTCTTAGGTATTTTTCATGGGTTTTTGGGATTTTTAAGTTTTTAGATATTTTTCATGTTTTAAAGGATTTTTTTTTATTTTTGGTGTTTTAGCAATTTTTAGGTTTTTAGTAATTTTACCTATTTTTTGGTTTTTATGGGTTTTTTATGTTTTTTATTAATTATTTGGGGTTTTTAATACTATAGGTTTATTTATGGAATTTTTAGGATTTTAGGGGTTTATTTTGTTTTTAAGGATTTTGACAGGTTTTTGGGATTTTATTTTTTTTGGGTTTTTACAGGGTTTTTTGTGTTGTCATTGGTTACAAGGTTTTTTAATGTTTTTAATGTTTTGAGGGGTTTAGAAAAGTTTTATAGTCTTTAGTTGTTTTTTGGGGTCTGGGATATTTAATTTTTTTAATGTATTTTAGGTTTTCTATGGGGTTTTAGGGTCTTTTAGGGTTTTTGGCGTTTTTAGGTTTTTATGGGTTTTAAGTATTTTTAGGTTTATAAGGATTTCTGTGAGTTTTTCAAGGTTTTTAGGTTTTTTATGTTTTTACTTATTTTGAGGGATTTTTAGTACTTTTATGCTTTTTATGTTTTTAGGGATTTTGATGGTCTTTAGTGGTTTTTGGGATTTTATGTTTTTTTGGGAATTTTAGAGTTCTTTGAGTTTTTACGGTTTTAATAATTTTTAGAGATTTTTAACTTTTTTAGTAGTGGAAAGGGGTTTTATAGTTTTTAATTATTTTTAGGGTATCTATGGGTTTTTAGGTTTTTAATATGTTTTAGTAGTTTTATGGTTTTTATGGGGTTTTAAGGTTTTATTGTATTTTAGGATATTTAGGGTTTTTAGGTTTTTAGGGGTTTTATTTTTTTATATTTTTAAGGTTTATTTACTGATTTTCATGGCTTTTAGTGGTTTTATTTTCTTTTACATTTTTGGGATTTTTATGGCATTTATGTTTTTTAGAGTTTTTTAGACTTTTTGGGTATCTTTACTGTTTCTAGTGGTTTTTATGGTTTTTTAGAATTTTAGGGGTTAAGTGTTTTAGATTTTTAGGGTTTCATAGGGTTTTTAAGGATTTTTCTGGTCTTTTACATTTTTTTTATTTTTAGTGGGGTTTTTGGAACTTTTATGGTTTTTAGTGTTTTTATGGATTTCGAGGGATTTTAGGGTTTTATGTTTTTTAGGGTTTTTAGAATTTTTATGTTTTTTGGGGTTTTAAGTGTTTTTATTTCTTATGTCCTTCTTAGGGGTTTTCACGATTGTTATGGTTTTTTAAAGAATTTTTAGGTATTTATTTGATTTTTATGTGGTTTTACAAAATTTAGGTATTTTGGTGTATTTTAGGGTATTTTATGGTAGCGGTCAGGGTTTTTATCATTTTAATTGTTTTTAGGAGTTTTATGAATTTTATGTTTTTATGGGTTTTAGGGGTTTTCAGGTATTTTAATGTTTTTATGTTTTTAGGTTTTTTGGGGATATTTTTGATTTTTATTATTTTTTGGGATTTTAGGGTTTTAAGGGTTTTAGGCAAGGAAGATACGAGGGTCGGGCTATTCCCGGCGCCCCCAAATTTATTAGAAAGAAAAAACAGACACAGTAGAAAAGGGAGTGGAGGGGTTAAACGACCCACACCCAAAAACCCCTTACAACCCAAGACGCAAAAAACCCAAAAAAATCAAAAGCGAAAAAGAAAATACACACAAAGCCAAGCAACCACCACCATCCAGCATCAACCAGCATATAGCAGCGCATAGATAACCAAACTTCCAGCTTTAAACTTGAACAACAATAAACATCCAACAGTAGCATGATCATAAACCACAGCTTCAGCAACTCCCAGCTCAACAACAACCAGCATCCAACATCACAATTGCCATCATCCAGCGCAATCCAGCATCCAACACCAGCACATCCAATCATCACAGCAACATAGAAGCAGCAACACGTCCAATCCTACAATCCCCAGCAACCAAAAGCACCAGGACCAACAACACATCCAATCACAGCCATTAGCATGAAACCACATCATGAGCACCGCAAACAAACGCAACCATAATCAACTCCTAGCAACCAACAAAACCAAAGCATATCATGACTTTCCAATCCCAAATACCCAAGAAACAAGTAGCAGCCTCTTAACCCATCTCTTAAGAAGACACATATTAACAATCAGCAACCAAAACCTTCAACCCGAGCAGCATGCATCAATCCACATCTCGCAGCGCAACTAACAGCGCACCACCAGCAACTATACCCAGTACCAAACCGCAGCATCCAAAATATCGTAGCAGTACGAGACAATTGAAATCAACAATACACGATAATCCAGAACTCACGATTTTCAAAAAACTCATGATCAGCAGCAACAATAAACCACGACCCAACCAAGAATCATCATCACATCGGCCCACAAAACCACACAAAGCACCTCCAAAAACCAAAATAGCATCTAAAAAGCCGCAACAAACCAGAAGATTAACATCAGCATAAAATGAAGAAAGTCAAAAACGAACCTTGCCTCCCTGATCGAGGATCTCCATCGTCAGATCTGCAGGTCTTGAAACCCTAGAAACAGATTCCAGATCTGTTGAGCCCGCACCACACCACTACAGAAATCCGTCCAAAGCGAAGCCAACAAAGACCGAGAAACACCACCAAAGCCCAGATCTGTCAAGATAAAACCCGATGCACACAGATGCACCTCCATATGAACAAAAACCACTCCATCTACACCTCTGAAGGTCTTGAACACGTGATCCACAAGCCTGTTAAAGAAGTTCGAGAGCACAGATCCATGCTAGCAAGAAGCCCCACCTCTAAAAACCACATCGGCATCACACCTCAAGTTCTTGATAGCAGCAGCGAAGCCGCCGGGAAGGGTTCTTGGAGGAGCTCCTGGGAAACGCGAAATCGAGAGAGAACCTGGCGATAGCAGTGTCACCCTTTTAGTTTTTCTAAGGGTTTTAGCGTTTTTAAGATTTTTGGGGTTTTTGGGGGTTTTCGAGTTTTTTAATATATTAAAAGTTTTTTAGTTTTTTAACAATTTTATGGGATTAAAATGGTTTTATATAGTTTTTGTGGGTTTATAGTTTTTGTGTTTTTTTGGTGTTTTTTGGTTTTTAGGGTTTTTCGGGTCTTTAGGGTTTTTACTTTTTTTAGGTTTTTAGGGCTTAAAAGTGATTTTTACTATTTTAGTTTTCTTTGGGGTTTTCCTGATTATTAAATTTATTATAATTTTATTGGGATTTATGTTAATTAAGTTATTTTTTAGGATATTTATGTGTTTTAGGGATTTTGAGGGGTTTTATGGTTTTTAAAGATTTTAGTGTACATTATTATTTTTCTTATTTTTATGTTTTAGGGGTTTAAAGTGGTTTTTGTTTTTTATGGTCTTCATTTAGTTTCTTAGTGTTTTAGTGTTTTCTAAATGTTTAGGTATTATTTAGTTTTTTATGGTCTTTAGGGTTTTTGGGGATTTTGAGGGTTTTTAGGGTTTTTATCATTTTTCATTTTTTATGGGTCTTACTTGTTTCTTATTTTTATGGTTTTCTTACTGGTTTTTATGTTTTTTATGGTTTTTTATTTTTTAGGTATTTTTAGTGAATTTTTAGGTTTTTTATAGTCTTTTTGTGTTTTTAGGTATTTTGACAGATTTTATGTTTTTTTTCAGAATTTAAGGGGTTTATTGTTTTTTGGGTTTATAAGTGGTTTTTTGAGTTTTTATGTTTTCTATGGTTTTAAATATTTTTCTAAAATTTCATGGGATTATTGTGTTTTAGTGTTTTTGTAGAATTTTTATTCATTTTTATTGTTTTTATGTTTATTATGGGTTTTTATGGGTTTTTAGGGGCTGTAGGGATTCTATGTTCTTTTAGGGAGTTTTGCATTTTTCTATTTTTAGGGGATTGAAGTTTGTTTAGATTTTTTAGGTTTTCTTATGGTTCTAAATGAGTTTTAGGGTTTTTTATGTTTTAAGTGAATTTTAGGGATTTTTTATGTTATTTTATTTTTTAGTGTTTTTATGGATTTTGAGGGATTTTAGGGTTTGGGGGGGTTTTTATGGTTTTACTGGTTTATGATTTTTTTTAGTTTTTATGGGTTCTATGTGTTTTATGTTTTTAATTCTTTTCGGGGTTTTAAGGGTTTTAATGTTTTTTATGTTTTTATGGAATTTTAGAGGGCTTTTAGGATTATTCAGATTTTTATGGTTTTTAAGGATTTTGATGTTTTTTAGGAATTTAGGGGCTTTAGAGTCTTAGAGTTTTATAGGTTTTTAGGGGTTTTAAGTGTTTTTAGGATTTTAAGGTTTTGATTAGTTTTTATGGTTTATAGGGTTTTTTATAATTTTCAAGACATTAGTTCTTTTTAATGATTTTTATGGGTCTTTAAGGAGTTTTACAGATTTTGAGGAATTTTTTAGTGTTTTAGGGTTCTGTTTGTTTTTTTTGGGATTTTAGGATTTTTTTGGATTATTTAGGGTACTAAGGTTTTTCTGAGTTTTTAATGTATTTAGGGGTTTAAACTTCTTTTAGTGGGTTTCTGAGGCTTTTATTGCTTTTAGGGTGGGTTTTATGGTCTTTAGGGGTTTTAGGGGATTTCAGGGGTTTTTGGGGTTTTACGATCTTTGGGTCCTTTTAAAGACTTTAGGTTTTTAAGGGAATTAAGTGTTTTTTGGGTTTTAGGAATCTAATGGACATATTCTTGGTTTTTTTTATGTTTTTAGGGATTTGTTAGTATTTTATTACTTTAAGGGTTTTTAGGGATGTTGACTCGTTTGGGGGGTTTTTATATTTTTTATGGTTTTTATCGATTCTTGGGGTTAAAGGTTTTTTAGATTTTCCAGGTTTTCTTAACATTATTTTAGTGTTTTATACCTTTTTAGGGATATTTATGGAACATTTAGGATTATTATGAGTTATTTTGGTTTTTAGGGGTAATAAGGCTGTTTATGATTTATATTATTTTTAGGGTTTTAATTATTTTTTTGGGTTTCAAGCGTTTTTAAGTTTTTATGGGTTTTATGTGTTTTTATGTTTTTCCATATTTCTTGAGGAATTTATTTGGGGGGGTGGTTAGTATTTTACGTCTTTTGGGTTTTAAGTATTTTTTGGGTTTTTATGGTTTTTATAGATTTTATGGATTTTGAGGGGTTTTTTGGGTTTTTCAGTGTTTTTAGGGCTTTTAGTGTTTGTTAGATTTTTTATGGGTTTTAAGTGCTTTTAGGTATTTAAGGTTCTCATTGATTTTTTCATGGTTTTTATGGGTGTTTACATGTTTTTTTGGTACTTTTAGAAAAAATTTATATTCTTTAGGTTTTTATTGATTTTATAGATTTTGAATGGTTATGAGGTTTTTTAGGATTTTTTAGTTTTATGGTTTTCTAGCCTTTTTTGGGTTATTTTTTTTATTTTTGGGTTTTTATTAAATTTTTTGATCCTAACATTTTTAGGGGATTAATGTTTATTAAAAAATAATACTGATTTTTTAGGGTTTTTTGGATTTTTAATGGTTTTAGTGTTTTTAGTGTTATTAGGTTTGTTAGGGTTTTTAGTGTCTATTGGGATTTTTTGAATTTTTATGATTTTACAGGTTTTATGTGTTTTTGATTATTAAGGTTTTATGAGGAGTTTTTCTGGGTTTTTAGGGTTTTTCTAAATTTTTAGAAACTTTTAGCTCTTGGTTAGGAACTTATTTGCTTTTAGGGTATATAGGGATTTTGAGTGTTTTAAGGGTTTAAATGGTTATTAGGGTTTTTAGTTTTTTTGGTTTTTAGGTTTTTTGAGTTTTTTATGGTTTTTATGTTTTAATATTTTTTTTAATATCATTATGATTTTAAGGAGTTTCTAGCGTATTTATTGGGTTTTGGGGATTTTTTGGGGTTTTTGGGGTTTTTGGGGTTTTTAGGTTTTTAGGGTTTTTAAGGGATTTTGTATTTTTTAGGTTTTTAGGGGTCTAAAGTGTTTTTTGTGTTTTAAGGTTTTCTTAAGGGTTTTCAGGGTTTGTAGGGTTTTTTATGTTTTTAGATATTTTTAGGGTCTTTAAGGATTTATATGATTTTTAGGGATTTTTCGTGTTTTTATGTTTTTTAACATTTTTATATTTTTAGGGGTTTCAGGGTTTTTAGGATTTTAGGTTTTCTTAGGGGTTTTCATGGGTTTTAGTGTTGTTTATGGTTTTATGGGTTTTTAGGTCTTTTTTTAGTATTTTAAAGTTATTTAGTGGTTTTAGATGTTTTGTGGGATTTTAGTGGTTTTTGTGGTTTTTATTGAATTTTAGGTTTTTAGGGTTTTTTAAGATTTATGGATTTTATGTCTTTTTTAGAGTTTTTTAATATTTTAGTGGATTAAAGGGGTTATTTTGATTTTATTTAGTTTTTTATGTTTATGTGGGTTTATATGTGTTTTAGGGGGTTTTTTAGTTTTTAGTTATTTTCAGGTATCTTTGTATTTTTAACAGTTTTTAGGTTTTTTGTATTTTACGTGTTCTTAGTTTAGAAATTTTTAAGGGTTTTCATGGTTTTTAAGAGTTTTTATGTATTTATATATTTTTATTATTCTATCTGTTTTTAGGGTTTTAAGGTATTTTGATGTCTTTTACGGTTTTTATATGTTTTAGGGATTTAATTTTTATTTTTTGGGTTTTTAAAGATTTTAAATGTTTTTATTTTTTTATGACTTTCTAAGGGGTTTTTCAGTGGTTTTAAGGTTTTTTAGGTTTTTATGGATTTTTTGGAATTTGTAGGATTTTTATGGTTATTTAATGTGTTTGGTGATTTGGATGTTTTTTAGGTTTTGCATGGTTTCTTTGTTTTTCTGGATTTGAGAGTTTTTTTTAGATTTTAGCGGTCTAAAAGTTTTTTAGATTTTGTTGAAAATTTTAGGGTTTAAAATGGTTTTTTGAATTTATTGTATATTTTGGGTTCTTATGAGGTTTTAGGGATTTTATGGTTTTTAGAGGTATTTTTGGGATATTAATTTCTTCTATGGCATTTAACGTTTTTTCAGTTTTTAGGAGTTTTATATCTTTTTATGATTTAAATGTCTTCTTAGTGATTTTTAGTATTTTAGGAATTTTTATGTTTTATAGTCTTTTATGTTTTTTTTAGTATTTTCATGTTTTTAGGGTTTTTACTATTCTTTAAGGGTTTTTAGGTTTTAGGTTTTTATGGTTTTGAGAGTTTTTAGGGTTTTTTGGGGGTTTTATGTTTTTTTTTTGGTTTTTAAATTTTTCTTTTTATTTTTTCAGGGTTTTAGGGGTTTTATGAATTTATGGATTTATTTTTATTTTTTAGTATTTTTATGTGGTTTTGAGGGTTTTTATGATTTTGGGAATTTTAGGGGTTTCATGGTTTTTTGGGATTTTTAGGATTATATTGGTTTTTTGGGATTTTAAGGTTTTAAATATTTTCTATATTTTTTTTCATTTTTATGGTTTAAAAAGGTTTTTAATGATTTTAGTGGTTTAGGTTTTTTATGGGATTTATTTTTTAAATATGAATTTAAGTTAATTTTTGGTTTTAGGGTTTTTAAGGGTTTTTAGTGTCTTTTAGGGTTCTAATTGTTTTTTAGTCATTTGGGGATTAATGTGTCTTTAGGTATTTATAGTTTTCTTAGGTTTTTAATGTTTTTTGGGTTCTTTACATTTCTATGTATTTTTAGTTATTTTTTATGATTTTTATAGTTTTTATGGTATTTAAAAATTTTGAAGACGTTTTATGGTTTTTAGGGTTTTTATTGTTTTTTAGGTTATTTAGAAGATTTAATTGTTTTTTCAGTTTTTCAAGTGTTTTTCAAGGTTTTTTAGGTTTTTTAATTTTTTTGGGGTTTTTTATATCATTTTAGGATTTTTATGTCTTTTATGTGTTATAAGGATTTTTAGTGTTTTTTGTGTTTTTATTTTTAAGTATTTTTATGGGTTTATTAGGTTTTAAGTGTCTGTGGGGGGGGGGGGGGGGGGGTTGTGGTTTTTAGGCTATTTACTGTTTTTTAGAGTTTTTTATATCATTTTTAGGTGTTTAAAGGGTTTTAGAGTTTTAACTTGTTTTATGGGTTTTATTTGAATTTTGGGTTTTAAAGTTTTTTAGGGGTTTAATATTTTATATGTTTTTTATTGTTTTAAGCACATTTTTGGGTTTTTTTTTTATCATTTTTAGGTTTTTAGGGGTTACATGTTTTTTAGGTTTTTATGGTTTTCTAAGTTTTTTTTCAGGTTTTTAGGGGTTGTTTACGTTTTAGTGGATTGGATTTTTTTTAATTTTCAATGTTTTCAGGGTTTTTGATATTTTGATGGTTTTTATTGTTTTTGTTGTTTTTATGGTTTTTAGATTTTTAGTGGGTTTTATGGCTTTTATGCGTTTTTCTAGGTTTTGATTGTTTTTTTGGGTTTTATTATTTTTAAGATCCTTTAGGGTTTTTGGCATTTTTAGGTGTTTTTAGGGCTTTTAGGTGTTTTTAGGTTTTATTAATGTTTATCATGGTTTTCAGGGTTTTTACGTTTTTAAGGATTTTTAGAGTTTTTTTTGGTTTTTATGGTTTTTCAGGTCTTTAGAGTTTTTAGGGATGATACCCATTTTTATAGTTTTAATGGGTTTTAGGCATTATTAGGATTTTTAGGTTTTAGAGTGTTCTTAGGTATTTTAAGTGTTTTTAGGTTTTGATGGTTTTTATAGGGGCTCACATAATTTTTAGGGATTTTTTTTCCATTTTTATAAATTTATTGGGATTTTGCTGATTTTTATGGATTTTTAGGATTTTTAGGTATATTGAGGGATTTTTGGTTTTTGGTTTTTTGGGGGTTTTTTGGGTTTTCAATGATTTTTAGATTTTTTAATGTCTTTAGGTTTTTTTAGGGTTTTTAGAGTATTGGTGATTTTTTATGGTTTTATGGGCTTTTTAGGTTTTGGGGTTTTGATTATTTTTAGAGGTTTTTAGGTTCTTTAATGTTCTTTCATTTTTAGGGTTTTACAGGTTTTTAGTGTATTTTGGGTTTTAAGTTTTTCTTATATTTTTTAGGGTTTTTTTTGTTTTTTTTGTTTTTAGAAATCATTTATTATTTTAATGGGGTTTTGAGGTTTTTAGGGGTTTAAAGGATTTTTTTGGGTTTTTATAATTTCTTAGGTTTTTTATAGGAATAAGTGATATTAGTTTTTTTAATGATTTATTATGATATTTAAGGGTTTTTACGTTTTTTGGGTTTTTTTTTATTTTTAACAGTTTTGTAGGGTTTTTTGAGAATTTTCAGGATTTACGTTTTTTTCTCTGTTTTTGGGGTTTTTGGGAGGTTTTTGGGTTTTTAGGGTTTTTCTTTTGTTTTTATGGTTTTAAGGATTTTTATATATTTTCAACGTTTTTAGGGGTTTTGGGGTTTTAAAATTTTTTTAGTTGTTTTATGGGATTTTACAAGTTTTAATGTTTTTAGGGGTTTTCATTGTTTTTTTGGTTTTAGGGTGTTTTAGGGTTTTTATGTTTTTTAGTAGTTTTATGTGTTTTTTTTTAATTTTTCCATATTTTTTTATGGTTTTTAGGGTTTTTTATATATTTTTTTGATTTCTGGGAATTTTTTATTGTTTTAATATTTTTAGGGTTTTACTGATTTGAATTATTTTTGAGGGTTTATGGTTTTTAAGGGTTTTAGGATTTTTTGTGATTTTAATGGTTGTAAGTGTTTTAAAATATAAATTTTTTTCTATGGTTTTTTTCTATATTTTTAGGATTCATTTTACATTTTTTTGGTTTTTTGGAATTTTTATTTTTGTATGGTTTTAGGGAATTTTATGGTTTTTAGGGGGTTTTAGGGTTTTTTTTTGTTGTTTAAATGTTTTTTTGATTTTTACTAGTTTTTATGGTTTTTATGGGTTTGTAGAAATTTTTATTGTTTTTATGGGGTTTATGGTTTTTATGGGATTTTAAATTTTATGTTCTTTTAAGGTACTTTGTTTTTTAGAATTTTTATGTTTTAATGGTTTTTTTGGGTTTTCAGGGTTTTAGGTTTTTTTGGTTTTTAATATTTTTTTGGGATTTTTTATGATTTTGATGGTTTTTTGGTATTTTATATATTTTAGGGTTATTTTATAGGGTTTTTAATATTATTAGGTTTCTTATAATTTATTGAAGTTTTTAATAATTTTAGATTTTTTGGGTTTTCTTTTGGATTTTCAGGTTTATAGGGAATCTTAGGTCTTTTTTCTTATTTTTAGGGTTTTATTATTTTTTTCATAGTGTCTTAATTTTTTATGGGTTTTGGTTTTTATAAGGGAATTTAAATATTTTGGAGTTTTTTTTGTTTTTAAGAATTTATATGATTTTTTAGTATTTTTATCTGGGTTTTTGTGTTTTTAGGGACTTTGAGGGTTTTCAGAGTTTGTTCTGTTTTTTAAGAATGTTTTGGTTTTTTTTGGGATTTTAGTTTCATTTTTTTTTTGTTTTTAGGGTTTTAATTTATTTTTATTTTTTTTATTTTTTAGGGGTTTAATGGTTTTTTAGAGTTTTAGTGTTTTTTAGGATTTTTATAGGTTTTTATGTGTTTTAGAGGTTTAATTGTTTTTATTTGTTTTAACTACTTTTAGGTTTTCTTATATTTTCTATGGTATTTTCTATTTTTTTGTTTTTAGATATTTTAGGGTTTATATTATTTTTATTTTTTTACGGTTTTTATAATTTTAAGTTTTTAGGAGTTTTATGTGTTTTTAGGTCATTATGGTTTTATGGAAGTTTTTCAAAGTTTTTAGGGTTATTATTATTATTATTGGTAGTTTTTCAATTTTTAAGGATATTAATAGTTTTTAGGGTTTTATTGATTTTGAGGATTATTTGGGATTTTAGTGTTTTAATGTTTATTATGATTTTAGGTTTTTTTTTGGTTTTTAAGTGTTTTAGAGTTTTTAAAATTATTAAGGGTTTTTATCTTTTTAGTGGGTTTTTGGGTCTTATTCAGTTTTTCGGTTTTTAAGGTTTTTTGGGTTTTTTGGGTCTTTTAGTGTGTTTAGTGTTTTTATATTTTTAAGGGTTTTAAGTGTAATTTGGGTTTTAAGAGTTTCATAGGTTTTTTAGGGTTTTTATGGGTTTTTAAATTTTTAGGTATATTTAGGATTTCTATTTTTTAAAGGGTTGATGGTTTTTGGATTTTTTTAGGTTCTATGTTTTTCTAGAATTTTAGGTTATTCAGTGTTTTAAGGGTTTTATGGTTTTCTCAGGTTTTTTTTTATGTTTTTAGGTATTTTTATGCCTTTTATGATTTTTATAGGTTTTAGAGTTTTTAGGGATTTTGAGGGTTTAAAGGTGTTTAGGGTTTTTAGAATTTTTAGGTTTGTAGGGGTTTTTAGTGTTTTTAGGTTTTTATGGTTTTTAGGGGTTTTTAGGTTTTTTAAAGAATTTTATGTTTTTTTTCATAATTTTAGGGTCATTTAGGATTTTTATAGGTTTTTATGGTTTTATGGACATTGAGGATTTTAGTGTTTTTTTGGGTTTTTTTGTGGCTTAGAATTTTTAGTATTTTTATGGTTTTTAGTTATTTTTTAGGGTTTTATGGTTTTCTTTGTGATTTTCTTGGATATTAATATTTTTTATGTTTTATAAATTTTTATGGATATTTTAGAATTCTTTCTATTTTGAGGTTTTTTATTGGAATTTTTGGGTTTGTAGGTTCTTTAGGTCTTTATGGATTTTTTGGGTTTTAGTGTAATTTTTTTGGATTTTTAGGTTTTTTGGGTTTTTAATGTTTTAGTGTTTTAAACGGTTTTTAGTGTTTTTAGTGGGTTTCAGTTTTTATGGTTTTTTGGGTTTTTTATTGATTTCATGGGTTTTTATCATTTTTGGGGTTTTGTGTAATTTAGCATTTTTAATATTTTTTGGGTTTTTAATGGTATTAACTATTATTAGGGTGTTTGTGTTTTCTTATATTTTTCATGGTTTTTAGGTTTTTTTACATTTTTAGGGGGTTTTTAGGATTTTTAGGATTTTATGGGTTTTTAGTGTTTTTTTGGGAATGTTGGATTTTGGGGTTTTTTGGATTTTAGGGTTTTAATGTTTTTTGGTTTTTAGGGGTTTTATGTGTTTTAGGTTTTTATGGTTTTATTTTTTTTCATTGTTCTTATTGTTTTTTATGTTTTTGAGGAATTTTTTGGTATTTTTAATATTTTTGTGGTTTTAAGGATTTTAGTGATTTTTAGTGGGTTTAGAGATTTTTGGTTTTATGGTTTTTCGAGTTCTTACAGTTTTTTTTAGTTTTTAGTGTTTTTATAGTATTTCTAGGGTTTTAATGTTTTTGGGGGGTTTTATTGTTTTTATGGGTTCTTAGGTTTTTTTGGTCTTTTATCATTTTTATATCTTTTTATTGGTTTTAAGTGTTTGCGTTTTTAAGGTTTTCTATGGATTCTCTTTGTTATTTTGGGTTATTATGGTTTTTCTTATTTTATGGGTTTTATAGTTTTTGACGTGTTTTAGTGTTTTTAGGGGTTTTCTTGGTTTTTTTGGGTTTCTAGGCCTTTTTTATATTTTTACGGTTTTAAGGGTTTATGTAGCTTTTTTAGCAATTTAGGGGTTTAAAGGGGTTTTAGTGGTTTTTACGGTTATATGGGCTTTCATGCTGTTTTTTGGGGTTTTAGGGGTTTTATGGTTTTTAGGGGTTTAGGGATTTTTGGTTATTTTTTGGGTTTTATAGGGGTTTTCACATTTTTATGTTTTTTAGTGTTTTTAGGTTTTAAATATTTTTTTGGGGTTTTCATGATTTTTACATTTTTAGATATTTTTAATGTTTTTTTGGATTTTTATTTCCTTTTTGGTTTTTAATGGATTTTGAGGGTTCTCCCCATTTTTAGGATTTTTGTTCTTAAGTGTTTTTTGGTTATAATGGTTTTCTTAATGTTTTTCTGTTTTTTTTCTGTTTTTAACATTTTTAGGAATTTTTAGGGGTTTTAGGTTTTTGGGTTTTTGGGTTTTTATGGGTTTTTTTATCATTTTAGGATTTTTTGGATTTATGTTTTCTTATCTTTTTAGTGTTTTCTTTGTGTTTTCAAGGTTTTATGAGGTTTAATGTTTTTATGAATTTGAATGGATATTTTTGGAATTTATATGTTTTTAGGGTTTTTTGGGTTTTATGGTTTTTTTGAGTTTTTAGGGGTTTATGGTATTTTTTATTATTTTTATCATTTTTTATGGGTATAAAAGGGTTTTTAGATTTGTTAGTGTGTTTTTAGTGGGTTTTTAGGGTTTTAAGACTTTTTTTATTTTAGTGATTTTTATGGTTTTTAGGGGTTTAGGGTTTTTATTGTATTTAAAGGTTTTATCATTTGTAGGTGTTATAAGTGTTTTTATATCTATAAGTTTTTATTTCGGGTTTTCATGTTTTTAGAGTGTTTTATAATTTTAAGTATTTATAAAGATTTTTTAGGATTTTTATGATTTTCTGGTATTTTATGGATTTTTTATATTTGTTGTTTTGATGGAAATTAATGGTTTTTTTGGGTTTTTTGCATATTTTAGGAATTTATAGGTTTTAAGTGTTTTTAGGTTTTTATGGTTTTTTAGGGGTTTTGAACATCTTAATGGGTTTTTATGTTTTTATGAATTCTTAGGTATTTTTTTGAATTTAACTAGTTTTTTTGGGATTTAGGGATTTTGAATGTTTTAATATTTTTTTTTGATTTTAGGGGTTTTATTATATTTTTTTATTTTTATGATTTTAAATGGTTTTTATAATTTTTTTTAAAAAATTCTGGGGGTTTGAAGGGTTTGTAGATTTTTAGTTGATTTTTAGGTTTTATATAATTTTACAGAGTTTTTATTGTATGTTTATATTTTTTTGGGTTTTAGGTGATTTAATGGGTTTTAGGTTCTTATTAGATATTTTAGAGTTTTTATCATTTTAGGTTTTTATGGTTTTATTTGGGTTTTTTATAGATTTTTAGGGTTTTTAAGGTTTTTAGGTTTTTATTATTTTTAGGGATTTTTATGGATATTTATGAATTTTTAGTGATTAAGTGATTAAATTATTTTTAAGGGTTATTATAGTTTTTTCAAAAAATTTAGAATTTTTAGGATTCTTAGGGTTTTATGTTTTTTATGGTGTTAAGTTTTCTTAGGGGTTCTTTAGGGTTTTGGGGATTGTATGTTTCTAGTAATTTTTAGTGTTTTTTATGGATTTTATTATTTTTAGATACTTTTGGTTATTTAATATTTTTGGGGTTTTTGGGTTTTTTTGGTTTGTGCGGTTTTTGAAGAATATTTTAGGTGTTTTAACGGTTTTTTATATTTTTACATTTTTTATCGTTTTAAAGGGTTTTTTGAGATTTTAGTGTTGTTCAAGGTTTTTATTTGATTTTAGGATATTTGTTGTTTTTAAAGGTTTTAGGTTTTTTTGTTGTTTTGGTTTATTAGTTATTTTTATAGTTTGTTGTTATTTTTAGCATTTTTTATAATTATTAAGGGTTTATCTGTTTTTTGGTTTGTAAGGTTTTTTCCATGATTTTTATGGTTTTTATTGTTTTTATTAATTTTAGGTCATTTTTAAGATTTTCATAGATTTCTACGGTTTTTAGGATTTTGATTGATTATTGGATTTTTAAGGTTTCAGTTTTTTAAGGTTTTTAACATTTTTAGATATTTTAATTTTTTTTGGTTACTCATATTTTCTTAGTGGTTTTAGGGTTTTTTATGTTTTTAGGTATTTTTAGGGATTTAATTGGACTTTTATAGTTTTTTTGGGGGTTTTAGGGTTTTTATGTATTTTAGGGATTTTATGGTTTTTTATGTTTTTATGATTTTTTTGTGTTATTAGGGTTTTTAAGGTTTTTGTGTTTTTTAATTTTTTATGGGTTTAATGTGTTTTTATAGTTTTTTTTTTGGGTTTTAAGGGTTTTAAAAATTTCTTATGGTTTTTATTAGTTTTTATAAATTCAAGGGTTTTAAAGAATTTTAGTGTTTTTAGCGTTTTTAGGTGTTTTATGTGTTTTTATCTATTTAAGGTTTTCATAGAAATTTTATGGGTTTTTAGGGTGTTTTAATTTATAGGGATTATTAACTGTTTTTTATGATTTTTATGATTTTTATGATTTTTAGGGATTTTAAGGGTGTTTAGGGTATTTCGGTTTTTAAGGGTTCTAGCATTTTTGTGTGTTTTAGGGGTTTGCTGTTTTTTGGACATCTAATATTTTCTTTGATGTTTTCAGTTTTTTATTTATTTTTATGTTTCTAGGGAATTTTTTGGGTTTTTTACGATTTTTTTGTGTTTTAAGGATTTTTTAGGATTTTTAGTTTTTTAGGGTGTGATGGATAGATGGTTTTTGGGGATTTTTGGTTTTTTTGTTTTTAAGGTTTTTATAGTTCTTACCATTTTTAGGGGTTTAATGGTTTTCATCATTTGTATTTGTTTTTAGGGTTTTATCAATATTTATTGTTTTTATATCAGTGTTAGGTGTTTTATTGTTTTTAACTTGTTTTTAAGGGTCTTTGGTGATTTTTTTTGGTTTAAGGGTTTATTTTCTATTTTTGGGGTATTAGGAATTTAAAGTGATTCTAGGTTTTTATATTTTTATTAGGGTATTTCAGGGATTTAGGGTTTTTTACATTTTTATTGTATTTCAGTTATTTTTTAGGATTTTATGGGTTTTTAGGCATTTTAATGATTTTGAGGGTTTTAAGTTTTTGGGGGTTTAGGTATTTTATATGTTTTTTTGTTTTTCGGGGATTTATGTTTTTAGGTTTTTAATGTTTTCTTTGGGGTTTTCAAGGTATTTAGGGCTTCTATATTTTTAGGAATTTTTAGGGCGTTCAAGATTTTTATGGTTTTTGTGGTTTTTAGGGATTTTGAGTGGTTATGGGTTTTTTTGGTATTAAAGGTTATTTTTAGGTTTTTAAAGATTTGTTTTAATAATTTTATGGGGGTTTTGAGTTTTTATAATGTTTTTATGAGTTTAAATAGTTTTTTATTTTTTTGAGTTTTTATGGGTTTTTATGATTTTTATGGGTTTTTATGATTTTAGTAGTTTATAGGGTTTTTAGAGTCTTTCAAGGTTTTAATTTATTTATAGGTTTTTAGGGGATTAAAGTGTTCTATTTTTTTAAGGATTTATTAGTTTTTTATGGTTTTTATGGTTTTTATGTTTTTTTAGGTTTGAAGGTCTTTTTAGGTCTTTTTTTGAATTTTATCATTTTTAGGGGTTTTATGAATTTTGAATAATTTTAAATCTTTTTTGGGTTTTAGGGAATTTATTAATTTTTAGGTTCTTAGGTGTTTTATGTGTTTTTAGTTTTTTAAGGTTTTCTTAGGGTTTTTCATAGTTTTTTAGGTTTTTTATATTTTTAGAGATTTTGAGGGGTTTTTAGGATATTATTGTTTATAAGGTTTTTGGGGATTTTGGGGTGTTTAGGGAGTTTTAATATTTTTAGGATTTTATGGTTTATTATTTTTTTGGGGTATTATGGATTTTATAGTTTAAACAAATTTTATGGGGTTTAAAGGGTTTTAAGAGTATTTAGTGAGGTTTTAGTGTTTTCAGGGGTTTGTATGGCATTTTATGTTTTTAGGGGTTTTATTTATATTTAAGGGTTTGGAGTTTTTAGGGTCATTTAGGGTTTTTAGTGTTTTTATGTTTTCAGGGTTTTAGGAGTGCTTAGGTTTTTAATATTTTTTTATGGTTTGTCTGATTTTAAATGTTTTTTACATTTAAAGGATATTTAGTGTTTTTGAATTATTTCATGAGTTTTTGGGTTTTCTAGGATTTTGATAGTTTTTATAGATTTTTTGGTTTTTAGGGTGTTTTAGGATTTTGTCATATTATAGGTTTTTAGGTATTTTATGCATTTTTAGGTTTTTATGGTTTTTATAGTTTGTTTCATGGTCATGAGTGTTTATTAAGTTTTTACGAATTTTTGGGAATTAGTAGGATTTTTATGGTTTTTTGGGGACTTTGAAGGTTTTTTGGGTATTTTTGGAGTTTTAACATTTCATAGGTTTTTATGTGTTTTAAGTGTTTTAATTTTTTTAAAGTATACTTATGGTTTTTAGGGTTTTTCAGGGGATTTTAAAGATTTTTAGCACATTTTTATGATTTTTATTGGTTTTAATGTTTTCTAGAAATTGCTATGGTTTTGATGGTTTTTGGGGTCATTAAGGTTGGGGGAATTAAATTTGATAATTGGGGGATTTATGTGTTTTTTTGGTTTTTAAGGTTTTCTTATAGTTTTCAAGGGTTTTACCAGTTTTTTACTTTATTATGGATTTTTAGACCATTTCATGTTTTTATAGATTTTTGGGATTTTGGGGGTTTTACGGTTATTACTATGTTTATGATTTTTTTGGGTTTTTCTGTTTTTTATAATTTTATAGTTTTTAGAGGGTTTTAACATTTCTAGGGTTTTAAATGGTTTTTAGTGTATTTAATAGGTTTTAGCATTTTTATGGGTTTTGAGGAATTTTTTATTTTTTTGAGGGTTTTTACTATTTTTATGTGTTTTGCGTTTTTTTTCATTTTAGGTTTTTAGTGTATTTTTTAATTTTAAATGTTTTAGTGTTTTTTTAGGTTTTTAATGTTTTCTTTGGGTTTTCAAGGTCTGTAGAAGTTTTTATCTATTTCAAGGTTTTTACACATTTTTTAAGATTTTTATAATTTTTAGGATTTTTAGTTATTTTGATATTTTTCAAGGTTCTTAAGGGTTTTATGGTTCTTATGGGTTTTTAGAATTTTTAGCATATTTTTATGTTTTTAGAGGTTTTAATTGTGTTATGTTTTAAGGTTTTCTTAGGGTTTTTCTGTGTTATTAAGGTTGTTTGTTTTATTATGGATTTTTTTAGATTTTTTCAAAAAATTAATGTTTTTATGGATTTTGTGGGTTTTATGAGTTTTTTGGGTTTTTAGTGTTTTATGGTTTATTAGGTTTTTTGGAGATTTTTATGATTATATATTTTTTTAGATTTTTGTACAACTTTTATGGGTTTAAAGGGTTTTTATAATTTTTAATAGTTTTTATGCGTTCTGTAGGGTTTTAAGGATATTTAAGGGTTTTAGTAGTTTTTAATATTTTAGGGGCTTTCAAGGTTTTTTAGGGGTGTCATGGCTATTTGTGTTTTTTAGGGTTTAAGGGGTTTTATGTTTTTTTTAGTTTTTTAAGAATTTAATTGGGTTTTTAGGGTTTTCTAGTTTCTAGGGATTTTAGGGATAGCTTAGTTTTTTTCGTTTTTACGGTGTATAGAGGTTGGATGGTTTTAAGTGTTTTTAAATTTTTAATGTATTTTTGAAAATTTTATGGTTTTTATGATTTTTTATATCATTATAAACCTTTTTAGGGGATTTATTATTTTTTATAGTTTTTATTATCCTTTTTTTTGATGGGTTTTAAGGATTTTTAATGTTTTTTGGGTTTTAAGGGTTTTATGGTTTTTATGTTTTTAGGGTTTTAATAGTTTTTAGGGGTTTTTGGTTTTTTATGTTTTTACGGATTTGTTAGGGGTTTTTAGAATTTTCATGGTTTTTAATTTTTTTTATGGATCTGTAGGGATTTTAAGGATTTTTATGGGTTTTGGTTTTTTAGGGAATTTGAGGCTTTATATGGGTTTTGGGTATTTTTAGTGTTTTAGGGTTTTTACCATTTTCTTATGTTTTTTAGTTGTTGAATTTTTTTTAGGCTTTTATGGTATTCTTCTGGGTTTTTATTATTTTTTTGGTTTTTTATTGTTTTAGGTTTCTTAAGGCTTGTTAGGATTATTATGGAGTTTGTGGTTTTTTTTAAGATTTTGAGGGTTATTTGGGTTTTTATTTTTTTGGGGTTATTTGGGGATTTTATGATTTATATGTTTTTTATATTTTTGGTGCTTTTTATAGATTTAAATGTTTTATGAGTTTTTATTTGTTTTTTAGGGTTTGTAATGTGTTTTATGGTTTTTATGATTTTTAAGGCATTATATGGGATTGGGGGTTTTAGGGATTTTATTGCCTCTAGGTTTTTAAAATTTCTTGGGTTCTTAGGGGTTTTAAGTGTTCTTTTTTAAGTTTTTCATAGGGGTCATCAAGGTTTTTATGGAGTTTTACAATTTTTATGTGTTTTTAGGTATTTTTGGATTTTTATGATTTTTTTTTGTTTTTAGGTATTTTGAGTGTATTAGGGTCCTTAGGGTGTTTTTAGGTTTATAAATGGTTTTTGTTGTTTCTAAATTTTCATTGTTTTCTTAGTGGTTTTATGGGTTTTTATATTTTTAGTATTTTTCTTAATTTTAGGGGGTTTTAAGTTTTTGTGGTTTTATGATTTTTTGGTTTTTTTAGAGATTTTAATGTTTTTGGTGTTGTTTTTTAATTTTCAAGGGTTTAAATGGTTTTTTGTGTTTTTAGTGGGTTTTTAATTATTTACGAGTGTTTATGGGGTTTTAAGTCTCCTAGGGGTTTTTATGGTATTAGTGATTTTTAGAATTTTAGGTCATTTTTTGGTGTTTTTATTGTTTTTAAGTGCTTTTAGGTTTTCTAAGGGTTTATAGTGGTTTTGGGTTTTTAATTTTTTTTCATAGGGTTTATCAATATTTTAGGGTTTTTATGTTTTTTATGATGGTTTTTTGCGTATTTGGGATTTATTTGAATTTTTATGATTTTTAATGTTTCTGAGGGTTTTATGGTTTTTATAGTTTCAATGGTTTTAGAGTTTTTAGGGGTATTAAATTTTTTTATGTTTATAAGTTCTTCTTAAGTCATTTCATTGTTTTTATGGGTTATTACATTTTTAGGTATTTTTAGTGGGTTTTAGGAGTTTATGGGTTTTAAGGGCTATTAGTGATTTTGAGGGTTTGTATAGGTTTTTAGGGTTTTTTGAGGGATTCATGGTTTTTATGGTTAATTTGGTTTTTATGGTTTTTTATTATTTAAGGTTTTTGAAGGAATTTTAGAGTTTTTAAATGTTTTTAGAGGTTTAAAGGGTTTTTATATTTTTTAGTGGTTTTAGGGTTTCATGGTTTTTATGATTTTTATGGTTCATAGTGTTTTTAATGTTTTTAGGGTTGTTTAGTTTTTTTTGTGTCTTTTAGGGTTATTTGTTATTTAGAGTTTCTAGTTTTCAGGGGTATTATGTGTTCTTGGTTTTTAAGGTTTTCATAGGGATTTGTAGGGTTTTTATGTTTTTAGGGAATTTAGGCCCTTTTAGGATTTATAATGTTTTATTAGGTTGTTATAGTTTGGACTATTTTTATGGTTTTATGTGTTTTTTAGGGTCTTTAAGTTTTTTAATATTTTTTTAACATTTTTAGGTGTTTAAATGGTATTTTAAATTTTTAATGGGTTTTATGGTTCTTATGTGTTTTCTGGGGTTTTTAACATTTTTATGGGTTTTTTTGGGTTTTAGGGGTTTTATTGATTTTTGGATTTTTGGATTTTTGGATTTTGGAATTTTTAGGTTTTCATAGGATTTTTAATGTTTTTGATTTTTAAAGTATTTGGTGTTTTGAGGGATTTTTTGGGTTTTCTTGATTTTGTGGATGTTTTATTATTTTCTTAATACTTTTTAGGATTTTTATCATTTTAATTGGTCTTATAGGGATTAGGTGTTTAGTTTTTTGATTTTTATGGTTTTCTTAGTTTTTTTCAAGGATTTTAGGTTTTTTTACTTTTTATGAATTTTTTTGGATATTTTGATTTTTTTTTTGTTTTTAGTGTTTTTAATGAATTTTCTTATTTTTAGGGTTTTTAGGATGTTGTTGTTATTTTTTGGGTTTAAATTGTTTTTTGAATTTTTTGGGTCTTAAATTATTTATGTTTTTAAACATTTTTTGTCATTTTATGGGGTTTTAGTCTTTTTTTATAATTTTTGGGGATTTTATGGTTTTAAGGGTTGTTAGGATTTTATGATCTCTTAGGGTTTTTATTGTTTTTATAATTTTTATGATTTTTTAGTGAATTTAGTTATTTAGATTTTTATTTTTTATTTTTTGAATTTTTATGGTTCTTAGGTTTTTATGGGTTTTAGGGGTTTTTTTGGATTTTTTGGGTTTTCAGGGTTCTTAGGGATTTTGACGTTTTTAGGGTTTTTAGGGTAATTAGGATTTTTTAGTGTTTCTTGAGTTTTTTAAGTTTTTATTTGTTTTAATTGTTTACATATTTTTAATGTTTTCTTAGGGTTTTTTAGGGTTTTCTGGTTTTTCTTGTTTTTAGGCATTTTTAGGCCTTTTCTAGGATTTTTTTTTGTTTTGAAGGGTTTTCAGGGTTTTTAGGGGTTTTATGGTTTTTTTTGGGTTTTTTATTTCTTTAGTTTTTTTTTGAATTTTTAATTATTTTTAGATTCTTTTAACATTTTAGTGGGTTTAAAGGGTTTCATTGATGTTTTAGTAGGTTTTTGGGTGTCTAGGTTTTTTATATGTTTTAAGGGGTTTTTTGGGTTTTTGCATTTTATGGGTTTTCAGGGTTTTTATCTCTTTTTATGTTTTAGGGGTTTTTTTATGTTTTATGGTTTTATTATCATTTTTATCGGTTTTAGGGTTTTTAATTTTTTTTGGGATTTTTAGGGTTTTTAGGATTTACTATGGGTGATTAGGGTTTTTTGGGGGTTTTGGGTCTTTTTTGCTTTATATATCTTTTTAGGTTTTTTTAGCATTTATTCAGTTTTTTGGGGTTTAATGAATTTTTATGGTTTTATGATTTTCTTAGGGATTTTCATGGATTATATGGGTTATATGTTTTTTGAGATTTTTAATATTTTTATGATTTATTTATTTTATTATGGGTTTTAGATATTTTGAGGGTTTTTTGGGTTTTTATGGAATTTTTGGGTTTTTAGGGTTTTTAGGGTTTTAAGGGTTTTAGAGATTTTTAATGTTTTTAGGAGTTTAATGGGTTTATAGCGTTTTAGTTGCTTTATGGTATTTTCGGGTCACTAAGAATTTTATTTTATTAGGGGTTTTATGGGTTTTTATTGTTTTAGTGTCTTATACAGTTTATTATTTTGGTAGTGTCTTTTAGATTTTTAGGGGATTAAATTGTTTTTAGGTTTTTACTATTTTCTTAAGGGCCATGAAGGATTATAGAGTTTTTTACATTGTTAGGTATTTTAGGATTTTTTGAATTTTATTTTTTATAGGGGTTTTAGGGATATTGAGGGGTTTTCATGGTTTTTGGGGGTTTTTTATTTTTTGAGGATTTTAAAGGTGTTTTAGATATCTTTAATTTTTTATCAGTATAAAGTGGTTTTTTTATCTGTTTTTCGGTATTTATGGATTTTTAAGGTTTTAATGGGTTTTATGGGTTTTATAGTTTTAGGGGTTTTTAGCATCTTTAAGTGTTTTTGTTGTTTTTCAGGGTTTTTATAAAATTTAAGTGTTTTAGGTTTTTATGGTTTTCAAATGATTTTTCATGGTTTCTAGGGGTTTTTCTAGATTTTTATAGATTTTTATAGATTTTTTTGTTTTTTAGATTTTCAGAATATTCGAGAATTTGTAACTATTTTTGGGTATTTAGGGAGTTTTTAAGATTTTATATGTTTTTATGGTTTTTTTAAATTTTTGAATTCTTTTATTTTTTAAAAGGTTTTTATAGTTTTTAGTGGTTTTTAGGGGGTTTTGTGGTCTTTTAGGTTTTTTAGACATGTTATCTTTTTTAGAGTTTTTATGGGTATTAGGTTTTTAAGGTGTTTTTATGTTTTTATGGTTTTCTTAGAGTTTTTTAGGGGATTTAGGGTTTTTAAATTTTTAGAGGTTTTTAGGGAATTTTCTGATTTTTATGGTATTTTTGACTTTTTATAGTTTTTAAGGTTTTTGTATATTTTTTTATAATTTTTAGTGGTTTTAGTGTTTTTTGGTAGGGATTTGGGTTTTTCTTAACTTTTATGGTTTTTATGGCTTTTAAGGGTTTATGGTTTTTAGGGTCTTTTAATGTTTTTAATATTTTTAGGGGGTTTAGGGGTTTTATTTGTTTTTTTACTTCTTATGGTTTTCTTAGAGGTTTTCATGGTATTGTGGATTTTTTCATTTTTGTGGATTTTATGTATTTTTAATATTTTTATGTATTTTAGGGCTATTAGGGATTTTGAGAGTTTTTAGGGGTTTATGGGATTTAGGGTTCTTAGAGGTTGTTAGGTTTTTAGTGGTCTTAAGGGTTTTTATATTTTTAACGTTTTCATAGAGTTTTTCATGGATTTAGGGACTTTATGTTTTTAGGGATTTTTATGGCCTTTTTGGATTTTATGGTTTTTTATGGTCATTAATAGAAAATATTCTCCAATAATGGTTCAGAACTATTCAGATATGTAAATCTAAAATTAAATTTATAATAGAGGTTTGAACCCATGACCTCCACGTTAAATATCAAAGACTTTACCACTATACTAAAATTATCTTTGTGAATATATTTGGATATATATATATAAATAATTTATTAGTTTATTTATTTGATGATATTTGACAAAAAAATCATTAATAATAAGGTTACCTATCCCAACTATTCTTCAACCCATTTGGAAATGTCCCCTTGTAAAAATGGTTTATCCATTTTTTTTCCAAAAATGTTGTCATAGGTATTGTCAAAGTGGTCTATCTCAAAGTTTTGAAGAACAATTGGGATAGCGTACCTACAGAAACGGTCATTACAAACCATTGGTATAGGGGTGTTGGTATAGTTATTATTTCCATTAGTGTGTTTTTATGGATTTTGAGGGTTTTAGGGTTTTTAGTGGTTTTATAGTTATTTTGGGTTTTAGGGTTTTTTTGAGTTTGTAGGGTTTTTAAGAATTTTTTTGAGTATTTTATTTTTATTATGGGATTAAAGTGTTTTTATATTTTTTTCATTGTTTTGGGGATTTTTTTTTGTTTTTAGGATATTTAAATTTTTAAGTGGTTTTATGGTTTTAGTGGTTTTAATGGGTTTTGGGTCTTTTAGGGTTTTAGGGATTTATCATTTTTAGTTTTTTATGTTTTTTTATTTTCTTAGGTTCTTATGGTTTACATAGGTTTTTTTTGTTGTTTTATATCTTTTGGGATTTTTGTGGAATTTTTTTGTATATTTATGGGTTTTTAGGTTTCTATGGATTTTTTAGATTTTATTGGATTTTTGGTTTTAAGGTATTTTATTATTTTTAAGATTTTTATGTTTTTGGGGGGTTTAAAGTATTTTTAATGTTTTATAGTTTTCTTATGGGCTCTTAAGGTTTTTTATCGTTTGGGATAATTATGTTGTTTTAGGATTTTAATCAATTTTTAGGGTTTTAACAATTTTGAGGGTTTTAGGAGCATTTAGGGTTTTTAGAAGTATGGTGGATTTCATGGGAATTGTTTTGAGGATTTTATGTATTTTTAGGGTTTTTTATATTTTTTTGGGTTTTTAGAGAATTTAGCATTATTTAGGTTTTTGGGGGGGTTTTAGGGTTTTTAGGTTTTTATGGATTTATTAAGGATTTTTAGGTTTTCTTGGGGTTTTTATGTTTTTTGGAATTTTTTGGCCCTTTTTAGGATTCTTATGGTTTATTGGTTTTTAGGGAATTTCATTTCTTAGGGTTTTTAGTGTTTTATGGTATTTTTTGTGTTTTTATGTATTTTTTTCTGATTTTTTAGGGGTTTTAAAGTTTATTACATTTTTTCAAATACTTTTAATTGTTTAATGGGTTTTTAGTGTTTCTATTTGTTTTTATGGTTTTATGGAGTTTATGGATTTTTGATCTTTTTTATTATTTTTAAGGGGTTTATAGTTTTTAAGGGTTTATGGTCTTTTAGGGGTTTTATATTTTTTTATGTTTTTATCCTTTTTAAGTGTTTTTATGCTTAAAAATTTGAATTATAGTATTCTGGGGTTTTATAATTTTTTATGTTTTTTGGAAATTTTTTGCCTTTTTTGAATTTGTATAGTATTTTAGAATTTTTAGGGAATTTATGGTTTTTATTATTTTAAGGGTTATTATAATTTTTACTGTTTTCTAGGTTTTTAGGGGTTTTAAGTTTTTATAGGTTTATAAGGTTTTCAGTTGTATTTTTATATTTTTTAACATTTTTTGGGATTTTTTGGGCATCTGTGGATTTTTATGATTTTTTGGGTATTTTGGATTTTGAAGGGTTTTGAGGCTCTTAATAGTTTTTTTATTGTTTTAGAGGTTTTAAAGGGTTTAAAATTTATTATTGGTTATATATGATTTTTATGTGTTTTACGGGTTTTATAGGTTTTTAATTTTTTTAATAGGTTTTATGGTTTTTTGTTTTTTAGGGTTTTTAGCATTTTCTAGTATTTGGGGGTTTTAAGTTCATTTAATTTTTTAACATATTCTTAGGGGTTTTATGGTTATTTATGTTTTTTGGGATTTTAATAGTTTTTTTTGGATTTTTTTAGTTTTTATGGTCTTAGGGGTTTTTATGGTTTTAGGGTTTTATTTGTCTTTTTAGTGTTTATGGGTTTTATGTGTTTCAAGGTTTTTATGTTTTTTTATGGGTTTTCAAGGTCTTTCATTTTTTTACATTTTTAGCGATTTTTAGGGTTTTTTAGGATTTTATAGTTTATAGATTTTCATGCATTATTAGGTTTTTCGGGTTTTTTTGTGTTTTTATTGTTTTCCTGGAATTTTAGTGATTTTTTTTATTTTTAGTGTTTAAAAGGGTTTTTAGAGTCCTTAAACGTTTTTAAGTGTTTAAAGATTTTTAAGCGTTTTTAGTGGTTTTTAGTGGTTTTAAAGGTTTTATGTGTTTTTTCTTTCGTTCTGTGTTTTAGGATTTTTATGGTTTTTATGGTTTTTTGGGGTTTTAGTGTTTTTTCATTTTTTTAGGATTTCAGGGTTTTTTAGTTTTGTATCATTTTAAGGGTTAAAGGGTTTTTAGATATTTTAGTGTTTTTAATGATTTTAGGGGTTCTAGGTTTCTAGGTATTTATCGTATTTAGGATTTTTAGGCATCTTTAGGTCATTTTTTGTTTTTAAAGTTTTTTTTAGTTTTTAAGGGGGTTTATGCATTTTTACATTTTTATTATTTTTATTGGGGTCTTCAGAGTTTTTTGGGTTTCTTACATTTCTATGGATTTTATTGATTTTTTAGGATTTTATGGATTTGGAGTTTTTAGGGAATTTGAGGGGTTTTGGGGTTTTTAAGGTTATGATCCCTTTTTATGTTTTTAGGGGTTTTTAGGTTTTTAGGTTTTTGAGGTCTTCTTAGGGTTTTCCATGGTTTTTAAGGGTGTTTATGTTTTTTTTGGGATTTTTACAACTTGTTTATGTTTTTTATTTTTTTAGGGTTTTTCGTGATTTTTAGGGACTATAGGGTTTTGTTGGGATTATAGGATTGTTATTAATTTTTCTGGGTTGGGGGGGGAGGGGGGGTTAAGGGTTTTTTTGTTTTTTTATTTTCTGATTTTTTTAATGTTTTTACTAGTTTAAAGGGTTTTTAGAGTTTTCAGAGGATTTTTAGGGTTTTTATGAGTTTTTATGGATTTTAATAGTGTTTAAGGGTTTTAGGGTTTTTAGGGTTTTAAGGTACATTTAGGGTTTTTAGTGTTTTCATGTTTTGGAAGGGTTTAAAGTGTTTTCATATTTTTATGGGGTTTTGTGGGTTTATTATTTTTATGTTTTTAGTAGTTATTATGGATTTAATTTGGGTTTTTATAGTTTTTATGGTTTATAAGGGTGTTGAGGTTATTATAATTTTTATGGTTATATTAGTTTTTTATGGTTTTTTGAGTTTTTAAGGGTTTGAAGGTTTTTATTGTTTTTTATAATTTTAAGGGGTTTAAATGGGTTTTAGAATTTTTAGTGCTTTTTAGGTGTTTTTAATGTTTTTATGGGTTTTTATGTGTTTGAATGTTTTTAGCATTTTTAGGTCTTTTAGGGGATTTCAGTTTTTAGTTGTTTTATGAGTTTTTAGGTTTTTAAAGATTTCTTTTGGGGTTTCCAGTTTTTGAGGGGTGGTATATTTTTTTTTGAATGTCTAGGAAATTTTTTGGGTTTTAGAGTATTTTGGATTTTTTTGGGATTTTGAGTGTTTTAGGGTTGTCTTGGGTTTCATGTATTTTTAGGGATTTTATCATTTTTTAGGTTTTTCATATTTTTTATGTGTTATTATGTTTTTAAGGTTTTCTTATGGTTTTTTTGTTTTTAGTGAAATTTAACGATTTTTTTATGATTTTTATGTTTATATGGATTTTTGGTTTTTAGGGATTTTTAGGGATTTTGGGTTTTTTTGGGTTTTTATAAATTTTATAGGATTTGAGAGTTTTTTAGTTTTTCTTCGTGTTTTACGGTTTTTTGAGTTTTTAACATTTTCTAGAGTTTAATGTGTTTTTTATTTTTTAGTTGGTTTTTAGGGTTTTTATCGGTTTTTGTAGTTTTTAAGGTATCTATTGGTATTTATGGGTTCTATGGTGTTTTAGGGTTTTTAGGGTCTTCAGTGTTTTTAGGATTTTTGGGGTTTTATGTGTTTATTGGTTTCTAAGGTTTTCATGATTTATTTTAGGATTTTAAGGGGTTTTTTGGGATTTTTGGGAAATTTATAATTTTACAGTTTTTTGGGTTTTTTGGGATTTTTTGGGTTTTTAGGGGTTTTTATGTTTTTCATCATATTTTAGTTTTTAGAGGTTTTATGTTTTTTTATGTTTTTATGGATTCTAGAGGTTTTTAATGTTTTCTATATTTTTGGGGATTTTTTGGTGTTTTAAAATGTTTTAGGTTTTTATTTGGTTTTTAGAGATTTTCAGGGTCTTTAGGGTTTTTTGAGTTTTATGTGTTTTAGAGTTTTTTAAAGTCTTGAGGGGTTTAAAGGGATTTTAGAGTTTTTAGTGATTTTTTGGTTTATATTGGAATTTAATATTTTTAATGATTCTTAGGTGTTTTTATGTTTTTAAAGGGTTTTAATGATTTTTGGGTCTCTTTAGGGGTTTTTACAACATTTCATGTTTTTTTGGTTTTTTGGTTTTTGAAGTGTTTTTAGGTTTTTAAGGTTATCATACAGTTTTTAGATTTTTTAGTGCTTTTCCAATTTTTTAGTATTTTTAGGGAGATTTTATGTTTGTTTATATTTAATGTTTTTAGGGATCTTGAGGGTTTTGAGGGGGTTTGAGGGGTTTTTAGGTTTTTAGTATTTTTGTATGCTTTTAGGAATTTTATGTTTTTCTAGATTTATTAACATTTGATTGGGATTAAAGTATTTTCATAATTATTCTAGTTTTGAGGGATTTTATAAGTTTTATAGTTCTTTATGTTTTTAGGGTTTCTATTTTTTTAGTCTTTTTAGGGTCTTTTAGGGTTTTTAGCGTTTTTAGTTTTTAGGGGTTTTAAGTGTGTTTTGGTTGTTTTTGCTTTCATAGAAATTTTCAGGGCTTTATAGTTTATTCTGTTTTTACTTTTTTTAGGTATTTTAAAGGATAATTATGTTTTTAGTGTTTTTTAGAGGTTTTGGGTTTTTAGGATATTTTGGGGGTTTTTAAGGTATTTATAATTTTTAGTTTTTTTCTAGATTTTCTGTTATTATGGTTTTCATGGTTTTCTTAGTGTTTTTTTGGGTTTTTAGAGTTTTTTTACCTTTTTAATTAATTTAATAACTTTAATAATTTTTATAATTTTTACTATTTTCAAGTATTTTGATAGTTTTTAGGGATTTTAAGGTTTTTTATTAATTTTTTTTACAGTTTTTAGCGGATTAAAGGGTTTTTATAGTTTTTGTAGTTTTTAAAGGATTTACGGTATTTTATGTTTTTATAGAATTTTATCGTTTTATGGGTTTTGTGATATTTAGGTTCTTTTGGAGTTTTCACTGTTTTTTCAGTTTTTAGGGTTTTTAGGTTTTTAGGTTTTTAATGTTTTCTTAGGGTTTTTATGGTATTTATGGGTTGTTTATGTTTTTTATAAAATTTTAAGGACATTATAAGGTTTTATTGTTTTAGGGGTTTAAGGGTTGTGAGTGGATTTGGGTTTCATGGTCATTTAGGTGTTTTTATTATTTTTGAGTTTTTAAGGTTTTTTGGGGGTTATAAGTGTTTTTTGGTTTTTATGATTTTCTTAGGCTATTAGGGTTTCTAGTTTTATATCATTTTTGGGGATTTTTTGGTGATTTTAATGATATTTTAGTGATTTGATTTGTTTTAATTGTTTTTTGAGGTATTAGGATTTAGGGTATTTATGGTTTTTTGGTTTTTAGGGATTTGTTTTGTGTTTTCAGGGATTTAATAGTTTTTTAGAGTTTTAAAAATATTTAGTGGTTTAATATATTTTTAGTATTTTTAGCGGGGTGTTATCTTTTTTTAGTTTTTTAATGTTTTTGGTGGGTTTTATTCTTTTTATAGGTTTTTTGTAATTTTATGATTTTTCCATTTTTTAGTGGTTTTAAACATTTTAGGTTTATCTGATTTTATTGGGGGCTTTATGGGTTTTAGGCCTTTTTTGTTTTTATGGATTTTTTTTATTATCATTTTTTAGAGTTTTTTATTTTTGAGGGTTTTAGGTGGACTAGGGTTTTTTGGGTTTTTTAGTGTTTTTATCATTTTTAGGGGTTTTAAGTATTTTTAGTGTTTTTTGGTTTTTATGGCTTTATTTGGGGTTTTCTATGATTTTAAGGGTTCTTAAATTTTTATAGATTTTTACTGATTTTTAGGATTTTAAGGGTTCTTTACGATTTTATGATATTTTGAGGGTTTTTAGAGTTGTTTATCACTTTTAGGGTTTTTTGGGTTTTTTGGGGTTTATTTTATTTTTTTATTAAGTTCTTTTAGATATTTCTGACATTATTATTGGTTTAAATTCTTTTTGTAGTTTTAATCACTTTTAGAGTTTATGGGTTTTTATTTTTTTAAGGGTTTTAGGGTCTTTAGGGGGGGGGGTTAGCATTTTTTAGATTATTAGGTAATTCATGTGTTTTTTTGTTTTTAAGTTTTTATTCAGGGTTTTAGGGATTTTAGGGTTTTATATGTCTATTTGGATTTTTAGTGATAATTATGGTTTTTATAATTTTTTAGGGTTTTAGGAATTTTGATGGGTTTTTGGGTTTTTTGGGGTTTTTTGGTTTTTTGGTTTTTTGGGATTCTATTGATTTATTTTGATTTGTTTTGGGTTTTAATGGTTTTATAGATTTATTGAACATTTTTAGGGGTTAAAAGGGTTTTGAGTATTTTTTGTGGTGTTTTAGTGTTTTTATGGGTCTTAGGGTTTTTATGTTTTTGAGGGGTTTTTATAGTTTTTTGGTGTTTTGTGATATTTTAAGGTTTTTAGAATTTGTTAGGTTTTATAGGGTTTATATTTTTTGGGTTCTTAAGGTTTCCTAAGGGTTATTAGGATTTTTAAGATTTTTAGGGATTTTAGGGTATTTAGGGTTTTTATGTTTCTCGAAATATTTTGTTATTTGTAAAAAAAATTAACATTTTTTTGGTATTTTGATGGGATTTATGGGTTTTCACGTAGTATATTTATTTAGGTGTTTTAATTGCTTTTATGTTTTAATTGTTTTATTAGGGTTTTAAATTTTTTATAAGATTTTACATTTTTCAGGCTTTTTTTGATGTTTTGATTTTTATGGGTCATTAGGTTTTTTAGGAATATTGAGTGTTTTTAGGGGTTTTGGGGGTTTTTACATATTTATGGGTTTTAAGGGTGGGGGTTTCTAATTTTTTGATTTTTTAAGGGTTTTAAGGGGGTTAAAATTTTAAGGGGTTTAAGGGTTTTTATAGTTGTCAGTGGGGTTTTAGATTTTTTATAATTTTTTAGGGTTTTAAGGGTTTTAGGGGTTTTAGGTAATTTTATTGGTGGTAGTATTTTTTTAGGTTTTTAGGGGTTTTAATTGTTTTAGTTTTTTAATGTTTTTTACAGATTTTTGCGGTTTTTAGGGTTTTTTACATTTTTAGGGATTTTTAAGGTTTTTTGTTGGATTTTTAGGGGGTTTTGGGTTTTTAGGGAATTTATGGTTTTTATGTATTTTATGGTTTTTAGGGATTTTAGCGTTTCAGGGATTTAAGGGTTTTAAATTTTTATGTTTTTTATGGTTTTCTTAATTTTTTTCATGATTTTTAAGGTTTTTTAATTTTTTATGAATTTTTATGATTTTTAATGGTTTTTATAGATTTTTGATGGGTTTTCATGTTTTTTAGGTTTTTTAAGGCTTTAGGGATTTTATGATTTTTTTGTGATTTTTTTGGTTATTAATTTTTTTTCAAAGAGGCGACATGGATTGGTTACCCAATCCATGCAAAAAGAAATCTATTAAATAAAAAGGTTACAAGAAAATCCCGAGGTGTAAAATGCATACACCATCTTAAATATAGAAAAGACCAACAAAGATACAACTTCAAAAACCAGGTAAGAATCATCAAAAGATTCTTAAAGAAGATCTGCATGATCAGCCCCACCATATCTTCATCATTCTGGAACTTCAAAATCCAGTGCAGGATCAACACTTGTCAAATCATATATGAATCAATCAGCACATCATCTCAGAAAGTCCACAACAATACAGGTGCAAGGAAGGAACATAAAAAAAAACCAATACAGAACATGAGCATTCCTGCCAAATCAAGCTTAAGACAGCACAGATTAAGAAAGTCTTCAACTGGGAAAAAAATATGTTGACATAAAGAATAATTAGGCTAAACTACAAACAAAAATAGATAGAGGAATCCAAAAAGATGAAACAGAAGGAGTCCAACAAGTAGTAATCTCCATGTGCAAGTTTCCCAAGAAATACGAGGGTCGGACTTCAAAAAGCTCCAAAAGAAGATCTGCACGAACTGCCAATAGAGAGAGATCGGACCCAGCATGTCTTCAACATTATGCTACGTCAAATTCCCGAACAAATCAGCTCACCATCAAGGTAAGGTCGCAACCAAACAGATGTATGGAAAGTCAAGCAATAATGCGAACTCGAGCAATCCAGCTAACTCAAACCTTTACCATCAGAACCAGAGGTAGAAAACATCATAAGAGGGCTTCAAAAAAATTTCAAAGTATGCTACTCATCAACAAGTAACCTAATTTTGATCTCATCCAAGAAAAGGAGAACAAAAAGAGCTTATAGGAATCCTAACAAGAAAATAGCTTTTTCACTGTATAGGAAATCTAGAGTCCATGCAATATTGAAAGACAGGCTCAAAGTAAGGTTTAGAAGAAGTTCCAAATCAGAATTTTAAAAAGTACATAAGCAATGAAAAAACTCAGTCAATTATTTCTGATCTGAAGAAAACTACAAAAGAAGTATTCAATAGTAATTCTGGAGGATTAATAGCCTTCTTCTCCTAGAAATACTTAGTTCAACTTTATGAAATGTTTCAGCATAAATTTCACCACTTTTCATTTTCTCATAGGCCAATCCTTTTTGCTCTTCCCAATGAGCATCAAGTTTTTTAATTGATCCTCAAGGGAGAGTTGTGGTGTAATCTCATTAGCCTCATCAACTAGAGTGTCATGAACTGTCTCATTATTGACAGACTTAGTGGTATTGATAGAGCGAGTGGTGATGGTTCTTTCCATCTGTGAGTAATCTCTCATTTTCCTAGTTTTCCTAGGGTTAGGAGTGATGAATCCATCTTCATCTACAATGAGTTTTTTGCCCTTTTTGGCCATTTAATTCAAGAAATTCTCCCCCAATTGCCTAGTCTGGTCTTCTACTTCTTGAGGAACATCACTGGATTCGGAGGATTCTTCCTGTTCAGCCACTTGGGCTTCCTCAGTTTGGGTGATCATATCATGTTCCTTAGCCACAATAGTAGGTTTAGAATCATCCCCTATGTTAGAGGGTTCCAGTAAATCATGAGGTCTGTCCATATGAGTAGAATCCTTTTCTGTGGAAACCCTAACAACATTAGTAAAATCTGTCTCTTGAGAATCTAGATCTTGCCTCTTATCCAAGTGCACTACTTGCACAGAGTTGTCCATATTCTTTGTTGAAGTGGAGGGGTCAGCAGTTTTCTCTTTTTCCACCCAGAAGGACTTAGTGACCGCTGTCCCTACTGGTCTTCCACAGTTGGGGGTCACATGTCCCAACTTAAAACAACGTTGACTATAATCAGGGAGTTCTTCATAAACCACCTCTTGATAGAAACCATGATCCCCATTTTGAATCCATATGTAAGGAGGGAACTTCTTAGAGGTATCTAACTCAACACATATTCTAGCAACAGAGGGATGAGTGAGATTTTTGGTTGCATTGTCATGTTTTAAAGGGGTTCCAATTAGCTTTTCTATTGGAAAAAAAGCTATTTGTTTGAACAAATGAAGCGGCAGTCCAGGAAATCCTACCCAAATGGGGACAATCGGAGATTCTGTAGAAGGGTCAAAGTTGGGTGTCCATTTTAAAACCTTCATGGGGTATCCCCCAAAGAACCAGATTTGTCAAATCCAGATCCGGTAATAGTCTTCCTCAGAAGAAAACCGAAGAGCAATATGTGTAGAAGTGAGGAGACCGATGTGAAAACCCGATAATTCCAACGATTCGAGTGATGTTCTAAGAAATTTCAGGGAAGGTCTGCACTTTGTAAAGTAACCAATCAAAACATATCGCAAGTCCAAAGCAAGAAGATTTACCTCCTCCGAAGAGAAAGCAATGGCCATTTGTCTGCGGTGTCGGTAAGCTTTTGGATCTATCTTCACATCAGAGTCTGTGATTCCATTTGCAGCTGGATCCAAAGATCTACCCGCAACGACATCTACGAAGGATCGACGATTAGGGTTCAACTCAAGGGGTATCGGGTGTCACCGCTTATCTTCAGGAGTCGGTCTCCCCATCATTCATCAAAGGATCATGATTGTTGTTTATTTTACTATTTTTAATATTTATTCGGGTTTTGAGGGTTTTGGGGTTTTTAGGATTTTTATTGGTTTTTATAGGTTTTTAGGTTTTTAGATGGGTTTGTTGTTTTTAAGGGTTTTTAGGGGTTTTCAATTATTTTTGGTTTTTTAGCGTTTTTAGTTTTTTATGGGATTTGATGGTTTTTAGGTTTCAATAGTTTTCATAGAGTTTTTTTATTGTTTTTAGTGTTTTATATTTGTATGTATTTTAAGATTTTTTTTATATTTTTATGCATTTTTAGGGTCTCTAGGGATTTTTTGAGGTTTTAGGGTATTTTACTATTTTTAGGGATTTTATTTCTTTTCAGGTTTTTAGGGGTTTAATGTTTTTTTAGGTTTTTAATGTTTTCTTTTAATTTTTAAGTGATTTTTTTTGGTTTTTTATATTTTAATGGTTTTTGTGGACTTTTTAGGATTTATCTTGTTTTTAGGTTTTTAGGGATTTTGAGGTGTTTTAGGGTTTTTAGGGTTTATGTTTTTTTTCGTTTTTAGGGTTTTATTGAGTATTTTAGGGTTTTGATGATTTTTCTAAATATTTTAACATTTTTAGGTCTTAATGTGTTTTTAGTGTTTTTATTGGGTTTTTTTATTTTATGGGATTTTATAGTTTTTAATTTTTTTAGAGGTTTTATGGTATTTAGTAGTTTTTAGTGGTTTTAGCATCTTTTTGGGGTTTTAGGGTTTTTATAATTATTTATGTTTATAAGGGGTTTTTATAGTTTTGATCTTGTTATGTTTTTCCTTGGGTTTTTAGGTGTTTTAGCGTTATTATATTCTTAAGGAATTTTAGGTATTTTTTAGGATTTTTATTGGTTTTAGGGTTTTTGAGGGTTTTTAGAGTTTTTAGGCTTTTATGGTTTTTAGGATTTTTTTTTGTATTTTTAGTGGTTTTTTGTGTTTTATGGGTTTTGAACGTTTTGTGGAGGTTTTAAACATTTTTAGGGGTTTAAATGGTTTTTTATAGTTTTTAGTAGTTTTTATGTTTTGGGGGGTTTGGGGTTTTTAAATGTTTTTATCATGTTTTAGGTTTTTACGGTTAGGTAGGGTTGTAGGGTTTTTAGGTTCTTTTAGGGATTTTAGGGTTTTTTAATTTTTAGGGGTTTGAAATGCTTTTAGGGTTTTAAGATTTTATGATGGATTTTCAGGTGTTTTATGATATTATTTTTTTATTGATTTGTAGGGATTCTTTTAGATTTTTATAGTTTTTCATTTTTTTGGGGTTTTGTGGAGTTTAATATTTTTTATGTTCATTTTTGTTTTTTTATGGTTTTATCATTTTTTTCATTTTTAGGGGTTTTAGTGATTTTAAATTTTTAACATTATACTAGGGGTTTTATGGTTTTTATGCATTTATGGGTTCTTACGTTTTTATGGATTTTTATTTTTTTTTACGATTTTGGGGATTTTTATTGTTTTTTGGGATTTTGAGGGTTTTTATGGTTTTTATGGTTTTTAGGTTTTCTAGAATTTGTATGATTTTTGAGTTAATTAATGGTTTTTTTAGTTTTTATGGTTTTAAAGGTTTTTATATTTTTCTAAAAAAATTGGGTTTAATGATTTTTAGTGTTTTTTGATGTTTTTGGGGTTCTGTGGGTTTTTATAGTTTTTTTTATTTTAGGGGTTTTATGGTTCTTAGGGTTTTAGATTTCCAGAGGTCATTTCATGTTTTTGGAATTTTTTTATTTTTAGGGGTTTAAAGTTTATTAATTTTTTTAGATTTTTCTAATGTTTATTATTGTTTTTAAGGGTTTTTACATTTTTCGGGAATTTTTGGGATTACTATGTTTTTACGGTATTATATATTTTGATGGTTTTATTATTTTTATTGTTTTTTTAGTTTTTAGCATTTTTTAGATTTTTTAGTGGTATTTTATGTTTCTTTGTTTTTAAGGTTTCCTTAGGGTTTATTTAATTTTTAGTTTTTTTAGAGTTTTTTACATTTTTTGGGATTTTTATGGGTTTTTTAATTTATATTATTGTTTTTTTGGTTTTTGAGGGATTTTGAGGGTTCTCAGGGGGTTTTAGGGTTTTATTGTTTATTAGGGTTTTGGGGATTTTTTCATCTTTTTGGGATTTTATGTTTTCGTTTGAGTTTTTAACATTTCTAGGGGTATAAAAAATTATAGTTCATTGTGGATTTTAGAATTTTATTCATTTTCGGGTATTAAAGGTTTTTTGAGGTTTTAGGTTTTTTATTTTTTTTGTGGTTTTAGGGTTTTTAGGGTTTTGTAGGGTTTTTTGGGATTTTTTAGGATTTTTATGGGTTTTTAGGGTTTTACGGATTTGGATGATTTTTAATGTTTTTAGGGTTTTTAGGAGTTTTAGCATTTTTAGGTTTTTTTAGTTGTTTTAATTATTACTTGGATTTTAAGGTTTTCTTATGGGTTTTCAGTTTTTTTTGGGATTTTTAGTTAAAAGTATTTTTAGGCCATTTTTTATGATTTTTTTTTTGGGTTTTTAGGGATTTTGTTGATTTGTAGGGTTTTTTGGGTTTTTAGGGGTCTTTTTGATATTTTAGGGGTTTTAAGGTTTTTTAGAGTTTTCAAAATTTTTAGGGGATTAAAGCATTTTTAGTTTTTTTAATGGTATTTTGGGGTTTTAGTGTTTTTTATTATTTTAAGGGGTTTTATGGTTTTTAAGGGTTTTTTATTTTTTTATTTTTGGGGGGTTTTAGTGTCCTTAGGTATTTAAGGTTTTCTTAGGGGTATTCAGATTTTTTAGGGTTTTTAATTTATAGGGATTTTTAGGGATTGTTTTGGATATTTATGGGTTTTAGTGTTTTTATATATTTTGAGGGGTTTTATAGTTTGTTGGTTTTTTTGTTTAGTTTTTTAGCGTTTTAGGTTTTTTGGGGGGTTTTAGGGTTTCTATGGATTTTTAGAGTTTAAAAATATTTTTAGGAGATTAAAGTTTTTTTCGATTTTTTATGGTGTTTTAGGATTTTATGGGTTTTAGGGTTTTTAGGTTTTTAGGTTTTTTATGTTTTTTAGGGTTTTGGGTTGTTAAGGTTTTTATGTTTCTTAGAATCTGCTATGTTCTTTAGTGTATGTATGTGTTTTTAGGTTTTTAATGTTTTCATGGTGATTTTTGGGATTTTTTTTGGTATTTTAACGTTTTTCGGTATTTTTTAGTAATTTTATGTTTTTTTCATTTTTATATATTTTTTAGGGTCTTCGGTTTTTAAATGGTTTTTTGATTTTTTTAGTTGGTTTTATGTTTTTATGGGTTCTTATGGTTTTTCATGGGTTCTCAGGGGTTTTGGGGGGATTATGGTTTCTGGTGTTGGTAATGTTTTTTTGGGATTAGGGGTTTAAAGTGTTTTTTAATATTTTCTTAGTGATTTTCACTTTTTAGGGTTTTTTATGTTTTTGGGGATTTTTTGAGTTTTTAGGATTTTTATGGTTTTTTAGATTTTTACGTATTTTGAGGATTTATGGGGTGTTATACATTTTAGGGTTTTATGGGCTTTTGGGGGGTTTTAGGGTTTTTTCGTAGGTTTTTAGGTTTTTATGGTTTTTTTAGTTCTTCAATATTTTTAGGGGATTAAATGGTTTTTATAGTTTTTAGTGGTTTTAGGCGGGTTATGGGGTTTTAGGTGTTTATGGTTTTTAGGGGATTATGGTTTTTATGGGTTTTTTTATGTTTTTTGTTATTTTATTATTTTATTATTTTTTAGGTTTTTAGGGGTTTAAAGTGTTTTTGGGGTTTAAAAGTTATCTTAGGGGTTTTCAAGGTTTCTTGTTGTTTTAATTTTTTTTGGTTTTTATGATTTTCAAAGGGTTTTTATGTTTTTCACGATTTTATGGATTTTTAAGGGTTTTCAAATTTTTATGGTTTTTTGGGTTTTTATGGATTTTGAGGGGTTTTTTGGGTTTTTATTATTTTAATCGTTTTTATGTTTTTTTTATTTTTCTAGTGTTTTATGGATTTGTAGATTTTTTAACCTTTTTATGGGTTTGAAGGGTTTTTATAATCATTAGTGGTTTTTAGGGTTTAGTTGGTTTTTAGGGTTTTATTTTTATTATGAAAAGAAAATGAAACTCAATATATAAATGAAGGAATTGAAGTATCCCGTAATCACTGTAAAGGTGAACCAAATGTATTGAAGTCCCTTGGAAATATAAAAATGGGAAATAGGCCTGAGAACCCTTACAATGCCCAAACAACCAAACTCTAGAAAATGGGTTTGAGAAACCTCACAAACCCAATCCAATGTATTCTCATGAATATGGGATGAAGATACCATGTGGAGCCCAAGAAAAAATTTCCCTGAAAAGGATCGAGAATCCACCTGAATCCTAACCAACCATTTCCTGGAAGACTTCTCGAGAAATCTCATGAAGCCCATCCAAACTAATTCTTAAAAATGGCATGAGAAACGTCATGAATACCTATAAACCAAACACCCATTGCATAGTACCAAACTCCCAGATCCATCATCAACCCAAGAAGAAAACATCTCCAAGAAACACCCAGAACCCCTAAAGATTTCCCAAGACCCTGAATAGATCTCTCATAACTAGCAACTCCCAATAGCCTTAATAGATTTTAGAACCCCAATTAAATTATCAAGACAACATCCAGTAGCTGAAAAAAGTCTATCACCAAATAATATCTCCCATAATAGCTCCCAGTAGTCTTATCCATATCCCCAGTAGAAAACAAAAGGGAAACAACCACCCCAACCAGTCACCCACCCATACCCAATATCTAACACCCAAAACTATCTCTAGGAGTATACAACTCACATCTCCAAGAACCAATTCAACTCCCAACCTTTGAAAGTTCATCCCTAACGCAAGCCAAAATCTCAGAGCCCCTAACACCAATTTTAGAACCAACAACCAGAAATAATGAAGAATCAACCTCCAAAATCACTAGTATCCCTACAACACCTTCATCCATGCAGTCCCTTCATCCCAACCACATCCCATCCACAACCACACCCTCCCACTATGCCTTCCACTACTCCATCAATCCCAACACCAAGAAATACTACTAGTACCAAAAGACAGAATTCTCAGTAACAACTTTTCTTCATATTCCCAAAACAAGGAAAATCCACACACATACACCTCCCATCCAACAATAACCATATCTCGCCGCAGACACTAAGCTGAGACAACAACAAACTGCCTCAGCAACCAAAAGTACTATAATCCCCCCAACAAACAAGCCTCACATAAGCCCAGTGAAAACTAGATCTAGAAATTATATAAATGGAATCCAAGATGAATGAAGTACCATCCCACCATAATATGAAGCATCCCAACATCACATCATGATGTCTGTGTTGTTGTTGTAGAATCCCTGGAAACTACAAACCTAAATCCAACCATGATAAATGAGAATATCATCTCCAGATAGTGAACCACGTTCTAACAAACTGAAATGAAACATCATCTAATGGACATAAGAATATACATAGACATCATAGAAAATGGATGTCAAGGGATCCACCATCTCGAAACAATAGAATACTGAGAAAATAACTATCACTGGTGAAGAAAATCTAATGTAACACTAGACATTTCCCCACACATACCTACACTAGGAACCCTAAAAGCATATTTGGCCCCAAAAAAATCTTCCACCAAGATGAAAATATAATAGTGAAATTGGATGATTGTAAAATAAAAATGGTTGACCTAATGAAACATTAGACGAAGTTAAATTCCAACACACCAAACACTTAACAGAAAAGAAACCACAACATTCCGTCCCTATGTAAATCAGAAGAAACTACCCACAGTCCTGAATGGTGGCCACCAAATTGACAGTATCAAGCCAAGCATCATAGAAAAGTAACTAAATCAATCCCACATACCGCTAACATGAATCCCATTGTACCCATACACAAATGCCTTAAGAAAGGTGGCTAAACCCCGATGTTATCAACAACCATGAGAAGTCCTCACAAATGGTTTCATAAATGGAAAACCTAAGGACCGTAAAACCGGCCCTCCACAAAACATGCCAGATGAGATGATTCCATCTTACCTACCAATTGCCTGAAAATCAAGGAAAACCCCTTTAATAAGTCATCGATGAAAAAAATACAACTTAATCCCAACTTCTATTGAACCACCGACATTCAAAAGCCACTAATCAACCACAATCCCACCTCTAACCCAAAGAAACACTGACCACAAAATGAAACAATGATCTAGGAGAAATAAAATATCAACAAAATCATGTTCACCTTCCCTTTACACACAACCCATATTATTATACACATTCCTCCATGAGAATAGTGACCAAGAAACCATTGATGATGGACATAAAATTGACAGTGGACCAATGAAATAACCAATTGTCCACTATTATGATTATAAAAATGAAGCTTCTAGGAACCCAAAGAACAGTGAGATACAGTTATGGATGTACCCCAGCTAGCAATCTGATGAAATAGAAGAAAAATCATCCAAATTATACTCCCATCACTAATAGCCGGTGAGAAGGAACTCCTTTAACCAATAATTCATGACCATCAACCCATGGTTTTGAAGACAGAACACCCACAACAAGGAAGTAGGATGAAAAAACCATAATAAAAACTACCATGGGTCATAATCAAACATGGGAAATCAAATCTGAACCACAATCTTGAACCGAAAAACCATCCATCAAATAGCCCCATCGACCAAGAATCATCCAAAGAAGTAATCTAGATGAAACACTTGGAAAAACTAGTTCCAAATTGAAGCATTAAATCCATCGATAACATGGGGATCCTACGATATTTGACAGACCAGTCATAATCCCCCTAAGGTCCTTTGGGTTATTAGAGTTTTTATTATTTTTAGTGTTTTTATGGTGTTTTGGGATTTTGAGGGGTTATAGGGGTTTTTATGGATTTTAGTTATTTTTCAGTTTTTATGGTGTTTAAATATTTTATGTATTAATGGTTTTCAAAGAGTTTTCTAGGGTTTTTTATTTTTTACATTTTTATAGATTTTTAGGGATTTTTAGGATTTTTATGCATTTTAGTGATTTGGTTGGTTATTATGGGTTTTAGGGTTACTTGGTTTTTAGTGTTTTTTTAGGTTTTTTAGAGGTTTTAAATGTTTTTTAGGTTTTTATGGTTTTATTATGGGTTTGTAGGGTTTTTGGGGGTTTTATGTTTTTAAGTATTTTTTGGACTTTTTTAGTATTTTTTGTTTTAGGGTTTTTTCAAGATTTCAAGGGATTTTATAGTTTCTTATCATTTTTTGGGGATTTATAGTTTCTTGGATTTTTTGGGTTTTAAGAATTTTTATGGTTTTTAATTTTTTTAAATATTTTTACGGGTTTAAATGTTTTTTATAGTTTTTTGTGGGTTTTAGCATTTTTATCGGTTTTAGGGATTTTTAATGTTTTACTACAGTTTTATGGTTTTTATGGTTTTGGGGTTATTAATTTTTTTTGGTTTTTAGAGGTTTTATATTTTTTTGGGTTTTTATGTTTTTCTTATGGGTTTTCATAAATTTTAGGGGGTGTTGTATATTATTTTATTTTTAATGAATTTTTAAATTTTTTTGGAGTTTTTAGGTATTTTGATGCTTCTTAGGGGTTTTAGAGGTTTTATGGTATTTTTTGGGATTTTAGGGATTTTTTTGTGTTTTTTAGTGGTTTAAAGTATTTTTAAAATTTTTAACGTTTTGATGGGTTTAAATGATTTTTTATTTTTTTATTTTTTTAGTGTTTTTATGGGTTTTGGATATGAAGGTTGTTTTGGTTTTTATGATTTTTAGGCTTTTTAATGTTTTAGGTTCTTTTAGTGTTTTTCATAGTTCTTAGAGATTTTTAGGGTTTTTAAGGGTTTTAATTATTTTTGGGTTTCAACGGGTTTTATAGGGTTTATCATAGGTTATTACATTTTTAGGGTTATTTATAGATTTTTAATATTTTTATCATTTTTATGGGGTTTGGGGATTTTGAGCGGTTTTAGGGTTTTAAGGGTTTTTAGTGTTTTTTAGTATTTTTAGGGAATTTAATTTTTTTAGTTTCTTATGTATTTCAAAGTGGGTTTTTGGGTTTTTATGTTTTTTTATGTTTTTCGGGATTTTTGGACTATTTTATAATTTTTATTGGCTTTAAGGATTTTGAGGTTTTTGGGGTTTTTAGGGTTTTTATGGTTTTTTGGGGTTTTAGAGTTTTTTTGAGTTTTTGTGGGTTTTATAGTTTTCTTGATTTTTTCATATTTTTATGGGATTAAATGGTATTTATAGGTGTTATTTTTTCGGTCTTTTTGGGTTTTTATGGTTTTTAGTGGGTTTGATGGTTATTAAGGGTTGTTGGTTTTTTGTGGATCTTTTTATGGGGTTTAGAGTTTTTAGAAGTTTTAGGATTTTTAAGGTTTAATTTTTTTAATTTCTTTAGGTTTTCTGATGGTTCACTAGTATTTTTATATTTTATGTTTTAGAGAGTTTTAGAGATCTTTTAGGTTTTTATGGGTTTTCAGCGTTTTTAAGGATTTTCAAGGATTTAGGGTTTTTTTTTATAATTTTTTATTTTTTAGGGGTTTTAAATATTCTTAGGTTTTTAAGGATTAATTATAGTTTTTATAGTATTTACAGTTCTTTAATTTTTTTTGTATTTTTATAGATTTTTATTATTTTTATGGTTTTAGAGTTTTTCGGGAATCTGAGGGGTATTAGTGGTTTTTGGTTTTTTATGGGTTTTTTTGTTTTTCTATTTTTAGAGTTTTTTTTTAATTTTTAAATTTTTAATTATTTTATAGTTTTTTATATTTTTTGGGGTATAAATAATTTTTATAATTTTTATGGGTTTTATTTTTTTTAATGGTTTTAGCAGGTCTTCTGGATTTTCAGGGGTTTTAGGGTTTTAAGGTCCTTTAGGGTTTTTATAATTTTTATATTTTTAATGGTTTATTTGTATTTTTATTTTTAAGGGGTTCTTAAGGGATATATAGATATTTAGTTCTACTTACGTTTTCAGATATTTTAGGCCCTTTTTATATTTTTATGATTTTTTTTCTTTTTAAATATTTTGAGGGGTTTATAGTTTAAAGGGTATTAATAACTTTTTCCATTTTTGGTTTTGTAAGAGTTTTATGTGTTTTAAGGCTTTAAAAGTTTCTCATGGTTTTCTAGTTTTTTAGAATTTTTTATGGTTTTAGTGATTTTTATGGATTTTCAGGGGTTTAAGGGATTTTGAGGGGTTTTAAGGGTATTTAGGAATTTTATGGTTTTTTTGGGAATTAATTCCTTTTTATATTATTTGAGTTTTTAAAAAGTTTAGAGTTGTTAATTTTTTTATGTGTTTTAATGGGTTTTAGAGTTTCTTGTTGTTTTAGGGTTTTTTTGTTTTTATACTTTTTAATGAATTTAGGGGTTTTAAGTTTTTTATGGTTTTCGGGGTATTTTTTTGGTTTTGAGTGTTTTTAGGGTTTTTATATTTTCTATGTGTTTTAGGTTCTTAAGGTTTTCTTAGAGTTTTTCATCATTTTTAGGGGTTTTGGTGTTTTTCGGAATTTTTAGGGTATTTTTAGGTTTTTATGGGGTTTCGGAGATTTTAGGGGATTTAAAATTTTATGGGTTTTAGAGGGTTTTTTATTTTTAGGTATTCAGTTTTTAAGTGTTTTTTTGTTTTTAAGTTTTTCAATGGTTAATTAGGGGTTTTTACCTTTTTTGGGAATTTTAGGGTTTTTATATATTTTTAATGGGGGTTTTGAGGTTTTAGGGTTATTAGAGTTTTTACTTGTTTTAGGGATTTTTTTTTCAGTTTTTAGGGGTTTTAATGTATTTAGGGTTATTAGAGTATTTATGGTTTTAATGGTTTTGGGGGTTTTTTTTGTTTTTTTAGTATTTACGAGGTTTATGAGTGTTTTTATCTTTTTTAGGTTTTATTATATTTTTTCTATGCTTTCAGGGTGTTTCTATGTGCGTATGGATTTTTATGGATTTTTCTGGTTTGATGGGGTTTTAGGGATTTTTAAGGACTTTTACAGTTTTTCTGGTTTTGATGGGTTTTTTTAGTTTTTTGTTTTTAGTAATTTTATGTGTTTTTATGTTTGTAAGGTTTTATTTTGTTTCTTAGAGTTTTTTTTACCTTTTTAGGTATTTATTGGGTTTTTTAATATTTCTATTCTTTTTTCTGTTTTTCCATGATTTTGAGATTTTTTAGGGTTTTTAGGGATTTTTTTGGTGTTTTTGGGTTTTTAGAGGTATTTGGATTTTTTATGGTTTTAAAGGATTTTTATTCTTTTTATATATTAAGGGGTTAAAAGGTTTTTTAGATTTTTTTAGATGGATTTGGTTATTTTAGGATCTTTTTGGAAACATTATTGTTTTTAGGGGGTTTTGGTTTTTGGGTGTTTTATGGTTATAGGTGTTTTAGGGTTCTTAGCAGTTTCTAGATTTTTAGGGTCTCTATTTGTTTTTATCATTTTTTTCTTTGGCCATTTCAAGGATTTTAGGGTTTTTATATTTTTATGGTTTTTTGGGGTTTTTAGGGTTTTTAGATCAAATGGTTTTAAGGTAATTTATAGTGTTTTTAATCATTTTTAGGTGTTTAAATAATTTTTAGAGTTTCTTTAGTTTTTATTATTTTTATGTGGTTTATGGTTTCTTATCATTTTAGGGATTTTTTGGTTTTTGAGGTTTTTTAATATTTTTTGACTTTTTTAGGTTTTTAGGTGTTTTACGTGTTTTTTATTCTTAGGGTTTTCTTTGGGTTTTTATGGTTTTTTACATTTTTTGGGTTTTCGGTAATCTTTATTATTTTGACGGGTTTTTTTGGGATTTTATGTAATATTAGGATTTTCAGTGTTTTTTATGGATTCTTAGTTTTTAGGGTTTTTTTTTCATTTTTATGTTTTTTTAGGTTTTATGCGTTTTTAGGTTTTAAGTGAGTGTTATAGTTTTTCAAGGTTTTAAGGTTGTTTATGTTTTTTATTTAGTTTTAGTGTTTTTAGGATTTTTATGGTTTTTGGGTTTTTAAGGATTTTATGGTTTTTTTGGTTTTTAAGGGTCTGGGATTTTTTATGGTTTTTAAGGGTTTTCATAGTTTATTACATTATTAGTGATTTAATGTTTTTTTAGTGTTTTTATAAAATTCTTAGGTTTTTATGGGGTTTTATTGTTTTTATGGTTTTTAGGGGTTTTTAGGTTCTTTTGGATTTTTTTAGGTTTTTATGTGTTTTATATATTTTTGGGTTTTTATGGTTTTCATAGGGTTTTTACTTTTTTTAGGTTTTTTTATATTTCTATGGATTTTTTAGTATTTTTATAACTTTAGGGTTTTATATATTTTGAGAGATCTTATGGGGGTTTTACCTGTGTTTTAGGGTTTTTCGAGTTTTAAGGGTTTTATGTGTTTTTAGGTTTTTAATGTTTTATGGGGGTTTTCATGGTATTTATGGGTTTTATGTTTTTAGGGGTTTTAGGTGTTTTTAGGATTTTTATGGTTTTATATAGTTTATTATATATTTTTATGGTTTTTGGGTCTTTAGATTTGTTTAAATTGTTTCTAAGTTTTTAAGTGTTTCATAGGGGTTTTCCGTGTTTTTAGAGTTTTTTCATATTTATGATTTTTAGGGATTTTTTATGGCTTTTATGTTTTTTAGGGTTTTTATGGATTTTGAGGTGTTTAATTTGTTTTATGGATTTATTTTCTTTTTAGTGTTTCTATAGTTTTCTGAATTTTTAATATTTTCAATGGTTTAAAGGTATTTTAGAGTTATTAGTGGTTTTGTAGTTTTTTTTGGATTTTATAGGTTTTATGGTTTTTAGGGGTTTTAGGGTCTTTTAGGGTTTTTTTATTGTTTTTATCATTTTTAAATTTTTTATTGTTTAAAGTGTTTTTATGTTTTTATGGTTTTATTAGGGGTTTTAGGGGTTTTTATATTATTTGGTATTTTTGGGATTTTTAGGAAATTTATTGTTTTTATGGGTAAAAGTTATTTTGATGATTTTTACGAGTTTTTAGCATTTTTCGGGATTTTATCATTTTTAAATTTTTTAGTTGTTCTATGTTTTTTAATGTTTTTATGGTCTTCTTAGGGGGTTTCTATATTTTTATGTTTTTTAACATATTGAATTTTTTTAAGGTTTTTAAAGATATTTATGGTTTTATAGATTTTGAGGGGTTTAAGGGGTGTATGTTTTTATGGTGGAGTTTTTTAGTTTTTTGTTTTTTTGAGTATTTTATATTTTTTATCATTTTTTTAAGGGTTAGATGGATGATAGATTTTTTAGGGGGGGGGGTTATGATTTTTGTGGGTTTAATATTTTTAGTGTTTTTTGGTATTTTGTGTTTTTTGGTTTTTATGGACTTTAGGATTTCTTGAATTTGATGGGTTTTTTGGGAGTTTAATTATTTTTAGTTTCTTAATGTTTTATCAGGTTTTTTTATAGTTTCATGTAATTTTAATGTTTTTTGGATGTTTTTGGATTTTTTTGGAATTTTATGGGTTTAAGGGGTTTTTTTTGGGATTTTGATAAGTTTTATGGTTTTTTGGATTTTTAAGATTTTAGTTTTTTAAAATTTATTTATATTTTTAAGGTTTTATTAAATTTTTTATTTTTTATTATGTTTTTAAGGATTTTTGGATCTTTTTTAGGTTGTTATAATGTTTTTATGGTTTTATGGATTTTGAGGTTTTTAAGTGTTTTTAATGTTTTTAGGGGTTTTAGCATTTTTTTTGTTCTTAAGGGTTTTAATTTTTTATAGGTTTCTAGGGTTTTATATGTATTTTTCAAGTTTTTTACGAGTTTTTATTTTTTTGGGGAAATTTGATGAATTTTATAGTTTTTTATGGATTTTCAGGTGTCTAGGGTTTTGTGGGTTTTAAGGCGTTTTTTTTGGTTTTTTGGGGTTTTATGGTTTATTTTTAGTTTTTTAGGGTTTTAATGTCTTTAGAGTTTTTAAGCATTTTATAGGTCTAAATGGTTTCTTTTTTTAATGGGTTTTTTGGTTCTTATGGCTTTTTAGGGTATTTATGGTTTTTGTGGTGTTTATGGTTTTTTGGGGTTAATGGTTTTTAGGGTCTGTTAGAGTTTTTATGGTTTTTAGCATGTTTTAGTGTTTCTAGAGGTTTTGAGTGCTTTAGGGTTTTAATTTATTTTATGGTTTTAGGAGATTTATAGTTTTTTAACCATTTTGGCATTTTTTGTGTTTTTTTGGATTTTATTTTTTTAGGGTCCTTTGGGATTTTGATGGTTTTTAGGGTTTCTTAGGTTCAAGGGTTTTTAGTGTTTTTATTTTTTCTTAGGTTTTTAGGGTATTTGTGTTTTTTTATCTTTTTAAGGGTTTCTTATTGTTGTTTAGTGCTTTAGGTTTTTCTATTTTTTTAGAGATTTTTAGAGATTTTTAGTATTTTTATGGTTTTTAGGTGTTTTAATAATTTTTTGGGTTTTTAGGATTTTTATATATTTTTAATATTTTTATGTGTTTAACACATTTCTAAAATTAAGTGTGGTTTAGGGTTTTATATATTTTTAGTGTTTTTTTGGGTTTTAGGGGTTTTTAGGATTTTTTGTGTGTTTAGTGTTTTTGGATTTTTAGCATTTTTTAGGTATTTAAGTATTTTAATTTTTTGAGTTTTTATTGTTTTCATACGGTGTTTTAGAGTTTTTATGGGTTTTAAGGTTTTTATATATTTTTAGGTTATTTTGGATTTTTATTGTTTTTAGGTTTTTAGGGTTGTTGATGGCATTTAGGGTTTTAAGGGTTTCATATATTTTTGGGTTTTTAGCATTTTATAGGTTTTTATGTGTTTCAAGTATTTTTAGGTTTTTATGGTCTTTTATGGTTTTCTATTATTTTCATGTTTTTAGAATTTCCATAATATTTATGGATTTTTTTGGGTTTATATAAATTTTTATGGGTTTTAGTGATTTTTTGGTTTTTTAAGGTTTTTAGCGGTTTTATGATTTTTTTGGGTTTTTATGGTTTTTTAGGGATTTATGTTTTTTAGGATTTTATAACATTTTTATGGGATTAAAGGTTTTATAATTTTTTTTATTGGGTTTTAGGGTTGTATGGTTTATTTGGGTTTTTTAGGTTTTTAGATATTTTAGAGGTATTTAGGGTTTTTTGGGTTGTTTAGGTTTTTATATTTTTTTAAAAATGTTATTGGTTTTAATTTTATTTAGGTTTTTAATGTTTTATTAGGGGTTTTAAGGGTTTTTTTTACAATTTTGGAGATTTTTTAGGATTTTGGGGATTTTGGGGATTTGATGGCTATTAAAGACTTTTGGTGTTTTAAATATTTTTGGGATTTTAGGTTTTTTTGGGTTTTTATCATTTTTTAGGTTTTTAGGGGTTTTAATTATTTTTATGTCCTTATGATTTTTGTTGATATTTTCAATGGTTATATGTTATTTTATGTTTTTACGATTTTTTTCTGGATTTTTGGACTTTTATGGGTTTTTTTTGTTTTTAGAGATTTTGAGTTTTTTAGTGTTTTTATGGATTTTTAGGGATTTTTGGGTTTTTCGTATTTTTTAGGGTTTTAAATGTGTTTTAGATCATTTTAATATTTTAGGTGTTTTCTGGGTTTTTTTAATTAGTCTTTAAGGGTTTCATGGGGGTTTTATGGGTTTTAAGAATTTTTAATGGTTTCTAGGGGTCTTATGGGGTTTAAATGTCATTTTAGGGGTTCTTATGGTTTCTATCATTTTAATATTTTTAGTGGAATTAAGTTTTTTTAGGATTTTAATGTCTTTCTAGAGATTTTTTGGGGTTTTAAGGATTTTAATAATTTTATAGTATTATGGGGTGTTAGGTAATTTGCGGGGTTTTAGGGTTTTTAGGGTTTTATGGTTTTTGGGTTTCATACGGTTTTTTAGTTGTTTATGGTTTCTATAGTTTTAATAATATTTTAATATTTTATGGAATTAAAGGGTTTTTAGAATTTTAGTTTTTTAGGGTTTTTCGTGGGTTTAAGTTATTTTTATTTTTAGGGATTTTTTTGGTTTTCACATATTTTTAGGGTTTTGGGGACTTTTATGATTTTAGGGTTTTTAGCATTTTTAGGGATTTTAGGGGTTCTATGTGTTTTTAGGTTTTTAATGTTTTCTAATGTGTTTTTAGGGTAATTATATATTTTTATCATTTTTTGGGATTTTTAGGGATTTTTCTATAATTTTATGATTTTTAGGCATTTTAGCAATTTTGAGGGTTTTTTGGATTTTTTTGGGATTTTAAGGTTTTAATCATTTTTAGGTTTTTAAGGGATTTAATTGCATTATGTTTTATTTGGTTTTTCCAGATTTTTTACATTTTTGTTGATTTATTTGGATTTTTTTTGGATTTTTATAGTTGTATGGTTTATAAATATTTTGATGGGTTTTAGGGGGTTTATGGTTTATGTGATTTTTTGGGGTTTTAGGGGGTTTTTTTTGAGTTTTTAGGTGTTTATGGTGTTTAGAGTTTTTAAAATTTTTAGTGCTTAAAATGGTTTTTAGAGTTTTTAGTTGTTTTATGGTTTTTATAGGATCATAATGTTTTTTATGGTTTTTGGTGGGTTTATGGTTTTTAGAGTTTTTAGGGGCATTTTTGGTTTTTATTAGTTTTTATATTTTCATGGATTTAATGTTTTTTTAGGTTTTTAAATTTTTCATAAGGTTTTCCAAGATTTTTAAATTTTTTTTATGCTTTTAAAAATTATTTTAGGATTTTTATGATTTTTATGGTTTTTTTGGATTATGAGGGTTTTAAGGGTTTTTATAGTTTTTTAGGTATATATGGTCTTTTTAGTTTTTCGGGGTTTTAGTGTTATTTAGTTTTTTCCATTTTTAGGGCCCTAAAAGGATGTTTGAGTTTTTAATGGTTTTAGGTTTTTCAGGGTTTTTAGGGTTTTTAAAGATTTTTAGTATTTTAATGGTTTTATGGGTTTTTGGAGTTTGTGTGTTATTTTTAGGGTTTTTAGGGTTTTTAGGTTTTTTTAATGGATATAATTTTTTTTAGGATCCTAATTGTTTCTTTAAAATTTTCAGGGTTTTTCACGTTTTTAGGTATGTTGGGTTCATTTTTAGGATATTTATGATTTTTCAAAAGTTTAAAAATGTTGAGGGTGTTTAGAATTTTGTAGGGGTTTTATCAATTTTGATTTTTTATTAGTTTTATGTGCTTTTAGGGTTTTTGGTTTTTAAAATTTTCTTAGGGGATTTCATGGTTTTTAGGGTTTAATACATTTTAAGGATTTTTATGGATTTTTAGGATTTTATGGTTTTTTCGTTCTTCATTGATTGTGAGGGTTTAAAATTTTATGTTGGGATATTTTTTGATTTTTGGGATTTTAGGGTTTTTTTAGTTTTTAGGGGTTTAAACGTTTTTTTATTTTTAAATGTTTTTAGGGGTTAAAATGAATTTTAGTGTTTTTGTGTTTTTTATTGTTTCTTTGGGATTTTAGAGATTTTAAGGCTTTAATTGGTATTTGCAGTTTTAGGGTATTTTTAAGGGGTTTTTGTGTTTTTAGGGTATTTCAGTTTTTTAGGGGTTTTAAGTGTTTTTAGATTTTTAAGGTTTTCTTATGTTTTCTTAATGTTTTTAGGGGGTTTTAAATTTTTAAAAACTTTTAGGGACTTTTAGTTTTTTCTGGTTTTTTATGGGTTTAATGGATTTGGAGGGGTTTTAGGGTTTTTAGGGTTTTTATAACTTATATAGGTTTTTAAATGTTTGAAGTGTTTTTATGATTTTAATTTATTTTCTTTTGTTTTTTCAGAGTACTTAGGGTTTTTTACATTTTTAGAGATTTGTCAGGATTTTTATGGAATCTTATGGTTTTTAGGTATTTTAAGTGGTTTTAGGGGTTTTTTGGGATTTTATTGTTTTTTGGTTGTTTTATGGGTATTTTGGGAATTTAATTTTTTAGTGGTTTAAAGGTTTTTTAGTGTTTTTAACATTTTAGGGGTTCAATGTTTTTTTAGATTTCTTAGTGGATTTTAGGGTTCTTGTAGATTTTTAGGGGTTTTAATATTTTTAGTTATTTTAGGGTTTTAGTGTATTTTTAATTGGTTTATGTATTTTCACATTATTCATATTATTAAAGTTTTAAGTAGTTTTAGGTTTTTAAGGGTTTTTAGGGGTTTTCAAGGTTTTTATATTTCATTACAATATTCAGGATTTTTATAGATTAAAATGATTTTTATGATTTGTTAATGGTTTTTATGGATTTTGAGAGTTTTTAGGGTTGTTAATATTTTTAGGGTTTTATAGGGTTTTTTTCATTTTTACATTTTTAAGGTTTTTTAATGTATTTAGATTTTTAATGTTTTTGTAGGGGTTTTGAATATATTTGGGGGTTTTATGTTTTTATAGATTTTAGGGATTTTTTATCATTTATTGGCTATTAGTTATTTTTAGGATTTTATATTTTTGTTGGGTTTTTTTGAGTTTTTATGGTTTTTAATGTTCTTTAGAGTTTTAGACATTTTTAAGTGTTTAAAGGGTCTTTAGAGTTTTTAGTGGGATTCTAGGGTTTTATCATTTTAGGGGTTTTTATTGTTTTTAGGGATTTTTTGGTTTTTAAGGGTTTTCGGTGATTTAGGTTTTTTGGGGTCATTTTTTAGGGTTTTCCTACTCCTTTAAGGATTTTTTAGGATTTTTATGGTTTGTTAGGGGTTTTAGGGAATTTTGAGGGTTTTGTGGGGTTTTAGGTTTTTAGGAATTTATAGGGTTTCTAGTTTGTTGAGGGTTTTAAGGGTTCTATGTGTTTTTTGGTTTTTAAATTTGTTTTAGGGTTTGTCAGGGTTGTTAGGAGTATTTATGTTTTTTGGGATTCTTAGTTCTTTTTTTTATTTTTATGGTTGTTGGGGACATTAGAAATTCTGAGGGTTTTAAGTGTTCTTTTTAAGGTTTTTGGTGTTTTTGGGTTTTAGGGGATTTTAGTGTTTTTAGGTTTTTATGGTTTTCTTAGTGGTTGTTAGGGTTTTTAGGTATTTTTATGTTTTTATGGATTTTTAGGTATTTTAGGATTTTATGGTTTTTGCGTTTTAATGATTTAGGGGGTCTAATGTTTTTTATGATCTTTATGTTTTTATTATGTTTTTAGGATTTTTATAATTATTTTATGTTTTTTAAGATTTTATATAGTTTTTAATGTTGTTTTCTATTTAAAAGGATTTTTATAGTTTTTAGTGGGTTTTTGGTTTTAATCGGGTTTTAGGGTTTTTTTGGGTTTTAAGGGTTTTTATGGGTTTTAGGGTTTTTATGGTATTTATGATATCTTTAGTTATTTTTATAATTTTTAGAACTTTTCATTTTTAGGGGTTTAAATTATTTTTAGTTTTTCATAGGTTTTTTTTTTGGTTTTTAGGGGTTTTTAATGATTCTATGTGTTTTTAGAGGTTTTTATGATTTTTATTTTTTTAATGATTTTTATGGATTTTTTGGGTTTGTATGAATTTTTAAAGTTTATTGGGTTTTTAGAATTTCTAGGGTTTTATGGGTTTTAAATGTTTTTAGGGTTTTCATGTTTTCCTATGGGGTTTCAGGTTTTTTGGGGTTTTACATTTTTGGGATTTTTGGTATTTTTTAGGATTTTTTATGGTCTTTACAGTTTTTAGGGATTGAATGTTTTTAGGGTTTTTAGGGGTTTTATGTTTGTTTTTGGATTTTAGTGGTTTTTTTAGTTTTTATTTAGTTTCTAAGGGGCTTTAGATTTTTTTAACATTTTTAGGTGTTTAATGGGGTTTTAGAGTTTTAGTTTGTTTTAGGGTTTTATGGGTTTTTTAAAATTTTTAGGGGGTTTTATGGTCATTAGTTGTTTTAAGTGTTTTATTGTATTTCAGGGGTTTTAGGGTTTTTAACATTTTTATGTTTTTATGGGTTTTAAGTGTTTTTAGGTTGTTAAGGATTTCTTTGGGGTTTTCTAGTTTTTTATGGGTTTTTACATTTTTTGGTATTTGAGGGATTTTTTTAGGATTTTTATGGTTTTTATGGTATTTATGGAATTTGAGGTTTTTTCGGGTTTTTAGTGTTTTTATGATTTTCAGAATTCTTTATTTTTTATGATATTTAAAAGATATTAGGGTTTAAAATTTTTATTAGGGGGTTTCAAGGTTTTTAGGTTCTTTTACATTTTTTGGCATTTTAATTGATTTTTTGGGCTTTTATTGTTTTTAATATTTTTACGGACTTTTAGGGTCTCTAGGGTTTTAGGGTTGTTATGTTTTTTTTAGTTTTAGGGTTTTGAGGATATATCAGTTTTTATTATTTTTTAGAGTTTTTTAATGTGTTTTAGTGTTTAAAGGGATTATGAGTTTGAAAAGGTTTTTATGGGGTTTTTTAGTATTTTTAAGGTTTTCAGGGTTTTTATAGTTTATATGGTTTTCAGGGTTTTTTAGAGGTTTAATCATTTTTCAGGTTTTACGGGTTTATGTGTTTTTACATCTTTAAGGTTTTATTACAGTTTTTCATGGTTTTTAGAGTTATTTACATTTTTTGGAATTTTAAGGATTTTTATGATTTTTGTGAATTTTTAGGGTTTTTATGGATTTTGAGTGATTTTAGGAGGTTTAGGGGTTTTGGTTTTTTGGTTTTTATATTTTTTTGTGTTGAAAATGGTTTAAATTTTTTATATTTTTAGGTTTTCTAAAGAGTTTTAAGGGTATTTATGATTTTCCTGTTTTTATAGATTTTTTAAGGATTTTTATGGTTTTTACAGTTTTAAGGGATTGTGATGGTTTCGGGGGTTCTGTAAGGTATTTATGAATTGTTTTGAATTTTTTGGATTTTTTAAGTTATTAATTTTTTAATGATTTTTTATACTTTTTAGTGATTTTTAGGGTTTTAATAGATATTTAAGTTTTTTTAGGTTTTCATAGGTTTTTATTGATTTTATGTGTTTTTAGAGTATTTTATGGTTTTTTGGGTTTTTATCATTATTTAGGATTTTTAGGGGTTTTATTTGTTCTTTTAGTATTGAATGTTTTCTTAGATGATTTCAGGGATTATAGGGTTTTTTCAGTTTTAGTTACTTTTATAGATTTGTTTTGGGATTTTAACAGTTTTTAGAGTTTTAGGTATTTGGATGGTTGATGGTTTCTTTAGGTTTTTTAAAGATATTAGCATTATTTTGTATTTTTACGGGTATTAAGTGTTTTTAGGTATTTAATGTTTTCTTAGGGTTTTTCATTGTTTTACATTTAATGGATTTTTAGGTTTTTTAAGATATTTTTATAGTGTTTTCAAATTTTCAGGGTATTTATGAATTTTAGTAGTATTAGGATTTTATGGTCTTTTGGGAGGTTTGGTTTTTTATGGTTTTTAACAGTTTTTAGAGATTTTTAACATTTTTAGTCATTCAAATACGTTTTAGAGGTTTTATCAATTTTTAGTGTTGTATGGAATTTTAGGGGATTTATGGTTTTAAGGGGCTTGATGGTTTTAGGGGATCTTAAGGTTTTAGGGTCTTTAGTGTTTTTAGGGATTTTTACTTTTCAAGGGGTTTTTTTTTATTTTTTTGGTTTTCATAGGGTTGTTAGGGTATTCATGTTTTTAACATTTTTAGTGAATTTTTGGGGTTTTCAAGAATCTTTTCTGTTTTGGGGGTGTTAGGGATTTTGAGGTTTTTAGGGTTTTTAGGGTTTTAGTTTTTTAGGGGTTTTAAGTCTTTTAGGTTTTTAAGGTTTTATTAGGGGTTTTCATGTTATTAGGGTTTTATATGTTCTTAGAAATTTATATGGAATTTTTTATTATTTTATGTTTTTTAGGATATTTATGGTTCTTTTGGGTTTAATGGTTTATAGTTTTTAGTGTTTATTTAGGTTTTTAGAGTTTTTCAATGTTTTTAAGGGTTAATGGGGTGATTTATTTTTTATTTTTTATAGTATTTTTTTGGGTTTTAATTGTTTTACTTTTTTGGGTTTTTATGGTTTTTAGGGATTTAGGGTTGTTTGGGGTTTTTAGGTTTTTATTGTTTTTAGGGTTTTTAGGAAAATTAATCATTTTTAGGTTTGTAAGGGTTTCTTAGGGGGTTTCAGGGTTTTTATGGTCTTTTATGTTTTATGGGATTTTAGGGATTTCTTGGGATTTTTATGGTGCTTTAAAATTTTATAATTTTGAGGGTTTTATAGTTTTGTAAGGTTTTAGGGATTTAGGTTATTTATCATTTTTAAGTTTTTTAGTGGTTATAAAGTTTTTATCTTTTTTATCGTTTTCTTTGGTTATTCTAGTTTTTAAGGATTTTTCCTTTTTTAGGGATTTTCAAAAAAAATTAGGATTTTAGTGTATTTATTTTCTTTATTTTTAGGGGTTTTTGGGTTTTAATTGTTGGGGGGGGGGGTAGTGTTTTTTTAGTTTTTAGGGTTTTAAAAGTTTTTTAGAGTCTTTTAATATTTTTAGGTATTTTAAGGGTTTTTAATGTTTGTTCTGTTTTTAGGTTTTTATAGTTTAATAGGTTTTTAGGGGTTTTTTTGTTTTTGGGGGATTTAAGGTTTTATGGTATTTTAAGTTGTTTTAGGGGTTTTTAGGGTTCTTACCATTTTTTACGTTTTTAGGGGTTTAATGTTATTTTAGTTAATAATGAGAACCATGTAAACAACCCAGAGCTGATTTCCAAGGTGGAGGAGTTGGATTTGCAAGGCTTGTTGAAACAAGGGAAATTATTCGGGTTGGATACTACAATGGGTGCTCATATCACTTCAATAAAGGCCTAATGGATCCCAATATGCATGTATGGGGAAAATATGAATATTTTTTCACTTATTCAATCCCATAAATGATGTTTAAATCTTGTCCAAGAGAGTTGCATGAATTTTGGATGCCTTTCCCACGTGGTGATTATATAATGGAATCTTTAGAATCCAATGTAAAATATAATGTGCTAGGTTCTCGTAGTAAAATATGGTTGGCTATGGGTTGAAATTAATGTGCTAATTTTCCAAATATTAATTTTTAATCTTTAACCCGATGACATTGAGGGGACAACGAAGGAATAGGATTTATGACTTTAGGGTATTGATACCGTAAACTTTTGTGTCACCCCTTGGATATAAATAGCCACATATTTTAATTTTATTCTAATTCATTTTTGCATTAGTGAAACCCTATGAGTATATTCTCTCCAATGTGCAGATCATTAATTTCTTCCATTACTCTTGTATGTTCTTTCATTATCAATCTACAAGTAAGATTGGAAGAATCAGATCAAAAATCCCCCAATTATGTGACTCAATCCAAGTGCATTTTTTGGGTGGATTGTACATCACATACCTCCCATGAGTGTGTTGTCTTTGTAGTGGGTATATAGTATTGGTTGAAAACTTACATCCATTATCCAAACCCATCATCAAAAACATAGCCCCAAATTGCATCCATCATCTGTTTCCCTATGTTATGAAGATTGGTCCACCCCATGAATCTCACATCAGTTGGTATCTAATCTTTAATTGACATAGTAGGAATCTATCCATTCATTTACTTTTATTTTAACCATTTCCCTTCTTATCATTCCATATTATCCACCCATTAAAAATCATTTCTTTTAAATCTGATAGATTTGGACTATGTTTTACAAGCGTGAAATATTATTCATTGAGACAATTATTTATCCATATTCTTTTCGTATTTAATTCACTATATTTAATCTGTATCTGAAAAAATAATTCTCTCACCTCATTATATTATTCTTTTCAAATCTAAGAATATACTTTATTTGAGATATTTTTGAAAAAAATTATCTTACTCTCTATTTATCGTCCTCTACATTAAAACATTGAACACAAATCATTTGGTGATATTTGAAAAAATAATAATCAAAAAGAAAAAATTGGATACAATTAATTTTATTTGTGATTTAAATTATTATCACTTTCCATTTCCATATATTACTTTCTATATCATTTTACATCATCTCTATATCATATTTGACTCATATTATTATTAATTTTCATTATTTTAGACAATCAGTAAAGGCCCATATATCTCACCTTTCTATCCAATTTTCACCTTTTCCCCATATATTCTACCCTCTTTTCTACCCTTTACATTTTTCACCACTTTACCTCTCAAAGGGGTTGTGTCAAACCATCCCCAAACGTAATATTTAATTGGGAATTATTCCCATATTATGATCAACTGGAAAAAGGTGTTAGATTCCCTAAGAACTTGGTATTTTAATTCAGTGTTTTATAGTAGAGAAAAATAAGAAAAAAAACATAATTGATGGTGTATTGTTGTGTGGGTGTACATTATATGTGTGTGTCCTTGTGTTTGAGAGTGTGAACATCTTATGTGTGTGTGTACATCTTGCATGCATGAGTGTGTGTTCTTGTGTGTGTGTGTATCTCTCTCTCTATGTGTGTCAGTGTATTTATCATTGAGTGTGTTTACCCCTATGTGTTTTTATGTTAGTGTTGATTATCATGGTAGAATATTTTGTAAAGAGAATCAATCATTCTATCAATGAAGGAACCCAATATAAATCTTCCTCACCTGAACCAATGCTACTCCAAATGAAAGATTTCTTGTGAAATTTTAAAAATATTCTTAATAGGAGAACAAAAGTTCTATATTAGAGGATTGGGATCATTGGGAATAAACTAAACCCATGTTTGATCCCTGATAATCCATGTTGTGCTCTGACACCACATTGTCCTCATATCTAGAAGGAAGATATAGAGAATATTGATGATGATTTTTTGAATATCCCCAAAAGGAGGAAGAGGTTACAAAAAACTAGAGGATTTTAAAGGATACCACATGAAGATTACATATTTAAATGTATTATAGTAAAGTCTACCTCTTTTCATGTAAAAAGTTATCCCTAATCATACTTGGAGTGAGAGATTTATATTGTGTAAGTTTTTCATTTAATGGTTATTCTGTGGAAAAAATGTGAAACTTTCTTCCCTTAAATTTTTTGATTATGTTTTAATTTTTGGGATCAAATGAAAATGGAGAAGGCTAGATATGGAGTATTTCCCATCAAAACATGGGGTGAAATGATGTTTTCCATTCATTAGAGGGTTTCCCACAAATTACCATAGTTATCTCAACAAAAAACTTCAACACCTCTCCCAAGGTTGTAAGAGGGTTGAATATTACTATAAAAGACAATAATTTTCATGAATTGAGAAAACATTAAATATGATCTAAAGGAAACCATTGCGTAATTTGTACATGGGATCAATCCATAGATTTAAAATAAATTGGAGATGTACCACCATGTGGAGATATAATATATGACCCACCAACCCACCAAGATCAAGCTATAAATCAAAAGCTGGAGAAAAATTTGGAAACAAACTACCTATTTCACTCCACGGAGAAATTCAAGGATAGAAATTGGAGAATCATCAAAGAAAAATGAGGTGGATGGTCAAAAAAATGAAAATATAATTATTCCAACTAAGAAACATAATTTTTAAGCTAACAAAATGTGGAATCGAGATATTTGAGGTTTTAAATTTTAAGGAAGGGGTCACATTTCTAGTGAATATCCAAAGTGGTGCACCATGACCTTCAATAAGTATGTATAATTGGAGACCGATGGGGAAATCTCGGATGAGTAAGAGGAGGAATCCTCGAAATTGATAATGAGGAATTTGATTAAGATGATGAGATTCTAATCACTAAGAGTGTTCCAAGTTAAAAAAATTATCATTTGAGATAATGAGCAATGGGGGAACCTTTTCCATACATGGTTCAAGATTCTTGGGAAGGTATTTCGTCATATTAATGATGGGAGAATTTGTAATAGCATAGATAGCATGAAGTTTGTGGATATGTTGTTACATCAATCATTGAAGCAAAAAAATCCATATTAGATTCAATGGTTTTATGATTCTGTATAACTGAAGGTTACTAAATAGGTGAAGGTGTTTCTCACCATCAGTAAATACAAGAATGAGTTGTTGTGTGTCATTCTTCTAAATATGAAATTCAATTTTCTTATTGGTCTATTGTGGAAGTATGCTCAATGTGTTACTCATGATGGTTTCATGAACCATTTCTCTATTGTACTCTAAGGGTGATTTTATAACCCTCAACCCCATGTCCCTCAAATGTTTTTTGGTAGATTACATTTTCATAGAAACTAAAAAATGATTCATGTCGGAAAAAGAAAAAAACATTAAAAATGAGAGAATGAGGGAAAAATAGAATATGAAAGGAAAAAATAATTATTGACAAAAGAAAAATAAATAAGGAAAAAAGATTTGAGAGGAGAGAAGGGTTTGATGTTAGAAAAAAAGATTGAGGTAAAGGAAGCTTTAATTTCACAATAAAAATATCAGTACATATATCCAATGAGTTTATGTTTAATACTAACGACTTAACATCTCCTTTGAAACATTTTATTGAGTCTTTGTTTTAGTAATTGGATGATGTGTTTCCCAAATAGTTTCCACCCACTTTTCCACTGATTAAAGGTATTGAGCATTGATTGACCTAATACCTGGAGAGTCCTTACAAAACAACACTACATATAGATCCAACCCAGATGAGACCAAAGATATTCCAAGGAAAGTATAAGATTTATTGGATGTGGGATATGTCATAGAGATCCTTAGTCTATGTGTTCTACTAGTGTTTCTGGTGCACAAGATGCATGGGATATAGAGAACATGTATATACTATTGATCCATAAATAACATCATGGTTGGGATCATCATCATATCCCTTGGTTATATGATATTATTTATGAGTTATATAGATTTACTATAATATCAAAAATCTATTTAAGAAGAGGATACCATCAGATTATGATGAGAGAATGAGATGCGTGTAAAATTTCATATATTAAATAACATGGACTTTATGAATTGTTATTCATTCCATTTGGTGTCACAAATACACCCATCAAATTTATGAGGTTAATTGATCATGTATTATGTGAATATGTTGGAAAATTTGTGTTATTTTACATTTATGATATTTTGTTGTATACTAGGACTTTACAAGAATATTTATACCACTTATGATATGTAATATAGGTGTGACGAAACGAAAATTGGATTGAAAATATTATAATGTGTGAATTTTTCAACAATAAATTTTTTCCCTTGTGTTTTTTGTAAGAAGTGATAGAGTTTAGGTATATATTGAGATGATCAAGTCCATTTAGGTGTGGCTGACTCACACCTCCGTTGTATAGGTTAGAAGTTTCCATGGGCTTTCTAGTTTTTTATTGGAGAATCATTAAGGAATTTAGCAAACTATAAGTTTCTTTGAATGAGTTAAAAATAAAAAAAAATCTTATAAAATGGGAGGAAATCATTAGATAAGTCCTTATAATCAGTCAAAGAGAGACTCTCCCTTGCACCCCTTGTTCCTCTCCTAGAATTTGGTAAGAAATTTGAAATTGAATGTGATGAAAGTAGAATTACAAATATAGGATTAATAATTCAATAAGGTAATATTATTTATTTATTTAGGGATATGATAAATTGAAAACCCTAAGCTAAACTATATATGATAAAGAGTTTTATACATTTTTTATAGTACTAGAAAAATGGAAGAATTATCTTTTTCCAAAATAATTTGTTATTCATTCTGATCATGGGGATCTTAAATACCATAAAAGACAATATTAACTAAATAGGAGACATTCTAGATTACTTGAATTCGTTGAATCATTTCTATATGTTAAAAAACATAAAAGGGAAAATAAAACTGTGGGTCATGCACCTTTATGAATATTTTCTCTTTTATCCTTGAGGGATTCTAAACTTTTTCATTTTGAATACATTAAGGATCTATATTCCATTGATAGATATTGTGGAAAACCTAATAATCATTTTAAACATGGTGTTTTTTACAAAAAGTTTTATATACATGATGGATTCTTATTTTGGATTGATAAGATTATTACTCCCAATTTCTCTATTCTTTTAGATTTACTAAATGAGTAAAATTATGTTAGGTTAATGGGACATATTAGTGTTGTAAAAAAATTATGTTTTCTTAGTGTGAATTTTTATTTTCCTAGGATGATTAGAGATGTTGAGAAATTTGTGGGAAAGTCCAATATCTTCCATAAAGGAAAATCTAAACTAAACTGACATGGATTATATCTTTCTCTCCCAATCCCCAACACCCCTTGGGATGATATATAAATGGAATTTACTATGGGGTTACGAATTACAAATAGAGGAGATATTTTATTTTTGTTGTAGTGGATATGTTTTCTAAAATGGTACATTAAATTCCTTATAAAAAACAGATGATCTCACTAACAATCCAACACTTTTCATTCAAGAATTAGTCAAACTCCAGAAAATTACTAGGAAAAAGGAGTCAGGCTGAGACAAAAAATTCCTTAGTTGATTTTGGAAGACCTTGTAGAGAATGATGTGTATGATGTTACTATTCTATAATGCCTATAATCTGTAAATAGATTGAAAAAAAGAGGTGGTTAATCGAACATTATCATCCATTTTGTATAACATTTTTATGAAAAAACTCAAGAATTGAGAGTAGTGTCTACCACATGTAGAATTCACATATAACATGGACAACCATTCCACTGGTAAGTATTATATATTTGAAAATTTTTATATCATTAAATACCTTTAACCTTTTTATTTAGTTCTTTTTCATATATAGGAATCATATAATATGGATGGAAAAGGGCATCCAAAAATCATCAAGGATTTAAATGAAAAGGAAAGACAAAATATTGGGAAAATAACCTAGAAAGACATTGATCATGAAAACAAGGGTCAGAAGCATAAATTTTTCTAGTCAGGTGACTTAGTATATATTAATTTGTGAATGAAAACATTTCCAAAAAAGAGTAAATAAAAACCAATACCTCAAAGAGGCATACATTTTTGAGTTCTCGGGAATATTAAAAACAATGCTTACAAGATAGCTTTTCTTGGTGAGTATGGTGTAATTACAACTTTAAATGATTCTGGTCTTTCTCCTTTTCTGGATGAAGAGGATAAAGAGTCTACTATGAATCCTTTTAAATAGGGGGAGGAAAATTAGAATCATTTAAATGACACTGAACTGATTTCCTAGGTGGAGGATTTGTATTGACAAGGTTTGAAGATGCAGGGGAGATTAAATAGGATGAATGCTACAATGGGTGCTCATATGACTTCATCAAATTACCAATGGATATCACTTTTATTGTATGGGTAAAATTGGACTATTATCTCACTTATTGAATCCCAAATGTTATGTTTAAATCTTGGACCACATGGTTGCAAATATTTTCGAATCCTTTACCACATAGAGATTCTAGAATAGAATATTTAGAATGAAAAGCCAAATCTATTTGGGATATGTACTCAAAGTCAAATATTTTGGGCTATGGGTGAAAAAAGATCTAATTTTATAATAATTCATTATTAGACATTAACTTTTAACTTTAAGGTTATAATGTATGAATAGGCTTTATGAATCTAGGGTATTATACACTTGTACTTTTGTGTCATCCCTTGGCTATAAATAGACATCCCATGACATTGTTTTCACATTCAAGTCCTCATTAGTGAATCTCAATGTGTCAATTATCTCCCTTGTGAGGATCATTGCATTTAACCCTTTCTCTTGTGTATTAGTTCCTTGTAAATCTATAAGATAGATTGGAAATACATGATCACAAATCCTCTAATTTTTTGCCTCAACCCAAGTGTGTGGTTTTTGGATTGTCCATCACAAACCTCCCTTGAGTGTGTAATCTAAGTAGTTGTTCTTTCTCCATATATCTTTGGTTGACTACATGATTCCACTATCCAAACCCATAATCCACCACTTATCCTTGAATTATATCTTTCATCCACCAGCCTTTGCAATGAAGATCGAGCCACCCCATGCATCTAGTATCTAGGTTTAAAGGTTTTATTAGGGTTTTCAGGTTAAATATCGGTTTTTTATGTTTTTAGGGAATTTTAGGGATTTTAGTATTTTTATGGTTTTTAGGGTTTAAGATATTTTGAGGTTTTTTTGAGTTTTTTGGTGCTTTATGGATTTTATGGATTTTTAGAGTTTCTAGGGTTTTAGTGGTTTTAAGAGTTTTAGTCTTTTAAGAATTTATTTGGGGTTTATGGTTTAAAGGGTTTTATATGTTTTTAGAGATTTTATGAATTTTTAATAATTTTATGGGATTTCAAGGAATTTAGTGATTTTGAGGGATTTTATGGGTTTTATGGTTTTATGGGATTTTTTTATGGGTTTGTTTTTGAGTTGTTTGGGGTTTTAATGTTTTATATAGTTTTTTATAATTTTATGGGGTTTAAATTGATTTTAGTGTATTTGGTGTCTTTTATGGTTTTATTGGTTTTAAGGATTTTTTTTTGATGATTTAGGGGTTTTTAGTTTTTTAGGGGATTTATTGTTTTTTTGGGTATTTTAGTGTTTTTAAAATTTTTAGTGTTGTTAGGGTTTTTATGTTTTTTCTAGTTTTTAAGGTTTTCTTATGGGTTTCCAGATTTATTATCTTCTTATGGTTTTTTAAATTTTTTAGGATTTTTATGGCTTCATAGTGTCATTTTGGTATTTTGATGGATTTTAGGGGTTTTTAGGGTTTTAACAATTTTTTAGTTTTTATGGGTTTTAATTATTTTAGGTATTTAATATTTTCTTAGAGTTTTTAAGGTTTTTAGCGTTTTTTCATTTTGATGTATTTTTAGTGATTCTTTAGGATTTTTATATATTTTTTTTATTATTTATAGGGGTTTTATGGTATTTTGTGGTTTTGAGATTTATATGGTTTTTAGGGGTTTTAGGGTATTTTATGTTTTTAGGGTGTTATAGTTTTTAATGATTTTTCGTATTTCTAGGGGTTTGAAAGGTTTTTAGTGTTTTTAGGGTTTGAATAGATTTTTATGGTTTTTAACATTTTTAGTGGTTTAATGGTTTTCAGGGGTTTTATGTTCCTTTTAGCAGTTTTAAGTATTTAAGGTTTCCTTAGGTTTTTCTGGGGATTTAGGGTTTATTAAATTTTTAGGTGTGTTCAGTGCTATTTATTATTTATATGGGTTTTTGGGTTTTTATGGATTTTGAGGATTTTTGTTGTATTTTTATGGTTTCTAATGTTTTTTTGGGTTGTTAGGATTTTTAGGGGTTCTAATTATTTTTAGGTTTCCAATTTTTTCATATGGTTTTTATGAGTTTAAATGGTTTTTATGTTTTTACGGATTTTTATGGGGGTTTTTTGGATTTTTATGGTTTTTCATTTTTATGGATTTTATGGATTTTTTAGATTTTCTTAAGGGTTTTAGTTTTTTTTCTAGGGTTTTAAATGTTTTTAGGTTTTTAAGGTTTTCTTAACGTATTTCATGGTGTTTAGTGTTTTTACTATTATTACAGATTTTTAGGGCCTTTTGGTATTTTTATGGTTTTTTAGGTGATTAGGTATTTTTTAGGGATTTTAGGGTTTTTATGATTTTTTGGGGTTTTTGGGTATTTTTGGGTTTTTAGTTATTTTCGAGTTTTAATATTTTTTTAAAATATTATGGGGCCAAAATTTTTTATAATTTTTAGTGTGTTTTAATGTTTTTATGTGGTATTGGGGGATTTATGGTTTTGAGTTGATTTTATGGTTTTTAGCAAAATAGGGAATTTTCATTTTTTTTAGTATTTTTAGAATTTGTCATGGTTTTTATGGGTTTAATGTGTTTTTAGGTTATAAATATTTCATTTGGATTTTTAGGGTTTTTATGGTTTTAAGGAATTTTGGGTATTTATTATATTTTTTATATTATTATATAATTTATGTATTTTGTGGGTTCATAGGTTTTTTATGGGATTGTATGTTTTCAATTTTTTTGGTTTTTTGGTGCTTTAAGTGTTTTTAGGTTTTTATGGTTTTCTAAGGGGGTTTTCAGGGAAGGAAGATGGAGGAGGCAGGATATTCCTGACCCCACAAAATTTATTAGAAAAATAGACGCATCAGACAAGGGAGGGGGAGAGTCAAACAACCCATACCAAAATACAATCCTATAAAATAAAAAAAATAAAAGAAAAAAAGACTCAAAAAACCAAATGTAGAACCAGCTTCAGCACCACAAAGCCACAAACACCAACCTCCAGTAGCCCCAAATCCAAACACTATCACAACATTCATCGGTAAGCATCATCATCTCCTATCATTAATCATCAACTGACAACTACTATCACGATACACCAAAATCACCAACCACAACAAACCACCGCAAATCAACAACAATTCAAGTACCCAGGTATTCCTCTAAGATATGTAGCAACAAGCATCCAGTAGCTTAGATTCCACCATCCAGTACCCCTAAACAATCATCTCCCATCATACCACATCTTAATGTTCAGCAACCAGCATCTCCTAATGAGGGTTTTTTTAGTATTTATGTGTTTTATGGTTTTTATAGTTTTTTACCGTTTTAGGGATTTAAATGGCTTTTAGAGTTTTTTTAGAAGTTTTATGGGTTTTAATGTTTTTTAGGGTTTATAGGGGTTTATGTTTTTTGGGGAATTTTGAGTTTTTTGGGTCTTTTGAGTGTATATAGTATTTTTAGAATTATAATATTTTTTAGGGGTTTTAGGTTTTTTAGGATTTTTAGGATTTATTTTGGGTTTTCAGTGTTTTTAGTGGTTTTATGTATTTTTGATATTTTTTGGGCTTTTTAAGACTTTTATGGTTTTTACGATTTTCATAGATTTTAACGGTTTTTAGGGGTTTTAGTGTTTTTAGAATTTTTATTGTTTTTTAATTTTTGGGGGTTTAAAGTGTTTTAAGGATTTAATGGTTTTCTTTGAGATGATTCATTTTTTATGATTTTTTCCATTTTTAGGGATTTTGATGATTTTTATGTTTTTTTATAGTTTTTAGGGGTTTTAGGAATTTTTATGGTATCGATGATACTTCGGGGTTTAAGGGTTTTATAGTTTTTTGAGGATTCTAGGGTTTTTTGAGATTTATGAGATTTTAGTGATTTTACTGCTTTTAAGGGTTTAAGGGTTTTTAGAGTTTTTATTGGGTTTTAGGGTTTTTTAATGTTTTAAGGTTTGTTTACGGTTTTTTGGGATTATGAGTTTTTTAGGGTTATTTGTGTTTTTTTTAGATTTTTAGGGTTATAAAGTGTTTCTTGGTTTTTCTTGTTTTCGTATTGGTTTTAAGGGGTTTTAGATATTTTTACATGTTTTGGTATTTTTCTAAACTTTTATGATTTTTATGGTTTTTACTGTTTATAGGGGTTTTTCAGCATCTCTAATTATTTTTATTTTTTAGGGTTTTTATGTGTTTTTTAGGTTTTCTTTGTCATTTTTAGTGTCTTCTGGTTTTTAGTGTCTTATGGTTTCTTTGGGGTTTTATGGTTATTTTTGAAGAATTTATAAATTTTAGGTGTTTTAATGGTTTTTACAATATTGGGGTTGTAAGGGTCTTTTAGGATTTATATGGTTTTTATTATTTATACTTTTTTAATGGTTTCATGTATTTTCAGGTTTTTAATTTATTCATAGGGTTTTTCAAAGTTTTAACATTTTTAGATACTTTTTGTAATTTTTAGTGTTTTTATAGTTTTTAAGGGGTTTGGGGTATTTTGAGGGTTTTTTTTGGGTTTTTAAAGGTTTTTAAAAAATATAGTTTTTTTTGAGGTTGAAGTGTTTTTTGGATTTATGTTTTTCTTAGAGTTTTTAGTGGTTTTACATATCTAATTATTTTTATGTATTTTTGATGGTTTTCCTGATTTTTTTGTTATTAATTTATTTTGAGTGGGTTTTGGGTTTTTTTATGGTTTTTTGGGATTTTTTGTTTTTTTGGGTTTCTGGGATTTTTGGTTTCTGGGTTTTTGGATTTTTGGATTTTTTTAGTTGTTTTCTTTGTGTTTGTTAGGGTTTCAAATTTTTTTTTCATGTTTCTAACGTTTTTGGGTGCATAAAGGTTTTTTTTATGTTTTGATTGGTTTACAAGGGTTTTATAGGTTTTTATGTTTTTTACGGTTTATAGGGGTTTTATGTTTTTAGTTGTTTTTTGGATTTTAGGGTTTTTTTAGTGTTTTTTTAGTTTTAGGGGTTATAATTTTTTTTATGATTTTCTTTGGGCATTAAGGGTTTTTATTAATTTATATGTTTTTATTGATTTTTTGTGTTTTTTATGATTTTTATGGTCTTTTATGGTTTTTAATGATTTTTAGGGGGTTTTGGTTTTTTAGTTTTCAAGGGTTTTTAAAAAAATTTAGAAATTTTTATGTTTTTGGTGGTTTATGTGTTTTTAGGTTTTTATGGTTTTCTTAGGGGTTGTTAGGGAGTTTTAAAATTTTAGACATTTTTATTCCATTTTTAATATTTTATTAATTTTAGAGGATTTATGGGTTTTGAGAGGTATTATGTATTTTAGGGTTTTCATGGGGTTTTATGGTTTTTATGGTTTTTTGGGTTTTAGGGGTCTTTAGGTGTTTCAAGGTCATTTAAGGGTTTTAAGTATTTTATCATCATTTGGGGTTTTAGGGGTTTTAAGTGACATAATTTTTTATGGTTTTCCTAGGGGGTTTTAAGGATTTTTAAGGGGTTTTATGTTTATAGGATTTTTAGGTATTTGTTTATTAATTTTATGATTGTTCATGGATTCGAGGAGTTTTTATGGTTTTTAGGGTTTTATTTTTTTAAGGTTTATTGTTTTATTGGAGTTTTATGGTTCTCTTAAGTGTTTTCATAGTTTTTTTTTACATTTTTAGGGATTTCTAGATATTTCTTAGGTTTTTTATGGGTTTTTAGTTTCTTACATATTTTGGGGGATTTGAGGGTTTTAAACATTTTTTTTTGGTTTTTAGAGTTTTATTTGTGTTTTTTAGGGTTTTAAAGGTTTTTTTAGAGATTTTAATGTTTTAGGCTTTTAAAGGGTTTTTAGTGATTTGTAGGGGTTTTATGGATTTTTTGAGTTTTTAGGTGTTTTATCGTTTTGTTTAATTTTTAGGGGCTTAGGTTTTATGGGTTTTTAGGGTTTTAAATTTTTAGATTTTTTAGGGGTGTTGGTGTTTTTAAGTTTATAATGTTTTCTTATAGATTTTCGGTGTCTTTATGGGCTTTTATGATTAAATTATTTTTAGGTATTTTTAGGATTTTCATGGTTTTTAGGTTTTTAGGGATTTTGAGGTTTTTAGGGGTTTCATGGTTTTATTATTTTTAGTGTCTTTAGCATTTTTAGGAGTATTTAGTATTTTTTTTATGGCTTCCATAGATCTCTTTATGTTTTAAGGGGTTTTAAGTGTTTAATAATTTTTTTTATTGATTCTTAGGTGGTTTTGTGATTTTGATGGTCTTTCAAGTTTTTAGAATTTTTATGGTCTTTTGGGTTTTTAGGGTTTGTTTAGTTTTTAGGTTTTATTAGTTTTTATTTTTTTAATTTTTTTATAGAATATAGGGTTTAAAATTATTTGTACAGTTTTCACTGGTTTTTTATATTTTTTAAGGTTTTTAAGGTTTTTTGTTGCTTTATGATTATTGGGGTTCGTATCTTCTTTTTGGTTATTTTTGGGTTTTTATAATATTTTGGTTTTTGGGGGATTTTATTTTTCTAGGGTTTTAAGGTATCTTAGGGTATTTTAGGGATTTTATGGTTTTTTACATTATTAGGGAATTTTCATGATTTTTTGGGAATTTTATGAGTTTTAGGGTTTTTAGCATTTTATGTTTTTAGTGGTTTTAAGTGTTCTTAGAGTTTTATGGATTTATAAGTGGTTTCAAGGTTTTTTGATCTTTTTTATATACTGTTTTTTTTTGGAATTTTTAGGATTTTTATGGGTTTTTAGGGTTTTTCAGGATTTTGAGGGTTTTTAGGTTTTTAGTATTTTTAGTCTTTTAAGGGAATTTAGTGTTTTATAGGATTTTTATGATTTTTAAGTGTTTTAAGGTTATTAATTTTTTCTTAGTGGTTCTCTGGGATTAGGGTTTTCTACATTTTTAGATTTATTTATTGCATTTTTAGTATTTTTATGGTTTTTAAGGTTTTTACGTATTTTGAGGGTTTTAGAGTTTTCTGTTTTTTATAGTTTTTTGGGGTTTACGGATTTTTATATTTTTAGGTATTAAAAGGTTTTTTTATTGTTTTTATGGTTTTCAGACATTTAAATTGGTTTTATAGTTTTTTGTTTTTAGGTGTTTTATGGGGTTTTAGGGTCTTCAAGGATTTTAGGGGTTTTATTAATTTCCGGGTTTTAGGGACATTTAGTTTTTAGCGTTTATTAGTTTCTTTATAAGTTTTAATTCATTTTTCATTTTTAAGTTTTTATTTGTGTTTTTCAGGGATTTTAGGTTTTTTACATTTTTCGAGATTTTAGGGATTTTTCATATTTTAGGGTTTTTTAGTGTCATTATAGATTTTGAGGTATTTTATTATTTGAGGGGTTTTATGGATTTTGGGGTTTTATCATTTTTTCTATTTTATAGGGTTTTTAATTCTTTTTATGATTTTAAGGTTTTACTAGGGTTTTTCAGTGTTTATAGGGTTTATTAAGTTTATAAGTTTATGAGGGCATTTTTAGGAATTTTATGGTTATTAGGGTTTTTATTGTTTTTGAGAGTTTTTATGGTTTTTAGGGTTTTCATGGTTTTTATGGTTTGGGGGGTTTACGGGTTATATTAGTTTTTTATGGTTTCGAAGGTTTCTATGATTTTTTTATATTTTTAGGGGTTTAATGGGTTTTTATTGTTTTTAGTGGGTTTTAGGTTTTTTATGGGTTTTAGGGTTTTTAAGTTTTTTAGGGAATTTTATGGTTTTTAGATGGTTTTAAGGCCTTTTTAGGGTTTTTAGTGTTTTTTGGTTTTGAGGGGTTTTAAGAGTTTTTTGGTTTTTAAGGTTCCCTTATGCTTTTTCTGTTTTTTAATTTTTTTACATTTTTCTATATTTTTATGGATTTTTAAGGATTTTATGGGTTTTTGGGTTTTCTGGGTTTTGAGGGTTTTTAGTATATTTTAGGGTTTTTAGGGTGCTTTAGGGTTTTGAGCCTTTTTGGGTTTTATGGGGTTTATGTGTTTTTTTGTGTTTAAGGTATATTCTAGGGGTTTTGGGTTTTTTAGGGTTTATTTACATGTTAAGGGTTTTTAAAGGTTTTGTAGGATTTGTATGATTTTTAGGTTTTTTGGGGATTTTGAGGGTTTTAAGGTGTTTTAAGGGTTTTTGGGTACTTATGGTTTGGGGGTGTTAGGGTTTTTCGAATAATTTACAGTTTTATGATTTTTTCCAGTTTTTTAACATTTTTTGTGGGATATTGAGTTTTTAGAGTTTATAGTGGGTTTTGATGATTTTATGGATATTAAGGTTTTTAATGTTTTTAGGGTTTTTGGTGATTTTGGGTTTTTTAGTGTATTTAGTGTTTTTAGTGTTTTTTATGTTTTCAGGAATTTTTAGGGCTGTTTTAGATTTTTATGGTTTTAAGGGTTATTTGGGATTTTTAGGGGTTTCTAGGGTCTTTCTGGGGTTTTAGGGTTTTTACGGGTTTTTATGATTTTGGGTTTTTGTGGGATTTATGTTTCTTTATTTTTAAGCTTTTCTTAAGTTTTTTATGTTATTTTAATGTTTTTAGGGATTTTCTGGGCATATAGAATTTTTTTCGTATTTAGGTTTTTCAGGGATATTTAGGGATTTTATGGTTTTTCAGGGTTTTAGGTTTTTTTGTTTTTAGGGGTTTAAAGTATTTTTTGAGTTTTTAATGTTTTTAGGTGTTTTAAGGTCTTTTAGTGTTTTTGTGGTTTTATGGATTTTATGGGTTTTATGGGTTTAATGTATTTTAGGAGTTTTATGGATTTTAGGGATATAGGGGGGTTTTGGTCTTCTAGGGGTTTAGAGTTGTTTTGGTTTTTAGGGTTCTTTTGTGTTTTTTGTTTTTAAGGTTTTCATAGTGTTTTTCAGTATTTTTAGGGGGTTTTTAATTTTTTTCAGGTTTTTTATTGATTTTTATTATTTTTATGGTTTTTAGGGTTTTGGGTGACATTGATTGAATTTTGGGTTTTTTATGGTTTCGACTGTCTATTTTTATTAGAGTTTTTTATAGGGTTAATTTTTTTAGGTTTTTACAATCTTCATAGGATTTTTCTTGGTTTTTATGGTCTTTTACATTTTAGGGATTTTTAAATATTTTTTAAAATTATTATCGTTTTTAGGGTTTTTAAAGACTTTGAGGTGTTTTAGAGTTTTTTTGGGGTTTGGTTTTTTTTTGATTTCTTGGGGGTTTTAGTGTTTTGTTATTTTTTTGGTTTTTTATGATTTTTTAGAGTTTTTATCAATTTAGGGGTTTTAGGGTTTTTTGGGGGTTTCAGGAATTCTTCGTTTTTTAGGGGTTGTAAGTATTTTTTGTTTTTAAGGTTTTCATAGCAGTTTTTATGTTTTTTTGCAATTTTAATTATTGTAGGGTTTTTATTTTTTTATTGATTTTAAGAATTTTTTTATTTTTTATTTTTTTTAGGTCTTTTGGATTTTGAGAGTTATTTGGGGTTTTTAGTGTTTTTGGAAATTTTAGGTTTCCTAAGGAGATGTAGGTGGTTTTAGTTTTTTAAATATTTCTAAGCATTATACAGGGTTTTTAGGGGAATTTTATTTTTTAGGGATTTTTAGGTTTTTATGGTTTTTATGGTTAATAAGTATTTTGATGGTTTTTTGTTTTTTATGAGGTTTTTTGGGTTTTTTGGTTTTTTTGTTTTTAGGGATTTTTGAGTTTTTTAGAGTTTTATGGGTTTTAGAGTTTTTTTACCACTTATATGGTTTAAAAGGGTTTTAGATGGTTTTCCTAGTCTTTATGGTGTTTTAGGGGTTATAATTATTTTTATGGGTTTTTAGGGTTTTAGGGGTTTTAAGTTTTTATTTGTTTATTAGTTTTAAATTTTTTAAGGATTTTAAGGTTTTATTAGGGTAATTCAGGTTTATTCGTTTTTTTTCATTTTCATGGATTTATAGGGATTTTTGGGATTTTTATGGTGTTCTATGGTTTTTAGAAATATTGTGGGGTTTTAGGGTTATTTTGAGATGTTATGTTTTTTAAGGTTTTTTGGGGTTTGAGGTTTTCTTTTGGTTTTTGGGGTTTTAAGGGTTTTTTGAGTTTGTTCATATTTTTATGGGTTTAGATGGGTTTTAATGTTTTTATGGTTTTAGGATTTTTAGGGGGTTTTAGGATTTTTAAGGATTTTTTGTTTTTTTGGATCTTAGTGGTTTTTAGAGGGATTTTGGACTTTTTAGAGGTTTAGTGGTATTTGGGTTTCTAGTGATTTTAAATGTTTTTTTGGGTTTCATGTTTTTCATAGGGATTTAAAGGGTTTTTAGGGTGTTTTACTATTTCTGTGATTTTTAGAGATTTGTTTTTGGATTTTAATGGGGTTTTAGGGTTTTTTGGGATATAGGTGGGTTTTAGGATTTTTAGGGTTTTCAACATTTTTAGGTTTTTTAGGAATTTTAATGTTTTTAATGTTTTGTTTAGGTATTTAGGAGTTTTAGGGATTTTATGTTTTTAGGTATTTTTTATGGATTTTCTTGTATTTTTAGGGTTTTTAGGACTATTGGGGATTTATTGTGTTTTAGGGTTTTTGAGGTTTTTTGGGGTTTATTTGTTTTGTAGAACTGTTTTACATTATAATGTGTTTAATGGATCTTAAGAAATTTTAGTGGGTTATTATTATTTTTATGTGATTTAAGTGTTTTTGTGGTTTTTAATTTTTTTTATGGGTTTTAGGAGTTTGTTGGGTATTAGGGCCTTTTAAGGGTTTTTTAGGGTTTTTTGTTTTTAGGGGTTTTAGTTGTTTTTTTGTTTTTATGGTTTTCTTGTTTTTTAGGGTTTTTAATGTTTTTGGGGATATTTTGGGCTTATATAGTATTTTTATGTATTTTAGGGTTTTGGGGGTTTTGAGGGTTTTGAGGGTTTTTGTGTTCTTTGGGGTTTTGGGGTTTTGGGGTTATAGAATTTCTTAATTATTTAGGGATTTTTAGTGCTTTTAGGTTTTTATGTTTTTCATATTGATTTCCAGGGATTGCAGGGTTTTTCACATTTTTAGGGATTTTTAGGTTTTTTAGGATTTTAAGGACTTTTGAGTTTTTAGGGATTTTTAAGGGTTTAGGGTTATTTATTGTTTTTTGGATTTTTATGGTTCTTTTGGATGTTTTGGATTTTTTTTGATATTTTTAGGCATCATGTGGTTTCTCATAGTTTATTTTAATTTTTAGGGTATTAAAGGGGTTTTAGTGTTTTTAGTGGTTTTTAAATGTTTTTATGAAATTTAGGGTTTTTATGTTTTTTAGGTTTTTATTGTTTTTATAGGCATTAGGGTTTTTAGAGTCCCTCTAGGTTTCTTTGGGTTTTTAGCATTTCTTAGGTTTTTAGTGGTTTAAGTGTTTTTAGATTTTTAATGTTTTCTTAGGAGTTTTCATGATTTCTAGGGGTTTTAGGTTTTTATATATTTTTTAAAATTTTTATAGTATTTTAGGGTTTTTAGATTTTAGTGGTTTATTGTATTTTGAGGGTATTTAGACCATTAAAGGGGTTTTTTTCATCTTTTAGATTTTTTATGGGTTTTAATTTTTTCATGGTTTTTAAGATTTTTCTAGGGGGTTTTCAAGGTTTTTTGGTTTTTACGTTTTCAGGTATTTTATGGAATTTTTTAGGATTCTTATGGGCTTAGGGATTTTAGGGATTTTGTGTGTTTTTGTGTTTTTTAAGATTTTTGGGGTTTTATTATTCAGGGGCGAGGGGTTAGGGTTTTTTTTAGTTTTAAAGGGGTTTTAACGGTGTTTAGTGTTTTTAACATTTTTAGGTTTTAAGGGGTTTTTAGATTTTGTATTGGTTTTTAGGGTTTTAAGTATTTTAATGGTTTCTAGGGGTTTTTAATTATTTTATGGTATTTTAGGATTTTAGGATATTTTAGGGTTTTTGGTGTTTTTATCATGTATAGTATTTTTAGGGGTTTTAATTGTTTTCATGTTTTTAATGTATTTATATGGTTTTTAGGGTTTTTACATTTTTAGGGGTTTTAGGGATTTTAGGATTTTTATTGTTTTCAGTATTTTGACTGATTTTGAAAGAGTTTTATGTTTCTTGGTTTTTTATGGTTTTTATCATTTTTAGGGGTTTTATTTGTTTTTAGGTTTTTGTTGTTTTCACAGGTTTTTAGGGTTTTGGGGAATTTTTATTTTTTTAGGGATATTTTGGGATTTTTGAGGAATTTTAAGTTTTTAGGGTATTAATAAATTTTGAGGGTTTTATGATTTTTTGGGTTTTTTAATTTTTAGGGGTTTTTTATGATTTAGTATTCTTAAGTATTTTTAGTGTTTTTTATTTTTTTAGGAGCTTAAAGGGGTTTTTTTATTTTCAGTGGTTATTTATTATTTTTACAGATTTTTAGGGTTTTTATATTTTTGTCAGTTTTGTAATTTATATAGGTTTTCGGTACATTTAGTGGTTTTAGAGTTTTAGAATTTTTTGTGTTTTGGGGATTTAATTCTTTTTAGTTTTTTTAAGATTTCATTTGTTTTAAGGGGTTTCATGACTTTTTATATTTCTAGGATTTTTAGGGAATTTTAGGATTTTCATGGGTTTTTATGTTTTTTAGGGACTATGTGGTTTTTTGGGTGAATAGAGTTTTTATGGGTTTTAGTGTTTTTAGAGTTTTTTAGGTTTACTAAGTGTTTTAAGTGTTTTTAGGGATTTAATGTTTTCTTTATATTTTCAGTGTTTTTAGGTTTTTTACATTTTTTGGATTTTATGAGTTTTTGAATTTTAGGGTTTTTAGGGTTTTTAGGTATTTTAGGATATTTTGAGTGTTTTTTTTTGGTTTTTAAGGGATTTTACGTGTTTTAGTGTTTTTTAGGTTTTAGGGTATTTATGTTTTCTAAGGTTTTTATTATTTTCTCGATGTTTTTCTTGGTTTTTACGGTTTTTATGTTTTAGGGATTTTTATTGTCTTGTTAGGATTTTTATACTTTTAGTGATTTGGAGGCTTTCCGGGTTTCTTAGGGTTTTTTGGATTTTATGTTTTTTAGGTTTTTACTGTTTTATTATTTATCTAGGGATTTTGAGGACTTTTGTGTTTCCTAGAATAATTAGGTATTCAATGGGTTTTATGATTTTTTAGTGGTTTTAGTGGTTTTTAGTGTTTTATATGTTTTAAGGTTTTTTATTTTTTAAGGGTTTTATGGTTTGTATGGGTTTTATGGGTTTTAATAGTTTTTAAGAGTTTACGATTTTTGGAATTCATTATATTTTGAGGGATTTTTTGTTTTTATAAGTATTTAAGGTTTTCATAGTGAATTTAATGGGTTTTTTGTTGTTTTAATTTTAGGGAAATTTATTGTTTTTATGAATGTTATGTTTTTATGGTTTTAGGTATTTTGATGGGTTTTATGTTATTTGGTTTTTTCGTTTTTTAGCGGTTTTATGTGTTTTTAGGTTTTTAAGGATTATTTAGGGTTTTCTATGGATTTAGGCATTTTTATATTTTTATTTATTTTTAAAAAATTTAAGGATTTTTATGGGTCTTATGGTTTTTAGGGATTTTGAGTTTATTAGGGTTTTAGGGGTTTTAGGGTTTTAATGGTTTTTTGGGGGTTTATCATTATTTTTATTTTTAATGGGGTTTAATGTTTTATAGATTATTTAAATGTGTATATGGGTTTGAATGGTATTTTTGGGATTTTGGTTTTTATACATTTTATGGGCATTTTGGGTTTTGGGGATTTTAAGTATTTTAGAGTTTTAATGTTTTAGGGGGGTTTTTGGCATTTTGGAGCCTTTTATAGCTTTTTAGATTTCCTAGGTTATTTAGGTGTTTTATCTATTTTATTGTTTTAAGATTTTCATCAAGGATTTTAGGTTTTTTATGTTTTTATATATTTTTATTGATTTTTTGTATCTTTATTGATTTTTTGAGCTTCTATGTATTTAGAGTATTTTAGAGATTTTTAGGGGGTTTTTTATCCTTTTTAAGGGTTTTAGGTTTTTTATGTTTTTAGGGTGTTTATGTGTTTCTATTTTTTATGATTTTCTTAGGGTTTTCTATGGATTTATGTTGTTTTATGTTTTATTGTTTTTTAGGGATTTTAATTATTTTATTAGTTTTTATGGGTTATAGGGATTTTGATGGTTTTTAGGATTTTTATGGGTTTAAGGGTTTTTTAGTTTTTTACATTTTTTAAATGGTTTTAGATTATTTTAAGGTTATTATGTTCTTAATTTTTTTTTCTATTTTTTATTGTATTTATAGTTTTATGGGTTTTTAGGGTTTTTATGGTTTTTATGGTTTTGTGATTTTTAGAGGTTTTTATGGTTTTATGTTTTTTGGCATTTTTTCTGTTTTATTTGATTTAAGTGTTTTAGTTTTTTTATGGTTTTCATTGGGGTTTTCATTATTTTTAGGGGTTTTTCACATTTTTAGGAATTTAATGGATTTTACTATTTTATGGATTTTAGGGTTGTTATGGATTTTGAGGTAATAGTTGTTTTTATGGAGTTTTAGTGTTTTTAGATTCTTAGGAGTTTTAAATATTTTTTTATTTTTAAAGTTTTAGTAGTTATTTTTTTCTTGTTTTTGAGTTTTTATGTGTTCAGGTATTTTTAAGGATTTTTTATGATTTTATGGTTTTTAGTGTATTTAGATGTTTTCTGGGTTTTAAGGGGTTTTAAGGGGTTTTAAGGGATTTGTTGTTTTTTGGGATTTTTTGAGTTTTTTTTATTTTTCATGGTTTTTAAAATTTTTAGAGATATTAAAAAGTTTTAGGGATTTATATATTTTTTATATTAATTAGTTTGTTTTTGGGATTTTATGGGTTCTTCGGGGTTTATGTGTTTTAGGGGTTTTTGTGGGTTTTAGGGTTTTATGGGATTCGTGGACTTTTTAGGATTTTAGGGGGGTTTTTAGAATTCTTAGATTTTTGGGGTTTAAGGTGTTTTTAGTTTATTAAGGGTTTCTTTGCGTTTTCATGGTTTTTTGGTTTTTTAGTATTTTAGTAATATTTTAGTATTTTAATGGGTTTTTAGTATTTAGGGATTTTGAGGATTTTTAGTGTTTTTAGGGATTTTTATGGTTTTCGAGCATTTTTTATGTTTTTAGGGGTTTTATGTGTTTATAGTTTTTTTATATTTCCTTCAGGGATTTTCAGGGTTTTGGGGGTATATTTTTTAAGGATTTTTAGATAACTTTATGGTTTTTATGGGTTTTATAGTCTTTTAGGGTTTTTAGAGATTTTGAGGGGTTTTTCTATTTTTAAAGGTTTATTGGGGTTTTCATGTTTATTAGCGTTTTATTTGGGTTTGTGGGTTTTTATGGGTTGTAAGGGTTTTTATGGGTTTTTTTGTTTTTTGGGGGTTTACGTTTTTTTGGTATTCTTTTTGAGTTTTTAGTGTTTTTTATATTTTTTAGGGGTTTTATGTTTTTTAGCTTTATAAATTTTTCTTTGAGTTTTTTAGGGATTTTAGGGTTTTAAATTTATAGTTATTTTTAGGCTCATTTTTAGGATTTTTATAATTTTCCTAGGTGTTTATGGGTTTTATGGGTTTTTGGTTTTTCTCTATCTTTTATGGTTTTTTTTGGTTTTAGGTGTTTTAGGGTTTTTTAAGGACATTTTAGGGGTTTCTAGCGTATTTATTGTTTTGATGTTTATTTGGGGATTTCATGTATTTTAGGGGTTTTTTATCTATTTAGGTATTGTTTGGAAATTTTTAGGTTTTTATGGTCTTTTTGGGGTTTTAGGGATTTAAAGGGTTTTATGGGTTTTTGGAGTTTTTAAGGTTTTTATCATTTTTAGGTTTTTATGGATTTTAAGTGTTTTTATATTCTTCAGGTTTCCATTGGGTTATATAAGGTTATTTAGGGGTTTTTATGTTTTTACTATGTTTTTGGGATTTTTAGAATTTTTATAGTTTTTAGGGTTTTATGGATTTTCAGGGTTTATTGTTTTTTAGTGTTTTATGTAATTTTTGGATATTTAGGGTTTTATTTGAGTTTTTAGTGTTCCTAAGGGTTTTTGGAGTTTTTTATAATTTTAGGGATATATAGTTTTTTGTCTTTTAGTGGGTTTTAGGGTTTTTATTAGTTTTAGGGGTTTAATGGTTTTTAGGGGTTTTATGTTTATAGGGGGTTTATGGCCACTTTGTGTTTTTAGGGTTTTATAATTTTTTATGTTTTTAGGGGATTTGAGTATTTTTATATTTTTACGTTTTTCTAAAGTGATTTTCTACTTCTTGGGTATTTTTCATTTTTAGGGATTTTATGGAATTTTTAGGACCATTATTGTTTTTTCCCATTTTAGGTATTTCTGGGTGTTTAGGGATATTTTTGGTTTTTAGGGGTTTTATTGTTTTTAAAGGGTTTAGTGTTTTTATGTTTTTATGTTTTTAAGGTTTTATTTTGGTTTTTCATGGTTTTTAGGATTATTTATGTTTATAGGTATTTTTAGACTTTTTAGGATTTTGATAGTTTTTGTGGTTTTTTGGTATTTTTATGGGTTTTGGGTTTTTTTAGAGTTTTTAGGGGTTTTATAGTTTTCAGGGTTCTTAGGGGTTTAAGTGTTTTTAGGTTTTTAAGGGTTTCTTATGGTTTTTAGGGTTTTTATAGTTTTTATGTTTTTAGGAATTTAAAGGGCTTTGTTTGGATTTTGATGGGTTTTAAGCTTTTTTGGGATTTTAAGAGGTTTTAGGATTTTTTCGGTTTTTTGGGATTCAAGGGGTTTTTTGGTTTTTTATAGTTTTTATATTTTTTTATATTATTCTATAATTTTATGGGTTTTAAATGGTGTTTTAGGGATTTTAGTAGTTTTAAGGTGTTTTTAGGGTTTTTGGGTTTTTTATGGATTTTGGGGTTTTATGGTCTTTATGTTTTTAAGGATTTTGAGGGTTTTCGAATATATAGTATATTCAGTGATTTAATAATTTTTATGTTTTTAAGTTTTAATTAGGGGTTTCTTGGTTTTTTTGGGTTTATCTACATTTTTAGGGATATTTAATGCCTTTTAGGATTTTTTTAGGTTTTTATGGATTTTAGGGATTTTGATGTTTTTAGGGGTTTTATAATTTTTTAGGTTTTTTAGGGTGTTCAGTGATTTTTAGTTTTTAACATATTGTTAGCAATTTCCAGGTTTTTTTATGTTTTTTCATTTTTATATTTTAGTGCTTTTAAGGATTTTTATGGTTTTAGGGTTTTGGGTATTTTGAGGGTTCTTAGTGTTTTTATGGTTTAAAGGGGTTTTTTTTGGTATTTTTGGTTTTTATTGTTTTTAATGAGTTTTTATTGTCTTTTACCATTTTTCAACATTTTTAATGGATTAATGGGGTTTTATAGTTTTTATTGGTTATGGGTATTTTTAACCATTTTTTGGGATTCTAGGATTTTTAGCAGATTATAGTTTTTATGGATTTAAATGTATTTTTAGATTTTTTGTGATTTTATTGTTTTTAGGTTTTATAAGTGTTTTTATTTTTTTAAGGTTTTCTTATATATTTTTAGGGTTTTAATGTTTTCTGCATTTTCGGTATTTTTAGGAATTTTATTTTTTAGGGATTTTTAGAGATTTTGAATTTTTTTATGTTTTATGGTTTTTATGGTGTTTCGAGTTTTAATCATTTTGGTTTTTAGGGGTATTAATAGTTTTTAGGTTTTTTAAGTTTTTATGTGGTTTTTTAGGGTTTTATAGATTTTTCTGTTTTAGGGAGTTTTAGGGGTTTGAGGATTTTTGTGGTTATTAGGGGTTTTATTTGCTTTTGAGGTTTTTGAGGGGGGTTTTTGGTTTTTGGAAATTTTAAGGGTTTTTGATTATTTTAGTTTTTTATGGTCTTTCACAGTTTTTTAATGTTTTTAGGGGATTAAATGGTTTGTATAGTTCTAATTAGGTTTTTACAATTGTATCAGGTTTGAGGGTTTTTTATTTTAGGTTGTTTTATGGATTTAATGGTTTTTTCCTGTTTTTAGGGTGTATTTTGGGTTATTTGGGTTTTTAGTGTTTTTAGGTTTTTTATGGGTTTTATGTGTTCTTAGTTTTCTAATGGTTTCTTAGGGGTGCTCAGGGTTTTTAGTGTTTTTAGGTTTTTATAAATTTTTAGGGATTTTTATGATTTTATTATTATTTAGAGTTTTTATGGGTTTGATGGTTTTTATACATTTTATGTATTTTAGGATTTTTATGGTTTTAAACAATTTTTAGGTTTCCTATAGTTTTAAGTGTTTTTATAGTTTATGATTTACTTAGGGGTTTTTAGGGTTTTTATGTATTTTTATGTTTTTGGATTATAAAGGAATTTTTTTCTTATATTTATGGTATTTTATATATTTATGGATTTGAGGGTTTTGGGATTTATGGATTTTTTATTTAAAATTTGTTGTTTTTATGGGTTTTATTGATTTTATTGTTTGATAATTTTTTACGGTTTAATGTGTTTATAAATTTTAAGCTATTTTTTATATTTTCCATGGGTTTTTTGGATTATTATTTTTTAGGGGTTTTTATGGCTTCTAGGGGTTTTGGGGGTCTTTAGGGTTTTTAAAAAATTATAGGGAGGTTTTATAATTTTGTGGGTTTTTTGTGTTTTTTGGGATTTTGAGAGTTTTAAGGGTTTTTTAATGTTTAATGCAATTTAGGTTGTTTAGGGGTGTTAATTACTTTTCTGGTTTTTAGGTTTTTTTATGTATTTTTAGTATTTTTATGTTTCATTACTTTTTTCGGTATTTTTAGGACCTTTTTGGGATTTTTATGGGTTTTTAGGTATTTTTGGTATTGGAGGTTTTTTGGGTTTTAGGGTTTTAATACTTTTTGGTTTTAGGGTATTTTTGTTTTTATAGGTTTTAAAGTTTTTCTTAATGTTTTTATGGTTTTTTAGGGTTTTTCTGATTTTACAGCTTTTATGGATTTTTTAGGATTTTTATGTTTTTAGGATTTTGGGATTTTTATGGGGGTTTTAGGTTTTTTAAAAGTTGTTTGGGTTTTTTGAGTTATTTATTATTTTAAGGTGTTTTAGAGTTTTTAAGGTTTTGGGGGTGTATAGGATATTAAGAGTTTTTAGATGATTTTTAGTGTTTTTAATTATTTTAAGGTTTTTTATGTTTTGTAGGGGTTTTATGGTTTTCAAAGGTTTTAGGGTCTTTTAGTGTTCTTAATATATTTTGTGTTTTTAGGTTATAAGGGGTTTGAATTGTTTTATGGTTTTCTTAGGATATTTTCTTTGTTTTTTTTTGTTTTTTTACATTTTTTGGGGATTTATTAAATGTTTAGGATATTTTGTAGGGTTTTTATGGAGTTAAATGTATTTTCAGATTTTTTGTGATTTTAGTGTTTTTAGGTTTTATAAGTGTTTTTATTTTTTTTACGGTTTTCTTATGTATTTTTAGGGTTTTAATGTTTTCTGCATTATTGGTATTTTTAGGAATTTTATTTTTTTTATGGATTTTTAGGGATTTTTATTTTTTTTATGTTTTACGGTTTTTATGGTGTTTAGAGTTTTAATCATTTTGGTTTAAGGGGTTTTAATGGTTTTTAGGTTTTTTAAGTTTTCATGTGGGTTTTTAGGGTTTTATAGATTTCTCTGTTTGAGGAATTTTTAGGGGTTTGAGGATTTTTATGGTTATTAGGGGTTTTATGGTTTTTGAGATTTTTGAGGGGGTTTTTGGTTTTTGGAAATTTTAGGGGTTTTTGATTATTTTTGTTTTTTTATGGTCTTTCACAGTTTTCTAATGTTTTTAGGGGATAACATGGTTTGTATATTTTTTATTAGGTTTTTACAATTGTATAGGGTTTGAGGGTTTTTTTTTCATTTTAGGTTGTTTTATGGTTTTAGTTGTTTTTTCAGGTTTTTAGGGTGTATTTTAGGTTATTTCGGTTTTTAGTGTTTTTAGGTTTTTTATGGGTTTTATTTGTTCTTAGTTTTCTAATGGTTTCTTAGGGGTGCTTAGGGTTGTTAGTGTTTTTAGGTTTTTATGTATTTTTAGGGATTTTTATGATTTTATTATTTTTTAGAGTTTTTATGGGTTTTGATGGTTTTTATACATTTTAAGTATTTTATGATTTTTATGGTTTTAAACAATTTTTAGTTTTTCTATAGTTTTAGTTGTTTTTATAGTTTATGATTTACTTAGGGGTTTTTAGGGTTTTTAGGTTTTTTTATGTTTTTGGATTATAATGGAATTTTTTATTATATTTATGGTATTTTATGTATTTATGGATTTGAGGGTTTTTTCGGTTTTAGGGGTTTTTTTATTTAAATTTTTTTATTTTTATGGGTTTTATTGATTTTATTGTTTGATAATTTTTTACGGTTTAATGTGTTTATAAATTTTTTGCTGTTTTTTATATATTCCGTGGGTTTTTTGGAATATTATTTTTTATAGGTTTTTATGGGTTTTAGGGGTTTGGGGGTCTTTAGGGTTTTTAAAAAATTTTAGGGAGGTTTTAGGATTTTGTGGGTTTTCTGTGTTTTTTGGGATTTTGATAGTTTTAAGGGTTTTTTAATGTTTTTATCCAATTTAGGTTGTTTAGGGGTGTTAATTAATTTTTTGGTTTTTATGTTTTATATGTATTTTTATTATTTTTATGTTTCTTTACTTTTTTCGGTATTTTTATGACCTTTTTGGGATTTTTATGGGGTTTTAGGTATTTTTGGTATTGGAGGTTTTTTGGGTTTTAGGATTTTAATACTTTTTGGTTCTTAGGGTTATTATGTTTCTATAGTTTTTACTGTTTTTCTTAATGTTTTTATGGGTTTTTAGGGTTTTTTCTGATTTTACAGATTTTTATGGATTTTTTTGGATTTGTATGTTTTTAGGGTTTTGGGATTTTTATGGGGGTTATAGGTTTTTTAAAGGTTGTTTGGGTTTTTTTAGTTTTTAATTATTTTAAGGTGTTTTAGAGTTTTTTAAGGTTTTTGCGGTTTATAGGATATTAAGAGTTTTTATATGATTTTTAGTGTTTTTAATTCTTTTAGGGTTTTTTATGTTTTGTAGGGGTTTTATGGTTTTAGGGGTTTTAGGGCCTTTTAGTGTTTTTAATATTTTTTGTGTTTTTAGGTTTTAAGGGGTCTGATTTTTTATGGTTTTTTGAGGATATTTTCTATGTTTTTTTTTGTTTTTTTTTTTTACATTTTTTGGGGATTTATTAAAATTTTAGGATATTGTTTTAGAGTTTTTATGGATTTAAATGTATTTTTAGATTTTTTGTGATTTTAGTGTTTTTAGGTTTTATAAGTGTTTTTATTTTTTTACGGTTTTTTTTTAAATTTTTAGGGTTTTAATGTTTTCTTCATTTTTGGTATTTTTAGGATTTTTATATGTTTAGGGATTTTTAGGGTTTTTTATTTTTTTATGGTTTATGGTTTTTATGGTGTTTAGAGTTTTAATCATTTTGGTTTTTAGGGGTTTTAATGGTTTTTAGGTTTTTTATGTTTTCATGTGGTTTTCTAGGGTTTTATAGATTTTTCTATTTATGGAGTTTTAGGGGTTAGAGGATTTTTATGGTTATTAGGGGTTTTATGGTTTTGAGGTTTTTTAGGGGGGTTTTGGTTTTTGGTAATTTTAGGGGTTTTTAATTATTTTAGTTTTTATGGTCTTCCACATTTTTCTAATGTTTGTAGGGGATTACATGGTTTTGTATAGTTTTTTTTAGGTTTTTACAATTGTATAGGGTTTGAGGGTTTTTTTATTTTAGGTTGTTTTATGGTTTTAGTGGTTTTTTCAGGTTGTTAGGGTGTATTTTGGGTTATTTCGATTTTTAGTGTATTTAGGTTTTTTATGGGTTTTATGTGTTCTTATTTTTCTAATGGTTACTTAGAGGAGCTCAGGGTTTTTAGTGTTTTTTAGGTTTTTATGGATTTTTAGGGATTTTTATGATTTTATTATTTTTTAGAGTTTTTATGGGTTTTTATGGTTTTTATACATTTTAAGTATTTTAGGATTTTTATAGTTTTAAACAATTTTTAGGTTTTCTGTAGTTTTAGGTGTTTTTATAGTTTATGATTTAATTAGGGGTTTTTAGGTTTTTTTTTGTTTTTGGATTATAACCGGATTTTTTTATTATATTTGTGGTATTTTATGTATTTATGGATTTGAGGGTTTTGGGTTTTATGGATTTTTTTATTTAATTTTTTTTATTTTTATGGGTTTTATTGATTTTATTGTTTGATAATTTTTTACGGTTTAATGTGTTTATAAATTTTTAGCTATTTTTTATATTTTCTGTGGGTTTTTTGGATTATTATTTTTAGGGGTTTTAATGGGTTTTTGGGTTTTTGGGGGTCTTTAGGGTTTTTAAAAAATTTTAGGGAGGTTTTAGGATTTTGTGGGTTTTTTGTGTTTTTAGGGATTTTGAGAGTTTTAAGGGATTTTAATGTTTATATCCAATTTAGGTTGTTTAGGGGTGTTAATTACTTTTTTGGTTTTTAGGTTTTTTATGTATTTTTAGTATTTTTATGTTTCTTTACTTTTTTCAGTATTTTTAGGACCTTTTGGGATTTTTATGGGTTTTTAGGTATTTTTGGTATTAGAGGTTTTTTGGGTTTTAGGGTTTTAATACATTTTGGTTTTTAGGGTATTTATGTTTTTATAGGTTTTAAAGTTTTTCTTAATGTTTTTATGGTTTTTAGGTTTTTTCTAATTTTACATCTTTTTATGGATTTTTTAGGATTTTTATGTTTTTAGGGTTTTGGGATTTTTATGGGGGTTTTAGGTTTATTAAAGGATGTTTCGGTTTTTTGAGTTATTTATTATTTTAAGGTGTTTTAGAGTTTTTTTATGGTTTTTGGGGTTTATAGGATATTAAGAGTTTTTAGATGACTTTTAGTTTTTTTAATTGTTTTAGGGTTTTTTAGGTTTTGTAGGGGTTTTATGGTTTTTAGGGGTTTTAGGGTCTTTTAGTGTTTTTATGATTTTTTGTGTTTTTAGGTTTTAAGGGGTCTGATTTTTTTTTATGGTTTTTTCAGGATATTTTGTTTGTTTTGTTTGTTTGTTTACTTTTTTTGGGGATTTAAAAAAAAATTAGTATATTTTTTTAGGGTTTTTATGAATTTTAATGATTTTAAGGGTTTTATATTTTTGGCTTTTTTAGGATTTTTAGATGTTTTGAGTGTTGTTAGATTTGTAAGATTTTCATGGTGTTTTTGTTGGTATTTAGTATTTTTTAAAATTTGAATAGATTTTTAGGGGTTTCTAGGTTTTTTATGAATTTTTATTCTTCTAATGGATTCTGAGGGATTTTAGGGTTTTTAGGATTTAAGGATTTCTTAAGATAGTTTTGATGTTTTTTAACTATAAAGGGTTTTTATAATTTTTAGTGTTTTAATGGGATTTTATTAGTTTTTGTTTTTTAATGTTGTATGAATTTTATAGTATTTATGTTTTTTATGATCTTTTAAGGTTTTAAGGGTTTTTAATTTTTAATGGGTTTTAGAGGTTTTAATTAGTTTTCCATGTTTTTGTTTTTTACATTTTTTTTGAATTTTTTGGGAATTTTTAGTATTTTTATGGGTTTTTTGTATTTTGAGGGATTTTGTGGGTTTCTATTTTTTACGAGTTTTTAGAGTTTTATTGTTTTTAGGATTGTTAGGGGTTTTAAGTTTTTATTATGTTTTTAGTGTTTTCATAGGGGATTTTAGGGTTTTTAGGGTTTTTTACATTTTTAGTAATTTTTTCCTTTTTTGGATATTTTTTGTTTTTATGGGTTTTAATGATTTTGAGGAATATTCTAGGATTTTTATGATTTTAGGGGTTTTATGGTTTGATTTAGTTTTTTGGGTTTTTTGTGTATATTTTGTTTTTATGTTATTTACCATTGTTATGGTTTTAAAGGGTTTCTATAGTTTTTATTTGTTTTATGGTTTTATAGTTTTTTATGTTTTATTATGGTTTTTATGGATTTTTATGTTTTTTAGGGGGGTTTCTAGTTTTCGGGTATTTTGGGGTTTTAGGGGTTTTTATGTTTTAAAGGGTATCTTATGGTTTTTTAAGGTTTTAGGTTTTTTATATTTTTAGTTAATTTGTAGGATTTTATGGTTTTTAGGGTTTTAATGGATTTTTAGGGGTTTTAGGGATTTAATGTTTTTATTTTTTTATGTTTTCAAGGGTTTAATTTTAGGTTTTTAAGTATTCTTATATTTTTTTCATGGTTTCAGGGTTTTTACATTTTTTTGGGATTTTTGGGCTAATTTAGAATTTTTATTAGTTTTTGGATTTTTGGATTTTCTTAAGTTTTAGGGGTTTTGAGGTCTTTTAAATTATTCAATGATTTTATGGATTTAAAGGGATTTTTGATTTTTTAGTGGTTTTAAGGTTTTATGAGTTTTTAGGGATTTGTAAGGTTTTAGGGTTTTTTTATTTTTATGGTTTTATGACATTTTTTGGGTTTGTATTGGGGGTTATTTTTCATTTTGGAGGTTGTTTGCGGGTTTTAAGTGAATGTGGATTTTTGTGGTTTCCAGCAGGTTATTCATGGTATTTAGGGATATTTACATTTTTATAGATTTTTTCAGGTTTTTTTATATTTTTTATATCCTTTTATGGTTTTAGTGACTTTGTGGGTTTTTACGATTTGTAGGGTTTTTAGGGTTTTAATAGTTTTTTGGGGGTTACAGAGTTCTACTGATTTTTGAAGGGTTTTAATGAGTTTTTAGAGTTTTTAGTATTTTTTGGCATTTAAAGGGTATTTAGAGTCTTTAAAGGGTTTTATGGGTTTTGGGTTTTCTAATGATTTTAGATTTTTTATAGTTTTAGGGGTGTACGGAATTTATAGTCATTTTAGGGGGTTTCAATGTTTTTTGGGATTTTATAATTTTTTGATTTTAATGATATTTAGGGTTATTATAATTTTTGAGTGTTTTTTTCATTTTTTATAGTTTATAGGGTAGTCAAAAGTTTTATATTTTAATGTATTTAGTGGGTTTAAATTATTTTTGTTTTATTAGGTTTTCTTATGGGTTTCCATGGTTTTTATGTTTCTTTACATTATATATTTTTTAGGGATTTAAATTGTTTTTAGGTTTTTAGTTCTTTTTTTGGATTTTGATGTTTTAATGGGTTTTAGGGGGGTTTTAGGGTTTTTTGTGTTTGATAATGTTTTTAATGTTTCTTGGGATTTAATGGGTATTTTAAAAAAAAATTGGTTTTTATAATTATTATATGTTTATGGTTTTTAAGATTTTTAACGACTTTTATTATTTTTAGTGGTTTTTACAAGTTTAGGGCCATATAGGGATTTTATAATTGTATATGTTTTAAGGGATTAAACTATTTTAATGTTTTTTTATTTTATTAAGGTCTTCATGGGTTTTATGGTTTTTATATTTTTAGGGATTTTTAGTGCATTTTTAGGATTTTTATGGTTTTTTGGGTTTTATGGATTTTTTGGTGTTTAGAAATTTTCAATTATTTATGGTTTTTAATGATTTTATATAATTTTAGCTTATTTAGAGGGTTCATTGATTTTAGTGTTTTTATTGAATTTCAGGGGTTTAATGGGTTTTTAGCATTTTTATAGTTTTTAATCTATTTATTGTTCTTTCCGCTTTTAGGTTATTTAAGTTTTTCGTATCTGAGTATTTTTATCATTTTAAGGGTTTTAGGTTTTTATGGTTCCCTAGTGGTTTTAATGGATTTTAGGGTTTTTTACATTTTTAGGGATTTTATGGATTTTTATGGTATTTATGGTTTTTAGGGGTTCTAATGATTTTGAAGTTTTTTTTAGGGTTTATAGAGTTTTTGGTTTTCTAATTTTTTCTAGGGGTTTGTATTGTATTTTGGTTTTTAATGTTTTCTTAGGGTTTTTTAGGGTTTTTAGGTTTTTGTATGTTTTTACAAATTTTTTAGGATTTTCATTGTTTATATGGATTTTCATTGTGTTTTTGGATTTTCATTGTTTTTTGGTTTTATGATTTGAGTGTTTTTAGGGGTTTTATAGAGTTTTTGGTTTTCTATTTATTGTTCTTTCCGCTTTTTGGTTTTTTAAGGGTTATTTGAGTGTTTTAGTTTTTGGTTTATAGTTTTTCATTGTTTTTTAGGTTTTTGTATGTTTTTATAGTTTTTCGGGGTTTATCATTTTTTAGTGTTTTTAAATTATTTTTATGTTTTGGGGGTATTTTTTTTGCATGTGTATTGGGTTTTATGGTTTTTATTAGTTTTAGGGTTTTTATGGTTTTTTGGGGTGTGTATGGTTTTTTGGGGGTATTAGGGTTTTTGGTACTTTTTAGTGTCTTTATCATTTTTTATATTTATAATGGTTTAATATTTTTTTAAATTTTTATGGTTTACTTTGATTTTTTTGGATTTTTTGATTTTTTATAATTTTTGGGATTTGTAGTTATTTTTTGGATTTTTAGTGTTTTTAGGAGTTTGAGGGATTTTGTGGGTTTTTTGAGTTTTTATGGTTTTTAGGATTTTTATGGTTCTTTTGATTTTTTTTTTGGATTTTTTTGTTTTTTTAATGTTTTTTATATATTTTAATGTTTTGATGGGTTTAGAGTGGTTTAGAGGGGCTTTATAGTATTTTTAGGGTTCTCATATTTTCATGAGGATTTTCATTGGTTTTAGTTTTTTTTTTGTTTTTAGGAATTTTAAGTCCTTTTTAGAATTTTAGTAGTTTTTAGGGTTTTAGGTATTTTGACTATTTTTTGGGGTTTTAGGGTTGTTATTTCTCGGCGTTTTTCTGAATTTTTTAGGGTTTTAGGGTATAAAATATTTTTATAAGGTTTTTAGTGGTTTTTTTTGTGTTTTTATGTTTTTAGCGGTTTATGGTTATTAGAGGATTTTGGGATTTTTAGGGTTTTATTGGTTTTTTGTTCTTTATTTTTTTCTAGGATTTATGGGATTTTAGTGTATTTAATGTTTTAATGTTTTCTTATGGTTTTTTGAGGTTTTAGGGTTTTTTAAGATTTTGGTATTTTGGGTTCTTATTTAGGATTTTTATAATATTTAGCAATTTTAGGGATTTAGATGGTTTTCAATGTTTTTTAACCTTTTTATGTTTTTAATGGTTTTTTAGGGTTTTAGGTTTTTTGACTTTTTTAGGGGTTCGATGGTTTTTAATGAGTTCAAAAAAAAATTGGGTCTAAAGAGTTTTTATATTATTTAAGAATTTTTTTGGTTTTTATTTTTTGGGGGTTTTATGGTTTTTGTTGTTTTAGGATCTTTTTCTGTGTTTTTAGGGTTTTTAGCATTTTTAGGGTTTTCATGGTTTTAAGTGTTTTTAGTTTTTTAATGTTTTATTAGGGAATTTTCTGGATTTTAGGATTTATATGTTTTTTGGAATTTTATATAATATTTATGGCTTTTTATGGATTTTCGGATTTTTTTGGTTTTTAGAGAATTAAAGGTTTTAGGGGTTTTAGCGGTTTTATGTTTATAGAGGGGTTTTAAGTGTTTTACGTTTTTATGTTTCTCTTAAGTCTTCTCATGGTTTATAGGAAATATTTAAATTTTAGGGATTTTTCAGACTTTTTAAATTTTTTATGGTTCTTTAATGATTTTTAGCCATTTAGATCGTATTTTTGAGTTTTTAGGGTTTTAAAAATAATTATGTGTGTTTTCAGGTTTTTTGGTTTTTAGGGTATTAATGTTTTTATAGTTTTAATGGTTTTATTTATTTAAAAGGGGTTTTAGAATTTTTGGTGATATTTAGTGGTTTTATGGGTTTTAATGTTTTTTGGGATTTTTAGGGTTTTATGGAATATTTTGGGTTTTTATGGGATTTATTGCTTTTTAAGGTTTTAGTGGTTTAAAGTGTTTTTAGGTTTCTAGAGTTTTCTTATCATTTTCCATTGTTTTTCGGGGGTTTTGTATGTTTTTTGGGATTTTTTGGGATTCTTTATAACTTATATGGGTTTTAGGTTTTTTTTGTGATTTTGATGTTTTTTCAGAGGGTTTTAGGGGTTTTTATAATTTTTATGTTTTTAGGTGTTTTAAATGCTTCTAGGTATTGAAGGTTTTCATTTGGTTATTCATGTTTTTCACTATTTTTATATTTTTATATATTTTTATGGATTTTTAGGATTTGTATAGCTCTTAGGGTTTTATGGATTTTGAGGGTTTTTTAGGCTTTTTATGGCTTTGGGGGTTTTATGGGTTTTACGGATTTAAGGGTTTTTAGGTTCTTTTAGGGTTTTTAGGGTTTTTAGTGTTTTTTGAATTTTTGGGGTTTTAAATGTTCTATGTTTTTAATTTTTTCGTAGGGGTTTTAGATTTTTATGGGGTTTTATGTGTTTAGTGGTTTTTATGATTTTTATGGATTTTTAGGGGTTCTAGGGATTTTAGGGTTATTAGGGATTTTTAGGGTTTTAAGGGTAATTTAAGGTTTTGTGTAAATTTTTAGGCTTTTATGGGTTTTAAGGGTTTTAGTTTTTTAAGGCCTTCTTGGATTTTTAGCGGTTTTACAATTTTATGAATGTTTTGTGTTTTTTAGGATTTTCAAGGATTTTGAGGGTTTTAGGGGTTTTATGGGTTTTATGGTTTTGGGGGTAGATTATTTTTTGATTACTTACGATTTTAAAGGTATTTAAGTTTTTTAACATTTTTAGGTGTTCCAAGGGTTTTTAGAGTTTTCATGGTTCTTTGGGTTTTTTGGGTTTTTGGGTTTTTTTAATGTTTTAGCAGTTTCATTGTTTTTAAGGTTTTTTGGATTTTTAGGTGTTTTATGTGTTTTTTCATATTTAGGTATTTTAGATGTTTAAGAGTTTTTATATTTATAATGTTTTATTATGGTTTCTCAGGGTTTATAGGGTTTTAAGAATTTTTTATTTTTTATAATTTTTTAGATTTTATAGGATTTGTTTGGGGTTTTAGGGATTTTAGTGATTTTGAGTTGTTTCTACTGATTTTTGAGTTTTTAAAAAAATTAGGGTTTTATGGTATTTTTAGTGTTTTTAGGGGTAAGAATAGTTTTATCAGTTTTTATTGGTTTTAATTATTATTATAAGGTTTTTAGTGTTATTTAATGTTTTTATGGGTTTTTATGGTTTTTAGGATCTTATTACTATTTTTTAGGGTTTTTATCATTTTTCAGGTTTTAGGGGTCTTAAGTGTATTTAGATTTTTAATGTTCTCTAAGTGGTTTTCGTGTGTTTTAGTTTTTTTTACATTTTTAAATATTTTTAGTGATTTTTATGGATTTTAATGGTTTTATAGTGCTTTTAGGGATTTTGAGGGGCTTTTGGGAATTTTAGGGGTTTTATGAATTTTTGGGTTTTAGGGTTTTTTTGGTTTTTAGGGATTCAATGGATTTTATATTTTTTTTTGAATGTTTTAATGGGTTTCAAGGTTTATTAGATTATTTAGTATATTTGAGGGTTTTAAGGGGTTTTAGGGGTTTTTAAGGCTTTTAAGGGCTTTATGGGTTTTAAGAGAAATAGTTTTTTGGGTTTTTTTGGTTTTTGGCATCTTTAGGTTTTTATAGGTTTTAACTATTTTTAGGTTTTCAAGGTTTTATTATTATTTTTTAGTTTTTTTATAGAGTGTAAATTTTTAGGTATTTCAGGGATTTTTTAATATTTTATGGTTTTTAGGGGATTTAGGGATTTTGAGGTTTTTTATGGGTTTTTTTGGTTTTTAGTGTTTTTTAGTTTTTTTTCGCATTTTTAGGTTTTTAGTGTTTTTAACATTTTTAGGGGCCTAAATGGGATTTGGAGTTTTTATTTGCGTTTTAGGATTTTTATGGGTTTTTATGGTTTTTATGGTTTTTAGGGGGCTTCTGAGTTTTTAGAGTTTTTATTGTTTTTTATGGGTTTTAGAGTTTATAAGGTTTTAGGGGTTTAAGTGTTTTTAGGTTTTTAAGTTTTCATTATGGATTTTTAGCATTATTATGGGGATTTATGGTATTTAGTAATTTTGAGGGATTTAGTGTTTTTTATGGTTCTTAGTTGTTTTATGGTGTTTAGTGTTTTTTATGTTTTTGGGGTTTAATGTATTCTTAGGTTTTTAATATTTTCTTTGGGATTTTTATGTTTTTAAGGTTTTGTTATTTTTTTTTGGGTTTTTTAGGGAATTTTTAGGGTTTTTATGGTTATTAGGAGTTTTATAGTTTTTGGTTTTTTTATGGTTTTTATTAGTATTTGGTTTTTTTAGTTTCTCTTTGAGTTTTTAGTGTTTTTATGGTTTTTAGTTTTTTTAACAATTTTAAGGGTTTAAAGGGTCTTTAGAATTTTTTGTGGTATTTTGGGTTTTTATTGGATTTTTCTTATTTTTTAATGTTTTGAGGCTTTTTTTTAATTTCTTTATTGGGATTTTAGGAGTTTTAGGGGGTTTTATGGTTTTAATCAATGTTTATGTTTTTAGGGGTTTTATGTTTTTTATATAATTTTAGGTATTTTTAGATATTTTTTAGTTTTTTATGGTTATTAAGGGTTTTTAGTGGTTTTAAGTGTTTTAGAGATTTTATTGTTTTATTGGTTTTTTTCTGTTTTTATTGAGTTTTTTTTGTTTTTAATGGTTCTTATAGTTTTTAGACATTTTTTGGGGTTTAAAGTATTTATAATGTTTTTAGTTGTTTTGTAGGGTTTTTCTTGGGTTTTATGGGTTTTATGGGATTTATGGGATTTTGTGGTTTTTAGGGTTTTTATTCTATTTAGGGGTTTTAGCATTTTTTAGGTTTTTGGGGGTTTAATGTGTTTTTAGGTTTTTATGTTTCACTTATGTCATTTCAGGTTTTTAGAGGTTTTATTCTTTTATAAATTTATACATATTTTGTAGTAGTTTTATTATTTTGAGTGTTTTTAGTGATTTTTAGGAGTTTTAGGGTTTTTATGGTTTTTAGCGTTTTTTATGTTTTTATGGGTTTTAATGTTTAAATTTTTTTATGTTATCCTTTGGGGTTTTCAATGTTTTAAATTTTTTTACATTTTGGGTGGTTTTTATGGACTTTTTAGGTTTTTTTTACAATTTTTAGGATTTTTATTGATTTTATTGTTTTTTACAGTTTTAGTGGGTTCTAATGTATTTATTGGTTTTTTGTGTTTTTTTTTGGTTTTTAGGTATTTTTATGGATCTTAGGGTTTTTATGGTTTTTTAGGTTTCTATCATGTTTATGTTTTTTGATGATTTAAGTGTTTTTATGTCTTTAAGTTTTCCTTAGGTGTTTTAAGGTGTCTTGAGTTTTTATGTTCTTTAGGATATTTAGTTTTTTTAAATTTTTTATGGTTTTTAGGGTTTTTTTAGGATTTTAATTATTTTTTTGGTTTTTAGGGTTTTATGTATTTTATGATTTTTTTTCGTTTTCAGTGGTTTTCATGATTTTTTTTGGCCTTTAATGTTTTCAGTGTTTTTAATGTTTTAAGGGGTTTAAACAGTTTTCAGAGTTTTTTGTGGGTTTTTATGGTTTTTATGGGTTTTTATCATTTCTTATGGGTTTAGAGGGTTTTTTTGTTTTTTTTAATTTTTCTGGGTTTTTAGGGTTTTTAGCAATTTTTAGGTTTTTAGGAGGTTTTAAGTGTTTTTAGGTTTTTAAGGTTTCCTTTCCTTTTTGTAGGGGTTTTAGGGATCATTGCATTTTTAGTGAAATTTAGGCCTTTTGGATTTCAATGGTTTTTTAGGGTTTTTAGGAATTTTTAGGATTTATGGTTTTTGGAAATTTTTATTGTTTTTTTAGGTTTTAGGGTTTTTTTAGTTTTTTAAGGGTTTAAGGTTTTTAGAGTTTTAGAGTTTTAGTTACATTTTTATGGGCTTAAATTATTTATAAATGTTTAGTGTATTTTTAGAGTTTTATTGTTTTTTATGGTTTCTTAATGTTTTTAGTGGGTTTTTAGATTTTTAAGGGTTTTTTGGGGTTTTTAAGTTTTTATACATTATTTATGGGATTTTAGAGGTTTAAACTATTTTTGGTTTTTTATGTTTTTCTCAGGATGTTTATGGTTTTTTATATTTTTGGTATTTTTAGGTATTTTTAGGTATTTTTTAGTATTTTTTAGGGTTTTTAGGTTATTTGAGGTGTTTTATGGTTTTCAAGGTCTTTATGTTTTTTGTTTTTTTGGTGTTTTAATTGGTTTTTGGGTTTTTATGATTTTTTAGAGGATTTAAGGGGTTTAATGGGGTTTTTATCATTTTTTGTGATTTTTATGGATTTTACATGATTTTTATGGGTTTCTGGGTTTTATGGATTTCATTGGGTTTTAGGGTTTTTATGTTTTTTATAGATATTTTTAGGGTTTAGGGAATTTTCTATTTTTAACGTTTTTACAACTTTTTAGAGGTTTATAATGTATTTAGTGGGAATTTTTTGGGGATAATAACCCCAAAAAACATTAATTAAAAAAAGAAATAGTTACAAGGAGGGTTTACACGTACGAGAGTGTATCTCTCCCTTCATATCAGAGTCCACATAAGACATACAAAATACGGGGAAACAAAAGACCAAAGCAAGCCCCGTTCCTCAGTTGCCTTTTTGGAAAGTGCATCTGCCATTGAGTTGTCCTCCCTCTAGATATGTGTGACACACATACTGAGATTCTGAGAGATATTGAGGCATTCAATCCAGTGTGGTATAATCCTTCATGGGACTTTCCTGGATTTGTTCTTGAGAGCGCCCACCGTAAACATCGAGTCACACTCAATCCCAAGAGAGTTCCACCTAAATTGGGCCGCGAATTTAACTGCCTTCATCATGACGCATAGATCAGCCCCATAAAAACGGATGTCCCCAATAAAGTTATAAAATTAGTCATTAACGAATCCTCTACAGGTACGAAAGACCCCACCACACCCTGAGGGGCTGGGTGAAACCAATGTATCACCATCCACATTGACCATTATCCATAATGGAATTGGAGGAATCAATTGAATATATTTCAACTCCACCAGCTTCTTCCCCATTCCAGAAGCCCCAAGTGAACGTAATAATCTCAGATAAAAAAATCATTGGCCATGGAAACTATTTATATATGGTACATTATCTAAATCTCATTGTGGATCATCACCACTCTTGCATGAAATAAGAGAGGATAGGGGTCAAAGTCCATTGAGTTTCGGGTAGCCCAAATATAGTGGATGGTCTCCAAACACCTACAAGAAGTGGGTTGTGAACATGGTCACTACATTTCATCTTCACGAGGCCACTGATGAACTCACATATCGCCCCTTTCATGCCATACTTCAAGCCAAAACATCGTAGCAGGTATCTATATTTCTCGATAGCAAACATAAAGTGGAGTAAAACATGCAAGTTGTTCTCCTCAGACTACTTTTAGAAAAAAAGAGATGCAAGGTTCTACCTAGCCTTTTTCAGCTTCTCTAAGGGATGGATCTTATTTTTAAAGATTCTCCATATCAGCACAAAATGAGTATGCGGGATGAAATATGTTCTGAACATTAGAATCCAAGATGGCGAGACAATTCCTTGAGGGAATTTATACCAGTAGTAAGCATGGGTATTAGACATGCCGATCATACTAGGACTCCAAAAAAGGTTTCACTGTCCGTAAACATATATTGCTACATTTTCAAAATAATATGTTTGGAGAGACCAATCGAAAATTCCCCACTTTGCTGAAAAAAGGGCAATAATAGACATGCCCCACAACTAATGGGTAGGTGTCACAACATTAGAATGTGGTTGCTCCAGACATGGGGTTGTAAATCAATCAAGAGTCAATTCCATTGAAACAATACACTTTGAATGAAAGATAATATCCTTATATAAGGATCCTAGTGTAGGAAAAACTGAGGAAGATAAACATCCAGTGAAGCCATCACAAATTTTGTGTGTGAACCTCTTGGTAAGAAAATCCAGGCCATCATCATGTGGGTTGAGCAAGATCCATGTGAACATCCCTAGAACAGAATAATTAAATCTTCTAAGATCCTTAATACCAAGCCCACCATCTCAACATGTTTTGTACAATGCATCTAGGCTACATAGATCAACATTCTTTCACTAATTCATCCTATCTAGAATAAATTATCAATCCTTTCATTCTAACATTTAATTAGACTAGTAGGCAATCTATAGATAGAAAAAGAATGGAACAAACATGGAGGTGATGACCGAATTGATCATACATATCCTACCATCTTGGGAGAGACACTTTCACATCCATTTGGTGAGTTTTTGGGTTATTTTAGATGAGATTCCACCAAAATAGTAGCTTTTATCCTTTCCCCAAAAAAGAGGGACACCCAAGTAGGTGTAGGGGAGTGAGGCTCTCTTCACTCTAAGTGAGCTAACAATGAAGAGCTTCCTGGAGTGATAAACTCTATTTCCAAAGACAATTGATGATTTCTTCCTACTGGTGGTTTTCCCAGAAATGATCTCATAATGGTGAAAGATAATCTTTACTGAGGATAGTGTTTACTTATTAACTTTACCAAACAGAATAATTTCATCCGCATAGAGGAGGTGGGAGGGAACTTGAGGGTCCTTCCCTCCCTTAATTGGTTAGTATAGGCTAGCCTGCACTAGGCCAATAATTCACTAACTCATGTAGTCTTAAAATTTTTCAAATAGATATAAATATAGGAGGGAACCTTTTCAGGCACCGTTAGAGCATTAGAAGAAACCTTTTGGGGAACCGCTGATATGAATAGAAATTTTGGAAATGTTAAGAATAGTATTAATAAAATTGATAAAATTTCTCAATAAACCATAATTTTTGATAACATTAAAGTTAAATCCCTACTTTATAGTGTCAAAATCCTTAGATGTATCAAGTTTTAGAGAAAAACACCAATGCCTCATTTATTTCTTTATAATGTTGATACCCTCTAAGGCCATAAAAATGCATGTTTGAATGCTTCTCCCAGGAATGAACCTAAAATAGTTTGGAGTGATAATGTCCCTCAAAATATTCCCCAACCTAATGAACATAATTTTTCTTATAATCATAGGAATGGTGTTCCCCCTGGAAACTGGTTGGAAGTCACCAATCTCAATGGAATTTTATTTCTTCAGAATCAGATATATAAATTTGGAATTCACACTATATGGAATTAAACTAGAGAGTAATAATTCAATGACTGCACTGGTAACATCCAAGTGAAAAAATTCCCAATAAAATAGGATGAATTTATTACCAAGACCGTCTGGTCCTACTTCACTCTCCATATTAAAGAAGAAAAGATTAGAATTAATTTATTCTTTACCAGGGGAAACCGTTTGAGCTTCATTATAATTTTTATCAATGCAAGGTGTTATGAAGTTCAAAAGGAAGAATAGATCAGAACCATCATCCATGTAAATTCCATGAAAGTAGTCTAGCACATCTGTGGAAATGTCTTTCATCGAGGTGAATGTGGAACTCCCAACCTGGATAACATTAATATTATTCTTTACTCATTTCTCTTTGCGAAGGAAATGAAGAAACATGGTGTTTCTATCCCCATAATGTAACCATATGACATTGAATCAAGCCTTTGTAAGCCTCTAATTTAAGCCTAGTAACTCATCTAGATTGGAATGAAGATGCAACACCTCTCGGGAGGGGGTATGTTGCTGCTGATTTAAAATTTGGAATGTGGTAAGCTAAGATTATATAGTCTTGAGGTCATCTTCCATCCCTGAAAAGGTATTGTTGCACCATTCCTTTAGGAGGTTCTTGACTTCTATGAGCATAGAGACATCAAGAAAATAGGGGTTGAAAACAATGGTATTATTCCACCTGTTGGTAACCTCTTCCCTGTACCTAGTAATTTTGATCCCAGATTTATTAAATTAAAAGTGAATGGGAAAAGTCCTGGAGTTACCTTCCCTTAACTCAACCATAAGGGGTTGTGGTCTGATTTTATCTTTGGAAGAGTGAAACTATAGATATCCTTAATGGATCTCTTGTCACTAATATGGGAGAAACACATATCCAACTTACTGGAATGTATACCATTGATTTTTTACCTTCCCCATGTGAAGATTTCTCCAGAAATGGATATCTCATAAAGATCACATTGATCTAGGCATGAAAGAAATTCCTTGACCGCAATACGAGAGAATTAAGGGCCAACCATTTCCTCATGACTCAAGATAGTATTAAAGTCACCAACAACAATCCAATTATGGAAAATGGACTCATTCATATAAACCAACTCCCTACAGAGATCCCTTATCCTAGTATATGAACGAGATGATTACACAAAATAGATGTTTAGCGTGGTAGCATGGAAATAGATGGTATGGGAGATCAATTAAGGCCTTGCTTCAACAGAAATAACCTGAATATCATTATGTTTCAAGACCCATAAAGTTTTCATGCCAATTGTCTCACCATTATAAGAATCAAGGGAGTACCCAAGGGTATTCCACATAAATCCCTTCCAGTTTTCAAACATAATATTGGGCTCAGCAAACCCAATCAGCATTGGCCTGTGATAAAGAATGTGCCTAAATTCTATGGTCGTGGGTATATTCTTGATCCCATGGAAGTTCCAGAACACTATATTCATTGAGGAAAGTTTTTAATGGTGGGGGTGGGGGTGATGACATTTCCCTTTCCTTTCTTTCCCCGCTTCTTGGTGTTTCCAATAGACTGCTCTGCAGGTTCTGGGGAAAGATATTTCTCCTCCATCTTCTTGTTATCATCGGGATACTCTTTGGGAATATAACCAATGGCTAGTCTGTCATCATCATAGGTCTGGGGATCCTCAATCATGTAAATCCATAAGACCCCACTCGATGGATTAAATTTATTCAGTGTGAAAATTTCTTCCTCTAGAGGAATTCCAATCGACTTTCGCATAACCTTTAATGAGGAGACCTCCATGAAACAATCAGTATCTAGGTCCATACTAACTGGTACCCTAGGAATGTTAGTTTTATCCAAATGGGGAACTAGGAATGGTGATACTGGGACCACTGTGGAGGGTCCATCATGTGTGCCCGGCTAAAAAGCAGGTGAATAAGTATTTAGAGGGCCATGTAGTTTGGCTGGTGAGTCGTCACACCCATTATGACTCCGAGAGGTGGAGGCCTATGACATGGGTGATACCATAGGAAATTAGACCAAGGATACCAAGAGTAACTCCAGCATTTCTTTCACCTCAGCTGATGGGGCCTAATCAAGGGCCTGTATAAGGACCATGGATCCAACAAGTGGTTCCTCAGGGTCCACGGAGTTAGAGGAACCAAGAGGATAAAGATCAGTAACATTTCCCTTATTGTACTCATCTACATTATAGGGGGAAGGAGAAGGACCTAGAGGAAGAACTATAACCTCTAGGATGCTTCTCACAGATCCATTCGCCACATCTATGGATGTTGATGGGTCCTCATTGGGCCTTGGGTTAGCTTTACCAGCCCCATGACCCTTTCTTCAAATACTAGATTCATGCCCCTATAGGTTGGAAATGGAATAGGTCTTAGATCTCATGGATTCCAAGAGAGTTTGGGAAAAAATTGCAGTTATGACAGAATTTGGGCCATCTCTCAAACTGAATTTCTAAGGTAGGGCTATAATTATGGGTATTGAAAACAACCTCCTCAACCAGAGTGCTCTCCATATCAACTTTGAAAAACACCTTGACATAGTTACTATACCTCTCAGGGTCCACGAAGTTTGGGTTTTTATGGATTTTTAGGTTTTTTAAGGTATATAGGGGTTTTATGGGTTTTTTTGGTTTTTTCGGTTTTATAGGGTTTTTAGCGTTTTTTGGTTTTTAGTGGATTTTAATGTTTGTATGTTTTAAAGGTTTCATATGGGTTTTAGAGTTTTTTTTTCATTTTTAGGGACTTTTATGGATTTTTAATATTTTTATAGGTTTTTATGGTTTTTAGGGATTTTGAGGGTTTTGGGGGTTTTTTTGGGTTTTTGTGATTTTGATGTTTTTTTGGGTTTTGAAGGTTTCTTTTATTTTTTTAAAATTTTTAGGGTTTTAATGATTTTTTAGTGGTTTTTAAGGTTATTTATGGGATTTTAGGGTTTTTAATGGTTTTACGGATTTTTATGGTTGTTTGGATATTTAATGTTTTTAGGGGTTTTAGGGATTTAGTGTTCTTTGGTTTTTGGGGGTTGTAAGTTTTTTTATGTTTTTAAGGATTTATCCCTTTTTAAATGTATTTAGTGTTTATTAAGTTTTTATGGAATGTTATGGATTTTTAGGATTTTTATGATATTAGGGTTTTGAGGGATTTTGGTGGTTTTTAGGGTTTTTAGTGTTTTTAGGGGTTTTTTGGTTTTTTGGTGTTTTTATGGTTTCTATAGTTTTTAGGGGTTTAAGGTTTAATATATTTTTTTAATATTTTTTTGGGTTTAGATGGGATTTAGAGTTTTTAGTGGTTTTAGGTTATTATGGGTTTTTCTATTTCTAATTTATTAAGGATTTATGTTTTTAGGATTTTTAGGGTTTCTTTGGGTATTTTAGGTTTTAGCAATTTTTTTGGGTTTTAGGGTTTCTAAATGTTTGTAGGTTTATAAGGTTTTCATAGGGGTTCTCAATGTTTTTTGGTGTTTTTATGTTTTTTGGGTTTTTAGGAATCTTTATATCATTTTTATGGGTTTTAGGGATTTTGAGGGGTTTTAAGGGGGTTTTGGGGGTTTTAGGGTATTTTTTGGATTTTTTTAGTTTTTAAAGGTTTTTTTATTGTCTTTTAACGTTTTATGGTTCAAATGGTTTTTTGAATTTTTAGTTTTTTTGTTATTATTATTATTTTTTATAGGTATTAAGAGTTTTTTGGTTTTTTTAGGGATTTTGGGGTTTTTCGCATACTTTGGTTTTAATGGGATTTATGTTTTTTATTTTTTTGAGGTTTTATTAGTGTTTTATGTGTCAATTTAGTAATTATATATTTTTAAGGATTTTTAGGGTTTTTTTATGTTTTTAGTTTTTTAGGGGGTTTTGGGGTTTTATTTCTTTTTCAGTTTTTTTGAATTTTTTTTATTTTTTATGATTTTATAGTTCTTAGAGTATTTTAATGATTTTATGTGTTTTAAGGATATTAATTATTTTAGTGGTTTCTTATGGTTTTATGGGTTTTTATTTTTTAAGGCCTTTAGGGGTGTTATGGTTTTTTGGGTTTTAAGGTTTTCATTGTGTTTTTTGAGTGTTATTGTTTTTTATGGGTTTTAATTTTATTAGGTATCTAAGGCTTTCTTACAATATTTCAATGTATTTAGGGTTTTTAAACTATTTAATGGATTTTTAGGTATTTTTTATATTTTTTTAGGATTTACCGATTTCGAGGGTTTTTTGGGTCTTTTAGGGGTTTTATGTTTTTTTTTGGGTTTTAGTGTTAATTTAGTTTTTAGGGTTTTTATTTTTTTTTAGTTTCTAACTTTGGTCTGGTTTGAACGGGTTTATTAGGGTTTTTAGTGGGTTTTAGGGTATATATGGGTTTTACTACTTTTTATGGCCTTTATGGATTTTTTATTTTTTTAGGGGTTTTAGGGTTTTAGGTTCATTTTTGGTTTTTAGGGGTTTTAATTTTTTTTATATTTTTAGGGGGTTTATGTATATTTATGTTTTTAATGTTTTTTTGGGTTTTAGGGGTTTAAGGGTTTTAATTTTTTTCGGGGATTTTTAGGGTTTTTGGGTTTTTTTTTTATGTTTTTAGGGTTTTGTGGGATTTTTATATTTTAGGGATTTTTAGGCTATTTAGGTTTGTAACATTTTCTTATGGTTTCTCAACGTTTTTAAGTTTTAAAATTTTTTAATGAATTTTATGTTTTTTTATAAATTTATAGAGTTTTTTTTACTTTAGGGATTTTGAGGGGTTTTCAGGATTTTTAGAGTATTATGGGTTTTTTGTTCTTTTAGGGTTATTTTTAATTTTTATGGGTTTAAGGTTTTTATAGTTTTTAATATTTTTATATTATCAAAGGGGATTTTTATTTTAAGTGGTTTCTTAGGATTTTTATAATTTTTTTGGGGGGTTTAGGGTTTAAATAAGGTTATATGAGTTTTAGGGTTTTTAGAGTTTTTAGGGTATTTATCATTTTCATGTTTTTAGGGGATTTATGTGTGGTTAGGTTTTTAGTATTTTCTTAGGGTTTTTAATGTTTTCAGGGATTTTATTTATTTTTATGTATTTTTTTAGGATATTTAACTTTTTTATGGGTTTAGGGTTTTTATGATTTTATGGTTTTTAATGTTATTATATTTTTTAATCATTTTAGGGGTTTAAAGGGTTTTTAGAGTTTCTTATGGTTTCTAAGGGTTTTTATGGGGTTTTAGTGATTTTAATGTTATATGGGTTTTTATGGTTTGTAGAGGTTTTTAGGGTCATTTTATGGTTTTTAGGGTTTTAACATTTTATGATTTTTAGGGGTTTTAGGTTTTCTTTGGGTTTTAAGGTTTTATTACAGGTTTTCCATGGTTTATAAATTTTAATTTATTTTTAGGTCTTGTTTTATGAATTTTAGGGTTTGTTGGTTTTTTAGGGATTTTGAGGGTTTTTTGGGTTTTTTTTAATTTTTTTCATTTTTGTTTTTTAGCAGTTTTAAGTGTTTTTAGGTTTTACGGTTTTCTTAGGTAATTTCAGTTATTTTAAGGTTTTTTACATTTTTAGGTATTTAATGGAATTTTTATGAATTTAATGGGTTTTTAGGTTTTTAGTGTTTTTAGGTCATTTCTGGTTTTTAGGGTATTTATGGGTTTTTAGGGGTTTTATGGTCTTTTTGTTTTTATGTATTTTATGATTTTTTTAGGGTTTCAAGGGTTATTATAGTATTTTACTGTTTTTAAGGGTTTTAATGGTTTTTTGTAGTTTTTTTTGGATTTTATGTTTTATAGGATTTAGGGGATTTTATTGTTTTTCGGAATTTTTATGTTTTATGTGGGTTTTTGGTTTTTAAGGTCTTTTAATGTTTGTTGATTTTTTAAGTTTTTTGGGGGTTTTATGTAGTTTTAGGATGTTAATTTTATCTTAGGGATGTTTAGGATTTTTAGGGTTTTTTACATTTGTATGGTTTTTAGGGATTTTTTATGAACATTATTGTTTCCAATGGTTTTAAGTAATTTTGGAGGTTTTATGTTTTTTAGGGTTTTTATAGTATTATACGGTATTTAGAATTTTTATATTTTTTGGGTTTTCATTATTTTATGGTTTTTAAGATTTCAAAGGTTTTCTTAGGGATGTTTAGGGTTTTAGTAATTTTTACGATTCTACGTATTCTAGCTGTTTTTGTGATTTTGATGGGATTTCAGGGTTTTTTGGGTTTCATGGGGTTTTCAAAATTTTATGGTTTTTATTTTATTTAGAATATTTTAGTTTTTAAGGATTTAGATGTTTTAAAAATTACTTTAAATTTTTTAGTGGTTTAAATGGTTTTTCGAGTTTTTAGTGGTTTTTTGGCTTTTTGGGGTTTTAATGTTTTAAGGGTTTTATGGTTCTTATGATTTTACAGTATTTATGGTTTTTAGTGTCTTTACCGTTATTTAGTGTTTTTGGGGGTTTTAAATGGTTTTAGGTATTTATTGTTTTCTTATGTGTTTTCATGGATTTTAGTGTTTTTTTAGGTTTTTCTTTTTATTTTTTAAAATCTTTATAGGTTTTTAGGATTTTTTATGGATTATGAGGGTTTTTAGGAGTTCTTACAGTTTTAAGGGTTTTATGATTTTTTTTTATTTTTTTAGTGTTTTATAGTTTTTATAGGCTTTCATTATCTTTAGGGGTTTAAAGGGGTTTTAGAGTTTTTTTGTTTTTAGGGTTTTTATGGGTTTTCGGGTTTTTATTTTTTAGGTGTTTTTATAGTTTGATAGTGTTTGGGATTTTAGGGTCTTTTGGTGTTTTATTTCATTCTTTTAGGGTTATAGAGGTTTAACTATTTTTAGTTTTTTAATTTTTTCTTAGATATTTTTAGGGTTTTTATGTTTTTTTGGTTGTTAGGATTTTTAGGGATTTTTTAGGATTTTTATGGTTTTTAGGGTTTTTAGGGATTTTGATCGTTTTTGGGGGTTTTGTGTTTTTATGGTTTTTATGATTTTTTTAAATATATTTTTATTTTTTATGTGTTTTTAGTTTTTTATGGTTTTCTTAGGGGGGGTTAGGGTTATTATGGATTTTTATGTTTTGGGGATTTTTACGAATTTTATTTTAAATTTTTATGGGCTTCTATGGTTTTTAGTGATTTTGATTATTTTTAGTGTTTTAATGGGGTTTATAGGTTTTTATGGTTATTTTTGTGTTTTTATATAGTTTTTAGGGATTTTAACGGTTTTTTTGTTTTTTTAACAATCTTAGGATTTAAAAGGGTTTTTTTATTTTTTTAGTGGATTATTTGGGTTTTTATGGGTTTGTAGGTATTTTAAGTGTTTTGTGTTTTTTAATGTTTTTATGGTTTATACGGGTCATTATCTTTTTTAGTTTTTTAATGGGTTTTTTATATTTTTAGGTTTTTTGGAATTTCTTAGGGGTATTCAGTGTTTTTATAATTTTTACATTTTTGAGGATTTCTAGGTTTTTCTAGGATTTTTATGGTGTTTTAGTGTTTTTAGTGATTTTTAGGGGTTTTAGGATTTATTATTGGTTTTAGCGTGGTTCTTGGATTTAGTGTTTTTTTTGAGATTTTTAAGGGTTTTATGTTTTTTAATATTTTGTTTTAAAAAATATGCGCTTTTAAGGTTTTTTATCATTTTCAGTGGTTTTATGGGTTTTTTTGTTTTTAATGTTTTTAAGGGTCTTTTTTGGGGTTTTAGGGATTGTAGTGTTTTTTTGGGATTTCATGTTTTTTTGGGTTTCTATTTTTTACATTGGGTTTTTTTTCTATTTTTAGGGTTTTTTACATTTTTTGTATTTTTAGGGATTTTTTATAATTCTTAGGATTTTTGTTATTTTTGGGTTTTAATTGTTATTTAGGGTGTTATGCATTTTTTGGGTTTTAGGGTTTTCTTTGTGATTCTAGGAATTTTTTTTCTTTTTGAGTTTTTAACATTTTTAGGGGATAAAAGGGTTATTACGGGTTTTAGTGGGTTTTAGTTTTTTATGGGTTTTAGGGTTTTAATATTCTTATGGGTATTCATAGTTTTTTAGGGTCTATATGGGTTTTAAGGTTTTTAAAGATTTTAGCACTATTTTGGTTTTTAGGGGTGTTATGTGTTTTTAATTTTTCAAGGATTTTTTTGGATTCTTAAGGGGTTTAAGATATTTTTACGATTTTAGGGATTTTTAGTGATTCATATAGGATTTGTATGGTTTAAAGTGATTTTGAGGGTTTTAATATTTTTTTATTGTTTTTTGGGTTTTGAGGATTGGGGGGGGGGTTAGTTTTTAGGTGTTTAAACGTTTATAAGATTTTTATAAAAATTTTGGTTGTTTAGAGTGTTTTTAGGGTTTTTATATTTTTTTAGTATTTTTATAGGGATCTAAGGTTTTTAGGGGTTTATAGTTTTTAGGGTTTTTAGGGGTTTTGGGTCAGTTGTGGTTGTTCGTGTTTTTTGGTATTTTTTGAGTTTTATGTTTTTTATATTTTTATGGTATTCTTGGAATTTTTCAAGTTTTTAGGTTTTTTTACATTTTTACGGATTTTTTAGGAATTTTATGCTTTTTAGGGTATTTACTTATTTTCATAGGGTTTTTCGTTTTTTAGAGTTTTTAGGGGTTTATGTTTTTTTACAATTTTTTTAGGTTTTTAGGGGTTTTTTGTTTTTTAGGATTTCAAGTTTTACTTAATGTTTTTCAGGTTTGATTGGGGTTTTTATCTTTTAAGGATTTTAGGGCTATTTGAGGGTTTTTATGGATTTTTTTGGGTCCTTCGAGATTTTGAGGGTTTTAGGATTTTTTTAGAGTTCACGGTGTTTTTTATGGTTTTTGGGGTTTTAGGGTTTTTTTTGTTTTTTATGGTTGTTAATGTTTTTAGTGTTTTTAGGGGTTTAAAGGGATTTTAGAGTTTTTAGTGGGTTTTTTTATGTTTTTTAGTGTTTTTATGTCTTAGGGGTGATTATTATTTTTAGGGTTCAAAGGGTCATTAATAGTTTTTAGCATTTTATAGGATTTTTATGGGTTTAATATTCCTCAGGTAATTATTATTCTCTTAGGGTTTTTATGGTATTTGGGGGTTTTTATGTTTTTTGAATTTTTAGGGATTTTTTAGGATTTTTATTGTATGTTAGGGTGTTTAGGGATTTCAGTAGTTGTAGGGTTTTTTGGGTTTTAATGTCTTTAGGGGGATTAAGGGTTTTTATGTTATTATGGTTTTCTTAGGTTTTCACGATTTTTGTTTGTTTTTATGGATTTTTGGAATTTTTATGTTTTTTTATTTTTTAAGAGTTTTTAGGGATTTTGAGGGATTTATGGTTTTTTAGTGTTTTATGGTTTCATTTGGATTTTTTTTGTGGAATTTCTATTTTAGCGGTTTAATGGTTTTTAGAGTTTTTTTAATCATTTTTTGGGTTTCAAAGGTTTTTTTGAGTTTTTAATGGGTTTAGGATTTTATGTGGTTTTAGGTGTTTTAACATTTTCTGGTGTTTTTATTGTTTTAAGGGGTTTTAGGGGTTTATAGTCTCTTGGGTTTTTTGGGTTTTTAGGGGTTTTTAGATTTTTTATGAGTTTTAAGTATTGTATGAATTTTATGGATTTCTTTGAGGTTTCTAGGGATTTAAGGGTTTATCATTTTTATGGATTTTTAGAAACTTTTTAGGATTTTTATGGTTTTTAGGGTTTTAGGGATTTTTAGGGTTTTATAATTTTTTTAGGGATTTATGGGTTTTTTTTTGTTTTTTATCATTATAAGTTTTAAGTGGTTTTACACTTTTTATGTTTTTAAGATGTTCCTATAGTTTTTTTATGGATTTTATTATTTATTACATTTTTAGGGATTTTAGGTATTTTTTTGGATTTTTTTGGTTTCCTGGATTTTTTTTGGATTTTGAGGATTTTTCATGGATTTTCAGGCTTTTAGGTGTTTTATTTTTTTCTTGGGGTTATATTATTTTTTGAGTTTTTATAGGTTTTAAAGGTTTTCAATGTTGTTTAATGTTTTAAGTGTTTAATGTGTTTTTAGAGTTCTTTTTTATGGGTTTAATGAGTTTTTATAGTTTTTTTGGTTTTAGACATTTTTATTATTTTGAGGGGTTTTGGCTGTTTTTTGGTGTTTTTTGGTTTTTAGGGTATTTTAGGGTTTCTTAGAATTTTTAGTGTTTTTTTGGTTTTTAGTGGTTTTTAGTGTTTTTATGTTTTACGGTATTCTGATTGGTTTTTTGGGTTTTTAGTATTTTTTACAATTTTTGGGATGTTTAGGGATTTTTAAATATTTTTATAGTTTTTAGGGTTTTTATGGATTTTACGGGATTATTGGGTATTTTATATTTTTAAGGGGTTTTAATGTTTTTGTAGGTTTTTTTCTTTGGTTTTAAGTGTTTTTGGGTTTTTATGTTTTTCTTAGGGGTTTTCATAGTTTTCATAGTTTTCATTGATTTTTATTTTTTTAGTGATTTATAGTGATTTTTTATGATTTTTATGATTTTTATAATTTTTATTGTTTTTATGGATTTTGATGGTTTTTACAGTTTCATAGGGATTTTATGGTTTGTATTAGTTTTTTTTGTTTTAAGGGATTTATTTTTTTTAAATGGTTTAATGGTTTTCCATGTTTTTAATATTTTTGGGGTCTAAATAGTTTTAAGAGTTTTAGTAGTTTTTAGGGGTTTTATGGGAGTTTTGGGGTTTTTAGGGGTGTTAGGGTTTTTAGATTTTTTATGGTTTAAAGGATTTATAGTATTCATTAGGTTTTTATGAGTTTTATGTGTTTTTAGGTTTCTAAGGTTTTCTTATGTGTTTTTAGTGGTTTTAGGGTTTTTTAAATTTGTGTCGATTTTTTGGATTTTTTAGTATTATTAATTTTTTAGGGTTTTTAGGGATTTTTAGGGGTTTTATGGGATATTAGGATATTTTTGGGTTTTCTCAATTTTAGGGGTTTTAGATTTTTTAGATATTTAAGGTTTTTTAAAGTTTTTAACATTTCATGAGTTTAGAGGGTTTTAAAGAGATTTTAATGGGTTTTTATGAGGTTTGGGGGTTTTATGTTTTTAGGCGTTTAAATAGTTTTTTGGGGTTTTAGGGTTTTAGGATATTTTTGGGTTTTTTAGTTTTTTAGCGTTTTTTATGTTTTTAGGGTTTTAAGTATTTTTCAGTTTTTAAGGTTTTCTCAGGTTTTTAAGGTTTTTTTAAGGCTTTTCTGTTTTTACGGATTTTTTGGCCCATTTATTATTTGGTTGGTTTTTGGATTTTTTAGAGATTTTGAGGGTTTTAGGTTTTTTGGGTGTTACGGTTTTTTTTTGGGTTTCTGGGTTTTTAGGGTTTTAATGTTTTTTGGTGTTTTAGTTTTTATGTGTTTTTAGAGTTGTTTCGTGATGAATCGGGTGGAGTTGACTGACACGCCCGACTGTTGATCTCTTAGAGGGCTGAACTCCGCTCAGTCGCTCGAATTGGGTATATCGTCTTCATTTCAAAACGGCCAACAGTTCCATATACGACGATACGTGGACCTGCATTCCAAAGGCAGGCGTTCGCTGGGTGATTTGGCCAGCAACACTTAAGAACTCACATTGGTCGAGAGGATTGGAAGTCATGCTCATCGCACCCTTTTAGGGGAAAAATTATTTCCTGTTCCGAGACTCTGTTATATATTTAAGACATTTTCATATGTTCGTGAATCTTTGGTTTATACCCAATCATAGTATCCACAGATTACTCCTCGTTGGAAATGGTTTGCTAAACGTAGGGATTCAGAATCATTTAGGCTTGAGGTTTACCATCCCTCATTAGATTAATGACTCCGAGGAGTTTGGACTCATTGAGATGGAACTGGTTTGAAGCCCTATAACTGGGCACTCTAGAGTTTATTGTCATCCAGGGGGATAGATAACGACTTGAGGATTTGGATAGAACCCGCGATATGGGTTTCCTACGTATCCTCATGAGAGGAATCAGAGTCCACGTAGTTCAGTAATGCAGTTTAACATCATTCGGGATGAAGGACTGGGGCTTACACTCTGAGGTGTCCCGATGAGATGCTGGATGGGCCTTACACTCTGAGGCAGCCCATAGAGTTGGTTAACTGACATGAAGGGGTTGGAACGACTGGGTGGTGGGCTAGAACCTCATGTAGGCTTCCTACGTACCATTCCTTGACATGGATCAATGTCCTCGTAGTTCGCAAGAGGTGGTGTCAGAGAACCGACGTGAAGATGGACCGGGGGTCCATTGGATAATGGGATTGAACCTCGTGGAGGCTTCCTACATACCATTACATGACATGGATCAAAGTCCTCGTAGTTCGCAGAAGGTGGTGTTAGGGTCAGTGCTTACTCCAAGCCCACGTGAGTCATACTCGGTGTGAGAAACAAGAGGCAACAGAGACCTGACTATCACGTTGCGAAAGGTGCGTCTGTGGGAAGCGGAGTGGGGATTAGACATGGGGTGGCCTAGGGAAATGGAGATTGGGACTTACTACAGGATGGAGGCTCGATAGTGACAAAGCCCAGAGGGAGAGGGAAAGGATACCCCTGTGTCCATCTCCCCTCTTGGTTCTTGGCACAGGAGAAGTACGAAGGTTCATGGGTGCTACATCCTACGAGAAAGGCTAGGGGATTACACCAAAGAGGCTGCCCTTTCACTCCCAAAAGAAGGGAGAATTGCTCACTACCGGAGTTTAAGGGAAATGGATGTAGGGTCCTCCAATCTGGCGAGTGGAGAGGCAGAAAGGGGACTCCGGGCTCGGAACCCTGCATTACCGTTGGAATATGAACCCAAGAAAGCTTCGGGAATCTGCTCAAGGGCCGGAGAAACCACTTTTCCTTCACTTACTGTGGGTATGTGAACTCAAGGCAATGCGCTAATGCACCTAAAGGTTGCATCATACGGGTCTGGTGGCTTCGGTGGAGGCCATTGCTCGGGGCCGATGAGTGGACCAATCAGGGGGTTGCGAAGGATCGGGCCGGATTGGAAAGATTTTAACTGACTCGGGGGATGGGAACACCGAAGGATTTTGTGGGAAACACGGGTTTATGAGGAGTGGCGTCGTTCACATAGATGGGTGCTACACGGCTGGAGAGGCTGTCCGCGTACCAGGGTGGTACGCGGACTGATAGGCACCCCGCGTACTAGGGCGGTACGTGGATTTGGGTTCAGACCGCATACCAGGTTGGTACGCAGTGGAGTCCACGCGAGCAGTGGCGGCCTTGGGAGACGCCGGTTGGGGGTTCGTCTGTCAGGGCTTCACCCGCGTAGGAGGGTACTACGTGGTATGTCGGATCGAAAAAGGGTCATAAACTCCATGGTCTGCGGGGAGTGCATTCGCGGAGGGGAAATGGTTCACGGTCTTTTTTTTACATTTATTTGAAGTTCTTGGTTCACCAATTTGTTATGCATTTTCGATTACTTATTAATTCGTTTCCAAATTCATACCTATCATGGTTTGCGAATTATAACTTCACTGTTTGCAAAATCCGAAACTCCTTCCTCCAAAATCCTACCACCCATCTCCGATCGATCTTTCTCTTCTCCCCCTCATTTTCCTTTTATAGAGTGGGGAAAGAGATGTATCTGGGGTCATGCGGCACCTTTTGTGGAGGCCCATGATAGAAAAACCGGTTTACGGATGACTTGGTCAATCCGCTTCTTGGGGGCATTGAATGCACCTTTCCCGCGAACCAAACTAGTTCGGGGAGTGCTTCGCGGACGCGCAGGGCTCTGCTTCTGTTCTGCAAACGAAAACGTACATGGTCCGGGCCGATTGACGCGGTTCGTGGATGGGTCGGTTCATGATGGTGGGCCGGCCTTGCGCCCATCCTGCTTCGTGCCCACAGAGGGTCCCCGCCTCTATTCCACAAACGACGCTGGTCTGCGAAATTTTGGTTCACCAAACCGGCCGCGTACTGTTGCCGGGAGCTGGTACGCGGACCGGTTTTGTCCTTTCCCAAGTCGTGGGGTAATTGGATTTCTCCCTTGTGGACTTTTCAGGACCCTACAAATGTCTCCCATCGGAATGGGGTTCTATCGGAATGAAGTGGAGGCTATTCCGATGTAGACGAGTCCTGAACATCGATGAGTATTTGGAAAAATACTCTAAATTTTTCCTGAGCCAAGGGACTCAGCGAGCATAGTTCTAATTTTTCTATGATTTTATCGAACCCCCCCCCCCCCACAAACTTTTTGAATTTTCCGTCAATACCCTAATTTTACCTGGGCCCACTTTTTGTGGACCCAGCGGGTATGGCTCGGCTTTTTCTTAGGTCTCCCCTTTCAAGTTTTCGGCCTAACGGGCTTTGCACCTCTTTTCATCAGCGATTGAAAGCCCCGATGACAAGACTATCATTACTGATATTTTATGTCGAACAGCTTTGACCAGATACGGTGGGGTGAGGTCCCCAACAAGGTTTGGTTGATTAAAAGATGTCACAATACCTTTCAGATGCACGTGGAGGGAACATGTTTAGATTTGAGAAACATACAGGGCATGTTTCAAGGCATGGGATCCATATCGGCGTGTAGAGGTAGGCAAATCATCACCTAAGGAAGACTTGTATTTGTTAAATGGGCCAGGGGTGATCAATATGCATAGCCGCTGGGGGCATGGTATACCTAGTCATGAAAAGGTGTCCTTAAGTCAATGACTGTGCATTTCTGATGGCTTGAGGACTTAATGGAAGTCCAGCTTATGGAAACCACCATGGGTGGCTTGGAGAATATGAAAACCACCAAGGGTGGCTTGGAAAGGGTGTGTGATGTCTGAAAGGTTTTGGGAACATCTGTATTAATCAAGAGTGTGGACTCATGGTCCATGTCCTACGCATTTAGTTAGAATGGAGTATGGTCGGAGCTTGACATAGTTTAAAGTCATGTAGCTGGGACATTCTAAAAAAATGGAATGGATTCTCCTGGTTCTCAGTAATCTTATCAGAGATGTTCCAGCGTATTCAAGCGGGGTTTTTAAAGAGGTTGGTAAACTATAGCTCAAAGTGTTTCCAAATCCCGGGGTGGATATGGGGGCTCAGAGGCCAAGAGGTGTACGGAGAGACGAATTGCCTAAGTAAATCTTGCCTATGGTAGATGGGCAAGGGGTGATCAATATGTAGAGCCGCTGAGGGAATGTTATGCAAATTCATGCAAAGGAGTCCTTAGGTAAATGATTGTATTCTCTTGTTAGTTGGGAGACTTTAGGGAAGTTGAGATTCGAGACCCCCAGGGGTGGCTTACAAGGTTCAACTCTTTCTGAGTACAGAGTATGGTTTTTGAGGAGATGGTGCCTGGATACCGGAGAAACATCTGGGCTAAATTTCCTGGGAATGTGTGAAGTCATCCCTTCTCATACTAGTGTGAGATGGTGGTTTGCGCAGGTTTAGTCCATGCACTGAGGGACATAGGAAAGCCTCCATTCCAGACTGAACCCATGACAGGTTTGACTGTGCAGTTTAATGTCATACGGCGAGGAAGGAGGGCATCTTAAATCCTGTGCAGTTTAATGTCATGCGGTGAGGACGAGGATCCCATTTTAATATGATGTGCAGTTTAACATCGTGCAGTGAGGACAAGGGGAATTTTTAAACCTATGAAAATACATGCAATTATAGGCATTCCCCTGGATTCTTAATGCTTGGTATTTTCATCTCCACGCCAAGTGGAAAAGACATGCTCTGTGTAGTTTTAATCGTCAGGCGGTGAGGACATAGTTTCAAAGGCCACTCTGGATCAGAATGTAACTAGGCTTGAACATCTTGGCATGACCAAGACATGGAGAGGGGTTAATGCTTTAAACTATGGTTCCGAGGCCTCTTAGATCAGAAGTGATGATATGGGGGCTCTGAGGCCGGTAAGCATATGAGGCTAGGAGGAGCATTGCCTAAGGAAATTTTTCCATTGGTAGATGGGCCAGGGGCTATCAATATGTAGAGACACTAAGGTAATGGTATGAATAGCCATGAGAAGGTGTCCATGGGTTGATAACTTTCCACTTCTGATGGCCATGAATGATTATGAGGATCCGAAATTGACTGGGCCACGAAGTCTGTCATTTGGTAAGGAAATATTTGGACATGTTGGGGATGTTCGTCCCGGATTGTTATTAAAACTCACAGAGTTTACCATGTTGATTTATCTTGCACATGGGGTACACCTTTACTCCATACAATTTAACTTTGTGTGGTAAGGATAAACTATTCTTAGTTTAACAGTCATAGTGTTCGGACCATTGGGTGACTTATTTCTACAATTACCCAGAAGGTAACTGAGTTAGGAGGCTCTGGTATACATTGAACAAGTGTGAGGGAATAAGGGTGTAAACTGTAACTGTGGGGTTTCCTAGATCAGAAAGGTATGGTATGGGGGCTCTGAGGCCGATAAGCATATGGGGATAGGAATAGTACCACCCGAGGAAATCTTGCCTTTGGTAGACGGGCCAGAGGCTATCAATATGCAGAGCCGCAGAGGGAATGATATTCATAGTCACACAAAGGTGTCCACGGGTCGATGACTTTCCACTTCCGATGGCCATGGATGATTATGAGGATCTGGTATTGCTCATAGTATAGAGTTTGGAATATGGGGATAATACTGTCCAAGCATACAAGAAACATCTTCACCACAATTTCCCATCGAGTCAAAGTGGCCTAGCCCTGACTTGATGTTTGTATATGTAGATCGTCATGCTAAACATGGGCGGATACATAGTCTGACCAGGTAGGGATACCCTGGAAACATTTGTATGTGAGAGGGGAATGAACTTGTAAACCACTACTCCATAAATTTTTGGATCGGGAGATATGATATGGGGGCCTTGAGGCCGGTAAGCGTACAAAGATAGGAAGAGTACCTCCTGATGAAATCTTGCCTTCGGTAGATGGGCCAGGGGCTATCAATATGCAGATCCGTTGAGGGAATGGTATGAATAGTTGTTCAAATGTGTCCATGGGTTGATAACTTCCCCCTTCTGATGTCCATAATTGGTGATGAAGATCCGCAATTATCTGGGTCGTGGGGTATGATGTATGGAGAGTATGCATCCAAACACACAAGGAGTATTCCCATCTCGTTTCTCCATATATCTTGGGTGGGTCGCAATGAAGTCTGTGTAGTTTATCATCATGCGGTAAGGATGAAGTCCGTGCAGTTAAACGTCGTGCGGTGAGGATGAAGGTGAACTGGCGTGAAAAGTAGATTATGTGCTGTTTAACATCATGCGGTAAAGACGAGGGGTATACATACCTTTTATTTTATTGGTGGCTAGTTCGTTAGGTAAGATCCTGACATCACTAAGTATCCTGTGAGGGCAGGAATCAAGCCTTACATAGTTCTTTTGGGGGAATACACCTTTTACGGGTCTGGTATGTACGAGGGGAAAGGGGGTATTTTTAGCTATATTTGGGGTGGCTGGGCCAGGATGTGGAATTCTGGCATCACTATGTATTCTGTGAGGGAAGGAATCAAGTCGTACCTAGTTCATTAAGAGATAATACAACCCATGTAGGTCTGGTTCGTACATAGGGGAAAAGGGAATTTTTAATCCTTCTTATCCATGCAGTTTAATGTCAGGCGGTAAGGACGAGGAATACACCCCATGCAGGGTTGGTCTGTACATGGGGGAAAAGGGAATTTTTATCTTTATTTGGAGGTGGTTGGGCCAGGATACAGAATCATGGTGTCGCTAAGTATCTTGCGAGGGTAATAATCAAGTCGTACATAGTTCTCTAGATGATGATACACCCCGTGCAGGTTTGGTCCATACACGGGGGAATAGGGAATTTTTATATCTTTTTTTTATTCCGTTTGGGGTGGCTGGGACAAGGGAACCCTAGCTTCACTAAATATCCGGCGAAGGTAGGAATCAAGCCATACGTATTTCTATGAAATCCATGTAGTTTAACGTCATGCGGGGAGGATGAAATACTCTTAGTTTAGGGTAATAGAGTTTGGACCGTTGGGGCTTGGCAGTTTAACGTCATGCAGCTCAGATGACGGGTGCTTGGCAGTTTAACATCCTGCAACTCGGACGATGGGTGCTTGGTAGTATAACGTTCTGCAGCTCGAATGATGGGTGTTTGGCAGTTTAACATCCTACATCTTGGATGATGGGTGCTTTGCAGTTTAACATCCAACAGCTCGGACGATAAATTCTTTTGATTATGTGAAATACTTCTTTAGAAATCACACATTTGTAGGAGCGGTAATGAATGGCATGTCCATGGAGATCAGGGCATACGCTCCGTTGGAGTAGACCTTGTGTATAACATATTCTCCCTCCTACTTGGGATCCAGCTTTGGAGGTTTCATTCCAGGTATCATCGAGGTTCGTAGGACCAACACCAATTATCCTTCTAAGAAAGACTGAAGAAGAACGTTTTTATTGAAGGCTCATATGATCCGGCTCTGATATACCTCCAGATGGTGCAAAGTGTGCAACACATTATCATCTAGCTATTCGAAATCACCTAGCCATTTTTATGATTTCTCATCATTGGATAACTGATCACAAATGGAAACAAAGAGTGAGGGAAATTGGATCTCAATGGACTGGACCACTTCTGTTCCGTATACTAATGAGTACGAATTAGCCTGAGTAGTGGTGCGGATTGTGGTTCGATAATCCCACAATGCATGGAGGAGTTTATCCGTCCATGATTTCTTGTCTTTGTCCACCATTTTATGGAGAATGTTGGAGAGGGTCTTGTTGAAAGCCTCTATCTATCTGTTGATCACTTCATGGTAGCGGGATGAGTGGTTAGCCTTGATACCATATTCTTGGTACAGTTTCTCCAATTCGGCAGAGTGGAAGATGGTGTCGTTATCCATCAATATGGTATGAGGGATTCCAAATTTGGTGATGATATTGGTTTTCACAAAGCTGACAACGTTTTATGCCCCGACTTCCTTAAGGGGTACATCTTCTGCCCATTTGGAAAAGAAGTCAGTTGCTGTGAGTATATACTTTAATTGGTTGGCCTTGGTTGGAGGATATGGTTCCATGACATCCATTCCCCAGATGGTAAATGGCCAGGAGTACTTAGCCTGATGAAGTAACTCCGGGGTTTGGTGTATGAAGTTGGCATGAATTTGGCTGGAGTGGAATTTTGAGGTAAAGTGCATCCAATCTCGTTCCACGGTGGGCCAATAGTACCCATGCCTTCAAACCTGATGGGAAATCTTAGACCCTGACTAGTGTGCCCAACATACTATGGCATGTACTTCAGTCATGAAGGCAACAGTTTCTTCTCCATCAATGCATCTGAGGAGGACTCCGTCGAGGCCTCGTCTATAGAGGACCTCTTGCTGACTCGTGCCAACGTATAGGACAAAGTTAATTTCCCTTCTCCAAATTTTCTCTGGTTCATCCCTATCTGATGGAAGTTCTCCCCGTTGAAGTTAGTTTTCAATAGGGTTCATCCAGCCGGTGTCAGGAGAGTTTGTCTCTAGGACAGGACTGAATTCATTGATTTCTTCCATCTTATTCAGAAGAAACGGAAAGACTATTCGATGATGGGTAATACTGATAATTATTTCATCCTAGTCTAGGTTATCTAGGGCTATGGTCGTGTTGGCTATTGCATCATCCTGGGCATTCTGAGACCAGGGAATATAGGTTAACGTTTGTTCTATGGAGAATTCTGCCATTAACCCGCGTACATGGTCAAATAGGGGAATAAACACCTACTTTTTAATAGCATATTCACCATTGACATTCCTGATGACCAGTTCCGAGTCAACTTTTACCTAAAGGTGCTATACATGCGCCTGGAGTGCCATCTCCAGGCCTGCAACTAGGGCTTGATACGTCGCCTCATTGTTCGTACATCCTTCTGACAGGATGAAGGAATATGGAAAGACTGCCTTTTCTAGGGACATGAGTATTATCCCCAATCCCACCTTGTTAAATTTGGGATCCTCCATCCTTTTCCCTATCGGGCTTCAGGATGCGCCATCTAAGCACATTTACCATGTTGGGAGCTCCTCTTGAAACGAGAATATGTCTTCATTAGGTAACTCGATGTTTGGTGCGGTGGTACTTGTCGAGGGGTGCTCCGTAAGAAAATATGCTAATGCCTAGACTTTTATGGCTTTCTGGGGAACAAACCAGATGCCAAACTTTTGGAAGATGACTGCCCATCGGGGTACACGCCCGGTCAGCATTGGGCGGTTGAGGATATACTTGAGCTGGTTACTCCGTGAGACCAAATGGACTTCATGATGCTACAGATAATGTCACAATTTTTTAAATGCAAAGACCACGGCCAAAAAACTCTTCTCAATGTTTGAGTATCTAGTTTTAGCGTCGATCATGGTTTCTCTGAGGTATCAGAGTCTGTTTTCACTACCAGCTTCATTTTTCTGTGTGAGGAAGGCTCCCAGTGATCGCTCTAGGGCCATCACATATAGGATGAGAGGTCTCCCTTCAACCGGGGGCGTGAGAACCGGTGGCCTTAAGTGGTACTTCTTTAGGATATCGAATTCCTCTTGGAAATCATCCATCCATTGGTATGAAACCCCATTTTTCCTTAACCTGGTGAAGGGAAAACATTTTCCCGCCAGGTTAGCTATGAACCGCGTGATGTACGCCAGGTGCCCTTTGAATCCTCTCAACTCAGTGAGATTGTGGGGAGGTGGCAGGACAAGTATAGACTTTGTCTTTTTAGGGTTGACTTCAACGCCACGATGGTGTACGAAGAAGACAAGGAATTTCCCTGAGGTACCCCTGAAGGCGCATTTCAAGGGATTCATCTTCAGGCTATGTTGTCGAAGTTTGTTGAATATAGTTTCATGGTCTAACAGGTGATCTGAGCACTGTCTTGATTTGTCCACCAAGTCATCCACGTAGAATTATACGAATCTCCCTAGGAATGGTTTAATGATATGATGCATGGCACGTTGTTATGTGGCACTAGCATTCTTGTGACTGAAGGCCATGTCCCTATAACAAAATATTCCTTGAGGGGCTCTGAAGGTTTTGGATTCTTCATCTTCTCAAGCCATCCGGATTTGATTATATGCACAATAACCATACATGAAGGAGATATCCCCATACCCATCCATTGCGTCGATTAATAACTCGGTAATCAGGACTAGGAAATCAACATTCGGGTAATGCCGATTGAGATCTCTGAAATCGATGTAGACGTGGATTTGTCTGTTCTATTTCTTGACGGGGACAATGTTGGCCAACCAGATGGGGTATTGGACCTTCCGAATGAAGCCCTCTTTAATAAGGTTATCGGCTTCAACCTCTATTTTGGAAGCATGTGAGGGGTGCATCCTTCTGTTGGGTTATTTATAGCCTCGGTGGTCTTTTGTTAGACCAAAGCGGTGCATCTCCACTTCGGGATCGAGTCCCAGCATTTCTGTGTAATTCCATGCAAAAACATCCCGATGTTGCCTCAGGAGAGAGGTATATACCTCATGCTCCTCGGGAGACATGGATGTACTAATGAGAGTGGACCTCAGGTCTTCCTCAGTACCCAGGTTTATTTCCTTGAGCTTGTCCAAAGTGGTGGAGAAACCTTCCTCAAATTCGGGAGGTGCATCCCTGAGATCTTCCTCGTATTCTTCTTCAATATTATCATCTTCTTGATCCAATGGGGGCAGAGTTTCTGACCTGGGATCTTGGGGGTCTGGAGGCGAGGCATCACAGGTGTCCGTGCTCAAGTATTTGTCCCCAAATTGAGTGTTTGCAGTCATTTACGCATTGCTATGCTTGGCCGTTATGGATGAAGTGATGAGGACAACTGAGTGTGTGTCTGTACATGAACCCCTTCTCTCAACAAGATTGATGGGAAACACATAGTATCTACCGAGATGCTTGAGGGGGTCCTCCAGAACCATTTCCAGACCATTTGGAGTGAGGACCCAGTCAATACCATCGAGCGAAGGCTTCTTTTTCTTTTTCTCATAAAACCCTGCGTCAATGTAGTGCAACTCAGAGAGCTCAAAAGGGACCTTGTCAGTGTGCAATGTACCACTTTTTCCATTGACAGAATACATGATACAATGGTGGTAGGATTAAGGAACGACCATGTGCTTATGGAGCCACGACCTTCCAAGATGGGAATTGAATGTTGTATTCTGTCGGACCACCATGATATCTGAGTAGGCCACAAGGTCTCCAAAATGGGTTTTTAGCTTGATTTGTCCCATTGGCTTTTGTTCAATCTTGTTGTAACTCAATAGAGTTTTGGTAGAGGGTATTAGAACATCCTCACTGTATCCCAACTTACAGAGTGTCCGTAGTGGAAGGAGGTTAACTCCAGAGCTGTTATCAATAAAGACTTTGCGGATCTCAATATCATTTAGTGTGTCGAACACATATGGTGGTTTGATATGTCCTTTCATGACGGAATCTTCATCCTGATCGGTGAAGGAAATCACTGCATTGCATTCAGCCATGACAATATGCATCCAGTAAATCTCAGAAGTAGCTACCTCATCTTGAAACTCCTTTGGGATGAGAAAGGCTTCTATAAGCACCTCCCTGAGATCTGCTGACAAACTCAAGGTGTCCAGGATTGATAGTTTTGCTGGTACTGACGCCAGGTGCTTAAGGATATAGTACATCTAATCTAGTGGTCAACGCTTCTCCACTGGAGGGATAGTTTTAGTAGGTAGCAAGGGGGTTGGAATACGTGAAGAGGAGGGACTGGCTGTGGGTTCTGATGCCGATGATGTCCCTACGTTCTGGGGACTTGGCCCAACTGGTCTGTTTGTGCGCACCAGGCAGCTAGATGCTTGTTCCTCCTCTGATGGGAATCACAGAATGACGGGGATAGAATGGCCGCTTGTGGTGGTGGAGGGATATTCTTTCTCCTGTTGAGTCCATTGAAGGACTCTCCCACAGGTTTCTGTGATATTAACGGTTTGGGCTGGGGTAAAACCATAGGGTTGGTTTCGGTCATGACTGTGTCTCCCCTAGTATCCCCTTCTTCTGTGATTCCTCCTCCCAGCCCCTTTCATTGGGAACTCGGGTTTGTAGACATACCCTTCATCAGGGAATGACTCCATTAGATGGATTATGTTGATGGAACCAAATATTAGCTCCTCTTCCCGTGACAGGTCAACCTGGTCGGTTGTCCCTGAGGGTGCCGTTTGGTGGGTCGGTGCCTGTGGCTCCAGGTTTGGGGGAATAAAATCCGACAGTTTCGGGGCTAACTTCGTCCTCGTTGCGGTCTGCTCCTATTGTGCTTGTCTTCTCCCTTCTCAATTACGCCCGGATGACTGTCTCATGGAAGGTTGTGAGGCCGATATTGTCGACTATGTGACATTAGGGGTTGTTGGTGGCAACACCGGCTGCTATAGTTGATATCAGAGTATGCCCTGGGCTCGGTTGACAGTCTTCCAAGTCATCCAGTTATCAAATTTCTACCCATTTTTTCTGGTGACTTCCTACCACCCCTCCCCTTTATCAGATTTATTGGTAGAAATGTACGTCACTTGTGCTGGGGGTGGTCCCAGCTCAACCTTCCCAGAGTCTACAATCCTTTGTAGGAGGTCTTTGAAGACGAAGCATTCTTGGATATTGTGCCCTAACATTCGATAGTAGGGACAGAAATCTGGACTGTCATTTCGGCCAACTTCTTCAATTTTCTTGGCTCCAGGAGGCGGAGTAAGTTTCAATTCATGGTGGCAATGATGTAGCCGCGAACTTGGTCCTCTCAAAACGAGTATACTTTGTGTCTTCATTCCTCAAACTGGTTCTGCTTCGATCCTCTTTGATCATCCTTCTTGGACGGAGGCGGCCGCTGATATAAAGGGGTCTCTTGATGATTTGGTGTAGGCCTAGGCAGTGGATAAGGTGCAGGGGCTGGATTGAGCGGGACAGAGGACGCTTTAGCTCTAACTGTTCACTTTTCAAGAGACTGTGAGGCTATTTGAGAATTTAGATTGGTCCGCTACAGGCAGTCATCAATTCTCTGGGCAATGGCAGAGATATTTCAAATTCCAGTGGTGCCCTCCACTGGTATGAGTGGTGTTCGCAGCTCATCTCAAAGGATATCGATGCATATGGCTAGCATCTCATCTTGGGTCATTGGCCTATTCAGAGAGTAGGTCAAACCCTTCCAACTGGCGATGAAATCTGAGACCCTCTCGTTCTCCCTCTTTTTGCAATTCATGAGGTCATTGACCATTTTTTTAGACAGCATTGAGATAAAGTGGAACTGGAACTGCTACCGAAGGTCTTCCCATCTTTTTATAGACTAAGCTGGTAGATTCGTATACTAGATGTAGGCAGATCCTTGCAAGGTCCACACAAAGCATCTGAGTTTCACTACTTCTTGTTGTTCCGGGGTTCCCATCACAGGGTCGCAATAAGATTCTTAGTGCATCAAATGTTGTTCTGGATCGCTTGATCCATTGAAAATAGGGAATACAGGGCTCCCAAAATTGGTTGGAGGATGCGTGTTGCTCACCCAATCTGGGTAATGTTTTTGCTCTGGTAGTATCGGAGCGTGTCGACCTTCCATTTCTTCCAATCAAGAATTTAGTGCCTTGATAGTGCTGGAGAGTCCATGTTTTACATTTTTTTGGGCAAGGTCTTAGGTAGGTGTAGCCCAAGGCATTGCCTGAGGATCCTGCTCGATCGACACTGAGGGTGCATATGCCGTTTGTGACACCTTCATAGGGTACATATGTACTCGCTCCGGTTGCTTCCGGAGTCGAGGGAAGTCTCGGTAGTCACCTGAATCCATGTTCAGGTAGTTTGATGGACTGGACGCCTCATCAGTCGGGGAAAACCTGGGTCTTTGAGGTGCACTTTCTATAAGTGCAAGGTGTAGCTCTTCTTGGGAAGTTCTTTCAATAAGACGATTCCTCTGGAGTAGCTCGACATTAAGCTACCTCAGTTCTTTCATTTCCTCTTCCTGTCAAGCGAATGATTCTTTAAGCGTAAGTGGATTGTTTTTATTGAGTGAATTTGGCGGGTTAAGGGTAACCATTCTTTTGTTCTTATCCTTTTTGGAAGAACGCAGGGTAAGCAGAGGTGGGTTAGTTGGGAGGGCAGCCATATTTAGGGTGGCCCTTTGGTTTTGGGTGTGCACACCTGGTGGTTCATTGTGAGTTACAGCCTAACTGGAATCATCATCTCCCGATCCATCTAGATTTTCATCATCTCTGGTGTCACCTGTTTGGTTAGCCTCTATGGCGTTGATGGATTCATATTTTGGGGTGGTGGAGAAGTCATCTTCCAAATGGGAAGATGATCTCCCGTGCCTTTTACTGGTCCCCCCTTTCTATCCTGGGATTTCTTTCGGACTTCTTGACTAAGGGTGACACATAGAGTTCTTTGATACGGCCTTACAGTACGCCTCCCTATTGAAGGGTATGATGATTCAAAGGATGGGATAGAGCATGAACCTCCTCTTCTGAATGTTATCCATAGACGAGAAAATACTGATTCTTGTGGGGGAGGTTGTTGTTGAGGTGGTAAAAATTCCCCCAGCCCTGTGGGATGGGGTTGGATCCATTCCCTGAATGTCAAGTCTATTCCCTTTTTTATTGGTCTTATGGGGGCATTTTTCCTTAAAAATGCCCCATCCCTGCAGGCAGGGGTTGACCCTGGATTGCGGCAGTGGCTACTACTGTCGCTACCTGCCTGATTTCACGCACCCCCATTCAGGGGTGAACTGCATCGGATGCCGAGTTCACCTATGAATCAATCCCCTCTGGGGAGGCAAGCGATGACCTCTGATTTGCCTCTATTAGTAGAGAGGCCTATTGTATTCTTTCGGTGGCCTGATTCAGGAGTTCGTGAAATGGCTTGTTCCCATCGGGCCTGACGCTTCTGGGACTTACACAAGACCTATCTCTACTGGGTGTGTTGCCTTTCCCAAATAGGGAAACCACTCGATCTTTGTCTTGATGTGATGATGTTGCAAGATATTACACCAAAAGGGTTCTTCTGGGTGGGGAGTGGAGTGAAATTTAGAGCTCCATGTTCTCCCCATCCTCTGATATAGACTCCTGTCGAAGTGTCACTAATGAGGCGGCGCAACTGGGGCAGTGCAAGGAGGCAGGCTAACTCAATATTTCCTTTACGCCTCTTTGGTCGTGGTTGCGGCACCAGAGGATGATCTTCCAGGTCGATGTGACACAGGAGCTCCACTATTTTCTTAACATGGTCAATATACCCATCGTAGGGTATGAAGCTTGATTTCAACTGGTGGAGGGTTGTCCATATATTAGAGTGGATGTCGTGTACACATTCCTCTAACAACTTTCTAGGTTTTTCGAATTGAGAGGTGGTCGTGGGCCAAAACATAACTGGTATATCATCTCTGGATAGTCATTTTCTCAGGTGAAACATGTCGGCATACTCCTCTGCTAGTGATTCCTCTACCTGGTCGGCCCAACTGAGGTGCTCACCGATAGTGTGGTTGGAGGCAGTGGGGCCGGTTGTTATTGAATCGTCATGTGGGTGATTCTAAGGTGGTTCAAAAGATGAATGTGGCCCTAGGACATCTCCTGATTGAAGAAGGGTGTCATTGGCGAATAGCTGGGAATCTGACATGCTTGATCCCATCCTTTTGAGTGGTACATGTAAAATATTTTAACAAATACAAATAGAAAACCTGTCAAAGATGCATCTCATGATCCCATGCATAATTAATGACCTTTCTTGGACCTCCTTGTGAGTATAAGGGGGCACTGAGTGAGATTAGGTTCAATCCGTCATGCTTGGTTAAAGATTCACGTCAGGTTCACCATTTTTTTATTTCGCGATGAATCGGGTGGAGTTGACCGACGCACCCGACTGTCGATCTCACGGAGGGCTGAACTCCGCTCAGTCGCTCGAATTGGGTATATTGGTCTTCGGTTTGAAATGCCTAATGGTTCCATATCTAACGATACATGGAACTTCTTTCCAAAGGCAGGCGTTCGCTAGGTGATTTGGCTAGCGACACTTAAGAACTCACATTGGTCGAGAGGATGGGAAGTCTGGCTCATCACACCCTTTTGGATGGGGAATTATTGCCTATTCCGGGACTCTCTTATAGATTTAAGACGTATTCATATGATCACAAAACGTTGGTTTATACCTGAGCATAGTATCCAAAAATTACTCCTGGTTATCAATGGTCATCTAAATGCAGGGATTTGGAATCATTTAGGACTGAGGATTACCATCCCTTATTGGATTAATGACTCCGAGGAGTTTGGACTCATTGAGACGACATTGGTTTGAAGCCCTATAACTAGGCACTCTGGAGTTTTTTGTCATCTAGGGGGATAGATAAATACTTGAGCATTTGGATCGAACCTGTGATATGGGATTCTTATGTATCCTCATGAGAGGAATCAGAGTCCATGTAGTTCAGTAATGCAGTTTAACGTCATGCAGGACGAAGGATCGGGACTTACACTCTGAGGTGGCCCAATGAGATGGTGGATGGTGCTTACACTCTTAGGTAGCCCATAGAGTTGGTGAAGAGACGTAAAGGGGTTGGAACGACTGAGTGGTGGGCTTGAACCACATAGAGGCTTCCAACGTACCATTACTTGACATGGATCAATGTCCTCGTAGTTCGCAAGAGGTGGTGTCGGAGAACCGACGTGTAGATGGATTGGGGGTTTGATGGGTAATGGGATTAAACCTCGTGGAGGCTTCCTACATACCATGCCTTGACATGGATCAAAGTCCTCGTAGTTCGCAGGAGGTGGTTTCATGGTCACTGCTTACTCTAAACCTACGTGGGTCATACTCGGTGTGAGAAACAAGAGGCAGTAGAGACGTGACTATCACGTCGCGAAAGGTGCGTCCGTGGGAAGTAGAGTGGGGCTTACCCATGGGGTGGCCCGGGGAAATGGAGATTGGGACTTACTCTAGGATAGAGGCCCGATGGTGAAAAATACCAGAGGAATAGGGAAAGGATAACCCTATGTCCATCTCCCCTCTTGGTTCTTGGCACCAGATAAGTACGGAGGTGCATGAGTGCTACATCCTGTGAGAAAGGCAAGGAGATTACAACAAAGAGGCTGCCCTTTCACTCCTAGAAGAGGGGAGAAGTGATTACCGCCGGTGTTGAAGGGAAATGGAACTGGGGTCCCCCAATCTGGTGAGTTGAGAGGCAGAAAGGGGACTCTTGGATCGGACCCTGCATTACCAAGGGAATGTGAACCTAGGAACGCTTCGAGAATCTGCTCAAGGGCCGGAGAAACCCCTTTTCCCTCGCTTACCGTGAGTATGTGAACTCAAGGAGGCGCACTGATGTGCCTGAAGGTTATATCATTTGGGTCCAATGTCTTTAGTGGAGGCCTTGGCTTGGGGCCGATGAGTGGTCCAATGTGGGGGTTTCGAAGGATCGGCCTGGATTGGAAGGATTTTAACTGAATCGATGGATGGGAACACAAAAGGATTTGGAAGTCCACATGAGTGAATGAGGAGTGGCTCTTTTTGCGTAGGCGGGTTCTACGCAGCTAGAGAGGCCGTCCACATACTAGGGTGGTACACGAACTGATAGGAACCCTACGTACCAGGGTGGTACGCGGCTTCAGGTTTAGCCCATGTAATAGGTTGGTACGTGGGGGAGTCCACTTGAGCAGCGGTGGCTAAGGGCAACGCCTGTCAGGGGTTCGTCGGTCAAGTATTTTCTCGCGTAGGAGGGTGCCACGTGGTACGTCGGATTGAAAACGGGGCATAAACTCTCTGTTCCATGGGGAGTGCATCCGTAGAGGGGAAATGGTTCACAGTCTTATTTTTTTATTTGAAGTTCATGGTTCACCAATTTGTTATGCATTTTTAGTTCCTTATTAATTCGATTCCATCTTCATACCTATTCTGGTTCGCGAATTGGAACTTCGCTGTTTGTGAGATCCTAAGATCCTTCCTCAAAAATCCTTCTACCCGTCTCTGATTGATCCTTCTCTTCTCCCCCTCGATGTTCATTTATAGAGTGGGAAAATATATATATCTGGGGTCATGCGACACCTTTTGTAGAGGCCCATGACCAAAAACCCGGTTTACAAATGACTTGGTCAATCTGCTTCACGGGGGGGAATTGAATTCACCTTCCCCATGAACCAATCTAGTTTGGGGAGTGCTTCGCAGCTGCGCAGGGCTCCGCCTCTGTTCCGTGAACGATGGCGTACGTGGTCCGCGCTGGTTGATGCAGTTCACGACTAGGTCAGTTCGTGACAATGGACCGAACATGCACCCATCCTGGTTTCCACTCGCGGAGGGTCCCCGTTATTACTCCACGAATGATGCTGCCCCACAGAATTGCAGTTTGCCAAACCAGCCACGTACTATTGCTGGGAGCCGGTACGCAGATCGGTTCGGTCCTTTCCCAAGTCTTGGGGTAATTGGATTTCCCCCTTTTGGAATTTTCAGGACCCTATAAGTGTTTTAATGTTTTCAAAGGGGTTTTTAAGTTTTTATTTGTTATTTTACATTTTTTGTGATTTATAGGGTTTTGACGTAGTTTTAGGTTTTTTCTATTATTTTATGGGGTTTTATGGTTCTTATGATTTTTATAGATTTTTTGGAATTTTCACATTTTTTAGTTTTTAGGGGTTTGAGTGATGTTAGGTTTTTATGTTTTTCTTAGTGAATTTAATGGTGTTTACGGTATTTTACATTTTTATATATTTTTAGGGGTTTTGATGAGTTTTTTGAGATTTTGAGATATTTTAATCGTTTTAAGAGTTTTTAGGGGTGTAATGGTTTTTTTGGTTTTTTGGCGTTTTTTAGTATTATTGGTTTTTTACGGTTCATTATAATTTTTTTATGCTGTTAAGGGTTTAATGGGATTTTGGAGTTTTTTATGGTTTTTAGGAATACAATATTTAAGGTTTTTTTAATCTTTAAGGGGTTTTTATTGGGGATTTATAGTTTTTAGTGTTGTTAGCATCTTTTAGGATTTTTGGGGGTTTTAACTATTTCAATTGTTTTTAGGGATTTCACTGTTTTTCAAGGCTTTTAGTATTTTTATTATATTTATATAATTTTTAAGTCTTTATAGAAATTTTATGGTTTTTATTTTTTTATGGATTTTGAGGGTTTTAGATTTTTTTAGGTTACTAAACATTTTTTACATTTTTTAAGGGTTTTAAGTGTTTTTAGGAATTTTTTCAGGGTTTTTATGTTTTTTATGATTTTTAGGGGGATTTTGGGTTTTTATGTTTTTTAGGGATTTAATTTTTTTGGTATTTAAGGTTTTATTAGGGTGTTTCTGGTTTTTAGGGTTTTTTAATGTTTTAGGGATTTTTAAGGCTTTTTAGGATTTTATCTATTTTATCATTTTTTAAAGATTTTGAGTGTTTTTTTATTTCAAGGGATATTATGTTTTTTTAATTTTTATGTACTATTGGAGATTTTGTGGGATTTAAAATTTTTTAGATTATTTAACATTTTTAGGGTTTAAAAGGGTTTTTATAGTTTTTAGTGTTTTTTGTGTTTTATTATTTTTTATTATTTTTGGATTTTAGGGGTTTTAAGTGTTTTTATGGTTTTTAGGGTCTTTTAGGGTAATTAGAATTTTTATGTGTTTTAAGGGATTTATGTGTTTTTAGGTTATTTAGGTATTCTTATGGGGTTTTAAGGTATTTTAGGGGTTTTTTATTTTTTTGGTTATTTTATGGATTATTTTTATTTTTATTTTTTAGGTTTTTTTGGGATTTTGATGGGTTTTAGGGGTTTCTAGCATTTTCAGCTTCCATAATATTTCCAAAAAGTTTAGGTTTTTATGGTTTTTACGTGCTTTTAGTTTTGTAGAGTTTTATTTCAGAGTTTCTATGTTTTTTCAGGTATTTATTATTTTAGTGATTTTTAGGGGGTATTCAATTTTTATGGTTTTGAGGGGTTTTTAGTGTTTATAGGGATTTTAGGGTCATTATTATTTTTTCAGGTTTTGTGGAAGTTTTTTTTTTGTATTTTTATATTTTATTAACATATATAGGGGTTCAATGGACTTTTAGAGTATTTAATGATTCCTTAGGGTTTTTACGGGTTTTATGGTTTTAAGGGGTTTTTTCTTTTGAAGGTTTTTAGGGTTATTTAGGGGGTTTTAGTGTTTTATTTTTTAGGGATTTAAGAGTTTTAGTGTTTTTAGGATTTTATGTTTTTCATATGGTTTTCAGGTTTTTAATAATTTTTATGTTTTTTGGGATTTTTAGGGTATTAAAGGATTATTTAATGTTTTTATAGATTGCATGAATTTTTAATGGTTTTTTGGTTTTTTGGTTGTTGTGGTTTTCTATGTTTTTAATGATTTTTGGTTTTTTTTTAATTTTCATTTTTTTAGGGTTTAAAGGGATTTAATGGTTTTATTTGGTTTTATAGGTTCTTAGGTATTTATGGTTTTTAGGGGTTATTATGGATTTTAGGGGGTTTTTGTGTTTTTTTGGATCTTTTTGGGTTTTTATGGTTTTTATGTATTTTTATTGATTTTTGGAGATTAAAGGTGTTTAGGATTTATGGTTTTCATAGGGGTTTTTTGGGTTTTAAAGTTTTTTATGTTTCTATTGATTTTTAAAGATTTTTAGGATTTTTATTGCTTTTATGGTTTCTAGGGAATTTGAGGTTTTAAATTTTTTGAGTTTTTAGAGAATTTAGCATTTTTTAGGTTATACAGGTTTTATGCGTTTTTTGTTTTTTATATTTTTCTTATGGTTTTCTAGGTTTTTAGGGTTTTTTACCCTTTTGGGGATTTTTAGGGACATTTAGGTTCTTATGGTTTTTAGTTTTTTTAGGGATATTTAAAAAAAATTTGGTTTTTTTTTGGTTTTTTCAATTTTTTGGGGTTTTATGGTTTTTTTGAGTTTTTTAGGTTTTATGTGTTTTTAGAGTATATAATGTTTTTAAGGGATTTAAGTGTTTTTAGATATTTTAGTGGTTTTAGGGTTTTAATTGGTTTTTATGGTTTTAATGGGTTTTAGTGGTTTATGGGTTTTAGGGTTTTTAGGGGACTTAGGGTTTTTAGGGGATTTTGGGTTTTTATTGTTTTTATCATTTTTTATGTTTTTATGGGTTTTAATTTTTTTAGGTTTTTATGTTTTTGTTATGGATTTCAGAGATTCTAGGTATTTTACCTCTATGGGATTTTTTAGGGCTATTTTAGGATTTGTCTTCTGTTTTTAAAGATTTTTAGGGTTTTAGGGATTTTTAGGGTTTTTACTATTTTTTGTGGTTTTATAATTCATTTTTATTTTTAGGGGTTTAAAGGTCCTTCAAATATTTTTAACATATTTAGGGCATTAAATGGTTTTTAGAGTTTCAAGTGGTTATTGGTTTTTCATCCGTTTTTATGGGTTTTTATGTTTTTTGTGGTGTTCAGGTCTTTTTATAATCTTAGGGTTCTTATTGTGTTATATATTTTTAGGTGTTTTAGGTGTTTTTAGGTTTTTATGTATTTCTATGGTTTTTTAGGGTTTTAGGGGTTTTTACATTTTAATATATTTTTATGGTTTTTATCATTTTTATGGTTTTTTGGGATTTTTAGGGTTTTTAGGGGTTTTAATTTTTTATGTTTTTAACATTTTCATAGAGGGATCCAGGGGTTTTAGTGAGTTTTATATTTTTAGATATTTTTAGCGCTTTTTTAGGATTTTTATGGTTTTTTTAGTTTTTAGTTTTTTCATGGTTTTTAGTGGTATTAGTGGTTTTAGTGGTTTTAGTGATTTTAGGGATTTTTAGGTTTTTAGGGTTTTGGATGAGTTTTCTAGAGTTTTTAAGATTTTTTATGTTTTAATGATTTAAGGGGTATAAAGGTTTTTAGAGTTTTTGTGGTGTTTTGGTTTTTAGGAGTATTTCTACTTTTTAAAGGTTTTTATGGGTGTTTGTGGTTTTTAGGGTTTTAGGGTCATTTATCAATTTTTAGGGTCTTTAGTTACTTTTAGGGCTTTATGGTTTTTAATTATTCCTAAGTTTTTATGTTTTTAGGGTTTTAGGGGTGTTATGGATTGTTATGTTTATAGGGATTTTTAATGATTTTTAGAATTTTTATAGTTTTTATAGATTTTAGGGATTATGATTGGTTTTAGGGGTTTTTAGATGTTTTTTGAGTTTATATAATTTTTTATGTTTTTATAGGTTTTATGAGTTTATATGTTTTTAAGGATTTTTATTAATTTTTAGGGGTTTTATTGTTTTTATGTTTTTTGTAATTTTTAGGGTTTTTTTGGATTTTTAATTTATTTAGAGTATTTATTGATTTGGAGGGGTTTATGTTTTTCATGGTGTTATGGTTTTTTTGGGTTTTAGGGCTCTTCTATGATTTTCACTGTTTTAATGGTTTTAGTGTTTTTGTGGTTTTTGAGGGTTTAAAGGTTTTTATATATTTTTAATGTTTTGTAGTGTTTGGAGGGTTTTTTTAGTATTCTAAGGTATTCAGGGGTTTTTTTGTTTTGGGTTTTTAAGGAATTTAAGGGTATTTTAGGGGTTTTAGTGTTTTTAGGTTTTTGGGGGTTGTAAGTGTTTTTATGGTTTTATGGTTTTCTTAGAATTTTTCACGGTTTTCATGGGTTTTCATGAGTTTATTTTTATTTTTAAGGGTTTTTCAAGATTTTTTAGGGATTTAGAGTTTTTTGGGGTTTTGGGATTTTATTTATTTTAGTATTTTAGGGGTTTTAAGTATTTTATGCTTTTCAAGGTTTTCTCAGGGTTTTTACATTTTCAGAAATTTTTTGGTATTTTTTTATGATTTTTATGGGTTTTAGGGGTTTTATGGGTTTTAAGGATTTTAGGGTTTTATGGGTTTTTATGTTTTTTATTTTCTATGGATTTTACAAATTCTAAGATGTTTTTATCTTTTTGGGGGTTGAACATAATTTTAGAGTTTTTAGGGGTCTTTTAGGGTTTTATAGTTTTTTAATGTTTTCTCAGGTTTTTAGGGGTGTAACAATTTTAGGGTTTTTGAAGGTTCTAAGGGTTTTAACGATTTTTATATTTTTAGTTGTTTTAAGTTTTTTTAGGGTTTTTTGGTGTTCTTAGGTATTTTTTGAGTTTTTATGGTTTTTTATATTTTTAGTATTTTTTAGGGATGTTTTAGGATTTTTATTGCTTTTTTGATATTGGGGGATTAAAGTGATTTTATGGGGTTTTATGTTTTTATTCTTTTTTTGGGTTTATCTTTTTTAGGTTTTTTGGATTTTTAATGATTTTTAGAGTTTTTAATATTTTAGTTGTTTCTAGGGTTTTGTATTTTTAGTTGTTTTTAGGATTTTTATGGGGTGTTAAGGGTTTTTAATGGTTTGAGAGGTTTATGGTTTTAAGGGGGTTTAGGGATTTATGGTCTTTTTAGGGGTTTTTTGGAGTCTCTAGCATTTCATTTTTAAGGGTTTTAATTGTTTTTAGGTTTTTAAGGTTTTCTTTTGTGTTTTCCTGTCTTTGGAGGTTTTTTTTACATTTGTATGTATTTTTTTGTGAATTTTTAGTATTTTTATGGTTTTTAGTTGTTTTAGGAATTTGGGGGGTTTTGTGTTTCTTAGTGTTTTGGGGGTTTATATGGTTTTTGGGGTTTTATGTGTTTTTTTATGTTTTCTAGAATTCTAAAGTATTTTAAGAGATTTTTATAAAATTTAGAGGTTTGAAAGGGTTTTATATTATTTTGTGGGTTTTATGGTTTTTATGAGTTTTTATGGTTTTGGGGGGTTTTTTGGTTTTTGGGGTTTTTACGGTACTTTTTGTGTTAGTTTACAAATTTTTAATAGAATAAAGGTTTCTTAAAATTTACAGTGGCTTTTATTGTTTTTCAAGGTTTGGGGGGGGGGGGGGGTTGTGGTTTTATTGTGTTAAGTGTGCTTTTAAGATTTTTAGGTGTTTTATCATTTTTTAGTTATTGGAAAGGATTTATGTGTTTTTAGGAATTTATGGTTTTCTTATGGGTTTTTAGGGTTATTAGGGGTTTTACATTTTTTTGGATCTCTATGAATTTTTGTATGGATTTTTATGGTTTTTAGAGTTTTTATGGATTTTAACAATTTTTAGGGTATTTAGCTATTTTTTTTAGGATTTAGGTATTTTTTGAGTTTTTAGGTATTTTAAGTGTTTTTGGAGTTTTTAACGTTTTAGGGAATGAAACTGTTTTTAGATTTATAAGTGATTTTTTGGGTGTTTTGGGACATTGAGTGTTTTTATGGGTTTTATGGTTCTATATTATTTTTAGTATATTTTAGGTTTTTATGGTTTTTAGGGGTGTTTTGGTTTTTTTATGTTTTCTTATTTTTATTCATGGTTTTTAGTGTTTTTACATTTTTTGGGATTTTAGGTATTTTTGTATATTTATATAAATTGTATGGATTTTTATATTTTTTATAGTTTTCAGTTTTTTTAGTGTTTTAGGATTTTTTTTATGTTTTTCTTGGTTTTAAGAGTTTTCAGGTTTTATCGTTTCTTAGGGTTTTAAGTTTTTTTATTGGAATTTACATTTTTTGGGATTTTGAGGGATTTTAATGGATTGTTATGGCTTTTTGGGGTTTTATGTATTTTGAGGGGTTTTAGGATTTTTGTGGCTCTTTAGGGTATTAATGATTTTTTAATAATTTTATATTGTTTTTTTAGGGTTTTATGGCTTTTTAGAGTCTTTATCAATTTTTTGTGTTCGAATGGTTTTTCAATTTTTAGTGTTTCTAGTGTTTTTATTGTTTTTATGGGTTTTGGGGTTTTTAGGGTTTTATAGGTTTTTACGGTTTTTAGGGGTTTAGGGTTTTTGGGGTCTTTTATGGTATTGGGGGGTTTTATTGTTTTTTGGTGTTTTAAGTGTTTTTAAGGTTTTCTTTTAGTTTTCATGTTTTTTTGGGTTTTTTATGTTTTAGGTATTTTTTGGGTTTTTTTAGGTTTTAGGGGGTTTTATGGATTTTTAGGGGTTTTAGGGTTTTTAGTGTTTTTATGGTTTTATGGGTTTTATCGTTTTTATGGTTATTAAGGGTCTTCCATATTATTATGATTTTTTTGTTTTTATTAGGGTTTTATGTAATTATATTTGTTTAATGTTTTTTGATCTAAAAGATTTTTTTGAGTGTTTAACGGGTTTTTGGTTATTTATCAATTTTAGGGTTTATCGAGGTTTTATGGGGTTTTATGGTTTATTGCAGTTTTAGTGTCTTTTAGGGTTGTTAGGGGTTTTATCCTTTTTTGGTTTTTAGGGGATTTAAGTGTTTTGGATTTTTAAGGTTTTCTTAGGGTTTTTCAGGGGTTTTAGATTTTTTTATGTTATTAGGGATTTTTTAAGGATTTTTTATCATTTTTGTCATTTTTAATTGTTTTTAGAGATTTTTATAGTTTTTTGGTTTTTACGGGTTTTATGGGGGTTTTAGGTTTTTAGGTTTTTTTATTTTAATTATTATAAGGTTTTTTAGGGTCAAAATGTTTTTTAGGTTTTTATTGTTTTCCAATGCTATTAAGAGTTTGTAGGGTTTTTTATGTTTTAAGGGTATTTTTAATTTTTAGGGATTTTAGGGATTTTGAGGGTTTTAGGGTTTTTAGTGTTTAATGGTTTTTCTGTTTTAGGGTGTTTTTTGTGTTTTTAGGGGTTTATGAATTTTTTGGTGTTTTTTAACAGTTTTGCATTTATAAGGTTTTTACTGTATTTAGTTGTCTTAATGATTTTTATGTGATTTTAGGTTTATAGATGTTTTTAGGGTTTTTGTGATTTTTAGGGTTTTTAGGGTTTTAGTGTCCTTGTAGGGTTCTTTATGGTTTTTATTATTTTTATGTTCATTATGGGTTTTGAGTATTTTTTTCGGTTTTTTTTATCTTTTTTATTTTTTTTATGTGTTTTGGGTTTTTCTACATTTTTTAGTATTTTAATGGATTTTAAGGGTTTTAGGGATTTAAGGGTTATTGGTGTTTTTTAGGGGTTTGGGGTTTTTTTGGTATTGTAGGTTTTTTTAGGTTTTTGAAGGGTTTTAAGTGTTTTTTGGTTCTTAAGGATTCTTAGCGGTTTTTAGGTTTTTAGGATTTTTTACATTTCTAGGGATTTTCATGATTTTTATGATTTTTAGGGTCCTCAATGAATTTGTGGGGTTTTAGGGTTTTTATGGGTTTTATGTTTTTTTCGTGTTTGAATTGTTTTTGTAGTTTACAATAGTTTAAAGGGATTTAGAGTTTTAAGTGGTTTTGTGGGGTTTTTTTATTTTTTTAATAGGGATTTTTACTATTTTCGTCATTTTTATGGTTTTTAGGGTATTTTTATGGGTTTTATGGTTTTTGGATGTTTTTATGTTTTTAGGGGTTTTATGTGTTTTTAGGTTTTTAAAATTTTCATTGGTTTTTTCTGGGGTTTTTTCTGGGTTTTTTTACTGTTTTAGATATTTTTAGGTATTTGTAATATTTTTATGTGTTTTTAGGGTTTTCAATTATTTTGAGGTTTTTTAGTGTTTGTTGGGTTTTTAAGGTTTTAAGGTTTTTAGTGTTTTTTTGTTTTCTTAGGGGTTTAACGTTTTTTTTGTTTTGAATGGTTAATTTGGGGTTTTAGGGTTTTTTCTGTTATAAGTCATTTTTGGTGATTTTTATGATTTAAATTATATTTTTGGGTGTTTTAGGGACTTTGATGGTTTTTAGGCTTTTTAGGAGTTCTACATTTTTTTCTTATAGGGGTTTTATTGTGTTTTGTAGGTGTTTTAAGGGTTTTAGAGTTATTTATTTTTTTATGAGATTAAAGGGTTTTAGATTTTTTATTGGGTTTTAGTGTTTTCAAGGATTTTTAGGTTTTTTAATGTTTTTAGGGGTTTTTTATCTTTTTATGGGTTTTATGGTTTTTATGATTTTATGATTTTTCATGTCTTCTAGGATTTTCAAGGTTTTTTATTTTTTTGTCTTTTTAATTGTTTTATATATTTTTAGGTATTTATTGTTTCCATTTTTATTTATTGGTTTTGTAGTGTTTTTAGGGTTTAAAATATATTTTAGTATTTTTTTTGGATTTTAGGGTTTTTAGGGATTTTTTGGGGTTTATGATCTTTTAGGGTTTTTTGGGTTTTTAGAAATTTTTAGGGTTTTAGTGGTTTTATGTGTTTTAGTTCATTATGGTATTCTTATAGTTCTATGTATTTTTTATGTTTTTAAGTATCATTATCAATTTTGAAGATTTTTGTAGATTTTTTAGGGATTTTAGGGATTTTTATGCGTTGTTATGCATTTTGGATTTTTAGGGTTTTTATTCTTTTCTTCAGTTTTAGGGGGTTTTTGGAGATTTTTTGGTCTTTAATGATTTTTTATATTTTTTTAACATTTTTAAGGGTTTTAGAGTATTTATTGGTTTTTAGAAGTTTTACGGTGTTTTATTTTTTTATGGTTTTTATGGGTTTTGTGGTTTTCAGGTTTTTATGGTTTTTAGGGTTGTTAGCATTTTTATAATTTTTAGGGGTTTTAATTTTTCTATGTTTTTAAGGATTTCATTGGGGTTTTAAGCAGTTTTTAAGGTTTTACATTTTTGGGATTTTTGGGATTTTAAAGGCTTTTTAGGGATTTAAGGGTTTTAGGGATTTAGTGGGTTTTTAGGGGTTTTAGGTTTTTCATTTTTTTAGAGTTTTAGGGGTTGTTTGAGTTTTTTATGGTTGTTATGGTTTTTTATAGTATATAATTTTTCAAGTGGTTTAATTTTTTTGAGTTCTTAATTAATATTTATGGTTTAATGAAATTTTATGGTTTTTATGGTTTTTATGGGTTTTATTGTTTTTAGGGTTCTAGGTCTTTAGATTTTTGTATGGGTTTTAAATGTTTTTTTTTGGTATTTAAGGTTTAATTTTGGGTTATGAGGGTTTTTTTGGGGTTTTTTTGGGATTTTTTAATTTTTGTGGATTTTTATGGGTTTTTTAGATTTTTATGCTTTTTGGGTTTTAGATATTTTAAGGGTTCTTCTTTATGGGTTTAGTTGTGTTACTGGTTTTATGGATGTTTTGGTGTTAGGATTTTTAGAGTTATTTAGTGTTTTTATGTTCATTTTGCGTTTTAAATTTTTTTACGAGATTAAATAATTTTTGGAGTTTTTAGTGGTTTTAGGGGTTTTTTGATTTTTTCATTTTTTAATCATTTATGGGGTTTTTTGGTTTTATTGGGTTTTGGGGGTTTTAGATTCTGTTATATGTTTTTGTGATTTCAAGAGTATTTAGTATTTTATGGTTCTCATAGTTTTTTTATAATTTTTTTAGTTCTTAGTGTTTTTCAGGTTTTTTATGGTTTTTATGTTTTTATGTATTTTTAGTGCCATTTTAATATTTTTTATGGTTTTTAGGGATTTTATGAAGTTTGATGGATTTTACTGTTTTTAGGGTTTTTTATATATTTTGGGTTTTAGGTGTTGTTTGGATTTTATAGATTTCTTTGGGGTTTTCTAGGTTTTTAGGGGTTTTTAAAATTTTAGTGATTTTTGTGAGATTTTTTCATATTTTAATTGTTTTTTCTTGTTTTAAGTATTCTGGGCGCTTTAGGGTTTAATGTGTTTATATTTTTATGGTTTTCTTAAGGTATTTTAGGGGTTTAAAGTGGATTTTAACTTTTTAGAATTTTTTTCTGGTTTTTATGGATTTTTAGGGTATTTTAAAAAATATATGGGTTTATGGTTTATTGGGTTTCTATGTTTTTTAGGAATTTAGTGCTTTTAAGTATTTACATATTTCATTGCGTTTGGTTTTAAATATTTTCTTAGTCTATTAAAGGTTTTTTACATTTTTTAGAATTTTAGGGATATTTATAATTTTAATTTTTTTTAGATTTTTATGTATTTTGATGGTTTTAGTGTTTTTTGGGGATTTTTGGTTTTTAGGAATATTTTACGTTTTTAGGGAATTTTTCGAGTTTTTACAGTTTCATAACTTTTTAGGGGTAGAAGTGTTTTTTTTAGTGGCTTTTAGGGTTTTACGGGTTTTAGGGTTTTTAAGGGATTTTGGAGATTTTATAGTGTTTATGGGATTTAGTTGCTATTAATGTTTTTAGTGTTTTTTTATTCTAGAATTTTAAAGGGTTGTTAGTTGTTTAATTTTTTCTTATTGGTTTTGAAGGGTTTTACATTTTTAGATATTTTTAGGGATTTTATGATTTTTATGATTTTTATTTTTTTAATGGATTTTGGGGGGTTTTAGGTTTTTTAGTGTTTTTAAAATTTTAAGGTTTTTTTTAAAATTTTTAGTTTTTCAGTATTTTTGAGAGTTTTTAGGTTTTGTGGTTTTCTTATGTTTCTTCATGGTTTTTAGATGTTTTTTTTATCATTTTAAGGATTTTTATGGATTCCTTATGATTTTATGTTTTTTTGGGTTTTAGGATTTTTTAGTATTTTAGTGTTTTGGGGTTTTTAAAGGTTTTTATCAATTTTTGGGTTTTTATAGATTTAAGGGTTTTTATTATGATTTTATTCGGGCACATCATTTTTTAGGGTTTTTATGCCATTTTTTAATTTATTGTATTTTTATGGTTTTTTTTGTTTTTAAGGATTTTGTAGTTTTTTGGGTATTTTTGGGTTTTTATGAATTTTTGGGGGTTTTAGGGTTTCTTCAGTGTTTTAGGGGTTTAATGTTTTTTGGAGTTCTTTAAAAAATATAGGATTTTAAATTAATTTTAGTGGTTTTTAGGGGTTTTTTGGGTTTTAGGATTATTTATGGTCTTTAGGGGCTGTAATTATTTTTAGGGGTTTTAGGGTTTTAGTGTATTTAAGGTATTTTCAGTGTTTTATTTTTTAATATTTTTAGGGGTTTTAAGTGATTTTATGTTTTAAGGGGTTCTTATGGGTTTTCATTCTTTAATGGTTTTTATCTTATAAATGATTTTTAGGATTTTTTAGGATTTTAATGGTTTTTTAGAGATTTATGGTTTTAGTGTTTTTAGGGATTTTGAGTTTTTTAGGGTTTTAGGGTTTTTATGGTTTGTAGAGTTATTAGTAGTTTTTAGGTTTTTTTGAGTTTAATGTTATTTTATGTTTTAAATGTTTTCTTGGGGTTTCTCATGGTTTTTATAGTTTTCTATTTTGTGGAAAATTTAGAGATTTTTAGTACTTTTTTTGGTTTTTTTCTATTTAATTTGAGGGGTTTTTTGTGTTTATAGTTTTTTGGGTTTTTATGTTTTTTTAGTTTTTAGGGTTTTATGGCCTCGTATATTTTTTAATGTTTATTGTGTATTAAATGATTTATTGATTTTTTTGTGGGTTTATAGGGTTTTTGGGGGGGTTTATTGTTATTTAAGGTTTTTAGGGTTTTGTATTTTAATCTTTTTATGTGGTTTTAGGATGTTATCATTTTTAGGGTTTTATGGGGGTTTAAGTGTTTTTTTTGGATTCTAATGTTTGTTTTTGGTTTTTGAAGGACATTATAGAATTTTATATTTTTAGGGATTTTTAGGCTTGTTAAAAAAATTATTTTTTATGGATTTTACAGAATTTTACAGTTTTATGGTTTTTTAGAGTTTTTAGGTTTTTTATGGTTTTTTGGGTTTTTATGGTTTTTTTGAGTTTATAGAGTTTAGGTTTTTTGAAATCCTATATAATTTATAGGGATGTTAATGTTTTTCTTATGTTTTTGGTGGGATTTTAATGATTTTATTGGGTTTTAGGTTTTTTATGAGTTTTATGAGTTTTTAGGAATTGTAGGGGATTTATGGGATTATAGGTTTTTTACCATTTTTTCTCTTTGGGGTTTTATTTATTTTTAGTTTTTTATGGTTTTCTTGGGGTTTTTCATCCTTTTAAGTATTTTTTATGTTTTTTTGGGTTTTTAGGATTTTTTTTAATTTTAATGGGTTTTTGGGTTTTTAGGGATTTTAAGGTTTTTTGGGGTTTTATATGGTTTTTTGGGATTTTTATTGTGTCTTAGTGTTTTAGGGGTATTTTTGGATTTTTATAGTTTTAAGGATTTTAAATGTTTTAGGGGTTTAAAATGTTTTTAGAGTTTTTTATGGTTTTATTGTTTATTGGATTTTAGGGTTTTTAAAGCTTTTTATGTTTTTCAAGTCATGTTAGGGGGTCTGTGGTTTTTTGGGTGTTTTATGTATTATAGGAGTTTTATGTGTTTTTAGGTTTATAATATTTTCTTAGGGTTTTATGGGTTTTAGGTTTTTTTCCAATTTAGGTATTTTAAGTATTTTTTATTTATTTTTTGTTTTTTTAGGATTTTTAGGGGTTTCAGTGTTTTAGGAAGTTTTAGGGTTTTTAATTTTTTTTACGGTTTTTTAGGGATTTTAGTGTTTAATGTTTTTAAGTTTTTATTATGGTTTCTTTTGTGTTTTTAGTGTTTTTAGGGATTTTTGGCACTATTCATGAATTTTATGTGTTTTATGGTTTGTGTGTGTTTTAAGGGGTTTTACATTTTTTGGAAATTTTATGGTTTTTTGAGTTTTTATATTTTTTATGATTTTTTAGAGTTTTTAAAAAATTTAGGGATGTAATGTGTTTTTAAAAATTTTAGTGGTTTTGATGGTTTTAAGCATTTTTAATGTTTTCTAAGGATTTTAGAGTGTTTTATGATTTTTAGGGGTTTTGTTCTTTTTTGGTTTTTTGGGTTTTTAGGTTTTATTTAGTTTTTATTTTTTATGGGGTATAAGTTTTTTTAGGATTTTAATGTTTTATTAGGGTTTTTAGGGATTTTCAGTCTTTCAAAATTATTAGAAATTTTTATGTTTTTTAGGTTTTTTATTATTTTTAGACATATAGAGATTCTGAGGAGTTTTTTTAGTTTTGGTATTTTTAGTGTTATTATGGTTTTTGGGGTTTTTGGGGGGTTTTAAATGTTTTTCAGTTTTTAATGTTTTCTTTGGGATTTTCATGGTTTTTATGGTCTTTTACGTTTCTAGGGATTTAAAGTAGTTTATGGTAAATTTTTTACTTTTTAGGTTATTGGGGATTTTGAGGTGTTTTGGGGGTTTTAGGTTTTTAGTTTCTTACAGTTTTTATGGTTTTTTGGGTTTTTTGTGGTTTTCTGAGCTTTTTAAAAAAAAATTTATAGTTTCGTATTTTTTTGGGCTTAAAGGGTTTTTAGAATTTTTAGTGATTTAAAAGGTTTTTATGGGTTTCATATTTTCTAATTTTTTAGGTTTTTTATAGTTTTTTGGGGGTTTAGGGTGTTTCTGATCTTTTTATGGTATTTAGGGTATTTATAGTCTTTAGTTGTTTAGGGGTTTTAGGGTTTTTTAGGATTTTAACATTTTTATGGGTTTTAATGTTTTAAGAATAATTATGATTTTTTCCGATTTTATGGTTTATAGGGTATTGTGGGATTTTGAGGGATTTTGTGATTACTAGTGTTTTTAGGGGTTTTATCATTTTTAGGTTTTAAGGGTCTTATGGGTTTTATGTTTTTTTAGGTTTTTAAGGTTTTCTTAAGATTATTCATTTTTTATGGATTTTTATATTTTATAGAATTTTAGGGATTTTTAGTACATTTATGGTTTTTAATTTTTTATGGGTTCCTAAAGTTATTTGCTTTATTTAGTGTTTTTAGGGGTTTTATTGTCTTTTTTGGGGTTTTTTATATTTTAGGAATTTTATTGTTTTTTAGAGTTTTTTAAAAAATTTGGGGTTTAAAATATTTTTATTGTTTTTTATTGTTTTTATGGTTTTTATATATTTTTAGACTTTTTTAATGTTTTTATTATTTTTTAGGGTTTTTAAAGTTTTTAGGGGTATTTAGGGTTTTCAGCGTTTATACATTTGTTGGGGTTATATGTGTTTTGATTATTTTATGGTGTTCTTAGGATTTTGGGGTTTTAACATTTTTTCATTTTAGTGATTTTTAGTGTGTTGTTTGTATTTTTACGGGTTTTTAGTGTTTTTAGGGATTTTGAGGGGGTTTAGGTTTTTTAGGTTTTTTTTTGTTTTTATGGAATTTTTAGGCTTTTTATGGGGTTATTTTTTGAGTTAGAAGGGATTTTATAGATTTTAGTGTTTTTAATGTTTTTAATGGATTGAAGGGTTTTTGTAGTTTTAGTGATTTTTTTTGTTTTTTTATTTTTAGGGGTTTTCTATTTTTTAGGGGTATTTATGGTTCTTAAGGATTTTTAGGGTTTTGGGGTCTTTTAGGGTTTTTAGTGTTTTTATGTTTTTATGGGTTTTAAGTGTTTTTATGTTTTTACAGATTTCTTATGGTTTTTTAAGGTTTTGTTGTTTTGACATTTTGAGGGATTTTTAGGGGATTTTTAGGATTTTTATTGTTTTTTTTGATTTCGAGCAGTTTAATGTTTCATAGGTTTTTTAGGGATATATGGTTTGGGGATGTTTAATTTTTTTTTAATTTCATAGCATTTTAAGGGGTTTTAGAGGTTTTAATATTTCATTGGGTATAAATGGGTTTTATAGTTTTAGTGTGTTTTTAGGGTTTTTATAAATTTTTAGGGTTTTTTAATATTGTTAGGGTTTTAGGGGTTTAGGGGTTTTAGGGTTGTTTAGGGTCTTTTAGAGTTTTTAGCACTTGTAAGTTTTTAGGGATTTTTGGGTTTTTGGGTTTCTAAGGATTTCGTAGGGGTTTTTAAGGTTATCAGGGTTAAAAATGGTTTCTAGGCCTTTTAGGGTTTTTAGGGTCTGATGTGTTTTTATGTTTTTTGGGGGATTTAAGAATTATTTTAATGATTTATTATCCTTTTCTAGGTTTTAATGTATTTTCACATTTATATGTATTTTTAGGTATTTTCTAGGTTTTTATGGGTTTAAGAGAATTTAAGGGTTTTTAGGTTTTTAGGTTTTTAGGTTTTTTTTATTTTTTTGGGTTTTTAGGATTTTTTTAGTAATTTAAGGTTTTCATGGTTTTTAGAATTTTTAACATTTTTACATTTTAAGGGGTTTTGTAGTTATTAGTGTTTTTTTGTGTTTTAAGGGGTTTTTTATGATTTCTGGGTTTTTAGGTGTTTTAAATGTATTTTAGTGTTTTCTAGTTTTATAAAAGTTTTATGTGTCTTTAGGTTTTAGGGTTTTCTTAGGGTTTTTAGATATTGTATTTTTTAGTGATTGTTAGAGTTTTTTAGAAATTTTATGGTTTTTTTGTTTTTTGTGATTTTGAGGCTTTTAGTGTTTTTAGGGGTTTTTATAGTTTTTTGTGGTTTTAGGATTTTTTTTTAGTTTTTTATGGTTTTAATTCTTTTAGGGTTTTTTATGTTTTTAGGGGTTTAAATCTATTTTCTAGTTTTTAGTGGTTTTTTGGGGTTTTTTGGGTTTTTAATGTTTTAAGAATTGTTTTGGGTTTTAAGAGTTTTTTTGTTCTTTTTTGGGTTTTTAAGTTCTTTACCATTTTAAATGTTATTTAGGGGTTTAATTTTTTTAGGGTTTTTAGGTTTTCTAAGGGTTTTTCATGGTTTTAGGGTATTTTATATTTTTAGGTATTTTTAGTATTTTTATGGTTTTTAGTGTTTTTAGGGATTTTGGGGGTTTTAAGGGTTTCTATTGGTTTTATTAGTTTTATCATTTTTTTGGTTTTTACTTATTTTAAGGGATTTGGGTTTTTCTATGTTTTCTTAGGGGTTTTAACTGTTTTTAGGGATTTTTATATTTTAGGTATTTTTTTGGATTTTAGGGATTTTAGGGTTTTAGGTATTCTGAGGGGGATTAGGGCTATTTACGGTTTTTTGGTTTCTAGGGTTTTTTTTGGTTTTTTTATGATTTTTCTTATTTTTTAAGGCTTTAAGGTTTTTTAGAGTTTGTTTGTCTCCTTTATTTGATTAGTGGGGTTTTAGAGTTTTTTTTTTGGTTTTTTTTATTTTTAAGTTTTTAGGGGTTTTATGGTTTTAGAGGTGTTTATAGTTTTTAGATTCTTTTAGGTTTTTAGGGTTTTTAGCATTTGTTAGGTTTTTGATAGGCTTTAAGTGCTTTTAGGTTTTATATTTTTCTTATGGGTTTTCAATGTTTTTAGTGTTTTTACTTTTTTGGTATTTTTATAGATATTTAGGTTTTTAGGGTTTTAGTGTTTTTAGGTATTTTGAGGGGTTTTTTGGGGTTTTTGTTTTTTTTTATTTTTAGGGTTTTTATGTTTTTCAGGGTTTTAAGGGTTTTTCAATTTTCAATTTTTTTGGGGTTGAAAGGGTTTTTATATTTTTTTTGGTTTTTATGTTTTTTATGTGGTGGCATCTTTTTTATGTTTTTTAATGTTTTTATTATTTTTAGGTGGTTTGGGGGGGGGGGGTTGGGCATTTTAGGGGTTTTAATTTTTTTAACATTTTTTTATGTTTTAAGTGGTTTTGAGTTTGTAATTTTTTTATGGTTTTCTTAAGGTTTTAAGAGATTTTAGAGTATTAGGGTTTTAGTGATTGTTATGGTTTCTTTTTAATTTTATGGTTTTTAGGGTTTTTATGGATTTTGTTGGTTTTTATGGTTTTTTTCAGGTTTTATGAATTTTTTATGGTTTATGGTGGTTTTTATGTTTTTAAGAGTTTTTTGTATTTTTGGTTTTCACAGTTTTCTTACTATTTTTCATCATTTTTATGGTTTTTGGGATTCTTTCATAATTTTATGGTTTTTAGGGTTTTAAGGACAATAAGGATTTTTTTGGGGTTTCTTTAATGTTTATTTATAATATTATAGTTTTGTAGGTTTTTTGGAGATTTAATTGTTTTTGTGATTTTTAGGTTTCCTTAGGGTTTTTAGGGTTTTCAGGGTTTTTAGAATTTATAATGTTGTTAGGAATTTTTTGGGCTTTATTATGAATTGTATGGTTTGTAGGGGTTTTTGGGATTCTGTGGGTTTTAGGGCTTTGTTGGGTTTTTAGGGTTTTATGGTTTTTTAGGATTTTTAGGGTTTTTATGTTTTAGAGTGTTTATATTTCTTAGAGTGTTTTAATGATTTTATTGGTTTAAAAGGTTTTTAGAATTTTTAGTATTTTTTGGGTTTTTTGGGTTTTTGGTAGGTTTAATGATTTTTTTAGGTTTTTACAATTTTTTGGGTTTTAGGTTTTTTATGTTATTTTAGGGGTTTTTAGAGTTTTTATATATATATTTTTGTTTTTACTGGTTTATGTATTTTTAGGTTTTTAGGTTTTTATTAAGGGTTTATTGTATTTTATGTTTTTAGTAGAATGAGGGACTTTTTTAAGATTTTTCATATTTTTTGGGATTTTTTAGTTTTTCTAGGGTTTTTAGGTTTTCAGGGATTTTATCACTTTTTAGAGTTTCAAGTGTTTTTAGGTTTTTATGTTTTTATTAGGGGTTGTAATGTTTTTATATTTTTTATAATTTATAGGGGTTTAAAGGGGTTTTAGAGTTTGTATTGGGTAATTAGAGATTTTATGGTGTTTTATGATTTTTCAAGATTCTAGGGGTTTTTATTATTTTTAGGGGTTTAAGGTTATTATTTTTAGTTTTTTAGGATTTTTATCATTTTTAGATTTGTAGTGGTTTAAGTGTTTTTTTGAAGGATTTCTTAGGGTTTTTAGTGTTTTTATGGTTTTTGGAGTTATCAATATTTTTACGGTAAAATAATTTTTAGAGTTTTTAGTTTTTTATATAATTTTAATGGTTTTTAGGTTTTTCAATATTTTTACGGTGTTTTATGGTGTTTTAGGATTTTAGGAGTTTTTGGTTCTTTTTAGAGTATTTTGGGTTTCAACATTTTTAGGTTTTTATGGGTTTTAAGTATTTCTAGGGGTTAATGGTTTTATTAAGTGTTTTTAGGGTTTTAAGGTCCTTTTGGTTTTAAAATATTATTCAGGATTTTTTAGGATTTTTATGGGTCTTTATGGTTTTAGGGATTTTGAGGTTCACTAGTGTATTTTAGAGTTTTTTGGGGTTTATAGTTTTTATAATTTTAAGGTTTCTTATGTGTTTTTATTATTTTTATGTTTTTATTGTTTTCTTATGGATTTTTTTGGGTTTTTTTGGTTTTTACTTATTTAGGGATTTCTTGGGCTTTTTTTGATTTTTTTTGATTTTTTTGGGTTATAAGAGATTTTGTGGGTTTTAATTTTTTTATGTTTTTTGGGGGTGTATGGGTTCTTTTTATTTCAGGGTTTATTGGTTGTTATAGTTTTTAAAAGTTTATAGGGTTTAAATGGGTTTTTAGACTTATTAGTTGTTTAAATATTTATATGGGGGTTTAGTGTATTTTAATGTTTCTAGGAGTTTTTATAATTTTATGGAGTATTTGGTGTTTCCATTATCTTTTTAAGAGTATTTAGGGTTTGATAGGTTTTCTTGTTTTTAGGGATTTGGAGTTTTATAGGTTTTTAATTTTTTTATGGGTTTTTGATGTTTTAGGTTATTTACCTTTTTAGGGTTTTTTTTCAATTTTCTAGATTTTTATGGGTGTTTAGGGTTTGAATATATTTTCATGGTTTCAAGAGTTGTTAGGGTTTTTTCATTTTTATGTTCTTTCGCATTTTTAGGTTTTTAGTTGTTTTATATGTTTTTAGGTTTTTAAGTTTTTATAATGGTTTAACATGGTGTATAGTTCTTTTATGTTTTAGGGATTTTTAGGGTTTTTAGGTCTTTTATGTGCTTCAAGGGTTTTTGGGATTTTGATTCTTTTTAATGTTTTTTAGGTTTTCCTTGTTTTTCTTGGATTTTTATGGGTTTTATTTTGTGTCTAAGATTTTTATAATTTTTTAATGTTTTACAAATTTCTAGAGGTTTAAAGGGTTTTTAGAGTTTTTATAAGTTTGGGGTATCTTATATTATTCTAGATTTTTTAAGGTAGTTTTGTGTTTTTACAGTTTTTATGGGTTTTAGGGTTTTTAGAGTCCTTTATGGTTTTTAGAGTTAGTAGCATTTTTAGGTATTTAGGGGTTTAATGGTTTTTAGGTTTTTATGGTTCTCTAATGATTTTTAGGCGTTTTATGGTTTTTTATACTATCAAGTATTTTTATGGATTTTTAATTATTTTTAGGGGTTTTTAGGGTTTTAGGTATTTTTGTAGTGGAGGGTTGTTTTAGGTTTTTAGGGTTTTTATTATTTTTATGTTGTTAGGTGTTTTTTATGTTTTCATTTTTTTATGGTTTACATATGTTTTTCAGGGTTTTTAGGGGTTTTTTATGATTTTAGTGATTTTTAGTGTTATTTTATAATTTTTATGGTTTTCTAGGATTAATTGGTGTTTTTAATGGTTTTATGGTTTTAATTTTTTTTTTGGAGTTTTTGGGTTTTTTGAGTTTTTAGGGTCCATACGGGTTTTTTTTTGACTTTTTTAACATTTTAAATTTATTAAATAGTTTTTAGGTTTTTTATTAATTTTTATAGGGTTTTGTGGTTTTTAAAATCTTTAGTTGATTTTATAGTCTTTAGGATATTTAGAATTTTTTTAGGGATTTTTAGGGTTTTTATCATTTTTATTATGTTTATGGGTTTTGATTTACTTTTAGGTTTTTAAAATTTTTCTTATGGGTTTTCAGGTTTTTTAGTATTTTTATGTGTTTTGGGATTTTTTGGGATGTTTATGTTTTTTAGGGTATTGAGTGAATTTGAGGGTTTTTATATATTTTTAGGTTTCTAGGGTATTTACAGTTTTTGTGGTTTGGGAGTGAGTTTTTATGGGTTTTAAGGTTTTTAGCAATTTTAAAATTTTAATGTTTTTTGTTTTTTTAGTATATTTTTAGGGTTTTATTGGTTTTTTGTATTTTTAAAGGTGTTTTGGGGTTTTTATGGGTTTTGGGGTCTTTAAGGGGTTTTTTATGATTTTTAGTGCTTTTAGGTTTTTAGGGGTTTTAAGTGTTTTTAGGTTTTTAAGGATTTCCTACAAGGTTTTCCGGTTTTTACGGGTTTTTCAATTATTAGTTATTTTAAGGATTTTTTTATGTTTTATAGTTTTTTTATTTGTTAGGGATTTTGAGAATTTTTAGTGTTTTTTACATTTTTGATTTTTACAGGTTTTAAGTATTTTTTTGTTTTAAAGTTTTCCATAGTTTTTTGTTAGGTTTGTTAGGGATTTTTAGGTTTATAGAGATTTTTATAGATTTTTTAGGATTTTTATGCCTTTTAGAGTTTTAGGGATTTCGAGAGGGGTTTTAGTTTTTTTTGGGGTTTTATTTTTTTTTCGATTTTTAGGATATTTTTTTCATTTATTGGTTTTTCATGGTTTTTATTTATTTTCAAGGTATTTTGGGTTTTAAGAGTTATTTAGAGTTTTTAAGGGGGGGTGGTGGGGATTTTATGGAGCCTTAGACGTTTTTTTATGAATTTTGGGGGTTTTATGGTTTTTAGGGGTTTTTAGTGCTTTTTAAGGTTTCTAGGGTTTTCTCAGTTTTTAACAGTTTTAATTGTTTTTAGGATTTTAATTTTATCTTATTGTTTTTTAGGGTTTTATGGGTTTTTATTTTTTAGGTATTTATGGAATTTAAAAATATTTATGGTTTTTTGGGTTTTTTTATTGATTTAAGGCTCTTTTGGATTTTTAGGGTTTTTCAGGGATTTTAGAATTTTATTATTATAGTGTCTTTAAGTGTTCTAGGTATTTAAGGTTTTATTTTGGGTTTTCAGAGTTTTTTTGGATTTTTTATTTATTTAGGGGGGTTTATGTATTTTTCATGGTTTTTTGGGGTTTTAATGATTTTGAAGGTTTTTTGGGGGTTTAGGGGTATATTTTTGGCATTATCTTTTTTTGGTTATTTATGTATTTCTAGTGTTCTTTAGGTTTAAAAGATTTCTTGGAGGTTTTTGGGGTTTTTACATTTTTGGGGATTTTTATTGAATTTTTAGTATTTTTATGGTTTTTATTGTATTTAGGTTTTAAGGGTTTTTAATTATTTTAGGGTTTATAGGATTTTTATAGTTTTTAGGGTTTTTTCGGTTTGAAGATTTATTGAGTTTTTAGGGTTTTAAAGGTTTTTAAAATATTTTTAACATTTTTAGTTGTTTAAAGTGTTTTTAGGGGTTTTAATGTTTTAATGTTTTTTAGGGTTTTAAAGGTTTTTAGGAGTTTTAGGGTCTTTTAGGGGGTTTCATGGATTTTTGGGTTTTTTGGTTTTTAGGGGTTTGATTTGTTTTAAGGTTTTTAATCCTTCATTAGAGGTTTTAGGTTATTTATTGGTTTTTGTTTTTAGGGGTTTTTAAATATTTTTATGTTTTTTTTTGTTTTAGTGATTTTGAACGATTTTATGGTTTTTAGGGTTTCTTATGAATTTTAGCATTTTTTATCTTTTAGGGGTTTTAAGAGTTTTTAGGATTTTACAATTTTCCTAGGGGTTTCAGGGTTTTGATGTTTTTTTAATGTTTTATTTATTTTTAGGGATTTTATAGGATTTTTATAGATTTTAGGATTTTTAGTGATTTTGAGGGGTTGTAGGGTTTTTAGGGGCGTTTTGTGTTTTTTTTGGGATTTTAGGGGTATTTTTTATGTTTTTAGGGTTTGAACGTTTTTTAGAGTTTTATTAAAATTTAGGGGTTTAAGGGGTTTTAATGTTTTTGGTTGTTTTTAGGTTGTTTATGGGTTGTTAGGGGGTTTAAGGTATTTACGGTTTCTTTATGGGTTTTTAGGTTTTTAATGATTTTTAGGTTTTTTAGGGTCTTGGGGTTTTTATAGTTTTTAGGGTCTTTAGGGTATTTAGTGTTTTTAGTTTATTTAGGGATTTATAGTGTTTTTAGGTTAACAATATCTTCTTACGGGTTTTCTTTGTTTTTAGAGTTTTTTATGTTTTTTGGGGATTTTTAGGGGGTTTTAGGATGTTAATCATTTTTTTTTATTTTATGGATTTTGAGGGGTTTTAGATTTTTAGGGGTTTGCGGTATTTTATTGGTTTTAGGGGTTTTAGGGTGTTTATAATTTTTATGGGTTTTAAGTGTTTTAAGGTTTTTAAGTTTTTCCTTGGGTTTTCATCATTTTTAGGTTTTTTTTCATTATTAGGGTTTTTAGGTCTTTTTTAAGAATTTTTTTTCTCAGTGTTTTTAGAGATTTCGATAGTTTTTTGGGTTTTTGGGTTTTTGGTTATTTTGGTTATAGGGGTTTTTAAAATTATTTTGTGTTTTAATGTTTTTTAGTGTTTTTACCATTATTTTGTGTTTAAATGGGTGCTTAGAGTTTTTAGCGGGTTTTAGGGGTTTTATGGTTTTTATGGTTGAATGGGTTTTAATGTATTTATAGGGATTTTTTGAACTTTTATCATTTTTATCATTTTAAGGAGTTTTAAGTGTTTTAAGGGTTTTAAGGTTTTCATAGGGGGTTTCAGGGTTTTTAGGGAATTTAACAGTTTTTTGGATTATTATTAATTGTTTTTTTATGCGTTTTTTTGGAATTTTGAGGGGTATAGGAATTGTGATGTTTTTAGTTTTTTAGTATTTTATGAGTGCTTAGTGTTTTTTAGTTTTTTGAGGTTTTCTTAGGGGTTTTCAGAGTTTTTATATTTTTTGGAATTTTTGGTATTTTTTTCAATTTTTATGGGTTTTTGGATTTGTAGGGATTTTGATTGTTTTTTGGTCTTCTGTTGTTTTTTGTGGTTATTTGAGAATTCATGGTTATTTTGATGTTTTTAGTGATTTTATGGGTTCTTAGAGTTTTTAAACATTTTTAGAGGTTTAAAGGGGAATTGAGTTTTAAGTGTTTTTTTGGGTTTTGTATAATTTTTATGGGTTTTATGGTTTTAGGTGTTTTTCAGTTTTTGGGGATTTTGGGATTTTAGAGTATTTTTAAGGTTTTAGGGGTTTATCAATTTTTTGGTTTTTATGGGTTTATGTGTTTTTAGGGTTTTAATTTTTTCATAGGGGTTTTCAAGGATTTTTATGTTTTTAGATATTATTCGATATTTTTTTGGATTTTTATTATTTTTAAGGTATATATAGATTTTCAAGGATTCATGGGGATTTTACTGTTTTTAGGGTTTCTAATTTTCTTAGGGTTTTTACTATTTTAGGGTTTGTCAGATTTTGTTTATGTTTTGGGGGGTGTAAACTGTCTTTAAGTTTTTAAGGATTTATTTTTGGTTTTTCGGATTTTTATGGTTTTTATGTTTTTAGTTATTTTTAATGTTTTCTTATGATTTTTAAGGTTTTTAGGGTTTTTAGGGATTTGGGGGTGTCGGGTTTTTTGGTGTTTGTGGTTTTTTTGGGGTTTTATAATTCTTTTGACTATTTTAAGGATTATGGTTTTTAGTGTTTTTTAATGTTTTCAGGTGTTTCTAGGGTTTTTATAATTTTCTGTAGTTTTTATGGATTTTTAGGGTTTTGTCAATGTTTTAGGGTTTTTTATTGTTTGAAGTTTTTTTCATGTTTTTATGTTCTCTTTAGGGTTTTATGTTTTTAGTATTATTAGGTTTTTAGGGTTTAATGTGTTTCTAGGTTTTTATGGTTTTCTTAGGGGTTTTCATATTTTTTTCGGTCTTTTAAATTTTTATAGATTTTCATGTCTTTTCAAGAATCATTATAGATTTTTATGGTTTTTCTGAATTTTGAGTGTTTTCAGGAATTTTTATGTATTTTAGTGTTTTAAGTGTTTTATCTTTTTTAAGGTTTTAGGGGTTTTATGTGTTTTCATGTTTTTAAGATATTTTACAGTTTCTTAGTGTTTTAGGGTATTGTATGTTATGAGGGATATTTATTTATTTATTAGGATTTTTATTGGTTTTTTTGTTTTTAGGGGTTTCATGGGTTTTATAATTTCTTGGGGTTTTAGGGTTTTAATTTTTTATAATTCATTAGGGTTTTTTGAGTTTTTTTGGTTTTAATGGGTTATTATATTTTTTAACATTTTTTTGTGTTTAAAATTTTTATTGAGTTTTTATTGGGTTTTTATGGTTTTTATGGGTTTTAATATTTTTTGGTGTCTTATTGTTTTTAGGGATTTTTAGGGTTTTAGGGACTCTTTAGGGTCTTCATAGGCTTTTCAGCATTATTTTGGTGTTTAGGTGTTTTAGTTTTTTAGTTTTTTAATGATTTATATGGGTTTTCATGGTTTTAAAAGTTTTTTACATTTTTAGGAATTTTTAGGGGTGTTTAGTACTTTTTATTTTTTAGGTTTTATTTGTATTATTGGGGTTTCAAGTTTATTATGGTTTTTATCAATTTTTAGTTTTTTAGATGTTTTATGTGTTTTTAGGTTTTTATGGTTTTTAAGGTTTTTCATGGTGGTTAGGTTTTTAGGGTTTTATATGGATCTTTTATTATTTCTATGGGATTTAGAGTTTTTTGGTATTTTGAGGGTTTCTAGGGTTTCTAGGGTTTTATGGGTTTTTAGGTCACTAAGGGTTTTTTTGAGTTTTTCTTTGTGTTTTTAAGGTTTATTATAGTTTTTAATTTTTTTGAAGGGTTTAATGGGGTTTTAGAGTTTTTATTTGGTTTTTAAGGAATTTATTTTATTTTTGTTTTTAAGGTTTTTAGGGGTTTTATGGTTTTACAAAGGTTTAGGGTTTTGAGGCTCGCTTAATTTTTTTTATGGTTTTTAGTGTTTTTTTTGGATTTTTAAGGGATTTATGTTTTTTAGGGTTTTAAGTATTTTTATTGGTTTTTAGGGGTTTTATGGGTATTTATAGTTTTTGTGTATTTAGGAATTTTTAGGTATTTTTATGGGTTTTATGGGTTTTTATTTTTTTTATAGATTTTGAGGATTTTAATATTTTTCTAGAGTTATTCAGGGTTTTTATGTTTTTAGGGGTTTTAAGTTCTTCTATGTTTTTAATATTTTCTTAGGGTTTTCATGGTTTTTTATTTTTTTAGTATATTTAAGGATTTCTTAGAAATTTTATAGAATTTTATGGATTTTTTTTGTTTTTAGGGATTTCAATGGGTTTTATGTTTTTTGGAGTTTTTTTGATGCGTTTGACTTTTAGGATTTTTGTCTTTTTAGGGTTATTAAGGATTTTTATAGTTATTTAATGTTTTAAATGTTTAAAGGGTTTATAGAGTTTTAAGTTTTTAGGGTTTTTATGAGTTTTCAGGCTTTTAATGTTTTAAGGGATATTATGGTTGTTTGGGGGTGTTGGGGTCAATTTGGGTTTTTAGGGTTTTATCAATATTTATTAATCTTAGGGGTTTTAGTTGTTTTTAGATATTTAAGGTTTTCATAGGGGATTTTATGGTTGATATGGGTTGTTTATATTTGTAAGTGATTGTTAGGTCATTTTTAGGTTTTTAATGATTTTTAGGGTTTTTAAGAAATTATAGGGTTTTTAGGGCTTTTTTATTTTAGTTTTTTATATTTCTAGAATTTTGAGGTTTGTTATGGGTTTTATGTTTTTATGTCTTTATTATTTGTTTAGGGATTTTATGTTTTTTATTCTTTTTTATGGATTTTAAGGGTTTGTGGGGGGGGTCTTATGAGATTTTAGGGTTTTTATTGAGTTTAAATGTCATAGGGGTTTTCTATTTTTTAGGATTTTAGGTTTATTTATGGTTTCTTTGGATTTTAGTGTTTCTTTGAGTTGGTAGGGTTTAAAATTTTTTAGAATTTTTTTAACAATTTTACGGTTTTAAATAGGTTTTATGCTATTAGTTGAATTTGGATTTCTAAGGTTTTTTAGTTTCTTTATGTTTTTAGGTGTTTTATTGTTTTTAGCAAGTTTTAAGGCTTTTAGGGTTTTTAGGACTTTAAGGTGTTTAATACATTTATGTTTTTTATGTGTTTTAAGTGTTTTTTGTTTTTTAAGAGTTTCTAGCGGTTTGCAGATATTTTTATGTTTTTATTTATTTTTATGTATTTTTTAGGATTTTTGTGGATTTTAGTGTTTTTTGGGATTTTGATGGGTTTTTAGGATTTTTAGTGTATTTTTGGTTTTTTTGGGGTTGTGTTATTTTTGGGTTTCCATAACTCTTGAATGAAAACTTATCTCTCCCTTCTTCCTTAAAGAAACAAACTGACTCATAAAACTCAATGAGTAGATCTAGATAAACCACATCTTGAGCCCCTGACTTCAAAATGAAAACCCTTTCCCATCCATTGAGCTTGATGTTCTTGGATATAATGGAGTCATACATATTGAAGAAATTCGGATGCACCAACCTCTCACTTTATACTTGCCACTCCACAATTGGCTTGACAGAAGACATATCTTGAGAATGAACTTCACCAGAAATTCAAAATTGAGAAACCTTTGCAAATTCGTAACAGGCTTTTGAAGTAGGGAAGAGCTTCGACACGCAAAATCTTGAAAACTAATCTGGGAAAACCATTGGGGGTCCCCTTGTATAGGTTTTGATACGATGGTTCATCTTCCCATCTCAATCCAATGGCTGAGAATTTCTATGATCATTTCTGACGGTTGAAATGATACCCGCAAGGAAAATTTGGTAGGATCTAATCTTTTGAGGTATTTAAAAGAAAAAATTTGGATTTAAGGAAACTTGAATTCAAGAAATTTTAAAAATACAAAAGAAACTGCCAACAAGTAAAATCTGATTACAAAAACTCAAGAAAGAGTCATACCTTTCAGATTACTAGGAGGATTACTCGTAATAGGAAAATTTTCTTGAAGGACTTTAGATTTATGAAAAAAAATTAAGTATGGAAACAATTAGTACACAGATCTTCATTATGAAAATCTTCATTACGAAAATATTTATTAAAAATCTAAAGTACGAAAAACTTCATTACGAAACTTTCATGTATGAAAAAATTCATTTCGAAAATCTCAAGAATGAAAAACCTCCTTACGAAAAATATGAAAAAATTAATTATGAAAAAATATGAAAAACATCATTACAAAAAATATGAAAAACTTCATTACAAAGAAATATGAAAAACTTCATTAAAAAAAATATGAACAAATTATGAACAAATTTTCTCCCCCTAAGAAAAGAAGTTAATTACTGTATGGAGATTGGTTCAACAGGATGTAAATGAAAAATATTACCTTAAGGTTATCATTTTTAACTCTTGTTTAATGTATTAATATATATTGGAGGGTAAAGATTTTGTGAAAATATCAGAAAGTTCATCATGCGTTCCAATAAATTGAAGAATGATATCTCCTTTTTCTGTGTGATCTCTAAGAAAGTGATGCCAAATATCTATGTGCTTTGAAGGAGAGTTATGTGAAGGGTTTTTACTAATGTAAATTAAACTTCTTCTATCACACAATTTTTTTTGGTAAAACTCATACCATAGTATGTGAGTATGTTTTACATCCACAACACTTGAGCACAACAACTTCTAGCTTCTACATATCCAGCTTCAGTAGTTTAATGTGCTAATGAGTGTTGCTTCTTTCATGACCAAGAAACTAATGAATCTCCTAAGAAATGACAAGTTCCAGATGTAATTTTTCTATCCATTCTACATCCACCAAAGACAGCATCCAAAAAACTTTTTAAAACAAAATCATTTCCAGAAGTATAAAATAGTCCTAAATCCATGATTCCCTTTAAGTAGAGAAAAATTATTTTCACTTTATTTAAATGAGATTCCTTAGGATTGGATTGATATCTTGCACATAAGCATACTGAAAACATTATTTCTGGATGACTATCTGTCAAGTAAAGTAAACTTTCTATCATACCTCTAAAATATGTTTGATCTACTGGTTTTCCATCTTCATCAAGATCAAGTGTGTTTGAGGCACCAATGGGAGTACTTATACTCTTACTATTGTCATATCCATACTTTTTAAGAAGATATTTAATATACTTATTTTGGGATATATAGAATCCTTTTGGGTTTTGAGAGATTTTAAAACCAAGGAAAAATGATAACTCACCCATCATTCTCATTTCAAACTCAGATTTCATTAGATCCACAAAGGAATTATTTAAAGATTAATGAGTTGAACCAAATATAATGTCATCAACATAAATTTGAACAATTAAAACATATTTCTTTTATTTCCTTATAATAAGGGTTGGATCTGTATTTTCCTTAACATAATTATTTTGAAGAAAAAAACCTATAAGTATATCGTACCAGGCTCGAGGGGCTTGTTTAAGTCCATACAAAGCTTTGGTGAGTCTAAAAACATGATCAGGATGTTTTGTATCTTCAAATCCAGGAGGTTGTTCAACAAAAACTTCCTCTTGTAAATAACTATTAAGGAAATCACATTTCACATCCATTTTAAAAAGTTTGAAATTGAAGAATGCTGCAAAGGAAAGTAGTATATGAATTGGTTCAAGTCTAGCTACTGGAGCATAGTTTTCATCATAGTTGATTCCTTCTTGTTGATTATATCCTTTAGCTACTAATCTAGATTTATTTCTTATAGTGATTCCATTTTCACCATACTTATTTCTGAAGACCCATTTTACTCTAATAACAGATGTTTCTTAAGGCCTTTCAACCAAAGTCCAGACTTTATTCCTTTCGAATTCATTTAGTTCATCTTGCATCGCTATAATTCAATCATCATCACCTAAAGCCTCATCAATGCTTTTTGGTTCTAATTGGGAATGGGATGATAGATGTTATACTTTATTTCTTAAGGAACTTCTAGTCCTTATAGGTTGTTTCACATCACCAATGATTCTATCACTAGGATGATTCATTAGAAACAACTGATTTGGGATTTGTAAAACCTGTTCATCAACACATGATAGAAAATATTCCGGGATAAATGCTTCTGAAGTATCTTTTTGGATATTTTCCTTATTAGAAGGATCTTCTATCAAATTTTGATAATCAATTTTGGAAACACATCTGAAGATGTAGGTTGGGGTTGTTTAAAAATAGGTATCATTTTCATCAAATTTCACATGCACTGTCTCTTCAACAGTACAAGTGTTTTTATTGAAAACTATATAAGCCTTAGAAGTTGTGGAGTAGCCTAAGAAAATTCCTTTATCAGATTTTGGTGTAAATTTATGAAGATTATCTTTAGTATTCATAATTAATTCCTTGAAACCAAAAACCCTAAAGTAGGAAAGTCTAGGTTTTCTACAATTCCATAACTCATAAGGAGATTTATTATGAAATGGTCTAATCAAAACATGATTTATAGTATAAAAAGTAGTACATACAGCTTCAGCCCAAAAATGTTTGGCTACAGAATACTCACTCAACATAGTTCTAGTTATCTCTTGAGAAATTCTATTTCTTCTTTCAATAGCACCATTTTTTTAGGTGTTTTGGGTGCTGAGAAGTTATGAGTAATGCCTTTTCTACTACAAAAAGTTTCAAAATCTGAATTTGGAAATTCTCCACTATGATCACTATGAATAGTTGTCAGTGGAATATTTTTCTCATTTTTAACTTGGGCTCTAAAATTTTTCAAATAAGAAAAATCTTAAGACTTCTTTTCTATAAATTAGACTCATGTAAATCTAGTGTAATCATCAACCAAGAAAAATACATAATACTTTCCTCCAATGCTTCCATTTTTTGTAGGACCAAAGGGATCCATATGCACTAACTATAATGCATCAGTAGTAGAGACTTCACCAACTAATTTAAAACTTTATTTATGTTGCTTTCCATATTGACAAGGATCTCAATCTTTTGAAGAATCAAATCTATGCTCCGATAGATCCTTAACTAATCTTTTATTATAATGTTTTCATAAGTTCCTAAGGATACAATGTCCTAACCTTCTATTCCATAACCAAGAATTATCATCCATTGCACTATGTCAAGGTTGATCTTGGCTCCTATGGTCTTCTAAGATTAGTGTGTAAACATTCTCTTGCGTATGGGCAGAAAGAATAAAATCTTCCTTGGAATTGTGTACTAGGCACTTTTTATTCCCAAAATTCACAAGGTAACCTTCATCACATAATTTTCTTATGCTAATGAGGTTTTTATTAAGACCCTTAACAAATAAAACCTTTGAAATCAATGTTTTTTCATGAAGAGGAATTTTACCTATACCAATAATTTCTCCCTAAGCATTATCTCTGAAAGTTACTTTTCATCCTTTCGTCTGGATAATCTTCTCAAAATAATTTTTGTTACCATTCATATGTCGGGAACATCCACTATCCATGTACCAATTATTTCAATTGTTATCTTCTCTATTTTTCTGAAAATAAGAAAAATTTAGGTTTTCGGAATCCAGACTTGCTAGGATATGAAATTCTCAGAAAGAAAAATTTTAGGCTACCACATCTTTTTAGAAAAAGAGGCTTTATCAAACCCTAAAGACTCAGTTTTGTTGAAGGAACAATTTTTTTCCATGTCTCTACCACACTGACACTTAGTATAGAATAGATCACTTTGAGGAAGAAAATAATTATTACTAAAAATCATTTTAGAACCAGAAAAACCAAAAACAAAACTATTTCTTAGAGGTTGGACTTGAGAATACATTTTCTCAAAATTTTCCTTACCTAAGGTAAAGTTTTACAAACACTTCCTCATGGAAAATATTTTTGGATTTTAGTTTGATAACCATTTTCATGTCTTCTAAAACATTTGATTTGGAAATAGAGCAAGGTTCAAAAACATTTTTCTTAGAAATTACGTTTTCTAGATCTTTAGAAAGTTTATTCTTATCATAATTTACTTCCTCAAGATTTTTTGAAATATTTTCAAAATCAACATTTTTTATCAAGATATTTAGAAAGATCTGATATTTCCTTAGTAAGAATATTATTCATAGATTTTTCTTTGTCATTTTTTTCATGAGTTTTGATTTCTCAATCTCAAAGAGTTTTGAAAACCTTGAAACTTCTTCATAGGAAGGTAAAGTATTGTCTTCATGAAAAGAAGATTCTTCATCTGAAGAGTTATAATATTTATCATTATTATAATTTTCATTCAAAGAAACATTGGTAATTGATTCATCATTGTGTACCTTAGCCATCAAACAATGATTTTCAATTTGTATTTTGGATATTATACCAATATTCCTCTGTCTAGAAGATTCATAATCCAAAGATTCATCTGAAGAGTCACCACCACTGGAACTCCAGGTTTCATTATCTTTCAAGACTTTCTTAGCTTTATCCTTGTAATACTTATTTATGTTTCTCTCATAATTCTTTTCCTTTATTTCATTTATCTTGATCATAGAACAATCAGGTCTTATATATCCATTTCGCTTTCTTTCATAACATCTAACATATGAATCTTTCTTATCTTTCCTTTATTTCTTCTTATATCTGGATTGAAAGTCCCTCTATCCAGGTATCTTGTTCATTATTTGAGCAAGATTTTATAATTCATTCTCAGAGGGTTCACTTCCACTAGATTTGGATTGAATAACAACCTTCTTAGATTTGGATCTGGTAATTCTTTCAGGAGTATTAGCTTTTAAATGATTAGAATTTGTAGTGAAAGCAACAATTACATTCCCATTCTTCTTCTTAACATTATCAGCATCTCTCTTCATTCTAGTCTCATGCTAAAGAAGAGTTCCAAATATTTCATCAAGTGAAATCTGAGTAACCTTTTTGTTCTCATCTATAGTTATCCTCTTGGATTCCCATTCATTGGGCATGATTAATAGGATCTTATCAACATGAGATTCATCATCTAATTCTTTCTCACAAATGGATTGTAAACTATTCACAATAGTCACGAATCATTGTTTCACTTAAATATGGATTATTTATAAGGAATGTTAAAGCCATGGTATTTGGCTTTGAGCATTGATCTACTAGTTTCAATTACTTTGGAAGTTCCAAAGTGAGTAACTTCTAGTTTCTTCCAAATACAATTTTCTACTTCCCAAGATGAAATTTGGCTATATATATTTCTAGTCAGGGAGAAAATCAAAGTATTGTTTACCATATAATTCAGTTGATATTCATTCTTTTATTGATTGGTGAAGGTACTAACTTCTTTGTCAGGGATTTTATATCCTCCAGTAAGCATAACAAAATTATCAACAGCAGTATTGATAATGAATGTCTTCATACGATCTCTCCAATATTAATAATCATTTCCATAAAAATAATTGGTCTAGTAGGATTGAGATTGTCTATGGAACCAACATTGATTCCTGCCATCTTATAGAAAAATATTTCAACATTCCTTTGTAAATTTTAAAGATGGTTATGTTTAACAAGGATAAACAAGGTAATTCACAAAACCTCTAGTTTAATACAATTTCTTGATTCCAGAAATATGATTCTGAGAAAGTGATTCTGGAATAAATGGTTCCGAAAATGAATCTTAATGAAATTTTACAATAATGAAGATTCTACATTAAAGTATATAGAATCTAACTAAATCAGAGTACAAGTATAAGGAAGTGTAAGATAGTTATACTTTCCTCAATAATACCAATATAGAAGAAAACATGTAACAAAACAAGTAACAAGTAGTAAATATTTTAACCCAAATACACTAGAAAACTTGTAACAAAGATCAGAGTATGTCTTGCTATCCCCACAAGCCCTCAACTTCAAGGTAGTCGGAACCTCTGTCTTTTTCAGCAAGGAAGCCCTCAACTTCAAGGAAGTCAGCACCTCTATCTTCCTATCCCTAGAATCCCTCGATTTTACACAGCAACAAACAGAGTCTTATAAAGAAAATCTGAACAAGAAGCTCATTACACACAAATCAACAAAACCTCTCTCTCTAGAAATAACTTCAGCAGCATGTAATCTCTAGATTGATCAACTTGTTGTTAGCTCTTTAAAATGATCTACTATTTATAGGCACAACTTCAACGATCATCTAAAAAGTCATATTTTTTCCATGAATTTTGTAGGGACCTGTATACATGTCACTCAAACAACGGTTAGTTAGTAAGTGAATGCATGCCATTGTTTTATAACCAAAAAAGTGTACGTAAAAATATGGTTACATAACTAAAATCCAATATTCGAAATGTAAGAAATTAATGTTCGGAGTCTAAACAAAATTGAATTAGGAGTCAATAATATAAGGATATTTAGATTCTGTTTTTTAGGAATTTGGAACCTGAACTCTATAGAATTCTAGTGTCAGAATTTCAAGGAAATTTGAAATCTAGATTCACAAGAATTCAGAACCAGAACTTACAATGTTCGGAGTCAGAGTTCACAGGAATTCAGAGTCAGAACTCATAAAAGATCGGAGTCTAAATTCAGAGAACTCGGAGTTAGAACTTATAAATGTTCGTAACCTGAATTCGTATTCAGAATTCAGAGTCATAACTCACAAAAGTTTGGAGTTTGAATTAATAAATCTCAGATTCATAACATAGAAGAGTTCGTAACAATAATTTGTAATCAAAATTCAGAGTGAAAACTCAGAAGAGTTCATAAACAAAATTTGTAATCAGAATTCGGAGTCAGAACTTAGAAGAGTTCGTAACCAAAAATTTTTAATCAGAATTCTGAGAATTCAGATCCTAAAATAGAATGTTTCATATCTAGGTAATTATAGGAATCTAAGGTTTTGGTTTCAAACCAAATTTTACACTTAGAAAAATTATCACATGAACAATGAAAACAAGATAAGGATAAATTTCCTTAGGGAGGGAAATTTTTCCTTATAGAATTAAAACATAGGGTAAAAATAGATTTTTCTTTGAGATAAGGTGCTTGTGATATTAAAAACAAGAAGGAATTAGGATTTCATAAGGAAACCTTATTGACTAAAAAATCTCCCCTATGTATGAAGGAATGGAAAATTCATAAGGAAAACCTTATTGACTCAACATAAAGGGTCTATGGAGTTTAAACAGTTATAATGATTTTTTAGTTTTATTGGGTTATAGGGGTTTTTTATGTTTTTAGGGTTTATTAGGGGTTTTTTATTCATATAGATTTTTAGGTTTCATAGGGATTTTGAAGATTTTTAGGGTTATTTAAAATTTTTAGGGGCTTTTAGGGATTTTATCATTTTAAGGGTTTCTAGGTTTTTATGATTTTCTTATGGTTATCATGGTTTTTAGGAATTTTATGTATTTTTAGAATTTGTATGGTTTTGATTGTTTTTAAGGATTTTTAGGCTTTTTAGTGTTTTTCTGGGTTATTATGGATTTTATTGGCTTTTTCATTTTTAGGGTTTTTTTGGGTTTTTTGTGTTTAAAGGGCTTTTAGTGTTCTTGAAAATTTTAGGGGGTTAAAGAATTTTTATAGTTTTTTGTGTTTTTTATTGTTTTTTATGAGTTTATATAGTTCTAAATTTTTAGGGGTTTCTATGGTTTTTAGGTTGTTTTAGTGTTTTTAGAGTCATTTGAGGATTTTTTGTTTTTTAGAGATTTTTAGGGTTTTTATGGGTTTTTATTGTTTTTATTTTTCTAAGGTTATCATAGGTTTTTCATTTTTTTAATTATTTTTATGTTTTTATAGATTTTTAGGGATTTTTTAGGATTATAATGGGTTTTTAGAATTTTTTGGGAATTTGATGGTTTTTTGGGTTTTTAGGTGTTTTACGGTTTTAGTTTTTTAGGGTTTTAGGGGGTTTAAGTGTTTATAGGTTTTTATAGGAGTTTTTAATGTTTTTATTGGGGTTTTATATTATTTCTGATTTTTTGGGATTTATAGGATTTTTATCATTTTTTGGGTTTTTAGGGATTTTGAGAGTTTTTATGTTTTTTTGGGTTTAAGGTTTTTTGAGTTTTTTTTTTGTATTTTTAAGGTTTTAATGATTTTTTAATGGTATTAGGGGTTCATAGGGTTTTCATTTTTTTCATTTTTTTACTGATTATTATGGGTTTTTTCAATTTTTTAATGTTTTATAAGTTTTTATGCGGTTTAGGGGTTTTTATGGGTTTTTCGGTCTTTTATGGTTTTATAATTTTTAATTTTTTATATTTTTAAGTGTTTTTAGGTTTATAATATTCTCTTAATTATTTTAGGGTTTTTTATGTTATTAGGTATTTTTATGTATTTTTTAGGATTTTATGGTTTTTAGGGTTTTTTGGATATTTTGGTGGTGTAAGGATTTTTTATTTTTTTGTGGTTTTATCCTTTTTAAGGTTTTAGGTTTTTAAGTGTTTTATAGTTTTTATGGTTTTCTTAGGTTTTTTCAGGGTTTCTAAATTTTATGGGATTTTAAGAGTTTTTTGGATTTTTATTATTTCTTAGTGTTTTTAGATATTTGGAGCATTTTAGGGTTTCTAGCTTTATTTAGTGTTTTTAAGTTTTTTAATGTATTTTTATTTTTATGTTTTTTTTGAGTTTTTTGGGGGTTTATGGATTTTTGGATGTTTTAGTTTTTTTGGGGTGTAAAGGGTTTTTAGAAATTTTAGTGGGTTTTTTTGGTTTTTATGGATTTTAGGTTTGTTTTGTTTTTATAGGGGTTTGTGGTGTTTATGGGTTTTAGTTACTTTTAGGGTTGCTAGTGTTTTATCATTTTTAGGGGTTTTATGTTTTTTGGTTTTTAAGTATTTCTCAGGCGTTTTCATGTTTTTCAAGGTTTTCCATGATTTTTATTGTTTTTATGTTTTTATGGATTTTTAGGGATTTTTTTGAATTTTTTGGGTTTTTTTTGGTTTTCAGGTATTTAAGAGGTTTTAATGGTTTAAGTTTATTATCGTTTTTTGGATTTTTAAGGCCTTAAGTGTTTTTATTTTTTTATGTTTTTCTTTTGGGAAAGGAATATTCGAGGGTCGGGCTATTCCCCCCCCCCCCCCCAATTTTATTAGAAAATGTTTTTCTTATGAGTTTTCAGGGTTTCTACGAGTTTTTTACTTTTTAAGGATTTTTAACACTTTTAAGGATTTTTAACATATTTTGGGATTTTTATGTTTTTTAGTGTTTTCTTGGATTTTTAGGGTTTTTAGGCATTTTATAGATTTTTGGGTTATTTTTATTTTTTGTATTTTTTTTTGTTTTTATTTTTTTTATAGGTTTTTAATGTTTTAGTGGTTTAAAGGGTTTTTAGAGTTTTTAGTGGTTTTTGGGTATTTTTGGGTTTTGGGGGTTTTATGGGACTTTATGGTTTTATGGGGTTTTATGGTATTTAGGGTTTTTAATGGTTTTTTCGGTTTTTAGGGACGTTAAGTGTTTTTATGTTTTTGAAATTTTCTTAAAACTTTTCATGGTTTTAGGGTTTTTAATTTTTTTTAATTTTTTGGGATTCTATGGAAATTTTATTGGTTTTAGGGATTTTATAAATTTTGAAGATTTTATGGTTTTTCATGGATTTTTGTGTTTTTTGGTATTTTTAGGTGTTTTATATGTTTTATGTTTTTTATTGTTTTCTTAGGGGTTTCCATGGATTTTAGGGTTTATTAAGGTTTTGGAGATTTTATAGATTTTTATAATTTATATTGTTTTTAGGGTTTTTAGGGATTTTTTGGGGTTTGGGGGGGGGGGGTTGTAAGGTTTTAATTATTTTTTAGTTGTTTACAGTTTTATGGTTTTCTAGTGTTTTTTAATGTATTTATGGTTTTGAAGGATTTATTGATCATTTCAAGGAAAATAGTGTGAAATATATAAATGAATTATTTGAAGTACAATGAAATCACCCAAATGGTGAACCAAATGGACAGATTTCCACTAAAAATAGAAAGAATTAAAATGGGCTTGAGAAATATCCTGATTCCCAAACAACCATAATCTGGAAAAGAGGCCCGAGAAACCACAGAAATAACATCGATGCCATTATCTGAAAAAACGGCTCAAGAAACCTAGTGAAGTCAAAAAAAAACATTGTCTGGAAAAAGGATCAAGAAACCTCAAGAAGATGATCCAAACCACCACCAGGATGATTAATCCAGAACCTTGTGAATCCCATAAAACCAATGCCTTAAAAATGCCTAAGAATCCCCTTGAATCCCAAAAAACCCAACAACCATCTCCTAACTCCTTCACTAGCTCAATAAACAAATAATAACACAACTAATTCTCATCCAACACCCAGTTCCCACTACAAAAAATGAATTCCAACATAAAAAAGATCCAACTCCCTTCTCCCATAACATGCTCCTAGAATTAACATATCCCGAAATACTAAAAATAACCCAGTAACACCTCGAACCCCTCAATATCTCCAAGAACCCTGCATAAATGTCCCACCACCAACATCTCCCAACAACTTCCATCACCCGTCTTTAATTCCAGCATAACATCCAGCATCCACAACATGTCCATCACCCTATAAAATCTCTCATCATAGTTTCCAACAGTCTTATTCCTAGATCCAATAGAAAACAATTTTAAGAAGATAACCACAACAAGTCATCCATACCACCCTGATTCCAGCACCCAAAAGCAGCCCCAAAAACAAACAGCTCCCATCTCCTAGTATTAATCTAGCAACCAATGTCTAATGCACCAACCCATACACCAGTTAAAAAACTAATATCCCCCCAACTAAAATTTAGTAAAAATGACCATAAACATTGTACCCACCAACAAAAATACTCCCATCCAAATCCATATCAACCAACACCCCACAGGGAGCAAGTAAACTCCTCTAAACAGACAAAATATCATGTAGAAATCAACAAAATAACCTGCACCAGCCTAACTGATTAACAACCCACATAAAAAACCATGAACCCACACAGAAAACAAACATGGAAGAACCTCCCTATAGTAACTGAAGTTCCATTCCTAACCCATCCTAGAATCAACCACAAAACCATCCTTTACTCCCCATAGTGTTAACAACCAACAAATAAAGAAATATAAGATATAAGAGGCCGACAATAGACCCCACGGGAAATGACTTTTTAGTTAAAAACTATAACCATAAAGGAGGAAATGATTTTATCTGATGATTCATATCCTAGTGGGATTGGGATCATCAATGAACAACAAACCCCACATCGATAGAAGGTAGAAATCAGGTTAATCAGACATGACCACCAACACCTACAACACTAGGATTCCTTGAAGAAAGTACACTTCCTGTCATGAAAGAGACCTACAACTGATGATGAAAGAAAATTCATCATCAAAATAACCCACTATCAATAACCAAAAGAAAAACCAACTATCACCACCATCGATGAGAGAATTGAATATGATGACCCTCTCAATACGAGAGATACTCACAAGCCACATAGGTGAGAAACACTACCTTCCTTGAACACATGAGGCTTGCTTCAATAGCCACTAAATCCATTGAGAAATAATACCCTAACACTAGGAAATAGGCACGAAGACTGATCCCAGTGAATGGAAACAACAAGGACCCATTGATACATGTGACATCTACCAAGAACCCCCAATAAGACAAAAATAATCTATCATGCAGAAGAATATAGCACCAATAATAAATACACACTCAAAATGATTTCCCACATTCCACAAAGGAACCCAAACCATGAAGATGCTCACCAAGATGCAAGACTAAAATAGAAAAATAGGTTGGTAATGACAATGACTTCACCCCACACTGAATAGTTGTTGATGACCATGACTACACTAGGGACTAAGGCTGGCAGCTCAAGTGTGAGCTTTAGGAAAAGAACAATTCTCCCAATGCACTATAAGATGGATGAAATGATTTCAGATCATAAGGCCCAACCCATCCATCACTGAGAAAAACCAACCAAAACCACCCTAATAATGGACTCTTTATAACGGTAAAGGTAGCTCCTCCACCAACACAATAGAAGACCAATGGATTGACATCCAAAAGAAGGCCGAAAGTCATAACCTGGAACGAGAACATTAATGGTGAATAAGAAGATCCCTTGAAACAACAATCATGACCTCCATGAATTCCACCTGGAAACATTACGGACCAAATCTGTAGCACCAGTACCTATCAAAATAGACAACAACCCACTAGAAACATTTGATAAAGAGAATAGAACCTACCAAGAGAACCTGTTTCCAAGACACGGTTAAAAATACCCTATGAGAAAGGATATCCTGAGAGCTTGAAGAGTTCAATTAGTATCGCTAAAAAATATCTTCGATAAGGGTTTTTTATATTTTTTAGTGGTTTTAGGGTTTTTTATAGTTTTTAGGATTTTTATGGTTTATAGGGATTTTTATGGTTTTAGAGGTTTATTTAATTTTTAGGGGTTTTATGGTTTTAAATGTTTTTTTGGGTATTTATAATTTTTTAGGGGTTTAATGTGTTTATAGTTTTTCTTATTGGTTTTTATAGATTTTATAGTTTTTAAAATATTTAGGGATTTTTATGTTATTTTTGATTTTAGGGATATTGAGGGGTTTTGTGGGTTTTTAGGTATTTTACGAGTTTTTAGGGTTTTTAAAATTCATTCATTTTTAGGTGTTTTATGTGTTTTTTTGGTTTTTTAGGTTCTCTTCAGGGTTTTTAGGGTTTTTAGGGTTCTTTAAATTTTTAGGGATTTAAAAGACTCTAGGATTTTTAGGATTTTTTAGTGGTTCAATGAATTTTAAGGGGTTTTAGAATTATTGGGGGTTATAAATTTATTTATATTTTTAGAAATTTCGTGGGTGTTTAAGGTTTTTAGTGAGTTTAAATTTTTAGATTGTTTAGGATTTGTTTTGGGGTTTTAGTGTTTTTAGGGATTTTTAGGCATTCGGGTGGTTTTTTGTTTTAGAGATTTTACAGGTTTTATTGTATCTTTAGTGTTTTGTTGAGTTTTTTGGGGTTTTTATGGATTCTTAGAGTTATCTAAATGTTTTTAAATATTTAAATGGATTTTATAGTTTTAAGGATATTTAGGGTTTTATGGGTTTTTTAATTTTTTTAACGTTTAATGGGGTTTTTTGGTTTTCATGGGTTTTTATGGTCTTTTATGGTTTTTAGGGTTTTTAGACTTTTTAGGTTTTTTGGGAGTTTTAAATTTTATAATTTATTAAGATTTTCTGAGGGATTATCATGGTTTTAGGGTTTTTATGTATTTGTATATTTTTCGTGATCTTTTAGGATTTTTACGAGATTTTAGAGCTTTTATTGATTTTGAGGATTTTTAGTGTCTTTTAGGGATTTTCAGGATTTTAGTGTTTTTTTTTCATTTTTTGGGGATTTAACTTTTCTTAAATTTTTATGGTTTTATCATGGGTTTTCAGGGATTTTAGGGGTTTTTTGTTTTAGTGATTTTAGGGCATCATTATAATTTTTTTTGGGTTTTATGGGTTTTTATGTTTTTGGGGTTTTTCAAAATTTATAGGTTTTTTAGGTTTTTTAGAATTTTTTTACATTTTAGGGTATTTTTATGGTTTTCTGTAGTTTTTAGGGCTTTTCAAAGTCTTCATGGGTTTTTAGCGTTTTAGGAATTTTTACGGTTTTATAATTTTTAGGTTTTTTAGAAGTTTTAATAATTTATAGGTATTCATGGTTTTCATTGGGTTTTTACTAATTTTAGGCCTATTTATGTTTTAGTTGATTTTATGGTTTTTTAGAATCTTATAGATTTTTAGGATTTTTATGGATTTTGAGGGTTTTTATGGTTTTATGGATTTTTTATATTTTAAGGGTTTTTTAGTTTTTTATGGTTTTAAAGGGGTTTTAAAAAGTGTTAAAATTTTTTGGTGTTTAAATTGTTTTTATAGTATTTAATAATTTTTTGGGTTGTGTATGGTTTTTAAAGTTTTTTAGGGTTTTAAGGTTCCTTTAGGAATTTTTAGGGTTTTTAATGTTTTTTAGGATTTGGAGGATTTTATGTGTCTTTGGTTGTTAATGTTTTCCATGTTTTTATGGTTTTTACCATTTTATGTAATTTAATTATCGTTTTGGATTTTATGATCTATCTTGTTTTTTAGGATTTCAGTATTTTGAGGGTTTTTATCATTTGTATATTTTTTATGGTTTTGTGGGGTTTTGATATTATTAGTTATTATGGATTTATGAGGGGTTCTAATGGTTTTAGTTTTTTTTAAGATTTTAATAATTTTTAGGACATATTTAGTATTTTTATGATTTTTAGGGATTTTTTTTTTGATTTTAAGGGTTTTTAGGGTTTTTACGGGTTTTAGGGTTTTATGGGTTTTTTTATTAATGTTTTTTTGAGTTTTTTGGGATGTAATTTTTTTTAATTTTTAACATTTTGGGGGTTTAAAGCGTTTTTACTAGTTTTTTGGGGTATAATATTTTTTTAATGTTTTTAGTGGTTTTTATAGTTTTTAGGGGTTTTAGGGATTTTAGGGTCTTTTAGGATTTTTTGGGTTTCTAGAATTATTTTAATTTCTTAGGGGATATAAGTTTTTTTAGGATTTTATGTTTTTCTTATGGTTTTTTAGGGATTTTAGGGGTTTTATTTTTTTAGTGATTTTTAAGGATTCTTTAAGATATTTATTGGTTTTTCAGTCATTAGGGATTTTAAGGTATTTAGAGTTTTAGGGTTTTTAGTTTTTTTAGAGTTTTAAGAGTTTTCAGTTTTTTAGGGGTTGTATATGTTTTTAGGTTTCAATGAATTTCTTATGTTTTTTAGAGTTTTTGTTTTTTTACGATTTTAGATATTTTAGTGCTAATTTAGTATTTTTATGAGTGTTTAGGGATTTTCAAGATTTTTTTGGCTTCTAGGATTTTAAGAGGTGTAATAGGTCTTTTGGGTTTTATTATTTTTATCATTTTATATTTTTTAACTTTTTTGGGGGTTTAAAGGGGTATTAGTTTTTTTAGTTTGTTTTTAGAGGTTTTATGAAATTTTATTGGTTTTACGTATTTTAGGGGTCTTATGGTTTTTAGGTATTTTTAGGGTATTTTGTGTCCTTTTATGGTTTTTATCATTTTTATGATATTTAGGGATTTTAAGATTTTTAAAGTAATTATGTTTTTATTATTGGTTTTTAATGTTTTTAGAGGTTTTATATTTTTATATATCTTTAGTTTTTAAGGTATTTGGGTATTTGGATGTTTTTGGAGGTTATAGGGTTTTATGGTTTTTAGGTTTTTAGCATTATTTGGTATTTTAGGGGTTTATTGTTTTTTAGGTTTTTAAGGTTTTCATATGGTTTTTGTGGGGTTTATATTTTTTTATGTTATTAGGGATTTTTAATTATTTTTGACGATTTTTATGGTTGTTTTGGGTTTTTAAGGATCTTGAGGGATTTATGGTTTTTTCTTGGTTCGGTGTGGGTTTTTTGGTTTTTTGGTGCTTGGGTTTTAAGGGTTTTTGAATTTTTTTTATGGTTATAAGGTTTTTCATAATTTTTAAACCATTTTAGTGGTCTAAAAGGTTTTATAGTTTTAAGGGTTTGTTGAGATTTATGGGTTACTAGTGGTTTTTATGTTTTTTGGGGCTTTAATGGTTTTTAGGGTTTTTATCGGTCTTATGTGTTTTAGAGTTTTAACAATTTCTTATGGTTATTCTATGTTCTTCTGTATTTTTATGTTTTTAGCGATTTGTAGTGATTTTTAGTATTTTTATGGTTTTGGGGGGTTTTAGGGATTTTGTGGTGTTTAGGGTTTTTTTAGGGAATTAGGATTTTTTAGGGTTTTTATCAATTTTTTTTGTTTATTATGGGTATTAAGTGTTTTTAATTTTTTTATGGTTTTATTTTGGGTTTTCTCTGGTTGTATGGTTATTTAATTTTTTTATGTAATTTTGGGGATTTTCAGTTTTTATGGGTCTTTAAGGATTTTGACAGATTTTTTGTTTTTATGGTCTTTTGGGTTTTTATGTTTTTTGGGTTTATATAATTTCTTTAGTTTTTTTAGTTTTTATTTTTTTATTATTTTAAACTTTTTACAAGTTACAAGGTATTTTATAAATATTAATGGTATTTATGGATTTTAGGGGGTTTAGTATATTTTAATGTTTTTGTGGTTTTATGCTTTTTAGGGATTTTTAGGGACTTTTTATACTTTTTTACATTTTTATATTTTTAGGTGTTTAAAGTTGTTTAGGTTTGTTTTTAAGGTTTTATAAGAGTTTTCCTGGGTTTTTAAGGTTTTAGGGTTTTTAATGTTTTTAGGGATTTTTAGGGATTTTTTGGATTTTTTGGTGTTTTAGGATTTTTTTGGGATTTTGAGTGTTTGGGGAGTTTTTTGGGTTTTTTTGAGTTTTTTTTTGTGTTTTGGGGATCTGAAGTGTTTTTAGGTTTTAAAGGTTCTCTTAGGGGTTTTCGGGGTTTTAAAGGTTTTGTATATTATTAGTGATATTTAAGGCTTTTTAATATTTTCTAAATTTTAGGGCTTTTAAGGATTGTTAGGGTTTTTATGGTTTTTACTGTTTTCTTGCCTGTTTTTGTTTTTATATGTTTTAATTGTTTTTAGGTATTTAATTTTTTCTTATGTACTTTCTGTATTTTTGGGGGTTTTCACGTTATTTTTGATCGAAAGTATTTTTTAGTATTTTAAAGTCTTTTTAAGGGTTTTATGGATGTTGAGGGTTTTTACGAGATTTTATTGCTATTTAGGTTTAAATTTTTTAGTTATTTCAGGTATTTAAGTGATTTATGTATTTACGTTTTTCTTATGTTTTTTCAAATTTTTAGGTGTATTTACATTTTTTATGTATTTTTAGGATTTTTTGTATTTTTATGGATATTTTGGGAAATTTAGGGCTTTTAGGATTTTTAGGATTTTTAAGGATCTTGTGGTATTCATTTTTTAGAGTTTTTTTGGTTTTTTTTCTGTTTTTAAGATTTTTTAGAGTTTTTAATGATTTTAGGTTTTAAATTTTTTTATATTTTTAATGGAATTATAGGGGTTTTTTGGTTTTTTGAATTTTTAATGTTTTTGGGATTTTTATTTTTTAGGGGTTATTCAGTATTATTAGGTGATTTATCATTTTATAATTTTTATTATTTTCGTGTTTTTATTTTTTTTTAGGTTTTTATGGTTCTGTTTTTGTTTTTTAGGGTTTTAATGGTTATTATGTTTTTAGGGATTTTTAAGGATTTATAGGAGTTTTATGGTTTTAGGGATTTTAGGGATTTTGAGGGTTGTTATGGTATCTAGTGTGCTTGGGGGTTTTAGGGTTTTACCATTTTTTAGGTTTTACCATTTTTTAGGGTGTTAGGGGTTTTATGTGATTATAGGATTTTATGGTTTTCTTTGGGGTTTTCATGGTTTTTAGGGTTTTTTTTACATTTTTTGGGATTTTCATGGATTTTTTAGAATTTTTATATTTTTATGGATTTTAAGGGTTTTTATGGTTTTTATATTTTTTAGATATTTAACTGGTTTTAAGTGTTTGGATGTTTTTAAGGTTTCTTGAGGGGGTTTTTAGGGTTTTTAGGTTTTTTTCGAATATTAGGGATTTTTATGGCCTTTTTAGGATTTTATGGTTATTTTGTTTTTATGAATATTAAGGGTTTTTACGATTGTTGGGGTATTTAGGGCTTTATTGTTTTTTGATTTTTATGGTTTTGAGAGTTTTTTTTGGGTTTTATGTTTTTTAGTTTTTTTAATTTTTTGGGGTTTTGAATGGTTTTTAGATTTTTTTAGTTTTCATGTATTTATGTGTTTTAGGGTTTTTAGGGTTTTGGGGTTTTTTGTCATTAGGAGGTTTTAGTGACTTTTGGGGATTTTAGTGTTTTTAATGTTTTAAGGATTTTAGGGATTTTATGTGTGTTTCTATTTTTAAGGTTTTTGTTGTTTTAATGATTTTTATGTTTTTAGGGATTTTTTTGAATTTTTCTATGTTTTTTGATCTTTTGGGATTTTGAGTGGTTTAACAGTGTTTAGGTTATTTATCATTTTTAGGTTTTTAGGGGTTTTAGGTGTTTTTAGGATTTTATGTTTCCCATAGTTTTTTAAAATTTTTAGGGTTTTTTCAATTTTAAGGGATTTTTGGGGCTTCTTCAGGGGTTTTATTTTTTGGGGGGTTTTATGGATATTTATTTTAAATAGCCCAGTCTAGCTCACAATCATGATATTGTCTAATTTGGGCCAAGATCGCACATTTTTTCCCTAGCATCTGGCCCTCAGGCATCCCCCAGGAAAAGGCCTCATGATGGGAGAGGTATCCACACCATCTTATAATGTGGGGCTTCGTTCTCCTCCTCCTTCAATGTGGGATTGTCAAAATCTACCCCCCCCCCCAGAAGGGCCCAACATTCTAGTTAGAATATCAAATGGTCATTGGCTATAATACCCTTTGTAATGGCCCAGCCCATCCCACAATCATGATATTGTCTGCTTTGGGCCTAGCATGCACGATTTATCATTCCTTGTGCTCTGGTCTAAAGGCATCCCTTAGGAAAAGGCCTCATCATGGGAGAGGTATCCTCACAATCTTATAAATTGGTGCTTCTTGTTTCTCATCATGATAGGAGAAATTTCATAGGGATTTTAGGGTTTAATGGGTTTAATGGGATTTTTTGGGTTTTTGTGCCTTTTTTGTTTTCAATATTTTTATTGTTTTTACGATTGTAGAGGTTAAAAGGGTTTAAGGATTTTTTAGTGGTCTTTAGTGTTTTTATGGGTTTTATGAATTTTTATGGTTTTGGGGGGTTTTTATGGTTTTAGGGGGTTTTAGGGTTCTTACGGTATGTTATGGGTTTTTGGGTCTCTAGCGTTTTTAGGTTTTTTAGGGGTATTAAGTGTTTTTTTAAGGTTTGATTTTTGTTTTTCTGGGATTTTGAATTATTAACATTATTAGTGATTTTTTGGGAATTTTAAGAGTTTTACTAGTGTTAGGGTTTTTTGGATTTTGAGGGGTTATATATATATTTTTAGGGTTTTAGTATTCTTAGGGTAGTTAGTGTTTTTAGGTTTTTAGCGGTTTTAAATGTTTTTATTTTTTTTCTTTTGGGATTTCATGTTTTTTAGTTTTTTTTAATTTTTTTTGGATTTTTGGGGTTTTTAAGAGTTTTAATGGTGTTTAGGGGTTTTATGGATTGTGAGGGGTTTATGGGTTTTTTCTATAGGTTTTAACATTTTTTGTGTTTTGAAGGATTTTTATGGTCTTTAGAGTTGTCAGAAATTTTTTGTAGATTAAAGGGTTTCTAAAGTTTTAATGTGTTCTTAGGTTTTTATGGGGTATTAGGGATTTTTATGGTTTTATGTATTTTAGGTATTTAGGTTCTTTTAGGTTTTTAGGGGTTTTAGTGTTTTTTAGTTTTTTATGTATTTTATGTGCTTGTAGGTTTTTATGGATTTATTAGGGGTTTTCTGGGTTATTAGGGTTTTTTATGTTTTTAGGTATTTTAGTTATTTTTAAGGATTTTTATGCTTTTTGGTTTTTAGTGATTTTGAGGGTATTTAGTGGTTTTAGAGTTTTTATGGTTTTTAGAAATTTCAGGGTTTTAGGGGGTTAAAGTGTTTTTAGGTATTTAAGGTTTTCATAGTGTTTTTAGGTGTTTCATTGTTTTTCATTGTTTTTTGGATTTTTAGGGATATTTTTTACTTTTATAGTTTACTAGGTTTGTTAGGTTTTTAGCGATTTTGAGGGTTTTTTTGGATTTTTGGTTTTTTGATTTTTTGGGTTTTCTATATTTTTATTTTGATTTTTTTAAAATTTTAAGGTTTTTTGGATTTTTATAAAAAATTTAAGGGTTATAAGGGAAATATATTTTTTTTTTGTGTTTTTAAGTGTTTTATGGGTTTTATGTTTTTTTAATGATTAAGGTGTTTTTATGTTTTTAGGGGTTTTAGGGGATTGTAGTTTTATTTTAGGATTGTTAGGGGTTATTAATTTTTAGTGATGTTTTTAGTTTTGTGTTTTCATATATTTTTAAGGATATCTTATGTTTTTTTTGGGTTTTTACGTTTTATTGTTTTTCATGGTTTTTTTGGATTTTTAAGTTTTTTTTGGTTTTTTAAGATTTCTAGGGATTTTTGGGGTTTTAGGGGTTGTTTGGGTTTTTAGTTTTTTTAACTTCCTTATATTTATATGGGTTTCATGTAAGTGTTTCTTAGTGGTTTTCATGGTTTTTGGGTTTTTTAATTATTATTGATTTTTAGATCTTTTTTTAGGATTTTTATGGTTTTATGGATTTATTTGTTTTTTTTTTGTGTTTTTAATAATTTTTATTATAATAATGGTTTTAATTTTTGTTTATGGTTTTCCAAGGGGTTTTCAAATTTTTTATGATTTTAATGTCTTTATAAATTTTTAGGGTTTTTAATATTTATAGATTTTCCTAGATTATTAGTGATTTTGTGGGTTTTTAGGAATTTTTGGGGGTTTTAGGGGTTTTTTTGTTTTTTCTGTTTCAAGGGTTGTTTTTGAATTTTTATAGGGTTTTAATGTTTTTTTATTTTTTAATGTTTATTGTGTTTTTAAGGGTTCTTATAATTTTTAGTGTATTTTTAGGTTTTGTATTGTTTTAGTGTTTTTATGGTTTTTAGTGGTTTTTAATGTATTTGGGGGTTTTAGGTTTTCATGATATTTTTATGGTTTTATGGGTTTTTATAATTTTTTAGGTTTTGGGGGGTTTTAGGTGTGCTTAGGTTTTTACAGTATTCTTAGGGGGGTTCAGGGTATTTTACATGTTTATAGATTTTTTGTGATTTTTTGTATTTTTCTAGTATTAGGGTTTAGAGGTATTTTGAGGGTTCTTGGTTGTAATATACTTTTATGGGTTTAGTGGTTTTCATGTTTTCAGAGTTTTTATTTTTTTTATTTTTTTATGGATCTCTTACTATTTTTATAGTTTTTTCTGTTTTTATTCATTTTTTGGGTTTTTTAGGATTTTTATGGTTTTTAGGGTTATAAGGATTTTTAGGGTTTTTTATGGATTTTTAGAAATTTTTATTATTTTTTGTGTTTTTGGGGATTATAAGTGATTTTCGGTTTTAATGGTTTTTTAGTTTTTTCAAGGTTTTTAGTGTTTTCTTAGTTTCTAGGGATTTTTAAGGCTTCTCTAAGTTTTTAATATTTTTTAACATTTTTTGAGATTTTGATAGCTTTTTTCATTTTTTTTATGGGTTTTTATGGATTGCGGGTGGGGATGTAATTTTGTGTTTTTAAGGATTTTAGTGTTTTTATGATTTTTATCGGTTTAAAGGGTTTTTAAAGTTTTTAGTGGTTTTTTGGATTTTTTTTCGTTTTTCAGGGTTTTTATCGTTTTTGGTTTTCATAGTTTAGGTGTTTTTATGGTTTTCCGGGTTTAGGGTCATTAGAGTTTTTAGGGTTTTTATAATTTTTTAGGTTTTAAAGTGGTTTTAGTGGTTTTAGTTTATTAATATTTTCTTACGGGTTTTCAATATTTTAATGGTTTTTAACAATTTTTAGGAATTTTTTTGGATTTCTTTTCAAATTTTTATGGGTTTTTAGTTTAGTTATTAATTTTGTAGGGTTTTAGGGGTTTTTAGTTATTTTATTCTTTGGAGTTTTTAGGTTTTATGTGTTTTTATTTTTTTAATAATTTCCTAGGGGTTTTCATCGTTTATAGAGTTTTTATGTTTTTAGGGTTTTTTAGTGCTCTTTTAAGATTTTTATGGTATTTAGGTCTTTTAGGGATTCTGATGAGTTTTAGGGGGTTTTAGGGTTTTTATGTTTTTTTGGGTTATTATTTTTTTATTGTAAAGCGTTTTTATGGTTTTTAAAGCTTTTAACATTTCTAGGGGTTTAAGGATTTTTAATGTTTTAGTGGTTTTTTATTTTCCATGGGGTTTTTGGTTTATTTGTTTTTATGGTTATTAAGGTTTTAATTTTTTTGTTATTTTTAATGTTTTTTAGAGATTTTATAGTCTTCTTAGTGTTATTATATGTTTTAGTGTTTTTTTGGTTTTATGAATTTTATGTTTTTAGGGTTTTTATGTTTTTTAGGGGATTTTAGAGATTTAATTATTTTCTTACATTTTATGGACTTTAGAGCATTTTTATTTTGATATGTTTTTTTATAATTTTTAGGTATTATGAGGGTTTTACGGATTTTTTGGGTTAGTAGTTTTTTTATGATTTAATTTTTTTATCTTTTGGGGATTTAAGTGTCTTTAGGTTTTTATGGTTTTCTTAAGGTTTTAAGGGGTTTTAGGGTTTTTTTTGTTTTTAGGTATTTTTAATGAATTTTAGAAATTTTAGTGTTTTATGGTTTTTAGGGTTTTTAGGGTTTTTGTTGGGTTTTAGGGTTTTTTTTGTTTTTTAGGTTCTTAGGGATTTTTTAGTTATTTAGGGTTTTAATGGTTTTATAGAATTATTTTAAAAAAATTAGGAGTTTAAGGGTTTTTAGAGTTTTTAGTGTGTTTTTAGTGTTTTAATTTTTTTGGGGTTTCAATGGATTTAGGGTATTTAAGGTTTTTACAGGTAGTATGGTTTTTATGGGTTTTGGGGTTTTTAGGATATTTTTTTGGGTTTTATGGTTTTTATAATTTTTAGGTTTTTAGAGGTTTTAAGTGTTTTGGGTTTTTATGTTTTTGTTAAGTGTTTTCAGGGTTTTTGGGTTTTTTTAATATGTCTACAAAAATTTTGGGCCTTATTTCGAATTTTTATGTTTTTTCGGATTTTTTTTGGATTTTAAGGGGTTTTATGGTTTTTACAGATTTTAGGGTTTTTTGTTTTAATATTTTTCAGGTTTATTTTCGGTTTTATGTGTTTTTATTTTTTTTATGTTTTTTAATAAATTTCCAGGTTTTATGGTTTTTTATGTTTTTAAGGATTTTAGTGATTTTTTATAATTTTCATGGATTTTTTGGTTTTTTAGGGATTTTGGGGGATTTTGGGATTTAGTTTGATTTTTTGCATTTTATGGTTTTTTTTGTTTTTAATGATTCTTTGAGTATTTATGGGTTTTGAAGGTTTTTAGATTTTTTAAATTTTTTTAGGGGTTTAAATGGGTTTAGAGATATTAGTGGGGTTTTTTATTTTACTGGATTTTGGGATTTCTATGGATATAAGGGTTTTTATGGGTTTTGGGGGGTTTTGTGTTTTTATGGTGTTTTATAGTTGTTTAGGGTTTTTCGGGTTTTAAGCATTTTTATCCTTTTTAGGCATTTTAAGTGCCTTTTGGTTTTTTTGGTTTTCAGAGGGGTTTTTAGGGATTTTTTTCTTACGTTTTTATGATTTTTAAGGGCTTTTAAGTTTTTTATGGTTTTTATTGATTTGGATAGTTTTGAGGGTATTTAGCATTTTTCAGTTTTTTAGTGTTTTTAGTGTTATTTAGGTGTTTATGGGTTTGATGTTTTTTTAACATTTTCTTAGAATTTTTCATTTTTTTAGGTGTTTTATAAATTTTATGTATTTTTAGTGCTTTTAATGTTTATAGTATTTAGGGGTTTAGAGTTTTTAAGATTTTTTGGGTTTTTATAAATTTTTAGGTTTTTAGAAGTTTAATTTTTTTGGTTTTATAAGTTTTCCTAGGGTTTTTAGGTTTTTTATTATTTTTTTGGTTTTTAGGTATTTTTAAGGATTTTAGGGTTTATTAGGGTGTTTAGGGATTTGAGGGGCTTTTTTGGGTGTTTTGTATTTTTTTTGGGTTTTTATTATTTTTATTATTTTTATGTTCTTATGGTTTTTAGGTTTTTTAAGGTTTTTGAGAGATTTTTTTAACATTTTTAGGGGTTTAATGAGTTTTTATATTTTTAACGGTTTTTAGGGTTTTTTGTTTTTTAGGGTTTTTTAATGTTTTACAAGTTTTAATTATTTTTATGTGTTTTAGAGTTTTTAGGGTCTTTTAGAGTATATTAAGGGTTTTAACATTTTTATGTTTTTAGTGGTTTTAATTTTTTTTTACGTTTTTATGGTTTTTTTGTTTTCAAGGTTTTTATGTGTATTTTATATTTTTAGGGATTTTAGGGGTTTTTTATAATTTTTATGGTTTTAATGTTTTTTCATGGATTTTGATATTTTTTATGGATTTTTAGAGTTTTTAGTGTTTTCTTATGATTTTTATCAATTTTAGGCCTTTTGGGGGTTTATGTGTTTTTTTATTCATAGGGTTTTCTTAGAATTTTGAGGGGATTTAAGGTTTTTTATGTTTTTATGTAGTTTTAAAAAAAATGGGTTTTTGTTTTTAGGTTTTTTAGGGATTTTAGGGATTTGAATGGTTTTTAGAGTTGTTAGGGTTTTTTTGGGATTTTAGGGTTGTTTTGAGTTTTTTATAGTTTTTAAGTATTTATATAGTTTTTATTCTTTTTTGGGGTTTAAATGTTTTTTTGAGTTTTCAGTGGGTTTTAAAATTTTTTATGGGGTTTAAGATTTTTTATGGTTTTTATGGGATTTGTATTATTTGGTGGTTGTTGGGGTTTTTAGAGTCTTTTGAAGGTTTTTATGGGTTTTATAGTATTTAGGTTTTTAGGGGTTCTAAGTTTTTTAGGATTTTAATGTTTTATTAGGGTTCTTCAGGTGTTTTACTGTTTTTACATTTTAAGTGATATCCATGGTTTTTTTTATTTTAATGGGTTTTAGGGGTTTGGGGGTTTTTAGCGGTTTTTAGGGTTTGGGTTTTGTAGGATTTTTTAGACATTTAGGTTCTCTAGGTGTTTTATGTTTTGTTTGGTTTTTATGTTTTTCTTAGGGCCTTTTAGGGTTTGTAAGGTTTAAAAATTTTCTGTAATTTTATGGATTTTCATGGATTTTTATGGTTTTTTGTGTTTTTTGGGGTTTTTGAGGGGTTTTATTGTTTTTATGGTTTTCTAGTTTTTTTACCATTTTTGGGGTACATAGGTTTTTAGATTTTTTTCTGAAAGCTAAATAGAATGTAATATATAAAAGATGGAATGAAATTGTAACGTAGTCACCCAAAGGGAATACCAATTTTCTCAAAGGCCCCCAACAATATGAAAAGGGAAAATGGGCCTAAGAACTCTCATGATGCCTGAATAACGAAAATCTGGAAAAAAGGTATGAGAAACCCTGTGAAGCCTATTCAATCCAATGTCTATAAAACCAGCATGAGAAACCTTGTTAATCCCAAACAAAACATTACCAAGAAAGGGGCCCCAGAAACCTCACATCGCCCATCCAAACCACTGCCTCGAAGAAGACTCTAGAACCTCCTGAATCCCATCAAAACCGATGACTAGAAAGGCCTAAGATACCTCATGAAACTCAATAAATCCAACACCCATATCACAAAACCCATCTCCCGACTCCATCACTAGAAGAAGTAGAAAAATCCAATGCAATTAGGGCCCATCCCACACCCGGTTCCCAAAACTCAAAACTAGCTCCAACATCATGTATGTCCAAATCTCAACTCTGATAATAAGCTCACACCATTAGAAGCTCCCAACACCCTAGAAAATGTCCCAGCAATATCCAGAACCCCTCAATATATCCCAGCACTGTAAATAAATCTCTTAAAACCAGCATCTCGCAGTAGATTCTAGTATCCATCCTTAAATCCAACATAACATCCAATAGCCAAGACAAGTCCGCCAGCCTGTTACATTGTCCATCACGGATCTTAAAAATCCTATCACTAGCTTCTGTAGTAAAAAATAGCACAACAAACACCACAAATAGATAGCCCCAAAACCCATTATATACTACCCAAAACTAGCTCCAATAGAGAAAAATCTCCCATCTCTCAAAACCAATACAAATCCTAACATCTAATGCACCATATCCCCCCACTAGAATTTAACACCAATAACCCAAATAAGATTCCACAAAAAAACCTCCATCTATTCACATCCACAGTAACAAGAACCCCATAATAAATAGTAAAAAACCTCCAAAAAAACACTAGAACCTATAGAACACAACAAAAGAACCTAAAATACCCTCACCTCCACACAATCCATATGAAAAATCACTATCCTGGATAGTCAAAAAACATTGTTGAACATCCCCATAGTTTCCAAAGAACATTACACCTTAGCATCCCATCCCAGCATCAACCATGAAACTATCCATGACTCCCCACTGTGCTAGAAACTAGAAAAAAGATTAAGATCATGATAGAGGATTCTAGAAGGAATCCTCACAAGCTGAGCTTTCAATGACAACAATTAGAACCATGAAATAGGCAACGATATTAGCCGATGGACCAGATTCCATCAAAACCAGGAAGATCGATTAATATAAAAACCCACATTGAGAGAAGTAATAAATATGGTCAACTGGCTGAGGCCACCCATACTAACAACACATGGATTCCATAATTAAAGAACCCCTTTGACCATGAAAGATAACCTCACCTATCCATAGAAGTAATGTCTTCAGCTAAAGAACCCACTTCCAGCAACCACAAAAACTAATAAAAAATACGGTCGTTATAGAGAGTACCGAAGATTATGAACCTCCCAACACTAAATATATCAATGAGCCACATAGGCAAGAAACGCCAGCATCCTTGTACACACAATACCAGCTACCAAAGCTGCAAAATCTATCGAGAACCGAGACCACGACACAAAAAAACAAGCTGGAAGACCCACCTCTATGATATAGAACCATATAGATTCCTCGATCCATATGACATTGAAACATGAACCCCCCCAAAAAATATTATTTTAAATGGAAGAATCCATGTCCAATTCCAAAAAGACACAATAATTGAGATCCCAACACCACTAACAAACATTGGTCGCGATGTACCTCTCCAAGGTGATAGAATATAACTGGAAAAGAGTTCACCCATGAAGATTACCTCACCCAGAAACGAATTGATTCTAATGACTACGGCCATGCCGTGGAAAAACTCTGGAAAACCAAGTGTGGTCTTAAGGGAAATACCACTACTCTGAACGCCCCACTAGAAGGAAGAAATGATTATATACTACATTAACCAAACCACGTAACACTGTGTAAAAGCGCCTAGACAACCCTAAGAAGGGTATACCAAAAAACATGACGGAAAATGATCCACCAACACTACAGAATACCCATGTCCAACCTCTAATAAAAGGCCACAAACCACAACCATACATAACCACACTGAAGCCAAATAATCAGAGAACATTTAACCACAACCATGACCTCCAAGGATGACATACACACAAACACACCATAGTCCAAATCTACATAACTAGTGCCTATCAAAATGGATAGAAACCCACTAGAAACCTTTGTTGAATAAAATAAAACCTACAGGAGAACCGTTTTCTACGATATATCATAAAATCAACTGTGAGTACGGATCCCCTAAGATCTTCATGATAAGAGCTAGAGGCTCTAAAAATATACATGGAGAAATGGTTTTTAATGTTTTTAGTGGTTTTTAGGGTTTTTAAGGGTCTTAGGGTTTTTATAGGTTTTAGAATTTTTATGGTTAATATAGTTTTTAATGGGTTTTGGGGTATTTAGGTTATTTTAGTGGTTTTATGAGTTTTTTTTTGTTTTTAGGGATTTTAGGGGAATTTATTATTTATTAATATATTTGGTGATTTTTATGGTTTTTAAGAATTTTAGGGTTTTTAAATTTCTCAGTGGTTTTAGCACATTTTAGGTTTTTAGTGGCTTTATTAGGGGTTTATAGGGTTTTTAGGGATTTTACATATTTATGTATTTTAGGTATTTGTTAGGATTTTTATGGTAATTTTTGTATTTTAGGTTTTTTGAGGGTTTTTAGAATTTTTAATGTTTTAAGGGTAATATATTATATTTGGTTTTTATGTTTTATTAGGGGTTTTAACTATTTTAATGTTTATTTTACATTTTTAGTTATTTTTATAAATTTTCTAGAATTTGTTTTGGTTCTAATGGTTTTTAGGGATTTTAAGGGGTTTAGGATTTTTTGGTTTTTTGGATTTTTTATTTTTAGGGTTTTGTGCATTTTTAGGGTGTCAATGAGTTTTAGAATTTTTCATATTTTAGAGGTTTAAATGATTTTTAAATATTTTGTTATTATTAGGGGTTTTTTGGTTTCTATATTTTTAAGGTATTTAGTGATTTTTATAGTCTTTATGGGGTTTTATGGTCTTTTAAGATTTTTATGTTTTTTTGCAAAATTTAGGTTTTAATGTATTTTTGGTTATTTTAGTTTTTTAATGTTTTTGTAGAGGTTTTCAGGAAATTAAGGTATTTTTAGGTATTTTTAGGATTTTTATAGTTCTTAGGGGGTAATGGTTTTTGAGAATTTTTAGGAATTTTTAGGTTTTTTGGTTTTGTATCATTTTTAGGTATTTTTTAGGTTTTTTTGTGTTGTTTGGTATTTATGGTTATCTTAGGGGTTTTTAGGGTTTTTATGGTTTTATGTTTTTGATAATTTTTAAGGCTTCTTGTTTTTTTTGGATTTTGTTTTTGGAATTTTGAGGGGTTTAGGCATTTTAGGGGGTTTTAGTGATTTTTATGGTTTTATGGTTTTTTGGGGGATTAATTTGTTTTTAGTTTTTATGGGTTTTATGGTTTTTATATTTTTATAATTTTTTATGGATTTTATGGCCATTTATAGTTTTTAGTGTGTTTTTTATTTTTATGGGATTTTAGGTATTTTTAAGGACTCTAGGGTTTTTGAGGGATTTAGAATTTTTTACGTTTTTAGGGTTTTTAACTATTTTTAGGTTTTTTAGGTTTTCTTAGTTATTTATATATTTTATAGGGATTTTAATTTTTTAATGATTTTAAGGGTTTTTTGGATTTTATGGGGTTTTAGGGTTTTATAGGGATTTTTAGGGGTTTTAGGGTTTTTAGGGTATTTATGGTTGTTATGTTTTCCTGTGTTTTTAGTATTTTTTAGTGTTTTATGGTTTTTAAATTTTATTCGCTGTTTTTAGGGGTGTAAAGGGTTTTTATATTTTTTTGGTGGGTTTTTAGTGTCTTTATTGGTTTTTAGGGTCTTTTAAGGCTTTAAGATTTTTTTGGGTTTTCAGGGTTTTAGGGTTTTTAGGGTCTTTATATGTTTTTTTTGGATTTTTGGATTTTAGTTTTTTATAGGCTTCAAGTGATTTTAGTATTTTAACGTTTTATTAGGGTTTTTAGAGATTTTATATTTTTAGGGATTTTTATATATTTTTTTGGTTTTTTATTTTTTAGAATTTTATCGCTTTTGAGGGGTTTTAGGGTTTTTATTGGTTTTAGGATTTTTTAGAGTATTTTATTTCTTTAGGGAATTTAAGTGTTTTTATGTTTGTAAGGTTTTATTAGGTTTTTTAGGGTTTTTAGTATTTTTCACATTTTTAGTGGTTTTAGGGATTTTTTAGTAATTTTTGGGTTTTTAGGGGTTTTAGGGATTTTGAGAGATTTAGGGTTATCAAGATTTTAGGTTCATTAATGTTTTAATGGATTTTGTTTTTGTGATTTTGGGTTTTTTATCTGCTTTTATAGTTATCTAACATTTTTTGGGGGGCTTAAAGGGTTTCTAGTTTTTGTAGTAATTTTTATTGGTTTTTAGATTTTTTAAATGTTTTTAAGGAATTTATTATTTTTATGGTTCTTGGGGGATTATATGGGTTTTATCATATGTTTGGTTTTTAGAGATTTTATTTGTTTTTAGGTTTTTAGGTTTTTCATAGATTTTTTCAGAGTTTTTAGGGTTTTGAATGATTTTATGTGTTTTTTTAAATTTAATGGTTTTTGAGGGTTTTATGGAATTTGAAGGTATTTAGGGGTTTTTTGGTTTTTTGGGGTTTTAGGGTGTTGTTTGATTTTTTTTATGGTTTTTAAGGTTTTTACAATTTAATAATGTTTTTAGGGGTTTAAAATATTTTTAGATTTTTTAGTGGGTTTTTTAGTTTTTATTGGTTTTATGGTTTTTTGGGATTTTACATTTTTTAGGGCCTATTAGGGTTTTTATCATTGTTTAGGGGTTTGTGTGTTTTATGTGTTTTTAGATTTTTAAGTTTTTATTAGGGTTTTTTTGTGGGGTTTTATGTCATTTTTTACATTTTTTGTTATTTTTTTGGGGGCTTTAGGATTCTTATCAATTTTGGGGGTTTTACGGTGTTTAGAATTTTTATTTTTTTATGTTTTTTAATTGTTTTTAAGGTTTTATTCTGGGTTTTTATGGTTTTTAGGGTTTCTTACAATTTTAACGATTTTGGTATTTGTATGATTTTTATGGGGTTTTTTTGGGTTTTAGTGATTTTTATGGTTTCTTAGTTTTTTTTGGGTTTTTATGGTTTTTAAGATTTTTTGGGTTTCTTAAATTTTGTTTGTTTTGGAGGTTATTGATAGTTTTTCTATGTTTTAGGGGTTTAATTTTTTTGAGTTTTTAGTGGTTTTTTGAGTATTTATGGTTTTTTATTATTTTGTAATATTTTTAGGGGATTTTATTATTTTATGGGTTTTATGTTTTTATGGGTTTTAAGTGTTTTCAATTTTTAAGGTTTTATTATGGATTTATATGGGTTTTATGGTTTTTTACATTTTTTGGGAGTTTAGTGGTTTTTTTATAAATTAAATGGTATATGGGGTTTTTTTGAGATTTTGAGGGATTTAGGGGTTTTGGGATTTTTATTTTTTAGGTTTATTAGTGGTTTTAAGTGGTCTAGGTTTTCAAGGTGTTCTTAGGGTTTTCACAGTTTATATGGTCTTATATGTTTTTTGGGTTTTTTGGGATTTTGTATTATTTTTTATTTTTATGGATTTGAGGGGTTTTTTTGTTTTTTTGTTTTTTATGATTTTTATGTTTGTTTGGGGTTGTAGTGTTTTTTAAGTTCATAGGGTTCTTAAGGGTTTCTAGATATTTTTAGCATTTTTAGGGGTTTAAAGGGTTTTTAGTGTTTTTAGTGGGGTTTAGTGTTTTATGGGTTTTAAGGGGGTTTATGGTTTTAGGAGTTTTGCGGTTTTTTCCAGCTTCTTCAGGGGTGTTAGGATTTTTAAATATTATAGGGATTTTTATGGATATTAAGTGTTTTCAGGTTTTTAATGTTTTCTTATGGTTTTTTAGAGTTTTTAGGTATTTTTATGTTATTTTGGTAATTTTAGATCTTTTTTAGGATTTTTATGGTATTTAAGGTTTTTTGGGGTTTTGAGATGTATTATAATTTTTTTTGGATTTCAGGTTTTTAGTGTTTTCAATATTTTTAGGTTTTTATGATTTTTATTTGTTTTTTACGTTTTTATTGATTTCATGGGTTATTCAAAGTTTTAGGGTTTTTAAAATTTTAGGGATCCTATTGTATTTTTAGGTGGTTTAAGGTCTTTATGGATTTTGACTATTTTTTTAGGGAAAGGAAGGTGTTGGGAGAGGCTATCCCCGGTCCTCCCCCCCAAATGTATTACAGAAAACAGACTACATAAACAAAGGAAGGGGCAGGATCAAATGACCCACACCCAAAATCCCCAACACACCCCCGACAAATCAAAACACCAAAAATGCCAAAAAAAACACAAAAAAAGAACAAGTATGTCAATGTCATCGCCAAAGTATTAAAACAGTCCTGCACCATAATGGCCATCATCCACAATAAATCCATTAGCCAAGTCAACAAAGCATATATCCAGGTCCACCCTCATGTCCATAGATTCCCATCTCGACTCGAAGTTCTCCTACAATCTGAGCAGTGCCAAGTATTTCTCCCCAAGCCTCTCCTGCTCGGCATTGCGTAGAGGCCTCTCCTACTTGTTGGATTTTATTTTAATCTTATCCTCCCTTGAGGTATCCCATGATGCCATGGGCCTAGGGAAAGAAGAATAATCCCTCTTATTCCTCCTTTGGGGGGGGGGGCAGAGGTAAAACCATCTGCTAAATCTATCTTCCTGTATAGGTTTTCATCGTTGGCCACACATGAGTCCCCGTTTTTACCATCCTTTCTCCCTTATCCATAGCATTCTCCATCCCCCTTTTTGGATTCACCCCCATTCTTATCCATTTCTCTCTAGAACTAGGCCATATTGGCATTTGTCCTATGGTCATCCTTAGCAAGGATCTCCACTAATCTTCTAGACTTATCCTCAATGGGGAACCTATTCTATTCCACCACAAACATGTCATTCAGGTGTGGATATTTATATTTTTTAGTTTTTAGGGATTTTTAGAGTTTTAGGGTTTTTATAGGGTTTTTGGGTTTTTGGGGTTTTTAGGGCTTTATGGTTTTTTTGTTTTTTTAAAATTTTTATGGGGTTAATGTAATTTTATATTTTTAGTGGTTTTTTAGGGTTGGGGGGGTTATTTTTTTAGGGGTATTAGTGTCCTTTTGTGTTATTTAGGGTTTTATAATTTTTTATGATTTTTAGGTGTTTTAAAATTTTATGGTTTTTAAGGTTTTTTTTGGGTTTTTTGGGTTTTAGGGTTTTTTATGTTTTTATGGATTTTATGTGTTTTAGGTTTTCAATGATTTCGTTTGGGGTTTTTAGGTTTTTAGGGTTTTACTTTTTTTATGAATTTTAAGATATTTTTTAGATTTTTGTGGATTTTGTGGGTTTTGTGGGTTTTTAGCATATTTAGATTTTTTGGGGGTTTTATGAATTTTTCTAATTTTTTATTTTTTAGTTTTTATAGTTTTTAATATTTTATAGATTTTTTAAAGTTTCTATGGGTTTAAATGGTTTTTAATGTGTTTAATGGTTTTTAGGTGATTTGGGATTTTTAAAGCTTGTTAGGGGTCTTTTTTCAGTTTTAAGGGGTTTAGGGTATTTTTATAGTTTTTAACACTTTTAATGTATTTAGGGGTTTTATGTTTTTTATGTTCTTATGGTTTTCTTAGGGTTTTTCTGGTTTTGTGGGTTTTTTATTTTTTTAGGGATTTTTGGGCTATTTTAGAATTTATACGATTTTTAGTGTTTTTTGTTCTTTAGGGTTTTAGGGTTTTGAGGGGCTTTATAGATTTTAGGGTATTTTGGGTTTTTAGGGCTTTCTTTTATTTTTAAGGGTTTTTATTCTTTTTAGTTTTTTATCATTTTTTGGGGTGTAAATGTTATTTATATTTTTTAGTGGTTTTATTGGTTTTCTATTTTTTTACGGTGTTTAGGGGCTTATGGGTTTTATTGGTTTTTTAAGGTCTTTATGGGTTATTAGGGTTTTTAGTGTTTTTATGTTATTTTGTGGTATTAAGTGTTTAGGTTTTTTTAATGTTTTAAATTTTTTTGTATTTTTATGTATTTTTAGGGATTGTAAGGATTTTTTTTGTTTTTATGCTTATTAGGGATTTTGAGGGGGGTTGGGTTTTTAGGTTATTTTAGGGTTTTTAGAATTATTTATATTTTTAGGGCATTTATGTTTTTTTATATTTTTAGGGTTTTCTTAGGGGTGTTTATTTTTTTAAGGTTTTTATGTTTTTAAGGATTTTTATCATTTTTATGGATTTTAGGCTTTCTTGGGATTTTTAGCGGTTTTAGAATTTTTGGGTTTATTTTGATTTTTGTGGGTTTTCTCTGACATTTTTATGTTATTAAAGGTTTCTAAATGTTTTTATTTTTTAGAGATTAATGGGTTTTTAGGTTTTTTAGTTGGTATTTTGGGTCTCTTGCTTTTTGGGTTTTTAAAGGGTTTTAATGGTTTTTATAGTGTTTAAGGATTTTAGGTTCTTCTTAGAGTTATTATTCTTTTTAGATTTTTGTTGTTTTTAAGTGTTTTAAGTGTTTTTATATTTTTAAGGTTTTTAAGGGCTTCAGGTCTTTTAATGTTTTTTTCTCTTGAGGGATTTTCAAGTGTTTTTGTTAATTTGGTTTTTTAGGGTTTATTGAGATTTTTAGGATGTTTATGTATTTTTAGGGTGTTTAGGGGTTTTCATTATTTTAAAAAAAATTGGGTTTTAGGGGGTTTTATTGTTCTTAGATTTTTAGGATTTTTAAGGTTTTCTTAGGAGTTTTCTAGTTTTTTGGGGTTTTTATATTTTTAGTGATTTTTATGATTTTTTATTTTTTTACATTTTTAGGGATTATTATAGACATTATTATTATTGTGGGTTTTTATGTATTTCAATTTTTTTAATGATTGTTATTTTTTTAAGTGATGCTTTCAAATTTTTATGGTTTTTATGGGTTTTTGGGTTTTATGGATTTTATGGTATATAATATTTTTATATTTTTTTGAGCCTTTTGGTTTTTTATGTTTTAATCATTTTTTTAGGGTTTGTAGAGTTTTCATGGTTTTTTAGGTTTTTTTTGTATTTTGTGAGTTTTATTTTTTTTTGGGTTTTATGGTTTTTAAAGTTTTTAGTGTTTTTATGGGTTTTATGGTTTTTATGATTTTTAGGAATTTAGGGTGTTTTTATGTGTTTTATGTTTTTTTTTCAATTTTTATGTTTTTGAGGGATATTAGGTGTTTTAAGAGTTTTGTGAGTTTTTATCATTTTTATCATTTTTCAGGTTTTTAAGTGTTTTTAGGTTTTTAAGTTTTTTATTAGATTTTTTTCTTGGTTTTTTGATTTTTTTACATTTCTAGGAACATTTAGGAACATTAGAAATTTGTATCGGTTTTATGGATTTTATGTATTTTGAGGGGTTTTTTTGGATTTTTCTGGTTTTTATGGATTTTTGGTTTTTTAGATATTCTTTGATATTTTTGGGTTTTATGGTTTTTTATAGTTTTTAACGTTTTTGTGTCTTTTCATTTTTTAATGTTTTCTTAGTGACTTTTTGGGTTTTTAGGGTTTTTTTACATTTTATGGATTTTTAGGGAATATATGATTTTAATAGACTTTAGAGATTTTAGTGGTTTTGGGGTTTTGGGGGTTTTTTTGGCTTTATTGGTTTTTATTATTTTTTGGTTTTTTTAGATATTTTTTTGAGTTTTTTAGGTTTTTTAGGTTTTTCATGTTTTTATAGTATTTCAATGTTTTTAAAGTTTTTTAATGGTTTTTAGGTTTTAAACAGTTTTAGATTTTTTAGTAACTGTTTTAAGTTATTATGTTTTTATGGTTTTTTATGTTTTTTAGAGATTTTTATTATTTTTATGGGATTAGGATTTTTAGGGTCTTTTAGGGATTTTAGGGTTTTTAGTGATTTTTAGGGTTTTAGGGTTTTTTAGTGTTGTCATTTTATTAAGGTTTTTAGGGATTTTTATTTTTTTTTCATTTATAAAGAGTTTTAAGGTTTCTTAGTATTTTAGGGATTTAAGTTTTTATATGGATTATGAGGATATTTTTAGTTTTTTTATAATTTTTAGGGTTTTTCATGGTTTTTTAGGTTTTTAAATTTTTTTATGGTTCTTAGTTATTTTATGGTTTTTTGAGGATTTAGGTGTTTTTTAGTTTTTAAGGGTTATAATGATTATTATAGTTTTAAAAAAAATTATTGGTTTGAAGGGTTTACAAAGTTTTTAGTGGTTTTGGGGGGTTTTATGTGTTTTTAAAGGTTATAGGGGTTGTTTTTTCTGTTTTATATTTTTTTTTGGATTTTTAGGGTATTTTTAGGGTTTTTAGTATTTTTTGTTAGTTTTAGGGGTTTTAAGTATTTTTTGCATTTTTTGGTTTTCATTGAGGCTTTCATGCATTTTAGGGGTTTTTATGTTTTTACGGATTTTATGTATATTTTAGTATTTTGGATGTTTTTATAGTTTTTAGGTATTTTTTGGATTTTTAGTGTTTTATTTGGGTTTGGGGCATTTTAATTGTTAGATTATTTGTCGTTTTTATGTATTTTTGGGTTATTAATATTTTGTTAGGTTTTTTAGGGGTTTTATGATTTTATGGTTTCTTGGAATTTTTTAGTATTTTTATTGACGCTAGTATTTTTATTATTTTTTAGGTTTTTTGAGGTTTTAGGTTTTTTTTGTGTTTGTTAGGGTTTATAGAGTTTTTTAATTGCTTAGGTGTTTAAATATTATTTATTATTTTAGAGGTTTTTAGGCTCTTTACGGTTTTTTAAGGTGTTTAGGGGTCTTTATGGTCTTTAATTGTTTAAGGGTATTTATATGATTTTAGCATTTTTAATGTTTTTATGTTTTTGGTTTTTTTAATGTTTTTTGTGTTTTTAAGGTTTTCTCAGCATTTTTATGTTTTTTATGGTTTTTTATTTTTAAGAATATTAGGTATTTTTTTATTTTTTATCATTTTTAAGGTTTTAGGATATTTTTATGTATTAGTTTTTTATGGTTTTCTTATGGATTTTCATTGTTTTACATCTTTTAATGTTTTTAGGGATTTTTAGGTCCTTTTAAGGATGTTTTTTTAGCACATTAGAGATTTTCAAGGTATTTAGGGTTTTTGGGGTTTTAGGGTTTTTTATGTTGATTGGGGTTTTTTGAGTTTTTAAGGGTTTTAATTCTTTTATATTTTTTTATTAATTTTAGTGTTTTAAATGGTGTTTAGTGTTTTTTGTGGGTTTTCATTTTTTATGGTGGTTTTAAGGTTTTTAAGGTTTTTAAGAGTTCTTATGGTTTTTAGGGTTTTGGGGAATTTATATATTTTTTAGTGTTATTATCGATTTCGGGTTTTCTTAGGATTTTTTAGGGTTTTAGGGTTTTTTTTCATTTTTAGATTTTAAGGTCTTTTTTAAGATTTTAATAGTTTTAGGGTTTTTTGGTATTTTTGAAGGGTTTTAGGGTTTTTTTTGGAATTTTTAGGGTTTTAGGATATTTTTTACTTTTGGGGATTTCTGTGTTTTTAGGTTATTAGGATTTTCATATGGTTTTTCTGGGATTTTTAAATTTTTATATTTTTTAGGTTTTTAGGGTTTTTATGTTTTTTCTTGCTGTTAGTCTTTTTTGAGATTTTTAGGGTTTTATGGATTTTTAGAGTATTTCAATATTTTTTGTGGTTTAAAGGGTTTAAATGGTGTTTCTATTTTTTAGTGGATTTTTGGGGTTCTATTAGTTTTTGGGGGTTTAATTTTTTAGGGGTATATGGTTTTTAGGGGATTTTTTTGGGTTTCTGTGTGGATTTTTTTGTGTTTTTAGGGTTTGTAGGGGATTTATGTGTTTTAGAATTTTAATTTTTTCTTTGGGTTTCTAGGAATGTTAGAGTTTTTTCATTTTTTAGAATTTTTAAGGATTATTTAGGATTTTTATGGGTGTTTAGTTTATTTAGGGTATTTTTGGGGTTTGATGGTATTTTAAGGTATTATATTTTTATGTATTTTTAGGGATTTTAGGTTTTTTATGGTCTCTTGTTTTATTTGGAATTTTGAGGTTTTATATGGTTTTTTCAGGTGTTTAGGGTATTTATGAATTTTTTAGGTTTATAGTTTTTTATTTTTTATGGTTTTTATATTTTTAGAGTATTTTTATTATTTCAGGTGTTTAAAGGGTTTTTACTGTTTTTAGTAGTTTTTAGTTTTTTTTATGGGTTTATGGTTTTATTGGGTTTAGGGGCTTTATAGGTTTTAGGGGTTTAAAAGGTTTTTATCTTGTTTTTTTGTTTTAGGAGATTAATTTTATTTTAGGGTTTTATGGTTTCCTTAGGGGTCCTCATAGTTTATAAGGGTTTTTACGTTTTTATGGATTTTTAATTATTTTTTATTGCTTTTAAGGATTTAATGGATTTAGGGGGTTTTAGAGTTTTTATTGGTTTTTTAAATTTTTTTAAATAGTTTTTTATTGTTTTTAGGGTTTTTTGACCTTTTTAAGGGTTTTTTGGGTTTTTAGAGTTTGTAATGGTTTTTTAGGGTTTTGATGGGGTATTATTATTTTTTATGGTTTTAGGATTTTTATAGTTATTAGGGATTTTTTTTTCTTTTGGGATATTTTAGTTTTTCTAAAAAAATTTGGGTTTGAAAATGCATTAAGGATTATTTTTTTTCTAACGTCTTCATAGTGTTTTTTTATATTTTTAGTGTTTTTTATGTTTCAGATATTTTTAGTATTTTTTATGAATTTTTTTTTTATTTTTTAGTGGTTTTAGGGTTTTTGAGGGTTTTAGGGGCTTTTATGCAACTTAAGGTTTTTTATAATTTTTTTATGTTTTTATGGATTTTATAGTTTTTTAATTTTTGTAGGGGTTTAAAGGGTTTTTAGTTTTTTGAGTCGGTTTTATGGGATTTTATGGGTTTTACGGTTTTAATGGTTTATATGTGTTTCTATGGGTTTTAGTTTTTAGAGTTTATTGGGTGATTTAGGTTTTTTTGTGGTTTTTTTAGATGTTTTAATTTTTTTTTGTTTTCTTTATGATTTTCAATGTCTTATGGGATTTTACATTTTTAGGGAATTTTATGCAATTTTTAATATTTTTATAGTCTATAGTGTTTTTATGGATTTTGAGGGGTTTTAGGGGTTATAGGGTTTTTATGGTTTCGTATTTTTTTATAATTTTTTTAGTATTTTAATTATATATTTTTTTTAAGTTTTTATGTTTTTCTTAGGGTTTTAAAAGTTCTTATGGGTTTTAGTGATTTTAGGGAATTTTAGGTGTTTTTTATGGTTTTTAGGGTTTTTAGGGATTTTGAAGTTTTTATGGGGGTTTTTTTGTTTTTGTTTTTTTTTGGTTATCAATTTATTTATTCTTTTGGGGGTTTTAAGGGTTTTTATAGTTGTTAACATTTTTGGTGGTCCAAATGGTTTTTAGGTTTTTTGGTGTTTTTAGGGTTTTATAGGTTTCTAAGTGTTTTTTGTGGTGTTCAGAGCTTTTAATTGTATTATGGGTTATTATAGTTTTTATGATCTTTTTAGGGTCTTAGGGATTTCACATTTTTTCTATTTTTAATTTTATAAAGTGTTTCTAGTTTTCAATTGTTTTCTTATGGGTTTTCAAGATTTTTAGCTTTTTTACATTTTTGGGGTTTTTAAGGCTTTTTTGTAATTTTTATGGATTTTAGGGTTTTTAGAGAATTTGAGGGTTTCATGGATTTTATTGTTTTAAGGGTTTTTTGGGTTTTTAGAAAATTTAGGTTTTTATGGATTTAAGGATTATTTAGTTATTAAGGTTTTATTAGTGGTTTTTAGGGTTATTATGATTTTTTTACATTTGTACTGATTTTTATGGGGTTTATAGTTTTTAGATTTTTTTAAAAAAATTAGGGGTTTAAAATATTTTTACAGTTTTATAATATTTTTAGGTGTTTAGAGGTTTTGTAGAGTTTAAGTTATTTTAGGGTTTTTTGGGTTTTTATGAGTTTTATGGTTTTTACAGGTTTTATATTTTTTTAGAATTTTCTTTTTTTAGGGTTGTTTTATCTTCTTTTTAGGGTATTGGTGTATTTTAGGTTATTATGGCGTTTAAGTGTTTTATGTTTTTAAGGTTTTCTTAGGGATTTTATGTTTTTAGGATTTTTTACATTTTTAGGGATTTTTAGTGTGTGTTTTTTGATTTTATGGTTTTTAGAGTTTTTATGATTTTATGGATTCATTGGGTTTTTACGGTGTTTAGTAATTTATGTTTTTAGGTGTTTTATGTGTTTCTAGGTTTTTAATATTTTCTCATGAGCTTCCAGGAGTTTTAGGGTTTCTTAAATATTTAGTGAATTTTAGGGATTTTTTTGGTATTTTAATGTTTTTAGGGACATTAGATATTTTGAGGGTTTTTTGGTTTTTTATGGTTGGGGGGGGTTGTGATTTTATTGTTCTAATGGTGTTTATATTTTGTTAACATTATTAGGAGTTTAAAAGTTATTTAGATTTTTAGTGTTTTTAGGTTTTTTGGGAGTTTTATTATATTTTAAGGTTTTTAGGGGGTTTTATCATTTTAGGGTTTTTAATAATTTTTAGTGTCTTTTAGGGTTTTAGGGTTGTTAAAATTTTTAGGTGTTTTATTTATTCATAGGTTTTTAAGGTTTTCACAATTTGTTTAGGGATTTTAGGGGGTTTTTATAGTATATGGATTTTTAGGTTTTTTATAATTTTAATTGTTTTTTGGGATTTAGGGATTTTGGTTGTTTTTAGGGTTTTTTAGTTTTTTTATTGTTTTATAGGGGTTTTAATGTTTTTCCATTTTTATTTTTTTTATGTTTTTATGATTTTATTAGGGTATTTAATATATTTTATGTTGTATTATGTTTTTAAGTATTTTTATGTTTTTTATAATTTTTACGTATTATGACAGGTTTTAGGAGTTTGTATGTTTTTTATTGTATTTTTAGGGGGGTGATACTTTTTTGGGATTTAAAGGTTTTAGAGTTTTCGTAATATTTTTATGTGTTCAAATGGATTACTGAGTTTTTTTCTTTCCATGGTTTTTATAGTTTTGAATGGTCTTCACTGTTCTTTATAGTTTTTAGTGTTTTTTTGGGTTTTTATGGTTTTTAGTGTTTTGGGATTTTTATAGTTATTTAGTTTTTCTTGTGGTTTTATGTGTTTTTAGGTTTTTAAGTTTTTCTTAATAATTTTCAAGGGTTCATACGTTTTAGGTATTTTTAGGGGCTTTAAGAATTATTATTATTTTTTGGGTTATTAGGTATTTTGAATGTTTATAGGGTTTTTTATTGATTTTAGGGTTTTTAACATTTTAAACAAAATTTAGGTTTTTAAGGGTTTCTTGTATTTTTATATTGAATGTTCTCCTGTGGTTTTTTAGGTTTTTATCATTCTTTCATTTTTAGGATTTTTAGGGATTTTTTAATATTTAGTTTATTTTTGGGTTATTAAGTATTTTGAGGAGTTTTTTGGTTTTTAGTGACTTATGGTTCTTTTTTGTTTTTAGTGGTTTTTGTGTTTTTTTGTTTTTAAGGTTATTTATATTTTTTTACATTTTATTATTTAAAGGGTTTTTAGAGTTTTAGTTGGTTGTTAAGGTTTTTTTGGTGTTTTTGTGGGTTTTTAAGGTTTTTTGGGGTTTTTTGGTTTTTAGGGGTTGTTAAGGACTTTTAGTGGTTTCAGTGTTTTTAGAGACTTTAGCTTTTTTAGGTCCTTTGGGGTTTTATGTATTTTTATGTTATTAATATTTTCTTTTGTGTTTTCATGGTCTTGGGGTTTGGTATGTTTTTTTTTGAATTCTTACTAATTCTTTAGGATTTTTATGGTTTTTAGGGTTTTAGAGATTTTGAGGGTTTTAACGTTTTGAGGGGTTTTACTTTTTTTTGTGATTTTATGGGGGTTTTATATTTTTTTAGGCTTGTATGGTTTTTAAAATTTTTCAACCATTTCGAGGGGGTTAAATGGATTTTAGTGTATTTAGTTTTTTTTAGGTTTTTATTCAATTTTTAGTTTCTTAATGTTTTTTTTATTTTCATGTTATTTAGGGGTTTTTATGGTATTTTGTACATTCTAAGGGTTGTTTTAGGTTATTAGTTATTTTTAGGTTTTTATGGGTTTTAATTGTTTTTTTCTTTTAATTATTTCTTAGTGGTTTTGAGGGATTTTATGTTTTTAGGGATTTTTATGTATTTTTTGGAATTTTATGGAGTTTTAGGGTTTTTATTGTTTTTAGGTTTTTTAGAGTTGTTTTTTATTTTTAAGAGTTTTAATGTTTTTAGATTTTTACAAATTTTATCAGGTTATTTCAAGTTTAATGAGTTTTTACATTTTTTTGGATTTTTCGTGTTTTTAGGATTTCTATGGGTTTTTAGGGTTTTAGGGATGTTGATGGTTTTGGGGGTTTTAGGGTTTTTAGGTTTTTAATGATTTTTTGGGTTTTTATGGTTTTTTTATTTTTTTTATGGGGTTTATAGTTTTTTTAAATAAAATTATGTAATTAGGGGTTTAAAGTGTTTTCAGGGATTTTAGTGAATTTTTAGTGTTTTTATTGGTTTTTAGGGTTTTTATTGTTTTTATGGTTTTTAGGGTTTTTGGGGTTTTTGTGTCTTTTAGAGTTTATTGATTTTTTATCATTTTTTAGATTTTTGGTGTCTTTATTTGTTTTTATGTTTTATATCTTTTCATAGTGTTTTTTTGGTTTTTTACGTTTTTAGGGATTTTTATGGTTGGTATAGTTTTTATGGATTTTGATGGATTTTAGGGTTTTTTTTATTTTTTGTGTTCTTAAGATTTTTTGGTATTTTAGGTTTTTAGGGGTTTTAATTATTTTTAGGGTTTTATGTTTTTCTTAGGGGTTTTCTCTGTTTTTAGGGGTTTTACATTTTTAGTGATTTTTAGTTATTTTTTAGGATTTGTATGCTTTTTTAGAGTCATTGGTTTTTTTTACTTTTAATGGTATTTATGGTTTTTAGAGTTTTTTTAGATTTTAGGGGTTCAAATGGATTTTAGTGTTTTTAGTGTGTTTTTTGTGTTTTATGAAGTATTTGGGATTTAATGGAGTTTAGTATTTTTTATATGTTTAGGTTTTTATGTGTATTTATTAGGTTTTTTAGTGTTTTATGCATTTTTTAGGTTTTTTAGGCGGTTTAAGTGTTTTTGGTTTTTATTGTTTTCATAGGGGTATACAGGGTTTTTAGGGTTTTTTAAGTATACGGTTTTTTGGAATTTTGTAGGACTTTTATAGTTCGAAGGGTTTTACAGGAATTGATTGGTTTGGGGGTTATTTAGGATTTTTATGGTCTTTTTCCGTTTTGGGGTTTTTTATGGTTTTTGAATTTTTAAGGTTGTTTAGTGTATTTATCATTTATAGGGGTCTAAAGGGTGATTAGTGTTCTTAGTCGTTTTATGGGGTTTTAGGGTTTTTAAGGGTTTTAGGGGTTTTAGGGGTTTAGGGTTTTGTGGTCTTTTAGGGTTTTATTGGGGTTTTTTGGATTTTTTAGGTTTTTAGGGGTTTCAAGTGTATTTAGTTGTTTTTGGGTTTTTAGAGGTTTTTAGGGTTTTAGGTTTTTTATTTTTTTAGTGATTATTTAGTGTTTTTTGTGATTAATTGTGTTTTTAGGGATTTTAGGTATTTTGAGGGTTTTTATGCTGTTTTTTGGATTTTTTTGGAATGTTTTGGGTTTTAATTTTTTTTTGGGTTTTATGGATTTTTTAGTTTTTTAACGTTTTTAGGGAAAAGAAGGCCTATCGCCAGGATATTCCTGACCACCCCCCCCAAATATATTATAAAAAAGACATAGTAGGAAAGGGAAGGGAAGATTCAATCAAACCACACCCAAAAACCCTGAACATCCCCAAAAACAAAAAATAAATAAAAAAGAAACAATTACAAGAAGGCATCAACCACACCATGAGCATAAACCTCAATGTCCTCACCTCCTAACCAATCAGCAACCAGCATCCAGCAGCTTAGTTTCCAGCATCCAGCACCTCCTAACCAATAAACACCCAGCCTTTCCCAGCTCAAATAGAAGAAATGTAAAATCATCACCTTCAGCACCTCCCAACCAATCATCAAACGACATCCAGTAGCACTGTTTCCAGCATATAACACCTCCTTGCTAAGAAGATCCACCGCTAGCAACAAAAAACCAGCACCCCAAAAATAATAAACATCATCATCATCATATCACATCGAAGCAGTAACAAGCATCCAAAACCCTAGATCCCAAAAACCTGCAGCTCCTTTAATAGCTCCCATCCAAGCAGCAACCAGCACCCAGCAACCCAGATTCGAACAACTAGCACCTTATGGACAGTTATCATCCAGAATTCCACACCCAGCATCACATCTAGCAATACAAGACTACTAGCACCCACACCTAGAAATATTCCGCAGCACCCATAACTCCTTTTTTAGACCCATATCCAAACAACCCCACCGACGACCCAAAATTATCACATCATGACCAGACAATGCCCAACACCTCGCATAAATACCATCAACTAGCGCCAGCAGAAACTCACAACCAAACCAACAACAACCAATGAAGTATCCAAAGTGTAAACACGAAACAACCTGTTAAATATATTGTGAACAACATATCCTTATAAGAAAAAAATATCAAACCAAAACCTTCAGTAATATATGGAGGACAAAGAAATTCCTTTAAAACCTTAGGAATCCACATACCAGCAAAAGAACTAGATAACAAAACCACTTAAAAATACCATTATCAACCGCATGAAATGAAGACAAAGCTGAAGAACAAACCTGTATATTTTGCATCTTCTGAACAAATTGATGAAAAAAAGATCTGAGATCTCACACAATGGAACTAATAATGACACCACCAATATGACATAACACTGTTCGCATCCCCTGTATCCTGTCAAGAATCAAAAAAAGATGGAAACTCCTCCTAGACATAGATCTAGAAGAAGATGTGTGGAACTCATCACCGACGACCAATAAATCGCACCGCACCTCTATTGAAACCAGTCACACCTGCCACCGAGACTACCGATCTGCTGGAATGAAAATCTAAAGAAGGACCTTGAGAAAGAAGTTTTAAAAAGACACCGCATCATGGACGACCATGAAATTCATACCATGGTGTCTCACCTTCATCGAAACTAGTAATGCCTACCACCAAGAAAGTCAATATGCCATAAGGAAACCCTAACGCTGGCCCTTTTGTGAGGGATCTGATAAAGAATCCCATGCCACACGTAAGTCGATCCATCTCCACCGCAACCGATAACCACTACCCTAACCAATCCATAGTGATCACTCCAAGGGGGGGAGGAGGCTAGAAGTGGAAACCAGAAGTAGTAGACCGGTGATTCAAATCCTCCTTATCCAGGAGGAAGTCCCCGATAATGCATCTTTGAAAGGGAGACCCCTGGAGAGAGCAGTGACATTTTTTTATCTAGGGTCTTTTCTTCTTAACATTTTTAGGGGATTGAAGGGTGTTTAGATATTTTACTAGGTTTTAGGGTTTTATGGGTTTTTATAGTTTTAATAGGTTTTATGGGTTTGGGTTTTTTATGTTCTATTAGGGTTTTAGGAATTTTATTTTTTTAGGTTGTTTAGGGATTTTATTTTTATTAGGATTTTAAGGTTTTCATATAGTTTTATATGGTTTTAGGTGTTTTTGTGTTTTTTGGGGTTTTACGGATTTTTATTATTTTTATTTGATGAAGGTTTAAGGTATTCTCAGGGGGTTATGGTGTTTTAGGATTTCTATAATTTTTAGGTTTTTAGGCGTTTTAAGTGCTATTATGTTTTTAAGGTTTTCTTATGGATTTTTAGGGTTTTATTACTTTTATTTTTTAGAGATTTTATGGTATTTTTAATATTTTTATGGTTTTTAGGGTTAATAAAGATTATATGGGTTTTAGTAATTTAAGTTTTTATGGGTACTGGTTTTTTAGGGTTTCTTTTGAGATTTAATGGTTTTTAATATTTTATAGTTTTTAATGATTTTAGTGGTTTAAAGTTTTTTTTGTGTTTTTTGTGTGTTTTATGGGTTTTAGGGTATTCAGGATATTTTTTGGGGTTTTCAGGGTTTAATAGTTTTTTAGGTTTTTAGGGGTTTTACGTGTTTTTAGTTTTTTGAGGTTTTATTTTTGTTTTCAGTGTTTTCAAGGGTTTTTATTTCTAGTGATTTTTAGTCTTTTTAGGATTTTAATGTGTATTAGGGTTTTCCAGAATTTTGAGGGGTTTAAGGGGTTTTAGAGGTTTTTAGTGTTCTTATAATTTTTAGGGGTTTTATGTGTTTTAAATGTTTTGAGGTTTTTATGTTTTTATTAATAATTTTTAGTATTTTTAGGGATTTTTTGATTTTATTGATTTTGAGGGATTCTTTAGAATTTTTTTGTTTATTTTTGTTTTAGTGACTTTGAAGATTTTTGAGGGTTTTTGAGGGTTTTGGGGGTTTATGGGTTTTTATGGGTTTTTTAGATTATAAGGGGTTTAAATGTTTTTAGTGTATTTTAATGTTTTTGAGGTTTAAATTCTTTTTATCATTTTTAGTTGTTTTTAGGGTTTAATGGGTTTTAGGGTTTTAGGGTTTTTTTGGATTTTACGGTTTTTAAGGATTTTTTAGGTTTTTATCAATTGTAGTTTTTTAGAGGTTTTATGTGTATTTAGAATCTCTATTTTTCATAGGAATTTTCATGGTTATAAGGGTTTTAATGTTTTTAGGGATTTTATATATTTTTAGGATTTTTATATCCTTTTATGTTTTTAGGGATTTAGATAGTTTAAGGGTTTTTAATGTTTTAGGGTTTTTTTATGGTTTTTAATTTTTTTTTTCATTTTTAGTAGTTTAAGGGGTTTTTAGATTTTTAGTGGGATTTTAAGGATTTTATGGGGGTTGTGGGTTTTAAGGTTTTAGGCAGTCTTATAGCCTTGGTTTTTAGGTTTTTAGGGTCATTTAGGGTTCTTAATGATTTTTCTGTTTTGTAGATGTTTATTGTGTTTTTATGTATTTATGGTTTCTTAGGTGTTTTTAGGGTCATTATGGGATGTTCACTTTTAGGAATATCTAGGTATATTTTAATATTTTTATGATTTTTAGGGTTTTTATGTATTTTTCATATTTATTAGGAGTTTCATGTTTTTTTAGGATTTTTGGGGTTTTAGAATTTGAATAGGGATTTTATGGGTTTTATGTGTTTTTAGGATTTTAATTTTTTTCATTGGTTTTTTTTCTGGTTTTTAGATATTTTTATGTTTTTAGAGATTTTTATGGATTTTTTAGGATTTTTTAGGATTTTAAGAAATTTTGAGAGCATTTTGGTTTTTTTGGGTTTTTTTGGGTATTCTCTGGTTTTTTTGGTTATCATATGTTTTTGTGTTTTTAGGATATTTAAGGTTTTTTATAGTTTTTAAACATTTTTAGGTGTTAATAGTATTTTTTTTAGTGGTTTTTTGGGTTTTAGGGGTTTTATGGATTTTTAGTGGGTTTTATGGATTTTAGCGGGTTTTCGTGTTTTAGGGACCTTTGGGGGATTTAATGGGTTTTTAGAATTTTTAGGCTTTTAGGGGTTTGTATTGATTTTACATTTTTATAAATTTCATAGGGTTTTTTCAAGGATTTCAGGGGTTTTATGTTTTGTGGTATTTTTTGGGATATATTTTATTTTTATGATTTTGATGGGTTTTATGGATTTTATGGGGTTTTAGGGTTTTTGGATTTTTTGGGGTTTTTGTTCTCTTAGATTTATTAGGCATTTTTGGTTTTTTATTTTTTTAAGGTTTTTTTTTCTCGGGTTTTTTTTTACAATACTAGTGATTTTAGGGGGTTTTTAGGATTTTTATGGTTTTTAGGAGGCTTAGGGATCCTGATGGGTTTTAGGATTATTTAGGGTTTTTTTGTGGTTTTATATTTTTTGGGATTTTATGGGTGTTAGATTTTTTTAAGTGTTTGAAGGATTGTTATAGTTTTTCCAAATTTTTAAGGGTTTAATGGGTATTTAGAGATATATTGGGTTTTTAGGATTTTCGTGGATTTTTAGGTTCTTTATGGGTTTTAGGGGTTTTATGGAATCTAGGTTTTGTTAGGTTCATAGGGTATTTTAGGTTTTTTAGTGTTTTAAGGATTTTAGGGGTTTAATTTTTTTTAGATTTATAATTGTTTCTTAAGGTTTTTAGGGTTTTTCGATTTTCTAACTTTTTTAGATATTTTTAGTGTATTTTTGTGATTTTTTTTTGTTTTTGGGGTGGGGGTTAGTGATTTTTAGGGTTTTAGGTATTTTAGGATTTTATAATTTTAAGGGTTTTAGAGGTTTTAATTGTTTTCCGTTTTTTACGGATTTATCAGGGTTTTGTATGGTTTTTTCATTTTTTAATGCATTTTGGAATTTTAGTGGTTTTTTTTATTCTTATGGGATTTTGTGGTATTGATGGGTTTTTAGGGGTTTTTGATTTTTTATTTTTTTTAGTGTTTATGGTTTTTTAGTGTTTTCTTGGAGTTTTTAAGAGTTTTTGATGTTTTTTTATAAATTTTTAATGTTTTTAGGGTTTTAAAGGGTTTTTAGTATTTTACTGGTTATTTGGGTTTTTAATGATTTTTAGGGTTTAATTGGTTTAAAGGGTTTTAGGGACATTTTATATTTTTTTAGGGTTTTTGGAATTTTTTATATTTTTAGGGCTTTTAGGTGCTTTTATATTTTTTTAGTGTTTTTTAATGTTTTTAGGTGTTCATTTTTTACAGTTAGTTTTGGATATTTTAGGTTTTTTGGTTTTTTGTTTTTTAGGTTATTAGGGGGTTTTATAGTTTTATGTGTTTTATGATTTTTAGGTTCTTTTAGGGTTTTAGTGTTTTTTGGTTTTTAGGGGTTTTATATGTTTTTAGGTTTTTGTGTTTTTCTTAGGCGTTTTCTGGAGTTTAAGGTTTATTTCTATTTTTAGGTATTTTTAGAGAATTTTAAGATTTTTATTAATATAATTCTTTTTTATGGTTTTATGATTTTTAATTATTTTAGGTGTTTTTGGGTTTTTGGGTTTTCTTAAGTGTATTTAGGGTTTTAATGGTTTTTTAGGTTTTTTGTGATTCTTAGTGGTGTTTGGTTTTTTATTATTTTAAGGTATTTTTAGGGGTTTTATTGTTTTTTAGGGATTTTATTGTATTTAGAATTTTTAGGTTTTTAGGTCTTTTTAGTGTTTTTTGGTTTTTAATGTTTTCTTAGGTATTTGCAGGTTTTTTGGGTTTTTTAATTTTTATGTATTTTTGTGTGTTTTTTAGGATTTTAGGGTATTTTTAGGGTTTTTTGAAATTTTGGGTATTTATGGTTTTTTAGTGTTTTTAAATATGTTTAATATTTAATGGGAATTTTTTGAGTTTTAACAGGTTTTTAGTGTTTTTATGGGTTTTAAATGTGTTTGAGGGTTTTAGGGGTTTTAGGTTTTTTAGGGTTTTTAAGATTTTTAGGGACTTTTTGGGTTTATTTTTGGATTTTTATAAATTTTTTGGTTTTTAGGTGTTTTACAGTTTTTTACGACTTTTATTGATTTTTTAGTTTCTCATGGGTATTAAGTGTTTTTATGCTTTTAAGGATTCTTAGTGTTTTTCTAGGATTTTAGGGTTTTATATTTTACGGATTTTTATATATTTTTTATGATTTTTATGGTTTTTTTCATCTTTAGGGATTTTAAAGGTTTTGGGGGTATTATGGATTTTAGAATTTTTAGGTTTTCAGTCATTTAAAGTTTTTTTGTTTTAAAATTTTTCTTAGGGGTTTTTCATTATTTTTAGTGTCTTTAATGTTTTTGGAAATTTTAGGCATTTTTAAAAATAATTATTGGGTTTTAGGTTGTTTATGGTTTTTGATGGTTTTTAGAGTATTTTAGGGTTTCTTGCATTTTATGGTTTTTTGTGTTTTTAGATTTTTTTTATTTTTATATGTTTTTTTGTTTTTTTATAATTTTTTATGCTTTTAGGGTTTTGATGGGTTTTTTAGATTTTAGTGTCTTTTAGTGTTTTTATGGGTTTTTGGTTTCTTTGGGTTTTTAGAGTTTTAATGGTTTTTAGGGTTTCTAGTGGTATTAGGGGTTTTATCATTTTATTGATTTTTTTAGGGGTCGTATGTGTATTTAGGTTTTTAAGGATTTTTAGGAGTTTTCATGGTTTTTTAAAAATTTTATGTTTTCATTGATTTTTGGTTTTTATCATTTTAGGGTTTTTAGGGTTTTAAAGGATTTTCAAGATTTTGGGTGTTTTTTGGTTTTTTTGGTATCTATATTATTAGGGGTTTTAAGTGTTATAAGATATTTATGGTTTTCTTATATGTTTTCAGTGTTTTTATTGTTTAATATTATTTTAGGGATTCTTATGTATTTTTTAAGACTTTTATGGATTTTTAGGGTTTTTAGGGATTTGAGGGATTTTTGGTTTTTTGGGTTATTACAGTGATTTTTGGTTTTTTTTTGTTTTCATGTTTTTTTGGGTTTTTTAGGGATTTATGGTTTTTAATGTTTTTGGAACATTTCTATTTTTTAAAGGGTTTTCATTGTTTTTTTGGGGTTTTAGTGGTTTTAAGTGTTTTAGGATTTTAAGATTTTCTTATAGGTTTTCATGGATTTTTGTGTTTTTTATGTTTGAGGTATATGTAGGGATTTTTTTGGATTGTCATAGTTTTTGGGGGGTTTTAGTGATTTTGTTGTTTTTAAGGGTTTTAGGTTTTTTTGGATGGTAAGTGTTTTTTGAATTTTTGAGGGTTTTAATGGTTTTTAGAGCTTTTATAATTTTAGGGGTTTAAATTGGTTTTTGTATATTTGGTGGTTTTTTAGGGTTTTATGGGTTTTATCAATTTTTATAGTTTTAGATATTTTTTTTGGTTTTTGTGGTTTTTTTTTGGGATTTTGTGCACTTTTAGGGATTTTAGAATTTTAAGGTTTTTACGGGATTTTAGTGTTTTGATATTTTTAATGATTTATTAGGGTTTTTCTAGGTTTTTATGAAATTTGGGGTGTTTTAGGGGTTTTAGGGTTTTTAATATTTTTTAGGCTTTTTACGTATTTTATGTGTTATTAGTTTTTTAAGTTTTTCTTATGATTTTTCAGGGTTTGGGGGTTTTTAATACTTTTTACAATTTTTAGGAATTATTTATCATTTTTATTGATTTTAATATTTTTATGGATTTGAGGTGTTTTAGGGTGTTTAGGGTTTTAAATCATTTATAGTTTTTTCAGTGTTTAGGATTTCGTAAGTATTTGTGGGTTTTTAATGTTTTTTTATGTTTATAGGGGTTTAAAGGGATTTTATATTTTTTTGGGTTTTTAGATCATTTACAGTTTTCAAAGGGGTTTTTTAGGTTTTCTGGGTTTTTTGTTAGCATTTTTTAGGTTTTTAGTGGTTTTAATTATTTTTGGTTTTTTAGGTTTTTCTTATGGGTGTTAGGGTTTTTAGGAATTATTATTTTTTAATGGATTTTGAGGGATTTTCTAGGATTTTTATGTGTTTTTTTTCATTTTTTAGTATTTTTTGGGGGGTTATGGGTTTTTACAGTTTTATTGATTTTTTTGTGATTTTTAGGGTATTTTGAATTTTTTAGTGATTTTAAGAGTTTTTACATATTTTTATCGTTTTAGGTTTTTAATCGGTTTTAATCATTTTTAGGGGTTTTACGGTTTTTGGGGTTTTTAAGGTTTTTTGGGGTTTTTTAGGTTTTTAGTATTTTCGGGTTTTTAGGGTTTTAAGTGTTTTTAGGTTTTTATGTTTTTAATATTTTCTTAGCGTTTTTAGTGTTTTTAGGGTATTTATGTTTTTATATATTTTTGGGAATTTATATGATTTTTATCATTTTTGGGGTATTATGTATTTTGAGGGATTTTAGGTGTTTTATGGTTTTTTAGGTTTTTAGGGTTTCTTAGGGTCTTATGGATTTTTTATGGATTTTTCGGGATTTTTGGATTTTGATGGTTTTTATGGATTTTCAGTGTTTTTAGTCTTTTAAGGGGTTTATAATTTTTTTGGGGTTTTAGAATTTTTTTAGTTTTTATGGTTTTTAATAATTCTTACAGTTTTTATCACTTTTAGGGGTTTAATGGGTTTTTGAGTTTTTAGTGGGTTTTATAGTTTTTATTAGTTTTTATGGTTTGTTATTTAATTTAGTGTTTCATATTGTTTTTAGGGTTTTAGGTTTTTTATAGTTTATAGGATTTGTAGCATGTTTTAAATTTTGTGTGTTTTAAGTGTTTTTAGGGTTTAATGTTTTTCTTCATATTTTTCAATGATTTTTCTATTTTTTATGTTTTTAGGGATTTTTTGAGATTTTAAGATATATATGGTTTTAAGGGTTTTAGGTATTTAGTGGGTGTCTAGTGTTTTTTATGTTTTTTAGCGTTTTTTTTGGGGTTTTATCATTTTTAGGTTTATAATGGGTTTAAATTTTTTGTAGTTTTTAAAATTGATTATGGTTTTTTCAGGGGTTTAAGAGTTTTTTACATTTTTTGTTTTTTGAGGATTTTTTATGATTTTTATGGGTTTTTTTCTTTTCCGTTATTTTAAGGGGTTTTAATTTTTTCCAAGTTTTTACTATATTTTTGATTTTCGGCTTTTAGGTTTTTTTAGTGTTTAGGGGTTTTAAGGGTTTATAGAGTTTTTACAAGTTTTAGTGGTGTAAATTATTTTTATATTTTTTAGGGATTTTTAGCATTTTTATTGTTTTTTTTTGAATTTGTTATGGTTTTAGGGTGTGTAATGGTTTTTAGGGTCTTTAAGGTTATTTAGGGGATTTAGTTTTATTTATGGGTTTTAATTATTTTCAGTTTTTATGTTTTTAGGGGGTTTTGGGGTTTTTATGTTTTTAATGATTTTTAGGATTTTTCTTGGTTTTTATGGGTTTTTTTGGGCATTATAGTTTTAGGTTTTTCTATGGGGTTTAGGGGTTTTTGGCTCTTTTAGGGTATTTTAGTGTTTTTAGTGTTTTTTTGTTTTTAGAGGTTCTAAGTGTTTTTATTTTATTAGGGTTTCAACGGATTTATTCAGGTTTTTATGGTTTTTTATATTTTAGGGTTTTGTAGGAATTACTTATGTTTTTATGTATTTTTAGGGATTTAAGGTATTTTGAGGTTTTTGGGTGTTTTAGGGTTTTTAATGTTTTTTAGGTTTTTAGGGTTTTTAACATATTTAGGTTCTTTTGTGGTTTTAAGAGTTTTTAGGTTTTACATCTGTTATAAGGTTTTCCAGGGTTTTAGGTTTTTTTATGTTTTGAAGGAATTTTAGGGATTTTTTAGTATTTTTTTGGCCTTTTATATTTTATACATAATATGACTATTTTAGTATTTTTTAGTGTTTTTAGGGATTTTATGGTTTTTTGGGTTTTTAGGGTATTTAGAATATTTACTAGGTTTATGGGTTTTTAGGAGTTTTATGGTTTTTATGCATTTTTTCTGTTTTAATGTCGTTTTTGGGGTTTTATGATTTTTAGGGGTTTTAGGGTATTTATAATTTTTTAGGTTTTTTCAGAGGTTTAAGTGTTTTTTGATTATTTTAGATTTCTTAGGGCTTGTCAGGGTTTTTACGGTTTAGGGACTATTTTTTATTTTTATGGGGTTTGGTAGTTTTTAGGCATTTTGAGGTGTTTTAGGAGTTTTTTAGGTTTTTTTTTGTTTTCTAGGGTTTTTATTGTTTTTAGGTTTTTATGGGTTTTAAGTGTTTTTAGGGTTTTAAGGTTTTCTTAGGTTTTTCAGGGTTTTTAGGTTTTGATCTATTTTTTGGGATTTTTATTTCCTTTTATTTTTTTATTACTTTATAGTATTTATATGTATTGTTAGAGTTTTTATGGGGTTTTGGGTTTTTAGTGTTTTTATAAGTTTTTAGGGGGGGTTATATTTTAGGTTTTTTAGGGTTTTATGGTGTTTTTAAAAATATTTAGGGGTTTTAGAATTCTTAGTTGCTTTTAGGGTTTTTATTGGATTTTAGGGTTTTTAAGTTTTCTATTTTTTATGGGTTTGAGGGATTTTTAAGGTTTTGGGGGGACTTTAAGGATTTCCTAGGGATTTGTTTTAGTTTTTTAATTTTTTTGGGTTTTAATTGTGTTTAGTTTTTTATTTTTTTCTTAGGGGGGTTATGGTTTTCAAAGGTTTTTATGTTTTTATGTATTTTTTATGCAATTTTTATGATTATGATGGATTTTTAGCATTTTTAAGGATTTTGGGGAGTTTTAGGGATTTTTAGATGTTTATGGGTTTAAAGGTTATTGGCGTTTTTAGGGGTTTTATGGTTTTTTAGTGTTTTTAGGTTTTTAAGGTTTTATTATGGTTTTTAAGGTTTTTAGCATTTTTAGGATTTTAATGAATTTTAGTTTTTTTTTTGAATTTTATGGTTTTTATTGTTTTTTGGGTTTTGATTATTTTTATGTTTTAAGGTATTTTGTTGTTTTCTAGTTTGTTTATGTTGTATGGTTTTTTTAGTTTTTTTGGTTTTTTAATGTTTTTTAGAGTTTTTAAACATTTTAGGGGTTTAAATGGTTTTTATAATTTTTATTATTTTAGGGGTTTTATGGTTTTTTCTGTTTATTATTTTTTTCAGTGGTTTTTTGGTTTTTGTATATTTTTGGGTTTCTAGAGACTTTTTAGGGTTTTATGGTTATTAATTTTTTTATGTTTTTAGGGGTTTTAAGTGTTTATAATATTTTATATTTTTCTTAGGTTTTTTCAAGTTTTTTATAGTTTATAATATTTGTAGATATTTTTATTGAATTTTTAGGACATTTTATTATTTTTAGGGTTTTTAGTAATTTCAAGTATTTTTTAGGATTTTGGGATTTTTATGTTTTTTTTTTTATTTTTTATGGTTTTTTTGGGTTTTAGGGATTGATATGTTTTTAAGGATTATTTGGTATTTTTTAGGACTTCTATGGTTTTCTAGGGTTCTAGGTATGTTCAGGTATTTATGGTTTTTGAGGGTTTCAGAGTTTAAGTGGTTTATGGGGTTTATGGTTTTGTTAGGTTTTATAGTTTTTTTATTTTAAAGTCTTTTAGGTTTTCATAGTTTAAATTTTTTTAGATGTTTATAGGTTTTTTAGATTTTTTTACTATTTTTAGAGATTTTATGGGTTTTTAGTGTTTTATGGTTTTAGGAGTTTTATGATTTTTAGGGTCTATTTTGGGTTTTTAAGGTTTTTTTAGATTTTTTGGTTTTTAGGTGTTTTATGTGTTTTTAGTATTTTAAGGTTTTATTTACGTTTTTCAGGGATTTTAGGAATTTTTATATTTTTTTGAAATTTTATAAATTTTTCATCTTTTTATTGTTTTTTAGGGTTTTTTGGTGTGTTTTCATTTTTATGTTTGTGTGGTTATTTTTCATTTTTAGGGTTTTAGTAGTTTTACGTTCATTTTGGTTTTCAAGGTTTTTATAGGGGTTTTCATTGGTTTTATGGTTTTTAATTTCATTAGGTATTTTTACAACATTATTAGAATGTTTTTGGTTTTTTGGGTTTTTTGGTATTTTGATGGGTTTTATGGTTTTATGGTTTTTTTTAGATTTTTTTTATTGGGTTTTTTGAGTTTTATAGATGTTCTATATATTTTTAGTGTTTTCTAACATTTTGAGGTATTTAATGGTTGTTATAGTTTTTTTAGGTTTTAGGGCTTTAGGTACTTTTAGGGTTTTTAATGGTTTTGGTGGTTTTTATGGATTTTATGGACTTTTTATGACTTATAGTGTTTTTATAATTAATTAGGTTTTTTGGGGGTTTTATGTGTTTTCAGGTTTTTGTGGTTTTATTCTGGTTTTTATGCTTTTTTAGTTTTTTATGGATTTTAAAAGATTTTTTTAGGTTTTATGGGTTTTTTGGTTTTTTATGGATTTTGATGGTTTTTAGGGGTTTTATTTTTGTTTTATTAATTTTAGTTTTTTAGTTGTTTAAAATTTTTTATATTCTTTTAAGGTTTTAGGGGATTAAAGGGTTTTTGTAGTTTTTATTTGGTTTCTAGGGTTTTTATTGAATTTTAGTGTTTTTATGGTTTTTTGGGTTTTTTGGTATTTATGTGTATTAGGGTTTTTAACATCATTCTAGGGTTTTTTGGTTTTTTAGAGTTTTAGGGTTTTTAGTATCGTTCTAGGGTTTTTTTAGAGTTTTTGGATTTTATGTGTTTTATGTTTTGTTTTGGATTTTAATGTTTTATTTGAGTTTTTCATGGATCTTAGAGTTTTTAGGTTTTAATATATTTCTATGGATTTTTTTATTTTTATGGTTTTTAGGGTTTTTAGTGAATTTGGGGGTTTTAATGTTTTTTTGGGATTTCTAATGTTTCAGGGTTTTTTAGGTTTTTAACATTTTATTAATGTTTTAGGGGTTATAATTATTTATAGGATTTTTAGGTTTTCTTAGGATTTTTAATTTTTTTCTACATTTTAAGGTATTTTGAAGGATCTTTTATGAATTTTATGATCTTTTAGGGTTTTTATGGATTTATAGGGTTTTAATAGTTTTTGGTTTTTTAGGGGTTTTATGGTTTTTTTGTTTTTCTTTTGAGTTTTTAGGGGTTTTCATGGTTTTTTATAGTTTTTTAATGTTTTAGTTATATAAATAGTTTTAGAGTTTTCATTTGTATCTTACAGGTTTTAAGGTTTTTAAGTGTTTTTATGGTTTTTATGGGTTTATGGTTCTTAGGGGTTTTAGGGTGTTTAGGGTCCTTCAGGGTTTTTAGGGTGTTAGTTTTAAGTTTTTCTAGTTTTTTTTATTTGCTTTGGGTTTTAACGGTTTTTAGGGAGTTTTAAAAAAAAAATTGTAATTTTAAGTGATTTTTTATGATTTTTATGGTTTTTGTGGGTTTTATGATTTTATGGATTTTCATGGATTTTAGAGGGTTTAGTGTTTTTGGGGGATTATGTTTTTTTGGTTTTTATGTTTTTTATATTTTTTTAGGCATTTAAAGGGTATTTAGTGATTTTTATAATTTTTAGAGGTTAAAGGGTTTTTAGTGTTTTCCATGGGTTTTCATGGGTTTTTTAGGATTTTACGGTTTTAAGGACTTTAGGGGTTTAGGGTTTTTAGGGTTTTTAGAGATTTCTGGTGTTTTTAAAGTCATTTAGGTTTTTAGGGGACTATTTTTTTTTAAATTTTAAGCCTTTCTTACTATTTCTCAATATTTTTGGTATTTTTTATGTTATTAGATATTTTTAAGGATATTTTGTGATTCTTAGGATTTTTTGGTTTTTAGGGTTTTTAGGTTTTAAGTCATTTCAGAGTTTTTAGGTTTTTTTTGTTTTTATTGTTTTTTTATATTTTTACTATTTTAATGTTTTTAAGAGTTTTTTATTATTTTAAGGGTTTAAATTTTTTTTGAGTTATTCATAAATATTTATGGTTTAAATGTTTTTTTTAATATTTTTAGGGGTTTTTACATTATTAGCATTTTTAGGGGTTTTAGGTTTTTTATGGGTTTTTGTGTTTTTTCTATTTTTATGGGTTTTATGTTTTTTTATGTTTTTATTGTTTACATAGGGTTTTCCAAAGTTTTTTGGGATCTTGTGGTTTTATGGGTTTTTATAATTTTTTTTGGGGATTTATGTTTTTTTTATTTGTTTAGTTTTTTGAAAGATTTTTTTGTAATTTTTTATGTTTTTAGGGGTTTAAAATGGTTTTAGAGTTTGTAATGGTTATTTAAGGTTTTTATGGATATTTCTAGTTTTTTGTGGTTTTAGGGTCTTTATGTGTTTTTTGGTTTTAATGGTTTTATATGATTTTATTTGGTTTTTTATGTATTTTTATGTGTTTATATATTTTTTGGTATTTTTTAAAAATTTTATCCAATTTTTAGTATTTTGTTTCTGGATTTTTAATGAATTTAGGGATTATGAGGGGTTTTTTCACATTTTTATGGGTTTTAGTGTTTTTATTTTTTAGTGGATTTATGTGTTTTTTTTTAATTTTTCTTTGAGTTTTCCGGTGTTTTGGGTGTGTTTTTTGGATGTTTTATCGATTTTTTGGATTTTTACAATTCTATTGGGGGATTTAGGTACTTTTTGAGTTTTTTAGGTTGTGGTGATTTTTTATTTTTTAAACGGTTTTTGGGATTAAAGTGATTTTAGAATTTCTGTGATTTTTTAGAGTTTTATGGTTTTTTATTTTTTATAGGGGTTTTAATGGTTTTTGGAGTTTTTAGTATTTTTTAGGGTTTTAGGGTATTAGGGTTTTTGCATCATTTATATTTTTTGGGGGTTTTATGTGTTTTTAGGATTTTACAGTTTTATTTTGGTTTCTCAATGTTTTTTTGGGTTCTTTACATATATAAGGATTTTTAATGCTTTTTAGGGGTTTTATAGGTTTTTTGGGTTTTTTGGGGTTTTGAGGGGATTAGGGATTTTTTACAATATTTAGCGTTTTTATGGTTTTTTTTGGTATTTTGGATTTTTAAAATGTTTTTTGGTGTTTATGGTTTTTAGTGTTTTAGGGTTTTAGTGTTATTAGGTGTTTTAGTGTTTTTTAGTGTTTTTAGTTTTATTTGTTTTCTTAGGGTTTTTTGGGGGTTTTAATATTTTTTATTTTTATAGGGTTGTAGTGATTTTATAGGAATTTTATTGTTATTTAGACTATTTAGGTATTTTGATTGTTTTAGGTTTTTCTGGTTTTATGCCTTTTAGGGTTTATTGAATTCTTCCATGATTTATGGTTTTTTAGATATTTTTAACATTGTAAATGTTTAATTGGTTTTTATAGTTCCTAGTGGGTTTTTAGTTTTTTTAAGGTTTTAAGGGGGTTGTATTGTTTTTATTATTTTTAGTTTTTTAAGAGTTTTTATGTTTTTAGGGGTTCTAACATTTTTCTGGGTTTTTAGGGGTTTAAAATGTTTTTAGGTTTTTAATATTTTCTTTGGGGTATTTAGGTTTTTAATTGTTTTTATGGATTTCATGTATTTTTTATAATTTTTTAGGGTATTAATGTGTTCTTGGGGATTTTGAGGGGGTTTTTGGTTTTTTGGTTTTTTATGGGTTTTCAGGTTTTCTTGGGTTTCTAGTTTTTCTTGGGTTATTAGTAGTTTTTAGTGCTTTTATGATTTTATGTTATTCTTTGGGGTTTTATTTGTTTTCTATTTTTTTAATGTGTTTAGGAAGTTTTAGGTATTCTTTTATGAATCAAATAGTTTTTAGGCTTTTAGGGTCTTGATGGTTTATTTGGTCTTTAGGGGATTTTTTGAGTTTTATGGACTTAAATGTTTTTATTTTTTTAGGGTTTTAGGGTATTCAAGGGTATTTTGGGGTTTTAGTTTCATTTTATTATTTTAATGGGTTTTTAGGATTTAAAAAAAATTAATGGTTTTCATTGTTGTTAGGGTTTTTAGGGTTTTAATTTTTTTTGGTCTTTATGGGATTTTATTTTTTTATAATTTTAATGTTTGCTTAAGAGTTTTTAGGGTTTTTTTTGTTTTATCTGTAATTATGGATATTTAGAGCATTTTTAATTAATTTATGGTTTTAGAGGGTTTTCAATGGTTTTAAGGGGTTTTGGGGTTTTTTAGGTTTTTAGGGCTTTTTCAAATTTTTATGGTTTTAAGGTTTGTTAGAGTTTTTTAATATTTTTTATGTTTTTAAAGGGGTTTCAGAGTTTTTAGTGGTTTTTTATGGTTTTTATTTAATTTTAGGTTTTTTATGGTTTCTTTTTATTTTTAGAGGATTTTTTATTTTTATGGACTTTTATGATTTTTAGTGTTTTTATGTTTTATAGGGTTATTTGTATTTTATGTTTTTAATATTTTCTTAGAGGTTTTCAGGGGTTTGGGCCTTTTTATATTTTTCATTATTTTTAGGGTTTCTTAGGAATTTTATGCGTTTTTTGGGGTTTTTGGTATTTTTAGTTTTTTAGGGTTTTAGGGTTTTTTTGGGTTTTAGGGGTTTTATGTGTTTTTATTTTTTTATGGTTTTTTAGGGTGTTTTATGGATTTTTTAATTTTTTATGGATTTTTTTTTGAAATTATATTTATTTTTAGGGTTTTTGGTGATTTTTATGGGTTTTTTTTGGTTTTTGGGTTTATAGGTTCTTTATTGGTTTTTTTTTGGATTTTATGGTTTCTTTGAATTTTATACGATTTTTAAGGGTTTTTAGAGTTTTATAAAAAATTTAATGGTTTTAAGAGAGTTTAGATTTTTTAAAATCTTTTAGTGTTTTTATTGGTTTATATGATTTTGTTAAGGTTCTATTGGTTTTTTGGTTTTTCAGGATTTTTAGGGGTTTTAAGGATTGTTTTCATTTTTAAGTTTTTAGGGGTTTTAAGTGTTTTTAGATTTTGAGGTTTTTATTTGGATTTTCATGGGTGTTATGGTTTTTTATATTTTATGTATTTTTATAAATTTTTTAGGATTTTTATACTATTTAAGGATTTTAGGGAATTTTATGGATTTTAGGTTTCTTATGGTTCTTAGGGTTTTATTGGTTTTTATGGGTTTTGTGAGGATTTTGTGGGTTTTTTTATTATTCTTAAGGGTTTTTCTGCGTCTTTTTACTTTTTTTGGGTGTTAAAGTGTTTCTCAAATTTTTTCATGGGGATTTAGGGTTTTATGTGTTTTTATGGCTTTTTAAGGCTTTAGGGGTTTTATAGTTTCTAGGGGTTTTAGGGTTATTTGGGTATTCTAAGGTGTTTTTAGGGTTTTTATTGTTTTTTAGGTACATTATAGTGCTTTAAGTGTTTTTAGGTTTTTAGGGTTTTGTTAGGGGTTTTCATGGTTTTAGGGTTTTTATGTTTTTAGTGATTTTTAGATCAATTTTTGGATTCTTATGGTTTTTACATATTTTAAGTATTTATAGGGGTCTTAGGGTTTTTATGTAATTTTATGGTTTTTATGTCTTTTAGGGGTTAATGTTCATTTTATAGTTTTTATGTTTTTATGGGTTTAATGAGTTTCAAGAATTTTTAGTTTTTTTAAGGGTTTTATGGGTTTTTATGATTTTTATGGTTTCTAGGGGTTTGTTGTTATAGGGTTTTTATGTCTTAATAGTGTTTTTAATGTTTTTTTGATTTTTAGGCATTTTATGTGTTTTAAGGTTTTTATTATTTCTTAGAGTATTTATGGTTTTTTAGGGTTTTTATGTTATTTTGAATTATTAAATATTTTTTAGATTTTTATGGTTAATAGAGTTTGTAGGGATTTTTAGTGTTTTACGGGTTTTTTAGTATTTTGATGGTTTTTTAGTTGTACTAAGTGTTTTTATATTTTTTATGGTTTTCATTGGAGTTTCTCAAAGTTTTTAGTGTATTTTTCAATTCTAGGGTGTTTTATGGATTTTTAGGTTTTTTTTATTTTTATTGGTTTTTTGGGTTTTTATGGTTTTTATGAATTTTAGTGTTTTTAGAAGTTTAGAGGAGGTTTTTTCTTTTTATGTTTTTTTTAAAAAAAAATTACAGGGTGGGGGTTTGATTTTTTGAGGTCTTTATGGGTTTTAGTTTTTTTTGTCATTATTAAGGGTTTAAAGGGTTTTTATAGTTTGTACTGGTTTTCAAGGTTTTATGGGCTTTTAGGGGTTTTGGGTGTTTTGGGTTTTAGCATTTTAAACTTTTTTAGGGATTTTTTTTTGGGTTTTTAAGGTTTCCATTAGGGATATCTAGATTTTTAGGGATTTTTAGATTTTATGGATTTTTTATGACTTTTACTGTTTTTAGGGTTTTTAAGGTTTTTAGGGGTTGTTGGGTTTTTAGGTTTGTTTAGGTTTTTTAGGTTTTTCTAGTTTCTTAGTGTTTTTTGAGTCTTTTCAGAGATTTAAGGTTTTTTATAATTTTTTAATGTTTTTAGGGGCCTAAAGGGGTTTTAGATTTTTTTTAATGTTTTTTTAGTGTTTATATGGGTTTTTAGGGATATGTTTTTTTGGGTTTTAATGGTTTTAGGGTTTTTCGTGTTCTTTAGGGTGTTTAGTGTTTTTTTGTTTTTATGGGTTTTATGTTTTTTAGGTTTTAGAGGATTTATTAGGGGTTTTCATGGTTTTTAGAGTTTGTTATGTTTTTCTGTATTTAAAGGGGTTTTTTAGATTTTTATTGGGTTTTACGGTTTTTAGGAATTTTAAGCATTTATAGGTTTTTTTGGGTTTTATAGTTTTTAAGGGTTCTTTAGTATTTTTATATTTTCAGAGGTTTAAATCTTTTTTTGGATTTTAATATTTTCTTAGGGTCTCTTAAAGTTTTTAGGGATTTAAAAATTATCAAGGATTTTTTTTGATTTCTATAGTTTTTATTGTTTTTAATGATTTTGAGTTTTTAGTGGTTTTTTGCGTTTTTTGGTTTTTTTTGGTTTTTAGAGTTTATTACGTTTTTTATCATTTTAAGTCATTGTTTCATAGGTCTTTGAAACGTGATATTCTAGATTTAAGAATACTTGTTTCCAGGCAATTTCCATTGGATTTATTCATGGAACCAGAAACTTCCAACAGTTCATTATCCAAAGAGGACATGTTTTCAAAAGGAAGACATTCATTTATGTTTTAAACTTTACGATACTTATGAACATGAATTGGTCAAGAGGATGAGAGGTCGGGCTCCTCACACCCTTTTGGGGGGAATTATTTTCTACTCTGGGACTCTCTTTGAAATTAAAATATTTTCATGAATCCAAATTAATTCACCAAGTATATCATAAGTATCCCTTGGAATTTAAAATCACTTTTTAAACATGTATAAATTTTTTAGAGTTATCATTATGTATTCGAGGATTTACATCAATGGTATCCTCTAATATATTGATTAGAGAGTCTTTTAATCACTATTTATGATGATACTAGTTTTTTAGCCAGTCAGTGGGGCACTCTGGAGTTTATTGTCATCCAGGTAGATGAAGGTTTGTTTTGATCTTGGGATCGTGCTCATAAAATGAGCTACCTACGTATCCTTGTGAAAGGAATCAAAACCCTCGTAGTTCGGTTCCACTTAATGGGACACATCATGGATTTTATGTTCATGTGATAAGGACCCCTAAGCGGAAGGTGCCTAGTTATAATTTAGTGTTGGACTTATGTTAAAACAACCCAAGGAACTTTGTAAAGGATATAGGTTTCCAAAAAGGATCAACCCCTATTGGGAGTATGTCCCAAAGTGTACAGGGTTGATTTGAAGTGTTGGGTTTGAACCTCAAGGAGGCTTCCTACGTATCCCATATGGATGGGAATCAAATCCCATGTAGTTCGATTGATCTCATAGGAGAGTATAGTCTTCTGAGAAAGATGAGTTTGGGCTTACTTCTAGAAAAATGATTCCAAAATTTGGGGAATTTGGGTTGGACTCCTATGGAGGATATCCAGTGAGATCGGGCTCTGAAAGAGCTTCCTATGTATCTAGTTTTGAACAGGAATTAGAGTTCTCGTAGTTCCTTTTTGTGAGTGTTTGTGCATATGTTGTAATCATCACATATCTCTAAGCACACGTGAGCCATACTCAGTGTAAGAAACAAGAGGATGTGAAAGATTCAACAATGGCACTTCACACTTTTCCTCCTCCTCTAATGGAAGAGGGAGCGTCGACCGTGGAAGATGGTGAGGCGATGAACCTTCCCTCAATTCTGTTTACATTGGACAGGGGTCCAATGTAAGGAATAAGGGGTGAAGGTGGGGGGCTTATACCAGGATGGCTGCCTTGAAATTGGTTCTGGTAGGGGAGGGAGACTTTTCCTATACTTGCATGAAATGTAAAGTGTTAAGTGTACCTTCCCTACCGGAGAAATGAGGTCCCAGGTCACCTCTTTGAAAAGGGAGAGGCCGGAAGCCCACCATCATCCAAAACGGGAACTTCCTAACATTGTTTTTGGGAGAAAAGTCCATGCAACTGCGGATATACAAACCCACAATCATCCCATGAATCGTAAGCCCATTTTGAAACAAATGTGGGAAACCTCTGACTACAGAAATACAAACTCAAATTGGAGACACACTGATGTGCCTTACCCAAAGGTCTGAGAGTTCAAGAGATTTTGGGGGTGGTTTCAACTTAGCCCCTTTTGAATAAGGGAACTAAAGAAATAGATACCCCACCATGAATGGCTCGAAGGGATATTTGAGTATGTCGCATAGGTACTTCGCATAGGTATTTCGCGTAGGTACCCCACACTGATCAATCTCACAGGTATGGTGTGAAAATGTACAGCACAATTGTACTGCACAGGTATGGTGCGCAGGTACAATGCGTAGGTATGAATGGTGACTAAAGAATTTGATGAACTTCAAAAACATGCATATTCCCTTTAATTATCCATTCTATCAGAGTTGAGAGAACTACTTGAGACAATTTGAGAGGTCTAGGTGAAAGAGCTACGCAATGGGAGCTTCAGAGAGTCTTTCAAAAACATCCAGTCCGGAAATGGGGAGCCCAAGGGTCCTATTTATAGGCACGGATGGGACTGGCCGAAAAAAAAATGGGTTGTGAAGATATGCATTGTAGGTCCACCACGCAGGTGCTCCACGTAGAGGCATCCCAAATCCTCTCACGCGTAGTTCGGATGCGTAGCCGTATCGCACAACTCAGCTGCGTAGCACTGTTGCACAGCTCGCCCACGTAGCCCTGTCGCGCAGCTCAGCCACAGATCTCTTTCGCGAAGCTTCTGTATATTGGTTGATATTTCCTTTGAACTTTTTGAATCTCTTTAAGGGGTATCAACAAAATCCCCCCTGAGGATTGTATCCGAAAATATAAAAAATAGGTTTAAGTACTGGGAAAAGTTCATGCAGTTATATCGCATAGATATGTCACGCAACTATGGCATGAAACTATGCCACATAGGTCTTTTTTGCCTATAAATAGGTTACAACCTTTCACATTTTTTTCTTCACATGCGCTTTCCAAAGTTTGTATTTATCATTGTGTAGCTCGTTCGTTCAGCTGCATCGCATTGTGCTCCCATGGAATTATCATGAAATTTCATCAAGGTAATATTATTTACGCGATAGAGCTACGCAAAAGGACTTCACCGATGGAGTTGGGTGAGATCTTTGTTGAAGGACTAATGTGACTGACTTTGTCGAAGGACCTCATTGAAGGACTTTGTCAAGGGACCTTGTCGAAGGACTTACACGACAAGTGACCTTTACTAATTATCATACTTTCTTCTTTGGAAATATGATCTTTAATTTTGGTCATTCATTTGCAGGAAAGAATGACTCATTCGATGAACCATACTAAGGAAGCTAAGGATTTCCAATGTTAAATTATGACGATTTTCGGGCCAAATTACTATGAAAATGTTGAGAGTACTCTTCCTGGGCTATATAAGGGTGTAATGCTATACCAGTATGACTATCCACAAAGTCCTTAATTACCTCTGTATGGAAATGGACATTTTCAAGACGCCCATTTTCCATCTATTAAGAAATACTTTCCAAAGAATTGGTTTCTTCAGTACTCCAACTGTAACTGCATGAATATTAGTGCAAGGGGGTTACAATAAAAGAATGAATAGTCCCTATTAGTTGCATCCTTCATCATTGTGGTTGTGCTCAAGATATGAAGGATCATATTGTAGAACTAAGACCACATTGTTATGATTCCACATTCAGAGCTTCTCAAACAGATCAATCGAATGGTTGGAAAGGATATTGGGACATTTGTTCTAGAGGGGGTGTAAAACCTGAGTGGATGTGGGCATTCTGGGTATGTCAGACTTGTGTAGAATTTCAAAAAAGAATTATCAGACATTCAAATGTACGAAGCTGTCTCGATAGGGAAAACATATGTTTACAAAAATGAACTCATTCCTGAATTACTGAGCTGATGGAGCCCACAAACAAACTCCTTTCATCTGACACACGGTGAAGTTGGTATTAGTCTTTAGGACGTTTACCAAATAGCTGGAATTACAATTCTTATGGAAATGTATGATGAATTCATCCAGCCTACTTCAAAATGGGGTGATGTTATTAGAACACCACCGTTGGCCCATGAATAATTTAAGACAACAATGAATTTACCCAAATATAAGAAAGATATTAATGCCAGAGTGTGGATGGTTGCTTTCTTAGAACCAACAATAGAGAAAGGTCTAACCTGTCGATGTCCTACTGTTTGTTCTTGCACTGATAACTGAGGTAGTTCAGGCACATATTGGCCTATACTGGAAAGAGGCTATTACAATCACTAGGGTTATAATGTCAAACCTGATATAGATGAACAAGTACGCTTAGTTGCCTTCTTTTCTATGTGGCTAAGTGTTTATTTTCTTCCAGTTCGTGAATTTGGTGGTGGTGTAAGATCAGGGATTTTTTTAATTGCTGCAAAATTGGTAGAGGGGAAGTATATTGGGCTAGAAACCACTGTTTTGGCTAGAATATACCATCTCCTGCTGCATTTATACAATGGGAAGCCACCATTTAGAATTTTGGGGCCATTTCAAGTGTTGTGGGGCTGGATTACAACAATTTTTTTTTCATACTCAGTATGGAACTCAGTCAGAGTTCCTAATGGTCGATTCACCCCATTTTTACAGAATGTTTCTGGTATTAAGCCTATACTCATGAGACCTAATGAGGTACTAAAGGTATTGAATGTCTTAGGAGAATTCAAATTCTTTCCTTTTGGTAATCCACCAACATGAAAATTTATTGATGATGGTAAAGGATAGTATGAGTTGTGATCTTATATGATGGAATTTATGGATGGTGTACAATCAACCAGGATTGATGGTGAAATTATTTGTGAGGCTTATGTGCGATATAGGTTTTCTTGTCAGTTCAAGTTTCTTCAACAGTCAAGAACCTTTCCACCCACACATGTCAGACATGAGAATAACCCATTGGCAGTACGACAATTATGTATTCTCACAGCTTTAGAGGTATCCAAACTTTCAATTACATTACCTTCACCTGATGTGTCAATCGGATTGGAATCTGGGTAGGCCAAAGCTTAGGTTTCTTCATATCCTCAAGGGGCTCTGACAAAAAAAGTATATCGAGCGGCGGCTACAATGACTGTTGCATGTGAAAATCGTGGAAAGAAGTCCAAAGGAAAAGATGATACAGGAATTTCAGAGGTTTTAGAGCCCTCAAAGTGTCTTCACAGGAAGTACACCAGGATGATCTAGGCTAAAGAAGCAATACCTCCAACACCAAGGCGATCTAGTCGCCACTATCAAGCAGAGATTCCTATTCCACCTGTCGAATTTTCTGAGGAAGAATGTTCTGAAGAAGATCTTAAATCGGAAGGTGTCAAACCTCTTCCATAGTCAACCAGGCCAAAATTGAATTATGGGCGACCTTCGACCATTCATTACTGGTAGAATATAACCCATGATCATAGGGATCCCTGGGAATTTCTTCAAATTGGAATTCGAATACCAGACATTGGTTATATCAAATCACTTTCTGATTTCAATCTGGAAAATAACTTGGCTAAATTACAAAAGTATATTGCAGAGTTAGAGAGTTTTATATATGAAACTGATGAAAAAATTTCCGCTTCTAAATGAGTATCTCATATGCTGGACTTAGGAGTCAGCGATGGGGTAATTATCGAATCTGAGGAGGAGTGCGATATTTATGTTAATACTGATAATGTATTTCTGTTTTTTCTTTCGTCTCAACTCTGATTTATCATTATACATCATTAATCATGATGAAAATTTATCTATGCAGCTTGAATGTAGAGAAGGAAGATCTAAAATGATTCTTGAATCGCCTCAATATAGTCTTACATGTTCTTTCATTTGGGGCAACGAATAATCCTCCTATGTCGCCAAAACATTCTCCAAGAGAAAGAATCATGACTGAGATAATGGAAATAGATAATCCTCAACCATTACCTCAATTTTGACCTACTAAGAGAAGTGTTTCAATCTCTCTGCAATATTTCGAACAGAAACACAAAAGAGCAATGATATAGCTTTGAAGCATTAGCCGAAAGAGTAAGTATTTGTACAATCTTCAGAGCATAAAATTTTCTCAAGACATTATGGTAACCATATTTTATCATCGTGTAGGATCTATGTATCTTTAATATCTCAAGGGATTAAGAGCTAATGCTCTACAACTAGAAAAAGAAATCCCAGGGGAAACCCAGGTTCATGTTGACGTATATGTACCGTCAAAATATTCAGCTATACCTGCTCTTGGATCTGTTGAGAGAGAGGAAGGACATGGTAAGATTAAATACATTTCATAGTTTTTTGTGTCAAATGATCCTAAAAATAATCAATACTGATATTCCTATTTCTTTTGATGAAAGTACTAAAGATCCATGGAAATCTGAAACCAATGCAGAAATTAACCCATCTGATGCTAGAATACCAATTTATGATTCATCAGAACAAAATTTCAGCAGAGCCAATTTGTGCATCATCCAACATTTGATGGATACCTTAAATGGTGAGGATGCTGTAACGTTTCAGGCCATATATACTAAAATGATGTACACCCTTAATCCTAATAATTATATTTCAGGTTTCATCAAGGAGTTTGGAGATTTCCAGGAGGATTTTCAAGGAATTAGGTTCCTATTCCTGTGTTTTCCATACACAATTTGTTCTTCAACTTGATTATTTACATCAAAATTCACCTTATGCAGCTTTATATGTAGAAAATTTCTCAAAGGATATTCAAGAACTAGGTGTCCCACTTTATCCTTCTGGTGGGGCTGAAGAAACACTTACATAGGATCCTTCATCAGGAGACGTTTCAGAGCCTTAAAATGTCATATTTGAACAAATTCAACCCCCTCCTCAAGAAACACCTTCTCAAAACACCAGATCTAAAAATACATGGTATGAATCCAATAAAGTAGATGAATTATTGTTGGGTAAATATAGTCATCCATTTGGGTCATATTTGTTTCCTCCATTTGAAACTAGTAATGACCTTGATTTATTATTTAGGGTTATCAGCTACTAGATTAGAGGGTGAAGCTTCTACCTTCCCAAGAGAAGCAGAACAAAACAATTCATAAACAACCTATTTCCAGAGTACATTTTACCTCATGGTAGTGACTCAGATTCATATTAAGAGATGAAATATGCTCTTGGCATGTCACGTAAGAAGACATGGTGTCAAATATGGAATATAATTTCTAAAAATCCTTTAGATGAATTATCGTCCCATTTTCAAAAACACCCAACATTATTCTGTGTGTTGGGATTTGGTGGATTTAATTACTAGCTGGTCTACGATGCCATGTAAGAGTCTATCTTTTGATGGGAGCCATATCATAAACTGTGACAGGATTTTGAAGAGGCTAAACGACTCATCAATATTAAGGGATTTCAAGCTGTAGTGTTTAAGGTGGAGGAAAATAATAACAAGAAATCACTAGAGATTATCCAACAAATCAAAGAATCCAAGAAGGATTTATCATATCTTAAAAATAAACAGGATGCTTTTCATAACAAGATTGAGAAGCTGAATCAGACATTATGAGAAACCCAATTAGAGGGTAAAACTGCCATTTCAACAGCTAAGGAAGCACTTTATCAGGCATAGGAGGCTGGAGTTGCTCAATTGTCTCAACTTTAATAGGCAGCTGATGGATCTTATGAAGCGATTCAACAAATGAAAAGTAATGTTGATGGATTTTATGGAGTTTTAGGTTTTTTATGGAATTTGAAGGTTTTTAGAGTTTTTTATGGTTTCTAGAATTTTATGGTTTTTTGTGTTTTTAGATTTTTTTAGTTTTATAAGTTTTTTGGTTTTTTTATAATTTTTTATTTTTTAGGGTTTTGATGGGTCTTTATAGGTTTTAGTGTCTTTTAGTTTTTTTATGGTTTTTTGGTTTCTTTGGGTTTTTAGACATTTAAGGGTATTTAGGGCTTCTAGTGGTATTAGGGTTTTTATCTTTTTATTGATTTTTAGGGGTCTTAAGTGTTTTTAGGTTTTTAAGGATTTCTTAAGGGTTTTCACGGTTTTTAAATAATTTAATTTTTTCTTGGATTTTTGGTTTTTAGCATTTTAGGGTTTTAGGGTTTTTATGGATTTTCAATATTTTGAGTGTTTTTTGGTTTTTTTTGGTTTCTAGATTATTAGGGGTTTTAAGTGCTATAACATATATAGGGTTTTCTTATAGGTTTTCAGTGTTTAATATTATTTTAGGGATTTTTAAGTATTTTTTAAGAAATTTATGGATTTTTAGGGTTTTAGGGATTTTGACTGTTTTTTGGGTTTTTGGGTTATTAGGGGGACTTTCGGGTTTTTTTGTTTTCAGGTTTTTTTTGGTTTTATTAATAATTTGTGGTTTTTCATGTTTTTTAAACCATTATATTTTTTAAATGGTGTTTAGTGTTTTCTTGGGGTTTTAATTGTTTTAGGTTTTAAAATATTTCTTATGGGTTTTCAGGGATTTAAGAGTATTTTATGTTTTAGGTATATTTAGGGATTTTTTTGGATTGTCATGGTTTTTTTTGGGGTTTTAGGGATTTTATGGTTTTTAGGGGTTTTGGGATATTTTTGTGTTGGTAAGTGTTTTTTGATATTTTGAGGGTTTTAATGGTTTTTAGAGCTTTTAAAATTTTTGGGGTTTAAATTGGTTTTGGTATATTTAGTGGGGTGGTAGGGTTTTATGGGTTTTATGGGTTTTTTTTGGTTTTATATATATTTTTTTTGGGGGTTTTTTGGGTTTTTTGCACTTTTAGGGATTTTAGTATTTTAACATTTTTACGGGATTTCAGTTTTTTTATATTTTTAATGTTTTATTAGGGGTTTTCATGTTTTTTATGAATTTTGGGGTGTTTTAGGGGTTTTAGGGTTTTTACTATTATTTAGGGTTTTTAGGGATTTTAAATGTTATTAGTTTTTTAAGTTTTTATTATGATTTTTTAGGGTCTGAGGGTTTTTAATACTTTTCAGGATTTTAAGGAATTATTTAACATTTTTTATGATTTTACGTTTTTTAGTGATTTGAGGTGTTTTAGGGTTTTTAGGGTTTTATATCTTTTATGTTTTTTGAGTTTTTAGTTTTTCTTGAGTATTTTTTGTTATTTACAGTTTTTTAATGTTTATAGGGGATTAAAGGGTTTTAGAGTTTTCTGGTTTTTTATATTTTTTACGGTTTCCAAAGGGGTTATGAGGTTTTCTAGGGTTTTTTAATTTTATATTTTCTAGCAATTTTAGCATTTTTTATGTTTTTTTGGTTTTGATTATTTTTGGTTTTTTATTTTTTTCTTATGGGTGTCAGGGTTTTTAGGAATTACTATGATTTAATGGATTTTGAGGGATTTTATAGGCATTTTATGTGGGTTTTTTCATTTTTGGTATTTTTTGTTCGGTTATAGGTTTTTACAGTTTTATTGATTTTTTTGTGATTTTTAGGGTATTTTGAAATTTTTAGTGATTTTAAGAGTTTTTAAACAAATTTACCGTTTTAGGTTTTTAATGGGTTTTAATCAATTTTAGGGGTTTTATGGTTGTTGGGGTTTTTATGATTTATTTGGGGTTTTTTAAGGCTTTTAGTATTTTGTAGGTTTTAAGGGCTTTAACTGTTTTTAGGTTTTTATGTTTTAATGATTTTCTTAGGTTTTTTAGTTTTTTTATGGGTTTTTTTGTTTTTATGGATTTTTTTGAATTTTAGGATTTTTATCATTTTTTGGGGTATTAAGTATTTTGAGGGATTTTAGGGGTTTTATAGTTTTTTTAGGTTTTTAGGGTTTCTTAGGCTCTTAAGTATTTTTTATGTATTTTTTGGGCTTTTGGGATTTTTATGGTTTTACGTATTTTAGGGATTTTAGTGATTTTAGTCTTTTAAGGGGTTTATAATTTATTTGGTGTTTTATATTTGTTTATTTTTTAGGGTTTTTTATCAATTCTTACTGTTTATTAACACTTTTAGTGGTTTAATGGGTTTTTGAGTTTTTAGTGGGTTTTAAGGTTTTTATTAGATTTTATGGTTTCTTATGTAATTTAGTGTTTGATATGGTTTTTAGGGTTTTAGGTTTTTTATAGTTTATAGATTTTTTAGCATGTTTTATTTTTTGTGGGTTTGAATTGTTTTTAGGGTTTTAAGTTTTTCTTTGGATTTTTCAGGAATTGTTTTTATTTTTTATTTTATAGGGATTTTTTGAGATATTAAGACATATATATTGTTAAGGGTTTTTAGGTATTTAGTGGGTTTCTAGGGATTTTTTATGTTTTTAGCATATTTTTAGGGGTTTTAGCATTTTTTGGTTTATAATGGGTTTTAATTTTTTGTAGTTTTTAAAATTATTTTAGGGGTTTTAGAGTTTTTTACATTTTTAGTTCTTTGGGGATTTTTATGGGTTTTTTGTGTTTTCTTTTATTTTTAGAGGTCTTAGGGTTTTCCAAGATTTTACGATATTTTGGATTTTATTTTTTTAGGTTTTTTTGAATTTTTAGGGGTTTAAGGGTTTTTAGATTTTTTATTTGTTTTAGTGGTGTAAATTATTTTTATATTTTTTAGAAAGTTTTAGTGTTTTTTGGGTTTTTTGGATTTGTTATGGTTTTAGGGTGTGTAATGTTTTTTAGGGGCTTTAGGGTTATTAAGGGGTTTTAGTTTTATATGGGATTTAATTGTTTTCAGTTTTTCATGGTTTTTATGTTTTTTAGGGGGTTTTGTGGTTTTTATGTTTTTAATGTTTTTTAGGATTTTTTTTGGTTTTTATGGGTTTTTGGGGCTTTATAGTTTTAGGTGTTTCTATTGTTTTTAGGGGTTTTCAGAACTTTTAGGGTCTTTTAGTGTTTTTAGAGTTTTTTTAGAGGTTTTAAGTGTTTATATTTTTCTTAGGTTTTCAATAGATTCATTCGAGTTTTTAGGGTTTTTTACATTTTAGGGTTTTGTAAGAATTTTTTATTTTTTATGTTTATTTAGGGTATTAATGTATTTTTATTTTTTTGGGTGTTTTAGGGTTTTTAGTGTTTTTAGGCTCTTAAGGTTTTTAGCATATTTAGGTTCTTTTGTAGTTTTAAGCATTTTTAGGTTTTATATCTATTATAAGGTTTTCCAGGGTTTTAGGTTTTTTTTATTTTTTGAAGGAATTTTTGGGAATTTTTAGTATTTTTATGGCCTTTTATATTTTTTACTTTTTTTGAGTGTTTTAGTGTTTTTAGGGATTTTATGGTTTTTTGGTTTTTTAGGTTTTTTAGACTTTTTACTGGGTTTATGGGTTTTTAGGAGTATTATGGTTTTTATGTGTTTTTGTGTTTTATTGTTGTTTTGGGGGTTTTAGGGTTTTAAGAATTTTTTAGGATTTTTCAGAGGTTTAAGTGTTTTTAGATTTTTTTGGATTTCTTAGGGGTTTTCAGGGTTTTTACAGTTTAGGGACTGTCATGGATTTTTATGTGTTTTGGTAGTTTTTAGGAATTTTGAGGTGTTTTAGGAGTTTTTCTGGTTTTTTTGTTTTCTAGGGTTTTTATTGTTTTTAAGTTTTTTGGGTTTTAAGTATTTTTAGGTTTTTAAGGTTTTCTTAGGTTTTTCAGGGTTTTTAGGTTTTGATATAATTTTTTGTGTTTTTTATTTTTTTTATGTTTTTATTATTTTTTAGTATTTATAGGGATTGTGAGAGTTTTTATGGGGTTTTGGGTTTGTAGTTTTTTATAAGTTTTTAGGGGGGGGTTAGATTTTAGGGTTTTTAGGGTTTTATGGTGTTTTTACAAAAAATTAGGGGTTTTAGAGATTTTAGTTATTTTAGGGTTTTTATTGGATTTTATGGTCTTTAAGGTTTCTATTTTTTTTATGAGTTTGAGGGATATTTAGGGTTTTTTGGGTACTTTTAGGTTTTCATAGAGATTTTTTTAGTTTTTTAATTTTTTTGGGTTTTAATTGTGTTTATTTGTTTATTTTTTCTTAGGGGTGGTTTGTGGTTTTCAAAGGTTTTTATGTTTTTGCGTATTTTTCATGAAATTTTTATGATTTTGATGGGTTCTTAGTATTTTTAAGGATTTGCGGGAGTTTTATGGATTTTTAGAGTTTTATGGGTTTAAAGGTTATTAGAGTTTTTAGGGGTTTTATGGTTTGTGAGTTTTTTAGGTTTTTATGTTTTTATTAGGGTTTTTAAGGTTTTTAGCACTTTTATGTTTTTAATTAATTTTAGGTTTTTTTTGAATTTTATGGTTTTTTTATTTTTTGGGGATTTTTATTGTTTTTAGGATTTTTAGGTTTTTGGGGTATTCTAGTTTTTTTAAGTTGTATGGTTTTTTTTAGTTTTTTAGTCTTTTTATTGATTTTTTGAGTTTTTAATCATTTTTGGGGTTTGAATGGTTTTTATAATTTTTATTATTTTAGGGGTTTTATGGTTTTTTATGATTGTTATATTTTTCATTGGTTTTGTGGTTTTTAGATATTTTTGGGTTTCTAGGGATTTTTTTGGGTTTTATGGTTATTAATGTTTTTATGTTTTTAGGGGTTTAAAGTGTTTATAATATTTTAAGTTTTTCTTAGGTTTTTTCAAGGTTTTTATAGTTTTTAAAGTTTTTAGATACTTTTATCGAAATTTTAGGAATTTTTATTGTTTTTAGGGTTTTTAGTCATTTCAAGTATTTTTTAGGATTTTTGGATTTTTATGTTTTTATTATGTTTTATGGTTTTTTTGGGTTATATGGATTTCTATGTTTTTGAGGATTATTTGGTATTTTTATGGATTTTATGGTTTTCTACGGTTCTAGGTATTTTGAGGTATTTTATGGTTTTTGAGGGTTTCAGAGTTTAAGTAGTTTATGGGGTTTATGATTTTTTAGGTTTTATGGTTTTTTTATATTTAGGGCTTTTAAGGTTTCCAGAGTTTAAATGTTTATAGGTGTTTAAAGGTTTTTTTTGGATTTGTTTACTGTTTTAATGGATTTTATGGGGTTTTAGTGTTTTTATGGTTTAGGAGTTTTTATGATTTTTAGTGTCTATTTAGGATTTTTAGGGTTTTTTAGTTTTTTTAGTTTTTAGGGGTTTTATGTGTTTTTAGGATTTTAAGGTTTTATTTGGGATTTTCAGGGGTTTTAGGAATTTTTACATTTTTTTTTAATTTTTTGAATTTTTCATATTTTTATGATTTTTGAGGGGTTTTTTGGGTGTTTTTGTTTTTATGTTTTTTTGGGTTTTTTTCATTTTCAGGGTTTTTAGTAGTTTTACATTCATTTAGGCTTTTAAGGTTTTCATTGTGGTTTTCATTGGTTTTATGGTTTTTAAATTCTTTACGTATTTTTAGAACATTATTAGAATTTTTATGGTTTTTTGGTTTTTTGGGATTTTGATGGGTTTTATGGTTTTTTTGGCTTTTATATTATTGGGGTTTTTTGAGTTTTATAGGTGTTCTACATTTTTTTAGTGTTTTGTAACATTTTTAGGGATTTAATTGGTTTTTATAGTTTTCTTTGGGTTTTAGGGCTTTAGGTATTCTTATGGGTTTTAAAGGGTTTAGTGGTTTTTAGGGATTTTTTGTTCTTTTTATGATTTATAGTATTTTTATAATTTATTAGGTTTCTTGGGGTTTTTACGTCTTTTGAGGTTTTTGTGGTTTTCTTGTGGTTTTTATGCTTGTTTAGGTTTTTATGGATTTTAAGGGGTTTTTTTGTTTTTATGGGTTTTTTTGTTTTTTTATAGATTTTGATGGTTTTTAGGGGTTTTATTTGTGTTTTTTTAATTTTATTTTTTTAGTTTTTTAGTTGTTTAAAAGTTTTTATATTCTTTTAAGGTTTTATGGGATTAAAGGGTTTTTTATATTTTTTATTTGGTTTTTGTGGTTTTTATTGAATTTTAGTGTTTTTATGGTTATTGGGGTTTTTAGTTTTTTAGGTGTTTTAGGGTTTCTAACATCATTGTAGGGGTTTTTTGTTTTTTAGAGTATTCTGGTTTTTAGAATCATTATAGGGTTTTTTGGTTTTTTAGAGTTTTAGGTTTTTATGTATTTTAAGTTTTTTTTGGTTTTTAATATTTTATTAGAGTTTTTTGTGGATCTTAGAGTTTTTTAGGTTTTAAGTTATTTCTATGCCTTTTTCTTATTTTTATGTTTTTTAGGGTTTTTAGTGAATTTGGGGGGTTTTAATGTTTTTTTGGGCTTTCTAATGTTTCAGGGTTTTTTAGGCTTTTAACTTTTTTTAATATTTTAGCGGTTATAATTATTTATAGGTTTTTTAGGTTTTCTTTTGTTTTTTATTATTTTTTACATTTTAAGGGATTTTAAATGATTTTTAGTAATTTTATGATATTTTAGGATTTTTATAGATTTAGAGGGTTTTAATAGTTTTTGGTTTTTTTGGGTTTTTTTGGTTCTTTTGTAATTATGTTGGGTTTTTAGGTGTTTTCAAGGTTTTTTAGAGTTTGTTAAAGTTTTTAGTTGTATAATGGGTTTTAGAGTTTTCAGTGGTATCTTACAGGTTTTAGGGTTTTAAAGTGTTTTTATGGCATTTAGGGGATTATGGTTTTTAGGGGTTTTAGGGTGTTCAGGGTCCTTTCAGGTTTTTAGGGTGTTAGTTTTACGTTTTTTTTAGTTTTTTATGATTTTCATAGGGTGTTTATGGTTTTAGGGTATTTAAAAAATTGTAATTTTTAGGGATTTTTTATGATTTTTATGGTTTTTGTGGATTTTATGGTTTTATGGATTTTCGTGGATTTTAGAGGGTTTATGGTTTTTAGAGGATTATGATTTTTTAGTTTTTTGGTTTTTTTAAATTTTTTAGGCATTTAAAGGATATTTTTTGTTTTTTCTAATTTTTAGATGTTATGGGGTTTTTACTATTTTCCATTGTTTTTGAAGGGTATTTTAGGATTTTATGGTTTTAAGGATTTTTAGTGGTTTATGGCTTTTAGGGTTTTTAGAGATTTCTTGTGTTTTGGATTCATTTAGGTTTTTAGGGGACAAATGTTTTTAGAATTTTAAGGATTTCTAAGTATTTCTCAATATTTTTTGTATTTTTTATGTTTTTAGAGATTTTTAAGGATATTTTGTGATTCATAGGATATTTTGGTTTTTAGGGTTTTTAGGTTTTTAGGTTTTTAATAGTTTTAAGGTTTTTTTTTGTGCTTTTATGGTTTTTTATATTTCCACTATTTCAATGTTTTTAAGAGTTTTTTATTATTTTAAGGGTTTAATTTTTTTGGAGTTCTTCATAAATTTTTATGGTTTAAATATTTTTTAATATTTTTAGCAGTTTTTACATTATTAGCATTTTTAGGGGTTTTATGTTTTTTATGGGTTTTTGTGCTTTTTCTATTTTTATGGGTTTTATGTTTTTTTATGTTTTTAATGTTTACTTCGGGTTATCCAAGGATTTAGGGATCTTGTGGTTTTTAGGGGTTTTTATAATTTTTTGGGGATTTATATTTTCTTATTTGTTTTGTTTTTTAAAAGTTTATTTTTTAATTTTTATGTTTTATAGGGTTTAAAATGGTTATAGAGTTTTTAATGGTTATTAAAGGTTTTATGGGTATTTCTGGTTTTTTAAGGTTTTAGGGTCTTTATGTGTTTTTTGGTTTTAATGATTTTCTTAGAGTTTTTTTGGGTTTTTATGGATTTTTATGTGTTTAAATATTTTATGGTATTTTTTAAAAAATTTAGCGCCTTTTTTAGTATTTTTTTCAAGATTTTTAAGGATTTTAGGGATTATGAGGGATTTTTTCACATTTTTAGGGGTTTTAGTGTTTTTATTTTTTTTAGGGGTTTTATGTGTTTTTATGTTTTAAATGTTTTCTTTGAGTTTTCCAGTGATTTGGGAGTTTTTTGGAATTTTTATTGATTTTTTGTATTTTTAAATTTTTATTAGGGGATTTAGATATTTTTTTTAGTTTTTTGGGTTGTTATGTTTTTTATTTTTTAAACAGTTTTGGGGTTTAAAATGATTTTATAAATTTTTTGATTTTTTATAGTTTTGTGCTTTTTTATTGTTTATAGGGGTTTTTATGGTTTTGGGAGTTTTTAGGATTTTTTAGGGTTTTAGGGTTTTTGCATCATTTAGATTTTTAGGGGCTTTATGTGTTTTTAGTATTTTATAATTTTCTTTGGTGTTTTCAATGTTTTTTTGGGTTCTTTACATATATATGGATTTTTAATGATTTTTAAGGGTTTTATGGTTTTTTAGGGTTTTTAGGGGTTTTGAGGGGATTGGGGTTTTTTTACAATTATTTGCGTTTTAATGTTTTTTTTTGGTATTTTGGGTTTTTAAAAATTCTTTTGGTGTTTATGGTTTTTATTTTTTAGAGCTTTAGGGTTTTAGTTTTATTAGGTGTTTTAGTGTTTTTAGTTTATTTTGTTTTCTTAGGGTTTTTTGGGGGTTTTAGGCTTTTTTATTTTTCTAGGGTTTTAGTGATTTTATAGGATTTTTATAGTTATTTAGGCTATTTAGGTATTTTGATTGTTTTAGGTTTTTATGTTTTTATGTCTTTTTAGGGTAAATTTAATTTTTACATGATTTAAGGTTTTTCATATATTTTTAACATTGTAGAGGTTTAATTGGTTTTTATAGTTTCTAGCAGGTTTTTAGTTGTTTTTTATGGTTTTAAGCAGGTTGTATTGTTTTTATTATTTTTAGTTTTTAAAGTGTTTTTAGGTTTTTTAGGGGTTTTAATGTTTTTTTGGGTTTTTAGGGGATTAAAATGTTTTTAGGTTTTTAATATTTTATTTGGGGTATTTAGGTCTTTAATGGTTTTTAGGGATTTCATGTATTTTTTAATATTTTTTAGGGTATTAATGGGTTCTTTGGGAATTTGAGGGGTTTTTAGTTTTTTGGTTTTTTATGGGTTTTCAGGTTTCGTAGGGTTTCTAGTGTTTCTTGGGTTTTTAATGGTTTTTAATTCTTTTATGATTTTAAGGTATTATTTGGGGTTTTTATTTTTTCTATGTTTTTTATTATGTTTAGGTATTTTTAGGTATTTTTCTATGAATCATATGGTTTTTAGGATTTTTCGGGTCTTATTGGTTTTTTTGGTTTTTAGGGGATTTTTTTGGGTTTTATGGTCATTAAGGTATTTAGTTTTTTAGGGTTTTGGGGTATTGAAGATTATTTTGGGGTTTTTGTTTCATTTTATTGTTTTAATGTGTTTTTAGGATTTTTCAAAAAAATAGTGGTTTTTAATGTTTGTTTTTAGGGTTTTTAAATTTTTATGGTGTTTATGGGTTTTTAATTTTTTATGATTTTAAGGTTTCCTTATGAGTTTTTAGGGTTTTTTTGTTTTATCATTAATTATGGATATTTTGGAAAATTTTAATTAATTTATGGTTTTATAGGGTTTTCAATGGTTTTAAGGGGTTTTGGGGTTTTTTAGGTTTTTAGGGTTTTTCAAATTTTTATGGTTTAATGGTTTTTTATAGTTTTTTATAGTTTTTTATTGTTTTTTATGTGTTTAAAGGTGTTTCATAGTTTTTAGTGGTTTTTTATGGGTTTTATTGGATTTTAGGGTTTTTATTGTTTGTTTGTTTGTTTTTGTTTTTTAGAGGATTTTTTGGATTTTTAGGGACTTTTATGATTTTTAGTGTTTTTATGTTTTATAGGATTTTTTAGGTTTAATTTTTTTAAGAATTTCTTAGGGGTTTTCAGGGGTTTAGGACTTTTTATATTTTTCATTGTTTTTAGGGTTTCTTAAGATTTTTATGGGTTTTTAGGGGATTTTTTGGGATTTTTTATTTTTTTTGGTTTTTTAGGGTGTTTTCAAGATTTTTTAATTTTTTTGGAATTTTTATGTATTTTTTTAGAAATTATATTTATTTTTTGGGTTTTTAGTGATTTTTATGGGTTTTTGGGTTTTTTGGGTATATAGGTTCTTTATTGGTTTTTTGGGATTTTATGGTTTCATTGAATTTTATATGGGTTTTAAGGTTTTTTAGAGTCTTCTAACATTTTTGATGGTTTTAAGAGACTTCATATTTTTTAGAATTTTTTAGTGTTTTTATTGGTTTATATGATTCTTTAAAGGTTCTAGGGGTTTTTTTGGGTTTTCAGGTTTTTTAGGGGTTTTAAGGTTTATTTTCATTTTTAGGTTTTTAGGGGTTTTAAGTGTTTTTAGATTTTGAGGTTTTTATTATGCTTTTCATGGGTTTTATGATTTTTTATGTTTTATCGATATTTATAATTTTTTTTGGATTTTTATGCTTTTTAAGGATTTTAGGGATTTTTAGGGATTTTATGGTTCTTATTGTTCTTATGGTTTTATTGGTTTAGTGGGTTTGTGGAAATTTTGTGGGTTTTTTATTATTTTTAAGGTTTTTTGGGTCCTTTTACATTTTTTGGGTGTTAAAGTGTTTTAGAGTTTTTTTCATGGGGTTTTAGGGTTTTATGTGTTTTTATGGTTTTTATGGTTTTAGGGGTTTTTATGGTTTCTAGGGGTTTTAGGGTTATTTGGGTAATTTTCGGTGTTTTTAGGGGTTTTATTGTTTTTTAAGTTTATTATAGTGTTTTTAGTGTTTTTAGTTTTTTAGGGTTTTTTAGGGTTTTAGGGTTTTTATGTTTTTAGTTATTTTTAGATCCATTTTTGGATTCTTATGTTTTTTACGTATTTTAGGTATTTATAGGGGTCTTTGGGTTTTTGTGGAATTTTATGGGTTTTAAAGTTTTTTAGGGGTTAATGATTTTTTATAGTTTTTATGTTTTTATGGGTTTATCGAGTTTCAAGAGTTTTTAGTAGTTTTTAAGGGTTTTATGGGTTTTTATGATTTTTTATGGTTTCTAGGGTTTTTTTGTTATAGGGTTTTTATGTATTAATAGTGTTTTTAATGTTTTTTGTTTTTAGGAATTTTAAGTGTTTTTAGGTTTTTATTGTCTCTTAAGTTATTTATGGGTTTTTAGGGTTTTTTACGTTATTTTGAATTTTTAAATATTTTTTAGATTTTAATGGTTAATAGAGTTTTTAGTGATTTTTTGTGTTTTACGGGTTTTTTAGTACTTTGGTTTTTACGGGTTTTAGTGTTTTTTGGTTTTTTAGTTATACTAAGTGTTTTTTTGATTTTTATGGTTTTCATTGGAGTTTTTCAATGTTTTTAGTGTATTTTACAATTCTAGGATGTTTTATAGATTTTTATGTTTTTTTATTTTTATTGGTTTTTTGGGTTTTTATGGTTTTTATGAATTTTAGTGTTTTTATGAGTTTATAGGAGGTTTTTTCCTTTTATGTTTTTTATAAAATATACAGGGTGGGGGTTTGATTTTTTGAGGTATTTATGGGTTTTAGTGTTTTTCTATCATTTTTAATGGTTTAAAGGGTTTTTATATATTGTAGTGATTTTCAAGGTTTTATGGATCTTTAGGTGTTTTTGGGGTTTTTGGTGTTTTTGGGTTTTTTTGGGTTTTTAGCTTTTTAAGGTTTTTTAGGAATTTTTTTAGGGTTTTAAGGTTTCCAATGGGGATATCTAGATTTTTAGGTATTTTTACATTTTATGGATTTTTATGACTTTTATTGTTTTTAGGAGACTTAAGGTTTTTTGGGGTTATTGGGTTTTTAGGTTTTTTAGGTTTTTCTAGTTTCATAGTGGTTTTTGAGTCTTTTCGAGGATTTAAGGTTTTTTATAATTTTTTAATTTTTTTAGGGGTCTAAAGGGGTTTTAGATTTATTATATTTTTTTAGTTTTTATATGGGTTTTTAGGGCTTTGTTAATTTTTTTGTGTTTTAATGGTTTTTAGGGTTTTTCAGGTTCTTTAGGGTGTTCAGTGTTTTTATGTTTTTATGGGTTTTATGTTTTTTTTAGTTTTTATAATATTTCATAAGGTTTTTTAGGGTTTTTATAGTTTGTTATGTTTTTCTATATTTAAAGGGGTTTTTTGGATTTTTATTGGGTTTTACTGTTTTTAGGGATTTTAAGCATTTTTATGTTTTTTTGGGTTTTATGGTTTTTTAGGGGTTTTAGATTTTTAGAGGTTTAAATCAATTTTTGGATTTTAATATTTTCTTAGGGGTTTTCAAAGCTTTTAGGTATTTAAAACTTTTCAAGTATTTTTTATGATTTCTATGGTTTTTAGGGTTCTTAAGGATTTTGATTTTTAGTGGTTTTTTGTGTTTTTTTGTTATTTTGGGTTTTTAGATTTTTTTATGTTTTTTACCATTTTAAGGATTTGTTTCATAGGTCCTTGAAATGTGATATTCTAGATTTAATAATACTTGTTTCCAGGTGGTTTCCATTGGATTTATTCATGGAACTAGAAACTTCCAATAGTTCTTTATCCAAAGAGGACCTGCTATCCAAAGGCAGGCATTTGTTTATGTTTTATACTTTACGATACTTAAGAACATGCATTGGTCAAGATGATGGGAGGACAGACTCATCACACCCTTTTGGGGAGAATTATTGTCTACTTTGGGACTCACTTTTAAATTAAAATATTTTCATGAATCCTAATTAATTCACAAAGTATATCATAAGTATCCCTTGGAATTTAAAATCACTTATTTAGCATGTATAAAATTTTTAGAATTATCATTATGTATTCAAGGATTTCCATCAATGGTATCCTCTAATATACTGATTAGAGATTATTTTAATCACTATTTATGATGATACTGGTTTTTAAGCTACTCAGTGGGGCACTCTGAAGTTTATAGTCATCCAAGGAGATGAAATATTGTTTTGATCTTGGGATCGTGCTCATAAAATGAGATACCTATGTATCCTTGTGAAAGGAATCATAACCCTCGTAGTTCAGTGCCACTTAATAGGACACATCATTCCTTTTAAGGTCATGTGATAAGGACCCCTATGCGGAAGGTTCTTAGTTAGAACTTAGTGTTGGACTTATATTAAAACAACCCAAGGAACATTGGAAAGGATATATGTTTCGAAATATGATCAAACCCTATTGGGAGTATGGCCCAAAGATAACATGGTTGATTTAATGTGTTGGGTTTGAACCTCAAGGAGTATTCCTACATATCCCATATGGATGGGAATCAAATCCAACGTAGTTCGCTGAATCTCATAGAAGAGTATACTCCTCTGAGAAAGATGAGTTTGGTATTACTTCTTGAAAAAGGATTCCTAAATTGGGGGAATTAGGGATGGATTCCTATGGAGGATATCCAGTGATCTCGGGCTCTGAAAGAGCTTCCTATGTATCCTGGTTTGAACAGGAATCATAGTTCTCGTAGTTCCTTTCGGTGAGTGTTTGTGCATATGTTGTAATCATCACGTATCTCTAAGCCCATGTGAGTCATGCTCGGTATGAGAAACAAGAGGATGTGAATGATTTAACAATGAAAATTCACACTTTTCCTCCTCCGCAAATGGAAGAGGGCGCCTCGACCGTGGAAGAGGGCGAGGCGACGAACCTTCCCTTAATTCTATTTACATTGGATTGGGGTCCTATGTAAGGAACAAGGGGTGAAGGTGAGGGGCTTATACCAAGATGGATGCCCAGAAATTTGTTCTGGTAGGGGAGGGAGACTTCTCCTATAATTGAACAGAATGGAATGTGTGAAGTGTACCTTCCCTACCGGAGAATTGAGGTCCCATGTCACCTATTTGAAAAGGGAGAGGTCGGAAGCCCACCATCTTCCAAACCGAGAACTTCCCAACATTGTTTCTGGGAGAAATGTCCATGCGACTGCAGATATACAAACCCACAAGCATCCCATGAATCTTAACCCCATTGTGAATCAAATTTGGGAAACCTATGACTTCAGAAATACAATCCCTAATTGGAGACACACTAATGTGCCTTACCCAAAGGTCTGAGAAGTCAGGAGGTTTTGGGGGAGGTTTCAACTTAGCCCCTATTTAATAAGGGTACCACAGAAAGAGATACCCCACCATGAAAGGCTTCAAAGGGTATTTGAGTTTGTCACATAGGTACCTCACACAGGTATTCTACGTAGCTACCTCGCGCTGCTCAATCGCGCAGGTATGGCACGCAAATGTACCGCGCAATTGTACTGCGCAGGTATGGTGCACAGGTACACTGCGTAGGTATGAATGGTGACTGAAAAATTTGAAGAACTTCAAAAACATTTCTATTCCATTTAATTATCCCTTCTCTCGGAGTTGAGAGAACTACTTGAGACAATTTGAGAGATCTAAGTTAAAGAGCTACGTAATGGGAGCTTCAGAGAGTCTTTTAAAAATTTCCATTCTGGAAATGTGGATCCCAAGGGTCATATTTATAGGCATGGATGGTCCTAGCCGAAAAAAACATTGGTCACAAAGATATGCAGCGTAGTTCCACCATGCAGGTGCTCTGCGCAGAGGAATCCCAAATCCTCTCGCGAATAGTTCAGACGTGTAGCTGTATCGTGCAGCTCGGCCGCGTAGCCCTATCGTGTAGCTCGGCCGCGTAGCCCTGTCGCACATCTCGGCCGCATATCTCTTTTGCGAAGCTTCTTGATATTGGTTGATGTTTCCTTTGAAGTTTTTTATTCTCTTTAAGGGGTATCAACAAAAGCCCCCCCCCCCCCCCCTTCAGGATTGGATCCAAAAATATAAAAAAAGGGTCATGTCCTGAAAAACTTTCGCTCAGTTATATCGCGTAGATATGTCGCGCAGCTATGGCACACAACTATGTCGCGTAGGTCTTCTATTTCATATAAATAGGTTTCAACCTTTCGCATTTTTTTCTTCACATGCGCTTTCCAAATTTTGGAGCTCTCGTTGCATAGCTCATTCTTTCAGCTGCATCGTGTTGTGATCTCGCGTAATTCTCTTGAAATTCCTTCAAGGTATGATTATTTATGCAATAGAGCTACGCCAAAAGGACTTCACCGATGGAGTTGCACTGAGATCTTTGTCGAAGAACTTATGCGACTAACTTTGTCGAAGGAACTCATCAAAGGACTTTGTCAAAGGACCTTGTCGAAGGACCTACGCGACAAATTACCTTTACCAATTTTCTTACTTTCTTCTTTATAAATATGATCTTTAATTTTGGTCATTCTTTTCCTGGAAATAATGACCCATTTGATGACCCATACCAAGGAAGCTAAGTCTTTCCAATTTAAATGATGAGGATTGTCAGGCCAGATTACTGTGACACTGTTGAGAGTAATCTTCCAGGGCTATGGAAGGGTCTAATTCCGTACCAGCGTGACTATCCACAAAGTCATTACTTACCTCTTTATGGGCATGGACTTTTGAAAGACGCCTATTTCCCATCTATTAAGAAATAATTTCCAAATATTTGGTTTCTTCAGTACTCCAACTTTAACTACATGAATATTAGTGCAAGGGGGTTCCAATACAAGAATGAACAGTCCTTATTAGTTGCATCCTTCATCATAGTGGTTGTGCTCTAGATATGAAGGACCATATTGTAGAACCAGGACCACATTGTTATGATTCCACTTTCCGAGCTTCTCAGATAGATCAATGGAATGGTTGGAAAGGAGATTGGGACCTTCTTTCTAGAGGGGGTGTGAAACCCGAGTGGATGTGGGCATTCTGGGTACGTCAGACTTGTGTAGAATTCAGAAAAGAATTATCAGACGTTCAAATTTATGATGTTTTCTGGATAGTGAAAACATATGTTTACAAAAATTAACTCATTCCCGAATTACTGAGCCGATGGAGCCCACAAACAAACTCCTTTAATCTGACACACTCTGAAGTTGGTATTTGTCTCTAGGATGATTACCAAATAGCTAGAATTCCTATTCTTGGGGAAATGTATAAAGAATTCACCCTGCCTACTTCATCATGGGGTGATCTTACTAGAACACCACTGTTGGCGCATGAATTATTTAATATAGCGATGAATTTACCCAAAGATAAGAAAGATATTATTGCCAGAGTGTGGATGGACGCTTTCTCAGAACCAACTATAGAGAAAGGTCCAACCTGTAGACATCCTATTGTTTGTCCTTCCACCGATAACTGAGGCAGTTAAGGCACATATTGGCCTACACTAGAAATAGGAAATTACAAGCTCTGGGGTTATAACGTCAAACCTGATATAGATGATAAAGTACGCTTAGCTTCCTTCCTTCCTATGTGTATACGTGTTTATTTTCTTCCAGTTCGTGAATTTGGTGGTGGTGTAAGATCAGGGAATTTTGTAATTGCTGATAAATTGGTAGAGGGGAAGTATATTGGGATAGAAACCCCTATTTTGGAAAGAATTTACCATCTCCTACTGCATTTATACAATGGGAAGGAACCATTTAGAATTGTTGGGACATTTCAAGTGTTGTGGGGATCGATTGCGGCTCATTTTTTTGATACTCAATATTGAACTTAGTCAGAGTTCCTAATGGTCGATTCAGCCCATTTTTGCAGAATGTTTCTGGTATTAAGCCTCTAAGATTGACACCTAACGAGGTACTAAAGTTATTGAATGTCTTAGGAGAATTCAAATTCTTTCCTTTTGGTAATGCACCAACTGGAACATTTATTGATGATGGTAAAGGAGAGTATGAGCTGAGATATTATATGATGGAATTTAGGGCTGGTGTACTATCAACCAGGATTGATGGTGAAATTATTTGTGAGGCTTATGTGCCCTACAGTTTTTCTCATCAGTTCAAGTGTCTTCTATAGTCAAGCACCTTTCCACCCACACATGTCTGACATGAGAATCACCCATTGGTAGCACGACAATTATGGGTTATCACAGATTTAGAGGTATCCAAACTATCAATTACATTACCTCCACCAGATGTGTTAATCAGATTGGAAGTTGGGTATGCCAAAGCATGGGTTTCTTCATATCCTCAAGGGGCTCTGACAAAAGGAGTATATCGAGTGGTGGCTACAATGACTGTTTCATGTAAAAATAGGGGCAAAAAGTCCATAGGAAAAGATGATACAGGAATTTCAGAGGTTTTAGAGCCCTGAAATCATCTTCGCAGGAAGTACACCAAGAAGATCAGGTCTAAAGAAGCAATACCTCCAACACCAAGGTGATCTAGTCGCTGATATCAAACAGAGATTCCTATTCCACCTGTCCCATTTTCTGAGGAAGAAAGTTATGAAGAATATCTTCAATCGAAAGGTATCAAACCTCTTCCATAGTCAACCAGGCCAAATCGAATTATGTGCGACCTTCGGCCATTCATTACTGGTTGAATATAACCCGTGATCTCAGGGATCCCTTAGCAATTCTTCAAAATGGCATTCGAATACTAGATATTGGTGATATCAAAGCACCTTCTGATTTCAATCCAAAAAATAACTTGGTTGAAGTAAAAACGTATATTGCAGAGTTAGAGACTTTTAAATATGAAACTAATGAACAAATATCAGCTTCTAAACGAGTATCTCATATGCTGGTCTTAGGAGTCCGCGAAGGCGTAATTATCGGATCTGAGGAGGAGTGGGATATTTATATTAATACTGAGAATGTGTTTCCATTTTATCTTTCGTCTCAACTCTTCCTTATCATTTGACATCATTAATCATGATGAAAATGTACCTCTGCAGCTTGAATGTAGATAATGAAGATCTGGAACGATTCTTGAAGCACCTTATTATAGTCCTGAAGGTTCTCCCATTGGGGCAATGAATAATCCACCTAAGTCACCAGAACATTATCTAGGGGAAACAATCATGACTGAGGTAATGGAAACAGATAATCCTTAACCATTAACTCAAGTTTCTCCTACTAAGAGAAGTTTTTCAATCTCTCTGCAAGCTTTTGAATAGAAACACAAAAGGGAAATAATATTGCTTTGAAGTGTTCACCGAAAGAGTAAGTATTTGTACAATCTTCAGATCATAAAATTTTCTCAAGACATTATAGTAACCATGTTTTATCTTCCTGTAGGATCTATGTCTCTTTCCTCTCTCAATGGATTAAGAGCTGATGCTCCACAACTAGAAAAATAAATCCCAGGGGAAACCCAGGTTCATGCTAACGTATCTGTACCGTCAAAAGATTCGGCTATACCTTCTCTTGGATCTGTTGAGAGAGAGGAAGGCTATGGTAAGATTAAATACATCTCCCAATTTTTTTTGTCAAAGGATCCTAAATATAATCAATACTGATATTCCTATTACTTCAGAAGAAAGGACTGAAGATCTAAGGAAATATGAAACCAATGCTGAAATTAATCTATCTGATTCTAGAATACCAATTGATGATTTAGTAGAACAAATTGTCAGCGAAGCCAATTTGGGCATCAACCAACATTTTTTGGATACCTTAAACGGTGAAGATGTTGTAACATTTCAGGCCATATATACTGAAATGATGAACACCCTTAATCCTAATAATGACATTCCAAGTTCCATAATGGAGTTTGGAGATTTACATGAGGAATTTCAAGGAAGTATGTTCCTATTCCTGTATTTTCCATACAAAATTTGTTCTTCAAATTGATTCTTTACATCAAAATCCACCTTATTCAGCTTTATCTGCATAAAATGTCGCAAAGGATCTTTAGGAATAGGGTGTTCCAATTTATCCTTCTGCTGGGGCAGAAGAAACACTTACAGAAGATCCTTTATCAGGAGACGTTCCAGAGCCTTCAAATGTCATATCCGAACAAATTCAACCCCCTCCTCAAGAAACACATGTCAAAACACCAGAGTTGAAAATACAGGGGATGAATCCAATAAAGTATCTGACTTATTGTTGGGAAAATATAGTCAACCATCTGAGTCATATTTGTTTCATCCATTTGAAAATAATAATGACCTTGATTTATTATTTAGGTTTATCAGCTCCCAAATTAGAGGGTGAAACATCTACCATCCCAAGAGAAGCAGAACGAAAAAATTCTTTAAGCTACCTATTTCCATAGAACATTTTACCTCATGTTAGTGACTCTGATTTAGATTCAGAGATGCAATATTCTATTGGCATGGCACATAAGAAGACATGGTGGATGATCTGGAACATAATTGCTGAAAATCCATTAGATGAATTATCGTCCCGGCTTCCAAAACTCCCAGCATTATTCTGTATGTTGGGATTTGGTGGATTCAATTACCAACCAGTCTACGATGCCATTAAAGAGACTATCCTGTGATGGGAGTAGGAGCATAAACTGTGACAAGATTTTGAAGAGGCTAAACGACTCGTCACTATTAAGGGCTTTCAAGCTACAGTGGTTGAGGCGGAGGAAAATCATAATAAGAAATCACTCAAGATTATCCAACAATTCAAAGAATCCATGGAGTTATTATCTCTTCAACATCAACTGGATGCTATTCATAACCGGCTTGAGCAACTAAATCAGACCTTAGTAGAAACCCAATTGGAGGGGATTACTACCATTTCAATAGCTAAGAAGTCACTTCGTCAGGCAGAGGAGGCTGGAGTTCCTCAATTGTCTTAACTTCAATAGGTAGCTGATAGAGCTTATGAAGTGGTTCAACAAATAAAAAGTCATGTTGAAAGTTTATTTTAAAACATGATAGAGATGATCCAGTTTATGGATGGTCATCCATCATACATGAAAGAAATTTTGTTTCCAATTATATACATGCCTTCATTCCTGTTCTTCTGTCATGATTACAATATGATAGGTAAATGATGACAAGGATTCATTTATGTTAAACACTCATCATTATAATAAAAAGAATGAGGTGCTTAAAATTTTCTTATTAAGTCGAGTGATTGAAGGACAAAAATTTGATTATTGATAGGGTTACATGGATAACCCCACAAATTTTGTATCTTTTAACTTATCATTGCTCAACATTACCTAAATCATACAAAAAATGTATATTTAGTGAGCTGGGACTTGACTTTTTTTTAGAGCACCCTTTGTGGGTTCTTAGTCTGATGAGTATCAAGCCTTTTGTTATTGATAGTTTAAAGTCATGCATATTAGACTATAAAGTGATAATATTTAGGGTCAAATAGCTTTGACCATAAATTTTGAATTAGATCCCAAACAAAACTTCATGGATAAGAATTTATTTATCATTCTTTAAATATTTCCAAGGGGAATTTTTTTTTGGGCAATGATTTTTTTATAGATACCAAATCTTAAATCCTGCATCACCATAATCTGTGACTTTTCTTAGGAATGAAGTTACCATTACTTGAAAAACCCGTTATGGGGGCTACATTATGCAGGACCAACTAGGTTATATTCTGCATAGTCAAATAGTGGAATATTTTGATGGACATGCCTATTATGTAGGCAACTTATGCAAGGCCGCCTAAGGGCACGTGCTGCATAGTCGGGAAAAATAGCTCTCAGAAGTGTGAAGTTCAACTGTTAGATGTCAATGAAAGTTTATGGAGATTCAGATTTTCCAAATCATAGAGTTTGGTTTATGGAGAAAGGTACCTGAATATGGAAAGGGTATCTCTATTCAAGATATCCAAAGAATCAGAGGAATAAGACTTTTACAATGGTCTGACCCAAATGTAAAAGATTTGGTGTCTGTATCTTTAGGTCATACAATTAGGACCAGAAATTGAAAAAATATATAACATGTAGTCAAGTGATTTCAAGATTATTTCATAGGGTATCGAGCACATGATGAGGGAAATGTGTAAACCATGGTCTTGAAGGCTTTCAGATTGTGAGATAGATAACGAGACAAATATACTTGAATGGTTGTTTTAAAATAGATTCTTGTATATTTTCATCAAAGATTAAAGCGGAAAAAGATACTATAACCGTGAAAAAAGTTACCAATACTTGAAAACCCCATTATAGGGGGTACATTATGTAGGGCCAACTAGGGAATATGATGCATAGTCAAATAGTGGCATATTTTGACTGACAGGCCTGTTATGTAGGCAACTTATTCAAGGACACATAAGGGCACATGCTGCATAGTCAGGAAGAAGATATCTCAGATATTGAAAATCTTTCTACCAGAAACCATAAGAAAGATTATGAAAATCTGAAAGAAAAATTCAAGATTAACAGTGTGAAATATGGAAGGGGATTATGCCCAATGTATATAAGAAATATTTGAATCAATATTTTCCATAAATTTGATGTCCCTTACATAGATCAGACTCATATTTAAAATGGATGATTTCTTTGTTTCCTTTGAATGAATATGGTAATGTGCAGTTTTAAGTCATGCAGTGAGGAAATTATACTATGCAGTTTTGAGTCCTACAGTGAGGACATTATACTATGCAGTTTTGAGTCATGTAGTGAGAACATTGATAAACCCATAAGAAATTGAAAACACCCTATTTATATAAAGAATCCATTTACCCAAGTCCTAAGCCAACGTGAGATATGCTCAGTGTGAGAAACAAGGAGCATTAAGGATTCCTTTTATAATATAAAGGCGATCTAAGTGAGAAATAGGGGAGTTAAATTTCCATATAGTTTAACATCATGTGTAATGATGAGAATGAACCAATATGAAAGAAAAAGACACATTTTAACTTGATTAAGGGATAAAATCTAAATGTCATTATGTGTCTTTCTGGATAAAAAATAAATTCATGCATGGTTCTTAGAACATTTCCTATATAAATGTGATTCTTATACCCTAAATAAAGGGGGTTTTGTTGTTGTTGTTTTTATCATGGATGGGCCCAAAATTATAGATTTAGGCATCTCTACATATCGCATTGGAAAGAAAGAAAATGAGAATCAAGTCGTACGTAGTTCTTGAAACAATCATTCCTCATGTTAATTAGATTTGGCAAGATAAATGGAGGCTTTTAAAAAATTCTAAGAGAATGGTAAATATTAAGACATAAAATGGTATACAAACCAAATCATAAATCATAAAGAAACACTTTATATAGATCTGATTCATATACAGGAGGATAAAATAAAATAAGAAAATTTTGTGATTGTGGCTAGGCCCCGAATTGGAGATTCAGGCATCTCTATATATCTCATTGAAAAAAATGAGTTTCAATCCATACACAGTTCTTCAAACTTGGTCTCTAGGAAGATATGACTCCGACATAGGAAAGAGAGGTACTTATGTACTACTAAGGAGTAGTGATGATTTTGACAATATTTACTTATGGAAACTTCTAATGTCTTATAGAGAAAATGTTAGTTGTACAGATGATGTCTTTCATTTTAACATCATGCGACAAGGACGAAAACACTATGCACTTTAACGTCATTCATGATGGATGCTTATGGTTGTTATGCAGTTTAATGTCTTGCAACTAAGACATGGGGGCTGTGCAGTTTTAAGTCTTGTAGAAAGAACATGGTACCGTGCAGTTAAAAGTCTTACAGTGAGGACTAATTATGAAGAACTATACAAAGTAATTCTTCAAAATCATGCATTGGTTGGGGTTGTGATGATCTCTCCATCCATTGAGATTAAAGCATATGCTCCATTTAAATAAACCTTATGTATGGAATAAGGTACTTCCCACATTGGATCATGTTTTGGAGGTTTCTTTCCTGGTATCATTTGAGTTCTAAGGACCAATACCAATTCTCTTTGAAGGAATGAACGAAGATGAACTCTCTTATTAAAAGATCACGCAATTATGTTTAGATAGTCTTATATATGATACAATGTATTCAATATTTTCTCATTTAATCATTCCAAATCATTGAACCATTTTGGGACCTTTCATCTGTAGATAATTGATCACAGATTGCATCTCTTAGTGAAGGTAATTGCATTTCAATTGGTAAAATCGCTTCAGTTACATTTACTAATGAATAAGGAGTTTCTTTTGTGGCAGTACAGATAGTTGTCCGATAATCCCATAAAGCATTCAAAAGTTTATCAGGCCATGATTTCATATCATTATCCAGCATATTTTGAAGTATACTTTATAGGGTTTTATTGAAAGCCTGTATCTGTCCATTGGTCGCCGCATGATAACAAGATGAATGGTTGGATTTGATATTATATTCCTGATATAACTTTTTTACTTCAGTAGAACAAAAATTGGTTCCATTGTCCATAAAAATAGTATGAGGAATGCCAAATCTGGTGATTATATTAGTTTTGAAAAAACTAATGATATTTTTAGCTCCAAATTCCTTGAGAGGTATTGCCTCAGGCCACTTAGAGATGAAATCAGTAGTAGTGAGAATATACTTGGATTGCTTAGATGTGGCTGGAGGATAAGGCCCTACTACATCTATTCCCTATGTGGAAAATGGCCAAGAGTATTTAGTTGTATGTCGTAACTATGGGGGTTGATGAATGAAGTTGGAATTCAATTGATATGGATGAATTTTTTTGTGAAGTCTGTACAATCCTGTATCATTGAAGGCCAAAAATATCCAAGCCTTCAAATTTGATCGAAGAGTCTGTGCTGAGATTGGTGGGAACCAAAAGCTCCTGAATGAACTTCTTTCATGAAAGTCACAGTTTCTTCTCCATCAATACATCTGAAGATAATCCCCTAAAATCCCCACTTATAAAGGATATTTTAGTGATTTGGAAAATCCTAAAGAGTAAAATTAGCTGCTCGTCGCCGGATCTACTCCTTCTCAGCCCTATTTGGTGGAAGTATCCCATTTTGAAGATATTCTGTGATGGATGTTCTCCATCCCGTGGTATGACCATACGGTTCAGAATTAGGGAAAATTTCATTGATTTCCTCCCTCATGGTTTGAACAAAAGGTTAAACCATACGGTGATGGGATTTGCTGATAACTGTCTCATCCTGATTTGGATCTGCCAGGGTTGTAGCTACATTATCTAGTGCATCTCCTTGGGCATTTTGTGATCATGGGACATAAGACATTGTTGGCTTTGAAAAAAATTCATCCATTAATTCTCTGACGTAATCACACAAAGGTATTAACTCTTCTTTTATGATAGAGTATTCCCCAATGATTTGATTGATTTCCAATTCTGAATCACCCATTATCATTAAATGATCCATTCGCACTTAGAGGGACATTTCCAAACCTGTGATGAGAGTATGATATTCTGCCTCATTATTGGTACCACCTTCCGATAATAGAAAAAAATATGGCAATACTGCCTTTTCTAGGGAAATAAAGACTATTCCTAATCCAACCTTGTTGAGTTTGGTATTTTCTAGTATCTTCCTTGTTGGACTTCTAGAACCACCATAAAAATACATTTCCAATGTCTGGGAATTATCTTGAATAGAAAAGACCTCTTCATCAGGAAGTTCATTATTAAATGATGTATCTTCCGTGGATGGATGCTCAGTAAGGAAATCAGCCAGGACTTGACCCTTTATTTTGTTATGAGGCACAAACTGGATATCAAACTACTGTAAAATAACCTCCCACTGTGATTGACCTCCTGTAGTCATAGGATGAATGAGGATAAATTTTAGTGGGTTATTATGAGATACCAATTTGACATCATGATTTTTCATGTACTGTATCAATTTTTAAACTGGAAAGATTAATGCTAGGCAGCACTTTTCAAAACTTTAATATCGATTTTCTGCCTCAAACATAGTCTGATTGAGATAATAAAGGTTTTTTTCATTCCCAGCATCATTCTTTTTGGCAAGGAAGTCACCCAATGATCTCTCTAAACATTTCACATAGAGAATAAGTGGTCTTCATTCAATAGGTGGCATTAATACCGGTGGAATCAAGAGATATTTATTGAGGATATCGAATGCTTCTTGACATTCTTTAGTCCACTGGTAGGTGACTCCCTTCATCATTAATCTGGTGATTGGTAAACACTTGCCTTCCAAATTGGCAAAGAAACACCGAATATAGGCCAGGTGTCCTTGATTTCCTCTTAATTCCCTTAAATTTATAGAAGGTGACATACTAAGGATTGATTTTGTCTTGTCAGGATCAACTTCGATACCATGATGGTATACAACAATGCTACGAAATTTTACTGAGGTTACCCCGAATGCACATTTCAAGGGGTTTATCTTCAAATTATGTTGTCTAAGTTTGTTGAATATGATTTAGAGATCGGCCAAGTGATTACAAAATTTTCTGGATTTAACCACCAAATCATCCACATAACATTCAACAAATTTTTCTAAAAACGTTTTAAGGATATGGTGCATGGCACGTTGATATGTTTCACTTGCATTCATCAGGACAAAGGGAATTACCCGATAGAAAAACACACCTTGAGGAGCTCTGAAGGCTGTAGAATCTTCATATTCTAGGGACATTCATATTTTATTGTACCTAGAATGACCATCCATGAAGGAAAGAGCTTCGTAGCCAGCTGTTTCATCAATTAAGAGTTCTGTGATCAGAAATGGAAAATCATCATTGGGAAAATGTCGATTAAGATCTCTAAAGTCAACGCAATCTCTAATTTTTCCATTATTCTTTTTCATATGGACAATATTAGCCCGCCATTTGGGATATTGAACTTCTATAATGAAGTTATCCTTGATAAGCTTATCAACTTCAACTTTAGTTTTGGAAGCATAGAATGGGTGTTTTCTTCTTGATTCTTACTTGAATCCTCGATGTTCTTTTGGTAAACCAAAATGATGAGTGGAAACATCAGGATCAAGACCTGGCCTTTCTGTATAATTACAAGAAAATAAATCACGATTTTACTTTAGAAATGAAGTATACATTTCTTTCTCTTCAAGAGTCATGGCTGCACTAATTAAAGTGGGGGTGTGGATCATCTTTTGTACCCAGGTTTATTTTTCTGAGTTCATCCACAGTGGAAGAGATAAACTTTTCAAATGCAGGAGTAGCATCCCCAAGATCTTCCTCTTCTTCTTTAATATGTGTTAATTATTCTATTTCTACATGCATAGTAGATGACAAAGCAGAATTTCCTTGGTCAAGGGAGAGGTTAAAATTTGATCATCTTGGAGAAGAGGATGCCATTTCTAACCCTATTGATAATGAAGGGACTTTCTGGGGTGATAGAGAGGAGAAGATGGATTGAGAATCGACATCATTATTTTCCTCTGGTATCACTATAACTTCTTCTAACCTAGTTTATGAAATATAGAATTGTTGGATTTCAGTGGATAAAATGAAGACATCTCCATTTAAGCATTCATCACAGCACGGGGAATCAATAATTTATCCCATGTTGTCTGGCTCGATTTCCATAACTGACATTGTAGAAGATTCCGTAAGAGTGTTTGGATTTAGATCTATCCTGTCAATTTGACTGATAGGCAACACATAATTTGTACTCACATGTATGAATGAGTTTACTGAAACCTTTTCCAAACCACTTGGAGGATTAATTTTGGTAACCTTCTTTGACATGGATTTTTCCTTTCCCTCCATGTGATAAAATTCTACCTCAATATATTGAGAATCACATGTTTTTAATGGGGCATTGTCACCATACAATGTTACAATTTTACCATTGAAACAATATTTGAGACATTGATGGTATGACGAAGGTACGATCGCATGTTGATGTAGCCATGGTCTTCCAAGAAAAATATTGAAGGTTGTGTCCTGATTAACAACCATGAAATCTGAATTAGATACAAGGTCTCCAAACTAAATTCTGAGTGTAATTTGCCCATAGTATTTTGTTCATTCTTATCGTATCCTTGAAACATCAAAGTTGAAGGAGATAAATAAAATTAGGTGAGGACCAATCGAAAAAGTGTATGAATAGGAATGAGGTTAACTCACGAGCCATTATCACTGAAAGCTCGTCGGATGTCTATATCATTGAATTTTCCAGATAGATACAAAGTTCTGATATGTCCATGTACAATATCATCTTCATCTTCATCTATAAAAGATATCACTACAAGGAATTCTGCAGGATCATTCTCTATATGGTAGACTTCAGCCATAGAAATTTCAGTTTTGAATTCTTGAGGACTTGACAAAGCCTCAATAAGCGCCTCCCAAAGATCTTTTGATAGAATAAAGGCATCCAGAATTGATAACTTGGCCGGTAATTGGGCCAAATGTTTCAAGACATCATATTTTTGGTTCAAAGGTCTGCGTTTCCTATCAGGAAAATGTGGGTTTTCAGGTGCCTTGGATGTTGATGCTTTGGCAGTAGATACATCCCGTATCGGTGTAGGATTTGGAAATACTCCTGGATTTGGTAGATTAGACCGACTAGGTCTATCCATTTTCTGAGAGGAAGAAGGTGTGACCTCTAACCGTTCTTCCAAAATAACTATGTCAGGACCGAATCTACCATGTGTGGATGAACTTTCTTGTTCCTATTGAGCCCACTAAAGGGCTTTTCCACGAGTTTCTACCGCGTATACAGTTCTAACAGGGGTAGGATTGAAATAGTGTCTTCTGGAATATCCACGTCTTCCCCTATATCCTAGAACTCTATCTCTTCCTCTAATTCCTCTTTTAGATACAGGGAACTTAGTCTCATCATAATTGAAATAGTCATTTACATAAGTATATATTAAATGAAACATGTTAATAGAACCAAAGATCAATTATTCATCTGATGAAGATTCTGCCTAATTAACTAGTTTAGGATGTGCTAATTTGTGGGGTGGTGCCCATGATTTTGAAGCAGATGGCATAAAATCTGCCAATGTCAAAGACAACTTAGGCTTTGACACGAGCTCTTCTTCTTCTGATTTCTCTTATTTATTCAAATTATGCTTCTTCTTTTAAGATTTTCCTTTGAATGAATGGGTTTTTTCTATGAAATTCATAGATTAAGACACAATTGGTTGATTCAAATTTGTTTGTAAAATGGCATGAGTTTGGTTGATCATTTTCCTGACCATCCAATCATCATATTTTTGCACATTTTCACTTTTGAATTTGGGCCATTGCCTTCTTCTTCTTGATCAGTAGCAGTAATAGATGATAATTGGGATGAAGAACCTTTTAGTTTTAGTTGTACAGATTCCACCATATTTTTTAGGAGTTCCTTGAAGACAAACCACCCCTGAATGGGATGCCCCAACATCTGATAAAATGGGAAATAGTTTGGGAGGTCTTCATCTCCTTCCTTGTTCGGCCTTTTGGGCCTTGGCAACTAAACCAGATTGTTTTCCAGAGCTGATATGAAGTAGCCAGGAACATTTTCATTCTGGAAAGAATAAATTTTTTTCTTCAAATCTTCAAACTATTTCCGCCATTGATTTTTTTGATCATATTGACAAGGCGGCCATTGTTGTTGATGCTCAGGAGGTGGAGCCCTTCGATACGATGATGGTTTTGAAGTGGAAGCAGGTACAGGTTCTTGTTTAATTGTAACTGTAGAACACTCTTCTTTCCCTATTCTCCTTCCTGGAACTAATGGAATTACACAAGTTTTAGCCTTAGTCTTTATAAGAGAGTCTTCTATCTGCTGAGCGATTGAAGTAAGGTCTCGAAACCCTCATGTGTATTTCACAGGGATCAACGGTGTGCGTAATTCATCACGTAGATTTTCCACAAAAATTGGCAACGATTCTTCTTGAGGGAGTTATAAACTTAAGGAATATGATAATCTCTTCCAGTGAGCAATGAAATACGAAACTCTTTCATTCTCCCTTTGTTTATAATTGGTAAGATAAAAAACTGTCATCTTTGGTAGTGTTCATCTAAATTGAATAATGAACCTTTGACAAAGATCTTCCCACCCAGTACTTGACCGAGACTGAAAACTTGTATACCAGACAAAAGCTGGTCCTTTCAATGACTTCACAAAACCCAGATCTTAACTAATTTTTATTGTTGAGGAGTTCCCAGCATAGGATGACAACGAGAAACAAAATGTGTTAAGTGTTGTTCTAGATCTCAAGAACCATTAAATATTTGGAATGTGGTATTTTAAAAATTTGATGGGGGAGGAATTGCATCCACCCATTCATGGTAATCTCTCTTTTCTGGTTGAACTTGTGCACATTTTCCATTTATATCTTCTAACCGAGCTATTAATGTCTCAATGGTAGTAATTAATTTTTGAGATAAATCTGGTTGATCTTGGACCTGAGCAGATTCAATAACTCGAGTTTGGATGGGTGTGACGACTGATACAGTCACTGATGGTAGTATTGGTGATTACTGTCGCATATGACCCATAGGATTGGACCTGTGAGGGTGTACTTGTAAAGGGGAATATTCTTGATCCATCCCATTAGCTGTAACAAATTCCCTTGAATGATTAACTCCAGCATGCTTAGGAGGAAGACTACCTTGAAGTAGTTCTGCATTTAACCTCCTTAACTCCTTCATTTCTTCTTCATCTTGTGCGAACCTTTCCTCTAATGAGAGTGATTAACCTTCTCCAGAGGTAGGGTGGGATGTACCCTAACTGTTACATTTTTCCTTGGCATGTGCCTTTCTAGATTATGGAAGGGCATTACCCGAAGGAATGTCTTTCCTCTGGGAAACCCTCTGGCTTCTGGTACGCAAACCTCCATCATTTGTTTCCATGTGCACAACCTTTTGAACAAGACCTTCTTTATCTGATCCCTCTGAGTGCGCCTCATGTTCTGGGGGATTAGTGACAATGACATTGATGACATTTATCGATGCATAATGCATTCATGGAATTGTGTCAGTTCTTCTACTAGATCGTCACCCTTTGTATCTTATATGAGGATATGTTCTTCTATATAAGGAATTATTTGGAACTGTTTGGTGGATAGTAATCTGAAGGGAATCATTGGATATTTCTATTATATGCTTTCCTTGTGGCTTCTTCCCTAATCAAGAGAAAACTGACGTCCACTGAGGAGGGGATTGAAAATGTTAAAAAGCCCTCATCCTTGTAGGTGGGGGTTGTTTTTTTCTTCTTCTTCAAATCTTTTAACATTGTTTAATGAATTCAAATATTGAGTAGATGAGCCCCTAGCCTCGTAATATGGGGTGATTCTTGAAATTCTATAGCTGAAATCCATGCAACTTCTCTTCTGGTTTTGTGGATTTTGGTTCGGACATTAGCTGGGTGCATTATTTGACCATCATTTACACCACCTGTTTCAGAAGATCATTGTGCTATTTCAGACATTTACATCCTCTGACACCTGAAATCCTCTAAACAACCTGCTCAAGATTCTCATAAGCATGATTTAAAAGTATCTTAATAACTTCTTTTCCTTGAGCCTGATTCTTATGAGAACTAGTTGAGGCTTGTTCTTGAGCATATATTTGATTACATAAAAAACCTATTTATTGAGGCCAGTTGTGGGAAATAACATTGCATGAAACCACTTTTGGCATACATTACGAACTTTGGAGTGTAGTGAAATTCAATGCCCCATATGCACCCCATCTTCTAATGCGAACATTAGATGGGGAATCAAAAATTAATTGTCATAGCATTTTCAAAGCATTGAGACATGCACGGTGAAGGGTTCTCTATTGTTTTTCAACCCTTGTATGTTGGGAAACTGAAAGAGATGCCAAATCAATTTGGCGCTGCAACACTTCTATTAACTTTTTATGATTTTTATATTCATCATATGGTAAGACTTTGGTTTTCAAATGATGAAGACTTTTCCATAAGTTGAAACAAATGTCATGAATACAATCTTCGGTCATCAATTCTGGAATATCAAACTGAGAATTTGCTAAAGGCTAGAACATGTCTAGTATTTCTCCTTTAGCTAATTATTTCCTCATGTTCAACACACCTTCATCATATTCTACTAGAGGTTTCTCCACTTGGTCTAACCAAAGTGGATGCTCTGCATTTGAGGGTAAATGACCCAAGGGAGGTTCGGAGAATGTCCATTCCATTAAGATGTCTTTTGACTGAGAAAGTGTTTCACTCATATATGACAAGGAATCAATCATGATTGGCCTTATGTTTGAAAGTGCATCTAGATGGGAGGGATTTCTTGTTACTACATTTTCAATTATATAATTTTTTTGATAATGCGAACTACTACTGTGGAGAGGAATTTCGCAGCGAAAGACGTCATGGGGAGGATTACCATGATGGATTACAGCAAGGGATAAATCTTCTTGCACCTTGGTCTTCTGGCCACATGGAGGGTTTTCGTGGCTCTCATCCAGAGATAGGCACTCTGGATTTACCAAATTTTTATGATGAAAGTTTTCATGATGAAGTGTATGGTGAGAAGATTCAGAATTACAACTACCACTCTCAAAATTTGGTAATGGGAGGGTAGGATCTTGAACAGCAACAAATAAATTTCTGAGGGCTTCAAGAACTCCAGCATTAAGAGAAGCTAAATTACAGCATGACTCTTGATTTTACAATGGTATTTGGTGATATTTATTCTTGGATGTTCTCTTAAACTTATTTTGGGCCACTTGTTGGGAAAAGTGGTTGTCATGGGCAGGTATATGTGCCTGTCTTGGATTAATTACTGAAACAGACTGGTTACCTCCAATTGGAAAGGGTGTATGTTCCTGATCTTATTGTCCATATGATATGGGGGAGTATGCCCCATGACCCTCATGGAATGGAATAGTTGTGTGTATCTTCTATGGGATGGCATGTCGTCGTGTCATCCCATGTGTCGGGACAGATTTATGTGTCTGTTCCTCTAATACTGCTGAAGTAGTTGTTAAAATATCCTAACATGTTTCCAGAATATGGGCAGGGATATGAGTCTTCCCTTTCACCATTGAAAAGATGTGTTTATTGACTTAAACTGCTGGAACATGAATATATGTCCATTTTATATCTAGAGTAGGTGTCTGTTCCTGCTCATGTCATCCTTTTCCTGTTAACGGATATTGAAAGTACTTATTCATAGGGGCATAGAGTTGAGTCTGATCCTGATTTGTCGTTGGAGCTTTCCAACTGACTCCTCCAGGTGCTACAAAATGAGACTGTTCGCAGGCTTGACAAACATTTTCAAGTGTATGTGCTGGCTGGATATTCTCCGTCAAGTATGGTTGACAGGTTTCCTTCAATACTGGCAGACGAGACTGCTAACATAATTGGTGATTGTAAATAGGTTTATGATCCTTCTTACCAGTTTCCACCATATTAGATTGTAAAATGTCTTTGGTTAAAGTCAGACAAGCTTGCTAACTGGCTGATGAATTATAAATGGGTGTTTGTGGCTGCCTATTGTACTCTGCCAGAATTTCCTAGCGCGATTGGTGTGTTACTGCCAAACGAATCTGCTAAGCAGTGAAATTAGGATGGATGGGTGTATATGCCCGCTCGTTGTTAGCCATCAAGTTAGATTCATGGACTTCCCCGGGGGAGGTAGAGGTGATAACCTACTTCCTGTTAACCGGACATCATCCCTGGTGGTTTTTATAGCATGCCCGAGTCTGAGAGACCTGGGCCAAACATCCATAGGTAACATCCCCATTATGTTGGGGATATACTACCGAATTATTCTGGCAGATATTTCTGGTGGGATTCCTCAAGATGGATGACTGTATTCATTAAGATATGCCTCTAGTGACATCTTGATCTACCTCCATAAAGTATAGGAAAGATTTATTGTTGAGATCTAGGGATAAAGACCCGAAACAGTTGGAAATGGTGGTTGGCACCATTTTCTTCTTGATCATTGGTCATTGTTGGCTAGATGACCGAGGATTATTGTTGACCTGTAGGGCCTGTCGAGCAGCCTACAAAGTCAGAATTGTACCGTGTTGGTGATATTCCTTTATCATCACATTGGAGACCCAACGTTGAAGATGCTGGGTTGGTGATAACATCCTTCCCGTGGATGGAGATCCAACATGGGTAGCAGTCGGGAAGTTCAAAGATGTTGTCCTTGAGAAATCCATTCTTTGTATTGAAGGTAATTCTATAGAAAATTGAGAACAACAACAAATTATATTAATGTGACAACCTGTTAGATAAATACATGTGTGATGAATTCCTTTTTCTAGCCTTCCTTTATCAATTTATAGGGGCCTAACAAGTGGGTATCATTATTAACTTGGATAAGGATTCGTGTTGGGTTCACCATTTTTGTTTCATAGGTCCTTGAAATGTGATATTATATATTTAAGAATACTTGTTTCCAGGTGGTTTCCATTGGATTTATTCATAGAACTAGAAACTTTCAACATTTCTTTATCCGAAGAGTACCTGCTTTCCTAAGGCAATCATTCGTTTAAGTTACAAACTGTACAATACTTAAGAACATGCATTGGTCGAAAGGATGGGAGTTCGGACTCATCACACCCTTTTGGGGGGAATTATTGTCTACTCTAGGACTCTCTTTGAAATTAAAATATTTTCATCAATCCTTATTAATTCACCAAGTATATCATAAGTATCACTTGGAATATAAAATCACATATTTAACATGTATAAAATTTTTAGAACTATCAGTATGTATTCGAGGTTTTCCATCAATGATATTCTCTAATATACTGATTAGATATTCTTTTAATCACTATTTATAATGATACTAGTTTTTAAGCCACTCAGTGGGGAACTCTAGGGTTTAATGTCATCCAGGGAGATGATGTTTTGTTTTGATCATGGGATCGTGCTCATAATGTGAGCTACCTACATATCCTTGTGAAAGGAAACAGAACCCTCGTAGTTCAGTGCCACTTAATGGGACACATTATACCTTTTAAGTCCATGTGATAAGGACCCCTAAGCCGAAGGTGCTTAGTTACAACTTAGTGTGGGAATTATGTTAAAATAGCCCAAGGAACATTGGAAAGGATATAGTTTTCCAAATATGATCAAACCCTATTGGGAGAATGGCCCAAAGAGAACAGGGTTGATTTGAAGTGTTGGGTTTGAACCTCAAGGAGGCTTCCTATGTATCCCAAATAGATGGGAATCAAAGCCCACGTAGTTCAATAAATCTCATAAGCGAGTATAGTCCTTTGAGAAAGATGAACTTGGACTTACATCATGAAAAAGGATACCTAAATTGGTGGAATTAGGGTTGGATTCCTTAGGAGGATATCCAGTGAGCTCAGGCTCTGAAAGAGCTTCCTACGTATCCGGGTTTGAACAGGATTCAGAGTTCTCATAGATCCTTCCGGTGAGTGTTTGTGCATATGTTGTAATCATCACATATCTCAAGCCCACGTGAGTCATGCTCGATGTGAGATCCAAGAGGATGTGAAATATTCAACAATGAAACTTGACATTTTTCCCCCTCCACTGATAGAAGATGACGCGACGCCCGTGGAAGTGGGCGAGGCAATGAACCCTCCCTCTGTTCTATTTACATTGGACAAGGGTCCAATGTAAGGAATAAGGGGTGAAGGTGGGGGGCTTATACCAGGATGGCTGCCCTAAAATTGGTTCTGGTAGGGGAGGGAGACTTCTCCTAATCTTGCGTTGAATTTCAAGTGTGAAGTGTACCTTCCCTACCAGAGACCTGAGGTCCCGGGTCACCTCTTTGAAAAGGGAGAGGCCAAAATCCCACCACCTTCTAAACTACGAACATCCCAACATTGTTTCTAGGAGAAAAGTCCATGCGACTGTGGATATACAAACCCACAAGAATCCCATGAATATTAACCCAATTGGGAAATAAATGTGGAAACCCTCTGACTGTGGAAATACAAACCCAAATTAGAGACACACTGGTGTGCCTTACCCAAAGTTCTTAGAAGTCAGGAGGTTTTGGGGGCGGTTTCAACTTAGCCCCGTTTTGAATAAGGGAACAAAAGAAAGAGATACCCTTCCAGGAAAGGCTTAAAAGGGCATTTGAGTTTTTTGTGTAGGTACCTCACGTAGGTATGCCGCGTAGGTACCCTGCGCTACTCAATCGCGTAGGTATGGCACGCAAATGTACTGCACAGTTTTACTGCGCAGGTATGGTGTGCAGGTACACCGCGAAGGTATGAATGCTGACTGAAGGATGTGAAGAACTTCAAAAACATGAATATTACCTTTAATTATCCCTTCTCTCAATGTTGAGAGAAATACCTGGGACAATTTGAGAGATCTAGGTGAAAGAGCTATGCAATGGGAGATTCAGAGAGTCTTTCAAAAATTTCCAGTCCGAAAATAGGGATCCCAAGGGTCTCATTTATAGGCACGGATGGGCCTTGCTGAAAAAAAACATGGGATGCGCAGATATTCCGCGTATCTCTACCACACAGGTGATCCAGGCAGAGGTATCCCAAATCCTCTCGTGCGTAGTTCAGATTCATAGCCGTATCGCGCAGCTCGGCCGCATAGCCCTATTGTGTAGCTCGACCATGTAGCCATGTTGCATATCTCGGCCATGGATCTCTTTCAGGATGCTTTTGGATATTGGTTGATGTTTCCTTTCAACTTTTTGAATCTCTTTAAGGGGTTTCCAGTCAACAGTATTTTTGTAGTTTTTAATATTTTTATGGGTTTGAAGTTTTTTTTAGTTTTTAGAGGTTTTATAGTTTTTTTTGTATTTTTATGTTTTTAAGGTTTTAAGGTGTTTTATGGTTTTTATTTTTTATGGGTTTTATGGTTTTATAATTTTTTGGTTTATGAGGGTTTTGAATTGTTTTTTAAATATTAAGGTTTTCTAATGGTTTTAATGGTTTTTATGATTTTTTACGTTTTATGGATTTTATTCTTTTTTAGGGTTTTATGGTTTTTAGGGGTTTTGGGGGGTTTGAGGATTTTTTTTGATTTTATTGTGTTTTATTTGTTTTTATATTTTTAATTTTTTCTTGTGGTTTTTCAATTTTTTAGTATTATATATTTTTATGTATTTTTATGTCTTCTTTATGATTTTTTCGGATTTTTATATTTTTAGGGTTTTCAGGTTTTGTACGATTTTTTGATGTTTTAGGGTTTTACAGGTTTTTTGGGTTTTAGGGTTTTTTGTGTTTTTTGTGTGTTTTGGATGGTTTTTATAGTTTGTTAACATTTTGAGGGGTTTAAAGGGTTTTTATAGTTTTATTGTTTTTTTAAATATTTTATGGGATTTCAGGGTTTTTAAGGGTTTTATGGGGTTTTATGTTTTTTAGTGGTTTAGGGTTTTAGTTTTTTTTTTGTTTTTTGTTTTTATGGGTTTTAATTGGTTTATGATTTTTAGGTTTTCTTTGTAATTTTAATGGTGGCTAGGGTTTTTTACATTTTTTAGTATTTTAGGGATTTTAGGATTTTTATATTTTTTGTGTTATTTGGGATATTGAGAGATTTTAAGGGTTTTAGGGTTTTTATGGTTTTTTCTATTGTTAGTGTTTCCTGAGTTTATAGGGGTTTTACAGGGTTATAGTATTTTTAATGTTTTTATGGGTTTAAAGGGTTTTTATGTTTTTAGTGAGTTTTAGGGTTTTTATGGGTTTTATAATTTTTTAAGGTTTTAGGGGTTTTATGGTTTTTAGGGGTTTTTAGGGGTTTTAGGGTTTTAGGGTCTTTAAGGGTTTTAGCATTTTTTGGTTTTTTATTGGTTTAAATATTTTTCAAATTTTTATGGTTTTCTTAGAGGTTTTCAAGGTTTTTATTTGTTTTGTAATTGTTTGGTATTTTAATGGGTTTTCTTGGTTTTTAGTTATTGTGGTGGGTTTTAGGGTTTTAGGGTTTTTAGAATATTTATGTTTTTAAGGGTGTAAATTGTTTTTAGGTTTTGAAGGTTTTCTTAAGATTATTCAGGGTTTTAGGGTTTTTGAAAATTTTTAGGATTTTTAATGCTTCTTTAGTATTTTTATCGGTTTTATGGGTTTTTAGGAATTTTAGTGGTCTTTTGGGGTTTTTAGGTTTTTCATGGTTTTTTGTGGGGGGGGGGGGGTTGGGGTTTTTTTGAGTTTTTAATATTTTAATGTTATATGGAGTTTTAAAATTTTATTTGGGTTTGTAGGGTTTTTATTTTTTTGGTTTGTTAGTGTTTCTTATGGTTTTTAGGGGGTTTTGGGTTATTAGGGTTTTATGGGTTTCAGATGTTTTTAATATTTTAAAAGGTTTTAAGTGTATTTATTTTTTATGTTTTTCTTAGGGGTTTTCATAATTATATGGGTTTTTTAAAAAAAAAATTATTTGTAGAGATTTTCTATATTTTTTATGGATTTTTTGGGATTTTGACAGGGTTCAGGGTTTTTAATTGATTTTATGGGTTTTTTGGCTTTTTAGGTATTTTTGTATGTTTTGATTTTTTGGTTATTTTAAATGATTATAGGTCATTTGAAAATTTTTAGCGGTTCAATGGGGTTTTTATGGTTTTAGTAATTTTAGTTCCTTTTATGGGTTTTTAGGTGTTTTGGCAATTTTTAGGTTTTTAGGTGTTTTAAGTGTTTGTTTGGTATTTAGGGGTTTTAAGGTGTTCATTTTGTTTTCTTGTATTTTTAGGGGTTTTAGGATTATAAGAATTTTTTGGAATTTTTTGGATTTTTATCACATTTAGGGTTTTTTGGGATTTTGAGGGGTTTTAGGGTTTCTTCGTGTTTTTATCATTTTTTCAGTTTTTAATTTTTTTTAGGGTTTTACTATATTTAATTTTTTTAGGGAATTTTAGATAATTTTTAAGTTTTTTAATTTTTTTTTGTATTTTTAAGGACTTTTAGGGTGTTTTTTCGTTATTAGGGGTATTTGGAATTTTTTTGGGTTTTTATGGGGGGGTTTTTTGAGTTTTTTAATCTAATATAAGAATTTTTATAGTTTTTAACTACATTATGGGTTTAAGGGGTTTTAGAGGTTTTAGTGGGTTTTAATGTTTTTTAATTTTTAGGGTATTTAAGGTATTTGAGGTTTTATATGGTTTTTAGGGTTTTTGGCATTTTTTTGGTATTATAGGGTTTTATGTGTTTTTAGGTTATTAATGTTTTATTAGGGTTTTTATAGGCTTAGGTTTTTCTTAGATTTATAGGAATTTCTTGGTCATTTATATTATTTTTATGATTTTTTTATTTTATTAGCGATTTTAATGGTTACTAGGGTTTTTTGGGTTTTTTGGGGTTTTAGAATTTTTTTGGTTTATTAGTGGTTTTAACTATTTTTAGGTTTTTATGGTTTTAATAGTGTTTTTTCATGTTTTAATGGTTTTTTATATTTGTAGGGATTTTTTAATATTTTAGAATTTATGGATTTTTTTGGGTTTTTAGGGTTTTTAAAGGGGTTGTAGGGGTTTTAAGGTTTTAATGATTTTTATTGTTATTTTGTATTTTAGTGTTTTTTGAGTTTTTTGGGGTTTAAAGGATATTTAGTGTTTTTAATGTTTTTAATCGTCTAAAATGCTTCTAGAGTTTTTAGAGCAGTTTACGATTTTATGGGTTTTAGGTTTTTTAAGGTATTAGAATTTTTTATGGTTTTTTGGCCTTCAGGGTTATTAAGGGTTTTTAAGGGAGTTTAGTATTTTTTTATGCATTTTAATGGTTTGAGGTGTTTTTAGGTTTTTAAAGTTTTCATAGGGGTTTTTTGTTTTTTAACGGTTTTTTATGTTTTAGGAATTATTAGGGATTTAGAGGTTTTTTGTTTTTAGGGGTTGTATGGTTTTTATTGGTTTTAAGGTTTTAGTATTTTTTTAGTTTTTTAGGTTTTTTATGGTTTTTTTAGTTAATAATTTTTTTTGGTGGTTTAAATGGGTTTTAGTGTTTTTTTGTTTTTTTTGTTTTTATCGGTTTTAGGTTTTTATTGGTTATGGGGGTTTTATGTTTTTCAGGGGATTTAGGGTCTTTTAATGTTTCTAGTGTTTTTTGGTGTTCATTTTCTTAACTTATTTTCAATTTTGAAGGTTTTCTTAGTGTTTTTCATAGTTTTAATGGATTGTTTTTCATTTTGAACTATTTTTAATGGTTTTTATGATTTTATGGTTTTATAGGTTTTTAGGGGTTTTTTGACTTTCTTGGGTTTCTATCTTTTATTTGGTTTTTAGGTTTTTTATATGATTTTAGGTTTTTATGGTTTTCTATGAGTTTTTAGATTTTTGGGTTAATTTAAAAAAAATTAACTTTGGGGATTTTTTCTATTTTTTAGAATTATTTACTATGTTTAGATGTTTTAAGGGTTTTTATGGGATTTTTTGAATTTTAGAGTTTTTATTTAGGGGGGGGGGTTAGGGGTTTTTCAGTTTTTAGAAATTTTAAGTTTGTATATTGTTTTTTTAATTTTTCAAGTGTTTAAATAACTTTAAAATTTTAATTGGGGTTTAGGGTTTTTATGGGTTTTATGGATTTTTAATAATTTTAGGGGTGTCAATGTTTTTAGGGGTATTATGGTTTTTAGTGGTTTTTTTGTTCATTTACATGCTTTTATAATTTTTATGTTTTTATTGTTTTCTTAGTCTTGTTCAAGGGTTTTATAGTTTATTCTGTTTTTAGTGATTTTTAGGGATTTTTAGGATTTGTATGGTTTTTAGTGGTTTAAGGGGTTTTGAGGGGTTTTTTGGGTGTTTTAGGGGTTTTATCATTTTTTAGTATTTTATGTTTAAGTGTTTTTAGGTTTTTATGGTTTTCTTAAGGGTGTTTAGGGTTTGGAGATTTTAATAGATTTTGAGGGTTTTTTGGGGTTTTAGGTGTTTTTTGGTTATTATGGTATTTTTGGGTATTTAAGGTATTTTATTATTCTAATGGTTTTAATGGTTTTTATAGTTTTTTATGTTTTTAGGGGATTAAAGATTTTATATAGTTTTTAGTTGGTTTTTATGGGTTTTATAGGTTTTAGGGTTTATAGGTTTTTAGGGACTTTAGGGTCATTTAGGGTTTTTAGTGTTTTTAGATTTTTTTTTGTTTTTAGGGGTTTTAACTATTTTCAGGGTTTTCTTACTTTCTTAGGGTTTTTGGGGGGTGATTTAGGGTTTTTTCAATTTTGGGTATTTTTAGGGAATTTTTAGTATTTTTTTCAGTTTTTATGGTTTTTAGGTATTTTAAGGGTTTTTATGGTGTTTTGGGATTTAGGATTTTTAGAGTTTTTTATGTTTTTTAGTTGTTTTAGATTTTTAGGTTTTGAAAGTTTTTTTGGGGTTTCCAGGTGTTTTAGGGCTGTTTACATTATTATGGATTTTTTTGGATTCTTATGATTTTTTAGGTTTTTTAGGATTTTTATGTTTTTAACGATTTGTGGGTTTTTAGTGTTTTGGAAGTGTTTTTAGGTATTTTATTGTTTTATTGATTTTAATGGTTTTTATGTTTTTGTGCATTTTATTGGTTTTTAAAGTTTTTTAATATTTTTAGGGGTTTAATGGGATTTTGGAGTTTTTAGTGATTTTTTGGGTTTTTATAGGTTTTAATGTTTTTATGGGTTTTAGGGGGGGTTTATGGTTTTTTGGGGTTTTAGGGTCTGTTTATTTTTTTATTATTTTTTTCATTCTTTAGGTTTTTTGGGGTTTTATGTGTTTTTAAGATTTTATGGTTTTTTAGGGTTTCCATGTATTTTTGGGTTTTCTATGTTTTTTGGTATATTAAAAAATATTTTAGGGTGTTTTGGTTTTCTTGGGTTTTAGTGATTTTAAAGTTTTTATGTGTGTTTATTGTCTTTAGGGTTTTAGTATTTTTAGGGTTTACGGGTTTATTGTTTTTTAGGTTTTCAATTTTTTCTTATTGTTTTTAGGGTTTCTAGGGGTTTTTACATTTTTCTGGATTTTTATGTATTTATTAATATTTTTATAGTTTTTTAGAGTTCTATGGTTTTTTATTATATTTAGTGTTTTATAGTATTTTTGGTTTATCAGTTATTTTTTGAGTTTTCAAGATTTTAAGGATTTTTAGAGTTTTTATTATTTTTCGATATTTAATGGTTTGTATAGTTTTAGAGGTTTTTTGGAGCTTTATGAGTTTTAAGGGTTCTTATGGTTTGGAGGGGTTTTATGGTTTTAGGGGGTTTTAGGGTCTTTTAAGGTTTATTTGGGGTTTTATAGTCTTTTATGTTTTTTATGGGTTTTATGTGTTTTTATGTTTTTAATTTTATATTATATTTTTTCAATTTTGTTTGGTTTTTCACGTTTTTATGGATTTTTAGGATTTTTATTATTTTTAGGGGTTTTAGGGATTTTATGGGTTTGTAGTTTTTTTTTAATTTTTAGCATGTTTTAGGATTTTTTATGTATTTTTAGTACTATTTAATATTTTTAATTTTTTAGTTATTTACAAGATTTTAATTTTTTTAAGGGTTTAGGGTTTTAGGGTTTTTATGGTTTTTTGAGTTTTAAGTGTTTTGAATTTGTTTGGGTTTTTAATATTTTTTTTAGAGTTTTTTACATTTTAGAACTTTAAAGAATTTTTAAAGTTTTTATTATTTTTAGGGGTTAAGGTTTTTATGGTTTTTAGTTTTTCAATGGATTTTATGGGTTTTAGGGGGTTTCAGGGTTTTAGGGGTTTTATAGTGTTTTAGGGTTTTATTGGTTTTATGTGCTTCTATTTTTTATGGATCATTTTTGTTTTCTCAGGATTATTAGGGAGTTTTACATTTTTAGGGATTTTTTTAGGATTTTGGGGGATTTTTATAGTGCATTATGGTTTTTAGTAATTTTGAGGGTTTTTATGGTTTTTAGGCGTTTTTTTGGTTTTTTTGGGTTTTTAGGGTTTTTAGGGTTTTTATGGTTTTTAGGGTTTTTTAAAAAATTTAGCGGTTTATAGGGGTTTTTTAGGTTTTAGTAGTTTTTCGGGGGATTTTTGGTTTTTAGTGGTTTTTTGGTTTTTAGGGGGTTTTATAGTTTTTAGGGTTTTTATGGTTTTTCAGGTTTTTAGTATTTTTTAGGTTATTAGGGGTTTTAACTATATTTTGTTTTTCAAGGCTTTCTTACGGTTTTTTATTTTTATGGATTTTAGGGTTTTTATGGATTTTGAGGGTTTTATGGTTTTGAATTTTTTATGGTTTACTTGGGTTTTAATGGTTTATTTTTATTTTTTTAGGGATTTTACAATTTTTAGTTTTTTTAACATTCTTTTTGTGATTTAAGGGTTTTTAGAGTATTTATTGGGTTTTTAGGGTTTTTATGGTTTTTTAGGGGTTTTATGGAGACATGGGTTTTATGGTTTTAAGTGTTTTTAGTGTTTTTTGGGTTTCTATGTTTGTCTTATGTTTTTAAGGTTTTCTTAGGGGTTTTTAAGGTTTTTAGGGTTTTAGGTTTTTTTACATTTTTTGGGATTTTTGTAAGATTTTAATGATTTTTTGGGGTTTTTTGGGGTTTAGGGATTTTTTTTATGTTTCTGTGGTTTTTTTATTTTTTTGGATTTATTTTTTTTAATAGTTTTATAATTATTGTATAAGATTAAAAAAATATATATTTTTTTAGTTTTTTGTAGGATTTTATGGGTTTTTTAATTTTATTATGGGTTTTATGGTCTCTATTAGTGTCTTTTTAGGTTTTTAGTGTTTTTTTTTGTATTTTAGGGGTTTTAATTGTTTATATGTTTTTAAGGCTTTCATAGGTTTTTTAAGGATTTGAGTTTTTTTTATATTTATGAATTTTTTGTATTTCTAGGATAATTATGTTTTCTAGGGTTTTAGGTCTTTTATTCTTTCTTGGGGTTTTAGCGTTTTTAACATTTTTTTGTTTTGAGGGGTTGTAAGGGTTTTATCTTTTAAGGTTTTTTTTTGTTATTTAAGGGTTTTTAGAGATTTTTACATTTTTAGTTATTTTTAGAGATTTTTTGGATTTTTATGTTTTCTATGGGTTTTTTTTTTGCATTTTAAGGGAATTTAGGATTTTTTAAGGGTTTTAGGATTTTTAGGGTGTTTTATATTTTTTAGGGTTTCAGGGGTTTTAAGTGTTTTTAGGGTTTTAATGTTTTCTTATGGGTTTTATGGTTTTATAGTTATGTTTAGTGCTTTTTTAGGAATTTTACTGGATTATAAGGTTTTGAGATATTTTGTGTGGTTGTGGGGCTTTTTATGGTCTTTTAGGATTTTTCAGGTGTTTTGGGGTTTTCAAGGAATTTTTTTGTTTTTATGGACTTTAAGGTTTTTTTGAGTTATTTAATGTTTTACGGGTGTCTAGGGTTTTCAGATTATTTATTTTTTTAGGGTTTTTTTATTTTAAGGGTATTTAGGGTTTTTTGGGGTTTTTTAGAGCCTTTTGGTTTTATGGATTTCATAGGGGATTTTAGGGTCTAAGGTTTTTTTTATGTTTTTAGCGATTTTAAAGGATTTTTAGTTTTTTATGGGTTTTAGGTGTTTTGAGGGGTTTTAGGGTTTCATAGGGTTTTCAATGTTTTTTAGCGTTTTTAGTGCTTTTTTGGTTTTTATGGGTTTTCTGTGTTTTTGATTTTTAAGGTTTTTATAAGTATTTTTTGGTTTTTAAGGGTTTTTTAATTTTTTAGTATTTTATGGACATTTATGGGTCTTAGGGTATTTAGGGGTTTTTTATAAATAATTTAGGTTTTTTTGGGATTTTTGGGTTTTTTGTTTTTTTGGGTATTCTACTTATTCAGGTTATTAAAGTTTATTTTTGAGTATTTTTTTTATAAAAAATAGAGCTATAAAGGATTATTTGATTTTTTTAGTGATATTTTAGGGTTTTAGGGGTTTTTAGGGTTTTTATCGTTTTTAGAGGTTTTTAGGGTTTTTAGGTTTTTTATGATTTTTTAGGGTTTTTATAATGTTTTAGGTTTTTATGGGGTATACATGATTTAATAATTTTAAGGAATTCTTATAAATTTCCTTGTTTTTACAGTGTTTTATGTTTTTATAGATTTGTACGGATTTTCTACAATTTATATGGTCTTTAGGGTTTTGAGGGTTTGGGGGGGTTTATGGGTTTTAGGGTATTTGTTATTTTTTGGGGGTTATGGGTTTTTTTAGCTTTCTAGGTTTTTTTAGTGCTTTTTATATATTTACAGAATTAATTGGTTTTTAGAGTTTTAGTGGTTTTCATGGGGTTTCTTGGGTTTTAAATGTTTTTGGGGGTTTTTATTTTTTAGTGGTTTTGGGGCCTTTTGGGCTTTTAGCCTTTTTAGGGTTTTAATGGATTTAAGTGTTATTATTATTTTAATGTTTTCTTAGGGTTCTGTAGGGTTTTTAGGGGTTTCTATGTTCTTTGGAATCTTCAAATATTTGTTTTTGGATTTTTATCAGTTATTAGTTGTTTTAATGAAATTGAGGATTTAGGGTTTTGGGAGATTTTAGTTTTATAGGGTTTATAGTGTTTTTTATGTTTTTAGGGGTTTTAAGTGTTTTTAGATTTTCAATGTTTTATTATGGTTTTTGAGGTTTTAGAGGATTTTTCTTATCTGTATATTTAGGGATTTTTAAGGAATATTATGTTTTTTAAGTGTTTTAGGGATTATGAGGGGTTTTAGGGTTTTTTGTGTTTTTGGGATTTTATACGTTTTTTTGAGTTTTTAATTATTTTCGGGGTTGAAGGGGTTTTTAGAGTTTTTAGTGGTTCTTTATGGTTTATATGTCTTTTTATGGTTTTTTAGGGTTTTAATATTTTTAGGGTTTTTAATGATTTTAAGCATTTTTAGAATCATTAAATTGTTTGGGGTTTTATGATTTTTAGCGTTAAAAAATTTTATTTGGGGTTTTTAGGGTTTTTAGGGTTTTTTATGTTTTGTTGGATTTTAAGACCTTTTCCAAGACATTTATGGATTTTAGTGTTTTAAATTATATTATAGTTTTAACGTATTTTAGGTTTTTATGGGTTTTTAGAGTTTTTAGGATTTTAGTGGTTTGCAGTGTTTTAGGTTTATAATTTTTTCCTAGGGATTTTCTAGTTTTTAGGATTTTTTACACTTTTTAGTATTTTTAGGGATTTTAGGATTTTATGGTATTCTAGGGTTTTTAGGGTTTTTTAGGGTTTTGGGGTTTTGGGGGTTTTATGGTTTTTGGGTGTTTATTGTGCATTTCTATGTTTTTAGGGATTTTATGGTCTTTTAGAGTTTTGTAATGTTCTTAAAGGTTTTAAAAGTTTTACAGTTTTTAGTGGATTTTTATGGGTTTTATGGGTTTTAGGTTTTTTATGGTTTTTTGGGGTTTATGGTTTTAGGTTTTTTTTTAATTGTTTTAGTGTTTTTAGGGTTTTTAGTGACATTATGTGTTTTCAGGTTCTTAATGTTTTCCTAAGTATTTTCAGGGATTTATGTTTTTTTTGATTTTTTGGAAATTTTAATAAATTATAAGGGTATTTATGGGTTTTTATAATTTTTAATTATTTTTTGTTGTTTTAGGGGTTTTTGGGGTTTTTGGGGTTTTTATTGTTATTATGGTTCTTTTGGTTCTTAGGGTTTTTTGAGGTTTTTAGGGTTTTTTAGTTTTGTAGTGTTTTTTAATATTTTCAGGGGTTTAAATGTGTTTTACAATTTTAAGTGGGAGTTTCGTTTTTTATGGTTTTTAGGGGTCTTTATTGTATTAGGGGGTTTTACGGTTTTTAGTGTCTTTAGTGTCTTTTATGGTTTTTAGCAATTTTAGGTTTTTTGTGTTTTTATGTTTTTTTATTTTTATATTTTTTTTAGTGTTTCTCAGGGTTTGTATGATTTTTTATAATTTTATGGATTCTAGGGGTTTTTTAGTATTTTTATGGTTTTTTAGGGTCTTAGATATTTTGAGGGGTTTTATGGGGTCTTTAGGGTTTTTAGTTTTCTTATCGTTATTTAGGTTTTTAGGGGTTTCAAGTATTTTTGGTTTTTATTGTTTTCTTAGAGTGTTTTTTGGGCTTTTTATGTGTTTATGTATTTTTAGGGATATTTTAGTATTTTAATGTTTTAATGGTTTATATTGGTTTTTAGGTTTTTAGGTTTTTAGAGGTTTTTTTGGGTTTTAAAAGTTTTTTAGAGTTTGTAAATGTTATTTATGGATTTTTAGTGTTTTTAGAGTTTTTAGTAGATTTTAATGGCCTTATGAGTATTTGATTGTTTTTATGGTTTTTAGGGGTTATTATAGTTTTTAGGGTTTTTAGGGTTTTTAGATTTTTTATATTATTTAGTCTATTTTTTTGTTCATATGTGTTTTATGGATTTCTATGTTTTTAGGGGTTTTTATAGTTTATAAGGTTTTTAGGGTATTTAGATTTTTTTTTGTTTTTTATGGATTTTAATTTTTTTAATTTTTTTAATGTTTTTAGTGGTTTAAATGATTTTTAGAGTTTTTATTAGTTTTAGGAGTTTGGGGGTTATTTGGGTTTTTATGGTTTTTAGGGGTTTTATTGTTTTTATTGTTTTTAATGTTTTTAGGGTTTTTTCTTTTTTTAAATCTTTTAAGTGTTTTTAGGTTATTAGGGGTTTTTGGGGTACTTTGGTTTTTATGTTTTATGGTATTTTAAGAGCCTTTTTATAATTTTTATGGGTTATTTATGGATTTTGGGGATTTTTTTGGTTTTTTATAGTTTTTAGGGTATTAATGGTTTTTTTGGGTTTTTAGAGTTTTTTAGGATTTTTATGTTTTTATAGTATTTTTAACTTTTTTATGGTTTTAAAGGGTTTATGGTGATGTTAGTGGTTTTATATTTTTTAGTGGCTTTCATCTTTTTTAATGATTTTAGTTCTTTTTTGGGTTTTATGGGTTTTAAAGTTTTAGGGTCTTTTATTGTTTTTTTGTTTTTTTTCGTTTTTTGGGGTTTTATGTTTTTTTTGGATTTTAATGTTTTCTTAGGGGTTTTCAATATGTTTTTAGTTTTTTACGTTTTCAGAGATTTTGATGATTTTTATGTGTTTTTATGGATTTTGAGTGTTTTTAGGGTTTTTAGAGTTTTAGGGTTTTTTAGGCATCTAGCATTTTTCTGGTTTTTAGTTGGTTTAAGAATTTTTAGGATTTTAAGGGTTTCATATGGATTTTTAGGGATTTTATGGATTTTTATGTTTTAAGGGATTTTGGGGGGTTTTTATGATTTTCATTGTTTTTAGGGGTTTATGTATTTTTACGAGTTTTAGGGTTATCATGGATTAATGGTTTTTTGTTTTTTAGGGTTATTTTAGTTTTTTATGGTTTTGAAGGTTTTTTATAGTTTTTATATGCGTTTAGTGTTTAAAGGGATTTGAATTTTTTACTATTTTTTAGGGTTTCTAGGTTCTTCATGGATTTTAAGGGTTTTTACGGTTATTAGGGATTTAGGGTTTGTTGGTACTTTTATAGTTTTTTGGGTTATTAGTTTTTTGGGATTTTAGGTGTTTTTAGGTTTTTAAGGTTTTACTAGGATTTTTTCAGAGTTTTTAGGATTTATTTATTATTTTAGGAATTTTAATATTTTTTTTGGATTTTTATGGTTTTTAGGTTTGTTAGATATTTTGAGGGGTTTAGGGTTTTTAGTGTTTTAAAGCTTTTAAAGATTTTTAGGTTTTCTATGATTTTTGTGGGATTTAATTATATTTGGGTTTTTAAGGGTTTCAGAGGGATTTTTGGGTCCTTATGGTTTTTACGTATTTTTAGGGATTTTTAAGACTCTTATGATTTTTAGGTGTTTCTAATTTTTTAGGTTTTTACCATTTTTAGGGTTTTTGGGTTTTTTATGTTTTTTAAGTGTTTGAGATTTTTTAGGAATTTATGATTTTTTAGACTTTTAAACATTTTTAGTGGATTTGAGTGTTTTTATAGTTTTTAGTGGTGTATAGGGTTCTTATGGTTTTTAAGGTTTTATGGATTTTTATTGTTTATATTGTTTTTCAGGGATTTCAGTGTTTTTTAAGATTTTATAGGTTTTATATGTTCTTATGTTTTTATGGTTTTCTTTGAGTTTTAGGTGTTTTAGGGTTTTTATGTTTTTATGGATTTTTAGGGATTATTTTGGATTGTAATGTTTTAAAGAGTTTTTATAGATTTTCAGGGTTTTCCTGTTTTTTTAGGGTTTTTAGGTTTTTTAAAAGAAATTATCATTTTTTATGTTTCTTAATGTTTTTAGGATTTTTTATGTTTTAAATATTTTCTTAAGGTTTTTCAGGGTTTTTAGGATTTATTATGTTTTTGGGATATTTATATCGTTCTTTGGATTTTATGGATTTTTAGGGATTTTGATGGATTTTGAGGGTTTTTAGGGGTTTTATGTATTTTTATTGATTTTAGGTTGTTAAGGGTTTTGAGTGTTTTTAGGTTTTTTAATTTTTATTATGTTTTTTCATGGTTTTTAGGGGTTTTTATGTTTCTATTTATTTTTAGGGATTTTATGTTTTTTATGGTTTTTATGGTTTTTTTGGGATTTTGATGGTTTTTAGGGTTTTTTAGTTTTAAGGGTTTTTAGGTTTTTAGGGGTTTTAAGAGTTTTTATGTTTTTAAGGTTTACATCTGTTTTTTATGTTTTTAGGTATTTTTAGATATTTTTTAGCATGTTTGGGATTTTTTTTGATTTTAGGGATCTTTAGGGGTTTTAGGTTTTTTTAGGTTTCTCGGAGTATTTTTGATTTTTTTTTTGGGTTTTTTGAGTTTTTTTGGGTTTTTAGGTTTTTTAGAGTTTTTTAACATTTTCAGGGGTTTAAATGGTTTTAAGAGTTTTTACTATTTTTTATTTTTTATGGTAATTTAGGGTTTCCTTTAGTTTTTAAGGGTTTTGATGGATTTTAGAGTTTATTAAAGTTGTTAGTATTTTTTTGTTTTTAGGATTTTTAAGTATTTTTTGATTATTAAGGTTTTCTTTGGGTGTTTTAAGGTTTGTATTATATTTTTACATTTTGATGAATTTTTAGGGGTTTTTTTCATAATTTTTGGGTTTTATTATGGATTTAGTATTTTTAAAGATTTTAGGGGTTATATTTTTTTAGGTTTTTATGGTTTCCGTAGGATATTTTAGGGTTTTTACTTTTTTAGGGATTTTTAGGTCCTTTTAAAAAATTTATGGTTTTTAGGGGTTTGATTGTTTGGGGGGGGGGGTTTAGGGTTTTTAAAGGTTATATGATTTTTAGGGTTTTGTTGTTTTTAGTATTTTAGGGGTTTTAAGTGTTTTTAGGTTTTCAGTGTTTTCTTATGGGTGTAATATATTTTTAGGTTTTTTAGGTTTTTATGTATTTTTAGAACATTTTTAGGATTTTTATCGGTTCATAGGGTTTTATGGATTCTTTTTTTTCCAGTGTTTTTTAGAGTTCTTAAGTATCTTCTAGGTTTTTTGGGTTTTTAGGGTGTTTATGGGTTTAATGGTTTCTTTGATATTTTTAATGTTTTTAGGGGATTAAAGCATTTCCTGATTTTTATTGGGTTTTATGGTTTTGTGGGTTTTAGGGTTTTTTTATGGTTTTAGGGGTTTTTTTGGTTTTTTGGTTTTTTAGTTTTTTAGTTTTTAGTGTTTTTTAGGATATTATGAGATTTATGTGTTTTTATATTTTTAAGGATATCATAGGGTTCATTAGGGGTTTTAGGGTTTTTTACATTTTTATTTATTTTTAGGTATTTTAAAGATATTTATAGATTTTAAGGTTTTTAGGTATTTTAGGTTTTTTACTATTTTTTTGGTTTTTTGTGTTTTTAGGGTTTTTTAATACTTTTTATGGGTTTTAATGTTTTTTGAGTTTTATTAAAAAGAATTTTGGTTTAAAGGGTAATTATAGTTTTCAGTGTTTTTTAAGAGTTTTGGGGGTTAATGAATTTTAATTTTTTTAGTGGTTTATATATTTTTTAGGGCATGTAGTGTTTTAGAGTTTTTAGGGTTTTTAAGGGTTTTTATAATCCTTTAGGTTTTTTATGGGTTGTAATTGTTTTATGGTCTTTATGGCTTTCATAGATTTTTTCTGGGTAAGGAAGGTGCGGGACCATGATATTATTGCCCCCACAAAATTTATTATAAAAAAAGACATGGCGAATAAGAAAGGGAGGGGAAGAGTCAATCAACTCACACCCAAAAACCCTAGACACCGCCGAGAAACCCAAAAACCCAAAAAGTATGCAATGAAACAAATCTAGCAGCTACACAACATCAATTTTAGCATCTCCCAACCAAGTAGCAACCAACATCCAACAACATGATTTCTAGCATCCAAATCCTCCTCGCCAAGCAGATCTGACACTATCCACACAAAACCATCAGCACCATGAAAATAAACACCAGCCTCATCAAATCCTAGCCATGCAACAATTAGCATCCAACACCTCAGTTTCCAACAATGAGCATCTTTGTCAACAGTTACTAGCCAAACAACATCCATCTCCCAAAAACATTGTTTCTAGAAACCAGTACCTCCTTTCGATTCAGCTTCTGACATTTCACCCCCAACAACACTTCTATCAGTACAAGACCACCATCGCCCACACCTAGAGCCATTTTGGACACCCATAACTCATTTTCCATACCCAGATCTGAACAACCCCTCTAAAGACCTAGTAATCGCACAACATGACCAGAAAGTGCCCCACACCTCACACCAAAACCATCATCCAGTACCAGAAGTGGCTCACAACCAGTCCATCCATAATCATAAATATATCCACAGAGCCAACACAAAACCAAGATCCAACTGAGACCTTCATCATGGTACATGGGACCAAAGAAACCACTTTAGCACCCCAAAAAAACAACATACCAACAAATAAACCAGATCATAGCATAACTTAAGCCACCCCGTATCAACAACATGAAATGAAGATGATGTCAAGGAACCATAAATACAAACCTACATCTTCGACACAAACTATTGACCAACATATCTGAGATCCCACACCATAGGACCAAGTACACCGCTAGAAATATGACGAAACACACTATGTATCTTCCATCTTCTATCTAAAAGCCACAAAAACCACTAAAGCTCTCATGACCTTAGATCTTCTAGTATAAATGAGGGTTGTATCACTGACGACTGAGAGAGACAGATCATTACAACACACCTCCACCGAAACCAGTCACCGCAACAACTGATCCACTGTAAGGAAGCACTTACACAGGTCCTTACGCAAAGTAGCTGACGAAGAAGTGCATTTCACACAAATACCCAACCCTCACCACTATGGCCAAAGACCCCCACATTGACTGAATCATGATGCTCACTCTAAGGGAGAGAAACTGAGAGGCTTGTGTCTAAATATAAACATAAGATCGACGAATCTACGCTTCAATGGAGGATTCTTAGTGAAATCCCTAGAGAGTGCAGCGCCGAGGGGGGAGACCCCAGAAGAGAGTGGTGGTATTTTCTGAGTTTTTTAGGGGTTTTATGTTTTTTTATTATTTTAGGGATCTTATTCATTTTATGTTTTTTTGGGATTTGAGGTGTTTTAGAAGTTTTTTTTATGTTTTCATGGGTTTTTATGATTTTTAGGGTTTTATGGATTTTTATAGTCTTTTAACATCTTTAGGTCTTTAAAGTATTTTATGAGTTTTTAGTGGTTTATGGGTTTTAATGGGTTTAGGGTTTTTATGGTTTTAGGGTTATTATATTTTTAATGGATTTAGGGTATTTATGGTTTTAGAGTTTTTTTGGTTTTTAGAAGCATTAAGTGTTTTTTATTTTTATGGTTTTCTTAGGGTTTTTAGGGATTTTTAGTTTTTTATGTTTTTATGAATTTTTCGGATTTTTTTGGATTTTTATGGTTTTTGGGGTTTTTAATGATTTTGAAGGGTTTTTAGGGTTTTATGGTTTTTAGGTATTTTAGTGTCTTTTATGTTTTTATGTTTCTTATGTGTTTTTAGGTTTTTAATGTTTTATTTGGAGTTTTCAGAGTTTTGGGGGTTTTTTTATGTTTATTAGGATATTAAGTGATTTTGTGATTTTTATTAGATTTTAGGGATTTTAGGGATTATGAGGGTATTTATGGTTTTTAGGTTTTTATGGTTTCAATGGTATTATTGATTTTATATGATTTTATTATTTTTTAGAATTTTTTGGGATTTTGATGTTATTTTATTTTTTCAGGGTTTTTATAGGTTTTTAAAGTTTTTATCATTTTTTTGGTTTTTAGGAGTTTTATGTTTTTTTTGTTTTTACTGATTTCTTATGGGTTTTCATGGCTTTTAGGGTTTTTTCAGCTTTTTGATATTTTTAGGGGTTTTTATGATTTTATGTTTTTTCAAGGTTTTTAGGGATATTAAGGGTTTTTATGGGTTATTAGTGTTTTTAGTGTTTTTAAGTATGTTGATTCTTTTCACGCATTTATATTTTCCTTAGTTTTTTCAGGTTTTGTATGTTTTTTATTTTTTTAGGGATTTTTAGGGATTTTTTTGGATTTTTATATTTTTAGGTATTTTAAGGGTTTTTAAGGTTTTTAGGGTTTTTAAGGTCATTATAAAATTTAGGTTATTGATGGGATTTAATATTTTTTAGGTTTTTAAGGTTTTCTTAGGTGTTTACTATTTTTTTAGAGATTTTTTAAGCAATTTTAGGATTTTTTAAGGATTTTTTTTGTTTTTTACGCATTTTGGGAATTTGAGGGTTTTAGGGTTTTTATGGGTTTTTCCAGTTTTTTGGGTTCTTTGGGTTATTTTGAATTTGGATGGGTTTCAGATATTTAGGGGTTTAAAGGGTTTTTAGGTTATTTATTCATCTTTATATTTTTATGTTTTTTATTGTTTTTTTGGTTTATAGTATTTTTTATGTTTTTAGAATTTTAATTGATTTTAGATTGTTTTTGGGTATTAGAGTTTTTTTTTTGTTTTTTATGGGTTTTAATTTTTTTTTAGGTTTTTTGATACATGTTATAGTTTTTAGGGTTTTATGTATTTAGGAATTTTAAAGTGTTTTTTAGTTTTTTAATCGCTTTTAGGGATTTTAGGTGTTTTATGGATTTTTGGTTTTTTTGGTTTTTGGGTTTTTTATGATTTTAAAGGTTATTTAAACCATTTAAACATTTTTGGGGTTAAAAGGGATTTTATATTTTTTTAGTACTTTTTATGGTTTTTATGCTTTTTAGTAGTTTTAAGGTTTTTGTGGGTTTTATGGTTTTAGGGGGGTTTAGGGTTTTTTAGCATCTTTTAATTTTTTAAAAATTTGTTGGTTTTTAGAGGTTTAATTGTTTTTTTCATTTTTTAGGTTTTCTTATGGGGTTTTTTAGGGTTTTATGGGGTTTTACATTTTTAGGGACATTTATGGATTTTTTATGATTTTACAGTTCTTTAGGGTTTTTTGGGATTTGAGGGGTTTTAAGTCTTAAACTTTTTTAGGGTTTTTGAGGTTTTTATCATATTTTGTTTTTTAGGGGTTTCAAGTGTTTATAGGTTATTAATGTTTCCTAAGGGTTTCTCTGGCATTTGGGGGTTTTTACATTTTTAGTTATTTTTTTGAGTTTTTTAGGATATTTATGGGTTTTTAGGGTTTTTTTGGACTTTGAAGGTTTTCAGGGTTTTTAGGTTTTTTTTGGTTTTTAGTGTTTTTATGAGTTTTGTATTTTTTTAATATTTTTTATATTTTGTAGCCTTTTTAGGGGTTTAAATAGTTTGTATAGTTTTAGTGGTTTTAGTGATTTTTAGGGGTTCAATGGGTTTTTAGGGCTTTTACGGTTTTTTGGGGTTTATGGTTTTTAGGTTTTTTTAGGTATTTTAGATTTTTTGGGTTTTATACGGTTTTATTTGTTTTAAGTTATTAATGATTTCTTAGGGTTTTCAAGGGTATGATGTTTTTTACATTTTTAGGGATTTTTATTACCTTTTAATGGTTTTTTTGGTTTTTAGTGTTTTTTTGGGATTTTAAGGGTTTTTAGGGTTTTTCATGGTTTTTGGATTTTTTAGGGTTTTTTGGTTTTTTGGTTTTTTAGGGGTTTTAATTGTTTTTATATTTTTTGGTATTATTTGGGTTTCTAAGGTTTTAGGATTGTTTATGGTTTTGGGATTTTTTGGGTTTTTTTAAGAATTTTTTGTTTTTTTAAGGTTTTAGGGGTTTGAGGGGTTTATTTGTTTTTGTTTTTTAGGGTTATTATGATTTTTGTGGTTGAAAGGGATTTTTTGAGTTTTTTATTTTTTAATGTTTCTTAGTGTTTATTAATGTTTTAGTGGTTTAAATAGACTTTAGAGTTTTTAGATATTTTTATGGGTTTTGTGGGTTTTTAGGGTTTTTATGGATTTTCAGGGTTTTAAGGTTCTTAGTATTTTAGGGGTTTTAGACATATTTTTGGTTTCTATTGTTTTTTTTATCTTTTTAGGGGTATTAAATTTTTTTGAGTTTTTATGGTTTTCATAGCATTTTTTAGGGTTCTAAGGATTTTTATTTTTTTAGGGATTCTAAAGGCTATTTAGAATTTTATTTTTTATATATATTTTTAGATTTGAGGGTTTTTGGATTTATTTGGGTTTATTTGATTTTTTATGGTATTAAGGGTTTTTAGTTTTGAGTGGTTTTACGGGTTTTTTGAGCTTTTAAAGGTTTTTAGGGAATTCATGAGTTTTTATAATTTTTTGTATTTTTTAGGGTTTCTATTTTTTAAATTTTTTTAGTGTTCTTATGGGTTTTTGGGGTTTTTAAGATTTTTAGGGTCTTTTTGTAATTTTAGTGTTTTTTAGGTTTTCAGGGGGATTAAGTGTTTTTAGGGTTTTAGGTTTTTCTTGGGGTCTTTCAGGATTTTTATGGGTTTTTATTTTTTTAGGGATTTTTAGGGATATTATAGTATTTTATGATTTTTTAGGATTTTAAGGGATTTGATGGTTTTTTTATTGTTTTGGTATTTACCTTTTTTATGATTTTTGTGGATTTTAAAATTTTTATACTTTTATTTGGGTATATGTGTTTTCTGATATTTTCAAGGGTTGTATGTTTTTTCGAAATTTCTATCATTTTTTGGGGTTTAAAGGGTTTTTTTGAGTTTTTATTGTTTTTCAGGTTTTTATTTGTTTTTAGGGTTTTTATGGTTTTTAGGAGTTTTATGGTTTATAAGGTTTTTAGGGTTTTTCGGGTTTGAGGGGTTTTTAGGGTTTTTACTTTTGTTTAGGTTTTTCGGGTTTGAGGGTTTTTTAGGGTTTTTAATTTTGTTTAGGTTTTTCATGGGTTTTTAGGGTTTTTATGTTTTAAGTGTTTTCTTTTGTTTTTAAGGGTTTTTAGGGGTTTTTAGGTTTTTATGTTTTTTAGGGATATTAATGATTTTTATTATTTTTACGGTTTTGGGGGTTTTGAGGTTTTTTAAGGGTTTTAGAGTATTTGTTTTCTTTAGTTTTTCAATTTTTAAAAGGTTTTATGGTTTTTACTGATTTTCAATGATTTTACGGGTTTAAATGATTTGTAGAGTTTTTAGTGGTTTTTAGGATTTTTAAGGGTTTTTAATGTTTTTAGGGATTTTATAGTTTTTAGGGCTTTATAGAGTCTTTTAGGTCTTTGGGGTTTTTCCTTTTTTGGGGGTTTTAATTTTTTGAGGTTTTTATTGTTTTCATTGGGTTTTCAGGGTATTTGGTTTTTGTACATTGTTAGGGATTTTTAGGGATTTTTTAGTATTATTATGATTTTTAGTGTTTTTGGGTTTTTAGGGTTCTTTGGGTTCTTTGGGGTTTTATGGGTTTTACAGTTTTTATGTTTATTTAGTGGTTTTATGTTTGTTTTATGTTCATAAGGTTTTCTTAGGGTATTTCTTGGTTTTTAGGGATTTTTAAATTTTTATGGATTTTAGGCCTTTTAAGATGTTTATTTTTTTAGGGTTTTGGGGGATTTTTAAGGTTTTTCGGTGTTTTAAAGGGATATAGGATTTTTAGGGTTTTTTAGTTTTTTAGGTTATAAGGGGTTTTTAGTGTTTTTTAGGTTATAAGGGGTTTTTAGAATTTTTAGGCATTTTATGTGTTTTTAGAGTTTTTTAGTTTTTTAGGGCTTTTAGGTTTTTAACATTTTTTCAGATTTTATGGATTTTTTTAATATTTTTATGATTTTTAAGGATTTTAATGGGTTTGAAGGTTTTTTTTTGGTTTTAAGGGCTTTTAGGATTTTTAGCATTTTTTAGGTTTTTAGTGGTCTTACGTGTTTTTATATTTTAAAGGTTTTCATAGGGTGGTTCATGGTTTTATATTTTTTTTACATTTTTATAAATTTTTAGTTCTTCTTGTGATATTTGTTATTTATTAGGTTTTTCAGGGTTTTAATGGGGTTTTTTGGTTTTTAGGGGTATTTTTTACTTTTTAGGGTTTTTAGGGTTTATATGGTTTATATGGTTTTTATGGTTTTCTACGTGATTTTCAAGATTTTTTATGGATTTTTATCTTTTTATGGATTTTTATAGATCTTTTAGGAGTTTTATGGGTTCTTGGGTATTTAGGGATTTTGAGGGGATTTATGGGTTTTTATTTATTTATTTGTTTGTTTGTTTTTGGGGTTTTTTGTGTTTTTTTGGGTTTTAAGGTTTTTTTATTTTTAATCATGTTTATAGTTTTTAATGTCTTTAGGGATTTAAGGGTTTTTAGAGTATTGAGTGATTTTAATGGTTTTTATGGGATATTAGCAATTTATGGTTTTAGGTGTTTTTATAGATTTAGGGGTTTTTGGGTTTTTAGGGACTTTTAGAGTTTTTAGCGGTTTTAGGTTATTTAGGGGATTTAAGTTTTTTAAAATTTTTAAGGTTCTCATAGAGTTATTTAAGTTTATTATGGTGTGTTATGTTTTGTGGGATTTTCAAGGATTTTTATTATATTTTTATAGGTTTTTAGGCATTTTAAGGATTTTGAGGGTTTTTACGGTCTTCGGGGTTTTTAGTGTTTTAGTGTCTTTTGGGATTTGTCGGGTTTTTATGTTTTTTTAGGTTTTGAGGTTTATTTAGGTTTTTAGGGTTTTTTACATTTATCATTATTTTTAGCACTTTTTTGGTTTATTATTGGTTTCTAAGGATTTTAGGGATTATGATGGTTTTTAGGTTTTTTAAGGTTTTTATGTAATTTTATGGATTTTTTAGGATTATAATGGTCTTATAGAGTTTTAATGATTTTGAGGGTTTTTCTGTTTTTTCATGGTTTTATGTCATTTTTAATGTTTTAACTTTTTTAGTTTTTAGGGGGTTTTAGTGTTTTTAGGTTTTTTAAGTTTTCTTAGGTTTTGTCATGGTTTTTATGATTTTTTATATATTTAGGGATTTTTTTCAGATTTTTTTATGATTTTTATAGTTTTTAGGGGCTTTAGTGCTTGTAGGTTATTAAGGTTTTTGAGTTTTTTTAGGTTTTTAAGGGTTTTTTGGTTTTTTCAGGTTTTTTAGGGTTATTTATATTTTCAGGGATTTTCAAGGATTTTTTAAATTTTAATGGTTTTTAGAAGTTTTTGGATGTTTGAAGGTTTTTAAGGGTTTTTAGGGTTTTTAGGGTTTTTATGTGTTGGTGTGAGAGGAATACTCAAGAGGGGGGGTGAATTGAGTTCCTATTAAAATTTCTGATATATAACTTTATATAAAAATTCCCCAAATTAAATAACAAGTTAAACAGTAGTGAATTTGTAATACAATAAAGGTTCAGTTAGGTTCTCAAGATATTGATTAGTTCTCAGTTAATTTAATCAGAAGATTAAATTAGCTTTTGAAACTAACTTACTAATTTTCAATAGTTAGAACACTTGCTAGTTTAACCATCACAGAATCATTAAATAATATTTATATTTAATGTACTTAGCAGTGGAATATTAAAAATAGTTTTAACAAAGGAAAAATGTACAACAGTTTTAAAAGAAGAGGTTCAGTCTCATGTTGAGACTTAGACCTCTCAAAAAATTTATATAAACTATGATCCACACCCTAGATCGAGGTTTTACAACAGTACTCATACTGTTCATGTCCTCATACCTTTACCACAATTCTACGTGAGTAAACAACAACAACAACACTCAGGCTTTCTAGGTCACACTTGACCTCTTCCACAACTCACAGTGGGATACAATAAGGTGTAAAAAGTTTGGTGTGAGGATTTAGTATCCTCTAGTTCAGCCCAGGAGTCAGTGTGTGTCTAAATAGACAGATGCACACACTGGTCAAAATGTTAAACAACGGTATAGACTAAATAAATGGACAATTGAGTTTAGAATTCTCTGAGTGATTGCCGGTGAGCTCTGGAGTAATTTGGATGTTGTAGAGGTTATTCAAGTCCTTTGTGGTGAAGATGACACAAAACAGAGTGTTGTTGTTGTTCCCAGTTACAGTTATTCAGCCTTGTGCATATGATGTTCAGTAAGGTACAGCAACTCGGCTTCAGTGTTTGTTCCAGTCGAATGATCTTCTTGAATCTCTCTGGGATTCACAGGTGTTCTTCAAGTTCTTCTTTTGTTTTGTGGACCTTTACACCGACGTACGCTCTGCTTCTCCTTGTGTGTCTCTCTCTATGTATATTTGTATAACCTTCACTGCAAATCAATCTTCCTTTTTATTCATTGAGATCAAATAAAGGGAATGATTACTTTCTGACAGGTAAAAGGTACGGTTCCCTGACATCCAACAACCAACATTAATTAATAGAAGGTGCATTAAATTAAGAAAATATAACAGTTGGAATTAAATAATAGTTAATAAAAATTCAAACAGTTTTCATGAATATCTGTGAGTCATGAGATCGGTGGTCATTTGATCAGTATCGGCTTCAGTAGGTCATTTGATCAGCATTGGTGAGATAGTTGTATCATCGGTGTGACAGTTGTCATCAGTGCGACCGTTGTCATTAGTGAGATCGTTGTCATCGGTGTGACCGTTTTCATCGGTTTGTCACATCGGTGACTCATTCCTTTAACTATCGGTGACTCAAGAATATAACTAACGGTGAGATAAAACATAAAATTCACAAAAAGTGTCTGTTTAATCCAGAATACTTCCAGGTCAATAGTAAACAATAAATAAACATAGATAAACATATGTAGACATGATTAAACATATATAAACACATTTAGAACAGATTGAATAATTGAATAAATTCACTTATAAAAACAACAATGATTTGTGATTATTAAAATAAATATCTCACATAGGGTTCAACAATCTCCCCCTTTTTGATAATCACAAATCTATAGAATAAATGAAGAGGGAAGATGATATAAAACTCATTATGCTCCCCCTATATAAAAAGAATATATGTCTAAATGTAAAAATGTCATTAGAGCATGGAATCAGATCATAAACAAAGTTAGAGTATATCAACATAGCATCAGAGCTAGAAAACATGACATCAAAGCTAAGAATAAATTAGAGCTATATGCCTATTGGAGCATATATAATCTATATCATGGTATTAGAGATTAAAGCATGTTTATAAATTATATATATTGTTCTCCCCTTGCTTATACTTATATATATTATTCTCCCCTTAGATATATATTTTTACTATTCTCCCCCATTGAGATTATCAAAAGAAAAAAGAGAAACCGGAGAGAGAAAAAGAAGAAAGTTTTACTGAAAAAAACATTTGAAAAGATATAGGGAAAATACACCCTATCAAAAATGACTGAAACAGTTATTTATAGGGGTGCATAGGTGATTTCCCTTTAGTAGAGGGAGGAATGGAAGGTCTAGAAGGTGGTTTGGTGGAAGATTAATCTGGCTGGATGGAGAGAGGTGGTAAGACAACTCTAGCTGGAAGCAGACTGGGTGCTAAGTTCACTTGTTGGTGAACAGAAGATTCTCTTGGAGGTGGCTGCTAAATTACTGGCCGAATATTGGGTAAATCTTGAGAAACTGATATCTGACCAGGATCAGCACTGGATGGACAGAGAGGCTCAGTAGTAGGAAGAACAATTTCCTTTTCTTGCACATGAAGATATGGTTTGAGAATATTGATAAAATCCGGAATTACTTCACCACCATATTGCATGGCCTTCTCAAAATCATCATTGTTCTGCATGAATCTCTCTAGAGTGAGAGTAAAATCCGTCAACTGTTGGACCTGAGCCTTAAAGGCTTGAGTGACCGAAGGTAGCTTCAAATTCTCAGCCAGGATTTTAAACTAATGGTTTAACTCATGCATGGTAAATTTTTTAGAAAAATAGTGATCCTCTTTTTCTTTGATCTCTTTCTGAGCATTAGTAGCATCGGCCGAATACAGCTTCACCATTTTGTTATTATGATCACTATTTTATTTCATATTTTTCAAATAATCCATGTCCAGAATCTATCCAATAGCTGCTAACTCTTCTTTTATAACATCTCTTAAGGAATTAATCTCATTTCTAGTTATCTTGGTCACTTTGGAGGTGCTAGCCTGACCAACAATCTGAGTTATCTCATCCTTCAATTTTCTCAAATAATATTTCTTTAGGTGATCTATCATCTTTTTAAAAGAATCCATCATACCATTGATGGTTAATCTAAATTCTCTTGACATAGATACTAAGTCACTACTCAAATCCCGGAGTGCTTGATTCAGAGAGGAAATGTGCCTTCCAAATATCACACCAGTATTGGATAGGTCATGCTTAATAATATATACCACTCTTTGAGTTATATCATCCATAGAAGCCTCAAATAGATTCACAAAAGTAGGAGAAGGAGCATTACATAATTCCTCTTTCATTGTTTCTCTGACTTCATGGAGCAACTCATCTTTAAACTTTTCAAAATCAGATTGAGAAACAGAAGAAACTGATCTTTCTACAATCACATGCATTTCCTTAGAAACTGGTCCAGCCTCAACTGGATGGCTTACTCTTGTGATATTCACTTATTCTTCCTCTTCCTCTGAATAATCCAAACCTAGAACTGCAAAACCTAGGTGGTCTTCCCATTCAGCTTTACAAGAGGTATACCTAGGCATTACAAAATCAACTTTACCATAATTTGCAAGAGATTCTTCCCCATATACATCAATCACAGTCTCCATTGTCCTTTTAGCCTTAGGAATAATTTCTTGCTCAACTAATTGTGGTTGTGAATTAGCTTGAATCATATCATGACCATCCACTAGTCGAGTACTTGCATCATCATCACCATTAATATTTCTATTATTGTTTACCGAAGCCAAATTGGAACTACCTTTGTTACTGGATTCATACTAGTAAGAATTGGATACTTCAGTGTCAACTACTTCTTTATCACCTAGAAGGGGTTCTGACTCTGGTAACTTAAGGGGTGGACTTTCTGGTCGAAATTACATTCTTTTCATAGGACATACTGTATTAGGGTCACTCATGTCATTAGGAGGTGACTCATGTTCCTTTTCAGCATGGACATCATCATCAACTTCAGCTTCCCATGTTCCCTTCATACTGGACTCTCGAGTGTCCTTAGGAACATCAGTATCTTATTCCTCATCAGAATAAAAAATTTCCTCATCAGGTTTTAAACCATGATCTCTCATCCCTTTTGGCCTTTTAGAGTGGTCAGAAGGATTATAGAATTCATATAATCTATCTTCATCAGCAACCCATGTCTTCTTCCATGGATTCTAGTTAATTTTCATTCTTTTTCTGATATCCTTTATAATACAAAAAACCATTACTAGATAAGATAAACTCATCTCTATATTCAACACAGCCCAAAAACTTTAGCATGGTAGAGACTTGCTTAGAATATAATAAGGTTTTAGCCTTCTTTGATGGCATTACCATCTCAGCAATATGAACAATAATGTTTCTACATAAGTTTATCTTCGCATCATTTAGCAATAAAAACAAAAAGAAAACAAGTTGATACTTCACATAAGCAAAATCACATTTTCTGGGATAGATTTGGTGCTAAATAAACTTAAACAAGATTCTACTTTTCCATCTAAATCTGCAGCAGTTATTCTTCTAGATTCATATTTTCCAGAAAACATCTCCAGATCATACACATATGAAAAGTATTCAGTGGTAGGAGGAATATTACTAGTGTAATCCGCATATATAACTTTATGTGGCACCCCCAAACACTCATCCCATTGCTTCGATGAAAAAGTAATATTTTTTCCTTTAACCACTGAAGATAATCTTGCAGCTTCTTCTCCATCCAATGCAATACTCAAATTCAAATAAAACTCATGCACTATATTTGGGTAGTAGACTCAGTTATTATTACAGAACCAGTCTTTCCATCCTTGCATCTCTAACACTTTTAAAAGCACATACATACTGGATAACACCTATTCAGAACTTACTTTTTTTTCTATGGTGACCACCCGAGTCTCCAATTTTGGGTTCACGGACTTTTGAGTCATGCTGATTGATTCTCCTCGAGCGTGTTTCAAAGGTGAGGAGATTTCAGATTCCTTTGCTTTTGGATTTTAGATTTCCATTTGGAGGATCGAGAGGTTTGAGAGGTTCGAAAGTTCGGGATTCAGAAGATGTAGAGTTCGGAGGGAGATGGAAGGTCAGTAGTTATTAGGAATAGAAATAGCCTCGGGTCATTAATTTTATCATTTAGGGTTATAATATTAAATATAACATTTATTCAGTAAAACAAAATCATTTTGATAAACACTAATAGTTTTATATAGACTGTATAACTCAATCGGTAGCATAGATCGGTCTCACAGATCAGTTTCACTAATTGGTTTCATAGATCGGTTTCACTGATCGGTTTTACTGATCAGTTTCACCGATCGATTTCACTGATCGGTTTCACTGATCAGTTTCAGTGATCGGTTTCACTGATTAGTTTCACTGATCGGTTTCACTGATCTGTTTCACTGATCCGTCATACCTAACTCTTTTTTAAAAAAATCTAACCTTTCAAATATTAATGGCTTGGTGAAAATATCAGCCAATTGATTTTCAGAGTCAATAAATTCTAGAGAAATATCACCCTTTTGATAATGAACTCTCAAAAAGTGATGTCTGACACTAATATGCTTAGTCCTAGAGTGAGACACATGATTCTTAGAGATGTTAATTGCACTAGTATTATCACAATTTATAGACACATGTATAAATTGATATCCATAGTCCAATAAAGTGTGTTTCATCCACAGAATCTGTGCAGAAAAACTACCAGCAGCAATGTATTCTATTTCAGCAGTAGAAAATGCAACAAAGTTCTGTTACATACTATAGCAAGATACCAGGGAATTTTCCAATAGATGAAATGCTCCAAATGTTCTCTTTCTATCTAACTTGCAACCAAAAAAGTCAGCATCTGAATAACTTATTAGGTCAAAAGGTTTTCCTTTTGGATAAAACAATCATAAATTGGTAGTATGTTTAAGGTATTTGAAAGTCCTTTTAACATCAAGAAAATGATATTCTTTAGGATTAGCTTGAAATATTTCACACATGAATACAATAATTATGATATCTGGTCGACTAGCAGTATGGTAAAGTATGCTTCCAATCATACCTCTATAATTGGTTTGATCAACTAGTTTCCAAGTTTCATTATCATCCAACTTATAGGTGGTACTCATATGTGTATCACTTCCCTTATTACTATCCAAACCAAAACATTTTAAAATATCTTTTGTATATTTACTTTGATTTAAAATAATACCCTATTTATTTTGAAAAATATGAAATCCAATAAAATACTTGAGTTCTCTCATTAAACTCATTTCAAATTCATTTCAAATTTATTTTGCTTAATATTTGAAAAATCAGTACATAAAGAATTTTTAGAAGATCCAAAGATAATATCATCAACATAGATTTGTACAATCAAAATATATTTAGAAATTATTTTAAAAAAAAAACGGATGAACAATTCCTTTAGTAAAACCTTTAGAAATAAGAAAATTTGTAAGTCTATCATACCATGCTATTGGAGCCTATTTTAAACCATATAAAGCTTTAGAATGTTTAAAAACATGATTTTGAAAATGGGGTTTTGTAAATCTAGGTTTTTTTTCAACAAAAACATCTTCCTTTATAAAACCATTTAGAAATTCACTTTTGACATCCATTTGATATAACTTGAAATTCAGATGAGATGCATAAGCATGTAAGATCCTAATGGATTCTAATCTAGCTACAGGTGCTAAGGTTTCTTCATAATCTATTCCATCTTCTTTATTGTAACCTTGTGCAACTAATATAGATTTGTTTCTAATGATGTTTCCAGATTCATCAATTTTATTCCTAAACACCCATTTAGTACCTATGGTCAAAGTGTCCTTAAGTTTTTCTACTAATTTCCAAACATTGTTTCTTTCAAATTGATTTAACTCTTCTTGCATATCCATTACCCAAATTCATCATTGATTAAATCATTGATATTTTTAGGTTCTAGCTGTGAAAGAAAGGCATGATGTTCAACCTGCTTTCTCAGAGAAGCTCTAGTTTGTGTTCCTCTATCGAGGTTACCTACAACTACATCTAAAGGATGGTTCATTAGAATCCTAGATGATCTATTAAAGGTAGGACTAGAAATTTCAGGTTCTTTTATAGGTTTGGGATCAACAGAACCAGGTTCAGGTGTATTTCTAGAGATGGTTGTCTTTACAATAGGTCCACTATCATTATCATTAAGATTTATAATAGATAATTATTCTTTAGGATTTTCAACAGCAGATTTATGTTCATGTGGATTAGTTTCATCAAATTTGATGTGAGCAGATTCTTCCACACATTTGGTTCTCTTATTAAAAACTCTATAGGCATTACTAGTAATTGAATGTCTTAAAAATATTCCTTCATCACTCTTGGATGTAAACTTGTCTAGATTATCTTTAGTATTAAGATTAAAGACTTGGAAACCAAAAACATTGAAGTAACTAAGTTTATGATTCCTATTATTCCAATTATCATAAAGAGTTTTCTTAAGAACAGGTATAATCAAGACTCTATTTATAATATAACAAGTTGTATTGACAGATTCAGCCCAAAAATAAACAGGTAAATCATATTCATTTATCATAGTTATTGAATTTTTTTGAAGGTTTCAATTTCTTCTATCTACTACACCATTCTGTTGAGGTGTCCAAGGGGCAGAAAAGTTGTGATTATAGACATTATGTGAGCAGTAAGATTCAAACTCCTGATTTTCAAACTGACGACCATGATCACTTATCAAGGTTCTAATCTTAAGTTCACTAAGGGATTCTATAGACTTGGAGTATTTAATAAAGTAAGATAAAGATTCACTTTTTTGAGCTAAAAAGTATGCCCAAGTATATCTAGAAAATTCATCTACTAGAACATAAACATAGTGCTTCCCATTTAAACTAGAAACTATAGAAGGTCCAAACTAGTCCATGTGAACCAACTCAAGAGGTTGAGAAGTTAAAACTTATTTTGTTGATTTAAAATAAATTTTATGTTGCGTTACCTTTTGACAAGTTTTAAAAACTTTATCATCTAGGAATTTGAGTTTAGGTAGGTCTCTAACTAAGTTCTTCCTGGTCAGATTTCTATGTGAATGTATATTGTAGTGTCCTAATCTTCTGTTCCAAATCCAATATTATTTATGAAAATAATTTAAATAGGTAATACTCTACTTAGCCAAATAATTTAAATCTACAGCATATACATTTTAATTTCTAAAGGTAGAAAATACTAAAACATTTTTAGATTTAAAAACATTATAAGAATAATTTTAAAATTTAACATTAAAACCATCATCACATAACTGAGAAATACTTAAAAAGTTATATTTTAATCCATCTACAAATAAAACTTTAAAAATTAAAATTGAATCAGTGTTTCTAATTTGTCCTAGGCCGATGATTTTACCTTTAGATTTATCACCAAAGGTGACATATCCTCCATCAACCATGATTAATATTTTGAAGTAGGCAAATTATCATGTCATGTGTCTTGAACATCCACTGTCCAAATACCATGTCCTACTACAGGAAAGATTCAAGCAAGTTTCCTAAAAAACAATTTTAGATAGAAAATTATTTTGGTACCCATATTTTCTTGGGTCCAGACAGGTTAACAAGAAAAACTTTTGGTACCCATATTTTCCTAACGGGTCACATATACTTAATATAATCAAGAGATTTTGATAGATTAACCTTGTTTGATCTATACTATTTTAATAGTTAGTTGAGGCATAGGAATTTTCAGAACTATAACCAGCTGCATACTGTCCAGATTTAAGAATAAATTTATTCTTTGTAATATTTCTTTGTCCAGGATGATAACCTAAACCAGTAGTATACTTTGGTGCCACATGTTTTCCTTGCATTTGTGTAAGTGTGTCCATTACATTATAAAGTTTTTATAAATCTTTCTTGAGTTTCTCATTAGACAATTTCATTTCAGTGTTCTCTTTGAGTAGTTGATCATTATTTTCCTTTTCTACTTCTAGTGCATATTTGGCAGTGCTGGTAAAAGCATGTTGTTTCTTTAAGGCTTTATACTTGTATTTTAGCTCATTGCAGGTATCCTCAAACATGTTACAGTATTCAAATAATTCTTTACTAGACAAGTTTTTAGAATAAAAATCATCTTCAGAGTAATAATAATTTAAAGCAGGAGTATCTAATATTACCTCAAAAGTGTTTTTCATGAAACACATGCTAGAATTTTGAGATTTTTCATCCTAAGTGGAATCAGAGTCACTTTAACTATCTTCTGAAGCACTCCAGGTTTCTTTCATAGCTTTCTTATATTTATTGTCCTTTTACTCATATTTCTTCTTATATTTTAACTTCAGAAAGTCAAATTTCACATGTCCTTTCCTCTTGTATTCGTAGCATACTATGTCATCACTATTATCAGTCATTTTCCAATCTTTCTTCCAATGACCTTTGTTGTCATATATTCCCTTGTAATTGGATTTTCTAAAAAACTTCTTTTTCCTATAAAATTTAGTAAAATAATCTAGCTATTTGAGCTATTTCAGCATCACTATTAGATGCACTCTCTTCACAGCATGAGCTATCACTTTCACTTTGAATTTTTCCATTGTCCTTTTTTGAGGCAGAAGTCTTGAAAGCTGCATACTTCTTCCTCGGTTCATCATCTTTTTCCTTGTTTACTTCCAATTCCTTCTCATACATCATTAACTTACCATTGATTTCCTTGATAGGAAAATCACTAATGTCACAAGATTCTCTAATTGAAATTATTGCGCCTCTCCATCTTTTTGGAAGTCATATGAGTATTCTCACAATCTTCTCCTTAGCTAGAACATCCATTCCAAGTGTGCTCATTGTATTTACAATTTCTTTGAACCTGAGATACATGTTAGAAATAGGTTTATCCACCTTCATTTTAATAATATCATACTTAATAGTGTAGGTATTCAATATCATTTCCTTAATATTAATTGTTCCATCATGGGAAATAGCTAAAGTAGCGTAAATTTCAAAAATAGTTTTACTAGAAGACATCTTATTGAATTCTTCATCTCCTAAAGAGTAATATAAGGCGGTCATAACTTCAAAATTATTATTGTAAGTAGACTTGGTGGATTCATCCCAAGTAGTTCTTATAGAAGTGGTAATTTTATATTGAGATTCTATAGTAGTCCAGAGATCAAAACCCATGCTCTTTAAATGTATTTTCATTTTAATCTTCCACTGAGCATAATTGACACCATTGAAAAAAGGTGGTATATTGGTAGAAAATCCTTCAAGTTTATTATCCATAATGACTAATTTGAAGTAGAAACTTTAAAAAGATTAATATTTTAAAATAAAAGAAATTCTAAGATCTTTAAGATACAACTAAAATCACAGTTGAAAATAGAGTAGTTTTGAAAACTTTTATTGCCCCTGATTCCAAATGTTGGTCAGAGAGGAATACTCTAGAGGGGGTGAATTGAGTTCCTATTAAAATTCCTGATTTATAACTTTATATAAAAATCCCCCAATTTAAATAACACGTTAAACTTTAGTGAATTTGTAATACAGTAAAGGTTCAGTTAGGTTCTCAATAGATTGATTAGTTCTCAGTTAATTTAATCCAAAGATTAAATTAGCTTTTGAAACTAACTTATTGATTTACAATAGTTACAAACACTTGATAGTTTAACTATTAGATAAACCTTAAATAATATTTATATTTAAATTAATTAGAATTAGAATATTCAAATTTTTTTTGAGAAAGGAAAAATGCACAGCAGTTTTAAAACAAGAGGTTCATTCTCATGTTGAGACTTAGTACTCTAAAACAGTTTATATAAACTTTTATCCACACCCTGAATCAAGGTTTTACAATAGTACTTAGACTGTTCAGGTCCTCAGACTATTACCTCAATTCTACATGGGTAAACAAAAACAATAACACTTAGTCTATCCAGGTCACACTTGACCTCTTCCACAATTCACAGTCGGATACAATAAAGTGTAAAAATATTGGTGTGAGGATTTAGTATCCTCCAATTCAGCCCAAGAGTCAGTGTGTGTATAAATAGACAGATGCACACACACTGCTCAAAATGTTAAAAAAATATATAGGGGAAAAAATAGATAATAGTTTAGAATGCTCTGAGTGATTGCAGATGAGATCTGGACTCATTTGAATGTTTAAGAGGTTATTTGAGTCCTTTCTGGTGAGGATGACACAAAACAGAGTGTCTTTGTTCTTCCCAACTAAATTTATTCATCCTTGATCATATGATTTTCAGTAAGCCACAACAACTCGGCTTCAGTGTTTGTTCCAGGTGAATGATCTTATTGAAGCTCTCTTGGTATCACATGTGTTCTTTAAGTTCTTCTTCTGTTTCATGGACATTCACACACATGTACGCTATGATTATTCTTGTGTGTCTATGTCTATTTATATCTGTATATCCTTCACTGAAGATCGAAATTCATTTTTTATTTCTTGATATTCGGTAAAGGAAATGATTAATTTCTGATAGGTATGAGGTACAGTTCTCTAACATCCAACAACTAACATTAATTAATATCAGGTGCATTTAATTAAGAAAATATGACCTTTGAAATTAAATAAGATTTAATGAAAATTCAAACAGTTTTCATGCCTATCGGTGAGTCATGAGATTGGTAGGTCATTTGATCAGCATCGGCTTTGTTAAGATATTTGATCATTATCGGCGAGACAGTTGTATCATCGGTGTGACCGTTGTCATCGATGCGACCGTTGGCATCGGTGTGACTGTTGTCATAAGTGTTACTGTTTTCATCGGGGAAACCATTGTCATCGGTTTTTCACATCGGTGACTCATTACTTTAACTATCCGTGACTCAAGAATATAATTAATGGTGAGTCAAAACATAAAATTCTCACAAAGTGTCTGTTTAATTCAGAATACTTCCAGGTCAATAGTAAACCATAAATAAGCATATATAAACATATGTAGACATGATTAAACACATATAAACACATTTATAACATCATGAATAATTTAATAAATTGACTTGTAAAAATAACAATGATTTTTGATTATTAAAATAATTATCTTATAGAGGGTTCAACATTAGGGTTGATAGTGTTTTTTTATTTGATGGATTTTATGTGTTTTTAGGTTTTTAATATTTTATTAGATTATTTAGGGCTCTAGGGGGGTTTATATTTTCAGGTACTTTATATGATTTTTATGATATTGTTTTAGGGTTTTAGGTATTTTTAGGTTTTTTTGGGTTTTTTTGAATTTTTTGGGTCTTGTTTGTTTAGTTTTTAGGGATTTTATGGTTTTTAGAGTTTTTTAAGAATTTATACTGATTTAAAGGGTTATTTTATAGTTTTTAGTCATTTTTATGTTTTTTTATGGTTTTTTGTTTTTTTTTTGGTTTTTTTGGTTTTTTATGAATTTTAGAGTCTTTTAAGGGTTTTAGAGTTTTTTAGTTTTTTCGCAGTTTTAAGCGTTTTATGTTTTTTGGATTTTATTAGTTTTTTTCAGTATCTAAGGAATTTTTATTTGTTTTATTTGTTTTAGTGATTTTATAGTGTTTTTAGGTTTTTTTAGGGTTTTCAGAGTTTTTTAGTTTTTTAGGGCCTTAGGTATTTTAGGGATTTTGGGGTTTTTCTTGGTTTTACTGATTTTTTTTTGTATTTTTAAGGGTTTTAAGAGTTTTTAACAATTTTTGGTGTTTAAATGTTTTTTATATTTTTTAATAGTTTTTAACGTTTTTAGGTGTTTTATGGAGTTTATAGATTTTAGGGGTTTTATGGTTTTTTGTGCTTTTATAGTTTTTTGCATATTTTAAAGTTTTTAGCAAATTTTATGGTTTAGAGTTTTTTAAGTACTTTTTGGTTTTTTAGGTTTTCTTAAGGTTTTTCGGTTTTTTAGGATTTTTTGAAATTTTATGGGTTTTTAGGAATTTTGGGGATTATAAGGGTTTTATGGGTTTTTATGGTTTTTTGGAGTTTTATGGTTTTTATATTTTTCGCATATTTTTTTTATTGATTTCAAGTGTGTTTACGTTATTAAGGATTTATTTAGGGTTTTAATGGGTTTAGGGATTTTACATTTTTAGGGGGTTTTTTGGGATTTTTATGCTTTTTATGGGTTTTTAGGGTTTTTAGGGACTTTGAAGGATTTTAGGGGTTTTACGGTCTTAAGGGGTTTTGTGGTTTTTTTTAGTGTTTTTTTTTATTTTTTATGTTTTTAATATATTTTATAGTTTTGAATGTTTTTAGGGGTTTGAATAATTTTTATAGTTTTACTGGTTTTTTGGTTATTTATCAGTTTTTGGGTTTTTTGTGGTTTTTTTGGTATTTGGTTTTTTTTGGTTTTTAGGGGTTTGGGGGTTTTAGGTTTTTAAGGGATTTTATCATTTTTATATTTTATGAGGGTTTTATTTGTCTTTATGTTATTATGGTTTTTAGGGATTTCAACGTTTCTTTGTTGTTTTATGGGTTTTTAGTGTTTTTAGGATTTTTATAGTTTTTAGGGTTTTAAGGTATTTTTAAGGTTTTAGGGTTTTTTATGGTTTTTTTATTTTCTATAGTTTTAGTATTTTTTTGTTTTTTGGGGTTTTATGTGTTTTTAGGTTTTTTACATTTTCTTCAGGTTTTCAAGGTTTTAGGGTTTTTATGTTTTTGGTGATTTTTAGGAATTTTTTGGATTTTTTTTGTTTTTATGGATTTTTTGGTTTTTAACGGTTTTTAGGTTTTTTAAAGGTTTTTGGGTTTTATGGATTTGTATATTGATAGGATTTTCAAGTTATTTTAAGGATTTTATGTTTTCATATTTTTTATTAACATTTTTTGGGGATTAAATAGTGTTTTAATAACATAGTGCTATTTTAGGGTTTTTATGGGATTTTTGGTTTTTAAGGGTTTTAGGGGTTTTATTGTTCTTAGAGTTGTCAATGGTCTAGTAGTTTGTTTTAGGTTTTATATCAATTTTACTGTTTATGATTTTTTTTATTTTTTTTTATGGTTTTCTTAGCAGCTTTCAAGGGTTTCTTAGCAGTTTTCAAGGTTTTTATGATTTTTTTTACATTTTAGCAATTTTTAGGTCTTTTTTAAGAATTTATTGGTTTTTTAAAGTTTATAGGGATTTTATGGTTCTTTGGGTTTTTAGTTATTTTAGTGTTTTTTTTACTTTTTAGGGTTTCTTAATTTTTTTACGGTTTTTAGGGTATTCATAGGTTTTTATATTTTTTAGTGGTTTTAGGGTTTTTATAGGTTTTTGGGGTTCTTTAATGTTTTAGTGTTTTTATGGTTTTAGGGGGTTTTGAGTTTTTAGGATATTTTTGGGTTTTAGTGTTTTTTGGTTTTTGGGGGTTTCTTACTGTTTTTAGGTTTTTATATTTTTTCTTTGGGTTTTTGAGATTTTTAGGGATTTTTATGTTTTTAGGGGTTTTATGGATTTTTTAAAATTTTATGGGTTTTTAGGTTTTTAAGGGATTTGAGGGTTTTATGGGTTTTAGGAACATTAGGGATCACTATGGTTTTTAGGGGATTTATTATTTTTATCACTTTTTTTTTGTTTTTAAGGGTTTGGTGATGTTTTTGGTTTTATTGGTTTTCTTAGGGTCTTTCATGGAATTTTGGGTTTTCTACATTTTTAAGGATTTTTATGGATTTTTATAGTTTTTAGGGTTTTTATGGATATAGAGGGGTTTTATGGTTTTTTAGGGGTTTTAGAGTTTTTAATAGTTTTTAGAGTTTTTTTTGGGTATTTAGGGTTTTTGTTTGAGTTTTGGGGGTTTTTAAGGACTTTTTTAGATTTTAACATTTTAAGGGTGTTAATTTGTTTTTTGAGTTTATAAAGGTTTCTTATGGTTTTTATATTTGTTTTATGATTTTTAAGGTTTTTAGGATTTTTAGGGCCTTATGGTTTTCATAGGGGTTTTCAAGGTTTTCAGGTTTTTTATATTTTTTTCCGATTTTTAAGGATTTTTTTAGAATTCTTTTCTTTTTTAGGTATTTTATCGATTTTGAGGGTTTTTTATAATTTTTAGGTTTTATGGTTTTTAGGAATTTAATAATTTTATGAATTTTTAGGGGTATTTAGTGGTTTTAGGTTTTAATGTTTTTCTTAGGGTTTTAGGGTTTTTAGGGATTTTTAGGGATTTTTTAGGATTTTTATGATCTTTAGGGGTTTTAGTGTTTTTGAGGATTACTAGTGTTTTTAAAGTATTTATAGTTTTTTTTGGATTTTTTGCAATTTTTTATTTATTTAGGATTTTTAGTTTTTCATGTATTTTTATTATTTTAGTTGTTTAAATGGTTTTTATACATTTTAGATGATTTTATGGTTTTTATGTAGTTTTATAGTATTAACGGTTTTTGGGTATTTTTTATGCATTTTATGGTTATTTAGATGTTTTAGCATTTTTTTATGTTTTATGGGTTTTAATTGTTTTAGTTTTCTATTTTTTATTAAGAAATTTTAGTTTTTTTAGGGTTTCTTTAAATTTTAAGTGATTTTGAGGGTTTTTAATGATTTTAGGGATTTTATGATTTTTTTATTTTAGGGTATCTTTTATTTTTAAGGGTTTCTAAGTGTTTTTATATTTTTATAACTTTTTTAGGGGTTAAAAGTTTTTTAGAGTTTCTAGTGGGTTTTAAGGGTTTTAGGGTTTTTAGGATTTTTTACTGTATTTAGAGGATATTGTAAAATCTATTTGGTTTTATGTTTTTTAAGGGACTTTTAGGGTTTTTATCATTTTTTTTATCATTTTTAGGGGATTTATTTATTTTTGGGTTTTTAAGGTTTTCATGGTGTTTTCATTCTTTTAAGGATTTTTTCAGAATGTTTTTGTATATTTAGTGATGTTTTTCATATTTTTAAGAGGTTTTTGGAGTTTTTTTGGGGATTTTAAGAGAATTTAGAGTTTCTATGGTATTTATGAGTTTTTAGGGGTTAATGTTTTGAGGGGTTTTAAGGATTTAAGGGATTTTATGGACTTTATGGTTTTTAGGGTTTTGATAATTTTTTAGGTTTTAAATGTTCTTATGTTTTTATTGTTTTCCTAGGTTATTTCAAAGTTATTAGTGTTTTTTACATTTTTAGGATTTTTTTTAGATATTTATGGTTTTTTATTTTTTAGGGATTTTCAGTGGTTTTAGGGTTTTTAATGTATTTAGGGATTTTAACGTGTTTCACATTTTTATGGGTTTATAGAGTTTTTAGGTTTTTAATGTATTCTTAGGTTTTTCACCTGTTTTTTCTAGGTTTTTAGGATTTTTTACATTTTTAGGTATTTTTAGTGTTTTTAAGATATTAATCTGTTTTATAGCTTTTAGATATTTTCAATATTTTTTCAGGTTTTATGGATTTCAGTGTTTTTAATGTTTTTATGGGTTTAAAGGGTTTTTAGTTATTTCAATTGATTTAAAGAGTTTTATGTGGTTTTATGTTTTTTAAGGATTTTATTGGTTTTTTGTCTTTTAATGGGTTTTGGATTTTTTAGGGATTTGGGTTTTTAATGTTTTTAGGATTTTTGGTGTTTTATGTTTTTTAGGGTTTTTCATGATTTGATTACATTTTTAGGTATTTTAATGGATTTTTTGATTTTTTATGATTTTTACGGTTTTTAGGGATTTTACGGGTATTTTGCGAGGGTAAGGTTTTTTTGGGTTTTATGGTTTTTTAGTTTTTATATTTTTTTTCATTTTTTAGGGTTTTCATGGATCATGGAGTTTTTATACATTTTAAGGTGTTTAAAGGGTTATTTAGGTTTTATTAGTTTTTAGGGGTATTTTGGGGATTTTAGGATTTTTTAGGGGTTTCTTATGTTTTCTAGGGTTTTTAGGGATTTTATGAGTTTTTAGAATTTTTTGGTTTTTTAGGGTTTTAAGTGTTTTTAGGTTTCTATGGTTTTATTATGGTTTTTTCGTGTTTTTAGTGTTTTTAGTGTTTTTATGGAATTTATGGTTTTTTAAATATTTTTATGGTTTTAGGGTTTTTAAAGATTTTGAGGGGTTTTAGGATTTTTAGTGTTTTTATGGTTTTTAGAGGTTTTATTAGTTTTATGAGCTTTTCAAGGTTTTAAAATTGTTAAGATTTTATGGTTTTTAGCGTTGTTTCAATTTTTAATGTTTTCAAGTGTTTTTAGGATTTTATTATTTTCATATGTTTTTTAGAGATTTATTGGTTTTTTTGGTGTTTTGGGGGTTTTAGGGATTTTTTATGATTTTTATGTGTATTTTGGTATATTAAGTGTTTTATGGGTTTGTGGGGTTTTATTGTTTTTAGGGTTTTTATGGTATTTTGAGTTATTTTTTGGGTTTATAAGGTATTTTATATTTTCTTAATGATTTTATAGGTTTAATTGGTTTTTATATTTTTTTACTCGGTTTTAGGGTTTTTATGGGTTTTAAGGGGTTTTATGGTTTTTTTGGGTTTTTTTGGGTTTTATGATTTTTAGGGGGTTTTAGAATCTCAAGTGCCTTTTGGGGTTTTTAGATTTTTTTGGTTTTTATGGGTTTTAATTTTTTTTATGTTTTTATGTTTCTCATATGGGTTTTAAGGTTTTTGGGTTTTCCTATAATTTAAGTTATTTTTAGGGATTGTATACTATTATTATGGTTTTTTGGGGTTTTTAGGGCTGTTTAGTGTTTTTAAGAATTTAGGTGTGTTATGTGTTTTATTTTTATAAGGTTTTCATAAGGTATTTCAACATTTTTATGTTTTTTATGTTTTTAGGTATTTTTAAGACATTTTCGTATTTTTATGGTTTTTAGGGGTTTGAGAAATTTTGTGGGTTTTTTTGGATTTTTAAGGGTTATAGGATTTTTAGGGTTTTTCCATTTTTATGATCCTAGTTGTTTTAAGTGTTTTTTAGTTTTTAGTTTTTTATTAAGGTTTTTAATGATTTTTAGGCTTTTATTTTTTTAGTTATTTTTATTTCTTTTTTATGATTTTTGTTTGTTGTTAGGGTTTTTATGGATTTTTGGGGTTTTAGTATTTTTGGGGTATTTTCGTTTTTTTGGGTTTTTAGGGGTTTTGGTGTTTTTTATGGTTTTAAGGTTTTTATAGTTTTATAAAAATTTTAGGGGATTAAATGAATTTTATAGTATTAAGGGATTTTTAATGGTTTTTAGGGGTTTTAGGGTTTTTAGGGTTTTTAGGGTTTTGCAGGTTTTTCGGGTTTTTAGGGATTCTAATGTTCTTATGGTTTTTATGTGTTTTTAGGCTTTAAAGGTTTTCTTTGTTTTTTTCTAGTTTTTTAGAGATTATTAGGATTTTAAGGATTAATAGTTATCTTATAGTATTTTTATAGTTTTTATGGTTTTTAGAGACTTTTTGGAATTTTTGGATTTTTGGGATTTTAAGCATTTTAGGGTTTTTAGTGTTTTTTAGGTTTTTAAGGGTTTTATGTTTTTTTTGGATTTTTAGAGTTCTCATATAATTATTAAGGGTTTTTATGGTATTTTTCATTTTTAGAAATTTTTATGGATTTTAGGATATTTATGGTTGCTTATGGTTTTAATGTTTTTTTACTATTTTCTGGTTTTTAAGGTTTTTTAGAGTATTTTATAAAATTATGGGTTTAAAAGTTTATTTTAGTTTTTAGTTTTGTTTAGGGTTTTCAGGGGTTTTTGGGTTCTTTAATGGTTTTTAGATGTTTTTATGTTTTTATGGGTTTTAGTGTTTTTAGGGAATTTTATGGTTTTTAGGGTTTTTATCATCTTTTAGGTTTTAATGGGCTTCAAGTGTTTAAAGGTTTTTAAGGATTTATTATATTTTTATAATAATTTATAGGTTTTTATTGTTTTTAGATATTAGTTTTTTTAGAATATTTATGGGTTTTTCATTTTTTGGGGGTTTTTATGGTTTTTAGTGGTTTTTAGGGTTTTGATTGTTTTTTGGGTTTTAGGGTTTTTAGGGTTTTTATGTTTTTTTATTATTTTCAAACACCTTTATGGATTCAAATGGTTTTTAGAGTTCGTAGTGGTTTTATGTTTTTAATGGGGTTTTAGGATTTTCTAATGTTTGTAGGAGTTCTTATATTTTTGGGGGTTTTCGCGTTTTTAGGGACATTTAGGCTTTTTTATGTTTTTTATGGGATTTAAGTGTTATTATATTTTCAAATCTTTCATAGGGTTCTTTATGGTTATAAAGGGGTTTTATGTTTTAATGGATTTGTGGTATTTTTATGGGTTTTTTAGGGTTTTTAAGGATTTTTAGTTGTTTACAGATTTTTAGGGTATCTAGAGATTTTAAGAATTTTTATCGTCTTTTACGTTTTTTTCAAGGTTTTAATTATTTTTATGTTTCGGAGGTTTTATTAGGGTTTTTTGGTAATTAGGATATTTTAAGATTATCAGGATGTTTATGAATTTTTTAGGATTTTTATTAGTTTTTAGGGATTTTAAGGATTTTGAGGGTTTTTAGGGTTTTTAGGGGTTTTATGGTTCTTTTGGGTTTTGGGTATTTTTTAGGTTTTTAATGGTTTGTAGAGTTTTTATGTATTAGATGTTTTTTTAGTTTTTAGGGTTTTTTGGGTTTCTCATAGTTTTTATTAGTATTTCCATTTTTTGGGGGTTTTAAGTGTTTTTAGTATTTTATGGTTTTCATAGGATTTGTCATTGTTTTTAGGGGTTTTTTTTATTTTTTTTAGATTTTAGGTTATTTTTATTTTTTTTGTGGTTTTTTAGGGGTTTTATGGATTTTCATGGTTTTTAGGGTGTTTTAGTGTTTTTAGGGTTTTTAAGGGTTTTGAGTGTTTTTAGGATTTTCGGTTTTCCTTAGGGGGTTTCAAGGTTTTAATGGTTTTTTATGTTTTCTAGGATTTTTATGGATTTTTAATATTTTTTTGGTTTTTAGGGATTTTAGAGATTTTGAGGTTTTTTGGGTTTTTTTGGTTTTTGTCATTTTGGGTTTTTAGTGGTTTTAAGAATTTTTATTTTGTTAAGGGTTTCTTAGTGTTTTTTCATTATTTTTAGGGGTTTTATGTTTTTAGGTATTTTTAGGGTTTTTTATGATTTTTGGGGTTTTTAGGATATTGGGGTCTTGGAATATTTTATTGGGGTTTTAGGGTTTTTTTATTTTTTGGGTTTTTTGTGTTTTTTTAGTTTTTAGGGATTTAAATGCATTTTTATGTTTTTTAAAAAATTATTGGTTTATGGTTTTTTAGAGTGTTTTGTGGTTTTTTATGTTTTATTGTTTGTTATTATTTTTTAATATATTTATTGTTTTAATGGACTATATTGTTTTCTAGAATTTTTATCATTTTTTGTTTTTATGGGATTTATGTGTTTTTAGGGATTTTTTGGTATTTTTAGGGGTTTTTGTGTCTTTTGGGTTTTTTGGGATTTTATTTGGGTTTTATGGTTTTTATGCATTTTATTGATTCATTTTTTGTTTTAATGAATTTGTTTTGAATTTTTTAGGATTTTTATCATTTTTTATAGTTTCTATACAGTTTTGGGGTTTAATGTTTTTTATAGTTTTTAATAGTTTTTATGGTATTTAACTGGTTTTATGGTTTTTGGAGGATTTGTGGGTTTTACGGGTTTTTAGCATCTTTTATGGTTTTCAGTGGTATTTAGGTTTTTTAGGGGTTTTAAATATTTTTAAGTTTTTTATATTTTCTTAGGTTTTTTCAGGGTTTTAGGGATTTTGATGTTTCTAGTGATATTTTAGTATTTTTATGGTTTTTTGGGTTTGGGGGATTTTGTGGATTTTTTTGGTTTTTTAGGATTTTTGAAGTTGTTTAGGTTTTTATAATATTTATGTTTTCATGGGCTTTATGTATTTTTAGTTTAGTATGGTTTTACTAGGGTTATTCAGGGTTTTAGTGGGTCTAACATTTTTTGGGATTTTTTGTTCTTTTTTTAGGATTTATTGGTTTTTAGGGATTTTAGGGACTTGGATGTATCTTGGTGTTATCTATAGTATTTTGGGGATTTATGGTTTTTTTATTTTTTGGTTTTTTTGAGTTTTTTTGGGTTTTAAAGTTTTCTAGAATCTTTAATATTTTTAGGTGATTAAATAGATTTTAATCTTTAATTGATTTTTTGGGTTGTTATTTGTTTTTTGGGTTTTTATGTTTTTTTTGGTTATTTATGGTTTTTAAGGTTTTTGGGTTTATTTTGGATTTTTAAGTATTTTTTATTTTCAAGTTTTTATGGGGGTTTTATGTGTTTTTATGATATTGATGTTTCTTAAGGTATTTTGGGTTTTGATATTTTTTACATTTTTTTCAATTTTTTTTGATTTTTATGGTTTTTAGGGTTTTAAGGATTTTAATGGTTTTTAGGGGTTTTAGGGTTTTTAGGGTTTTTGGATTTTTAATAATTTTTCAATCATTTTTAGGTTTCTTAGGGAATTTATGTTTTTTGGTTCTTTGGGTTTTTTAGTGATTTTCATGTTTTTGTATTTTTTATGTCTTTTGGGATTTTTAGGGACTTTGTTGTATTTTTTTGTTTTTATGGTTTTTAGGGTTTTGAGGGTTTTTACAGTTTTTAGGTTTTTTAATGGGTTTTATGGGTTTTATGGGTTTTAGGTTATTATAATTTTTTTGAGTTTTTAGGTGATTTAAGAGTTTTTTGAGTTCATTAACATTTTTATGGGTTGAAAGGGTTTTTAGAGTTGCAACAACAATTTTAGGGATTTTATAGGTTTTTAGTGTTTTTAATGTTTTTACGTGATTTTATGGTTCATTGAATTTTTGTCATCTTTAAGGGTTTTTTTGGGTTTCTATCCTTTACTATTTTACTAGGGGTTTATAGTTTCTTAGGTTTTCAAGTTTTTCATAGTTTTTTTAAGGATTTTAGGGTTTTTTAAATTTTCAAGGATTTTAGGGATTTTTTATGATTTTATTATGTTTAATGTTATAATAGATTTCATGGTTATTGGTTTTATAGTTTTTTGGGTTTAAGGGTTTTTTAGTTTTTGGTGGTTTTAATGTTATTTAATATTTTTTAATGTATTTATGGGGTTTAAGGGTTTTTGTAGTTTTTTTTAGTTTTTAGTGTTTTTATGGATTTTTATGTTTTTAATGTTCTTTGTGTTTTTGTTGTTTTTACTTGTTTTTGTGTTTTAGGGACATTAGTGTTTTTATAGATTCTCATTTTTTTAGTGGGTTTATGTTTTTTTAGGTTTTTGAGGTTCTCTTTGGGTTTTTCAGGATTTTAGGGGTTTTTACATTTTTTTGGATTTTATGCCTTTTTTGGTTTTTATTATTTTTTAGGGTTTTAATGGATTTGAGTGTTTTGGGGATTTTTGGGTCTTTATGGTTTTTATGTTTTTACTTTATTTTTTCATTTTTTTAGGGTTTTATGGGGGTTTTCGTCATTCCATGGTTTTTAACTTTATTGGATTTTTAAAATATTTTTTGGGATTTAAATGATTTTTAGAGTTTTTAGTTATTTTTAGTGTTTTTATAAGTTTTTAGGGGTTGTATGGTTTTTAAAAGATTTTACGCCTTTTAGGGTTTTCAGGGTTTTGAGGGTTTGTAGCATTCTTTAGGTTTTTGGGTATTTAAATGTTTTTAGTGTTTTATAGTTTTCTTAGGGGTTTTAGGGTTATTAAGGTTTTTAGGTTTTTAATTATTTTTTTATTTTTTTTATTTTATGGTTTTTTAGGTTTTTTTTGTAATTTTTAGGCGGTGTAAGGGTTTTTGGGTTTTTCTTGTTTTTTTAGTAATTTACATTTTTTAAGGGTTACATGGTTTTTTATATATTTTTAATGTTTTATGGTTTTAAATAGTATTTATATTTTTAAGTTGGTTTTATGGTTTTATGGGTTTTTATGGGTTTTACGTGTTTTATGGTATTTAGGGTTTTATAGTCTTTTAGAGTTTTATTGTTTTTTGGATTTCTAGGGGTCTTAATAATTTTTAGATGTTTAAGGTTTTTATAGGGTATGCAGTTTTTGTACATTTTTTGGTATTTTAAATGTTTTTTCAGATAGTTATGTTTTTTTTGGGTATTTCATGTTTTTAAGGTTTCTTGGGTTTTTATAGTTTTTAAGGGGTTTTATGTGATTTCGGCTATTAGGGGTTTCTTTGGTTATTTAAGGGTTTTTAGGGTTTTTAACATTTTTACAAATATTTTGGTACTTTTTGGATTTTTATGGTTTTTGTGGGGTTTGATGGTTTTTGTGGGGTTTTAGGTTTTTTAAGTATTAAAAGATTTTTTGTGTTTTGGCATTTTTTAGGTTTTTAAAATTTCATGTGTCTTCAGGATTTCAATTTTTTCTTTATTTTTTAAGGTTTTTTGGAATATTTATGTTTTTAAGTACTTTTAGTGATTTTTAGATTTTTTTGGGATTTTTAGGGTTTTTTAAGTATTTTGTGGGGTTTTATTTTTTTAGAGTTTTTTAGTTTTTGGGTTTTTTTTGTTTTTAGGGGTTTTTGTGTTTTAATGGGTTTTACAATTTTGTTGAGTTTTTTAACTTATTTAGGGGTTTAAATGGATTTTATAGATTCTAGTTGTTTTTTATGGTTTTATGGGTTTAAGGGTGTTTTCACGTTTTAGGGTTTTTAATGGTTTTTCGGGTTTTCATGTTTTTTTTGGGGGGGGGGGGGTTTAGTGTTTTCAAGGGTTATAGGGGTTTTAAGTGTTTTTACGGTTTTATGGTTTTCTTATGTTTTTTCAGCATTTTTTTTGTTTATAGGTATTTTTATGTATTTTTTCAAATTTTTATGGTTTTTTATGTTTTTATGGATTTTGAGGGATTTTAGGGTTTTTAGGGATTTTATGGTTTTTAATGTTTATTTTTCTTTAATGGTTTTATGTGTTTTTATATTTTTATGGTTTTCAGATGGTTCTTTAGGGTTTTTAGGATTCATTATTTTTTTGGTATTTTTAGGTGTTTTAGGGGTTTTTACGTTTTTTTCCTGTTTTTAGGGTTTCTAGTTGTTTTCGAAATTCTTGGGTTTTAGGGGGTTTTTTTTTCTTTTTTGGGTTTTTAAGGATTTATATATTTTTTCTAAAAAATTAGAGGTGAAAATAATTATTAAAGTTAAAAAACAATTTGTTTTTAGGGTTATAAAAGACTTTCATGTTTTTTGGATTTTAGGATTTTTAGGGTTTTTATGGTTTTTATGGTTTTAGGGTTTTTATTATCTTTTAGGTTTTTATGGTTTTTATGTATTTTAATTTATTTAAGGTTTTATTACATTGTTTTAGTGTTTTGATGTTTTTTGATGTTTTTATTATTTTTTATAGATTTTTTAGGATTTTATGGGTTTTGGGGATTTACAGATTTTGGAGATTTTAGGGTTTTTAGGGTTTTTAATGTTTTTAGGGTTTTAGTGGTTCTATATGTTTTATAGTGTTTTTAATTTTTTTAATGTCTATATGGATTCAAATGGTTTTTAGAGTTTTTAAAGGATTTTTTTTGTTTTTTATGGGGTTTTAGGGTTTTTAAGGTTTTTAGATGTTTTTATAGTTTTGTAGGGGTTCTAGGGTATTTTAGGTTTTTTGTATTTTTTTAGGTTTTTAGGGGATTTTAGTGTTTGTATATTTTTAAGGATCATTATGGTTTTATGTTTTTTTACATTTTTATATATTTTTAATGTTTTTTGGATTTTTTTTGGGTTTTATAGTTTTTAAGGATTTTGAGGGGTTTTAAATGTTTTTAGGGTTTTTAATTGTCTTTAGGTTTTTATGACTTAATTTGGGTTATTCAGGGTTTTTAGGGTTTTTTATGTTTATTTGAATTTTTAGGGAATTTTTTGGAATTTTATTTGTTTTTAGGGATTTTAGGGAAATGAGGGTTTCAGGGGGTTTTAGGAGTATCACAGTTTTATGGTTTTTAAAGACTTTTTTTTGGATTTTTTTGGTTTCATAAAGTATTTTGGGGATTTTGGGATTTTTCATTTTTTCAGGGTTTATAGATATTTTGTAATTTTTTTAAATTTTTTTATGTTTTTAGATGTTTTACATGTTTTTAGTTTTTTTAGGTTTTCTTATGATTTTTCATGGATTTTAGGTTTTTTTTCAATCAATATGTATATTTTGAGATTTTTAGGGATTTAGGTTTTATCTGCATTTTGAGATTTTTAAGAGTTTTTAAGGTTTGTGTGTTTTTAGTTTTTATGGTTTTGAATGTGTTTAGGATTTTATTGTTTTATAAGGTTTTTTCAGGGTTTCAAGGGTTTTAAATATTTTTCAGGATTTTTAGGAATTTTATTTTTTTAGGGTTTTTACTTCTTTTCAGGTTTTTAGGGGTTTTTACAGAATTTAGGGTTTTCATCATTTTTTTGTTTTTGAGGGGTTTTAAGTTTTTTTAGTTTTTAATGTTTTCTTTGGGGGTATTCAATATTTTTAATGTTTTTATGTTTTTAGGTATTTGTAGGATTTTTAGGATATTTTTTGTTTTTTATGATTTTAGGGGTTTTGTGTGTTTTTTTGATTTTTTAGGTATTTTTGGAGTATTTTAGGTTTTTTATGTTTTTTAGGTTTTTAAGGGTTTTTGTGTATTTAAAAAAGTTTAGGTGTTTAAAGGGTAATTTATAGTCTTTATTAAATTTAATATGTTTATGATTTTTAGTGTATTTTATGTTTTTTCAGGCTTTTTCAATTTTTTTTAGTTTTTTTTTAATTTTAATTTTTTTTGGGTTTTATAGTTTTCTTATGGGTGTTTAGGTTTTTAGGGATCTTATGTTTTAAGGGGTTTTTAGATATTTTTTTAATTTTTAGGGGGTTTTGAGGTTTTTTTGATTTTTTAGGGGTTTTAGGGTTTTAATGAATTTTAGGGATTTATGGTTTTTTTTGTTGATTTGAGTTTTTTTTGATTTTGTGAATTTTTATGGATTTTTAAACATTAAAAATAACTGGGTTTTAATTGGTTTTTAGATTTTATATTAGTTGTTTAGTTATTAATGGGTTTTAGGGGTTTTAGGGTGTTTAGGGGTTTTATGAGTTTTAGGGGTGTTTATGGATTTTAGTGTCATTTTAGATTTTTAGAAGTTTTTTTGTTTTTTAGTGTTTTAAAATGTTTTTTGGGTTTTTGGTTTTTTTAGTGGTTTTTAGAGTTTTAGCAGTTTTTACATTTTTAGGTATTTTTAGGGATTTTTTGGGATTATTATGTTTATTTTGGTTTTATGGCATTTTGAGGGTGTTTATGGGGTTTTAAGGACTTTAGTGTTTTTTATGTATTTAGCGTAATTAGATTTTTTGGGGGTTTTAATTGTTTTTAGGTTATTGGTGTTTTATTAGGGGTTTCAGGTTTTTATGGTTGTTTATATTTATAGGGAATTTTTGGGCTTTTTATGATTTTATGTTTTTTTCAGGTATTAGGGACTTTGAAAAAATTCAGGTTTTTTTGGATTTTTTTTAGGGTTTTCTTGATTTTTATGCTTTTTAATGTTATTTAATGTATCTAATTTTTTTATGGATATAAATAGCATTTAGAGTTTTAGTGGTTTTTTAGATTTTTACTAGTTTTTAGGATGTTTTAAGGATTTTATTTTATTTAGGTTTTATGAGGTGTTTATGTGTTTTATGGTTATTAAGGGTTTCTAATGGTTTTTAGGTTTTTGAGGTTTTTTACATTTTTAGGGGTTTTTTGTGATTTTTTATAACTTTTATGGTTTTTTTGGTATTTTGGGATATTTATGTTTTTTTGGGCTTTTTTATTTTTTTAGGTTTATAGCTTTTTTAGGTTTTCTTAGGAGTTTTAAGTGTTTTTAGGTTTTTTAGGATTTCTTAGGGTTTTCAATGTTTTAGGTATTTCAATGTTGTTTGGGATTTTTAGGGTTTTTTATATTTTTTTGTTATTTACGATTTTTAAAGGTTTTTAATGTTTTTTAGGTTTTTTAGGGTGTTTATGGTTTTTAGGGTTGTTAGGGTGTATTTTAGATTTCTAGGGATTTTAATGTTTTTTAGATTTTGTTAAAAATGGTTTAATGGGTTTTTAGAGTTTTCAATGCTATTTTAGGGCTTTTTTGGTTTTTGTGTTTTTTAATCTTTTTAGGGGTTTTTTGTTCTATTATTTTTTAGGGTTTTTAGTGTTTCTATGGTTATTTTTTGGGGGTTTTTTATGATTTTATGGTTTTCGTAGAGGATTTTGGGGGTTTTGAGGTTTTTCATGTTTTTAGGGTTTCTGAGGACTTTTTAGGATTTTATTGTTCTTTATTTTATTTAGAAATTTGAGGGTGTTTTAATTTTTTATGTTTTTTTTCAATTTTTATGGTTTTAAGGTTTATTTTAGTTTTAGGGGTATTAACAGTTTTTCTAGATTTTATGTTTTTTGTTGGTTCAATGATTTATATAGTTTTTATTATTTCTTAGGTTTGTAGGTTTTTTTGATTTTTAGTGTTTTTATGTGTTTCATGGGGTATTATATTTTTAGGGTCTATTAATAGATTTAATGTTTTTTTGGTTTTTATAGGTTTAAGTGTTTTTATGTTTTAACTATTTAGTTAGGATTTTTCAGGATTTTTATTCTTTTTATGTTTTTAGTGATTTTTAATGATTTTTTATGATTTTTATGATTTTTAGGATTTAATGGTATTTTAGGGTTTTATCAGTTATTTGGGTCATTAGGTTTTTATGGTTTTAACGGTTTTATAATTTTTATAGTTTTTTTTGGGTTTTATGGGGTTTTTTATACTTTTAATAGTTTTTATATTTTTAGATTTTTTTGAAGTTCAATTGGGGTATAAAGGGTTTTTATAGTGTTTATATCTTTTTTAGGGTTTTTTTGGGTTTTTAGGTTCATTATGTTTTTTAGTAGTTTTTTGCGTTTTTAGGGTTTTAGGGGGGTTTAGGTTTTTTGCGTTGTCTTGGTTTTTAGGGTTTTTAGGGTTTTTTAGTGTTTTTAGGATTTTAAGGTCTTCTTTGGGGTTTTTCAAGGTTTAATGTTGTTTTTGGTTTTGATGGAATTTTTGGGAATTTTTTGGATTTTTATTGGTTTTAGGGTTTTTAGGGATTCTTAGGGCTTTTAAGGGTTTTATGATTTTTATTGTTTTATAGATTTTAATTATTTCTTTATTTTATTAGGGCTTTTACGGATTTTAGAGTTTTTTTAATATTTTTACAGGTTTGATTTTGTTACATATTTTAGTGTTTTTTAGGGTTTCTATGGGTTTTTTTGTTTTTTATAGTATTTAAGGTGTTTATGGTTTTTAGGGGATTTCGAGTTTTACGTTTTTCTTAGGTTTTTCTACGGTTTTGGGGTGTTTTACATTTTTATGTATTTTGAGGGATTTTTTAGTATTATTATGGTCCTTTAGGGTTTTTAAGTTTTTATGAAATTTATGTTTTTTATGTTTCCAATGATTTCTTGGGGTATTTCAGATTTTTTAGGATTTTTTACCTTTTTATGTATTTTTAGGCCATTTTAGGATTTTATGGTTTCTATGGGTTTGAGGGATTTTGAGGGGTATTAGGGTATTTTATGGGTTATATGTTATTTAGGGATTTAGTATTTCTTAGCTTTTAAGGTTTTTAAGTGATTTTAGGTTTTCAATGTTTCATTAATATTTTTAATGATTTTTAGGGTTTTATTGTATTTAGGTATTTTTAGAGATATCTTATGATTTTCATGTTTTTTTGGATTTTTTGGATATTGTGGGGTTTTACTATTTTTAGTGTTTTTATGGTTTTTTGGTTCTTTGGATTTCTAGGGATTCTTTTGAGTTTTTTATGGGTTTCAAGGTATTTTTGACTTTTTTATCATTTCTATGGGTTTAAAGGGTTTTTTGGGGTTTTTAGTGTGTTTTTATGGTTTTATGGGATTTATGGGTTTTTAATGTTTTAGGGGTATTTATGGGCTTTAGGTTTTTTATGGATTTTAGTATTTCATAGGTTTTTAGGGTTTTTAATTGTTTTTATGTTTTTAAGGTTTACTTAGGTTTTTTCATATTTTTTATGATTTGTTTTGTTTTTAGGATATTTTTGAATTTTTTGGGTTTTTATGGTTTTTTGGGATTTTGAGAGGGATTTAAGGTCTTTCAGTTGTTTTATCATTTTTAGAGTATTTGGGCTTTTAAAAGTTATTATATTTTTAATGTTTTCAAAGGTTTATTTTGGGTTTCTATGGTTTTTAAGATTTTTAGGAATATTTTTGGATTTTGATGATATTTATGGTTTTTAGTGTTATAGGGTTTTTTTGGTTTTTTTGGGTATTTAGGTATTTTTTACTTTTTTAGGGGTTTTAATGTTTTTTATATTTTTTTTAATTTTTTTTAAATTGTTATAAGTTTTTTTAGTGTTTTTGCGGTTTTAGGGGGTTTTATGGGGTTTTATGGGTTTTAATGGTTTTTAAATGTTTTTATGCTTTTTAGGGGTTTAGGGTATTTAGCATCTTTTACATTTTTAGGGGTTTGAAGTATTTTATGATCATTATGGTTTTCTTAGTGTTTTCCAGGGTTTTTAGACGATTTCATGTTTTTAGATATTTTTAGGGCTTTTTAGGATCTTTATGGGTTTTTGGTTTTTTAGGGATTCTGAGGGTTTTTAGGGGTTTTATAGTTTTTTTTATTTTTATTCGGTTTTTATGATTTTTTAGTTTTTTAGGGTTTTAAAGTTTTTATAGTGTTCTATTCTCTTTAGAGATTCATAGGGGTGTAAATGTTTTTAGTTGTTTTATTGATTTTATGTTTTTAAGCATTTTTAAGGTATTTAGTTTTTTATAGTTTTTAGGGTTTTTAGCGCCATTTATGGATTTTAGTGTTTTAGGTTATTTATGGGCTTTATTTTTTTTGAATTTAAAAGTATTTATTTGTATTTTTTAGGGTTTTCAAGGGGTTTTAAATTTTTAGGGAGTTTCATAGATTTTTTTTATTTTTATGGGTTTTTAAGGATTTATGAATTTCGAGGGTTTTTAGGGGGTTTTGGGTTTTTAGAGTTTTTTAAAAGATTTAGAATCTTTTAGGTACTTTACGTTTTTATGTGTTTTTTGGTTTTTATGGTTTTTAATGGGTGTTCATGGATTTTGGGTTTTTTGCATTTATAAATATTTTTATGGCCTTTTGAGGATTTTAATGGATTTTACATATTTTAGGGTTTCTAAGGATTTTAATAGTATTAAATTTTTATTTATGGGTTTTTAGAGTTTTTATGTATTTTTATGGGTTTTTAGAGATTTTTTGGATTTGATCATTATTCAGTTTTTTTAGTGTTCTTAGGGGTTTAAATGTTTTTATCGTTTTACATCTTTTGGGGATTTAAGTGTTTTTACAGTTTTCTTTGGGTTTGTTAGGGTTTTTAGGATTTGTCTATTTCTTAGAGATTTTTGGGGTTTTTTAGGTTTTTTATTTTTTTTATGTTTTTAGGGATCTTGAGGGGTTTTGTGGGTATTTATGGTTTTTAGTGTTTTTAGGTTTTAAAGGGTTAATATTATTTTTAGGTTTTTATGGGTTTCTTATGTTTTTTGGGGGGGTTTTAGTGTTTATTATGGATTTTTATGATATTTATTTTTTAATTGGTTTTTTTATCTTTTTAGGTATTTGAGTGTCTTTATGGTTTGTTGGTTTTTTAATTTTTGAAGGGTTTGACATTTTTTAGATTTTAATGTTTCCTTGTGTTTTTTAGGGTTTTTATGATTTTTATGTTTTGAGGTATTTTTTGGATTTTTTTTTTGGGTTTCTGAGATTTTTAGGGGGTTAATGGTTTTTAGGGTTTTTTGGATTTTTATGGGTTTTTTGAGTTTTTAGTATTTTATGTTTTTTTGAGTTTTTTACCATTCTTATGGGTTTATTTGTTTTTTAGAGTTTTTAGTGGTATTTTTGTTGTTAGGGTTCTTTGGTGTTTTTTTATGTTTTTTAGAATTTAAATGGATATTATATTGTTTAGGGTATTTATAATTTTTTAAGGTGTTTCATGTATTTCTAGGTTTACAAGGTTTTCATAGGGCTGTTCGGGTTTCTTAGGCTTTTTTATGTTTTTTATTTATTTTTCGGACTTTTCAAGGTTTTTTTTGGTATTTTAGGTTTTTTATCATTTTAACGGTTTTAGTATTTTTTAGGTAATTTATTGATCTATGGTATTTTTATTTTTTTTTTTTTTTATTTTTTTATAATTTTTGTGATATTTTTCAATTTTTTAAACATTTTTGTGTTTGAAAGGGTTTTTATAGTTTTTAGTAGTTTTTTTCATTTTATGTGTTTTTAGGGGATTTATGGTTTTTAGGGGTTTCAATACTTTTAGGGGTGTATAGTTTTTCGGGGTTTTTGGGTTTTAGTGTCTTTTTGAGGTTTTTAGCGGTTTTTATGTTTCTAAATGTTTTAAGTGTTTTTTATTTTTTTACAGTTTTCTTATATTTTTTCAATGTTTTTTGGTGTTTAAAATTTTTAGGTATATTTAATTATTTTTTATGGTTTTATGGTTTTTTAGCTTTTTTTCATTTTGATAGTTTTATGGGTTTTTATGTTTTTTAGGGTTTTTAGGTTTTTATCATATTTATTTTTTTTATGAGTCGTAATTGTTTTTATGGTATTAATATTTTCTAATGATTTTTCAATGTTTTAGTGGTTTTTACATTTTTAGGTTTTTTGGGCTTTGAGGATTTTAATAGGTTTTTTGGGGTTTTACCGATGTTGAAGGTTTTCATGGTTTTTTGGGTTTTTAGGGGTGGTTTGGCTTTTTTGGTTTTTAGGATTTCTTGTTTTTTTAGTGTTTTTAATATTTTTAGGCGTTTAAATAGTTTTTATATTTTTTGTAGTTTTCGGGTTTTTATGGGGTTTTAGGGTTTTCAAGGTTTTTTTTCTTTATATGGGGTTTAGGATTTTTATTGTTTTTAGGGCCTTTTAGGGATTTTAGCGTTTTTTGGTTTTATTGGGGTTTTATGTGTTTTATGTAATTATGGATTTCATAGGGTTTTCAGGGTTTTCAAGTATGTTTAATTTTTTTTTGAATTTTTAGTTCTTTTTTCGGAATTTATTTTTTTAATGTTTTTAGGGTTTTTATGGTTTTTATGGTTTTTATGGGTTTTTGGTTTTTTGAGTTTTTAGGTTTTTAGTGTTTTCAGTTTTTTAGTGGTTTTAAGTGTTTTTATATTTCTTAGGTTTTCTTAAGGTTTTCAAGGTTATAGGATTTTTTATGCTTTTTGGGATTTTCAAGTATTTTTTAGTAATATTTTGGATCTTTATGGTTTTTAGGGTTTTGAAAGGGTTAATGGTTTTTTTGGGTTATAATGATTTTTTTGTTTTTTCAGATTTTTAGGGATTTTTTTATTTTTTTTGGGGTTTGTTATGGGTTTATAGAGTTTATTAACATTTCGTAGGCGTTTAAAGGGGTTTTAGAGCTTTCTGTCATTTTTGGGATTTTAAGAGGTTTTAGTTTTTGTATGGTTTTTAGGGGTTTTTATGGTTCTTAAATTTTTTACGGTTTTTTAGGCATTCTATCATTTTTTATATTTTAGGGTTTTCAATTATTTTTATATTTTTAATATTTTAATTGTATTTTTCATGATTTTTATGGTTTGTTTACATTTTTAGGGGTTTTTTAGAATTTAAAGATTTATGTTGTTTTTAGAGTTTTTATGGATTTGAGGGGTTTTGTTGTTTTTAGGGGTTTTATGGTTTTTTCAAAATTTAATAGTTTTTTATTAGTTTTTAGGGGTTTTAATGTTTTTATTGTTTTTATGGTTTTTAGGGGGTTTATGGTTTTTAGAGTTTATAGTGGTTTAGGATTTTTAGGTTTTTATGGTTTATAGTGTTTTAATGGTTTTTAGGGGATTTTGGGTTTTTAGTTTATTTTATTGTTTTTTGTGTTTCTAATGTTTTTTATGAGGTTTAATTATTTTTTGGTTTTTATGGTATTCTTATGGTTTCTCAATATTTTTATGGTTTTTAAGTTTTAGGGGGTTTTGGGAATCTTTAGGATTTTTTATGGATTTTTTGGGTTTTAGAGGATTTTATTGGACTTTTAGGGTTTTTAGGGAATTGGGGTTTTATGGCTTTATGGTTTTAAATTTTTTAGCGTTTTTATGGTTTTTTTTGGGTTTTATGGGTTTTTTGATCTTTTTAGGTTTTAATTGTTTTTTATGTTTTTTAACATTTTTTGGAATTTAAAGGATTTATAGTGTTTATAGTGGTTTATTAGGGTTTTATAGGTTTTTAAGGATTTTATGGGTTTTTAGGGTTTTTAGGATTTTAGTGTTTTTAGCAATTTTTATGTTTCTTTGGGTTTTTTTGTTTTTTAGGTTTTTAAGGTTTTCATAGGGTTTTTCAAGGTTTTAAGGGTTTTTTAGTTTTTATGGAATTTTAGGGATTTGTTTGGATTTTTATGGTTTGTTAGGGTTTGTAGATATTTTTAGGATTTTAAGGGTTTTAGGGTTTCTTTGGGTTTTTAAGGATTTTTTAGTCTTTTAGGGTTATTATGGTTTTTAGATTATTTTAATGTTTTTACTGTTTTGAATTGTTTTTATTGATTTTAGTTGGTTCTATGGTATTTATGGGTTTTTTATGTTTTTTTGGTTTCTAGGGGTTTTTGGGTTTTTAGATTCTTTAGGGTTTTTTGCATTTTCTGTTTTTTATGAGATTAATTAATTTTTGATTTTAGGGTGTTCTTATTATTTTTTTAGTGTGTTGGGATTTGTTTCATTTTTAGGGATTTATTGGGCTTTTTGGATGAATTTCGTTTTTTTAGTGTTTTAGGGGTTTTAGGTATTTATATGGGTTTTAGAAATTTTTAGGTTTTTATGGGTCGTAATTTTTTTTTAAGTTTTTCATAGTGTATTTCATGGTTTTTAGAGATTTTTATATTTTTAGGGATTTTTATGACCTTTTAGAATTATTAATGTTTTTAGGGATTTGAGGGATTTTTATGGTTTTACTGTTTTTAAGGGTAAAAAGATTTCTAGGGTTTTATAATTTTTTTGGTTTTTATGGTTTTTAAGTGTTTTTAGGTTTTAAATTTTTTCTTAATGTTTTTAAGGAATTTTAGATTTTAATGTTCTTAGGTATTTTTAGATAATTTTTGTCTTTTATGATTTATTCAGCTTTTTATGGATTTTTTGTGGTTTTAGTTTTTTTATGGATTTTAGGGTTCTTTTGGTTTTCTAGGGTTTTAGGGTTTTTTAGTTCGTTATAGTTTTTAAGGGATTTTTTATTTTTTTTAATGTTTCTAGGGTTTTAAAGGGTTTAAAAGTTTTATAGTGGTTTTTATGGTATTATAGGTTTTATATGGTTTTTTATAATTTTTATGGGGTTTTACGGTTTTTAGGGTTTTTAGGTTTTCTTTATTGACTTTAGCGTTTTTTGGTTTTAGGGCTTATAAATCATTTTAGGATTTTATTGTTTTCTTAGATTATTTAGCGTTTTTAGTGTTTTTATGTTTTTTGTATTTTTTGATCTTTTTTAGTATTTTTATGATTTTTATGGATTTTATGGATTTGGAGGGGTTTGGGGTTTTTAGTTTTTTTAGAGTTTTAGGGTTTTTACCATTTTTTAGGTTTTATGGGTTTATGTGTTTTTATATTTTTATTATTTCCATTGGGTTATTTTTTGTGTTATTAGGGTTTTTTTAAAAAAAAATTAATTTTATGGTTTTTTTGATATTTTATGGTTTTTAATGTTTTAAAGCATTTTAGGGTATTTTGGGTTTTTTGGAGTTTTGGTGGTTTTTTTAATTTTTTTGGGTTTTAAAGGTTTTTTAGAGTTTTTTAAAAAAATTAAGGGATTAAATGGTTATTATAGTTTTTTGTGTTTTTATGGTTTTAAATTTTTTTAGAGGGTTTAATGTTTTTTGGGTTTTTAGAATCCTTTTTATTTGTTTATACTTTTTATGGTTTTTAAGGATTTCTTAGATTTTTTCTGGGTTTTATGGTTTTTTAGATTTTTAAGGATTTATAGGGATTTCTTTAGGATTTTTATGGGTTTTAGGGGTTTTAGGGATTTTAAGTGTTTTTAGGTTTATTAGGGTTTTGTTATTTTTTGGGTTTTTGTAGTTTCTTTGAGTTTTTTAGGGTTTTTAATGTTTTTTATATTTTTTTTAAATATTTAGGGATTTAAAGAGTTTTTTGAGTTTTTAGTGGTTTTATAGTTTTTATGGGTTTTTAGGGTTTTTTAAGGTTTTTAGGGGAATTTATAGTTTTTATGGTTTTTAGGGAAAGGAAGATGCGAGGGTAGGGCTATTCCTGACCCCCCAAATTTATTAGCAAGAAAAAGGGAGACACCACAGACAAGGGAGGGGAGGGGTCAAACAACCCACACCCAAAAAACCCCATATAACCCATGCTAAAAAAGAAACAAAGAAAGAAAAAGAATCAAAAACATATACAAAGCGGCATAATCACGTCACATTCATCCAGAACTAGCATCCAGCAGCACCACATCCAATCATCACAGCAACACAGCAACACAGCAGCAGCAACACATCCAAACCAAACAGGCCTAGCAACCAACAGCACCAAAACCGACAGCACAGCCAAACACAACCAGCAGCATCAAACCACAACACAAGCACCACAACCAAGTGCATCCATCATCAACTTCCAACAAACAGCAACTAGCAGCACAACAGCAAACTCATCCACAATAGCAGCAAGAACCAAACAACCACACATCATCCAGCATTCACCAGCAACCAGCAACTCACAGCCAACCAATGGCCCGCATCCAATTTTCAAGGATCTTTTTGAATTTTTATGGTCTTTTAGAGGTTTTGATGATTTTGAAGGGCTTTATGGGTTTTTAGGGTTTTATCTTATTTTAGGTTTTTAGGGGGTTTTAGGGTTTTTAGGTTTTCAATTCATTATTGGGGTTTTTTTTTGGGTTTTTTGGGTTTTTTACATTTATATTTTTTAGTGATATTTTAGGATTTCTTTAGTTTATTTGGAGTTTTTATAGATTTTTAGTGTTTTTTCAGTTTTTTAGAATTTTTTAGATTTTAATGTTTTTATCATTTTGTATTGTTTTAAGGGTTTAAAATGTTTTTAGGTTTTTACAGTTTTTTTTTCAGTTTATCATTGTTTTTAGCATTTTATTATTATATATTTTTTGGTCTTTAATATATTTTTATGGGGTTTTAGGGTGTTTAGGGATTTTTTAGGTTTTTAGGCATTTTACACTTTTATGGTTTTTAGGATTTTTAATGGTTTTTATTATTTTATTATTTTTATGTTTTTTTACAATTTTCAAGGTTTTTAGGGGTTTTTAGGTTTTCCTGGATTTTTGGTATTTTTATGATTTTTTAGGGTTTTTGAGATTTTGAGTGTTTTTATGGTTTTTTAGTGTTTTTATAGTTTTTATCACTTTTATTTTTTTAGGATTTGTAAGAATATTTAGGTTTTTATGGTGTTTGGATTTTAGAATGTTTTTTAGGGATTTATGGATTTTTGAGTGTTTTGTGATTAAAAGGTTTTAGGATTTTTCAGGTCTTTTATGTTTTTTAGAGTTCTTTTTTGGGTGGTTTGGGACTCTATGATATTGTTATGGTTTTAAAGGTTTGTAGTGTTTTTTATCATTTATAAGGGTTTAAAGGGTTTTTTATTTTTTTAGTGGTTTTTATGTTATTTATGGTTTTTGGTGTTCTTTATGTTTTTTACTCTTTTGATGGACTTTAGAGTTTTTTAGTCTTTTTTGCATTTTTTTGTTTTTCGTGGTTTTATGTATTTTTGGGGTTTTAAGGTTTTCGTATATTTTTTCAAGTTCTTAGTGGGGTTTTAGGTATTTTTAGGGATTTAATATGGTTTTTATGGTTTTTAGTGTTTTTTGGATTTTTGAGGGTTTTTAGGGGTTTTAGGCATTTATAGTTTTTTTTGTTTTTAGAATTTTTTTACCAATTTAGAATTTTTAACTTTTTGAGTTTTTAAACAATTTTGGGGTTTAAATTAGTTTAAGAGTTTTTAGTATATTTTTATGTTTTTATGGGTCTTCTAGATCTTAAGGATTTTAGGGGTGTTATCATATTTTAATGTGTTTATCAATTATTAGGTGTTTCGGGGATTTTAAGTGTTTTTTAATTTTTTTGGTTTTCTTATGTTTTTTCAGGGTTTAATGGGTTTTAATGTTTGTAGGTATGTTTAGTGATTTTTTAGGATATTTAGGGGTTTTAGGTATTTTTGGATTTTGAGGGGTTTTTAGGGTTTTTAGCGTATATAGGTTTTTTAGGGTATTTATGTGTTTTCTAGGTTATTAAGGTTTTCATATGAGTTTTTAGGGTTTTATGTTTTTTATTTTGTTAAGTGATTTTTTGTGCTTTATTTGGATTTTTATTGGTTTTAATGTTTTTAGGGACTTTGGAGGTTTTTAGAGTATTTTATGGTTTCTAGGGGTTTTATGATGTTTTTTGTTTTGTACATTTTTTTTTGAGTTTTTTAGGGTTTTTAATTTTTGTTAAAGTTTTTTTCTTTTTTAGGAGGTTAAAGAGTTCTTAGAGTTTTAGTGTTTTTTATTATTTTTATGGGGTTTTAGGTTTTGTAATGTTTTTAATATTTTTTTGGGTTTTTATGGTTTTTACAGTTTTTTGGGTTCTTTAGGGTTTTTATGGATTTTATTGTTTTTTATGTTTTATGGCAGTTTTATGTATTTTTGGCATATTTAGGTATTCTTAGGGTTTTCAGGGTTTTGATGTTTTTTTACATTTTTAGTAATTTTTAGTTCTCTTTAAGTCATTTATGGTTTTTTGAGTTTTAGGTATTTATATGGTTTTAAGGGTTTTAGGGGTTTTGGATATTTTCGGCATTTTAACAATTTTAGGTTTTTTAGGTTATTTAATTGAATTTTGGTTTTTTAGGTTTCTTAAGGTTTTCATGGTTTTAGGATTTTTAATTTTTTAGGATTTTTAAATATTTTTTAAGAATTTTTGGGTTTTTAGGGTTTTTTTCAATTTATAGGGTTTTAAGGGTTTTTAGGGGATTATGGTTTTTTTCTGTTTGGATTTTATTGGGTATTTCAGTGTTTTAAATATTTTTTTATAGATTATTAATATTTTTAGGGGTTTAGAGGGATTATTGTGTTTTAAGTGATTTTTATGGTTTTTATAGGTTTTAATGGTTTTTAATGTTTTTTAGGGTTTTTATGTTTATTAGTGGTTTAAAGGTTTTTTAGGGGTTCTATCATTTTATATTTTTTAGGTTTTTATGTATTTTTAGGTTTTAAATGTTTTCTTAGTCGTTTTTAGGGTTTTTAGGTCTTAAATATCTGTAGGTATTTTTTTTGGATTTTAATGTTTTTTTATTTTTGAGGGATTTGAGGGTTTTTCAATTTTTTGGGTTTTTGGGGTTTCATGGTTTATTTGGGTTTTAATGGTTTTTTTAGTTTTTAGTGGTTTATGTTTTGTTATAGTTTTTGAAGGTTTTTAGGGGGTTCAAGTATTTTTAGTTATTTTAGTGTTTTTAGGTTTTTTCTGGGTTTTTAAGGTTTTTTTAAGGTTTTTAGTGTTTTTTAAAAACATTAGTGGTTTTTGGGTTTCTTGGGTCTTTTAAGGTTTTTGTGTTTTTTATATTTTCTAGGTAGTTGAAGTATTTTTAGGTTTTTTAGGTTTTCATTGGGAATTTTAGGGTTCTAAGGGTTTAAAATTATATTGGGATTTTTAGAGTTTTTTGGATTTTTAGGGTTTTTATGGTTTAAAGGTATTTAAGGGTTTTTTGGGTATTTTAGGTATTTTTGGAGTATTTTGGTTTTTAGGGTTTTTAACAATTTTTTAGTTTTATACAGGTTTATGTGTTTTTATGTTTTTAATGTTTTCTTAGGGTCCTTCAGGACTTTAGGGTATTTTATTTATTTAGGTGTTTTTTAGGGTTTTTATGGCTTTCAGGGATTTTGTTAGTTTTTATAGTTTTTTAGGGTTTAAAGGTTTTTTATAGTATCTAATTGTTTTTGGTTATTTTGGGGTTTAATGTATTTTTAGGTTCTTAATTTTTTTTAGGGTTTTTAGGGATTTTTATGTTTTAGGGGTTTTAAGGATTCTTTTGTATTTTTATTGTTTTGGGGGTGTTAGGGTTTTTGAGAATTTTTATAGTTTTAGGGTTTTTTAGATCTTTTGTTGTTAGGTTTTTTTATTTGTTTAAGTTTTTTATGTTTATATATATTTTAACGTTTTAAGTGGTTTAATGAGGTTTTTATTTTTTTGGTGGGTTTTATGGTTTTTGATTAGGTTTTTAGATTTTTTCTGTTTTTATGGGTTTTATGGTTTTTCATGTCATGAGGTTTTCCAATAAGTATTAAATTTTTTTAGGTGTTTTATGTTTTCAGGGACTTTTAGGCATATTTAAAGAATTTTATGGTTTTAAGGTTTTTTAGGGATTTGGTCTATTTGATAGGGTTTTTTAGATTTTTATGGTATTGAGGGATTTTAGTGTTTTTTTGGTTTTTGTGGGTCTTTGAGTTTTTTAGGTTTTAAAGGATTTATTAGTGTTTTTAGGGTTTTTATTACTTTTTAGGATTTTTATTATTTTTAGGTGTTTTAGGGTTTCTGAGGGTTTTTAGGGATTTTATATTTCTTAAAAAAATTAGTGGTTTTAGTGTTTTTTAGTTTTTAGGGTTTTTTAAAAAAATAACATTTTAAGGGTTTAAAGAGATTTTAGATTTTTAAGAGTTTTAGGGTTTTAATTTATTTTTATGGGTTTTTAATGTTTTTCAGGGTGTTTTGGGCTTTATAAATTTTAGTTTTTTTATCATTTTTTGGTTTTTAGGGGATATAAGTGTTTTTAGGTTTTTATGATTTTCTTAGTGTATTTTAAATATTTAAGGTTTTTTACATTTTTAGAGTTTTTTAGGTCTTATTTTGGATTTTTTTGGTTTTTTTGTGTTTTTAGGTAATTTTTGGGTTTTTTGGTATTTTTTGGTTTCTGTGGTTTTTTAGGTTTTTTGGGTTTTTTTAATTTTTAAGTGTTTTTTAGAATTTTCAGATTTTTTACCTTTTTGATGGGTTTAAACGGTTTTTAGAGTTTTTATTGGGTTTTAGTTTTTTTTGAGTTTTTGAATTTTAATATTTAGGGTTTTTATGGTTTTTAGGGGGAGTAAGGATTTTCAAGGTCTTTTACGTTTTTAGCGTTTATATACTTTATTAGGGGTTTTATGTTTTATTGGGTTTTTATATTTTTTTATATGGGTTTTCCCTTTTATTAGGATTTTTTACTTTTTTTTATTTTTTATTTGTTATTTAGTTTATTTTTAGGTCTTAGGGTTTTTATGGTTTAAGAGGGATTTTAGTGATTTTAGTGTTTTTATGAGATTTTATGGGATTTAATGATTTTACAGGATAATGGTTTTGGGGGTATCTAGAGTAATTTATGGTTTATAAGAATTTATCCTTTTCTAGGTTTTAAGTGTTTTTATGTTTTTAATGTTTTCTTAGTATTTTTTAATGTCTTTAGAGTTTTTTAGGTTTTAGAGATATTTAAGATTTTTATGGTTTTTAGAATTTTTAGGGATCTTGAGGGTTTTTAGTAATTTTAGGGTTTTAGGGTTTTTTTGGGTATTTTAGGATTTTTATGGGTCTTAAGTGTTTTTAGGGTTTTAAGGTTTTCATATGGGGTTTTATGGATTTTTGGGGTTTTTTACATTTTTATGGATTTATAGTGATTTTTAGGATTTGAATGGTTTTTAGGGACTTTAAAGATTTTTATGATTTTTAGTGGTTTTATGATCTTTTGGTTTTATTGATTTCTAGTTTTTTTGGTTTTTATGGTTTTTAGAATTTTTAACGTTTTTACGGGTTTAAATGTTTTTTATGTGTTTTCATGTTTTTTAAGTATTCTAGCGGTTTTATGGATTTTATGAAGTTTTAGGGGTCTTAAGGTTATTAGGTTTGTTTTGGTTTTTTTGGTTTTTTACAGGTTTGAAGTGTTTTTAGGTTTTTAAGGTTATTATTGGATTTTTTAGGGATGTATTGTTTTTTACATTTTTAAGGATTTTTATCTATTTTTTTTAATTTTTTGGATTTTATGGTTTCGATGGACTTTTAGGGGTTTGGGGTTTTTAAATTTTCTTATAGGTTTTATGGTTTTTTTGAGATTTTAGTATTTTTTTGAGTTTTTTATTGTTTTGATGTTTTTAATGTTTTTTCACATTTATATAAGATTAAAGGGTTTTTTGAGGATTTAGTGATTTTAGGGTTTTTTGGGTTTGTAGGATTTTTATTGTTTTGGGGATTATTTTTTGTATTTAGGATTTTGGGAGTTTTAGGGGTTTTAAGTGTTTTCAGGTTTTTATGGTTTTCTCTGGGTTTTTCAAATTTCATGGATTTTAATAGCCTTATATAATTTTTATGGGTTTTAGGATTTAAAATTATTTTGGGGGTATTTGGGGTTGTAGGGTTTTAAGTTTTTTTTTGTTTTTTAGGTTTTAAGGGTTTGTTTAGCTTCCAAGGTTTTTATGATTTTAATAATATTTTAATGTTTTTTGGGGATTATAGGGTTTATATTGTTTTTAGTGTTTTTAGGGTTTTATATTTTTTTTGGTTTTTATGGATATTTATGGTTTTTAGGTGTTCTATTATTTATTGGGGTTTTTAGTGTTGTTTAGGTTTTTTATGGGTTTTAAGTGTTTTTAGGTTTTAAAGGTTTTCTTAGGGTTTTTAGGATTTTAATGGTTTTTTATAATTTTAGATATTTTTGTGGATTTTTTATGATTATTATGGGGTCTTATGGTTTTTAGGGATTTTTATGAGTTTTAGGGTTTTTATTTTTTTTTTTGGGTTTTGGGGTTTTTTTGAGTTTTCAGGGGTTCTATGTTTTTTTTCATGTCTTTAATATTTTTACTAGTTTAAATGGTTTTTAGATATTTTTATTTGGTTTTAATGTTTTTATGGTTTTTATGGTTTTTATTTTTTTTTAGGATGGTTTTTTGGTTTTCAGTGGTTTGTAGGGTTTCATAGACCTTTAGGGTTTTTAGAAATTTTTTGTTTTTAGAGGTTTAATTGTTTTTAGGTTTTTAATGTTTTCATTGGGTTTTTTAAGGTTTTTGGGTTTTTACATTTGTAGGGATTTTTAGGGAATTTACTATTAGTAGGGGTTTTTAGGGTTTTAGTGTTTTTTTTATTTTTAGGGGGTTTAACATTTTTAGGTTTTAGGTGTTTTTATTGTTTTTAGGATTTTAAGGTTTTCTTAGGGTATTTTAGGGTTCTTAGGGTTCTTCATATTTTTAGGTATTTTAAGGGACTTTATGTATTGCTATGGATTTTAACGGTCTTGAGGAATTTTGATGGGTTGTAAGGTTTCTTGAGGGTTGCATTATTTTTTAGGTTATTAGCATTTTTTAGGTTAATATGGATTTTAAGTGTTTTTATGATTTCAATGGTTTCTTGTGGTTTTTAAGGGTTTTTAGGTTTTTAGGTATTATTAGATATTTCTTTTTTTTTGAGTTTTTAGGGTTTTATGTATTTTTTGGGTTTTTAGAGCTTTTTAGGGTTCCTTTGGGTTTTTTGGTTTTTTTGATATTTAGGGTTTTTTAAGTTTTTATGGTTTTTAAGGATTTTTGAGTTTTTCAATGTTTTTAGATGTTTAATGGGTTTTTATAGATTTTTTTTAGGGTTTGATGGGTTTTTTGGGGGGTTTTTTTAATGTTTCTAGGTGTTTTAAGGTTTTTAGTTTTTTATGGTGTTTAGGGTTTTTAGAATTTTTTTGGGTTTTATGGTTTTTTTGTTTTTTTGGTTTTCTAAGGTTTTCTTAGGTTTTTTTGGTTTTAGATTTTTTTTCACTTTTTTTGGTATTTTGGGGGGTTTTCTTGTATTTTTATGGTTTTTATAGTATTTAGGGATTTTGAGGGGTTTTAGGGTATTTTTATGGTTTTTAACAATTTTTAGTTTTTTAGGGGATTAAGAGTTTTTTTTTAATTTTAATATTTTTATTAGGTTCTTCAGGATTTTTAGGGTTTTTTACATTATAAAAAAATTGAGAATTTTATGATATTGATGGTTTTTAAGAGATATTAGGGTTTTTGGGGATTTTAGTGTTTTGGGGGGTTTTAGGTTTTTTTACATCTTTTGGGTTTTAAGGTGTTTCTGGAGTTTTAAAAAAACATTGTTGTTTAAAGGGTCATTGTATTTTTTTATATTTTTTCAGGGTTTATTGGGTTTTTAGTGGTTTGAATGGTTTTTAGAGTTTTTTATGTTTTTTTGGTTTTTTATTGGTTTTTATGGGTATTTATCATCCTTTTAGTTTTTTATAGTTTTTATGTGTTTTAAGGTATTAATGCTTTTCTTTTAGTTTTTAAGGATTATTATGGTTTTCAAGGTTTTAGATATTTTTAGGGAATTTTTAGGATCTTTATGGGTTTTTGGGTTTTTGGGATTTTGAGGATTTTTAGTGTTTTTATTGTTTTTTTATTTTTAAGGTTTTTTGAGTATTTTAGGGGTTTTTTATGGTTTTTTAAAAACTTAAGTAATTTAAAGTGTTTTTAGAGTTTTAGTGTTTTTATGGTCTTTAATGGGGTTTAGGGTATAATTGTTTTAGGGGGTTTTAGAATTTTTAGGGCCTTTAGGGTTTTAACATTTTTAAGGTTTTTTAAGGGATTTAAGTGTTATTAGTTTTTTTGTTTTATTAGGGTAATTTAGGGTTTTTAGGGGTTTTCATGTTTTTATGGATTTCATGGATTTATTTGGATTTTTATGGGGTTTTAAGGGTTTTAAAGATTTTGAGGGGTTTTAGGGTTTTTATAGTTTTTTAGGGTTTTTAGGGGTTTTAATTTTTTTTTGTTTTAAATTTTTTTCTTAGAGTTTTTCAGTATTTTTAGTATTTTTACATTTATAGGGATTATTTGATAATTTTATTATATTTTAAGGTTTCTAGGTATTATAATGGGTTTTCTAGTTTTTAAGGTTTTTTTGTTTTGGGGCAAGGAATATTTGAGGGTCGGGTTATTCCCCCCACCCCCCAAATTTAGTAGTAAAGAAAAGAGACACAGCAGACAAGGGAGGGGGGGTCAAACGAACCACACCCGAAAACCCCTTACAACACACGCAAAAGAAAATAAAATCAAAAGACACACAAAATGACAAAAGAAATAAAACCAAAAGAAAAGCCAACTGCATCTCCCAGCCAACCCGCAACTAGCATCCAGCACAGGGTCTACTAGCCATCTCCACCATCATCATCATAATATGCACCAGGGGGTCTCCCTCGGCACCATAGCCAGAGGCCGCATCAGTGTCTTCTGACTCCCATTCCGAAGAATCAAACTGCTTCAAAAAGTTGGTGTAGTACTCCCTTAACTTCACCTGCTCCACATTCAATTTCATTTTAGCAGACCGCCCCGCCTTACTAGAGGAGTTCTTCGAAGCATTTCTGGAATCCCTCATAGAAACTATTCTTGGAATGGAGGAGTAGTCCTTCCTTGGCCTCCTTACTTTCAGAGTAGAGGTTCAAATATCACCATGATTCCCCTGGACAGGTATAACAGAGTCCTCCTGGTTGAGAAAACAAGAGGTGGGAGGTGGAAAACACTCCCTGGACAGGTCCCCATAAAAATTCTCTTTCCCAGCGAGTATGGCCTTGTCCTTTAAAATCTGGTTCATGTTGGATTTCATCCTAGAGCCATCATCTGAGCCACTCTCCCAGAGCATCAAGCACTCGGATTTTATTCCCTCCTGTAAAAGAGGAGGCTACAAAGCCAGGTTTTTCAGAAACAAACGTTTGGAGTTCTCATCCACACTGTCCCTAATCATCCCATCTTCAACAAAATTAACATCATTTGCTCCGAAGGAAATGAGCACCTCCAAAGCATCCTCTGTGATCGAAACAGGTTCAAATTATTTCAAAGCGTTCATCAAAGACCTGGTGAGGACACCCCCATTACACTCAACCTAGGTAGCATTCACACCATTCTCAGTCTTCAGATCGGCCCTCGCCTTATGCTCCCATTCACCTGCATTATCAAAGCTCCCAAAAGTGCTGAAAATCATCTCGGCTTCACTAGAAATGTGCTCCACACTCCCTACCCCCTGCCCAGTAGTAGGTACATTAGCCAGCACCTGAGAAGGAGACATTGCTCTCCCAGCATCAGCCACCTTCTGGGACACGCTCCCTCCACCATGCCCAGCAGCATCGGCCTGTACCTTATTATGTATCTGTTCAGCAGACATCTCGCCTCCCGTATTGTCCAGGGACCCCTACACCTCCTCCTCAAGCTCCAGCCCAGCAGAGGCCTCCATGCCAAGAGAACTTCCAGCATTCGGAAGCTGCAGATCACTCCTCAAGCGCTTGCATATATCATGTACCTTGGGTTCCGGTTGGCACTGGATGGCCATTTTCCCAAGCGCAACCGGAGGACTAGCATGCACAATCTGTGAGTTCAGTGGTCCAGAACCCAAACCAGGAGCGGATTCCACCATCTTATCAAGAGTCCCCTCACTCCCAGTTGAAAAGTCCATAGCAACCTCCTTGGCATAGACCTCCACCCGAGCCTGACCCCCTCCATCAACCTGCATCAAAACATCCACAACCGCGATAGCCTCCTGTTCCTCAGAAGCAGCATGACTCGTAGGGTATTCATCCACACCAGTATCTGGAGCCAAAACTCCCATATTGGGTGAGCCCCCGGCCACTATCTTAGCAAATGATGATGGAGCCACAACAGGCGTCCCATGCACAGAGGGGCCGCTTCCACGTCGGCACACAGATGCAGTGTGGCCTAACTTGCTGCAAGTCGAGCAGAAGAAGACCCAGGATTCAAAACAAACTTGTTGCTACCACCGGAGTTCCTCTTCAATCTCGACACAGACCAAATTGACCAGGGGTTCGGACACATGTACATCTATGAAAATCTGAGGCGCAAAGGGATGACATGTAGTGCTCGTCCGTGCATCCATACACAGAAATCGTTCAACGAGATTACCTATGACTCGAAGGATAGCCGGATTCTGGAAGGGGAGCGCAAGTCCAGGAAGATTTACCCACAAAGTCGGGCTTGGGGTGTCCCGATTTAAGTGGGAAACAAAGCTCCACTGGAAAAAGTAGAACCGAAAACCAGAAACAATACGTGGCGCCACGACCCAGGCCGAGATCAAATCATCCTCATTCCCAAATCGAACAAAAAAGTGTCGAGCATCAAGTAACCCTACAATAGCTCTTTAACGTAGATTCCAAGAAGAGGAAAAAAACATATCAAAAACGTTTATAGGAGGCCGAATCCTCCAAAACCAAACCACCAGTGTCAAATCCAGAAGAGCAGAGGCCGAAGAAAGCTCTTGAGCAGAAATTGAAACTGAGGGCACACCGTTCTGGCACTGAGGGCCTTTCGGGCAAAGCTCTATCTCAGGAAAAAGTGGGGAAAACTCCTGCTCTACTTGTAGGGGGTTCCCATATTCCTCCCCTCCAATCCCAAGGAGGGGCGGCACCACCGCATCCATTAATTACAGCGACGCCATCTTCAAGGGAGACGAGAATTGCCCTTTTTGGTTTTGGGGGTTTTTGGGTTTTTTCGAAATTTTATGAATTTAAAGGTCAGTTGGATTATTTAAATTTTTGGGGGTCTATAGGGTTTTTAGAGTTTTAGTGGGTGTTGACACTCCATTTGATCATATGGATAAAAATGTAACAAAGGGAAATGCCTTAAAAAAGTAGAATAAAATTCATGGAGAATTTCAAGATTTGAGAATTGTCGTATTTGAATTCACCTAAGGTTGGCTAAAGCTTCAGTGGTGTGTAGACACTTGTGTGCCACTATTATAGTACGCAACAGACTTGATCACCAAACCACCCTTCTCCCAGGGTCCTATTTTTTCCTTTAAAGGACCGTTGGGGTACTCATTTGTACGGACAAATTTTCCTTAAGCTTGATTGATGCCTTGGTCTCCCTACTTCTTCTCCCTAGTCCTCCAAAAACTAAATAGTAGTTCTTTAACACCTAATGTGAGGGAATTAAAGGAACATCATAGGACTTGATTCCATTATTTGTTTGAAATATATAACACTTGTGCGCCTCATAGCGCTCAATCCCCTTAATTAAAGAATAATTGTGCACCCTCCATTCATTTTACAGGATCTTGAGCTCCCCACTTCCAGAAATACCTATGTAGGCTCTTCAAATATTGATCCAAGTCTCACCAAAATCTAGTCATCTAGGTTTTTCATCACTTAAGGTGACATCAAGTTGGCCATGCCTTTTTGTGGTCTCATACCAGTGTGCCAATCACTCACTTGAGTGCCGCTTCCTTTATGTTAACCCTGCCCTTCACCTTGATCGATTCATTCATGAATCCTCTTTCATAGCCATTCATGGCATATATTCTTCTTCATTGGGACCCTTTAATGAAATGGATCTTGTGGAAACATCCACCAAGACCACCTGATCAACAAAATCTTAGGGGAAAGAGCACTAGTGTGTCTCCTATTAGGATTTGTATCTCTATAGTCAGATATTTCCCACACTTTTCCAGTTGGTGGGTTAGGATCATCGTGATGTTTATGGTTATGTACCTCCATAGTCACGAGGGATATTCTCCTAGGAATAGTGTTGAGGATTTACCAGTCTCATATTTAGGGAATATAAATCAGTTCTCCTCTTCTCATATCTAAGACCCAAAGCCTCCGGTCCCTAGTAGGGAGGGTATGGTTCATGCTTGCATTTCTTTTTTGACAAAGGAGAAGTTTCCCTCCCCACCACATAACCAATTTTAGGGTAGTAATCACAGAATAAGCACCAAGCCTTTCGATCCAGACCTAATGACCTTTACTTTTATTTCACATTGAAAGGAAAATTTCTCCGCATCCTCATCCACCATTTCCATGGCCTCTTCCACCATAGGAATGTCCTCTTCCACTAGTGGAGAAGGAAATGTTTGTTCCTTTATTGAATTTTTCACATCCTATTTTTTATCACACCAAGCATGAATCACATGGTATTAAAGGTTTGTGATGATCATAACATCCACATAATCAATACCGAATGAACTATAAGAACTCTAATTCTCACCATAACTAGGATACATTGGAAGAATTCACTTAGGGACTGATCTCACTAGATATCCTCTTCAAAAATCCAACACTAATTCCCCTAATATGGTCATCGTCCTTAGAATTAAGACTCAAATTAAGTCCCCCTTAAACCTCCATGAGTTAGTAATCCTCTAACGAACCTCATTACTAGGGAATCCTTTTTAGGATTAAACCCTAGCTTAATCCACTCAAAGGTGAATAATCCCCTGCATGGCCTACCAAAATACATGGGCTTTGATTCCCATCCATGTGGGATACATAGGAAGCCTCCCTGAGGTTCAAACCCATCACTTCAAATCAACCATGTTCTCTTTGGGGCACATTCCTAGTAGGGTCTAATCTAATGTGTAAACTCATATCCTTCATAGGATCCTTGGGCTACTTTAGAATAAGTCCCACACCATGATTCGACTAAGAAACTTCCACCTATATTTCCTTACCACATGAAATTAAACTGTACGATCAGGTTCTTATCACACAACTATAAAAGATATGATGTGTCCCGTTATGCTTCACCAAAATTTATGGGTTTTGATTCCTTTCACAAGGATACATAGGAATCCCATCTATGTGTACAATACCAACATCAAAACAACTCTATTCCAACTAGATGATGATAAACTCAAGAGTAACCTCTGTCTCCCTAGATGACGATAAATTCCAGAGTGCCCCACTAAGAGGATTAAAAACTAGCATTGTCTTAATAATGAAAAAGAATCTATAAGTAGTATATGAGAGGATACCATTAATGGATAACCTTGAATACATATAGATATCTCTATTGATGAAGAACATCGAATACATTCAGTTGATTCAGAATTCCACACATGCTAGTAATTGATTACAAATTTCAAGGGAAACCTACATTAGTCTTGGTAAATTAATAAGGATTCATGAACAAATATTAAATCTATAAGAGAGTCCAGGAGTAGGCAATAATTTCTCTCAAAAGGTTGTGATGAGATCAACCACCCATTCTTTTGACCAATGAGAGTTCCTAACCATCGTAGGTCAATAAAGCTTACGAGTACCTACCATTGGAAAACAGGCCCCTTTGGATACAGAATTGTTGGGTGTTTCCGATTCCATAAATAAATACAATGGAAATCATCTGAAATTAATGATTCCTAACTAGAACACATGTTCTCGAGGGAAAAAAAATAGTGAACCTATCCATAACCATGATGATAGTGTTACCCATATGTTAGGACCCTGACAATTGATAAAATAGGGCTAGAAAAAGGAATCAATTGTGCATGTGTTCATATAAAAGTTACTGCTTTTCTGGATTTCATTGTTTGTTTTTATCATATATACATGAAATTTATTTCCAAGAGATCCCTTTATTCCAAATGGATTCCTTCATGTTTTCACCTGTGAACGCCCCATTTGCTGCTCAAGCTTGATCCTCATCCACTCAAAAGATGGCATTACCAACTCAGCGTCTTCAACACTAGGTCTCTAATGCATTTGTCTGAGAGTATCATCAGCATGGTATTATCCCGTCCTTGGATGCTGACTAAAAGGCCCTCCAAATCAAGAATACCACCTACTAATCTAGTCAATGAAGACTAGTGGTCGAGAAGAAAATGGTGCCAACTAGCATCATCAACTATTTCAGGAGTTTATCCCTAGAAAGCAATCACTATTCCCTCTCTAATTCAAGGGAGTTAGACCAAGAGGCCACCCCTGGGCTCATCCCGAAGACATAGGGTTCATTCCTGAAGGATCCTTCCATTAATTATCATTTCCAACACCATATGGTAGTAAACCGTCAACATGATGATAGTGTTATTTTTGGTTGTCTGACTAGGTCCCTCCAACTCGGGCATGAAAGAAAAACCGCTAGGGACAACAATCAGCCAATAAGGAGCTGGTTTCTACCTTTTCCATCTTCAGAGAAGTCCATCAACCCAGTTTTGTGGAAAATAGTGAATGGAAATAAACACCCATCCGCCTTAATTCTGTCAGCCAACAGACCCATCTGGATGCATTCCAAGAAGACTACAAATCAAATATGGTGGCAATTTGCAAGCAGAAACATACTCCCATTTTCACTAACCAATACTACCTGTCGTCTCATCTTATAGCACTTGAAGAAGTATTATGACCATGCTTGATGGAAAGTAGCCAGTAGGAACATACAGCTTCTCGCATCCATCAAGCCTACCAACAGTCTCATTTGGCAGCACCCAAAGAATCAGTCGAAAAGCTCTAATGACAAACTTGGGGTAGACTCAACTATCTTCCCTTGTGCACGAGTATAGTCCATTTCAACTAAATATAATTAGAGAAAAGGATTAGGTACATAAACATACTCTAGAGATAGAATGAATGTATATTCCCATTCTAGAAGCTGAAGTCACCAAGCACATTTTGGTAATGGTGAAAGGGTAGATGAAAATCCATACCCATGTTCTTGATACTTGATAGAATATCATAATGGAAACTTCCGAAATACTATAGGGATGACCACATAATTCGGTTCTTATATCTAGGATAACACATCAGCATGCCATCTTAGATCAGATACACACCTCAGTTCCAGTCCAGGGGGTTATGGGGCATACACCCCCATATCATATGGAAAACTGAATCGGGAATATACACACATTACAATTAGAGATAGTATGTCTATTATAATATCCACTCCAAAGAAGGCACATACCCATATTCATGATAACAACTTTTCCCAAAAAGTGGCCCAAACTCCATGTAATAGTGTGTCTAAGAAGAATTATCTCCAATCACAGTTGGAGAATCATGATTCGACATGTGATATGTCTCCTATTAATGTTGGAGTTATTGAATCCCTTAGAAATTTTTATATTGCATCGCAAGATCCTACCCTCCCATTAACAAATTATGGGAGTAGTCAAAGTAATTATGATGTTCCTCATTAGAAAATTCATCTTGAAGGATTACTTCATGACAATTAAATTAATATCTAGAACCTATCACCAGATGAGATCCATGAAAACCCTCTATGGGTCTAGAAGATCAAGGAGTAAGAGGATTTATCCCTTGCTCTAATCTACTATGGTGGTCCTCCCTATGATGGAATTCTCTATGTATGTTATCTCTATAGTATTGTCTCACACTGTCAATAAAAGTTTCCAACTAAAAATGTAGTGATGAGATAACCCTCTTATTTGGAGGCACATTCATACATAAGGCCAATCATGTCTGATTCCTTATTACTAGTTGGTGAAATACTTTATCAGCTAGAATAAAACCCAAGGTGATGGTCATTCCATGAAACTCACTTGGGTCATTTTCCTTCTAATATAGTAGAGGAAACACCAAATGATCCCATTATTTGGGATAAAGAAATCGGGAAGCATCCACTCTGGTCAGACCAAGTTGAGAAACCACTGAAAATCATGAAGATAATATATTGAATATGAGAAAACAATTAGCTAAGGTTGAAATAACAGCAATTTTTTGGCCTTTTAAAACCTCTCAATACAACATTATAGAGATGTTAGAACAAGATTGTATTCATTATATCCATCTCAACATATGGAAGATTTTTCATCATCTCAAATAAAAAGTATTAGCATATTCTAATTATCAAATTCGTGTTAGGGTAGTAAAGGGGTTGTAGTGCCAAATTGACTTTCTATCTCTTTAGGTTTCCTGACATCCAAAGATCAAGAAGCAACATGAGGGACTTTCATGTGCATACCTCAATTCATTAATGAGGTTGTGATAATTGATTGCAAAAACCATATATGGTGTTCATATCAGAGAATGGGGTGAATATGGAGCATTGCATTTTAATACACTCCAAAATCAGTAAAACCCATCAAAAGTGGTCTCATTCAATTTTATTTCCCCAATACAGCTACAAAAAACAAATTATGTTCATGATTGAAGTGATTCTCAACAATAACATGCCTCAATCGATTTTCCCCAAATTCATGCACAAAGAGAGAGATCTATTGATATTTTCTGTATCAAGTATCTGAAAATATCAAGTAATCTTCCCACTAAGATGACGTTACCCATTATATTATACAAATGTTTGAAGTAGAAAAAAAGTCTTCTGAAATAGGTGATTTAAGTGGGTATTGGATAATGCACCCAACCAATGTTTGGACTAGAATTTGTAAAATCAGAAGATCAGTTGCACTAATATCAGTAATAGTAGTTTAGGAAACAACCCATCCCACAGGGTTGGGGGATTTTTTAACCTTAACATCAAAGTCAAAAAAAATATATCTCTAAGGGTTGAGGACGAAGAATATGAATAAACCCAACCTGTAGGACTTGGGGAGTTTTCACATCCATAATCCCCTCCTAAGTGGAAGTCATTTTTCTCTCGGTTATGGAAGAAGACACAAAGTGAATTCACAAATGAACTATCCAAGGATTCAATTTAGATTACTTTATGTCAAAAATTTCATGAGGAATCAACAAATATGAGAACAAAGACTCATGGAGGATGAAGAAGAAAGATATATCATAAATATATTGACATAATTCCATCAATGCATTGTGCGTTGGGCAATTTCATTAATACCATCTTAGAGGATCCTACAAAAAATGAGTCTAGTTTGGGGGAGTTAGAGGATAAATTTCTTATTTATAATGTAGTAAAAACCAAATAAAATCGAGGTGTGCATACTTGAAATCAAAGGCTTACCAAAAATCTAGGAATTCCTTAAAATAATCAACATCCACCTCGTTGAAAGGCATATAACAAGGGGATGGTAAAGGTAAGATCATCTCTTACCTTTCCACTGAATATGGTCAATCTCTTTCACATGAAGAAAGATTTTCCTAGCAAGAGAAGGATATGAATGAGTTGATAAGACTCAATGCAGTGTTACTCCAAAGCAGCATTCCTACCAGAAATTCTCTGCAAGCATATCCTTAGCATGAACTTCCAATAGAAGATCCCCAACAAAGAGGGTTTGTTGGAAATACTAATGAGGTTAATGAATTCACTCAATTGGTTACACATCCATAAAAACGTCAAATGTATCCTTATAAGCTTGTCTCTATGGGTTATCCAAGACAAATACCAGTAGTGACATAAGAAATTGTATTTCTAGTCGTTTCACAAGTTCAGGCTCTAGATGCCACACCTGTTTAGGTCCCGGCTCTGCCTGATATTTACCAAATTCAAACGAATAAAATTGTGTCATTAAAAACATGATTGGAATCTATGGAAGGATGGTTTTGGTTGGTAGAAACAAAAAATAATTCTTACCCAGAATGGGTAGATCTGATTCCTCCCTCGCTAAACATTAGGAATACCACATTTCCAATCTTTAATAGTTCTGGAGATCCAGAGCTACACTTGATGCATTTCAGTTCTCACTGTGATCCCATTATGGGGACCCCCCATCAAAAAAGAAATAGTAAAGATCATATGTTTTTATTCAATCACTATATGGGCTGGACTTTGTCTAATATACGTGTTTGCAGTCTCAATTAATTACTGGATGGGAAGAACTAAATTATAAATTCATTTTCCAATTCATCTCAACACTACATAAGACAACAAATTTTGACTTACAAACTGTAAAAAAGGGAGAATGAAAGATTTTATAATTTCATTAATTGATGAAAAGTTCTAATGTATTCCATAAACCTACTAGTTCCTCAAGAAGAGTTGTTAATAATCTATGTGGAAAATATCCATGAAGAGTTACGCACACCACTAATCCATGTGATATAAATAAAAGGGTTTCAAGACCTTGATTTTATCACCCAAAAAGTACATAATTCAATAATGGAAACCAAATCTATGTCTCATGTAATCCCATCATATTTAGGAAGTATAACAGTAAAAGAATATGTTTCTACAGTTACACTCAAGTAAGAACATGTACCGACTTCTACTTCAAATCCCTTATCATACCATAGCACTCCACCTCCCATGTGTCAGCACCAATGACCACCTCATCATGATGATCAAAAATATCAAAGACATAGATAGTCCAAGGATTTTATAAAACAAGGACTATTATTTTTAAAATGACCATTTCCCAAGCTACATAATATCATCTTTGGAAAACAACTTAGTTTAGTTTCCAAGGTTGAAGAAACCTAATAAAGATAGAGATAAAGATTTCCCAAATTATTTATCCTTTCAAAAAATGATAGGCCAACACATCCATAATTGTTTTTTTAAATACCTCTTATAAATGATGGTGGACTTTGAGCAGGTGAAGCTAAAAAATTAACCAGCCCAGGTAGCATGTATTATATCTACTGATCCAAAGGAAGAAAGAGAGTGGTATGAAGTAAAATGATGGTCAAGAAAAGTATCAATTAAACTCATGCCAATCTATGAAAATATTTGAAACTAATAACTGTGCGTCCCACCACTTCTACTGTAACCAATCCATATTTATCAAAAGGTTATTCCTCTAAAGGTCAGTCCTCAAGGAAGTGACTTGTTCTAAAGGATAAAGAGTAGTCAGAAGGAGATGATCTTGTGTTAAATAAAAATTTGTCCTTGAATTTAGCAGATTTCATGACATCTATTTCAAATGCATGGGAACCACCCTACCAAATAGAATAACAAGAATTAACTTATTAGGCAGAATCATTATTATATGAGGAGTTTATCTTATGTTCCATTAACTTTATTCACTTAATGGACCACTATGAAAATGATGATTCTAATTATGAACCTAAATTCCCTGTACATGATTAGGGAACTAGGGGAAAATGGCTTCAAGGTCGAGGATATAGGGGAATGTGTGGGTATTATAGAAGCCACAATTTTAATTACACCCCTAATTGAACCATTTATGCTATTGTAACCCGTGGGAGATCCCTTCAGTGGTCTCAGCAAGAGCAAGGGAATTATACCACACATGATAGGGTCATCCTTAGCACGATCATCTTGGAAGAATGATTAATGGATATACCACCAATTTCTCTGTAAGTGGGAAAACATAGTCAGCCGAATCCACCAAGAGAATAAGTATTTACAGCTTCTTCCCTAACACATAGTCCATCTACATCAAGATAATAAAATTCCAAGGAACCTACAAAACCACATCTTCATGAGGGAAAACATATGCCTTTGGACCAGAAGAATGAAATTTTGAAACAACTAGCCCATGTACTGGACAAGTTACCTTTCTTGGATTCTATGAATTTGTCAAAAGATCTTCAAGAAGCACTTATTGAGGCTTTTTCAAGTCCTCAAGAGTTTGAAATTGAGGTTTCTGCTTCTGAGGTCTACCGTATGGAGAATGATCCTATAGAATTTCATGAAGTTATATATTTCACAAACCAAGATGAGTATGATGTTGTACATCGACATATCAGGCCCTTGTATTTATCTATAAAGTTTAATGATACATAGATCCAATGATACTTTATTCATAATGACTCAGGAGTGAACCTCAATCCAATTCCTACACTTCATCGGTTGGGTCTCACTGAATCTGACTTATCTCCCTCCACTATAATGTTTCAAGGTTATGAAAAGAATGAACAAGAACCTCTAGATGATATTACACTTAGAACACAGTTTGTGGATCTGGTTTCTAATTCATATTTCATGTTTATCTGGTACGACACAACTTTCAACATTCTTCTTAGAAGGTCTTGGCTACATCAACATATGTCTATTCATTCGTCATACCACCAATGTCTCAAGTATTATTTTAATGGTAAAATTGGCACATTACACGGTGACAAGGCCTCATTCAAAACTCGTAAATCTCAGTATATTGTGGAAGTGTTCTATCACATGAGGGAACAAAATCCATGGAAAAAGACATAATAAGAATCAATGCTCTGAATGGTGTGGAATAGATCCCACCTATCTAATTCAAGCATCTTAGTGCAGATTACATGTTTCTTATCAATAAAATTGAAAGGGTATACCCAAATACAAAAACTCATTTAGTGGATTCCATAATTTCATTTTTGGAAATTGAACATGATAGTAGAGAATAATTATTGATTTACCAAAAAATGATGAAATCCTAAATGGAGATGTCTTCATTCCAACTATAAAACTTCATCAAGTATCTCTCTCATCATCCAGGTGAGAATAAGTTGTTGCATTAATAGAGAAAGATAGGTATTCTTATTCCCAACCCATAATTTTCCCTTCAATGCTCCAGGAAGACCCTTCATCATTAGTACAATCAGAAATCATTGCCTCTTCTCGAGGATATCTAAATATCAACTCCTCCCTAATCATTGAAAGTCTTTACTCATCAACTACCCCTTAAATTAGATATAGAAGAAGTGAAATTTGAATAAGAGGAAGAAGTTTAATACCCTATGAATTCCCATCCATCATTTGTGGAAGGTGTCTTCACCACAGTGGATGAGCTCAGAGAAATAAATTTGGGTACAGAGGAAGATCCATGCCCAACTCTAATTAGCACAGTCATGACTTCTGAAGAGAAAGTGGTGTATTATTAATTTCTCAAGGGACTTTGGGATGTGTTTTCATGGATATATATTGAAATTATAGGCCTTCAACCTAACATGTACACCCATAATTTGGGTTTTTTAAAAGATCATTGGGGATTTAAGCAGGCATCAAGAAGAACACACCCAACTCATGCCTCCAAAATTGTGGCTGAAGTCAACATGATTATCAAATACTACTTTATCTGAGATGTGAAATATCCCAAATGGATGGGTAATTTTTTACCAATGAAAAATAAGAATTGAAAAATTAGAGTTTGCATTGATTTCAATTATTTAAACTGGCATTGTCTTAAAGATGACTTTCTCGATTCCAATCACAAAACTTTTGATTGATACAAAAACTGTCTACAAATATCTCACCTTCATGGATGGATACTCTAGGTATAACCAAATATGAATGGCCCTAGAATATTAGGAATCTATATCTTTTATATTCCCTCATGGAATATTTTTCTATCGGATAATTCCCTTTGGCTTGAAAAATGCCAGTGCAACATATCAATATGAAATGCACCACATTTTCAAACCCTTCTCGGAGAAATTCATTGAATGATATGTGGATGATCTAGTGGTTAAGTCTAGATAATGTTATTATCACTTGGATAATCTAGAGACCATATCCAGAAAGATTTATCAACATAGTTTTAATATGAACCCTTTGAAATGTGATTTTGGGGAATGCTCGTGAAAATTTCACGGTTTTGTTATACACCATTGCAGAATTGAAGTCAATCACGAGAAGAATATGGATATACTTTTCATGTAACCTCATTGAAACTTTAAATATTTGAGAGGAATTTAAAGAAACCTATCCTATATCTTTTTATTTTTATCCAATTTGGCAGGAAATTGTTTCCCCTTCACTAAATTGATGAAGAAGGTGGTCACAAATCAATGGACCAAAAACAACCATGAAGCATTTGATACTCTTGAGAAATAACTATTGATCCCACTGGTATTGATGCCAAATATTGAAGGAAAGCCTCTCATTCGTTATTTGATAACCCTAGAGTGGTCACTAGGCACCTTTATTGCACAAAAGAATTATGTTGTGAATGAAAACACCTTTACCATCTCAATCGAACAATTATCGATGTAGAAAATCAATAATCAGATATTGAGAAAGATGTACTAGAATTAGTATTTTCAATTCAGAAATGAAGACACTATCTGAAGAATCATTATGTTCACGTGGCATCTCTTAATAACCCACTCAAATTTATCCTTAGTCATCCTATTCTTATAGGACATCTGGGATGGTGGGCAGTTATTCTCCAATAGTTTGATATATAGTTTGTACCTCAGAAAGTAGTAAAAGGCCAATATTTATCAAACTTCCTTGGTGGGAACCCATTTATAAAATAGACATCATTGAATACAGAATTTCTTGATGAAGAAATATTTTATATTCATGAAATTACCTAAATATTGGAAATGTACTTTGTTGGAGATTCTAGAAGTCCAATAGAGAAGAGAATATAGTACCCTTAACTCAAAAAAGTTGGGTTAGGAATTATGATTATCTACCCAGAGAAGGATGTGATTTCATATTTCTTTATTTTATTAGAAGGTGGTACCAAAAATGAGGTATAATTCAAGCTCTCATTATAGGCATGGAATTAGAACTCCATGTACCAGTTGATTAACTGGATGTGAAAGGTAATTCAGAATTAGTAATCAAACAAATAAATTAGGATTACACCATTAGAAAAGAAGAACTAATTCCCATATGTGATTATGTTAGAGGGTTAATGGTAGAATTTCCCTTAGATCCAACATTTTCTTATGTCCCACAATCACAAAATACCCAGTCTGATGTTTTCAAAAATGTATCCATAACTTTGGGAGATCTAAATCGAGATGAAACAATCATTAACATTTCTCATTGTCAAGTGGTTTCACCTCTTTTTCAAATAAGAATAGAGGAAATCAATAAAATCAGTCATATTTATGATCCATATGGTCATACCATGGGATCGATGATACCCATCATGGAATATCTCCAAAATTGGGTACTTCCACCAGATAGAATTAAAAGAGAAATGATCAAGTGATGAGTAGTTAATTTCACTCTTTATGATTTCCCATATCAAAAAAAGATCCTTTATAGATGAGGTTTTGATGAAATTATTCTTAGATACATTTATGGGGGAAGAATCAAGACTGACATGAAAGAAGTAAATACAAGATCCTATGGTGTCCACCAGTCTAGCCATAGGCTTTCTGATCAAATATGAAGGCTTGTATACTTTTGGTCTTTGATAACAAAAGATTGAACATATTTCACTAATAAATTTCATCCCTTCCAGATTAATTTCAACTTCATTTATCAACCCCCATAGATAGAACATACATCTAAATACTCATGGTCATTTCCTATATGGGGAATGGGTATAGTAGGACTCTATCCTCTAGCTATAGCCAATCATTTCAAGTATATTCTTACTTTTACGAATTCCTTCTTCAAATGGGCTAAGACAATTCCTCTAAAGGAAGTCAGAGCCAAAATCATTATTAGCTATGTCAAAGATTATATCATTACAATATTTAGTGGCATTCATACCATATTGATGGACGAAGACAATAATTTCTATTCTTTTAAGGTATAGAATCTATATAAAGATCACAACATCATTTCCAACCATTCATCTCGCTACCGTGTAGTTTCCAATGGAAAGATAGAGGCTTTCAAAAAGACCCTATCGAATATACTCTAAAATATGTTGGATAGAGATATAAATTATTGTCTTGATAAGCCCTTTACATTTTATGGTCTTATCAAATTACTACTCTTACTACAACACAGCCCAACCCGTATTCTTTGGTATGTGGGATAGAAGTAGTTCTGCCTATTGAAATTCAATTTCATTCACTCCGAGTTTCCATCTGTGACCACTTTTCTACAGATAAATAGTATCATAAGTGATTTGATGAGCCATAATGATTAGAAAAAATAGACTGGATACCATGAATCAGTTGGAATTCTATCATAACATAATAGTATGAGATTTAATAAAGAAATTTCACCACCACTCATTTCTTCAATGATAATTGGTATTAGCCTTGAGGTCTCTGATGATACTATGAAAGAAGCCTCCAAAGATTTATCCTAAGTGGGATGGACCTTATTCCATACATAAGGTACACTCTAATAGAGATTATTCCCTAATCTCAATGGATGGATAACTTATTAAAACTCTAAATAATGTAATATTCTTAAATAAGTTCTTTGTGTAATCACACAGAACCATGTCCTAGTTACATGACATTAAACTGCATAGTAACCATGTCCTAGTTACAATACATTAAACAGAATAGTAACCATTTATTTGTTTAAATACATTAAACTACATAGAAACCATAGCATCCATTTTGTACATCATTAAAATGAGTAGCATCTTTGTCCTTGTCGCATGATGTTAAACTACAGGACATCATCTTTCCTCTCTATATGACATTAAACTATATGATTAATGTCTCCTTTATTTAAAATTAAGAAATCCCCCAAGTTACCACAAATTTTCATTCCTTATGGTTCATTAAAAAAATAGTAGCTTCCATACACAAGCATTACTCACATCATTGTTACTCCCTAGTGGCACATGATCCTCATTTCTCTCTATGTTTGAATCTGATCTTCATAGGGACCCCTTTTCAAGAACAACATGTGGAATGATTCTTTCCCCTATCAAGGTATGTAGTGACACCTGAGTCTTATCCCCTGGTCTAGCCACAATGTTTATTTTACATCAGGTGACTTAATTCCTCACCGTAAGATGTTAAACTACACGGTTATTCTAGGACTATGTATGACTAGAATAGCATTCCAATGAGATATGAATAGATGCCAAGAACTCCATTTTTGGGCCAAACAAAGATAAATAAATTCCCCCAGTCCTTGTGTTTATGAGTCAGATCTACACATGGATTACCATCTTTAAGAACAATATTTGGATTGATTATCATTCCAATGAGATACGTAGTGAAAGCAAGATCTCTAATCTAGGGTTTATCTATAACTAAAGAAACCCCATCATTCCCTGTGTATATGAATCAAGACTACATAAAAAATGTCTCAAGAACTTCATGTGACTTGTTTCATTCTCCAAAAAGATACGTAGTGATGCCTAGGTTTTAACCTAGTACCATCTGCAATATCTATATCTTTTCACGTTCATTCATATTTTTCCATACCATAAGATGTTAAATTACATGGTAATTCAATAACTACATGTGACTTGATTCTCATTCTATTCAAATATATAGTGAAAATTAAGACATAGATCCTAGTCCCAGCCACGGGATAGAAGAAAATTCCACTTCTCCCATATATAGTATAAAATTTATGCATGAGCCCTTATTTTGAGTCCTTTCATTAAAGAATCCATTAAGGAAAAAAAGATATCTCCATTATAGATATGAGTTATTTCTATGTAAGGGACTCCAAAATCATGGGAAATATTTATCCAAATATTTATCTTACTCATTGGACATTACCCCTTTCGCATTTCATACTCCTAATCATTAATACGTTCATATCTTCGTAATATTTCATTGATTTCTTATGATGGAATATATAATACCTGAGAGCACTTTTTCCTAACTATGTCGTAGATGCCCCTAGGTGTACTTTCATAGATCACCCATAAAACAACCCTATCAGCCAAAAGATTCCACTGTTTGGCTATTTATCATATTCTGTAGATGGCCCTATATAATACAACCCCTATAATGGGTTTTCCAAAAAAATGGTTTCATAATTCTTGGGAGAATCCTCTTATTTACCCTTAAATATATGATGATGATATGCATGAACCCATATTTTAAAGCATTCATCTATTTCATATTTTTCCCATATCCTTCCTCCCAACCTGAAAGTTTCCAAGACCATGGATTATGCTTTTCCCCTTCACTTTTTCAAATCATATTTAAATAAACATTGATCATTGACCACATGTCATCCATTTTCTCCAAAATATTTTGGTCCTAGTTGAATGACCTAAAAAAACTACAGACACCATATTTTGTACATTCGGATCAATCCTTTGTAGAAATTCTATTTCTCTATTTCATTGGAAGTCATTACTGAGATTACTCTTCCTGTATTCATGTACATTTCAACATAAAAAACTCCATGCTTTGGAAAATCTGAATCTCTATAAAATTTCATCATCTTTTAGCAATACCATGTTTGATACCTAAGAGACTGTTTTCTTGACTATGCAGTATGTTCCCCTAGGTTGTCCTGCAAAAGTCACCCACATAATGGGACTGACCGCCAAAACATAACATTGTTTGGATATGTAGCACATGCCCTAGTTATCCCTACATAATAAATCCCCCAAAATAGGTTCATCAAATAAAGAAAACTTTATTCTTGGAAAATACTTCCTCTAATTCCTTTATCCCTTTCCCCATTTCATTCTCTAGATATGGAAATTCCCAAATAATTGTTTGAAATTATTCCATTCCATACCTAAATATCATTTCCTGTTTCCAAACAAATTACCATGAAATTCGAGATTTATAAACATTTGGTAAAAGCTAAAGACCTTAAATTAAACCTCTATAATGTCCTTTCATCATGACTTTAAACAACACAAAATAATATCAAAAATCTATTTTTTGACCAAATGTTACCTCCTTTGCATACCAAATTTTTTTAGGAGTGGTTTTCCATTCATGGACTATGTTAGAAAAGATTTCCTCTTTCATTCTAAGATATATTTTCTTTGAAAATCCACCCATTTTGGTCTTGAGACATCCAACTCTTGAATCCCTTTTTTATTATAAATAAATTTTAGAATTATTGAGAGCTCCTTTTACCTGACTCTGTTGTATGTTCCCCAGTTGGCCTTGTAAAAAATATGCCTACATAATTGGAATGTCAACCTAAGGATAACACTATTGACTATGTAGCACATTCCCTAGTTGGATCTGCACAATACAGTTCCCATAACAATTTTTTCAAGAAGTCATAACTTCGTTCATGAGAAAGACCCCCCTTTATTACTATATTTCATGTTTTATATTTGATGATCATAAACAAAACCATGACTCAAGATTTCTTTTGGAAGTATATAAATAATATTATGACCTCCCACAACCATCAAGCCTTGTTTGGGTTATAATCTCAAAATTCATGGACAAAGCTATTCGACCATAAACATTAGCCTTATTAGTCTGACATACATGAATTTCAAATACTAATAAAAAGAGACAAAGTACTTACCAGATTAAAACCCCACAAAGGGAACTCTTGAAAAAAGTCAAATCATAGTTTTATAGATCTACACTTTATATGGTTTAGGAAATATATGAGTGATAAAAAATTAGAAGGAAAAAATTGTTTGGCTGAAAACCCAAGAGGGAAATCCAAAGAAAAAGCCAAATCTCACCTACCAAGCCCCCTTTATATTGGGGTATGACACAAAAGATTCATATTTTATAGGGTTTTTTTATACGACCCCAATAATAGTTAAACTATGATCACTAGGCCCCTTGTCTTAGGTAAAATTTAAAGTGCCTCCATCACAGTTACTGTAATTATCATTATCTGACATAAAGATGCAATGTTATGAAAATCAAATTTGATATTGCAATTACAGAAATAAAATATGGATAAACATATATATTATTAGAAACAAAATTATTTTCCTTTATAAGAAAATGTCTCTATAGAAACATCTACAAACTTGAGTCTCTCTATCACATGTTATAAATGGTCCTCAATATAATTCTTCATTTGTTGAATGGTCTCTTTGGCCCTGTTAGCTGCCTATTGAAGTTCCATCATCCCACCAGTCTCTGTCTCCTCACCCTAAAAAAGTGCTTCCTTATCATCTACAATGAACATTGCCCCTTATTTTTTGCCTTCTTCTTCTAAGTAGTGAAGTTGTTTAATTTCTCTTTGAATGGAATCTAACTCTTTCTGAAGATTCTATATTTGAATAGTATCCTCTGTAATCTTTTGTTTGATTGCTGCTAGTTTTTCACTTTGAATGTCCTCAATTTGAGATACTTACTTGTAATTCATTAATATTAGCATGAAATTCTTATTCTATCAGATCCTATCAAAATTTATACTCTTTCTATTGTGTTTGAATAGTATCCTTCAACACTGTATGGATTTCTTGGTGATCAAAACTTCTGAATCCAAATATGATGAACAGACCTGAGAGTCATGGTATTTTCAAAGGAAGTTTCTCAAGGGGTGTCTTAGATATAAGATTCCATATATCATTCCAATCATTGATACATGTGATGCGGAGAGCATTCTGCAAGTCTGGATCAGAATCAGAATCACCATCACTAGGTTAGAAGTACTTCGTGATTAATGAACTTAAAGAAGTTTCAGGTTCTACTTCTTCCCTAACAGGGGCTACCTTGCTTCCTGATGATGGTTATGTTGATGACGAGGTTTCACCCGTAGTTCTAGCCATATAAGTTGATAATACTACATGATAAATCAAAAAATCATGATTAGATTCAAAAGTAATGGAAAGAATGGGACATAATTACAGTCGTTGGTAACTTTTTACCAATCAGTAAGTCAGCAGCCTGAGATTATTTTTCACCAACATTCCAAGCCTTAGTATTTTTGGTTGAAACCCCTTGGTGGAGGATTCTTTCTGGATCATGTTCAATGTTTTCTTGATGAACATCGAGAATATTTTTTGTTTCAAGGTTCACTTAATCCATCACTCCCCTAGCAGTGGGATTAATAGTAATGTCAATGTCTCCTCCAATAACTCTTATTATAGAAACATAAGTAGATGGAACTAAACATTCCAACCAATTATGGTTTGAAAATCAGGTATAAGAATATTAATTATATGGAAAATAAAAATGCACATCTATTTGGTTATATATAAGGATCTTTAAATTCTTCTAAAGTATTAGGAATATTAACATGTTCTAATACTTCTTCAAAAGACATGCCAAGACTCATCATAACATCCAATGACCTACCAAGACTCTTATTATTATCACATATGGGAGTTATTGGAGTGGTTGGTTCACGACCCTCCTTCGATAACTTTAGACCCCGAAAAGCCTCTTTACTGATAATCACAGGGTCAACATCAGTCGTCGAAGGATTTTCTAGTGCATGTAAAAAACATGAAATAATATAGAAATGGAAGTAAGTTGTTAATAAACATAACTTCTCATGAGGAACATCTGATTTACCATAGGTATTATCTCTCATAGCAGTAGGGATAGAATAAATTTTCAGAATAGATGTTAATTTATCCAGCTCGGATGCCTATTTAGTTAAAAGAGCCTATTTAATAGAAGTAATCTACACTTGATCAGAAGTTCCCTCTGCAGCTCCCCATGGAATATTAGTAATTTCCCTAATAGATAAAACATAATAAGTTCCAACACTTCAAATAAGTTTAATCATTTTCTACAGATAAGGCTGAAATTAATTTTGTCAGGAATTCTTACCACAGCTATGAAAACGTTTAACCATATTTTTATTTCTTTGGTGTGTTTTCATATTTTCTTTCTTCTTAAGAGGAATAAAATCATAATCTTAAAAAATTGGTATTAGAGACTGAAATCCTCCACCTATCTCATCCTCTGTGTCTTGTCTTCTTAGATATATGTCATTGGATTCATGAAGTGATTCAATAGTCCTCAGTTCGGTACCGCCAAGACTATACCGTGGTTATGGAAGTTCAATCGATTTTTCCTTATCCATCTAAAATTTAAGATGGTATTTACCCTATGAAATTATTATTTGGATAAATTAAAAAAGAAAAGAATAAAATAATATAAGAGGAAAGAAACTTACATATTTAGGATTGACAAAATCACAACATCCATCATCAAGAGAAGGACCGATTCCTTTGGCGACACCACTATCTATCATTTCATGTCTTCGTTTTGTGGGGGGTATTGAATTTTTAGTTTCATATATGGGAATATATAACTCTAGGGTTTAAATTATTACTCCATCAGGATTGTTATAAAAAATAATATAATATGAGGCTCAAATGTCTCCTATTTCTAGAATACGCAGCCCCTCACATAAAAGCACCCACATGGTTTCAAAATCACAATAAAAACTCTACAAAGTTGGTACTAACCTGGGTCATACATATTTGGAATACATCCCAGCTCCCTATGAAGATGATCTGGCAGTCATAGAGCTGAAAAGATTCCCAATTCCTGCCATCATAGATGATGGACGAGAAAATGGAACATGATGCTCTTATGAACAATGACGTCTATACCTCCAAGGTGCGACTTCAGCTGAGGTTTTTCGTGTATGCTACTTTAATCTAGTGGGTGGATTTTATATTGTATGAGGTCACTTTGGTGAGCCTGGATCCTCATCATCCTTACTCTCTGACTCTGATGAATCAGCCTCTGATAACGAGGAAACACCTTTCAAATGAGAGGGTTCCTTTCTGGTCCCTCTCTTAACCCCGACCAGAGGGACATCATTATTTATCACCCCTTCAGTGTATTATACAACCCAATTCTCAACATACCAGATAGTCAAACTTCACTATTCATTTGTAGAAGGTAAATTAAACACTACCCCATTCTTCTCCACAATTGTTAGAAACCATAGTTGTTGTGCCACCATCAGATGTTGCTCTAATCTGACATGCACTAGAGGAGATATAGTAATATTTTGAAGAAATTTTAATTTACATGTGAATATATAAGTAGAATAGTCATAAAATATGATTTCTCATTCAATAATGGTGGCCAATACACCATCTCTACAAGCCAGCATATACGCCTTCAACTCTAAATTGGTTTTCCCATCATCAAAAAATCACCCCGTAGGTGGATTTCCATTAGGAATGAAATAGAAGTCCTTGAACATACTCATCATTATATTAATGTCTTAAGGTTTCACATATGAAGGAAAAATACCAAATAATGAACAGATGGTCCGAACGAACTTCTGAGGATTTGGATCCCACTCTTCACAACATAGGTTTTGAAATGAGTTGTGATCCATCCCTATAAAACATTGAAGATTCTTGATATTTTTAAAGGATAATTACCTTTATGGATATTAAATAAGATCATATGGATGTTATCAATAATAGGGGTAGCCAACCCCACCATCTTCCTCTCTACCAGCCTGTCCAATATAAAAGAGGTTCCATGCCTTACACAACCCATGGAATATCAAATTGGAAATAAATATAAACTAATAAGTATGGCTAGAAAACCCACAAGATGCATATTCATGGGAATTTCAGAGTTGAATTCATATCACCATTTTTTAAACTCTCTTTTCTTTAATGTTGTCCAGAATGTGTTTAGCACAGCTCTCTTTTCCAGCTTCGGATTACTTGTTGGACATGTGTCGGTGGAAACGTTCTTCTTCTTCTTCATTAGGAATATTTACATCCACTCCACTTGATAAATATCACTTCATTTTTGGGATTTTGTGTTTGCATTCTTGATTTTGTAAAATATATTCAATAACACACATACCAAGGTTAATATCTTTTCTAAATCATTCCATGTTATCTTTGAAGGAATATATTCATCATAAATATCTCCAAGTATCAATGCTCTGGACATCTTATAGACATCCCAAAAACTGATTCCTACTTATCCTTTTGTCAAATGGAAGGAATTTTTATCTGGAATCCATTGAATTAGTAGCTCTAAAAAAATCATCATTCCTATATACATAGGTTTTCCTGACCCATACATCCTCATAAACTCCAATGCTTCTTATATCATATGTAAACTATGAACATGTTTTGTGCACCCATTATTCCCATATCCATGTGATTTTAACACCCACCCCTAGTAGAATGTCCCATCCATTCTTCCATCCCTTCAATTTTTCTTTCTGAGAATATGAAAAAATGGTTGAATAACAGAGTGGTTGTAGATTAGGTGTGGGATGTGATGTATGAAATAGGCCTTAGCTTCCGTCCCAGCATTGATATATTTTTTCATGATAGAAACATTGGTAGATGAGAAATTGGATTGGTCTTGAAACCAAGAAACTGGAACATATTTCTTTGGGTTCAGTATGTGGGCATCCTATAGATAACCATAACATTAAAGTGTTAGATAAATACTCCTTGGAAAATTATAGTGATACTTCTTTATATACTTTTCTAGACTAGGAAGGGTAGTTTCTAAGACATCATAGTAATCATGCCTGATGACTTTTATCATATCGTCAATTCTCTTTCTAGACAATTCATCAGAAGTTCCAATTATCTTAGAAACCATGAATGTAGAGACCCGAAGCTTGACGTAGATGAACATTACATTACTTTCGCGGAATACTTAGTACATAAAAAAACGCACACACAAGGATCGTAATAGTTTAGTGTCTTTGGAAACTCGGAATAAAATCTTCTAATCGTGGTGAAATATCTTCAACATCTCCCATAAAGATCTTCCTTTTTTTACCTAAAACCTTTCTTTATATCCTAGGGAAAAGAAAACATAAAAGGGTGAGCTCAAATGCTCAGTAAGGGTAAACAAAAGAAATTTCAATCACATCGTATTCATAAGAACATAACATTTTGGAAATCATAACCTGAAAAGAGAGCATAATTTCATAACATGGGATAAATCATGGTATTGAAATGTAATCACAATAATCATAACTTAAAACATGAAACTTTGTGGCATCCACACATAATCATAGAGAATCATTTATTGTTAGTCAAGACTCATTGCCAAGACTATATTAGTGGACAAAGTCCCTTTCTGAATCGAGTAACCCTCGTTTCAGTCCTGTTTCACTGAACCGGTATAACCTACCATTCCATCCATGTCTATCTCATGAGATATAAAATCTTTACCCAATGCATTGGAGGGAGATATAGGTCCCACCCATCTTATAATGATACCATTCTTATGTGTGCCACAAAATCATAAACCATACGTCATTGCATAACCCATGTAATACAAATGGGAATCTTAAACATCATGACATCATAAAACAATTCATACAAGATAAAGGAATTCATAATAATAATTACATCACAACATGATCAAATCAATGTAATAATAGGGATAAAAACAGAACCCTTTATTAACTTAGATGGAAAATAATTTTGATAAAACACTTGAACTCCATTCTAGAGGAAAATATCCTTTCTTCTTCAAAAACATTTTTCCTTTCATAACATGTCATACGGCTTTAAAATAAAAGAAGTTGATTAAAAATAAACTTGAAAACTTGTAAAGGAATCTTCTTGGAAATAATGTTTTAAAAATCCATTCATGCCGTATAAGTTAAAAAAACATTCTTCGTACTTTTGTCGGAAAAGTCAAAAAGTACCTCGTTCAAAAAAACGACAAAAGATTCCTTTCATATCTTTTACTAAAAACTCAACTAAGGGTAAAATTGGATTTAAACAGTTGTAGATGGATGGAAACAATATTAAATATTGAGGAAAAATGTATTTGGATGATAAAATACACCCCAGTAAATACCAAAGTATAAACTATCTCGGATAAAAATGAGATTGTGACATTTCCCTTACCTTAGGTCCGACTTGCTTTGTAAGTGTCCGAACCTCTTGTATAATGATTTAAATCATTTTATTGACTTATTAAAGAATCATATTCGTTGTTATTATATCATATATGGTCCACTTATGACTTTATATTACCCGTTCTTTTGTAAATTCATGTTAAAGTAGCGTTTTGGGTAGAATCGTCTCATTTGTCGTTCGTGTTTTTAACTTGTAATTATTCATATGATTACATATATCATGATTACTTAATTACATAATATAAAACATGATTTATATATAATATATATTCAGAATATACATATATAATAAATCAGTAAATGGAAAGAAATACACCGTTCATGGAGACGGTAGTCCGTACATACGCATGAACGCTGTTTTCGTTTCCTTATTGAATTGAATGGAATTAAGTAGATGACATACATATAAATATAAATAATTCCAGTATCATTATAAGGTAATGTATTTCATTAGTACTTATTATATATACTTTATAATCATTCATGAATGGTTAATCATTGAGAATGAATCTCATCGCGTCGTGGAGACGGTAGTCCGTACGTACGCACGAGCGATGATATCGTTCCCATGGTCGTGGAATTGTGTTGAAGTGTATGTATACTATTTCAGTATCAATATCACTTTATAATAATCATATATAGTTACTAATTAAACCATTATACCCATCCAATTAAGGTGGTGACGGAAAATATATTACACCACGGCGTGGAGACGGTATTCCGTAGGTACGCACACGCGGTGATTTCATTTTTCCGTAGGATGGATAGAAGGTGAATTAGAGTTGTTTAATATTTATAATAACATATCAGTATGTAAGTAATACTGATTTTATTACTTTATCATGAAACAACTAAAGAAGAAGAAGTTGAAGAAGAAAGAAATTGAAAAGATCGGTAATGAATATTACCTCTTCTTTGGAACGCCTCTTTGAATCCTCCACTTAGGGAACTAAGATTGGTCTTTGAAGAAGACCAGGACCTATAGGATTATTCTAGGGAAGTGGAGAAGGGATTTTGGCAGGGGTTGGACGAGCTTGAGTGCTCAAATTGGTGTGAGGAGGAGGGGGAGGAGGTACCCTTTTATAAGGGAGGAAAGGGGCACCTTAGGAATATCTCAAAATATTATTTTATATTAAAGTCAAAATCGGTTTATAATGGTTCCAAAGGGTCTTATTTCGAAGCTAAAGTGGGTATGGGTCGAAATCCTATCATACAATAGGATTTATACAAGTTTAGGGTATTATTGTAACCTTATCAATTAGATTTAACTCTAAGTTAAATAATTTAACTTTTACCGTGTCTTTTTGTTTTCTTTCACTATATGGTTAATACACTTACTATAACATGAAAAACGAACCCCAAATTGTTTATCATTAATATATATATCCTTATCTAAGTCATTTGGCCGAACCATAGATTTTTAGGAATAAAATAACAATTAATAATATAATATTTGATTTAAAAACTATTTTGTGTCAATTTTGACACTATTTGATATATGATTTTTGTGAAAGTCATAACAGAATTATATGTTCGAACCAAGTTGATTAAATCAACACTAATATATCATAGTAACCTAGAAAATTAGTGTAATTCATAAAAAGTCTCAAATTACATTCATTTGAGCATTTATAACATCAATTATGTTAATATTTCCTTAAAAGGGTAATTACTGCATCATCGTTGTGTCATAAATAAATTAATTTATTTAAAGTCTAAAAATTATAAATAAAATATCATTATGTAGGAAATATTTTTAGCTTCCTAATGAATATTTATAGTCGAATTTATCTTATGTATAACCCCATATTAAAAATGTTTTAGTTATTAAACTTTGATTTTAACTATTTTAACTATTCATTAAATAAAATAATATTAAATGTCATAATCTAATCCAAGTGGACCTAAATGGTCATATTATATTCATAAGGTTGTTTTTGGTCGAATTAAACTTATCCAATAGAATTAGGACATGTGTTAGGGTAATAGTAATATCATATTTACCCTTAGTTACCCTATTTACTATTAACCGAGGTAAAAAAAAGTAAAAAGTTACTATTCACCAAAAATTATTTTCATCTCATTGAACCACATTTTACTTACTGACATCAATCGTGTCTCTCGGATTTTTGAAATTTCATTCACAGAAGTGGTAAAATTATGTTTTATGAAAAATTCTGTTTTTTAACTACCACTTAGTAGTTTCACTATTCATCAAAAATTGAAGTTTTTCAGAAAAATGCCAAAATTTCATCCTAAGATATATTTCATATTCCGAATTCAAAAATGAAGTCTATTTTACCAAATTCATAACATAGAAATTGCATTAATTAATTTTATAATTAAATCCCACTGTTAAAACAAATAGCGTGTTTTTATGAAACAATATCTATCAAAAGATTGACACTTGATTATGTCTTGTTTAAATGTGAAATTACATCCAATGACCAACATTGTATTAAATTGTAAAAATATAATATAAATATACTTTAAAACCACTGAAATTAATGATTTATCACTATTAATTATTTCGATTAAAAAAGTAGTTTTTAATTTTATTTAGTAATTTTCACTATTCATCAGAATATGAAAGTTGTCCGAAAAGTACCAAAATTTCACTTTAGGCTAAATTCGATACTCCGAATCCAAAAATGAAGTCCATTTTGAGAGCTAAAATTTCTAAAATTTAAAAAGTGGTTATTACTATTCATAACGGCTAGTTTTAATAATATTTTAATAGCATAACGTTGTTTCGTGAAACTCAGTATTGCGTACTACACACGCTATCGAGGAAGTTTGAGATTGCGTGTAATGCAAGGCAAGTCAAGGATGCGTGTTGTGCAAGCTCCTTTTGGTGTAGCGTACAACACAAGACATTAGTGAAATTAAAAAGAATATTTTTCATAAAATCTTGGACTGTTACATTCTACCCCCCTTAAAATGAATTTCGCCCTCGAAATTCGTCGGTGTTATAAATGGTTTACTATTCGAAAGTTTCTTTAATAGAAACCCACATCGTAAAAAGGAATACCAAAACCAATATTTAAAAACAAAAGTATGAAACATAACGGTTACCCAAATAAACTAATCACTGGGTTTCCACATAGGTGAAAATATGGATATGGAAGAAAAATCTAACCATCATGTTCTGATGGAGAGTGGTAGAGAACATGGCTATGGAAAAGCCACCAATCACAAATCCATAAATTTGTGACGATATAAGGTACCATCTGATTCATCAGGTATAAGATCAATAGGACAACATTTTTGGTTTTCAAGATCATTCCCCTAAAGTTAAAGAATTTGAATTAGAATAAATACTTACTTTATTTTGGTACAATCTCACTATTGTTCGTGCCTTTAACAATTTCCACTTCATCTCTTAAATAAATGAAGTTGAATTTGTTATTCGTGAAGTGTTAGCAGATCATGTGATAGAATGACGGGTCATTCCATCGGTCTCAAACAAAAGGTTAGCAAAAATTATATACATAAGTCGATCTATAGTGAGATTAATCACATATGGTTCCAAAAATGGACTTATACTTCATATATCATACTGCTTAATATAATAAAACTAGTTTCTACTAAACAGGGACTTCCTGTAGGCCAGTGGTAGGCGATAAAGGCCAGTCGCACTTCGGTTGTGGGTTCGATTCCAACAGCCTTGTCCGAAGCGATGGGATGTCGCCCGTCCTGCAGGTTGTCCTTTTTCTACTATAACATCCCATAAATAATATCGAAAAAAAACTACTATCCTTAAACAATACTCACTTATGTCCAACATAATCCATTTCAATATTTAGGCTTATCCATAATACTGCAGTCCACTCTCATAACATAGTGAAAACGATTACCAGAGATTTAATACCATCGTTGATCCCCATATATCATAAGATATGTTTTGTTGGTCACATTCCAAACATTCAAAGTCCTTAATCATGTATTCTTTTGAATACCCATTGAACCATAGTGAAAACTTGAATGCAGTTAAAAGTTAACACTTTTCACATACCAAAATCCTCAAAATTCTATATACTCAAACCATGATATCACTTAGTCCTTATATCAATCATGAGCTCATTAATACTGTCAAACATTTCATTTTCTCCTTATCCCTTCATTATGCGCATATCATATACATTCCAAAAATATCTGAATAACCTTTCATTGACACTTGTACCATTAATCATACACTTTCAAAACTCAAGGAAGGACAACAGTGTAACAATCCTTAGATGTCTCTTTATTCCATAGTACCATGAGATTACTTATACCACATTACACATGATAAACATGTCATCATTCCAATACATTCTTAAACCATTGACCGAGCTTCAACAATTCTTTTATCTCACATATCATTTGTAGTCTCTTCATCATCATCAACATAAATACTTCCCATACGACCATACTGATTATCTTCATGAGACTTTCCCTTAGGGCATTGGTTTGCATAATGCCCGTACATTCCACATTTAAAACATTTAACCATTGTTGATGTCGTAGCAATACCATTATCCTCATCCATGGTGTTAACTGAACCTTTTCCTTTGCACTTACTTGCTTTGTGTCCTTCTTTTCCACACCTAAATCATCTTCCAGTTCCTTTGAAACATTCTCCTTGATGCCTCTTCCCACATGATTTACATAGGGGAAATTGAACTTTCTTTCCTCTATGATCATCATGAAACTCCATCTTTCTCTTATTAGCCGAGTCAGGAAACTTACCAAATTTTACTTTATTGATCATATTATGAGATTTCTAATTCGGCATAATAATGATGTTTGGACTTCCAAATCCCATTTCATTTGGTTGCTCATGAAGAATATCATTCCATTGTCCATCATATCCTCCATTATCATGAATCATCTTGTTTCCAGCCATTTTCTAAAACCCAAAAAGAATAGTGTGAGAGGAAAAAATCATGCTAGGGAAAACAACATAATAAAGGGGGAGTACCTTCAATATCTAACATCTTAGGTTTAATTCTATGATCATTAGCGTAATTCTAGTACTATAACCTATACGTATACTTAACCTTAGGGACATCCCTAGACATACCTTAAAAATATCTCTAGGGATCTCACTAACGTTTTCGCATCCTAGTTTCCAAAGGTTGACTAAACCTTTCCTCTGATACCAACTGTAGAGACCCGAAGCTTGACGTACATGAACATTACCTTACTTTCGCGGAATACTTAGTACATAAAAAAAACACACACACAAGGATCGTAATAGTTTAGTGTCTTTGGAAACTCGGAATAAAATATTCTAATTGTGGTGAAAGATCTTCAACATCTCCCATAAAGATCTTTCTTTTTTTACCTAAAACCTTTCTTTATATCCTGGGGAAAAGAAAACATAAAAGGGTGAGCTCAAATGCTCAGTAAGGGTAAAAAAAAGAAATATCAATCACATCGTATTCATAAGAACATAACATTTTGGAAATCATAACCTGAAAAGAGAGCATAATTTCATAACATGGGATAAATCATGGTAGTGAAATGTAATCACAATAATCATAACTTAAAACATGAAACATTGTGGCATCCACACATAATCATAGAGAATCATTTCTTGTTAGTCAAGACTCATTGCCAAGACTATCGTAGTGGACAAAGTCCCTTTCTGAATCGAGTAACCCTCGTTTCAGTCATGTTTCACTGAACCGGTATAACCTACCATTCCAGCCATGTCTATCTCATGAGATATAAAATCTTTACCCAATGCATTGGAGGGAGATATAGGTCCCACCCATCTTATAATGATACCATTCTTATGTGTGCCACAAAATCATAAACCATACATCATTGCATAACCCATGTAATACAAATGGGAATATTAAACATCATGACATCATAAAAAAATTCATACAAGATAAAGGAATTAAAAAAAATAATTCCATCACAACATGATCAAATCAATGTAATAATAGGGATAAAACAGAACCCTTTATTAACTTAGATGGAAAATGATTTTGATAAAACACTTTAACTCCATTCTTGAGGAAAATATCCTTTCTTCTTCAAAAACATTTTTCCTTTCATAACATGTCATACGACTTTAAAATAAAAGAAGTTGATTAAAAATAAATTTGAAAACTTGTAAAGGAAGCTTCTTGGAAATAATGTTTTAAAAATCCATTCATGTTGTATAAGTTAAAAAAAACATTCTTCGTACTTTTTTTGGAAAAGTCAAAAAGTACCTCGTTCGAAAAAACGACAAAAGATTCCTTTCATATCTTTTACTAAAAACTCAACTAAGGGTAAAATTGGATTTAAACAGTTGTAGGTGGATGGAAACAATATTACATATTGAGGAAACATGGATTTGGATGATAAAATACACCCCAGTAAATACCAAAGTATAAACAATTTCGGATAAAAATGAGATTGTGACATTTCCCTTACCTTAGGTTCGACTTGCTTTGTAAGTGTCCGAACCTCCTGTATAATGATTTAAATCATGTTATTGACTTATTCCAGAATCATATTCATTGTTATTATATCATATATGGCCCACTTATGACTTTATATTACCCGTTCATTTGTAAATTCATGTTAAAGTAGCGTTTTGGGTAGAATCGTCTCATTTGTCGTTCGTGTTTTTAACTTGTAATTATTCATATGATTACTTATATCATGATTACTTAATTCCAGAATATAAAAAATGATTTATATATAATATATATTCAGAATATACATATATAATAAATCAGTAAATGGAAAGAAATACACCGTTCATGGAGACGGTAGTCCGTACGTACGCATGAACGCTGTTTTCGTTTCCTTATTGAATTGAATGGAATTAAGTAAATGACATACATATAAATATAAATAATTCCAGTATCATTATAAGGTCATATATTTCATTATTACTTATTATATATACTTTATAATCATTCATGAATGGTTAATCATTGAGAATGAATCTCATCGCGTCGTGGAGACGGTAGTCCGTACGTACGCACGAGCAATGATATCATTCCCATGGTCGTGGAATTGTGTTGAAGTGTATGTATACTATTTCAGTATCAATATCACTTTATAATAATCATATATAGTTACTCATTAAACCATTATACCCATCCAATTAAGGTGGTGACGGAAAATATATTACACCACGGCGTGGAGATGGTATTTCGTACGTACGCACGCGCAGTGATTTCATTTTTCCGTAGGATGGATAGAAGGTGAATTAGAGTTGTTTCATATTTATAATAACATATCAGTATGTAAGTAATACTGATGTTATTACTTTATCATGAAACAACTAAAGAAGAAGAAGTTGAAGAAGAAAGAAATTGAAAAGATCGGTAATGAATATTACCTCTTCTTTGGAAAGCCTCTTTGAATCCTCCACTTAGGGAACTAATATTGGTCTTTGAAGAAGACCAGGACCTCTAAGATTATTCTAGGGAAGTGGAGAAGGGATTTTGGCAGGGTTTGGACGAGCTTGAGTGCTCAAATTGGTGTGAGGAGGAGGGGGAGGAGGTACCCTTTTATAAGGGAGGAGAGGGGCACCTTAGAAATATCTCAAAATATTATTTTATATTAAAGTCAAAATTGGTTTATAATGGTTCTAAAGGGTCTTATTTCGAAGCTAAAGTGGGTATGGGTCGAAATCCTATCATCCAATAGGATTTAGACAAGTTTAGGGTATTATTTTAACCTTATCAATTAGATTTAACTCTAAGTTAAATAATTTAACTTTTACCGTGTCTTTTTGTTTTCTTTCACTATATGGTTAATAAACTTACTATAACATGACAAACGAACCCCAAATTGTTTATTATTAATATATATATCCTTATCTATGTCATTTTGCCGAACCATAGATTTTTAGGAATAAAATAACAATTAATAATATAATATTTGATTTAAAAACTATTTTGTGTCAATTTTGACACTATTTGATATATGATTTTTGTGAAAGTAATAACAGAATTATATGTTAGAACCAAGTTGATTAAATCAACACTAATATATCATAGTAACCAAGAAAATTAGTTTAATTCATAAAAAGTCTCAAATTTCATTCATTTGAGCATTTATAACATCAATTATGTTAATATTTCCTTAAAAGGGTAATTACTGCATCATCGTTTTGTCATAAATAAATTAATTTATTTAAAGTCTAAAAATTATAAATAAAATATCATTATGTAGGAAATCTTTTTAGCTTTCTAATGAATATTTATAGTCTAATTTATCTTATGTATAACCCCATATTAAAAATGTTTTAGTTATTAAACATTGATTTTAACTATTTTAACTATTCATTAAATAAAATAATATTAAATGTCATAATCTAATCCAAGTGGACCTAAATGGTCATATTATATTCATAAGGTTGTTTTTGGTCGAATTAAACTTATCCAATAGAATTAGGACATGTTTTAGGGTAATAGTAATATCATATTTACCCTTAGTTACCCTATTTACTATTAACCGAGGTAAAAAAAAGTAAAAAGTTACTATTCACCAAAAATTATTTTCATCTCATTGAACCACATTTTACTTACTGACATCAATCGTGTCTCTCGGATTTTTGAAATTCCATTCACAGAAGTGGTAAAATTATGTTTTATGAAAAATTCTGTTTTTTAACTACCACTTAGTAGTTTCACTATTCATCAAAAATTGAAGTTTTTCAGAAAAATGCCAAAATTTCATCCTAAGATATATTTCATATTCCGAATTCAAAAATGAAGTCTATTTTACCAAATTCATAACATAGAAAATGAAGTCCATTTTGAGAGCTAAATTCGATACTCCGAATCCAAAAATGAAGTCCATTTTGAGTGCTAAAATTTCTAAAATTTAAAAAGTGGTTATTACTATTCATAACGGCTATTTTTAATAATATTTTAATAGCATAACGTTGTTTCGTGAAACTCAGTATTGCGTACTAAACACGCTATCGAGGATGGTTGCGATTGCGTGTAATGCAAGGCAAGTCAAGGTTGCGTGTTGTGCAAACTCCTTTTGGTGTAGCGTACAACACAAGACATTAGTGAAATTAAAAAGAATATTTTTCATAAAATCTTGGGCTGTTACAATGAACCTGCAAAAGAGATAAAACATAATTTCAAAGTAGGATCATTTTGGAAAATTTTCAAAAAAAAATTAAGAAAATTTGATAGAGGCATTGTGTCGTGCTAGTGGAATTGTGGTGCGCAAGTGTGTCACCCCACATTCGGCGTGCAACTAAAAAATGTACAGAAGTAGGGCAAATAGAATTTTCCCAAAAATCATCTAAATGTAAGAACTTGTGCGCATAGAGCCAATATTTCAAAAAATCCTTTATGATTTTCATTAAATTTAAGGGCCTGAATGTATATTCCAAATTCAACTTATGCACGGATACCTTTCATGTCAATTCCTTTCACACCATTATGTGTCAGACCCAGAGTGACCCATCAAACTTTTTCATCCCTTTATCCTCAGTACTAGACCCTATTTTCATTAAAATCTAATACTAAGAAGGGGGGGGGATTTTTTGACACTCTATTCCATCACATGGATAATAAATTGAAAAAAGTAAATGACTTATAAAATATAGAAGAAAATACATGTATAATTTCAAGATTTTTATAGGGTCGTATTTGAATTCACCCAAGGTTGGTCAATGCATCGGCGACATTCAGGAACCTGTGTGCCACTATGCTGGTACACAACATACTTGAGAACCAAACCACCCTTCACCTAGGGTCCTATTTGTTTAATATAAATGGACCCTTCCAGTCTTCATTTGTATAGAAAAATTTCTCTCAATCTTGATTTCTAATCTAGTCAACCTAGTGCTTCACCCTAGTCATTCACAACCTCAAATGTAGTTCCTTAACCCCTAAGGTGGAGGAATTAATGGAGGATTATAGGAATTTACTCCATTAAGTGTTTGAAATCCATAACACCTGTACACCTCCAAGATCTCAATCCCATTAATTAAAGAAGACTTTCACACCCACCATTCATTATATAGGATCTTGAGCACCCAACTTCTTGAAATACCTATGAAGACTCCTGAAGGCTTGAGCCAAGTCTTTCATGAGTTTAGTCATCTAGGTCATTCATCACTTAAGGTCACATCAATTCTCCCAAGCCTGGCTGTGTTCCCATACTGACACGCCAACCACTCAATTGAGTGCCCTTCCTTGATGTTCACCATACCACTCATCTTGCTCAGGCCTTTCGTGAAGCCTTTTTCAAATACATTCATTGAATATCTTCTTCTTTATTGAATCCCTTTCCTAAAAAGGATCATTTTGTAACCTCCACCAAGACCTCCTGATTTAAAAAATATTAGGGAAAGGTACACCAGTGTGTCTTATGTTTGGATTTGTATCTCTACGGTCATAGGTTTCCCACACGTGTCTTGTAGGTGGGGGGGGGGGGGGGGTTAGGTTACTCACAATGTATGTGGTTTTTTATCTCGATGGTCATGAGGGCTCTTCTACCAATAACAAATTTAAGGAGTTCCCGGTCTCATGTTCTAGGGATAGGACTCAGTTATCCTCATCATATCTCTAAGAATCGAATATTCTAGTCCCTGGTAAGGAGGGTATACTTCATTCGTTCATTTCCTTTTTGAAAAAGTAAAAGTTTTCCTCCCCACCACATGACCAATTTTTGGGCAAAAATCATAGCATAAGCCCCTAAAATTCTGGGTTGGACATAATGACCTTCACATTCATTACACATTGAATGGTTCACTACTCTGTACCCTAATCTACCATTCCCATGGCCACTTCCACCATAGGCCCCTCATATTCCACCAATAAAGATGGAAAAGTGTGTATCTTGGTTGAATTTTTCACATCCTCTTGTTTCTCACCCTAAGCATGATTTGCATGGGCTTAGATGTTTTTGATGATCACAATATCTAAACAATCAAGGATGAATGAACTATGAGAACTTTGATTCCCACTATAATTTGGATACATAAGAATCATTCACATGGGGAATGACCTCACTGGATATCCTCTTCCAGAATCCTACCCTAATTTACTTATTTTGGGAATCCTCCTTAGGAGTAAGCCCCGAATTAAGTACCCCTTAAATCTCCACAAGTAAATACACCTCTTGTGGACCATGTTACAAGGGCATAATTTTTAGATTTAAGCCCCATATTAATTTTCTCAAAGGGTCATACTCCCATGAAAGACCTACCGAACTATGTGGGATTTGATTCCCATCCATGTGGGATACATTGGAAGCCTCCCTGAGGTTCAAAACCAACACTTAAAATCAGTCTTTTTTCCTTTTGAGCCACATTCCCATTAGGGTCGAATCAATCTTGGTAACTCGTATCATTTCCAAGTTCCTTGGGATGATTTATCAATATTCTTTCATAGAGATTGGACTAGGAACCTTCCACCTAGATGTCTTATCCACATAAAATTAAACTATACAATTAGGACCATATCACATGAACTTAAATGGTATGACATGTCCCATTAGGTGGCACAAAACTATGAGGGTTCTGATTCCTTTCACAAGCATACACAGGTAGCCCGTAAATGGGTATGATCCCAACATTAAAACAACTTTCATCTCCCATGATGTTGATAAACTCTAAAGTAAACTCTATATCCCTAGATGATGAAAAATTTAAGAGTTCCCCACTTAGTGGCTTAAAAACCAACATTTTCATAATAAAGACCAAAGAATCTCTATATAGTATATGAGAGGATACCATTAATTGATATCCTCATATACATAGAGATATCTCTATTGATTAATAACCTATAATGCGTACAGATAATTCTGAATTCCACACATGATAATAATTGATTGAAAATTTCAAGTGAAAACTACATTACACTTGGTAAATTAATAAGGATTTATGAACATATCTTAAATATATAAGAGATTCCTAGAGTAGGCAATAATTCCCCTAAAAAGGGTATGATGAGACTGAAATCCCATCCTCTTAACCAATGTGAGTTCCTAAGTATCATATGTCAATAAACTTCATTAACTCCTACCATTGGAAAGAAAATCCCTTTTGATATAGAACCGTTGGGTGTTTCCTATTTCATAAATACATTTGATGGAAACTGTCCAGATGTAATGATTCCTAACCATAACGCACATTCAGGGTTGGGGAGAATAGTGGGTATTAGGGGTTTTATGGTTTTTATGTGTTTATTAAGGTATTTAGGAGTATTAATGGTTTTTATGGTTTTTAAATACGTTTAGTTTTTTTTTTGGGTTTTTTGGGGTTTTTAGCATATTTACATTTTTATGGGTTTATATTTATTTTGGTTTTTATGATTTTTATTGGTATTTTCAAGATTTTTTGGGGGGTTTTCATTTTAATTGATTTTTAGGGATTTTTTTTATTTTTTATTTTTTAGTGTTTCAATGGATTCTAAGTGATTTTAGGTTTTTTAGGTGTTTTATGAATTTTTATCATTTTTTTTTGGTTTTTCTAGGTTTTAACCATTTTTAGGATTTTATGTTTTTCTTAAGGGCTTACTAGGTTTTTAGGGAAAAGAAGATGCGAGGGTCAGGCTATTCCCAACCCCCTCAAAATTTATTAGAGAAAAAAAGACGCAGCAAACAAGGGAGGGGAGGGGTCAAATGACCCACACCCAAAAACCCTTTATAAACACACACCTAAGAAACACAAAAAAAATAAACATAAAAAACAAACAAGAAGAATAAAACCTAAAGCATCCCCGACAGCACCTCCCAGCCAATCAGCAGCCAGCAGTAATGCAAGCACAGCTCCTTCAGTACCTCCCATCCCAGCAGCAACTGGCATCCAGAACCACCATAATCTAACATCACATAACCTCTAGCATCCAACATCACAGAAGAACCAACATCAAAATCACAAGCCTCACCTTCACCAACATTCAGTAGCTCACCACCAAGCAACGACCAACATCCAATCTCACAAATACCAGAATCCAGCACCTTTACACCAAACTAAGCCACCACCAACCACACATAACCATCAGCACCAAAAGAACATGGCCACCAGTAACCAGAGCTCGCATCCATATTGAAAACATCCTACTTTTTCATGAAAACCAATAGCCAACACCTCTCTACCAAGAAGGTCCACCGCAAGCACCACATAACCAACAACACATAAATCCAACCCGCAAGCTTCATTGCATTCCAGCCAAACAACAACCAGTCCATAGCAGCGTTTCCATCATTAAGCGTCTTCTTGCCAAGAATATCAACCATCAACAACACGCACCCAAAATCCTTTATATCCTCAAGCACCTCCTCACTAAGAAGAGATACCGCCAGTAACATAGTACCATCAGCACCAAACCCATATCCAATAGCATCATCATGTCCTAGCCCTGCAGCAAGCAGGATCCAACGCCACCATTCCATAAAAATCGATCTCTCCAATTGTACCACACAAAACAGTAAAGGCAAGAAGCCCATATCGCACATCAGAGCACATGGAAATCCCCAGCAGCATTTAAAGCAACAAAAAAACCAAAACATTCTTAACCTGAGGCACAGACAGCCCTCCAATCAAATCACATGCCCAACCAACAAGCCACTCCATTAGAAGTACAAACCATAGAAGCATAACGAACAAACACCCACCAAGATGAATCAACTGCGAAAGACAAACCACCAACGCACCAAACAAATTTGGAATCCAAACCGCAGGAGTGGCACTGTACCATAATCGAAGAGTCAACAGGGGCGAAACCAAGCGGCAAAATAGCAGACCAAAAAAATCCACCGAAAACTCAGATCTATAAATAACGTTGAATTCATTTGAGGCTTCTTAGACTAAACCTCCAGAAAGCAATCAACGCCTCTACTAAGTAGCAACAAAGACGACGCCCGAGAAGGATCCTGGTCCGCCAGATCCACCAGAGACAAGCCAAAAAGTTTCAATGAGCCGCCGCCACCTTTTCTAGAAACAGCCCACCAGATCCTATCACTGTCAGGCAGCCTCCATGTCTTTTTCCATCGCACTAGGGGAGTAGAACTTCAAAAAATAACTCCAAATACATCATCAAGCTGGATCCAGTCACTGAATCCACTGAAGAGGGTTCCAAGAGGGGACCCTAGAGGTTGCCGCGTCGGGAGAGAGAGCCCAAGAGAGAGCGGCGACATCTTCCTCTTAGGGGTTTTAGGGGTTTTCTTTAGGTTTTATATGTTTTTAGGGGTTTTATGTTTTTTCAGGATTTTTAGAATTTTTAGGATTTTTATGGTTTATTATATTTTATAGGGCTTTCATGTTTTTTTGTGTTTTTATGATTTTTTTTTGTTTTTAGGGGTTTTTTAGTTTTTCTGGTTTTTATGTTTTTAACTATTATTTTGGTTTAAGGGTTTTTAAGAGTTTTTTTTTGGGTTTTTAATGTTTTTATTATTTTTAGTGCTTTTTCAATTTTTAAGGAGTTTTATGTTTTTAGGGTATTTAGGTTTTTAGGGTTTTTAGTGGTTTTATGATTTTTAGGGTTTTATGGTTTTCCAAGGGGTTTTTAGGGTTTTTATAATTTTTAAATTTTTATTGATTTTTAGGGTTTTTAGAATTATTTTTGGGGTTTTAGAGTTTTTAGGTATTTAAGGGTTTTTAGTTTTTTAGGGTTTTTAGGTTTTTTATGGTTTGTTAGGGTTTTAGGGTTTTTTTAGTTTTTAGAGTTTTTAATGATTTTGAGTGTTTTTTAATATTTTCATGGGTTTAAAGGGGTTTTAAATTATCTAGTGGGCTTATAAGGTTTTTATGGTTTTAGGGGGTTTTGGTGTCTTTTAGGGTTTTAGGTTTTTTGTGTTTTTTAGTATTTTTAAGTATTTTTTATATTAAAGAATGGTTTTTGGGGTTTTGTGGTTTTAATTTTTGTAATGTTTTTAGGTATTTTGAGTATTTTTAGGTATTTTTATGGTTTTTAGGGACTTTGTGGCTTTTATTGTTTTTAGGGTTTTTAGGGTTTTCATTGTTTTTAGGGATTTTAGGGGTTTTAGTGTTATTAGAGTTTTTAGTGTGACTTAGGTTTTTTTGAGAGTTTTATTTGTTTTTATATTTTTAATTTTTTCTGAGGGGTTTTCATGGTTTTTTTATTTTATTACATTTTTAGGGATTTTTATATATTTTTATGGTTTTTAATGTTTTTAGTTTTTTTGTGGGTTTTATGGTTTTTAGGGTTTTGAAGGTTTTTAGAGTTTTTAAACAATTTTGTGGGTTTAAAGGGTTTTTATTGTTTTTATAATCTTTTAGGGTTTTTATGATTTTTTGTTTTTAATGGTTTTCGTTGTTTTTCTGGCGGGGGTTAGTTTTTATAGATTTTTGGTTTTTAGGTATTTTAAGTGTTTTTAACTTTTTTATACTTTTTTTATATTTCTTGGATTTAAATTGAATTTATAATTTTTAGTGGTTTTTAGGGTTTTTATGGTTTTTTATGTTTTTATAGTTTTTAGGGCGTTTTAGGGTTTTCGATATTTTTTATGGTTTTTTAGGTATTTTCCAATTTTTTCAGTTTTTTAGGGGTTCTTAATGTTTTTAGTTTTTTACGGTTTTATTAGGGGTTTTCCACAGTTTTTATGGTCTTTTATATTTTTAGGGATTTAAAGAGGGTCTTTAGGATTTTTTAGACTTTTTAGGGGTTTTAGGAGTTTTGTGGGTTTTTAGCAGTTTTAGGGGTTTAATTTCTTTTTGGGGTTTTAGGGTTTTGTTAGTTTTTATCATTTTTATGGTTTCTAATGATATTAGTTCTTCAATAATTTTTAGGGTTTTAATTGGTTTTGAGGTTTTTTAGGTTTTTTTATCTTTTTTAAGGTCTTTAGAGGTTTTATGTTATTTAGAGGGTTTTAGGGTTTTAGGTTCTTTTCGGTTTATATCATTTTTTTGTTTTTAGTGGTTTTATGTGTTTTATTATTTTAACGTTTTATTAGGGGTTTTCATGATTTTTTTTGTATTTTTAGGAATTTTTTAGGATTTTAAGGGTTTTTAGAGTTTTTAGCTATTTTTATGTTTTTCGGGTTTTTATGGTTTTTTTGGGTTTTTAACATTTTTTTTGGTTTTTATGCATTTTATCTATTTTTAGTATTTTAACGTTGTCTTTGGGTTTTTAAGGTTTTAAGGTTTTTTTATGTTTTATGGAATTTTTAGGGCATTTTTAGGATTTTGATGTGTTTAATGCTTTTATAGATTTTTTGGGTTTAATAGTTTTTTAGGGGTTTAGGGCTTAATTATTATTTGTGGGATTCATGGGGTTATTTTTTATTATTTTTGGGTTTTGAGATTTTATAGAGTTTTTTATAGTTTTTTTGTTGATTAATGTTTTTTAATATTTTTTGTGGTTTTAGGGTTTTTATAAGTTTTTAGGGGCTTTAGAGTTTTTAGGGTTTTTAGGGTTTTTAGGTTTTGTTAGGGGTTTTTAGGGTTTTAGTGTATTTTATTTTTTGGGGTTTTAGGTTTGTTTACTTTTATACGGGTTTCTTAGTATTATTCACGTATTTTAAGGGTTTTCACCTTTTTAGGAGTGTTTATGGATTTTTTAGGATTTTTATTGTTTTCTGTGTTTTTAGGGATTTCGAGGGGCGTTAGTTTCTATAACAGTTTTAGGGATTTTTTTTCGTTTTGACCATTTTTAGATTTTTGGGGGGTCTTAACTATTTTTAATAATTTAAGGTCTTCTTAGGGTTTTTTATGTTTTCTGGGTTTTTATGGTTTTTTATGGATTTTTTGGGTTTTTTAGACTTTATGGTTTTTAGGTGGTTTGTGGGTTTTATGTATTTTTACCATTTTTAGGGTTTTAGGGGTTTTTTTTGTTTTTTTGGGTTCTTATGATTTTTTAGTTTTTAGGGGTTCTAATGTTTTTTGTCTTATTTCTACATTTTTAAGTGTTTAGAGAGTTTGTATAATTTTTAGAAGTGTTCAGGGTTCTTATGGTTTTTTGAAGTGTTTAGGGGTCATTAACGTTCATAGGGTTATTAAGGGTTTTCATAATTTTTTAGGTTTTAAGGGGTTTTAAGGTTTTTAATGTTTTTAAGGTTTTCTTATGGTTTTTAGGGCTTTCATTGTTTTTTATGTTTTTTTGGATTTTGAGGGAATTTTTTTGATTTTTATGGATCTTTAGAGATTTTAAGGATTTTGGGGGTTATTTAGTTTTTTATTGTCTTTTAATGTTTTTAATATTTTTTAGGGTTTTAGGGGTTTTAATTTATTATATTTTTAAGGTATTCTTAATGTTTTTTATGATTTTTAGTTTTTTTTATTTTTTAAGGTATTTTAATTGATTTTAATGGATTTTTTTGTAGTTTTTTATAAAGTATTAGGACTTTGTTGGTTTTTTTTATTTTTTAGTATTTAGGTTCTCTAAGGGTTTAATGTTTTTTTAGGTTTCAAAGGTTTTCTTATGGGTTTTCAAGTTTTTTGTTGTTTTTTACATTTTTAGGGATTTTTTGGGATTTAGGATTTTTATGGGTGTTAAGGGGTTTTAGGGATTTTGAGGATTTTTAGGGTTGTTAGGGGTTTTATGTTTTTTATGGTTTTGAAATTTTTAGGATTCTAGGGGTTTTATGGTTTTTAAGGTTTTAAGGTTTTTATAGGGATTTTCAGCTATTTTTATGCTTTTAGGGATTTTAGGAGCTTTTTTGGATTTTTTTTTATTATTTATGGTTTTTGGCATTTTGAGGTGTTTTATGGTTATCAAGGTATTTTAATTTTTTTTGGTTTTTTAGGTAATTCATTTTTTCAAGGTGTTTATATATTTTAGAATTTTTTAACATTTTTTGGGGTTTTAAATGATTTTCAGAGTTTTTAGTGGTTTTTAAGTTTTCTATTGGTTTTAAAGATTTTTATATTATTTTTGGTTTTTATAGTTTGTAGAGAATTTTTGGTTTTTAGTTATTTTATGTTTTTAGGGGATTTTTAATTTTTATATTTTATTGTATTCTTTTGGTGGTTAAGGTTTTAGGTTTTTTTATGTATTTAGGTTTTTTTGGATTTTTTAGGATTTTTATGGTTTGTTTGGGATTTTGGGTTTTTTTGGTTTTTATGGTTTTTTTAATCATTTTAGGGACTTCTATTTTTTTGTTTTTATGGATTTTTTTGAGTTTTTTAGGATTTTTATGGTTTTTTAGAGTATTTACACAATCTTAGGATTTAAATGGTTTTTAGTGTTTTTAGTTATTTTTAAGGTTTTTACGGGTTTTAAGAGTTTGTAATGTTTTTATGGGTTTTATAGTTTTTATGGGTTTAGGGTTTTTAGAATCATTTAGGGGTTTTAGTGATTTTTAGGTTTTTAAGGGTTTTATGTGTTTTTGGTTTTTTAAGATTTCAAAGGGTTTTTTTAGATTTTTTGGGTTCTTTTTGTTTTTTTCGATTTTTAGGGATTTCTCAAATGTTTATGATTTTAAGGTATTTTTTTTATTTGGAGGGTATTTTTGTGATTTGGAGGGTTTTTTGGTTTTTAATGGTTTTTTGGGTTTTTAGAATTTTTAGATTTTTAGGGGTTTTCATTGATTTTCGGTTTTTAAGATCCTCTTACGGGTCTTCCAAGATTTAGGGGTTTTACCTTTTAAGGTATTTTTTTTGGGTTTTTTAGGTTTTTAGGGTTTTTATGGACTTTGATGGTTTTTAGTGTTTTTATAGGTTTATAGGTAATTTTGTTTATAGTTTTTTAGTTTTATTGGGTTTTTAATGTTTTTAACGTTTTTAGGGGTTTAAAGGGTTATGGGGTTTTTTTGGTTTTTTTAGTATTTAGGGATTTTAGGGATTTTTGCATTTTTAGGTTTTATAGGGTTTTATTTTTTCAGGTTATTATGGTTTTTGTAGGGTTTTTTATATTTTTAGAAACTTTTAGTTATTTTCTAAAAATTTTATGTTTTTAGGGATTTTAGGGTTTTTTATGTTTTTTAATTATTTTTGGGTTTTTATGTTTTTTTATTTACGTTTTATAAGTGTTTTTAGGTTTTTTAGGTTTTTTTTGGGTTTTCCAGGTTTTAGGATTTATTATTTTTTTATGGATTTTTAGGGATTTTTTAGGAATATTATGGGGTTTCGTGGTTTTTATGGTTTTTAAGGTTTTTGGGGGTTTATGGTTTTTTTGGTAATTTGGGGATTTTTTATTTTCATATGGTTTTTAATATTTTTTAGAGTTTATTAACATTTTTAGTTGTTTAAATGGTTTTTATAGTTTTTAGTTCATTTTTAGGAATGTTGTGTGTTTTTATTTTTTTAAGGGTTTTAGGGGTTTTTATGGTTCTTAGAGTTTTTTGGGTTTTAGGATTTTTAGGGGTTTTATTTTTTATTGTGTTTTTAGGGTTTTTATGTGTTTTTAGGTTTTTTAGGTTTTTATCGTGGTTTTCAGGGTTTTTAGGGTTTTTTACATTTTACAGGAGTTTTAGGGATTTTTAGGATTTTATTATTGTTTTGAGTTTTTAGGTATTTCATGTTTTTTGGGCTTTTAGGGTTTTTGTAGGTTTTATGGATTTATGGTATTTGGTTTTTTTTTAATTTTTAGGTGTTTTATTGTTTTTTAGAGTTTTTTAAAAAAATGGGGGATAAATGGGTTTTAGAGTCATTAGTGGTTTTTAGGGGTTTTATAGGGTTTTAGGGTTTTTAAATGCTTTTAGTGGTTTTTATGGGTTTTAGGATTTTTTCGAGTTTTTAGGGAATTTTATGGATTTTAGTGTTTTTATGTTTTTAGTGGGTATAAGATTTATTATATTTTTATATAATTCATAGTTTTTATGGTTTTTTAGTGTTTTTAACATTTTTATGGAATTTTAGGTATTTTTATGATATTGATGATTTTTTAGGGTTTTAAGGGATTTAGGGGATTTATGGATTTTAAGGGACTTTATGATTTTTTATGGCTTTTATGGTTTTTTCATTTTTAGCAATTTTATGGTTTATAGGAATTTTATGTTTTTTAGGATTTTTATGGTTTTCTTAAAATATATAAAGGTTTGCAGAGTTTTTTATGTTTTTAGGGATTTATAGGTATGTTTTGGGGGTTTTATGGTTTTTATGGTTTTTAGGGTTTTTAGGGTTCTTAGGGATTTTGAGGGGTTTAGGGTTTTTATGGTTTTTATGTTTTTTAAGAGTTTCTATATTTTCTTTTTGTTTTTTAGGGGTTATATGTTTTTTGGGTTTTTAATATTTTCTTAGGTTTTTAGATTTTTTTATATTTTTAGGGATTTTAGGGATTCTTTTGTATTTTAATTATTTTTATGGTTTTAGGGTTTTTGAAAGTGTTTAGTGTTTTTAATTGTTTTTTTGGGTTTTATGGACTTTTTGGGTTTTGGGTTTGTTTGAGTTTTTTTTATTTTAAGGGTTTTAAATATTTTTAGGTTTTATGGGTTTTTTGGGTTTTTAGGTGTTTATGGTTTTCTGAGGGGGTTTCAAGGGTTTTAGGGTTTTTTCCATTTTTAGGTATTTTTAGGGGAGTGTTTTATTGTTTTTAGTGGTTTTGAGGGATTTTAGTTTTTTGGGTTTTTTTGGGTTTTTTAGTTTTTTTGTATTTTATTGGGTTTTTAGTTTTTTATGGGTTTTTTTTTATTTTTTCACATTTTTAGTGGTTTAATGTGTTTTTAGGGTTTTTAGTGGTTTTTAGGGATTTTATGGGGTTTAAGTGTTTTTAATGTTTTTTGGATTTTTTATAGGTTTAGGTTTTTAGGGACTTTTATGGTTTTTAACGTTAGTATGTTTTTAGGCAAAACAGGTTTGGGGCCAGGCGGATCCCAGCCCCACAATATTCAATGACATAAAATAAAGGTACAAGGAATTTCAAGGAGGGTTTGCACAGCCGAGTGTGCAATTCACCCTTCATGTCTGAGTCCACAAGAGGAGTGCAGAAATCTGGTGCAATAAATGACCACATGGAACATCCATCCTCAATTGCTTTCTTGGAGAGTATGTACGCCACCTTGTTCGCTTCCCTATGTATATGTGTGACCATAATGTTCATACCCTGAGATATTCTCAGACAGTTAACCCATTGTGGGAGGAGCCTCCATGGGATTGTCCTTGTTTTGCTTTTGAGGGCTTCCACCGCCAACATCGAGTCAGATTCAATCCAAAGATGCTTCCACCTGAAGTGGACCGCAAACTGTACATCCTTAATCATGGCCCATAACTCCGCTTCATAAGCACATCCATTCCCAATGTAATGATAAAAGCATCCTTTAACAAAACCTTTATACATCTGGAAAACACCACCACACCCGGAGAGACCAGGCGCGCCTAGGGCTGCACCATCCACATTAACTTTTATCCATTCTGGGATTGGTGGAATCCACCGAATGAATTTAAAGTCCTTCGGTTTCCTGCATCTTCCAGAAATACCAAGAGTTCTCAACACAATAAGGTCCTTAATATCATTAGCCATCGTACCATTCTGGATATGAGCCGCCGCATAGAATGCTTGATGAATTGCCACCACGCCATTTCGGAGGCAGCATGCGTCATTATCAAAAACCACTTTGTTCTGAGCTGCCCACACAAAAGCAGTAAGAGCCGCAGCGGTAGCAAGACATTGCACACCAACGACACTGCTGAAAATAGCAGACAACGTGCTGTCCATGCATATTTTCAGCTGGAACATGCCCTGCAAATGATCCCAAAGACCTGCAGCCAACCTGCACTTAAGAAAAATGTGATGGAGATTTTCCTCATCCTGAAGAAAGATCAGACAAGCAGAGGCCAAACACCACCCAGCTCTTTTCAATTTCTCTTGAATTGGCAATCTATTTCTCCAAATTTTCCACAGCAGTAGTTGGCTAGAGGGGGGGAATGAAGGGCCTCCGAAATTTAGAGAGCCATGCAGGGGGTTGAATTCCCTGCTCACATTCAAACTGGTAAAACTCCTTCACACTCAATATCCCAACCGTATTTGGCTTCCAAATGAGGCAATCCATGTCCATAAAACTGTAGTTTTGTATTTGTGTGATAATATTTTGCGGCAGGATACCTTCAATCTCATTCATATTTTCCTTGAGATCAGCAATGGACCAGTGCTTGAAATCCTGAGGTGGCTGGACAGATTCACTGATGGACCTATCCAACCAGGTGGTCTTCCAACAATTCAAGGTCGAGTGACTTGAGACCACCCATTTCGTATTGGATATAATGCGCCTATATGAGGACCTGATTGAGGTCCAAACCGATGAGGGGATGAATCCTAGGAAGTCCTCACATAGCTTAGAGTTGAATCTTTCCCTCAAGAAGTCAGGACTCATGTTAGTCGGGTTGAAAAGATTCCATGTGAATTTTCCAATTAAGGCATCATTGAATTTCATGAGGTCCTTGATGCCCATCCCACCCATCTCGATGGGCTTTGTGCATTCTTTCCATGCCACAGAAACAAGCTTCTTCTTGGTTATGCATCCTGTCCATGAAAAGTTTCTGATTTTTGCCTGTAGGCTCTTGATGAGACTTGCCGACCATATGTAAATGGAGAACGCATGCACAAACATGGATGTAATGACAGAGTTGATCAGGCAAATTATGCCTGATTGAGATAATCATTTTCCTTTCCAGTTCGCAAGTTTCTGGGTAATTTTGAGAGAAATTTCCTACAGGTAACTAATCTTCACCCTCCCCTAGAACAAGGGGACCCTAGGTACAAGAGGGGGAGGGAGCCCCTCATGATACCAAGATTTCTGACAATTCTGCGTTGTTTGGGGGCTGAAATCCCATTGCCAAAAATGATAGAGGACTTTTTCCAACTAATTGATTGCCCTGCAACCTCCTCATAATGTTGTAGAAGTGACTTAATTGAAGATATTGTATGCCAATCAGCCTTCCCAAAAAGGAGAATATCGTCCGCATATAGAAGATGAGTTGGCACGTAAAGCTCATTCCCAGCTTTAATCTGGGCATAGTAACCAGCCTGAACTAGATCAATTATACATCTGCTTAGGTAATCCTCAACCAGAGCGAAGAGAAGTCCAGAAATTGGGTCACCTTGCCGGACACCATGGGAGCATTGAAAGAACCCCTTAGGGGATCCATTAATAAGAACAGAAATCCTGGCACTGGATAGGATAGTATGGATCAACCTTATAAAAGAGGTGGAGAAGCCATACCTGCTGAGAACAGTAAAGATAAAGCTCCATTTGATTGTATCGAATGCTTTTGAGATGTCCAGCTTCATAGCAAAGCTTCCATGTTTATAGTCTTTCCTCATTATGTTAATACCCTCCGATGCAGAGTAAAGGAAACTCTGAATATTGTGTCTTGGGAAAAACCCGAATTGGTTTGGCGTGATTATCCCACCAACAATCTTCCCCAATCTAGTCGCCAGAATTTTACTTATTATCTTAGGAATGGTATTGCCAATCGCCACCGGACGAAAGTCCCCAATGTTCATGGAATTCTCTCTCTTTGGTAATAGAGCAAGGAAGTTGGAGTTCGTTCCATGGGGAATGGAGTAGAAGATAAAAAATTATCTGACAGCATTAGTGATCTCCACATGAAGAATATCCCAATAGAACATAAAGAACTTATTAGTGAATCCATCCGGACCGGGAGTGCTAACCATGTTCAGAGAAAAGAGAGCAGATCCGACTTCTTCCTCAAGTGGTGCATCAGTAAGCTGCTTATTCTGCAGCTCATTAATACAAGGAACAACAGATCCAAAGAGACTGGGTGTCTGCTCATGCCCTCCATCATTATATTAGTATGTTTTTAGGGGTTTAATGTTTTTTTGTTTTATGATTTTCTTAGGGGGTTTAAGGCATTTACGTTTTTTACATTTTTAGTGATTTTTAGGATTTTTATAAACTTTTCTTGGTTTTTTTGGATTTTTAATGATTTTGGATTCTTAGGGTTTTTAGGGATATTAGGGTTTTATAGTTTTTTTTTTGCATTTTTATGTTTTCTTTGTGTTTTTTACAATTTTATGTTTTTTTATTGTTTTAAATGTTTTTAGGGGTTTGAAGTATTTTTAGAGTTTTTTGTAGTTTATTAATGTTTTTATGAGTTTTGGTGTTTTGAAGGTTTTTAAGTGGTTTTATGGTCTACTATGATTTTTAACATTTTAGGGATTTTTATGGATTTTTTTATTTTTATACATTTTTAGGGTTCCTATGGATTTTGAGGGTTTTTCGGGTTTTTAGGTTTTTTTAATGTTTTTTGTATTTTTAGGATTTTATGGGGTTTAAGTGTTTTTATGTTTTAAGGTATTCTTTAGGGTTTTTCAAGGTTTAATGTTTTTTAATGTTTTAGGGATTTTTAATGATTTTTAGTATGTTTGTGAGTTTTTGGGTTTTTAAGGAATTTTATGGGTTTCAATTGTTTATAGGGTTTCTAAAAATTTTAATGTTTTTATGGGTCTAATGTATTTTCAAAATATTTAGTTATTTTTAGGGATTTTATGGATTTTTATGTTTTTTAAAGTACTATGAGGCTTTTATGGTTTTTAGGGATTTTAGTGATTAAGGGATTTTAGTATTTTTTATGTTATTGGTGGTTTTAATGGTGTTTAGGTTTTTAAGAGTTTTTAAACATTTGTAGTGGTTTAAATGGTTTTTAGAGTTTTTTTGTTTTTAGATATTTTGGGTTTTTAGGAATTTTTAATGTTTTTGGGGTTTTTTTGGTTTTTAGAGTTTTTTGGGTTTTTTAGGGAGTTTATAGTTTTTAGCATTTTTTTTGTTTCATAGGGGTTTTAAGTATTTTAAGGTTTTTAATGTTTCTTATTGTTTGTTAGGGGTTTCAAGGTTTTTTAATTTTTTTTGAGGATTTTAGGGCAAAGAGGGTGTGGGCCAAGCGGAGAGCTTGGTGCCTCAATTTATAAAAAATAAAAAGTACAAAACATTACAAGGGGGACATGTACATTCGGGTGTGGGTAGTGCCCTTCATGTCAGAGACTACATGAGATGTGCAAGAAGGAGAAATTATTGACCACCGTGAGAAACATTCTTCTATAGCCATCTTGGAGAGAACATCAGCCACCATGTTGACTTCCCTATATGCACGAGTGATCTTGAGACTCAGGTTCTCAGATAGGCTAAGGCATTCAATCCATTAGAGTAGAAGCCGCCATGGAACCTTCCTTGAGTTTTGGCGGAGAGCCTCTACTGCAAGCATCCAATCTGATTCGATCCATAGATGCATCCACTTAAATTGATTTTCTAAATGAACAGCCTTGATAATAGCCCAAAGCTCTGCCTCATAAGCGCATCCATTCCCAATGAAATTATAGAAAATACCTTTAACAAAACCTCAATAAGTACGGAAAACACCACCACGCCCTGAAGGGCCTGGTAAGCCTGCTGCCGCACCATCAACATTAACTTTGATCCATGATGGGATTGGTGGAATCCATCTAATGTACTTCATCAAAATAGGTTTTTTTATACCTACCAGGAACACCAAGATTGCATAGTGTAACAATATCATTGAAGCATTTGTTCATTGTACCTGATTGAATACACCCAGCCATTCGAATAATACTGTTCATGGTAATAATACCCTCATGCGTGGAGCATGATTTATTCCAAAACATAGCAGAATTTCTCACAGCCCATAGGAAGGCAACAATTGCTGCAGATTCAGAATTTCTAGGGATTTTTACCATTTTTATAATTTTAAGGGTATTTAGTGTTTTTGATTGTTTTTAGGGTTTTTAGGTTATTTTGGGTTTTATTAGTTTTTTCAATATTTTTTTTTATTTTTTAGTTTTTTTAGGTTTTTAAGAGTTTTTAAACATTTTTATGGGTCTAGGAGGTTTTTAGTTTTTTTAGAGGGGTTTTATTATTTTTAGGGGGTTTGATTGATTTTTATGGTTTTGTGGATGTTTAAAGGGTTTTAAGGTTTTAGGATTTCTTGGAATTTTAGGGGTTTTAACGTTTTTTAGGGTTTTAGGGGTTTTAAGTGGTTTTAGGTTTTTAATGTTTTTTTAGGTTTTTAGGTTTGGTAGGGTTTTTACATTATTAATGATTTAAACGGATTTTATTTGATTTTTAGGGGGTTTAGGGTTTTAGTATTTTTTATGGTATTTATGGATTTTGTTGGTTTTATGTGTTTTATGGTTTTTTGAGTTTGTTAGGGTTTTTAAATTTTTTTAGAGTTTTTTATCATTTTTAGTGTTTTAAAGGGTTATTAGAGTATTTAGTGGGTTTTTGGTTTTAATGGGTTTTAGGGGTTTTTAAAGTTTTCATTTGATTTTATGGTTTTTATGGGGTTCAATGTTTTAAGGGTCATTTAACGTTTGTAGTGCTTTTTAGGTTTCTTATAGGGTTTAATTATTTTTATATTTTTATGGTTTTTTAAGGGTTTTAGGGGTTTTAACATTTTTTGAATTTATACGGGTTTTTAATAATTTTTTTGGGTTTTTAAGGTTTTTAGGGTTTTTATGGATTTTGAGGGTTTTTAGGATTTGAGGGTTTTTATTGTTTTTGGTTTTTAAGGTTTTTAAGTGGTTTTATTTTTTTCAGGTATACTTAGGGGGGATTCATTGTTTTTAGAGTTTCTTACATTTTTAGGTATTTTGAATATTTTTTAAGATTTTATATGGGTTTTTGGTTATTTAGTAATCTTGAGGGTATTTCCTGTTTTTTAGGTTTTTTAGGGTTTTTTAGGTTTTTAAGGCTTTTTGGGGTTTTTTGAGTTATTCTGGATCTTAAGGTTTCTTTGAGTTTTTTATCATTTCTATGGGTTTATTGGGTTTTTTAATTTTTTAGTAGTTTTCAGGTTTATTATGGTTTTTAGGGTTTTTTAATTTTTTTAGAGGTTTTTAGGGTTTTTAGGTTTTTCATTTGGATTTTTATGATTTTTACGGATTTTAGGTTCTTTAGAAGTTTTACATATTTTATATTTTTAATGTTTTCTTATGGTTTTCAGGTTTTTTAGGGATTTTTATGTTTTTAGGGATTTTTTTGTATTTTTTTGGTTTTCAGGGTTTTTGGGATTTTTGGGTTTTTTAGGGTTTTAGGGGTTTTATGTTTTTTGGGGGTTTAGGGGTTTTAATTGTTTTTAGGTTTTATGGTCTTCTTAGGATTTTTTATTTTTTTTATGGGTTTTTATGTTTTTAGGGTTTTAGGAATTTTTTAGGATTTTATGGGTTTTTATGTATTTTAATGTTTTAGGGTTTTTATAGCCGTTTTTGAGGATTTAGGAGTTTTTTGAGTCTTCTGGGTTTTAAGGGGTTTGAGAGTTTTAGAATGTTTTTATGGTTTCAAAGAGTTTTTAGATGGTTTTTAGGGTTATTATGGGTTATTATAGTATTTTGTGTTTTTTAATGATTGTAGGGGTTTAAGGGGTTTTAGTGATCTTAATGGTTTTTTGGGTTTTTTGGGTTATTAGGGGTTTCATGGGTTTTTATGCTTACTGGGATTTTTAGGATTTTTAGGGTTTTTAATGATTTTTACATATTTTGGAATTTTTAGGGAATTTTTAGGATTTTTTTGGTTTTTAGGGTTTATAAATATTTTTACGATTTTTGGGTTTTTATAGATTTTTGGGTTTTTAGAAATTTTTATGATTTTTGGGGGTTGTAATAGTTTTTACATTTTTAATGGTTTTGTTCTGGTATTCATTATTTTTATGGATTTTATGTTTTAGGGGTTTTTGGGTAATTTTTTGAATTTCTAGGGTTTTTGGGTTTTTAAAGATTTTAAGGGGTTTTAGGGTTTAATAGGATTGTATGGTTTTTTAGAGATTTTAAAATTTCAAGAGGTTTAAATGTTTTTTATAGTTTATAGTGGATTTTTAGGGTCTTTTAGTTTTTTAGGTGTTTTTATGGTTTTTGGGTTTTTTAGGGGTTTTAGGGTTTTTATCGTATTTTTTTGTTTTTTGGGGGATTATGTGTTTGTAGTGTTTTAGAGTTTTTATGGGTTTAAAGGGTTTAAAGGGTTTTAGGGGTTTTATGGCTTTATGGGGTTTTAGGTTTTTTCATGGTTTTTTGGTTTTTTAAGGGTTTTAAGGTTTGTTTATCATTTTATTGTTTTCTATGTTTTTAGGGGTTTCAAGGGTTTATAATTTTTTTCTTAGGGTTTTTAGGGGGTTTAGGGTTTGTTATATTTTAGGGGATTTTTTAGTATATTTAATTATTTTTATGTTTTTAGAGTTTTTTTGGATTTAAGGGTCGTAATTGTTTTTTAGGTTTTTAGGTCTTTTATGATTTCTTGCGATATTTAGGTTTTTATGCATTTTCTGTGTTTTAGATTATTTTATGATATTAGGAATTTTATGGGGTTTTAGGGGTTTTTATGGTTTTTAGGGGTTATTATTGGTTTTAAATGGTTCTTGGGTCCTTAGGGGTTTTGTGGTTTTTAGGGGTTTTTAGTGTTTTAAGGTTTTTGAGGTTCTTAGTGTTTTTCATGGTTTTATGGTTTATTACTCTTTCGTGGATTTTTATTGATTTTTTAGGTTTTTTACAGTTTTTTATGTTTTTAAGTGATTTTGAGGGGTTTTATGGTTTTTTATAGGTTTTAGGGTTTTGTATGGTTTTTAGCGTTTATTATATTTTTAGGGTGTTTAATTATATTTTGGATTTTAAGTTTTTCGTTGGTTTTTTAGTGTGTTCAGGTTTTTTATGTTTTAAGGGATTTTTAGGGATTTTTTAGGTTTTAATGGTTTTCTAGGGATTCTGGGAATTTTAATTGTTTTTAAAGTTTATTAGAGTTTTAGGGGTTTTTTTAATGTTTGTTTTTATATTTTTGGTGATTTTATGATTTTTTATAGTTTTTAAATGTTTTTAGGGGTTTAAATGGGTTTTAGAGTTTTTGGTGGTCTTTAAGGGATTTAAGGGTTTTAGGGGTTTGAGGGTTTTTAGAGTTTTTAGGGGTTTTAAGTGTTTTTAGGTTTTTAATGTTTTCTCAAGGTTTTTGGGGTTTATTTAGTTTTTTTATTTTTAGTTGTTTTTAGGTTTTTTTTGGGTTTGTACGGTTTTTAGTAATTTTTAGATTTTTTAGGTTGTTTTAGGGTTTTAGGGTTTTTAGTATTTTTTTGTTTTTAGGGGTTTTGGTTTTTAAAATTGTTCAAGGGTTTAAGGTTTTTTATTTTTTTTATATATTTTTAGGGGTATTTTATGAAATTTAGGGATTTTTTTGGTTTTTTTGGTGGTTTTAGGGTTTTTAGGGGTTTTATGGTTCTTTAGTATTTTATGTTTTATTTTTTATTTTTTAGGGTTTTAAGGGTTTGTTAGAGTTTTTTAAGATATTTATGGGATTATAGGTATTTTTGAGTTTTTATTTGGTTTTAGTGTTTTTATTGGTTTTTAGAATTTATAAGGATTTTTAATGGTTTTTAATGATTTTAGAGGTTTTAGGGTTTTTAGTGTTTCTAGAGTTTTTAAGTTAATATGGGTTTTAAGTGTTATTAGGTTTTTAATTTTTTATTAGTAACTTTTAAGGTTTTTAGGGTTTTTTACATTTTTAGGGATTTTAGGGCTTCTTTATAATTTTTATGGCTTTTTTGGAGGTTTGGGGAATTTTGAGGATTTTTAGGTTTTTTGGGATCATATGCTTTTTAGGTTTTTTTGGGATTTTAGGTCTTTTTTTAGTTTTAAGGGTCTCTATGGTTTAATATAGTTTTTATGTTTTTATAGGTTTAAAGGTGTTTTATATTTTTTAGTGATTTTTATGGTTTTTTGTGGGTTTTAGGGTTTTCATGGTTTGTATGGGTTTGTAGGGTCTTTTAGGTGTTTTATCACTTTTTGGTTTTTTTAGGTTTATAAAGTGTTTTTTGTTTTTAAGGTTTTATTGGGGTTTTCAGGGGTTTTACTGTATTTATATTTTTAGGTATTTTTAAGGTTTTTAGAGTTTTTTGGGTTTTTTATGATTTAGGGATTTTGAATGGATTTATTGGTTTTTATAATATTTAGAATTTTTCTATTTTTAGGGGTTTTAATTGATTTTATGCTCTCAAGATTTTCTAAGGGTTTTTAGGGTTTTTATGTCTTTTTATATTTTTATGGATTTTTAGTGTTTTTTGTATTTTTAAAAACAATTTTGGGTTTTTATTGATTTCCAGGGTTTTTGGATATTTGAGGGTTTTATGGTTTTTTTGTATTTTTTGGATTCTTTTTAGTTTTTTAGGGGTGTTAAGGATTTTTAATACTTTTATGGGTTTAATGGGTTTTTAGAGTTTATAATTATTTTTAGTGTTTTTAGGGATTTTTAGGGTTTTTAGGGGTTTTAGGGGTTTTATGGTATTAGGGTTTTTAGGGATATTAGGATTTTTTAGGGTTTTTAGCATTTTTATACTTTTATGTGTTTAAAATGATTTTAGTTTTTTATGGTTTTCTTAGTTTTTTTCAGATTTTTTATGGGTTTTTATGTTTTCCAGGATTTTTAGGGATTTTTTAGGTTTTTATGTGTTTTTAGGGTTTTTAGGACAAAGAAGGATTGGGAGTAACCATGCCTTGTCACCCAAACATTATAAACAAAATGCAAGTACAATGCTTTTCAAGTAGGGATTGGGAAACCTTGTGTGAATATCACCCTCTATTTCTGAGTCTATAAGGGACGTACCAAAAGATGGGGTAACAAAAGGCCACATGGTTAGGGTTTTTTTGTACTTTTACTGTTTTAGGGTTTTCAGGGTTGTTATGTTTTTAGGGCTTTTATGGTTTTTTAGGTTTTTTATGGGTTTTAAATGTTTATCAGTTTTTAAGATTTTCTTAAGGTTTTATGGGTTTTTACATTTTTTAATATTTTTAAGAATTTCTTGGATTTTTATGGTTTTATGTGTTTTGGGGTTTTTTGAGGTTTTTGTGGTATTTTAGGGGGTGTTATGGTCTTTTCTAGGTTTTTAGGGGTTTTTTTAGATTTTTAGAAATTTTATGGTTTTTGGGATTCTATAACTTTTTTAGGGGTTTAAATGATATTTAGAGTATAATTGGGTTTTTTTCATGTTAGTATAGGGTTTTAGGGGTTTTTTGAGGTTTTTATAGCTTTTTGTTGTTTTGGGTGGGTTTTTAGATTTGGGGGGGTTAGGGTTTTAGTGTTATTTTGTTTTTAGGAGTTTTAAGAGTTCTTGGGTTTTGAGGATTTCATAGGTTCTTTAATGATTTATATTATTTTTACCTTCTTAGTGATTTTTAGATATTTTTTAAATATTTATGAACTTTTATAGTTTTAAGGATTTTAATGGTTTTTAGTGTTTTCTAGGGTTTTTATGGTTTGTTTGGGTTTTCATGGTTTTTTTAGTTTTTAAGGGGTTTTAAGGTTTTTAGAGTTTTTTAATGTTTTTAGGGGTTTAAAGGGTTTTTAAATTATTTAGTAGGTTTTTATTGTTTTATGGGTTTTTAGGGTTTTTTAGGTTTTTAGGGGGGGTATTTTATTTTAAGGGGTGTTAGAGTTTTTAGGGTCATTTAGGGTTTTTATTGTTTTATAGTTTTTATGGATTTTAAGTGTTTTTAGGTTTTTAGGGTTTTCCACTTTTTTTCAAGGATTTATGATTAAAATTTTTAATGGATTTTTTTTTTGGATTTTTAGGATCTTATGGGTTTTATAGATTTGGAGGGTTTTTAACATTTTTAGGGATTTTAGTGTTTTTCTATTTTAGGGGTTTTAAGTGTTTTGGGGGTTTTAAGGTTTTATTAGGGTATTTTGGGTTTGTTCGTATTTTTAAATTTTTTAGATTATTTTGGGATTTCTTAGGTTTTCTATGATTTTTTTTGAGGTTTTGGGGTTTTGGGGTTTTTATATTTTAGGGTTTTATGGTTTTTATAGTTTTCTGTGTTTTCTGGGTTTTTTTGAGTTTTTTATGTTTTTACCATTTTTATAGTTTGTTGATGTTTTTAGGGGGTTAATGGGTTTTTAGAGTTTTCAATGGTCTTTAGGGTCTTTTATGGTTATTAGGGGGTTTTGGGTTATTTAAGGTTTTTAATGGTTTTTATCATTTATTAGGTTTTTTAAGGTTTTCATTGTTCTTGGTTTTTTACAGTTTTATTTGTGATTTTAAATTTTATAGGGTTTTTACATTTTAATGTATTTTAAGTATTTTTTATTATTATTTTTTATTTTCCTAGGAAGTTAAAGGATTTTGAGGTGTTTTTTTTTTATGTTTTTATGATATTTTCGGTTTTAGGGGGTTTTGAGTTTTTAGGGTTTTAAGGTTTTTAAACTCTTTTAACATTTTTATGGGTGAAACAGTATTTAGAGATTTTGTGGGTTTTTAGGGATTTTATGGGGTTTTAGAGATTTTATTGGTTTTTAAGGGTTTCTATGATTTTTAGGTTATTTAGGGTCTTTAAGGGTATTTGGTATTTTTAATTTTTTAGCGGTTTTATGTGTTTTTAGGTTTTTTATGGTTTACATTGTTTTTTTCATGTTTTTTAGGGGTTTTCAATGATTAACCTTTTTAGGGGGTTAAAGGGTTTTTAGGGTTTTTAGTGCGGTATTAGGTGTATATGTGTTTTAAAATTTATTATATTTTAAGGTTTTCTTAGTGGTTTTGGGGGTTTTGAGGGGTTTTAAAATTTTCAGTATTTTTATGGAATTTTTAGGATTTTAATTTTTTAGGGGTTTTTAATATTTTTTAGGGGATTATGTTTTTTTGGCGTTTTAGGGGTTTTATGTTTTTTTGTTTTAAGGGGTTGTTATGAGTTTTTAGGATTTTAAGGCTTTTTAAAATTTCATAAAAATTTTAGATATTTTAAGGTTTTTTAGATAGTTTAGTTGTTTTACATGGTTTTTATGGATTTTTAGGGTTTTTAAATATTTTTTGGGGTTAATGGTTTTTAAGATTTTTTATGGTTTTTAGGTTCTTTTCAGATTTTATCATTTTTAAGTTTTTAGGGGTTTTAATTGACTTTAGGTTTTTAATATTTTCGTAGGGTTGTTCAGGTTGTTTAGGTTTTTTTTATGTTTTTAGGGATTTTTTAGCTTTTTTATGATTTTTTTTTATTTTTTAGGTTTTTAGGGATTTTTAGGTGTTTCATGGGTTTTTAAAGTTTATACGGTTTTTGGGGTTTCTAGAAATTTTTGGTTTTTTTATTCATTTCATGTTTTTTTAGGTTTTTAACATTTTCTTAGATTTTTTCAGGGTTCTTTGGGTTTTTTCATATTTACTGTTTCTTAGGGGTTTTTAGGATTTTTTGGTTTTTTAGGATTGTTATATATTTTGTTGGTTTTTAGGGGTTTATGGATTTTTGACTATTTGTAAAATTTCAAGGGTTTAATGGGTTTTTGATTTTTTTAGTGTTTTTTTATCAGGTTTTATGGGGTTTTAAGTGTTTTTGTGGTCTTTATGGGTTTCTGGGTATTAAAGGTTATTTTGGGGTTTTTAGCATTTTTTAGGTTTTTTGGGGGGTTTAAAGGTTTTTAGTATTTTAGAGTTTCTAGAATTTTTAGGAGTTCAAAGGTTTTTTCAAATTTTTAAAATAAATTTCAATTTTTTATGTATTTTATAGGTATAATTGTGGATTTTGGGGGGTTTTATGTTTTTATGTTTTTTGGTTTTTTTAGGGATTTTAGCATTTTTAGGTTTTTAGAAGCTTTAAGTGTTTTTTAGTTTTTACGTTTTTCTTAGAATTTTTCAAGGGTTTTTGTGTTTTTAAAATACATAGGGAGTTTTAGCAATTTTTATGAATTTTTATAATTTTGTTCAGTTTTAAGGTATTTTAATGGTTTTTGGGGTTTGATGGATTTTTAACGGTTTTATGAGGTTTTTTTATTTAGGGTTTTTTAATTATTTAGGGATTTTAAGATTATTATATTTTTTTAATGTTTTAGGGTTTTAAAGTGTTTTTAGGGTCCTAAGTGGCTTTTAGGGTTTTTTATATTTTTAAGGTTTTATGGTTTTTAGGGTTTTTGGTTTTTAATGTTTTTTAGTGTTTTATCCTTTTTTTGGATTTTAGGGGTTTTGATATTTTTATGTTTTTAAGGTTATATTATGGGTTTTCAGGTTTTCAGAGTTCAATTTTTTTTTGGTATTTTTATGACTTCTTAGGATTTTTATCATTTTTAAGGGGTTTTTTTGATATTTTTTGTGGTTTTTAGGTTTTTCAAGTTTTTTAAATAAATTAGGGGATTAAGCGGGTTTTAGAGTTTTAGTGGTTTTTAGTGTTTTTATAGGTTTTATATTTTATTTATGGTTTTGGGGGGTCTTTATGGTTTTTAGGATTTTAGGGTGCTATATAATTTTTAATAGTCTTAAGAGTTTATATATTTTTATGGTTTATTATGTTTTTTCATGGTATTTTGGGTATTTTATGTTTTTATGGATTTTTATGGATTTTTTATGTTTTTAGGGGTTTTAAGTGTTTTTTGGGATATTAGAGTTTTTAGGGTTTTTTAGGTTTTTATGAGTTCTTTTTGTTTCTAGGTTTTTGTTTTTTTTGTGTTTAGATTTTTTAAATGTTTTTAGGGGTTTAAGTGGATTTTTCAATTTTTAGTGTTTTTTAGTTTTTTTTGTTTTTTAGGTGTTTTAATGTTTTCAGGGGTTTATGATCTTTAGGATTTTTGGTTATTAGTGGTTTTTAGGGGTTTTAGCATTTTTTAGGTTTTAGGGGTTTTTAGGGATTTTAGGTTTTTAATCTTTTCTTTGGGGTTTTCAGGATTTTATGTGTGTTTTTACTTTTTTATGGATTTTAAGGGGTTTTTAGAATTTTTAGAGGTTTTTAATGGTTTTAGGGAATTTGAGGGTTCGTAGGGTTTTTTTTAGTGTTTTTAGGATTGATAATGTTTGTTGGGGTTTTAAGTTCTTTTATTTTTTTATGGTTTTCATTGTATTTTTATGGGATTTTATCTTTTTTTTACATTTTTAGTGATTTTATTTATTTTTTATGATTTTTATGTTTTTTATAGTTTTTTATGGTTTTTAGAATTTTTGGGGTATTTAGGTTTTTAAGGGTTTTTTAGAGTTTTTTTTGTGTTTTTAGGGAGAAAAATGGTCAGGGATGGTAGCCCCATCACACTTCAATGAAAATTAAAACAAATATTCAAGCAGGGTTTACAAATATCAAAGTGTAACTCACCCTTCATATCTGATTCTACATACAATATATAAAAAGATGGGGAAACAAAGGACCACATGGAGGTCCTTTCCTCAATTGCCATCTTGGAGAGTGCATCTACCACCATGTTCACCTCTCTATAGGTGTGAGTGACCCACAAGTTGAGAGTTTGATAAATGGTGAGGTATTCAATCCATTGTGGTAGAATTCTCCATGGGAATTCCCTACATTTGTTTTTGAGGGCATCCACCACAAACATCATGTCAGACTCAATCCAATGAGAGTGTCACATAATTTTGAGTAGAATACTTAACTGCCTTCATCATCGCCCATAACTCCACTTCATAAGCACATCTGTCTCTACTAAATTTATAAAAGCAGCCTTTGAAAAAGCCTCTATAGGTGAAGATGACTCCACCACACCTTGAAGGGCTGGGTGTTCCCAATGTCGCACCATCCACATTGACCATTATCAATGCTGGGATCAGGGGAATCCATCAGATATATTTCAACACGTGCAGCTTCTTCCCACTGCAACCACTCCAAGTAAATGGAAAAGTGTCAGATCAATAACATTATCTACCATCGAACCTGTTTGCAGATGGGATGCTGGACGGATCACCTTGTGGATCATCACCACTGCACCATGAACCGATAGGGGCTATCGGTTAAATTCCAATGCATTAAGGGCATCCCAAGTATAGTGAATGGTTTTCGCAACACCTGCAAGCGGTAGGTAACTTGACCACTGCACTTCAGCTTCACCAGTCCATAGATAAAATCACAGATCACTCCTTACATGATACATTGCAAGACAAAATACTACAGTAGGTATCTCTATAGATCATTAGAAAATATTCTATGAAGTATAACATGTGATCCTTTCTCCTCTGCCTACTTATAGAAAAGATAAGCAGAGGCCAGTTTCCATCCATACTTTTTCAATTTCTCTTGTATAGGGATCCTCTTTCTCAAGATTTTCCATATCAGTACATAGTGAGCCAGCGGGATGAAAGGTGTTTTAAATTTGAGCAGCGATGATGGTGAGGTGAGGCCATGAGGACATTTCAGCCTGTAGAAATAAAATGTATTGAACTTTACAACCGTACTAGGATTCCAGATGAGGTTTTTCTTATCTAATAAGAAATATCATCATATTTGTAAAATTATATGTTCAGGGAAAGCCACAGGGGGTCCCCGCTCTGCTGAACAAGGGCATGAATCGACATGTCCCTTTGGCTACAGGGAGGTGGCACCACATCATAAAGCAGTTTCACAAGCCATGGATTTATCTAGAAATTAAGAGTTGAGAATCTAGAAACAATACACATTGACTGAGAGATAAAATTTTTATAATATTATCTTAGAGCAGGCCAAACCATGGAGGATAGGTATCCAATGAAGACATCACAAATCCTACACTAAACATTTCTGTGAGAAAATCCAGGCCATCAACGTGTGGGTTTAGAAAATTCCAAGTGAACTTCCCTATCAAGGTATCATTACATCTTACGAGGTCTTTAATAACAATCCCACCCATCTAAATTGGATTTTTACAATTATTCCATGGAACAAAGATCAATTTTATTTCACCGATACATCCCATCATGGAAAATTTCCTGATTCTTTCATTCAAACTTTTAACCATACTGATCAGAAATCTATAGATAGAAAAATTATTGAAAACATAGAGGTTATTACCAAGTTGATCAGACACACTCTGGAAGCTTGGGAGAGGCATTTTCCCTTCCATTTGTTATACTGCTGAGTAATTTTGGATGAGATGGCCTCAAATTAGAATCATATTTCCTTTCCCCGAAAAAGGGGGACACCAATGTATGTGAAGGGGAGTGAGCCTCTCCTCATTCCAAGTGTGCCAGCAATATGGAGATTTCTTAAGGGGGAGACTCCATTGCAAAAAAAATAATTGAGGATTTCTTATAGCTGGTAGTTTTCCCAGAGATACTCTCATAGTGATGAAAGATCATTTTCATGATGGCTAGTGTTTTCTTGTTGGTCTACCCAAATAGAAGAATGTCGTCTGCATAGAGGAGGTGGGAGGGAACTTGGAGGTCCCTCTCTGCCTTCATTTGTGAGTAAATTCTAGCCTACACCAAATCAATAATTTACTGGCTCATGTAATCCAAAAAAATTTAAAATAGAAATCCAGATAGTGGATCCCCTTGCTGGACCCCTTAGGAGCATTTAAAGAACCCCTTCAGGAAACAATTTATAAGGACATAAATTCTGTAACTGTTAAGGATTGTATTAACTAGCTTGATAAAACTTGTAGAAAAACTATACATGCCAAGGAATTTAAAGATGAAACTCTACTTTATGGTGTCAAGATTCTTGGAAATATCATGTTGCAGGGAAAATCCCCCACGCTTCATTTCATTCTTCATAATATTGATACAATGTGAGGCAGTGAAAAGGAAGGTTTGAATATTCCTCTCATGAATGAACCCAAACTGGTTTGGAGTAATAATTTCCATCATAATATTCCCCAACCTGATGACCATAATTTTTCTTACAATCTTGGGGATGGTGTTCCTCATGAAAACCGGCCAGAAGGCACTAATTTCCATAGAATTGTTTTTATTTGGGATCAAAAATATAAAATTTGAATTCACCCCATATAGTATTCAGATAGAGAGGAAGACTACCATAACATCCTTGGTAACATCCTCGTGTAGTATGTCCCAATAGAACATAAATAAATTATTTCTATTCTTGTCTGTTCTTGTTATACTATCCATGTTCAACGAGAAAAGAACATACCTCACCTCCCCTCCAATAGGCACCACAGTAAGAGCCTCATTCTAAAGCTCAACAATGTAGGGAGTTTTGGAGTCTGATAAAATTAGAGGATCAGAGCCATCATCCAAGTACATCGCTTTAAAGTTGTCCATAGTAGCCTTGGAAATGTCTTTCATTGAGGTGAAGGTCAAGGCTCTAACCTGGACTGCATTCAGATAATTCTTATCCCGTTTCTCCCTATGAAGGTGATGGAAAAATTGGGAGTTTCTATCCCTGTCATCCACCAATTTGGTGTTGAACTGTGCCTTATAAATCCTCTACTTGAGAGCCAGTAACACATCCATCTTTGAGTGGAGTTGTAGCTCCTATCAAGAGGGTTATTTTTCTGTTGATTTACAATTTGGAAATTGGAAGGATGAGATTTAGTAGCTTTGATATCATTTTCCTGCCCTGAAAAGGTCTTCCTACTCCATTATTTTAGGAGGTTCTTTATTTATTTAAGCCTCAAATCATGAAAAAATAAGGGCTTCCAACAAAGGTTTCATTCCACCCCTTAATAACCTCTTCCCTGCACCCAAGATTTGTGATCCAGGAATTGTTAAATTTTAAGGGCATGGGGAGAGACCTAGAGTTACCCTCCCTTACCTCAACAATAAGGGGATTGTGGTTCAAGTTAAATTTAATAAGAGTGAACCCAGCGAGGGTAATTGGGGAGATCTTGTCACTAATTTGGGAGAAACACATGTTAAAATTACTAGATTGCCTACAATTAATAGTGTGACTACCCATTGTGAAGGCTACTCCAGCTATGGATATCTCAGAAAAATCACACTGTTACAGGAAAGAGGCAAATTCCATTGTTGCAGCTCAGGAAATGATAGGGCCAATCTTTTCTGTAGGACTTAGGACTGCATTAAAGTCACTTATAAAAATCCAATTATGGGAAATGGACTCATTCATCAAAACCAACTCCCTCAATAGATCCCTCCTCCTTATGTAGGAACAAGATTCATACACAAAGGAGTGGTAAAGGGTGGTAGCATGTAAAAATATGGTAACAGAGATAACTTGAGGCCTCAATTCAACTGAAATAACTGGAACATCATTGTGCTTTAGAACCCATGAGGTTTTAGTGCCCTCACTATTAGAAGAGACAGAGGAGTACCTGAGGGTGCTCCACTTAAACCCCTTCCAGCTTTCAAACTTGATCATGGGTTTGGCTAACCTAATTGAAATTGTCCTGTCATAAATAAAGTTCCTAAGGGCTATGGACATGGGAACATTCCCAATTCCATGGTAGTTCTAGAACATGATCTTCATTGGGGGAGGGTTTTAAAATTGGTAGGGGAGGGTACCCTGCCCTTTCCTTTTCCTTTCTTTCCCTATTTATTAGTGTTTCCAGTATACTTCCTGGCCTGTTCTAGAGCAAGGTATTTCATCACCAGCTTTTCCCCATTATCATTTATCTCATTGGAATGATCCATGAGAGGACTTTCATCCTGGGCCTAAGGGTCTTCAACCATGTCACTCTATAACACCCCACTCAGTGGGTTAAATTTGTTCATCATATATATGGCTTCCTATGAAGGAACACCAATCAGATTCCTCACAACCATACCAAAGAAAACCTCCATGAAATCTATAGTATCCCAATATGTGCCAGCTTTTGCCCCGGGAATGGGGGAACCTAGAGTTGGTGAGGCCAAAACCACAATAGAGGGGCATGTATCCTACCAGTCACCAGGTGAAGAAACCTCTTAGGTGACCTGCATACCGGGTAGTGATTCTGGGGCATCATACCCAGGCTAACACTGAGAGGTTGAAGATTGTGCAATGGGTAATACCACTAGAACATGTACCATGGAGGCCTACATAATATCCTTTACCTCAGTAGAGCTGGCCATATAATCCTACATCCATTCCAGGTCTACGAAATTAGTGTCACCCAGATTCAAATTATTATCCACCAATTCAACCATTCATCTAGTGTCATCATCTACAGTGAGGGGAGAAGGTGCAAGGCCTTGGGGGAAAGTGGTCTCTAGGGTGATTCCCACTGATTTACTCACCACACCCTTGGATGGTGAGGGGTCTCCATCAGACCTCGTGTTCTATTTTCCTACCCCGTGGCCCTTCTTATAAGTACTTGGTTCAAACCTTTGGAGGTTGAAAATAGAACATGTCTTTGGTCTCTTTCATTCTGAGATAGTATGACCAAAAAAATTGTAGGTATGGAAAAATTTGGGCTTTCTATCATACTGAATTTCCAAGGTAAGGATATCCTCAAGGGTATTGAAATCAACCTCCTCTACTAGAGTGCTCACCATGTTGAGTTCTACAAGAACCCTTGCGTAGTGCCCATACCATAGGTTTTCAATTTCCATATCAATTCTGATGGGAAATAAAACTAAGGAGGAAATGTCCCAAAAGATTTTAGGGTGACAATAGAACCAATTTAATTTACAAATTTGGATCCATACCTGTGTATAAGTTTTTTTCACACTGAATGGGTCAAAATTCTGGTCCCAATCCTGGATCCAAAGAAGACCTGGATTTAGATTGAGGGAGCCAATACTCCAGGACCTCCTTTTGTAGTCATAATAAGGGAAGATAATATAGTAAGAAACTCTTCACATGGACTTAATTTTTCACTCTGTAAACCCCTATATGTCATAAATGTGGTTTGTTAGATCGTAAATCTTCTAGAACCTCTCCCCTTTCGGGACAATCACTCATGCAACAATAGTGAAGTGTCAAAGGCTAGCTCTCTCCTAAATCTCATCCAGGTTTGTAGAGACATGTTCTACATGACCCTTCTTGACAACACGACTAGGGGAGGGAACACTGGAATATATGAAGGTAAGAGAAGTTTCTACTTTAACGGTATCTGCAAAGTTCTTCTAAGAACTCGTCATGCCGAAATACTCCCAAGGAACCTTCGGCTTCTCCTTGTTGGATTTTTATAGCTTAAAAAGTTATTATTCCCAATCAGGTATGATTGAACCATGATTCAATTTCCTCCATTGCAATCTGTGATGCCCATGGCTTGGGCTTGCCCTAGCTCCCCACGATCGCCTGGATCCCCTCCTTGCTCCATCCCTTTCTTATTGTTTTTAGGGGTTTAAATAGGTTTTAGTTTTTTTATTGGGTTTTATGGTTTTATGGTGTTTTTAGGGGGATAAATGGGTTTTAGTGTTTTTAGTGTGTTTTAGGGTTTTATAGTGTTATAAGATATTATAAGGGTTTCAGGTGGTTTTATGGTTTTTACGGTTTATAGGTTTTTAGGGTCTTTTAATTTTTTTAATCATTTTTTATAGTTTCCAGGGTTTTAAGTGTTTTTATGTTTTAAAATATTTCCTAGTTTTTTTCTAGGAGTATAGGTTTTTTAGGTTTTCAGGAAATTTTACAACCTTTTACCATTTTATATTTTCTAGGATTTTAGGGTTTTCGAGGGGTTTTAGGGTTTTTTAGTGGTTTTGGGTTTTTATATTTTTTATTGTTTTTTTATGTTTTTAAGTATTCTTAGAGTTTTTTTATGTTTTTAAGAGTTTAAAGTTTTTTATTATTTTTAGTGGTTTTATGTTTTTATGGAGTTTTAGGGTATTTATGGTTTTAAGGGTTTTATGAGTTTCTTGGTCGTTAGGATTTTTTTGGGATTTTTATTGTTTTTTTTTGGGGGGTGGGTTTAACATCTTTTATGTTTTTAGGTGTTTAAAATATTTTTAGGTTATTAATATTTTCATAGGGATTTTCTATTTTTTCGTTTTTTTATGTTTTTGGGGATTTTTTGGGCATTTTGGATTTTATGATTTGTAGGGTTTTTAGTGATTTTGAGGGGTTTTTTATGGGCTTTAGGGGTTTTTGGGTTTTTAATCATTTTTCAGGATTTGTGGTTTTTAATTATTTTTATGTTTTTAATGGTTTTCTTAGTGTTTTAAAAAGTGTTTAGGGTATTTTACATTTATAGTGAATTTAGTTATTTTAGGAATTTTATGTTTTTTAGTTTTTAAGTGATTTTTAGGGGTTTTAGGGTTTTCTGTGATTTTATCGTCTTTTGGGTTTTTATGGTTTTTTTTATTTTTTAGGGGTTTTAAGGTTTTTGCCTGAGTATTTTATCATTTCTAGGTGTTAAAAGTGTTTTTAAAGTTTTTACTAGGTTTAGGGTTTTTTAGGGGTTTAGGGGTACTAATATGCTTGAGTGGTTTTATGGTTTTTAGGGTTTTTTAGGGTTTTTAGTTTTTTTTGATTTTTAGGGGTTGTATGTGTTTTTATGATTTTATAGTTTTTAGGGTTTTCCTAGGTTGTTATGGTTTTTAATGTTTTTAGTGTTTTTATGGGTTTCTTTGTATTTTTATTGTTTTTAGGGTTTGTAGGGATTATGAGGGGTTCTATAGAATTTTAGGATTTTTATGGGTTTTATGGGTTTTTAGGGGTTTCTCGAGTTTTTTTGTCCTTTTAAGGTTTTATATATTTTTTTCATATTTTTAGGGGTTCAATGGGTTTTTAGAGATTGTTGGGTTTTTTAGGGGATTTATGGGTTTTTATAATTTTTAAGGGTTATAGGGGTTTCTAGGATTTTTAAGGTTTTAATGGTTTTTTGATTTTTTGGGGTTTTAGGGGTTTAAAGTGTTTTTATATTTTTAAGATTTTCCTTGGGTTTTTCTATGTTTTTTATGTTTTTTATGTTTTTAATGATTTTTAGGGACTTTTTTTTGTTTTTTATGGTTTCAAGGGTATTTAGGTATTTGAGGTGTTTTAATATTCTTTATAATGTTTTTTTTTGTTTTTTTTTTGATTATTTTGAGTTTTTTTCTATTTTTTCGGAATTTTAGAGTTTTTAACATTTTTAGGGGTTTAAAGGATTTTTAGTGCTTTTAGTTTTTTTAGTGTTTTTAGAGGATTTCGGGGTTTTTTACATTTTAAGGGGTTTTATGGTTTTTAGGGGTTTATGGTTTCTAGGGTCTTTAGGTTTTTAGTATTTTTTAGGTTTTTAGGGGTTTTAAGTTATTTTTACGGTTTTCATATGGTTTTTAGGGGTTTTAGCGGTTTTCTAGCGTTTTAGGGATTCTTAGTTATATTTTGTATTTTTTTTGTTTTTTATGGTTATTAGGGATTTCGAAAGTTTTTAGTGTTTTTTATGGTTTTGAGGTTTTTTGGGGGGTTTTATCAATATTTTTTTTAGGTGTTTGAAGTGTTTTTAAGGTTTTCATAGGGGTTCTCACAGTATTTAAGGTTTTTACATTTTTAGGGATTAATAGTTCTTTTTAGGACTTTTAAGTATATTTAGGGTTTTAAGGATTTTAAGGGGTTTTAGGGACTTTTAGGGTTTTTATGGATTTATTTGTGTTTTTTTGGTGTTTAGGGTTTCTTTGGTGTTTTAGCATTTTTATAGTTTTTAGACTTTAAAAAAAAATTGGTGTTTGATGGGTTTTCATAATTTCTATTGTTTTTTGGGGTTTTATGTGTCTATTTTCTTTGTATTTTTATGGGTTTTTATGGTTTTAGGGTTTTTAGTATTTCATAGGGTTTTAGGATTTTTAGGGTTTTTTAGGGTTTTAGGGTTTTAAGGGTTTTTAGTGTTTTTATCATTTTTAGGTGTTTGAAGGATTTTTAGATTTTTAGTGGGTTTTCGGGGGTTTTCGGGGGTTTTATAGTTTTTATGGTTTTTAGGATTTTTATTGGTTTTTATGGGTTTTAATGGTTTTTAGGGACTTTTATAGTTTTCGCATTTTTTTTTGTTTTTTCGGGATTTTAAGTGTTTTTAGGATTTTATGTTTTTAGGGGTTTTAGGTGTTTTTAAAAAAAATTGGGATTTTTATTTTTTTTTCGAAATTTTATGGTTTTTATGGTTTTTAAGGATTTTGTGGATTTTAGGGTTTTTTTGGATTTTTTGGAGTTTTATGTTTCTTTTTGTTTTAAGGGGTTGTTTTGTGTTTTTTATGGATATTATAGTTTCTTAGCGTTTTTAATGTTTTTAGGGGTATAAAGGGTTATTTAGAGTTTTTAGAGTTTTTAGGGATCTTATGGGGTTTTAGGGGGTTTTAAAGGTGTTAGGGGATTTTATGGTTTTTAGGGGTTTTATGGTTTATTAGGGTTTATTTTGGTTTTCTATGTTTTTAGGTTTTTAGGGGTTTAAAGTATTTTTAGGGTTTTAAGGATTTCTTTGAGTTTTTGAGCGTTTAAAGGTATTTTACATTTTTAGTAATTTTAGGGGAATTTTTTGTTTTATTTACGTTTTTTGGGGGTTTTTAGGTATTTTTAGGGTTTAGGGGTTTTTTGGGATTTAAGGGTTTTTATGGTATTTTAGGGTTTATAGGGTATTTTTAGTTTGTTATGGTATTTCTAATTTTTTAGATTTTTTTAATGATTTTAGTTTTTTAAATTATTTTTTGAGATTTTTGTATTATTTTAGGGATTATATGGATTTTATTTTTTAATGTTTTAAGGATTTTATGGTTTTGAGGGTTTTTAACATTTATTAAGTAATTTAGGGGTTTTAAATGTTTTTAGGTTTTTAAGGTGTTCTTAGGGTTATTCAGAATTTTTTTACATTATTAGGTTTTTTGAGGAATTTTTAGGATTTTTATGGGTTTTTAGGTTTTGTAGGGATTTTAATGTTTTAGGGGTTTTTTGGGTTTCTTTGTTTTTTGCCTTTTTAAGGGTTTTTTGAGTTTTTTAATGTTTTTATCATTTTAAAAGGTTTTTAATGTATTTATTCTTTTTAGTTTTTATTTCATTTTAAGGTATTTAGAGTATTTAGTAATTTTTATAGTTTTTATGGGTTTTAGGTTTTGGTTTTTTTCATTTTCTTGGTTTTTAGGGGTTTTAAAGTTTGTTAAATTTTTTTAATAGTTTAAATGGTTTTCAGTTTTTTTCTAGAATTTTAGGTTTTTTATGGTTTTTTAGGGTATTTTATGGTTTTTAGGGGTTTTATGGTTTTTAGAGGTTTTAGGGTTTTTAGGGTTTTTATCATTTTTTTGGATTTTTATCAATTTTATGATTTATTTGTCTTTTATGGTTTCCTTAAGGGATTCCAAGGTTTTTAGTGTTGTTTACATTTTAGGTATTTTTTGGGGTTTTTATGGATTTTAGGGATTTTGAGGATTTTTATGGTTTTTAGGGTTTTATGTTTTTTTTGGGTTTTAAAGTGGTTTTTTTAGATTTATAAGGGTTTTGATAAAATTTGTAGTTTTTTATGTTTTTAGGAGTTTAAAGGGTTTTTATATTTTTTAGTGAGTTTTTGGTTTTTTAGGTTTTTTTTGTTTTTTATGTTTTTTTATCCTTTTTATGGATTTTAGAATATTGAAGGGGTTTTAGGGTACTTTTAGTAGTGTTTAGAGTTTTCAATGTTTTTTAGGTATTTTTGGTTTTTAAATTGTTTTTAGGTTTTTAAGCTTTCTTTGAGATTTTCTAGATTTTTAGGGATTTTTATTTATTTAGGGATCTTTTCGATTTTTTTGTTCCTTATGGTTTTTAGGTATTTTAAGGGTTATTAGGGTTTCTATGGTTTTTATTGTTTTTTTTGGAATTTAGAGTTTTTTTAGTTTTTATTTTTTATGGGTTTTTAGAGTATTTTAACTTTTTAGGTATTTAAAGGGTTTTTAGTGATTTTGTGTGTATTTAGTGTTTTTATGGGTTTTTAAGTTTCTTTAATCATTTTTTTGATCTTTATAGTATTTAGGTTTGGGGTTTTCATGTGTTTTAGGATTTTTATCATTTTTATGTCTTCTAGGGTTTTTAAGTGTCATAGGTTTTTAAATCTTTCATAAGTTTTTTTCTAGGTTTTTTGGGTTTTTTACATTTTTAGGTATTATTAGGGATTTCTAAGATTTTTATGGTTTTTAGGGTTTTTATTGATTTTGATGAGGTTTAGGGTTTTTATGATTTCTTTGGGTTTGGAGGGGTTTTTTTGGAGTTTTTTATTTTTTTATTATTTTTAATGTTTTTTGGGGTTTAAAGTTTTTTATAGTTTTTAGTTGTTTTTTGGGGTTATTATGGGTTTTCAGGGGGTTTATGGTTTTATGATTTTTATGGTTTTTAGAGGTTTTAGGGATTTTTTGTTCCTTTAGAGTTTTAACATTTTTTATGTTTTTCGGGGTGTAATGTTTTTCCAGCATTTTAGTGTTTTCTAATGGGTTTTCAAGGTTTTTATGGGGTGTTTTTATGTTTTTTGGGTTTTTGGGTATTTTTTATTTTTAAGGTTTTTAAATTTTTTTACCGATTTTCAGGGTTTTTAGGGTTTCTATGTTTTTTACTCTTTTTATCATTTTTAGGTTTTTAGTGGTTTTAAATGTTTTTAGGTTTTTATGGTTTTCATTTGGGATTTCAGGGGTTTTACATTTTGCGGATTTTTTTGAGATTTTTAATGATTTCTATGATTTTTTTGGTTTTTAGGGTTTTTCAGTATTTAATGGTTTTATGAATGTCTTAGTGTTTTTTTGATTATTTAATGTTTTTAACATTTTTAGGAGGTTTTTGGAGTTTTTTGTGGTTTTGGAGTTTAATGGAGTTTAATTTATTTGAATGGTTTTTTCAGGGTTTTTTGGATTTTTGGGATTTTAAGGTTTTTAGGTGATTTTATATTTTTTAACAATTATTAGTTAATTTTGAGGGTTTTAATTTTTTAGGGTTTTATTATGCTTTTTCATGATTTTTATGGATTTTCTGGGATTTTTAGGGGTTTTTTTGTTTTTAAGGATTTTGAGGGGTTTAACGGTTTTTAGCGGTTTTATGTTTTTAAGTGTTTTTAGGGAACATTTCTGTTTTTTGTGTTTTTTAGGGTTTTTAGTTTTCTATGGTTTTCATAGAGTTTTTTCCAGGTTTTTAGGGTTTTTTTTATGGATTTTTAGTCCTGTTTATGATTTTTATTATATTTTATGTTATTTTTGGTGTTTTAGGGATTTTGATGTTTTTATGTTTTTTATTGTTTTTTCAGTTTTCATGGATTCTTATTTTTGTTAATTAGGTTTTTTAGATTTTTTATAAATTTTTAACTTTTTTAGATGTTTAAAGTGTTTTTATATTTTTTTAGTGATTTTTAAATTTTTTTTATGGGTGTTTAGGTTTTTTAAAGGTTTTTAGGAGTTTTTAGTTTATTAGAGATTTTTAGATTTTTATAGTCTTTTAGGGTTCTTAGGCTTTTCATAATTTTTTGAGTTTTTTTAGCAATTATTAGTGTTTTTATGTTTTTAAGGTTTTCATTGGGATTTTCATGGTTTTTATGGTTTTTTAATTTTTTCGGATTTTAGGCTTGTTTTTTATTTTTATGAGTTTTTAGGGTTATAGAAATTTTTTGGTTTTTATGGTTTTTTGTTTTTTTATGTTTTTAATGGTTTTTCAGAGTTTTTAATGTTTTTATGGGTTTATAGGATTTTTTTATTTTTATTGGATTTTTTGTTTTTCTAGATTTAAAGTTTTTTAAAAGTTTTATGTTTTTATGGTTTTTTAGGGATTCTTTGGTTTTTTACGGTTTTTAGGGGTTTTAGTGTTATTTAGGTTTTTAGGGGTTTTAAGTGTTTTTATGTTTGTATGATTTTCTTATGATATTTTAGGTTTTTTAGTATTTTTACTTGTTTAGGGGGTTTTAGGGATCTTTTTGGATTTTATGATTTTTTAGGGTTTTTAGGGATTTGAGGGGGGTTTATGGTTTTTTTTGTTTTTGATTATTTTGATTTTTTAAGGGTTTTATGTTTTTTTTTGTGTTTTTAACATTTTTAGGGATTTAAATGGGTTTTATAGGTTTTAGTGGATTTTTGGGATTTTGTGGGTTTTTAGGGTTTTTTATCGTTTTTAGGGGTTTTTTGGATTTTAGGGTTTTTAGGGGATTTATGGTTTCAACATTTTTTTATTTTTTTTATGATTTAAATTATTTTTAGGTTTTTATGGTATTATAATGGGTTTTCATGGTTTTTTATTTTATCAGTGTTTTTAGTGATTTTTAGTACTTTTATGGTTTTTTAGGGTTTGAGGGATTTTGAATATTTTTAGGGGTATTTATTGTTTTTTGGGTTTTAAGGAATTTTTATGAGATTTTAGGGTTTTTATTATTCTTTGGAGTTTTTTTATATTTTCAGGGGTTTAAAGTGTTTTTATTAATTTTTATGGTTTTTAAGGTTTTTATCAGTTTATATCATTTTAGGGGGTTATAGTGTTTTTAACTTCTTTTAAGGTTTTTAGATTTTATTTATATTTTTTATGAATTTTAATTATTTTTAGGTTTTTATGGTTTTATTAGGGGTTTTCATGGTTTTTAAAAGTTTTTACATTTTATGGATTTATTATAATTTAATAGTTTTTAGGATTTTTATGTATTTTTGAAGCATTTTAGTGGGTTTAAGTGTTTTTCTAGGTTTTTAGGGTTTTAAGTGTTTTTATGGTTTTGGGTGTTTTAGGGATTTTGAGGGTTTTAATGGTTTTTATGGTTTCCTGGTTTTTATTGTTTTTAAGGATTTTTTAGTTTTTAGGGTTTTTATGGTTTTTTAGATTTTTAATGATTTTAGCTTTTAAAATTGTTTTTAGAGTTTTTATTGATTTCTATTTTTTATGGGTTTTTAGGTTTATTAAGTTTTTTTGGTGTTTTTATAGTTTTTAGGTTTTTTAAAGTCTTTTATGGTTTTTATTTTTTTGTGGTTTTTAGGGGGTTAATCGTTTTTAGGTTTCTGTTGTTTTCTTAGTGTTTTACATGTTTTTTAGGTTTTTTATGTTTTTTTGGATTTTTAGGGATTTTTTAGTATTTTAGGGTATTTTAGGTTTTTTATGGATGGAGGGGTTCTAGAATTTTTATGGTTTTTTTGGATTTTTTTAGTGAGGGTTAGGGGTTCAAAGGTTTTATTAGAGTTTTTAAAAGTTTCTAGGGTTTTAAAGTACTTTTAGAGTTTTTTATGGGGTTTTAGGGATGGACCAATACAATGAATACATCACATGTCAGGAGACGGACCCATATAGGGATTCGTGTCGCTAGGTATCCCACACCGCCACCTTCATCTCCACTATCTTCGGTCATCTAGATATATCCTAGGTGCTTTTCACAGTGTGTTCGTGGCATGATCTCTTCTAGTAAAGGTGTCGTGTGGGCTCGTCATCCTCAAAGAACTACATCTTTGCATGGGAATCTTTTCACCCTAGCCTCAGAACTGGCTAGGGCATCTCACGGCAGCATGGAGTTAGTCCATGGTGTGGGTTTTAGATGATGCGGTCAAGGGGTGACGTCGTGCTCCATGTCATCTGTAGGTGTATTGGGATAACCAGGTCCTCGAGTGTAGTTCTGAAGGAGGAAATGATATCTGCTTCTATGGCTTGTAGAGGTGTCCTCTTTCAGCGAGATATGATGCTCGGAAGGTCCTCATTTATTGTTTGTATTGTGTTTTTTACCTTTGACTATATCTTTGGTATTGGAAATGTTTTGTTCTCGGAGGTGCGTGGTGTCGACGTCATTGGGGTCTGTTTCTGTTTCAGAGACTGGTCAGGGTGATCTCATGATGGCTTCATCGTGGAGGTGAAAGTTTCTTGTTGAATGGTTGAATTTTTTAAATGATTATTTGTTTTGTATTATTGATTTTGTGATCATGTGGAATGATTTCTTTGTTGGTTGAATTTGAGAATTGGTGGAATGGTTTTTCTGTTGGTCTGTTTGACTTGTGGCACTATGGTTTGCAGTCTAAGGGACAATGCATCTAGTTCACTTCAAGGGATAGTTCTAGTAGAGGTTTAGATCGTGGAGATTTCACTGATCAGAGATATCCTGAATTGGATGTTTGAGAGGGTATAGCATTTTCCCTCGGTACTATGCATGTTCATCCTTGCATGGGATAGTTAACCAAGCAGCGATGAGATGGTAGAATCTCATCTTAATGATTTTGATGCTGGGGAGTGGATATTATTTTCAGTTTTGAATTGGGTTATTCTTGGCCTTAGGACATTGGTATAGGGGGATTGATTGTATTTTATGTCTCTAAAGTCTGTTTGGTTCCCCCTTACCCATTCAAAGGGGGTCTATCTTGATAAAAAAATTAATTTTCATTCAGTGGGTATTTAGGGTTTTATGGGTTTTTAGGGTTTTTTTTTGGTTTTTTGGGGTTTATGGATTTTGGGTTATTATGGTTTTTAGAGTTTTTTGGGGTTTTATGGTTTGTTATAGGTTGTATGTGCTTTTAGGGTTTTTATTTTTTCTTATAAGTTTTCAATGTTTTACTATTTCTTTCAATTTTTTGGAATTTTTGGGCTTTTTTGGATTTTTTATGGATTTTAAGGGTTTTTTAGGGATTTTGAGGGGGTTTGGGATTTCTTATGGTTTTTATGTTTTTATGGTTTTTTGGTTTTTTGGGTTATTTGAGTTTTTGAGATTTTTAATTGTATTTTAGATTTTTTTAACATTTTTTAGGGTTTAAAGTGCTTTATGAGTTTTTAGTGCGTTTTAGGGTTTTATGTGTTTTATGGTTTTTAAGGATTTCAAGGGTCTTATGGTTTTTAGGGTTTTAGGTGTTTTAGGGGTTTTTAGCATTTTTTTAGGGTTTTTAATGTTTTTTTAATGTTTTATTAGGGTTTTTAGGGTTTTTACATTTCCAGGGATTTTAGGGAGTTTTTAGGATATTTATGGTTTTTAGGGTTTTTAGTGATTTTTATAGTTTTGAGGGTATTTTAGTGATTTTAGGGTTTTATGTTTTTTAGGGGTTTTAGGGTTTTTTGAATTTTTATATTATTTTTAAGGGTTTTTAGAGTTTTTACCATTTTTGGTGCTTAATGGGTTTTTAGAGTTTTTAGTGGTTTTTATTTTTTAAGTGTTTATGGTTTTTAAAGGTTTTATGGGTTTTATTATTTTATTTTTTTAGGTTAATTTAGTATTTTGAATGTTTTTAAGCTTTTTAGGGGTTCTAAGTGTTTTTATTTTTTTATGTTTTTCATGGGATTTTTTAGGGTTTTGTGGTGTTTTATGTTTTTAAGTATTATTATGTATTTTTATGATTTTATTGTTTTTAGGGTTTTAGTAATTCTTGTGGTTTTTAGGGCAAGGAAGGCTCAGGTCCAGGCTATTCCTGGGACCCCACAAAATTTTATTAAAAGAAAAGACACAGACATTGCAGACAAGGGCGGGGAGGGATCAACTGATCCACACCCAAAATCCCTTACGACCACAGCCCAAAGGCCACAGAAAGAGAGGAAGAAAAGAAAAAGCGAAAACAAACAAGTCAAAATGTTAAAAAGGAAAAGCAGACAAGGGGAGGATAAATCAACATCGCCACCAAAATCGTCCAGCTCCTTACCTCAAAACCCCATGCCCACACCAAAGCCGTCACCCACATCAGCAAAGCTGAAATCCGACTCAGCACCCATGTCCGTTGAGTCCCATCCGGACTCAAAATACTTTTGCATGCCAAGCCTGGATAGAAGCTTCATCATAGCCTTCTCTTGCTCTGCAGAAATTGAAAGCCGCTCTCGCTTATTCACCATTAGATTTATTCTTACAGCTCGTGAAGAGGCCCTAGTTGCCATGGGATGTGGGAGTGCAGAGTAATCCTTCCTCTGTCTTCGTCTCGGAGGGGCAGAAGTGGATCCAGCTGCAACACCCGCCTTCGCATAAGTATCACCATCACTGACAGCCGATGTTTTCTTCCCTTTCTTACAGTCTATCCCAGGAGTTTCCGCACCTCTTTTCTCTATTAGCCTGGCCATAGCAGCATTTATCCGGCGATCAGCCTCAGAAAACCTCTCCCCGAGCCTCTCAGCTTCATCCTCAAGCGAGAACCTTTCCCATTCAACCCACACCATCTCGTGAAGCTGCAGACAAAAAGCTTCAGTAGAGGGAACACCATGAAGTACCATAGCCCTCTGCAGGTCCATTTCACCTGCATCACCAGCATTTCCCAGCATAGGGCTAAGCTGGCCACTGGGAGGATCCTCAGCACCGCTTGTGCTGTAAGAGGGAGGAGATAGCCCAGGTCCAATGTCAGGTCCCCCCATACATGGAAATCCAGACAGAACCAGAGGGGAATCACGCCAGTTCATGTCTGACCCCGTGGGGATCCAGGTCTCTTCATCCACCATAGGCCTTTCCTCAGCTGAAGACAAGCTCCACTTATCTCCAGTCCTCATGCCCTGAGCAACCACTGCCTCCTTCACGACATCTGCCACCCGCACATCCTCCCCGGCAGGCTCGGCCAAGACTGTAACCTTCAAGCCAGCTATATCATCTCGTTCCAGAACCAGAGCATAGGCCTCCTCCACATTTTCTTCCCCAACACCCATCACCGCAGCCTTCCCTAAATCTGTATGCCTCCTAGGGGAGTCATCATACCCGTGGAAACCTTTAGCAGAAGCCCGGTTATCCCTATCAGCCAGCATCACTTCCTCCTCATCAGCATTCCCTGAAACACCAGCACCTCCAGTCAGACTCACAACAAAACCACCCGATTCCATCAGGTCCACCTCTAAGTCACTTCCATCCAGAAAAGCAGAAGAGCAAGGAACATAAATATTTAGAGGATGGGAAGAAGCCACCCCCTTTGTCCCCATTACCTCCACCAGAGGGAGGGTAATCGCACCAGAAGACATGCGAGCTAGAGAACCACCACCCCTAACAGTGCCACAGTAGCCTCCAGAGTGATTACTGTGCCCAAAACTCCAACAAGATGAGCAGAAAATTGGCCATTTCTCAAAGATGAAAGGCTGTCTCCACCTAAGTTCTTCCCCCACTGCAATCCAAACAGCATTCACAGGAGACTTCGAAGCATCAATTTCAACAAAATCCCTTGGTGAAACCGGATGAAAAAGGGCCCTAGTCCTACTATCCACACATAGGAACCTCCCCACCAAATTACCAAGCATCGAAGTAATAGAGATATTTTGAAAGGGAAGGGGAAGCTCAGGAAATCTCACCCAGGTAGCAGCAATCGGGGAACTATTCTTCAGATGAAAACCAAAGCTCCAACGAAAGAGGGAGAAACGAGCGCCATTGCATGACTGAGGAGCTGCTGACCAGGATAAGACCAAGTCTTCCTCCGTGGAAATGTGAATCATGATGTGGGATATATCAATCAAGCCCACAGTCGCCCGAGCCCTAAGATTCCAGAAAGCCGAAACGAACCTGACAAAAGTGGCAACCGGGGGTCGTCGCATCGGGAAGCTTGCAACCAGAGTCAAGCGGTGCGCGTCCGAAGCTTCTGTAAACTCCCAAAGCAAGAGTGGAAGCTGCGGACAACCTTCGAAAAACTCTGGAACCTTCGAGAAGAGCGCCGTTCTTGGGAAAGAGGGTAACGAGTCAGCAGAGGAGCGTGACGAGAAGTCCTCCAAGAGAGGATCCTCCCCCGTAGAGAGGGGGGAGGTGCTTCATTTTCCATCTTCATCAACCTGGGAGGAAACCGCCATCGCAAGGGAGTCGGATCGCCAGAATCGCCAGAATTTCTAGAGTCGCCATCTTCCTTCGGCCTTATCTCTTGTGGTTTTTAGGGTTATTATGATATTTAGGTTTTTTTATTTTTATTTTTATAATTTTTTATCTTTTTTATGGGTTTTAATTATTTTTTGGGCTTTAAGGTATTCTTAGGGTTTTTCAAGGTTTTTAGGGTTATTTTCTTTTTGCGGGATTTCCTTGTTTTTTATGGTTTTTATTTTTTTTATGATATTAAGGTATTTTGAGGGGTTTAGCGTTTTTTATGGTTTTAGGGTTTTTTAGAGTTTTGTGGTTTTGGGTTTTTTAGTTTTTTAGAGTTTTTTTATCATTTTATGGGTTTAATGGGTTTTTAATGATTTTAGTTATTTTTTTGGATTTTTTGGGTTTTTAGTGTTTTTTATGTTTTTAGATTTTTAGGTATTTTAGGGTTTTTTCATTTCTAGGTTTGTAGTGTTTTTAAGTGTTTTTAGGTTTTTGAGTTTTTATATGTGGATTTTAAGGTTTTTTTGGTTTTTTATATTTTTTTGGATTTTTATTGTTTTTTTGGATTGTTATGGTTTTTATAGTTTTTATGCATTTTTGGGATTTTAGGGTTGTTTTAGTGTTTTATGGGTTTTATGGTTTTTGAGGGTTTTTTAGTGTTTTTTGTTTTTAAAGTTATTTCATAAATTTTTAAAGATTTTTTCATATTAAATGGTTTTTAGAATTTGTAGTGGGTTTTTAGGTTTTTAGTGTTCTTTATGGTTTTTAGGGGTTTTTAGGCCTTTTAGGTATTTAGGAGTTTTTTAATGGTTTTAATTTTAATTTTTTGTTTTTAAATTTTTCTAGGGGTTTTAAAATTATTTTTACAGTTTTTGGCATTTATGTCGATTTTTTAGGATTTTAATTTTTTGAGGGTTTTTAGAGACCTTATGTATTTTAGGGTTTCTTAGTGATTTTAGAGTTTTTGTGGTTTTTTTTATGTTTTTATGGTTTTTATGGTTTGTTTTAATTTTTAATGTTTTTAGGGATTTTAGGGTCTTTTAGGGTTTTTAACATTTTTTAGATTTTGAGGGATTTTAATTTTATTTAGGTTTCTAATGTTTTCATATTATTTCAAAGGGTTTTTAGTGATTTTCACTTTTTTAGAAATTATTAATGAATTTTGGGGATTTTTATGGTTTTTATGGATTCTAAATTTTTAATGTATTTTACGTTTTTTGGGTTTTTAGTGTTTTTACCATTCTTTTAGTTTTTATGGGGTTTTAGTGTTTTTATACTTTTAATGTTTTCCTAGTGTTTTCCACAATTTTTAGGGTTTTTATGTTTTTACAGATATTTAGGATTTTTTAGGAGTTTTATGTTTTTTTGGGTTTTATGGATTTTGAGGTTTTTTAGGGTTTTTGGAGTGTTAATGCTTTTTTGGGTTTTTAGGGTTTTTTATTTATTTAGTGTTTTTAATATTTTTTATTTTTTTAATGTATTTAGCATTTATAGGGGTTTTAGAGTTTTTAGTTGTTTTTAGGGTTTTATTGTTTTCTTTGTTTTTCTATATTTTTATGGGTTTTATGGTTTTTAATGGTTTTAATATTTTTATGTTCTTTTAGGTATTTTATCATTTGTCAGGTTTTATGGGTTTTAAGTGTTTTTAGGTTTTTATGGTTTTCTTATGGTTTTCACATATTTTAGGGTTTTTTATCAAATTCGGTATTTTTATGGGTTTTTGGATTTTTATGGGTTTTTAGGGTTTTTTAGGTATTTTGAGTTGTTTTAGGGTTATTTAGTTTCTTGAGATTTTTTTAGTGTTTTTATCATTTTTATTTTTTATAGGTTTTAATTGTTTTTATGTTTATAAGTTTTTCTTCTATTTTTTTAGTGTTTTGGGGTTTTTTACATTTTTAGGGTTTTTTATTTTTTTAGGTTTAGTAGTTATTTTGAGGGGTTTTTTGGGTTTTTTTTGTTTTTTTAGTTTTTATAGGTTTTTTTAGTTTTTATATGTTTTTTTTAGTTTTTTATAGTTTTTATTATTTTTATTTTTTTTAAATTTTTAGGGATTTAAATGGTTTTTAGAGTTTTATTGGGTTTTTAGGGATTTTATCGGGTTTTATGGTTTTTTATGGTTTTAGTTGTTTTTATGGATTTTAGGTGCTTTTAGGATTTTATGGTCTTTTAGGGTTTTAGCATTTTTAGGTTTTTATGGGTTTACCTGTTTTAATGTTTTTTTTTCTTAGGGGTTTTTTGTTTTTTATGTTTCTTTATATTTTTTAGTATTTTTAGGTTTTTTTAGAGAATTTTTGGGTTTTTAGAGATTTTGATGGGTGATGGGGTTTTATAGGGTTTTTAGGGATTTTTAGGTTTTTAAGGGTTTTAAGTTTTTTTTGCTTTTAAGCTTTTCTTAGGGTTTTTAGTTTTTTTTTGGTTTTTTACATTTTTAGGGATTTTTAAATCTTTTAGGATTTTTATGGGAACTCAGGATTTTTATGTATTTTGATGGGTTTTTGGGCTTTTATAGTTCTGTTGGTTTTCTGTATTTTTTTAATTTTTTATGGTTTTCAAGGTTTTTTATAGTTTTTTAACATTTTAGGTGTTTAAATAGTTTTTAGAGTTTTTAGCGTTTGTCAATGTTTTATGGGTTTTTAGGATTGTTAAAAAAATTTGGGGGATTTTGGGTTTTAGGGTGTTTTGTGTATTTAGGGTCTTTTACAGTTTTTATCATTTCATTTTTTAGGGTTTTTAATTTTTTTAGTTATTAGTTTTCTTATGTTTTTAGGGATTTTGAGAGTTTTTTAAGATTTATATGGTTTTTATGGTTTTCATAGATTTTGATGATTTTATGGTTTTCTTGGTTTTATAAGTTTTGAGGTTTTTTGGGTTTTCATGTTTTATTATTTTTTATTATTTTAGGTATTTTTATGGGTTTTAGCATTTTCAAGGGTATTTGTATTTTTAGGTATTTTTATGATTTTTATGGTTTTTATATTTTTTATAGTTACTTAACATTTTTATTTTCTTAAACAATGTTTAGAGTTTTTAGTGTTTATTTTTTGTTTTATGGGTTTTTAGTTTTTCAATGTTTTTAGGGGTTTTATGGTTTTAGGAGTTTTAGTGTTTCTAGGGTCTTTTCGGGTTTTACTCTTATTTCGGTTTTTTAGGGATTTTAGGTAATTTTAGGTTTTTATGTTTTTCTTAGCATTTTTAATGAATCTTTTATGGTTTTATATATTTTTAAGTATTTTTTGGTATTTTTAAAGATTCTGATAGGTTTTTTTGGCCTCAAGGAATTTTTAGGGGTTTTTAGTTGTTTAGGGACATTAGGAATTTATGTTTTTTAGAGTTTTTATTTTTATTTAGGTTTTTTGGTGTTTTAAGTGTTTTTTGATTTTTATTGTTTTTATGGGAATTTAGGGTAATTAGGGTTTTTTATTTTCATATGTATTTTTATGTCTTTTTAGGTTTTTATTGGTTTTAGTGACTTTGAGGGGTTTTACGGTTTTATGGTTTTATGGTTTTCTTTTTTTAGGGGTATCATTTGATTTTTTAGGGTTTTAAAGGATTTTATAGTTTTTTTAACATTTTTATGTGTTTAAAGAGGTTTTCAAATTTTAGTGGTTTTTAGGGTTTTTATTGGTTTTTATGATTTTTGATTTTTTGGGTTTTTGGTTTTTTGGGGTTTTATGGTTTTTAGGGTATTTAGGGTCTTTTGGTCTTTTACTGTTTTTAGTGTTTTATTGGTTTATTTGGGGTTTTTATGTTTTTTAAGGATTTCAAGGATTTCTTAGGGTGTCTAGGATTTGTAGGGGGGTTAATGTTTTTAGGAATTTGTAGGAAATTTTTATTATTTTTATGGTTTTTAAAGTTTATAGGATTTTTAGGGTTTTACAAATCATTTAGTGTTTTTAAGGGTTTTAAGGATTTTTAGGGTTTATTATGTTTTTTAGGGGTTTGAAGTATTTTAAGGTTTTTAAGGTTTTCTTGCGGGTTTTTAGGGTAATTATGGGTTTTTATGTTTTTAGGTATTTTTAGAGGTTATTTTGGGTTTTTAGGGGATTTAGGATTTCTAGGGATATGGGGTTTATTTGGGTTTTTATAGTTTTGTTGGGATTTTAGGGTTTGTCTAAGTTTTAAGAGTTATAATTGTTTTTTAGTGTTTTTAGGGGTTAATGGGTTTTTAGTGTTTTTACTTTTTCTTAGAGTTTTCTTTATTTTTAGGCTTTTAAAAGTGTTTTATGGTTTTTATGTTTTTAGTGGGTTTTAGGGGGTTTTATGTCATTTAGGTTTTTTAGCGTTTTTTGGTTTTTTAGTGGTTTTATGTTTTTTTATAATTTTAAGGTTTTCTTAGGGTTTGGCAGGGTTTCATGTTTTTTTACATTTTAGGGATTTTACAAATTTTTTAGGATTTTTATGGTTTTTTTGTTAATTTGATTGGTTTTATGTTTTTAGGTGTTTTAGGTGTTTTTAGGGTATTAGTCTTTTTCTGTATTTTTTAAAATTTTAACTACTTTTAGGTTTTTGACGTTCTCTTAGGTGGTTTAAGAGTTTTAAATGTTATTTACGTTTTAAAAATTATTTTCTTATAATTCTTATAGGGTTGTAGGGTTTTTTTGGATTTTGATGGGGTTTTATTGTTTTTAGGGTTTTTGTGATTTTTAGAGTTTTTGGGTTTTCATTGATTTTTTTAGAGGTTTTATGGTATTTTAGAGTTTTTTTACATTTTTCTGGGTTTAAAGGGATTTTAGAATTTTTAGGGATTTTTAGGGGCTTTTCTTGATTTTAGGTATTTTATGGTTTTTAGGGTATTAGGGTTTCTTCTTGTTTTTTGGTTTTTATCATTTTATAGTTTTTAAATAGTTTTTAGATTTATAAGTTTTTAATATGTTTTCTCAGGCCTTTTAAAGGTTTAAATTTTGTTAGGTATTTTTAGGAGTTTTTTATAATTTTTATGGATTTTGGAGTTTTTGGGATTTTTTGGGTTTTTAGGTATTTCGGGTTTTAGGATTTTTAGAGATTTTATGGTTTTTTTAGGTTATAATTTTTTTGAGATTTTTTAGTGTTTTTTAAAAAAAAAATTGGTTTATATGGTTTTAATAATTTTTAGTCATTTTTTTGTTTTAAATGGTTTTAGGGGTTTTTTAGGATTTTAGTGGTTTTGTGATTTTTATTGTCTTTTAGGTTTTTTAACATTATTTATGTTTTTTGGGTTTTTAAGTGTTTCTATGTTTTTAAGGTTTTGTTATGGGTTTTTAGGGATTCTATGGTTTTTATGTTTTTAGGGATTTTTTAGGATTTTTATAGTTTTTAGGGGTTTTAGGGTTTTGAATTTTTTAGGGGTTGTTAGAATTGTTAGGGTTTTTAGGGTTTTAGTGTTTTTGGTATTTTTTAGGTTTGTAGAGATTTTAAGTATTTTTAGGGTTTCAATGTTTTTTTGGGGGGTTTTCATAGTTTTTAAGGTTTTTTACATTTTTTGGTATTTTTAGGGCTTTTTTTAGGACTTCTATGGTTTTATGTGTTTTTAGGTATTTTAATGGTTTTTAGGGGTTTTTAGTTACGTTTTCTATTTTTTTTAGTCTTTCTTACAGTTTTTAGGTGTTTGAAGTGTTTTACGAGTTTTTTATGTTTTTAGGGTTTTTATGGGTTTTAGGGTTTTTCATATTTTTATGGGGATTTATGGGTTTTTGAGGTTTTTATGGTCTTTTAGGGTTTTTTTTTTGTGATTTTTAGGGTTTTAGGGGTTTCAAGTGTTTTTATAGTTTTATGGGATTTTTATGGGTGCTATTATTTTTTAGGGTTTTATGGTTTTTATAGTTTTTAGGGTATTTAGTTATTTTTTAGGATTTATATGGGTTTCTGGTTTTTTATGGTTCCTAATAGTTTTTATGGTTTTTTGGGTTTTAATGGTACTTATTGTCTTTTTGGGTTTTATAGTTTTTTTAGGTTTTTAGGCGTTTTATGTGTTTTTTGGTTTTTAGGGTTCTCTTAGGTTATAATGAGGTTTTTATGGTTTTTACATTTTTAGGGATTTTAAGGGAATATTTAAGAATTTTATGTTTTTTAGGGTTTTTGGAGATTTTGAGGTTTTTAGGGTTTTTAGGAGTTTTAATATTTTTTAGGGTTTTTAGCATTTTTTAGGTTTTTTAGTGGTTTTAAGTGTTTTTAGGGTTTTATGGTTTTCTTATTGGTTTTTAGGGTTTTAGGTTTTTTATGCTTTTATGAATTTTTAGGACTTTTTTAGAATATTTATGGTTTTCAGTATTTTTAGGGATTTTGAGGGTTTAGGGTTTTTTTGTTTTTATGGTTTTTATGGTTTGTTTTAGTTTTTATGGTTTTTTTTAGTATTTCTGGGTATTTAGGTTTTTAGAGTTTTTAAATATTTTTTGGAATTAAAAGTGTTCTTATAGATTTTAGTGGGTTTTCTTATTTTTATGGGTTTTATGGTTTTTCAATGTTTTTAGGTGTTTTTATGGTTTTGATTGGTTTTAGGGTCTTTTAGGGTTTTAACATTTTTTATGTTTTTATGGGTTTTAAGTGTTTTAGGTTTTTAAAATTTTCATTGGGGTTTTTATGGTTTTTAGGTAGTTTTTTCATTTTTATGTATTTTTAGGGAATTTTTAAGGGTGTTTATGTGTTTTGGGGGTTTTTATGGTTTTTATGGTTTTATGAGTTCTTTAGCTTTTAGGGTTTTTTTGATATTTTTGAGGGTGTAAAGGTTTTTTAGATTTTTTTAACGTTTTTAGGGGTTTAATGGTTTTTTAGAGTTTGTAGTTGGTTTTTTTCGGGTTTTTATGTGCTTCAGGGTTTAATGGTTTTTAGATTTTTCTACGAAAATTACGGGCTTGAAGGTTTTATAGAGTTTTTAGTTGATTTTAGGGTTTTATGGGTTTTAATGTTTTCCAATACTGTAGATATTTTTATGGTTTTTAGGGGATGTTAGATTTTTAGGGTCTTTTACTATTTTTAACATTTTTATGTTTTTAGGGGATTTAGTTTTTTTTCAGTTCTTATGTTTTCCTTAGGATTTTTAGGGTTGATTGGTTTTTATACATTTTTTTGGTTATTTAGATATTTTTTAGTTTTTTTTTATTTTATAGGGTTTTTTAGTGATTTTGCGAGTTTTGTGGGCTTTTGTAGATTTTTTTTTTTATTTTTTAGATTTTTAGGAGTTTATGTGTTTTTTGGTTTTTATTGTTTTATTAGTTTTTTATGGTTTTATTAGGTTTCTCTAGGGTTTTAGGGTTTTTTATGTTTCAGGATTATTTTGGATTTTTATTATTTTAAGTTGTTTTAGGTGTTTTAGAGATTTTCAGGTGTTTAGGTTTTTTAGGAGTTTAAAGCTTTATTTTTTTTCATTTTCCTGTTTTTTTAGTTTTTTTATGTTTTTTTTAGTTTTTTTATGTTTTTAATGGTTTTTATAGTTTTTTAAATTTTTGAGGGGTTTAAAAGGTTTTTATAGTCATTAGTGATTTTTAGGGATTTTATGGGCTTTTTGGGTTTTTAATGTTTTAAGGTATTTTTATGGGTTCTTGGGGGTTTTAGGGTTTTAGTGTCTTTTTGGGGTTTTACCATTTTTTAGGTTTCTAGGGATTTTAATAATTTTTTTGGTTTTAATGTTTTCTTACAGTTTTCGGTTTTTTTTGGTTTTGAATCTTCTTAGAGATTTTTAGGGATTTTTTTTTGAAATATTATGGGTTTTAAGGGGTTTTTTGTATTTTCAATGTTTTTAGGTTTTTCAGGGATTTTTTTAATATTTTTTGGGATTTTTAGGTTTTTATGAGTTTTCTAGGGTTTTTATGGTTTTTAGATTGTTTTAACGTTTTTAGGGGTTTAAAGGGGTTTTTTAGTTTTTAGTGCTTATTAGGGTTTTAGTGTTTTTATATTTTAGGGTTTTTAAGTGTTTTTAATTTTAAGGTTTTTTTAAGGGTATTCTACTTTTTTACGGTTTTTTACATTTTTAATAAATTTTAGGAGTTCTTTAGAATTTTTATGGTTTTTAGTGTTTTTAAGAAATTTGAGGATTTGGGGGGGGGGGGTGTAGTGTCTTTATGGGATTTCAGGCATTTAGGGTTTTATAGAGTTTTTTAGGTTTTTGCGGTATTTTTGAGTTTTTTTTAACTATTTTTGGTTTGAAGGGTATTTGAGTTTTTAGTGGTTTTTAGGGTTTTATGGGTTTTTAGAATTTTAAATATTTTTTTTTGGTTTTTTCATGTTTTTAGTGGGCTTTATGGTTTTATGATATCATTTTTTTTGGTTTTTTAAAATTTTTAAGGGTTTTGTGTGTTATTAGGTTTTTAAGGTTTTCTTAGGGTATTTCAGTGGTTTTAGTGGTTTTTAGGTTTTTATGTTTTTAGGTTTTTATGGTTTTTTATTATTCTTATGTTTTTTTAGGGTTTTTTGAGACCTGAGAGTTTTTAGGGTTTCTTAGGATTTTTAGCATATTTGATTTTTTATGTATTTTAAGTGATTTTAGGGTTTTAAGCTTTTATTAGGGTTTTTTAGGGTTTTTAATGTTTTTAAAATTTTAAGGATTTTAAGGTTGTTTTTGGAATTTAATGTGTTTTATATTTTCCATATTTTTTATGTGTTTTTTGGGTTTTTTGGGTTTGGTGGGTATTAGGGTTTTTTGAGTTTTTTATGGTTTTATGGTTTTTTATAGTTTTTAACATTTTTGGGATTAAATGGATTTTTAGAGTTTTTAGTGACTTTTAGGGTTTTTATAGGGTCTTAGGGGTTTTAATTTTTTAACCATTTTTTATAGTATTTATGGGTTTTGATGGTTTTTTTGGTTTTTAATTCCTTTTAGGGTTTTTTAGGGTTTTAATATTTGTTAGGTTTTTTAGAGTTTTTAAGTGTTTTAAGGATTTTACCGTTTCTTTGGGATTCTTAGTGTTTTTTTTGGGTTTTTTATGATTTTAAAGAGTTTTAGTGGTTTCTTGGAATTTTTATATTTTTTGGGGTTTTATGGATTTTGAAGAATTTTAGTGTTTTGTGGTTTTATCATTTTGGGGGGTTTCGGTGTTTTTTTAGTTTCATAGAGTTTTTTATGTGTTTTAGAGTTTTTCGATGTTTTTAAGTGTTTAAAGGGTTTTTAGAGTTTTTAATGATTTCTATGATTTTATGGTGTTTTATAGGTTTTTATGTTTTTAGGGGGTTTTAGGGGGTTTTAGTGTTGTTAGGGTCTTTTAGGGGTTTTTTGCTTTTTTTGTTTTTAGGGGTAATATGTGTTTTTTGGATTCTAAGGTTTTTTTGGGGTTTTATGGTTTTTAGGGGAATTTACATTTTTATGGACATTTAGGTATTTCTTTGGATATTTATGGCTTGTTAGGGGTTTAGGTATTTTGACGGGATTTAGGGTTTTTATGGTTTTTAGGGTTTTTAGATTTTTTTAGTGATTTTATGTTTTTTTAGGGTTCTAATTTTTTTTAGGTATTTATGTTTTTTATGATTTTTAGGGTGTTTTATAGTTTTATGGGTTTTTTGGGTTTTAAGGGATTTTATGCTTTAAATTTTTTGATTTACTAGGTGTTTTAAGTGTTTTAGGGTTTTAGGGTTTTTATGGATTTCTTAGGTATTTTCAATGTTTTTAGTGTTTTTAATATTTTTAGGTATTGTAAGAAATTTTTTATGATTTTTTTGATATTTTAGGATTTTTAGGTATTTTTGGGTTTTTTTGGGTTTTTAGTGTCTTTAGGGTTTTATGGTTTTCATGGGATTTTAGGGATTTTTTGTGTTTTTATGGGTTTTAGGGTTTTTGAATTTTTTTCTAGACACTTTTAGGTGTAAAAGTGTTTTTAGAGTTTTTAGTGGGTTCCTTATGAAATTATGGGTTTCTTGGGTTTTAATATTTTTAGAAGTTTTATGGTTTTATGGTTTTATGGTTTTATGGTTTTATAGTTTTTAGGGTCTTTTAGTGTTTTTTGAATTGTTTTATTTTTTATGGGATTTAAGTGTTTTTAGGTTTTTAAGGTTTTCTTACGGTATTTCATCTATTTTAGAATATTTTTCTTTTTTAGGTATTTTAATGGTTTTTTTGTATTTTTATTGGTTTTAGCATTTTTATGGATTTTAGGGATTTTTAGGTTTTAAAGGTTTTTTATTGTTTTTATCATTTTTAGGTTTTTTAGGGATTTTATTTTTTTATATGTTTTATGTTTTATTAGTGGTTTTCATGGTTTTAAGGTTTTTTTTACATTTTTGGGATTTTGAATGATTTTTTTGGATTTTTTCTCTATTTTTTGTGTTTTTAGAGATTTTGAGTGGTTTTAGGGATTTTAGTGTTTTTAATGTTTCTATGTTTTTTCAATTTTTAGGGTTTGTTTGAGCTTTCATGGTTTTCATATTTTTAAAATTTTTAAACGATTTTTGGAATTTAGAAGGTTTTCAATATGCTTTTAAGGTTTTTTTGTATGTTGGGAGTATTTATGGTTTTTAGGGGTTTTATGGATTTTAAGGGTTTTTAGGGTCTTTTATGGTTTTTAGAATTTTTTAAATTATTATGGGGTTTAACTATTTTTATGTTTGAATGCTTTCTTATGGGTTTTTAGGGTTCTTAGCGGTTTAAAAGTTTATAGGTATTTTAGGGATTTATTTGGTTATTTATAGTTTTATAGGGTTTTATGCATTTTGAGGGACTTTATGTTGTTTAGGGTTTTAGCTTTATTAGGGTTTTTAGGGGTTTTGGTTGTTTTTTAGATTTAAAGGTTTTTTACGGATTATTAGAGTTTTTAGGTTTGTTTATGTTTTTTTATTTTTATGGGCTTTTTAAGGATTTTTATGTTTTTTTTGGTATTTTGAAGGTTTTCTGATTTTTTATGGTTTTTAGGGTTTTTAGTGGTTTTAGAATTTTTATGGTTTTCTTGAATTTTTATATTTTTTAAATATTTTTTAGTGATTTTAATATTTTTTTTGAGAATTTAAGGGGTTTTTAGAGTTTTTATTGGTTTTGGGGGTTTTATGTGTTTTTGTGTTTTTATTGTATTTAGGGGGTTTTATGATTTTTAGTGGTTTTTATGGTTTCTTGGGTCTTTTAAGGATTTTAAAATTATTGGGTTTTTATTATTTTATAAAAAAATTTAATGGTTTTTTTGTTTTTTTTTACATTTTTAGCGATTTTAAATGAATTTTAAAATTTTTATTGTTTATTTGGGTGTTTAGGGATTTTTATGATTTTTAGGGGTTTTTTGGGTTTTCAATGTTTTTAAGGGTTTTAGGGTTTTTTAGTGTCTTCTGGTTTTTAAGGGTTTATTATGGTTTTTATGTGTTTTTTGGTTTTTTTTCATTTTTATGGATTTTTAGGGATTTCTTAGGATTTTTAAGGTTTTTTTGTGTTCTTTGGAATTTTTAGGGGTTTTAGGGTTTTTATTGTTTTTGGGGGTTTAGGGTATTTTTTTAGTTTTTTAGGAGTTTAGGGTTATGTAGAGTTTTTAAAAAAATTATGGGCATTAAGGGTTTTTATAGTTTTTAGTTTTATTGATGGTTTTTTTGATTATTAGATTTTTTAACATTTTTAGAGTTTTTAGTGGTTTTTAGGGGTTTTTAGGTTTTCTATGGTCTTTTAGTGTTTTTATCATTTTTAGTGTTTTAGTGGTTTTTAGTGTTCTTTTAGGTTTTTTTGGTTTTTAGTTTTTCTTCTTGTTTCTCATGATTTTTAATAAATTTTTTCTTTTCTCGGGATTTTTAGGTAATTTATAGGATTTTTATGGGTTTTTAGTGTTTTTATAGATTTTGAGGGGTTTTAGGGTTTTAAATATTTTTTATAGTTTTTATCATTTTAGGTTTTTATAGGTTTTAAATTTCTTTTAGGTTTTTAGGGGTTTAATGTGTTTTTATGTTTTTACGTTTTTCTTAGCATTTTTCTTATTTTTTAGGGTTTTTTATGTTTTGAGGTATTTTTGGGATTTTTTCAGAAATTTAGGGTTTTTTGGGTTTTCTAGGATTTTAAGGGTTTGTGGGGGGTTTTAGTATTTTTATAGTTTTTATGGTTTTTTTTAATTTTTTTTAGATTTTTAGTGGTTTTTTGAGATAGTTATATTTTTGGGGGTTAGAAACGATTATTATTGTTTTTAATTATTTTTGTGTTTTTATGGGTTTTTAAGGGTTTTTATGATTTTTAGGGTTTTGGGGGTTTCTTGGTTCTTTTAGGTTTTTAGAGTTTTTTTATGTTTTTAGGGGATTTAAGTGTTTTTTGGTTTTTATGGTTTTATTGGGGTTTTTTCACAGTTTATGGAATTTTATGTTTTTAGGAATTTTTATGTATTCTTTAGAATTTTTAGTGTTTTTTAGAGTTTTTAGGGATTATTAGGGATTTTTGGGTATTTTTGGTTCTTTAGGGGTTTAGGTTATTTTAGTGGTTTTAGTGTTTTTATGTTTTTAGGGGTTTTAAGTGTTTTTAGTTTTTTATGGTTTTCTTATGGGTTTCAAGGTTTTATGGCCGTTAAATTTTTTAGAGATTTTTAGGGATTTTTAATATTTTCCTGGGTTTTTAGGGTTTTTAGTTATTATGATGATTTTTAGGGTCTTACGGTTTTTTTTGGTATTTTTGAGTTTTAGGGTTTTTATGATTTATTATAATTTTTCAATGTTTCTAAGGGTTTATAGGTTTTTTAGAGTTTTAAGTGTGTTTTTAGGTAATTTATTGATTTTTCTATTATTTATTATGTTTCTTAGGGATTTGTGTTTTTCATCGGTTTTTTGGGTTTTTTGAGTTTTTAGTGTCTTTTAGGTGTTTTAACATTTTTAGGTTTTCAGGGGCTATAATTATTTCTCGTTATTTAATGTTTTCTTATGGGTTTTTAGGGTTTAAGGGTTTTTAGGTTTTTATGTATTTTTATAGATTTTTTAGGATTTAAATTTGTTTAAGGGTATTTATGGATTTCGAGCGATTTTCGGGTTTTTAGGGTTTTTAGTGCCTTTATATATTTATGAGTTTTAGCTATTATAGTTTTTAAGGTTTTCTTAGGGTTTTTAGGGTTCTTAGGAGTTTTTTATGTTTTTATGGAATTTTAGGGAATTTTTAGGATTCTTATAATTTTTAGGTTTTTTTGTGATTTTGAGGGGTTTTGGGGTTTTAATGGTTTTTTTGGTTTTTTTGGTTTTTTTGGTTTTTTAGGTTTTTTTGAGTTTTTTTGGTGTTTAATATTTTTTAATGTTTTCAAACATTTTTCATTGTTTAAACGGTTTTTAGAGTTTTAAGTGTGTTTTTATAACTTTTTTTGGTTGGAAGAGTTTTTATTGTTTTTAGGGGGTTTTATAGATTTATGCATTTTTACGATTTTTAAGGTATTTTAGGGATTTAGTGTTTTATTAAATCTTTTATTAGTTTTAAGTGTTTTCTTATTTTTAAGGATTTCTTATGGGTTTTTATAATTTTTAGGGTCTTTACATTTTTAGGGATTTTTATGGATTTTTATGATTTTTATGGGTTTTACGGATTTTGGGGATTTTGATCATTTTTTGGGTTTTTAGGAGATTTAGGTTTTTTAGTTTTTTAGTGTTATTTAGGTTTTTTAATGGTTTTAAGTATTTTTAGGTTTTTATGGTTTCCTTACAGTTTTTTAGGAGTTATAGTACATTTTTCGGATTTAGGGATTTTTTGAGTTTTTATTGTTTTTTAGGGTTTTTAGGGGTTTTTAGGGTTTTCGGGGATTTGAGGAATTTTTTTGGTTTTCCTGTGTTTCTTCTTATTTTATGGTTTTTATATTTTCCAGGGGTTTAAAGGTTTTTAGGGTTTTTTAACATTTTTAGTTGTTTAAAGGGGTTTTATGATTATTAGTGTTTTTATGATTTTTTTTGGTTTTTAGGTATTTTTTTCGTTTTTTTAGTTTAAATGGGTTTTTAGAGTTTTTAACAATTTTAGGGGTTCAAAGGGTTTTTTATTGTTGTTAGTTTTATTTAAGAGCCTTATTTGGTTTTAGGTTGTTTTATTGTTTTTAGGGTTTTTATGGTTTTTATGGGTTTTTAGGGGTTTTATGGTCATTTAGGGTTTTTAGTGATTTTTTGGTTTTTAGGGGTTTTGTGTGGTTTTAGGTTTTATGGTTTTATTAGAATTATTATGGGTTTTAGGGTTTTTTTAAGTTTTTAAGGAATTTTGGGGAATTTTTATGATTTTTATGGTTTTCAGGGTTTTCAGGGATTATGAGGGTTTTTGGGGTATTTTTTGGTTTTCTTCATTTTTTGGTTTATTAATGGTTTTATATTTTTAAGGTTTTCATGGTTTTCATAGGGGTTTATGGTTTTTGACATTTTTAGGGATTTTATTTTATTTTGGTTATCTTAGGCATTTTTAGGGTGTTTTGGGATTATGAAGTTTTTAGGGGGGGTTTTGGGGTTTTTTGGTTTTATTGGGTTTTAAGGAGTTTTTTGAGTTTTTGGGGATTTTAAAGTTTTTAATAGTTTTTTATGTTTTTAGCATGTTATAGGGATTTTATAGTTTTTAATGGGTTTGGGGGTTTTAATGGGTTATTAGGGTTTTAATTGTTTTTGAGGGGTTGTATTGGTTTTAAGGTTTTTAGTGTTTTTAAGTACTTTTAAGGTTTTTAGCATCTTTTATCTTTTTTAGGGGTTTTAATTGTTCTTATATTTTTAAGGTTTTATTAGGGGTGTTTACATTTTTGGTGTTTTAGGGTTTTTATCATTTTGATGGTTTTTAGAATTTTTTGTTTTTAGGGGTTTTAAGTGTTTTATATTTTTTATGGTTATCTTAATGTTATTCGGGGTTTTAGGTTTTATTGTGTTTTTAAGAATTTTTATGTATTTTGTAGGTTTTTTATTTTTTTGGTGTTTTTAGGGATTTTGATGGGTTTTTAGATTTTTTTGGGCTATTACGGTTTTTGTAGTTTTTTTTGGGTTTTAAGGGATTTTTTGAGATTTTAGGGTTTTTAATTTTTTTGAGATTTTTGGAAAATATTTATGGGTTAAAGGGTTTTTAGAATTTTTAGTGGTTTATGGTTTTCATGGGTTTTTAGGACTTTTAAGGTTTTTATGGGTGTTTATTGATTTTATGTTTTTAGGATTATTAGGCTATTTAAGAGTTGTAGAATTTTTTTACATTTTTATTTGGCAAGGAAGATGTGAGGCTAGGCTATTCCTGGTCCCCCAAAATGTATAAAGAAAAGGAAAATTCCCCAATGGAGGGGCAGGGCCCAACAGCCCACACCCAAAACCCCAACAATACTCACACCAAAAAAAATTTCAAAATAAAAGGCACACAAAATAAAAAATCCATAAATGTCACCGCCAAAGTCATCCGGCTCCACAGAGAGGGATCCAAAGCATGCACCAAGATTAGTGCTCACATCAGTAAAGAAAAAGTATGAGTCAGCTTATGTATTCATAGAGTCCCAGCCCAACTCATAGTCCTCCTATATTCGGAGCATAGATAAGAGTTTCTCTTTATCCCCCTCCTGAAATTTTTCAAGTTTTTTTCGTTTTTGGGGTGTTTGGGGATTTTGAGTGTTTTTTAGGGTTCTAGAATTTTTTCAATTTTTATGAATTTATGTATTTTTAGTTTTTTATGGTGTTCTTAGGGGTTCTCAAGGTCTTTAGGGTTTTATAGGTTTTTAGGTATTCTTAAGGAATTTTATGGTTTTTATATTTTTTGGGTTTTTAGGTGTTTTTACTGTTTTTCCGTGTTTTTAGGGTTTAAGGGTTTTAATGGTTTTGGGGTTTTAGGAATTTTTTATTTTTTTTAAGGTTTTTTATGTTTTTCTAATTTTTTAACATTTTTAGTGGTTTAATGGTTTTATAGTTTTAGTGGTTTTTAATGTTTTATGGGTTTTATGGTTTTAATGGTTTTAAGGGGTTTTATGGTTTTTAGTGGTTTTATGGTTTTTAGTGGTTTTATGGTTTTTAGTGGTTTTATGGTTTTTTTGATCTTTAGGGGTTTTAACGTTTAAAATGTTTTAGGAGTTTTAAGTATTTTTAGGTTTTAAAGGTTTTCTATGGGGTTTTTATTTTTTTAGGGTTTTTACATTTTTATGGATTGTTAGGGAATTTTTACGATTTTTAAGGATTTTTAGGGGTTTAAGGGATTTTGAGGGTTTTTAGGTTTTTAGTTTTTTTAAGGTTTTTAGTGTTTTTAGGTTTTTTAGTAGTTTTATGTTTTTTGGTTTCTAAGGTATTCTTAGGGTTTTTTATTTTTTGGGTATTTTTAGATCTTTTTAAATATATTTATGTGTTTTTAGGGATTTTCAGGGATTTTAGGTGTTTTTAGGGTTTTTAGGGTTTTTATGGTCTTTATGGGTTTTAGGTTTTTTTTAATTATTTTATTAATTTAGGATGTTTTTTAATTTTTTCAACCTTTTAAGGCATTTAAATTGTTTTTATATTTTTTTTAGTGCTCTTTAAAGTTTTTATGGGTTTTTAAGGGTTTCAAGGTTACTATGGGTTTTATAGTTTTTAGGGGTTTTAGTGTATTTTAGGGTTTTAGAGTTTTTTAGTCTTTTATAGGTTTTATGTTTTTTAAGGTTTTCTTAGGTTTTATTTTGGTTTTTAGGCAAGGAAGGCTCGGATTCGGGCTATTCCTAACTCCCCCAGAAATTAATTAGAACAAAAGACACAAAGACACTACAGACAAGGGAGGGGTGGGGTCAATCAACCCACACCCAAAAGCCCTTAACAGACACACACACAAAGACCGCAAAAAAATTAAAAGCAAAAGAAGAAAAGACACAACGCCAAACTCACAGCAGCTTCAGCACCATCTCAGCCAATTCCAGCATTCAGCAGCTCCTTCACCCCTTTAGCACTTCTCAACCAAGTAGAAACCAGCATCCCAAGCTCACATCCATGCAGCGACCGGCGTCCAGTTTCACGTTTTCTAGCATCCAACACCTTTCCACCAAGAAGCTCTGTCATAAGAAACTCCATCATCCAGCATTCACCAGTAACCAGCAGCTCACAACTCGCCAAAGGCCAGTTCCCAAACTCACAAAAACCAGCATCCATCACCTTCTCAACAAGAAGATCAACCGCTATCAGCACAGAACCATCAGGACCAAGGTCATAAATCCCCCCTTCATCACTTCAGAATGAAACAGTCGCTCCACAGCACATAAAGGCGGAACAAAAAGTATCGCCACGCAATAGAACCAATAACCAGCATCCATTTCGAGCCACAACCATACTAGGCTCCTCACCTTGCAGCAGAACAACAACTATCACCAAGCACCAGCATCTATGACCAAAGACCAGTGCTCGCAGCAAAACACAGCCAAACCAACCATGGCACAGAGAACTACAGATAGCAGCTAAATCATAGCACAGATGTAACTCCCTCCCAGAATACCAAGCCAAGCTCATATGCCCAGAATACCAGTAGCATCCTCTGAAAAAACCAGCAACAACACAAGATTCCACAAACCATATTGCAATGCACCTTCCAGCATCTAGAGACATCTTAGAAAACAAAACCAGCATCTCGGGGCCAAGAAAATCGCAATGGCACCAAAGGAAGGCATAAACCAAATCAAAAATGCAGAAAAAAGAAAAACAGCGAAGGTTTTCAGCAAGAAACGAGCTCCAGCCAAGATTGTCAGTAGATAACAGGGGACCAGAGAAGCCATTTTGGTGCCCCGTCGGACCAAAGTCTAGCAGATCAACTAGATCCCAGCACAACTTAAGCCACTCCACATCAACAGCATTAAAAGTAGACAAATCCAAAGAACCGTGAAACCAAACCTGAGCCTTATTCGCAAGGCGTTGACCAGCAGGTCTAGAATCACATGCCAAAAGATCAAGCATACCACCAGAATATCGACACCAAACCCTCTGCAAGAACCATCTTCTGCTGCACAGCCCGGAGAAAGAGAAAAACTCTCCCATCCGTGGAAGCCTCCGGTCAACATGTCGAACCCCGTTCAATGCCTGAAGGTCATAAAAACCAGCCACCAAGGAGTTGTCCGCAACGACACTATCTTCACAGGAGACCACAAAACCTTCATAGATGCCGAAGCCCGAACACACCGAAACCTGCCGGGATATGCGACCAGAAACCCCGATCTGCAACAGATGGGGGTCGTTGACTTCGTCATAGACCAGATCGGGCCATTCTAAAGGCCACACAACCTCCAAAGCCGGCAAAGCCCGGACATGCCAGTAGTGAACCAAATCTCCATCCAAATCCGAAAACCCAAGCGCTAGGGGAAGTTGAACCTGCTGAAGACCAAAAACCACCACCACCTTGAGCCCGAAAAGATCTTACCGAGTATGCCATCACTGAAAACTGGGAGGAAGCAAGGATCGAAAACCAGAAAACCGAGCAGAATCCAGGGAAAACCCTGGAAGAGGCAACGATCGGGAGAGAGACCTGGGGGAGTGCGCCACCATCTTTCCTTCCTCTGTTTGGGTTTTAGGGTTTCTTACATTTTTAGTTCTTTTTTGGGTTTTTAGGTTTTTTAGGGATTTTGAGGGTTCTTTGGGTTTTTTTGGTTTTGGGCTTTTTAGTGTCTATCATATTTTAGGTTATTATGGGTTTTATGTGTTTTTATGTTTTCAAGGTTTTGTTAATGTTTTTAGGGGTTTTGGGGTTTTTACGATTTTATGGATTTTCAAGAAATTTTAAAAAGTTTTTTAATTTTTAGGGTTTTTAGGGTTCTTATGGAATTTTCAGGTCTTTTAGGGTTTTTGTGGTTTTTTTTATTTTTATGGTTTTTTTGAGTTTTTAGGGTTTTCAAGGTTTTTATAATTTTCTAATATTTTTATGGGTTTAAAGGGTTTTTATATTTTTTTTAATTTTGGAGTTTTTTTGGTTTTTCGGGTTTTCAGAGTTTTTATGGTTTTAAGGGTATTTTGGGTTTTTAGGGTTTTTAGGGTTTTAGTGTTTTTAGGTTTTTAAGGGGTTTTATGTTTTTTTAGGCATTTAAAATTTTCATTGGTTTTTTAAAGTTTTTTAGGTTTTTTTACATTTTTAGGGGTTTTAGGGTTTTTAAGTATTTTTATTTGTTTTTATTGTTTTAAAGGATTTCCCATGTTTTTTGGGTTTTTTTGGGTTTTTTGGTTTTTTTCATTTTTAGGGTTTTAGGGGTTTTATGTTTTTTTAGGTGTTTAATGTTTTCTTATGGTTATTTATGGTTTTGGGGGTTTTTTGCATTTTAAGGTATTTTAGAGAATTTTTAGGATTATTATTGTCTTTTAGGGTGTTTGGGGATTTTTAAGGTTTTAAGGATTCTATGATTTTAATGGGTTTTTGGAATTTAGTGTATTTTGAGTTTTTTCAGGTTTTTTGGGGGGTTTTTATATATTTTAATGATTTTAGGGGTTTAATGTTTTTTAGTGTTTTTAGTGGTTTTTAGAGGTTATGGGGATTTTTTGGGACTTTTAGGGGTTTTAGATATTTTCAGTTTCTTAAGGATTTTAATTGTTTTTAGGAATTTAACATTTTATTAGGGATTTCAATGCTTTTCAGGTTTCTTTTATGATTTTAGGGATTTTTAGGGATTTTAGAATTTTTATGGTTTTTAACCTTTTCCATGATTTTTAGAGGTTTTATGTGCTTTAGGTATTTAAGGTTTTCTTAGGATTTTTCATGGTTCTTAGGGTTTTTTAGGTTTGTAGGTATTTTTTTGGAATTTTTAATATTTTAATGGTTATTAGGATTTTTTTATTTTTTGGGTTTTTTGGGTTTTTATTGTTTTTAGAGGTTTTTTTATTTTTTGGGGTTCTTAGGGGTTTTTTCTTTTTTAGGTCTTTAAATGTTTTTAGCGTTTTTTAATTTTTTTTTGGTATTCAATTTTTTTTATAAATTTTGTGGTTTTCTAGTATTTTTATGGGTTGGGGGGTTCTAGGTTTTTTGGTTTTTTGGTTTTTAAGAGTTTTTAGTGTTCTCAGGGTCTTTTAGGGTATTTAGAATTTTTTAGGGGTTTTAAGTGTTTTAGGAATTATAGCGTACTTAGGGGATTTAAGGGGTTTTTAGGTTTTATATGTTTTTAGGAATTGTTAGGGATTTTTTAGACGTTTTAGAGTTTTTAGGTATTTTTAGGGTTTTTATGGCCTTTTACGGATTTTAACGTTTTTTATGTTTTGGGGGTTTTATGTTTTTTAGGATTTTATAGTATTGTTAGGGGTTTTCAGGATTTTTAGGGTTTCTTATGTTTTTATGGATTTCTAGTCCATCTTCAAGAATATTATGGTTTTTAGGGGTTTTGAAGGTAATTTGGGGTTTTTAAGGTTTTTAGGTATATTATACTTGGGGGGGGGTAGGGATTTTTATGAGTTTTTTTGGGTTTTAAGGTTTTGAAATGTTTTCTTAAAATTTTTAAGGTTTTGAAGGTCTTTTATAGTTTTTTTTGGTTTTATGTGTTTTTGGGGTTTTTTATGTTTTTAGGGGTTTTACGGTTTTACGGTCTTTTATGGTGTTTATGTTCTTTTATGATTTTTAGGGGTATAAATTCATTTTAAAATTTTAAGGTTTTCATAGTGTTTTTCATATATTTTTGGGAATTTTATGTTTTTAGGGATTTTTTAGCATATATCAATTTTTTAGACTTGTAGGTATTTTAAGGGTTTTTAGGGTTTTATAAGGGTTTAAGGGTTATATGGTTATTATTGGTTATTTAGTTTTGTTGGGGTTTCAAAGTTTTTTGGGTTTTCATAATTTTTTTTATAGTTTTAGGGGTTTTATGTTGTAGGTATTTTTAATGATTTTTTTATTTTTATGGGTTTTAGGGTTTTTAGGGATTTTTATGGTTTTAGGTTTTTAATGGTTTTATGCTTTTTTTAGGGTTTTTGAATTTTTTATGGTTTTAAGGTTTTATATATAATTTTAACATTTTTAGTGGCTTTATATTTTTATGGGTTTTTAGTGTATTAGGGTCCTTTAGGGTTTTGGGTTTCTTAGGTTTTTAGGGTTTTTAAGTGTTTTTATTTTAAAATATTTTCATAAGGTTTTTTAGTATTTTTACGGTTTTTTCCATTTTTAGGTATTTTAATGGACTTTTTTTAAAAAAAATTTGTTTTTTATTGTTTTTAAGAAATTTGAGGGTTTTTTAGGCTTTTAAGGTTTTTAGGCTTTTAATGATTTTTTAGGGTTTTAAGTGTTTTTAGGTTTTTATGGTTTTTTAGGGGTTATCAATGTCTTTAGGGTTGTTAACTTTTTAGGTATTTTTGGGGATTATTTTTAATTTTATAGGTTTTTATTGTTTTTTCAAATTTTGAGGGTTTTCAGGGTGTTATGGATTTAAGGGTTTTTTTTGTTTTTTGGGGTTTTTATTGTTTTTTTAGTTTTTTAGAGTTTTTAATCTTTTTTTATTTTTTTAATGTTCTTTTGGGTTTAAAGGGTTTTTATAGATTTTAGTGGTTTAGCGTTTTATGGGGTTTTGGGTTTTATAATTTTTTAGGGGTTTTTATGATTTTTAGTGGTTTTTCGGGTCTTTTATTGGTTTTAGTATTTTTTAGGTTTTTAGCTAATTTAAGTGTTTTTCGATTTGTATGGTTTTCTTAGGGTTTTTTCAGGGTTTTTAGGGTTTTTATGTTTTTTTTGGATTTTAGGTTTTTTTTTTGGATTTTTATGGTTTTTTGAGTTTTTTGGGATTTTTTTTGTTATTAAGGTTTTTAGGGGTTTTAAAGGTTTTTATCATTTTTATGCTTATTATGGGTTTTAGCCATTTTTTGGTTTTTATGGTTTTTATAAAGTTTGTTTAGGGTTTTTAGGGGGTGTTATGTTTTTTGAGATTTTTAGAATATTTACGATTTTATATAGGGTTTTTAGGGGATTTGAGGGTTTTTTGGTTTTTTGGGTTTTTTGAGATTATTAGGGTTTTATGGTTTTTTAGATTTTTTAAACATTTTTAGGGGTTAAATTTATTTTTTTATTTTTTATTGGTTTAGTGTTTTTATGGTTTTTTTGATGTTTTAGGGGTTTCATGGTTTTAGGGGTGGTTGAGTCCTGAAAAATATGCCTGCAAGGAGGAAGGAGATTCATGAATTTGGAAAAGGGTATAAATAAATCCAAAATATGTGTTTGAATAAAAGGATAAAGAGAGGCCAATCCATGAGGGTGTGCTCTATTTTGCATTGAAAAACAGTTATGTTGACCGTCGCACTGCTTGGTGTTCTACCATTGCGTGAGACAACCCACAAATAAAATAGTTCATGGGATGAGATGATACTGTCAACTCCCATGAAAAAAACCAAATAATTTGTGGGTCCAGACAGTGATTTTCATCCCCTAAAAAGGACTACCCCCATAAATTATAAATCCTTCATGGGCTGAGGCAATGATTTTCCCCCCATAAATGAAATTGTTTGTTGGCCTTGACAACCTCATTGGACTCCCATGAATGAAATCCCCATGGCTCAAAAAAGATGATTTTCTATCCTAGTAATTGGTCCATCTACTACTATATCACAACCAAAGAATAAATAACAAAGAGAGAACATATGAGATATGAAACCCATAGTAAAAAAGGAACCAATGTCTGAGACTTAAATTCTATGTAGGGAAACCCACCTCATAGAATTGAAAAAAAAAGAATCCATCCTGCCATTTGCAAACCAAAAACACTCCATGACCATAATCATGTGGATAATAAGAGTATGGCTCTTTTGCGTACCGTCACCCCATTTAGTAAAAAGATATGCAGAGGGATCCCACCTCTGGGTAGCAATATTTTATGTATAAGGAACTTGAGTCAGTTTAAGAAGATACTACGTTGATGGAACCCCATTCAGTGTATTGAAATGCTTCGCAGAACAAACCCGAACCCAGACCCATGTAAAAAAGAACCTTTCAGACGTCCCCCTCACCCATGTGGAAATACACTACATAGAGGGAACCTCGTACCGTATACAAAACCACTATACAGAATGGGTAATCATAGGGTATTATCTTCTCTAACTCCCATTACTTTCCTCGGTTGTACCATTAGGTTCAACTTCATCCCCTCCACTAACCATTCTAATGGCATCTGACCAAGGCCTCTTCCAAAGACACTTGATATGTACAATCAAATCATTAGGCACATTAATGTGTCCTATTGAGTCTATATACCAATGGTATGTTGTTTCACTTGTGTAAAATCCTCAACAATGGGTATGATTGGTGTGTTATCAAGTCTACATTCCAATGGTAGTGAGGGTCCCAACCTTGTATGTGCTCACGTGAACCTTCCCCTTGGGGGAATAGATGGAGGAGGAAAACACATGCCTTTTCCTTTGAGTTTTAGTGGCTTATTCACCTATCTTTTCCAAGAACCTGTTGTAGGGAATCCCTCCGCGAGTAATCCCCTAGTAATTCTTGTTGGAGGTTATAGTCTTTCTCCTATTCACCTCCCTGGGGTCATGTGTAGGAGTTGATCTAACTATCCCGGTTATAAAAGAAATTGGGGATATGGGAACCTCAAAGCCCTCTCTCCCCCCCCCCCCCCTTGGGCCTAGGATACAATGAAATGAGGGAAAGGGAACTAGAACCCACTCACTCTTCCTCTTCCTTTGGACTTTAACATCTGTCCACCATTAGAAAAAGTGGATTGTGTGATCTTCAGATCTACTCCATCCTCTTATTTCTCTCATTGAGCATGGCTCACAGGGCCTTAGAGTTTAGTGGTGATCATGACATTCACACTATATCAAGAACCAAATGGGCCTCCTACTCATTATAATCCCCAACCATATGATCCTCCTACTCGGTATATGCACCAACCATATGCGCTTCATACTCGGTATAATCCCCAACCATATCATCCCTCTACTCAGTATAAGTCCAAACTTTATGGGCCTCCTACTTGGTATAACACCCAACCAAATGGGACTCATAATTAGTATACATCTCTACCATATGAGCCTCATACTTTGTATATTCCCCAAAGATACCTCCTCAAATTGGCCTCTTACTAGGTATAAGCCCCAACCTTCCAAACTATGTGGGATTTTATTCCTAACTAATTGGGATACATAGGAATCCTCCTAGAGGTCCAATCCCAACAACCCAAGTACACCCTAATGCTCTCTAGGTTATATCCATAGTAGGTTCATATCCAACCTAGAGATTCATAACCCTTATAGGCCCCTTTTATCACCATCCTTATTGGGAAATATTCCTGATATGATCAAGGCCCTACATGGAAGATTACTCCTCTTCCAACTCTATTAGGTCATCTTGACATAAGTCTGACACCATGCTTTTACAATGAACCTTCAACCAAGTCATCCTTAATGCAAGACATTAAATTTCATGGTTGGGTCCTTATCACATGACCATAAAAGGTATGATGTGTCCTGAGAAGTGGCACTGAACTTTGTGGGTTCTAATTCCTTTTACAAGGATATATATGAAACCAATCTTATGGATTCTATATCGACATATAAACAACTCATTTCCCCCTGGATGATAATAATCTTTAGAGAACTCCACTATGTGTCCTAAAACCTGCATCATAATAATAAAGAATATAAGGATCTTTGGACCACAATTACCCTTGATGGAGAACCATGCATATATACATATCCCGCTATTTATGAAGAACCTTGTATACATTCATATGATTCCAAACCCACCATGATAATAGTTTATTATTAATTCATGGGTGACATTTTTCATACTTGGGAATAAACCAAGGATTCATGGATATATCTTAAATCTATACGAGTTTCCTAAAGCTAGTAATAATTTTCCCCAAAAGGATGTGAGGAGCCTGACCTGCCATCCTATTGAAAAATGTTTGTTATTAAGTATTAATGGAGAAGTTACCCAATGAGTACCTTCCTTTGTAAATCATGTCCATGAATAATCTTTGATAAGATATTATTTGGGTCTTTCCAGTTCCATGAATAAAACTCGTTGGAAAAATACTCATTGGGTGTGAAATCAGAATGAAAAAAATGATTTGAATGATTTTGCAATATACAAACCCCCCTACAATTAATCATATCAGTCACTCTCTCAAACTCTCTCCAATACAATTATGTAAGAAAAAAATGGTGAACCAAACATGAAATCTTTAACCATGATTACAATCTAACCTTCATGTCAAGCCTCTTCTATATCTAAAAAAAATAGGGATAAAGAAAATAATCGGTCACTCATGATTCCATTTATAGAGATACCAATTTGATGAATTTTTCTTTCTTGTGTTTTTCATATTTATTATAAGAAAATGTCCCCAGAACACTCTTTAGTCTAAATGGTGTCTCACAAGTTCTCCCAGATGTATGAATTTGGAACTTCATAGGTTGGGTCATCACCTGAATAGAGGAAAACATAACCCGCCCAGCATCTTCAACACTGGATTTCAAATGCACTGGTCTAGGTGTACCACTATCATGGAACTCTCCCCATACTTGAGGCAAACCAACAGTCCCTCCAAAACATGAATCCCCTCCATCCATCCACTCAAAGGTGGTTATAGATCCATATTTAGATGACACCCATATCTATTTCAAATAGTTTCATGAGGCTATCCTCGGAACGTGATAATGATTCCCCCCTTACCCAAGGTAGGCTGATGAAGTGGTCACCACTAACTTCATCCTGATTACATAGGGGTACCTCCAAAGAGCTCCTTATAATGGTCTCCACCACCAAAACCACACAACACAGCTTCCTTTCCATTAAGTGGATAACTCCGGATGGGCATTGGCTGAATCCACTCATACCTAATCCCCTAGAGTGGCCCATAAAGGGAGATGATCAAACAAATCGGAACAGTCCATCATTTTTTCACCTGCTATGGATTCCCTTCGATCAAGTATGGTGGAATCTTAATGGAAGAATCGAATACATTCTCATGAATATAAATCTCATGAATATAAATCTCATGATACAAATATGGTGGAAATCCAAGAAGATATGATAATTTATACTCATTCATATCAAGCCCTTCATTCAAAAATGTCAGTGTCCCATGAGCATATGAAAATCCCTACTCATGTATATCAAAACCATCATAAAAATATAATAGATATCAAAGGACCTAGTCGATGTATCTCATCAAGGATTCAAGGGAAGAATCATATTCCTTCACCATCACTGGAATGGTTACACATCCATGTTCCTTACAAGGACATTTCTCAGTATGTCCTGGTGATTATGTAAGATCAGACATCAATAACTGACCAAATCCTACAAACTTTCAAAGGTTTAATCTCATTGATGGAAACAAAAATGAGTCGGGGTCATGGAACCACATCCTAAAATGGGGTGAATCATATGAAAAATACAGGGTCACTCATGATCAAACATATATCGCTGATCTCATACAGGAAGGTCGTTAAAAATATTCCACAATAAATGGAAAACCAGATCGTGCACACATACCTATTCAAACTAGGGATTTCTAGCCTATCAAAGGGTCTTCTCCAGGGTAGGCATATATTATTTCTAAAATTACTATAGCTCACTTCCATGCTCCCAAAGAAATATGTGAGACATTCAAACTCACTCTCATTCATGGTAATCGTTGTTCACAACATGCAGTACCAACTGATTCGGGGATAATATCTAAGAAGAAACCCCAACCAAGGTAGTGTAAGGTTGTAACGTAGAATCATGAACCTTATTTGTTAGAATATAGATTTTTTGAGTCCATAAAACATTTATCAATGGTGTTTCATGACCCTACTATTCCATAACTAAATTATGGAAATAGAAGTCTCGGTCATGAAGGTCCACCCCATAGTTGTGCTACCACCAACTCTAGAGGTCCTCTCTAGAGTATTCACCATGAAATATCTCATTATGGGAAAAATTTGATCAATCATTAGAGAACATATCTTGATAAGATCCAAAATATACTTCCTTGTGTCCAGAAGATAAATCAAAAATAATTTATGGTTATCACCAGAATAGATATGAGAATCCCCTCATATTCTGAGGTTCTTGTATGGATAGGGCTAGTCATGTATGACACCCTATCCATGACATGTGATATTCCTTCTCAATTAGAAGATGATCATAGGAAACACTCATCCTCTAAACCACATCTAGAATGATTCCGTGCTAATTATATCCCTATCAGCCCTATTTCCTGTAACAAAATAGTCAGTAGCACCCATGTTGGACTAATTAGGTGGAGGAATCTCTGGTAGAAGAATAAAAAGATAAGATTATTGTGAGAAGGAAATTGGCCAAAAATTATATACTGACCATATAATGACCCTTATCAACTTCTCAATTCTACTTTCCAAATTTGTTTTCAAAATAATTCATAAAAACATCCATCAAAGTCTCTGGATGTCTCTTATATACATGAAAGAAAAGTTTATACCTTATGATGAGTATAGAAAACATGTCATATATTGGAATAGATCTATCATAAATTATATTTGGAAGCACTTCCATATGCCTGGTGACCATGATCATATAAGTGGAAGAAATATATTTAACTATTATGCCACAATTCATTGTAAAAGTTGTGTTAGTTAATCATCATCACCCCACAAGGAGTTCATATTCACAAATAGGGAAAACAGGGATCACTATATTTCTCTTTACCTCCTAGAGAGAATAATACACTGGAGGTGACATACTATAATGTTATCACTATAATGTATCTACCATAAAAGACTTCTTCTCAATAAATATAGAGTACTTAACATGAATCGTCCCTAAATATGTCTCAGAACCATTAGGCCCAACGAGATTGGACCATCGAAATAATCCTAAGTTAGTAAACTAATAAAATTAATAAGGCTTCTCTATTAATGGAATTCAATCATCATGTACTATTTATGTCCTTGAAAGTAAGTTGTTCATGTAGAGATCAAGCTTCAAATTTAGATTATGACCTATAAAATATGTTCCCAATTAGAAGAGAAGTGGTAGCAGCAACAACTACTATCGTATGGGATCAACCCCATCCCATAGGGTTAGGGAATTATTTACACAAAATTTCCTACCAGAGAAGAAGAATTCATCATGAGGAAAGTAAATGAAATAATTGAAGAAACCCCAACCCACAGGGCTGGGGGAAATTTTACCTCAGACCTATATTCAAAAGAAATCCATCCTTTTCTATTTGTGGGAATACCAAGGAATCAGGTCTCCTAGTTCTTCCAATCTCATGGCACATTTCTTTCATAGAGGACGTGAAAAAAGGTTTTTTTTGTTCTCTCTAATTCACTCTTCTCCAAAAATCCGTAAGAGGATGTCAAAAATGACGGAAGGTGTCCAAAAAAGGATGTGAACAATCCCCCTCTCATTCGATAGTTAATATGAAACCAAAAATGAATTACAGATCAGTGAACACCATGGGAATAAATAATGTGGTGGGAAAAAAATATTAACGTGCTACACACTGAGACAAAAGGAGGTGTTCATACCTAAAAATATAGAATCTCTTTAAATATGGGTGATCCTTTGACCAATCCATCACTACCTCATCAAATAATGTCTAAAAAGGACAAGTCTAAAAGTAAGGCTATTGGTAGAGCACCTCTTGAAGAGGTTGAAACCATCACAATTGAAGAGATATTCTCTTGGTAGGAGGAAGATATAAAATAGTTGATAAGACTCAATGAAAAATTTTTATGAGGCGTCATTCCTTTTAAATATTCTCCCATATTAAATAATCAACTTGCACACTCAATCGGTGTACCTCAACGGTTAACCCTGAAAACTAAGGTAGAGCTTGGAAATCCGCCAAACACAGCACCCATACCATCAGTTTATCTATACCCAATTTTGGTTTGATATGAATACCCCCAACACACTAGAGAAATAACCAGAGTGTACTCTAACAAACCCTCAAAACATTTCCCCTATAGGATATCAACAAAACAATATTGGAAAAGACATCCCACCATGATATATCCATTGTCACCCTAGTTCAAGCTTGTGTACAACCAAACATTCATTGAGGGATTATTGAAACCGTTGAATAATTGGAATCTTGATTGGAAGCTATGGAAGAAAGATGCACTCCATTGTAGTTATTTCAGAAACCATACCCTGAGTGGGTGATCGAAATCACACCCCCACCAAATTTTATGAATCGTATATTTCCAATATTCAATGGTTTAGGGGATTGGGAACAACATCTAAACCACTTTGTGTCCCATTGTGATCCCATTATGGGAACCCCTAAATAATAAGAATTAGATAATATTGGATTCTTTTTACAAAAATTGCAAGAACTAGAATTCTTATGGAACAACATTCTTCTTAGTCGATTAATCACAGTGTGGGAAGACTTCTTTCATAAGTTCCTCTCTTATTACAGCTCAACATTGTAAAAGACAACAATTATTGACCACTCAAAATGAAATTAGTGATAAAATGAGAGGTTCTCATATTTCATTTATAGATGGAATTGTATGACCTACTCCCTGAACCTACCACTTCACTAGAAATACTTTATTTCTCTTTCTATAGATAACCTCTGCGAAGACTAGCGAACACCACTAATCCTAGTAAAATATACTGGAATGTTTTGAGATTCCACCACAATATCCTAAATAATAGAGGATTCCATCTATTGAAGTAATCTCAAGTCCTTAGTGACACCACCAATCATGGGGGAAAGAATATGAAAAATTAAGTCTACATCAATCACACTTAAGCCAGCCTCCATGATAACTCCATCTCCTAAGCCCACACCATATCGTGTGGACCCCATTGGTCATTAACAGAAACCCCCTCCTCAACAGGATGAGAAGAAGAACCAAGTTGAAATTAATTATAGGATCAAATAAATAAATTTTACTCATTAGAAGATGATAAATTTCATGGATACTTTACAACATCTATAGATTATTATTTCTCCACCTTCCAGATCCCAAGTGTCCTGGTCAAGTAGGTCTCAACAAATAGAAATTTTATTTCACCTTTCACCAAAAAACTAGAGAACAACATTCAGGAATACTTATTCTTCAAATACATCATATATAAAATGTTAGACTCTATGGAGGCGAAGCTTCAGAAACTCTCAATTAAACTAGAATATGTTTCTGCAGTACTCCTAATGAAGGAGGTTAATAGAAAGAAGAATCTAGTAAAGAAGAACGAAATATTTATGGGTAGATGACTCTGAATACAATCAAACAATCTTATGGAATACTTTATGAACTTTTCAGGAAACAAACATTACTTTGGTTCATTTATCTATGATATATATAACCCTGTCTTCATCATGGTCCTCCAGAAGATAGTCTTTTAAGAAACAATCTAGCATAGAGGAAAGAAAAAAATGCAGGAAGATGAACATATGCCAATGAAAAAATTTTATTTTACTCTCTTAGAATTTATTCCTTCATAGGTGAAACAATAGGAACCATCTCATAAAATGGATATATGATCATCACCCCATAAATGTGTATATGGGAAAATCCCCACCAAACTGTATCACCATAAGTGGTCATCCAAACACAACCCTCATCCAATTAGAAATTGATCATCAGATCAATTAATGTTAGTTCCATTAATGTTATTCATTTAAAGGATCCATTATGAGATGATGAGTATGATTATAAACATAATTCCCCTACACTCATTTAGGGAACTGGAGGAATAGGCCACAATAACTAAGGGAGTAGGGGAAAAAACAGCCATGGAAGAAACCAAAATCCTGGCAGCACCCCTACTCAGACTGTCAATGCTATGGAAAATCACAAAAGATCCATATAGAAAGTATAACAAGAGTATGGAAACTCCCCTTCACCTATGAAAAGTCACATGGGACCGATCATTATGCACTACCAACTAGAGGAGTTGTGGGTGTCTGATCTCCCCTGACATGAGGGATGACCTGCCTGACCTAACCTGCCAATTATAGGATCACCTTCAACTCATATTTTGATTGTTGATCCATCTATGTCTAGAACTTCATATCATAAAGATCCTATGATAGATAATCCATAAACTAAAAAGTGTTATCTTTTAGACTATAATTATGACATCTTGAAGCGATTATCCTTGGATTCGATCAAGTTTTCAGTCCTCAGTGCCTTGTGTATATCAAAATATCTCATGGAGGCACTCATATAGTACTTGTTAAGATCTCAATAGTTTTAAGCTGGGGTTTCCACTGCTAAAGTCTATTGGATAGAGACCTATCTATTATAATGTCACATGGTGATCTCATTTATGGATCAATATGAAAATTCCTTTATACAGGGACAAATTAGACCCCAATATGTGTATGTCTAGATATATGGAATTGATATCTGAAAAGAATTCATTAAAAATGGATTGGGAATTAACCTTATCTATCTCAAACACATCATCGATTGGGCTACAATGATGATAACATAGAACCTTCCCACCTTAGACTACCAGGTTATGACAAAAGTGAGAAAAGGTCACTAGGCCAAATAAATCTAAGGACTCAGTTTGGGGACCTTGTATCTGACTCATAATTTATGGTTGTTCGTCAGGATATGACCTTCAATGTTTTGTTAGGAATTACTTGGTTGCATCAACATGTGTTAATCCCATCATCGTACAACCAATTCATCACATACTTAATTAATGGACAAATCAAGAAATTTAATGATAATGTGGCCTTGTTTGAATCTTATGAGTCACATTACATCAATTCAAGATTCTATTAGAGGGAGGGAAAAATCCCATTGTTGATGGTATTTCCTGGGTCACTTCCTTGAATAGTTTGGAAATGATCCCAACCAACCCCTTTAAGAAAATCAGAAAAGATTATGTGTTTTCCATCAATCAGGTCAGCCACATTAGCCATGATATAGGTGCATACCTAGACTCCTTCATGGTATCTATCATATCAACTATGTCCTAGAGTAAAGAAAATTCTTTGGACTCCCTAGAAAATAGAAAAATATAATAACAAAATGACCACATTACATATCCTAATATTCAAGAAATATATGCCTCATCATCTGAGTTATAATAGGTTTTCATGTCATAATGGTAAATTAAAGAGGTTCATCAACTACCTCGTGTCACTCCTTATAAACATCAAAAATACTATGCATCATTAGTAGGGTTTGAGTAAGTCGCTTCATCTTATGGATGTCAAAGCATTGACCCCTACCAACTCAAAAGAATTATCTTCAACACATATTACCCCTATAAAATAAGAAGAATGCGAGGAAGAATGATAGTAAGAGGAAGGAGGGAAGGAAAAAATAAGAGTATTACATTAGAGATGCCCCTCCAGTATTTGAGGAAGGAATCTCTCCCACCATTCATGAAATCAAGGAGGTAAAACTGGGTACACAAGAGGACCTGCAACCCACTTTTATTAGTGAGACCATGCCATTAAAATATAAAGAGATATATACCTTTTTTAAGTATAATTAGGACATGTTCATATAGAACTACATATAAATTTTAGGCCTAGATCCTATAGTGGCGACTCACCACCTTGGTTTTCTAGAAGACCACAGGGGCTATAAGCAAGCTTCCAGAAGCACACATCTAACTCATGATACCAAAATTGAGGTTGAATATGACCAGATCATCAGGTTTAACTTCATTTGGGAGTTCCAATTTCCATATTGGATGGAAAATATAGTTCCTCTAAAGAAAAAGAATGGGAAAATCAGAGTCTTCATGAATTTTAGAGATCTCAATAGAAACTATATGAAGGATGATTTTATGGTCCCAATCACAGAACTACTGATCAATTCAACAACTGAATATCAATACCTATACTTTATAGATGACTATTTGGGGTACAATAAAATATGAATTTCCTAAGAATATGAAGAATATAATGCATTCAGGACCCCTTGGGGAGTATTTTTCTATTGGGTAATTCTCTTTGGCTTGAAGAATATAGGCACCATGTACCAGTGTTCCATGAATCACATTTTCAAACACTTCATGTGGAAGTTTTTGGAATTCTAATTTGAATATTTGGGGGTTAAGTCTTGGCAATGATCATACCACTTTGATAATCTTGAAATTTCATTCCATAATCTATGATAAAACATCCTAAAAATGAAACCCTTGAAATGTTATTTTAGTGTTACCTCGGGGAAAATTTTATGCTCTATCATAACCATCATGGCATTGAAGTCAACCCTGATAGGAAAAAGTCTATCCAAAACATGTAACTTCCTTAGAACCTCAGATAATTGAGATGAATTGATGGAAACTTGGTCTATATTCGACTCTTTAAAGATACAATTATAGAAAAATGTTTTCCCTTCACCAGCTTAATTAATAAAAGGATAAATATCAATGGAATAATGACTTTTATGAAGAATTTTATATTATTAAGATGTATATCTTAATTCCACAAGTTGTGATGACTCCTATCGAAGGATGACCACTCATTCTATTTGTGACCTCCCTAAAGTGATCACTGGATGCCTTCATCACACAAAATAATGATGAGGGTAGTGAAAACACCCTTTACTACTTCAGTTGAACCATGCTCAATGTTGAGACTCATTATTCAGATATTGAGAAAATATATCTAATATTAATCATCATGGTTGAAAATATAAGGAATTACCTATAGCATCATGTGGTCCATATGGTTTTCTATAGCAACCTACTCAAATACATCCTCAATCATCCTATATTGATCGGTCATTTTTCACGATGGACGGTCATCTTGTAGCAGTTTGAAATATAGTTCGTTCCTCAGAAAGTGATGAAAGTCCAAGAATTGGCATGATTTATCATGAAAAATCCCTCGGTAGAAATTATGTCATTATATTTTGAGCTTCTCGATGAGGAAGTTTTCTTTAATCAAGGTAAATCCCCAATATTGGAAATTTATTTTGATAGAGCATCCAAAAGTCCAACATGAAAAATAATTGAAGACCCCAATCTCAATAAGGATGGGTTGGGATTATTGATCATATCCCCATCCAAGGAAGTCATGCCATACTCCTTCCTCTTGTTAGAAGGATTCCCAAAATAAGAGGCAGAATATCGGGCACTCATTGTAGGGTTAGAGCTAGAACTTCATGTATAAGTAAATCACATGAAGATAAAGTGTGATTAAGAACTGATCATCAAGTAGGACAATAATGATTATTACATAAAAAAGGAATAGTAAATCCCCCAGCCAGACTATTTATAATGAATAATGGTGGAGTTACCTTTGGATTCGATGTTAAATCATGTCTCGTGATCACAACATTCTCAAGATGATGCATTGAAAAATGTAGCCATGACCCTAGAAAACCCAGACTAGGATGAAAAAGTCATCAGTATTGCACATCACTAGATGGTCTCAGCTTTTGTTCAAGACAAAATGAAATATATCAGTGAATTCAACCCTATCCTTTAACTGTATGGTCCTATACTGGGTGGATGGTTCTCCTCGGGGACTACATCCTAAATTGAACACTCCCACCAAATAGACCTAGAGAAGATAAAATCTGAATATGAGTAATTAACATGGTTCTATATGATGACCCAAATCATAAAAAGGTCATCTAAAAGAAGGGACTTGATGGGGTCCTTCATATGTGAATTTATGGTGAAGAGACCACTACATTAATGAAGAAAGTACATACCGGAGCCTGTGGTGCCCACCAGTCAAGACTCAAGATTTCTCATTAAGGTCAAAAAAATGGGTACTACAGGACCACTATGATATAGGATTGTGAAAATTATAGCAAAAATTCATTCCAAGTGCATGACAACTTTATTCATCAAAACCAGATTTGATTCACATCACCAAATACTCCAAGTAATTTTTCATATGGGGAATGGATGTCATGGGACCATATCCTCTAGCCACTACAAATCAGTTCAAGTACATTCTCACTGAAACTGACTTTTTTTCCAAGTGGGAATGAAATATCATCTTATTGAAAGAATTTTGGGAAAGAAATATCATCGTAGTTTTGAAAGATAAAATCATTACTAGATTTTATTTCCCCCATAAAATACTAACAAAAAGTGGAACAAACATCTGTTCTACTGAGTTAGATATGTTGTATCATGCATATAAAATAAAATCCAACCATTCTTCCCATAATCATGCAGCTACTAATGGAAGAATAGAGGCCTTCAACAAGTCCATATAAAATATAATTCGAATTATGGTAGTTAAGGATAAAAATTATTGGCTGTATAAACTTCTAGATTCCTTGTGGGTTTACCAGACGACAACTCATAGCACCACATAAGTTACCCCATACTCATTACTATATGGGAAAAAGGTGTTCCTTCCCATAGAAGTTCAATTTCCCTCTATCCGTGTTTCCATATATGATTAGTTATCCATAGATGAGAAATCCTAGAAATGGATGGATTAATTGGATAAAATTGATGAGAATATAGTTCATACACTGCATAATTTGGAAATCCACCAAAGCTGGATTGTGTGATCCTATAACAAAATATTTCACCTCCTGTTATTCCTCTACTGAGAGTTGTTGTTGGTCTTCAAGACTTTGAGGATAACTAATAAGAAACTTACAAATCTTGAACCAAATTGGGAGAAAAATTATACCATAAAAAGGTATACTAAAATGGATCATATTATTTGATTTCAATGGATGGGTAACTTGTTACAGACTCCCCCAATACATGGTTTCTCAATAAATACATTTTGTGATAAAAGATCATGTTTCGTCCTAATTTCATGATGTCAAACTGCATGACCGAATTCTAATTACATGATATTAAATTACATGGTATATCATCTACATCACAAGATAATAAACTATATGGCACTAACATTCTCACTGCATGAAGATTAAAAACATAGTACCTTCATCCTTGATGTATCACATAGAACTTCTTGGTATTTCGGTCCATACTTGAGTGGATCGGAACATTGGGTGTCTGTCCCCTGCTGCACCCATATTAATTTAACTATGTGTAGCTTGATTCCTATTATCAATAGGATAAATTTTGACACCTAGAACTCCTAGGTCTAGCTGCAACCTTACCCTTATTCATATGTTATTTTTCACCATCCTCGGTCCCCAAGATCCCTTTTCACGTCAAGATTCTATTTCTTACTGGTCCATAAAACCATATGTCGCACAACCATATCATCTATATTGTAAGACGATAAACTACACAGGAGATACATCCTTTATATATGATATTAAACTACATTGCAACTTTTTACTCACTAAATGATGTTAAACTTCACAAAACACTTCATCCCACTGACAATTCACCTAATAGTAGTCAGGTCAGTGTGAAAGGAGAATGATGTGCCCATATCCATGTATGATATCCCAATACACATAGGGAATATATTCATCAAGAAATGTGTATTTTTATATTCCCACCTTTAGTGGGATACATAGAGATGATGAGATCTCCATTCCTGGGCCCAAACACCACCATAAACAAAAAAATCCCCTCCCTATGTACATGTCAGACTTGTAAAGGGAACATTTACCATAATCCTCATCCTGATCACATAATGTTAAACTATATGATAAATCATCCATTTCATGTGGAATTATTTTTTATTCATACACTATGTAACATACATGGGATACCCTGTGTTTCAACTGTGAGGTTTCAATTATATCACTAGAGAGGAAATCGCCCCCAACATCAGTGATCTACCATGCCACGCATCTAGAACTATGTGTGGATAGATTCTCATTCCAATTTGATTTGTATGTATACTAATACCATATTCCATAGGCCCTACTATGACACCCAGAAATCCTTCCTTACTCCCCACATATGGACCAGACCTACATTGGGATCCCTTCAAGGACAACATATTCCTTGATAACCACCTTCGAGGCCAAATGTAGTGACACCTGGGTCCCTTACCTTGGGTCTAGCCCCATAATCATCTCATCATGAGGACATTTCCCTCTGTAATTGTGATAGTTACCAATTTGAAAAATCTATTAAGAGTTTTGTGTAAAATGGTCCACTTGGACCTTCTTTCCATCAGTTTATCACTTACCATCTAGACCAAAACATTTTCACTCCATAAAATCCAAAACTATGAAAGGATAAATTAGAGCTTTACCTCGTGGAAAAATCAGGATGCCTCATGTAACCAAGTATGAGAGGAATCAAACAAAACATCCTCAATACATTATAGTAAACATTAGACTTACCTCAGACCATAAATATAGTATGCCTCATGATATCCATGGGATGCCTCAATGCCATCATCTGAGAGGAAACACCTTTCTCGGCATCAATTTTCTACCATTACATCTTTAAATAACTATAAAAAATATGATTCCTACAATTATAGGATATGTATAGATGCCCAGACCTCCAATATTAATTCCAACCACAAATTTCTCCCATTCATAAGATGATTTTAACAATCCTTTGGCCTAAAGGAACTTTTTTCACATCGGGATTCTATTTCTCCCTGGCCCACAAAATCATCATTCCCACTTCATAATTATGTGTGGATTTATTCTCATACTTATGGGATATATATTGAAATACAGACCCTATGTCCTTTGTAGAGTCTCAAAAGGTAGAAAATACCCCTTCCCTGCATTCAAACAGAATCAATGTTGGGAACTCCAACATGGGTCCTTTAGTACATATGCCTCTTCTAAGTAAAATGACTTCTCTTTGCACATGATCCAGATTTGTGTAAGGAAAATCATTCAGAGCTATGTGTGGATTGATTCATGTTATAACATGATATGAACTGATTCCTGGATCTCCAATATTGTGTCCAAATACAACAACTGATGAAGAAAATCCCCCCTCTATATATGGGTCGGACCTACATAGAAAGTTTCTCGTTCAAGAACTATGAGTGAGTTGATTCCTATCCTCATAGGATATTTAGTGACTCTTCAACCTCCCCTATTGGGAACATTCACACAATTAATTTTCCATTTCATGGATCCAATGTTCTTAATGCATGATTTTATAATTCACAGCTTCTTAATAACTATGTATGGATTGATTCTTATCATCATAGGATACATAGTGACAACCAGATCTCTAATCCTAGGCTTAGCCATAATAAATTAAAATCCCCATATAAATGGACCATATATGCATAGTGATAATTTCCTATAACTACATCTATCTTGACTCTCATTTCGATGAGATACCTAGCAACGCTTGGATCTTACATCCTAGCCTATCCATAATAAAATAAAATTCACATATCCTTTATTTTTATCATCTTTATGTGTTTAGGTAAACCTTTTCCACCCATTATTTCTCAAAGTAATTATATCTCACATGGTATTAGATGTTTTGGAAAAGGATTACCTAAATATTTACGGCATATCAATTCATACCAAGGTTATCATGGTATTGGTTGTAAGATATTAAAATCCACACTAGATGTCCTTACTACATGATGTTAAATTGCATGGTTGAAATATGTTCAAGAACTATATAGGTGTTGATTTATACCACAAAAAGATATGTAGTGACACCCATGTCTTTAATATTGGGTCCTACTATAATTTTGTTTCATTTTGGAAACCTACATCCTCACTACATGATGTTGAACTACATGGTTGATGTCATTGTTTCATGATTCTAAATTGCATGATTCTTTAAGAACTGTGTGTAGAGTGATTATATTTCCAATGAGATATTTAGTGACTTATAGATATCAGGTCCTAGTCCCAACCACCGGTTAAATAACCTAAAAAATCCCACCCATATCTTGCATACAAACAATGATCTAGGCAGGATATCCTATTTTGGGTTCCCTCATTCAGGGGTCTGTTAAGGGAATAAAAAATTCCCCTTTTACACATGAGACAAATCTATGTAGGTAACATTTAACTCTATGGACAATGTTATTTTTAATTCTTCATGAATAATTGGATACAAACATTTCATAGGTCGCACTCTATGTCTGGGGTAATTTTGGATCTTTACATTCTTTCTCTATCCATTGGTGATAGGGATGGTCAGTGTCTTGGGGACACCTTTGGATGAATTTTTATAATACACCCTAGTTTTCTTTGCATCAACAGCCTCAGTTAACCTATCAACCAGAGGAAAATTCATTCCTAGGATAGGCCTCTTCTTTCTCTATAATACCAAATGTAATATTTTGTCCCATATCAACCATCATGATTCATGAATCCCCATGATTATGGTTTACATAATCCCTCTTCATGTCCGAGGCATGTCCAAACATCAAAGACACATAATCCTTTCATTATTAACAGTTTCAATGAAATGCGGACCTATTCGTATGATCTAAAACTAGGAAACACTATTTATTCTTAGTGTATGATCAAAAAATACAATAAATCTTGGTCCTAGTCATATGACCTAAAATTGAAGACACCTTGTAGTCCTAGTCATAAAAAGATAAACTATATAAAAATTTTTTTAGAAAGGTTGGGGATGAAGCCTCATTTATTATAAAAGCAATGAAACGTACTCTTTAACTGGGTAGAGGGATACCCATTACATAGCATAAAGTCCCAGAGGGAATTTGGCCCATTACATGGCCCGTGGCCCTTTTTTTCCCAAGGCCCATTCTATGAATAGTACTGTAATAGTACCCCGTGCTGCTACAATACCGCACATTACCCACCGCTGCTACAGTACCCTGCCACCACTACAGTACTTGATGCTGCTATAGTTCCCACCATTGCTACAGTACCCCCGCTGCTACAGTACACTATAGTGTTTCTATAGTGCCATGTGCCCGATGTGTTTTCAACTTCTTTTTTCATGTAGAATTATGGGGTGCTTACCCCTAAGAAAAACCCCAAGTGCAAAACTATATTAAAATGTCTTTATCCATGATGCTAAAATATATTCTTACCCAATGCATCAATCAAAGGATGCCATGGGAGACTAGTTCAGAAAGCCTTGTGTGATGTGAACGAGATTCTACCAATTAGGCGATTCCCAAAATGGAAAATTACATTTATGAGGTTTTGTGCCTTCTTGTTTTCACGTCAATTCACCCACATCCTTACCACATGATGTTAAACTGTATGGATGATGTCCATATCATATGACCTGAAACTTCATGGATAATATCCCTCTTTTTCATCATCATGATTCTAGAACTATGGATGGATTGAATCCAATTATCACATGATATGTAGTAATGCCAAAATATCCAATTATGGGCCCAAACACCACGTAAAAAAGCGGTCCTCCTTTAATGTATAGGGTCCAGAACCACATAGGGAGAATTCAACACAAGAACTAAGTATAGATTGATTATCAACATCGTGAGATATTTAGTGACACCACGATCTAATATCCCAGTGCAACCATCATTAAAATTTGCCAAACACTTTGATGTACATAACAGATCTACCTAAGGGAGTCCACTATGGATTCACTCTCCATTCATGAGTCCATATTCGAAGGAAACTAAAATTTCCCCTAACAAAATATTTCAATCCTGGTGTGGGGAAATATACTCTATTACTACATATGGAATGATTATTGCTTTAATAAGATACTCAAAAATGCTCAAACATTTTTCCTTGAGATCAACCTCACAAATTCCACTTTCTTTCATATGATTTAGACCTATGTAGGGGAAGTGTTATTAACCATTATCGTGTAATTTAGATATAGAATTATTCCACCATATTTAGGCCATTTCCTTAGACAAACCAAAATCTATGTATGGGGAACCCCAAATCTTTATAAGCTTCCTATAACCATAAAAAATGGAAGGTTAGGGTTTGTAGGACACCTTTGGTTGACTCTGAATAGTATTCCACATTTTTATTTTCATCAATCACTCTAGATGGAATGTCAAACATAGGAAAAATCATTCTCAGGATAGACCTCTTCTATATCAGTAATCCCTGACGACATTTTCATCCCATATCTCCCCTCAAAATATGAAGCCTCTAGACTATAGCTTATAACATTTCCCCCTTATTCCTGAAATATGGTGAATTTTTCTCGAAAGGATAACCATGTAAAGGGTGAGTATAAATATTTCATTCAAATATATGGGAACTTATATCATATCCCATAATCATCCAATACATAAGATATCAAACTATATGGTCCATGTCCCATTTGAATGATGTTAAAATACACTAAGATTTATCCTTCCTTTAAACAAACAAATTCCATGTAGGAGAGGATTTCTATTCACATTCAGTGCCAATATAGATTCCCTTTTCGTTTCATACATCTTCCCCTGACAAACCACCCATCGTGGTCCTGAAAATTTCATAAAATACTCAGCCATTGGGAAGGGAAGGTCATAGTCCTAAGGCCTCCTTTGTTTTACTCTACATAATACGCCTGATTTCGATTTTCATCAACATATAATGTACCGGTTCCGTAAGCCACCCAGAGGTGCCTCGTACCAAGTTGGTCACATGGCCTCAAGCGCATTTCCTCGAATGCTAGAGGATGCCGACTAGTAGCGAGGACCTTGGGTGTGATAGTGGGGAAACTATGCCCTCATTGGTAGAGTACACAACGGAAGTAAACAAATACAAACATTAGCGGAAGCAGTAAATATCCAACAACAGTAAATAGTGTAATACTATAATAATAAACAACTGGAGAATATATATATAAAATGATGCATGATACATATGTCTTGGAAAGCATCCAAAAAAGTCACAATGCTGGAAATACAAACAGTGCTAAACCAAAGTACAAAAAAGAAAAGATAAACAACTCCTCAGCATCGCAAGCCTATGCTTGGTCCCATGCTCCCCAGCTCCATAGAAAGTCATGTACCCAAAGTAGAAGGGCACTTTCCCTTATCTATACCTGCAGCAATATAATCTGTTTGGGCCCAAAACCATGACCCAAACAGGGTGTGAGACTAAATCTTAGTAGGCAACCACCCGAAGATTTGCGACTAACAGTCAGTGAATATATGGCAGTTAAAAGTACAAAAAATAGTAAACAGGAAAGTACTAAGCAGTAAACAATCGACAGTTTCAATATCAAGCAATCAGTGAAACAACAGCTAAACAAAAATAGGTTACCCTCTAGGAAGTACTCACAGCCATCCCCTCTGGTCCTACCTAAGAAGTACAAGCAACCGTCTGGGTAGTGAAATCGGCATAACCCCTATGGTTCATTTATAAGAATTCCTAAAGACTCCCTAAGGAAGCACACACAGTTAATACCCCTTATAGTCAAAGGTAGTCAGGAACTCTCTGAGGAATCTCACATGGTCAATTCCCCTTATAACCCCAAGGTCAAGGGATCTCTGAGGAAGCTCACTTGGTCAATTCCCCTTATAGCCTAGGCCATTGAAAGATTCTCTGAGGAAGCTCACTTGGTCATTTTCCCTTATAGACTAGAGTATTCAAGGTAATTCAATGTAAAACAAAGACACTCTGAGGAATCTCGCACGGTCAATTCCCTTTATAGTCTAAAGTGCTCAAAGACTCTCTAAGGAAGCTCACTCAGTCATTTACCCTTATAGTCTACTACACCAGGTTCTCACGGGCCTGTGTAGGTCAACGAGCATAACAATACAATATTTCCAAAGTAACCCTATAAAACTACTTGGATAATCAGTCTATAGAATATCAAGCATGTCAGAATACAAACTCTCCATCGTACAACAACTGTCATGGAAAACAAGCAAAGCGGCCAAACTGGCTAAACAGAACCAAACAGTCGTAAACAGAACATGCATGAGAAAAAAATATGAAGCATATTAATCATCCCTATTCATATCCAAATAACCTCTACACGAACATGTGAGCATGGCAGAAAAACAACAGGGGTAAAACGGTAAACACACAATACCCTGTTCAAGGGTATTGGTAGAATTTACGCATAATACTCAAAGACTTTGAATGGAAAGGAACAAACCACCTACCTAGGATTTATAGGAATGATATACGTGAACCTTGAAGATTGAATCTCCATAAAATGTCAAATATCTACAAAAACTTCTAAAATTTTCAACCCATTATATATCACGAGATATGAGAAATCAGAAGATGGTTCTCTAAGAGAAGAGATAAATCACCAACGCAATTCCAACGCAACTGACGATGTTCTATTCAGAGGACGGACGCAGGCTTGGGGGTTCTTCAAATATCTGTGGTCGTACGGAGCTCTCGGTCGTACGAGACCTAAAATAAGAGAGTTCTGGAGATTAGATGTGACACTGGTGTGTTTAATGAAAAAAATAAATATACATGGCATGTAATCATCATTTCTGTACTTCGCTTTAAGCGGCCTCGAGGTCTCTCCCACACGGTCGTGTGTGTGACTACTATATGGCCAGCACATGGCCTCTTAAAGCAATGCAGTACATGGCGTGTACTCATGAAGTACACGATGTGTACTTAGAAAATTTCCAGAATTTCCACTTTTTCTCAAAAATGACCAGAATAGAAAAAACATACCTGAAAAGAAGATCTGGGTTCTTACAAACTTCCCCCCTTAAATAAATTAATCCCTGAATTTCCCTAGTATGGAATAGAAGAAGAAACCCTGAACAGCTCTGGCAACTGTAATCGTATGTCTACCTCCCTCTCCTAAGTCTCATCTTGTACTCTCTCATGTAGCCAAAGCACGTGTTCCAGAGGAATAGACTGACCATGGAGAAACTTAGTACTTCAATCCAAAATCCAGATAGAATGCTCCTCAAAAATATCTTCCACTTCCAACTCACCCTCATCGGGTAGGAAAACATGAGACAGGTCAAAAAACTAACGTCGAAGCTGAGAAACATAGAAGACGTCATGCATAACTCAGTACCTCTAAGATAACTGCAACCGATAGGCAACCAGCCCAACTCTCTTGAACACCTCAAACGGCCTAACGTATCTCGTTGAAAGCTTACCCAGTCTCATAATCCTCTTGTGTCCCAACCTCAGTGTGACACGTAGGAAAACCAGATCCCTGACCTCGAACTCCAGTGGTTGTCTCCGCTGATCAGCATAAGACTTCTAACGAGACTGTGCAGTAGTCATCCACTTCTAAATCAACTCTATCTACTCTATGGTCTCCTCAACAAGATGAGGTCCCAACAAAGATTCCTCTCCTACCTCCAGCCAACATAAGGGTTGTCGTCATGGACTATCATACAAAGCTTCATAAGGTGTCATCTGAATCATTTCTTGAAAACTATTATTGTAGGAAAACTCCAAAATAGGTATATGATTCTCTAAAGAACATCCAAAATCCAAAATGTATGCTCGAAGCATATCCTCAAGCACCTAAATAGTACGCTCGGACTGGCTATCTATCTGAGTGTGGTAGTTTGTACTCAAAAATACCTGTGTACCCAATGCCTTCTGAAGCCCCTGCCATACCTAAGAAGTAAAACATGCATCCCTGTCTGAAATGATGGAGTGTGGAACTCCATGAAGATGTATAATCTCTTGGATGAACAAATATCCCAACTCATCAACACTGAAGGTATCCTTGATCGGCAAGAAGTGAGCAACCTTCTTGAATCTATCAATGACAACCCAAACCGCATCATTCCCTAGAGGTGACCTCGAAAAATCGGTCATGAAGTCCATTGCAACATCATTCCAGTTCCACTCAAGAATGGGTAACTACTGTAAAAGCCCCGCTGGTCACTAATTCTCCGCCTTCACCTGATGACAAGTGGAACACCTCATAACAAAACCAACAACATCCCTCATCATACCTAGCCACCAATACTGACAGTGTAGATCACGATACATCTTGGTGACGCCAGGATGAACTGCCCAAACTAAGGAATGAAAGTCCCAGATCATCTCCTCGCGTATGTCTGATGGAACCCATACACGCCCCTGGAAATGCAAGATCTCATACTCACCTATGGTCCATCCAGGAATAGGGTCCTCTCCTGACACACTCTCCATTAGGACTATGCTTTGATAATGTGATATCTGACTCATTCGAACTCGATTAAGAAGAGTAGAGGTAACGGCTATAGACGATAGATAAGTATTCCCATGTCTGTCGTACAGCTCCAAATACATCTCAGCGAATAGATCCATAAGACACCACTCACTGCTGGCCTCCTGAACTGCCTGTATCTGAGTCCTCCTACTCAATGAATCAACCACTATGTTTCCCTTCCTAGACATGTAGGCAAGCTCAAAGCCCAAGGACTGTAGGTACACGACCCACCTCCGCTGTCTTAAATTCAGATCACGCTGAGTGAATATGTACATGATACTTTTGTGGTTGGTGAAAACCACAATATGCTCCCCCAGAAGATAATGTCTCGAATAGCGTAAGGCATCAAAAATAGCTGCCAACTCTAGATCGTGTGTTGGGTAATTCCTTTCATGTGGCCTCAACTGCCGAGACCCGTATGAAACGACTCCACCTCCCTGCATAAGCACAGCTCCCAGCCCAATACTTGATTCATCATAATAAATAGTATATCTCTTGCCCGAATCAGGAAATACTAGTATCGATGCTAAAGTCAACCTCCCTTTCGGCTCCTGAAAGGATGACTCATAAGAATCTGACCATAAGAATTTTACACCCTTCTTAGTCAGACCTGTCAGCGATGCTGCTAAGCATGAATATTCTTGTATAAAACGTCTATTGTATCCGACCAGCCCTAGAAAACTTTGCACCTCAAAGACATTCTTCATCTTCTCGTAGGAAACAACTGCTCTCACTTTCTCTGGGTCAGCTGATACTCCGGCCTCTAAGATAATATGACCCAGGAAGTGAATCCGATCCATCCGAAAGTGGCACTTTTAGAGCTTAGAATATAACTAATGATCCCTCAGTGTACTCAAATGATCTCAAGATGTGTAGCATGTTCGTTTCAAGTGTGAGAGTACAACAAGATATCGTCCACAAAAACAACCACGAAGGAATCCAAGTTTGGATGGAACACTCAATTCATCTGTGTCATAAAAACTACAGGAAAGTTTGTGAGACCAAATGACATAACCATATAATAATATAGATAATACATGCTCCAGAAGGCTGCAATGGATATATTTGATGGTCTAACATGTAATTTATGATAGTCAGACCTCAACTTAATCATCGAGAACACCTAGGCTCCTCAAAGCTGATCAAAGAGATCATCAATCCTCGACAAGGGATACAAGTTCTTGACCGTCAACTGGTTCAACTTCTGATAGTCCACACAAAGCCTAAGGGTGTTGTCTTCCTTCTTCGCAAACAGGATAGGAAAACCCCAAGGAGAAGTACTGGGTCGGATGAAACCCTTTACCTACAACTCCTCTAACTATTTCTTCAGCTCCTACAACTCTTTTGTAGCCATCTTATAAGGAGGAATGGATACCAGTGCCACTCTTGGCACATGCTCAATTGAGAAGTCTACATTCCTCTCTAGAGGCAAACCTGAAAAGTCCTCTGAAACGACATCTCTAAAATGATCCACCACTAGAGGAAAGTCTAACTGTTAAGTCCCCTGGTCATCCAGATATAGACTAGCAATATGGGTTGTAACTCCTCCCAACCTATGATGATCGGGTCCAGCTCTGCTCACCTGGACATTCCACTCACCCCTATGAAGGAAGGATACACCCTTTGGAGATGTGAAACACACCCTATGACAATAGAAATTGTTGAATACCAAGAAGGGAACTATCCAGTCCATTCCGAGAATAACATCATAGCCTGTCATCTCCAGGACATACAGGTCCCATAAAAAGTGACACCCACCAACCTATAGAGGGAACTCCTTGCACTGACGTGCACTAGTTGTTCTAGTCCCCAACGCTGTGTCTAGAATTAAAATATCAGTAGAAGAAAAGATACAGAGCCCCAAGGCACTAAAAAATAGAAACTGATATAAAGCTATGGGAATTCATTATATACAAAAGAGAAGAAGCTAAAACTGAGGCAGATAAGATCGTACCTCGAACTGTGGAGGGCCCGGGATCCTTCTCCTACTAGGTCTACTCTCTTTAAAAATCTAGGCCTATGTCGTGACCCTATGACCCTGCCTGACCGCTCTGAGCTGATCCACCATACTTTTGCTGAATAATCGGTGACTGTCTACCAAAACCATGACCTCCACCTCGGCCCTAATGGCTAGAAGAACTTTAGTTCACAGACTGGTGAGAAACTGGTGGTGATTCTCCTAAGCGAGGATTCATAGAAAAACCCCTGTCACCAGCTGCTGGTGAGAAGAACTGAAAAAAGTGCTAAAGTTGAGCCATCTTGTCACAAGATCGGCACTCCACTGGATCTCTCAGGAAACGTTTCCTCATATTCCCGCTCTTCCCACACTGGTAGCACCCCACCTGGCTACACAAAGATGAATCCCGCCTACTCTGATCTCCTCGTGAAAACTCCCTGTAGCGCTTCCTGCTATCAAGAGGATGGATACTAACTCTGGATGCTGAACTACCCTGGATCACCAATCTAGAATCCCTCAAATTGCACTCTGTGATTAGTGCCTAGTTGACGATAGAATATATCAAAGTCAACTTGAAGATGTTCACCTGGGATCGAATGTCGTGCCTGAGACCATCATAAAACTTTCGTGGAAGGAACAACTCATCACCTCCTAGAATAGGCGTGAAACGCTACAGATATATGAATCGAGATGAATAATCCATAACAAAAAGAGTATCCTGCTCTAGACTCATAAAATATCAGGCTCGATCAACCATTAAGGTCTCTAGATAAAAATAATCATAGAAGATACGCTGAAACTCATCCCAAGTCATATTTTGATGGTGTCCCACCTGTGAGATCACATCCCACTGCCTCTTGGAAGAATCTAGAAGCATTTAGGTAGTGAGATTTACCCTCTTCTCTGGAGGTATCTTCATATGCTCAAAAATCATCAATGTGGCTTCTATCCATGACTCCGCATCCTGGGGTCCTCCATTACCTGATAAAGTAGGAGGATTCTACTACTGAAAGACCCACGTCAATTCTACCATTGACGGGGCAAGAGATGGATCTCCATGAAAGGTTTGCATCATCCTCAAAAAGCCCTCCCTGAACTGTGCATCATCACCTATGTCATGCACAATGGCTGGTGCCAAGGATGGCACAACTAGAGGATCTATAGGTAGTCCCTAATCAGCCATGTCTAGTGTCTGATCACCACCTGGCTACAGGAAAACAACCGGAGGACATCTTGGTGGCATGACTCTACAAGTTCAAGTGCAAACCTTAGATCAAGATTATCAAGGACTGAAAACTAAAAGCATAAGAATAGAACAGGAGAAAGAAGGCATTCATGTTTTACAAAACATAACTACAGGGCGTGTACAATTCCTACACGGCATGTTCCCTTAAGTAATTTACATGGGTGTGTACACCTGGCCAATGTGGTCATGTAACACTCGAAACACACAGTGTGTACTTGAATCCCCTTTCCCTACCCGAGTCACTCTACATGGTTAAGCCACATGACTCTCCTAAGACAAGACTACATGGCATGTTCAACATAGACATAGCATTTACTAGACAAGATTCACTTGGCCCGTGTTGTTAGTGACATGACCTAGCACATGGCTCACACTACACAACAAGTTCTATATGAACACGGCGTGTACAAGAAAGGATAACACCGACTCATGTTGTTAGTGACACAGCTGGGTACCTGGGTCAGACTACACAGCGTGTTCAACTGGTACATGGCTTGTTCACACCAGAAAATCCCTATATCATGTCTCTTCCCACACAACTTATGACACAGTTAGAGACTACACAGCATGTATATAGAGTACACGATGTGTACTATAGAAAAACAGTTTCTTCCTGAACAGAAGAACACATGACGTGTAGTCAAAACTACACGATGTGTATTCTGAGTTTTTCCAGATAGTAAGCCACAGAAACTACTCTAGAGCCTATAAAATCACTGAAATGAACATTAATGGTTCCAAATTCCGATCCGTGAGGGCCCATACTCCCCGCAAATCAAATATTAACATCTTATACATGTTATAAATTAGGTAATCAATTCAATGATCCACCAAATTCCATTCCATGAGGGCCTATAACACCTACGGAACCAAAGTTTGGAATTCATTCAATCAAAACCTCACACAAAAATACCTTATCAAATAGCAGGTATTTTATCAAGGAATCTATCACAAAAGCATGCATATTCTACACAACATCCATTACAACAACATGCAATCGCTAATTCATCCTAGATGACACGGCAAGAATGCATGACATGTGATTTCTAGCAAGTTCCTATATGATGCATGAGATGGCATACCCTAATCTCATCGGGTTGCGATAGAAATAGAACCTCAATAATGTCAATAGTAATAACACAAAACATGTGAGTCACCCAATGGTGAAAATCAAATCAACTATATCTTTCAAAATCAGAAGAAATTTCAATAAATGAGGTAGATTGGCTTTTCCCTGTACACGGGTTTGCCACTCCTAGGAATAGCTTATTACCAAGTACCTATTCTATCATATCTTTGGCTAAAGGATCCAAATAGTAAATCAAGAGAAAATAATTCCTCTGATACCACTTTGTAATGTCCCAGTTCTGGAAGCCACCTAGAGGTGCCCCGTACCCAGTTGGTCACATGGCCTCAAGCACATTTCTATGAATGCCAGAGGCTACCGACTAGAAGTGAGGGCCTTGGGTGTGATAGTGGAGAATCTATGCCCCCATTGGTAGAGTATGCAGTGGAAGTAAACAAATATATACAATAGCGAGGGAAGTAAATATCCAACAATAGTAAATAGAAGAATACTGGAATAATAATCAACTTGAGAACATATATATAAAATGATACATGACACATATGTCTAGGAAAAAAGCCAAACAAGTCACAATTCTGGAAATACAAACAATGCTAAACCAAAGTACAAAAAAGAAAAGATAAAAATATCCTCAGCATCACAAGCCTAATCTTGGCCCCATACTCCCCAGCTCTATAGCAATTCATGTACCTGATGTAGAAGGGCACTTGACCTTATCTATACATGCAGTAATATAATCTGTTTGGGCCCAAAAGCATGACCCAAATAGGGTGTGAGACTAAATCCTCATAGGAAACCACCCATATATTTTTTCCCAATAGTCAATGAATATATGGTAGGTAAAAGTACATAAAATGGTAAATAGTAAAGTACTATACAATACACAATACACAGTTTCAATATCAAGCAATCAGTGAAACAACAGCTAAACACAGACAAGTAACCCTATGGGAAATATTCACAGCCATCCCCTTTGGTCCTACCTAAGAAGTACAAGCAACCATCTGGGAAGTCCACTCGGCCTAACCACTCTGGTTCAGTCATAAGAATTCAAAAAAATTCTCTGAGGAAGCACTCACAGTCAATTCCCCTAATAGTTTATGGTAGTCAGTAACTCTCTGAGGAATCTCACACGGTCAATTCCCCTTATAGCCCCAAGGTCAAGGACTCTCTAAGTAAGCTCAGTCGGTCAATTACCATTATATCCTAGAGTAATCAAGGTAATTTAATGTAAAATTAAGACTCTATGAGGAAGATCACATGGTCAATTCTCCTTATATTAATGTGCTCAAAGACTCTCTGAGGAAGCTCACTCAGTCATTTCCCCTTATAGTCTACTACACTAGGTACTCACGGTCCTGTGTAGGTTAATGAGCATAGAAATAAAATATGGCCAAAGTAAACCTACAGAACTACTTGGATAATCAGTCTACAACATATCAAGCATGTCAGAGTACAAACTGTCCATCCTACAACAATAGCCATGGAAAATAGGCAAGGAGGCCAAAGTGGCTAAACAGGACCAAACAGTCATAAACAGAACATGCATGGAAAAAACATCCAAATCATATAAAGCATACCTATTCATATACAAATAACCTCTACACAAACATGCAAGCATGGAAGGTAAAAAATAGGGGTAAAATGGTAAACACGCAATACCCTGTTCATGGGTATTGGCGGAATTTTCACATAATACTCAATGAATTTGAACGGAAAGACACATACCACCTACCTCAAAATTGTAGGAATGATATACATGAACCTAGAAGCTTGAATCTCCTTATAACTTCGAATATCTACAAAAAAATCTAAATCCATCGAACCATTATATCCCACAAGAGAAGAGAAATCAGAAGATGGTGCTCTAGGAGAAGAGAGAACTACCCGATGTGATTCTAACGCAATCAACTGTGTTCGATTCAGAGGACGGATGAATGCTTGGGGGTTTGTCTAAGATATGTGGCCATACAGAGCTCTCGGTCAAACGAGACCTAAAAGAAGAGAGTTCTGGTGATTAGACGTGACCCGATGAGTTTAATGAAAAAAAAGAAAGTACACAATGTGTATTTTGAATGTAAACAGTGTTTACTCACCATTTTCGTACTCCACATTAAGTAGCCTCCAAGTCACTATCACACGGCCATGTATGTAGCTACTACACGGCCAGCACACAGCCTCCTGCAACAAGTCAGTACATAGCGTGTACTCATGAAGTACATGGCGTGTACTTAGAAAATTTTAGAATTTCTTTTTTTTCTCAAAAACGATCAGAAAATGAAAAACAAACCTGAAAAGAAGATCCAAGTTCTTACACAACCACCCCAATAGGAATTTCAATCAGAGGAAAATTCATCTCCAGGGGAAGCATCTTCTATCTTTGTAAGCGTCAACAACATCGTGTTGGAAGACACCTTTCAACATGGTATATAGTCACTCCTCCCATACTTTTCCCCCACCATTCCTTAAATCCATAAATCAAAAAATTGTGACATAAAAATTACATGCTGACAAGTATAAATTTTTTTGGTACGTTCTTGGATAGCTTTCCTTGTTTGGGTCACCATTCTAAAACCCATTTTCAAAGATTCTCAACCAAAAACATAATTTTCATTAGTCTAGATTTCAAGACTCTAAACATCCTAAAAAAAGAGACACAATACTCTCTTAGTTGAAAACTTGAAAAGGTAACCGTGGTTAAAAGTCAAGTACTGACTCACAAGACCTATTTTTTATGGTTTAGGAAATAATTGATAAAAAGAAAAAAGTTTAAGAACTTGTTAGGTCAAAACCCCATAAAGGAGGCCTAATAAAAAGTCACGTTACACCCGTAATGTCTACACCAAAATTGAATTAAGAAAAAAATAGTTTTATAATAGAAAATATTAAATGTTTTAGGGTTTATTATGCACCCCTAGAAATATTAAAAATGTGCTTTCTAAGTCCCTCGGATTTGGAAATATTATGGAAACACATGATCATGTCCACTGAACTATCTGAGGTATGCATACCACTAACTAGTTCAAACTGGACCAGTTTCTTCAACAGAATCTCCTCCTCTTAGTCCTGATTAGAGCCAATTATGATGGGGGTATTTTTTGGGTCCTAAAAAATAGGCATGCAAGTAAAAAGGAGTTACATAATTTGGAAAATTTTATAAATAAACCCAAAATATGGTTTTGAATAAAAGGGTCAAAAGAGGCCAATTCATGAAGGAGTACACTAGTCTACATAGAAAAACCACTATACGGACAACATCTCCACATGGTGTTCTGCCACACGGTGATCCGTCCCATGAAAAAAGTCATTTGGGGGATGAAACAGTACCATCAGGGCCCATTAACTAATATAAATCATTTTCAGGACCAAATGGTGATTTTTAACCCCTATGAAGGACCTTCCACTACAAACAATAAATCATTCACCGAATGGGGAGGTGATTTACATCCCCTGTGATGGACCGTCCACTACAAATGATAAATCATTTGTGGGATGGGGTAGTGATTTCTGTCACATTTGAATGATATCCCCAAAAAAATGATAGATCATTCACAGGTTGTGGTGGTGATTTCCATCCCCATACAAAGGCCACCCCCACCTCAAATGATAAATCATTCACATTCAGAGGTGGTGTTTTTCCCCTAAAAAAATCATTTCTGGGCCTCGGTTTCCTAATTGGGCTCCCACGAATGAAATCCTAGAAGCATACCTTGGATTTCCGTCCATCCCAGTACATAGTCCCTCTATTCCTCTCAAAATTAATCTCACGGGGACCTAAAGAAGGGTGAAAGAAGAGATGATGGATGAGAGCTAAAACATAAAGAAAAATTGTAACAATAGTATAATCCTTCGAATCAAAGTAGGTAAACCCACCACATAACATTAATAAAGAAAAGGAATTCATCTTCTCATCCAAAAAACTAAAACCCTCCACAGACATAATACCATAGAGAAAAATTGGATGAATCCTTTATAAATCATCACCCCACATATTAAAAATCTCTGTGGAGGGATCCATGTATTTTATATTAAAATACTATGCATAGAAAACCAAGACCCATGTAGAAAAGTACTACATAGATGTCCTGCTTACCCACATGTAAATACACTACGCATAGGGAACCCAATACAAAATAAGAACCCACTATGTGGAATGGACAATCCTCGGGTGTTCTCATCTCTAGCTCCCATTGATTCCATTTATTATACCATTCATTCCCAATTTGGACCCTTCATAATCAATTATATTTTCCATAGGAAAATTCCTCTTGTAAATACACCTGATATGTTTGATCAGATCATTGGGCACATCGGTGTGTCCTCTCGAGTCTACATACCCCTAGTAGTTGGATCCTTGTTTGTAACCTCATCAAAAAGGGGGGTCCTCAAAATGTTATTAGGTGTACATTACCATGGTAATTAGGGTATAGAACATGAATGTTATTATGTGAACCTCACATCTTTAGGTGGGGTGGGAGGAGGATCACATTTTACTTTACCTTTGAGGTGTAGTGGATTATCCACCTCTCTTCCCTAGGAACTAATTGTAGGGCCTCCCTCTAGGAGTAAGTCCCTAGTCATTATTACTAGAGGATGCACTCTTGATCCTATTTACATCTCTAGGTCTATGAATATGATTCAATCTATATATCCCAGTTACAAAAGAAAGAGGAGATACGGGAACCTTAAATCCATTCCTCTCTCCCTTTGGGCCTTGAAAAAAATGACGGGAGGGGACAAACACCAGAACCTGCACTCTTTCCCTATCCCTGTAGGCCTCAAAATCTATCCACTAGAAGAAAAAGTGTATTATGTGATATTTAGATCAACTGATTCTTCTTATTTATCAAATTGATCATGAATCATGTGGGCTTAGAGGTCAGTGTCAATCATGACATCCGTACAACCCCAAGAACCAAATGGGCCTCCTTCTCAGTATAATCCCCATCCATATAGCCCCCTCCCTACTCTATATAAGACCCAACCATGTGGAACTCCTAATTTGTATATTCCTAAATAATATGGTCATCCTACTCGATATAGTCCCCAACCATATGGGCCTCCTACTCAATATAATCCCCAACCATATGGGCCTCCTACTCAGTATAATCCCCAACTGTATGGGACAACTACTTGGTATAAGCCCCAACTATATGGGAATTGCACTTAGTATAATCCAAAACCAAATGGGCCTCCTACGTGGTATAATCCCCAACCATAAATCCTTATAATGACCTCTAACTTGATATAAGACACAACCTTCTAAACTATGTGGTATTTGATTCTAGACTAAATAGAATGCGTAGGAAGCTTCGCTGAGGTCCAGACCCAACAACCCATGTAAAATATAATTTTCTCTAGGATATATCCCCCATATGGTCATATCCAACCCTAAGGGCCATATTCCTTCTTGTCCCATTTCATCACCATCCTTATTGGGTTGTATTCCCAATAGGATCATGCCCCCACTTGGGATATTACCCATCTCCGAGGTCCTTTTTCCACATCAGCGTAAGTCCCACACTACACTTCGACTAGGTACATTCTTCTTAGGAATCCTTACGTAATGGTGTTCAAATACATTTTTATATCCTTATCACATGACCTGAAAAGGTATGTTATGTCCTGATAAGTGGCAACAAACTATGTGGGTTCAGATTCCTTTCACAATGATGTGTAGGATCCCGTCTTATGGGATCAATCCCAACATCTAAACAAATTATATCACCCTAGATAACAATAAAATCATGAGTTTTCAATTGTGTGTCTTAAAACTAGAATCATAATAATAAATGATATTAGGATATTTGTTCCACATATACCACTGAGAACCTTGGATACATATTGATCCCTCAGTTGATGAAGAACCTCAGATACAGATAGATGATTCCATACCCACTATGGAAATAGTTGAATGTTAATTTGAGGTTAAATTGTGTCATACTTGGGAATCAACCAAGGATTCACGGATATTCCTTAAATCTATAAGATAGTCCCAGAGAAGGTAATAATTAATCCCAAAAGGGTGTGATGAGATTGTCCTCGCATCCTCTCAACCATTGTGAGTTCTTAAGTATCATTGGCCATGTTACCTAATGAATACCTACCATTGGAATGTAGGTCCATGAGTTATCACAGATATGAGATTCATTGGGTGTTTCTAGTTCCATGAATAAACCCAGTTGGAAACTGACCCATTGGGTGTGAAATTAGAATGGAGAACCCGATGAGAATGATTGGGAAATTTTCAAACCCCCCAAAATAAATCATATCGCGCACTCTATCAAACTCCCACCACCAAAATTCCATTATAAATAGGGGTTTTGGTAGTTTTATGGTCTTTTAGAATTTTTTATGGTTTTAGGGGTTTTAAGTGATTTTATGTTTGTAAGGATTTCATAAGGTTTTTTAAGATGTTATCATTTTTTACATTTTTAGACATTTTAGGTGTTTTTAATGATTTTTATGGGTTTTTAGGTGGTTTAGGGATTATGAGGGTTTTAGGGGTTTATAGGGTTTTTAAGGTTTTTATCATTTTTAGGTTTCTTTGGGTTTAAAGAGTTTTTAAGTTTTTAGGGTTTTCTTAGGGGTTCTTAGTTTTTAGGGGGTTTTATGTTTTTAGTCATTTTTATATCTTTTTTAAGATTTTTAGGATTTTTAGGGGTTTTGGGGAATTTTTGGGTTTTTATGAAATTTATGTTTTTGGGGGGGGGGGTTCTTGAGTTTTTAAAATTTTTAATGTTTTTTTTAGTTTTTAAGGTTTTTGTGTTTAAAGTGTTTTTTGAGGTTTTAGTGGTTTTTATGGGGTTTTATGGGTTTTATGGGTTTTTAGGGGTTTTATGGTTTTAGGGGTTTCAGTGACTTTTAGGGGTTTTAGTGTTTTAGTGTTTTTAGGGGTTTTAATTTTTTTGGGTTCTGAGGTTTTATTTGGGGGTTTCAAGGTATTTGGGGGTTTTTATGCATTTTGGGATATTTGGGGACTTTTAGGATTTTTATGGTTCTTTTAGGGTTTTTAGGGTTTTATGGTTTTTTTGATATTTTAGGGTTTTTTTGAGTTTTTTATGGATTTTAAGGTTTTTAGAGTTTATTTTAGGCTTTTGGGGGTTTAAAGGGGTTTTAGAGTTTTTAGTGGGTTTTAGGGTTTTTAGGGGTTTTAGTGTTTTTTAAGGATTTTTTGAGGTTTTATGTATTTTATGGGGTGCTTACGATTTTTAGGGTCCTTTTGAGTTTTTAGCATTTTTATGTTTTTAGGGGTTTTAAGTGTTTTTTAGTTTTTATGTTTTTCTTACAGTTTTTTAGGGGTTATAGGGTTTTTTATATTTTTAAGTATTTTTATTTATTTTTTGTATTTTTATGGGTTTTAGGGTTTTTATGGATTTTGAGGGTTTTAGGGGTTTTTAGGATTATTAGGGTTTTTTGGGTTTTTAGCAGGTATTAGGTTTTTAGGGGTTTTAAGGGTTTTTATGTTTTTAAGGGTTTTATAGGGTTTTATGAATTTTAAAATATTTATATTTTTTAGGTCTATTTTAGAATTTTCAGGGGGTTTTAGGGATTTTGAGTGTTTTTTTTTTGTTTTTAGGGGTTTAGGGTTTCTATAGATTTTTTTTATTTTTAGGGGTTTTTTATGTATTTCTATGATTTTAATGCTTTTTAGAGTTTTTTCAACATTTTTAGTGGTTTGAAGGATTCTTAGAGTTTTTATGGTTTATTGGTTTTTATAGGGTTTTAAGGGTTTTGGGGATTTTAGTGTTGTTCCCCTCAGAATTCACACCTTATGATGAGTTTCACTTTTTGAGTAGTTTCCAAAGAGTTTGAACATGGAACAAAAAACACCCAATGGTTCTATATCTGAAGGGACATGATTTACAATGATAGGATCTCATTATGTATTTTTACAAAGGATGCATGTGAACTCCCATTGGTTGGGAGGTTGGGTGGTCAGGATCATCAAAACCTTTTGGGAGAAATTATTTCCTACTTCGAGAATCTCTTGTAGATTTAAGATATGTTCATGAATCCTTCATTAGTTTCCAAGTATGAAGTGGTTCATTCTAGAGATATCAATCAATTAATAGCATATATAGATATTATAATCATCTATATGTTTCTAAGGTTTTTTAGCAATGGAGGTATCAATATGTATATGAGGTTCTCCATCGATGGTATCCTCTTATATACTACTTAGAGATTATTTTTTCTTTATTAAGATGATGCTGGTTTCGTATCCACTTAGTGGGGAACTCTGGAGTATATCATCATCTATGGATACAAGAGTTGTTTTGATGTCAAGATCAAACCCATAGACGGGCTTCCTATGTATCCTTGTGAAAGGAATCAAAACCCACATAGTTCAGTTTCTTGTAATGGGGCATATCATACCTTTGAAGGTCATTTGATAAGGACTCAACTATATTGTTTAATTTCATATGGTGAGGAATTCTAGGAATAAGGTTCCTAGTTGATGTTTGGTGTGGGACATATTTCAAAGAATCCAAGAGAACCTAAAAGAGAGATGTGTATTCTCAGGTTTCATTAAAACCTACTGGTAATGCGAACTAGATAGAATAGGTTTGATCTAGGGTTTTGGGTTTGGACCTAATGGAGGCTTCCTATATATCACATTTTGAGGGGAATCAAATCCAACATAGTTTGGTTAATGAACCCCACCTATGGAGGCTCTTCAAGTTTATCTCACAAGGGAGGATGACCCTTTGAGATGATTATGTTAGGGCTTACTTCTGAAGAGGGTTCCCTATAGAACAGTCCATGAGTGATGTATTATCTCATAATAATTTTGAGGTATTTTTTAGGACTTTTTCCTAAGTAGGATTCAATAATTAAATGGAATTATGATCGGGGCTTACTCCTGGAGAGGATACCCATTGAGCACAAGCCCTAGGTGGGCATCCTACATATCAATATTATGGAGGGAATTAGAGTTATCATAGTTCAATATGTCACATGGATTATATAGATTTCATGTTATTTGTTTCCTCTAATCCCACATGATTCATGATCGGTGTGGGAAATAAGGGGAAACAGAAGATCCTATATACTACACAATCTACCCATGTCTTCAGGTGGACATAACAACAATTCCAAAATAGAGAGGGATACGATGTTGAGTTCACCCTTTTCCTATAACCATTCTTCACTAATGGAAGATGAGGGGGAAGATGGTGGAATATTTTTGGGTTTAATCCAATTTCCTCTCATCACTTTACCCTAGAAAGAGTCTATGATATGGAAAATGAATAAGGAAGGTGGAAGAAGATAGGGGATATGGTTTAGATGCCCATCCCCAACCTAACCCAATGGCTAGTAGGAAGAGAGGGGAAATAGTGAAACCAAATGTAAGAAAGGATAGGTGATTACTCTATGAGGTATGCCCTAAAATGGGTCTCATAATAAGGGGATGATTTCATTCTATGTTAAAAGGAATCACAAGCTTAATACTCACCCTCCCTACTAGGAACTGGAGGCTCCAAACCTTAAAGACCAGAAGGGAAGGACATGATCCTAACCCTTGTATCCAAGACTGAGAAGACCTTAACACTATCCCTTATGTATAGTTACTCATGATCGTAGATATAAAAATCCACACATTCCCCAAAGATCCTAAACCTCTGGTAGGGCTAGTGATGGAATCCTCTAGTGGTATAAATACAAATTCAAATGGGAGACATACTGGTGTGACTTTTCCGATGGATTTGTAATTATGAAGGCCTTAGTGGAGGATTTGACTTGTTTCCATTAAGATAAGAGAGAAAAGGTGATAGTATCCCTACCATATATTTCCTTGAGGAGGGCTTATAAAGTGACTCACGTAGGTCCTGGGCACAGTTTCTAAGCGCAAGTGTGTCTTGCAGGTATGCTGCATAGATGTGTCGTGCAAGGCCGGAGATGAACTGAAAATGTTTCACATATGGGGTATGAGCCTATGTGTACTAGATATTCCTCAATCAATGGAACACCAGGGAAATAAAAAATTGGTGAGGTTTTCTCCTAGGCACCTGGGGTTTCCTCTCATGTCTCTAAAAAGGTCTCTTATAGGTCCCTTATTTGGGAGAAGAACCTCGCGTAGGTGGTTTTACTTTTGGGTTGAATGGTCCTCATATAGGAGTGTTATGATTGGGACCCTAAAGGAACTTTGATCATACATTTATCTCTTAATTACATCTTATCTTGGGTTTTATAGAACTTCTTGAGAAATTTGGGGGGACCTAGAAGAAGGTGCTGCATGATCAGAGCTTTGGGGGTTGTAATGATTTTGTAGTTGTTCAATGGGGTTCCCAAGGGACCTATTTTTAGGAAAACATGGGAACCTGGTTTAATTAGATTGTATAAACAATTCCCTAGAGAAATTTGAAGGTGAAGGTGTCCTACACATGGGGGTGCGCCTTCTTGACCACACAGGCGGTGTGTGTATGTGCTCGACATAGGTGTCCCATGTAGGTGGTGTGTGTAGCCTGTGTGTGCGCAGGGCCACCAAGTTGAACAAATTTAGTGAACCTTTTTCTCCATAACACATGGTAAACTCCCTCACACCCCCGATCGACATTAGTGTTGATCTATAGTCCCAACCCTTTAGGTTAGTCCCTTTTCTACTCTCATTGACACCCATGAAAAATGGAGAGTTTCTCCGCAATCTTCTTGGGCATTGTCGATGATGTTTTTCATAATGGCACATGGAAATACAATATACTCTTTGATCCATAATAATGATTTATTTCTACTCAGACTCATCATTTGGTGTCTGAGTGAGGTTTACATCATGAATTCTATGGAAAAGTTCAAGGAACAAATTTCAAAGTGTCAATAAAATCCCCATCCCCTATAATTAGATTCATTCAGAATGAAAAGAATCCAGTTCTAAGGTAATTATAGGGCACTTTTATACATTCAAAAATCAGTTTTTTGGGTTTTAAAGCTATGTCAAGTATGGAAGGATGCTCTAATTTTTTCCTAATCCAAGGGAATAGTGAGTATAGTTTTAGTGCTTCTATGGTCATATGGAAAACCATAAAAAAATTATATTTTGTGTCATAACCCCCATTTTTACCTAAACACAATATAAATGAGACTTAGCAGGTGAGACTTGAAATTTTCTTAGGCCTCCATTTTTAGGGTTTTCAGCCTAACATGTTTTGTGCCTATTTTTTTCATTGCTTGATTTTGCCTAAACCACACAAAGTGAAAGTCTAGCAAGCTAAGAATTGAATTTTTTCCGGATTTCCCTTCATGGGTTTTCAATATGGATAGTATTGTGTATCTTTATATTGGTAGTATAATGTCATTAAAGCTGGATTATTAATTCTAGTGTTTAAGGTCAAACATCTTTGACCGAAGATTTTGAAATAATGACCCAAATAGGGATCATGGGCCTATAATTTTCCAAAATTCATTAGATATCCAATGGGGAATATTGTGCCATGATTTTTTTGCTTCCCAAATCCAAAGAAAGATATTATGTAATAGATGAGGTATCTTTGGAGGATGAAGTTATTACTGATTGAAAAATCTTATTTTGTGGACCATTTTATGCAAGACCAACTTGGGCACCCCACTTCATAGTCAATAGTGGCATCCTTTGGATGACATTCCCATTATGATGTTTGTTTTATGCAAGGTCAACCAGGGTGAATATTGATTATTTAGGAAAAGGAGTCCTTAGGAATTCTGAAATTCTATTACTGATGGATGAAGTTTAGGATTTGGATGTCTCCAGACCATGGTGGGTGTTTTCTACAGAGGAAAGAGCCTGAAAATTACATGAATATCTGTATTGGTATTGGCCAGGAATGAGAAACTGTTCCAACATGAATTTGGATTGAGTGGAGGAGGGTACATTGTTTTAAATAACCAATGTTAGGGGGAGTCCACTTTATGGAAATAGTTAAAGCATCATGCAGTTTAATATCACATGACTAAGACATTGACCATGTAGTTTAACATCTTATGGTGAGGACATTATGATATTTATTTTGAAGTCATACTATAAGGACATTAGGGGGATATAGTTCTAGGTATTTAGATTTGGTAGAAATATTGATGATTCTCCAATTCTATATTTGGAAATATGATTCCATATTTAGGAATGAAAGGAGAAAATTGTCAGATGTGATTTGGGGATTCTCTAATACTAGGAGTGTTATAGGGAATATGGCCTATGTATTTGGAGGAGGTATCTCCCGAGTGTGAATTTACCGCTACTTAAGAAAATCATTTTGTGGGTTGATTTCTGAAAGGATAAATAAATCATGTATTGCATATTCAATAGTGGCATCCTTTAGCAGAAATTCCCTGAAATTTGTGAGAGACTTATGCAAATCCAACAGGGGTGTATTATAGAATAGTCAAGAAAAGAAGTCCTCATGTTTTTATACATTCTATCACTAAAGTCTGATTAAAGTTTATGGATATTCGGATCTCCTCAAGAATAGAGCTTGGTTTATGGAGAAATGTACATGAATGTAGAAGGGTTATTTCAAGTCACGGTTTCCTAAGAATTGGGGGAATATACTGTCTACACTGGTTTGAACCAAGTGTAGGAAGTATGACACATGTAGTTTTAGGTGATAAAACATTGAACATAATATTATTGAAACAATGGATGATATGTGGTCAAATGACCCAAGGTTATTCTAGTATGATTTGAACACATGAAGGGGGAAATTGTAAACCATGTTCATGAAGGCTTTTAAATAAATAGAGAGGGAACAAGAAAAATAAGCAAGGAATAATAGCTAACTTTGAATTGTGGGTTCCAACATACCATAATCAAAGCCTAAAGGGATAGAAGAATATTCTCCCAAGGGTGAAATTACCGCTATTTGAAAGACCTGTTTTGTGCGTTATTTTTTGAAAGTCCAACTAGGGAATGTACTAAATAGCCATACAATGGAATCCTTTGGTGTATAGGCCCATTATAAGGGTCTTTTATGCTAAGATAACTAGGGTGTATTACAGAATAGTTAGGAAAAAGAGCACTTAGGTATCAAAAATATTACTACCAAATGATGAGGAAATATTATTAAGATATGAAATTGTTCATGATTAGGAATATAATGTGCATAAGGGATATGTTCGAGCAAAAAGGAAGCTTTTGAACCAATATTTTCCATGATATGGAAGTCCCTTGTGTAGATCTGACTCATATATAGAAGGGGGACGTCTTTGATTCCTTTGGGGCCCTCTAATAGGGGGGACCAAAAATAAAATATCTTGCATGGACCTTTTTTATGCAAGAGAGTGGGAATATTTTTACCCTGTGGCTAGGACTAGGACTAGGGGCCTTGCCATAACTGTACATCTCAATGAATTGGGAATCAATACACACATAGTTATTGATGGACCGTGCAGTTTACCATCATTCAGAAAGGACGTGGGTGATTCGGACATGAAAAAGAATATTGTAACGACTCAAAATTTTCTATGTAAATTTCCTTAGTATAATTATGTCATATAATCACATGAAATCAGAACATAATGAACTAATAAGTACTATGTGAACTTTAAACATAATTTTGTCACTTATATGATATGAATTTCGAAAATCTGACATACACGGTTGCGATCAATAAGTTAATTGGAGTCTTATATGGCCAACTTAATTTTGGGTGAATAGTAACATACCCTTATAAAAAGTAATTTTACCCTTATGAATAGTGAAATACCCTAATAAATAGTAAATCTACCTAGGATAGTATATAAATAAGTTTCAAGTGAATTTATTATATACCTATATCTGGGAATAAGAAAATAAATGTTTTAAAATTATTGTTTTTTGAGTAAATTATGATTTTAATTAAAAATTAAATTAATTAAATTTTTATAAGATTATTTTTGAAAAATGGATTTCTTTTTTGGATTCTACACATCCATAATTATTAGGGTTAAGTTTTGGTATTTTCAAAAATACTTGATTTTTTATGAATAGTAAAATATGATAATTTACGATAAATATTAAATACATGAATTATGATGTCATCTGCTGATGTATGGATTATGTAAGGCCATTATCTCGAACTCAAATATGTAATTAATTTATTTGGTCATGGAATCATCACTATTTCGGGTCTTGAGGGAAAATAATAATGTAAGGAATTAAATATTTTGAAAAATCTTCTTCCCTCCACTATAAATACCACCTCTCCTTACCTCTTCTCGTCACTCATCTAAAGGCTTTTTTCTTTCCTATATTCTACCCAAATATATCCTAAAGATCCTCCCCCATGTCCAACATACCTTGGTCTCCTCAAATGAAAAAATCCCATCCCCTTAAGAGGCTCTCAAGGAAGATTCAATCAAGTGGTAAATTCCTCATTTCCTTTCTTTCACGTTCTTTACATGTTCCTTTGTTTTATTTTCTATCCTTACCAATCCTCATCCAATTTTTATGAAAAATACAGTACCTTATATGTACTAGAATGATTTTATGTTAATGGAATATTTTTCTCCTTTACCCTTATTTTTTTGTAACGACACCATCCGAGATGTGTTAATTTACGACATTCAAGCATGATGGGTTTTCAATTCCCATTATTGTCATAAAATCTGGTCATGAAACCATTATCATGGTCGAACCAAACCATAATATTTTTTTTTGGTCTCATATATGGTTCTGGAATCCATTTTGCACACATGGTTTTGATTTATAAAATAAAATGTGTTCATTGTGGTAAAAAACTACCAATTAACCCAAAAGGTTACCACTACAGTTTTACATAATGATTAATATTCACTCCAAGTAATCAAATGAATTTTAAACAAATGTACATATGTATGTTCAATAATAATGTATAAATCCAATTCTGTAAAACCACTATCATCATTCATGTGTCCGTTCATGAATATAAGTAAAACGATCATTAAAACCAAGGAAGCAAACAAACCCGAACAATAACCTTATAACCATTTAAAAAGGTCTTTAATGAACTTAAAAAGGTTATAATAAATAAATTAAATATATAATAAGTTATGGACTTAGGAATTAATAAACCTAATTTTTTTATTCAGGTCATTAATAATAAGCTGAGAACACCATCAAACTTAAGGTAAGGGATCCCCTCTATTTCACCTTTATTCAAGAATGTCCTCTATGTTATTCTATTTAATGTGTAACCCCTAATGATGGGGTTTGATTTATCACCTCCCCAATACCTCCCCCATGATGTATGAGTGATGATAAATCCCTTTCACTCTCAAGAATCCCACTTATGTACACTTGATACCATGTCGATAATCCATAAGGAATTCTACCCGAATTTCCTTTATTCCTTCGGGTTGACTTATCTTTATTTATACCAAAATGAAGTTATATTATCTATTTAAGTGCATATTCTAAATTTTGTGTACATGTACAAAACTCATCTATCAATACCCTTCCATCATTATCTTTTTGGGATATATATGTTTTTTTTATTTCCTCCTCAATACTTCTCGATAAGCAAACTTATTTTAAGGGAACTTTCTAAATTCATACCCAATATTAAGTGCAATCTATCATCTATTTCAAGACACCATTGTCTTTATGAAATAATTTTTTTTATTTTTAAAAAATTCATGGTTCACTTCTAGTTTTATATAAAGGATTTTATCCTTTTCTATTTATAAATCACTATAGTATTTTCCTTAAAACCGCACAAATCATTTGATAATTCTAAAATTCATCAAATACATTTCCTACATGTTGCCACTTCTGTGGGATATCACTTAGCATGATATATGATTATTTTCCTTATTAACATCCATATATTTTCTAATTTCATACATTCATGGACACTTTAATGATACACCCATTGGTTTTTCTTTATGACGTGATTATGGTTCCTAATTCCGTCCATGGGTGACCCTTATGTTTATATAATATTTATTATGTATGATTCTTTATATGGAAAATATATTCCTAAAAATTTAATATGGGTTCACCTAGATAGCACTCTAATGCATTGGATAAAGTTAAGTCTCATGAGATATTATGTGTGATGGTCTTGGCAGTTAATCTTGGTTTGTGCTACTATGTGAGATGATCTTAGTGGTTAGCCTTGAACCGTACTAAAGTCATGTTTTATGGTTTTTCTACATTACTATGATTCCATGTTTATATGATACCATGATTATATGTTATGATTCCATATGTTCCATGATTTTTTTATCATTATTTCATGCCTTCTAACCCATGTTATATAGCCTTATTCTTATGTATACTCCCTTACTGGTCTTTTTAGATCATCCCTTTATACATTTGATCCAATGGGTATCCAATCTAGATTTATGAGCACAATTTAATTTAGGATCCCTCTATGAAGATTAAATAAAGAAGCTTCTTTAGTCCCATATTTTAAATTTTATGTACCTAGTATTCGAAAATTCTAGACTTCATGATACTTGTCTTGTTCTATGATGTATATTTTTTTTTAAAATCATGCAATGTCTTCTGTAAAAGGCTAGGGTCACCATAGTTGGTATCAAATGGTGGTCTAGTTTTTTTGGGGGATTAGGAATAGAGAACCTTAGTTATAACCATAAGGATGAGACTAAGTATAAGATAACATACCTAAATTTTTTTAAGTATAGAGTAAGTGGTTTATCAAGAAAATACATCCCTATCTAGATATAAACAAGTAGAGGTGGATCTAGTATAGATGTACCTAGGAGTGAAAACTCTGACAATGAGTTTCAAACCTGACTTTGGGTATCTCAATACCCGACAACGGGCCTGGCTGCACTCTTGGTTTGATACTCCCAGGGGATATTCTTTAGTAAATTCATGAGCTTAGTACAAACCATTATTATGAGAATAAAAAAACCCCATAATAATATAGGTTATGAAATATATCTAGGATATCCTAGATTTAAACCTATAGAATAACAAGTTAGGATATACTTCTCCTTTACAAGTTTATCCTTTTCTGTTATAAAGTTTCATTTTTATGTTAAATAACTAAGTATTCAAGACCTCTAATTGTAAGTTATTTTTCCTAGTTAAGGGAGGGAAATAGAAGAACACATTCCCACAACCAATGTTATAGGAATTTGAATATTTCCCTATTTATATGCCTGATATTATGGGAACTGGTGCTCAAAAAATCATGACAGTACTTGGTCAATTGGATTAAGTTATGAATAATAACTTGAATCATGTGGAACACCCTTCTCTTCCATGGAAAGAGAATGTTGTCATATAATTATTCATATAGAAAATGACTACCATATTTAGAGTATCTTCTAATACCCTCCTCACGGTGCAGTGGATTAACTCCATTGAAAATATATTATCCATACTTCAGTACTCAGAGTAAGAGAAATTTGTACTGGCAGTCTATCATTTTGATGTGTAATATGATTAGTGGTGGACACTAATCAATAATAAAAAGTCCCAAGAGGAAATTGATTCCATGGATTGGGGGGAATTCAATAGGATGTTTTTTCAATAAATATTTTCCTCAACCCCTCTATCTTAAGATGGAAAGAGAGTTACTTGGTCTCATAAAGAAGGAACATGATTCCACCAGGATGTATGAATCAAACTTGACAAGGCTTCCAAGGTATGCCTCTGGCATTGTCATGAACATCGAAAGCTGGTGGATCGCTTCTTTAGTGGGCTAAACATGAGTCTACAGAAGGTGTTTGTGATCCAAGACTTCGAAAAAAATGAGGAGATATTCCGTCATTCCCTCAAGGTTAAAATGGAGATTGGAGACACTCATTGGTCTTGTGGGCCCTGTGAAAAAAAGCCGAAAATGGAGAAAAACATGGGTGGTTCAACAAAAAATCCAATGATGGAATGAAGCCCAAATATCCCACTTTTAAATGTTGTGGGAAGAATAATCCTAAGAAAGTTCTAAAGGTAACCATGAATTGTTTCAAATGTGGTAATATGGGACATCCAGCCAAGAAATGCTGAAGGGATATAAATAATCTTGATAATGTGGAAGAAGAAAATAAGGTTTAGATCAACAATAAGCTTATAGTGCATTGTAAAAACTTCAAGGAGCATGGTAATTCTGTAAAAAATTTCCATATTCCAAGGGTTGGTGAAGAAACTTAACAACAACCACCAAGGAAAAAAGGAAGGGCTTATGCTATCACTACTTCTGAGGTGGAGTCAGACAATAATGTAGTGATAGTTAGGCTATTTATTCATTCAAGAATAGAGAACATACTATTTGATTCTGGTTCTATGCATTCTTTAATATCTTTCAAGTTTAGTAGAAGTATTCAAACACCACCTTAAAATTTATATGATATGTTATCTGTGAGAATAGTAAATGGTGAAATTATTGAGTCCATGGTTTATAACTCCTCCTTGGTTAATGTTTGTGGACTGAACCTCCAAACAAATCTTCTCATACTTACTTTAGTGAAGTTCAAAGATATATTGGGAATGGATTTGATATCTTTATACAAAGACCACATCAACTGTCAGGAAAGGGGGATCACTCTTCACATCCCAAAGCATCGACCAATTCATTAAAAGTGTAAGGAGGAAGATGAATCTCATTTAGAATCAGAGTCTCAACTGTGGATATTAATTATTTATGGGCTATAATTTCTCTCTCAAATGATTAAGAAAAAGGAGAGGATCATGCTTGAAGACATGCCCATCGTGAGGGATTATACAAATTTATTCCATAAAGAGTTGTTTGATCTTCCTCCTTATCGATAGGTTGAGTTCTCAATTGAAATTATTTCTGGATCTCTACCTATATGAATGGAAACTTATATAATGGCCACCATAGATATAAAAAAGATGAAGTAGCAGTTATAGGAGAATCTAGAGAAGGATTTTATACGCCCGAGTGATTCACCATGGGGTGTGCTGGTTCTCTTCATTAAGAAGAAGGATAGTTCAATGTGCCTCTAAATTTATTATCATAAGCTCAATAAAAGAACAATAAAGGAACAAGTATCCCCTACCATGGATAGATGACTTGTTCTATTAGCTTCGTGGGGCCATTTATTTTTCTAAGGTAGGCCTTTGGTCAGGATATCACCAATTATAGTTGAGTAAGTATGATATTACCAGGACTACCTTTTGAATGTGGTATGGACACTATGAGTTCATAGTGATGACCTTTGGAATCACTAATTCTCTAGAAATTTTCATGGATATAATGAATAATGTCTTTAGAAATTACCTTGAAATTTTTTTTGTAGTCTTTATTAATGATATTATGATATACTCCAAGAGAAAGGAGGAATATGAAGAGAATTTGAATAAATTGTTAAAGACTTTTTGAAGGGATAATATGTATGACATCTATAGTAAATTTTATTTTTGGATGGAGGAAGTATCATTTGTGGGGCATGTTATCACCAATAATGGGATATCTGTGGACCCTTCCAAGACAAAGATAATTGGAGAGTAGCTCATGCCAACATATGGAATGGAGATCCGTAGATTTTTGGGTCTATCTCGGTTTTATAGATTATTTGTGAAGAAATTTTCATGATTTTAAAACCCAATGAACATTCTGACATAGAAGGGAGTAAAGTTTGTCTGGACTCGAGAATATGAAGATTGTTTCAAGGGTTTGAAAAAGAGGCTTATCACTATTGAAGTTATCATGTTCCCAACAAGTGGATAACTATTTGTGGTGTATAGTGATGCTTTAAAGAAGGGATTAGGTTGTGTGCTAATTATAATTGATAAATTGATATCCTACGCCACAAGGAAGCTGAAAATCCATGAGCAAAACTATCCCACGCATGATCTGGAGTTATAATCTATGATCTTTTCCTTGAAAATATGGAGGCATTATATCTATGGGGAGAAGTGTTAGATATATACTAATAAAAAGAGTCTCAAATATATATTCACATAGAAAGAGATTAATATGGGCCAATGAAGATAGATAGAGCTCATCAAGGATTATGACTGCTCAATCCACTACCATCTCAATAAGGCAAATAAGGTTGTGGATGCTCTCACTAGAAAGGATCTTATATCATTATCAATGTTGATAATTGAAAAAGATCCGATATTTTTATATTTGTAGAGAATGTACATGGGAATCATTAACAGAGGAACATCAAAAATCCTTTCTCAAATTATTTCTCAACCATCCCTCATGGAGAATATAAAGGATGCTCAAAGAAAACATGTGGAAATTCTAAAAAGGGTGGAAGCGATTAAAAAATGAAAATCCTATGAGTTCATGATTTATGAGGAAGGAGTTTTAATATTTGGGCCATGATTATTTGTACCATATGATCCAGAGATAAAGAAGGAGCTTCTTAACAATGCACATAACTCAACCTTCTCTATTCCCCCAAGGATCACAAAGATGTATCGAGATCTCTGAAAGAACTTTTGTTGGGACAATATGATGAAAAATATTGCTAAATATACATCAAAGTGCCTGGTATGTCAAAAAGTGAAGGATGAAAGAAAAAAGTCTAAGGGGATGATGCAACCACTACCCATACCAACATGGAAGTGGGAGAACATCACCATAGACTTTGTCATTGGACATCTAAGGACATCCAAAGGAAACAATGTTATACAGGTAATTATGTGTTGTCTTACAAAGACAACTCACGTTATCATGATTCGATATGACATCTCATTAGATCAAATTGGATGGATATATATCCAAGAAGTTGTAAGGCTGCATGGAGTACCACTATCTATAATATGCGATCGTGATCCGAGATTCACCTCGATGTTCTGGAAAAGTCTCCAACATGCTCTAAGCACTAAACTGAACTTCAGTATGGCTTGTCATCCTCAAACTAATGGCCAATCTGAGTGAAATATTTATACACTAGAATATATATTAAGAGCATGTTCTATAGACTTCAAATTAGGATGGGACCAACATCTTCCACTAGTTTAATTCTCCTATAACAATTTTTTTCACTCTAGCATCCAAATGGAAATATTAGAAGCCCTTTATGGGAAAAGGTGTAGAACACTAGCGTGTTAGGATGAAGTTAGTGAGAGTAAGATACTAGGGCCTAAAATGGTCAAATAAATGGTGGGGAAGGTTAAAACCATTCAGTATCACATCAAGGTAGCTTGAAGCCAACAAAAGAGTTATGTAGAAAATCATCGATGAGACCTTGAGTTCAAAATTGGAGACATAGTATTTATACAAATATCTCCGTGGAAGAAGGTCATGAGGTTTGGACAGAAAGGGAAGTTAATTCCTAGGTACATCGCCCCTTTGAGATTCTTGATTGTGTTTGGGTTGTGGCCTATCAACTAGCACTTCCACCCAACATGGCCAATTTACATGATGTATTCCATTTATCCCACATAAGGAAATACACACCAGATCCCTCACATATACTCTCTTCATAGGTGGTATAGTTGTAGGATGATCTTTTTATGAGGATCAACCAATGAAGATCTTTGATCATAGACATAAAATTATACTTAACAAAACTACTCACCTGGTTAAGCTATTATGGAAAAACCATAATTAAGAAGAGACATCAAGGGAACTAGAGGAGGAAATGAAGGAAAATTACTTGCGCCTGTTTATGTCTTAGAATGTTAAATGAAATTTAAAGGGGGAAATTTCATAAAGAGGGATAATGTAATGACCCAAAGTTTCCAATGGAAATTTACTTCTTATAATTATGTCACATAATCACATGAAATCACAACACAATGAACTAATAAGTATAATGTGACCTTTAAACACATATTTTTTCACTTCTATGTTTTGAATTTCAAAAATCTAATATACATTGTTGTGATCAGTAATTTATTTGGAGTTTAATATGACAAATTTAATTTTTTGTGAATAGTATCATGCCCTTATAAATAGTAATTTTACCCTTATGAATAGTGAGATACCCTAATGAATAATAACCTTTCCTATGATAGTATATAAATAAGATTCAAGTGGAAGTACGATATACCTATATCTGGGAATAAGAAAATAAATGTTTTAAAATTGTTGTTTTCCAAGTAAATTATGATTTTAAATAAAATTTAAATGAATAAAATTTTATATTTTTTTAAAAAAATGGATTTCATTTTTGGATTCTAAATGTTGAAAAATTGTTAGGTTGAATTTTTTGGATTTTTTGAAAATAATTTAATTTTTAATGAATAGTAAAATACAATAATTTACGATAAATGCTAAATACAAGAATTATGATGTCATCAGAAGATGTATGACTGATGTAAGGGAATTATCTCAAACTCACATGCAAACATTACTATTTTTGGTCATGGAATCATCACTATTTCTGGTCTTGGGAGAAAATAATAATGTAAAGAATTAAATATTATGAAAACTCTCCTCCCCTCCACTATAAATACCACCTCTCCTTACCTCTTCTCTTCACTCCTCTAAAGCCTTTTTCCTAGCCTATATTCAGACTAAATCTATCTTCAAGCTCCTCCCCCACGTCTAACATCCATTGGTCTCCTCAAAATTCCAAATTCACTCCACTTACGAGGCTCTCAAGGAAGATTGAAGTAAGAGGTAAATTTCTCTTTTCCTTTCTCTCATTTTCATGACATATTCCTTTGCTTTCTTTTCCATCCTTACCTATCCACATCCAAATGTTATTAAAACTTCAGTAACATACATGTACTAGAATTTTGTTCCGATAATGGAATAATTTATTATCATCTCTCCTTTACCATTATTTTATTTTAGTATTAAAGACACCATCAGAGATGTGTTAATTTACTACATTCAAGGACTATGGGTTTTTAATTTCCATTACCATCTTCAACTCTAATCATGAAACATTTCCATTGGTTGAACCAAAACATAATATATTTATTATTTCTCATATATGGTTATATAATCCTTTCTTACATATGGTTTTATTTATAAAACAAAATGTGTTCATTGTGGTCAAAAACCGCCAATTAACCCAAAAGGTTATCACTAATGTTTTACATAATTATTAGTATTCACTACAATTACTAAAATAAAATTTTGAACAATGTATACTTATGTATTTTCAATAATAAATTATAACTCCAATTCGGTACAACCACTCTCATCATACATGTGTCTCAATATGAATATAAGTAAACTGATCACTAAAACCAAGGAATCAAACGAACCTGATCAATAACCTTATAACCAATCAAAAAGGTATTTAATAAACATAAAAATGTTATAATAAATCAATTAATTATATAATAATTTTCATAATTATTAATTAATAAACCTAATTTTTTTATTCATTTCATTAATAACAAGTGGAGAACACCATCAGACTTAAGGTAAGAGATCCTCTCCATTTCAACTTTATTCAAGAATGTCCTCTATGATATTACATTTTATGTGTAATCCCTAATTATGGGGTATGATTTTTCACCCCCCATACATCCCTAATGATGTATAAGTTCTGAGAAACCCCTTTATCTCTAATGAATCCCTCTTATGTACACCTGATACCATGCCGATAATTCATAAGAAATTCTACCCGATTCTCCTTTATTCCATCGGGTTGTCTTATATTTATCTCTACCAAAATTAAGTTATCTTATCTATTTATGGGAATATTATAAATTCTGTTTACATTTACAAAATTTATTTACCAAGACCCTTTCATAATTCTATTTTTGGGATATACATGTTTTTATGTGATTTCCTTTTCAATAATTCTCGATACGGAAACTTATTTTAAGGGAACATCCCAAATTCTTACCTAATTTCAAGTGTACTATATCTTTTGTTTTAAGCCACCATTTTCTTTATAAAATAATTATTTTTATTTTTAAAACCTTCCTGGTTCACTTATGGTTTTATATAAAATATTTTTTCCTTTTTTATTTTAAAAGATCTATAGTATTTTCCTTAAAACCGCATAAAATTGTTTTAATGCTAAAATTTATCAAATACATTTCTTACATGTCGTCACATATATAATAAATAACTTACCATGATATAATCCTATTTTACCTTATGAACGTCCATGTATTTTCTAATTCCTTTCTTTCATGGACACATTTATGAAACACCCATTAGATATGCTATATGACATGATTGTGGTACCCAATTCATTCCATGGGTGACCCTAATGATTATGTAAGATTGATTATGTATGATTCTCTATGTGTAAAAAATATTCAAGAAAAGTTAAGATGGGTGTGCCTAAATAGCACTCCAATTAATTGGGTAATGTTAAGTCTCATGAGATATTATGTGCGACGGTCTTGGCGATTAGCCATGGCTTGTGCTACTATATGAAATGATCTTGGTAGTTATTCTTGACTTGTACTAAAGTCATATTTTATGTTGCTATCACATTACTATTATTCCATGTTTATATGATCCCATGTTTATATGTTATGATTCAATATGTTCCATGCTTTTTTTATCATTATGCCATGCCTTCTAACCCATGTGTTAAAGCATTATTCTTATGTGTACTCCCTTACTGGGATTTTTAGCTCATCACATTGTTCATATGTTCCCCATGGTATCATATGATGATGTATGAGAATAATGGGATTTTGGATCCCTCTATGAAGATTAAATAAATATGTTTTTTAGTCCCATGTTTTATGTTTGATGTACCTAGTATTCAAAGACACTAGAATTCATGATCCTTGGCTTGTACTCTGATGTATATTATGCTTATAATCATTTAATGACTTATGTAAAAGGGTAGGGTCACCATAAATATTACATCTGGACCAATGTGTAGGACCTAGGAGTTACTATGTTCCTTTCTAGGGAAAGAATCAAGACACTTATAGTTATAAAATAGATCATGCTGTTTATTTTCATGCAATGAGGACAACTGGTGTGCCTTTTAAGGTCTCACAACTACCACCATGATAACTCCAATGTGATATGATACACCTTATTTATACGGATAACTCCTTCACTAAATTCCTAAGCCCACATGAACTATTGTTAATGTGATAAATAAGGGACGTTAAAGGTTTCTTTTATAGAATAAGGGTAAAATGAGTGAAGTATATTGATATTTCAATTATGTGGTAGATGGGACAAGAGATAGGATCTGGGAATCCATGCATATCGCATTGGGATTAGAATCAAGTTGTACATAGTTCGTGATTATCCAATATAGTTTAAAATCATGCAGTAAAGACAAAGACAAACTGATGTGGAATGATGTAACTATTATGGATAAACTAGGTTCTATGGCCTATAAATCACTATGTATCTTACTGGGTTATAAAACAAGCCACACATAATTCTTGATAAGAGATTCTCTATGCAGGTTCAAATTCATACATAGAGTTTTATGGTATTTTTTGGTTTAATTGTGGTTGGACCGAGGATTGAAGTTCTTGGCATCACTAAATATCACATAAAAATGAGAATCAAGCCACATGTAGTTCTTAAAAGGATCTTAGTGTAGATATGATTCATGCATAAAGAAAAGGGAGGGGGTTCTTTATTCCAAAATCGTAGTTTGACCCAGGATTGGTGATCTGGGCATCACTAAGTATCTCATCAGAATGAGAATCAAGCCATAAATAGTTCTTGAAGAAGGTTCCCTACACCAACTAGGTTCTGACGAGGGTAAGGGGGCTTTAAATACATTACACATTAATGTTTATTCCTAAAAAATGAGGCTTAGGTATCATTATTATTTTCATTATAATGAGAATAAAGCCATAAATTTTGGAAAAGTACCCAATGAAAATCTTGTTCGTAAATAGGGAAAGTGGAAATTTTATTTTTAGTCATGGATAGACCCAAGATTAGAGATTCGAGTGTCATTACGTATCTAAATATAATGATAATGAAGCCACACATATTTTTTGGATAGATCATTATGTTTATCATCATATTATGATGACATTGGTTGTGAAATTTATCGTATTATTTTAAGGATGTGAAAATGTTGGGGCTTATGAATGGCGGTCACCCAAATTTCTTCCTCATGTTTTTCCAAGAGGGAATCTCAGCCAACTTATTGGTTAGATTGATGTGATTGGGACCTACTTGTGATATGTAGGCCCATTTTTAGGGGACCATGAAAGATATATTAGCTTGGGGTACACTAAGGGTTTCTTAACATAAAATGGAAAGGATATTAATTATTCTTGTTAATGTCATGCAGTAATGATAATGGGTGTCTTACAGTTTTAATTCATATGAATAGGACCTTATGTCATGGGTTTTATTTTCATATGACAAGGAAATTATGTTTTCCTTTTTATGGTCATGCGACAAATACCCACTGATTAGTTTAACATATTTCAATTTGGATGTTGATCTTGTAATTATATGAAATATTTCATCAGGAACCCTACATTTTTTGGTGTTGTAGTGAGTTCTAAATCCATTATTATTAAGTAATATGCTTCATTTGAGTGGAAATTATTTATGGAGTTAGGTTCCTCCCACTTTGGCTCATGATTTGGAGGCTTATTTACTGGTATCATTGGAGTCCTTATGACCAAAACCAACTCTCTTTGGAGGAATGAACAGAGTTATACCTTATTGTTAAAGGCTCGTGCTATCCAAATCTATTATACCTCTAAGTGATGTAAGGTATCCATTCTATTTTAATCTAGTCTCTCCAACTCAACCAGTCATTTCTAGGATTTTTCATCCGTAGATAGATGGTGATAGATAGAAATATAGAGAGATGGAAACTGAACCTCAATGGGAATTACTACTTCTTTCTTATATACTAGTGAATATGGGGATTCATGTGTGGTAGTACCAGTCATATTTAGATAAGTCTATAAGGCATGAAAGCGCTTTTCAAGCTAATACTTCTTATCTTTATCCACCATTTCTTGAGTATGTTCGACAGGGTCTTGTTAAAAGCCTCATTTTTCCATTAGTTCCTGCATCATAACTAGATGAATGGATGGATTTGATAATGTATTCCTAATTTATATTCTCTACCTTAGAGGAACATAAATTGATGTCATTTTTTTGTATAGTATGAGGGACTAAAAATCTGGTAATGATGTTAGATGTTTTTGAAGCTAATAATGGTTTTAGCCCTGACTTATTTGAGGGATATTTCCTCATCCCATTTGGAGAATAATTTGATAACAGTAAGGATGTTCATGAACTAATTGGTCTTGGTTGGGGGGTATGGCCCCACTACATCCAATCCTCATGTGGAAAATGTCCATGAGTATTTGGATGTATGTAAAAAATTAGGGGGTTGATGGATGAAGTTGTCATGCACCTATCAATAATGAAATTTTTTTGTGAATTATGTACAGTCATGTGGAATCGATGTACAAAAGCATCCAAGCCATAGGATTTGATCAGAAATCATGTAACCTTATTGGTGGTAACCATAGTATCCTACATGTAATTCATTCATAATAGCTGCAGTCTCTTCTCTGTCGACACATTTGAGGACTCCATCAAACCCTAGTTTTTAGAGGAATTTTTGGTGATTTGGTCCATCATAAAGGGTGAAATTGGTTGATCACTGTCGGGTATGATTTCTTCTAGTTCTATCTAGTGGGATCACCCCATCCTGAAATTATTCTATGATGGGTATCATTCACCCAGTGGTAGGACTATATGAATCAGGGATGAGACTGATTTCATTGATTTCCTTTCATCTGACTTGAACAAAAGGTGAGACTATATGATGATGGGAAATGATTATGACTATTTCGTCCCAATTTAGATCTATTAGGGATGTGGCTACATTTTCCAATGCATTTACATTGACATTCTATAATAGCGAGATGTGAGTAAATATTGTCTCTGAGGGAAATTATGCCATTAACCTTTAAAACTAGTAAAATAGGGAAATTAGTTCCTCCTTTCTGATAACATAATCCCCATTGATCTGTTTGATTACCAAATCTGAGTAAAATGTATCCTCCAGGTGGTTCACCTATATTTTAAGTACCAATTCCAGGCCTAAAAAGAGAGCCTAATATGAAACCTCAATGTTGGTATATCCTTTTGATAAAATGAAAGAGTATAGAAACACTATATTTTCTAGGGAGATAAACATAATCCCGAACCCTTATTTGTTGAGTTTAGGGTCTTTCATTCTCTTTAAAGTTGTTCTCCGGGATTCACTATCAAAATACATTTCCTTTTTTGGGTGCCTCTTTGAATAGGGAATATTTATACACTGAGTAGTTCAGTATTTAATGGTGTATCTTCTACATACGGGTGTTTGGAAAGGAAGTCTACCAAGGATTGACCTTTCACTGATTTCTAAGTAAAAATTTGTATGTCAAACTACTATAGAATAACTGCACAATTTTCCATACATCCTATTAGTATAGGATGAATGAGGATATATTTTACCGGGTTATTGCAAGAAACCAAGTGGATCTCATAGTGCTGTAGGTTGTTCCTCAAATTCCAAAATGCAAAGATTAATACCTGGAATATATTCTTGATATCAAAATAAAGAGTTTCAACATCGATCAGGGTTTGAATGAGATAATAAAGGTTTTTTTCATTCCAATCATCATTATTCTATGTATAGAAGGTGCCTAGTGATCGCTCTAGGGTCATCATGTACAAAATGAGTGGATTTCCTTAAACATGTGGAATTAACACCAGTGGGATCAAGAGGTATTTCTTGATGGTGTAAAATTCTTCCTGATAGTCATTTTCCCACTGATATGTGACCCCCTTCTTCATTAACACGGTGATGGGTAAACACTTTCTTGAAAGGTTATCTATGACATGCTTGATGTATTGCAATTTTCCTTGAATTCCTCTAAAATATTTTAGGTTTTGAGGAGGCAACATTCCCAAGATATATTTCTTTTTCCTAGGATCAACTTCGATCCCATGATGGAATACAATGTAGCTGAGAAATTTTCTTAAGATTACCCTAAAAGAACATTTCAAAGGGTTTATCATTATGATATGATGTCAAAGATTTATAAATATAGTATTTAGGTTAGCCAAATGGTCATAACGTGTCCCGAACGTGACCACTAGATCATCAAAGAGAATCCAAAAAACTTCCCCAAGAAGGGTTTCAAGATGTTATGCATGGAATGTTGGTATGTGGCACTGAAATTCGTCATGATAAATAGCATTACCCGATAATATAATATTACATGGGGCTCTGAAAGCTGTAACTTGTTCATCTTCTAGGTCCATCCATATTTAGTTTTACCTTATGTAGCCACCTATGAAAGAGAGGGCTTGATAACTAGATATCACATCAATCAAGAGTGTTGTAAATGGAACTAGGAAATCTTCTTTGGGAAAATGATGACTGAGATCTCTGAAATCAATGAAAACTCTTATTTTCCCATTCTTCTTCGCTATTGGGAAAAAATTTATAAACATTTAAGATAATTTACCTCTCAGATAAAGTAATCCTTGATGATCTTCTACACTTCTGCATCAATTTTGGGGATGTTAATCAGGTGCGTCTTTATAGATGTCTACTTATATCCCCGATGATCTTCTAGAAAACACAAATTATGGGTGGACACCTAGGGGTAAAGTCTTGTAATTTCTATGCAATTCCAGTAAAACATATATCGATGCGGAATTAGGAAAGAGGTGTACACTTCCTACTCATCAGGAGTCACCTGTGCACTAATAAGAGTTGGTTGTGTATACTTTTTTGTACCTAGATTTATCTCCTTGAATTCATCCATAGTGGTGGAGACACCTTCTTAAAATGATAGAGGAGAATCCCTAAGATCATCCCCTTCTTCCCCTTCCTCCTGATTTATTTCCTATGCCTCCACCTGTGGAGGATATGAGAAACAAGTTCCTCAGAGGGAATAGGAAAGTCACTATTTGTACATCCAGAGGACAAGTCAATCATTTCAGGTTCACTTGCTGGTATGATACCTTCTTGGAGTCTTAGAGGGGAAATGAGGTATTTAGAATGATACTTTCTATCTTATTCCATTAATGATACAACTTCTTCCAACCTAGATGATGAAATAGGGCTTTGTTGGAGCTCATGGTATGTAATGAAGAAATTTTAATTCAAGATATCTTTATTACTCAGATACATGATAACTTCTTCAGCACCATCGAGCACAACTATCATGATTGGCATTTTAGAAGATCTTTAATAAGTGATTAAATTTGGGTACACCCCTTCAATTTGATTAATGGGAAGAACATAATCTCCACTTAGCTCCTTTAAAGGTTCATCCAGGATCATCTCTAAACCATTTTGGGCATTAATCAAGAAACATTATTATCCATGGATTGTTTTCCTCCCATGTGTTATAATCCTACGTCAATGTATTATGTTTCATAGGATTTTAATAGGAAATTATCTCTAATCAATGTTCAAACATGAACATTGATATAATATTTGATACATTTGTGTTATGATGAAGGAATGTCTTCATGCTAATGTTTCTAATGTCTTCCCATAAACAGATTGAAATATGTATCCTACCAAGAAAACATGAACTCTGAGTTGGAAATGAGACCCTCAAAATGAGTTTTTTGTGTTATCTCTCCAGGATTATCAAGATTATTCTTGTCATAACCTTTTAACATCAGAGTGGAAGGATATAATTGAAATTCATTGATACCTAGTTGGCGAAGTGTCTGAACTTGAATGAGGTTGACTCCTGAGCCATTGTCAATGAAGGATCATCTAACATCGATTTCATTTATTCTTACAGATATATAAAATGGAATGGCGTGTCCCTTTATGATAGAATCCTCATCGTAACTAGTGAAAGAGATAAATTCATGGAATTCTAAAGGACCATTCTCTACAAGATATACCTCATCCGCAACAACCTCATCATAGAATTCCTGAGGGCTTGATAAGGCCTCTATGATTGCTTCTCTAAGGTCTGTTGATAGACTTAAAGAATCCTGGATTGATATCTTGGCCAAATCTTCAGAAAGTTACTTCTAGAATTCATATTTCTGGTCTAAATGTATGTGCTTAACCACATGAGGATTCTCTTTTATTGTAACTTTATAAGCCGATGTTCCTAATGAGGTTGGACCATCCCTTGGGGTAGGATTTGGAAGTGATCCTGTCCTTAGTGGATTAGGTCGGTAAGGTAAGTGTACCTGTTGAGGTGGTAATGGTGTATCCTATAACTGGTCTTTGAAGATGATCATTTTAGGTAATACCTTGTCATGTATGGAGGAAAAACTCCATCATTAGTACTGATCTTTCTAGATATATTTCCAACGAGTTTCAGTCATATAGACGGTTTGAGTAAGGGTTTGGATGAAGTATTGGCTCCTAGCATGACCATGTCTTCCCCTGTATCCTTGACCTCGATGACCTCTACCCCAGTTCCCAAATAAAGTGTAGGGAAATAATTTTCATAATCAAAATCATCATGTGTTAAAGGATTCATTAATTGAATAACAATAATAGAAGAAAAGATCAAATCCTCATCTGATGAAGATTCAGTCTGATAGGTCGACTATTGTTGTTTCATTTAGTAGGGTGGTGACTATTATTTTGGGACTACTGACATGAATTCATATAAATTTAGTTCTTACTTTTGATTTGAAATAATCTCATATTCTTGAATTTTCTTCTTATCCTTCTAAACATTTCTCTTTTTGGAGGATTGGTATTCATAATATTGAGATGTTGGTGAAGCTGGTTGTGCTATGACTGAATTAGTCAAATAAATAGTTGGTAGTTTCAACTATGCTCGAAGGATAGAGTGAGTCTGGTTGATCATTTTTTTGACCATCAAGTCACCAAAATTTTTTGTACTCTTTAATTTAACTTTATTTGATTCACCTTCCTACTCTGGATTAGTGGAAGAATCTAATTCCATATGAGAAGGTGAATTATTTAACATTTCATTCCCAAAGTCCACCATCTTCTACAGGAGGACTATAAAAAAATCCTAGATGTAGTGCCCCAATATACGGTGGAAAGGTAAATAATTTGGGATATATTTTTCACCTTCCTTATAGGGATTCTTGGTCTTTGGTAACTTGAATAAGTTTTTTTCCTATACTAAGATGAAGTAGGCGGGGACTTAGTCATTTTAAAGAGAATAAAACTTGTTTTTAATATCCTCAAACTATATCTTTCTATAGTCACTTTGATCATTATAATTGGTTGTGTGTTTATACTGACACTGTAGAGGTTTAACCTTACAATATAGTGCAGGATTTAAGGGATGAGCGGGTATAGGGCACGTTTCAAGGTAACTATAGCGGCCTCTTATTATCCTGTTCTCCTTCCCTAAGTTGATGGAATTACTTGGGACATAGAGATGGTCTTTGGGATGAAGTTCTACACATATTTGGAAATCTATTCAATGTACCAAAACCCTTCTGTGTATTTCACATTGATCAACAATGTGTGAAATGTTTCAGGAAGATTTTCTACACAAATAAGCAATAACTCTTCTTGAGGGAGTGGTAGGTTTAAGTAGTATTTCAATCATGTCAACCATGTAATGAAATCTAAGACAATTTCATTCTCCTGTTCTTTTTAGTTCATGAGATTGAATACTATTTTATTCTATACCATTGATCTGAAATTGAATATAAATTTATAACAAATATCTTACCACATAGTAATTGACCGAGACTACAAACTTGTGTACACACAAAGGCAGATCCTTGTAGCGATTGCACGAATAACCTGATTTTCACCAACTCCTTTTGTTCAAGGGTACCCATCATGGGATCATAGTGAGAGTTTAAATGAATCAAGTGATGCTCCAGATATCTCAAGCCATTGAAGATTGAAAATATAGGATTTCCAAAGTTTGGTGGAGGAAGATTCAGATCTACCCATTTAGGGTAAGGATTCTTTTCCAACTGTATTGATGCACACTGATCCTCCATATATTTCAGTCAATACATTAGTGAATCAATAGTGTCCATGAGAATTCTAGGAATATATGGCTAAGTTGAGACCTGAGCAGGTGTGGCGGATGGAGCCTGAATGGGTGCAATGACCGACAAGACCATTGGTGGTAGAAAAGTTGTTATCTTTTATGGGCAACCCATAGGGATAGGCCTATAAGTATTTTCCTGAATCTAATCTGGTTGCACACGCAAGAGAGGTAATTCATGATTTTCTAATATTATATCTGAATATATTTGTGGTTGGTATCATTAATTTAGCATATTATCCATGCCTACATTAGTTTTCACAAAAAAAACTCTCTTTGTTGAACTGCACCATCTAGAAGTACAAGTTGAGGATTTTCTTTCATAACATACCTATTAGGAGGGATTCCTCAGAGTAAATCTTTATTGAGTCCCCTTAATTATTTCATCTCTTCCTCCTGTTGAATGAATCTTTCCTCCAGTTAAAGAAAATTAGCCTCTCCATGAGGGAGTTCAGACATGATTTGACTCTTACCTTTTTTTCTTATTGGGGGACTATTGAGGAGGTAATGTTGGGTTATTTGAGGTATTGTTAAAATTCAAGGCAATCCAATGGTTTTGGGTACAGACTCCTTAATTTTTTTGGGAGTGTACTCCGTTGTGAACGAAAAAAATCATTTTCTAACTTCTCTAAATTTTCCTCATGTTTTTTAGGATTGGTGAGGGTGGTATTGAAGACATTATATAATGTGAAATACATTTTGGACATTCTATCAGTGTATTTTCAAGATAGAATTCTTCTGTGCCCACATTTTGGCCTTGTCTTCTCCATTGTTGGTTTACTAAAAACTGTTTGTTGTACAGTAACCAAAAGGGAATCTCTATATATTTCAGTCATTCCTGTCCCAAGTGAAAATATAGAATCACAATATTTAATGAACTAAGATGATTAACTATATGGCATATTACCTAATAAAAAAACAAATACCCACTTAGGTGGTGATTGATGTGGTGAAAAATACCCCAACCCTAAGGGTTAGGGCTTTTCTTGTTTCTATTGAACAACCCCACATGCCTAATTGAATGACCTTAAGGATTGGGTAGAAAATACCCCAGTCCTATAGGTTGAGGTTTCCCCCAAACATCCATGGATGATATTATCGTGGGTCCTCTTCTGATTTTACATATTTTTGTTTGAACATGGGATGCATTAATTATTTGGCATGCACATAAATCACCTGTTTGTGAAGGTCGTTGTGTTATTTCTGGAATTTTAGATATGTTAATGTTGACATCCTCTAAGAGGGAGTCTTGGTCAATATTTTCATATAATAGACACAAAATTATTTAAATATCCCTCTCTATTATTACCTGAAATTTGTGAGAGTTAGTCAGGGCATGTTCTTATTAAGCATTTCTCTGGTCAAGAATTGATTTTGTTTATTAAAGATGGCCTGAGGTTATGAAATTTCATGATACCACCTTTATAGGGCTTTTCTGGCAAGGGAGTAAAGTGAAATAAAATTCTCTATGTGCACACTATCCTCTAATACAAACAATGAATAGGGTATCTACGATCAGTTTCTGCAACCACATTAATGAACCGAGGCATGTGTGTTGATAATCTATTTGTTGTTTCTCAATATTTGGACATCATGAAGCTAGGATAGATTCCAAGTCAATTTGGTGGTGAAACCCTTCTATAACCTTGATGTGAGTTTGATACACATCATAGGGCAATACCTTTTCTTTTAGGTGATGCAGAGTTTTCTATATGTTGAGGTGGATGTCATGCATACAATATTGCTCCAAAACCTCTGGAATGCTCTATTGAGGGGTGTTTAAAGGCCATAACATGAATGGTAAATCTTCTTTAGCCATATTTTTCCTCATGTTTTGAAGATCTTCTTCTTCATTCACTAGAGGTTCCTCTACCTGGTCCTACCAGAGTGGACGTTTCCGTATTGTTTTACCACAAAAAGTGGGATTAGTTGGGATTTACTCCATTGTGCTGGAAGGTAAGTGAACCAAGGGTGGTTTGAAGAATAACCATCACTTTGGGTGGTCTTTCAATTGATAATGGATTTCACCTACCAATGAAAAGTCATTATACATGAATTTCCTTGTGTTCACAAGTGCATCACAATAAGAGGTATTCCTCATCACTATATTGTCAATTGGAGAATTACCTTGGCAATGTGAAACACTACTGTAGAGAGAACTTTTGCAGTGAATGCCATCATGTGGAGGACCACCATGGTGGATTATATAAATAGGAAGACCCTGTTTACCCTTAGTATTCTGGGCACATAGAGGGATTTTATGGCTCTCATCAAGAGATAGGATCTCGAGATCGAGTAAATTATCACCATGAAGCAAGCCTTCATGGTGAGGTTTTTGATGAGGACCTTAAAAATTTATGATATTGGTCCGATAATTTGGTAATGGGAGGGTAGAATATTGAGCCACGATAAATAATCTTTTTGTAATAACCCAGGTTTTGGGACTGAGACTTTGATAAATTTCATGATTTCATTCTAGATTAGGGCATTCAGACAACGTGCAATTCCGAGGCCCAGTGTGCCCGAAATTAATTATATAAAAACGTTAAGTGTTTTTATACTACACATGAGTGGTTAACTAAAGAAAATGTGATATATCTTATACGATTGATCGGATCGGAAATCCGAGACAACGGTTGGGTCCGGAACGCGGTGTTTACCCTAGGCGTGACATAAAATAAGTTGGTGTGGGACGTTCGGACCCCTCGCTCATTAGCGTTGTGTTAAATGGATAAATTAAATTAAATTATTCATTTAATAGCGCAAACCTGAATAAAGCCCAAATGGTTGCTTGGATGGGCAAACCGAGGGCACCGCTAAGTCCGGAGCGTGCCGTTTACACTAGGCGGGGTGTAAAAGTTACGGGCGCGGGCCTGCTATGAGAAATGTCACCCAGGGGAAAAATGGTCATTTCGAAATGACCACTTAGTGATTTTTATCACTGAAATTATTTTTGAATAACTTTTAAACAATCTCTCAGAATTTAAATCTGAGACTTCCATTGAGTTTGAAATGAGGTGTTTTTTGTAGGCATGATATAAAATAGGGGGGCGTAGAGGATGCGGAATCTGCGCCCGTTGAGAGAGTTTCAGTGAATTTTTATAAATTCGATTGAGAGGAGACAACCCATTTCTCTCTCTCTCTCTCTCTATATATATATATATATATATATATATATATCATTTTATTCGGTGTTCTTTTCCATTCTTCGACGGATCGAGGAGCGATCTCCGTGGGAGCATTGGCGGATCGGAGCGGGAGCGTTGTGGACGCGTAGCCAACGACGAACGAGCGATCCGAGGTAGGATATCTACTAAATTTCCACACCCTTGTCAATTTCAGTGTTTCTTTCAATTTCATGGTTTATTATATACAATTCCTGAATTGGGACGATGGCCAAACGAACACGGCCATCGTCCGAGCCCCGTTCTAAAACCCGTTCTTGAGCGTTATTCGTACAAAAACTTCGAACGTACCAAATCTTGTCGGATCGAAGAACGAAGGTGAGCGCTGCGAAGGACTCGTCCCGAGGAAACTAAACCCACATTCGGTTTTGAAATCGGGCCATCGGAGTGGTGGTGACGACCGTCAGAAGTCTCGGCTATGGCGAGGGTGGTGGCCAGAGCTAGGGGAGGCGCAACGGGCACCGGGTTTCAGGCAGCGGTCGTGGCCAGAAGCGCGACGCTTAGGTGAGGAGTGGTTCGGGGCTTCAGCGCGATGAAGCAAGGGTGACGCCGGGCTTCGGAGGTGGCGGTGGCGAGTGTCGTCGGGGTGTGGTTGAGCGGGGGAGGCAGTTGTCGGTGCGGTGGAGCGCGGAGCCAGGCGACTAGGCGTGTGACTCATGCGGGATGGCGAGGCTGGAGGGGTGTTCGGCGGGCCGCAGCGGAGTGGCGGGCCGAGGTCACCAGGTGGCTGTCGGTGCGATGGAGCGCGGAGCCAGGCAGTGCAGGCGACTGTCGTGCTCGGCGAAGGATCCCGAGGCACTGACCTCCTCGGGCGTGCGACGTGAACAAGGACTTGCTGTTGGCGGGTCCTGCTGGGGCGACGTTAGGAGACCGGCCTTCGGCCGGTCTGTTTGAAGAACTGGACCCGACGGTCAGGTGGTTTGAGGCGGGCTGCGGTCAGCGGGCCACGGTGGGTCAGACCAGACCCGCGGTTGGGCCGCGGGCCGGTGGTCCGGACCGGCCGGACCGGCCCATTTTGGGCCCCCCCTTACATTTGGGGGGCCGTAATTTCCAAATGGCGTGTCCGTTTGACGTGCCGTCTACGGCCGAGAGTTCGTATCGGTGGGTCATACTATTTGAAGTGAGTTTTGGGGAGTTTGGGTTTTTTACCCGAAGACAGGTGCCCCGAAATGCGTTAATTTAATAATATTAAATTATTATTAATGTTTGCAACGGATGGGCTTCGTGAGCCGGACGTCTGTTTGACGCGCTGTCAGAGGCGCTATGGCCCTAGGGATGAGACGGTCCTTCCAAAGTGGTTCAGAACCTTTGCGGGATGATTTCAGTGCTCTGTGTCATGAATCACAATGTAGATAATTAATTAATTATTAAATTAATTAATTAATTGTTGTGTCGGACCTAACTCCTGCTTGGGATGTCCGATTGACGCGTCGTCAGCGGCAGCGTTACCCCAGTCCTCGTGCGGACTTTTTGAGATACTTTTCGAAGCGTTCAGGTTGGAGGCAAGGTGCGGGCCCAACATGGACTAGTTCACATGTTTTACGGTGAGATGTCACTTTTTCACCCGACATCCATTTAGGGTGTTTGAGTACTCATTTCTGAGTGTTTTTCAGAGGGCATTGCAACGGCTCAATTCGCCCGCCTGATTTCGGGCCCGAGGTGTGGGACCTAGAGGGCCCCGTTTGCATATAACACGGGGAATTGTAGCTTCTGCATCCGGAGTCCATTTTAGGTACCATCAACAGCGTTGTGACCCTGACATCGAGACGAGGTTGACCAGGGTGGTCTCAGGCGATGAAGTCGAAGTTGAAGCGTGGGCCCCATGAGCCGTCTTTTGAGTTGTGTGAAGCGTACTAAAACTTTTTCTTCTTTCATCCGCTTTAGGTGTATGAATAGTCAATTTGACATGTTTTTCCGAGAGCATCGTGATGGCACAGTTCTCCCGGATTTTCTTCAGGATCGTGTTGTGGGTCCCACCCGGGCTGACTATAGTGAATAGTACCCTTTTTACTAGGTCTCCATTTTGGGCGATTGATTAGTCAATCCCATGTGTTTTTCCAAGGGGATCACAGTGGTGTGATCCGTTTATTCAGTTTCAATATCTTGTTGTGGGTCCCACATGGGCTGGCTAATGTGAATAGTACCATTTTCACCGGTTGTCCGTTTTGGGCGAGTAAATGGTCTATCTCGTGAGTTTTTTCATGAGGTATTCAACAGTGTGACCCATATGGGCATGTGGAGCCTCATTTGAGATCTTATTAAATGTGGAAACAAGAAAGGGGTGTTGGATGGAGGTCCCTTTGACACACTTCGAACCAACGCACGGTAGCGATGTTGGTGACACCCATGATATCAGTTGTAGTGATGAGTTATCGGACCCATTTCCAGGTCTACCCTCCAGCAAGGCTGGGCAATGGGTCACCTGTCGACTTTTTCCAAGTCTACCCTCCAGCAAGGCTGGGCAGTGGGTCACCTGTCGACTTTTTTTTCCTGGTCTACCCTCCAGTGGGACTGGGCAGTGGGTCGCCTGTCGATGTGTTCCGGGTCTACCCTCCAGTAGGGCTGGGTAGTGGGTCACCTGTTGACTTTTTTTTCCAGGTCTACCCTCCAGCAAGGCTGGGAAGTGGGTCACCTGTCGACTTCTTCTGGGTCTACCCTCCAGCGGGGCTAGGTCGTGGGTCACCTGTTGACTTCTTCTGGGTATACCCTTCAGCAGGGTTGGACAGTGGGTTGTCTGATGATGTATTAGGGTTTACCCTCCAGCAGGGCTGGGCAGTGGGTCACCCATTGGCATTTCAGACTCAGGCCTTCTTATGAGGCTAGTCGGTGACTTTTCTCCGTGACTACCGGAGTGGGACCCTTGGTTGTACTGTCTAATGATGTGACAACTTTGACGTGACCTTTGGACATACGAGGATGAGGGGTGATTTTCCAACCAAGACGCATCCTTGCGACGTGACCTAAAAGCCGTGCGAGCGAGACAGTTCCACCCAAAGCGGATAGTATTGAGGTGCGGTGATAGAGCCCCTGTGACTTGTACCTCCTTGGTTGACGTGTAGGACGTTTGGGTTCAGTGATTGATGTCCTTTGAACTATTAGTGACTCTTCTTGGGCTGAGCTTGGAGATAGAGATCCCCTTACATACTCATTTGGGTTTCTCATTGAGTATATATATACAAATCCTATTGTTGTTCCCACTCCTTGGGTTCAGTTAATCTCCTTCTAGGAGGGGTGAAGACACGCGGGGTATGCCACGTGCTTTCCGTGTCTAGATCCTCTTGGTTGTATGAGTTTACTCTCCTGCTATAGGCAGCAAAGACTCGATGAGAAGTTCGTCTTCTCACCGTCTCTAGCTCCTTGTGTCTGGACGAGTCTGTTTCCTTCCTATTATTGGGTTGAGCTGCACTATCTCTCTCTCTCTTTCACTCTTACACTGTTCTTTGCTCTGTCTACTGCTCACCGTTTTAGTACCTCCCTTGTTGATCCCTCAATATTTTGGGGCATCCTACTGAGTATTTTTATACTCACCCCTGCTTGGGCTTTGCCCGCACTTGGTGTGCCCTTGTAGACGACAGACAGGTCGGTCGAGACTACGGAGGAGCGTAGAGGACACAAGAGCTTGGGCTACGTTTAGTGGCCATAGGAGGACTTCCAGGGTGTGATACTCACTAGAGGTTTACCTTTGTTTTACCTGTTGCCGAGTTGTGGCACATCTCTGTTGGGGCGTGTGTTTTTCCCCTTTTACCATTCAGTTTACTTTTCAGCACATTTCTTGTACTGGTTAGAGGTTGGTGCAAGTATGTTGGTTCCCATTTTGTAGTAGTGTTGTATCTTGCTTTCTTTTCTCTGCACTTTTTCATTGAGTTGCTGCGTGTGTGTACATTTTCTTAGGCAAAGGCCTCCCCAAGTTTTTTGAGCCTTCGGCACTAGTCGCCAGCCCCTGGCCTATGGAGGCGGGCTTGGGTTAGTTGCGGCTCGAGCCCCGGTACGGGTTGGGTCGTGACAAAGTGGTATCAGAGCTGGTTCGTTGCTTGGGGTGATGTTCGAACGTCCCTAAAAAGGAATTGATTGAGTTTTGGGGCAATAGTGTCAATGTGTCTCGAGAGCGGCTCTTAGGATAGGGAGTCCGTTGATGGTGCGGCAGCCGATGTATCCATTCACGAGGACTCTGATAACCCTCTTGTCGACTCGGCACACTGAGACACTTGTTGCAGGGAATTTGATTCATGCATCATATAGGATTGAGTCCTTGACTTTCCTTCTTGAGTCAGCTCCCCATCGTTGTTGATATATATATGCTCATTTGACTGCGGTGCTCCGTGATTGGGTTCAGGATTTCTCTATGATGATAGCCAGCCAGGATACTAGCTCTAGTTCTCGATGATGATTCTGTGAGCGAAGACGCCTCAGTTCAAGATCCATCATATGATTTCCCTTTCTCCAGGAGGACAGGTAGTAGCACCTCCACTTGTGGAGTAATGGATGGTACCGACTGTGAAGGTCGACGACTAGCGCAGGCTAGGCGCACTATGTGAGTTCCAGCATCAGAGACTGCTGAGGTTCCACAGTGAGCCATACCCTCAGATAGTGAAGGGTTGGCTAGAGTCGGTGGTCCACCTCTTCAGGATTATTCAAACACTAACAGGTTAGATGGTGGCTTTGACATCAAGTCTATTTCCACCAAGCAGTTTGGTGCTAGTTGATCCAGGGTTACTCAGATACACGATGGGTTGGTAATCTCATGGGATGACTTCTAGCAGCTATTTCTTGAGGATTTCTACCCCTTTTACTTACGTTTTTGCGGTTTCAGGAGGTTCTTGAGCTTCAGTGGGGAGTGATGGCAGTGGCTGGGTACGCGACTGGGTTCGCATACCTTACTCTGTACTCTCTGGATGTGGTCTATGATGGAAAATTACGAGCACAGAAGTTTGAATGATATCTCTGTAGAGGAGATTCATGCCAGCGTAATGCCCTTGTGCATACTCACCCATCTCAGGGTGCTAGAGCAGGCACTGGTGACAGAGAAATTTCTGGCAGAAGGACGTCAATTGGCGGGGCCTCGACGCCATAGGTTTCCCCTTGATTAGACTCCGGCACATGGTCGGGGATATCTAATAGCAACAAGATATCCCCGGGAGGACTAGTGCTATGTTTGTGATGTTCGAGATCACGTGACATGGGACTACTTGACCAAATGTGCTGAGTCTTCTAGAGTTGGTAGATGCACCGCCACGACAGAGGCAGTGTCGTGATGAGATAACTCCCAGGTGACGACAGGGTGGCCCCCAGGGAGGTGTTTTTGGAAGAAAGCAGGAAGAAATGTGGTTGGTGGATGACGTTTCGAGGTCCTTCCACCACCACTAGGCAGCCCATTTCAGGCTCAGGGAGCTGACGGACGAGGCAGCGGGCGGATGTGTGTTGTGGTTGTTTACAATCCTGTAGCACAAGAGATGATAAGAGATACAGTCTGTTCCTTTTTCTACTTTTCTCAGTAGAACTTGTTAGTCACTGCGTGAGGTACTCTTTCATCTAACTACTTGCTTGAGGGGTTACCGAGGGTGACGCGGGGCGTCGGTATACCCTGTGTTGGTGTTGGTGGTGGTAGTTTATCCCTAAGAATGCGGAGACACTATTTTCGGGGAGAGAGATTTGTGGTTTGCTCTGACCACTAGTTTCTCAGGTGCATCCCCACACAGTGTGACTAGAACTGGAGACGACGGTGTTGGCTGGAGTTTCTGCAGGAGGGTACAACTTGTTTGTAGTTGATGAAGTCGACTCCTTTGCTGGTTGAGCATTTAAGAGAGTCTAGATCGTGATGCACCGACTGTGAAAACTTGTGTGACCGGATATCCTTGGGTGTTTCACCAGATGGGTATTCTGAAGGATGGAATCACGAGACCATGTTCAAGGAACAAACCATGATTTTGGTCATGACGTGGAAATTAGATGTGCGGCCGGGAAGGAACCTAGAGTTTCTTGGGGCGTTTGGGAATGGTGAAAAAGTTTGAGAGGTTGTCTACCGTCTTGACCTACCCTCCCAATAGTAGGAGTGGGAACACGGTACCTTCCATGTGTCGCAGCAGATGAAGTGCGTGCGTATTCCTACGCATGTACTTGAGAGCAGCAGACCTTATAATAACCATCCCTTGGGATTGCGTGTTGTATAAGTATGGGGATGTGAATGTTTTATTGGGCTCGGGAGAGCTAGGTGTGAGATCTATATCCCGAGTTGTTTTTCCTTGTTTTTCTTTTTGGGGACGAAATTCCTGAAGGAGGGAATGATGTAAGAACCCAGGTTTTGGGACTGAGACTTTGATAAATTTCTTGATGTCATTCCAGAGTAGGGGGTTCAGACAGCGTGCAATTTCGAGGCCCAGTGTGCCCGAAATTAATTATATAAAAATGTTAAGTGTTTTTATATTATGAATGTGTGGTTAAATAAAGAAAATTTGATATCTCTTAGATGGTTGATCGGATCAGAAATCTGAGACCATTGTTGGGTCTGGAACACGGTGTTTACCCTAGGCTGGGTGTAAAAGATGAGGGTGTGGGCCTGCTGTGAGAAATGTCACCCGGGGGAAAAATGGTAATTTCTAAATGACCACTTAGTGATTTTTATCACTAGAATTATTTTTTAATAACATTTAAAGAAAGTCTCAGAATTGAAATCTGAGACTTCCGTTGAGTTTGAAATGGGTTTCCAAGGCGTGATATAAAATAGGCGGGCGCAGAGGTTGCGGAATCCATGCTCGTTGAGAGAGTTTCAGTGAATTTTTATAAATTCACTTGAGAGTGGAGAACCCATTTATCTCTCTCTCTCTATCTCTCTCTCTATCTCTATCTCATGTTCTTCAGTGTTCTTCTATGTTCTTCAATAGATCAAGGAGCGATCTCCACCGGAGCCTTGGTGGATCAGAGCGGGAGTGTTGTGGATGCGTCGCCAATGACGAACGAGCGATCCAAGGTAGGATTTCTGCTAAATTTCTGCACCCTCTTCAATTTCAGTGTTTCTTTCAATTTCATTGTTTATTATCTGCAATTCTTGAATCGGGACGATGGCCAAACGAACACGGCCATCGTCCGAGGCTCATTCTAAAACCCATTCTTGAGCGTTCTTCATCCAAAACATTGAACATGCCAAATATAATCAGATCGACGAACAGAGGTGAGCGCTACGAAGGCCTCGTCCCGAGGAACCTGAACCCACGTTCGGTTTTGAAATCGGGCCACCGAAGCAGTGGCGATGACCGTCAGAAGTCTCAGCTCCGGCGAGGGCGGTGGCCAAAGCTCGGGGAGGCGCAACGGGCGCCAGGCGTCAGGTAGCGGTCGCTGCCAGAAGCGCGGTGCTCAGGCAAAGAGTGGTTCGGGGCTTCGGCGCTGTGCAGTAGGGGCGACGCTAGGCTTAGGAGGTGGCAGCGGTGAGTGTCGTCAGGGTGTGGTCGAGCAGAGGAGGCGGCTGCCGGTGCGGCGGAGCGCGGAGCCAGGCGGTTGGGCGTGCATCTCCTGCGGGAAGGCAAGGCCAGACGGTTGTTCGGCGGGCCACAGCGGAGCGGCAGACCGAGGTCAGGAGGCGGCTGCCGGTGCGGTGGAGCACGGAGCCAGGCAGTGCAGGCGGCTGTCACGCTCGACTGGGGAACCCGAGGCGCTGACCGCCTTGGGCGTGCGGCGTGGACAAGGACCCGCTGTTGGCGGGTCCTGTTGGGGCGACCAGAGGAGACAAGCCTTTGGCCAATCTGTTTGAAGAACCGGACCTGAGGGTCCGGTGGTTTGAGGTGGGCTGTGGCCAGCGGGCCACGGCGGGTTGGATCGGACCCACGGTTGGGTCGCGGGCCATCCAGTTTGGACCGACCCATTTTGGGCCCCCCTGACATTCGGGGGGCTGTAATTTCCAAACGGTGCATCCATTTGACGCGCCATTTGCGGCGGTGAGTTTGTATCAGTGGGGAAGACTGTTTGAAGTGAGTTTTTGGGTTTTGGGGTTCTGCACCTAATTATGGGTGCCCCAAACACGTTAATTTAATAATATTAAATTATTATTAAAGTTTTCAACGGACGGGCTTCACGAGCCGGACGCCCGTTTGATGCGCCGTCAGAGGCGTTTTGGCCCTGGGGCTGAGACAGTCCTTCCAATGTGGTTCGGACCCTTTGTGGGTTGATTTCGGTGCTCTGCGGCATGAAACACAATGTGAATAATTAATTAATTATTAAATTAATTAATTAATTATTGTTTCGGACCTAACTCCTGCTTGGGATGTCTGATTGACGCACCGTGAGCGGCAGCGTGACCCCAGTACTCGTGCGGACTTTTTGAGATGTTTTCCGAAGTGTTCAGGTTGGAGGCAAGGTGTGGGCCCCATATGGCCTAATTCACACGTTTTACAGTGAGACATCACTTTTTCACCTGACATACATTTAGGGTGTTTGAGTACTCATTTCTGAGTGTTTTTCTGAGGGGATTGAAACGTCGTAATCCACCCGCATGATTTCGGGCCCGACTTGTGGGCCCCGTTTGCGTATAATGTGAGGAATTGCAGCTTCTGCATCTGGAGTCCGTTTTAGGCGCAGTCACCAGCATTGTGACCTTGGCATCGAGACGAGGTTGACCAGGGTAGTCTCAGGCGATGAAGCCGGAGTTGAAGCATGGGGCCCACGGGCTGTCTTTTGAGTCGTTTGCAGCGTACTACAACTTTTTCTTTTGGAATCCACTTCAGGAATATGAATATTTTATTTGACGTGTTCTTCCAAGAGCATTGTGATGGCATGGTTCGCCTGTCTTTTCTTCAGGATCGTGTTGTGGGTCCCACCAGGGGTGACTATGGTGAATAATACCTTTTTTACCAGGTGTCCGTTTTGGGCGATTGAGTAGTCAATCCCGTTTTTTTTACGAGGGGATCAAAGTGGTGTGATCCGTTTGTTTAGTTTCGAGATCTTGGTGTGGGCCCCACATGGGATGGCTCTGATGAATAGTACTATATTCACCGGTTGTCCATTTCGGGCGAGTAAATGGCATATCTCACGTGTTTTTCCATGAGGTTTACAATGGTTTGACCCGTTTGGGCATGTGGAGCCTCGTTTGAGATCTTATTAAATGTGGAAACATGAAAGGGGTGTTGGATGGCGGTCCATTTGACGCACTTCGAACCAACACACGGTAGCGATGTTGGGGACACCTATGATATCAGTTGCAGTGCTGAGTTATCGGACCCATTTCTAGGTCTACCCTCCAGTAAGGCTGGGCAGTAGGTCACCTATTGACTTTTTCCAGGTCTACCCTTCAGCAAGGCTGGGAAGTGGGTCACCTGTCAACTTTTTTTTCCAGGTCTACCCTCCAGTAAGGCTGGGCAGTGGGTCACCTGTCGACTTCTTCCATGTCTACCCTTCAGTGGGGCTAGGAAGTGGGTCGCCTGTTGACGTGTTCCGGGTCTACCCTCTAGCAGGGCTCAGCAGTGGGTCACCAATCGACTTTTTTTTCTAGGTCTACCCTCCAGCAAGGCTGGGTAGTGGGTCCCCTGTCGACTTCTTCCGGGTCTACCCACCATCGGGGCTTGGAAGTGTGTCACCTGTCAACTTCTTCCGGGTCTACCCTCCAGCAGGTCTGGGTAGTGGGTCGCCTGATGATGTATTAGGGTTTACCCTCCAGCAGGGTTGGGTAGTGGGTCACCCATTGGCATTTCACATTCAGGCCATCTTATGAGGCTAGTCGGTGACTTTTCTCCATGACTATCGGAGTGGGAACCATGGTTGTACTAGTCAGTGATGTGACAGCTTTGACGTGACCTCAGGACATATTAGAATGAGGGGTGATTCTCCCACCGAGACGCGTCCTTGCGACGCGACCTAAAATCCATGCAGGCAAGTCAGTACCGCCCAAAGTGGATAGTATTGAGGTGTGGTGATTGATCCCCTTTGACTTGTACCTCCTAGGTTGACGTGCAGGACGTTTGGGTTCAGTGATGGATGTCCTTTTAACTGTTGGTGACTCTTCATGAGCTGATCTTGGGGATATATATCCCCATACATACTCATTTGGGTTTCTTATTGAGTATATATATACACATCCTATTGTTCTTCTCACTCCTTGGGTTCGGTTACTCTCCCTCTAAGAGGGGTGAAGACGTGCGGGGTATGCCACGTGCTTTCCGTGTCTAGCTCCTCTTGGTTAGATGAGTTTACTTTCCTAGTATAGGCAGTGAAGACTCGATGAGAACTTCATATTCTCACCGTCTCTAGCTCCTTGCGTCTGGACGAGTCTGTTTCTTTCCTCTTGTTGGGTTGAGCTGCACTCTCTCTCTCTTTTTCACTCTTACACTATTCTTTGCTCTGTCTACTGCTCACCGTTTTAGTACCTCCCTTGTTGCTCCCTCGATCTTTCAGGGCATCCTACTGAGTATTTTTATACTCACCCCTACTTGGGTTTTTCCTACACATGGTGTGACCTTGCAGACAACAAACAGGTCGATCGAGACTATGGAGGAGCGTAGAGGACACACGAGCTTGTGTTCCATTCAGTGGCTATAGCAGGACTTCCTAGGAGTGAGACTCACCAGTGTTTTACCTTTTGTTTACCTATTTCCGGGTTGTGGCACCTTTCTGGTTGGGCGTGTGTTTTTCCCCTTTTACTATTTAGTTTACTTTTCATCACTTTTCTTGTACTGGTTAGAGGTCGATGCATGTATGTTGGTTCCCCTTTTGTAACAGTGTTGTATCTTGCTTTCATTTCTCTGCACTTTTGCTTTGAGTTGCTGTGTGTGTGTACAGTTTCTTAGGAAAAGGACTCCCCTAGTTTGTTGAGCCTTCAGCGATAGTCGCCAGCCCCTAGTCTATGGAGGCGGGCATGGGGTAGTTTCGGCTCGAGCCTCGGTATGGGTCAGGTCGTGACACATTTGAGGGCCTCAAGAACTCAAGTATTATGTTAAGCCTGATTATAGATCATTTCTTCATTTTTCCAATCATTTTTAACGAGGCTTCTGCTTATATGCCTTATTACAAGTTATTGGGGGCCACTTGCTGGAATAAGTTGATGTCAGTGGAAGGTGTTTATTCCTACCTTGGAGGGGCCATTGGCATATGCTGATAACCTTTGATTGGAGTGGGTGTATGTTCCAGATTTAGATGTCTATATAATAAGGGGGAGTTTTCCTTATAACCCTCTTAGATGGGATTAGAGGTGTGAGTCTTCTTTGGGGTGATCTGCTGAAGAACCACCAAACTTATGGGGATAGTGTTATTTTTATATCCCTTAGGCACTACTATCTTCACAATTATGATAACCTAGAAATCCTGTAGGATTTGGGTAGGGATTTTCATCTTCCCTTTCACCATTTTTAGGATATGATTAGTGAATTAAGTGATTGGAATGGGGATATATTCCCATTAAATATCTATATTATGTGTATGTACTGGCTCCTATCCATCATTTTTTATTAGTGGGAATAAACAGTACTCATGTGTGGGTGTAGAGAGTTGGGACTTCCCCCTTATCACCATCAAGAATTTCCGATTGATTTCATTGGGTGATGCTAGATGAGGCTACAGGAATTCTTGGTAGGTGCATGATGGTGTATGTTTTTTCTCAAGGTATTCCACCAGATATTATTAGTGGTCTTCTTTGAATTTCTCTAGGTGAGTCTTCTGGCTGGCTTAATGAAGGAAGATGGGTGTATGTGACCTTTCAAAATTTTCCACCACATTGGGTTAGAGGACTTATCCAGAGGGTGAAAATGTATTACCTTACTCCCTATTGGCCATTTTTAATCCCCAGTGGTCTGTCTTACAAGCATGGGTTTAATATTCCTAGATTAGAAAACTGAGAAAGACATCCTCATCATGTTGAGGGTTCACTACCGCATGGCATTGGTAGTGGAGATTTCTAATAGGATCCATTGATAAGGACCCTTAGGTATCCTACATGAGGTTGTATGTGGCCTCTTGATCCACCTCATTGAGATATGGTAGGGTCTGGTGGTTGCATTTAAGGGATAAGCTCCCGATACAGTTGAAGACAATAGTCTACACTATCTCTGTCAGGACCACTAGTCACCATTGAATATATAATCAGTGGGTCTTTTCAAATTAGAGGGAATGTCAGGAACCACTAGGGTCTAAGTTGTATAATTTTTATGGTATTTCTAAACTAGTGAATTTGAGACCCAGCATTGAAGACACTGAGTTAGTGATGGAGTCCTCTGTGTTGATGAATACTTGGTGCATGCAATAGCCTAGGATTTCATTGGTGAGATCTTTAATGACACCATTGGATTGGATGGAGTTCTTGGAAATAAGTACCTAGATACATGACAAACACAAACAAGGAACTTCATGAAAGCAACATCTCATTGAATGAACATATGCATGATTAATTACCTTGTATGGGCCTCATTTTTCAAGTGAAAGGGGTATGATTGGTGCTGACACTATCATCTTTGTAAAGTATTCATGTCGGCATCACCATTTACCCTTGGAATTTGGGCCTCATAATGATTTTCTATTTCTGAATGGTTTCCAATGGGTTTGTTCATAGAACCAAAAACACCTAACAATTATATATCTTAAGGGACCTTATTTTCAAAGGTATTCACTGATAAGGTATTTTGAAAAGTGATTCTTAAAAACTCACATTGGTCAAGAGGATGGGGGTCAGGTTCATAACATCCTTTGAGGGTAATTATTCCCTACTCTAAGACTCTTTATAGATTTAAGATATGTTCGTGAATTCTTTATCAATTCACAAGTATTATGTGGGTCATCCCAAAGTTAACAATAAATTAATAGCATGTATATATCTTATAATAATCTCTATATATCTTAGGATCTTCATCAATAAATATATTTTTATGTATCTTAGGTTCTCAATCTATGGTATCCTCTTATATGCTACATACAGATTCTTTGGTAATTATTATGATGATATGGGTTTCCTAGCCACTTAGTGAGGCACTATGGATTATATCGTCATCTTGGGAGATTGGATTTGATTTGATGTTGGGATCGAACCTATATAAGGAATTCCTACATATCTTTGTGAAAGTAATCGGAACACATATAGTTAGGTGATCTTTAATGGGGAACATTATATATTTTAATGTCATGTGATAAGGACCCAGCCGTACATTTTTACATCATATGGAGATGAAATCTAGGTGCAAGGTTCCTAGTCGAAGATTGGTGTAGGACTTATGCCAAAGTATCCTAGATAACCTAAGAGAGAGAGAGAGATGTGAATTATCAGGATGAATTAAAACCTAATGGGAGTGTGGCCCAAAGATAATAGCTTTTTTTGGGGTGTTGGGTTTGGAACACATGGAGGCTTCTTACATATCACATTTGGAGGGGAATTAGATCCCACAATGCTTAATTATATAACCCCACCAATGGAGTCTCAACAAATTTATATCACATGGGAGTCTGGCCCTTTGAGATTATTATGTTGGGGATTAATCCTAAAGTGGGTTCCCTGTAGAAGAGGCCATGAGTGTTTTTTTATCTCATGATGATTTGGAGGATTCTTTTGTGGGTTATTCCTAAGGATGGTGCACAAATTAAAGGAATTATGATTGGGGATTACTCCAGGAGAGGATTTCCACTGAGCTCGGGCCTTATGTGGGTGTATTAAATATCCTAATTATGGGGGGAATCAAAGTTATAATAGTTCAATATGTCACATGGATCATGAATATGTCATGATCATGGTTTCCTCTAAGCCCACTTGAGTCATTCTTGGTCTGAGAAAAAAGAGGAAATAGAACATTTGAGATACTGCACAATGTGACTTCTACTGTTGGTGGACATAATAACAAATCCCAAATGGATAGGGATTGGGTTTTGATTACACCAGTTTACTCTAATATTTCTATACTAATAGAATTGGAGGGTGTGAAGGTGGAAGAGTTTGGGGTTATGACACTTCCATCTATTCACATTACCCTATAAAGAGTACAGGGTATGGAAAACAAGGAAGAAAGGTGGAATGAGAGAGGGTAGAAGGTTCAGATGCTCATCTCCTCTCCGACCTAATAGCCAAGAGGCATAAAGGAGAAAGATTTCGACCTCCTTCATGAAATTCTAGGGTCTTACTCCCTGAGGGATTCCCTAAAATGGGTCTCATAGAAAGGGGAGGATTTCATTTCATGTAAAAAAGAAAACACAAGAGTAATCATAACTCTCACTTCTAGGAAACATAGGCTCCTAGTCTTAGATACAAGAAGGGAAGAACATGATCCTAACACTTATATCCAAGACTGGGAACTCCATAACACTGTCCCTAGGGTAGGGATAATCATGAAAATAGATATACAAATCCAAAAATGTTCTGAGGATCCTAACTTCTTGGTATGACTATGGAAGGAAACCTTTGACCATAGAAATACAAATCCAAATGTGTGACATTCTAGTGTGTCATTTTCCATGGATTTTCAAGTCTAGAGGTCTTGGTGGAGGATTTAAATTGGTACCTTTTAGACAAAGGAGCCAAGGAGAGAGGATCCCTACCATAGATGGATTGAAAAAGGTCTCATAAAGTGACTCACATAGTTTCCAATCTTAGGTTATTAGATCAGGTGTGTTGCGCAGGTATGACACGCAAATGTTCCATGAAATGTCTAGGAGGAAATAAAAAATTTTCACTTAGGGGTTATGATCCTAGAAAAACTATATATTCCTTGAAAAATAGAGCCTTGGGAAAACAAAACTTAAGTGATGATTTTTTCTGGCCACCCTGGGTTTCTCCGGTGTCCCTAGAAATGTATTGAGCAGGTCCATGATTAGGGAGAGGGGTCTCACCCATGTGGTTTCCCTTTAGGGTGGAACATTCCTTATAACGGTTCCATATGTTTGGGACCCTGAAGGGACTTTGATCTTACTTTTCCCCCTTAATTACCTCTTCTCAAGGATTTAGGAGAACTACTTGAGAAATTTTGGGGGACCTGGGAAAAGGAGATACACTATCATAGCTAAGAGGGTGCTTCGGATTTTTATTTGTTCAAATGGGGAGCCCAAGGGTCCTATATATAGGAAAATAAGGTACCCTTGTCAAAGGAGTCTGTCTGTGCAGGTCCGTAGCATAGGTTCATGGTATAGGTGTCCCATGTAGGGGGGTTGTTCCTTCTTGGCCATATAGGTGGTGTGTTCAAGTTCCCTAAATAGGTTCCTTACATAGGTGGTGTGCATAGGTTGTGTGTGTAGGGAAATCTAGTCGAACCACTTTGAAAAACATTATTCTCTATATTGTAGGGGATGTTCCCTCGCACCCTGGCTTGAGATCAGTGTCGGGTTATAGCACCTACCCTTTTGGCCGGTCCCTTTTCTACCACTACTTAACCCCATGAAAAATAGAGAGTCTCACTGCAAAATTTTTAGGCCTTGTTGAGGATGTTTTGTGTCACATCATGTGGAAATCAAATCTGCTCCATGATCGGTCAGAAGGATTTATTTCTACTCAAACTCATAATTTGGTGTCTGATTGAAGTTTGTATCATGAATTCTTTGGAAAAGTGCTTGGAACACAATCCATGGTGTCTACAAGGTTCATTTGGTATTTTTACCATTTTTTATGTTTTTAAGTGTTTTAATTGTTTTTAAGTTTTTATGGTTTTCTTAGTATATTTTAGAATTTTTAAGGTATTTACACTTTTTGGTGTTTTAAATATTTTTTAGGACATAAAAGGTTTCTAGGTATTCTGAGGGTTTATTAGGGTTTTTTGGGTGTTTTTATCATTTTTATCATTCTTTAGGTTTTTAGGGGTTTCAAGTGTTTTTAGGTTTTTAAGGCATTCTTAGGGTTTTTTGGGTTTTTAGTGTTTTTAATTATTTTGGGATTTTTGGGATATTTTAGGATTTCTATTTTTTAGGGGTTTTAGGTATTTTGAGGGTTTTTGGGGTTTTTTGTGTTGTCAAGGGTTTTTAGGGTTTTGGGGGGTTTTGTGTTTTTTAGGGTTTTATGGGTTTTTAGAGTTTTTTAATGTTTTTAGGGGTTTACTATATTTTTTTAGTTTTATGTTATTTTAAGTGTTTTTATGGGATTTTTTATGATTTTAATGGTTTTAGGTGTTTTATAGGTTTTAGGTATTTTATGGGTTTTTAGGATCCTTAATGTTTTTAGTTTTTATGGTTTTTATGGGTTTTTAGTGTTTTGGGTTTTTACAGTTTACTTAGGGATTTTCAAGGGTTTAGATTTTTTTTGTTTTTAGATATTTTTCATGCTTCTTTAGGATTTTTATTGGTTTTAGTGTTTTTATTAATTTTGATGATTTTTTGGATGTTTTAGGGTTTTTAGTGTTTTTAGGGTTTTTAGCATTTCTTATTATTTTAGGGGTTTTAATTTTTTTATATTTTTAAAGATTTCTTAGGATATTTTAGTTTTTATGGTTTTTAGGTTTTTAGGTATTTTAATTTCCCTTTATGAATTTCAAGGGTTTTAGATATTTTGATGTATTTTTGGGATTTTTGGGGTTTTATGTTTTTTTTGGGGTGTAAATGTTTTTTTGAGTTTTTTTAGGGTTTAGTGTTATTTATTTTATTTATCATTTTTATGGGTTTAAAGGGGTTTTAGACTTTTTAGTGTTTTTTAGGGTTTTAAGGGTTCTTAGTTATTTTAAATAATTTTATGGATTATTATTTTTTGTAGGGGTTTTTAGGGGTTTTAGTAGTTTTTTGGGTTTTTATGTTATTAGGGTTATTATGTGTTTTTATGTTTCCATGTTTTTATTAGGGGGTTTCATGGGTTTTCATATTTATTACATTTTTAGGGAATTTTAGGGGCTTTTTTGGATTTTTATGGTTTTTAGGGTTTTTATTATTTTTTCAGTTTTTATAGATTTTAGGGGTTTTAGGGTTTTTAGCATTTTATGTTTTTTTGGGGTTTCATCTATTTTTAGGATTTTAAGAACTTCTTGGGTATTTTTAGTGTTTTTAGGGGTTTTTATGTTTTTTATGGATTTTAGGTTTTTATGTATTTTTTGGGGTTTAAGGGATTTTTAGGGATTTTTGGGAGTTTTTATGGTTTTCATGGTATTTTTGGTTATTAAGGTTTTTCTAAGATTTTAGTGGTTTCAAATTTCTTTAGAGTATTTTAACTATTTATGAATTTAATGGGTTGTTAGATCTTTTAGTCGGTATATAGGGTTTTCTTGGGTTTTCGGGTTTTTTAGGGTCTTTAATAGTTTAGCGTTTTTAAGGTTTTTATGGTTTTTACGTGTTTAAGGTTTTTAATATTTTATTATGGGTTTCTAGGTTTTTTAAAGATTTTTATCTTTTTAAGGTTTTTAGGGATTTGTTTAAACATTTATGGGTTTTTAGTTTTTTTTGGTATATTGAGGGTTTTATGGTTTTTAGGGTTTTTAGTATTTTTAGGTTTTTTAGGGGTTTTAAGGGTTTTCATTTTTATGGTGTTCTTAGGGTTGTTTAGTGTTTTAGGTTTTTTTACATTTTTAGGGATTTTAGGCCTTTTGTAATATTGTTATGGTTTTTATGGTTTTTAGGAATTTTGAGTTTTGTATGGTTTTTAGTGTTTTTAGGTTTTTAGGGTTTTAGTTTATTTTTAGTTTTAGGGTTTTTATGTGTTTTTAAGGATTCATTGTGGGTTTTCATAGTTATTAGGTCTTTTTACATTTTTATGGATTATTTTTGGATTTTATGGGCTTTTATGGTTTTTGAGATTTTTAAGGTTTTTAGGATCTTTATGATTTTATGGTTTTTAGGGTTTTTTGAGTTTTTTTAGGGTTTTATGGTATTTTTAGTTTTTTAACATTTTTAGGGGTTTAAATGATTTTATGATTTTTTAGTGGTTATTATGTTTTTTATGGTTTGAGGGACATTTATGGATTTTATAGGATTTAAGGGTTTTTAGGGTATTTAGAATTTTGATATTTTTTAAGGTTTTTAACTTTTTTTGGGTTTTTATGGTTTTATTAATGGGTATCACGGTTTTTAATATTTTTTTATCATTTTTAGATATTTTTTTGGGAATTTTTGGGTTGTATGGTTTTTAAGGGTTTTATGGATTTTGGGGGGTTTTAGGGGTTTTTATGTCCCTAGGGTTTTTTGGGTTTTTACCATTTTTAGGTTTTTAAGGTATTTAATTGTTTTTTTGTTTTAAGGGTTTCTTAGAGTTTTTTAGGGTTTCTCATGTTTTTTTCATTATTAAATATTTAATGGATTTTTCTGGGATTTTTATAGTTTATAAAGATCTTGAAGGGTTTTAGGGGTTTTAAGGGTTTTTAGTATTTTTAGAATTTTTATGTTTTAAAGGTTTTATAAGGGTATTTTAGGGATTTAGGGTTTTTATGTTTTAGGTATTTTTAGAATTTTTATGATTTTATGGACTTTTAGGTTTATTAGGGATTTTGAGGGGTTTTAGAGTTTTTAGGGCATTTATGGTTTTTTGGGGCTTTAGAGTTTTTTAGTTTTGTAACTTTTGAAGTATTTTATATCTTTTTAAATTTTAGTACTTTAATGTGTTTTTAGAGATTTTGGTGATTTTTTCGGGTTTTATGGTTTTTTGGGGTTTTAGGGATTTTAGGGATTTTTCGGGGTTTTGTGGTTATTTAGGGCTTTTAGAAATTTCTAGGTTTTTAGGGATTTATTGTTTTTATGTTTTTAAGGTTTTCAAAATGGTTCTTAGAGTTTTTAGGGTTTTTACATTTTTACATTTTTAGTGATTGTAGGGATTTTTAGGGATTTTAAGGGGTTTTATTGGTTTTTAGATATTTTTAGGTATTTTTAGGTTTTTTAGGGTTTTTAGTTTTTTTAGGGTTTTTAGAATTTTTTTGGTTTTCAGGTTTGAAGTGTTTTTAGGTTTTCATGGTTATCTTATGGTTTTAGGGGTTTTTTTTATGTTTTTATGTTTTTAGTATTTTTTAGTATTTTTACAGCATTATAGTTTTTTGGGGATTTTGAGGGTATTGCGGTTTTTTGGGGTTTTTAGGATTTAGGACCTTTTGTGTTTTTAGGGTATTTATGGTTTTTTTAAATTTTTAGGGATATAAAGAGCTTTTATAGTTTTTAGTGGTTTAGTTTTTTTTTTGTTTTTTTGGTTTTATATAATTTTTAGGGTTTTTATGGTTTTTAGGGGATTTGAGGGGTTTAAAGTTATCTTATATATTTGGAATTTTAATTTTATTTCTGGTTTATAATTTTTATTAGTTTTTTAAGGTTTTCTTAGGATCTTTTAGAGTTTTAAGGTGTATATATTTTTAGGGCCTATTAGAGGATTTGTGTGTTTTTTTGGTCTTCACGGTTTTCTCACGGTTTTAGTGTTTTTTTTACTTTTTTATGAATTTTTTGGGATTTTTTTCTAGTTTTTTGGGGGTTTTGAAGGTTTTTAGGGTTTTTAGGTTTTTATTGGTTTTTTGTTTTTAGGGGTTTTTAGATTTTTTTGGGTTTTTAATATTTTTTAATGTTTTTAACATTTTTAGTGTTTTAATGGGTTTTTTGAGTTTATATTGATTCATTGATTTTTTTTATTTTAAGGGATTTTAAATTTTTTTTGGTGTTTTTAGGTTCATTTAGGGTTTTTATCAGTATTTAGAGTCTTTTGGGGTTTTATGTGTTTTTTAGTTTTTATGGTTTTCATCGGTTTTTTAGGGGTTTTAGTATTTTTTACAATTTTAGGTATTTTAAGGGCATTTTTAGGATTTTTATGGATTTTTAGGGTTTTTAGGAATTTTTATAGTTTTTAAGGTTTTTAGAGTTTTACAATTTATTGGGGGTTTAGGGTTGCTTTTTATTTTTAGTGTTTTTAATTTTTTAGAATATTTAATCATTTTTAAGGGTTTGAAGGGTTTTTAGATTTTTATTGGTTTTTAGGGGTTTTTAGGGTTTTAAGGATTTTAGGAATTTTATTAGTTTTGGGGGTTTTAGGGTGTTTAGGTTTGTATTTTTTTAGAGGTTTAGGGGTTTTAAGTGTTTTTATGTTTTTAATGTTTTCTTAGAGTTTTAGGGTTTCTTACGTTTTTATTGATCATTAGGGATTTTTTAGGATTCTTATGGTTTTAGGGGTGTTTTTTTATTTTGATGGTTTTTATTGGGTTTTAGTGTTTTTATGGGTTTGTAGTGTTTTTAGGTTTTTTAGTTTTTTTTGGTTTTAAGTGTTTTTAGGGTTTTCATATTTTCATAGGGGTTTTCATGTTTTTAGGGTTTTTAGGTTTTTAGGTATTTTTAAGGATTTTTTAGAATATTTATTATTTTTTGGGTTTTAGGGGTTTTTTGAGTTTTAAGGATTTTTAAGGTTTTTTAAAGTTTTTTTAACATTTTTAGGGTTTTAAAGGGGTTGTATAGTTTCTTGTTGTTTTTAGGGGGTTTTTTGGGATCTTAGGGGTTTTAAGGTTTTTAGGGGTATTATAGTGTTTCAGGGTTTTTAAGGTTTTTAGGGTTTTTAGGGTTTTTTTGTTTTTATGTGTATAGGGGTTTTATGTGTTTTTAGGATTTTAAAGTTGCCTTAGGGGTTTTCAAAGATATTGGGGTTTTTTATGTTATTAGTGTTTTAGGGATTTTTTAGAAATTGTATAGTTTTAAATGTTTTTAACGATTTTGAGGGATTTTATTTTTTTGTGGTTTTTTGTATTTATATATATATTTTTTTGGTTTTAGGGGTTTTAAGTGTTTTTAGGTTTTGATGTTTTTCTTTAGGGGTTTCCCATGTTTATGGTTTTTTACATTTTTAGGATTTTTATGTATTTTCTAAATTTTTATTATTTTTAGGGTTTTTATGGATTTTGAGGGGTTTTAGGTTTTTTTAGGTTTTTAGGATTTTATTGTTTTGGGGGCGGGGGTTTAGAGGTTTTTTTTAGTTTTTCATGTTTTTAACGGGTTTTAATGTTTTTTTTAACATTTTTAGGGTTTAAAAGGTGTTTTGGGGGGTTTTATGGGTTTTATGGTCTATATGGTTTTTAGAGTGTTAGGTATTTTTATGGTTTTATGGTTTTTAGGGTACTTATAATTTTTTGGGTTTTAGGGGTTTTAAGTGTGTTTATGTTTTTATGATTTTTTTGATATTTTATTTTTTCAGATTTTAAGGTTTTTCGTTGTTTTTAGGTTCTTAGGTTCTTTTAGGGTTTTTATCATTTTTAGTTTTTTGGGGGTTTTATGTATTTTTATGATTTTATGGTGTTCTTAGGAGTTCTTAGAATATTTTTTGAATTTAGGAATTTTTAGGGAATTGTTATGATTTTTATGGTTTCTAGGATTTTTTAGGGTTTTAAGAATTTTTATGTTTTGAAGGATTTCATATCATTTTTTGGGTTTTAAGGGGTTTTTATGTTTTTAGGGATTTTATGGATTTTTTATGATTTTCCTGAGGTTTTATGGATTTTGAGGGTTTTTAGGGGTTTTTAGGTTTTTAGGGATTTTATGGTTTTTTTGGGTTTTATGGATTTTTTGGGTTTTTGAGGGGTTATAATTGGTTTTATATTTTTAAACATTTTTAGGGTTTCAAAGGGATATTATAGTTTTAAGTGGTTATTGAGGTTTTTATGGGTTTTATTGGTTTTAGAAAATTCACGGTTTTTAGGGTTTTAGGGCCTTTTAGGGTTTTTGAAATTTTTATACTTTTAGGGGTTTTAAGTGTTTTTAGGTTTTTAAAGTTTTCTTGGGGTTTTTTTTGGGTTTTTAGGGTTTTTCAATTTTAAGTATTTTTAGGATATTTATGGTTTTTTTGGTTTTTAGGGTTTTTGATGGTTTTTTGTTTTTAGGGTTTCTAGGTTTTTTTTGGTTTTTATGTTTTTATGGGATTAAAGTGTATTTATGTTTTTATGTTTTTTATTGGGTCCTTCATTTTTTATGGATTTAGTTATTTTTTGGGATCTTTTATGATTTTTATGGGAATTTTTGGGGGTTTTATTGCTTTTAACGGTTTTTAGCGGTTTTATGGGTTTTTAGGATATTATGGTTTTTAATTTTTATGGGGATTATATGTTTTTTATAGGTTTTAGTGTTTTATGGGTTTAATGGATTTTTATATTTTTTAGTAATTTTAACGGTTTTTGTGAGTTTTTACATTTTTTAAGGTTTTAGGTGTTTTTAACATTTTATATAATTTTAGGGTTTTTATGGGTTTTAATTTGTTATAGGATTTTATGTATTTCTTAGGGTTTTCTATGGTTTGAGGGTTTTAATGTTTCTTGAGGATTTTATGGATTTTTTAGGATTTTTATGTTTTTAACGTTTTTAGGGTTTTTAGGGATTTTAAGGGTATTTTTTGTTTTTAGTGTTTTTAGTGTTTTATGGGTTTTTCCATTTTAAGAGGTATTTTGAGTTTTTTAGGGCTTTTAAGGTTTTTAAATTCATTAATTTTTAGTGGTATGAAGGGTTTTAAGTATTATTGGTGGGTTTTTAGGTTTTTTATTGGGTTTTATGGTTTTTGGGGTTTTATGGTTTTTAGAGGTTTTTAGGGTTTTAGGGTCTTTAAGTGTTATTACTTTTTTTTGGATTATTAGGGGTTCTAATTATTTTCATGGTTTTAAGGTTATCTTAGGTATTTTCATGGTTTTGAGGATATTTTAGGTTTTCTTATATTTTTAGGGTTTTTTGGATTTTTATAGTATTTGAGGGTTTTTAGGGATTTTGAGTGTTTTTAAGGATTTTAATGTTTTTTAAGGTTTATTGATCATTTTAAGTATTTTAGGGGTTTATAGTGTTTTTAGTTTTTTATGGTTTTCTTAAGGTTTTTCTTGGTTATTAGGTTTTTTTACATTTTTAGGGATTTTATGACTTTTTAAAAAAATTATGGTTTTAGGGTTTTTAGGTATTTTGAGGGTTTTACAGTGTTTATGGTTTTTTTGAGTTTTATGGGGTTTCAAGGTTTTTCTATATTTTTTACCATTTTTATGGGTTTAAATGGTTTTTAGAGCTTTTTGTGGTTTTTAGGGTTTTATGGGGTATTATTGTTTTAATGTTTTTTGTGGTTTTAAGGATTAAGGTCCTTTAGGGTTTTTCATTTTTTTGGGTTTTAGGGTTTTTAAGTGTTTTTATATTTTTATGGTTCTCTTTGGTGGTTATAGGTTTTTATACATTTTTATGTATTTTTTAGGGTTTTTTTAGGATTTTTATTATTTTTTAGAGTTTTGAGGGTTTTTTTTCTTAATTTAGGGTTTTTAGCATTTTTAGTGATGTTAAGTCGTTTCAGGTTTCTAAGGATTTATTATGGTTTTAGGGGTTTATATGGTTTTTTACTTTTTTATGGATTATTTGGGCTTTTTTAGGATTTTATGGTTTTTAGGGATTGTGAGAGTTTTAGGGTTTTTTGGGTTCAATGATTTTTTTTGATTTAGGGGGTTTTAGAGTTTTTTTGTGTTTTAAAGTTTTTATAGTTTTCTTATAATTTTTAGGGTTTTAATGGGTCTTTATTTTTTTTGGTGGTTTTTATTTTTTAGGGGTTTTTTTGGGGTCTCGTATGGTTTTTAGGGGTTTTATGGTTTTTGGGTCTTTTAGGGTTTTATGTTTTTAGGTTTTTAGGGGTTTTAAGTGTTTTTAGGTTATTAAGTTTTTATTGGGGGTTTTAATTATTTTTATTGTTTTTTTTTATACAGATATTTAGGTCTGTTTTAGGATTTTTATTTATTTTAGGGTTTTTATTGTTTTTAGAATTTTTAGGGATTCTAGGGTTTTAGGGGGGTTTCATATTTTTAGTAATTTTTTGGATTATTAGGGGTCTTAAGTTATTTTAAAATTTTAAGGATTTATCATAGGTTTCCATGTTTTAGGGGTTTTTATCTTTTTAGGGATATTTATGGATATCTAATTATTTTTATGATTTTAAGTGTTTTTTGGTTTTTGAGGGTTTTTAGGGTTTTTAGGTTTTTTATGTTTTTTTGGGTTTTAAGGTTTTTTGAGTTTTATGGGTTTAAAAGGTTTTTTATATTTTTTTAAAGTTTTTAGGTGTATAAATGGTTTTTATAGTTTTAGTGGTTTTTTGGGGTTTTATGGGTTTTTAGGGGTTTTATGGTTTTTAGTGGTTTTATTATTTCACAGCTTTTTTGGGTTTTTTGGGTATTTTTTGGTTTTTATCATTTTTTAAGTTTTGTAATTATTTGACGAATTTTTAGGTTTTTATCATTTACTTAGGGATTTTCAGGGATTTTGGATTTTTTATGGTTTTAGTTATTTTATGGGCATTTTAGGAATTTTATGGTTTTATGGTTTTTAGGGTTTTTAACATCTTTTATGTTTTTAGGGGTTTTAATTATTTTTTGGATTTCATGGTTTTCATTGGTGTTTTAGGGTTTCAATGGTTTTTTTATGTTTTTAGGGACTTTTAGGACTTTTTTGGATTGTTATAGTTATTAGGTTTTTTCAAGATTTTGAGGGATTTTAGGGTTTCTTAGGGTTTTTATGTTTTCTTTGGTTTTGATGATTTTTTTGAGTTTTTTAGGGTTTTAAATATTTTTTTGATTTTTTAACCTTTTTAGGGGTTTAAAGGATTTTTATATTTTTAGTGGTTTTTGGGGTTTTATTGTTTTTAGGGTTTTTAAGTTTTTTAGTGGTTTAATTGTTTATAGGGGTTTCTATGGTTTTAGGGAATTTTATGGTTTTTAAATTCTTTTTTATGTGTTTATGGGTTTTATATGTTTTTAGGTTTTTAAGGTTTTCATAGGGGTTTTCATGGTTTTTTACCTTTTTAAGGATTTTAGGGCTTTTTTGGGATTTCTATGGGTTTTAGGGTTTTTGTGGGTTTTAGGGCTTTTATGGGCTTTGGGGGGTTTGATTTTTTTACGTTTTTTGGGATTTTAATGTTTTATAGAGGTTATTTAAATATTTTAGAGGTTTAAATAGTTTTTAGAGTTTTTAGTTGTGAGTAGGGTTTTTTGGGTTTATTGAGGTTTTTTAAAATTTTAGGGGTTCTTTTGGTTTTTAGGTTTTTTAGGGTTTTTTGCGCCATTTAGGGAATTTATAATTTTTTTGGTTTTTTAATGGTTTTGAGTGTTTTATAATTTTAATATTTTCATAGGATTTTTTTACTCTTTTTAGGTTTTTTACGTTTTTTGGGATTTTTATGGATTTTTATGGATTTTATTATTTTTAGGGTTACTGGGATTTTGAGGGGTTTTAGGTTTTTTACATTTTTTAGGTTTTTTTTATCATTTTTAGGGTTTTTGGGGGTTTTAAGTGTTATTATTTTTTATGGTTTTCTTTGGTGTTTTCAGGTTTTTTAGAGTATTTATGTTTTTAGGGATTTTTCAAAAAAAAATTATGATTTTCAGGGTTTTTAGGGTTTTTAGGGAAGTCGGGGGGTTAGAGTTTTTTTGGTTTTTTTTGGTTTTATTGGGTTTTAGGTTTTTTTTGAGTATTTAGGTTTTTATGTTTTTTTAGAGTTTCTAAAACTTGTATTTGTTGTAATGGTTTGTATAGTTTTAGTGGTTTTAGGGGTTTTATTGGCTTTAAGGGGGTTTTCGGGTTTTTTTAGGAATTTTAGGAATTTTTTACTGTTTTTATTGTTTTTTAGGATCTTTTGGGATTTTTTAGAGTTTTGAGGATTTGGAGTTTTTAGGTTTTTAAGGTATTCAGTTGGGTTTTTAGGGTTTTTTTTGTTTTTTGGGATTTTAAGGGATATTTTATGATTTTTTTTGTTTTAGGGGTTTTATAGAATTTTAGTGATTTTATAGTATTTTATGGTTTGTAGGGTTTTTTTTTATTTTTAGGGTCTTTAATTTTTACTATTTTTAAGCATTTTTAGAGTTTTAACATTGTTAGGTGTGTAAGCTGTTTTTAGAGTTTTTAGTATTTTTATGTGTTTTTAGTGTTTTTAAGGTATTTAGTGGTTTTTATGGTTTTTAGTAATCTTTAGTGGTTTTATGATCATTTAGTGTTTTTAGTGGTTTATAGGTTTTTAGGGGTCTTATGTTTTTTAAAATTTTATGCTTTTCTTATGGTTTTTTGGGTTTTAGAGATTTTTACATTTTTAAGGATTTTTATGGATTTTTAAGGATTTTTCAACGTTTTTAGTGTTTTAGATATTTTTTTGGGTTTTTATGGTTTTAAGAATTTTTAGGTTTTAGGAATTTTATGTGTTTTTAGGTTTTATGTATTTCTTTGGGTTTTTTATGGATTTTTGGTTTTTTTACATTTTTACTGATTTTTATTGATTAATTAGTAACTTTTTTGTTTTTTATGGTTTTTAGGGAATTTGAGGGGTTTTAGGTTTTCAGTGTTTTTATGGGGTTTTTTGAGTTGTTAGTTTTTTTTTCTTTTTTTATTTTAAAGGTTTTTTAGAGTTTTTAATGTTTTTGGGTTCTAAAATGTTGTAAGAGTTCTTACTGGGGTTTTTAAAGGTTTTAATGGCTTTTTTGGATGTTTATGGTTTTTGGGATTTCTGCATTTTTTATGGTTTTTTTTAATGTCATTTAGGGTTTTAGTGTTTTTAGGATTCTATTGGTTTTATGTGTTTTTAGGTTTTTATGGATTTCCTATGGGTTTTTTTGGTTTCTAAGTTTTTTATGATTTTATAGATTTATAGGGAATTTTTTTAATTTTTACGATTTTTATGGTCTTTAGGGAATTTAATTTTTGTTAGGGTTTTTAGGGGTTTTGGAATTTTTAGATTTTTTGGGTTTATTTTTTTAGTGTTTTATGGTTTTCTAATATTTTTCATGGTTTTTGGGTTTTTTAAATTTTTATTGATTTTAGTGATTTTTTAGGATTTTTTTAGGATTTTCTTTGTTTTTAGGGACTTTGAGGTTTAATGATTTATTAGGTTTTTTGGAATATTTAAATTTTTATGTTTTTAAATTTTTTTAGAGTTTTTAACAATATTATGGGGTATTAGGGGATTTAGGGTTTTTACTAGTTTTAGGGGTATTTGTGGGTTTTTATGGGGTTTAAGGTTTTTATGAGTTTTATTATGTTTAGGGGTTTTGTGGTCTTTATGGTCGTTTAGGGTTTTTATCATTTTTAGATTTTTAGGTCGTTTAAGTTGTTTTTTAATTTTAATGTTTTCTTAGGGTTTTTTTCAGGGTTTATGAATTTTTACATTTCTAAGTATTTTAGGGATTTTTTAGTATTTTTATGGTTATACAAGGTTTTTAGGGATTTTAAGGTGGTTTAGGATTTGTAGGTTTTTAAAGGTTTTTATCTTTTTTCGTTATTTTTAAGGAGTCTTAGGGGTTTTAAGTTTCTTAATATTTTCTTATTCTTTTTAAGGGTTTCTATGATTTTAGGGATTTTTATGGATTTTATGGTTTTATGGTATTTTAGTGTTTTTATAGATTAAAGGGTTTTAGGGATTTTTAGTGTTTTATGGTTTTTTGGGGTTTTAGGGTTTTTATTTATTCAGGTGTTTTTAGTGGGTTTTACCGTTTTTAGGGTTATAGAGGGATTTTAATGTTTTTAGTGGTCTTCTAGGGTTTTATGAATTTTATTTTTTTATAATTTTTATGGAACTTAGGGGTTTTAGGGACTTTTAGGGTATTAATTTTTTTAGGTTTTCACTAGTTTTAAGTGTTTTTAGTTCTTTAAGGTTTTCTTAGGGGTTTTCAAAGGTTTTAACTGTTTTTATAATATTATGTATTTTTTATAATTTTTATGGTCTTTTATTGTTTTTATATATTTTTAGGGTTTTAGGGGTTTTTAGGTTTTTTATGTTGTTTTAGAAATTTAAGTATTTTTTAGGTTTTTAGTTGTTTTGACTAGTACACATTGGGGATTTCATGTCAGTTTTTTATGATTTTTCATGTCGGTTTATAGGAAACATGGTTATAAGGGATGTAGTAAATAATGTTTTTCACATCGGTTACTTGTAACCAATATTATAAATAATTTCTGTTTGGTATTTCATGTCGGTAATTTTAAATAACCAATGTGATAAAACCCATGTAATTTGTTTTCCATGTTAGTTATCCAATAACTGATGTGGAAACCCAATTTTGAACTATTTATCGTATTAGTTTTTTTAAATAACAAATGTGATAAAGGGGTTTTCACGTCGGTTATTCAATATCCAACGTGAAAAATAGTACACATATATTTTTGACATCGTTTATCAAATAACCGATGTGAAAATATGGTTTTTTTAAAAAAAATGTACAATGAATCATCTCCTCCACTACAACATCCAGAAAAGAGAAGACCAAAAACAACACAATTGGCAGTAGAAATCAGCAGCAGATAGCAACAGAAAATCCAGTAAAATACTGCAATGTACATTAATTCAACTCTACCAATACCACTCAGAAAATAGAATAATATGCAACATACTAGGAATCCCATAATCTATCACGATACACAATACATTGTACTTTCAAATAAACTACAAACCAATCAAACCGGTTAAATTATTTTCCCATTCAATTTTTAAATTCCTCAACTCATCTACACTATATGAACATTCGTCATAAAAAATCTACAAAAATGATATTGAAATCATTTGAATTTAATTTTCAATAAAGCATATTAAATATTATGGAAATATTTACTAAGAAATTATCTTTATAAAACTTTGTAATTGTCCTTCTTGTAATTATTTCATACATGAATCTCAAAACGTAATATCCACATTCAGTTCCACATTATTGTTTATGAAACTGTTCCAAATAGATTTTATTTCAAAATATCATTTTTAATTAATATATCAAAAAATTGTAATTTTAAAAGATAATTCACCTTATCTTTTACATATTTTATATTGGACCTATTTATTCTCTTCTTTATTGCCTTATCTCCAAATATATCACATGTCGTATTCAAAAATAATATGAATATAATAAATTTTATTTATTGTAATATTAAAAATTATTTAAATAAGAAAAATTATGTGTTCAATACATTCTTAAAATTTTATTTCACTTCACCATGATAGAGCATAGCCAATAGAATGTCTCATCTCTTGAAAAAAAACCCAACATCCAATGACCACTAATATAAAAGAAAATTTTATATTAGTTTTTAAATTGTTAAGTGATATATAACACATTCTGAGAAAAAAATATTTCGTACCTTTCAAGATATGGAAACATCCAACATTGAATAATGACATTCTTATGAAATCATTCAGCTATATAATTTTTTTTCCGCATCAGTCATTAATGAATCTATAGGATAAATAAACTTTGGGTTCATAAATCCAAATATATCCCTCTTTTCATTCTCTATAAAAATTTTATATAGATACCTAATAAAAATATTACATAATTAGAAAATTTCAATAAATTAAAGTAATGAATTTTTTTATTAATCGACTTACATGGAAAAAACATGCATCGTGTTGATGCCTAATTGATCTCTAGCTACAAGATCAATGATATCATTTTTCCAAAGTCTCACATTCATTGCACGCCCAAAAAATAGAAAGCATCAAATGGAAGGTCATATACCCCCAATAAAAAATTTGAGTGTCTTGACAAGCGATCAAGACTAGTAGAACTTGTATTGTGAGTCATGGAACAATAATTTTTTTGTCTATAAAATATATCTGTACATTTAAATTATTCATGAAAATATTATAGAAATATATAAACTTTCAAATGATAAAACAAATTTACTAAAAGAATACAATTAAATATAACATATATATATTTCTCTATGTTAATATATCGTAGTAGTCTAGATATCCAAACTAAAAAATGACTGTTAATTTTCCTAATTATACTCACTTCATCTGTAGGACAAGGTATTTTTTATGATCTATATATAATATCATGTAATGTGACCCTATATTGCTCTATCTCAATCTCGCAATGATGAATGGTGTCACTGATATAATATATCAACCCATATGCTACAATATGATGAGGATCATGAACATATATCTGATAGTAACTTGGAATCTATGGAGTAGGGGTGTTGTGGTGGGATAAGAAGGATTGGGGTTTGGGATCACATATGTTTGAGTATTATAAGTAGTGGGATCTACTGGTGGAGGTAGATGAGTCAGATTGGCAGACTGAAACATTCCTTACATGTCTGCAAACATTACATGTATTGAATATTTCATCCTGTCATCCATCATCGTTTGAGTATCCTAAACTTTGGCTTCCAAAGATTATATTTTTTTATAAACATTCTCCTTTGAAAGATATTCCGAATGTGGTAACACATTTCTTATCAATACACATGTTTTGTATCCTCTTACACAACCTGAGTGTTTAGGATTTCCCAATGCTACAACTAAAATAACTTGTCTTCCTTCAATAATAAAGACCCCCTAGGTGCTCTACTCCTCTATAGAATCTTGTATGGAATATTTGAAAAAATATGAAATGAATGATAATATATAAAGAGATTATTTAACTTCATTAAGTAAATACACATCTTACAATATTATAAGAAACCATTGTTTACTCTTTTGTAAGATAATGTCATTATTTCTATTTGATCCCTCTTCCATATTTCATATCTAGTGGGGGGGGGGCTCTCCAGATATTGAAGACTCAGATCTTATCTTTTGAAGTTTTTCTTCAATCATGTGTTATTCCAATAATGTATACCCTCTCTGAGATAAAAAATGAGGTTATACATTTATAGCATGAATCTCTTGATGAGATCTCTGTGATTGCTATAAATTAAGAATTATAGAACAAAGATATCATTAACATGGTCATTAATATAAAAAAACATCTAATATGGAAACATTCCACTTACTAAAAATCCTTCTCAACATCTACATTCAACAAAAATTTTCCATGTATCTTCATATATATATGGATCTATATCACATGATTTTTCATGTTGTCTATTCCTAAAAAATAACTGTGATGTGAGGGATGATTTAAAATCCCTATATCTCTTAGCTGCTAATGTTAAACATTTCCAGTTGACTCCTCTAGTGTGAGATATATCATATGTCATCTGATAAGAAGGGGAAAACATATATTATTATAAAAATGGAAGGATAAGTAAAATATTAATAAACAATCTTACCCAAATGGTCTCCCACAATAGTTATAGTGTAGTTTTTTCAACATTTAACGAATTTTAAAACAAAATACTATCTTTTCTTTTAGCATGTACTGATACAAAAGTCATGAACTATTTTTCATTTAGATCTACTGGAATTTCATTTTCATCAAAGGCTATTGGTATCATATGTTATTATATTCGGGCAACTGATAATTTTGGTAAATGTGTGGTTCCATATTTACCAACCCTCGAAATATTTTTCCCCCATGGACGTAGATGTCTCAAGTAAAGACGGATAAGGAGGCTCATTAATAATATAATGTTTAAGTTACTCCCCAGAGTTATGAGTATCATCATCTCTAGAAATATGTGGTTGATTTGAGGATTGATCTGTCATTATCCTATAAATAAAAGAAAATTAATTAGTAAAAAAATATACAAATCCAACAATTATATAAAAATGTAAATAAAAAATTACCAATTATAAAACAAAAATCAAACTCAACCAAATGTAAAGAATTTTTATTCATATGTTTTAAAATTAACTAGAATGATAACAATATTAATGAGATATGAAATGAAATATTAAAAATTCACCAACCTGATAAATCATTTTACAACAAAATATTTCTTTTATAATATACTCACATACAATATATTTTGTTTTTATTTTAAACATTAAATTAAAAATAATTGGTTTTCAATAGTGCAAAATAATAAATAAGTTACTTAAAGGTAAATATAGAAAACTAGACAAAACTAAACTAAAATAAAACAAACAATTTAACTTATAATACATGTTTTAATAAAGAAAATCAAATTAAAATATCTTACTTATAAAATTTAAAAAAGTGAACCATAATAAAAAATATGTTACCTATAATATTAGAAATATACTAAAAATTGTTTTCCCAAATTAAATCTTCATGATCATTATGTACGGCACAAACCATGTCCTTGACGAGTTCATCAATATTATTTGTTAGTCATTCCATAGATGTAGGTATCTCATATAAATTGGTATATTTTTCATGTTTATCCTCACCAATCTACTATTTTTTTCCTTGTAAAACAATAACCCACTGTATATCAGATTGATTGAGAACATAGAAAATTTATTTTTCATGTGTTTCAAAGATAAAAAATCATTTATGTAATCCATTTTATTCATATTAACTAGTGTCATTCCAAATTCATCTTGTTGGACACTATTGTTACCAATAAACCATTTAAATTAAACAATAGAACATAAAATTTAATGTAATCAACCACCCATATTTCTTCAATGACTCCATAATATATGGTTGATGTAGAGATTGGTATTTTTTTCTTTCGCACTTGAAAAATGAATTTCTTCGATGAACACCAACACACTACTATTCTGAACTGCACTTTTATTATACTGATCTTTTGTATGAATAGTATAGCCATTAATTTCATACTCAGACCATGTTATCCAATTTTAACTTGGAACACCCACTGACTATATTAATGTTTTTGATGCATTTGGTTTCATAGTCTCTTTAAACCACGTCAAAAATGTTCTTTTATGCTCATTCAAAGTCATGATATAATTCTTCTTTGGATAACACTATTTCAACTCATTAATATGAAAATTTATATATGGTTGAGCATTATCTATGTTATTCAAGATCTATAACTTTACCTTCTTTAAGTGTTCACCTATCAACAATTTGAATTTTAAGCCACAAATCCCCTTTCCCCCGAAATTAACTCATTCATAGTGAGATGTAGGCAAACCGATGTGCTCCACGTTAGAAAAATAGCTTGTACAAAATTATAAACCCTTATAACATTATCCCATAACCTTTTAAAATCATCAATTAATGGTGATTAGAAAACATCAATATCATTTTGAACTGTTTTGGCCCATTGTTCATTAAACTCAACATGACATATTTTCACTTCATAAAAAATTCAGGCGATATATTTTAACTTACCGATAAAATAGTCCTTGAACTAGGTGTTCTATTAAGGCTTCAATATGGATTAATTCTACATGTGAAGAGTCCAAGTCTGATATTTTGAACATCATTTTTGAATGTACGAAACTGGTGATCAATGTTTTTCCAATGTGTATACGAAGCTGGATAACGTAGTTTCTATCAAATATCCACTCATCATCATGCCATATTAACCATTTTTCATTATGTGAATTTTAAAATAAGTGTCCCAAATTAGGAATTATAGGACGATACCTAAATACTTTGGCACGGGTCTCCAAAAATTCTGAATGAGCCTATGATTTTTCTTTCAAAATATATCGTGATGTCCCACATTTCGGACACTCTGATTGAAAATTGCATTCATTCCTATATAGCAAACAATTATTTGAGTAGGTATGTATTTTCTGGTACCACAATCCCATCATGCATAATTTTTTCATGGCCTTATAATGTGAATATGGAAGATCATTTTATTTAAGAATAATTTCTTTGATCAATTGTACCATCTCTGTAAAACTATTTTCACTAAAGCCATTTTTTTCCATCAGGTATATCAAGCATAACACTATTTATAAAACTGTATATTTCATACAACATAGATATAGTAGTTTTTTGGAATGTCCAAATAAACTCTCAATTTTCATTTGTTTCTAAATTTACTCTAAATTAATATCACAAATCATTTCATAAAGTTTATCATATATATCATCGTGCAAAGCATCATCATCAATAGATCAGTAATGTCCAGTTTCACCATGACAAATCCAAGAGCTTTAGATCACATTAAAACCATGAAAAATAAAATGATCTTTGATCTCTATACTTTTTAACTTTTTTATGTTTAAACATTTCAGGCATGGACAAAAAAACATGTCATTGTTTAGAACATTGCATTTAGAAAATTACTAAAAAGCATCAACACCTTCATCATGTTCAACACTTATTCGAGGTGTATTAATCCAACTTCCATTCATTATCTATAAAAAATATCAAAAATAAATATAAAAAGAAGTTAATAATTTATAAAATATTGAGAATAAAAATGGGATTGAAAAATTTAGAAAACCAAGTACGGAAACATTATAAGGGAAATAGAAACTTTTGATGAGAAAATTCATCCATGTAGAAGGAATTAAAAAATAGATTCATTTAAAAAATTTCTCAATTAAAATGAAAAGAATATAAACATATGAAATTATTATAAAATATGTACAATGATATCCATAAAACAATATCTATAAAAAAAATTATTTAATGAGAATAACTAATTCATAGTTTAATATTTATAAAAATACGGAATTTCTTACATATTATAATTAACAATATAATATAATCATGAATTGAGTTTATTTTAAGAAAATGCCACATTATATAAAATCAGGAACCAATTAACACATTATAAAATCATAAGTAGAATATATAGTCTCAATCATGTCAGTAATGCACTAAGAATTCGACTTTAACTTGTTCCAACAAACTAGAAACCAAATAAATAACTAACATGTTTTATTTTCTTATAATGTTTCTTTCTTATAATTCCACATTATTTTAATTAAATAAATAAACTAGTAAAAAAAACAGAATTATAAATTAAAATAAAATTTATATTATACTCTCAAAAATTTAGGGGATACATTTTTATGCTGAAACATTGAAGTCATCAGATATCAAAAGCTTCTGATCCCAAACAAGTATATGAATTTGTCACATATATTTATTTACAATGAATTATAATGTTTTATTCACAAAATTAAAGAGTAAAAATATTGAAAACCATTTTTAATCAATTTAATAGAGTATAAAAGCACCCAAATGTATTTCAAAAATCAATGATCTGCCGTTATTTGGAAATAATAACTATATATAATTATAAAATTAGAAACACTCACACAAATTCAATATCATTATTTTAAAAAATCATAAGGTCTACTTCTAAATACACTAACATTTTACAAAATCTACTTTTACTAAATAATATTTTGATAATGACCTCATAAAAAACTACATACAAAAAAATCAAACAAAATTCAAGCTAATATCATCAATTCATTATGAAACCAATCATTAACTCACCTCATTAAAGGATAAACATCATTAGGATCAACTTGAGAGTAAAAGGTGGAAAATGAGAAAACACAACAGGGAAGAATAAATATGCATGTATTGGCCAAAAAGTTTCATGGATCATGTTAAATCATATTATAGACTATGGAATATTTTTTAGAATTATTTTTCTTGTCTCAGTATGGTTTATCTGATTATGTAAGCTATCAAATAAACTCAAATTCAACCTCTATTTTCATCCCAAAACTCAGGAAAACTCAAATGTTTTTTATACAATATAATCTTATTCAAAAACCATAAATCCAAATAAAAACACCTAAATAACCTTGAAAATGTATATCAAATTCAATATTACAACCTTCAGGTGAGATAGTTGGAGATGAGAAGATCTTTAATCTAACGCACGCCAATGAAGTTAAAAAAACATGAATGTATGAAGATGGTAATGAAATAATGAAGAATACCCCATTGAACAATAGTTAGTTATATATTCAATGCTAAAGAATGATGGAAAAGAGAGAAACCATATTGTTTGAGGCTTACTTTAGATGCATAAACTGTGGCCAAAGAAAAACTATTGTTTGATTTAGATTGTAAGTCAATATTTTTAACCACGAAATTGAACAAACTAGAAATTTTGTGCTTCGGTGAGAGAGAAATGAGGGATCCTTTGTGGAATAGGAAGACCATGTAATGATAACCTCAATCAATACATAAATTTTAAATAGTTTTTTTACATCAGTTATGGTATAACTGACGTGAAAGCCCATCTCTTTCACATCATTTATATTTTTGAACTGATGTGGAAGAGAGGGTAAAACATAATTTTTCATGTCAATTTTGATAAAAACTAACATGAAAAATAATATTTCACATCAATTTTGTCAAAACCGACGTGAAAAGTAATATGGCCAAATTTTCACGTCATTTATAAATAACCGATGTGAAAACTACCCTGTTAAAACAGTTATTCTATTGGTGATTAAGAGTTTTAGGTTTTAAAGGTTTTAAGGGTTTTTTATGGTTTTAGGGATTTTTAAACCTTTTTATTGATTTCACATCATTTTAGGATTTTTGTGGTTTTTAGGGGTTTTATATATTTTTATGGTTTTTAGGGTTTCAATGTGTTTTTAGATTTTTTTATTTTTAGGTTTTTTTGAGTTTTTTAGGGTTTTTAAGGTATTTATACATTTTATGGTTTTAGGGTTTTAATGGTTTTTTAGTGTATGTTGTGGTTTTAGGGTTTTTATGGGGTTTATGGGTTTTTATGGTTTTCAAGGGATTTAGAGTATATAGGTTCTTATATGGTTTTTATCATTATTTGGGTTTTTTGTGGTTTTTAAGTGTTTTAGGTTTTAAATTTTTTCTAAGGGTATTTAAGATTTTTTACATTTTCAGGGATTTTTAGGGATTTTTAGGGGTTTTTTAGGATTTTATGGTTTTTATGGGTTTTGGTATTTCTAGGGTTTTATAGTTTTTAGGGTTTTATGGGTTTTTAATGTTTTTTAGGTTTTTCAGGGGTTTTAATTTTTTTTATAGGTTTTTATGGTTTTGGTAATATTTATAGGGTTTTGTGGTTATTTACATTATTAGGGATTATTAGGGATTTTTATGTTTTTAATGGGTTTTTAGTGATTTCAATATTTTGAGGGTTTTATAGGGTTTTTAGGGTTTTTTTATTTTTTTGCATTTTTATGGGTTTTTTTGAGTTTTTTAGGGTTTTTTAGTTTTTTTTAGTTTCCAATTTTTATTATGGGTTTAAAGGGATTTTAGGGTTTTAGTGGGTTTTTTGGGGTTTTATGTGTTTTTAGTGTCTTTATGGTTTTTAGTGAGTGTTAGTGTCTTTAGTGGTTTTTTTATATTTTTAGGTGTTTTTAGTGTTTTTAGGTTTTTAGGGTTTTCTTATTGGTTTTTAGGGTTTTAGGGTTATTTACATTTTTAGGGATTTATGAATTTGCTGGTATTGTTTTATGGTTTTTTGGGTTTTTTGGAATTTTTGAGTGTTTTTAGGATTCTTATGGTTCTTAGTGTTTTTATGTTTTTTAATATTTTTAGGGTTTTGAGGGGTTTCATGTTCTCATAATTTTTTTAAGGTTTTCTTACGAGTTTTCATAATTTTTAGGGTTTTTTATTTTTCTATGTATTTTCGGGATTTTTTAGGATTTTAATGATTTTATAAGGTTTTAGGGAATTTGAAGGTCTTAGGGTTCTTACTGTTTTTATGGTTTTCCTGAGTTTTTATGGGTTTTTTGAGTTTTTAGGGGTTTTATGTTTTTTTAGATTATTTTTAACATTTTTAGGATTTCAAAGCGTTTTTATACTTTTTAGTGGGGTTTTATGTGTTTTATGGTTTTTAGGGGTTTTCATGTTTTTTTGGGGTTTTATGGTTTTTTTTATGGTTTACGGTTTTTATGTACTTTAAGGGATTTTAGAATTTTTATGTTTTTATGATTTTTATGTGTTTTTATGGTTTTATGGTTTTCTAATTAGTTTTCAGGGTTTTTATTTTTTTTTTACATTTTTAGTGATTTATAGGAATTTTTATATAATTTCACGATTTTTATGGTTTTTAGGGATTTTGAGGTGTTTTAGTGGTTTTATGGGTTTTAGCATTTTTAGGTTTCTTATGGGATTTAATTTTTTTTAGGATTTTAAGTATTTTTTAGGGGTTTTCAGGTTATTTAGGGTATTTACATTCTTAGGGATTTTTCGGACTTTTTTATTACTTTTATAGTTTTTTTTGGTTTTCATGATTTTTATGGGTTTTAGGGTTTTTAGGGTTTTTTGTTTTTTTCTTTTGGTTTTAGGGTTTTTTGAGTTTTTTTGGGTTTTAATATTTTACAGGGATTTTTCAATGTTTATAGAGGTTTAAAGGTTTTTTAGAGTTTTTAGTGGTTTTTAGGGTTTTTATGGGTTTGATGGTTTGTCACATTATGTAGGAGAATTTATGTTTTTAGGCGTTTTTCGGTGTTTCTATGGTTTTTGGTGTCTTCTAGGGTTTTTATAGGTTTTTAGGTTTTTTATAGGTTTTATCTATTTTTAGGGTTTTAAGGTTTTCTTATAAGTTTTTGGGTTTTTTACATATTGAGGGATTTTTTGAGATTTTTTATGATTTTTATGGTTTATGGATTTCAGATATTTTAAGGGTTTTTAAGTTTTTTAGGGTTTTTAGTGTTTTTAGTTTTTTAGGGATTTTAATGGTCTTCCTATTCTAATGGTTTTCATAGTAGTTTTCAAGGTTCTTAGAGGTTTTTACCCTTTTAGGCACATTTAGAGATTTTTTGGGATTTTTATGGTCTAAAGGGTTTTTATGGATTTTGAGGGTTTTTAGGCATTTTAGGGTTTTATGGTTTTTATGATTTTATAATTTTTTTGAATTTTTTTGGGGTTTTGAATGTTTTTTGAGTTTTTAACGTTTTTTGGGGTTTCAAGGGTTTTTATAGTTTTAAGTTGTTTTAGGGGTTTTAAGGGGATTTTGGGTTTTAATGGGTTTTAGGGAAAGGAAGCTGCTAGGCCAGGCTATTCCTGGCCCCCCAAATATATTAAAAAAGAGAAAAATACAACAGACAAGGGAGGGGTGGGGCCAAATGACTCACACCCGAAACCCCAACAACCCCCACAAAACAAAGGTCCAAAAATCCCATGAATCAAAAGGAGAGAAAACTATGAAACAAAATCACTATCCCCAAAGGGGTCCCCATCAGCACTATAGCCCAAGGATGCATCTGAGTCCACTGACTCCCATTCAAAATATTCATATTGCATGAGAAAGGCTTCACAATACTTCCTAAGTTTTACATCTGGCTTCACTTTGATAGACCGATCTTCCTTTCCATGTGTGCCTCTGTTACCTTTGCTGGCCTTAGAGGAGGCCCTAGTAGCTATTGGCCTAGGAAGGGGGGATTAGTCCCTCGTATCCCTTCATTTCACTCGAGGGTCACTCGTCATATTGGACTTCCTATGAGCAGTGATAGCATGCGCAACCATGTCACCTTTCTTGCTACATTCAGGATCAGACCGCAACCTTCTTTTCTGATTACCGCCAGAGGAGTCAGAGAGGCCCATCTTCTCCTACGCCCTTTTGATCCTGTTCAAGTTGACATACATAAGGTCATCACAGTCCCCCAGTATTTCTTCTATCTGTATGTGTTCATCATTCTCATCCCTAAGAAAGATCACTGGTTGGAGGTTTGGCTTATGAAATATATCATATATATGCTGCTCAAGCGGGGTTTCTGAATAGTCCAACATAATCGGGTCAAACAATTCCACACAGGGAGGAAACTTCACGAATAGAACAAGAGCTAAGTTCATGTTAGGTTGCTCGATGCTCCTCTTATCAACATGAGTACTAACAAATTGCAGCATTGGCTGAGGGGCATCACTTAGACCAAGTCCATGCACAGTAGAGACCAACAGTGCTTGCTCCAAAGAGGGAACAGTGGGTAGGAGGGGTTTCACACCCAAGTCCCATAAACCATCATTGGGGAAGGAATGTATGCCTCTTGGAGGACATCAGGAGCCACTGCCTCCTGCAGTTCTAGTCCTCCTTGACCCCTTCATCAATTCCCACAGATTCCAGAGGGTCCAGGCCATTGAACCAATTCGAGAACAAAACCATCTCGGCGCCACCTCCAACATCCACTAGAGGGATTGTCAAAGGAACCCTCTCAGTGCCATGAAAAGCTTTCTTTAATGCCAAGCTCATGCCCCAAGCCAGATTAGACTACAAGATCATGACCCCAATCCACTAGGAGTGTCACCCCCCACTTCGGAAGAGGCATCACCCCCAGTCCCAGATCACCCTTCATACGCATAAAGATGTCCCTGACCAAAATTTGTTCGTCCGCACCCAGCAGGGGGGATGATCCCCCTCCCTCCATCTTGCCACCCCTCCGAGCATCCTATAGAGAATCTGGATTGTCGTCATTCTTCACCTCCAGGTCCACTGTTCAGCTTACCATTGAGGATATGGCCTCCTTGCCAAACCTAGCTACCACTCCATCCTTACGTCTGCAATCCCTTTTCATATGACCAATAGTAAAGCATGAGGCACAGTAATCTGCCTATGACTCGAAAACCACTAGATTCTTCCATCGAAGCTCTTCATCAATTTCAATCCAGACGAAGTCGACTGGTTCCTTCGCGAAATCAATTTCAACACCAAACCTCGGGGAAACTGGATGACCAAGGGCCCCAGTTCGACTATCCAAAAATAGAAACCGTCTGACCAAATTTCCCAGCATAGTAATAATGGAAAAATTTTGAAAGGGTAGGGGGACTTCAAGGAAACTTACCCAGGTTTCCATCAGCGGGGAGTCAAGATTTAAATGGAATTCAATGTTCCACCAGAAAAGGGAGAATCGAGTGGCATCACACCTGCAAGGAGATGTTGACGAGGCCTGGATAAGGTCATCCTCCGACGCGAACTGAATCAAAATGTGGCTGGAGTCAAAAAAACAAATAGTGGTGTGGTCCCTGAGATCCTTATGCTCGAACATAAACCTATCAAAAACATAAACTATGGGATTCCAATTCAAGAACATGGTTATTGGGGTTAGGCTGTGGAGGGAAGAGGCCTTGTTGAACTATGAAATCGACAGAGGAATCTTTGGCAGCCCTTCATGCAAGCCCAACATCTTAGGGAAGAGATCAATCCATGGGAAAGTAGGAAGCGAATCAGGATCTGAGAAAGGTGAGAACATGTCTTTAAAAGGGGTCAGTGGCGGCCCCTCCTCCACAGAGGGGGGAGGCCAGGACGCATCCATGTCATCATCTTCAAGCCAGTGGTGAAGCGACAGGAACACCATCACGGGGGCAGAGCGGAGCAACCATCTTTCATATCTTTTCTAATGGGTTTTAGGGGTTTTTATGTGTTTTAGATATTTTTAGGGGTTTTAGGGTCTTTTAGTGTTTTTATCATATTTTAGTTATTTTAAGTTTCTTAAGGGTTTTATGTGTTTTAGTTTTTTTAGGTTTTCTTAGTTTTTTAAGTTTTTTAGGTTTTTAATGTTTTCTTAGGGGTTTTTTTGGGTTTTTAGTGTTTTTTCACTTTTCATGCATTTTTAGGCTATTTTATGTTTTTATTTTTTTAGGGGTTTTATGGATTTTGATGGTTTATAGGGATTTTTGGATTTTTAGGTTTTTAGGGGTTTTAATTTTTTTAGTTTTTTATGGGTTTTTTGTGTTTATAAGTTTTAAGGTTTTCTTAAGGGGGTTTTAGCATTTTTCAAGTCTTTTTTTTGGTTTTTTACGTCTTTTTATGATGTTTTATGGTTTTAGGTTTTTTAAGGATTTTGAGGGTTTTTTGGGTTTTATTATTCTTTAAAATTGTAGTGTTTTTTGAGTTTTCAGAGTTTTTAAGGTTTTTATATTTTTTTATCATTTCTAGGGGTTTAAGGGTTTTAAAAAAAATTAGTGTTTTTATGTTTTTATATGTTTTTAAGGGTTTAGGGGTTTTATTATTTTTATGGGTTTTAGGTTCTTCTAGGGTGTTTATTGTTTTCATGGTTTTTATAGTTTTTTATGTTTTTATTAATTTTTAGGGTTTTTTTAGGATTTTTAGGATTTTTATGAATTTCAGATATTTTTAGGGTTTTATTGTTTTTATTATTTTTATGATTTTTTTTATAATTATATTGGGTTTTAGGGTAATTATTTGTTTTTAAAATTTTCATTTTTTCGTTCGGTTTTTAGGGATTTTGAAGGTTTTTATGGATTTTGGGGTTTGAGGGTTTTATCATTTTTTTGGGTTTTAGGATATCTGAGTTTTTTAGGTTACTTAAGGTTTTTAGTGTTTTTAGAAATTTTATGGGTTTAAAGGGTTTTATTATATTTTTAGTGATTTTCAGGGTTTTTATGGGGTCTTCGGTTTATTACGGTTTTTGGTGGTTTTAGGGTTTTAGGGGTTTTGGGGTTTTAGGGTCTTTTAGTGTTTTTAACAATTTTTATGTTTTATGGGCATTAATGTTTTTTGGTATTTTATGATTTTTGAAAGGGTGTTCAGAGTTTTTTACACTTTTAATGATTTTTAGTACTTTTTTCTGAATTTTAGTGTTTTTGTTGTTTTTTTTGTGGTTTTAGTGTTTTTTGAGTTTTTTAGGGTTTCAATGGTTTTTAGAATTTATAATGTTTTATGGGTTTAATGCTTTTTAGATTATATATTTTTTATGGTTTCTATCAGTTTTTAGGGTTTTTATGGTATTTAGGGGTTTTAGGGGTTTATGGTCGTTTAGGGTTTTTAGCTTTTTTTATTTTTATAGGTTTTAATAGTTTTTATTTTTTTATGAATTTTTAGGTTTTTTTAGTATTTATGTCAATTTTTAGGCATTTTAGTTCATTTTTAGGATTTTCATGGTTTTTAGTGTTTTTAGGGGTTTTGAGGGGTTTTTATTAGTTTTAGCTTATTTTATGATTTTTATGATTTTTATGTTTTTTGAGGTGTTTAAGGTTTTCTTAGGCGTGTTCAATTTTTTTTTATGGGTTTTTACATTTTTGGGGATTTGTTGGGATTTTTTTATAATTTTTACAAATTTTTATGGTTTCTAGGGATTTTGAGGGTTTCAAAGATTTTTTAGGGTTTTAGGGTTTTTATAGTTTTTGGGTTTTTAGGGGTTTTTTGAGTTTTTTAGGGGTTTAAGGTTTTTTAGATTTCTTTAAAAATTTTGTTGGGTTTAAAGGGGTTTAAGAATTTTTAGTGGATTTTAGTGTTTTTATGGGTTTTAGGGGTTTTACATTTTTAGGGATTTTAGGGTTTTTATGGGTTTTTATGGGTTTTTATGGTATTTTAGAGTTTTTACTGTTTTTTATGTTTTTAGGGGTTTAAAGTGTTTTTAGTTTGTTATGGTTTTATTATTGATTTTCATGGTTTTCATGAGTTTTTATGTTTTTATTTATTTTTAGTGCTTTTTTAGGATTTTAATGGTTGTTAGGGTGTTTAGGAATATAGGGTTTTAAGGGTTTTGGGGTTTTTTAGCATTTTTATTATTTTGGGTTTCAACGGTTTTAAGGTTTTATTAGTGTTTTTTTGTGTTTCAAGGGTTTTTTTACGTTTAATGGATCTTTACATATTTTTTAGGATTTTATGATTTTTAGAAATTTTAGGGATTTTGAGGATTTTTATGGTTTATGGTATTTTTGTTTTTTTGGGTTTTTGGGGATTTCTTAAGTTTTTAAGGGTTTTAATGATTTTTATAGTTTTCAAAATTATTGGGAATTAAAGGGTTTATATAGATTTTTGGGGGTTTTAGGGTCTTTAGGGTATTTAGGCCTTTTATAGATTTTTTCGATTTCTAGTGATTTTGAGGGGTTTTAGGTATATTTTGGGGTATTAGGTATTTTTTAAAAAAACATTTAGGGGTTTTAAGTGTTTTTATATTATTAGGGTTTTCTTAGGATTTTCATCGAGGTTTTATGGTTTTTTAATTTTTTAGGGATTTTTAGCACTATTTTCGGGTTTTTATGGTTTAATTGTTTTTTTGGGTTTTTAATGTTTTCAGGGTTTTCAGCATTTTTGTTTGGGTTTTTAGATTTTTTATGTTTTTTTTATGGATTTCTTAGTGGGTTTTAGAGTTTCTAAAGTTTTTTTAATTTTATTGATTTTTATGGTTATTTATTATTTTATGTTTTTGTGGGTTTTGGGATTTTAAAGGTTTTTGGGTTTTTAAGGGTTTTATGGTTGGTGGGGGGATTAGGGTTTTTGTTTAGATTTTTCAGGATTTGAGGTATTTTTATATTTTTTTAATGTTTTAGGGGTTTAAACGATTTTTAGATTTCTTAGTGGTTTTTTAAGGTTTTATGGTTTTTTTGGGATTTTATGATTTTTAGGGTTTATTCTTCTCTGAGGGGTTATGATATTTAGGGTTTTTATGATTTTTTAGGTTTTTTGGGTGTTAAGTGTATTTAGGTTTTTACAGGTTTCTTAGGATATTTTCATGGTTTTGGGGGGTTTTAAGTCTTTAGGTGTTCTTAGGGTTTTTTTGGTTTTTTTGGTTTTTAGGGTTTTTTGAAATTTTGAGGGGTTTTAAGGTTTTTTTGGTTTTTTATGATTTTTTTGAGTTTCTATGTGATTGAGGGTTTTTAAGTGTATATAAAATTTTTAAGTGATTAAAGAGTATTTATAGTTTGTTGTGGCATTTTAGGTGTTTTATGGGTTTTTATGGTTTTATAATTTTTAAGGTTATTATGGTTTTAGGGGATTTTATTGGTGTTATGGTATTTTAGGGTTTTATGATTTTTTAGGTTTTTTATAGGTTTTAAGTGTTTTTAATAATTTTAAGGTTTTTTTAGGGTTCTTAGATTTTATAGGTTTTTTTACATTTTAGATATTTTTACAACTTTTTTGAATTTTATGGTTTAGGTATTCTTTGAGGGTTTTTAGGGTTTTATAGGGTTTTAAGTGTTTTTAGATTTTTAATGTTTTATTTGGTGTTTTTTGGTTGTTAGGAGTTTTTTACATTTTTTAAAAATTTTACGGATTTTTTTTTGATTTTTTGGGGTTTTTATATTTTTAGGTAGTTTGAGGGATTTTAGTGATTTTTTGGATTTTTGGGGTATGAGTATTTTTTGAGTTTTTAGGGTTTTTTATATTTTTATATTCTTTTTACATTTTTTGAAGTTTAATGGATTTTAGAGTTTTTAGTGGTACTTAGGTTTTTTATAGTTGTTAGGCTTTTTTAGGGTTTTTAGGGGTTTTAATGTTTTTAGGGTCATTTAGGGTTTTTAATGATTGTTTTTTTTATTTTTTGGGGGTTTTATTGCTTTTTAGGTTTTTAGGGGTTTTATGTGTTTTTAGGTTCATAATGTTTTCTTAGGTTTTTATGGTGTTTATGGTTTTCTATGTTTTTAGGGATTTTTTTTGGGGTTTTAGGGTTTTTATGGTTTTTGGGGGGATTTTGAGTTTTTTTAGTTTCTAGGGGAGTTAAATTTTTTTATATTTTTTCACATTTTTAGTGTTTTAGATTGTATTTATGGCTTTTAGTGGGGTTTTATTGTTTTTGTGGTTGTTTTTTATTTTACGAGGATAGTATAATTTTTAGGGGTTATTGGGTTTTAAGGGCCTTTTAGGGTTTTTAGTATTCTTTAGGTTTTTTTGTATTATTAATTGTTTTTAGGTTTGTATGTTTTTCTTTCAGGTTTTCACGGTTTTAGAGTTTTTTATGTTATTATGGTTTTAGGGTTTTTTATAATTTTTATTGTTTTTAGGATTTTTAGGGATTTTGAGGTTTTTTCACATTTTTAAGGGTTTTTAGGGATTTTAGGGTTATTATCTTGTTTTATTTTTTTTAGGGTTTTAAGTGTTTTTTTCTTTTAATTGGTTTTGTTAAGTATTTTTAAGGTATTTAGGGGGTTTTACATTTTTTATATATTTGTAGGGATTTTGATAATTTTTATGGTTATTAGGGATTTTAGGGATTTTTAGGTGTTTTAGGTTTTTTATTTTTTTTTTGGTTTTTAGGATTATTTTGAGTTTTTTTGTTTTTATGGTTTTTTGGAGTTTTTTAACGTTTTAGGAGTTTAAATGGGTTTTAGAGTCTTAGTGGTTTTTAGGGATTTTCTGAAGTTTTGGGTATTTTTAATTTTTTCAGGGGTTTATGGTTTTTATTATTTTTTAGGTATTTATGGGTTTTAGCTTCTTTTATAATTTTAAGCATTTCGTCGATGTTTTGAGGGTTGTTTGTATTTTTATAGATTTTTTTTGATTTTTAGGGTTTTTAGGGTTTTTATTTATTTTTATGGTTTTTAGGGTTTTACGATTAAATTGTTTTTATGGGTTTTTGGGTTTCAAGGGTTTTTTTAGTTTTTTAGTTTTTTAAGGTTTTCTAGATTTTTTTAACATTTTAAGGGTATAAACAGTTTCTATAGATTTTAGTGTTTTATGGATTTTATATGTTTTTACTTTTTAAAGGACTTTAGGTGTTTTTAAGGTCTTTATGGGTTTTTATAGCATTCAAGATCTTTTAGGGGTTTTTATTCCTTTTTAGGTTTTTAGGCATTTTAACTAATTTTAGGTTTTCAGGTTTTCATAAGGGTTTTCAATTTTTTTAATTCTTTTAAATTTTTTAAAAAAAATATGTATTTTTAAGGAATTTTATGGTTTAATATATTTTGATGTTTTTATGGGTTTTTAGGGTTTTGGGGGGTTTTAGTGTTTTTAGCATTTTAGGTGTTTCAGGGGTTTTATGTTTTTCCAAGGGTTTTTGTGTGCTTAAAATTTTTGAGGATTTGAAGGGGTTTTTTAGCATTTTAACAGGGTTTTATTTTTTCTAGTATTTTTAGGGGATTTAGGGTTTTTATGATTTTTAGTGTGTTTTAGGGGTTTTTTGAGTTTTAACATTTTTTTAGTTTTAAAAGAAATTAGGGTTAAAAGGGTTTTAGAGATTTTATTTGTTTTATGGGTTTTTTGAAATTTTAAGGTTTTTATGGTATTTAAGGGTTTTAGGGTTTTTAGGTCTTTTATGGTTTTTTTGCCTTTTCTAGTTTATTTAGGTCTTTAAAGTTTTTTAGGGTTTTATTGTTTTTTAGGGGTCTTCAAGGATTTTAGGGTTTTTACTCTTTTATGGATTTTATTATTTTTTTGGATTTTTTTGTTTTTAGGGTTTATAGGGATTTTGAGGGTTATTTGGATTTTTTGAGGTTTTATGGTTTTTAGGATTTTTTGTGTTTTTTATTTGGGGGGGAGAGGGTTTAAGAGTTTTTAGGTTTTTAAGGATTTATTATGTTTTTTATGGTTTTTTAGTTTTTTAGGATTGTTTAAGTCATTATTATGATTTTTATAGTCTATTATGTTTTTTCTGATTTTGAGGGTTTTTATGTTTTTATTATTTTTAGGGGTTTTATTGTTTTTTAGGTTTTTTGGGGTGGAATGTGTTTTTAGTTTTTTAAGGCTTTCTTATGGTTTTTAGGGTTTAATTTTTTTAAAACATTTTAATGCATTTTTATGGAATTTTTTAGATTTTATGGGATTTTTAGTTATTTATGGATTTTTAGGTTTTTTGTTTTTTTTGGGATTTTAGGGTTTTTTGGATTCTTGGGTTTTTATGTTTATTTTTGGTTTTTAAGGTTTTTTGAGTTTATTAGTGTATTCATTGTTTTTTAATGTTTTTTAAAATTTATAGGGTTTCAAAGGGTGTTTAGAGTTTTTAGTGTTTCTTATGATTTTATGATTTTTTAGGGTATTTAAGTTTCATAATGGTTTTTAGGGTTTTTATAGGTTTTTAGGATTTTTAAGGACATTTAAATTTTTTAGTGTTTTTTAGGTTTTTAGTGGATTTATGTGTGTTTATTTTGTTAAGGTTTTGTCATGGTTTTTCAGGGTTTTGAGGTTTTTTACGTTTTTAGGGATTTTTATGGATTTTTTTATTGTTATTAGGGTTTTAGGTATTTTGAGGTTTTTTGGCGTTTTAGGATTTTAGGGGTTTTTTCGATTTTTTTCATTTTTAGGTTTTTAGTGTTTTTATGTATTTTTAGGTTTTTAAGGGGTTTTAAGGGTTTTTATGGGTTTTCTGGGGTTTTATGTTTTCATAGCTATTTTAAGGGATTTTTTTAGATTTTTTTTGGTTTTTATCATTTTCTTGGGTTTATAGGGAATTTGAGTGGCTTTAGAGTTTTTAGGGGTTTTAGGGTTTTGTATTTTTTAAAGGTTTTTAGTGGTTTAAATGGGTTTTAGAGTTTTTAGTGGTTTTTATTGTTTTTATGGGGTTTTAAGTTTTTTTTTGTTTTTTGGGGTTTTATGTTTTTAGGGGGTTTGTGGTCTTTTATGTTTTTTTTCCATTTTTAGGTTTTTAGGAGTTTTATGTATTTTGAGGATTTTAAGATTTTCATAGGGGTTTTCAAAGTTTTCATTGTTTTTAATGTTTGTAGGGATTTCTAGCTATTTTTAGGATTGTTGTGATTTTTTATAATTTTTAGGGATTTTGAGGGTTTTTAGGGGTTTTAGGGTTTTATTGTCATTTGAGGTTTTACAGTTTTTAGGAGTTTTAATTTTTTTTTGGTTTTTATAGTTTTCTTAAGGGTTTTCAGGGATTTAGGGTCTTTTACATTTTCATATGGATCTTTTAGGATTTAATGGGTTTTAGGTTTTTAGGGATTTTTAAAAATTTTAGGGTTTTTTCATATTTTAGTTTTTAGGGGTTTTAAGTGTATTTTGGTTTTTATGGTTTTCTTAGGGGTTTAAAGTATTTTCATTATGGTTTTTAACATCCTTAGGGATATTGAGGGAATTTTTAGAATTTTTATGGATTTTAGTGTTTTAGGGATTTTGAAAGGTTTTAGGGGTATTAAGGTTACTAGGGGCTTTTTTGGGTTTTGTTGGGTTTTTAGGGTTTTTTATTTTTTTAGGATTTTAAGAATTTTTCATGTTTTTTAATGTTTTTATGGATTTGAATGATTTTTAGTGCTTCTACTTGGTTTTATTGTTTTTATGGGGTATTAGGGGTTTAATGGTTTTAGGGGTTTTAGGGGGTTTAGGGTTTTTTAGGATTTTAAATGTTTTAATTTTTTTAGTGGTTTATGTGCTTTTAGGTTTTTAAGGTTTTCTTAGCGGTTTTCAGGTTTTTTAGGCTATTTTAAATTTTCAAGTATTTTTTATGATTCTTTTGGTATAGTACTGCTTTTTTGTATTTTGAGAGGTTTTAGGGTGTTTAGGATTTTTAACATTTTTTAGGTTTTGGGGGGGATTTATATTTTCTTAGGTTTTTAATGTTTTCTCAGGGTTCTTCAAGGTTTTTAGGGTTTTTAATTTTTTATTGATATTTTGGGATTTTTTTGGGTTTTATGGGTTTTTAAGTAATTTATAGATTTTAAGGGTTTTAGGGTTTTCTAAGGTGCTTATTTTTGGTTATTTTTAGGGTTTTTCTAGTTTTATAAGTCTTAAAGGTTTTTTAGAGTTTTTAATGTTTTTGGGGCTTATAGGGATTTTTATATTTTTTTTGTGAATTTTATGGTTTTTATGCGGTTTTTGCGTTTTTATGGGTTTTAGGGGTTGTTTTGGTTTTTATGGTTTTCGTTTCTCTTAGGATTTTTATAAATTTTTAGGTTTTTATGGGTTTTAAGTGTTTTTGTATTTTTTTGGTTTTTAGGGGTGTTTAGGGTGTTTAGGTTTATTTTATGTTTTCGATGTTTTTTATGTTTTTTTTATGATTTTTAGTATTTTTATATATTTTGATGGTTTTTAATGTTTTTGGTGTTTTGGGGTTTTTTACATTTTTAGGGTTTTTGGTGTTTTCAGTGTTTTAGGTTTTTAAGGTTTTCTTATATTTTTAAGGGATTTAGGTTTTTTTATGTCTTAGGGATATTTTGGATTTTTATGGGGTTTTAGGGTTTTTTAGGGTTTTTATCTTTTTTATGTTTTTTGGGGTTTGGGGGGTTTGTTTATTTTTTTGGAGGTTTTAAAGTTTTCTGTTTATGTTTCTAAACATTTTTAAGGGCTTTAAAGGCATTTTAGATTTTTTAGTTTTTTATGTTCTTTTTTGGGTTTTGTGGGATTTTAAGGGTTTTTGTGGTTTTTATGGTTTTATGAGTTTTTATGAGTTTTAGGGACTTTTAGGGATTTTTTTGTTTTTTAATGTTTTTTAAGTCCTTCAGGTTTTCTTAGGGATTTTCATGGTTTATATGGTCTTTTAAAATTATAAGGATGTTTACGGTTTTTTAGGATTTGTATATATTTTTATGGTTTTTAGGGATTTTGATTGGTTTTTATGGTTTTAAGTGTTTTTTTGGGTTTTTAGTGTTTTTGGCATTTTTTTTATGTTTTTTAGGAGTTTTAATTTTTTTTATATTTTTATGTTTTTCTTAGTGGTTTTCATGGTTTCTAAAGTTTTTTAAGTTTTTATGGGTTTTTAGGGATTTTTGAGGATTTTATGGGGTTTTAAAGGATTTAGGGATTTTGAGGGTTTTTGGTGTTTGGGGGTTTTTAATTTTTTTGGGGTTTGAATGTCGTTTTTAATTTTTAGGGGGTTTAACGGTTTTTATATTTTTTAATATTTTTATAGTTTTAAATGATCTTTAGATTTTTTTAGTGTTTTTTAGGGTTTTTTTGACTTTGTATGGTTTTTAGGGGTTTTTTATTTTCAGGGTTTTTAGGGTTTTTTGAGTATTTTATACTTTTATGAGATTTATTTTATTTTTGGATTTTAAGGTTTTCTTAGGATTTTTTAGGATTTTAGGGATTCTTATGTTTTATGGATTTTAGGAATTTTTAAGGATTTTTTGGTTACTATGATTTTTGAGATTTTAAGGGTTTTTTGGTGTTTAGGGTTTTTATATTTTTTATGGTCATTTGCATTTTAAGTAATTTTAAGGGTTTTATGTTTTTTAAGTATTTATTAGGGTCTCTCAAGGTCTTTAGTGTTTTTATAGGTTTTATGTTTTTATGGATTTTTAAGTACTTTTTAATATTTTCATGTTTTTACGGGTTTTATGGATATTAAGGGATTTATGGTTTTTTGGGTTTTTTGGGTTTTTTGGGTTTTTATGGGTTTTTTGGGTTTTTTGAGGTTTTAGGGTATTTTTATGAGTTTTTTAGGGTTATTTTGGTTTTTAGTTTTTTTAATGTTTTTAAAGGATTAAAGGGTTTTTAGAGTTTTTAGTGGTGTTTTAGGATTTTTATGGTATTTGGTGGGTTTTATGGTTTCTAGTGGTTTTTATGATTCCTAGGGGTTTTTTTGTTTCCAGGGTCTTCTAGGGTTTTTATAATTTTTCAATTTTTAGTTGTTTATATTGTTTTTATTTTTTACGTTTTTCTTAGGGGTTTTTAAGGGTTTTTACGATTTTTATTTTTCTTTTGGAATTTTTTGGTATTTTTACTTGATTTTAATAGTTTTTAGGGTCTTTAGGGATTATGAGTGGTTTTTAGGGGTTTTAGTGTTTTTAGAATTTTTTTAGGTTTTTAAGGTTTTCATAGGGGTTTTCAGGGTTTTTATTGATTTTTAGATTTTTAGGAATTTTTTAGGAATTTTATTGTTTTAAGGGATCTTGGGGGTTTTATGGTTTTTAGGGTTTTTTAGATTTTTATGGTTTTGTTGAGTTTTTTGGGGTTTTAATGTTTTTAGATTTTTTTTAATGATTTAAGAGTTTAAAGGGTTTCTATTTTTTTAGTATTTTTATGGGGTTTTAGTGGTTTTTAAGGGATTTAGGGGTTTATAATGTTTTTTTGGGGTTTTAGGGTTTTTAGGTTTTTTTAGTTTTTTTGCATATTTTTGGGTTTTAGGAATTTTAAGTGTTTTTATGTTTTTCTTAGGGAAAATAAGGCTTGATATCGCGTGTGCCCAGTCCCCCAAAATTTATAAGAAAATAATATAAGAGTGTTTCAAGTAGGTTTTACAAACACAAGTGTGTAAATCAACCTTCAAATCAAACTCCACAAGCGATTAGCAGAAGGATGAGGCGACAAAGAACCACATCAAGAACCTCTCTATACACTACTAGAAACTGTGTTTTTTCAACGGTTTTATACCAACAGTTTGAAGAAACCATTGGTATACTGTGAAAAAAGGTTGTATTTCCCAACGGTTTGTTCAAACCATTGGCAATGTGTAATAATAATTATGATTTCCCAACGGTTTGAGTAAAACATTGGGAAATCTATAATTTTTCTAATATATACCAACGGTTTTAATAAACCATTGGTAAATAGAAGCTTTCCCAATGGTTTTTAAAAACCATTGGTAATGTTTTCCCCCAAATACACACCAGCCCAACTCCCACTCGGCCCGATTTTAGACCTTAATCTTATGCTCCTCCAGACGGCCACTCTTTACCCTAGGCTGCAAAACACCTTTCACCCATAGATCCATCTTCAATCAAGCAATTGTTTTTTGTTTCTACACATCAAATTAGTAAGTGTTTCCAATGTTTTAATATTCTACATCTATTTTTTCTATTTTCTATTTTGATTTGGGCTAAATCAGAGTTCTTGCAGTCTGTGGCATACCGATCACTTTGATATATTTTTTGTTTTTTTGTTCTATACTTCAAATATGGTAAAGGGTTTGTTTTTTCATATGTTCTCAAGGTGGGTAATGGATATAAAGATGGTCTATGTGAAGGTATTGGGAAAGTTTGGGGTAGTGGTGTTGGTGGTTTTCCATTTTCTTAGTGGGGTGATATGGTAGTTTCTATGGTCTTTAGTTAAGTTGAAAATTGGATTTGGATTTTGTGTTTACAGTTTTTGTTTGAGGAATACTGGGAAGGGTATTGAAATTGAGGATGAATTTACTATTGGTTGGGTGATGGATTGGAATTGTGATGTTGGTTGGATTGGGTGTAGGTAATTTTTAAGGTATTATATGGGTATTTCCACCCCTGAACACCCCCACCCCCTGGACACCCCCACCCTAAAGACACCCCCTGGACACCTCACCCCCTAGAACCCCCCTGGACACCCCCCATTGGACAACCACCACCCCCTGAACCCCCACCCCATGGACACCCCCACCCCCTTTGTCACGACCCGACCCTACCCGGGCTCGAGCCGAAAATACCCCAAGCCTGTCTCCATAGGCTAGGGGTTGGCGACAAGCACCGAAGGCTAAATAACTCGGGGAGGAATTTTCCTGGGTACCTGTACACACACGCACGCAACACACTCAATGAAAAATTGCATAGTAAAAAAGAAAATAAAAGGGAAACTGCTATAAATAAACCACGATGTGCATCGACCTCTAAAAGTACAAAGTAAGTACTGAAAGTAAACTAAAAAGAAAATGGGGCAAACACGCGCCCAACTAGAAAAGTGCCACAACCCGGAAACAAGTGAACAAAAAGAAAAACAGCTGGAAGGGTCCCCCACCTTGAACCCGAATACGACCACCGCACGCGGTCCAAGCTCTTGCACTCCTAAGCTCCACTGAAGTCACGACCAACTTGTCTGTCATCTGAAAGGTCACACCATGTGTGGGAAAATCCCAAGTAGGGGTGAGTATAAAAATACTCAGTAGGATACCCCGAAGGCTTGAGGGATCAACAAGGGAGGTACCGAAGGTTGAGCAGTAGATCGAACAGGGGAAAGTAAAGGAGTACAACCAAATGTGCAGTAAAGAGTAACAGTAAAGAGTCCAGATCAACCCAACAAGAGGAAAGAAGGTAGACTCGTCCGAACACAAGGAGATGGAAATGGTGAGAAGATGAACTTCTCATTGAGTCTTCACTACCTATAGCATGAGAGTAGACTCATCCAACCACGAGAAGCTAGACACGGAAAGCACGTGGCATACCCTGTGCATCTTTGCCTCTCCTGGAAGGAGAGTAACCAACCCCAAGAAGTGGGTACTAGAACAAGGTATATACAAGTCCATATGCTCAATAAAGATGCCTAAACAAGATCGTAAGGGGATCTCCATCCCGTAACTCAGCCCAAGAAAAGTGAGTCACCAACAGTCCCAGAAGAAAACACCATCGATGCCCAGCATCCCGCACGTCTTCCCCAAACTACAAGTCAAGAGCTCAATCACCGCACCTTGACACTATCCTCTTTGGGCTGCACTGACTTGCCTGCACGGTTTTAGGTCGCGTCACAAGGACGCGTCTTGGTGGGGAAAGCACTCCTCGTACTTGAGAGTTATGGGGGAACGTCAAACCACAACTTTTCACTGCATCGCAATCGAGAGGTTTCCTCATAGTCGACAAGCGACCCCCTGCCCTGCCCTGCTGGAGGGCCTTTGAAAGTCAACGGGTTCCCACTATAGGAAGACCCAACAAGAGTCGACAGGTTCCACACTGCCCAGTCCCATAATAGGGTAATCCATAGGAGGGTGACCCGGCTAAATTCGGCAATGGGACCACTGCCCAGCCCACCTGGAGGTAACCCGGCATCAGGGACCACTGCCCAGCCCAGCTGGAGGTATGCCCGGCATCGGGGACCACTGCCCAGCCCCGCTGGAGGTAAGACCAGCATCGGGGACCACTTCCCAGCCCAGCTGGAGGTAAAAACGGAACTGCTCTGTCCATCCCTATTGGATGGTACTGCTCGGTGAACACCGTTGTACTGGCCATCCCTGCTGGATGGTATCCCACTGGAGAGCCCTTCTCGAAACAACCTCAGCCCTACTGTAAACAACCTCAGCCCTGCTGGAAACAACCTCCGGGGTAGAGGATCGGTTCCCGCGTAAATTTTTGGTCACACCAAATCCACAATAACTCTACCAGGGAACACGGTGAAATGGGAGAAACTCCCCATGCCTCTCAAGGCGATCACGCTCCAATCCACTAAGTCACTGTCGAAGCGGACTGAGACAACTCATCCCAGAAAGTGGGGAAAACACCCACACTGTACGAACACCCATAGTCGCAAATGGTGGCACAGTCCAGTGGAAGGGGCACGGTACTGAAACCCCTCATAGCTGAAGAAACAGAGAAAAAAGCCATCTCTGTCGGCCAAACTAGAACAGGACCAGGGGAAAACTCAACCTTGCTGGCCAAACAAACGAGCACCAAGCTAGGGGAAGACTCAACCCTTCTAGTAAACAAAAAAGAATAGAGTAACCCTCTACGTCACGAGAGGTCAAAAGTACGTAAATCATGACACGACACGCACATGGGGCCCACACGACATGTGGCCCCAAGACAACCCCAACTGAGTGCACAAACCTCCTCAGGTACAAACAACCACATGTACCTCCAAGCATTCTCTTATACTCCCAGAGCATAACATGTTCCAGCCCAAAGGCTATCGTGCACACGACACCCAATGTCAACGCGAAGGCTTTACGTAACAACTCCAACCTGCCACCTCAACAGTTGAGGCACAGCCAACCACATCTCTTCACACACATGGGAGTGTACGTGATCACACGCCAAGGGTTCTCTGCAAACATAGCGAGAAGAACCGCCATCAGAGCACCTTTCAAATTTCCACATTTAATAAGATCACGCAAGAGGCTCCGCACAACCAAACGGATTGCACCGTTGTAATCATCGCGGAAAAACACGCGAGATATACTACTTACTCATCTCCAACGGATATCCGACGGAAAAGTCCCCAACACCGCCTCACACTCGAACGACGTCCCGTGATCTCGAGTCTCGGCCCCAAAAACAGTTGGGTGCATCGCACCATTGCGATCCCCTCTGGAAAACACATCAAAAAGACTGCTCACTTGAGTGAAACAGATATCTGGAGAAAAAGATGCATTCCGGCACACCGCACACGGGCGGTGCTACGTGGGACCCACATCCTGGTCCTGAAACTCAATGGACGGATCACACCATTGCGATCCTCATGAAAAAGTACACAAGTTCGACTAATAATTTGTCCAAAACGGACACCCGGTGATAATGCTGGAAATCTCCGTCAACTCCTGAAATGGCCCTTACGGGGCCCGCACTAGCATGCGGAATTAGAGAGGGAAGATTGCACCATTACAATCCCCTCAGAAAACCATCCAGAATCGACTGCTCGCACTCCCAGAACGGACGTCCGGTGAAAAAGTCGTGAAACGCTGCACACAGCTCAAAAGACGGGTTGTGGGGCCTATGCCTCAACTTTGTCCTCAACGCCTGAAACCACCCTGGAAAGCTCTGCCTCGGTGCCAGGGGCCCAACGCCACTGACGACGCTTAAATCGGACGTCGGACATGTTTGCGCCATCCAAAAAAAGTTCCCCCTGGAAAAACGACAATTCACATCAAGACGCGTCGCGCCTCCGAGGCCCCTCGTTTCGGGAATTAAAAATTCCCGAAACCATCTCAAAAATTTCATCTTGACACGAGCTCTGTGCTTCCATAGACGGCGCTCAAAACGGACACCCGTAGCCCAAAATACGGTCATCCAAATATTTTAAAGGTGGGGGGGGGAACCCCTTGGGCCGGACCAGCCCGGTCCGGCCGGTCCGCCCCGCTCGGGCCGCCCGCTGGGACAACGGCCCAGCCACCTCCCGCGAGACCCGCGCTGCACGCGGGTCGCTCCACCGACCGGATAGCTGGCCGGTGGCGTCCACGTGGAGACCCGCCATCGGCGGGTCCCAGTCTCCCCGTGGGGTCGCAGCGCGACCCCAGTCGTCCCTCACCGGCACTCTCGGCCAGCGCCCTCGGCCAATGCTCAACCTCCGCCCGTCTGTCGCGGCCGCCTGCGCCGCACGCCCTCAGAAGCTCGCGGACGCCCCCCTACTGCCTTCGTGAGCCCCCGTACACCTGATGCTCGGCCGAACCACCGTGCCACCCTGCTGATCCTCTGGACCGCCACGCTACCTCGCCGGAACGCCCCAAAACCACCGGAAAAACATCAAACGACCCCCAATTCCCGCAAACTTCAGCGAACATCTACGAGCAGCTCGAGACTCAGAATTGAAATCCAAAAGATGTGTCGGAAAGAGCATAAAATCTAATACAAGATTATGGTCTTTGATCGAGGATCAAATAACAAATTGATTCATAGAACCGAACTCAAAGTAGGTGCGGGAATAAAATTAAAACTGCAACAAATCCTACCTCGAGGGCGTTGCCCGACGCTTCACGGAGGATCCACCGCCACGTCGCCGCCTTGCCGGAGCTACCTCGTTGGAGTGGAGGAGAAGAGGGAGGGGGCTGCCTATGTCTAGGTGAAGAAGAAGAAGAAGCAGAGGGAGGGGTGGGTTAAGTGTTTAAATATAAACACTTAACCACCCGCACGCCAGCCCGAACCCGAACTCCCGATGGGGTCGGGATTAAGCCTCCCCTAGGCTAAAAACCACACTTTGAACGCAACGGCGGTCTCATAATTTTAATCTGAATCCCCATTCCAAATTTATTAAACTTAGTGCCTGAGGCCGCCAAATTATGAAAACGCCCCTGGGGCCATTCTTCACAGACGGCCCGTGCCTGCAAAACTTCCACCCCTCCTAGGGTAAACGGCACGTTCTGAACTCAACGGTGCCCTTAGTTTACCAATCCAGGCCACCATTTAGGAGATACTGAGATAAGTCCTTAAACGAATAAATTAATTATTTAATTTATCTGTTTCACATTCCAAAAGCGAGCGAGGGGTCCAAACGTCCTGCGCCGACAAGTTTTATGTCATTCCTAGGTTAAACACCCCATTCAGGACCCATCCATACACTTGGATCTCTGATCCGGATCACCATTTAAGAGTTATCCCATTCATTTGTCCTTTCCTGTGTGAACGCACTGAAAATTTAATTCTGGCCACTCCGGGGCTCGGAATCACACGCCATCTGAAGGCGCTACTCTGGAATAACATCAAGAATATTCTAAAGTCTTTCGCAGCAAAAAATCGGTTCTTACATCATTCCCTCCTTCATGATTTTCGTCCTCAAAAATCAAAACCAGGGAACAAATCAGGGTACTAATCCCACACCTGGATCTCTCGTACATAGAAGTACTCTCGCACAGCTCTACGCCCCCCCACACAGACCAAAAGGATTTGATCTATTCACGCGAGTTCTTCCCTCGCCGATGATGTGCATGGGAGCACGCACACATCTCCCTAGGTGAGTCATACGGGAGACGCTATGCACCCAAACTAGCTTTTGGGGTTAGGGAAAGGCGGTAGGGAACCTCACCATCCCTTCACACGGTCTGAAATGGCTTGAAGGACCTTGAGGGTAACTCACGTCCCCAACCGAACCCCTACGTCGCACGCCACGACTGGAATCACCGCCCACACCTCGAACAAGGCCCGGTGATTCCCTCCTTCAGAATATCCATATGGTGAAACACCCAAGGATATCTGGTCACGCAAGATTTCACAGTCGATGTCTCACAACCAAGAATCTCTTACACGCTCGGAAAGCGATGGAGTTGACACCATCGACTAAAGGAAAAGGTTCCAATGCCTTATACCTTACCAACACAGGGTTACACCCGACGCCCTACGTCACCCTGGTAACACCTCAAACAAGGAGAAGGGAGAAAATCATTTCACACCCAACGTCTAAATATTCTACTGAAAAAAGTAGAAGAGCTATAGAGCATACCTCTTTCCACCTCATGCTCTGTAGGGTCGTAGACATCCAAAGCTCGCGGCTGTCCGCGGTCCCAACTTTCAGTTCCCGGAGCCTGACGTGGACCGCCTAGTGGAGATGAGAATACCTCATAAAGTCATCCCCCACTACCAGCTCCTCCCACTTCTTTGCTAGTACCACCTCTCTGGGTACTACTGTGATCACGACGCTGCCTCGGTCGTGGTGGCGCACCTGCTGCATTCCTGAAGCTCTCCACACGCCTAGTCAGGTAGTCTCGTGTTAGGTGACCTCGCCCGTCGCAAGCATAGCACCGAATATCTCTGGGCTGCACTGGTGCCCTCCAGCGCCACTGTGGTGTACGACAATGCCCCTGAGTCTGGTTTTCATAAATCCACCTGCGTCGAGGTCATTCATGTCGACGCCCACTTGCTGTGGTAGATGTCTCGGCTCCAACGTGCCTCCTGCCACCACCAACTCTAGACATGATAGGGAGCTCTCTGTCACCAGCACCAGCTCTAGCACCCCGACATATGTGGAAATTCCCAAGGGTACTATGAGAACATGAATATCTTGGCGGAGACCCTTATCAAACTTCCGCGCTCAAATGTTGTCGTCATGGACCAAGTCAGGGAAAAAGCATGCACGGTCTGCGAAAGTAGCCGTGTACTCGGCCACCGTCATCCCTCACTGCTGAAACTGCAGGAGCTCCTGAATATGAACGGAGCGCAAGTAGGAGGGGAAAAACTCCTCACGGAACAAAAACTGAAAGTATCCCCATGAAAGTGACGAATCGTCAAGAAGATGAGTCACCAGACTCCACCAACGCCAAGCTGCTCCACGAAAAAGGGTGGCTACCAAAGACATTCTCTGATCTGTCAGCATCTGCACAAGCCTGAAAAAGAGAACCACTAACTCTAGCCAAACCTCTGCTGCCTGAGGGTCTGGCTCACCACTAAACCTCAGCGGTCTCTACCGCTGGAACTCAGGGAGCGCACTCAACCTGCGCTCAAGCCCCGTCTTCTCTGCTGAAGCTTTCTGCTGCTCAACAGGTGGGGGTACTGCTACCGGCCCACCCGGAGAGAAAGGGGCTCGCATAATGGGTACTGGATTATGGCCTCATAGCTTACAGGGTCGTCGTCACGAACCAAAGCTGGTATCCTGGCTGGCTGTCTTCTCGGAGACATCCTGAAAATTATCAAGGAGTGTCGCGGTCAGCTGAGCATATAGGTATATACCAATAACAACAACAATGGGGAGCTGACTCAAGAAGGACAGTCAAAAACTCAATCCTATGTGATGCACAAACAAATTTTACCTGCAACAAGTGTCTCAACATTCCGAGTCAAAAAGCGGGTTATCAAGGTCCTGTTGAATGGATACGTCGGCCATCGCACCATCACTTGACTCCCTGGCCTGAGAGCCGCTCTCGAGACACATTAACACTATCTCCCTATATCCCAACCTTTTCCTTTTATTTTATGGACGTAGGAACAGTGTTCCAAGGAACGAACCACCTCTGATTCCACTTTGTCACGACCCGACCCTACCCAGGCTCGATCCAGAACTACCCCAAGCCCGCCTCCATAGGCCAGGGGTTGGAGACAAGTGCCGAAGGCTAAACAACTCGGGGAGGCCTTTTCCTGGGTACCTGCACACACACACAGCACACTCAATGAAAATGTGCAGAGTAAAAAAGAAAATCAAAGGGAAAATTCTATAAATAAACCATAATGTGCATCGACCTCTAAAATTAAAAAGAAAGTACTGAAAGTGAACTGAAAAGAAAATGGGGCAAACACGCGCCCAACAAGAAAAGTTCCACAACCCGGAAATATGTGAACAAAAAGAAAAACAACTGGAAGGGTCCCCCACCTGGAACCCCACTATGACCACCGAACACGGTCCAAGCTCATGCACTCCTATGCTTCAATGAAGTCATGTCCAACCTGTCTGTCATCAGCAAGGGCACACCGAGTGCGGGAAAATCCCAAGAAGGGGTGAGTATAAAAATACTCAGTAGGATACCCCAAAGGCTCGAGGGAGCAAAAAAGGAGGTACCAAAGGGTGAGCAGTAGATCGAATAGGGGAAAGTAAAGGAGTACAACTGAAAGTACAGTAAAGAGTAACAGTAAATAGTCCAGCTCAACCCAACAAGAGGAAAGAAGGTAGACTCATCCAGACACACGGAGCTGGAAATGGTGAGAAGATGAACTTCCCATTGAGTCTTCACTACCTATAGCATGATAGTAGACTTGTCCAACCACGAGAAGCTAGACACGGAAAGCACGTGGCATTCCCCACACATCTTCGCCTCTCCTGAAAGAAGAGTAACCAAACCTAATAAGTGGGTACTAGATCAAGGTATATACAAGTCCATATGCCCAATCAATAAGCCCAAATAAGATTGTAAGGGGATCTTCATCCCATAGCTCAGCCCAAGAAAAGTGAGTCGCCAACAGTCCCAGAAGAAAACACCATCGATGTCCAGCATCCCGCACATGTACCCCGAACTACAAGTCAAGGGCTCAATCACCTCACCTTGACACTATCCGCTTTGGGCGGCACTGACTTGACCACACGGTTTTAGGTCGCTTCACAAGGACGCGTCTCGGTGGGTAAAGCACTCCTCCTACTTGGGAGTTCTGGGGGAAGGTCAAACCACAACTCGTCACTACAAAGCAGTCAAGAGGTCTCCTCAAAGTCGACAAGAGACCCCCTGCCCAGCCCTGGTGGAGGGCCTTTGGAAGTCAACAGGTTCCCATAATAGGAAGACCCGACAAGAGTCGACGGGTGCCACACTGCCCAGTCCCGTAAGAGGGTAATCCACTAGAGGGAGACCCGGCTAAAGTCGGCGACAGGACCACTGCCCAGCCTAGCTGGAGGTAACCCAACATCAGGGACCACGGCCCATCCCAGCTGGAGGTAAGCCTGACATCGAGGACCACTTCCCAGCCTAGCTAGCGGTAAACCCGGAACTGCTCTGGCCATCCCTACTGGATGGTACTGCTCGGTGAACACCGCTGTACTGGCCATCCCAGCTGGATGGTAACCCACTAGTGAGCCCTACTCGAAACAACCTCAGCCCTGCTGAAAACAACCTCAGCCTTGCTGGAAACAACCTCCTGGGTAGAGGATCAGTGCCCGCGTAAAGTGTTGGTCACTCCGAATCCACAAGAACTCTACCAGGGAACACAGAGCGACAGGAGAAACTCCCCAGGCCTCACAAGGCACTCACACTCCAATCCGCTGAGTCACTGTCGAAGCGGACTGAGACAACTCATCCCAGAAAGTGGGGATAACACCCACACTGTACGAACACCCATAGTCGCAAATGGTGTCGCAGTCCGGTGGAATGGGAACGGTACTAAAACCCCTCACAGCTGAAGAAGCAAAGGAACAAACCATCTCTGGCGGCCAAACCAGAACAGGACCCGGGGAAAACTCAACCCTGCTGGCCAAACAAACGAGCACCAAGCTAGGGTAAGACTCAAACCTTCTGGTCAACAAACAAGAACAGAGGAACCCTCTATGTCGCGAGAGTTCAAAAGTACTTAATGCAGGACAGGACATGCACATGGGGCCCACATGACGTGTAGCCCCAAGTCAACCCCAACTGAGCACACAAACATCCTCAGGTACAAACAACCAAATGTACCTCCAAGTGTTCATGTATACTCCCAAAGTATACCACGTTCGAGCCCAAAGGCTATCGTGAACACGACACCAAACGTCAGCACGAAGGCGTGACATAAAAACTCCAACCTTCCACCTCAATGGCCGAGGCACAGCCAACCACATCTCTTCACTCACACGGGAGTGCACGCGATAACACGCCAAGGGTTCTCTACAAACATGGCGAGAAGAATAGCCATCAGAGCACCTTTCACATTTCCAAATTTAATAAGATCGCGCAAGAGGCTCTGCACAACCAAACGGATCACATACTTGTAATCCTCGCTGAAAAAAACGCGAGATAGACTACATACTTGACTCAAACGGATATCCGAAGGAAAATTCACCAACACCGCCTCATGCCCGAACGACGTCCCGTGATCTTGAGCCTCGGCCTCGAAAACAGTCGGGTGCATCGCACCATTGAGATCCCCTCGGGAAAACACATCAAAAAGACTTCTCACTTGAGTGAAACAGATATCTGGAGAAAAAGATGCATTATGGCGCACCGCACACGAGCGGTGCTATGTAGGACCTGCATCCCGGTCTTGAAACTCAATGGGCTGATCGCACCATTGCGATCCTCTCGAAAAATTACACATGTTCGACGAATAACTTGTCCAAAACAGACACCCGGTGATAAAGCTGGAAATCTCCATAAACTCCCGAAACAGCCCTCGTGGGGCCTGCACTAGCGTGCGTAATTAGAGAATATGGATAGCACCATTGCAATCTACTTGGAAAAACATCCAGAATTGACTGCTCGCACGCCTCGAATGGACGTCCGATGAAAAAGTCGTGAAACGCTGCACATAGCTCAAAAGACGGGCCATGGGGCCCGTGCCTCAACTTCGGCATCAAAGCATGAAACCACACTGGAAAGCTTCGTCTCAGTGCCAGGGTCCCAACGCCACTGACGGTGCTTAAATCGGACATCAGATGCGTCCGTGCCATCCAAAACAAGTTCCCCCAGAAAAACGACAATTCACTTAAAGACGCGTCGCGCCTCCGAGGCCCCTTGTTTCAGGAATTAAAAATTCCCGAAACCATCTCAGAAACATTGTCTTGACACAAGCTCCGTGCTTCCATAGACGGCGCTCAAAACGGATTCTCGTAGCCTGAAATACGAGCGTCCAAATATTTTAAGGGGGGGGGGACCCCTTGGGCCGGACCGACCCGCTCCGGCCGGCCCGCTGGGACCGCGGCCTAGCCGCCTCTCGCGAGAACGGCGCTGCGCGCAGGTTGCTCCACCGGCCGGTCAGATGTCCGGTCGCATCCATGTGGATACCCTCCATCGGCGGGTCCCGGTGTCCTTACGTGGTCGCAGCGTGACCCCGGTTGTCCCTCAACGGCGCTCTCGGCCAGCGCCCTCGGCCAGCGCTCGACCTCCGCCCGGCTGCCGCGGCCGCTTGCACCGCACGCCCTCAGAAGCCCGCAGACGCCCCCCTGATGCCGATGTGAGCCCCCAGCCACCTGAAGCTCGGCTGAAACACCGCGCCACCCTGCTGATCCTCCAGACCGCCGCGCTACCTCGCCGGAACGCCCCAAAACCACCGGAAAAACATCAAACGACCCCCAATTCCCGCAAACTTCGGCGAACATCTACGAGTAGCTCGGTACATGGAATTGAAATTCGAAAGATGCGTCAAAAAGAGAATAAAATATACTACATTATTATGGGATTTTTTCGAGGATCAAACAACAAATTGATTCATATAACCAAACTTAAAGTAGGTGCGGGGATAAAATTGAAACCGCAACAAATCCTACCTCGAGGGTGTTGCCTGACGATTCACGGAGGATCCGCCGCCACGTCGCCACCTTGATAGAGTGGAGGAGAAGAGGGAGGGGTTTTCAGCTATCTAGGCGAAGAAGAAGAAGAAGCAGAGGGAGGGGTGGGTTAAGTGGTTAAATAGAAACACTTAATCACCCGCCCGCCGGCCCGAACCCAAATTCCCGATGGGGTCAGGATTAAGCCTCCCCTAGGCTAAAACCCACACTTTGAACGCAATTGTGGTCTTAGAATTTTAATCTGAGGCCCCGTTCAAAACTTATTAAACTTAGCGCCCGAGGCCGCCAAATTACTAAAACGCCCCTGGGGCCGTTTTTCACAGACGGCCCGCGCCTGCGAAACTTTCACCCCTCCTAGGGTAAACGACATGATCCAAACTCAACGGTGCCCTTAGTTTCCCAATCCTAGCCACCGTTTAGAATATACTGAGCAAAGTCATTAAATGAATAAATTAATTATTTAATTTATCCATTTCACGTTCCGAAAGCAAGCGAGGGGTCCAAACGTCCCGCCCCGACAAGTTTTATGTCGTTACTTGGATAAACATCCCATTCTGAACATATCCCTACACTCGGATCTCTGATCTGGATCACCATTTAGGAGTTATCCCATTCATTTTGCATTTCCAGTGTGAACGCACTGAAAATTTAATTTTGGCCACTCTGGGACTCGGAATCGCACGCCGTTTGAAGGCGCTGCTCTGGAATAACATCAAGAATATTCCAAAGTCCTTCGCAGAAAAAACTAGGTTCTTACACCCTTGGAAAACCACCTCCCCCACCCCCACTGGACACACCCAACCATCCCCTACAAACCTCTCACCCCCATGGACAGCCCCCCCAAGACACCCCACCCCCTAGACACCCCAAACCCCCTAGACACCCCAACCCCATGAACACCCTCCACCCCCTTGGACAGCCCCAACCCCCTTAGATATCCCCCCTTGACACCACTACACCTCCTGGACACCACCGCACCTCCTAAGTTCTTGGCCTAGTTTTTAAATTGGAATTAACAATGTAGGTGATTTCCCCTTTCCCCAATGACATTTCCTAAGTAACCCATAAATCCATATAAATTGAAATTTTCATGATTTGTTATATTGAACTTTTCATTGTTTTGATAAATTGAATTTGTCATGTTTTGATAAATTGAATGGGTTGTTTGGAATGAAATGGATAATTCTTGATGATTTACCTTTATTAATAAATAAAATGGATTTAAATAAAATTACCCTAATGGGGGTTGCAGGGGGTAGGGGCTGTCCAGGTGTGGGGGGTTGTCCAGGTGGGAGGGTGGGTTGTCCAGGGGGTAGGGGGATGCATGGGGGGTAGGGGGTCTATAGGGGTGTGGGGGAGGGGGTATGGGATGCCCAAGGAGGGGTTTGGGCTGTCCAGGGGGTTAGGTAAGGGTGTCCGGGTAGGGGATGGGGTGTGATCTGTCTTGGGGGGTGGGATGTCCAGGGGGTGGGGTGGGTTGTCCAGGTGGGGGAGGGGGTGTGGGTTGTCCAGGGGGTGCATTGTCCAGGGTGTGGGGATGGGCTGTCCAGGTGAGGAGGGGGTGTGGGTTGTCCGGGGGGTGGGATGTCCTAGTGGGGGTGGGGTGGGGGTGAGGCAGTCGAGGTGGGGGGGGGGGGGGGGGGCTATCCAGGTGGGGGTGAGGTGGGTGGGGGATGCTAAGTTGGGGTGGGGGAGATGTCCATGTGGGGGGGGGGTGTCCAGGTAGGGTGGTATCCAGGGGCTGTAGGGGGGGTAGGCTACTGTAGGGAAGGGGGTGTGGGCTGTCCATGGAGGGGGTGGGCTGTTCGGGGGGGGGGGGTATCCAGGGGATGTAGGGGGTAGGGGTACATGGGAGGGGTGTGTGGGCTGTACAGGGTGGGGGTGGGTTGTTCTGGGGGGGATATCCAGGTGGGGAGGGGGGTATGGGCTGTCTAAGGAGTGGGGGTGGGCTGTCGAGGTGGGGGTGTGGAGGGGTGTCCAGTTGGGGGTGGGGGGCTGTCTAGGTTGGGGATCTGTCCAGGGGGGTTGGGGCTTCATAGGAAGGGTTTGTGGGATATCCATGAAAGATGGTGGGCTATCTATTGGGGTGGTGAGTGGGAAATCCAGTTGGGGGAAGGGGGTGTGGGTTGTCATGGGGTGGGCGGTCTAATGGGGGTGGGGTGGGCTGTCCAGGTGGGGGAGGGGTGTAGGGTGTCTAGGGAGAAGGGGTGAGGGCAGTGAAAGTGGGGTGGGGGCTGTCTAGGTGGGGGATATTAAGGTGGGGGTTGCAGGGGTAAATGGTTGTAGTGGTGGGGGTGTGAGTTGTCTAGGGAGGGGGTGGGTTCTCCACTCTGATACTCTACAAAAAATATAAATCACATATAACCAATGTATAGATGCTTTCACACGTCAAGACTTTCCTTGAAGTTCTTTACAAACTATCACTCTTACCATTCAAAGAAGAAGTGATCTCTGCAATGAAATATCACATAGGTTCATATCCACTATCCATACTGATCTCATACTAATTTAACATTTGTATAACTCCATATCAACTAATTAAATAACAAGGATCATACCCCCATGTGTTAGGGCCAATAAGGGCCTATATACCCTGAGAGGGGGGGTGAATCAGGGTATGGATATTCTTTCGCAAAGTTCTTCCTTCCCCACTGGATCTTGACCTCTTTATTACAAGGGTCACTTTTTTTCACTCGTGGGATTATTATGACCACTTCTTTTCTTCTTTATCTGATGATGATACTTTGAATGTAATGCAAGGAAGCAAACAGGCAGACACAAAGATTTTTACTTGGTTCACTCTCACTGGGCTACGTCTAAGGAGCATACGTCGACAAGTTGTCGGTCATACCAAATTCCACTATTCTTCACTAGATGTGGATTACAATGTTCGGGCTAGATCACTTATATGCCCGGGATCATTGCCTTTATAATGTTTAGGGTCAGCTCACTGCTTCCCCAAGGGACACTCCCTATTTCTCTCTCTCTAGCTCACTACCGGTGGAGAGGATCACCTTCTTCCTCTTCCTTTGCTCACTACTCCGGAAAGGATCCACTCACAGTTTATAGACCTGTAGGTCTCTTCATTTGGATGAAGGAATGCATCTTCTTCTTTAAGTAGATGCTCTGTTGAAGCCCAATTTTCACCCGTAGATGAATCTCTCTTTGTACGGAAGGTATCGGGCAAACATCCAGCTTCCACGCAGCCTAAAAATCACTACTGGAAATAAACCTTACTTGGAGTGCAAGTCAACCTCAGCGCGCAAGTATCGGCGTGCAAGTCACAACGGGTGCACAAGTCCTCCTCTGACACTTGCGCGACTCAAGCTTCCTCAACTCCAAACCTGCGCGACTCACTTCCTTTTACACCCAATCCAATATTGGCGCGCAACTCCACACTGGAGCGCAACTTCAAACACTGGCGCACAACTATCACCCTGGCGCGCAAGTCCTACCTGCGCGACCACACACACCACTTGCGCGACCACCACACCTTCGCGACGGGAGCTCTAATTTCTCAAAATGTTGCACTCTGTTTGAGAATGAAGAGGGGTGGTCTAGTATTTATAGGCAAATTCACCACCCTACGTGACAGTGCGCAAGTCACCTGCGCGACCCAGTCTCGACGCGCAAGTCTTCTGTACTTTTAGACACTTGCGCGACCAACTCCCAAACTTGCGCGAACCTATTTCCTTAGCCATATTTTGATCTTCTGATCTTGAAAAACATATGGCGTGCAAGTTTCCTATACTCCAAGTCCTCGGCGCGCAAGTCCCTTTTCCAAAAACACTTTTCTTCATTTGTCGATTTTCAGGCCCAAAAATTTGGCAAACACTGGAAAACGGTGCCACCTTGTATCTGTTCTTTTTGTACCGCCTCCAGATCATCCATTCCTTTTGTCGACATTCTTGAATCAAACATGGATTGTTGACCTCAGTTATTGAACTCGACATTCCATCATGAAATCCTCTTTGTCAACAAATTTGTTTGTCATTGTTTTTCTTAGTCAACAATCACCACTTAGATGTCCACTTTGTCAATAAACACAATCACCTCAAAAATGCTTCAATGATGCCTTGAGGGATTTTTTCCCAACAATCTCCCCCATTGGGTTTGTTGAAAAATCTTTTATGGAAAGATAAATCGTTAATTCTTCATCCACCATTCATCTTTTGCGATTCTGATAGTGATCAAGGATTTACTCAACACATACTCTAAGCCCACATGAGCAATGCTCGGCGTGAGAAACAAGAGTAAATGAAAAGTTAATCAATGAATCACTTCATCTCTGACATCCACTGTTGACACCAAACTGATACCAATTTGTACTGAACTGATACCAATTGTTGAAGGACTTGTTTGAAGACCAATTTTTGTTTGGAAATATTTGTACCACATTCCAACACTACTCTTCTGCTTTTATCATGATCTGCATCTGTCGTGATATCTATTCTTTGATCGATCACTTCTAGCATCGTCAGATTTAATATGCTACCCCTTTTTGTTCACAACTTCATCCCTTGTCAGCTTCAAAACCTCTTTATCCCTATTTCCTGTGTTGTCCAGGATAAGCTCTGGCTAAGCACATTCTACTAGCTTCAACACCCTCTATCTGGCTGCTGCACCTATCAGCTTCTCCCCGTATCAACCATGATGTATCAAATTGCCACAATGTCTCCCCCTTGAACAATCACTATTTTCTCCCCCTTTTTCAATGAACCCAAAGGTCACTCCTTTGTAGTCTGTAATAGAGTAGAGAACACATATCAGCATATTAGGGAAAAATACATCCTACCTCAGGGAGAGGGGGGTATGAGGTTCCACATCCATACTATTTCAAGTGCGAGGAGTCGACTGAACTCCCAGAGCCTATCGATGCCTTTCAAATGCTTCCTTAGGTAAGGCCTTTGTCATAATGTTTGCAACCTGTAGCTCTGTTGGTACATAATCCAACTTCACGATTCCCTGCTCAACTTTCTCCTTGATAAAATGATACTTTATCTCAATGTGCTTTGTCCTTGAGTGATGGACGGGATTTTTTCTGAGATTTATAGCACTTGAGTTATCACACTAGATTCTGATCAGAGACTTCACTTCAACTCCCATATCTTCAAGCTGCTGCTTTATCCACAATAACTATGTGCATGCTTGAGTGGCCGCAATATATTCAGCTTCTGAGGTAGTCAACGAAATAAAATCCTACTTCTTGCTTAACCAAGCAATACATAGCCCACCAAGATAGAATGCACCACCTGACATTGATTTTATATCATTTGCTGAACCGGCCCAGTCTGCATCAGTATATCCCAATAACTCTATCTGATATTTGTCAGTATATGTCAAGACAAAATCCACTGTGCCCTAGATATACCGAATTATTCTTTTCACTGCAATAATGTGACTTTCCTTGGGATTACTCTGATATCTCGCTGCTTGGCATGTGGCGAAAACAATATCAGGCCTTGTTGCGGTTATGTACAATAGACTTCCAATTATTTTCCTATATTCTGTGATATTAACTGCCTTGACATCCTCATCTTTTGATAATTTCATCCGGGTAGCAACCAGAGTCTTCATTTACTTGTAATTATACATTCCAAACCTTCTCAGAACCTCCTTGACATATTTCTGAAAACAAACTTCACTATGCTTCATTTGAATTAGAGATTCTGCAAATATTGATTCAGCAATGAATATCATTCTCTCAGTTCTTGTTCTAGCACATATAATGCCTTCTTCAGCTAAAAAACCTTTTTCAGATCCACATGAATGAGAAAACTGTATAATTTCTCGATATACACTTCTTCCTCTAGAATCTAGTTCATGAAATGTAGATTTGACGCCCATCTGAAACACATTGAACATTCATTGCACTGCTATGGATAAAAATAATCTGATTGTCTCCAGCCTTGCAATTGGTGCAAATGTCTCATCAACTTCAATAACCTCTATCTGGGAGTATCCTTTTCACATCAGTCATTATTTGTTTCGAATCACTATGCCATCTTCTTTCATATTCTTGAAAAAGACCCATTTAGTCATGTTGACATTCTTATCTGCTGGTCTCGAAACAATCTCCCACGTCTGATTCTTCTCAATCTAATTTATCTCTTCATTCATGGCCTGAACCCAGTTTTCTTCTTCAGTTGCATCAGCAAAGCATTTCAGCCTAACCTGTGATATTAATGATGTCTGCTGCAGTGATTTCATTCTTCTTGTCTGAACTAGAGCTCCCTGATCACTGATGATATTCTGTCTGTCAATTTCAGCTTGACTCTTTGGCTTCTGTGCAGATAAGGATTTTACTTCCTCGTACTCACCATCTGTATCTTCTTCTGAATCAACTTCATCCACTTATGATCTCCCTGAGTCTCTTACCACTTAATATCTATTAACAGAAAACTTCTCACTAGGTCATTGTTCAATGATTTATTTTCATTGAACTTCTTATCTCAAATTTCTATTGACACGCCTTCGATTTTCTCTCGCAGTATCTTGGTATCCTGAAAGCAGTCAGCTGATACCACATTGTTAGAGCAGAATAGATAATCATGAAATCATGTGTGTTACTGCTTAGCCCCCAATCATTCTTCATGAAAAAAAAAATTCATCCTTCATATCGCATTGTGATCTTGCATCTGATTAGGATATAGAATGCTCCCCCTGTGTTGTGCAACTCTTCCATCTTTTAGGCCCAACTGTATAGACCCATAACCATTCTTTTCCTCATGCATCATTTATTCTCATATTCCAATCGGAATTGATCCATTAACAAAATATCTAAGCCTATTGAGTTGGAACTCAGTGTAGGAAACAAGAGACAAAGTCAATAACACAATCACTTCCTGTTGTGCTTTGTTTCTCCCTTTCATCATCAACTTTGATACCTGATTTTAGTCAATCAAAACACTGAAGCATATCACATCTCCACTTTGCATCTTTAGATGCCACTTCCCCTTGGATCATATCTCCCTAAAACCTAAAACACATGAATCATCAGTTAATAGAATTTATATAAATAGGGAGAGGGGATCTTCTAGAATCCTCAAGAAGAAGATTGCGGTTGATCCTAATGGGTCAACCCTTTGATTCTTTCTTGGAGCACATCACACTCCTTTCTTGCTTCCTCCAGCTGCCTAGCCAACTTCAACTGCTCTGGACATATGACTAAGAATTCATTACCTGCATGCTGAGTATTTTTCTGATATGAAGACTCTACAGGCCTGGCCTTTCTACCAATTTTGGGGTTTAATCCCACTAGTACACATTTACTTCATTGAGGATCTACCAAAATTCCATTTTCCTTGATTATTTCTCTGAGCAGGAATATTCTTTCTTGTCATCTTCCCGTGCTTCTTCCACCATTGCAGGGATTTTCCTTTTTCTTCCAGTCCTCTCCGTGGCACATGACTTGTGAATTTTTCAACCCATTCTTTATTTATCTTCCTTTTATCATATTTATGAGTCTCCACCCTATTTTTCATTGGTGGTGAATCCTCCACTGAACGTACATTCTCCTTACTCACAACTATTGTGTTTTCTCCCTTTTTCATCCAGATATGTTCATGTTCTTTCTTAGAGGGTGGTTGTGAGTGTGATAGAGGAGGTGATAGATACACCTTTCATTCAGCTCCATGTGATTCCCCTGATACTCTAAGCCTATTATTCACCTTACCACTTTGTCTTCCAGTGTATAAATTTTCATTATGCATCACTGGAGTTGAAATTCTCTTTCTGGGTTCCATTTCTTTCCCTGCTTTCTTCTTGCTACACTGTCTGGAAAAATGCCCATGATCAGAACATATGAAACATCTTCCATCAAAGACATAACTCATTTCATCATTTCTATGTCAAGATGTTGATGTAGCTAGATTTCTTCCTCTGACATTGATCTTTTGAGCTTCATGACACATATTCACGGTGTGTCCCATTCTTCCATAGTAATAGCATTTTATGAATGTTTTCCTTGGAGAGACTCTACTCTCTAATTTCTCAGGACACTTCTTCTTATTCTTAGATTCAGAAAATTTAATATTTTCACAGCTTGATATGTATTCATGAGCCTTTAAACAGAAGCTTTATGTGTGACCGTGAATCCCACAGAAATAGCACATGTCATCACTACTTTTTTTAACTGTCCTCTTAGGACTATCTCCAACACCTATAGGATTTCTTTCACATCTGTAACTGTTCGCAGCTCTCTTTCTATCTTGCACGGGAGGGGATTCATCAAATCCAATACCAGTTGTTCCCAGACTGTATGGTCTTTGAGATGAGAAAATTTTTTCCTACCTCTTTTCAGAAATAGCAAATTTTCTTTTCATTTCGTCATCACCTGTTGGAGGATAATCAAATGGCAAGTGTAAGGCATCCTTCATTTTGGGCTTTCCATTAGCATTGGATTTCTCCACTTCCTTATTCACTGATTCTAGATCTTCTTCCAACTTTTGAATCTTCATATCCCTTGATTCAATTTGGGCATTGAGTTCTCTTCTGAGATTATTTCCTATATTCATCTCATCTTCTAGTTCCTATGTGAGATTTTCCACCATGTCTCTTATCTCCTTCACTTTCAATATTTCTTCTTCAACAGAATCTGAACAACATACATTCTCTTGTTGTAGAATTTGATTCTTCTGAACTATCTTAGACAAATGTGTTGCTAGATCATCATTTCTAGCTTTCAGATTCTGAACTTCATCTGACTTTTGATTCTCTTCATAATCACCAGCCTTCCATTTTCCTTTCATTTTAGCCATCTTTTATAGTTCTTCACCTTGAGAATCATTCATCTCATTTAGGTCAGTAGCTACATCAATAAGCCTTTGATTCAAACTTCTTAGCTTGTTGATCTCAGTTTCCAGTGCTTGGATCCTAATATCTTTAGATTTAATTTCATCAGTGTTTCTAACGTCACTTGAAATATCAGGTTCTTCGATACACTTGACTTGATATTTTAATTTTCTATTCAAGCCATCGATCACACTTTTCTGTTCTTCAATCTTAATATTATACTCACTAACCGATTTTCAGTTATCTCATGTTGATAACTTGAGTTTCTCAATTTCTTCCATCAACTCAGTCTTCTCTTCTTCCTGCTGCTGCATATAGAGTTTGGAATCCTGAACAACTTTGTTAGATTTCTTTGTTTTTGCTCTCCAAACATCTATCTCCTCAAGAGCAGCCTCTAACTCAGCTCGCATATCTATTCTTCCTTCAATTTCTTCTTCTTTTTCAGCATCACTATGATTCTCATGTACTTCACTCATTCCAACATCATGATTGAGTGAATCAATCTTTTCCCTATCAGATTCATTCAGACCTTCCTTCAGTAAGCTGTTTGATTCTTTTAGTTGAATCATAATTTTTCCAAAAACACTTCCAAACTGAGGAAAATTACCTGACTTCTGATTCTTCTTTGATGCTTTTCCTTTTCCCATGGAATATTGAGATAAGAGAAAACTATATCTTCAACCACACAGATCGACTACACCAAGTCGAAGCAAACAAATCTGATAAAAGAAACCAGTTCTCTGATACCAATTGTTAGGGACAATAGGGGCCTATATACCCTGAGAGGTGGGGTGAATTAGGGTATGGATATTCTTTCGCAAAGTTCTTCCTGCCCCACTGGATCTTGACCTCTTTATTACAAGGTTCACTTTGTTTGCACTCGTGGGATTATTATGACAACTTCTTTCCTTCTTTATCTGATGATGATACTTTGAATGTAATGCAGGGAAGAAAACAGGCAGACACAAAGATTTTTACTTGGTTCACCCTCACTAGGCTACGTCCAAGGAGCATACACCGACAAGTTTCCAGTCGTACCAAATTCCACTATTCTTCACTAGATGTGGATTACAATGTTCGGGCTAGATCACTTCTATGCCCAGGCTCACTGCCTTTACAATGTTTAGGGCCAGCTCACTGCTTCCCCAAGGGTCACTCCCTATTTCTATCTCTCTGGATCACTGCCAGTGGAGAGGATCACCTTCTTCCTCATTCTTTTCTCACTGCTCTGGAAAGTATCCACTCACAGTTTATAGACCTGTAGGTCTCTTCATTTTTCATGAAGCAATGCATCTTCCTCTGTAAGTAGATGCTCTGTTGAAGCCCAATTTTCACCCGTAGATGAATCTCTCTTTGCACGGAAGGTATCGGGCAAAATTCCAGCTTCCACACAGCCTGAAAATCACTTCTGGAAATAAACCTTACTTGGAGCGCAAGTCAACCTCGGCGCGCAAGTATCGGCGTGCAAGCCACAATGGGTGCGCAAGTCCTCCTTTGACACTTGCGCGACTCAAGCTTCCTCAAATCCAAACCGGCGCGACTCACTTCCTTTTACACCCAATCCAATATTGGCGCGCAACTCCACACTGGAGCACAGCTTCAAACACTGGCGCGCAACTATCACCCTGGTGCGCAAGTCCTACATGCGCGACCACACACACCACTTGCGCTACCACCACGCCTTTGCGATGGGAGCTCTGATTTCTCAAAGTGTTTCACTCTGTTTGAGAATGAAGAGGGGTGGCCTAGTATTTATAGGAAAATTGTCCACCCTGCGCGACGACGCGCAAGTCACCTGCGCGACCCAGTCTCGACGCGCAAGTCTTCTGTCCTTTTAGACACTTGCGCGACCAACTCCCAAACTTGCGCGAACCTATTTCCTTAGCCATATTTTGATCTTCTGATCTTGAATAACATATGGCGTTCGAGTTTCCTATACTCCAAGTCCTCGGCGCGCAAGTCCCTTTTCCAAAAACACTTTTCTTCATTTGTCGATTTTCAGGCCCAAAAATATGGCACACACTGGAAAACGGTGCCACCTTGTATCTGTTCTTTTTGTACCGCCTCCAGATCATCCATTACTTTTGTCGAAATTCTTGAATCAAACATGGATCGTTGACCACATTTCTTGAACTCGACATTCCATCATGAAATCCTCTTTGTCAACAAATTTGTATGCCATTGTTTTTCTTAGTCAATAATCACCACTCAGATGTCCACTTTGTCAACAAAGACAATCACCTCAAAAATGCGTCAATGATGCCTTGAGGGATTTTTTCCCAACACCATGAGTATTTTCTTGTCAAAACATGGATCATATTCCTAAACAACATAAAAAGGATCATATTTGACACATACACAAAATTTTCTAAACATACACCTTGTGTCACACTCTAGAATTAGCTCTTAGCTAGCCTCTCAAGGAATCAATAAGCCACATACCTAGATTAAAAATTCTAAGTGGGTTTACAAATAGGTGTATTTTTTAGAATTCATGTATGATATTTAGAGTGGAAGATAAAATTCAATCCAGGTATGATATTTGGAGGACTGTTTATAATTTGGTGTGTTGTGATTTATATATATATGATATTCATGGTTTGAAAAAACAATCTTCTGGGTCATCTATAATAGGCGTGAAATCATGATATAATTGGATAGAGATTGGATTATACGACCCTATTTTGGGGGTGGACACTACCACCCCCTTGGACAACCCCCCTCCCCCGGGACCCCCACCCCTAGACACCTCCACCCCCTGGACACCCCACCACCCCCATGGACAACCCCCCATCCACCGGTAAAATACCCACCCCTGGACCTCCCAACCCCTAGACCCCACCGCCTGGACACCCCCCACCCCCAGGACACCCCACCAACACCATGGATAGCCCCCATCTCCCTAGAGAGAACCCACCTACCATAGACACCCCACCCACCCCTTAGAGAAACCCCTAAACACCACCCCACCCCTGGACACCCCCACCCCCACTGGGAATCCCCCTACCCCCCTGGATAGCCGCACCCCCTTGGACATCCCCCACCCCCTAGACACCCCACACCCTAGGACAACCACCTTAGATATCACCCCACCCCATGAACACCCCCACCCCCCCTTGGATACCCCCTACCCCCTGGACAGTCCCCCACCCACTAGGACAGCCCCCACCCCCTGGACCCCCTGGACACCCCCACCCCCTTGGGCAGTGTATGTAATCACTCAAAAATCTACTAAAATATAAAATTTCTTCAATCTAAAATTTAATCAACCCTTAAATAATTCTCCTCCATAAGTTTATGTTATCTTTTATACTAATGTATTGTTATTCAACGATATTTTGTTATAAATATAGTATTTTTTTTGTCTTTTATATTATGATTCCCATATAGAGTGGTTTGTCAGTTATGGTTTCATATAAAGAGAAAAATTATCATTTACATAAATATATTTTCTATGGAACATCAATTTTACTGAATTGGTTTTGACGAAATGACTTATAATAAAAATTATATAATGGATAGAAGTTGGATGTATGAAACTGATCGAATCTCATGTTATTTTAAAAACAATTTGGAGAGATTTTTAGATTTTTTATTTCACAATGCTTCAGATAGTGGTCACATACACTTCCCCTATAACATTTTTGTTGGAAGGCCTTAGTTGAGACGAGAGGAATTCAACTACCACATAACCAAATATGGTTTTCATGAAAACTACTCTGTGTGGAATCACAATGGGGAGAAAATGAAATATCAAATTGCTGATGATCAAAATGAGAGGACTGAATTAGAGAATTTGTTATATGACCGATTTCCATTTATTCTGCATCATGAAAAATAATGGAATCCCACCCAAGAAGACTTCTATATGATAACTCATGATATGTCTAATGAAAATGATGATGTTTTCAGGGTGAAAACAATTAAACGATGATACCACAACTCTAATATATTGACAATGCGGTAAAATGAAAAACATGGAATTTTTAATCTGATCGTGTCATGGGAAAACTATTTATGGGAATTATAATTCTGCCATCGATTACATTCTTACCTTCTTGAAGGAATTACTTCCAGATGATGCAGATATTCCCTCAAACTAGTATATGGCATGGAAGTTAGTTGAGGAACTTGGATTTTCAAAAATCAAAATTCATGATTTCCTGAAATATTGAATTTTATTTTTGGAGAAAATAGATGAACAAAATGATTGTATAAAATGTGGAACATGACGCGGGAATCCAAGAGCATATTGAACACTATTCCGTGCCACAAAATGTAATGTGGAACTTTTCATTTATCACCAAACTCCAAAATATTTTTATATATGATGAAATATCTATAAAAGTGTGATGGAATGATACTGGGTGAATGAAGACAAATGATGAGTTGGTTCACCCAGTAGATAGATTTTCATGGCAGAGATTTTATGCTCGATATCCTGATTTTTTAGCAGACGTACGTAATGTGAGGTTTGGTCTTTCATGTGATGTTTTTAATCCTTTTGGCCAGATGATTACTTCGCAAAGAACATGGACAATGTTTATACACATTTATAACCTTACCCCATGGCTGTGTATGAAAAACATATTTCTATTTCATGCGAATTCTTATATATGGCCCTTATGATCCTGGTACTCAGGGTGTTCGTATGAGGGGGGAGGTGGAACAAGAGCTAGCTGATCTGGTTGGCGTACCCGATTAGATCATGTCTGTCCCACTGACATAACATCTATCCCACATTTTGATACCGGTGTGTCGTTTGGGACACATATGATATTTAGGCCTCTCTTGTTTTCACCAAATTTTACATTTGAGCCTCCTCACCCATATTTACCATATCCGATGATGATTACCACTTCACATCCATTATTCGGCCAGCCATCCATGTCAGCTTCTTTTACTTCTTCTTCCTTCCCTTTGAGATTTTATATTCCATCTTCTTCGACTCCTGCTCAGCCAGAGTCTATCCCTGCAGAGCATACATTAGAACCCACTCCACCTGTACAAGGTGTTCCTTCAGTTTATTCGGATCCAGCGGTGCCCATTGATCAGACTACCGCAGATATATTTATACAACCTTAACCTATCATTATAAAATTATTTATTTTCATTATAAAAAGTATTTATAAAATATTTGTTTTTATTTTATAACATGTACATATATTGGTAAGAGTCATGGAGGGGGTGTATATGCAAGTGTGTATTGTGGAACCACCACACGCAGTTGATGGTGGAGTACAATGAAGACAATCAAATGATTGAAAAAATAGGGATCCAATGTCGGAGTTTTTTTGTGACGATTGCCAAATACTCCAACATAATTCCTGTTAGCCCGCTCTGATGGAGACAGTTTCCAAATGAAGTCAAGGATAATTCTTGGGGATAGATATGTTTAAAAAAATATTTTTTATTTAATGAAATATATTATGTTTTTTATTTATATGAATTAATATTTTGGTGCCAAATTTGGTTTGATTCCCCCAATGGTGAGGTTGCATGGCCAGCATGTATAAAGGATTTAAATGAGATTTGAAGATCCTATAAGCATGAGTTGTATATTGGCTGGATTTCTAGAGTTGGAAAAAAGTTAGAGGCAGCCCCTGTCTTTGTTGAATGCCCATTAAAACTACGTAGGCAGATGATTACTCATTGGAAAACTACCTAGTTTAAGGTATTAATCACATTTGAGGTATTTAAATGAATATTTTCATGCTTTTTATTAACAATATATTTTGTAATATTGAATTTTATTTAGTAATATTTCATAAGAAATAAAAAAACATTGATGCTAAAAAATACCTCCACACATTATGACATACTAAAATGCCAGTTCATGAGAGGAAGCAGGAATGACATTTTTTTATATAATTTTAGTTATGAAATTAATTATTGGTAACCAATTTTTAATTATGGTTTCATACATTTAATTTCATTGTAGAGTAAAACCTTGAATGATTAAGGACATGATCCCTGAGAAAAACTATTTTTCTTGAGTAGAAGGAAGAATGATAGATGTTCAGTTAATGAACCGACTCAACAGTCGCTTGTAATTTTTTACATAATTGATTTAAAATTTTAATATCCATTTTTAACTTAATGATATATTTATATTTGTAAAAGTATACTTTTTAGGCCCTTGATTCCCAGTAACCTGAAAATTTGTGGCCAAAAAATAATTTACATAAGGTGTTGGGAGATGAGAACCTTGGTAGAGTACGCTGGCGACCTGGGAAGATTATTATACCGACAAGGTATTGTCCCTCCATAGGTATGATTTATAGTGCCACTGAGTTCCAACATATTAAGGCACAGGTTGAAGAGGCTGAAAAGGGGGCCACAGAGATGGCATAACAGTCTGTTAGGGCAAACACTGCATTTATGAAATTGATGGAAGTTTTACGTCCAATAATTCCACCAGAGGCCATCACAACTTGTAATGAATATATGTCATCGATACGTTCTATATATGGTGAATTGGGTAGTAGTTCTAACAGTGGTTGAGATGATGGAAATAAGGAGGGTGAAGAGGAGGTCGAGGAAGAGTACGAAGGCGAGGGGGAGGGCATTGAGGAGGGTGGGGATGATGATGGGGACAACGATGAGGATGAGGGTGAGGCTAATGATGACAGTTATGACAGTGATGGTGATGAGGGATAGATTGATCCATTAAATGTGTTACTAATATTACTGATATTTGATGTTTGATGATTTTTTATGCTTGGACTTTTCTGTGATTAGGTAGGTCACATTCTCTCTATTTCTTTTTCTACAACTAATAAAACATAACTTGATGATTTTCTGAGACTGATTCACCCCTCCTCTAGACAGCCCCACCCCTTGGACACCCCCACCCCCCGGACAGCCCCCTCCCACCCCTTGGAAACCCCTACCCCTGGATACCCCCACCCACTAGATACCCCACCCCCATGGACACCCCCCACCTTGGATTGCCCCCACCTCCCGGACACCCCCTTCCCCCTTAGATAGCCTCCCAACCCCTAGACATCCCCCACCATCTAGACACCACACCACCCCCTAGACACCACCCCAGCCTGGACACCCCACCCCCTCGACAACCCCCCCCCCCGAACACCCCCTACCCCCTTAGAAAGCCCCCCAACCCCTGGATAGCACCACCACCACCCCTGGACACCACCCCACACACTGGACACGCCCACCCCTGGACAATTCCACCCCCAGGGACAACCCCCACCCCCTGTACATCCCCCCTAGACACCTCCTTCCCCATTGGATAGTACCAAACCATCTAGACAGCCCCCACCCACTAGACACCACCCCTCCCCCAGGACACCCCACCCCCTTTGACAGCCCCCAACACCCTAGACACCACCCCACCCCCTGGACACCCCCACCGCCTGGACACCACCACCCCCATGGATAGCTCCCCACCCCTTGGACAACCCCCACCACCTGGACACCCCCTACCCCCTTCAACAGCCCCACACCCTTGTGGCCAGCCCGCCCACCCCACTCGTACACCCACCACCCCATGGACACTCCGACCTCTGGGAAAGCCCCCCAAACCCCCTGGATAGCCCCTGACCCCCTGGACACCACCCCACCCCCTGGACACCACATCCCCCCAGACAACCCATACGCCCTTGGACAGCCCCCCAACCCCCTAGACAACCCCTCCACCCCCCTGGGCACCACGCCACCCTCTAGACACCCCCTCCCCACCCCCTAGAAACCCCCACCCCCATGGATAGCCCACAACACCTTGGACAACCCCCTAGACACCCCACCCCCATGATAGGCCCCCTCCCCTAGACATCCCCCACCCCCAGCCACCCCCACCCCTTAGACATCCCTCCAACCCCCTGGAAATCCCCTCCACCCCTTGGGCACCTCCCCACCCCCTAGAAACCCCGACAACCCCTGGACACCCCTATCCCTATGGAAAACCTCCACCTCATAGACATCCCCCCTTAGACACCCTTACCCCCTTTGGCATCCCCCAACCCCCTGGACACCCCCTAGAAACCCTCCGACCTCCCTGGACACCCCCACCCCCTGGACAACCCCCAAACCCTAGAAATCCCCCCCCCCCACCCCAAACACCCCCTATCCCCTTGGACATCCCCCAACCCCCTGGACAGCCCCCCCCCAGCCCCTGGACACCACCCCACTCCTTGGACAGCCCCCCAACCCCTAAAACCCCCACTCCCATGGACAACCCCAACCCCTAGAGAGCCCCCCTGGACACCCCTACCCACTTGGATAACACCCCCCTCGACACCCACACCCCCATGGAGACCCCCCACCACCCTGGACACCCTCCACCCCCTGGAAACCACCATCCCCCTAGACAACCCCCACCACCCTTGACAACACCCCCACCCCCAGGATACCCCCATCCACCGGACACCCCACCCCCTGAACACCCCCTACCCCCTTGGATAGCCCCTAATCCCCTAGACCCCCCATGGACACCCCCACCCTCCTAGAAAACCCCCACCCCCTAGACACCCCCACCCCCTTGGACATCCACCACCCCCCATATCACATTACCCCTTACTACACCATGGGATACCACATTATCCAAAAAAACAAATCTCATCTGAATTCACCCATGCCTATGAACAACAGTTCCATATTCAAAACCTGAAACATGATTTTCTTATATAGGGGATATTACATTCTGAATTCTAAATTCATTTCTGTATGTGTTATAGATAATTTAAAATTTTAGGTATTCAATTTATAATTCTGTATTGCATAGGGTAATTGACTTATGAATTTTGAATTGAATTGTGTATGTGTTAATTATTAATTAACATATGAATTGTTATTTTTTATGTGTGTAATTAAATACATAGTTAGAGGTATTGAGAATTTCGTGTTGTATTAATTCTATGTGAATTCATACATAATTATGTATTTATTCTATAGGTATTGAGAATTTTGTATGAATTCTGCACAGGGGGAGGCTGACCTGTTAGTGGAAGTGTTACAGGTGCACAAGGGAGAGGCAAGCTTGCTGCAGGTGTATAAATCCTATGCCAATAGTTGTAAACCATTGGAATATGTGACCATTGGAAAAAGTATATACCGACGATTTATAAACTGTTGGTATAGAACATTTTACTCCACTTTTACCAACGGTTTGTGGTGAACTTTTGGTAAAAGTCTATACCAACAATTTGAAAACCGTTGGTATAGACATGATGTTTTATATTTTCAATGGTTTAAAACCGTTAGTAATAATTTATACTGATAGTTTCATGAAACCATTGATATATAATCCACTTTCCTGCCATATACTAATGGTTCTCATAAAACCGTTGGGATATATCTATCCCCATGGCTCCACAGCCAATAGTTTGGACAACCTTTGGTATAGTTTATACCAACAGTTGTCCAGCCTTTAACAATTGTTTGAAACTGTTGGTAAAGGATACATTTCTAGTAGTGATAACTGCGTACTTGGATAGAGCATATGTAACTGATTTTGCCTCCCGATAAGCATTCTTTACATTGTGTTTATGTCATTGATAAAGAATGAGGCATTCAATCCATTGAGTAATAAGTTTCCAAGGAACTCTTCAGGACTTGGTATTGAGGATTTCCACTAAAAGACTTGAATTTGACTCAAGAAAGAGTAACCTCCATCCCATTTGAATGGTGAATTTAACTGCCTTCATCATAGCCCAAAGATTGGCTTCTCAAACACACCCATCACCAACAATGTGGTAGAATCATCCTTTTAAAAATCCTCAGTGGGTGTGGAAAACACCACCACACACTGAGGGACCCAATGATTCCAAAGCCACATCGTCCACATTTAATTTAATCTCTGAATAAATTAGAGGGATCCTGTGGATATACTTGAGAACCTATGGTTTTTTGGTCCTTTTATAAAATCCAAGCATCTGTAAGGTAATTTTTAATGATTTGGAGGGTTTCAGTGTCTCTAGGATTTTGGTGGTTTTAAGTGTTTTATAGTTTTAAGGATTTCTTTGTTTTTTAGGATTTTTATGTTTTTTGGGATATTTTAGTATTTTTATTATTTTTTATTATTTATAAGGATTTCTTAGGGTTCTAATTTTTTTAGGGGTTTTGGGTTTTTTTGAGTTTTTAGGATCTTTAAGGTTATTATTATTTTTAATTTTTTTAGGGGTTTAAAGGGGTATAATTTTTAATGGGTTTTATGGGATTCAATTTTTTTTTTATGATTTTAGTGTTTTTTTGGGTTTTATTGTCTTTTAGGGTTTTTATCATTTTTTAGGTTTTTTAGGGGTTTTAGTTTTTTTAGTTTTTAAATTTTTTAGGTCTTATTTGGGGTTTTAGGGTTTTTTATATATTTAGGGATTTTTCAGACCTTTGTAGTATTTTAATTATTTTTAGGGTTTTGAGGGATTTTAAAGGGTTTTATTGGTTTTTAGGGTTTTTAGTGGTTTTAGAGTTTTTAGGGGTTTTAGGGATTTTATATGTTTATAGGGTTTCAAGATTTTCTTAGTTTTTTAAAGTTTTTTGGTTTTTCATTTTTTTAGTTATTTTTAGGCCATTTTTAGTATTTTTATGAGTTTTTAGGTTTTTAGGTATTTTGTGGGGTTTTGGGGTTTTTTTGGGGTTTTAGCATTTTTTAGGATTTTTTAGGATTTGTAAGTGTTTTATGTTTTTAATTTTTTTTCTTAGGGTCTTCAAGGTTTGATGTTTTTTAAATTTTTATGTGTTTTTAGGTTTTTTTGGGATTTTAATGGTTTGTATGGTTATTACGGGATTCTAGATTTTTCTGTGGTTTTAGGGTTTTTCAGAGTTTTTAGGCATTTAATTTTTTTTAATGTTTTCAATGTATTTTAGGGTTCAAATGGTTTTTTAGATTTATTAGTGGTTTTTTGTATTTATAGGTTTTAGGGTTTTCTATTTTTAGGGGTTTTTGTGATTTAGGGGATTTTATGGATTTTGGTGTTTTTTAGGTTTTTAGTTGTTTTTAAGTGTTTTGTGTTTTAAATATTTTCTTAGTATTTTTTAGGTTTTTCTGGGTTTTTTAAATTTTTAAGGATTTTTATACGAACCATGTCAATGACACTGAGTCTATTTCTAGATAAGAGGATTTGGATTTTCAAGGCCCAATGATGCAAGTGAGATTAATGATTTTTACTGCTACAATGAGCTTCCATATCACTTCATTAAAGGCCCAATGGATCTCTCCTTGTATTGATGGAGAAAATGGGCCTATTATCTCACTTATTCGGGACTGAAAATGATGTTTCATGGTTTATAATTTATGAATATTGGGTATTAGACCCTTGAATATTGTATCACCCCTTGGCTATAAATATCCACCCCCATGGAACTTGTGTGGATGTCAATATAGAAATAAAGAGATTATGAATTGTATCTCTCTATTGTGTGAGGATTGTTATAATTTCCCCATTACTCTTGTGAATTGTTACCATGTTAATATATAAGTTAGATTAGTGATCAAAGATCATAAAGACCCCAATTTCATGCCTCAAACCAAGTGCTTTTTTGTGTGGATTGGAAATCACATCCTCCCTTGAGTTTGTAGTCTAAGTATAAGGTCACACTCCTTATATAGTTGGTCACAAAATTTCATCCACTATCCATACCCATCGTTCTATATTTATCCCCAAACTGCACCCTCATCAACTATCTTACTCCGTAAAGATCAGGCCACCCTGAGCCTCATGCATCAGTTGGTATGAGAGATTCAGTTGATACACTAGGCATCTATCCCTTCATTTACAATACTTTTATTCATTACCCTTCTTATTTTTCTATATTATAATCCTATTCAAAGAAACCTTTTTTCTTTTAAAACTCCAAAATTGTCCAATTTTGTGTGTGATTGGAATATTTTACATTGATCCAATTATTCATCCATTTTATTTTCACATTTAATTCACTATACATGATTTGTATCAGAAAAAAATAAAATTATACCACCTCATCATTTTATTTTCAAAACTAATCAAATCATTTCTTTGATAGATTTCATAAAAAAAATCACCTTACTCTCTGATCATCATATTTTTTTTAAAAACAAAGTAAAAAATATTTTGGAGAGATTAGATAGAAAAATAAAAAAATGGATATAATTACATAATAATGATTTACTTTATTATAACTTAATATTTCCATACATCACTTAATACATAATTTTACATAACCACCATATCATATTTGGATAATATTGTTATTAATTTTTTTAATATATTTCACAATCAATAAAAACCCACAAACTAGACTTTTCTTTCCCTTTTCCACCTTTTACCCATTTTAACATCTTTTCCAAACTTTATCACTTATTAACCCTTTACCACTCAAATAAGTTATTTTCCAATTACCATACACCATATAGGTTGGGTAACGATTTTTGGATCATGATATCTACAAACTAGGTATTAGATTTCATTATATCTTGGGATTTGAACTGAGTATTGATAAGTAGAGAGAAACAAGAACAAAAAAATTATTGAGTGTGTATCCTTATGTGGGTAGGTGTGTAAATATTATGTGTGTTATTAAGTGTGTATCTTATGTGTGAGAGTGTGTATCCTTGTGTGTGATAGTGTGTATCCTTGTGTATATAACTATATATATCTTCTGTTTGTCAGTGTCTATCCTTATGTTTGTGAGTGTGTACATGTTCTTTGTGTGAGTGTGCATACTTGTTTGTGTGTGTGTGTTTGTATTTCATGTGTGAGTGTGTGTGTAATTGTGTGGTTTTATCCCCATCTGTATTTTTTTCATGTTACGTTTCATGACATAAGAACATGGGAAGAGAATCTTTCATGCTAGTGATGAAAGTGGAAGAAGTAGATCTCCCACACCAGGAGCTATGCAACTCCAAATGCATGATTTGTTGAGAAATTTCGAGAAGCTTATTTATACGAAGTTTGAGGAGATACATGAGAGGACTGATAACCTGGAGAATCAACAATGGTCGAGGATGATCCTTTATAACCCATAGTGAACTCTAGAATCACGTCGTCCCCACAACATAGAGGAGGAGATGGAGAACATTGATGATGATTTTGAGGATGAAACAAAAAAGAGGAGAAGGTTCCAACAACCAAGAGGATGCCAATGGAGACCACCTAAGGATGATGTACTTGGAGGTATCAAGGTGGAGGTCATTTTTGTTCAAGGGAAAATTTATCCAAAGTCTTACATGTAATGTGAGTTGTATATTGAGCAAGTCTTATTTTCATACCTATTGTGAGGAGGAAAAGTTAAATCTTTAAACCCTTAAATTTACTGATTATTCATCTGTATAGTTAGATCAGTTAAAATAGAGAGATACCAATATAGAGTATGTCCTATCCATACTTTGTATGACATGATGTTTTTTATTAGGAAGATATTTGATCCCTCACACTATGATAAATTTCTCCACAACAAGTTTCAACGCCTCTCGTAATGGAGTAAGAGTGTTAAAGATTAAAAAAAGGAGATGAAAATTTCCATGATTCTAGAATGCATTGAGGGGAATCCATTGGAAACTAAGGTGTGGTTCTCACATGGGATTAATTGGATGATTTTTGATAAAATAATGATATACCACTATTTGGAGATAAAATATATAGTCTAACAAGACACCAAGATCGATCATCAAATCAAAGAGAGGAGAAACAAGAGAAAACCCACTACCCATTTCCTACCTTGGATAAATTAAGGGAGGGTGATTAGAGAACCATTATAGAAAAAGATGTGATTGATCACAAAAGTGACATGGTAATTCTTTCACCTAAGAAAACTACTATTGAGACTAATCAAACAAGTAATTCAGATATTTGAAAAATCAAATATTAAGGAAGGGGTCACATTGATAGTGAATGCCCAAACTAATGCACCATGGACAATAAAAATTATTGATAATGGGAGACCTATGGAGATTGATTGGAGGAGAAAGAGGAATAATCCCCCAAAATTGATAATGGAGAATTTGAAAAATATGGTGTGATTCTTGTAACTATGTTATTTTTAAGTGCACAAATGATCGTTAGTGAGAAAGGGTAGTGGGAGAAACATTTCCATATGTGGTGAAAGATTCATAGGAAGGTATGTTTTGTTATTATTGATAGAGGAAGTTGTATCAATGTAGCGAGCAACGAGTTAGAGTTGAAGTTGGGACTTCCAACTTTAAAGAATCAACATCCATATTATATTCTATGGTTGAATGAATCTGGAGAGCTGAAGGTTGCCAAATAGGTGAAGTTATTGTTATCTATCCATAAAAACAAGGATGAGGTATTGTTTGATGTTATTCCTATGTAGGAAATCCATTTGTGGTTGGGGTTCACCATGTAAATATGATTGATGTGTTACAGATTATGGGTTGATGAACCCGTAATATTTTTTACTCCAAGGGGGGCCTCTAACCCAGAACCACACATCCCCCAAACAAAATATTGAATATCAAATTATGAGAGAAAAGAAAAAAATGAGTGATGTTGGGGAAAATAGAGAAAATGAAAAGGAATATAATGAGGGGAGGAGGGAATATAAGAGAAGAAAATAAATGGAATGAAAATACAAATAAAGAGGGAAAAATACTTGAGAAGAAATAAAAGGGTGATGTTAGAAAAAAGAGTGAGGTTAAGGAATCTTTGATTTTCCAGAAAAACCTTTTAGTAGTTATAAAAAAAGAGGTGATTTAGATCACTAATAACCTAATATATAATTTTATAATGTTTGTTGAGTCTTTGTTCCATGAATATGATTATGTGTTTCCTAAAGAGATTCTACCCAGTTTTCCACCCATTAGAGGTATTTAGAATCAAATTATCCTCATGGTTAAAGCATCAATGATGAACTTCCCTGCATACCTCACAAAACTAGAGGAGAAAAAGGAAATCAAAAAGGCAAGTTTTGTATTTTTTGGATGTGAAATATATCAAAGAGAGCATTATTCCCTATGAAATATCAGTGCTTATGGTTCCTAAGAAGGATGTAACGTGGAGAATTCACACTAACTTCAAAGCCATCGATAACATCATGACCAGGTATCATAATATTATCCCTAGGTCAAATGATATTCTAGATGGGTTGAACGAATCTAATATCTTATCTAAAATGGATTTATTAAGTGGTTAAAATAATATCAGGATGAAAGATAGAGATAAGAGGGAAGCATCACTTAAGAAAAACATATATTTTATGAATGGTTCTTTATGCCCTTTGGTCTCACTAATGCTCTTAGAACATTTATGACATTAATTAATAATGTATTACATTCATATATTGGAAATTTTTAAGTAGTTCACTATTATGATATTTTTTATTTTCATTAAAGAAAATTAAAAGAACATGTAGGTCACTTAAGAAAATTCCTAGAAGTTTTAAGAAAGGATGTTTTTGAAAACATTAAAAATTTGAATTTTTCCTTGATAAAACTATTTTCCATGAATTTCTAGTAAGTAGTGATGGACTTAATGTTGATATTTAGAAGATTAAGGCCATTAAAAAGTGGTCAAATCCCACCTTCATAAGAAGTTCCCATGAGAATTCTAGTTTTTATAGGATATTTGTGAACCAGTTCAACACATTACCAGCACTGTTTAATTTGTTGACAAAGAATAACATTCTTTTCAAATGGGGGATAGATCAAGAGAATAATTTCCAATCACTCAAAGAGAGACTCACTGATGAACTTATTCGTTCTCTCCATGACTTTGGTAAAACATTGAAAAATTAATTTGATGCAAGAGGAATTTCCATAGGAGGAGTACACTTACTAGAAGGTAATCCTATTGATTTATTTAGTGATATGTTAAATAAACCAACTCTAAACTATGAAACATATGATAAATAATTGTATACATTGTTTATAGTACTAAAAACATGGAAGCATCATATTTGGACTAAATAATTTTTGATCCATTCTGATCATGAGGCTCTTAAATAATAAAGTATCAAATATAATATCAATATAAGACATTCTAGATTCATGGAATTCATTGAATCATTTATATGTTTCATCATGAATAAAAACGTTAATGAAAATATTGTGGTTGATTCACATTCACAAATATATTCTCTTTTATCCTTAATGGTTTCTAAACTCCTTGGTTTTGAATATATTAATGATTTATATTCCCCTGATAGATATTTTGGTGAACTTTATGGTCACTATTAACCTAGAGTTAATTGGGAAAATTTATATTTACATGATGTATTATTATTCAAGAATGATAAGAATTTTATTCTAAATTGCTATATCTGTTTACTTATACTATAGAGTCACATTATAGTGGGTTAATGGGACATTTTTGTGTTTTAAAATCTCTTAGTGTTCTTAGTGATCATTTTTATTGGCCTTGGATGATTAAATATTTATAAAATTGTATGGTAAATTCCATTTTCATAAATAAATCCAAATCAAAACTGAACACACACAAATTATATCCTTCTCCCCAAATCACCAACACCCATTGGGAGGACATATAAATGAAATTATTGTGGGGTTACCAAGGACCAAGAGGGGGAGATATCCCATTTTGTTATGGTGGATCAGTTTTCTAAAATGGAACATTTTATTCCTTTCCAAAAATTAAATGATGCCACTAACATTGGAAAGCTTTTCTTTCAGCAATTAGTCAAACTAAATGTAATACATAAGAATATTGTGTTATATAGAGACACAAAATTACTCATTTACATTTGGTATACCTTATGGAGAAAACTGGGTACAATGTTACTATTCATCATTACTTTTCATCTGCAAACCGATGGACAAATAGAGGTGGTGAATCATACACTATCATTCCTTTTGTGGATAGTTGTTAAAAACAATATCAGGAATTGGGAGAAGTTTCTTCTATATATGGAATTTTAATATAATAGGGACAATCATTCCACTACACAATATTATCAATATAAATTTTTTTATAGCTTTAACCCCCTTACCCCTATAGATTTAGTCCCATTACCTATGCAGGAATCAACTAATATGGATGTGAAAGGGAATAAATAATTCATCAAGAAAATACATGTAAAGGAATATAAAAATATAGAGTAAATAACCCCTAAATAGGTTGATCGTGAAAACAAGGGTCACAAGAAAGTGGTGTTCGAACCTAATGACTTAATCTGGATTCATATGCGAAAGGAGAGTTTTTCCAATAGGAAGAAATAAAAACTCATTCCATGAGGATACAACCCTTTTTAAGTTATATAGAAGATTAACAACAATTATTATAAGATATATTTGATAGGTGAGTATGGATTAAGTTCCACTTCCAATGTTTTTTAACATTCTTCTTTTTGGGGTACAAAGATGAAGAATTGAGGATGAATCATTTTCAAGAGGGGGAGGATGATGAAAACAAGTTCATAGGAACCGAGTTAATTTACCATAAATAAGAGTTATATTTACACGTCCTGATGATTTTAGGTTGATTAAAGATGTTGAATGCTATAATGGGTTCCCATGTCACTTTGTTAAAGGCCCAATGGTTATTTCCTGGTCTGAATAGAGAAAATGGACATATTATCTATCTTATTCAACCCCAAACATGATTTTTAAATCTTTAACCGCATGGTTGCATGAATTTTGGAAGCCTTTACCACGTGGAGAATTATATAATGGCATATTTTAACACCAAAGTCAAATATGGTGGGATAGGCACTCAAAGTCAAACAAAATGGGGTATAGTTGTAAATTCATGTGCTATATTTCCTAAAAGTCTAGTGGAATTTATCTTTTTGAATTTAATGGGATAAAGTAATTTTAGCCGTTATGACTTTAGGGTATTAGACCCTTCACTATTGTACCACCCCTTGGCTATAAATATCCATCATTATGGAAATTTTATATAATTTAATATTGTAATAGAGATATTCGGATTTGTTTCTCTCTATTGTGTGAGGATAATTCATATTTTAACATGATCTTGTGCAATATTGTCCTGTCAATCTACAAATGAGATCAAAGATCCAAGATAACAAAGCCCATAATTTTGTGCCTCATACCAAGTGTGTTGCGGTGCAGATTTTCCATCACATACCTCCCTTGAGTTTTTTGTCTACGTAGTAGGTGACACTCATTATAGCATTGGTTGACTAATTTCTTCCACTATCAAAACCCATAATCTGTTACTTTGCTCTAAACAAAACCCTCATCCACCACCCAACACCATGAATATTATTCCACCCAAACATTTCACATTATATTTTTACGGTTTTTACTATATTTATTGTTTTTAGGGTTTTTATGGATTTTGAGTGTTTTAGGTTTTTTAGAGGTTTTCCAGTTTTTAGATTTTTTTACCATTTTTAGGGTTTTATGGTGGTTAATTTTTTTCGAATTTTATGGTTTTATTATGTGTTTTATGGGTTTTAGGGGTTTTTATGTTTCTAGTGATTTTTATGGGTTTTTTAGAATTTGTATGGTTTTTTGGGTTTTTAGGGATTTTTTGGTTTTTTAGGGTTTCTAGGTATTTTATAGTTATTTAGGATTTTATGGGTTTTTTTTACTTTTTAGGGTTTTAGAGTTTTTAATATTTTTTTAGTTTTATAGGGTTTCAATTGTTTTTAGTTTTTTAGGGATTTAAATGTTTTTAAGGTTTTCAGGGGTTTTTAGGATTTTAGGGTATTTTAGGGGTTTACTAATTTTTTTGGTTTTTGGTGGTTTTAAGCATTTTTAGGTTTTTAAGGTTTTCTTAATGATTTTCATAATTTTTAGTTTTTTTACATTTTTAGGAATTTTTAGGGATTTTTTATTATTTTTATGGGTTTTTAGTGTTTTTAGGGGTTTCTTGGGTTTTAGGGTTTTAAGTGGTTTTTACAGTTTTTAGCATTTCTAGGTTCTTTAGGTGTTTTAATAATTTTTAGGTTTTTAATATTTTCTTAGGGTTTCTCGTAAATTTTAGGGTTTTTATGTTTTTATCGATTTTTATGGCCTTTTTTGTATTTTTATGGTTTTTTGGGGTTTTCAGGGTTTGTATAGTTTTTAGGGCTTTTGGGTTTTTTAGGTTTTAGATGTTTTTTGGTTTTAAATGTTTTATATGATTTTTATGGTTTTTAATGTTTTTAGGGGTTTAAATGTTTTTTAGTGTATTAGTTTTTTAAGGTTCTTATGGTTTTTAGGGTTTTTAATGTTTTAGTGGTTTTTATGGTTTTTATGTGTTTATTGGGTTTTTAGTGTCTTTTAGGGTTTTTATAAATTTATAGGGTTTTAGGGGTTTTAAGAGTTTTGGGGGTTTTAAAGGTTTCATTAAGGGTTTTCAAGGTTTTTAGGGTATTTTACATTTTTAGGTATTTTTAGAGATTTCTTTGGAATTTTATTGGTTGGGGGGGGGGTTGGTTTTTTAGGTTTTTTCCATATTTTTATTTGTTTTTATGTTTTTAAGGTTTTATTAGGGGTTTTCCATAAATTTTTTTGTTTTTACGCTATTATTTATTTTTAGGACTATATTAGAGTTTTATGGGTTTTTACTATTTTTATGAATTTGATTGTTTTTAGAGTTTTTTAGTATTTTTAGGGGTGTTAAGGGTTTTTTCATTTTTAAAATTTTTTAGTTTTATGATTTTTTATATTTTAAAGGTTTTCTTATGGTTTTCTAGGTTTTTAGGGTTTTATGTTAATAGGTATTTTGAGGGACTTTTTATTATTTTTATGGGGTTTTAGGGTTTTCAAGATTTTAATGGTTTTTAGGGGTTTTTATGTTTTAGGGGGTTTATGGTTTTTTGGGGTTTGAGTGGTTTTCTGAGTTTTTTAGGGTGTTGATGGTTTTTATAGTATTTAATCATTTTTAGGGGATTAAATGAATTTTATAGTTTTTCATGGGTTTTTAGGTTCTTAGGGGTTTTAATGTTTTTGGGGGGTTTATGGTTTTTTGTTTTTTATGGGTTTTAGGATCTTTTTGGGTTTTTAGCATTTTTAGGTATTTTAGGGGTTTTTAGGGTTTTTATTTTTTTATGGTTTTCCTTGGGTTTTTTAGGGTTTTAGGGTTTTTTATGTTTTTTAGGATTTTTAGAGATTTTTTTGGATTTTTAAGGGATTTTAGGGATTTTAGGGATTTTGAGAGTATCTAAGGTTTTTAGGGGTTTTAGGGTTTTAGTGATTTTAAGGTTTTTAGGGGTTTAAGTGTTTTTCTGTGTTGAATATTTTCTTAGGGGGTTGTTTTGCGACGAATCGGGTGGAGTTGACTGACGTGCCCAACTGTCGATCTCACGGAGGGCTGAACTCCGCTCAGTCACTCGAATCGGGTATATCGGTATTCGTTTCAAAATGCCCAATGGTTCCATATCTGACTATATGTGGACCTGCTTTCCAAAGGCAGGCGTTCACTAGGTGATTTGGCCAAAGACACTTAAGAACTCACATTGGTCGAGAGGATGGAAAGTCGGGCTTATCGCACCCTTTTAGGGGGGGGGGGAATTATTTCATGTTTCGGGACTCTCTTATAGATTTAAGACGTATTCATATGTCCGTGAATCTTTGGTTTATACCCAAGTATAGTATCCACGGATTACTCCTGGTTGGCAATGGTCAGCTGAACGCAGGGATTCAGAATCATTTAGGCACGAGGTTTACCATCCCTCATTGGATTAATTACTCTGAGGAGTTTGGACTCTTTGAGATGACACTGGTTTGAAGCCCTATAACTGGGCGCTCTGGAGTATATTGTTATCTAGGAGGGACAGATAACGACTTGAGCGTTTGGATAAAACCCGTGATATGGGCTTCCTACGTATCCTCGTGAGAGGAATCAGAGTCCACGTAGTTCAATAATGCAGTTTAACGTCATGCAGGATGAAGGATCGGGGCTTACACTCTGAGGTGGCCCGATGAGATGGTGGATGGGGATTACACTCTGAGGCAACCCATAGAGTTGGTGAATCGACGTAAATGGGTCGGAACGACTGGGTGGTGGTCTTGAACCTCATGGAGGCTTCCTACATACCATGTCATGACATGGATCAAAGTCCTCATAGTTCGCAAGAGGTGGTGACAGAGAACCGATGTGAAGATAGACCGGGGGTCCGATTGGTAATGGGCTTGAACCTCATGGAGTCTTCCTACGTACCATGCATTGACATGGATCAAAGTCCTCATAGTTTGCAGGAGGTGGTGTCGGAGAACCTACGTGAAGATGGACCGGGGGTCTGATGGGTAATGGGATTTAACCTTGTGGAGGCTTCCTACATACCATGCCTTGACATGGATCAAATTCCTCGTAGTTCCAAGGATGTGGTGTCAGGGTCGGTGCTTACTTTAAGCCCACGCGAATCATACTCTGTGTGAGAAACAAGAGGCAGCAGAGACCTGACTATCACATCGTGAAAGGTGCGTCCGTGGGAAGCGGAGTGGGGCTTACGCATGGGGCGGCCCAGGGAAATGGAGATTGGGACTTACTCCAGGATGGAGTCCTAATGGTGACAATGCCCAGAGGGAGAGGGAAAGGATACCCTTGTGTCTATCTCCTCTCTTGGTTCTTGGAACCAGAGAAGTAAGGAGGTACATGGGTGATACCTCCTGCAAGAAAGGCTAGGGGCTTACACCAAGGAGGATGTCCTTTCACTCCCAAAATAGGGGAGAAGTGCTCACCACCAGAGTTGATGGGAAATGGAAGCGGGGTCTCCCAATCTAGCAAGTGGAGAGGCAAGCAGGGGACTCCGGGCTCAGACCCTTCATTACCGTGGGAATGTAAACCCAGGAACGCTTCGGGAATCCACTAAAGGGATAGAGAAACCCCTTTGCACTCGCTTACCGTGGGTATTTGAAATCAAGGTGCTACTCTGATGCAACTGCAGGTTGCATCATATAGGTCCAGTGGCTTCGGTGGAGGCCTTGGCTTGGGGCTGATGAATGGGCCAATGAGGGGTTTGCGAAGGATCGGGCCATATTGGAAGGATTTTATTTGACTCGGGGCATGGGAACACCAAATGATTTAGTGGGACACAAAGTTGTATGAGGAGTAACAACCTTCACGTAGGGGGGGGGGGTAATATACGGCTGGAGAGGCCATCCGCGTACCAGGGTGGTACGCGGACTGATAGGCACCCCACGTACTAGGGTGGTACGTGGCTTCGGGTTCATCCCGCGTACCTGTTTGGAATGTGGGGAAGTCCACGTGAGTAGCGGCGGCCAAGGACGATGTCAGTCGGGGGTTCTTCGGTCAAGGCTTCGCCTCTGTAGGAGGGTGCTACGTGGTATGTCAGATCGAAAAAGGGGTATAAAATCCCTGGTCTGTGGGGAGTGCATTTGCGGAGGAGAAATGGTTCACGGTCTTATTTTTATTTTTATTTGATGTTCGTGGTTCAACAATTTGTTATGCATTTTTGATTCCTTATTAATTTCTTTCCAAATACATACATGTTCTGGTTCGTGAATTGGAACTTCATTGTTTCCAAAATCCTAAGATCCTTCCTTCGAAATGCTTCCACCCATCTTTGATCGATGATTATCTTTTCCCCCTCGATGTCCTTTTATAGAGTGGGGAAAGAGATGTATCTAGGGTCATGTGGAAACTTTTGAGGAGGCCCATAACCGAAAACCCAGTTTATGGATGACTTGGTCAATCCGCTTTGCGGGGGGCATTGAATGCACCTTCCCCATGAACCAAACTAGTTCAGGGAGTGCTTCGCGGCCGTGCAGGGCTCCGCCTCTATTCCCCGAACAACGACATACGTGGTCCGGCCCGGTTGATGCGGTTCACGGCAGGGTCAGTTCGTGACGGTGGACCGGCCTTGCACCCATCCTTCTTCACACCTATGGGGGGTCCCTGCCTCTCCTATGTGAACGAAAGTGATCCACAGAAGAGGCGGATTGCTGAACCGTCTGCGTACCATCACTGTTGGACCGGTACACGGACCGGTCGATCCTTTGCTGATTTATTGGGTGTTCTCCACATTTTTTCCCAATTCCGTGAGGGTAATTGGGTAGAATCATCTCTTGAAATGAGGGTATTCTCATTCTCCCTTGCAGATTTTTCAGGACCCTACAAATGCCCCCCATCAGAATGGGGTCCAATCAGAACGAAGAGGAGACTATTCCGATGTAGAGTGGTCCTGAAATGTGGGTAGTTCACAGTAGAGGAGTGGACCCAGTCGGGGACCACACTTATAAATACGGGGGACCTTCCCTTGTCTTTTACCGGATTCCTCGCGAACACGAAGATCTTGATTTTCATCTTCGCGTGATTGCTCATTCGCAAAATTCCTCATCCGTGAACCAGCTTCCTTTTCCAGGAACCATTCCTCGTTCACGCCTGCCTTCAACTGCGGACCAATCTCTATGTTCGAGCTAACACTTTTAATCAATCAAAAATTAAGTTATAATGGGCCGCGTAGGAACTCTCTACGCGGTTTTGATGATCCATGAACTGAAAATCTTATAGACTTTGAAAATTTCTTAAGTCCTTCGAACTTAAAAATTTAAATTCGGGATTGGTATTCCATGGAGCAGCCTGGTTCGCGGTTTTCTGGACAACGCTCCATGGGCCAGAGTGCCACAGACTTCTTCTGCATTGGGTTGGTTTGCGAGATGCACCAGTTGCAAACCAACTTTCTGAGGCGTGATCGCGGACCTCGTCATGAAGGCTCCTTGATGGAGTCCTTTTCCATATACTTGGTATTTTTGTCCAGATTTTATTATTCTGGACTAACCACTTGCCTGGTTTTTTCTTATAATGCAGGGATAAAATATGGTTCCTCCTCAACCTATACCCAGGCCTGTTGTCGAGCCTCTTCCGATTGGTCCAGAGAGACGTCTAGCTATGATTTATAGAGTTGAGAGCATCAAAGAGGACCCTAGCCAACCAACCATTCCTGACAATGATGTCTTGAAGGACTTACTCTCCCCCAGACTTCTGGGATATCCGCTATTGAATCTTCCTCTACTTTAGGGTTTCATCCTTCAAGACGACGTTCCTATCCCCCATTTCTTCTCAGGTATTCTGTCCCCTTTCTTGTAAGTGTTGCTAAAGTGTGCTCAAGAAAACCTAACCCAATCGGGAGAGATGATCTATGATTATGACCCGAAAGAAACTTTCATTTTAAGAGGCTCTGTTTGGACCCAAAGTGATCGATACACTCAGGGATTCTCCCAAGAGGTCTTCCTCAAGAGTTAGCCCTCTTTGATCAACCATACTCAAGTGGATCCTAACGCGGGATGGATTCCCAGGCGGGATCTTCGATCTTGTGGGATTTTCTCAAATGAATGGGCCTGGGCCTTCTAGGTCTATTATCATTTCCGGGAGTTTTTCGAGTCACTAGAAGCAGTAAATCTGTACGCCATAGTGTGGGCTTCCCAATATGCTATTTACCCACCATCTTCGATCCTTCCTGACTTTCTCGGTTGCTAGTGTTCCAGCACTAACACTTTCCACCTTTCCCATGGTGAAGTTGGTATTATTTTGTGGGACATATAGCAACTGGGAGGGATTATGATCATTGGTGAGATGTATGATGAGTTTTTTCCCACCTCTGATGCATGGGACAATGTCAAACGGGTGACTTTGTTAGTGAGGGATCTGCTGGTTATGGTGGAGCGGTCACTGGGTCAGCCCTTGCGTTCCCACTCTCTTATTCCCTATAGCACCAAGATAAGGTTATTTTTGAATACCACTGGTCCTATGCCAAAGATCAAGCGCCCCATGACTCATCCTTCTCAATAATCACGAACTATCCCAGGTTCTTACTAGGCGGTTCTGGAGGCGGGTGACTACCTTTCATGGGGTTATGAGGTGCACCCTGGTGTTCCACCTATGCTAAGGTTAGATGGTCTTTTCACCATGTTTTTGACCGGGTGGATATTCCCATCTTGAGATATTAACCTAGCTGTTAGATCTTGCACCCTGATGATGGAAGCTAAGCTGGCGGGAGGCCGCCCGGTGAATCTGGTTGTGCCTTCTTTGGCTTCCATTTACGAATTACTGAGCCACATGCAGGAGGACGGGTCACCCTATTGTCTAAGTGGGCCATTTCAATTTTAATATGGCTGGGTAACATTTCATTTCCACTTTTATGAGTATCATCATAACACAGTCATCCCACTTCCTACGCTTTGGCCTACCTTGCTTGATATAGCTGGAGTTTGTCTGAAGTCCCTCAGTTCTGAAGAAGTTGTCATGCTTTTGAGTGACTCTTCCCAGTTCTCTTTCACTCCCTACCCCACTCCTTATGGCGTCACGGTTGACGACTGGAGGGGGATATTAGAAGAGAATTCTTACATGATTTTGTTGTTGGATGGGTTTCTATCTGTGTGGATTGATGGGGTTTCTCTGTGCAATCTGTACGCCCCACATCGTTTTTCTTGACAGTTTGGATGCATGTAACTCCAAGTTTCCCTTCCCCATCCTCAGACCCGAGGACTGCATCCAACCACTCTCCGTCAATGGTGGTTGATATTGATGTGAGAGGGATCTGGCATAAGAATTACCTTGCCTGGCATAGGAGCGGTTGCCAGCCTGTCCTTAGAATATGCGAGAATATGGATAAAGCATTATCCCGATGGGATCTTCGGGAAGGATATCTGGCAATTTCCCAAATCGGGGGTTACTGCGGCAGTTGTGCTTACCGCACCTTCCTCATAGGCTTTGAGGGAGGACCGACTGATGCTCTTAGGTCGAGGAGGATTAGATAATTTTCCTCTTCCAACCCCTCCATGGCCAAAGTTCAGAAAGATCTGATCCTTTTGGATGTAAATGAGGATGACCCAGTGACTTCGGGTCCCCATGATGTAATTCCCAAAGCTCCACCGGCTAATACTGGGCTTACCAGTTCGACTCCCAAGCTTGAACCAGGGATAGAGGCTTCTAACCCTCCATTCTTGAAGCCATATTCTAATGCACACATGTCTGCACTAGCGGTGATGCCAAACTTCATTATTGGGCTATCTAGTGATGGTACCAAAGACCCTCGTGTCATGGGAGACCACCGAGCAGTGCGAAGGTGGGCCTGGCCCCGGATCTGTGAGATTGTTTCCGAAACTCCTCTGACTAAAATAGCGACTAAAACTGAAGCCCTTCGGAAACTCTTCCTAGGCTTGGGGTTAGGTGGGTTTGACTATCAACAACTTCATTTTCATGCATTTCAGGTCGTTATTTCCCATGGGGAGGCTGCCGCTAGTGAACACAAACTCTCTCACCTCGTTGCTTCTCATTGCGGGACTTGAGCCTTTGAGGAAGCTATGTTGAAGCTCCATTAGCTGATAGCACTAGAGATGAGCTCTCAAGACCAGGCGACCACCCTATCTACTGAGCTGCATGAATTCAAATCTCGAGAAGCGATGTTGAGGGAACAATTGTCATCTTTGACTAGTGACCTTGAAGCTACCAGGAAAGGGATCAATGATCTCCAAACTATGGTGAGGCATACTCATTCGATGGCCGAAGTTGATTCGAGGGAGAAGGACATGTTGGAGAAATCTTGTAATAACCTTCGCCGCACGGTTTCCAATCTGATGGAGAGAGAGATCCAGGATCCTTTTTGATTGTCAGAGCTATTTCTGTACATTCTATTTTACATCTTTTGTTGTGGAAAAGGAGAGATTCCGGCTTGTGGATGTCCTCCTTTTTTTCAAATGGAATACAATCTTTTTTTGATCTCCCCTTGCTGTAAAATTTGATTGTTATTGGTACTACTGTGGTATAAATAAAAATTCACTAAATCAGAATTAATCATAGTTCAGGAAAATGATAAATTAGAAATGAGCTATAATTTTTTCCTAGACCATGGGATCCTGCGAGCATAGTTTTACTATTGTTAGGGTTTTGTAGAAAACCCCCCAAAAAATTTTCTTTTCTTTTAATACCCTAATTTTGCCCCGGGCCCATTTAGTGTGAACCCAGACGGTATGGCTCAGCTTTTTCTTAGGTCTCCCTTTTCGGGTTTTCAGCCTAACAGGCTTTGCGCCTCTTTTTTTTGTGAGTGGTTTAAAGTCCCACTAATAATAATATCATTACTTATGTTTTAGGTCAAAAATATTTGACTAGATATGGTGGGGTGAGGGCCCCAATGAGGTTTGGTTGATTAAAAGACATCTCAATACCCTTCAGATACACATGGGGGGAACATGTTTAGATTTGAACGACATGCGGGGCATGTCTCAAGGCATGGGAGCTGTATCGGCGTGCAGAGGTAGGAAAAGCATCACCTAAGGAAGACTTTACTTTATTAGACGATCCAGGGGTGATCAATATGTAGATACACTGAGGGCATGGTATACATAGTCATGCAAGGGTGTCCTTAAGTCAATGACTGTCCATTTCTGATGGCCTGAGGACATCATGGAATTCAAGCTTATGGAAACCACCATGGGTGGTTTGGAGAATATGAAAACCACCAGGGGTGGATTAGAGAATATGAAAACCACCTGGGGTGGCTTGGAATGGGTGTGTGACGTCTAAAATGGTTTGGTAACATCCGTATTAATCATGAGTGTGGGCGTAGGGTCCTTGTCCTATGCATTTTGTTAGCGTAGAGGATGGTTTGAGCTTGGCACAGTTTAAAGTCATGAAGTTGGGACATTCTTTAAAATGGAACAGCTTCTCCTGGTTCTCGGTAATCTTTTCAGAGATGTTCCAGCATATTCAGTAAGGGTTGTGAAAGAGGTTGGTAAATTGCAGGTCAGAGGGTTTCCGAATCCCGGGGTGGATATAGGGGCTCAGAGGCCAAGAGGCGTACGGAGAGAAGCCTTGCCTAAGGAAATATTGCCTTTGGTAGACATGCTAGGGGAGATCAATATACATAGCCGCTAAGGGCATGGTATGCATAGTCATGTAAAGGTGTCCTTAGGTCAATGATTTTATTCTATCGATAGTCAGGAAACATCAGGGAAGTTATGATTCGGGAAAACCAGGGGTGGCTTACAAGGGTTCGGCTCTTTCTGAGTACAGAGTATGGTTTATGAGGAGATGGTGCCCGGATATGGGAGAAACATCTAGGCTAAATTTCCTGGTAATGGATGAATTCATACCTTCTCACTCTGGTGTGAGATGGTGGTTTGTGCAGGTTTATCCCGTGCACTAAGGGATAGAGGAAAGCCTCCATTCCTGACTGAACCCATGACAGGTTTGACCATGCAGTTTAAAGTCATGTGGTGAGGATATGGAGCCATTTTGAAGATTCTGTGTAGTTTAACATTGTGCAGCGAGGTTAGGGGGCATTTTTAAACCTGTGAAAATGCTTTTAATTGGAGGCATTTCCCTAGATTCTTAATTCTTGGTCTCTACAACTTCACGCCAAGCAACAAAGATATGCTCTGTGCAGTTTTAATCATCATGTAGTGAGGACGTAGTTTCAAAGCTCACTCTTGATCAGAATGTAACTAGGCATGAACATCCCGGCATGTCTGAGATGTGGAGAGGGTTTGATGGTTTAAACCATGGTTCCGGGGCTTCTTGGATCAAGGGAGATGATACAGGGGATCTGATGTCGGTAAGCGTACGGGGCTAGGAAGAGTATCGCTCGAGGAAATCTTGACTTTGGTATATGGACCAGGGGATATCAATATACAGATCCACGGAGGTTATGTTATGCATAGTCGTACAAAGGTGAACACAGGTTGATGTCTTTCTACTTCTGATGGCCATGAATGATTATGAGGATCCGCGATTGTCCCGACCACGAAGTCTATCATTTCGTAAGGAATTATTTGGACATGTCAGGGTTGTTCATCCCTAGTTGCAGTTATAACTCGAAGAGTTCACTGTGCTGATTTATCTTCCACATGGGGTACACCTTTACTCCATGCAGTTTAATGTCGTGTGGTAAGGAAGAATTACTCTTAGTTTAATGGTCGTAGAGGTCAGACCATTGGGTGACTATTGCTACAATTACATGGAAGGAAACTGAGTTATGAGGCTCTGGAATACTTTGAACAAGTGTGAGGGAATGAGGGTGTAAACTGTAACTCTAGGGTTTCCTAGATCAGGAGGTATGGTATGGGGGCTCTGAGGCCGATAAGCGTACGACGCTAGAAAGAGTACCGCCCGAGGAAATATTGCCTTTGGTAGACGAGCCAAGGGCTATCAATATGCAGAGCCACTGAGGGCATGGTATGCATAGTTATACAATGGTCTCCACGAGTCGATGACTTTCCACTTCCAATGGACATGGATGATTATGTGGATCTGGGATTGATCATTGTACAGAGTTCGGTAAATGGGGATAATGGTGTCCAAGCATACAAGAAACATCTTCGCCACAATTTCCCATCGAGTCAAAATAACCTAGCCCTGACTTGATGTTTGTAGATGCAGATCTTCATGATAACCATAGGTGGATACATAGGCTAACCAGGTAGGGATACCCGGGCAATGTTTGGATGTGAGAGGGGAAAGAACTTGTAAACCACTACTCCATACATTTTTGGATCAGGAGATATGATATGGGGGCCCTGAGGCTGGTAAGCTACAGAGATAGAAAGAGTACCGCCTGAGGAAATATTTCCTTTGGTAGATGGGCCAGGGGCTATCAATATGCAGATCCACTGAGGGCATGGTATGTATATTCGTTCAAAGGTGTCCATAGGTCGATAACTTATGTCTTTCGATGGTCGTGAATGGTTATGAAGATCCAAAATTATTCGGGTCGTGGAGTCTGATGTATGGAGTGGTTGCATCCAAACGCGCAAGGAGTATTCCCATCTCGTTTCGTCATATATCATGGGTGGGTTGTGATGAAGTCCATGCAATTTAATGTTATGCGGTGAGGACGAAGGTGAACTGGAATGAAAAGGGGATTCTGTATAGTTTAACGTCATGCGGTAAGGATGAGGGGTAAACATACCTTTTCTTTTATTGGAGGCTGGGCTGGGAGGTAAGATCCTGACGTCACTACGTATCCTGCAAGGGCAGGAATCAATACTCATGTAGTTCTTTTTGGGGAATACACCCAATGCGGTTCTGGTTCGTATGAGGGGAAATGGGGTATTTTTAGCTATATTTGGGGTGGCTAGGCCAGGATGTGGAATTCTGGCATCACTAGGTATCCTGCGAGGGCAGGAATCAAGCAGTACATAGTTCCTTAAAAGATAATACACCTAGTGTAGGTCTGTTCCATACATGGGGGAAAAGGGAATATTCAATCCTTCTTATCCATGTAGTTTAATGTCATGCGGTAAGGATGAGGGATACACCCTGTGCAGGGTTGGCCCGTACATGGGGGGGGGGGAAATGGATTGTTTATCTTTATTCAGGGGTGGCTGGGCTAGGATACAGAATCATGGAATCGCTACATATCTTACGAGGGAAATAATCAAGCAGTGTGTAGTTCTTTAGAAGATGATACACCCTGTGTAGGTCTGGTCCATACACAGGGGAAGAGGGCATTTTTCCATTTTTTTTATTTTGTTTGGGGGTGGGTGAGCCAGGATGGGGAACCCTGGCATTGCTACATATCCCGCGAGGGTACGAATCAAGCCGTATGTATTTCTCTGAAATCCACGCAATTTAACGTCATGTAGTGAGGATGAAATACTATTAGTTTAGGGTTATAGAGTTTGGACTGTTGGGGCTTGGCAGTTTAACGTCTTGCAGCTCGGACGATGGGTTCTTGGCAGCTTAACGTCCTACGACTCAGACAATGGGTTGTTGGTAGTTTAAAATCTTGCATCTCGGATGATGGGTTCTTATCAGTTTAATATCTTGGGGCTCGGACGATGACTGATTTTGATTATGGGAAATACTTCTTCAGAAATATCACATTTGTAGTAGCGGTAGTGAATTTCCTGTCCATGGAAATCAGCGCATATGATCTATTGAAGTAGACCTTGTGTATAACATATGGTCCCTCCCACTTGGGCTCCATCTTCGGAGGCTTCTTTCTGGGAATCAGTGGGGTCCGAAAGACCATCACCAATTCTCCGTCAAAGAAATACTGAAGACGAACCTTTTTATTGAAGGCTCATGTGATCCAGTTCTGATATACCTCCAGATGGAGCAAAGTGTGCAACCGCTTCTCATCTAGTTGTTCCAATTCACCTAGTCGTTTTTCTGATTGATCATTCTTGGATAACTGATCACAAATGGCAACACGGAGTGAGGGAAATTGGAGCTCAATAGGCAGGAACGCTTCTGTTCTATATACTAATGAGTACGGAGTATCCTGAGTAGCGGTGAGGATTGTGGTTCGATAAGCCCACAATGCATGGAGGTGTTTATCCGGCCATGATTTCTTGTCTTTGTCCACACTTTTTTGGAGAATGTTGGACAAGGTCTTTTTGAAAGCCTCTATCTATCTTTTGGCTACTGCATGGTAGCTGGATGAGTTGTTAGCCTTGATACCATATTATTTGTACTGTTACTCCAATTCAGAAGAGCGGAATTTGGTGCCGTTATCCATCAATATGGTATGAGGGACACCAAATCTGGTGATGATATTGGTTTTCACGAAGCTGACAATGTTTTTTTCCCCGTCTTCCTTGATGAGTACAACTTCTGCCCATTTGGAAATGAAGTCAGTTTCTGTGAGTATATACTTTAATTTTTTGCCCATGGCAGGAGGATATGGCTCCACAACATCCATTCCCCAGATGGAAAATGGCCAGGAGTACTTAGCCTGATGAAGTAACACCGGGGGTTGGTGTATGAAGTTGCCATGAATTTTGCAGGAGTGGAATTTTTTGGTATAGTGCTCGCAATCTCGTGCCATGGTGGGCCAATAATACCCAATCCTTCGAACCTAATGGGAAATCTTAGACCTAGACTGGTGTGCCCCACATACTCCATCACGCACTTCAGTCATGACGGCAGCGATTTCTTCTCCATCAATGCATTTGAGGAGGACTCCGTCGAGGCCTCCTCTGTAGAGGACCTCTTGCTGACCCATGCCACCATGTAGAACAAAGTTAATTTTCCTTCTCCGTATTTGCTCTCATTCAGCCCTGTCTGATGGAAGTTCTCCCATTTGAAGGAAGTTTTCAATAGGGGTCATCCAGCCGGTGGCAGGAGCTTATGGCTCAAGGACAGGACTGACTTCGTCGATTTCTTTCATCTAAGTCTGAACAAACAGAAAGACCATTCGATGATGGGAAATACTGATAATTGTTCCATCCTGGCCTGGGTCAGCTGGGGATATGGCTGCGTAGGCTAATGCATCATCCTGGGCATTATGATACCGGGGAATATAGGTCGACATTGGTTCTGTGGAGAATTCCGCCATCAACCCTTGGATATTGTCAAATAGGGGAATCAACTCCTTATTATTAACAGCATAGTCACCATTGACTTGATTGATGACCATTTTTGAGTCACCTTTTACCTTATTGTGCTGTACATGCACCTGGAGTGCCAACTCCAAGCCTACAATGAGGGCTTGATACTCCGCCTCATTGTTCGTACATCCTTCTGACAGGAGGAAGGAATATAAAAAGACTTCATTTTCTGGGGACATGAGTATTATCCCCAATCCCACCTTGTTAAATTTGGGATCCTCCATCCTTCTCCCTGTCAAGTTTTAGGATGCACCATCGAAGTACATTTCCCATGTTGGGAGATCTTCTTGAACCGAGAATATGTCTTCATCAGGTAACTCGATGTCTGATGCGGTGGTCCCTTTCGAGGGGTGCTCTGCCAGAAAATCTGTTAACTCCTAGCCTTTGATGGATTTCTGGGGCACAAACCGAATGTCAAACTATTGCAGGATGACTGCCCATCGGGATAGGTGCCCGGTCAGCATTAGGCGGATGAGGATATACTTGAGCGAGTTACTCCACGAGACCAAATGGACATCATGATGCTACAAGGGCAACCAGATTGAGTAGCTTCACTCTTTCTAATTTGGGGACACCCATCCATCATGGTGGATGCTCTAGAGTAGGCATATATCCCTGTTAAAAGTCAAGATGTTCGTCGGCATATCCCAAAAACATCACGGGACCCAATTAGAAAGGGACCGAGAGGTGAAGGCCATTATCAACAACAGAGGGTCCTCGCTGCCCGCAAGAAAGCGCCATGAACACGCTGAAGGTAGTCAAAAAATAATGAGCAGGTTCATGACTCCGCTCTGCTGAAGGCTAGGGTTCCCAATACCATTAAGCACATATCGAAGGCTCAGAACCCTGACCACCCATTACCATATTATGGGAGTGGCAGTAGAATTTGTGAAGTTCCTCCCCTTAATAGCGCTACCAGCATCTCTGAAGGTCCTCCCTATAGCACCTGTGGGGGCCTCCCCCATAGGAATATAATGATCGATCATGAGAGATTCTCTTTTGATGCGAGTCATGGTAACCCTTCGCATGACCAGAAGATCGAGCAGCAAGAAAGCTGTCCACTTACTGCGATCCACCTTTAAGGTCCTCCCCAGGGTATACACTACAAACACTCTCCGTGAAGTGGGACCACAGATTATGATAGTATTCCTTGCTATCGTAATCACAACTGCGAAGGCCCTCCCCGCAGTGACGTCTCATCACGACAAGAAGGCCCTCCCCTTTTCGTGGCCTACCCTGAAGGTCCTACCCAGGGGTTACGCTGCAGTGATAGTCCACGCAACCAGACATCATATCATGGTGGTAGTCCTCACCACTCTGATAATCGATTTCCTCCCCATAGAGATGTTAAGCAACAAGAAGCCCCCCCCCCTCATTGCGGTACATTCTTAAGGCCCTCCGCGGGTGTAACCCACAGACATTCTCCCTGCGGCAGCTGTGATGGTAGTCCTCATCTTTACATAAGTTGTGATGGTAGTCCTCTCCACCATGGACGCCATTGCGAAGGTCCTTCCCGCAATGGCCTCAAGCAACAAGAAGGTCCTCCCCTTGTCACAGTGTGTATTGAAGGTCCTCCCCAGGATACACATCGAACGTCAAACCGTGATGGTCATCCTCACCATGATGGCAGTTATTGCAAAGGCTCTCCCCGTAACATCGCTATGCAGCCAGAAGGTCCTCCCCTCACTGCGATACACCTTGGAGGTCCTCCCAGGGTATGCACTGCAAATGTCCTCTATGCAATGAAGCATCAAGTAGTAATGGTATCCCTCGCCATTACAACAAAGATAGTAGAGTCCCTCCCTGCCAAGATGTCGATCAATGAGAAGGCCCTCCCCTTGTTGTGGTACATTTTGAAAGCCCTCCCCAGGGTGTACCACATAGGTTCTCTCCCTACGACAGCTGTAATGGTAGTCCTCACCATTGCAGCTGACATTGCGAAGGTCCTCCCTGAAGTGAAATATCATATCGACAGGAAGGTCCTACCCCTACCAAATCAAGCACAGAAAATCCCTCATTTGCAGAGGCACTCAGAAGGACAGGATCAAGAATTTCGGATTCCCAGCTAGTCGCCAACGACACCCTTATTCAATCAAGAGATGGTCTAGGGCCACGTTCATCTTCTGAACCACCTTATAATTTCCCACATGATGATTCAATACCTTCTGGCCCCACTACCTACGACCACACTATCAGTGAGCGTCTCAGTTGGGCCAACCAGGTAGAAGAATCACTAGCGAAGGAGTATGCCACCATGTTGCACCTGAGGAAACGACTGTCCAGAGATGATATACCAGTTATGTTTTGGCCCACGACCACCTCTCAATTCGACATACCCAAAAAGTCATCATAGGAATGTGTTCCCGATATACGCTCCAATATATGTACAACCCTCTGCCAGTTGAAATCAAGCTTCCTGACCTATGATAGGTATATAGACCATGTCGAGATAATAGGGGACCTCCTGCGTCACATCGACCTGGATGCTCTTCCTCTGGTGCGGAAACCGCGACCTGAGAGGTGTAAAAGGAAACATTGAGTTAGACTGCCTCCATGAACTAAACTAGTTGTGCCGCCTCATTGGTGACGCTCCAATGAGAGTCCATATCATAGGATGGGGAGAACATGTAGCTATGCATTTCACTCCGCTCCCCACCCAGAAGAACCTGTTCGGCGCAATATCTTGCAATGTCATTATGAAAAGACATCAATCGAGTGGGCTCCTTGTTCACGAAAGGCAACACACCCAAAAAATACAAGACTTTAGTAAGTCCCAGAAGCGTCAGGCCCGATGGGAACAATCCATTCACAAACTCTTAAATCAGGCCACTGAAAGCATACAACTGTCCTCTCGCCTAAGAGAGGCCAATCATCAATCATTTCTTGCCTCCCTAGAGGGGATTGATTCACAGGTGAACTCAGCATCGGATCCAGTTCACCCCCAGATGGGGGCATGCAAGATCAGTCAGGTAGTGATAACATCAGCCACTACCACAATCCAGGGTCAACCACATCCTATAAGGCTGGGGGAATTTTTAACAACAAATGCCCCCGTAAGACCAATAAAAATAGGAACAGACTCTGTGTCCAGGGAACAAAGCCATCCCCATCCGAGGGGCATTTTTACCACCTCAACAACCTCCTCCATGAGAATCAGTATTTTCTCGTATAGGGAGGACAGTCATATGAGGAGGTTCCTTCCCTATCCCATCCTTTGAATAATCATCCCATTCACGAGGGAGCCGTATCGTATGGTTGTATCAAAGAACTCTCTGCGTCACCCTTTGTCAAGAAGTCCGAAAGCAGTCCCAGGACAGGAAGGGGAAGAATTGTAAAAGCCATGGGAGATCCTCTTCCTGTTTGAAAGATGACATCTCCTCCACCCCACGATATGCATCCATCAATGCCATAGAGGCAAACCCCACAGGTGAAACTAGAGACGATGCAAATCTGGATGGATCAGGAGACAATGATTTCGGTTAGGTTGTGACTCACAATGAACCAGTAGGTGTGCACACTCGGAACCAGAGGGCCACCCTAAATATGGTATCCCTTCCATCTAACCCTCCTCCGCTTACCCTAAATGCTTCCAACAAGGATAAGAACAAAAGACTGGTTACCCTTAACCCACCTCCTTCTCTCGATAAAAATAAACCACTTTCACTCGAAGATTGATTCGCTCGACAAGAACAGGATATGAAATAACTGAGGTGGCTTAATACTAAGATACTCCGTAGGAATCCTCTTATTGAAAGAGCTTCCCAAGAAGAGCCACACCTTGCTCTTCTAGAAAGTGAACCTCAAAGACCCATGTTTTCCCCGCCCAATGAGGCACCCGGTCCGTACAACTTCCTGAACATGGATTCGGGTGAATACCAAGACTTCCCTCCACTCAGGAAGAAACCCAAGAGAGTACGTCTGAACCCTCTGAAGGTGTCCCAAATGGAATATTCACCCTTGGTGCTGGCTGAGCTGGATCCTCAAGCAATGCCTCGGGCTACACCTGCCCAAGACCAGGCCCAATAGCATGTAAACCAGGGACTTTCCAGCACAATCAAGGAACTGGAAGCACAATTGGAAGAAATAGAAGGTCGACGTGCTCTGATAGAGCCAGAGAGAAAACCTTACCCAGATTGGGTGAGCAACATGCCTCCTCCACCCAATTTTGGGAGCCTTTTATACCCTATCATTATTGGAACATGTGATCCATAACAAAACTTGATGCAGTATGCGTCTTATTGCGACACTATGATGGGAACCCTATAACAACAAGAAGTAGTTAAACTCAGATGCTTTGTGCGGACCTTGCATGGATCTCCCTTCATCTGGTATACGAATCTACCAGACCAGTCTATAAAAAGATGGGAAGACATTCGATAGCAGTTCATGTTCTACTTTAGCTCAACGCTTCCTAAAACAACGGTCAGTGACCTCATGAATTGAAAACAGAGGGAGAACAAGAGGTTCTTGGATTTCATCACTAGATGGAAGGGTCTGACCTACTCTCTGAATATTCCAATGCCCCAAGATGAGATGTTGGCCATATGCATCGATAACCTTTGAGATGAGCTGAAAACACCACTCATACCAGTGGAGTGCACCACTGGCTTCCGCAATCTCTCTTCCATTGCCCAGAGAATTGAAGACTCCCTGCAGCAGACCAATCTGTTGTCCCATGTAGCCTCACAGGCTCCTGCAAAGAGAACAGTTAGAGTTGAAGCGTCTACTGTCAAACTCAAGATATCCCCTGCACCTGCTCCACTACCTAGGACACTACCAAATCATCAAGGGCCCCCCCTGTATATCAGCGGGACGCCTCTGCCCAAGCGGGGTGATCAGAGAGGATCGAAGCGGAACCAGTTCTAGGAACGAAGACACAAATTATACACGTACTGATAGGACCATGTCTGTGGCTACTTCATTGCGACCATGAATTGCAAATTGCTCCACCTCCTGGAGCCAAGGAATCCCAAAGAATTCGGCCGCAATGACAGGCCAGATTACATCCCCTAACATTGAATGATAGGGCACAATATCCAGGAATTCTTCATATTCAAAGACCTCCTGCAAAGGATGGTAGACTCCGGGTAGGTCGAGTTAGGACCACCGCCAGCATAGGTGACATATATTTCTACCACAAACTCTGACAAAGGGGAAGGGTGGAAGGAAGTCACCAGAAAAAAGGGGCAGAAATTTGATAGCTGGATGACTCGGAAGACTGTCAAATGAGCCCAGGGCATACTCTGAGTTTAACTACAGTAGATGGTGTCGCCACCAATAGCCCCTAATGCCGCACAATTGAAAATATCAGCCTCACAACCCTCCATGAGCTGGTCATCCAGACGTAATTGAGAAGGGAGGAGACAAGAGTAAGAGGAGCAGTCTACAACGAGGCTAAAGTTAGCCCTGACACTATTGGATTTTATGCCCCCAAACTTGGCGCCACAGGAACCGAACCACCAAACGACACCATCAGGGAAAACTGACTAGGTCGACCTATCATAGGATGAGGAGAATATATTTGGTTCTATCAACTCTATTCATCTAACAGAATCATTCCCTGATGAAGGGTATAGTTACAAACCTGAGTTCCCAATGCAAGGGGTCTGGAGGAGGAATCGTAGAAACAAGGGATACCAAGGGAGTTGCAGTCGCGGCCGAAACCATCCCTATGGTTTTACCCCGGACCAAACCATTAATATCACGAAAACCCATGGGAGATCCCTTCAACTGACTCAAAAAGAAAAAGAATATCCCTCCACCTCTACAAGCAACCACTATGGCCCCATCATTATATGATACCCATCAGAGGAGGAAAAAGTGTCTAGCCGCCTGGTGCGCACAAATAGACCGGCCGGGCCGAGTCCCCAAAACATGGGGACATCATTGGAATCTGACCCCGCAACCGATCCCTCCTCATCACATATTCCAACTCCCAAGCTGCATGCTAAAACTCTCCCGCCAATGGAGAAGCGCCAACCAATGGAGCAGAAATATGATATCCTTAAGCAGCTGGCATCGGTACCATCCAAATTGTCAATCCGGGATGCCTTGAGTTTATCAGAATATCTTAGGGAGACACTTATATAAGCCTTGCTCAGCCCCCGGGAGTTTCAAGCCTAGATACCTGCCGCCGAGATTTAAAGGACAAAGACTAGCCCGATTGAATACAATGCAGTGATTTCCATCATCGGGTAGGATGAATATTTCATCATGAAAGGACATATCAAACCACTATATGTGTCTGGAACACTAAATGATGTTGAGATATGAAAAGTCTTTATTGAAAAAGGCTCTAGAGTTAACCTCCTTCCCGTACGGACACTTCATAAGTTGGGCTGCAATGAGGATGACCTAATACCCTCTATCACAACTCTGTTGAGTCACGACAAGAGTGAAAAGAATCCAATGGAAAAAATAAAGATAAAAACCAATTTGGCAACCTTGTGGCCAACTCGGAATTCCAGGTGGTCCGACAGAACACATCATTCAATGCCCTACTTGGAAGGTCGTGGCTCCATAAGCACATGAAAATTCCTTCATCCTACCACCAGTGTATCAAGTATTGCATCAATGGAAAAAGTGGGACATTTCATGCTGACAAGGCCCCTTTCAAGCTCTCCGAGTCACACTACATTGACACCGGGTTTTATGAGCAAAAGAAAAAGAAGCATTCGCTCGATGGTAACGACTGGGTCCCCGCTCCAAATGGTCTGGAAATGGTTCTGGAGGACCCCCTCTAGCAGCTTGGTAGAGACTACGTACTTCCCATCAACCATGTTGAGAGAAGGATTTCATGTTCAGACACACACTCAGCTGTCCTCATGACTTCAGAAATAACGGCTGAGCATAGAAGTGCGGAAACGACTGCTAACCCTCAATTTGGGGACGAATACTTGAGTAGGGATGCCCGTGATGCCTCGCCTCCAGACCCCCAAGAGCCTGGGCTGGAAACTCTCCCCCCATTGTATCCGGAATATGAGAATATGGGGAAAGAAGGGGAGGAAGGTCTTAGGGATGCACCTCCCACATTTGAGGAATATATCTCCACCACTGTGGATGAGATCAAGGAAATAAACCTGGGTATCGAGGAAGACCCAAGGCCCAATCTCATTAGTACAGCAATGTCTCCATAGGAGCATGAGGTAAATAAATATTTCCTGACGCAACATCAGGATGTTTTTGCCTGGAATTACACGGATATGCTGGGACTCGATCCTGATGTGGAAACGCACCACTTAGGTCTACCAGAAGACCATCGGGGCTATAATCAAGACGCCAGAAAAACACAACCATTAGATCCTGCCAAAATAGTGGCTGAAGTCAATAAGCTTATTAATCAAAGCTTCATTCAGGAGGTCCAATACCCCATATGGTTGGCCAAAATTTTCCCCATCAAGAAAAAGAATGGACAAATCTGCATCTGCATCGATTTGAGAGATCTCAATCAGAATTTCTTGAAAGATGATTTTCCGATCCCGATTATTGAGTTATTAATCGACGCAATGACTGGGTATGATGATCTCTCTTTCATGGATGGTTATTCTGGGTATAATAAAATATGGATGGCCTGAGAAGAAAAAGAAGCCACTGCCTTCAGATCCCCTCAAGGAATATTCTATTACAGGTTCATGCCCTTTGGTCTCAAAAATGCAGACCCCACATATCAATGCGTCATGCATCATATATTTAAACCATTCTTGGGGAGATTCATAGAATGCTATGTGGATGAGTCGACGTTTAAATCAAGACAATGTTCATATCACCTGTCAGACCTTGAAACCATCTTCAAGAAACTTCAAAAACATAGCCTGAAGATGAATCCCTTGAAATGTACCTTCGGGGTTACCTCATGGAAATTCCTTGGCTTCGCCGTATGCCATCGTGGCATCGAAGTCGACCCTAAAAAGACAAAGGCTATACTTGGCCTACCACCTCCCTATAATCTTACTGAGTTGAGAGGATTCCAAGGTCACCTGGCCTACATCAGGCAGTTCATAGCCAACCTAGTGGGAAAATGTTTTCCCTTCACCAGGTTAATGAAAAAGGGGGTTACGTACCAATGGACAGATGATTTCCAAGAGGCATTTGATAGCCTAAAGTAGAACCTCTTAAGCCCACCGGTGCTCATGCCCCCAGTTGAAGGAAAACCACTTTTCCTATACGTGACGGCCTTAGAGCGGTCACTGGGAGACTTCCTCGCACAAAAAAATGATGCCGGTAGTGAAAAAAGTATCCATTACCTCAGTTGAACCATGATCCACGCTGAAACTCGATACTCAAACATCGAGAAGAGTTGTTTGGACTTGGTCTTCACAGTTCAAAAATTACAACATTATCTGCAGCATTATGAATTCCATTTGGTCTTATAGAGTAACCATCTCAAGTACATCCTCATCCGCCCAATGCTGACCGGGCGCCTATCCTGATGGGAGTCATCCTACAACAGTTTGACATCCTGTTTGTGCCCCATAAAGCCATCAAAGGCCAGGCGTTAGCAAATTTCTTGGTAGATCACCACTCGATAGGGACCATCGCACCGAACGTCAAGTTACCTGATGAAGACATATTCTTGGTTCAAGAGGAGCCCCCAAAATGGGAAATGTACTTCGACGGCGCATCCCGAAGCCCGACAGGGAAAAGGATGGAGGATACCAAATTTAACAAGGTGGGATAGGGGGTAATACTCATGTCCCCAGAAAAGGCAGTCTTGCCAGATTCCTTCCTCCTTTCAGAAGGATGTACGAACAATGAGGCATAGTATCAAACCCTCATGGCAGGCCTGGAGCTTGCACTCTAGGAGCAAGTACAACACCTTAAGGTAAAAGGTGACTCAGAACTGGTCATCAAGCATGTCAATGGTGACCATTCTATTAAAAAGGAGGAGTTGATTCCCCTATATGACCATGTTCAAGGGTTAATGGTGGAATTCTACATAGAACAAACGTTGAATTATGTTCCCCGGTCTCAGAATGCCCAGGATGATGCATTAGACAATGCGTCCACAACCCAAGCTGACCCAGACCAGGATGAAAAAATTATCATTATTTCCCATCGTCGAATGGTCTTGGTGTTTGTTTAGACAAAGATGGAAGAAATCAACGAAGTCAGTCCAGTCCCTGAGCCATACGCTCCTGCCACCGGCTGGATGACCCCTATTGCAAACTACCTTCAAATGGGAGAACTTTCATCAGACAGGGCTGGACGAGAGAAAATACGGAGAAGAGCAATTAACTTTGTCTTATACGGCGGCATAGGTCAGCAAGAGGTCCTCTACAAATGAGGCCTCGACAGAGTCCTCCTCAGATTTATTGATGGAGAAGAAACCACTGTTGTCATGACTGAAGTGCATGCTAGAGTATGTGGGGAACACCAGTCAGGGTCTAAGCTTCCCCATCTGGTTCGAAGGCTCAGGTACTATTGTCCCACCATGGCACGAGATTGAGAGCACTTCACCGCAAAATGCAACTCATGACAAATTCATGACAACTTCATACACCAACCCCTAGAGTTACTTCATCAGGCTAAGTAATCATGTCCATTTTCTGTCTGGGGAGTAAACATTGTGGGACCATATCCTCCCGCCATGACTAAACAATTGAAGTATATCATCACAGCAACTGACTTCTTTTCCAAATGGGCAGAAGTTGTACCCCTCAAGGAAGTCGTTCCAAAAAATGTTGTCATCTTTGTGAAAACTGATATCATCACCAGATTTGGCATCCCTCATACCATATTGAAGGATAAAGGCACCAACTTCTGCTCTGCCAAATTAGAGAAATTTTCCCAAGAATATGGTATCAAGGCTAACCACTCATCCTGGTACCATGCAGTGGACAACGGACAGATAAAGGCTTTCAACAAGACCATGTTCTACATCCTCTATAAAATGGTGGACAAAGACAAGAAATCATGTTCGGATAAACTCCTCTATGCATTGTGGGCTTATCAAACCACGATCTGCACTGCTACGCGTGCTACTCAGTACTCATTACTATACAGAACAGAAGTGGTCCTGCCCATTGACCTCCAATTTCCCTCACTCCGTGTTACTATTTGTGATCAGTTATCCAACGATGAGCAATTAGAAAAACGTCTAGGTGAATTGGAATAGCTAGATGAGAAGTGGTTGCACACTTTTCACCATCTAGAGTTATATCAGAACCGGATCGCACGAGCCTTAAATAAAAATGTTCATCTTCGATATTTCTTGGAAGGATAATTGGTGTTGGTCCTTCGAATCCCGATGATACCTGGAAAGAAACCTCCACAGTTGGATCCCAAGTGGGAGGGACCATATGTTATACACAAGTTCTACTCCAATGGAGCGTATTACCTGATCTCCATGGATAGGCAATTCACTACCGCTCTTAAAAATGAGATATTTCTGAAGAAGTATTTCACATAATCAAATGCAGTTACCGTCCAAGCTACAGGATGTTAAATTTCCAAGCACCCATCATTCGAGCTGCAAGACGTTAAACCACCAAGCCCCAACGGTCCAAAAACTATGACCCTAAACTATGAGTATTTCATCCTCATCACATGACGTTAAACTGCATGGATTTTAGAGAACTATGTATGGCATGATTCCTGCCTTCGAAGGATACGTAGTGATGCCATGGTTCCCCTAGCCTAGCCACCCCCAAACGGAATAAAAAAAAGAGAGAAAAATTACCTATTTTCACGTGTATGGACCAGAACTTCCCGGGGTGTATCATCCTCTATAGAACTACATAAGTATTTATTCTTGCCCTCGGAAGATATGTAGCAACACCATGGTTCTGTATCCTGGCCCAGCCACCCTCGAATAAAGTTAAAAATTCCCCTTTCCCCTATGTACGGATCAACCCTGCACGAGGTGTATTCCTCATCCTTACTGCATGACATTAAAATGCATGGAAAAGAAGGATTGAAAATTCCCTTTTCCCCTGTGTACTGACCAAACCTGCACGGGGTGTTTTATCTTATAAAGAACTATGTACAGCTTGATTCCTACCCTCGTAGGATATGTAGTGATGCCAGAATTCCACATCCTGGCCCAGCCACCCCAAATAAAGCTAAAAATATCCACTTTCCACCTGTACGCACCAGAACCATATGGGGTGTATTCCCCAAAAAAGAACTACATGAGGCTTGATTCCTGCCCTCACAGGATACATAGTGATGTTGGGATCTTACCTCCCGGCCCTGCCACCAATAAAAGAAAACACAGTTATGTATACCCCTCTTCATTACCACATGATGTTAAACTGCACGGAATCCCCTTTTCACGCCAGTTCACCTTCTTCCTCATCGGATGACGTTAAACTGCACGGACTTCATTGTGACCCACCCAAGATATATGGAGAAATGAGATAGGAATACTCCTTGTGCATTTGGATTCATCCTCTCCATACATCAGACTCCACGACCCGGATAATTGCGGATCTTCATAACCATTCATGGCCATCGAATGTGGGGAGTTATCGACCCATGGAAACCTTTGAACGACTATGCATTCCGTGCCCTCATCGGATCTGCATATTGATATCCCCTAGCCCATCTACCAAAGGCAATATTTCTTAGTCGATACTCTTCCTAGCCATGTACGCTTATCAGTCTTAGATCCCCCAAACCATACCTCCTGATCTGGGAAACTCCAGAGTTATAGTTTACACCCTCATTCCCTCACACTTGTTCAAAGTATACCATAGCCTCCTAACTATGTTTCCTTCCAGGTAATTGTAGCAATAGTCACCCAATGGTCCGAACTCTATGACTGTTAAACTAAGAGTACTTCATCCTTAACGCACGACGTTAAACTACATGGAGTAAAGGTATACCCCATGTGCAAGATAAACTAGTGTGGTGAACTCTTAGAGTTTTAATAGCAATCAGGGAGAAACATCCCCGACAAGTCCAGATATTTCCTTACCAAATGACAGACTTTGTGGACTGGAAAATCACGGATCCTCATAATCCTTAATGGCCATTAGAAGTGGAAAGTCATCGACCTGTGGACACCTTTGTATGACTATTCATACCATGCCCTCAATGGCTCTGCATATTGATAGCCCCTGTCCTGTCTACCAAAGGCAAGATTTTCTCAGGTGATGCTCTTCCTAGCCCTATATGCTTACCGACCTCAGAGCCCCCGTATCATCTCTCCTAATCCATGAAGCCCCAGAACCACGATTTACACCATTAACCTCTCTCCACATCTTGGACATGCCAAGATGTTCAAGACTAGTTACATTTTGATCAAGAGTGTCCTTTGCAACTACGTCCTCACCACATGACGATTAAAACTGCATGGAGCATGTCTTTGCCGCTTGGTGTGAAGCTGCAAAGACCAAGCATTAAGAATCCATGGAAATGCCTCCAATTACAAGCATTTTCACAGGTTTAAAAACTCCCATGTCCTCATAGTAAAATGTTAAACTGCATAGAATATTTGAAAAGGCCCCCCTTTCCTCACCGCATGATGTTAAACTGCACGAGATTTAAAATGACCTCTTTCCATGCCGCATGACATTAAACTGCACGGTCGAACCTATCATGGGTTCAGTCATGTTTGGAGGAATTCCTCTATCCCTCAGTGCATGGGCTAAACCTGCACAAACCACCGTCTCACACTAGCATGAGAAGGGATGAATTTACCCATTCCTGGGAAATTTAGCCCATATGTTTCTCCCATATCCAGGCACCATCTCCTCATAAACAATACTCTATAATCAGAAGAAGCCAAACCCTTGTAAGCCACCCCTGGTGGTCCCAAATCTTAACTTCCCTGAAGTATCCTGGCTATCGAGAGAATACAATCATTGAACTATGGAAACCTTTGCATGACTATGCATATCAAGACCTCAGCAGATCTGCATATTGATCTCCCTTGGCATGTCTACCAAAGGAAAGATTTCCGTTGGCAATGCTTCTCTCCGTATGCCTCTTGGCCTCTAAACCGCCATATCCATCCCTGTATTTGGAAACCCTCTGAGCTATAGTTTACCAACCACTTTCAAAACCCTGCCTGAATACGTTGGAACATCTCTGATGAGATTACCGAGAACCAGGAGAAGTCATTCCATTTTAAAGAATGTCCGAGCTGCATGACATTAAACTACGCCAAGCTCCAACCATCCTCTATGATAACTAAATGCGTAGGACAAGGACCTTGTGTCCACACTCCTGATTAATACAGATGGTCCCAAACCATTTCAAACGTCACATACCCTTTCCAAGCCACCCATGGTGGTTTCCATAAGACAGACTTCCACGGAGTCCTCGGGCCATTAGAAATGGACAGTCATTGACTTAAGGACACCTCTGCACGACTATGCATACCATGACCTTAGCGGCTCTACATATTGATCGCCCTGGCCCATCTAACAAAGTCAATTCTTCCTTAGGTGATGCTTTTCCAACTTCTTCACGCCGGTACGGCTCCCATGCCTTGAGACATGCCCTACATGTTGCTCAAATCTAAACACATTCCCCCCCACATGTGTATGAAATGTATTGAGACATCTTTTAATCAACCAAACCTTGTCGGGGCCCTCGCCCCACCATATCTGGTCAAATTTGTTTGACCTAAAACATCAATAATGATAGTCTTGTCGGTGGGACTTTAAATCGCTCTCAAAAAGAGGTGCAAAGCCCGTTAGGCCGAAAACCCAAAAAGGGTGACCTAAGAAAAAGTCAATCCATACCCACTGGGTCCACACTAAATGGGCCAGGAAAAATTAGGGTATTAACAGAAAAGAAAAAAAAAATTTAGGGGTTTTCTACAAAACCCTATCAATAGTCAAACTATTCTCGATGGATCCCATGTTCCAGGAAAAAATTAGAGTTCCTTTCTACTTTATCATTTTCCTGAACTATGATTAATTCTAATTTAGCGAGTTTTTATTTATACCACATTCGTGCCAATGACAATAAAATTTTACAGCAAGCGGAGATCGACAAAAGATTGTATTCCATTTGAAAAAAAGGGAGGATTTCCACAAGCCAGAATCTCTTCTTTTCCGCAACAAAAGAGGTAAAATAGAATGTACAGAAATATCTCTGACGATCACAAAAGATCCTAGTTCACTCTCTCCATCATATTGGAAACCGCGTGGTGAAGGTTATTGCAATTTTTCTCTAGCATGGCCTTCTCCCTGACCTCAACTTCGGCCACTGAACCAGTATGCCTCACCGTCATTTGGAGATCATTGATCCCTTTTTTGTTATCTTTGAGGTCACCAGTCAAGGATGAAAACTGATCCCTCAACATCGTTGCTCGAGCTTTTCATTCATGAAGCTCGGTAGATAGGGTAGTAACCTGATCTTGAGAGCTCACCTCTAGTGCTATCAGCTGATAGAGCTTCATCGTAGCTTTCTCAAAGGCTCAGGTCCCGCAACGAGAAGCAGCAAGGTGAGTGAGTTTGTGTTCACTAGAGGCAGCCTCCCCACTGGAAATGAAGACCTAACAGGCGGGAAAATTAAGTAGTCGATAGTTGAACCCACTTGACCCCAATCCTAGGAAGAGTTGCCGAAGGGCTTCAGTTTTAGTCGCCATTTCAGTCAGAGGAGTTTCGAAAACAATCTCACAGATCCGAGGCTTGGCCCACCTTTGCACTACTCTGTGGTGTTCCAGGACATGAGGGTCTTTGGTATCATTTCTAGATAGCACAGGAATGAAGTCTGGCATCACGGCTAGCACAGACATGTGCGCATCATAAGATGGAACTAGGACTGGAGGGTCAGAAGCCTCTTGCCCTAGTTAAATCTTGGGAATTGAACTGGTAAGACCAATATTGGCCTATGGAGCTTCGGGAATTACATCATGTGGACCCAGATTCACTAGGTCATCCTCATTTACATCCAAAATTATCGGATCTATCTGAACTTCATCCGCGGAGGGGTTGGAAGAGGAAGATTCCCTAAGCCACCTCAACCTGCGGGCCATCAGTCGGTCCTCCCTCAATGCCGATGAGGAAGGTGTGGTAAGCACAGCAGCTGCAGTAACCCCCGATTTGGGAAATTTCCAAATAGCCTTCCCCAAGATCCCATCTGGATAATGCTTTATCCACATTCTCGCATATTCTGAGGACATGATGGAAACCACTCCTGTTTCAGGAAAGGCAATGCTTGTGCCAGATCCCTCCCGCATCAACATCAACCACCAATAAAGGAGAGTGGCCACATGCAGCCCTCAGGTCTGCGGTTGGGTAGGGGAAACCTGGAGTTTCATGCATCTGAACTATTGAGAAAAACAATGTGGGTCGTACAACTCGCATAGAGAAACCCCATCAATCCGCACTGATAGAAACCCGTATTGTAGTGAAATCATGTAAGAATGCTCTTCTAAGCTCCCCCTGAAGTCTTGAACCATGACACCAAAAGGAGTGGGGTAGGGAGTGAAAGTGAACAGGGAAAAGTCGCTCAGAAGCTTGACAACTTCATCAGAACTAAGGGACTTCAGACGAACACCAGCTATATCCAGAAAGGTAGGCCGAAGAGTAGGAAGCGGGATGACTGTGTTATGACGATACTCATAATAGCGACAATGATCCACTGCCCAGCCATATAAAAATTGAAATGGCCCACTTAGACGATAGGGTGACCCTCCCTCCTGTATGTGGCTCAGTAATTCGTAAATGTGAGCCAAAGAAAGCATGACCAGATTCATCGGACAGCCTCCCGCCAGCTCAGAGGCCATCATCAGGGTGCAAGCTCTGACACCTAGGTTGATATCTAGGGATGGGAATAGCCACTTTCTCAAAAACATGGAGAAAAGACCTATCATCCCTAGCATAGGTGGCACACCGGGGTGCACCTCATAACCCCATGAAAGGTAGTCACCCGCATCCAAAACCGCCCAGTAAGAACCTGGGATAGTTCGTGATTGTTGAGAAGGACGAGTCTTGGGGTGCTTGATCTTTGTAACAGGACCCGTGGTCTTCAAAAATAACCCTATCCAGGTGCTATAATCGATAAGAGAGCGTGCACGCAAGGGCTGACCTAGTGACCTCTCCACCATAACCAGAAGATCCTTCACCAATAAAGGCACTCGTTCGACATCGTCCCATGCATCTGGGGTGGGAAAAAAGATGGCATACATCTCACCAATGATCGGAAGCCCTCCCAGTTGGTAGATGTCCCATAAACTAATACCAACTTCACCATGGGCGTGGTGGAAAGTGTTACTACTGGAACACCAGTGACCAAGCAAGTCAGGCAGGATCGAATATGGTGGGTACAAAACATACTGGGAATACCACACAACGGAGTACAAATTTACCGCTTTCAGTGACTCGGGGAACTCCCGGCAATGATAACGGATCCAGAAGGCCAGGCCCAGTCATTTGAGAAAATACCACTAAACCGAAGATCCCACGTGGGAATCCATACCGCGTTAGGATCCACTTAAGAAAGGTTGATCAAAGAGGGGTAACTCTTGAGGACGGCCTCTGGGGAGAATCCCTGAGTGTAACGACCACTTTGAGTCCAAACAAATCCTCTCAAAATGAAAGTGTCTTTCGGGTCAGAATCAGAGATCATATCTCATGATTGGGTTAGGTTCACTTGAGCGCACTTGGGAAACACTTCCATGCAAGGGGACAGAAGAGCTTAGAAGACAGGGTGGATAGGAATGTCGTCTTGAAGTCCGAAACCATAAAGAGAAAGATGATTCGATAGCTGATAGCCCAGAAGTCCGGGGGAGAGTAAGTACTTCAAAACACCATCGTCAGGAATGTTTGGTTGGCTAGAGACCTCTTTGATGCTCTCAGCTCTATGAATCATAGCTAGACATCTCCCTGGACTAATCATAAGAGGATCGTCTGCAGGTTTGGGTGCAGGTCGAGGAGGAACCATATTTTCTCCCTGCATTACAAAAAAACTAGGAAAATGGTTAGTCTGGATTAATAAAATTTGGTCAAAAATACCAAGTATATGGAAAAGGACTAGGTCAAGGATCCTTCATGACGAGGTCTGTGAGCAGGCCTCAGAAAGTTGGTTCACAATGGCTGCATCCCATGAACCAAACCTACTCCAAAGAAGTTCGCGGTACTCTAACCCACGGAGAATCGGCCAGAAAACTGCAAACCAGGTTGTTCCACAGAATCTCAATCCCGGATTTAAATGTTTAAGTTAAGAATACTTAAGAAATTTTCAAAGCTTGGATGATTTTAGTTCGTGGACCATCAAAACCACGTAGCAAGTTTCTACGTTTCCCGTTGTAACTTAATTTTTAATTGATTAAAAGTGTTAGTTCACAGCTTGGAGATTGGTCTGTGGGTGAAGGCAGGTGAGGATGAGGAATGGTTCACAGGAATGAAATCTGGTTCGCAGATGAGTAGTTTCACGAAGGAGCAATCACGCGGAGACGAAAATCATGATCTACATGTTTCTGAGGAATCTAGTAAAAGACAAGGGATGGCCCCCCGTATTTATAGGTGTGGTCCCCTACCGGGTCCACCCCTCTACCGCAAACTATCCACATTGCAGGACCACTCTACATCATAATAGTCTCCTCTTTGTTCTGATCAGACCCCATTCCAATGGGGGAATCTATAGGGTCCTTAAAAATCCAGAAGGGAGAATGGGAATACCCTCAATTCAAGAGAGGATTCTACCATATTTCCCTCAAGGAACTGGGAAAAAATATGGAGAACACCCAAGAAATTGGAAAAGGATTGACCAGTCCACGTACCGGTCCAACATTGATGGTACGTGGCCAGGTGAGCAATCCACCTCCTTTACGGACCGCTGTCGTTCACGGAATAGAGGCTGGGACCCTCCGCGGGCGCGAAGCTGGATGGGCGCTAGGTCGGTCCACCGTTATGAACAACCCTAGCCGCGAACTGCATCAACCGGCCCGGACCGTGTACACCATCATTCACGGGACATAGGAGGAGCCCTGCGCGACCGCAAAGCATTCCCCGACCTAGTTTGGTTCGCGGGTAAGGTGCATTCAATCCCCCCATGAAGCGGATTGACCATGTCATCTATAAAATGGGTTTTCAGTCATGGGTCTCCGTCTGGTACGCAGACGGCCTCTCCAGTCGCATAGCACCCCCCCCTATGAAAAAGGCGCCACTCCTCATACACCCATGTGGCCCGCCAACTCCTTCGGTGTTCCCATTCCCAGAGCCAAATAAAATCTTTTGAATCTAGCCTAATCCTTCGCAATCCCTTTAGTGGTCTATTCATTTCCCTCGATCCAAGGCCTCTACAGAAGCCACCAAGTCAGTATGATGCAATCTCCAGGTGAATCAGCGCGTTACTTTGAGTTCACATACCCATGGTAGGTGAGGGAAAAGGGGTTTCTACAGCCCTTGAGCGGGTTCCCAAAACACTCATGGGTTCACATACCCACAGTAGTGCAGGGTCCGAGCCCGGGAGTCCCTTTTCTATCTGTCCACTTGCCAAGGTAAGGGGGCCCCACTTGCGTTTCCTTTCGACGCCAGTGGTGAGTAATTCTTCCCTCTTTCGAGAGTGACAGTGCAGCCTCCTTGGTGTAAGTCCCTGTCCCTTCTTGCAAGAGGTAGCACCCATGCACCTATGTACTTCCCCGATGCCAAGAACCAAGAGGGGAGATGAACACAGGGGTAACCTTTCCCTCTCCCTCTAGGCTTTTTCACCATTGGGCCTCCATCCTGGAGTAAGTCCCAATCTCCATTTCCCTGGGCCACCCCATGCGTAAGCCCCACTCTGCTTCCCACAGACGCACCTTTCGCGACATGATAGTTAGATCTCGTCCGCCTCTTGTTTCTCACACCGAGCATGACTCACGTGGGCTTAGAGTAAGCACCAACCCTGACACAACCTCCTATGAACTACGAGGACTTTGTTCCATGTCAAGGCATGGTACGTAGGAATACTCCACGAGGTTCAAGCCCATTACTCATCGGACCCCCGAACCATCTTCACGTCGGTTCTCCGACACCACCTCCTGCGAACTACAAGGACTTTGATCCATGTCAAGGCATGGTATATAGGAAGCCTCCATGATGTTCAAGCCCATTACCCATCAGACCCCCAGTCCATCTTCACGTTGGTTCTCTGAGACCACCTCTTACGAACTACAAGAACTTTGATCCATGTCATGTCATGGTACATAGGAAGCCTCCATGAGGTTCATGCTCACCACCCGATCGTTCCAATCCCTTTGCATCGGTTCACCAACTCTATGGGCTGCCTCATAGTGTAATACCCATCCACAATATCATTGGGACACCTCAGAGTGTAAGCTCTGATCCTTCATCCCGCGTGACGTTAAACTGCATTACTGAACTATGTGGACTCTGATTCCTCTCATGAGGATACATAGGAAGCCCATATCATAGGTTCAATCCAAACACTCAAGTCGTTATCTGTCCCCCCTGGATGACAATAAACTTCAGAGTTCCCAGTTATAAGGCTTCAAACCAGTGCCTTCTCGATGATTTCAAACTCCTCGGAGTCATTAATCTAGTGAGGGATGGTAAACCTTGGGCCTAAATGATTCTGAATCCCTGCGTTCAGCTAATCATTGCCAACTATAAGTAATCTGTGGATACTATGCTTCAGTATAAACCAATGATTCATGAACATATGAATACATCTTAAATCTATAAGAGAGTCCTGAAATAAGCAATAATTCCCCCCCCTAAAAGGGTGAGATGAGCCCGACTTCCTATCTTCTCGACCAATGTGAGTTCTTAAGTGTCGTTGGCCAAATCACCCAGCGAATGCCTTCCTTTGGAAAGCAGGTCCACATATCGTTGGATATGGAACCGTTGGGTGTTTCGAAACAAATACCGATATACCAGATTTGAGCGACTAAGCAGAGTTTTGCCCTTTGTGAGATCAACAGTCGGGCACGTTGGTCAACTCCACCTGATTCGTTGGGAAATAGAGGATTTGGGGGATTTTACGGTTTTTAGGGTAATTATTATTTGTTATGTTTTTAGGTGTTTTATGTTTTTTTACGTTTATAAATTATTCATATAGTTGTTTAGGGGTTTTAGAATATTTTACATTTTTGGGAATTTTTAGGGTTTTTTAATGATTTTTATGATTTTTTTGGTATTTTGTGGATATTCTAATTTTTAGGTTTTTTAGGATTTTAATGTATTTAGGGGTTTTAGAATTTAGTTTTTTTAGGTTTTTAAATTTTTTAAGGTTTTTAAGGTTTTCTTTGTGTTTTTTAGCGTTTTTTTTAATGTTTTTTGGGATATCAAGGCTTGATAAGGTTTTTATTGTTTTTAGGATTTTTATTGGATTTTTAGGGTTTTTTTGGATTTTTAGGGGTTTTTGAATTTTAGGGGTTCTATGGTTTTTTGTGTTTTTCATGTTATTTTAGGGTATTACGGAATTTTTTTGGTTTTTAAAGGTGTTTAGGGTTTTATGGTTTTTAAGGGTTTATGGTTTTTATGATATTTTTAGCGTTTTATTGGGGTTTTATAAATTTTTAGGTTTTTTTGGGTTTTAAGTATTTTTAGTATTTTAAGGATTTTAACTGGTTTTTGTGGTTTTTGGAGTTTTTAGGGATTTTTAGGATTTTATGGGTTTTAAATGTTTTTTAGTATTGTAAGGATTTTTTTGTTTTTTTTTGTTTTAATTTTTTTATGTTGTTTGGGGTATTAAGTATTTTTAGGGTTTTGAAGTTTTCATATGGTTTTTAAGGTTTTAAGTGTATTTACATTTTTAGAGTCATTATGTATGTAAGGATTTTATGGTTTTTATGGTTTTGGTGGATTTTAATGGGTTTTATGGTTTTTATGGTTTTTAAGGTTTTATTGGTTTTTTGGGGTTTATGTTTTTTTAATTTTTTGGATTTTTATGGGGTTATATCATTTTTAGAGGTTTGAATATTTTTTAGTGTTTCTATTTGTTTTGGTAATTTTATGGGTTTTTAGGGATTTTATGGTTTTTAGGTGTTTTTATTATTTTTAGGGGTTTTAGGGTCTTTTCCAGGTTTTTGGGTTTTTTCTGTGTTTAGGATTTTTAGTGGTTTTAAGTGTTTATTAGTTTTCATGGGTTTATTATAGGTTTTCAAGGATTCTATAAATTTTCATTTTTTTATTGATTTTAGGGTTTTTTGATACTTATGGGTTTTTATGATTTTTGGGGATTTTGAGGGTTTTAGAGTTTTTAGGGATTTTTAATGGTATTTAGGGATTTTAGGGCTTTTAGGTTTTTAGGGGTTTTAAGTGTTTTTATGTTTTTAATGTTTTATTATGTGTTTTTACATATTAAAGAATTTTTTTCGTGATTTTTTAAGATTTTTAATTTATTTTAGGGTTTATAGGTATTTTGAGGGATTTTTAAGGAATTTTGGGGGTTTTATCATTTTTTTTTGTTTTTTAGGGGATTTAATTATTTTGGTTTTAAAACATTATTTAGGTTATTAGGGTTTTTATAGTTTTTTATGTATTGTGGTATTTAGATAGTTTATGATTTTAATGGATTTTAGGAATTTTAGGGAATTTTAGGGATTTTAGTGTTTTAGGATTTTATGGTTTTTTGAGTGTGGAGGTTTTTTCTTGCCAAATTTTTAGTATTCTAATGTGTTTTTGAGTTTTTTAATGTTTTCAGGGTTTTAAAGGGTTTTTTACAAGGTGGGGATATAAGGTTTTATTAATTTTTTTATCAGTTGTTAGGGTTTTTAAGGTTTTAATGGTATTTATTGTTATTAGGGGTTTAGTGGTTTTAGGGTCTTTTAGGGTTTTTAGGGGTTTTAGCATTTTTAGATTTTTAGTGGTTTTATGTTTTTAAAATTTTCTTAGGGGTATTCAAAGTTATTAGGATTTTTAGGTATTTCTAGGATTTTTATCATTTTTTTTATTTTTAAGTATTTTTAGGGTTATTAGGATTTTTAGGTATTTCTTGCCTTTTTATCGTTTTTTGTTATTTTTAAGGATTTTGAGGGTTATTAGGGTTTTTAGTGTTTTTTTTGGGTTTTTAGGTTTTTTAATGTTTTTAGGTTTTTATGGATTTTAGGTGTTTTTAGTATGTTTAGATTTTCCTAGGGTTCTTCAAGGAATTTTTTATGTTTTTAGATATTTTTAGGTATTTTAGGATTTTTATGTGTGTTTAGGATTTCATAGTGATTTTGAGGGGGTTTTGGGGTTTTTTTGGGTTTTTTTGGTTTCTTCAGGTTTTATGGGTTTTTTAGTTTTTAAGGGATATTATAATTTTTAGAGTGTTTAAAATTTTTCTAAGTTGAAACAGGGATTAGAGTTTTTATTGGGATTTTAGAGATATTATGGGTTTTTGTGTTTTTTTTGTGTTTTTTGTTTTTAAGGGGGTTTAGTGTTTCAGGGTTTTTAGTTGTATTTAGGCTTTTATGGGTTTAATGTTTTTAGGTTTTCATGTTTTTCATAGCGGTTATCAGGGTTTTTAGGATTTATTGTGTTTTTAGGTATTTTTAGGGTGTTTTAGGATCTTTATGGGTTTTACAGGTTTTTTTATTTTGTGGGGTTTTAGTTTTTATGGTTTTTTTGTTTTTATAGTGTTTTGGGAGGTTTTGAGTTTTTATGGTTTTAAGTTTTTTTTAGAGTTTTTAACATTATTAGGGGTTTAAATGATTTTTAGATATTGTTGTGTTTTTAGGTTTTTTAGGGGTTTTGGGAGGTTTTAAGGTTTTTCAGGGTTTTACAGTATTTAGAGGTTTTTATGGTTTTTATTATTTTTATTTTTAGGTGTTTAAATGTGTTTAGGGTTTTATGGTTTTCTTAGGGTTATTTAAAGCTTTTATATTTTTTATATTTTTTTTGTAAATTTTCGTTTTTTATGATTTTTATGTGTTTTTAGGATTTATAGGTTTTTTAATGTTTTGTTGGGTTTTTATGGATTTTATAGTTTTGTAGGGTTTTGGATTTTTTAGGGTTCTTAGGGGTTTTATGTTTTTTTAGGTTTTCAAGGATTTATAAGGAATTTCATGGTTTTAGGGTTTTTTATGTTTTCGTGATTTTAAGGGATTTTTTTTGGATTATTATGGGTTTTAGTGATTTTTTCTCTTTTAATGGGTTTTTATGATTATTAGGATTTTTATGGGTATTTTTTGTTTTTAGGTTTTTTATTGTATTTAAGGCCTTTTAAAGATTTTTAAAATTTTAGGGGTTTAAATTATTTTTATTGTTCCAAATGTTTTAGCTTTTTATGGGTTTTTATGGTGATTTATGGTTTTCTTGGGTTTTATGGGTTTTATGAGTTTTTTTCTATTTCTAGAGTTTTCAGAATTTGTATTGTTTTTATGTTTTTTTGTTTGAGGTGTTTTTATATTTATAATGATTTATTAGAGTTTTTTAGGGATTTTAGTGCTTTTTATGTGTTTATGGATTTTTAGGGATTTTAGGATTTTTTTTGGGTTTTAGGGTTATTAGGGATTTTGATGAGTTTTACGGGTTTTTAGGGTTTTTTTAAACAATTTTTAGGTTTTATGGGTTATAAGTGTTTTAGGTTTTTATGTTTTTTTTAGGGGTTTCATAGTTTTATGGGTATTTAGGTATTTTTGGGTATTTTTAATATTTTAAGGGTTTTAGGGATTTTGAAGGATTTTGGGGCTCTAAGGTTTTAATGTTTTTTTTTGGGTTTTAGTTTTTTAGAGTTTTTTAGGGGTTTAAAGGGTTTTTTGGAGTTTTTAATATATTTAATTGTTTAAATTGTTTTTATAGTTTTAGTGGGTTTTTATGATTTTAATCATTTTTTTTGGTTTTTTAAACTTTTTTAGTGTTTTTATGTTTTGGGGGGTTTAGGGTTTTTATGGTCATTTATTTTTTATGGTTTTTATCATTTTTATGTTTTTAGGGGTTTCATGTGGTTTTATTTTTTTATATTTTTCTTAGGGGATATTATGGATTTTGATATTTTAGGGATTTCTTAGTATTTTAGGAATATTAAGGGGTTTTCGTCTATTTTAGGATTTAATGGATTTTAGGGTTTGTTTAGGTTTTTTTGGGTTTTTAGCAGTTTTTATGTTTTAGGTGGGGGGTTTAGTGTTATGTTTTTAGGTTTGAATAAGGTTTTTGAGGTTTTTAGGTATTTTTAGTTATTTTTGGATTTATATGTTTTTAGGTTTTTATGGAATTTGAGGGTTTGGGGGGGTTAGGGTTTTAAGGGGTATTTTTTGTATTTTTGGGAATTTTGTTTTGAGTTTTTAGCATTTTTTATTTTTATCTATTTTTTAAAATTTTAGGGTTTTAAAGTGTTATTATAGTTTTTAGTCTGTTTTTATGATTTCTAGGTGTTTTCATGATTTTTAGGATTTTTAAGGTCATTTTATTGGTTTTAATCATTTTTTGGGTTTTTTAGTTTCTTTAGGTTTTTTGGGATTTTAAATGTTTTTATGTTTTTATGGGTTTTTTTTGGGTGTTTTAGTGTTTTAAGGTTTTTAGGGGTCATAATTGTTTTTAAGGTTTTAAGGGATTCTTAGGGTTTTTATGGTTACTGTGTTTTTAGGGACTTTTAAGGAAATTTTTTTTTATTTTTTATTGATCTTTAGAATTTTTAGGGCTTTTGATGGTTTTTGGGTTTTTTATGCTATTGATGGTTTTTATGGCCTTTTGGGTTTTTTTGGTTTTTTTAGTTTTTAGGTTTTTTATGGTTGTTATATTTTTTTAAATATTTTTTGAGGTTTCAAGGGGTTTTAGAGTTCTTAGTGAATCATAGGGGTTTTAGGATTTTTAGGGGTTTTAGGGACATTTTTGGGGTTTTAATGTTTTTTGGTTTTTAGGTGTTTTATGTGATTTTAGGTTTTTTAGTTTTTCTTAGTGGGTTTTAGTGTTTTTAGGGGTTTTTTATATTTTTAGGTATTTTTTGGGAGTTTTTTATTATTTATATTACTCTTAGAGATTTTGAGGGTTTTTTGGGATTTTTTTTCAAAGTTTTAGGGTTTTTTAATTTTTTAGTGTTTTTATTTTTTTAGGCGTTTTAATTATTTTTTGGTTTATATGATTTTCTTATTAATTTTTATGGTTTTTAGTTTTTTTACACATTTAGTGATTTTTAAGGTTTTTTGGATTTTTATAGATTTTTGGGTTTAAATAGTTTTTCAACGATTTTAGTGTTTTTAGGTTATTTATAGTTTTTATATGTTTAGTGTTTTTTAGTTTTTATATGTTTTCAGGATATTATAATTTTGTAATGTTAAAGGGATTTAAAGGATTTCTATGTTTTTAGTGGATTTTAGTGATTTTAAGGGTTTTATGGGTTTTATGGTTTTTAGTGTTTTTTAGTGTTCATTAGAGTTTTTAGAGTCTTGTTAGGGTTCTTAGTATTTCTTTTTGTTTTTTAGTGGATTTATGTTTTTTTTGCGGGGGGGGGGGGTGTTATGTCTTTAGGGATTTTTAGGATATTTTTTAGTATTCTTATGGATTTTAGGTTTATTAGGTAATTTGAGGGCTTTAGGTTTTTTTTGGTTTTTAGGCCTTTAGAATTATTTATGTTTTTAATGGAATTTTTGAATTTTTTTTTGTTTTTATGACTTATTATAGATTTTATAATTTTTTTCGGTCATTAAATTCTTAGGGATTTTGAGGGATTTTTTTAGCATTTTACATTTTTTTGAGTTTTATGGATTTTGTGGGTTTTATGGTTTTTTAGGAGTTTTGGGGTTTTTATGGGTCTTTAGGGATTTTAGGATTTTTTTGGATTTTTAAGGTCTTAAGGTGTTTCGGAGTTTTTAAAATTTTTAGGTTTTCAAATGGTTTCAGGAGTTTTTATTGGTTTAAAGGGTTTTAGTGGATTTTATTGATTTTTATGGTTTTTATGTGTTTTTATGGTATTAAGGGGTTTAGGTATTTTGGGATATTTTTTAGGTTTTTATGATTTTAGGTGTTTTAAGCCTTTTTATGTTTTTATGTTTTTCTTAGGGATTTTCAAGGTTTTTTTGGGTTTTTATCATTTTAGGGATTTTTGTGATTTCTTAGGTTTGTTACAGTTTTTACCATTTTTAGGGATTTTGAAGATTTTTAGGGGTTTTATGGTTCTTTGTATTTTTAGGGTTTTATCATTTTTAGGGGTATTATGGGTTTTATGTTTTATTAGTTTTTATGGATTTCTTTTTTTTTTTCACAGTTTTTACGAATTATTACATTTTTAGTGATTTTTTGGGATTTTTATTCTTCTTATGTTTTGATGGTTTTTAGGGATTTTGATGGCTTTTAGGGTTTTTTTTTGTTTTTTGGGTTTTTATAGTTTTTTAGTTTATTTGGGGTTTAGAGGTTTTTATAGTACTTAATTAATTTTGATGTTTAAAGTATTTTTTTGATATTTTAGTGGGTCTTAAGGTTTTTATGAGATTTAGGGGTTTAGTGGTTTTTTGGGTTTTTAGGGGTTTTGGGGTTTTATTGACTTTTTATATTTTTTGGGGTGTTAACTTTTTTAAGATTATTATGGGATTTATGGGTTTTTAGTGTTTTATGGTTTTATGGTTTTCTTAGGTTTTTTCATGGTTTTTAGGTTTTTTTTAATTATTAGTGTTTTTGGTGGATTTTTTATGATTTTTATGGGTTTTAGGGTTTTTATGGATTTTGAGGATTTTTAGGGATTTTTATGAATTTTTAGGATTTATAAGGTTTTTAGCATTTTAAGGTATGTTAAAGGTTTTAAATTGTTTTTAGGTTTTTATTGTTTTCTTTGGGTTTTTTGGGGTTTTTAGGGTTTTTATGTTTTTAGGGTTTTTAATATTTTTATGTTTTTTATGATTTTTTTTGCTTTTTAGGGGTTTTTTTAGTATTTTAGAGGTTTTATGGTTTTGTAGAGTTTTTTTAAAATTTTATGGGTTTAAAGTGTTTTTAGAGTTTTTATTGGTTTTTAGGGTTTTATATTTTTTTGTGATTTTTAGTTCTTAAAGAAATTTTATGGGTTTTTGTGTTTTTTCAGGTTTTTAGCATTTTTAGTACTTTAAGGGGTTTTATGTGTTTTTCGGTTTTTAGGGTCTTATTAGGGGCTTTCGGGGGTTTTAAGTTTTGTTTATAATTTTTAGTGATTTTAAGAAATTTTTTTAGGATTTTTATGTGGTTTTAGGGTATTTATAGATTTGGGGGCTTTTTAGGGGTTTTAGGACTTTTAGGGGCTTTAAGTGTTTTAACGTTTTTAGGTGTTTTAGGGGTTTTATGTGTTTTTCATCTTTTTTAAGTCTTCCTTGGGATTTTCAATGTTTTATGGGTTTTTATGTTTTTAGGGATTTTAACGATTTTTTATTATTTTTGGGGGTTTTTAGTTTCTATAGGTATTTTGAGAGTTTATAGGGGTCTTATGTTTCTTTACAGATTTTACGGTTTTTTGGGGTTTTAGGGTTTTATTTTTGAGTTTTAAGGGTTTCTATGGTTTTTTAGAATTTATTAACATTTTAGGGGTTTAAATGGATTTTAATGTTTTTTGTCGGATTTTATGTTTTTATGGGTTATTAGGTTTTTTCGGGGAGGGGCGGTGTTACGGTGTTTAGGGTTTTGGGTCTTTTATGTTTTAGGTTTTTTATTGTTTTTTAGGGTTTTTAGGGATTTTACGTGATTTTCGGTTTTTAAGGTTTTTATGGATTTTCAGAGTTTTTATGTTTTTTTACATTTTTAGAGATTTTTTGGGATTTTTAATATTTTTAATGGGGTTTTAGTGTTTTTATGGATTTTGAAGTGTTTATGGTTATTATGGTTCTAGGGTTTTTAGATGGGTTAGAATTTTTAGGTTTTTATGGGTATAAAATGTCTTTAGGTTTTTAATGTTTTATTTTGTTTTTTAAGGATTGTATGGGTTATTACGTTTTTATTTATTTTTAGGGATTTTAAATATTTTTGGGTTCATTGGGTTTTAGGGATTTCGATTGGTTTTGAGGTTTTTATGGTTTTTAGGGGCTTTATGTGTTATATCATTTTTGACATTTTTTATAGGTTTTATGTTTTTTATGTTTTTTGGTTTTTCTTAGGGATTTTCAAAGGTATTATGGTATTTTATGTTTTTAGGAATATTTAAGGAATATTTTGGATTTTTATGTATATTTATGGTTTTTAGGGATTTGTGGGTTTTAGGGGGGGTTTGTTTTTTGGGTTTTAAATTTTATTCAGGCTTATAGGTTTTTTAATTTTTTAGTATTTTTAGGGGTTTAAAGGGGTTTTAGTTTATTTAGTGAATTTTAGTTTTTATGGGTTTTTAGGGTTTTTATGGTTTTGGGGTTATGGATTTTGGGTTATTTATGTTTTTAGGGTATTTTTTGGATTTTTAGGGTTTTTGGCATTTTTTAGGTTTTTAGGGGGTTTTAGTGTTTTTAGTTTACTAATTTTTTCTTAGGTGTTTTCATGGATTTTAGGATTCTTTACGTTTTAGCGATTTTTAGGGTAGTTTTACGCTTTTTATGGTTTTTAGTGTATATATGGATTTTGTGGGGTTTTATAGTTTTTATGTATTTATAGTTTTTTCATTTTCTAAGGGTTTCTTACAACATTGAAGGGGTTGGGGCCGGATATCCTTGGTCCCCCAAAATGTATAGAAATAAAATAGTCAAAAAAATGTTGGGTTAGGGTCAAATGAACCACACACAAAAGCCCCAACACGCCCCCAACAAAACAAAACCCCCTAAACAACCAACAACTCAAAAAAGGAACAGGTAAGTCAATGTTGCCACCAAAGTGATACACCAAACCCACACTGAAAGAGTCATCATCCACACCAAAACCACCAACCACATTAGCAAAGAAAAATTATGAGTCCACCCCCCATTTCCATCGATTCCCTTCCCAACTCAAAGTCCCCCTGTAGTTCGGGCAGCGCTAAGTACCTCTCCCTAATCCTCTCCTACTAGGCAGAGTGTGGCATCATCTCTGGCTTGTTGTCTTTTATCTTCAACTTCACCTCCCTTGGGGTATCCCAGGTCACCTTGGGACTAGGGAGAGAAGTATAATCCCTCCTCTAGCGCATTTTTTGGTGGGTAGAGGTGAAACCAATAACATGAGTGGACTTCTTATATAGGACTTCGTCGCTCGACACACTTGATGAACCTTTGTCATCATCCATGATCCCTTTTCCATAGAATTCTCTAGAGGTGTTCCCATGCTTATCTCTGTCCCTCCTAAACTGATCCATATTGGAAATTATCTTATGTTCAACCTCATCAAATATCTCCCCTAATATTTGAGCCTCATCCTAAAAGGGGAACCGTGGCCATTCCACCACCAGCATGTCATAAAGGACCACAAAATGGTCTTCAGTATATGGGGCTCTATGAACCACCATGGCCTTCTGCAAATTTGGGTCAAACCACCTTCACCATTTCTATTTTCCATATCAGGTAGTTGAAGTCCAGAAAATTCCTCTGTATTATTTTTACTAACTTCTTCAATATGGGACAGTGGAAATATCCTCAAGACATCCCTCCCAATTTCACCACTTCCAAAGTACAACACCAAAGGGTCATCCATGCCTTGACTAGTGGTCCCCTTATCGAATCCGATGGCCTGCTTCCCCACCATAATAAGCCCCTTCCCGACCAGGATTATCTCCTGCATAGTCTCATGAATTTCCTTCTACCTTGCCACTTCCCCTTGTACAGGAACCCCCTATACAGAATCATTGCCAACTGACTCAACCGAAACCAACTCCTCAACCCTATTGTTCAGAGCAACATCATTCATAGCCGGCCACTGGCTGCTGTTGGGATTCCCACTGCCCTTCCTCCATGACATTGCAATGCCTCGTGGGGGATACAACAAGGGGATCTCCTTGCACCCTGTCCTAGTTATTCCTCCCTGCTCAGGAACATTCCCCTATTCCATTCATCTCACTGCTTCCAATCAGAGCCACTGTTTTATCTGTGCTCATCACCTCAGCACCATCACCTCTCATTCCACAACAATTCCCAGCCAAATTCATACACAATACACCTGAATCCACCACTATTACCTCCTAATAATTCCCAACCATAAATTTTTCTTCTACACACTCGAAAACTGATGCAACCCTTGGTGGTGTGGGAAGTGTCTTGGGAACTCTTATGGACCCCTTCACCTCCACCATCTTCTGGCTGCTCTCATCAAACCTTTTCCATTCCATACTCATGTCACTCTTATCATTAACACCAGAACAACATTTCTGATCACTATGAAAAAATTTCTAGCAATAAAAGTAGAATTCATTCCATGTTTCAAACAACACAGGTTCCTCCCAGCAGATATCCTCACCCATAACAATTTACAAAAAATCCACCGGGTCCATAGAAGCCTCAAACTTGACAAAATCCCTCAGATCAATGAGATGGTAGAGGGCCCGCGTCTGACTATCCACACATAGAAACAAACACATGAGATTCCCTATCATTGAAATTATAGAAAAATTATGAAAAGTTAGGGGAAGTTAGGGGAATCTTACCCAGGTCACAAACATCAGGGAATAACGCTTTTGATGAAGGACAAAATTTCACCTAAATAGGGAGAAGAGACCGCTATTGCAATTTTGGGGTGTCACAGACAAGGAAATAATGATATCCTCCTCAGATGTGAAGATAATCATGATATGATCACTATCAATGAGAACCGCCAATGCTCGGTCCTGAATATCCCAAAGTTCAAAGACAAACCTATCAAAGATGTCCACTAGGGGGCACCACTTCAGAAATCTCACATCCAGAGTCAGATGATGCATCATCGAGGCTTCACTAAACTCCCGGATTGAGAACGAGAGATGTGGCCAACCGTCAAAAAGTTTTGGAACATTTAGGCAAATCTCTATCTGTAGAAAAGAGGGAAGTAAGGAAGGAGACGATAATGGAATGAAGGTGCAGTCCTCATTGAGAACCAGGAGTGGCCCCTCCCCTGTAGTTGGAAGAGATATATTGAGACCACTATCATCTTCAACCTAGAAGGGGAGGGGGTAGTCATCATGCGAGACCGGGAGAGACACCGAGACCATCATCCTCCTTTAGTATTTTTTTTAGTTTTATTAAGGTTTATCTGGTTTTTATTGGTTACTACATTTTTAGTGTCTTTTTGGCCTTTTTAATGATTTTTATGGATTTTTATGGTTGTGAGGTGTTTTTTTGGTTTTTAGGGTTTAATAGTATTTTTGTGTTTTTTGGGGTTTTGGATTTTTTGGGGGGTTTTATTTTTTTAGTGTTTTTTAAAATTTTAGGGGATTAAATTGGGTTTAGATATTTTTTAGTGTTTTTATATGTTATTAGGGTTTTTAATGTTTTAGGGGTTTTATGGTTTTTAGGATTTTTTTAGGGTTTTTTCGTTTTATTAGGGGTTTTTAGGGGTTTTAGCATTTTTTGGCTATTAGGGGTTCTAAGTGTTTTTAGGATTTTAAAATTTTCTTAGTGGTTTTTAGGGTTTTAAAATTTTAGGTATTTTATGGGTTTTTAAGGATTTATATTGCTTTTTTTGTTTTTAGGTATTTTAAGATGTTTTAGGGGTTTATTTTTTTAGTTTTTTAGGGGACTTAATTATTTTTATATTTTATTTTTTTGTTATGGTTTCTCATGTATATTAGAAATTGTAACATTTTCAGTAATTTTTAGGGATATTGTAGGATTTTATTGGTTTTTAGGGATTTTGAGGGGTTCTGGGTGTTTTAAGGATTTGGCGAATTCTGTTTTTAGGATTTTTTGAGTATTTAAGGGAATTGTGGTATTTAGAGTATTTAAGGATTTTAGGGGTTTAGATTTATTTTATAGTTTTTAGTGGTTTTTTATATTTTTATGGTTTTTAAGGTTTTTTGGGGTTTTTATGATTTTCAAGGGGAATAGGGTATTTTACTGTTTTAGTATTTTTATTTTTTTAGTGGGTATAATTGTTTTTAGAATTTTAAGGTTTTATTACGGGTTTTGTGGTTTTTTCAGGGTTTTTACATTTTATGAATTTTTTGTTTTTTTAGGATTTTATGGGTTTTTAGGGTTTTTAGACATTTTGTGGGTGTCGAGGGTTTTAGAGTTTTTAGGGATTTTACGTGATTTTCGGTTTTTAAGGTTTTTATGGATTTTCAGAGTTTTTATGTTTTTTTACATTTTTAGAGAGTTTTTGGGATTTTTAATATTTTTAATGGGGTTTTAGTGTTTTTATGGATTTTGAAGGGTTTAGGGTTTTTATGGTTCTAGGGTTTTTAGATGGGTTAGAATTTTTAGGTTTTTATGGGTTTAAAATGTTTTTAGGTTTTTAATGTTTTATTTTGATTTTTAAGGATTGTATGGGTTATTACGTTTTTATTTATTTTTAGGGATTTTAAATATTTTTGGGTTCATTGGGTTTTAGGGATTTCGATTGGTTTTGAGGTTTTTATGGTTTTTAGGGGCTTTATGTGTTATATCATTTTTGACATTTTTTATAGGTTTTATGTTTTTTATGTTTTTTGGTTTTTCTTAGGGATTTTCAAAGGTATTATGTTATTTTATGTTTTTAGGAATATTTAAGGAATATTTTGGATTTTTATGTATATTTATGGTTTTTAGGGATTTGTGGGTTTTAGGGGGGGTTTGTTTTTTTGGTTTTAAATTTTATTCATGTTTATAGGTTTTTTAATTTTTTAGTATTTTTAGGGGTTTAAAGGGGTTTTAGTTTATTTAGTGAATTTTAGTTTTTATGGGTTTTAGGGTTTTTATGGTTTTGGGGTTATGGATTTTGGGTTATTTATGTTTTTAGGGTCTTTTTTGGATTTTTAGGGTTTTTGGCATTTTTTAGGTTTTTAGGGGGTTTTAGTGTTTTTAGTTTACTAATTTTTTCTTAGGTGTTTTCATGGATTTTAGGATTCTTTACGTTTTAGTGATTTTTAGGGTAGTTTTACACTTTTTATGGTTTTTAGTGTATATATGGATTTTGTGGGGTTTTATAGTTTTTATGTATCTATAGTTTTTTTATTTTCTAAGGGTTTCTTACGGCATTGAAGGGGTTGGGGCCGGATATCCTTGGTCCCCCAAAATGTATAGAAATAAAATAGTCAAAAATAATGTTGGGTTAGGGTCAAATGAACCACACACAAAAGCCCCAACACGCCCCCAACAAAACAAAACCCCCTAAACAACCAACAACTCAAAAAAGGAACAGGTAAGTCAATGTTGCCACCAAAGTGATACACCAAACCCACACTGAAAGAGTCATCATCCACACCAAAACCACCAACCACATTAGCAATGAAAAATTATGAGTCCACCCCCCATGTCCATCGATTCCCTTCCCAACTCAAAGTCCCCCTGTAGTTCGGGCAGCGCTAAGTACCTCTCCCTAATCCTCTCCTACTAGGCAGAGTGTGGCATCATCTCTGGCTTGTTGTCTTTTATCTTCAACTTCACCGCCCTTGGGGTATCCCAGGTCACCGTGGGACTAGGGAGAGAAGTATAATCCCTCCTCTAGCGCATTTTTTGGTGGGTAGAGGTGAAACCAATAACATGAGTGGCCTTCTTATATAGGACGTCGTCGCTCGACACACTTGATGAACCTTTGTCATCATCCATGATCCCTTTTCCATAGAATTCTCTAGAGGTGTTCCCATGCTTATCTCTGTCCCTCCTAAACTGATCCATATTGGAAATTATCTTATGTTCAACCTCATAAAATATCTCCCCTAATTTTTGAGCCTCATCCTAAATGGGGAACCATGTCCATTCCACCACCAGCATGTCATAAAGGACCACACAATGGTCTTCAGTATATGGGGCTCTATGAACCACCATGGCCTTCTGCAAATTTGGGTCAAACCAACTTCACCATTTCTATTTTCCGTATCAGGTAGTTGAAGTCCAGAAAAGTCCTCTGTATTAGTTTTACTAACTTCTTCAATATGGGACAGTGGAAATATCCTCAAGATAGCCCTCCCAATTTCACCACTTCCAAAGTACAACACCAAAGGGTCATCCATGCCTTGACTAGTGGTCCCCTTATCGAATCCAATGGCCTTATTCCCCACCATAATAAGCCCCTTCCCGACCAGGATTATCTCCTGCATAGTCTCATGAATTTCCTTCTACCTTGCCACTTCCCCTTGTACAGGAACCCCCTACACAGAATCATTGCCAACTGACTCAACCGAAACCAACTCCTCAACCATATTGTTCAGAGCAACATCATTCATAGCCGGCAACTGGCTACTGTTGGGATTCCCACTGCCCTTCCTCCATGACATTGCAATGCCTCGTGGGGGATACAACAAGGGGATCTCCTTGCACCCTGTCCTAGTCATTCCTCCCTGCTCAGGTACATTCCCCGATTCCATTCATCTCACTGCTTCCAATCAGAGCCACTCTTTTATCTGTGATCACCACCTCAGCACCATCACCTCTCATTCCACAACAATTACCTGCCAAATTCATACACAATACACCTGAATCCACCACTATTACCTCCTAATCATTCCCAACCATAAATTTTTCTTCTACACACTCGAAAACTGATGCAACCCTTGGTGGTGTGGGAAGTGTTGTGGGAACTCCAATGGACCCCTTCACCTCCACCATCTTCTGGCTGCTCTCATCAATCCTTTTCCATTCCATACTCATGTCACTGTTATCATTAACACCAGAACAACATTTCTGATCACTATGACAAAATTTCTAGCAATAAAAGTAGAATTCATTCCATGTTTCGAACAACACAGGTTCCTCCCAGCAGATATCCTCACCCATAACAATTTACAAAAAATCCACCGGGTCCATAGAAGCCTCAACCTTGACAAAATCCCTCAGATCAATGAGATGGTAGAGGGCCCACGTCTGACTATCCACACATAGAAACAAACACATGATATTCCCTATAATTGAAATTGTAGAAAAATTATGAAAAGTTTGGGGAAGTTTGGGGAATCTTACCCAGGTCACAAACATCAGGGAATAACGCTTTTGATGAAGGACAAAATTTCACCTAAATAGGGAGAAGAGACCGCTATTGCAATTTTGGGGTGTCACGGACAAGGAAATAATGAGATCCTCCTCAGATGTGAAGATAATCATGATATGATCACTATCAATGAGAACCGCCAATGCTCGGTCCTGAATATCCCAATGTTCAAAGACAAAACTATCAAAGATGTCCACTAGGGGGCACCACTTCAGAAATCTCACATCCAGAGTCAGATGATGCATCATCGAGGCTTCACTAAACTCCCGGATTGAGAACGAGAGATGCGGCCAACCGTCAAAAAGTATTGGAACATTTAGGCAAATCTCTATCTGTAGAAAAGAGGGCAGTAAGCAAGGAGACGATAATGGAATGAAGGTGCAGTCCTCATTGAGAACCAGGAGTGGCCCCTCCCCTGTAGTTGGAGGAGATATATTGAGACCACTATCATCTTCAACCTAGAAGGGGAGGGGGTAGTCATCATGCGAGACCAGGAGAGACGCTGAGACCATCATCCTCCTTTAGTATTTTTTTTAGTTTTATTAAGGTTTTTCTGGTTTTTATTGGTTACTACATTTTTAGTGTGTTTTTGGCCTTTTTAATGATTTTTTATAGATTTTTATGGTTGTGAGGTGTTTTTTTTGGTTTTTAGGGTTTAATAGTATTTTTGTGTTTTTTGGGGTTTTGGAGTTTTTGGGGGGTTTTATTTTTTTAGTGTTTTTTAAAATTTTAGGGGATTAAATTGGGTTTAGATATTTTTTAGTGTTTTTATATGTTATTAGGGTTTTTAAGGTTTTAGGGGTTTTATGGTTTTTAGGATTTTTTTAGGGTTTTTTCGTTTTATTAAGAGTTTTTAGGGTTTTTAGCATTTTTTTGGCTATTAGGGGTTCCAAGTGTTTTTAGGTTTTTAAAATTTTCTTAGTGGTTTTTAGGGTTTTAAAATTTTAGGGATTTTAGGGTTTTTTAAGGATTTATATTGCTTTTTTTGTTTTTAGGTATTTTAAGATGTTTTAGGTGTTTATTTTTTTAGATTTTTAGGGGACTTAATTATTTTTATATTTTATTTTTTTGTTATGGTTTCTCATGTATATTAGAAATTGTAACATTTTCAGTAATTTTTAGGGATATTGTAGGATTTTATTGGTTTTTAGGGATTTTGAGGGGTTCTGGGTTTTTTAAGGATTTGGCGAATTTTGTTTTTAGGATTTTTTGAGTATTTAAGGGAATTGTGGTTTTTAGAGTATTTAAGTATTTTAGGGGTTTATATTTATTTTATAGTTTTTAGTGGTTTTTTATATTTTTATGGTTTTTAAGGTTTTTTGGGGTTTTTATGATTTTCAAGGGGAATAGGGTATTTTACTGTTTTAGTATTTTTATTTTTTTAGTGGGTATAATTGTTTTTAGAATTTTAAGGTTTTATTACGGGTTTTGTGGTTTTTTCAGGGTTTTTAAATTTTATGAATTTTTTGTTTTTTTAGGATTTTATGGGTTTTTAGGGTTTTTAGACATTTTGTGGGTGTCGAGGGTTCTAGGGTTTTTAGGGATTTTACGTGATTTTCGTATTTTACGGTTTTTATGGATTTTCAGAGTTTTTATGTTTTTTTACATTTTTAGAGATTTTTTGGGATTTTTAATATTTTTAATGGGATTTTAGTGTTTTTATGGATTTTGAAGGGCTTAGGGTTTTTATGGTTCTAGGGTTTTTAGATGGTTTAGAATTTTTAGGTTTTTATGGGTTTAAAATGTTTTTAGGTTTTTAATGTTTTATTTTGTTTTTTAAGGATTGTATGGGTTATTACGTTTTTATTTATTTTTAAAGATTTTAAATATTTTTGGGTTCATTGGGTTTTAGGGATTTCGATTGGTTTTGAGGTTTTTATGGTTTTTAGGGGCTTTATGTGTTATATCATTTTTGACATTTTTTATAGGTTTTATGTTTTTTATGTTTTTTGGTTTTTCTTAGGGATTTTAAAAGGTATTATGTTATTTTATGTTTTTAGGAATATTTAAGGAATATTTTGGATTTTTATGTATATTTATGGTTTTTAGGGATTTGTGGGTTTTAGGGGGGGGGTTGTTTTTTTGGTTTTAAATTTTATTCATGTTTATAGGTTTTTTAATTTTTTAGTATTTTTAGGGGTTTAAAGGGGTTTTAGTTTATTTAGTGAATTTTAGTTTTTATGGGTTTTTAGGGTTTTTATGGTTTTGGGGTTATGGATTTTGGGTTATTTATGTTTTTAGGGTCTTTTTTGGATTTTTAGGGTTTTTGGCATTTTTTAGCTTTTTAGGGGGTTTTCGTGTTTTTAGTTTACTAATTTTTTCTTAGGTGTTTTCATTGATTTTAGGATTATTTACGTTTTAGAGATTTTTAGGGTAGTTTTACGCTTTTTATGGTTTTTAGTGTATATATGGATTTTGTGGGGTTTTATAGTTTTTATGTATCTATAGTTTTTCTATTTTCTAAGGGTTTCTTACGGCATTGAAGGGGTTGGGGCTGGATATCCTTGGTCCCCCAAAATGTATAGAAATAAAATAGTCAAAAAAAATGTTGGGTTAGGGTCAAATGAACCACACACAAAAGCCCCAACACGCCCCCAACAAAACAAAACCCCCTAACCAACTAACAACTCAAAAAAGGAACAGGTAAGTCAATGTTCCCACCAAAGTGATACACCAAACCCACACTGAAAGAGTCATCATCCACACCAAAACCACCAACCACATTAGCAAAGAAAAATTATGAGTCCACCCCCCATGTCCATCGATTCCCTTCCCAACTCAAAGTCCCCTGTAGTTCGGGCAGCGCTAAGTACCTCTCCCTAATCCTCTCCTACTAGGCAGAGTGTGGCATCATCTCTGGCTTGTTGTCTTTTATCTTCAACTTCACCACCCTTGGGGTATCCCAGGTCACCGTGGGACTAGGGAGAGAAGTATAATCCCTCCTCTAGCGTATTTTTTGGTGGGTAGAGGTGAAACCAATAACATGAGTGGCCTTCTTATATAGGACATCGTCGCTCGACACACTTGATGAACCTTTGTCATCATCCATGATCCCTTTCCCATAGAATTCTCTAGAGGTGTTCCCATGCTTATCTCTGTCCCTCCTAAACTGATCCATATTGGAAATTATCTTATGTTCAACCTCATCAAATATCTCCCCTAATATTTGAGCCTCATCCTAAATGGGGAACCGTGGCCATTCCACCACCAGCATGTAATAAAGGACCACACAATGGTCTTCAGTATATGGGGCTCTATGAACCACCATGGCCTTCTGCAAATTTGGTTCAAACCACCTTCACCATTTCTATTTTCCATATCAGGTAGTTGAAGTCCAGAAAAGTCCTCTGTATTATTTTTACTAACTTCTTCAATATGGGACAGTGGAAATATCCTCAAGACAGCCCTCCAAATTTCACCACTTCCAAAGTACAACACCAAAGGGTCATCCATGCCTTGACTAGTGGTCCCCTTATCGAATCCGATGGCCTGCTTCCCCACCATAATAAGCCCCTTCCCGACCAGGATTATCTCCTGCATAGTCTCATGAATTTCCTTCTACCTTGCCACTTCCCCTTGTACCGGAACCCCCTACACAGAATCATTGCCAACTGACTCAACCGAAACCAAATCCCCAACCCTATTGTTCAGAGCAACATCATTCATAGCCGGCCACTGGATGCTGTTGGGATTCCCACTGCCCTTCCTCCATGACATTGCAATGCCTCGTGGGGGATACAACAAGGGGATCTCCTTGCACCCTGTCCTAGTCATTCCTCCCTGCTCAGGTACATTCCCCTATTCCATTCATCTCACTGCTTCCAATCAGAGCCACTGTTTTATCTGTGCTCACCACCTCAGAACCATCACCTCTCATTCCACAAAAATTCCAAGCCAAATTCATACACAATACACCTGAATCCACCACTATTACCTCCTAATCATTCCCAACCATAAATTTTTCTTCTACACACTCGAAAACTGATGCAACCCTTGGTGGTGTGGGAAGTGTCTTGGGAACTCCTATGGACCCCTTCACCTCCACCATCTTCTGGCTGCTCTCATCAAACCTTTTCCATTCCATACTCATGTCACTCTTATCATTAACACCAGAACAACATTTCTGATCACTATGTCAAAATTTCTAGCAATAAAAGTAGAATTCATTCCATGTTTCGAACAAAACAGGTTCCTCCCAGCAGATATCCTCTCCCATAACAATTTACAAAAAATACACCGGGTCCATAGAAGCCTCAACCTTGACAAAATCCCTCAGATCAATGAGATGGTAGAGGGCCCGCGTCTGACTATCCACACATAGAAACAAACACATGAGATTACCTATCATTGAAATTATAGAAGAATTATGAAAAGTTAGGGGAAGTTTGGGGAATCTTACCCAGGTCACAAACATCAGGGAATAACGCTTTTGATGAAGGACAAAATTTCACCTAAATAGGGAGAAGAGACCGCTATTGCAATTTTGGGGTGTCACGGACAAGGAAATAATGAGATCCTCCTCAGATGTGAAGATAATCATGATATGATCACTATCAATGAGAACCGCCAATTCTCGGTCCTGAATATCCCAATGTTCAAAGACAAACCTATCAAAGATGTCCACTAGGGGGCGCCACTTCAGAAATCTCACATCCAGAGTCAGATGATGCATCATCGAGGCTTCACTAAACTCCAGGATTGAGAATGAGAGATGCGGCCAACCGTCAAAAAGTTTTGGTACATTTGGGCAAATCTCTATCTGTAGAAAAGAGGGCAGTAAGCAAGGAGACGATAATGGAATGAAGGTGCAGTCCTCATTGAGAACCAGGAGTGGCCCATCCCCTGTAGTTGGAGGAGATATATTGAGACCACTATCATCTTCAACCTAGAAGGGGAGGGGGTAGTCATCATGCGAGACCGGGAGAGACGCTGAGACCATCATCCTCCTTTAGTATTTTTTTTAGTTTTATTAAGGTTTTTCTGGTTTTTATTGGTTACTACATTTTTAGTGTCTTTTTGGCCTTTTTAATGATTTTTATGGATTTTTATGCTTGTGAGGTGTTTTTTTGGTTTTTAGGGTTTAATAGTATTTTTGTGTTTTTTGGGGTTTTGGAGTTTTTGGTGGGTTTTATTTTTTTAGTGTTTTTTAAAATTTTAGGGGATTAAATTGGGTTTAGATATTTTTTAGTGTTTTTATATGTTATTAGGGTTTTTAAGGTTTTAGGGGTTTTATTGGTTTTAGGATTTTTTTAGGGTTTTTTCGTTTTATTAGGGGTGTTTAGGGTTTTTAGCATTTTTTTGGCTATTAGGGGTTCTAAGTGTTTTTAGGTTTTTAAAATTTTCTTAGTGGTTTTTAGGGTTTTAAAATTTTAGGTATTTTAGGGTTTTTTAAGGATTTATATTTCTTTTTTTTGTTTTTAGGTATTTTAAGATGTTTTAGGGGTTTATTTTTTTAGTTTTTTAGGGGACTTAATTATTTTTATATTTTATTTTTTTGTTATGGTTTCTCATGTATATTAGAAATTGTAACATTTTCAGTAATTTTTAGGGATATTGTAGGATTTTATTGGTTTTTAGGGATTTTGAGGGGTTCTGGGATTTTTAAGGATTTGGCGAATTTGGTTTTTAGGATTTTTTGAGTATTTAAGGGAATTGTGGTTTTTAGAGTATTTAAGGATTTTAGGGGATTAGATATATTTTATAGTTTTTAGTGGTTTTTTATATTTTTATGGTTTTTAAGGTTTTTTGGGGTTTTTATGATTTTCAAGGGGAATAGGGTATTTTACTGTTTTAGTATTTTTATTTTTTTAGTGGGTATAATTGTTTTTAGAATTTTAAGGTTTTATTACGGGTTTTGTGGTTTTTTCAGGGTTTTTACATTTTATGAATTTTTTGTTTTTTTAGGATTTTATGGGTTTTTAGGGTTTTTAGACATTTTGTGGGTGTCGAGGGTTTTAGAGTTTTTAGGGATTTTAGGGTTTTTAGCATTTTAAGGTTTTTGTAATTTTATGTGTTTTTAGGTTTTTAATGTTTTTTGAAGGGTTTTAGGGTTTTTAGGTGTTTTTATGTTTTTAGGGATTATTTGGGGGTTTTAAAATTTGTATGTTTTTTATGGTTTTAGGGATTTTATAGGTTTTTTGGGTTTTAAGGTTTTTATGGATTTTTATTGGGGGTTTTATTGTTTTTTATTTTTTAGTATTTTTCATGTTTTTAGATTTATTAAATTTTTTATAGTTATATATATTTTTTTGAGTTTTAGTGGGGTTTTAGGGTTTTTATCAGTTTTTTGGGTTTTGGGGTTTTAGGGGGTTTTATGGGTATTTTGGTTTTTTAGGTCTTTGGTGTCTTTTAGGGTTTTTATCATTTTTTAGGTTTTTATGGGATTTTATTGTTTTTATGTTTTTTATGTTTTCTTAGGAGTTTTAAGGGTTTTAATTCTTAATTATTTTAGGGTTGTTTAGAGATTTTTATGTTTTTTATGAATTTTGGGGGTTTTTTGGGTTTTAGGGCATTTTTAGTGTTTTGTAGGTTTTTTAAGGCATTGAAGTGTTTTTATATTTTTATGATTTTATTAGGGTTTCTCAGGGGATTAATTATTTTTAGGTATTTCTAGGATTTTTGTGAGTTTTATTTTTTTAGGGATTTTGATGTGTTTTAGGGGTTCTATCATTTTTGTGTTTTTTGTATTTTTTTGAATTTTTATGGTTTTTATAGTTTTTTAATGTTTTATGTTTTTAATGGGCAATTAGATTTTTTAGTAAATTTCTAGGGGTTTTTTGTTTTTAAAGGATTATAGGGTTTTTTTGTTTTTGAGGGATGTAAAGTTATTTTAAGGCTTTTTAGGGTTTGTAGAATTTTTTTTTGGTTTTTTATGGGTTTTAAGTGATTTTTGACTTTTGGGGATTTTTATGTTTTTATGGATATTAGTACTTTTTCAGGATTTTTATGATGTTCTTGGGGTTAGGGGAATTTGATGGTTTTTAGGATTTTATAGGGATTTTTATGGGTTTCATCATTTTGTACATTTTTTGATTTTTTTTTGATTTTTAGTTTTTTATGTGTTTTTAAGTGTTTATGGTTTTCTTAGGGGTTTTCAGGGTTTTGGGGTTTTTTTACATTTATAGGAATCTTTAGATATTTTTAGGTATTTAATGGTATTTTATGAATTTTTTCTTATTTTATGGGGTTGTAGTGCTTTTAAGTGTTTTCAGGTTTTTATGGTTGGTTAGGGTTTTTAGGGTTTTTACTAGTTTTCATAGTATTTAAAAAATTTTATGATTTTAAAGTTTTTTTCTAGTTTTTAGTGGTATTTTGGTTTTTTTTTTATTTTTTGAGTTTCAGGGTTTTTAGGGGATTTATAGTTTATAATCATTTTAGGGTTTTATGGGATATAAGTGACTTTAGAATTTTTTAATTTTCTTAGAGGTTTTATGGTTTGGATCTAAGGTTTTCTTTGGGGTTTTCAGGGTTTTCGGGTTTTCTATATTTTATTGAGTTTTAGATGTTTTTTTGGATTTTTTTGGGTTTTTAGGGGTTTTATTAATTTTGAGGGTATTTGGGTTTTATGGTTTTAGGGTTTTTATTGATTTTTTAGGTTGTTAGGGTTTTTTTTATTTTTTTAGGGGTTTATAATTTTTTAATTGTTTTTAATATTTTAGGGAAAGGAAGATGTGAGGGTTCAGTTATTCCCAACCCCCCCCCCCCAATTTATTAGAAAGAAATATACAGCAAACAAGGGTAGGGAGGGGTCAAACGACCCACACCCAAAAGACCCCTTACTACCCCAACCCGAAAAAGACCCAAAAAAGAAAACCCAAAGATGAATAAAACGCACAAAGACGAAAAACATAAAAGATACCTACATCACCTCCCAGCACATCAGCAACCCAAAGCCCACAAAAGCAAACCATATGCACCAACTTCATCAAACCATATTCAACACCACAAAGACACAAACACCAACCTCCAGAAGCCTCAAGAAAACCACCATCACTGCATTCACCACCAAGCAACATCATCATACAGCAAGCAGCGACCAGTAACCAGCAGCATCAACCACATAAAATACCCATCAAAACAATGTACCAACAACATTTGATCAGAAATGCAAGAAACCAGATGATACAGTGGGAAAGTCCTTCCCCCTTCATGCCACTAGAGCCAAACACGATTAAACCAAAGCACACCAAGACTGTCTCCAAGTCGGGAAGAGGCCATGCTGGGATTCCGTGGCTAGAGGTTCCAGGTCTGACACCAAGAGACTACCACTGAGACCAATTCCCAAAAACTAGGAGGAGCCCGCTGTATCTTGCAACTCAAAATTTAGGTAGCAGCGAATGCGTGGAGGCCGCGACGAGAACCCGAGGATAGGGGAACGCCAAGTCGAAAACCAAGAATGCCAAGCGCAACACCAAGATCTCGTAGCCAAAAAAATATCATAGATCTGAAAAATCGATCTGGAAGCCCAGATCTGGGCCACACAGAACAGTAGAAACCAGATGGGGATTTTTGATCCTGGAGAGTCGAAGTCACCTCTGTGCGAACCGGATCCAGCAACTAAAAATCCGAAGACGAAGCCAGATCTCAAAGATGAAAAGCGTGACGAAGTTACCACTAGATCAAAAGCGGCAATGCATAAGTGGGAAACCTCCATTGACGCCAATCCAAGGCGAAGCCACGATCACCGAGGCCAGACCACACCAGAGGGGGAAGGGGGAGAATCTAAGGGAACCCTAGCAACGCGAGGAGAGGGGGAGAGCTGCCAATCTAAGGCCTTTTAATATTTTAGGTGTTTAAAGATTTTTTTAGATTTTTTTTTGTTTAGGGTTTTTATGGGTTTTAGGGTTTTAAATATTTTAATGGGATTTTAGGGTTTTGTGGTCTTTATTGTTTTTAGGGTTTTTATAGTTTTAGAGGATTTATGTGTTTTTAGGTTTTTAATGTAATCTTTTCGTTTTTTGGGGTTTTAAATATTTTAACATTTTTAAGTATTTTTATGTATTTTTATAATTTTAATGCATTTTTAGGGTTCCTATGTATTTTGATGGTTTTTTGAGTTTTTTGGGTTTTTAGGGGTTTTGGGTTTTTAGTGTTTTTATGTTTTTATGGATTTTAAGTTTTTTTTAGATTTCTATGATTTTATTAGGATATTTTTAGGGTTTTTAGGGGTTTCTTTGTTTTTAGGGATTTTTAGGGATTTTTAGGATTCATATGGGTTTTAGGATATCTTGGGATTTTGAGGGTTTTTAAGAGTTATTAGGGGTTTTATGGGTTTTTTTGGATTTTATGGTTTTTTAGTTTTTAGTTTTTTAATGTTTTTGTAGTCTTTAACAGTTTCTTGGGAATAAAGAGTTTTTTGTGTTTTAATTGGTTTTTAAGGGTTTTTTGGGTTTTTTGGGTTCTTAAGGTTTTTATGGTTTTTATGGTTTTTAGGGGTTTTTAGGGTTTTTAGTTTTTTTAGCATTTATTTGGGTTTTATCATTTTTTTAGATTTTTTAGGGTTTAATGTGTTTTTAGATTTCTATGTTTTTCTAAGGGGTTTTCAGGCTTTTTTATTTATGATTTAGGTATTTTTATGTATTTTTTTTTGATTTTTATGTTTTTTATTGTATTTTCTATTTTGAGGGTGTTTGGGGATTTAGGGGTTTTTGTTTTTTGGGGTTTTTATCATTTTCAGGTTTTAGGGGCTTTAAGTGTTCTTAATTTTTGAATGTTCTATTTATATTTTTTTGGGGTTGTATGGGTGTTTACATTTTTAGGTATTTTTAGGGATTTTTTAAATTTTATTGTTTTTTAGTCTTCTTAGGGTTTTTGAGGATTTAAAAGGTTTTTAGGGGTTTTGGAATTTAATGATTTTAATGGGTAGTAAGTGTTTTTAGGTTTTTAAGTTTTTATTCGGTGTTTTTTAGGGATTAAGGTTTTTTTACAATTTTAGGGATTTCTGGAAATTTTTATGATTTTTATGGTTTTTAGGATTTTTAGGGATTTTGTGGTTTTTTATGGATTTATGGGTTTTTTGGGTTTTTTGGGTTTTAGGGTTTTTTGGAGTTTTTTTTGTTTTTAATGTTTTTTATATTTTTTTTAATGTTTTAAGGGTTTAAAGGGGTTTTAAAGGTTTTTTTTGGGTTTTTGTTTTTTATAGTTTTATATGGTTTTTAAGGTTTTTATATTTATTTATGGTTTGTAGGGGTGTTTTGGTTTTTGGGGTCTTTGTACTATTTTAGGGCTTTAAATGTTTTTTAGATTTTTGGGGGTTTTAATTGTTTTTATGGTTTTAAAGATTACATAAGGTTATTTACTTCTATAGGGATTTTAGGGTGTTTTAGTATTATTATGGTTTTAAGGGATTTTGAGGTATTTTAGGTTTTTAGGTCTTTTAGGGGTTTTATGGTATTTATCATTTTTTAGGGTTTTGGGGATTTTAATTGTTTTTAATTGTTATTGTTTTTTTGGGTTTTAGGGATTTTGAAGGTTTATAGGGTTTTCTAGAGTTTTAGGGTTTTTAGGGTTTTTAAGAAATTTTAGGCTTCTCAAGGGTTTTAATTTTTTTTATATTTTTATAGTTTTCTTTGAGTTTTAATGGTTTATTAGTTTTTTGGGATTTTTTATGATTTTTATGGTTTTTATGGTTTTAGGGTTTTTATGGCATTTATAATTTTTTGGTGGGTTTTATGGGATTTTTAGTTTTTTAGGGTTTAAAAGTTTTTTAAGAGTTTTTAACCATTTTTTATGGTTTATATGGTTTATAGAGTTTATAGTAGTTTTTTAGATTTTTAGGTGTTTTTTATTATTTTTAATGTTTTTAGGTGGTTTATGGTTTTTAGGGGGTTTTGGGGTTTTAGGGTCTTTTAGCGTTTATATGGTTTTAATTGTTTTTACTTTTTATGAGTTTTAAGTGTTTTTAGTATTTTAATTTTTTCTTAGTGGTTTTAATGGTTTTTAAGTTTTTTACTTTGAAGTGATTTTTAGGTTTTTTAGGATGATTATTGGTTTTTTAGGTTTTTTTTTATTTTGAAGGGTTTTAGGAATTTTAGTGTTTTTTGGGTTTTTAATTGTTTTTAGGATTTTAAGGTTTTATTAAGGCTTTCCATGTATTTTAGTGTTTTTTAGATTTTTTGGGTTTTTCTGGATTTTTTAAGATTTTTATTATTTTGAGGTTTTTTAGGGATTTTGGTGGTTTTAGGGATTTTTAGGGGTTTTAGGGGTTTTATGGTTCTTTGGATTTTTAGGTTTTTTTTGAGTTTTTAGAGGTTTTAATATTTTTATAATTTTTGATAATTTCCCAGGTAGGATTATTGTTTGAATGAGAGGGGGAGAGGCTGAATTAGTGATATCTCCTTCTTTTATGTTTCCTTAATTTTAAAGCAAAATTTTCCTCGTATTAAAGATTTATTTCCCTACTGAAAACAATTCAAACACACATCCATAAGAACATAAACATTTACAATGTTTATTACTTAGTAATAGTAGATACATCCTTGTTAAGGTTTGGATGTGATGCAACAACACACAATCCACTAGAAAGCAGTCCATTTGTGTGGAATACAATGAGTACGATATGCCCTCACACTCATGTAGTAATATGTTCAATATAATAGTGAATGTTCTTGAAGTAGCATGAATATGTAATATAATGTTTTTAAAAAAAATATTATGATGCGTCTTGATCAAATTTGAAAGATATGTTATTTTAAAAAAAATATACACTTTCTTACCCAGAAGATTGTAATAACTTCATGGACTTTGTAATGAAACACAGTCTTATTTACTAGTCTAATTTCTTAGTCTAATTTCTCAATGCAGTAAACATTCTTCTGTCAGAATACCTTTGAAGCAATAATGAACCCCCTCTCTAATTCCATAAATCCCAATCTGATTTCCTAGTCTAGTCCAAAAACCCTGATTATAATCATTTTTCTTCTCCTTTCTTCTTATTTCTGTAATCCTTCCATAGGTAAGTGAAATCCAGAAACTAATTCTCCATATAAATTCAGATCTTCTCTCTCTTCACACTGAATTGTTCTTATGTTAGAAAATTTGAAAAGTATTTTTTCCTTTTTTAGTGGACCCAAAATAGGTTTTTGCAGGATTCTAAAAAAGTCTCCTACCCAATAAAATTTTCCAAACCATGAATTATTCTTGAATTTTGGGTACATTTATGAATTCTTCAATTATTATCGACACATCTTTAAACTTATTGAATATTATAATAATATCACCTCTCTTATAACTCATTTAGAAAACTTATGACCTATTTCAATTATCCAATATGATTTTCGAATATTATTTATTCATTATGATACTTTATATCACTTGCATATATGAATAAATATACTACTTTAATCTTCTTATAAAACATCAGTATGATTTTGAATCTGATTTTCCATTACAATTTAATTATTATGAAGATGGAATTATTTCCCTATAATTTTCTTGACCCACATGAAAATAAATCAGAACTGAAGAAATACCATTACATTGCTCTGTAAAAATTGGAAAATCATTCTTCTCATTCCAATTTGTTCATTATAATGAAGATATCAGAATATTCAATACAATGTCTCTTAAACCCCATGAAAATAAAAACACATAAAAATAAAATTAGAGTAATTCTTTTCATTCATAACCCACCTGTTAAGGAAATTATTCTTTCTTTTAAACCACTCAAAAGGAAACCAACAATTCATCTTTATGAAAAATGGTTTACTACATTTAAAATTGATATATGATCCAATATTCATTGGTATAAACAATGTCATTTCCTTTCTATTATTTTCATTGGTCCCAAATGTTCTCAGTATGAACAATCCCGCCTCTGATTGATCAGTGGTACTCGGTGTCCAATAGACAATATCTAACATCTTTATCTTTAATAACTTCACCAAATATGATACCAATGGACTTACTTCCCTTTTCTGATTATGATTCTCATCATCTTATTTATATGAAGATTTAAATATTTTGGCCTTTGATTTAACTGTAAAAAATCAGCTTTTAATTCTCTCGTTTTGATCAACCATCTTATACTTTAAAAAATATGCATTCGGTAATTTCATATCAATGGACTGAGAGTGGAAAGGTTTGTTTACACAAACATTCTTCTTCTTCTTCTACTATTTTCATGTAATCATGAATTCGTCATGACTTTGAAAATATTTAAGATCAAATTCAACATCATCTAAATTTCATTAGAAAGTTTTATAACTTACTTTTCTTTTAAAAACTTTTTTCTTTCTACCCTTCCTCAATACAATTGGCAACACTTGTTCTCCACCTTTTTTTCATAAGGCTTGCACACAAGTTTCCAAAATAAATTGTGATATTTTTGAATTAAAAATCATCAATGCATTGTCATATTTTTATTGGGGTAATTTAGACACTAATTACTTTAATTATTTCAATCATAATCCTTACTGGACATAATGTGAGCCGAGTGAAATTTTTCATTTCAAAAACATATTCTCATTCCGATCGAATTTCTTAATAATTGTATGTCTAATTTTCTTGAATATGATGATCAGTCGGATCATCCTCCTTTAAAATTTGAGGTGACTTATTTTCTTCATAAACATCCTTGACAAAAAAGTCAATACCTAAAAATGATAATCTTCATTATCATCTTGGTCCTAACATTTTTTAATGTTTTTATGGGTCTAAAGTGTTTTTATAATGGTATTGATTTATAGGGGTTTTATGGGGTTTTATATTTTTCAAGGTTTTTAGGGTTTTTATTGTTTCTATGTTTTTGATGGTTTTATGTGTTTTTAGATTTTTATGGTTTTCATAGGGTTTTTACGGGTTTTAGGTATTTTTTTTGGTTTTTAGGGATTTTAATATATTTTTAATAATTTTTTCTTGTTTGGAGGCATTTTAAGGATTTTGAGGGGTTCTAGGGTTTTTATGGGTTCTAGGGATTTTTATTTTTTATTTTATTTTTTAGGTGTTTTATGTGGTTTAGGGTTTTTATGATTTTCTTAGGGGGTTTTAGGATTTTATGGTAGTTTAACTTTTTAGAGATGTATTGAATTATTTTAGAATTTTTAGGGGTTTTTTGGTTTTTTGGGATTCTGAAGGTTTTTAGGGTTTGGTCAGTTTTTAGCATTTTTTAGGTTTTTAGGGTATTTAAGTGTTATTTGATTTTCAATTGTTTATTAAGGGTTTTTCTGTGTTTTTAGGGTTTTTAACTTTTTTGGTATTTTAGGAATATTTATAGTTTTTATGGTTTTTAGGGATTTTGAGGGGTTTCAAGGTTTTCTAGGGTTTTTAGGGTTTTAGGGGTTTATGCTTTTTTTGGGTTTTTTGTGGTTTTTTTGAGTTTTTGGGGTTTAAAGGTTCTTAAGTGTTTTAACACTTTTAGTGGTTTAAAGGATTTTTATAGTTTTTACTCGTTTTTATGTTTTTATTAATGTTTATGTATTTTTTATTTTTTTAATTATTTGTGTGTTATTTAGGGTTTTATGGTTTTTGAATATTTTTTACAGTTTTTATATTTTTTAGGATTTTTTTTGTTTTTTTTTTGTTTTTATTTTTTTTCGTAGGGTTTTTTGGGTCTTTTTACATTTTAAGGGGGTTTTGGAAGTTTTTAGGATGGTTAGTGTTTTAATTAGTTTTTGGTGTTTTGTGGTTTTTAGGGTTTTATGGTTTTTTTGCATTTTTAGGTTTTTAGGGGATTTAAGTGATTTAGGTTTTTAGGGTTTTATTAGGGTTTTTAAAGATTTTTTATGTTTTTAGGGATTTTTATGGATTTTCAGGTTTTTTAATTTTTTATGGTTTTTAGGTATTTTGAGGGTTTTTTCGGGTTTTAGAGTTTTTATTTGGTTTTTGGGGGTCTGTGTTTTTAGAGTTTTTAAGAGTTTATAAGGTTTATTTTTCATTCTTAAAGTTTTTATGGGTTTAAAGATGTTTTAATGTATTTTTTTATTTCATAGTTTTTATGGGTTTTTAGGGTTTTTATTGTTATTTGGGGTTTTTCATTTTAGGGGTTTTTGGGATTTTTTGGTTCATTTTAGAGTTTTTAGTGTTTTTAGATTTTTTAGATTTTTTAGGGTTTAAGAGCTTTTAGTTTTTTAAGGTTTTATTAGGGTTTTTCAGAGTTTTTTGATATTTTTTACATTTTTAGGAATTATTATGGATTTTATTGCTTTGCCATGTTTTTATGGTTTTTAGGAATTTTTGGGGGTTTTATTGTTTTTATGGGTTTTTAGAATTTTTAGGTTTTTTGGGTTCTATGTTTTTTTATGTTTTTAATGTTTTGTTATTGGTTTTTTAGGGTTTTAGGGGTTTTTATATATTTTTTTTATTTTTAGGTTCTTTGTTGAATTTATATTGTATTAAGGTGTTTTAGTGTTTTGAGGGTTTTTAAATTTTTAAGGGTTTTGCGTTTTCTGGATTTTTGGGGGTATTTAGATTTGTAGGGTTTCATGGTATTTAGATTTTTTTAAATTTTCACTGTTTAAATGGTTTTTATATCTTTTACTGTTATATGGTTATTATGGGATTTTAGGAATTTTTAGGTTTTTAGGGGTCCTTATGGTTTTTGTGGGTTTCTAGGTTCTATAGTGTCTTTTTTATGGTTTCTTAGGGTTTTAGCGTTTTATGGTTTTTTGTGTTTAAAGTGTTTTTATGTTTTTAATGATTTATTTTGGGGTTTAGGGGTTTTTACAATTTTTTAATATTTTTATGGATTTTTAGGATTTTAAAGGGTTTTTATCGCTTTTAGATATTTTTTAGTGTTTTAAGATTTTTAGGATTTTTTGCATTTTTTATATTTTTAGGGGTTTTAAGTGTTATTATGTTTTCATGGTTTTCTTATGGGTCTTCATGGATTATAAGTTTCTTACATTTTTTGATATTTTTAGGGGGTTTTCATATTTTTATGGTTTTTATGGATTTTGAGGGATTTTAGTGTTTTTAAGGTTTTTATGGATTTATATTTTTTTGGTTGTTTGGGTTTTTTTGACTATTTTATGGTTCTAAGGATTTTTAGAGTTTTTTAAAAAATTTAGGTTTTAAATAATATTTATATATTTTAGTGCATTTTGTAATTTTTATGGGGTTTTAGGGGTTTAAGGATGTTAGGGATTTTTATGGGTTTTATGGGTTTTTATGGTCTTTGGGGTCTTTTAGGGTTTTTGAGACTTTAGCATTTTAGGGTTTTAATTATTTTTAGGTTCTTAGGTTTTATTAGGGGTTCTCATGGTTTTTAGTTTTTTTTCATATTTTTAGTTATTTTGTGTGATTATTTTGGATTTTTATGGTTTTTTGGGGTTCTTAGAGAATTTTAGGGCTTTACGTATTTTAGAGGGTTTTCGGGATTTTAGCATATTTTATATTTTTAGGGGTTCTATGTTTTTTAGTTTTTATGGTTTTCATAGTGATTTTAAGGGTTTTAGTGGTTTTTAAATTTATAGATTTTTTTGGATTTTTTTATTTTTATGATTTTTTAATATTTTTAGGGATCTTTAGGGTTTTAGGATTTTTTTGGTTTTAGGGGTTTTAATATTTTTAGGGTCTTTTAATGGATTTAGGGGCTTAAGGTTTTTTTATATTTATAATGGGTTTTTGGGGTTTTATTGGTTTTTATGGTTTTTATGGGATTTTATTGGTTTTTTTGGTTTCAAAGAATTTAAGGCCTTTTTAGGGATTTTAGGGCTTTTAGTGTTTTTTAGGTTTTTTAGAGTATTTATTTTTTTATGTTTTTCTTTGTGTTTTCATAGTTTTCATAGATTTTTAGGGCTCTTTTGTTTTTTGGAGTTTTTATGGTTTTTAGGGATTTTGAGGTGTTTTTTATGGTTTTTAGTGTTTTATGTTTTAATGGATTAAAGTGTATTTAATTTTTTAAGGTTTTATTATTCGTTTTTTGTGTTTTTAGGGATTTATTGAGATTTATTTGGATTTTTATTTGGTTTTAGGGTTTTTAGGGATTTTGAAGGTTTTTGGGTTTTTATGGTTTATTTGGGGTTCTAGGGTATTCTTTGGGATTTTAAATGTTTTTTATGGTTTTTTAGAGTTTATTAATATTTGGGGTTTGAAGGGTTTTTTTAGTTTTTATTGGTTTTGGGTTTTATGCATTTTATTTTTTTATGGTTTTTAGGCGGTTTTATTTTTTAGGGGTATTTAGGGTTTTTTGGGGTTTTTTTTTGCATTTTTAGGGGTTTTATGTATTTATTTGGTTTTATGGTTTTCTTAGGGGTTTTAGGTTTTTTTTAATATTCTTTACAAATTTAATTATTTTTTAAGATATTTTAGGTTTTTAGGCATTTTCAGTGCCTTTAGGTTTTTGTTGGTTTCTTAGGGGTTTTTTGGTTTTTTAGAGTTTTTATGTTTTTAGAGAATTTGGGGTTTTTTTGGATTTTTATTATTTTAAGTATTTTTAGGGATTTTGAGAGTTTTTAAAGATTTTGGATTTTTAGAGTTTTTTTGAGTTTTTTACTTATTTTAAGGGGTTTTAGGGATTTTTGATGTTTTTAGGCATTTATAGTGTTTTTATAGTTTTTAGTGTATTTTTATGCTTTAATGGTTTTTTTAGTATTTTATGGTTTTAGCGGGTTTTATGTTTTATAGGGTGTTTTATGGTGTAAGGGTTTTTGAGGTTTTAGGGTGTTTTATGGTTTTCATGGTTTCAAGTTATTTATAGGTTTTTAGGTGTTTTAGTGTTTTAGGTTTTTAATGTTTTCATAAGGGATTTTTATGTTTTTTTGGTGTTTTAGGTATTTTAACGGGTTTTTGGGTATTTAGGATTTTTAGGGTTTTTTCATTATGAGGTTCTTTATTGGTTTTAAGTTTTTTTGGTTTTTAATGTTTTCTTATGGGTATTTAGGGTTTTTTGGGGTTTTACGTGTTTAGGGATTTTTAAGGATTGTTAAATATTATTATGGTTTTATGGTTTTTAGGGATTTTTAGGATTTTTTATGTTTTCTGGGGTTTTTACGGTTTTAATGGTTTTTTGGGTTTTTTTAGTTTTTAAGGTTTTTTAATATTTTGAGGGGTTTGAAGGGGGTTTATAGTTTTTAGTTGTTTTAGGGATTTTATTGGGTTTTAGGGTTTTTAAGTGTTTTTAGTGGTTTTATGTTTTTTAAGGTTTTAGGGGTTTTAGTTTATTTTTAGTTTTGTAGGGTTTTTATCATTTTTAGGGTTTTAGGCTTTATAAGTTTTTTTAGGTTTCTAGAGTTTACTTAGTGGGTTTCATTATTTTTATGGTTTTTTTTACCATTTTAGTGATTTTAATTGGTTTTTAGAGATTTTGAGGGTTTTTGGGTTTTTAATGGTTTTTAGGTTTTTTATGGGATTTCGGATTTTTAGGGATTTTTTCATTTTTTGGGGGGTTTAAAGTGTTTTTAGGTTTTTAATGTTTTCTTACTGGTTTTCAGGTTTTTATTTTTTTATTTTATTATGGATTTTTAGTGGTTTTTAGGATTTTTATGGTTGTTTAGGTTTTTTAGGTATTTGGGTGTAGGGTAGTGTTTTTGGGTGTTTTTGGGTTTTTTGGTTTTTATTTGGTATATTTTGAGTTTTTAAGGGTTTTAAGGGTTTTTAGTGTTTTTAAAATTTTTAGGAGTTTAATTTGTTTTTATAGTTTTCGTGTTATGTTTATGGTATTTTATGGGTTTTTATAGTTTTAATGGGTATTGAAGGATTTTAATGTCTTATGGTTTGTAAAGAGTTTTTAAGGTTGGTTGCTTTTTTTGGTTTCTAGGGATTTTAATTGTTTTTAGGTTTTTAAGGTTTTCATATGGGTTTTAAGTGTTTTTATATTTTTATGTTTTTAGGGGTTTTCTAGGTTTTTAGGTGTTTTTACGTTTATTAGCATTTTTAGATATTCTTAGGAATTTTATGGATTTTAGGGTTTTTAAGGTTTTTAGTGTTTCTTTGTTTTTAGGGGTTTTACTTGTTTCTAGGTTTTTATGGTTTTCTTTGGGTTTTAAGCTATTTTTAGTTTTTTACATTTTTTTATATTTTTAGAGATTATTTAGGATTTTTATCATTTTTAGGGTTTTTATATATTTTGATGGGTTTTAGGGTTTTTAGGGTTCTTTGTTTTTTTGGTTTTAGGTTTTTTTTAAATTATGTTTTTTATGTATTGTATATTTTTTTAATGTCTTTAGGGGTTTATGGAGTTTTAAAATTTTCATTTATTTTTATGGTTTTATGGGGTTTAGCGTTTTTATGGCTTTAGGGGTTTGTATGATTCTTGGTGGTCTTAGGGTTTTTAAGGTCTTTTAGAGGTTTTTTGGGTTTTTATCATTACTAAGGTATTTGGTGGGTTTATCTGTTTATCTGTTTTTTAGTTTTTATTATGGTTGTTAAGTATTTTTAGGGTTTTTTTAATTTTTAGTGATTTTTTGGTTTTTTTTGGATTTTTGGATTTTTTTGGGTTTTTTGGAATTTTTTGGGTTTTATGAGTTTTAGGGATATTTAGTGTTTTTAGCATTTTTTTTTGTTTTCTAAGGGTTTTAGGTGTTGGTGAAACTCTATTTTGTCACATGGATGAAAAGGAGACAAAGTGAAATATGTTAGAGAGAATATTAGGAAAGTAGTGTAGAAGGTCAATGATTAAAAAGGCTCTAAAGGTCATTCATCCATGTCCCCAAATGCATCGTCAGCATGCTAGTTACCTGTATGGAAACCTGTTTGGTTGAACTGTGTGAGCACTTACATGCGACACCTGTGTGAGATGACACCTTCGCCTGGGGTCCTATATTTGCCTATAAATAGGACCCTGGGGCATTTATTTTCCTAAACAGAAATTCCCAGTGGCAAATCGACACTTTTCCCACCCATGTGCATCACTTAAGCCCTATGAAATCTTCTTGTTAGTTTCAAAACATCTGAAGAAGAGTGAATTAATGGGGGATAGTGAAATTAGTGTCCTCATAGGGTTTCAAATAAACATAACCTGTGTGAGGAATTCAATCACCATGTGATTAACGAAGAGCAGTGTGAGTAACCCTTACTCAAACATGGACCCACACGAGTCAACTCCAGCAACAACTATGGAGACCCTTGAAGGATTAAGCAAAGTTTATCCCAAGGTTCTTCCAATTCATCCATGCATAAATTCACGGAGAACCTCTTTCATGATCCAATTTGGTTCTCTCTAACCTCTAACCTATGTGAGCCATTCTTTTGTCCTTCTCTGAAGCCATCCATGGTAGACCCTCTCATCCTTTGGATCCCTTTTCTAAGGGGGATCAACTTGAAGCCTCCAACAAAGCCTCCTAACTTTCAAAACCATGGGAAAAGGAACACTAGTGGGTCTCCCATTTGGATTTTTATTTATATGGTTAGAGTTTCCCAAACATGACCTGCCAAATTGTTAAGATCCTCGGGGAATGTGTGGATTCTTATTTTCAAAGTCATGAGGACCCCTACCCTGGGGACAATGTCAGGGAGTTCCCAGTCTCAAATACAAGGATAGGATCATGTCATTCCCTTCCCATCTCTGAGACCTGAAGCCTATAGTTCCTAGTTGGGAGGGCGAGTATTACTCCGTATTTTCCATTCAACAATGAATTACATCCTCCTCCCTTTCTACAAGACCCATTTTAGGGCATCCATTCAAAAATAATCCCTTCTCCTTTCTTGTATGATGTTTCAGTCTTGATATTATCTACCTACGCATTCTTCACCTTCACTCCCTCCTCGTTTTCCATACCTTGGACTCATTTTAGGGTAACATGAAGAGAGGGAAGTGTTGTACCCTCAACCTCTTCAACCATCATTACCCTATCCTCACACACCAATGGAGAAGGGGAAGTGTTTGGTTCACCATATTTTTGACTTCCTCTTGTCCATCACTTTCAAGCTTGACTCTTCCATGAATTGTGGTCTAAGGAGTGGCCATGATCATGACGTCCACACCATCTGATGAATGTTATGATAGAGAACCATCCTTTTAATCTTCTTATCTCCTTCTTTCAGAGTTCCCTCATTGTTTTGGGTCCTCAATTCCCAATATCTAACCTCAAGGAAAGGATGATTTTTTTTTGTTTTCTGTAAATTCCATTTCCTAATTTTTATCACACCGAACATGACTGATATGGGCATTGAGGATAATGATAATCATGAAGACCACACGATCATTTTTATATACTAAACTACAAGAACTATGATTCCCATTTTATTTGGGATATGTTGGATTCCTAGAGAAGTAATGAGATCAATGGGCAACTTTCTCAGGATTAATCCCCAATCAAAACCCCCAATTCACTAGGGAATACATCTCAGGAGTAAGCCCTACAAATCATCAAATGATTCCCTAAATAGGTTCAATACCTATACAATCCTCCAAATCACCAAGAGTTAATATATCTCTCATTAACCCTTTCTTATGAGCATCCTTTTTTGGAGTAAGCCCCACCTTAATCCTATCAAAGGGCCATATCACTCTGAGCCAATCCTTTAGAGGGACTCTATAGGAGTGGTTCCTCATAACCGAACTATGTGGGATTTGATTCCCATCCATATGGGATATGTATGAAGCCTCCATGAGGTCTAGACCCAAAACCCCAAATCAACCCTATTTTCCTCCAGGACACATTCCAGATAGGGTTTAATTCAACCTTTTAATTCATATTCCTCCAAGGTCCCCTAGGTAACTTCAGCATAAGTCCCACAAAAATATTGACTACAAACCTTCTGCATAGATTCCTTTTCCACATGAAGCTAAACTATATAGTTAGGTACATATCACATGACCTTAAATGTTATGAAGTTCCCCGTTAGGCTGAACAAAACTTCCTGGGTTCTAATTATTTTCACAAGGATGCATCGGAATCCCATTTATCGGTTCCATCCCAATAATAAAAAAACTCTTATATCCTTGGATGATGATATACTCAAGAGAAATTCTTATCTCCTTGGAAGATGAGCTACTTCATCGAAATTCGTGTGTCCCAAGATGATGATATAATCCAATGTTTCCCATAGCGTGGCTAGAAACCTCATATCCTCATAATAACAACCAAAGAATATCTAAGTGGAACATAATAGTATACCATTGATGGATATGCTTGGATATATATAGATACTCCACTGATAAACAACCACATATACATAAAAATGATTCTAAGTTCTAAATATGATAATAATTGATTATTAATTTTATGAAGATCCTCATAATACTTAGAAGTTAAATAAGGTTTTAGGAACATATCATAAATCTATAAGAGTGTCCCATAGTAGAAAATAATTCCCCCCAAAAGGGTGAGATGAGCAGGACCTCCCATCCTCATGAAGAATGTGAGTTCTTAAGTATCATTGGCCTAAATTACATACAAGCGCCTGCATTTAGAAATCATGTCCATTTGGATATAAAACCATTGGGTGTTTTCAGTTCTAGGAATAAACCCATTGGAAACCATTCAAAAATAGTGAACCTAGAATTGATGATTTCACACAAATCAGACTCCTATATCGACATTCACGCAACCCGATTCTGAGGAAAATAAAAAAATGGTGAACCCGACATGAATATTTAACCATGATGATTGTGACACTTATCTATTAGGACCCTATCACTATCAAAGGTGATAAGGGATAATCAAGAAAATCAATCACACATGTATTTGGGATGCTGCATTGATAAGGGTTTCTCATTTTTTGTTATAGAAACTCCTTTTCCAAACTCCCTTCAATTTAACAGGCCTCCTTAATTTTTTCACCAACAAATTCGCCAACTTCTATTTAGGTTGGATATTTTTTCACAAGAATAACACCATCACCAACCCAGAATCTTCAAAACTGGGTCCCAAACGTGATTATCTATGAATACTATAAAAATGGAACAATCCCAAATCTTATGAAAACCCGAAAATGCCTCCAGTCTGCAAGAAACCCCTAATTGTCCGGACAATGACAACCAGTGGTCCTAACGCAGATGATACAAACCACTATCTTTAACCATTTTAGAAGCTTATCCCTGAAAATCAATAACCAGTCCCTCCCATATCTTAGGAAGGTGGATCAAGAGGCCACATATAACCTCATACAAGAGACATAGGGGCCTTCTAAAGGGATCCCGATACCAATCCCCGCCACCAACAATGAGTGGCAGTTAACCCTATTCATGATGAGGGTGTTATTATTAGTTATCTGACCTAGATTCTTCGAACCCAATCATTCAAGATAGACCAACAGGGATGAAAACCAGCCAACAAGGAGTAGGGTAACAACTCTTCCCAAATTGGAGAATCCCACTCACCCAATTTGGTTGAAAATTACAAGCAGACATATATACCCATCCACCTTCTTTCATCTAGCCTCTAGAATTTCTTGGAAGAATTCAAAGAAGCCTGCTAATCATAACAAGTGGAATACTGTAGGTAACAACATAAAACTACTTGAACCCACCAATCCATCTAAAAGACTCACCTAGTGGAACCTAAAGAAGTTAGTCAGAATTTTCCATTGACGAGCAGGGGTTAGACTCAACTCTCTTCCCCCACACATAAGTACTATCAGTACCCACTAATAGAAAAGGGAGGTTGGGAGAAGGCACATACACCTACTCTAGATGAGGAATTGGAATATAACCCTATTCAAGTCACTAAATTCACCAAGAATATACTTGAAATGGTGATTGGGAAAACACAAATCCCCACCCACACCATACAGATGTTCCAAGACATCACCACGATGATGATAGTAGTTTCTGAGGTAAAAATGTACAACTCTACACCCACAAGTGGGATGAATCACCAGCAGATCAACCTAGAGTAGATACATACCTCTGCTCCCATAGAGGAGTGTCATGGAGAAAATTCCCCCTTTTATATAGACAACTGGATTAGGAACATACACTCTCTTCAATCAGAGGTAATCATCTTACCCCAATGGATGTTCCATGGTAGGCACAAACACATGCCCATGATAATCACTCCTCTCAGCAAGTGACCCTTATCACTCATAATAAGGAATCCAAAAAGAACCCTCATAATACATTATTGGAAAATCAAGTGTTGGTATGAAATCCAACTATAATAAATATTGGTGTTATTGAATCCCTCATATGATTATCTGTGGTAGTGTAAGATCTTACCCTCATATTAAAAAATTATGGAAGTTGTTGTAGTAATTTATAACTTCCTCATTGGAAACATCACTCTGAAGTATTTATTTATGGAAACAATACAGTAAATCTTAAGATCCTATCTCTTGATGAGAGACACATCAACCCTCTATGTTTCCAAAAGACTAAGGAGTATGGGGGTCTTTCCCTTGATTTAATCCACCATGTTGTTCCTCTCCATGATGGAATTCATTGAGAAAGTTATATTTGTAGTATTATTTCACATTGTTATGAGATTTCACTAATTGGAAATATAGTGATGATAAATACCTCCTATCAAGAGGAACTTGCGACAACAAGACTAGTCATTGCGTGTGCCTTGTCACTGGAAGGTGAAATACTTCCTTAACCAAATGATAAATCAAGGTGAAGGTCTTTCTCCAAACCACCCTTGGGCCACGTATCTTCCAGTGAAATAGATGAAATAACTACCAATTTTTCATCCTATGATAAAACAGTAGGAAAGAGTCCACTCTGGTCCGACAAGGTAGAGAAGCCTCTTGTGAAAGGTGAAGAAGACTTGTTAAACATGAGGAATCAACTAGATAAAGATAATATACCATCCATGATTAAGCCTTTTTCCACCCCTCAATACACTATTCTAGAGAAAATTGCAGAATATTTTATGCATGAAATATGACTCAATATATGGAAAACTATTCATCATTTAAAAGAAAAGATATTACCCTATGATGATTATCAAAACTCGTGTCAAGGTAATATAAATGTTTCAGCACCAAATCAACTTGGCAACAATCATGGTTTCACGACATCCAAAGATCAATATATTGAAAGGATCCCTTCAATGTACATGGCTAGATGCATTAATGATGTTATAATAGTTGATCACAAACTACCCATCTGGTGTTCAAATTAGAGGATAGGGCACACACAGAGCATTGCATTTCACTACATTCCATAACCATTAAATGTTTCCAAAGGTGGTATCATGCAATGTAATAGCCCCAGGCTGGCTTCAACAAACAAAATCTATTGATGACTATATATATTAACAATAAGACCTAGTTTCGATCGACTCTCACTGACATTGATCTAGAATAGAGAAGGATGTTGAAAGTCTTGTGTTTCAAGAATATAATAATATTGAGCAAGCCTCCCACTTAGAGGACATCAATTATCATATATCAAAAATATTAGAAATATCACAACATTCATCATAAATGAGCAATTTATGTGTGTCTAAAATGATGTACCCAAACCATATTTGATAAAAAAAACTCTGCAAAATTAAAATAGAATCCATGGTAATATTAGAAACGATAGTTTGGGAGAAAATCCATCCCATATGATTGGTGGATTTATTAACCCAACGCTCGAGGCTATAAAATCAGAATTGAAGGGATGTGCCGGAAGAATAGGAATATACCCATCCCTCAAGGCTGGTGGATTTTTCACCTCAATAATCCCCTACTTAGTGGGAATCATTTTCCTCATGATTAGGGAAGATGTAACGGAATGAATCCTCCCAGTTTTCCATATCATGTGATTATGTAAATTCACTTAAAACATGAAGTACAAAACTATATGGGTATTCTCTTCTGGTTACTATCCATAAAAAAACTCCCAAGGAATCGACCAATAAGAGGAAAAGGTCCCACATAGGGAAAAAGGAAATCTCACAAATATACCGACATAATACATGTGATGCATTATGTATATGTGAACATCATCATCACCACCCTCATAGATTCTGCAGAACATGATACCAATTCACAAGATTCTGAAGACCAAGTTCTAGTTCACAATTAAGTCTACACAAAAATGAATTAAAGAGGTGTGAAAACTCAAAACCATAGGCTTCCATAGAATTTGGGCACTCCCTCGAATAATCCACCATTACCTCTATAAAAGGCACCCAATAGTGAAAAAATAAGGTTCAAATCATGTCCCAAATACCACCTATTGAGGATAATTCTATTTAACTAGAGGAAATATTTACTCACCTAGAGGAAGATATGAACTAATTGAGGATACTTAATGAAGAATTACTCTGAGGTAACCTTCCTACTAGGTATGTTTTGTAATAATATTTTCAACCTGAACTTCTAGTTGGAACACCCCAACATAATGGGTTTTCCGCAATAACTAAAGCATTATTGGAACATCCACTCAATGCAAGATACCAACCACCAATATATTTGGACCCCACAACTATAGATCGAGAATTCCCTCTGTTGGGTTTTCAACTAAAATAGGGTTAGAAACATCCTTACTGGACTCTCCCTATTGGTTACCCACATCAAATATCAGCGGTGCCACCACTAATGGACCTACTTATTGTTGCAACCATTCAGGTTCCATCCACTGCACTTTCTTAGGTCCCAACTTATTTAGATATTCTGAAAATTCTAATAAACACTATTGAGACACTAACAACTTGACTAAAAGATATGGAGGAGCATCATGCATTGATACATCTAAAAACTAAGTCTTACCCTAAACCGGTATATCCTAATCTTCCCCTAACAAACATTGGGAATCCCATATTTCCAATATTTAATGGATAATGACATCTAGAGTAGAACTAGACACATTTTGTCTCTCACAGTGATCCCATGATGGGTACCCCTGAATAACAGGATGCGGCGAAGCTTAGGTTTATCGTATAATAATTTCAAGGAATATCCTTCTTATTGTACGTAATTTTTTAGTCTTGGTCAATCATTGGATGGGAAGACCTTTGTCAGAAGTTCCTTTTCTAGTTCAACTCAACACTACCGAAGAAAACAGTCTTTGATCTCACAAAATGCAATTAGTAGGAGAATGAAAGGGTCTCATATTTCATTTATTGTTTGAAAGGGTTTACATACTACTTAAACCTACCACTCCATCAGGAAGAGTTTTTTCCCATATGTATGGTGAATTTTTGCAATGAATTACACACAATGTTGATCTCTTTGAAATACACACGAGGGTTTTGAGATCATTACACAATTTCATAGTAAGTAGAAGACTCAATTTCAAAAACTAAGGTAAAATCCCTAGTAATTCCATCAACTAGGAGAAAGAGAAAAAGAAAATAAGATTCCACTATAGTGACATGTAAGAAGACCCCAATACCTCCTCCCACTTCAAATACTACACCGTATCATATGAATCAACCTCCTAAACATTAGCAATAATGCCTACCTCATCAGGATGATCAAATAGATTAGAGGAAAAAATAGTTTCAGGAGATGGAAAACAATGTCTATTATTTTGGAAATGACCAAGTCCACGACTACTTCATCTTAGTGCTGGTAAAAAAAACTTATTCAAGTTACCAAAGCCCTAGAATCCTGAAGAGGAATGTGGAAAAGATCTACCAAATTATTTCACTTTCCACCCGATGTTGGGGAACCACATCCAAGATTTTTTTTAAATACATTCTATGGAAGATGGTCGACTCTGGGGAAGTATAGTTAAAGAATTTACCTTCTCCGGTGGAATGTGTTTCTGCCACTAATAAAAAAGTGGAAGGTGAATGGAAAGAAGATAAAAGAAAGAGTATACAAAATTTCAGGGAATCAATGGTCATAAAAACAATCAAACAGACCCATGCTTTTCTCTATGCACATTTGACACACCCAACTATTTCTTCGAACGCTTTTTCTACTCCATAGCCTGCTCCATCAGCATCTCAACCCTTTAAAATCCAATCCTCCAAAAATAGACATGGCTAAAAGGGAAAAAATAAAATGTAAGAATATGAGCCTGTGTCAAGTTCAATGTTATCCTTGGATTCTCCTGAATTCATGCTAGCAGTCCCAAAAACATGGTCACCACCCAGCCAAACGGTACTACAAGAGTTGAACCTTTAGGAATAATTTTTATCAGATTATGAGTTGATCTTCGGTTCTATTAAATTTATTTACTTAACAGATCCTTTCTCACACGTTGATTATAATTATGAACCTAATTTACATAAACTTAATTATGGAATAGAGGGAAGAGGATATAAAGGTCTAGGATACAAGGGAAGATGAGGTCATGCCCAGAGTCACTACCTTTACTACACCCCTACTGGAACTATCTATGTGGTTGAAACTTGTGGGAAAGATATCCAATGATTTAAACATGAAAAAGAGAGTTCTTCCTCCACAAATGACGGGGTATTCCCTAACATGACCATCTTGGAAGACTGCCTAGAGGATACGCCACTACCTCCTTGATGGGTAGGCTGACCCAATTGGCCAATTCCACCAAGAACATGGGGACTTCTTGGTCCAACACCAAAGGAAGAACCATCCAAAATAGGAATATAAGATCCTAATGTGCATGAAAAAGAGAGTCCAAATTTATGTAATAACATCACTATAGATAAAATTATGATGTATTGAAAAAAATATCTCATGTTCCAACTAAATTATCAATCCGGGATACTTCAATTTTATCAAATGATATTCGTGAAGTACTTATTGAGGCCTTGTCAATCCCACCTGAGATTGATGTCGAGGTTGCTGCGGTTGAAGTATATCATGCATAGAATGATCTATAAGAATATCATGCAGTTATCTATTTCATAAACAAGATGAGGATGATTCCATGTAAGGACATGGTAGACCCTTGTATATCTCTAACATAATAAATGACATTTATATACAACGATCTTTCATTGATAATGGATCAGTAGTAAGCCTTATTCCATTCCAAACACTTCACTAATTGGGTCTCTATTAATATCACTTGTATCCTTATGCTATGATGTTACAATGTGGTTATAATAATGACCAAGAGAATCATGAAGAGATCACACATAGAAATATTTAATAGATCTCATGTCCGACTCAAAATTCATGGTTGTTCAGAAGGATACATCATTCAATGTTCTACTAGGAAGACCATGACTACATCATCATGTGATATTTCTTTCATAATACCCCCAATACCACAAATAAAATGTCAATGGTCAAATTGAGACATTTCTTTGTGACAAGGGAAATTAAAATCGTGTGAGTTATAATACATTTACACAGGGTTCTATCATAGTGGAAAATAGTCCCTAGATGATGATGTTGCTAAGATCAATTCTCTGAATGGACTGGAGATGATCCCACTAAACCCTTTAATGTAGCTTATTGAATATTATATTCTACCCATTAATCATATTTAATGGGTGGGACATAATTCAAACACACATTCCACTACGGGAAATATAGATATTTGCGACGGGATCCCATCGCAAATAGCCTTTTGCGACGGGGCCCTGTCGCAAATCTCCCATTGCAGAAAACGCCGTCGCAACTAATTTTTTTTTGCGACGGGCCCGTTGCAAAAACATTTATTTGCGACGGGAAATTGGCCCGTCGCAAATATGTTTCTGATTTTTTAAAAAAAATCTTTTGCGATGGGCCCGTCGCAAAAAGTATTTGCAACGGGCCATATTCCCATCGCAAATGGTTGCTTCAAAGCAGGTATTTGTGACGGGCCCGTCGCAAATAATAATAAAAAAATTAAAAAAAAATTAAAAATTTATTTATTATTATATAAATCAATAAACCTATTTATATTCATATAAATATAATATTTATTTTTTAAATATGTTTTAGAAAGGAAGAATGAAAATCAAATATGAATGTATAAGATGTTCAGTAAAAGGGGCTTATAAAATAAATTAAAAAATATTTTTAATTAGTAATTATGTAATTTTTATCAATTAATAGTCATTTAATAACTCTTTGAATATAAAAAAAAAATAAAAAAATTAATGAAAGATGGAAAATAAGTTAAAAATGAAATCCAAACTTCAAACGGCCATAACTTTTGATCCGGGACTCCGTTTGAGCTCCAAAGCATATCTAGTCGAAGCCTGTGACGAACTCTACAACGCTATGGACGGGTGAAACCCGTCCAAGGTTGTTTTAAGGCCAAAAAAGGGCCACAAGGCCTCCAAAACTGAGTTTTTAGTTGGGGTACCCCGGTTTTTCACCGTTTAAATAGCTATAACTTCTGCTCCCGATGTCCGATAAACCTCTACCATATATCATATCGAAGATCATTTCATTTTCTTCGATTTGACTAATTGTGGAGCTGAAACGGACTTCTGGATTAGAAGTTATGTTCGTTTATACATTAAAATGGCTATAACATCCGATCCGGATGTCCGTTTGGCCTGTACCACATATCATATCAAAGATCGTTTCATGTTCCTCGATTTGAATGGTTGTGGAGTTGTAACGGACTTATGGATTAGAAGTTATAGTCGTTTTAACATTCTCGGTGGATTTTCACCCCCTCATTCCTTTGTATTCATTCATAACTATACATATATATGTGTGTGTGTGTGTGTGTGTGTCTATTTCAAATATGTATTTATGTATTTATACATATACATAAAAACCCATATTTTATAAATTTATTTAAAACTAAGATTATAAATATATATTAATTAATATAAAAAATATACGAATAAAAACTTATAACTACATATATATATATAGAATAAATATATATTAATATACGAATAAATATATATATATTTATTTATATAACTAAATATATTTATATTAATATAAATCTATATTAATATATGAATAAATATAACTATATATATATAGATAGATCATTAAATGTATAAAAAAATGAAATGACTTAGTTGTAAAGGTTAATGCACGCATGGGGGAGGTTTATTCCTATTTATTATTAATTATTCCTTTTTATTATTAATTATTTCTAATTATTATTAATTACTACTAATTACCATTAACTATGAACAATTAATACTAATAATTTAAATTTATTAAATAACAAAACAATATAAACACAATTAAATTACAACTAATTAAAAATAAATAAAACTAATAAAAAATTTAAATTAAATATTAAATTAAAAAGAAAATAAATACCTTTAAAATTGATCTGAGGTTGATCTCCGATAATTGTTGAAGACATCAATATCAAATCTGGAAATAAAAATTAAACTTAAGAAACTATGAACTCTAAAAATAGAGTTTTGAGAGAAGTTGAGAATGAATGGAAAAAAATAGGTGGGCGTATTTATAGGTTAGATTATTTGCGACGGGAGTATTTGCGACACGATACCCGTCACAAATAGTATTATTTGGGACGGGAACCGTCGCAAATATTTGAGCATGCATTTATCACGGTTAACGGTTAAATAGTTATTTGCGACGGGATCTGTTGCAAATATTAACCTACCGATATACTATTTGCGACGGGGGGTATATCCCGTCGCAAATAGTTTTTACCGCCACCGAGTATTTGCGACGGGGTATATTCCCGTCGCAAATAGTTTTTACCACCACTGGTTATTTGCGACGGGTGGTAACCACCCGTCGCAAATAAGTGGTTATTTGCGACGGGAAAATACCCCCGTCGCAAATAAGTTTATTTGCGATGAGATTTATTCCTGTCGCAAATAACCCGTCGCAAAAACCCCTTTTTCCCGTAGTGTTCTATGATCTTTGTAATGTCAATTGTGACAACTGGACCTGACAATGTATGGGAAGTTGCAAACATTCCTAACATTGATGGAATATTGGATAAAAATGCCTCCATTACACACCCAAGCTTCAGAAAATACCTTTTATTGTTATGTTGGAAGAGATTGTCACACTAATTGTAAAATATAGGGATGCTCATTCTCAACCCCTTTTCTCTCATTCATAGTTCCAAAAAGGCACCTCGCCATTGATTGATCCGGGAATTATTTTTTTTTCTTCTTGATTTCCAATTGAAAATTACCCACATAACATATAAATTATTTCTTAACAACCCACCTTATAAATGGAGGTTAATGAATCAAATCATCATGAAGATAAATAAGAAGAAGAATTCCTTAGGGAAACCCATCCAAAATTTCAGGAAGGAGTATCTGCTACTATGGATGAACTCAGAGAGATAAATCTGCGTAAAAAAGAGGATCCATGACCCACTCTGATTAGTGCATCCATGGTTCCAGAAGATCAGGAGTTATATACTTCCTTTCTGAAGAAACATTGGGATGTGTTTTCCTAGAACTATACAGGTATTCCTAGCCTTGATCCCAAGGTTTCGACCCATCATTTGGTTTTTCCAAAAGATCATTTTGGAGACAAGAAGGATGCAAGGAGGACACATCTGAATCATGCTTCAAAAATTGATGCTGAAGTGGAAAAAAACATCAAGGATAATTTTACCTGATAGGTAAAGTATCCAAAATTTATAGCCAACATCGTCTCGGTGAAAAGAAGAGTGGGTAAATCAGATTCTACATCGACTTCATAGATATCAACCAATACTATACTAATGAAAAATTCATGGTCCCAATCATAGAACATTTGATTGATGAAATAGCTAGTTATGAATCCCTCTTCATCATGTAGAAATATTTAGGCTAAAACCCAATCCGGATGGCCCTAGGAGGTGAATAATCCACAACCTTTAGATCCTATCATGGAGTATTATTTTATCGGGTAATGCCCTTTTAATTGAATAATGTCAGCGCCACATACCAGAATTCTATGCATCAAATCTTCAAACCATTTTGTAGAATTTTCATGAATACGAATTGATGATCTAGTGTTCAAGTACTAACAACATTATAACCACTTGTCTGACCTAGAGACCATCTTCATCAAGCTATGGCATCATAACATAAAGATCAACCCCTTAAAATGTACTTTTGGGGTAACATTAGGGAAATTTCTCAACTTCTCTATACTCCTTCACGTCATCGATGTTGATCATGAAAAAAAATATATAAATCATTGTATTTTAGCCTCCTCTAAACTTGAATGTGTTTTGAGGACTTCAATGAATCTTTTACTACATCCAATTCATTATAGATAACCATGCAGACAAGTGTTTAACCTTTACCAAATTAATGAATAAGGGGTTATATAGTAGTGGAAACATGATTTTCAAGAAGCCTTTGACACCCTAAAGATATACCTACAGGTCCCATTGGTGTTGATGTAACCTATTGAATGAAATCATATCATTCTATACACGATGTCCCAAGAGCGATCACTCAACACTTTCCATGTGTAGAATAATGATGTTGGGAATGAGAACGGCCTTTATTATCTCAGTAAAAACATAATTGACATTGAGAATCATTATTCAAATATCAAGAAGAGGTGCTTGGAGTTAATATTCTCAGTTCAAAAACTAAGTCACAACACTTACTTTCCACTAGGTTTCGTAGAATAACCCACTCAAATTTATCCTCAGTCATCCTATACTAATAGGACATCTAGCACAATGGGAATTTTTTTGAAAGATTTTTACAAACAGTTAATGCCTCAATAAAGTAGTTAAAGGTCATGCCCTAGATAATTTCCTCATGGAACACCCATATGCATAAGAAACATCATTCAATACTGATTTTACACATGAGAAAATTTTCCCAATTCAAAGTGACCCCCAACTGTGGAAAATGTATTTTGACGATGCTTCCAGAAGCCCAATAGGGATGACAATGGAAGACCCTATCCTCTACAAAGTAGGGTTAGGGATTTTGTCCATCTCCCTAAATAAGGTAGTGTTTCCAAACTTTTTCATATTATTAGGAGACTAAACCAACAATTATGAAGAGTATCAAACTCTCATTGCATGCATGGAATTGGAACTTCAAATATGGGTGAACCACCTAGAGGTGAAATGAGACTCAAAGTTGGTAATCAAACAAATCAATGAGGATTAAGCTATCATAAAAAAGGATATAATTACCCTGTTTGACTATGTTTGAGGGTTAATGAAAGAATTACCCATATATCCAACATTTAATCATGTACCATGACCAGAGAATTCTGAGGATGATGTGTTGAAAATTGTAGGTATAGCATTGGTAGATCTAAATCGGGATGAAACAGTCATTAGTATTGACCACCGCTGAATGGTCTCACCTTTTGTTCAGATCAGAATAGAAGATATCAATGAAATCATCCCCGTACCTGAGCCGTATGGTCCTACCATTGGGTAGACAATACACATTATGCACTACCTTTAGGATGAAGTAATCCCACTAAATAGAGCTGGAAGAGAGCGGATCATGAGAAGAGAAACCATCTTTACTCATTATAATGGACCAAATCACTTTAAATTCCTCTAAAAAAAGGATTTTATGGAGTCCTTATCATATGTGTTCATGGATAAGAGACTTAGGATATTAAGGAAGAAGTACATGTAGGAGCCTGTGGTGCCCACCAATTAGGGCATGGGCTGTCTGATGAAATATGACGTCTTGGATACTTCTGGCCTTTGATGACACATTATTGCAAAAAATTCACTAAAAATTCCATTCATGTCTGGTGAATTCCAACTTCATACATCAATACCATGAGTTTATATACACATCCAAATAATCATTTCCATTTTACACATGGGGAACGGATATAGTGGGTATGTATCTTCTAGCTACGACTAATAAGTTCAAATACATCTTGAATAGTACAGATTTTTTATCCAAATGTGATGAAAAAATAACCCTCAAAGAAGTCAACACCAAAAGCACAGTTATCTTTATAAAATCTAACATCATTACCAAATTTAGTCGCCCTCATACTGTACTAAGGAACAATAGAACCAATTTCTATTTTGCTGAGGTGGAGAAGATATATCAGGAATATAATATCAAATCCAACCATTCATCCCACTACCATGAAACTATTAATTCACATATAAAGGATTTCAAAAATACCCTATAAAGCATACCCTAAAATATAATGGATAAATATTATAATTCATAGCCTGAAAATCTCTTTCATTCCTTATGGGATTATCAGACTATGACCAATACTGCCACACGGGTAACCTCGTATTCACTAGTATATGGGACTGAAGCAGTCCTTCCCATTAAAGTTCAGTTTCCATCACTCTGTATAGCCATCAATGACCATCTATCTGTGGAGGAACAATCATAGAAATGACTAGCTGAACTAGAGTGACTGGGTGAAAAGAGATTGTATTCCTTGCATCACTTAGAGATATATCATAGTCAAATAGAGTGATCTTTCAATAATAAAGTCTTTCTTCATTCACTCCTCCAATTATAGTTAGTTTTGGTCCTTAGGAATCCAATGATACTAGTAAAGAATCCTCCAAAATTGATCCAAAGTGGGAGAAGGCTTATTACATACATAAGGTCTACTCTTATAGAGATTATTCCTTAATCTCGATGGATTAAGAACTCACTACAACCACAACAAATTTTAGGTTCCATAAGAAATATTTCATGTAATTACATTATAAATGTCCAAGATACAAGATGTCAAACTGCATAGTAGGTCATTGTATCATGACTTTAAAATGCATGAAATAATGTCCTTGTTATATGACAGTGGACATCATGACATAAGGTCCACTGTGTATGACCAAAAAGTTAAAGACACCCATTGTCCTTACCGCATGACATAAAACTGTATAGTTAAAATCCTTTTCATTCAATTTCAAGAAACTCCCAGTGTACCTTGAGTTGAGATATCCCTCATGGTCCCCTAATAATGGGCTTCTATCTAATTTGTAGGTCCAAATCATGTCACTCTAAAATCTTTTCAGGTTGAGATGCCCTCTTGGCCAGACTTGAGGATGAAATCTAGGAGACACCAATGCATAATCCCCATTTACATCATTGTCACTCCATAATGAAATTTGTGAAACTTTTACGGGTATAATACCCAAAATTCTCATGTCCTTACCACAATATGATAAATTTCATGGAAAACGTCCTCATCTTATGATGGTAAACTGTACGATATATCCAAGTACTATGTGTTGCTTGATTCTCATTCTAGTGAGATATGTAGTGATGCCCAGATCAACTATCTTGAGTCCATCTGTGACCACATAGAAAATTTACTCTTTCCCTATGTAAAACCCAAATCTACATGGGGAACTTTTCTGGTACATATGGATGAATTATCACTATGATGAAATGAATAATCGCACCTAAACCTCTTGTTTTGAAAAAAACCTCCAATCTGGAATATTATTTAAATCCCCATTCCAATGCCTTTACCTAGTTAGTGCGGGGAACCATTTTCAAGAACTATGTGTGGCTTGATTATCATTCAGATGAGATACATAGTGATGCCTGGATCTCCAACCATGAGTATTATTGTGATTTTGGAAAAGAAGGCCCCCTTCCCTTTCCCTATTCCTGAATCAAATATGTACATGGAACCATTATAGGATTCATGACTTGATTCTCATTACAACAAGATGCATGGTGATTCCTAGATTTCATGTGTTGGGACCAACAATAAGTCTATAAATTATCATAGTCACCATCCCACATGTTAAAGCATGACTAATGTGGGGAAAAATATTTAAGAACTATGTGTGGATTCATTCTTTCTTTAACAAGATATGTGGTGATTCCTAGATCTCCAATCTTTGTTCTAGCCATATTCAAACCAAAAAATCCCCATTAATCTTTCTATAGGAATTCAAACATGCACAGGGAATCTCTCTTTTAGAACTAGTCATATATTTATTATTAGCTCAATAATATATGTAGTGCCAGCCATGTCCAACACCTTGGTACAACCACAAAATTTCAATCCTTTCACATCACTTCATCTTTTCCCTTACCTCAGGATGAAAAACTACTCGGGTTAATTAAGAACTAAACATGGATTGATTATAATCCTAATGAGATATGTAGTGAGGCTTAGATCCTATCTCCTAGCCTAGCCACCACATAACTGAATTTCCCCCATCCTTTACTCATATTACCCTTGTGCAGTAAAAGAAACCTTTACCATTACTTGATTGTCACACCGAGAATAGATCACGTGATCATAGATGTTTGGTAAAAAAATTCAAAATATAGACAGGGTTTATCATTTCCCATTTGGGATATCTTGGTCCAACATACAAGACCATAAAATTCACAATATACGTCCTCATCGCATGATATTAAACAGCATGATCCTTCAATAGATACATATAGATTGATTATCACCTCTATGAGATACATAGTTACATCTAGATCTTCATTCCTGGACCCATACAAAAACAAAATATGTGGAATTTTTACCTCTCTCTCATGTATGAGTTTGATCTACATTAGGAGATCCAAGATGAGTTTTCACCATATGCATGAACCCATATGTATTAAAACAAAAATACCTCCTAGTGTTTCCTACACATGAAATGAATAAGTGTAGGGTACCTCTCATCATAGAACTACATGTATATTTATTCCCATACTATTAGGAAAGGTAGTGATGACTAGGATTTAGGTCCTAATACCAGCCATGGGGTAAATAAAAAATGACCCCTCTTGCTTACAAACAAAGTTCCATGCAGGAGATTTTATTTTGGGTCCCCTCATTAGGGGTTCCACCAAGGAAGCAGAGATGTCCCCCATCTATGCGAGTTAGATCGATACAAGGGACCTCCAATTCATGGAAAATATCAGTCCAAATGCTTCCTTTATGCTTCGATATATTCTTTTCACACATCATACTCCTAATATTGAACACTTTTAGATCATCATAATCTTTCTTCATCCTCTAGTGGAAAATTGTCTCATACTAGAGATCTCTTTTTCCTGAGTATATCATAATATTCCCTAGTCATATTTTTATAAAACAACCCTCAGAAAGGGTTGGTCAGCCAAAGGATTTCTCTTTTTGAATATGTAGTGTGTACTCTAGTTTTTATTAAATAAAACATCCAAAAAATAGGTCTTTCAAATAACGGTAATTTCACCCTTGGGAGAACCATATTCTGTCCCAATAATCATTGATGAAATATGAGGGAACCTATGATTAAATGGTCATTACTTTAATATATTTATCATGTTTTCTATCCTGATCTAAAAACCTCCAAGTACTTGGTTTAAAAATTCCTCACTCATATGTGAACCATACTGTAATGACCATGGTCCAATAAGGCTACATGTCATCTGTCATTTCCATGATATTATGGTCATAGTAATACAAAATAAAACTATAGGTACCTCATTCCCTATGCATGGTTCAAACCTATTTAGAGAACCTATTATATCAATTCATTAGAGAATTTGATTGGAAATAATCCTATCATATTGACGTATTTTCCTCCCACAAGCTAAACTCAATTCCTAGAAAAATCCAAATCTCTACAAACATTCATCTTCTTTTAGTGATAGAATCTCAGAATTCATGAGGATTTTTTTCTTGACTATGCAGTATGAAATATAGTTGTCCATTCATAAAAGAACCCCCATGATAGGTCTTTTAGTCAAATAATTCCACTATTGACTATATAGTATGCACCTCAATTAGGCATTCATAAAAAAGCACATAAAATGTGTTTTTAAACCAGTAGTAACGTCATCTTCATGGGAGACCTCCTATAATGTCATAATCCATTTTTCCATGACACTATTTAGATCCAAAATTCCCTAAATAGAAACTTATAATTTTACACCTCTCACATCTCAATATGGTTGTACATTTCTGAAAAAATTAACAAGAATGAGGGACCCATTAACATTTTGGTCAAATCAAAAGACCTTAAATTATATCCCAATAATGTCCTTAATGTGTGAAATTAAACTACATAGCATAATTTCCTTGATGTAAGAATTTCAAATGAATAACATTATGTCTTATTTGTATGAATTTAAACTGAATAGCATAAAGTACTCTTTATAATACATTAAACTACATGGTTAATGTCCTGATCACATGACATTAATTTGAACGATACTTTCCCCTTTGTTCGAAAGGGGCCTTCTCCATGATGTTGAAAATTTAACAAATTTTACCCTCCTTTACACACCAAATTCATGTAGGAGTGGTTTCCCATTCATGGTATGTGCCAATATAGATGATCCATTCACTCTCAGGCATCTTCCCATAGAACAAATCAACTTTAGGAGCCTAGAGAAACATGTGTCTTCATAAACTTCCTTCACCCAGGAATAGTAGAATGTCAGAATTCTTGAGATCTCATTTTCCTGAATATGTAGTATGTTCCCCAGTTTTCCTTGAATAAGTCACCCACGTAGTGTGTTTTTCATCCTATGGATGTTATTATTTGAATATGCAGTATGCATACCAATTAGACTTGCATAAAACATCCCTCATAATGGGTTTGTCAACCAATGATAACTTCATCCTCAAGAGATACCTCCTCTATTCCCATATATCATTTTTTTATTTAGAAACCATAAAATCAAAGATTAAGATTCCCATTAGGAGTATGTAAATATTTTTTGATCATTCATGGACATTAATCCTTATTGAGTTATCATCTCAAAATTTATGGTCCGAGATATTCGACCTAAAACACTATCCTTGTTAGTCTAGATTTTTTGACGTTAAAATTCCCATAACAAGAGACATAGTACACAATAGATTGAAAACCCATAAATGGAAATCTAGAAAAAAGTCGAGTCTCAGCTCTCTAGTCCATTCTTCTGCATGGTTTTGGAAAAATATAGAAAAATTAAAAAATAGGCACAAAACATTTTATACTAAAAACTCAAAAATGATGGTCTAAGAAAAATTCCAGTATTTCTTGTTAAATATGTTTCATATTTAAATTATCAAAAAATTAGGGTGATGAAAAAAAAGACATAATGTTTGTAGGGTTTTCCATAAAACCAAAGCAATAATCAACCTACACTAACTCGACCCCTTGGATTCGTTAAAAATTATATCCCCCCATACCTATCATTAAGATTATGATTAGCTGATATGAATATGTCATTATACCAAAATCAGATTCAACGTTATGCTAATAGGAAGAGAGTAGGTATGAAAACATATTTAATTAGAAACAAAATTCTTGTCTTTTATAAAGAAAAATTTCAAAAGCATCCACAAGATGGAGTCTCTATATCATATTTTTTTTAATGGTTGGGGTAGAAGCCTTATTTTTATTATTCAAGAAAATAACTCTTTCTGACTGGGTAGAGGGAGACCCATTACATAGCCTGAAGGCCCAAGACCAAGTGGTCTAAATACAAGGCCTGAAATCCCATTCTTTTTTCTCAAATGGACCTTTAGTTAATAGTAACTGTATAGTACCCGAGATGCTATAGTACCCACTACGGTACCGCCATCGCAATAGTTGTTCCTATAGTACCATCTTCCGCTACAGTGTCACCACTTCTATAGTTCCACTGCTGGTACAGTACCCAGCTACAGTGCTACTACAGTACTCGAGAATTCCTCCCCTACTCAGATTTGATCATGGGTCTTTTGGATGCAAAACAGGAGCCTCTACCACTTGGGTATAGGATCATTATCAAAATACTTCAACATAACTCTTTATCTATTGAATAACCACTTGAACCCCACTAGACACTTGTTGAAGCTTAGTCAATTGACTGGAATCAGTCTCCTCATCCCGGTGAAGTTTTTCTATTGTGGCTGCAATGGTAGTTGACCATTTGGTTTTTTTTCTCCCTGTAAATGTTAAAGTTGTTTGAGTTCCCCCTGAATGGAATCAAATTATCGTTGAAGGCACAAAATATGAAAATGCTTGTTCTTGGTTTTTTGTTTAAAATATTCCATTTTTGTGTTATGGTTGGCCTCCACATGGGATTAAATAACTCGAAATTACTCAAAATTAGTGAGAAATTTGGCCTTTATGAGTTCTTACTAAAGCCTATGCTCTTACTCCCTCTTGCAAAAAGTATCATTCACAATAGCATGTATTATGAAATAATCAAATCTACCAAATCCAAGAATGCTAAAACAGAGTTGGAATATGGCCAAACTATAATGGTAGGTCTTCTAAAGACGTCTCGGGAATTATCTTTCAGATGATAATCCAAGACCTGCCGCATGTGACAATAAGAGAAGACTAAAACTCTAAGTCTATTTCAGAGCCACTATTAGTGGATGGAATGTAGTCTGTAACCAAAAAACATAGAGATGATCCTTGCTCTGATCCCTCTAAGACACTGGCCACCTCATCTTCTGATGTCGGCTGAATTGGTATAGCAGCTCCACCCTTGGACCTAGTCGCAAAATCTAATAACTCTAAACGATGATTTATAATTATGGTTGGCCTAAAAAGAATATTGATAATGGGTAACAATCACAATTGTTGGTGACCTTTAACCAATATAAGGTTAGAAACCTGGGAGGATTCCTCCCTAGCATTCTTAACTCCAAAAGTTCAAACCGGAACCTATTTGTGAGTGGCACACTCCTTGGTCTACCTTGTGTTTTCCATATCTGGATTAGAAAAACATTATATTTCAAGGTTTACCCGTGCTTCCCCCACCACCTCAACAATGGGACTAATATGGACTTCAAGGTCTTTCACTAGATCCTCTGTTGTAACATCCTCCTTGGATGAATATACATGATTCAAAGAGATATTTTCTAATCATCAGGGAGAAAAGATTGGTTGAGAAAAATATAGAGACTCACATCCATTTAATTCCCTATTAAGTTCATAAAATTACAATAAATTAGTGGTTGTTATAATATGTTCTAGTATTTCATCAATGGTCATGCCAAAATTTTCATGGAATATATTGATGTCCCATAACTCATGGTAATCACACCCATGGGAACAATTGGAGAATTTGTTGCATGACCTGACACATGACCCTACCCTGATGACTTGAGACTCCAAACAGCTTCCTCAATGATAGTCGTAGGGTCAACATTAGTCATCGCAGGGTCCTATGGTGCATAAGATTAACCTAAAATATTTCTATAATGGAATTAATTCATTTTATATGAATTATTTTGATGTATCTATAAAATTAATCGATCAGTCCTCCCTCTCATTGGTAATGATAGGAATGGTGATAGGAGAATAAAAATAGAAAGTTGATGCATCCGGAACCCTTGATTCATTTTTTGTTGAGGGATCTAATTCACCAATATGGATTCACACTTCGTATGAAATTCCCTACTTAGTTCATAGAAGTTCATTTCTGAGCCCCTTCAAGGAAGTAAGAGAATGAGATTCTTTAAGCACAAAATAAGAGTTACACACTTGTGATTAGAAAATCTAATGTCAATGACACTACAATTACTCAAGACTATTGGATGAAGGACTAACCCAATTTTTTGTTCTCAGAAGACTTTTCTTTTTTGGTGGAGGATGGATAGAATAAACCTCTATAATGATAGGTATTATAGGTGGTAATTGAAATTTTCCTGTCATATCATCCTCTATAGCCTGTTGGCATAGAGATACCTCTCAAAATTCATGGGGTGATCCAGTAACCCCGATCAGAGTACCAATAGGGCCATACATCGATGATGGAACCTAGATTGGTCTCAATTTGACCCACTATAAAATGTATAGATGGTGTATCCCCTTATCAATATTTATTTATAGAAATATAAAGGTAAAACATAAAATTGTAAGAGATTTGGGGGACTTATGTCTTCAATATTGAAAAAATCACTCCATTATTCAGAAGAAGAATGATTTATCCCTTCAGAAGTTCCACATCTTGTCATGTCCTCCACCTCCCTCATGGTAGAAATCTAGTCATCAGTTATATAAATGAGAACCTATAGTTATTAGATACGAATCCTCAATTAAATAGGACTATAAGTAAATTTAATATCGAGTGGAGCTCAGAAATATCCAATCCATGGGATTTTCAGCCCAGCATATAGGAGTTACCATTTCATTTCAACATTAGAGGATAGGTCCTTTCACAACTGGACTGCCTCTAGTTTCACAAATTATGAAGTCATCTGAGCCTACCTTGAATATGACTCAAAAACCCTATATTTCTTATGTTTCATAACCCTTTCAGTCACTAATGATGTGTGATATAATGGAACCCAAGACTCCTATTAGCAGTGACTACTGGACCATCTTGATGAAAACTCATTTTGTGTGACCCTTTTTATTCTTTCCATTGTATTATAACATGCATGAGTTCATTTTGATGTCTTTGGGACCTCATCATCTGTATCCTCTGAAGATAATAAAACAACCTCTAAAGGAGATTAATCACCTTCCATAAGAGTATAAAAATTCCATCGAAGTTTCCACTTCCAAACCTGAGGAACATATTTGGCCAGCACCCCTTTGGGTTATGATGCAATCCATGCCTCGATATACTAGGTAGTTAAACATCTTGTTTCATCCATTGGAGGTAGGTTGACCACTACCTATGTCAAATCCATGGCCATGAGAAACCATAGATTCCATGCTACCACTGTATGATTCTCTTATATGAATTTTATTGGATGAGATATAATTATTTGTTTTAGAAATTTAAATTGGTGTGAAAACCTGTATAGAGCATAGGCCTCACATATGATTTTACCAACAATCCTAGTCATCATCACCCCATCCCTGAAGACTATTATGTATGAAATTAACTCAATGATAGCATTAACACCATCAGTAAATATCCTTGTGGTCAGATTACCTTAGGTAAAGAATTTTAACTCTTTAAATAAGCTCAACCTTGTTTGTATTTCATAGGGTTTAAAAGGTAGAGGGGGCCCGAAAAATACATCTTGGACATATGGTCTAAAAATACTCCCGAGGACCTTGATCACACTTTTCATGGCGTAAGTCCTGAATAATATTTCCCTATATGAGCATACAAAAGACTTCTGTTGAATTTTTTCAAGATAGGGATGACCAACCCCCCAACCATTCTCTGCCAGTTTATCCCTGATGAAGAATGTTTCTGACCTTATGCCACCTTTAGAATCACAGAAATGTAGTATATTGCTTCTAAGAAACATGGTCTTAAATCCTAAAAGACATGTATTAGTGGGAATGTTGTGTCTTATATCATATCACCACTTCTCATAATCCCCCTTCTCAAATTTCAACCATAAGGTTCCTGATGCGCTTCTCTCAACGGACTTAGAACAACTTGTTGGATGCTTGAAAGTGGGACCTCTCCCCTTATCCCTTAGGAAATTTATCATCCACACCTCCAAATGAATATCCCCACTTAAACGGGGGTCTTCCTTCTTAATATCTTGATATATTTTCGACATCTCACATGCTAATGATGGAGTCCTATCGTTATCATTCTACATCACCCTTGGAGGGATTAATTAATCATACATATCAATGAGGATCGGAGCCCGAAGATCATGTGAACATCCCAAAAACCAATTCCAAATTCTCCATGCATCATATGGAACGAATTTTTCTATGGGATCCACTAGCTCAGTAGCTCCAAAATAAAATCCAAATTCCTAAACACATAATTATACCCTACCAAAATAGTCTCATAAAGTACAATGTATTTCAGTTCCATTTTAAATTATGCACAGGCTTGGCGCACCTAGTACGCCCACATACAAGAAGTCTTAACACCTCCTCCTAGGTGGAATTCCAAATGTTTCTTCTAGCCCTTCAACTAATTTGTTTTTGAATCCCAAAAGATGTATGAATAGAAATTTGGATTTAATCAAATCATGTGTGGTTTCAGTTCTGATGTACATGGTCTATTATGCATAATATAGGTTGTGGATGATGTTCTAGAATTGATATAAGAACCCATGACAGAAATGATGATAGTTATGAAATTCTTGTGATATTTAAACCAAGATTGTAGAAAATAGTTATTTGGAGTCAATGTGAGGACTTCCCATATATGTTCATGAACATAAAATGGTAGATAGTAACTCTTAGGAAAATCGTGGTGATATTTGTTCAAAGGCCCCACAAGATCATGAAGTGTAGTATCATAGATATAATAGAAATCATGCCCTTATACTTTCATCATCTCCTCAATGCTTTTACATGACTATTCATCAGAAAATAAAATATTCATGAAATCCATTGAACCTAAAAATAAGTATCAATTTTGTTTCAGGACAAGTTCATTTCATGGGAAAGATTGAAGAAATTAAGAAAATTTAGAAAAGGCATGAACTAATGCAAGTTCCTCACTCAGGTTCCTCATGCTGACGCCTTACACATGTACATTTTTCATGATCCCCATGCAAGTCACTCACCAAAAAATATTCCTCATGAATAAAGTTACATATCATGTCTATGCGAATGAGATATTTAACAGAAGAGCTTTAGTAGAGGGCATGTGTGGGAGACTAGCACGATGGGACCTAAAAATTTAGAGTCTCAAGAGTTTTTCATTGAAATGAAGATGATATTTATAGACAAGGATACCTCCCTGTGTGGAACACATATGTGCTCCACCTATGAAGAATATTTAAGAAAACAAATAACACAGAAGACCTACAAGAATTCCCTAAATGAACCATCCACTCTTTTCATCTCTTTTTCCTCATGATCAGACCCTCATCATTTCGATCGGATCCAATCCTTGGGGGGGGGGATTTTTGAAACTCCATTTTTCAAATGGATGAAAATGATATAAAGTTAAATAACATTGTGCTAATAGAATGAAAAAAGTGGATAATTTCAAGGATTTCAAATGACCTAAAGTCCATTTACCCAAGTCCTCCTAAGCTCTGTCAGTGTGTAAGTTACCTACATGGAGCCCTGTGTGACTGAACTGTGGGATCACCTATGCACAACACCTACATGAGATGAAACCTCTACCAAGGGTCATATAATTTCTTATAAATAGGACCATATGGTCTTCATTTTTATAGACCAATACTCCCGAAGTCCAACCGAAACAATACTCGCACAAGTACTTTTCTCAAGCCCCAAAAAATCATCTAGGTTGTTTTCAAACACCTGAAGAAGAGGGAATTATAGAGATAAAATGAAATTAAATTCATACAAGGGTTTAAAATAAACAAAAACTGAATGAGGAATTCTATCACCCAATTATTAATGAATAATAGCATGACGTAGTCATCCTAAAATAGGGACCTACCCGATTCACCTCCAGGGACACCTGTGGAGACCCTTGAAGGCTTGAGTAAGGTCTCCCGGATTTGTAGTATCTCAACTGGTCCATCATCTAAGTTGATACCAATTATCCTAGGCCTACCTACACGAATCACCCCTATCTTATCCACTTTAGTTCAACCTAACCTCCAATATGCATGAGCCATTATTTTGGCCATCATCAAAGCCATACATGGAGGGACTTCTCCTACTTTGTGTCCCTTGTCTAAGAAGAATCAACTAGAAACCTCCATTGAAGAATATTGACAAGAAAAACCATGGTAAAAGGCACACAAATATTTCTCCCAATTGGATGTGTATTTCTATGGTCAGAGGTTTCCAGCACATGTCCTACTAGATGATTAGGATCCTCAGAGCACGTGGTGATTTTTATTTCCATAGTCACAAGGACCCCTACCCCATGGATAGTGTTGGGGAGTTCCTAATATTAGATACAATGGTTAGGATAATGTATTTTCCATATCATCTCTGTAAACTAGATCCTCTATTTCCTAGAATGTAGGTTGAGGATAATGCTTTATTTTCCAATCAATATGGAATAAAATCCTCCTCCTTCACTACGAGACCCATTTTAGTGTATCCATCATGGATTAAGAACCAATGATTTCTTGTAAGAGGTTTTAAACCTAATCCACTCTATCTATGTTTCCTTTACCTTCATTACCTCCTTGTTTTCCATACAATGGACCCATTTTAGGTTAATTTGAAGATAGGGGATTTCCATACCCTTAGCCCCTTCCACCATCGTCTCCCCATCCTCTTCCCCCAATAGAGAATGAAAAGTGAGTGGTTTTCTAGATTTTTTAATTACTCTTATAAATCACATTCAAGAATGAATCATCCATGACTTTTGGGCTTATATGTGGCCATGATCATGGCATCAAAATAGCCAAATGCATGTGTGGTAGAGAACCTTTCTTTGGATCTTCCTCTCGCATTCTTTTAGAGTTCCACTACAAGCGTGGGTTCCTAAGGACATATATCAAACCTTAGGGAAAACAAGATTGTGTGGATTTATGGATATTCAATTTCCTCTTTTTTCTCACTACATTCATGAATCATATGGTCTTAGATGATAGTGGTGATCATGATGCCCGCATGATCATTAAATTCTACTGAACTTAGAGAACTCTGATTCTTGTTTTGAAAGGGATATGTAGGATGCTTACCCAAGACCCGAGCTGAATGGGAATATTTATTTAGAGTAAGACCCAACCAAAACCCCTAATTCACCAGGGCATCATCTTTAGGAGTAAGCATCATAATTGATCCTATGACCCCTCCTTATGTATAATCCCTAAACAAGACTCTATATCACCATGACTCAATACATCACTCAATACCCATTTCATATGAGAATCATTTTTAGGAGTAATCCCCAACTTAATACCCTCAATGGGCCATACTCCCCCTATGGGAAAATCCTTCAGAGGGACTTTATAAGCAAGATTATTCATAATTGAACTATGTGGGATTTGATTCCTATCCATATGGGAAATGTAGGAAGCCTTGATGAGGTCCAAACCAAACACCACAAATAAACCCTATTTTACTCTGGTCCACATTCCCAATAGGGTTTAATTAATATTGGAATTTCATAGTCATTCTAGGTCCCCTAGGACTCTTCTCCATAATTACAACACCAATTTTGACTAGGAACCTTTAGCCTAGACGTCCTTTCCAAAAGTTGTTAAATTGTATGGTTAGGTCCTTATCACATGACCATAAAAAGTATGATGATCCCTATTAAGTGGAACTAAACTACATGAGTTATGATTCCATTAAAAAGGATACATAGGAAGACCGTCTATGGGTTTGATCTCCACAATAAAAATAACTCCTTCTCCCTGGATGGAGATATACTCTAGATAAATTCACATCTCCCTAGATGTTGATATACTACATAGAAATTCTCGTCTCCTTGGACGATGATATAATCCAGATTTCCCCACTTTATGGCTAGAAAAAATTATCATCATAATAATGACCAAATAATATCCCAATAGTACATAAGAGGGTACCATTGATGGAGAACTACAAATACATACAGATTCTCCATTGATGACCAACCTCAGATACATACAGATGATTCTAAGCTCCACACATAGTAATAATTGATTTTTAATTCTAGGGTGATCTACATAAAACTTTGGAATTAATGAATGATTCATCAACATATCATAAATTTATAAGAGAGTCATGTAGTAGGCAATAATTCCCCTTAAAGGGTACAATGAGCCCGACCACCCATCCTCTCGACCAATGTGAGTTCTTAAGGATCATTGGCCAAAATTCATAACAAGCATCTGACTTTGGAAAGTAGGTTCTTTTGGATATAGACTTGTTGGGGTTTTTCTATTACATGAATAAACCCATTGGAAACCATTCTGAAATTGTGAACCTACCATGGATGATTAGACAGAACTCAAACCCCTACAATCAACCATAGAGCAACCATATTTTGAGGGAAACAAGTGTTTTATGATTTTATGGTTTTCTTAGCGGTTTTAGGGATTTTATTTTTTTTATGTTTTTTAGGAAATTAGGAAATTTTGTAGTATTTTTATGGGTTATTACGATTTTATGGGTTTTGAGAGTTTTTAGTGGTTTATGCGTTTTTATGTTTTTAGGGGTTTTTGAGTTTGTAGGGGTTTAAAGGGTTTTTAGAGTTTTTTAATGTTTTAGGGTTTTAATGGTTTTTTAGAGTTTTTAGTAGTATTAGGTTTATTGTGAGGTTTTATTTTTTTATTGTTTAAGGTGCTTTTATGGTTTTTTGGAGAAGTTAGAGTTTTAGGGTCATTTTAAGTATTTTAGTGTTTTTAGCTTTTTTAGGCTTTTATGGGTCTTATGTATTTTAATATATTTAGGGTTTTTATGAGTTTTCATGGTTTTAGGGTTTTTAGTTTTAGGTATTTTAAGGGATTTTCATGATTCTTTGGGTTTTTTGGTTTTTTGGAATTTTGAGGGTTTTTAGTGTCTTTTAGATTTTTAGGGATTTTAAGGGTTTTTATCATTTTTCGGTTTTTAGAGATTTTCAGTGTTTTTAGGTTTTAAAGTTATTATTTGGGATTTTCAAGTTTTTTTTGGGCTTTTTATGTATTTATGGTGTTTATTTTTTTTTGGATTTTTATGGGTTTTAGGGTTATATGGTTTAGTTTTATAGGGGTTTTATTTATTTAGATTTATTAACATTTTTAGGGGTTTGAAGGGTTTTTAGCATTTTAGTGGGTTTTTAGAGTTTTTATGGGGTTTTAGGGTTTTTAGGGTTTTAAGGGTTTTTATAGTTTTTAGGGTTTTAGCGTTTTTAGGTTTCTTGGGGTTTTAATTGTTTTTAGGTGTTAATATTCTCTTTTGGGTTTTTAGGATTTTTATAGTTTTTATGTTTTTAGGGATTTTTGATCTTTTATGGTTTTTTATGGTTTGTAGTGGTTTTAAGGATTTAAGGAATTTTATGGTTTTAAGTGTTTTTATAATTTTTAGTTTTTTATGTTTTTTTAGGATTTTAAGGTTTTACTAGGGGATTTCATGTTTTTTAGGTATTTAAAAATTTTAGGGTTTTATGGGTTTTATGTGCTTTTAGAAATTTTGAGGGGTTTAGGGGTATTTTTTATTTTTTTTAGGGTTTTTTGAGTTTTTTCAGGATTCACAAGGTTTTTATAATTTTCTAAAATTTTTAGGGGATTAAAGGGTTTTTATTGTTTTTTGTATGTTTTCAGTGGTCTAAAGGGTTTTTAGGATTTTTAAGGTTTTTAGGGGTTTTTATGTTTTTGGTGTTTTTAGGTGTTTTAGGGTTTTTAGGGGCTTCACATTTTTAGGTTTTTTAGGGGTTTTAATATTTTCAATGTTTTCTTAGGGAGATTTTATGGTTTGTAGGAGTCTTTACATTTCTATTTTTTTAGGGTTTTTTAGTATATTTATATGTTTTTAGGGTTTTTGGAATTTTGAGGGGTTTTAGAGATTTTAGAGTGTTTAAGGTTTTTTAGATTTTTTAGTATTTTTTTTGTTTTTAGGGGTTTTTAGTGTTTTTAGGTTTTTGAAGTTTTCATAGTGTTTTTAGGTATTTTGAGGGGTTTTAAGGATTTTCTGGGGTTCTTGTGGGTTTTTGGAGTTTTTTTAGGGGTTTTAATGTTTTAGAGTTTTACATTTTTTTTGGGATTAAATGGGTGTTTAGTGTTTGTAGTGGTTTTATAGTATTTATGGGGTTTAGAATTTTTTTATAGTTTTAGGTGATTTTATGGACATTTGGAGTTTTAAGTGTTTTTAGGATTTTGAATTTTTCTTAGGATTTTATAGGTTTTTTTTGGGATTTTAAATTTTTTGAGATTTTTAGGGATATGTAAGGGTTTTATGGGGTTATAGGGGTTTTTTGGGTTTATGGGTTTTTAGTGTTTTTAGGTTTTTATGGGTTTTAAGTGTTTTTAGGGTTTTAAAGTTTTCATAAATTTCTTAGGGTTTTTTATGTTTGTATTGATTTTTAGGTATTTTTTATGATTTTTATTGGTTGTTAGGGGGTTTAGGGATTTGAGGGATTTTTTTGGGTGTTTCAGTTTTTTATTGGTGTTTTGATGTTTTAGGATTATTTTAGTCATTAGGGTTTTATGGTTTTTGATAATTATTAATTTTTTTGAGTTTCAAATGTTTTTTAGAGTTTTTAATAGGTTTTAAGGTTTTTATGTGGCTTTGGGAATTTTAATGTTTTTAATGCAAGGAAGTTGCAGGGGTCAGGCTATTCCATACCCCCCAAATTTATTAGAAAAAAAGACGCAAGAGACAAGGTAGTGGAGGGGACAAACAAACCACACCCAAAAACCCTTAACATCCCCTAACCCATAAAAAACCAAAACCCAAAAAACACACAAAATCCAATCAAATAATAAATTCAAAATCATCTCTATAAGCACCTCCCATCCAATCAGCAACCAGCATCTCACAACACATATTCTACAATCCATCACCTTCAGCATCAACATCTCATTCAACACTTTCCTAGGCCACGGTATACCTCTTGGCCAAGCAGCAACAAGCATCCAACAACTCCAATTCCATCTTCCAGTACCACCTTCGCCACCTCGCAACAAAGCAACCACCATCACCATGCACCAGCAGCTTTCATCACATCCCAACCAAGTAGTAGCCATCAACCATCAACAGAGATTCTAGAAACCATCTCCTTTTATCCAGTCAGCTTCCAGAATTTCACCCTGAGTAGCACATCTAGGAATATAGGGAAACCATCTCCAAGGCCTAGAATCCATCCACAGCTCCCAAAGACATGACAACATCTACCGCCACTCAACCGAACCAATATCCACCACCCTCGACGATTCACAACCTAACCAACCACAACAAAGGAGGCCACAATACAACATAAAATACATATCGCAACACAACTTAACGATCCCTACATCAATAGAATGAAACAGATCCATGAGAGAAAAACTAGATATACGAACCTGCATCTTCTGCAAAAACTGATGCCAAGATGATCTTGTCTACTCCTCCTATTGAGGGGATCCGAGATCCCCCATCATAGCCTTGGGCACCAATTGTAAAATAACCTGCTCTATTATTGAGTCCCACAACTCCAATGATATTCCATAGGGAACATCATATCTGCAAGGTCCACCCTGATCTGAAGCTAATTTCCAGGAAGAATTATGACCACCAAAGAGCCATCTGCTTCACTGCAATCTAGATTGGACCGATCAGAGACCACAACATCCTACACAACCTCCAAAGATGATGAATCTGAAGTTCACCAGCAATAAACCCTTTGAAAATCTGAGATCTAGAGAAAGGGAACCACTCGGGGAAGACGAAGTCGCTGAATATAGAAAACCACCACCGTCTTGAGTCTGAAGATCATGTCCAAAGAGAACTATCGTAGAAGCCGAAACCATGCCCTCTACATCCACAAAAAACTGTTGCATCACCAGAGTAGCCACTAAAACCCCCCAAGCTCAGATTTTAGTGCAGAAGGGGAGATCACATCACCGACGACTGAGAAAACTAGTCCATCGCATTGCATCTTCAGAGAAGCCAAAGAAGAAAGGAACAACACACAATGTCTGAGTCATCGCAACCTGATATGAAAACCACCGTCCTGTCCAAACCACATGAGGCGGAAGTTGGAGGGCAGAGACTCAGAAAATCGAAGCCGCCATAAAGGAATCCTGAAGGAATCCATCGAAAATATTGCGCCGAGAGAGTGACCCCAGGTGAGGGGGGCAGTATCCTTTTTCTTAATGTTTTCAGGGGTTTTTTGGTTTTTAGGGTTTTTTGGATTTTTGGGGTCTTTTAGGGTTTTATATTTTTTAGGTTTTTAGTGGTTCTACGTTTTTTCAGGTTTTTATGGGTTTCCTAGGGTTGTCCTCATTTTTTGGGGTTTCTATTTATTTATGGTTTTTTAGGAACTTTTAGGTTTTTAGGTATTTTTATGGTTTTAGGGATTTTGAGCGATTAAAATGTTTTCAAGGTTTTTACCAGTTTTTAGGTTTTTAGGGTTTTAATTATTATTATGTTTTTAATATTTTCATAGGGTTTTCTGTTTTTTATTATTTTTTATTCTTTTAGGTATTTTTAGGAATTTTTTTAGTATTTTAGGGGTTTTATGGGGTTTTCGGGGTTTTAGTGTTTTTTGAGTTTTTTAGGGTTTTAAGGTTTTTTAGAGTTTTTTTAATGTTTTTTTATAAATTATTTTTATAGTATTTAGTTTTTATTATGGTTTTTAGCATTTTTAGGTTTTTAGTGGTTTGAAGTGCTTTTATTTTTTATGTTTTTCTTAATAGTTTTAAGGTTTTCTAGGGGTTTTTTTATATTTTTAAGGATTTTATGGGATTTTAATTATTTATTGGGGTTTTAGTGATATGAGGTTTTTTTTGTTTTTTAAGGTTTTTATTATATTTTGAATTTTTATGTTTTTTTGATTTTTTAATGAGTTGTAGCGGTTTTCAATGTAATTAAGTGATTAAATTTTTTAGAGAATTTATTATGTTGTTATAGATTTTTTGGATTTTAATTATTTGTAAGGATTTTTATAGTTTTAGGGCTCTAGGGTCTTTTTAGGGGTTTCTATGGCTTTTAATTTTTTAGGGGTTTTGAGTATTTTATGATTTTTATGGGTTTCTTTGGGATTTTTAGGGTTGTTATGTATTAAGGGATTTGGAGGAATTTGTTTTGTATTTTAATAGTTTTTAAGGTTTTAGGGGGGTTTTAGGTCTTATGGATTTTAGTGTTTTTAGAGTTTTTTAGGTTTTTAGGGGTATTAATTGTTTTTATATTTTTAAATATTTCATAGGGTTCTTAGGTTTTTTTTACATTTTTAAGAATCTTGGGATTTTTAATTTTTTCAGGGTGTTTAGGTCTTTTGAGGGTTTTAATGTGTTTTTATGGTTTTTGGGTTTTTTTAGTTTTAATGTGTTTTAAGGTTTTTAGGGTATTATTATTTTTCAGGGTTAAATTTTTTTTATAGTTTTTATTGGTTATTATAGTTTTTTATGGGTTTTAGGGGTTTTTTGGTTTTTGTGGTTTTAATTTTTTCGGAGTTTTTAGGATTTTCATTGTGTTTTTTGGGGTTTTTGGGTTTTTTGGAATTTTAATGTTTTTAGTGATTTTAAAATGTTTCGGTTTTTAAGAAATTTTTAGGTGGATTTTGGGTATTTTATTATTTAGGTATTGTAAGGGATTTTTTAGCAAAATTCATGGGGTTTTAGGGTTTAAAGGAATTTTGAAGGTTTTTGGGTTCTTAAGGGATTCAGATTTTTTGGAATTTTGTAGGTTTTTAGGGGTCTTAATGTTTTGTGTTATAAGAAATTCTTAGGGGGTTTTCAGTGTATTTTAATTATTTAGTTATTATGAGGTATTTTTTTGTGAAAATTTTTCAGTTTTTAAGGTTTTAAGAAATTTTGAAGGTTTTTAGTGTTCTTTAGGGTTTCAGAGTTTTCAGGATTTTTGGAATTTTTTAGTGTTTAGAGGTCTTTATTTTGGTTTTTGAGGTTTTATTAAGGGGTTTTCAGGGTCTTTAGTGTTTTTATGTTTTTATGGATTTTAGGAATTTTTTAATAATTTTAATGGTTTTTTGGGTTTTTAGGTATTTTGAAGGTTTTAATGATTTTTATGGTTTTTTGGGTTTTAGGGTTTTTTGAGTTTTAATAGATATTATGGTTTTTGTTTTATTTCATTTTCAAGGGATTAAAAGGGTTTTTTTGTTTTTAGTAGTTTTGAGGGGTTTTATTGGTTTAGAGGGTTTTTAATGTTTTAAGGTATTTATGGTTTTTAGGGGGTTTATGGTCTTTTAGGTTTTTAGTGTTTTATAGTTTTTTAGGGGTTTTATGTGTTTTTATGTTTTTTTAGTTTTTTCATGGTTTTAGTGGATTTTTGTTTTTAGGGATTTTTTTGGTTTTTTAGTATTTTTTGGGTTTTGGGTTTTTTAGGGGTTTTAGGCTACATAGGGTTTTTATTGTTTTTTATAGTTTTTAGCATTTTGGGTTTTTAGGGGTTTTAAGTGTTTTTAGGTTTTTTAGGGTTTTTTGGGTTGTTTAAATTTTTAGCGATTTTTGAAGATCTTATAGATTTTTAGGGTTTTTGGGGATTTTGAGAGTTTTTATGGTTTTTTTTTGTTTTTTGTGTTTTTTAATTTTTATAGATTTTTATGGTTTTATGGGTTTTAGATTATTTTTTAACTCTATTGGTGTTTTATGGGTTTTTTGAGTTTTTACTGTTTTTATGGGTTTTATGGGTTTTGGGGGGCTTTTAATGGTTTTGGGGTTTGCATGGTTTTAGGGATTTTCATTTGTTTTTAGGTATTTAATGTTTTCTTAGAAATTTTAAATGTTTTTGGAATTTCTAATTTTTTATATATTTTTAGATGTTTTATGGTTTTATGGTTTTTTGACTTCTTATGTATTTTGAGGGGGTTTATGGGTTTTTTCGGGGTTTTAGAATATTTATGGTTTTTATGGGTTTAAAATGAATTTACGTTTTTAGGTTATTCTTATTGTTTTTCATGGTTTTTAAGAGTTTTTTGGTTTTTTGCGTTTTTTATGGGTTTTTAGTATTTTTAAGAATTTTCATAGTTTTTAGGGATATTGATGGTTTTAGGGTTTTTATTGTTTTTAGGGTTTTATATATTTTTTGGTTTTATTAGTTTTCAAAGGTTTTAAATGTTTTTTTATATATTTTTAACATTTTGGGGGTTTAAAAGGTTTTTATTTTTTAAGAGATTTTAGGGTTTTTTGGGGATTTTGGGTTTTTAATGGGTTTTAGGGGTTTTAGTAGTTTTATAAGGTTAGTTGGGTCTATTTAGAGGTTTTTAGAATTTTATTTATGTTTTTAGGGGATTTTACTGTTTTTATGTTTTTACTATTTTTATTTATTTTTTCAGTTTTTTATGGTTTTTAGGATTCTAAGTATTTTTTAGATTTTTATTCTTTTTAGGGTATTTAGGGATTTTGAGTCTTTCTATGGTTTTAGGGTTTTTTGTTTTGTAGATTTTTTGCATTTTTTTGGTTTTTAGGGGTTTTATGTGTTTTTTAGTTATAGTCTTTATAAGGGTTTTCATGGTATTTTGGGTTTTTATATTTTTATGGATTTTTTGGCCTTTTAGGATTATTATGGTTTTAGGGTTTTTAGTGAATTTGGTGGGTTTTTTGGGTTTATACTCTTTTTTGGGTTTTTTATTGTTTTAGTGTTTTTAATGGTATTTGGATTTCTTTAATGTTTTTTGTGGTTTAAATGGTTTTTAAAGTTTTCATTAGGTTTTTAGGTTTTTTTTGTAATATTAAGGGGTTTAGAGGTTTTTATGGTCTTTTTAGGGGTTTCTAGGTTTTTTATGTTTATAATGAGTTATGACGTTTAAAGGGATTTTAGAGTTTTTGGTGGTTTTTAGGATTTTATGGGGTTTTCGGGCTTTTTATTTTTTTAGAAGTTTAAGTTGTTTTAGTGTTTTATGGGTTTTTAATGTTTTAATGGGTTTTAATTGTTTTAGGGATTTTAGGGTTTTAGGGTCTTTTTAGGGGTTTTAGAGATTTTAGGGTTTTTAGGTTTTTTAAGGTCTTTAAGTGTTTTCACATTTTTATAGTTTTCTTAGGGTTTTTAGGGTTTTTAGATTTTTACGATTTTTTAGAGATTTTTTTGATTTTTTATTTATTATTATGTTTTAATGGATTTTGAGGGTTTTTTAGCATTATTTTAGGTTTTTTGGTGTCTGAAATTTTTTTATGTCTTTATGTTTTTCTTTGCGTTTTTTTGGGTTTTAGGGATTTATAGTTTTTAGGTATTTTTTCGGTATTTTTTAGGATTTTTATGGATTTTTAGGATGTTTAGGGATTTTGAGGGTCTTGAGGGTTTGTATGATTTTACGATTTCTTAGGGTTTTTATAATTTTTTTAGGGTTTTAGGGGTTTTAAATTTTTTTAGGTTTTTAATGATTTTATAGGGTAAATGAAAATATTTTCAATGGGATTGTATTAAAATTTAATTGATGTTGTAAAAAAAGAAACACATATTGTGAATATTATTGAAATACTAACCCTACATATTAGAAATTTTACATTTTACATCCGTTAAATATATAGCCTATGTTAAGAAACTTCATATATTGAGTTTTTAAGGAATCATTTTATAAAAAAAATTTTAAATGATCTTAACAAAAAATTTAACACTGAATATTTAGTAACCAACGATAAATGCCATCATAGAAGACTTTTAACGTCAGTTTTTTACATATTTGTTTTCAAACAACCAACATTAAAATCATTATCATGTTGTATATCATTTACCAATCTTCTATTTTATTTTTATTGCAACTAAAATAGATTTACGAATCAAAATTATGGATGTTGGAAGTTTAAATTCTCTAAGAGAAGTCTTAGAGAATTCAAACATTCAAAGAACATTACTTTTGATCCATAACATTGTTTTAGCACCAAGACCAGTAACATCAAAGCATTGAAAACTATCTAAATATTTGGAAACATTTCTAAGAACAATTTTTAAAAAAACCAATATCAAAAGATACTTTTAACATTGGGTTTTTTTCCAAAATCGATGTTAATAATGTTCAATTTCCAATATCCATATGATTTGATCTGTAAGTCCGTTTTAGTTTCACAACTATAAAAATAAAATATTGGTAAATTAGATAATAAATGGTAATGATTGTTGACATAATTTATTTACAAAACTGATGTTAAAATCTCATTTTAACCTCTGTTCTTGAAAAAATGAAGTTAAAATATTATATGAGGACTTATAGGTTTTTTTTGGAACTAACATTAAAAGTAATATTTTAATGTTATTTACTGAATAACTGATGTTAAGAGTCCTCATGGAAGACTTTTAATGTTTTTCGTAAAAATTTGATGTTAAAATTCTGATGTTAAATACCTTATTTCGACTAGTGTTTATGTTTGTGTTTATAGTGTTCATGTTTAGTGTTTTTTACAATTATAGTGATTTTATGGATTTTTTAAGGATTATTTTGGTTTATTTTGTAGGTTGATCTTTATGGTTTTTAATGGTTTTAGGGGTTTTTATGTTTCTATGGGTTTTAGGGTCTTATAGGGTTGTTTATGGTTTTAAGCATTTTTTATGTTTTTTAGGGGTTTTATTTTTTTTTATATTTTTAAGGTTTTATGAGGGGTTTTCAGGGTTTTAAATGTTTTTTCACAATTTTTGGAACTATAGATCCTTTTATGGTTTTTATGGTTTTTAGTAATTTTGACGGTTTACGTTTTACGGGGTTTTAGGGGCAGAAAAGGTGTGGGATCAGACAAAGCTGACCCCATGATTTATTAAAGAACAGGAAAATTTAAGTACAAGGCATTACAAAGGAGGCTTACATATCCTAGTTTGTGTCTTCCCCTTCATGTCTGAGTCAAATGAAGACAAACAGAAGTCTGGAGTCCTAAATGACCATAGCGAAGTCCCTTCGTCAATCAATCTCTTGGAAAGAACATCCGCAACCCATTTTTCCTCCCTATAGGCATGTGAAATGCCCAGGGTTAGAACCCTGGAAGCATCGAGGCATTCGATCCAGTGTTGGAGAAGTCTCATGGTACAACTCTTGACTGCTTCCTGAAGGCCTCCACCACCAATGATGTATTAGATTCAATCCATAGGTTATTCCATCTAAAATGGGTTACATATTGAATCGCCTTTATGATGGCCCAAAGTTCTGCCTCATACGTGGTACTGATCCCAAGGAAGTGGTAAAAGAATCCTTTGACAAAGCCTCAAGAGGTACGAAAAATCCCGCCACACCTAGAGGTACCTGGAGAACCCATGGATGCGCCATCAACATTGACCATGATAAATCCCGCTATCGGAGGGATCCACCTAATAAATTTCAGCATCCTCAGTTTTATGCATCTTCCCAGAACTCCAATTCTGTGCAGGACCAGGAAGTCATTCATATCATCATTCATCTCCCCATTTGGGATACCTGCCACCGCATGGATAGCACTGTGAATGCTCACCACTCCTTCATGGAAAGAACCTATTTTATTCTGATGTGCCACCACATTTCAGGTAGACCAAACATAGGAGAGCAGCGCCGCCACAACTGCTAGGAGAAGATTGTGAAGCTGTGAGATTAGGCCTACCTCAGCTAAAGCACTGAGAAGATTCACCAGCTCCCGTTGCCTACTCAATTTAAGATTAATTCCAAAGACATCATGAATATATAACCATAACTCTGAAGCCATACTGAAGTGTTTGAAAAGATGGTTACTAGTTTTCTCCACCCGCATGCAAATGTTACAACTTGAAACAATCTGCCATCCATCCATTTTTAGTTCCCCATGTAGAGGAAGTCTCCCCTTCCATATTTTCTATAAGAAAATATGCCTTGATGGAGGGATAAAAATATTTCTAAATTTGGAAAGACACGCTAGAACACTGGGGTTATGTTCACATTTGTGCCGATATAACCCTTTGGTGTCGAGAAGACCGCACCGATCAGGTTTCCATACTAAATAATCAGCACTAAAAAATTTATACCTCTTTATATCCATGTCTATCATGCTCGGAATAATGCCAACCATGTTGTCAAAATTCTGCAAAAAATCGGAAATTGCCATTTTCTTCATGTTATTTGGCGGTTGAAGTATTCTATTTAGCGGAGTGTCCAGCCAAGTACTGGTCCAACAGTTCAGGTTAGATTGCTTTGAGGCAATCCATCTTGAATTTTAGATAATATCTTTGTGTGTTGTCTTGATGGAGGACCAAACCAAAGAGAGAGAATAACCAGCGGATTCATTCATCAGCCTGTAAATGAACCGATCATTGAGGAAATCCAGACCCTCATTAATAGAATTGATCATATTCTAGACAAAGTTACCCATGAGTGACTCATTGAACTCCCCCAAGTACATGATACCAAGAACGCCCATGTCAATTGATTCAGTGCACGTTTTCCAATCCACTTTGACAATCTTCCTTTCGTTTATGCATCCCTTCCACATAAAGTTTATTATTTTATCATGAATTTTCTTAAGCAAGCTGACCGGCCAACTGTAAACCGAGAAGGCATGAACCAGCATGGGAATTAATAATGAATTGATCAGAAAAACCCTTCCTTCTTGTGACAGAGATTTCCCTTTCCACCTGGAATGTTGGTTGATGGTTCTTGCCGAAATCGATTCAAAGTGAGAACATTTAGGCTTACCCCAAATGAGAGGAACCCCAAGGTACGTAAATGGTAGGGTATTCCTCTTTACACCCATAATATGGGCATAACGTATCTTCCTAACATTGGAGATTCTTTTCCAAAGATGATGAGTGATTTAATCCAACTAATGGATTGCCCTTCTGCCTCCTCATAATGCCGGAAGAGCTTCTTGATTGAAATAAGTGTTTTACGGTTTTCCTCCACAAAAACAATGATGTCACCATCATAGAGCGGGTGATATGGTACATGAAGAACCTTACTTGGTTTAAGAGGTTTGAAGAAGCCATAGTTAACTAAGACAATACGACAACGACTTAAATAATCCTCAGTAATGGAGAAAAATGTCCTGATAGGGGGTCCCCCTGCCAGACTCCCCAAGTGCAGTGAAAAGAACCTTTTAGAGCTCCATTTATCATGACAGACATTCTTGCACTCTCTATGGTATATTTTATAATCTGGATGATGTTGTCAGAGAAAACGTATTTTCTAAGGATATAGAATATAAAACTCTATCTAATTGTGTCAAAATCCTTGGAAATGTCAAGCTTTAGAGAAAAGCTCCCTTATCTAGTTTTCCTATGCATAGCATTAACTCCCTCCGAGGAAATATATAAACATTTTTTAATCTTCCTTTCTACAACAAATCCGAACTGATTTGGAGTAACAATATCATTGAGGAACATTGAAAACCTGATAAAAATGATTTTGCTAATGACCTTCGAGATATTATTTCCAAGGGAAATAGCGTGAAAATCCTTGCTTTCAATCGCATTCTCCAGCTTCAAAAGAAAGGCAATAAAATTTGAGTTGGCCCCGTATGGTATAGATGCAGTCCTGAAGAAGCCCTTTATCGCAGATGATACTTCAACGTGCACGATATCCTAGAAAAACATGAAGAATTTATTGTGGAAGCCATCAGAACCCCCTGCACTTTCAATGTTGGGTGAAAATAGAGCATTTCTGATTTCATCATCAGAGGGAATAGAAGTCAGGTAAAAAGTCTACTGCTCATTGATACATGGTACAAAGGAATCTTAAAGCTGGAATGTTAGCGGTGTTTTAGATTCTATATATAGATCCTGGAAATAATCCACCACTACACTTGCTATATCAAGATCTTCCGTAAAGAGGGATCCATTTACCCAGACAACACTAAAAACATTGTTTGAATTTTTATCCTTTTGAAGACGGTGGAAGAATTTGGTGTTCTTATCTCCTTCTTTAAGGAATGTCACATTGAAATGATTCCTTATCAGCCTCTCATTTAACAAAATAAGGTCATCCAGTTTTGAGGTAAGCTGCAATTCCTCCCTGGAGGACTCTTGTTGCTGCTGGTTCAGAAGTTGGCAATGTGCAAGCTGAGATTCAGACACATTGATTTCATCATCCAACTTGGAAAACGAATTCTTGATCCACTCTCTCACCTTGGATTTGATAATTTTTAATTTATAAATCACTTTAAAAAAGGAATTACCTTGTGTATCATAGCTCCAACAACTAATGATAGCTTATCTGCACCCAGGAATTGTGATTCATGCATTATTAAACATGAAGGGTAGAGGGGATGACCTTGCTGGACCATCCTGAAATTTAATCACTAGCGAGTTATGGTCCAAATGATACTTTAGAAGGGTGTTCCTAGAAATTTCCACAGGCACCCCATTCTCATTGATTCTAAGAAAGCACCTGTCAATCTTACTATCTTTCCTTCCATTGCTAGTGATCCTTCCCCATGTAAATTTATCACCAGCAATTGGGATCTCTATCAAGTTGCAGGAATCAATGCAGCAAGAGAATTTGTCAGCAGTGGCAGAAATAAAATGAGGTCCAAGTTTCTCCTCAGGCCTTAATATTGGGTAAAAGTCACCACCAAAATCTGGTGACAATCCACTTGGTTGTTGACTCTTTCCAAATCTCCCCACATCTCCCGTATTCTAATGTAAGCACAAGATGCATAGAAGAAGGAGAAACAAGCTTCAAGTCTATAAAAACTCGCTGATATGGTTATGAGTTGAGGGAAGACTTCTACAGAAATAAGTTGAACATCATTACGGTTAAGGATCCATAACGATTCACACCCATTAGAATCCCCATTATGTGCCCCCAAGGAACAATTAAGGGAACTCCAACTAAAGACTTTCCATTTACCAAACTCGACCTTGGGTTCTGTAATCACAATTAACCCCAGTATATAATGAGAAATAAAATATCCATGAGTAGAGGCCGTTGGGGAATTCCTAGGTCCTCTGCAATTCATATATAGTATATTCATTGATCCTGATGGTGTGCCTTTCCACCCTTCTTCTTGGGAGGTCATCCAGCCGGTCTCTTGCTAGGCTTGGAGTCAATTACCATATTCTCCCTGTCATCTTCATGTAGTCCTTATGCCTCATCCGTGTCATCTGCCTAATTACCATATTCTCCCTGCAATCTTTATAGGGGTTTATGCATTTTTAGGGTTTTATGGTTTTCAAGGGGGTTTTCATTATTTTTAGGGTTTTTCATATTTTTATGGATTTTTTTTTTGTGTTTTTAGGGTTTTAGGGTTTTATGGATTTTTAGGGTTTTAGGGTTGTTAGGGTTTTTAGTATACTATGTTTTTTTGGTTGATTAGTTTTTTTTTGATTTTTAGAGTTTTTATGGTTTTTTAAAGTTTTTTATCATTTTTAGTGGTTTAAAGGGGTTTCAGAGTATCTAGTGGTTGGGGGGGATTATGACTTTTAAGAGGTTTTAAGGTCTTGAAAGGTTCTTACGGTTTTGGGGTTTTTTTGGATGTGTTCATTTTTCAGTTCTTTTTATTTTTAGGGGTGTTAAGTTTTTTTAGGTTTTTATGGTTTTATTAGGTTTTTTAGGGTTGTAGTGGTTTTCAAATTTTTAGGGGTTTTAGTGATTTTTTAGGATTTTAATGGGTTTTGAGTGTTTATAGATATTTTGAGGGGTTTTATGGTTTTTTGGGGTTTTAGGGTTTTTTTGGGTTTTTAGAATTTTTTAGGATTTTTAGGGTTGTTAAGTTTTTTAGGATTTATGGTGTTCTTTAGGTTTTTCAGTTATTTTAGTGTTTTTAATTTTTTTCATGGATTCTTAGAGATATTTGATGGTTTTTAGGGTTTTATGGTTTTCTATGGGCTAATATTTTTTTGGGGGGTTTTAGGAGTTATTTATAATTTTTACTGTTTAAAATATTTTTTAGTCTTTGTTAAAATTTTTAGGGGTTCAAATGATAATAATAGTTTTTTTTTGTTTTAATGGTCTTAAGGGATTTTATGTTTTTGGTTTTTTTATGGTTTTAGGTGTGATTAGAATTTTTAGGGTATTTTTAGGGTTTTTTATGTTTTTTTTATTTTTATGTATTTAGGGGTTTTATGTTTTTTTAGGTTATAATGGTTTTCTTATGATTTTTATGGGGTTTCAGGGTTTTATGTTTTTAAGGATTTTAAGGTCTTTCTTTTGGATTTTTTGATTTTTAGGGCTTGTGGGGATTTTGACGGTATTTGGTGCTTTTATGGTTTTATGGGTTTCAGAGTAATTATCTTTTGTTAGGGTTTCAGGGGTTTAAAGTGTTTTTCTATTTTTAATGTTCTCTTAGGGGTTTTCAGGGTTTTTAAAAGTTTTTACATTTTTAGGTATATTTAATGTTTTTTATAATTTATATGTTTCTAGGGGTTTTATTTATTTTTAGGATTTTAGGTTTTTTAGTGTTTTATGTTTTTAGGGTTTTAGATTTTTTTGTTTATTTATGGGTTTTACATATTTTTTTGAGTTTTTGAGGGTTTTACTGTTTTTAATTTTTTGGGATTTATAGGATTCTTATTATTTTCATGATTTTTAGTATTTTTAAGGATATTTATGGATTTAGGGGTTTTATGGTTTTATGATTTTTTAAAATTTTAGGGGGGGTTTTAGGGATTTTGGGGATTTTAAGGATTTTTAGAGTTTTAGTGTTATTTTATGGATTTAATGGTTTTTTATTTTTCATTAAAGGTTTTTATTGATTATATGGTTTTTACGGCTATTATAGGTTTTATGATCTTTTTAGGTTTTTGGGGGTTTTAACAATTTTTTTGTTCTTATGGGTTTAGTTGTTTTTAGGTGTTTTAGTATTTTTAAAGGATTTATAGGTTATTTGTGGGTTCAAGGATTTTTTAGGATTTTGAGGATTTTAGGGGTTTCTAGAGTTTTTAGGTTTTTTATTGTTTTTTTGTTTTTAGAGGTTTTAAGTGTTTATATAGTTTTAAGGTTTTCTCATGGTTTTCTAGTGTTTTTAAAGTTATTAAATTTTTTCAGAATTATTATGATTTTTTAGGATTTTATGATTTTAGGGTTTTTACATATTTTGAGGGTCTTTAGGGTTTCTATTTTTTTTGGGGTTTATAATTTTTTGAGTTTTTAGGATTTCTATGGGATTTTAGAGTATTTAAACCTTTTTGGAGGTTTAAATTCTTTTATATTTTTAGTGGTTTTAGGGTTTTTTAGGTTTTTGGGATTTTATGGTTTTTAGGGTTTTAGGGTATTCAATGTTTTAGTGGTTTTTATGTTTTTTAGGTTTTTAAAGGTTTTAAGTGTTTTTTAGGTTATTATGTTTTTCTTAGAGTTTTTTAGGGTTTTTGGGGTTTTCAAATTTTTAGTTTTTTTAGGGATTTTTTTGATTTTCATTGATTTTTAGGATTTTTATGGACGTTGAGGGTCTTTTGGGTGTTTAGGGGTTTTAAGTGTTTTATCATTTTTAGTGTTTTTATGTTTTAGGGGTTTAAAGTGATTTTATTTTTAAATGTTTTCTTAGGGTTTTTGAAATATTACCTGATATTTTTGGGATTTTATGGATTTTTATGGTCTTTTAGGGGTTTTAGGGATTTTGAGTGATTTGAGGATTTTTTAGAGTTTTAGTGTTTTTAGCATTTTGAGTGTTTTTTGGTTTCTAAGGGGTTTATGTGTTTTTATTTTTTTAATATTTTTAGTGGTTTTCAAGGTTTTTATGTTTTTTAATGATTTTAGGTATTTTTAGGATTTTTAGGATTTTTATGGTTTTTATGGTTTTTATGGTTTTTATGGATTTTGAGGGGTTTTATGTTTGTTAGGTTTTTTATATTTTTTTTTATTTTCATGGTTTTTTTGAGGTTTTATTTTTTTAATGATTTTTATAGTTTTTAATAATTTTTGGGGTTTAGAGTGGATTTAGGGGGTTTTTATTTATTTTAGGATTTTAGGGGTTTAAGGGTATTTTTAGAGTTTTCAGGGTTTTAGGGTTTTTAGGGGTTAAAAGTGTTTTTAGGTTTTTAAGGTTTTTAAGGGTTTTTCAAGGTTTTAGTTTTTTTTTCACATTTTAGTTATTTATAGGTATTTTTGGATTGTTTTTTGGATGTATGGATTTTGAGGGGTTTTATCGATTTAGGGTTCTTATGGTTTTTACCATTTTTTGGTTTTTGTATTGTATTTATGTTTTCTATGTTTTATGGTTTTCTTATGACTTTTTAGTATTTTTAGTATTTTTATGTTTTTATGAATATTTATTTTTTTAGGATTTTTATTTATTTATAGGATTTTAGAGTTTTTTGGGTTTTAGGGTGCTTTTTTGGGTTTGATGGTTTTTTGATTTTTTAGTGTTTTTAATGGTTTTTAGAGATTTTAACATTTTTGGGGGCTTAAAGGGTTTTTTTCAAGGAATGTGTTTAAAGGTTTTTTAGAATTTTTTTGCAGTTTTTAGGGTTTTGTACGGTTTTTGGGGTTTTTATTATTATTAGGGTTTTTAGTGTTTCTAAGGTCTTTTTTGTGGTTTCTAGGGTTTCTAGAAATTTTAGGATTTAGTGGATTTAAATATTTTATTAATTTTATGGTCTTATTAGGGTTACTTATGTTTTTATGGATTTTTAGGGGTTTTAATGATTTTTATGGGTTTCTTGTATCTTTAGGGATTTGAGGGTTTTTAGGGTATTAAACATTTTTTTTGTGTTTTTTGGGTTTTAATTTTTTTGGGGTTTTATGCTATTTAGGAGATTTTAGGTTGTTTAGGTTTTTTGATGGTTTTTCAATTTTTTGGATTTTTATGTTTTTATGGATTATTAGGTATTTTTTAGGATTTTATGGGTTTTAGAATTTTTAGGGATTTTGAGGGGTTTTATTGTTTTTAGTGGTTTTTGGTTTTTTGGAATTTAAGTATTTTTTTTATTTTAAGGGTTTATAATATTTTTAAGAGTTTTAAAAAGAATTTGGCCGGTGTAAAGGGTTGTTAGAGTTATTAATGGGGTTTTAGGGATTTTATGGCTTTTATGGTTTTAGATATTTTTATGGTTTTTGGGATTTTATGGATTTTTAGAGTTTTTAATATTTTTGGTTGTTTTTAGGTTTTTAGGGTTTTAATTGGTTTTATGTTTTCAAGGGTTTCCTAGAAATTTTCATGGTTTTTAGGGTTTATTACATTTTTATTGATTTTTAGGACTTTTTCAATATTGTTATGGGTTTTCAGGCATTTAGGTATTTTGAGGGGTTTCTAGAGTGTTTGGAGTTGTATGGGGTTTTTGGGTTTTTAGTGGGGTTTTAGGGGTTCAAGGGGTTTTTAGGTTTTTTAGAGATTTTAACATTTATAAGCATTTAATGGATTTTTAGAGTTTTTTGTATTTTTTTAGGGTTTTAGGTTTTTAGGGTTTAAAAGTTTTTTAATGGTTCTATGGTATTAATGGGGTTTTAGGTTTTAGGGTATTTTTATGGTTTTTAGGGTTTTTATTGTTTCAGGTTTTTTTGGGGTTTATGTTTTTTTAGGTTTTTATTGTTTTGTTATGGTTTTCTAGTTTTGTAGTAAATATCGGGGTTTTTAGGGTTTTTATTATTTTTTAGGGTTTTATCATTTTTAGGTTTCCAATGAATTTTAAGTGTTTCTACATTTTTAAAGATCTCTTAGGGGTTTTCTTGGGTTTTACGGTTTTTTTTATTTTTATGTATTTTTAATGAATTTATGCTTTTTACCCATTTTGAGGGTTTAAGGGGTTTTGATGGTTTTTAAGGATTTTATGAGTTTTCTTGGGTTTTAAGTTTTTTTGAGTTTCAGGTTATTTAAGGCCTTTTCGTGTTTGTAATGTTTTTAGGGGAATAAATGCTTTTTAGTGTTTTTAATGATTTTGCGATTTTATGGGGTTTTACGGTGTCTTATGGGGTTTTTTGGGTTTTTTATGGGTTTTATTGGGTTTTTACTGTTTTTAGGTGGGGTTTAATGTGTTTAGTGTTTTTAGGTTTTTAGTGGTTTGATTTTTTAGGGTTTTAATGTCTTCTTGGGGGTTTTTTTTACATATTTTAGTGTTTTTATATGTGTATGGATTTTTTTGGATTTTTAGTATTTTTATCTATTTTTAGGGTTCTTATGGATTTTGAGGGGTTTTTTTACTATTTTTTAGGGTTTTTACTTTTTAATTTGGTATTTGTTTTTTGTCTTATAGTTTTTTAAGGATTCCGTAAGGGTATTTCAAGGTTTTTTGGATTTAGTTCTTTTTTTTGATTTTTAGTGTTTTTTTGGTTTTTGGGGATTTTGAGGGAATTTGGGGTTTTTATGTTTTTTTGGGTTTTTTTTGTGTTTTTTGAGTTTTTTAGCGGTTTAAAGGGTTTTTAGATCCTTTTTAACAAATTAGTTTTTTAAATGGGTTTTAGAGTGTTTAGTGGTGTTTTAGGGTTTTAATGTGTAGTAAGTATTTTTTATGTTTTTAGTTTTTTTATGGTTTTTAGGGGGGGTTCAGGGGATTTAGGGTCTTTTTAGATTTTTATGGTATTTAGCATTTTTAATGTTTTTTGGGGTTTATTTTTGTTTTTGGTTTTTTAGGGATTCTTAGGGGTTTTAATGATTTTGATGTTTTTTGGTATTTTTTTGGGTTTTTGGATTTTTATGGGGTTTTAGGCCCTTTAGGGATTTAGTGGGTTTTAGGATTTTTAGGGGTTTTACATTTTTTGGGGTTTTAGGGGTTTTTTTGTACATTTAGGTCTTTATGGTTTTTTAGGTTCTTAGGGGATTTTATTTTTTTAGGTATTTTTAGGGATTTTCAGATATATTTTTAGGGTTATTAGAGATTTTCAGGGGTTTTTTTGGTTTTTTTGGTTTTTTAGGGTTTTTAAGGTTTTCATGGTTTTTTTGAATTTTAGGTATTTATTTGAGGTGTTTACATTTTTTTGTTTCTTTATAGTTTTATAATTTTTTAGGGAATAAAGAGTTTTTCGAGTTTTTAAATAATTTTTGGGTTTTTATGAATTTTAGGGGTTTTCATGGGTTTTTTTGGAGTTTTTAGGATTATTTTAGGGGTTTTAGTGTTTTTATGTTTTTTTATGTTTTAGCTAATTTAAGCGTTTTTAGATTTTTAGGGGTTTGTAGGGTTTTTATGGTTTCTTGGGGTTTTAGGGATTTTAGGGATTTTTTTAATTTTAAGGGTTCTTAGGAGTTTTAGTGATTTTAGTTATTTATGGGTTTTAAGTGTTTTTAAGCTTTTAAGGTATTTTTTGGGGTTTTTGGGTTTTTTTTATTTTTTCGGATGTTTAGGGACTTTTAGAATTTTATGTATTGTTAGTTTTTTAGGGGTTTTAGGGTTTTTAAGTTTTTAGGATTTTTATGGTTTTTATGGTTTGTTTGGTTTTTTTAGTTTTTTTGGGTTTTAAGGTTTTTTGTGTTTTTAAATGTTTTTGGGGGTTTAAAGGGTTTTTATAGTTTTTGTTTTATTTTTTGGGTTTTACAGTTTTCAGGGGTTGTTTAGATCTTATTGGGTTTTTAGTTGTCTAGAGTTTTTTGGGGGGTTTTATGTGTTTTGAGTTATTTTAAGGTCTTATGGTTATCTTAGGGGGTTTTAGGATTTTTAGGGTTTTCTTTTACATTTTTTGGGAATTTTCAGAATTTTTTATTATTTATATTGTTTTTAGTGTTTTTATCGATTTTGAGGGGGTTTAGGGTTGTAGGGTTTTTAGGGTTTTAGCATATTTATTATTTTTTATGAATTTTAATTGTTTCTTGGTTTCTATGATTTTATTATTTCCTTTAAGTTATTTAGTAATTTTTAAGTGTTTAGAAATTTTCAGGGGTTTTTGGGATTTTTATGGATTTTAAGGTCTTAAAGGATTTTTAGGGTTTATATGGGGTTTTATGGTTTTGATGTTTTTAGGATTTTGAGGGAGATTTTTGAGTTATTATATGTTTTATGGTTTTTATATTTTTGAGGTATTTATAGGTACAAAGGTATTCTAGTGTTTTTAGCAGTTTTTAAGGATTTATGGTTTTTAAGATTTTTTGGGTATTTCTTGTTTTTATGGGACCATAGGGTTTTTAGAATATATTTAGGGATTTTTAGTTTTTTTTATATTCTTTGGTTTTTAGGGGCATATGTGATTTTATGGGTTTTTACGTTTTTCAGGATTTTTATGGGAGTTTTTAGAATTTTTATGGTTTTTAGGGTTCTTACAAACTTTTCCGGGTTTATGGTTTTAGGGTTTTTACGCTTTTTAGAGTTTTTATTTTTAGGGGTTTTATGTTTTTTTAGGTTTTTCGGTGTTTCTTTGGGATTTTATGGATTTTAGGTTTTTTTACATTTTTATGAATTTTGAGCTATTTCTTAATATTTTTATGGTTTTTTGATGTTTTTATGGTTTTTATGGTTTTTAATGATTTTTTTTGTTATTTTTGGTTTATTGAATTATTTATGGTTTTATGATTTTTTTATTGTTTTTTAATTTTCTTAGGCGTTTAAATGGTTTTTGAATGTTTAGTGGGTTTTAGTGTTTTTATGGGTTTTGAATGTTTTTATGGTTATTAGGGGTTTTATGGTCTAAGGGTTTTTATGGTTTTTAGTTTATTTTTTTGGGATTTTAGGGGTTTTAAGTGTTTTTTTGGCATTTAGAATTTTTTATGGGGTTTTAATATTTTTTATGTTTTTAGGAATTTTAGGGATTTTTTAGGATTTTTATATTTTTTTGGTATTTTTAGGTGTTTTGAGGTTTTTAGGGTTTTTAGATTTTTTTTTTGTTTTTAGGGTTTTTAATAGATTTTATGGTTTATATGATTTTAGGGAATTTTAGGGTTTTTATGGATTTTTATGTTTTTTGGGATTTTTTTTGAATTTTGATGGTTTAAAGGTTTTTAAATTTTCTAGGTTTTTAGGATATTTTATGTGTTTTAGAGTTTTACGGTTTTTTATATTTTTTAATGATTTTAGCGGTTTAAAGGATTTTTATACATTTTAGTAGGTTTTACTATTTTATGGGTATTAGGGTTTTAATATTTTTAGTGGTTTTTATAGTCTTTAAAAGTTTTAGTGATTTAATGGAATTTTTAGAGTTTTTAACATTTTTTTATATTTTTAGGGGTTTTAAGTGTTTTTTTTGGATTTTAATGTTTTATTTGGGATTTTAGGGATTTTAGGTTTCATTATGTTATTTGGATATTTTTGGGGTTTTTTAATATTTTTATGTGGTTTTATAGATTTTGAGGTATTTTAGGGATATTTATAGTTTTTATGGGTTTTAGAATTTAATAGTTGTTAGGGGTTTTAAGTGTTTTTATGTTTTTATGGTTTTCTTTTGGGTTTTCAGGGTTTCTATAGTTTTTTATGTTTCTAGTGATTTTTATGTCTTATTTATAATTTTTAAGGTTTTTTTGGTTTTATGGTTTTTAGGGGGTTTATTTGATTTTTATTGGGTTTTAAGGTATTTAGTGTTTTAATGTTTTTATGGGTTTATATGGGTTGTAAAATATTTTATAGGATTTGAGGGGTTTTATGTTTTTTATTATATTTATGATTTTTAGGTGTTTTTATGTTTTTAGGAGTTTTACTATTTTTAGGGGTTTTAGGGTTTTCTAGGGAATTTTAGGTGTTTAAAGTATTTTTTTGGTTGTTATGGTTTTATTAGGGGTTTTAAATCTTTTTTTAAGTTTTTAGTGATTTAAAGTGATTTTTAATGATTTTTATCGGGTTTTATTTATTTTGAGGGTTTTTAGGGATTCTAGCGATTCTAGGGATTTTAGGACTTTTAGCGTATTTAGGTGTTTTTGTGGTTTTATGTGTTTTTATTTTTTTAAGGCTTTCTTTGTGGTTTTCTCGGTTTTTTGGTTTTTATGTTTTATGGGGTTTTAGGTGTATTTATGTATTTTTATGTGTTTTAGTGTTTTTAGGGATTTTGAGAGTTTTTAGGGTTTTTATGATTTGTAGGGATTCTATGGTATTTTGGGTTTTTAGGGATTTTTTGAGTTTTTTGGGTTTCTAAGGTATTTTATAATTTTTATACATTTTTAAGAGTTTAAGAGGTTTTAAATGTTTTTGGTGGGTTTGAGGGTTTTATGGGTTATTAAATTTTTGTTGGTTTTATGTTTTCAGTGGTTTTTAGTGTTTTATGTACATTTAGGGTTGTTAGTTTTTTTTCATTTTTAATGTTTTTAGGGATTTTAAGTGTTTTCATATTTTTAATGTTTTTATTTGTTTTTCAGAGTTTTTAGGGGTTTTTTTGTTTTAGCGATTTTTTGTCTTTTTAGGATTTTTTAGGGTTTCTATGGATTTTGAGGGGTTTTAGGGTTTTTTTCGGTTTTTAGTGGTTTTAGTGTTTTTAAGATTTTAGGTATGTATGGTGGTTTAGGTTTTTTTGGGTTTATTTGGGTTTTTATGATTTTTATGGTTTTTTAATTTTTTTTGATTTTTAGGTCATTGTATGATTTTAAAGGGGTTTTATGATTTTTAGAGATTTTGAGGGTTTTTTGGGTGTGTTAGAGTTTCTAAGGGTTTTAGGGGTTTTTGTGTTTTTTACATTTTATATGTTTTAAGTGTTTTTATTTTTTTATGCTTTTCTTAGGATTTTTCAGGTTTTTAAGGGTTTTTACATTTAAATGGATTTTTAGGGATTTTTTAATATTTTTATGGTCTTTTTGGAATTTTCAGGTAATTCAGGATTTTTTTTGGTTTTTTTGGTTTTTTGGTGTTTTAAAGTTATTAGGTTTTTTAATGTTTTTATATATATTTTGAAAATATTTAGGGGTTTAATGGGTTTTTAGAGTTTTAGTGTTTTCTCGGGGGTTTATGGGTTTTTAGTTTTTTATGGTTTTTAGGGTTTTTGGGGTTTTTATGAGTTTTAGGCATTTTTACTCATTTTTGGGTATTTTTTGGGGTTTTTCGGGTTTTTGGGATTTTTAGGTGTTTATGTGTTTTACGTTTTTAAGCTATCATGGTTTTGTTAGGTGTTTTATGGTATTTTAAGATTTTTTAGGTTTTAGGGATTTTTAAGGTTGTTTTATCATTTTTATGGGTTTTAGGGATTATAGGGATTTCGATGAATTTTAAGGTTTTGGGGGTTTTTAGGGAAAAGTAAGATGCGAGGGTCGGGCTATTCCTGCCCCCCCAAATTTATTTAAAGGAAAAAAGATACACAGTAGACAAGGGAGGGGAGGGGTCAAACGACCCGCACCCAAAAACACTTAATGACCTAAGACAAAAGAACCTAAAAAAAAGAAAATCAAGAAAGAAAAAAGAAACACCCAAATCCAAGCAACCACCACCATCATCCAGCCTCAACCAACATCCAATAGCTCACAGCTAACCAACGACCAGCATTCAAACTCAGACAGCAATCAATATCCAGCAGCAGCACAATGATAAACCACAGCTTCAAAAACTCCCAACTCAGCAGCAACCAACATCCATCATCCACCACATTCCAGCATCCAGAAGCACCATATCTAATCATCACAGCAACACAACAGTAGCAACACTTCCAAAACAACCAGCCCCAACGACCAACAACACTAACACCAACATCACAACCAATCACAACCAGCAGCATGAAACCACAGCACGAGCACCACAACCAAACACAGCCATCCTCACCGCCCAGAAAACAACGACCAGAAACTCCATGCACACCATTTCTAGAAACTAGCATGTCCTCCCAAGGAGTATCCACTGCCATAAAAACAGGACCACCATCATCATGGAACAAGAAGAAAACTCCAACAAACCACAGCACCAAAACACAAGCATCGGCAACAAAGGCATCACTGCCTCCATGCCGACCATATCCTATCACCTTGCAACGCATTAGGCAACAACCAACACATCCTATCCCATCGTCAAACAAGGAATCACAGCTCAACAACCATCAGTCATGGTCGTCGGAACAAAAAACCTTCAGTATTCCACACCTCGTAGCATAGTTAACCGCATACCACCAGCAATTGCACAAATAATTCCAAAACCATCTCAGCAAGCCTAGAAACCAGAACCCTTTCATAACCGAAGTAACAACCAAGAAGTAGGAGAACGTGGAATGCCAAAAGGTCCGACCTAAACTAGAATCAACAAACTGGAGCGAAGTCGAAGCTGAGAGACTAGGCTGAGCACGCACCTGCAGCTGCTTTGAGAACCGACAAAGGGATCGAGCCAGGGCATAGAACAAACCTCCTGCTTTGGGGGAGATTATAGATCCGAGGAACCAACTTGAGAAATGATACGAACCAGAACAAAAACCTGACTTGCAGACACCACCGGCGGTCCAGAAACAAAGAGCCAAGTCAACGTGGCCAGAAACCAATCGGATCTGAACCACACCTCTGAGGAAAGCAACGCTCCGAGCAAACTAGATCTGAGCATCTCTACCAAAGATCCGCAAAACCAGAGACTAGATCCGGTCCACTTCTCCAAGAATCTGTAAATCTGTGCGCCATAGAGGGTGGATCTGACCCGATTCTCCATGGTTGACTTCTTCATCTGCGGCCGACGCCAGGGGAACTGCAAACACAACATAAATCTAGATCCAGGAGAAACATACCGCGGGGGAAGGGAGCAGCAGCACTGTGAAGACCGACGCCTGATAAGCCACAACCGAAAGGGAAGCGCCATCATGCCGGTGAAGAAGCATCGTGATAGGAGATGAGAACGAGAGCAGCCGGGGGAAACAACAACCATCTTTTTCTTGGGGTTTTTAGGGATTTTTATTTTTTATGGTGTTATTCGGGGGTTTTCTGGGTTTTATGGCTTTTTAAATTTTTATTTATTTTTTTTCCTTTTTAGAATATTTATGTTTTTTAGGATTTTTAGCAATTTTGATAGATTTTAGGATTTTTTAGGGGTTGATAGTTTTTTTGGGTTTTACGTTTTTTGAGTTTTTTTGGGCTGTTATGGTTTTTAGAGTTCTTTTCCAAATTTTGGGGTTTTAAAGGGTTTTAGTGGGGTTTAAGGGGCTGTAAGGGTTTTCAGTGATTTTTGGGATTTTTATGGTGTTTAGGGGATTTATGAATTTTTGGGGTTTTTAGGGTTGTTTGGTCTTATTAGGATTTTTATGGTTTATAATATTTTTTAGGGGTTTTACGTGTTTTATGTTTGGTAATGTTTTGTGGGGTTTTTATGGTTTTTTACATTTTTATATATTTTTTGGGATTTTTATGATTTTTGTGGGTTTTTTTGGGTTATTGGGGTTTTTATGTTTTTAGGGAGTTTAGAATTTTTAGGGGTTTTTAAGGGTTTAGGTGTTTTTAGAATCTTACGGTTTTCTTATGGTTTTTTTGTGTTTTTCATGTTTTTTAGGTTTTAGATATTTTTAGATATTTTAAAGAGTTATATGCTTTTCTAGGGTTTTTAAGCATTTTGAGGGTTCTGTGTGTTTTACGGAATCTAGGGGATTCTAGGTTTTTATGGTTTTTTATTACTTTATGTGTTTTCAGTTTTAAGGGGTTCTTATGGGTTTTAGGATTTTTTAGGAATTTTTAGAGGGTTTTAGGACATTTATGTTTTTAGGGTTTTTAGGTATTTTTATGGTTTTAAGGTTTTTATGGTTTTTTTGGAGATTTTAATGTTCTTTATATTTTTAGTGTTTTTAATGTTTTTTTAGTTTTTAACATTTTTATAGTTTTAAAGGGGTTTTAGAGTTTTAGTGGGTTATTATGGTTTTTATATATTTTTAGGGTTTTTGAGGTTTCTAGAGATTTATATGGTTTTAGGGGTTTTTAGGGCTTGAGATCTTTTAGGGGTTTTAGGGTTTTTTGCATTCTTTTGGTTTTAAGGGATTTTATAGTTTTTATGTTTTATGGTTTTCTTAGGGGCTTTTATGGTTTTGGGGTTTTTTAGATTTTTAATGATTTTTAGGGTTGTTTGAATATTTTCTGGTTTCTTGGGGTTTTATGTATTTTGAGGGTTTATACTGTTTTAAAGAGGTTTTAATGATTTTTACGTTTTTTAGATATTTTGACTATTTTAATGTTTCTAATATTTTCTGATGTTTTCTATGTGGTTTTATTTTTTTTTTACTTTTTTTAGAGATTTTTAGGTCATTTTTAAGATTTTTATGTTTTTTTTTGAGTTTTAGGGATTTTGAGGGGTTTTATGGAATTTTTGGGATTTTAATTTTTTTGGGGTTTTAGGTTTTTTTTTGAGTTTTTGTGGTTTTTGTTTTTTATAGTTTTTAATTTTTTTGTGGTTTAAATTGTTTTTAATTTTTTATTGTATTTTAGTGTTTTTAGTGCTTTAATGTTTTTATAGTTTTTAGAGATTTTACATAAGGTTAATGGGTTTTTACGGTTTTAATGGTTTCTTGGGTTTTAGGGTCTTTTTTGGTTTTTAGGATTTTTATCATTTTGAGGGTTTTGGGGGGGGGGGGGTTATAGTGTTCATAGGGTTTTTAAGGGGGGGGGGAGGTTATATTTTTAGTGATTTTATGGATTTTTATGATTTTTTTTGGTTTTTTGGGTTTTGGGGATTTTTAGGGTTTTTAGGATTTTTCAGTTTTTATGTGATTTTAGGGTTTTTAGAGTTATTTTGGTTTTTCAGTATATAGGGGTTTTAATCGATTTTAGGTTTTTAAGGTTTTGTTATGTGTTTAAATTTTTTTAAAATTTTTATGGATTTTTAAGTTTCCAACATTATTATGGGTTTTCAAAGTTTTTAGGGATTTTTAGGGTTTTAAGGGTTTTAGTGTTTCTAGGTTTTTTGTCTTTGATTTCGTTTTTAGGGGTTTTTTGAGTTTTTTTGGGTTTTAATTAATTTTATAGTTTTTAATCATTTTAATGGATTAATTTTTTTTTATAATTTTTAGTGACTTTTACGATTTTTTGGGATTTTAGTGGTTTTAAGTTTTTAGGTTGTTTTATGGTGTTTAGGGGCTTTAGGGTTTTATGGGTTTTAAAGGGCTTTAGCGTTTTTTAGTTTTTTAGAGGTTCTAACTGTTTTGGGTTTTTTAAGATTTTCTTAGGGATTTTCAGAAATTTTAGGGGGTTTTCAATGTTATATATTTTTAGGCCTATTTTTGGATTTTTATGGTTTTTACGGATTTTGAGGGTTTTAAGTGTCTTAGGTTTTTTTAGTTTTTTATATTTATTGGGGTTTTAGAGTTTTTAGGGGTTTATGGTTTTCTAGAGTTCTTAATGTATTTTTGGTTTTAAAGTATTTTAGAGTTTTTACTGGTTTTTAGGGTTTTATGGATTTTAGGGGTTTTAATGTTTTTAAGTAGATTTTATGGTTTATAGGGTTTTTTGGTTTTTAGTATATTTTTAAGGTTTTAGGATTTTTTTAATTTTAGGGGAATCTAGTGTTTTTAGGTTTTTTATGGTTTTCTTATTGTTTTGTGGGCTTTTAGATTTTTTTAATAGTTTGAATGATTTTATTGATTTTGAGGATTTTTGTAGTTTTTTTTGGTTTCTTTGGGATTTTTAGGGTATTTTTGGTTTTTAGGGTTTTTAGGTGTTTCAGGATTTTAGAGGTTTTGGGTTTTTAGTGTTTTTAGGTTTTACAGGTTTTACATATTTTTAAGTTTCTTGGATTTTCTTTAGGGTTTTTAGGGATTTATGTTTTTATGGAATTTATGGGTTTTTAGGATTTTTATTGGTTTTAGGGTTTTGAGGATTTTTTAGGGGTTTGAAGGGTTTTTAAGACTTTAGGGATTTTTTGGGTTTTAATATTTTGTTCTAGTTTTTTAGGATTTTTAATGTTTTTTAGAGATTGTTTAATTTTAATGGGTCTAAAGGGATTTTTATCATTTAGTGGTCTTAAGGTTTTTATGGGGTTTTCATTATATTTATGTTTTTAGTGATTTTTATGGGTTTTAGGTGTTTTTCGGTTTTTAGGGTCCTTTTAGGGGTTATTTGGGATTTTAGAAATTTTAGGTTATTATGGGTTCAAGGTTTTTAGGTTTTTACAGTTTTGTTAGGGTTTTTAGGGTATTAACATTTTAGGTATTTTTATGGTTTATTAGGATTTTTATGGTTTTGAGGGTTTTTAGGAATTATGAGGAGTTTTAGGGGTTTTAGGGTTGTTTTAGGGTTTTGAACATTTTTAGTTTTTTATGGTTTTTAAGTATTTTTGGTTTTGGAATGATTTCTTTGGTGTTTTCCGTTTTTTTGGGGTTTTATATTTTTTGTGATTTTTAGGGATTTTTTAGATTGTTTTTGGGTTCTTAGGGATTTTTATGTTTTTAGGGTTTTTAGGGTTTTTACCATTATTATGTTTCTTAGGGTTTGTAATTTTTTTCATATTTTTATTGTTTTCTCAAGATTTTTCAAGGGCATAGGGGTTTTTATGCTTTTAGGGATTTGAAGGTATTTTTTAGGTATTTATGGTTTTATTGAATTTTTAGGTATTTTGATGGTTTTTGGAGGGGTTAGGGGTTTTATGGTTTTAATCAGTTTTTATGGTTTTTGAAATTTTTAGTGGTTTTAAGGATTTTTAGATTTTTACCAATTTTATGCGTTTAAAGGGTTTTTATATTTTTAGCGGGTTTTAGGCAAGGAAGATTCGAGGGTCAGGCTATTCCCCCCCCCCATATTTATAAAGGAAAGACACAACAGACAGGGGAGGGGATAGGTCAAACGAACCAAACCCAAAAACCCTTTACAACCCCAACCCAAAGACCCAAAAAAGCAAGAGAAAAAGGAAAACAAAGAATGAAAGGGAAACAGATCAGTCAACATCACCACCAAAATCCGAAACAGAAGCCACACCATAAGGGTCACCATCCGCATCATATCTAGAGGCCGCATCATCAAAGAAGGAGTCTGAGTCATCCCATCCTGACCCATAATCCTCATTTAGCGGGTTTTAGGGATTTATCAATGTTATATGGTTTTTATCTTTTTTAGATGTTTTTTTTGTTTTTAGGGGTTTTTAGGTTTTAAGGGTCTTGTAGGGTTTTCGGGGTTTTTAGGTATTTAGTTGTTTTAATTGTATTTAGTTTTATAATGTTTATTTAGTTTTTTTATTTATTATGCGGGGATGTTTATTGTTTTTATGATTTTTATGGTTTAATGGAATTTTATGGATTTTGAAGGATTTTGAGGGATTTTAGGTTTTTAGGCCTTTTAGTGTTTTAAGGGGTTTAATCATTTTTTGGGGTTTTAAGTTTTTTTATGTTTTTAGTTTTTTGTGTTTTTAGTGTTTTTGATGGTTTTTAAGGTTTTCTATGGTTTTTAGGGGTTTTAGGGTTTTTTTTATCATTTTTAGTGTTTTTAGTGTTTTTATGTGTTTTTATGTTTTTATGGTCTTATTTGGGATTTTATGATTTTTTATTTTCTAATTTATTTTTATGGAGTTTTTAATATTTTATGGATTTTTATTTTTTCTAGGAATTTTTATGGGTTTTAGGGTTTATACCATCCTTATTGTTTTTTTGTTGGTTTTCAGGTTTTTTTGATATTTTTATTGGTATTAATGTTTTTTAGAGTTTTAACATTTTTAGGAGTTTAAAGGATTTTTAAACATTTTTTTTGGGTTTTCTGGTTTTTATGGGTTTTTATTGTTTTGAGGTTTTTAGGTGGTTTATTGGTTTTAGGGGGTATTAGGTTCTTTTAAGGGTTTTTAGGGTTTTTACAATTTTTAGGATTTTTAGGGATTTTATGGGTTTTCTGTTTTTTATTGTTTTATTAGTGGTTTTTAGGTTTTTTAGGTTTTTTATGTTTCTATTATTCTTTAGGATTTTTAGGATATTTATGGGATTTTATGGTTTTTTGGTATTTTGAGGAAATTTAGGATTTTTTATGGTTTTTAACATTTTTAGGGTTTTTAGGTTTTTTAGGTTGTTAAGGTTTTCTTACGGTATTCACGAAGTTTAGTCTTTTTAAATTTTTATATATTTTATTGGATTTCTTAATATTTTTATTGTTTTTAGGATTTTAGGGATTTTGAGGTGTTTGAGGTATTTTTAGGTGTTTTTTGGGTTTTTATTGTTTTTAGGGTTTTTGGGTTTTGGGTCTTTTTAGGGGTTTTAATGTTTTTACCATTTTTTAACATTTTAAGGTTTCTAAAGGGATTTCAAATATTTTGTGGGTTTTTCGGGTTTTTAGGGGTTTTTATGGGTTTTAATTTTTTAGGTATTTTCATGGTTTTAGGGTTCTTAGAGTTTTTATGTTTTTTTGAAGGTTTTATATGTTTTTAGGTATTTATAGTTTTCATAGGGTTTTTATGGTTTTTTTGATTCTTTAAGAATATTTATGATTTTATGGGTTTTAGGGATTTTGAGGTGTTTTCAGGTTTTTATGGGCATTATAGTTTTTTTGGGTGTTTACTGTTTTTAGGTTTTAGAGGTTTTAAGTGATTCATGTTTTTTATGGTTTTATTAGGAGGTTTCAGTGGTTTTAGGGTTTTTTTTACATTTTAGGTATATTTAGGCCCCCTATAAGATTTTTATGATTTTTAGGGGTTTTAATGATTTTTAGGGGTTTTGGGTTTTTTTTGTGTTTTAGCATTTTATAAGTTTTTGGGTGATTTAAGTGTTATTTGATTTTTAATAGTTTTTATGAGTTTTGGGGGTTTTATGGGTTTTATTGTTTTTATGGATTTTAGGGTTTTTTTTGTATTCTGATGGTTTTTGGGGTTTTCCGGGATTTTGAGGGGTTTTAGGGTTTTAAGGGTTTTTGGTTTATTAGGGTTTCATTGGTCTTTAGTGATTTTTGAGTTTTTTGGGGTTTTATTGTTTTTAAAAGTTTTTAAATTTTTTTCTATTTAAATTGGTTTTAGTATTTTTAGTATTTTTTATAGCTTTATTTATCTTAATATTTTTTATGTTTTATAGGTTTTTTTGGTTTTAAGGGGTTTTATGGTTTTTTTAGTGTTTTAAGTATTTTTTTATGTTTTTAATTGTTTTATGTGTTTTTTTTTGTGTTTTAAGGTTTTCATAGGGTTTTTTGTGGGGTTTTTAAATTTTTAAGGATTTATAAATAATTTTTAGGATTGTTATAGTTTTAGGGTTTTATGGATTTTTATGGGATTTAGGGGTTTAAATTTTATTTATGGGGTTTTAGGGTGTTTTACATTTTACGTTTTTTGGTGTTTTATGTGTTTTTTGGGTTTTATGGATTTTTTATGGGTTTCCATGGGGGTTTAGGTTTTTTTTACCTTTTTAGGGATTTTTTACTATTTTTATTACTTTTTTGGTTTTTAGGTATTTTGATGGTTTTTAGAGTTTTTATTGTGTTTTTAGGGATTTAGGGTTTTTTTTTGACAATTTTTTAGAGATTTTTAGTGTTTTATAGGATTAAGTGGGTTTTAATATTTTCTATTTACTTTTTTTTTCTAAGGAATTTTAGGGTAATTAATGGGTTTTAATGGATTTTGGGTTTTTAGTTGTTTTTTTGGTCCTTTTAGGGTTTTTAGAGTCTTTAGAATTTTTAGGGTTTTCAGTGTTTTAAGTGTTATTATGTTTTTTTGGTTTTCATCAGGGATTTTAGGGTTTTAGAGTTTTTTACATATTTTTTAATTTTAGGGATTTTTATGTTTTTATGTTTTAAGGGATTTATGGATTTTTAGTGTTTTTAGGGTTTTTAGTTCTTCTGTGGGGTTTTAAAATTTCCTAGGTTTTAGGGGGTTTAAATATTTTAATATTTTTAATGTTTTCTTAGGGTTTTCCATGGTTTTAGGGGTTTTACATTATTATTATTTTTATTTACTTTATAATTTTTTTGAGTTTTAGGGGTTTGATAGTTTTTTGGGGTTTTAGGGTTTTTTGAGATTTTTAGGGTTTATAGGTATTTAGAGTTTTTAATGTTTTTTGGTGTTCAAAGGGATTTTATAGTTTTTAGTGGGTTTTATGGTATTGTGGGGTTTTATGGTTTTTATTGTTTTAAGGGTATTTATGGTAATTAGGGGGTATATAGTCTATATGGGTTTATAGTGTTTTTTAGTATTGTTTTTGTTTTTCGGTTTTTATGGTTTCTACATGTTTTTAGGTTTTTATGGTTTCTACATGTTTTTAGGATTTTAAGTAAATCTTATGGGTTTTAGGGTTTTATTTATTTTTTACTATTTTAATGGGGGTTGATGGTTTATAGATATTTTGAGTGTTTTAGATTTGTTTTTGGGTTTTTTCATTTTTTAGTTTTTCAGGGGTTTATGTGTATTTATGTTTTTAAAATTTTTATACAATTTTTAAGGGGTTTTAGGTTTTTTACTTTTTTAGGTATTTTTAAGTGTTTTTAATATATTTTTTGTTTTATAGTTTTTAGGGATTTTGAGAGATTTTAGGGGTTTTAGGGTTTTTAGGGATTTATTGTTTTCTTAGGGTTTTTTGGTTTTTTTATTTTCTTAGGGTTTTTTGGGTTTATTTACTTTTTTAGGGCTTTAAGGTTTTTTAGAGTTTTTAAATATTTTTTTGGATTCAATGAGTTTTTATAGTTATTAGTGGTTTTAATAAATTTTATAGGGTTTTAGGGATTTTATTGTTTTTGGGGGATTTTATGGTTTTTTTGTGGTTTTAGGGTCTTTGGGGTCTTTTTAGGGGTTTAGGGGATTTATTATTTTTATGGTTTTTTATTTTTTTTCTTGGTTTTATTAGGGGTACTTTGTGTTTTTTTGGTTTTTCACATTTTAGGGATTTTAGGTAACTTTATGATTTTTATGGGTTTTAGGGTTCATAGAAATTTGACATTTTGAAGGATTTATGGGATTTTAGGGCTTTTAGAGTTTTTTTTAGGTTTTTAGGGGTTTTAATTGTTTTTATGTTTTTATGGTTTTCTTAGTGGTTTTTACTGTCTTTATACTTTTTTACATTTTTAGGATTTTTCTTCAATTTTCTGGATTTCTATGGGTTTCAAGCTATTTATGAAATTGAGTGGTATTTGGGTTTTTTGAGTATTTAGGGGTTTTAATGTATTTAGAGTTTTCAATAATTTTATAAGGATTAATGGTTATTTACATTTTATAACTAGGTTTTATTGGATTTTATGGTTTTTGGGTTTTTAGGGGTTTTAGAAGTTCATTGTTTTTAAGGGTTTTATGTTTTCTTAGGGTTTTAAGCTATTGTTTGGGTTTTGAGGATTTTTGGGATTTTAGCTTTTTTGTAGATTTTTCTGGTTTTTAGGGTTTTTAGGGATCTTCAGTTTTTTACGGCTAATAGTGTTTTAATTTTTTTAAGGGGTTTTGAATGTTTTTATGGAGTTATCTATATTTTTATGAGGGTTTTGGGTTTTTAGGTTATTTGAGGGTTTCTTTAATTTATTTGGGGTTTTAGAGTTTTTCTGGGTTTTATAAGGTTTTTTTAGAGTTTTTAAAAAAAATTTGGGTTTAAAATATTTTTATATTTCTTAGTGGTTTTATAAGGGTTTTTATAATTTTTGAAAATTTGATATGTTTAAACTATTTATATAGTTCATAGTGGTTTTATGGGTTTTTGGGTTTTATGGGTTTTAAGGTTTTTATGTGGTTTTATGGTTCTTAAGGGGTTTTAGGGTTTATTAGGGTTTTTAGATTTTTCATATTTTTAGGGGTTTTAATTGTTTCTTGGGTTTTATTGTTTTGTTAGGGGTTTTGGCTTTTTTACATTTTAATGAATTTTAGTGGATTTTTATGTGTATTTATTTTTTCAACAGTTTTTGGGGATTTTGAGTTGTCTTTTTAGTTTTTATATTTTTATTATTTGTAGGATTTTTTTGTTGATTTTTTGGGGGATTAAAGGTTTGTAGAGTATTTTTAAATTTTAGGGATTTTTGTGTGTGTTTGTAATGGTTTTTAGGGTTTTATGGGGTTTTATGATTTTTAAGGTGTTTTAGGATTTTTTTATAGTTTTAGTGTTTTTAGGATTCTTATGGGATTTATGTGTTTTATGGTTTTATTTTTTTCTTATGGTGTTTTAAGATTTTAGGGATTTTTATGTTTTTTGGGATTTTTGGGATTTTTTTGTTTTTATGGATTTTAAGTATTTTGAGTTTGTATCAGCTTATTCGAAATTTTAGGTTTTTTGGGGTTTTATGTGTTTTATGTTTTAAGGTTTTGTTAGGGGTATTCAATGTTTTATGGATTGTTAGGGAATTTATACTATTTTTATGGTTTTTAGGGTTTTTATGGATTTTGAGGGAGTGTAGGGTTTTTAGGGTTTTAGGGTTTTATTATTTATTATGTTTTAGGGTTTTTTGAGTTTTTTTTATGTTAAGGTTTTTTAGTTTTTTTAAAACAATTTGGGGTTTAAAAGGTTTTTAATATTTTTAGTTTGTTTTTAGATAATTTATGGGTTTTTATGTTTTTTCAGGGTTTTAGGATATTTTTAGGGATTTGTAGTGTTTTTGGATTTTTATGTTTTTAGGGGGTGTTTTGTTTTTTTGTTTTTTTATTTTTCCTATGTATTTTTGGGTTTTTTATTTTAATATGAATTTTTATGTTTTTTGGATTTTTATTATCTGTTAAGGTTTTTAGGGATTTTAAGGGATTTTAGGTATTTTAGGGTTCTTAGGTTTTTTCATGGTTTTAAAAAATTTAAGGTTTTTTGAGTTTTGAATGTCTTTAGTTTTTTTTGTTTCTTAGGGGTTTTTGGGGTCTTAGGGTATTTTATTTTTTATGTATTTTTTAGTATTTTTACGATTTTTATCCTTTTTAGGGTTTTTGGTATTTTGAGTGTTTTTTTCGGTTTTTTGGATTTTAGAGGTTTTTAGAGTTTTATGTTTTTTTATATATTTTTAATGTTGTTAGGAGTTTAAAGGGTTCTTATTGTTTTAGTGTATTTTTATAGTTTTTAGGGTTTTTTATGTTTTAACGATTTTTAGGGATTTTTATGATTTGTAGAGGTTTTATGGGTTTTAGGATATTCTTATATTTTTAGTGTGTTTATGGTTTTTATGGTTTTTAGGGTTTTTAGGTTTTTAGGGGTTTTACTGTTTTACTGTTTTTATTGTTTTTTTATTGCTTTTTAGGGTTTTTTACATTTTAAGGTATTTTTATGTATTTTTTTAGCATTTTTATGGGGTTTTCTGGTTTTACGGATATTGATAGTTTTTAGAGTATTTATGGGGTTTTAGGGTGTTTTTGGGTTTTTATCATTTTTTGGTTATGTTTTTTTAGGTTTTTGAGGTTTTCTTATGGGGTTTCTTTGTTTTTTTGTGGTTTTTAAATTTTTAGATATTTTTAAAGATTTTTATGGTTTTATGGGTTTTATGGATTTTGAGGGTTCTTTATTCTTTAGGGTTTTAAGGGTTTTAATGGGGTTTTGGGTTTTTACAGTGTTTTCAATTTATTATGAATTTTTTATGTTTTTAGAGTTTTTAACGTTTTAGGGCAGAAGAGGTTCGGGACTATGCAGGCCTAGCCCCCCAAACTTAATTAAAATGAAAAAGGAAAATACAAGATGGTCCTGAAAGAGCGAGTAAGAACATCGCCCTTCTGATCCGAGTCCAAGAATGGAATACAATAAGATGGGGCCATGAAGGACCACGTTGAGGAGCTCTCTGCAATCGCCTGTTTGGAGAGGGCGTCAGCAACCGAGTTAGCTTCCCTGTAGGCATGTAAGACATTGAGGTTCAAGTTCCGAGATAGATCAAGGAATTTGATCTAGTGTGGCAAGAGTCTCCAGGGGACATCCCTGGAGCGTCCCTTTAACAAATCAACCGCAAGCATCGAGTCAGACTCAATCCAAAGCGGTGACTAGTTGAACTAGCATGCAAACTTCGCAGCCTTTATGATCGCCCATAACTCCGCTTCATAAGCACAACCATCCCCAAGAAACTGAAAGAAGATGCCCTTCAAGAAGCCCCGTGGGGTGAGAAAAACACCCCCACACCCTGATGGTCTAGGAGCTCCAAGTGTCGCGCCATCAACATTGACCTTTATCCATGACGGGAGCAGTGGGATCTATCTAATATATTTCAAGTCTAGTGGCTTTTAGCTCCTGCCAGCCCCACCAAGAGCACGCAGTACAATGAGATCCTCAACATCATTAAACATCGTACCTGCCTAAAGCCATGAGACGCTATGAATAGCCTTGTGTATCGACACCACCCCTCCCTGCAATGAGAGTGGCTGCCGATTGAAGGTTGTTGCGTTCTGGGCAGCACAAATATAATGAATTGTAGCAGCCGCCCCGACCAACAGAAGGTTCCAGATCTGGTCACTCCGGTGCAGGTCAACCGGCCCACGCAAGAAGTCACAGATCGACCCATGCGAACAGCAGGTCAGCCCAAAGCTCTGTGAGAGGTAGCTCCACAGCTCCGCAGCAAAAGTACAATGCAAGAAAATGTGGTCGCAGCTCTCTCTATCTCTCCTGCACAGGAAGAAAACACAAGAGAGTTTCCATCCAACAATTTGAATCTGATCATGTGTTGGGAGTCTGTTTCACCAAATTTTCTAGAGGAGAATAAAGTGGGATGGAGGAATGAAATACATCCTGAATTTAGTCAACCATGACGGCGAGGCCAGGCCTAGAAGACACTTTAGCCTGTAGTAATCATGGGTGTTAAATTTTCCGACCATGCTGGACATCTAGATAAGAGTATCAGTGTCAGTAAAAGTATATCACTGCTCCTGCATGACCACACTATTTGGGAGGGGGGGCCGTCGATTCATCACATCGCCGAACCAGTTCAGCAATGGTGAGGTGCTGCCAGTCAAGTGGTGGTGTTAGGACATCTGCAAGGGGCTGTTCCAGCCATGGTGTCGACCAGTAGTTCAGGCTAGAATTCCGGGACACAATCCATTTTGCCTTTGACATAATGTACTTGTACAAGGACCTTAAAGTTGGCCAAACTGAGGAGGAAAGATACCCCATAGAACTATTACACAATATACACGTGAATCTTTCCCTGATAAAGTCATGTCCTTCGTTCTTAGGGTTCAGAAAACGCCACGTAAACATACCAATCATTGCATCATTGAATCACCGTAGGTCCTTAATTCCTAGCTTGCCCATATCAAGTGGCTTCCTACAGTGCTTCCATGCAACATAGATCATTTTCCTCTCAAAAATTGAGCTTGTCCAGGCAAAGTTCCTAATCTTGGCAGTTAGGATTTTAATGAGTCTCTCCAGCCATCTATAAATGGATAAGGAATGGATGAACTTGGCAGTGATAACAGAATTAATAAAGCAGACTCGTCCAGCCTGTGAAAGAGATTTTCCCTTCCATTTCGACATTTGTTGGGTGATTTTAGAGGTGATTCCTTCAAAGTAACAGCTTCTTGCATTCTCCCAGAAGATGGGAACTCCCGGGTAGGTGAAGGGAAGTGAGCCTCTCTTGACACCCAACATATTGGCATTGCGAGTCTGTTTTGCAGGAGGAGCACCCTTTCCAAAGAAAATTGAAAACTTGAACCAGCTAATGGCATTCTTAGCCACACATTCATAGTGGTGAAATATTTTCATAATTGTGGACAGATTCTACCTGTCGGCCTGCCCAAAAAATAGGATGTCGTCCGCATATAACAGATGTGTGGGGACAAAGAGATTCTGACTAGCTTTGATTAGAGAAAACAGCCCCGCCTGCACGAGATTAAGAATGCACCGGCTCATATAGTCCTCCACCATAGCAAAGAAAAATCCAGAGAGAGGATCCCCCTGGAAAACTCTGTGAGATCAAGCAAAAAATCCGTGTGGAGATCCATTAATCAGAACCGAGACTCTAGCACTATGGAGAATCGAGGAAATCAGCCTGATGAACCTGCTGGAGAAGCCATATCTGCTAAGTATCTCAAAGATGAAACTCCATTTAATTGTGTCAAACTACTTGGAAATATCCATCTTCAAAGCAAATATACCTTGCTTTGTCCTTCTACGTATAGCATTGAACCCCTATGAAGCGGTAAAGAGGCATGTTTGGATGTTACTCCCAGGGACGAACCCAAATTAATTTGGAGTAATGATGTCTCCTAGAATTTTCCCCAGCCTGATGACAATGATCTTGCTGATTATTTTCGGGATGTTGTTGACAACGGCAACCGGGCAAAAGTCTCCAATCAGAATAGCATTATCCTTCTTTGGTATCAAAGAGATAAAGTTGGCACCTGCGCCATGAGGAAGAGAAACCGAGAGAAAGAAATTCCCTCACCGCATTGGTTATGTCCGCATAGAGAATATCCCAGTAGAAAATAAAGAATTTGTTTCCAAAGCCATCAGGGCTCGCAGTGTTGTCCATATTAAGAGAAAAGAGTGATACCCTAACTTCCCCCTCCAGAGGAGCGGCCATGAGGGTCTCATTCTGTGTGGATGTGGAACAACCTGAAATAGAGTCCGTAAACATGGTGAAGAGTTGACCGTCATCTCTGTAAATCTCCTTGATGTAGTCAATAGAGAATTTGAAAATATCCTCTACCATGGTAAATGTGTTTTCACCAACCCGAACAACACTCAAGGTGTTCTTGGTCCACTTCTCTCTGTCTAATCCATGAAAAAATTTGGAGTTCCGGTCTCCATATTGCAACTATTTAATGTTGAATTGTGCTTTGGCGAGATTTTCTTTGAGGGCCAACAACTCATCCATATTTTCATGAAGGCAAATCTCCTCATCTACTGAAAAAATTTTCGGCTGCGCCAAAGTTTGACACGCGACCAGCTGAGATTCACCTGCGACAATATCCTCATCTAGCCTTGAAAAGGTCTTCTTAATCTATTATTTTAAGCGGAGCTTCAATTAATTTAATTTTGAAATCAATATAATGTGGGGGCTGCCAGTGACAGTGATGCTCCAGGCCTTCAGAATCTTCTCCCTACAGCGAGATATTGTGAGCCATGTATTGCTGAACATAAACGGAAGAAGAGTGGATCTAGAAAGGCGGTCCCATATGTCAACCATCAGGGGGTTGTGGTCCGAGTTAAACCACAAGAGGATGAACCCAGAAATAAACATCGAGAATCCTCCACCACCCATATGAGAAAAGCATCTATCCAGTTTGCTGGCCTGTCTTCCATTAACGGTATGGCGTCCCCATGTGAATGTGGCCCCGAAAATAGAGACCTCAGATAAATTGCAGTGGTCCAGGAAAGTGGAAAAGTCCTCTGTAGCTGAGCGCGAGAAGTGTGGACCAAGTTTTTCTTCAGGCCTCAGGACTGTATTAAAGTCCCCAGTAACCACCCAACTGTTATCAATGCCCTCACTAACACGCTCTAATTCCTCCTAGAGAAGTCGTCGAGTGTTGTACGAGCCGGAGGGATAAACAAAAGAAAGGGTGAGAGTGTCGGCATGCAAGAGGACCTTGGTGGAAATCATTTGCGGGCTCAAGTTAACCGAAACAATCTGCACACTGTTGTACACCAAGACCCATAAGGTTCCCAGACCATCAAATCCACCATTTCATGCGAGGAATGAGTATCCAAGAGAGCTCCAGTTGAAGCCCTTCCAGTTTTCAAATTTAATCATGGGCTCTGCGAGCCCGATTAATAAAGGCTTATGGGAAATAAAATATCATAGGGCAGTAGTCGTGGGAGAATTTCCCAGCCCTTGGAAATTCCAAAATAATATCTTCATTAGGGGTTGGAAGTGTCAGCCAGGGGGGTAGGCACCTTTCCCCTCCCCTTTCTATTCCTCCCCTTCTTTTTAGGGGTAACAGCCTGCTTTTACACATCATCTAGCAAATATTTTGCTGCCTGGTTCTGCGGCACAACTTCTGGTATCTTGGTGGAGTGATCCGGCCCATCATCTGCTTGCTCCTCCTCAGCATTGACCTGCTCGTCTTTAACCGTGTCACTCTAGAAAGCCCCACTGAGGGGGTTAATTTTTTTCAAGACATAGATTGTCTCCTCCATGGGGACCCTCTGTGACTTCCTAGCCGCCTTGTCTAAGCCTACCAAAGTAAAAGCGGATCCATTTTCCGAGGCAGCTGTGGTGGCAAGGGGCATATTAGAGCTCTCTCTCAGGGTGTCCTTGACAACAGTCTCACTGCTCGGGGTTTTATGAACTCCATCACTCAAGGCATCGCCAAGGGAACTTCTAGGAGAAGTCCCCTCAGACTCCTGAGTGTGCGAACATTGGGTTGGGGTTACCTGAATCTCAGACGCAGGGCCATCATCATCACCCTCCTTAGTCACCAGGGAGTGAACGTCTGCTTCAACCGCGGCCGAGGCATCCTGTTCAGCGGCCTGAGCATCCTGTGAATCCCCAGGGGCCTCCGGTACCACCAAGTCATCCACACCCGAACCGCCATCAGCCAACTCCGTATTTCCAGCAGGGCCATCATTAGTTTCTGTGGAAACCACCCTGTCTTGGGGAGCCACAACGGACTGTTGGGAAGCCCCAAGTTTCCTCCTGCATTGAGGCGCTTCGTGTCCGTGAGGATTGTGGATTGAGCAGGTCAATAACTTCCCATATTCCGTAACCAGATGCCCAAAGTTACTGTAGGAGGATCAGAACATGGGGCGCTTCTCGTACTTAATTTCTAGCGTTAAACTTTCCTCAAGTGTGTTAAAAACCACTTCTTCAACCAGGGTATTTGCAAAGTCATCCTCCACGAGTACGCTCACATAGTTCTTGTACCTCAGATTATCCGTCTCCTTATCAATGCAAATGGGATAGCCGACCGCCGAGGCAATATCCCAAAAAATCCGCGGGTTCCAATAATACCAGTTCAGTTTACAGATCCGTATCCACACCTGGGAAACTATGTTCTTCACGCAAAATGAATCGAAGCCTCTGTCCCAATCCTGAATTCAAAGGATCCCAGGCTTGAGATTAAGGGAGCCAAAAATCCAAGCCCGCTGCTTGCAATCGTCGAAGGGAAAAACTATGTGGAAATATCCACGGCCCATCGCCGTTATTTTCTAATCCGAGAACCCCCATACATCTGAAATGCACTTAGCAAGATCACCGCTTCTCTATAGCATCTCTCCCTTTTCCACAATAACTCTTGCAATGATAGAAGACTTGCAAAGGATAGCTCATTCTTCCAGTGCTTCTCGATTGGCGGAAACATGCATGGTCCGCCCCTTTCGAATCACACGACCAGAGGAGGGGGCGCCAAAGTCAGAAAAGGTTAGAGAAGCGGCCGATTTCACAACATCGGAAAAATTATTTTTGGATCCAGATGGCTCCACTGGATCTTGAAGTGGAACATTCTTCGCAGTTTTAGCTCGACAATGCTGGAAGAGCTCAGAATGCGAAAGGGAGAAATCCACTTTCCCCTTCTTCAAAATCCCAGGTATTGGTGCTACTGGCGGCGCAGGGTCTCCGTGATCTCTTAGCTCCTGATCATTCTCAATATCTTGTCTCTTTAACGTTTTAGGGATTTAAAGAGGTTTTATAGTCTTTAGTGGTTTTAGGGATTTTATGTGTTTTTATAGTTTTAGGGATTTTTAGGGGCTTTAGGGTCTCTTTAGGGTTTTTAGAATTTTTAGGTTTTTAAAATTTATTTAGGGCTTTCTTGTTTTTATAGGTTTTTACATTTTTAATTATTTTAGAGTGTTTTTAGGTATTTTATGGGATTTTATGTTTCTAGGTATTTTTGAGGGTTTTGGATTTCTAATGGTCTGTGTTTTTTAGTTATTAGGGGTTTTAAGTGTTTTAGGTCTTTTTAGTTTTCATAGAGGGTTTCAGGGTATTTATTGTTTATTAATTTTTTGGGATTTTTAATTCTTTTAGGCTTTTTTGTGGATTTTTCGTCTTTTTAGGTATTTTAAGGGGTTTTCGTGTTTTTTAGGATTTTATGGTTTTTATGTCATTTAGGGGGTTTTAAAGGCTTTTTTGAGTTTTTAAGGGGTTTATGGTTTTTTTGAGTATTTTTAACATTTATAAGAATTAAAATGGGTTTTATAGTTTTCAGCAAGTTTTAGGGTTTTTAGGGTTTTAGGGGTTTTAATTGTTATAATTGGTTTTTATGGTTTTTATGGTTTTAAGGTTTTTAAAATTTTTAGGATTTTATTTTTATTTTTTATGGTTTTAGGGGTTTAAATTGTTTTTTAATTTTTACGGTTTTCTTAATTTATAATGGTTTTTTATTTGGTATTTTTAGGGATTTTTGGGATTTTTAGGGGTTTGATTGTTTTAGGGAATTTTTGGGGTTTTTAGGGTATTTAAGGTTTTTATCATTTTTTATGATTTTATCGTTTTAATATTTTTTCGGTTTTTAAGGTTTTTTGAGGGTTTTTAAGTGTTTTTATGGTTTTTACAATCTTAGAGATTCTTCACAATTTTTATCATTTTTAGGGTTTTTAGAGATTTTTTGGGATTTAGTCTTTTCAGTGTTTTATGGTTTTTGTGATTTTTGACATTTTTTTATGGATTTTGGAGTTTATTAATGTTTTTATGGGTTTAAAGGGGTTTTAGAGTTTTTTTTTCAATTTTATGGTTTTATGGTGTTTTATGGTTTTTTAAGGTTTTAGGGGACTGTATGGTTTTTAATGGGTTTTATGGGTTTTAAGGTATTTTATGTTTTTTAGATATTTTATGGTGTTTTAGGTTTTGGGGGATTTTATGTGATTTGATGTTTTTATGGTTTTATTTTTTTTCTCATTATTTTTAGGGTTTTTAAAATTTTGGTGATTTTTTTTGATTTTTTAGTGTTTTTATAATTATAAGGGTTTTTAGGGATTTTTAGGGTTTTTTTGGTTTTTAGGGTTTTTAGGATTTATGGTTTTATGGGTTTTACGTGTTTTCAGGTTTTTATGGATTTATTTGGGGTTTTCAAAGATTGTAGTGTTTTTTGGGGTTTTAAGATTTTTTTGGGAGTTTCATGTTTTATTTGGGGTTTTAAGGTTATTATGTTTTTTGGTTTTAAGGTTTTTTAGTTAATACGGTTTTGAGGGGGTTTATATTTTTTTATTTTTTATGTGGTTTAAATATTTTTTCAGTTTTTTTGTAGTTTTTTTGGCCTTTATGTTGTTTTATATTTTGTATGTTTCTAGGGGTTGTTAGAGGTAGTTTGGGTTTTAGGGTATTTTTAAGGCTTTTAGGTTTTTTTCATTATTTTGGTTTTTAGGGGTCTTAATTGCTTTATGTTTTTAAGGTTTTCTTAAGGGTTTTCATGGTATTAGGTTTTTTTTACATTTGTAAGGTTTTTTTTGATTTTTTTGGATTTTTATGGTTTTTTTAGTTTTTGGGGATTTTGTGGGGTTTTTGAGGTCTTTTAGAGTTTTTACGTATTTTAAGGGTTTTTAGTATTTTTTTTGAGAATTTACGGGTTTTCAGGTTTTTATAGTTTTCTTAGGGGGTTTCAATGTTTTTGGTTTTTTTACCTTTTTTAATATTTTTTGGACTCTTTTATAATTTTTATGGATTATAAGGTTTTATGATTTAGTTTTCTGGTATTTTATATTTTTTTATAGTTTTTAATATTTTATCGATCTTAATAGGTTTTGATATCTTTTGTAGGTATTTTAGAGTTTTTAGGGTTTTAGGGTTTTTATGTTTTATATGTTTTTAGTGTTTTTATGGTTATTAAGGATTTTAGCTGTTTTAGGGGATTTATGCATTTTAGGGTTTCAAGGTTGTCTTAGGGGATTTTAAGGTTTTATGGGTTTTTTGTTTTAGGGATTTATAGCTAATTTTTTTATTTTTTTATGTTTTTTTGTAATTTTATAGATTTCAAAGAATTTTTGGGCTTTTTGGGTTTTTTTAGGGTTCTATAATTTTCAGGATTTTAGAATTTTTATGTTTTTTCATGTTTTATTGGTTTTTAGGGTATTATTTCAGTTTTTTAAATATTTTAATATTCTATTAGGTTTTAGGAATTTTGAAACTTTTCTTGTTTTTTTGTGGTTTTTGGTTTTTTTGAGTTTTTTCAAGTTTCACAGGGTTATTTTAAAATTTTAGAATTTTTAGTGGTTTTAAGGGTTTTTAGAGTTTTTAGTTAGTTTCGAGTGGTTTTAATTGTTTATTTGGGTTTTAAAGGTTTTTAGGAGGTCTTTAAGGTTTTTACGGATTGAAGAATTTTTAGGGATATTATGGGTTTATCATTTATAGGTTTTATATGGGTTTTAGTGTTTTTACATTTTTGAGGTTTTCTTTAGGGATTTCGGGGTCTTTTACCAGTATTTTAGGTTCCTAATGTTTTTAGGTATTTTTAGGATTGTAATGGGGTTTTACAATTTTAGAGATTTTGTGAGTTTTCAGTGGGTTTTAAAGTTCGTTAAGGTTTTTTAATGATTTTTGGTTTTTAGGGGTTTTTTATTTTTTTTGTTTTTTAGTTTTTATTATGGTTTTTCTGGATTTTTAGGCGTTTTTACGTTTTTTTGGATTTTTTTAATGTTTTTGGTTTTTAGGGTATTTAGGGATTTTGAGGGTGTTTTGGGTTTTATAGTTCTTTGTGATTCCTGTTGTTTATTTTGGGTTTTTTGGGTTTTATGGTTTTTAAATTTTTTAACATTTTTAGGGATTTATTTGGTGTTTATATTTTTTTGTGGTTTTAGGGTTTTTATGATTTTTAGTGTTTTTATGGTTTTAGGGGTTTGTATGGTTTTTAGTAGTTTTTAGTGGTCTTATCTATTTTTAGGTTTTTGAGATTTTTTGTCAATTTTTCTTAGTTTTTAGTATTATATGTTTTTAAATACGTTTAGAGACATCTTAATAATTTTTATGGATTTTAAATGTTTTTATAAGTTTTTTGGGTTTTTAGGGTTTTTAGGTTTTTAGGGGTTTTATGTGTTATTATTTTTTTTAAATTTTTCTAAAGGTATTTTAGTGTATTTATGTTTTAAGTTATTTTTAGTAATTTTTAGGAATTTTATGGGTTTTAGGGGTTTTATGGATTTTTAGAGAGATTGGGGTTTTAGGGGTTTTATGGGTTTTTGGTGTTTTAGGGGTTTTTTTGTTTTTAGTATTTTTACGATTTTGATAGTTTATTTTATTTTTTTATGTTTTTTAAGGGTTTTAGAAATATAATGATTCTTACGGTTTTGGTGGGGGGGGGGTAGGGTTTTGAACATTTTTTTGGGATTTTGGATTTTTAGGTTCATGGTAGGGTTTTAGGGTTTTATATTTTTTAGGTTTTTAGTGGATTAATGTGGTATTAGGTTTTCTTATGAATTTTCATGGTTTTTAGGATTTTTTTATGTTTTCAAGGATCCGTAAGTATTTATTATATTTTTATGGGTTTCTAGGGTTTTTAAGGATTTTGAGGGCTTTAAAGCGTTTTAGGATTTTTTTTTGTGTTATTTGTGTTATTAGGGTTTAAATTATTATTATTATTATTTTGATTTTCTTAGTATTTTCACGATATTATTATGTTTTTAGGGGTTTTTGCGTTTTTTAGGAAACTTTAGTGTTTTATTTGATTTTTTGGGGGTAATTTTGATTTTTTAGTGTTTTTAAGGTTTTTTAGATTCTATTTGTTTTTTAGGGTTTTAAAGGGTTTAAGAGTATTTTGTAGTTTATTAGTATTTTAATGGGTTTTTATTGTTTTTAAGGGTTTTAGTGGGTTTTAGAGTATTTTTAGGGGTTTTTAAAGTTTTTAACTTTTTTAGGCTTTTACGGGTTTTATGTGTTTTTAATTTATAAGGCAGACTTATGGGTTTTAAGGGTTTATATTTTTTTAATAATTTATGGATTTTTAGAGTTTTTAGGATTTTAATATGTTTTAGGGTTTTTCAGGATTTTGAGGATTTTTATGGTAATTATTATTTTTTGGGTTTTTAAGGTTTTTTGAGTTTTAAGGGATTTTTTAGTTTTTAAATGTTTTTATGTTTTTTAATATTTTTAGTGTTTTTATTGTGTTTTAATGGATTTTTCAGGTTTTTAAATGTTTTTAATGGTTTTTATGTTCTCTATGGGTTTTAAGTGTTTTATGTTATTTGTGGATTTTTTGGGATTTTGAGGGGTTTAATGGTTTTTATGTTTAAAGGGGTTAAATAGAGATTTTTAACGTTTTTTATTGTTTTTGGGTTTTAGGATTTTTTTGGTGTTTTAGGGTTTTCGAGGGTTTTAAGGGGTTTTATAGTTTTTAGTGTTTTTAGGTTTTTCGGGATATTAAGTGTTTTTTAGTTTTTACGGTTTTCTTAGGGTTTTTAGGGGTTTTAGGAATGATTTATTTATTTAGGCATTTTTAGGTATTTTTTAGGATTTTTGGTTTTTTTATGGTTTTAGGGGTTTTGAGGGTTCTAAGGTTTTTAGGGTTTTTAGTGGGTTTTTATGTTTTTATAGGTTTAAGGGTATTTTTAGTTTTAGGTGTTTATTGGTTTTTAGGGAGGTTTAGGATTTTTTGTGACTTTTTATTTGGTTTTTAGGGTTTTAACGTTTTTAATGATTTTAATTATTTTATGGTTTTTAAGGCTTTCTTAGGGGTTTTCAGGGGTTTTGGGGCTTTTTATGTTTTTAGGGATTTTAGGAATTTTTTAGAATTTTTATGATTTTTATAATATTGAGGGATTTTGAGGGATTTTATGGTTATTTAGGGTTTTATGGATTTCTGGGTTTTTGGTGTTTTTAGGTTTTTCAGGGGTTTTAATTATTATTTTGTTGAATTTAAGGTTTTTTAGAGTTTTTATGGGTTTTGGGATATTTACATTTTTTTGGGGTTTCTAGGGGTTTTTATGGTTTTTTATAGATTTCAAGGTTTTAGGTATTTTTATTATTTTTGGGGTTTTTATTGTTTTTTTTTTTGGTTTTCTGGGTTTTAGTTTTTTTATTTAGGTGTTTTAAGGTTTTTTACTGATTTTATGTTTTTATGGGATGAAAGGGTTTTTAGCGATTTTAAGAGTTTTTAGGGGTTTTATTGGTTCTTAGGGTTTTTAATATTTTTTGGTATCTTTTTAGTTTTAGGGGGGTGTAGAAACTTTTTGGGTTTTTAAATTTTTTTAGTTTTTAGGGTATTTATGAGTTTTTATGTTTTTCAAGGTTTTCTTATATTTTTGTTAAAGTTTTTTGGTTTTTAAATTTTTATTTATTTTTAAGGCATTTTAGGATTTTATGGGTTTTTAGGGTTTTAGGGATTGGGGGGGGGGTTAGGGTTTTTAGGGGTTTTATGGTTTTTCACATTTTCAATATTTAAAGGTTTTGAGTGTTTTATGTTTTAATATTTTGTAATGGATTTTTTAGTTTTTTAAATTATTAGTTATTTTTTGTGATTTTTAGGATTTTTATGGGTTTTTAGTGTTTTAATGGATTTTTAGTGGTTTTAGGGTTCTTATGGTTAGGAGGAGGGGTTTAGAGTTTTTTAGGTTTTCAGGGTATTAAAGGTTTTAAGAGGGTTTTATAATTTTAGGGGTTAAATGGGGTATTTCTTAGTTTTTAGCATTTTAGGGATCTTATGGGATTTTTGCATTTTTAGGGTATTGCGGTTTTTATGGGTTTTAGGGGTTTTAGGGTTTTCATGTGTTTTTGGGGGATTTATGGTTTTCTGAGGGTTATTCAAGGATTTTTGGGATTTTGATTATTTTTATATTTTTAGGTATTTTTTGGGGATTTATGTTTTTATAGGGTTCTTATGGATTTTAAGCAGTTTTAGGGGCTTTAAGGGTTTTAGGGTTTTTATCATTTCTTTGGTTTTATGGTTTTTAAGTGTTTTTAGGGTTTTAGTATTATATTAGGGGGTTTCATGGTTTTAAAGTTTTTTATACATTTTTATAGATTTTTATGGGTTTTAGTATATTAATTGGGTTTCATAGTTTTTATGGATATTGAGGGGTTTTATGAATTTTTATGGTTTTTAGGGTATTATAGTTTTTTTGTGTTTTTTTGAGTTTTTAAGGTTTTAATGGTTTTTAGTCATTTTTAATATTTTAGGAATTTAAATTTTTTTTATTGTTTTTTGGAATTTTTTATGAGTTTTTTGGGATTTTATATTTTAGTTATTTTTATGGTCTTTATTGGGTTTTAGAGTTTATTTAGGGAGTTCTCAAATTTTTAGAAATTTTTAGATTTTTTAGTGGTTTTAATTGTTTATAGGTTTTTACAGTTTTCATATTATTTTTATTTTTTTAGGGTTTTCAATTTTTTAGGTATTTTTAGGGACTATTAGGATTTTATGGGTTTTAGGGTATTTAGGGATTTTTTTGGGTTTCAAGGTTTTTAGGGTTGTTTGTTTATTTTGTTTTTTTGGGGTTTTATACATTTTATGTTTTTAGGAGATTTACGTACTTTTGGTATTTATGGTTTTTAGGGGTTTCATGTTTTTAATATTTTTAATATTTTTATTTATTATAGGTCTTTTTAATGATTTATGGGTTTTATGGTTTTTAGTGAATTTGTGGTTTTTTAGGGTTTTTTTCGTGGTTTTTTGATTATTTTAGTTTTTAGAGTTTTATGGAATTTTAAATTTTTTTAATGCCTTTAGTAGTTTAAAGAGATTTTTGAGTTCTAATTGGGTTTTACCGTTTTTATATTATTTAGGAGGTTTTAATATTTTTTTTGGTTTTTTTGGGGCTTTTAGGTGTTTCTATAGTTTTTATTACTGAAAATATTTAACAGTATTAATTTTTTTTAGAGTTTTTGTTGGTTTTTAGGGTTTTATGAGGTTTTCAATTTTTCATTTTTTTAGATTTTTTAGTCATTTTATACTTTTTATGGAGTTTTATGGGGTTTAGTGGGTTTAATCGGTTTTTTGGGGGTTTAATATTTTTATGTTTTTAGGGGATTTATGCATTTTTAGGTTCTTATTTTTTGGATAGTATTTATGGTTTTTTAGGGTTTTTTACAATTTTAGGGAGTTTTAGGTATTTTTTAGGATTTTATGGTTTTTAGCAGTTTTAAGGGATTTTATCGTATTTATGGGTTTTTGGGTTTTTTAGGTTTTATTGTTTTTTGGCATTTTTTGGTTTTAGGTGTTTCAAGTGTCTTTAATTTTTCAATGATTTCTTTTTGGTTTACATGGTATTTAGGGTTTTTAGGATTTTTTTCTGATTTTTATTGATTTTTAGGTTTTTAGGGACTTTGACGGGTTTTTTGGTTTTTAGAGTATTAGGGGTTTTTGGGATTTTATCATTATTTAGTTTTTAGGGGTTTTAAGTATTTTTAGGTTTTTAGGTTTTCTTATGTTTTTAGGGTTTTCAAGTTTTTATGGATTTTATATCTTCATCAATATTCTTATGAGTTGTTAGGTATTTTTAGGGGTTTTAGTGGTTTTAAGGGATTCATAGATTTTTTTGGTTTTTAGGTTTTTATGGGTTTTAGGTGTTTTTAGGTTTTCTTAGGGTTTTTATTGGTCTTTCAATTTTTTAGTAATTTTAAAGGCTTTTTAGGATTTTTTTAGGTATTTTAAGGGGTTTTACAGTTTTTTGGGTTTTAATTGTTTTTTGGGGTTTTAGGGTTTGGAACAATTTTTTGAGTTTTTTACATTTTTAGGGGTTAAAAGTGTTTTTAGAGATTATAGTGGTTTTATAAATTTTATGGGGTTTAAGGGGGTTTTTATGTTTTTTTAGGTTTTATGATTTTTATGGGGTTTTAAGGTTTTTAGTTCATTTTAGGGTATTTTAGATTATTTGAGTAATTTATGTGTTTTTAGATTTTTAAGGTTTTCTTAGGGGGTTTTCAGTATTTTGATGGTTTTTTAATTTTTATGGATTTTTATGGAATGTTTTGGATTTTTTTGTTATTATGGTTTTTAAGGATTTTGAGGGTGTTTATGCTCTTTAGTGTTTTATGGTTTTATGGTTTTTAGCATTTTAATGTTTTTAAGTTCTTTTTTGTGTTTTTAGGTTCTCATGGATTTATTAGGGTTTTTAAGGTTTTTAAAATTTTAAAGTATTTTAGGGTTTTTATTATTTTTATGGTTTTAGTGGTTTTAGGGATTTTTAGGGTTTTTAGTGGTATTTAGGATTTTTTCTGTTTTTTTATTTTTTCAAGGTTTTAGGTGTTTTTTGGTTTTTATGGTTTTATTTGGGGTTTTAATTAATTTTTGGGGGGGGGGGTTATGTTTTTTTAAATTTTAATAGAGTTTTAGGATTTTATGGGGTTTTAGGGTTTCTTGGAATTTTTAGGGATATTATGGTTTTTCGGGTTTTTGAGTTTTTATGTTTTTTTGTGTATTTATAGTTTATTGAATTTTTATGTTTTTAAGGTTTTTAGAGTTTTTAATGATTTTCTGGGTTTAAATATGATTATATATTTTAAGGGGTATAAATAATTTAATTTCATTTTGGGGATATTAAGGATTTTTAGGATTTTCTTCGCTTTTTAGGAGTTTTAAGTGTCATTCAATTTTTATGGTTTTCTTAGGGTTTTTAGGGATTTAGGGGTATTATTATTTTTAGTGATTATTAGTAATATCTTAAGACATTTATGAATTTTTATGGGTTTTAGGTATTTTCATGGATTTTATGTTTTCTTGGGTTTTTAGGGTTTTTGGGGTTTTACATTTTTTAGTTTTTTAAGGTTTTCTTAGGATTTTTTTCTTTTTATGGTTTTCAGGATTTTAAGGGTTTTGGGGATTTTTTCACTTCTACAGTTTATGGTGTTTTATGTCTTGTTATGTCTTTGAGGTTTTCTTAGGAGTTTTTAGGTTTTTTATGATTTTAGTGGTTTTGGGGATTTTTTATTATTTTTATTTCTTTTAGGGTTTTAGATATTTTGAGGAATTTTAGTGGGTATTTGGGTTTCTAGGGGGTTTTGGTTTTTTGGATTTTTAGGGCTTTTTTGAGTTTTTATGGTTTTATGGTTTTTATAATTTTATATCATTTTTAGGGGTTTGAAGGATTTTTATTATTCCTAGTTGATTATTAGTGTTTTTATGTGTTTTAGGTGTTTTTATGGTTTTAGGGGGTTTTAAGATTTTTAAGGGTTTTTAGGATTTTAGAATTTTTTTGTTTTTTAATGCTTTTAAGTGTTTTTTGGTTTTTAAGTTTTTCTTATGGGTTTCCTAGGTTTTTTGGGTTTTTTTTTGTTTTTGGTTATTTTTAGAGCTATTTTTGGGGTTTTATTGTTTTTAAGGATATATGGATTTTGATTGGTTTTAGGGGTTTTTGGATCTTTATGGTTTTATGGGTTTGGGGTTTTTTAGTTTTTAGGTATTTTAATGTTTTTAGAGATATTTTTTATTTTTATTAGTTTTAAGGGTTGTTACTATTTTTAGAGTCTTATAGGGGTTTATGTTTTTTTTTGTTTTTATAGTATTTAGGGGTTTTTATGGTTTTTATTATTTTTATGGATTCTGGGGGGTTATTTTGTTTTTATGTTTTTTAATGCTGCTAGTGGTTTTAAGAGTTTTTAATTTTTATGGTTTTCCTTGGGTATTTCATTTTTTTAGGGTATTAATGATTTTATTTTTTTAGGTATTTTTAGGAATTTTATGGGTTTTAGGGATTTTGGGAGTTTTTAGGATTTCTAAGCATTTTAAGATTTCATTATTTTTTGGGGTTTTTAGTTATTTTTTGAGTTTTTATGGATTTTAAGTTTTTTTAGTGTTCTCAAATTTTTATGGGTTCAAAGGGTTTTTTTAATTTTAGTGGGTTTTTAGGGTTTTTATGGGTTATAGCGTTTCTTATAGATTTTAGAGGGTTATATGGTTTTTATTGGTTTTAGGCTTTTTGTGGGGTTTTTAGGGGTTTAGGGTATCTAGATTTTTATGTTTTTTGGGGTTTTATGTGTTTTTATGATTTTATTGTTTTATTTTGGTTTTTTATGTTTATCTGGTTTTAGGGATTTTTAGGTTGCTTATAGCTTTTATGGCTTTTTGGGATTTTGATGCATCATAGTGTTTTAAGGGTTTTAAGAAATTTAGGTTTTTATGGGTTTTATGTGTGTTTAGGTTTTGAGGTTTTTATAGGGTTTCTCTAAGTTTTGTTTTGAGTTTTTTTACCTTTTTATGTATTTTTTAGTAATTTTAATTTATTTTATGGGTTTTAGGGGTTTTATATATTTTCAGCCATTTCAGAATTTAATGGATTTATTTGGTTTTTTGGTTTTTTTAATTTTTAAGGGTTTTAAAGGGTTTTTAGAGTTTTTAGTGTTTTTATAATGTTTATGGTTTTTAGTTTTTTAGTGGTTTGTAGGGGTTTTTTTTTGTTTTTAGTCATTTTTAGGGGATTTAGGGTATTTTAAGGTTTTTAGGGTTTCTAGAAATTTTCTGATTTTTTGGGTTTATAAGACCTTTTGCATTTTTATGATTTTATTAGGGGTTTTAAAGGTTTTTTGTGGGTTAAAATTTTTTTATGGTTTTTGTAGGAATTTTATGGTTTTTAGGTATTTTTAATGTTTAAGGGGTTTTTTGGTTTTTTGATTTTTTTTTCATTTTTTGGATTTTTTTTGGGTTTTTTGGGGTATTATGATTTTTAGGTTTTTACTGTTTTCTTAGTGGTTTTCATGGATTTTTTTTGTTTTTAGGGATTTTTAGGGGTTTTTAAGTTTTTTATTACTTTTAGGGTTTTTATTGGCTTATATGGTTTTTATGTATTTTTGAGATTTTTACTTTTTAAGGGGTTTTATGTTTTTTTTGGGTTTTTATCAATTTTTAGGTTTTTAGGTGGTTTAATTATTTTATGTTTTTAAGGGGTTCTTAGATATTTTAAAGGTTTTTGGGTTTTTTTTTTATTTTTAGGGTTTTTTAGGGCCCTGCAAGGATATTTATGGTTTTTAGGGGTTTTGGGATTTTGAGGGTTTTTTTTTCGGATTTTTAGGGTTTTTAACATTTTAGGTTTTTTGTTATTTAGTTTTTATTTAATTTTCTTATGTTTTTATTCTTTGTAGTGTTTTTTAATAATTTATAGGGGTTTAAAGGGTTTTAATATTTTTAGTGGTTTTTAGTTGTTTTTAGGGTTGAATGGGTGTGGGGGGGGGGGGGTTATGGTTTTTAGAAGTTTTTTTTTATTTTTTTGGTATATATATATATTAGTGTCCTAGGTTTTTCTTAGGGTTTTTAGGTTTTATTACATTTTAGTTTTTTTATGTTTTTAGGGAGGTTTATTGTTTTTATGTATTTTATAGTATTTATAGTTTTTTGGGGTTTTTAGGGTTTTAGGGTTTTTATGGTTTTCAGTTTTCTTATGGGTTTTATGGTTTTTTAAGTTATAATACTTTCTTATGGTTTTCATGGTTTTTACAGTTTTTATGCTTTTATGTATTTTTAGGGATATTTATGAGTTTTTAGGGATTTTTTGGGTTATTTATGGGGGTTTTGGGTGTTTACAGTTCTTTTTGGGTTTAGAGATTTTCTATGTTTATTAATGATTTTATGGTTTTTATTTGTTTTTTATCTTATTTTTTATTTTAAAGGGTTTTTAGAATTTTAGGGGGGGGGGGGTTTAGGGTTTTATGGGGTTTATGGTTTTTTAATTTGATTATGATTTCTATGGGTTTTAGGGGGTTTTTGAGGTTTTCTATGTTTTTAGTGTTTTTATGTTTTTTAGATTTTCAACCTTTTTATTATATTAGAGGGTTTATAGATTTTTAAATTTTTTTAGTGTTTATGGGGTTTTAGGGTGTTTACAGGTTTTATGAGTTTTTATGTTTTTAGGGGGTTTTGGTATTTTTATGGGGTTTTAGGGGTTTAAATTTTTTTTGGGTTTTTATGGGTTTTAAGTGTTTTTAGGTTTTTATGTTTTTAAGGTTTTCAGGGGCTTCTGAGTGTTTTTTAGGTTTTATGTTTTTAGCGATTTTTAGCATTTTTTAATATTTTTATGGGATTTTGGTTTTTTTTATTTTGGAGGTTTTAGGGGTTTTAGGGGTATTTTGTTTTTTTTTGGGTTTTTATGGATTTTTGTGTTTTCTAGGGTTTAATTATTTTTTAGAGTTTTTATAGTTTTTAGTGTTTTAAAGTGCTTTTAGTGTTTTTAGTGATTTTTTGTGTTTTTATGGGTTTTTAGGGATTTTAATATTTTTAGGGGTTTTATAGTTTTAGGGATTTCTGATTCTTAGTGTTTTTAGTGTTTTTTATGTTTTCAGGGGTTATAATTTTTATTATGTTTTAAACGTTTTCTTAGAGGTTTTCATGGTTTTTAGGGTTATTACATTTTTAGAGATTTACTGTATTTTTATGGTTTTTAGGGTTTTTTAGGATTTCGACGGTATTTACAGATTTTAAAGGATTTTATGAGTATTAGGGTTCATACAGATTCTAAGGGTTCTAGTGTTTTTTTTGGGTTTAGGATTTTTATGTTTTTTTATCATTTTAGTGTTTGTGTGGGTGGGTGGGGGGGGGGGGGGTAAGTGTTATCAAGGTTTTATGGTTGTATTTGGGATTTTCAGTGTTTTAGGGGTTTTATGGATTTTTTAATAATTTATGGTTTCAGTGTTTTAGGTATTTTGAGGGTTTTTAGAAATTTTAGGGTTTTTTGGTATTTATGGTTTTATGGGGGGTAATATTTTCTTATGTTTTTATGGTTTTCCAGTGTTTTTATCATTTTTATCGGTTTAATATGTTTTTATAAATTTTAGTAGTTTTTAGGGTTTTTCATATTTCTATGGTTTATATGGTTTTATGGGGGTTTATTGTTTTTATAGTTTTAGTGGTTTTAATGTTATTAGCGATATTTAGGTTTTTAGCAGTTTTAAGTGTATTTTTGGTTATGAAGATTTTCTTATAATTTTTCAGGGTTTGGGGAGGATCGTTTTTAGGGATTTGATGGATTTTGTTAGGATTTTATTGTTATTTTATGGATTTTGATATTTTTAGGGTTTTAGAGGTTTTATTTGGTTTTTATCATTTTAGTGTTTAAGGTGTTTTATGGGTATTTATTTTTAATGTTTTATTAGTATTTTAATGGGTTTTCGATATTGATAAGGCCTTTTTCAATTTTATGATCTTTATGGTTTTTAGGGAAATAGGGCGTTTCAAATGATTTTATGGTTTTTAAGGTTTATGGTTTTTTGGGTTTTAACAGTTTTTTTAGTTTTTATGATTTTATAGTTTTTAATAGTTTTTTAACTTATTTGGGGTTTAATGTTTTTTAGAATTTTTACTGTTTTTAGTGTATTTAAGGGTTTTTAGGGTTTTTATGGTTTTTTTGGTATTTTATGATTTTTAAGTGTTTTTATTGTTTTTAGAATTTTTTAGGGTTTTCAGGGGTTTTAATTTTTTTTTGATTTTAAAGGTTATCTTAGGTATTTTTCGAGGATTTAGGTATTATTTTGTTTTTATGGATTTTTATGTATTTTTAGGATTTTTATGTGTTTTATTGATTTTGAGGGCTTTTAGTTTATCAGGGTTTTAAGTGTTTTTATAGCATTTTTGGGTTCTTATGATTTTTTTGTGTATTTTATGGGATTAATGTTTTTAAAGGTTTTTATGTACTTTTAGATATTTTTTTAAGGTTTTTAGGGGTTTTAAGGGGTTCATACATTTTAGTGGTTTTTAGGGGTTTTAGAGGTTTTATGGTTTTCATGTTAATTTTGGGTTTTCAATATTTTTTTAGTCTTAGGTGGTTATAATTATTTGTATATTTTTAATGTATTCAAATAATGTTTCATGTTTTTATGGTTTTTATGTTGTTAGGTATATTTATTGTTGTTTATGATTTTATGGTTTATATTGTTTTTAGGGATCCTTATTTTTTAGGGTTTTCTTAAGGTTTTTAGTGTTTTGGGGGTTTTTAGATTTTTTTTATCCTTTTTAGGTATTTAGGGGTTCTATCTATTTTTAGGTTTTATTATGGTTATTTTGGGTTATTTTGGGTTTTTGGTTTTATTATGTTTAAAGGGATCTTAGTGTTTTTAGGATTTTTTATGGTTTTAATGTTTTATGATTTTTCGGATTTTATGGTATTTATGGTTTTTTGGAGTTTTTGGTTAATTTTATTTTGTATTGGGTTATGGATTTTTAGATTTTTTAATATTTTTAGGATTTCAATGGGTTTTTGCTGTTTTAATGGGTTTTAGTGGTTTCATGGGTTTTGGGGGTTGTAATGTTTTTAAGGATTTTAAGGGTTTTCGTGTTTTTAGGGGTTTTAGGATTTTTAGGGTGTTTTGTATTTTGTTTTTGTTTTTAGTGGTTTTATGTTTTTTTAGATGTTATTTTTTTTTTATTTTTTTCATAGTTTTTAGGATTCCTTAGGTTTTAGGGGATTTTATAGATTTTTGGGGTTTTACGGGTTTTTATTGTTTTTACAGTTTTTACAAATTTCATGGGGTTTTAGTGGTTTTTTTATTTTTTCATGGGTTTTATGTTTTTTTGGAGTTTTTTAACGTTTTTAAGGGGTTAATGGGTTTCTAGGGGTTTTAGTGGGGTTTTTTTTTCTTATGGGTTATTGGTTTTTTATGGGGTTTAGGGTGTGTTAACGTTTTTATGTGATTTTTACAGTTTTAGGTGATTTTTTTTGAAATTTTAATGTGATTTTAGTGTTTTAGGTGTTTTAACAAATTTTTTATTTTTTTAGTTTTATGTGTTTTTAGTTTATTAATGTTTTTAAGAGTTTTAATTATTTTTATGATTATTTATATTTTAGCAATTTTTTGGGGTTTTTATGTTTTTATGGGTTTTTAGGTTTTTTTGGGATTTGTGGGGTTTTTTTGGGTCTTTTGGGTTTTGAATGATTTATTTTGGGTCTTATAGTTCTTTTTTTAGTTTTTCGGATTTTAATGGGTTTTTAATGTTTTGGGGTCTAAATGGGATTTTAGAGATTTTTGTGATTTTAGTTTTTAGGGTTTTTATGAGTTTTTAGGGTTTTTAAGGTCTTTAGTATTTTATGTTTTTTAGGGAGTTTTAGGATTTTTTTTGTTCTTTTGATGGGTTTTTAGGCCTTTGTCATTTTTCTAGTTTTAAATGGGGTTTACGTGTTTTTATGTTTTCTTTGGGGATTTCTTAGTTTTTAGGGGTTTTTATGCTCTAAATGATTTTTGGGTTTTTATGATTTTTATGGTTTTTAGGGTTTTTAGGCATTTTCATTTTTAGGGTTTTTTTGGGGCATTTTGCATTTTTAGGTTTTAGGGGTTTTATGAATTTTATGTTTTTTATTTTCTTCTCAGCGTTTCTTATGGGTTTTATGGTTCTTTTCATTATTAATGATTTTTATTGTTTTCCTAGGATTTTAAGGGCTTGGGGGGGGGGTAAGTATTTTAAGGGTTTGGGGGGGGGGGGGGTTAAGAGTTTTAGGTTGTTTTGGGTTTTTTTTTTGAGTTTTTAGTGTTTTTATGGGTTTTTAGAGTTCTTAAAATTTTTAGGGGGTTAAAGTGTTTTTAGTGGGTTTTAAGGTTTTGTGGGTTTTTAATGTTTTAGGGGTTTTAACGGTTTTTAGGGTTTTTGAGGTTTTTTTTCGGAGTTTTGTTTTTTTTGTGTTGTTAGGAGTTTTTATGTTTTTTTAATTTTAATGATTTCTTCATGTTTTTTACTTTTTTTTACTTTTTTTGGATTTTTACATTTTTTATGTTTTTTTGGGTTTTTAGGGTTTTATGTATTTTTAGGGGTTTTAGGGATTTTATGATTTTTCTGTGTTTTACAGGTTTCTTTGTTTTTTAGGGTCATTATGGTATTTTTTATTTTTTTTATTTGTTAGGTGTTATGAGTTTTTCTAGATTTTTGTGGATTTTATGATTCCGGGGGGGGGGGGGGGAATTAGGGTTTTAATGGTTTATAGGAGTTTTATGGATTTTCAGATTTTTTGATATTTTTATGGGTTTATAGGGTTATGTTCTTATAGGTTTTATGGATTTTTCGGGTTTTTAGGATTTTTTTACGTATTTAGGAATTATTATGAATTTTTATGGTTTTTATGGTTTCTATGATTTTTTATATTTTGAGTTTCTTATGTTTTTTTCCGTTTTTTGTGGTCTTTTGGGGTTTTAGGGCTTTATTTTTTAGGGTTTTATTTTTTTAAACATTATAAATGTTTTTAGGGGTTTAAAAGTTTTTATTTGTTTCTTGGGTTTTCATGGGTTTATAGGACTTTTATACTTTTAGGAGGTTTTACGGTTTTTTTTAGAGTTTTAATAGTTTTAAGGGTTTTTTAATTTTTTAGGTTAGAATGGTTTTATGTGTTTTTAGCTCTTTGTGGTTTTCTTACAGTTTTTATGTTTTAATAGTTTTTTCTTTTTTAGTTATATTTATGTATTTTTTATGATTTTTAGAATTTGTAGGGCTTATGAGGATTTAGGGGGTTTTAGGGGGTTTTATGGTATTTCCAGCTTGTTTGGGTTTTGGGGAATTCATGGAGTTTTACAAATTTTGTGTGTTTAGATTTTTTTAAGCTTTATTAGTGTTTTAAAGGGTTTTTATAGTTTATAGGGTTTCTTAGGGTTTTTATGGGGTTTCATATATTTTAAAGGTTTTAGCGGTTTTATGGTTTTAATGATTTTTGGGTTTTAGCGCTTTTAGGGTTTTTAGTGGTTTTAAGTGTTTTTTGGGATTTTTGTTTTTTGGGGGTTTTCCGTGTTCTAAGGTTTTTTTTCGATTGTAGGGTTTTTAGAGGTTTTCACATTTTTAGGTTATTAGGGGTTTTCTATTTTTTTAATATTTTTATGGTTTTCTTAGTGATTTTCATGGTTTTAAGGTTTTTTATGTTTTTTGGGATTTGTAGGGGGTTTTATATATAATTATGTTTTTTACATTTTTTAGGGATTTGGAGGGATTTTATTGTTTTTATGGTTTTTTAGGGATTTATGGTTTTTGCGTTTTCTAGGATTTCATGATATTTTATGGTTTTATAATTTTTAGAGTTTTTTAATTATGTTAGATGTTTAAAAAATCCTATAGATTTGTGTATTTTTTTGGATATTAATGGGATTTTAGGGTAATAATGTTTTGGTGGGTTTTATGGTTTTTAGTGATTTTTAGGGTCTTCAGGTTCTTTTTAGGTTTTTAAGGGTTTTATCATTTTTAGTGTTTTAGGGGTTTTAAGTGTTTTAGTATTTTTAGGGTTTCATAGGTTTTCTTAGGGTTTTAATGGTTTTTCATGTTTTTAGGGATTTTTTTTGGGATTATTAAGATTTTTGGGGGTTTTAGGGTTATTAGGCTTGTAGAGGGATTTTAGAGATTTTAGGGGTTTTTATGACTTTTATCATATTTTAGGTTCTTATGGGTTTATTTGTTTTTAGGTTTTTTAGGGTTTTCTAAGATGTTTTCGGAATTTTAGTGTTTTATTAAATTTTTTGGAATTTTTATGGTTTTTAATGATTTTTAAGGGTTTATTGGTTTTTAGGGATTTTTAAGGGTTTTAGATTTTTTTGAGTATTTATGGATATTAAGGTATTTTGGGGTTTTAACATTTTTAGGGGCTTATTTTTTAGGGGTTCTTACAGATTTTATGAGATTTAATGGGTTTTAAGGGTTATTAGAGTTTTAGTGGTATTTTTAGGGTTTTTAGGGCATATGTTGTTTTATATATTTTTTAAGAGTTTTATATTTATCTTGGTTTTAATGTTTTCTTTGGGGGTTTCAATGTTTTTTGGGATTTTTATGGATTTTTTTTCTTTTTTTGGTTTTTTAGAGTTTTAGGGATTTGGGGGGGGGGGGTTATTTGGGTTTTATTTGTATTTTTATTGTCTCTTTAGTTTTCGTTGGTTTAAAGTATTTTTATATATTCTAGGATCTATTAGGGTTTTTATTGTTTTTAGGGATTTATAGGGATTTATTTTGATTTTTATAGTGTTTATCGATTTTAGGTATTTTGAGTGTTTTTATGGTTTTCATGGTTTATTTGGCGGGTTTTTTTTGGGTTTTTTGGGTTTTAAAATGTTTTAAGGGGTTTAAGAGTTTTTAATGTTTTTAGGGGTTTAAAGGGTTTTTAGAGTTCTTAGTGGTTTTTTGGGTTTTTTGGTATTTTTGTAGTTTTAAGGTTTTAATGGGTTTTAAGTGTTTTATTTTTTTACATTTTCTTTTCATTTCCCACTGTTGTAGATATAATTAGAAATTTTTTAAAATTATATGGATCTTAGTGTTTTTATAGATTTTATGCATTTTTTCTATTTTTGTGTTTTTGATGTTTTTTGTTTTTTGTTTTTAGGATTCTTTTAAATTTTAGTGATTTTATGGTTTTTTATTTGATTAATGTATTTTGGGGTTTAATGTTTTTTAGTGTTTTTCGTGGTTTTTAGGTTTTTTATGATTTTTATGGGGTATTAGGGATTTTTTCTCTTTTTAGAGATTGTTAGTGTTTTAGTGTTTTTAGGTTATTTAAAGGTTTTCATATTTTTAGAATTTTATGGTTTTTTTAGGTTTTTCATGTTTTTAGGATTTATTATTTTTTTAAAACAATTTTTGTGGTTTTTAAGGATTTTTAGGTTTTTTTTGTTTTTAGTGATTTTATGGTTTTTAGAGGTTTTTAGGGTTCTTAGGGTTTTTATGGGTTTTAACATCTTTTAGGGTTTTTAGGGCTTTTAATAATCCTTAGAATTTTATGGTTTTCATAGGGTTTTCTAGATTTTTATGGGTTTTTATGATTTTAGGTAATGGTTGGGAATTTTTTTAGTTTTTTTATGGTTTTTAGTGTTGTAAGGATTTTGAGGTGTTTAATAGTTTTATTGGATTTTTAGGTATTTTTTTTGAGTTTTTAGGGGTTTTTATGTGTTTTAAATATTTTTAATGTTTTTAGGGGTTTTATGGGTTTTATAGTTTTTAGTTTATTTTTAGGTATTTTTGGGTTTTAAGGTTTATAAGGTTTGTAGGGGATATATGGTTTGTTTGGGTATTTAGGGGTTTTAGTGGTTTTAATGTTTTTATGCACTTTTTTGTTTTGTTTTTAGCGTTTTTAAGGTTTTAAAGGGTTTAGTGTTTTCACGTTTTTAAGGCTTTCTTAGGGGGTTATAGGATTTTTGGGGATTTAACATTCTAAGATATTTTAAGGTATTTTTTAAATATTTTTTGGTTTTTTCGGTTTTTTGATGGGTTGTAAGGTATTTAGGGTATTTAGATATTTTAGTGGTTTGATCATTTTTATAGTTTTTTTTTGATTTTAAGTGTTTTTGTGATTTTAAGTTTTGATTATGGTTTTTTAGGGTTTCTATATATTTTTTATTTTTAGTAATTTTTATATATTTAAAATATTTAATGATTTTGAGTTTTTTCAGTTTTTTTGTCTTTTTAGGGTTTTAATGTTTTTTTGGGTTTTTAGTTATCTTTATAGTTTTTAGAAATTTTCAGGTTTTTGGAGTTTTTTAACAATTTTGTGGTTTAAAGGGGGTTTAGATTTCTTTGTGGGTTTTGAGTTTTTACAGATTTTAAGGTTTTTAAACGTTCTATAGATTTTTATTGTTTCAGGGGTTTTACGCTCTTTTTTTCAATTTTTACGGTTTTAGCATTTTTAGGGTTTTTAAGAGTTTTTATGTTTTTATGGTTTGCATGGGGGATTTTAGTTTTTTATGGGTTTTTAAATTTCTTTGGATTTTTTTAATATTTTTTATGATGTTTAAGAGGTTTTAAGGATTTTGGGGGGTTTGGGGGGTTTTCAAGCTTTTTATTGTTTATTGCTATTTTAGCATTTTTAGTTTTGTAAGGGTTTTAATTATTTTTATGGTTTTTAAGGATTTTTAAGGGTTTTAGGTTTTTTTATATTAAAGTTATTTTTAGTTCTTTTTTATTATTTTTTAGGGTGTTTATGGATTTTTTGGGGTTTTACTATTTTTATGGATTTAGGGTTTTTTTGGTTTTTTTTCGTTTTTTTGAGTTTTAGGGGGTGTGAGGTTTATTATAGTTTTTAAATGATTATATGAGTTTAAATGGGTTTTTGAGTTTTTAGTGTTTTTTATGTTTTTAGTGATTTTAGGCGTTTTTATGGTTTTAGGGATTTTATGGTTTTTACGGTCTTAAAGTTTTTGTCATTTTTAGGGGTTTTTATGTTTTTAGGTATTTAGGTGTTTAATGTGTTTTTAGGTTTTTAAGGTTTCCATTAGGTTTTCTTAATTTTTTGGGGTTTTTACATTTTTTATCTATTTAATTATTTTTTAGTATTTTTATATGTTTTAGGGGTTTTAGGGATTTTGTGGGATTTTAGGGTTTTAGGGTGTTTAACATTTTTAATTTTTTAGGTGTTTTAAGTGTTTTTAAGTTTAAAAGTTTTTCTATGGGATTTAAATGTGTTTATGTTTTTTAATTTTTTTTGGATTTCTAGTGATTCTTTAGGATTGATATTATTTTTTAAGTTTTTTAGGGATTTTGATGGGTTTTTGGGTTTTTGGGTTTTTATTGTTTTTTTTGTTTTTTGGGGTTTGTTTTGACTATTTAATATTTTTGTGGTTTGTGAATTTCTAAATGTTTTTAGGGGTTTAATGGTTTTTTATAGTTCTCATTGTATTTTTAAGGATTTATTGGGTGTTTGGGTTTTTAAGGTTTTAGGGGTTTGTAATGTTTTAATGGTATTTATGGTTTTTAAAATCTTTTATGTTTTTTGGGATTTTTAGGTTTTTAGGTTTTTGTGATATTTTATGTTTTTGGATGTTTTTATGTTTTTATTAGGGTTTTTCATTGTATTTAATGGATTTTAATTATTTATTTATTATTTTGATTTTTTAGGATTTTCATGGTTTTTAGGGATTTTTTGATTTTTATGGTATTTTGGGTTTTAGAAATGTTTTTTTGGTTTTTAACAGTTTAAAATGTTTTTAGGTTTTGAGGATTAATTTGTGGTTTTCATAGATTATAGTCTTTTTGGTTTATTTTGTTTTTTTAGGTATTTTCAGGTTTTTATGGGTTTTTTGGGTTTTTTGGGATTTTGAGGGGTTTCAGGGTTTTTATATTTTTTAAAGGTTTTATGGTTTTTTTGTGATTTTATGGTTTTCATGAGTTATGTAGTGTCTTAAATGGTTTTTATAGGTTTTTACATTTTTAGGGGTTTAATGGTTTTTTATATTTTTTATTTTTTCAGCATTTTTATGGGTGTTTATTGTTTATAGTTTTAGTGGGATTTATGGTTTTAGGGGTAGTTTGGGGGTTTAGAGACTTTTTTTAAAAAAAATTGTGTTTATAGGTTTTCAGGGGTCTTAATTGTTTTATTTCATTAAGTCTTATTATCGATTTTCATTTTTTAATGTTTTATACATTTTTAGATATTTTTAGTGTCTCTTTGGAATTTTATGGTTTTTTATGGTTTTTAGGTTTTATGAGGGGTTTTACAGTCTTTTAGAGTTTTTAGGTATTTTAAGGGTTTTATCATTATTAGGGTTTTAGGGGTTTTAAGTGTTTTTATTTTTTTATAGTTTTCTTAGGGGTTTTTTATGGTTTTTATAGTTTTTACATTTTTAGGGATTTTGGGGGCTTTATTAGGATTTTATGGGTTTTCATGTTTTAATGTATTAGTTTTTTTGGGTTTTATGTTTTTTATAGTTTTTAATTATTTTATGGGTTTAATGGGATTTAGTGTTTTTATTGGGGTTTTTGAGTTTTTATGGGTTTTTATGGTTTTATGGTTTTAATGGGGTTTTATAGTTTTTAGGGTTTTATGGGGTTTTTAGGGATTTTTTTGGTTTTTAGGTTTTAATGTTTTTTATGTTATAGAGATTCATATCTATTTTTATAGGATTTTTATGTTTTTAGTGATTTTAGACATTTTGGGGGATTTTTTGGATTTTAGGTTTTTAAAAGGTTCTTAGCATTTTTACGTTAATTTCATAGTTTTTTGTGTTTTTAATACTTGAAGGATTCTTAGGGGATTTCATTCTTTTTATGATATTTCAATTTCTTTTGGATTTTTATGGGTATTTAGGGGTTTTAGAAATCTTGAGGGTTGTTAGGGGTTTTTTTGTTTTTTGAGGATTTAGGGTATTTCTGAGATTTTTGGGGTATCAAATGGTTTTTTATAATGTTTTTTCCATTTTTAGGGGTTTAAAGGGTTTATAGAGATTTTCATCAGTTTTTAGGATATTTAATCTTTTTAGGGGTTTATGGTTTTATGGTTTTTAGGGTTTTTAATGGTTTAACATTTTTAGTTTTTTTACGGGTTTTGGTGTTTTTTAATTTTCAGGTTCTAATACTGATTTTTACTATTTTAGGGGTTTTTATATTTCTATAGATTTTTAGTGGTTTTAAGAGTTTTCCTGGTTTTAAGGGTTTCATGAATTTTGAGAGTTTTTTTGTACTTTTAGTGTTTTTATGGTTATTAGCATTTTAGTTTTAGGAGATTTAAGAGTTTTAATATTTTTAAGGTTTTTTTAAGTTTTTCATAATTATTACAGTTTTTTATATTTTTAGGGATTTCTATGTTTTTTATTTTTTATGGTTTTGAGGGATTTTTAGGGTTCTTAGTGGTTTTATGGTATTTATAATTTTTTGGTTCTTATTTTTGAAGTTATTTATTGGTTTCAATGTCTATAGAGTTTTATATTTTTTAGGGTTTTAAAGGGTTTTTAGAGATTGTAGTGGTTTTAGGGTTCTTATCAGTTTTAGGGATTTTTATGGTGTTAGAGGTTTTTATGTTTTTCAGTTGTATTTATGGTTTTAGGTATTTTAATTGTTTTTATGGTTTTAATGTTTTCTTAGGGTTTTTCAGTGTTTTTGGGCTTATATGTTTTTAGGGACTCTTATGGAATTCTTTTGTTTTTTTTCATTTTGGTGATTTTAGGTTTTTTAGAGGGTTTTAGGATTTTATTGCCTTTATAAGTTTTAGTATTTAGGGTCATTTTTGTTATTTTGGATTTTAATGTTTTATGAATGTTTTTATAGTATTTTATGTTTTATTGTTTTTTAGGTAATTTTTATTATTTATTTTTGTTTTTAGTGTTCTTTATTTTTTAGGGTTTTTAAGGTTTTGGTAATTTTTATGGTTTTTAGGGTATTGAAGGGTTTTTATAGTTTTTTGTGTATTTTTAGGGGTTTTCGATTTTTTAAAGGGGTTTCAGTGTTTTTATGATTTTTAGGGGTTTTAGGAATTTTGGAGTTTTTTTTAAGATATTAGGAATGTTCAGTTTTTAGGTTTTTAATGTTTTTATGTGTTTTTTTGTTTTTAAATTTTTTCTTTGGGTTGTTGAGGATTTTTTTTTATTTTTTATGTTTTTAAAGATATTTAGGAATATTTAGGTTTTTTAACAGTTTTTATTTTTTAGAGATTTTGAGTGTTTAAAAGGTTTTTATAGTTTTTATGGTGTTTTTCTTTTTTGAGGATTTTAGGGGGTTTAACATTCTTAATTTTTTATTAGTTTATTAGGATTTCCAGTTTTTTTTTGTTTTTAGGAATTTTTATGGTTATTTTATGTTTTTAGGGTTTTTATGTCATTTTCTGGGTTTTTATAGTTATTTTTTGGTATTTTGGTTTTTATATATTTTTAATGTTTTATAGGTTTAAATGGTTTTTAGAGTATTTAGTGGGCTTTTAGGGTTTTATCAGGTTTTTATTGTTTTAGGTGTTTTGGGGGTTTTAGGGGGTTTTTATTTTAGAGTCTTTTTAGGTTTTTTAGCATTTCTATTTTTTTGGGGATTTTATGTTTTTTTATTTTATTAATTTTTCTTAGGGGTTTTATGGGGTTTTAGGGTTTCATATACATTTAGTGATTTTTAATTTTATTTAGGTTTTTAATCAATTTTTATGGATTTTGATGTTTTTTATGGTTTTCTTGGGTTTTTATTGTCTGTTTGGGTTTTAGGGGTATTTTGAGTATTTTTAGGGTTTTAGACTTTTTTAACATTTTTAAGTGTTTAATTTTTATTGAGTTTTTATTTGGTTTTTTTGTAATTTTTTGTTTTTAGGATTTTTAAGAATTTTTATGGTTTTTTTCTTTTTTAGGTTTCGGTGTCATTTTAGGGATTTCAAGGATTTTTTGTTTTGTAGGGGTTTTAAGTGTTTTTGTTATTATGGTTTTCTTAGGTATATTTAAGGGTTTTATGTTATAATTTATTTTAATGGATTTTAGTATTTTTATTGTCTTATACAGTTTTTAGATTTTTTTTTGTTTTTAGGGTTTTTGTGGTTCTTAGTGTTCTTTAGGTTTTATGGGTATTAATTGTTCTAAGGATTTTATGGGTTTTCTTAGGGTTATTATGGTTTTATGGGATTTTACATTTTTTGGGTTTTATTCTATTTTTATAGTTGTTTAGGTTTTTATGGATTTTGAGGGTTATTAACATTTTTGTGGGTTTTTAGGGTTTTAATGATTTTCTAGTTTTTATGGGTTTTAATGGTTTTATTGTTTTTTTAATGTTTTTAAGGGTTTAAGGTATTTTTTGTGTTGTAAGTGGTTTATATGGTATTTATAGGGTTTTTTGGTTTTTTATGGTTTTATGGGTTTTATGGTTTTTAGGGGTGTTTGGGATTTTTAGTGACATTTAAGGGGGTTTTAGGGTTTTTATCGATTTTCTGGTTTCTTAGTGATTTTAAGTGGTTTTTGGTTTTTAATGAATTCTAACGTTTTTCTTAGGGTTTTTTTATTTTTAGGGGTTTTTAAGTCTTTTTTAGGATTTTTATTGGTTTTTGGGCATTAAAAATTTTATGGGTTTTTGGGTTCTTTAGTATTATAGGGTTTTTATGGTTTTTGTTATTTTTTATGTTTTTTCATAGATTTAAGTATTTTTTTCAATTTTTAATGTTTTCTAAGGATTTTTAGTGGGTTTTAGAGGGTTTTTATGTTTTAGTGGTTTTTAAGGATTTTTATATATTTTTTATGGTTTTTAGTGTTTTTAAGGATTTGAAGGGTTTTAGGGTTTTTAAGTGTTTTATTGTTTTTAATAGATTTTTATTATTTTTCTAGGTTTAATGTGGGTTTTATAGTTTTTAGTTGTTTTTAGAGGTTTTTTGGTGTTTTTGGATTTTTAATATTTTATGATATTTTATGTTTTTAGTGGGTTTTAAAGTCTTTTAGGGTTTTTTAGGTTTTTTTGTGTTTTTTAGTCTCTTAATAGTTTTATGTGTTATTAAGATTTTTATGTTTTCACTGGGTTTTTTGTTTTTTTAAATTTTCTATGTATTTTTATGACTTTTTGGATTTTTATGTTTTTTTAGGATTTTAGGGATTTTGAGGGGTTTGTTTTAGGGGTTTTGCTGTTTTAGAATTTTCATGATTTTAGGGATTTTAAGTGTTTTTATGTTTTAACGGTTTTTAGGGGTTTTTATATTTTTAGTGATTTGTAGGGTATTTTAATATTTTTATGGTTTTTAGGTTTTTTAGGGATTTTTTGGGTTTATAGATTTTTATGGTTTTTGGGTTATTTTATATTGTTAGGTGTTTCAAGGGTTTTTAGATTTATTCAGTTTCTTATGGGTTTAATGGGTTTATGGTGATTTTATGGTTTTTAGGGTTTTTGGAATTCTTTAGGGGTTTTAATGATTTAGGGGTTTTATGGTTTTTAGATATTTTTAGGGGTTTCATGTGTTTTTCAGGTTTGTAATGTTTTCTTATTGAGTTTTAAGGTTTTCAGGGTTTTTAAATTTTTTAATATTTTTAGGGATTTCATAGTGTGTTTATGGATTTTTAGATTTCATAAGTATTTTGAGGGGTTCTATGGTGTTTTAGGGTATTTATAATTTTTTAGGTTTTTAAAGGCTTTGAATGTTTTTAGGTTTTATGGTTTTCTTAGGGGTTTTCATAGTTTTTAGGGTTTTTGTGTTTTTGTGGATTTGTAGGGATTTTTAGTATTTTTATGCATATTCATAATTTTAAAGAAATATTGAGGGTTTTAGGGTTTTTATATTTATTTGGGTTTTATATCTTATGAGATTTTAATATTTTTTTAGGGTTTTATAGGTTTTTTTATATTTTTTTAAATTTCAGGGGATTAAAGAGATTTTTTAGTTTTTAGTTATTTTCAAGGATTTTATGGGGGTTTTTTTGGGTATTTAAATTTTTTTGGGGTTTTATGGTTTTAGTAGTTTTAGACTTTTTGGGTCTATTTAGTGGGTTTTAGGGGTTTTAGCATTTTTATGTTTTTAGGAGTTTTCAGTGTTTTATGTTTTCCATTTTTTGGGATTTTCTAGTGTTTTAGGGGTATTTAGGTTCTTAGGGATTTTTAGGACTTTTATTGTTTTTAGGGTATTCTGGGATTATAAGGTTATCTTGGGATTTTAATGTTTTTTGGGTTTTAGTGTTGTTGGGTTTTTTTTTGGTTTTTAGGGGTTTTAAGTGTTTTTTGGTTTTTAAGGCTTCTTAGTTTTTTTAGTTTTAAGGATTTATATATTTTTGGGGAATTTTTTGTCTTCTTTAGTGTTTTTATGATTTTAGTGAATTTGTGGTTTTTAGGGGTTTTAAGGATTTCAGGTTTTTTATGTTTTAGTGGGGATTTAGGGTTTTAATTTTATAATGGGTCCTAAGGGTTTTTATCATTTTTAACATTTTTAGTGTCTTGAATGGTTTTTAGTGTTTCGATTGGGTTTTTACTGTATTTATTCTTTTTTTGGGGTTTTAAGGTTATATAAGTTTTTTATGTTTCTTTGGGTTTTAGAATATTTTTGGGATTATCTAATATTTATTATTATAACCTTTTAATTTATTTAATTGGTTTTTAGAATTTTTAGTGGTTTTTAGGGTTTTATGGGGTTTTAGGGTTTTTATGTTTTTTAGAGATTTCAGTCATTTTTGGATTTTCATCAGGTTTAATGGTTTTTATGGGTTTTATTGGTTTTATGTGGGATTTTGTGGTTTTATGGTATTTTAGGGGATTTGTTTTTACTATTATAAGTTTTCTTAAGATTTTTAGGGGCTTTAATTGTTTTTAGGTTTTATGGTTTTCTTAAGGGTTTTTAGGAATTTTAGTTTTTTCACATTTTTAAGAATTTTTTAGATTTTTTATGTTTTTATGGATTTTAAGGGATCTTGAGGGTTTTAGTGCTTTTATCATTTTTCGTTTTTGTGTGTTTTTCGTGTTTTGCGTTTTATAAGGTTTTATAAGTGTTTTCCAACGTTTTTAGTGATTTTTGTTTTAGATATTTCTTGGGATTTTTAGGGTTTTTAGGGCATTAGCATTTTGGGGGTTTTTATAGTTTTTTAATGTTTTAGGGGTTTCAACTCTTTTTAGGTTTTTATGTTCTTCTTATGGTTTTTAAGGTTTTTAGTGTTTTTATTTTTAGGTGTTTTCAAGGCTTATTTAGTATTTATATGGAGTTTTAGGATTTCCACAAACATTGAACTTTTTTGAGGGTTTTAGGGTTTTTTTTGGGTTTTAGGGTTTCTAGCGTTTTTAAAGATTTTATGGGTTTTATGAATTTTTAGGTTTTTATGGTTTTTATAGGGCTTTAAAATTTTTATTCAATTTGATTCGTATAATATTTTTTATGTTTTTTATTTTTTTGGGGGGGGGGGGTTAGGATTTTTTGAGTGGTTAAGGGTTTTTATTTCTTTTTAGAATTTTCAAATTTTTAGTAGATTAATAATTTTTTAAAATTTTTAGTGGTTTTATATTTTTTTGAGTTTTGACGTTTTTTATGATTTATTTGGGGATATTAGGGTATTTTAGGTTATTTAAGAGTTTTATGTGTTTTGACGTTTTTAAGGTTTTTGTAGAGGTTTTCAGGATTTTTATGATTTTGTCTTTTTTTCAAATTTTAGTGATTTTTACAATTTTTAAGTTATTTAGTTTTTTTGGGATTTTTAGGGAGTTTTGGGATTTATGGGGATTTTTGGATTTTTATGGTTTTTATCATTTTAGGTTTTTAGGTTTTTTATGTGTTTTCAGGTACTTAATTTTTTCATAGGGTTTTTCAAGGATTTATAAATTTTTATGGATTTTTAGGGATTTTTTGAATTTTTATGGGTTATAGGGTTTTAGGAATTTGGAGGATTTTTAGGATTGTTTGGGTTTTAGGGTATCTTATGATTATTATCAGTTATTATGTTTTTATGGGTTTTAATTAATTTTTAGGTTTTATGATTTACATAAGTTTTTTGATTGTTTTTGGGTTTTTTTACATTTTTCATAATTTAAGGGTTTTAGAATTTTAGGGATTTTTAGGGATTCAGAGATTTTAGGGGTTTTATGGATTTTGGGAATTTTTGGGTTTTAGGGGTCTTAGGGTTTTTGTAGTTTTAATAGTTTTTTATGATTTTTATAATTTTTAATAATTTTATTCTTTTAAATGATTTTTAGTTTTAAGGGACTTCAGGGATTTTAAATTTTTTTTAGGGGTTTTAGTATTTTTTAGATTTTTTGGATTTTTTGGGTTTTTAGGAGTTTTAATTACATTTAGGTTTTTAAGGTTTTCACTGTGTTTTTCAAGGTTATTAGGGATATTTATATTTTTAGGGATAATTATAATTTTTTATATTTTTTTTTATTATTAAGGGTTTTTAGGGATTTTGAGGATTTTTGGGGTTTTTTGGGGTTTTTGGGATTTTTAAGGATTTTAGTGGTTTTTGGGGTTTTTATGTTTTTAGGTTTTTATGGTTTTTAGGGTTTTTAGTCTTTTTAGGGACTTTACATTTTTAGGGATTTTTAGGGATTTTTTTATAAATTTAATGGGTTTTAGGGGTTTTAAGGCTTTTGAGGTATTTTTAGGGATTTTTTTTATTTTTGTTGTTTTTAGTGTTTTATGTTTTTATTGGGTTTTTATGTTTTTTAGGGGTTTTTAGTGGTTTTAGGGTTTTCATTTTTTATGGTTTTATGGATTTTTAGTATTTTTATTTCTTTAAGGGGGTTTTAGGTATTTTGATGGCTTTTAGTTTATTTATGGGTTTTATGGTTTTTTTGGTTTTTTGGGGTTTTTGAGTTTTTTATGGTTTTTATGGTTTTTAGATTATTTTTAACATTTTAAGTGGGTTTAATGGTATTTTGAGTCTTTATTGGGTTTTTGTGGTTTTTAAGGGGTTCTATGGGTTTAAATGTAATTTATGGTTTTTATGGGTTTTAGGGATTTTAGCATTTTTAGGTTTTTTATGTGTTATACCTGCTTTTAGTTTTTCTAATGTTTTCTTATGTGTTTTGAAGGATATCAGGTTTTTTTATGTTTTGAGGTATTTTTAGACTTCTTTTAGGATTTTTAGGGGTAATGATATTTTTAAGTATTTTGAGTGGTTTTTGGGTTTTTATGGTTTTCAAGATTTATATAGTTTTTTGGGTTTTAGGGTTTTTTAGGTATTTTAATGATTTAGAGTTTTTATATATTTAAGGGTTTTATTGGTTTGTGTTTTTTTAATAGTTTTTAGGGGGTTTAATCATTTTTATTCTTTTTAGGGTTTTTTTGGGTGTCATTGGGTTTTTAGCATTTTTATGGTTTTTAGGGGTCTTAATATTTTTTTTGGTTTTTAAGGTTCTCAAAGTGTATTTCTAAGTTTTTACAATTTTTTGCATTTTTATGAATATTTAGATATTTTTAGGATTTTCATATTGTTTAGGTATTGTGATGGTTTTGAGGATTTTTAAGGGTTTTATGGTTTTGAAATATGTTTGGGTTTTAGGAGTTTTGGAGTTTCTAAAGGATTTATGGGTTTTAAGAGTTGTTAATGTTTTTATGGTTTTAAAAAGGTTTTGTAGTTTTTTTGTGGTTTTTAGGTTTTTTTGGAGTTTTAGGGTTTTTATGGGTTTTTTTGGTTTTTATGGTTTTTAGGGGTTTTATGGTTTTGGGGTCTTTTTTGGTTATTTATGGTATTTAGAGTATTTTTTTTATTTAAGGGTTTTTAGTGTTTTTATGATTTTGAGGGTTTCATTGGGATTTTTATGTTATTATGGATTTCCAAATTATTGTAGATTTTAGGGTCTGTTGAGACTTTGATGGTCATATATTTTTTAGTATTTTTTAGGATTTAAGCGTTTTAGGTTTATATATGTTTTTTTTTTGTATTTTGATTTAAAATTCTTGTTAGGGTTTTTAAGTGTTTTAGGGTTTTTTTATTTGTTAGGAATTTTTAGGGAATTTTTCTTATTCCTATGGATTTTAGGGTATTCATATATTTTGGGTGATTTTAGAGTTTTTAGAGATTTTTGGTTTTTTGTTTTTTTTTGAGTTTTTATGGTTTTAAGGGTTTTAAAATTTTATTAATTTTCATTAAGGTTTAATGGGTTTTTGAGTTTTCTGTGGTTTTTAGAGTTTTTATTGGTTTTAGTGTTTTAATGGTTTTTATCAGATTTAAGGGATTTTGTCATTTTTACGTGTTTTGGGGTTATAAGAATTTTTAGGTTTTTAAAGTTTTATTAGGGAATTTAATGTTCATTTGGGGTTTTTTATGTTTTCAGGGTTTTTATAGATTTTTTGGATTTTTATGGTTTTAATAATTTTGATAGTTTTAGTGGTTCTTTATGGTTTTACGGGGTTTTAGGGTTTTTAGATTTTAATAGGTTTTTAGGGGTTTTAAGTGTTTTTGGGATTTCATGGTTTTCATGGGGCTTTTTTTGGTTTTTTATGTCTTAGGTATTTTTAGGGATTTTAAGTATTTTTATGGTATTTATGGTTTTTAGTGGTTTTTAGGGTTTTATGGATTTTATTTGGGCGAGATACAACTTTTATGGTTATTATGTTTTTTGGGGTTTTAGCATTTTTTAGGTTTTTTAGGGTGATTAATATTTTTAGGTTTTTAAGGATTTCTTAGGGTCTTTTAGCATTTTTTGGGGTTTTTTTAATTATTTTATGGTATTTTAGGATATTTATTGTTTTTAGGAGTTTTTGGTTTTTGAGGGTTTTGGGGGGTTAGAGCTTTTAGCATTTTTATGGTATTTTTTATTTTATTGTGTTTTTTTGAGTTTTTAAGGTTTTTTATGATTTTTAAGAGTTTTTTAACTTTTTAGCGGTATAAAGGGTTTTATATTTTTAATGGTTTTAGGTTTTTATGGTTTTTTAAAAAAAATTGGCGGTTTTTATGGGTATTAGGATTTTGGGAATTTTTTATGATTTTAGGGGTTTTTAGTTTTTTAGGTTCTTATGTTTTTCATGGATGTTTTCAATGTTTTTATTGTATTATTACATTTTTAGTGTTTTTATGTTTTTATAGATTTTTATGGTTTTTTATGTTTTTATGAGTTTTATGTGTTTTATCATTTTCTAGGTTTTTAGAGCTTTTATGTGTTTTTAGGTTTTTAACGTTTTCATTGAGTTTTTAATGTTTTTATGGGTTTTTATGTATTTAGGTATTTTTAGAGATAGTTATGGATTAATATGTATTATGGGGGCTATTTAGGATTTTTGGGGATTTTAATAAATTTTATGGTTTTCTGGTTTATAGAGGGTTTTTAGGAATATTGCGAATTTTAAGGTTTTAAGTGTTTTTTTACATTTTTCATGGTTTAAAATTTTATTATTATTTTTAGTGAGGTTTTTGGGTTTCTTGGAATTCAGGTTTTTTTATTTTTTAGGGTTTTAGGGTTATTATGAGTTTTTGGGGTTTGTTTTTGTGTTTTTAGTGTATTTATGGTTTTTAGAGTTTTAAATGTTTCTAGTGGTTCAAAGGGTTTTTTAGTTTTTAGTGGGTTTTAGGGTTTTATGGGTTTTTTATTTTTTTACGGTTTAAGGGGTTTTGGGGTATTTTTATGATTTTTATGATTTTTTTGGGTTTTATGGTGTTTTTTCTGGGTTTTTAGGGGTCTTAAGTGCTTTTAGGTTTTTAAGGTTTTATTAGGGGTTTTTAGGTATTTATGGGTTACTTCATTTTTACATATTTTTAGGAATTTTTATTATTTTTATGGGTTTTAGGGGTTTTATGGATTTGTAGGGTTTTTTTTGTATTTTTAGGGTTTTTTGGTTTGTGGGGTTTTTAGAGTTTTTTGGGTTTAAAGGGTTTTTATAGTTTTTATTTGTGTTTAGGGTTTTATGGGGTTTCAATGTTTTTAGGGGTTTTGTGTCTTTTAGGGGTTTTAATGGTTTTTATATCATTTTTAGTGTATTTTAGTTTTTTGGAGGTTTAATGGTTTTTAGGCTTTTTGGGTTTTGTTTGGGGGTTTTAGGGTTATTTATATTTTTAGAGACTTTTAGGGTTCGTAGTATTTTTATAGGTTTTGAGGGATATTCGGGATTTTGAGGGTTCTTTTTTTTTGTTTTTTTGGGTTTTCTTTGAGTTTTAGGGGTTTTGAGAAAATTTATAATTTTTAGACCTTTAAAGTGTTTTTATAGTTTTTAGTGATTTTTAGGGGTTTTTTGGGGTTTTTAGATTTTTATGCCTTTTAGGGTTTTTATGCTATTTGGGGTTCTTATTGTTTTAGGGTCCTTTTAATATATTTTAGGGATTTTAGTACTTTTATGTTTTTAGGGGATTTAATGTTTTTTATGTTTTTAATATTTTCATTTGGGTTTTTAGGTATTTTTATGGATTTTTAGGTTTTTTTTGTTTTAGGGGTTTTTTGGATTTTTTTTGGGTTTTAGTGTTTTTTAGGGTTTTTGGATTTTTATGGGTTTTATTTTTTAGGTTTTTTGGGGTTTTAAGCATTTTTGGATTTTAAGGATTTCTTAGAGGTTTCAAATGTTTTATGGGTTTTTATGATTTTAGGGATATTTTATGATTTTTAGGGGTTTTAATGTATTTAGAGATTTTGAAGGTTGCTAGGGTTTTATGTTTTTTGCGGTTTTTTGGGGGTTTGGGGTTCTTTTGAGTTTTTAGTGTTTTTATTATTTTTTACATTTTTATTGTTTTTTGGGATTTAAAGTTTTTTTACACTTTTTAGTAGTTTTAAAGGTTGTATGGATTTTTTGGGTTTATATAGTTTATGGGGCTTCTGGGTTTTTAGAGTATTAGGGATTTTAGCAATTTTTTTGGGTTTTAGTGGTTTTTAATGTTTTTATTTTTTTATGATTTTCTTAGGCTTTTCATGTTTTTTTTGGATTTTTACAGTTTTATGGATTTAGAGGGACTTTATATGATTTTTATTAGATTTTAGTGATTTTAAGGATTTTAATGTTTTTAGGGTTTTTAGGGTTTTATAGTTTTTTTGGTACTTTATGTTTTTATGGTTTTTAGGAATTTTAAATGTTTTTAGGTTTTAAGTTTTTTTTGTGGGTTTTTAGGGTTTTTAGGGATATTTTGGGGTTTTTTTTGAAATTTTATTCCTTTTAGTGTTTTTAGTGATTTAGAGGGGTTTTATGGGGTTTTAGGTTTTTTATGATTTTTTTGGTTATTTGGGTTTTTTAATTTTTAGGGGTTTTAATGTTTTTTGTGGATTAAATGGTTTTTATAATTTTAGTGGGTTTTAGGATTTTTAAGGATTTTAGGGTTTCTATGGTTTTTATTGGTTTTATGGTTTTTATAGGTTCTTAAGGTTTTTATAAATTTTAGGTTTTTTGGGGGTTTTAATTTTTTTTACATTTTATGGTTTCCTTAGTGTTTTTATGATTTTTATGGTTTTTTATGTTTTTTTTGTATTTTTAGATATTTTTAGGTTATTTATGGGTTTTAGGTATTTTTATGGTTTTTTGAGTTTTTATTGTATTTTTGGGTTTTTATGTTTTTTTTAGTTTTATTGGTTTGAAGGGTTTTTAGTGTTTTTACTAGTTTTTAGGGTTTTTATGGTTTTTAAGGTTTTTTGGTTTTTATGTGAATTTAGGGTTTTTATCATTTTCTTTCAAGGGTTTATAGGTGTTTTTAGTTTTTTATGGTTTTTCATGGGGTATATCATGCTTTTTAGGGTTTTTATGTTGTAGGTAATTTATGGGTTTTAGGATATTTATGAATTTAATGGTTTTTAGGGATCTGGAAATTTTAGGGTTTTATAGGATTTGTATGGTTTTTTTGGGGGGGATATATTTTTTATATTTTTATGGGTTTTAGGGGGTTTATGTGTTTTTAGGTTCTCTTAGGATTCTTCAGGGTTTTGTGGGATTTTTTATGTTTTAAGGGAATTTATAGGTTTTTAGATTTTTTAGGGTTTTTTAATGATTTTAGGTATATTTAGGGTTCCTAGTGGTGTTTAGTGGTTTTATTGTATTTATGTGTGTGTGTGGGGGGGGGGGGGTAGGTTTTTTTTTGAGTTTTTAGGGTATTAAAGGTTTTTTAGAGTTTTTTAAATTTTTAGTGGCTTAATGGTTTTTATGGGTTTTCAACGTTTTACGGTTTTTAACGTTTTAGGGTTTCTAGGTTTTTTAAAATATTTAGGTTTTACGGGTTTTATGTGTTTGATATTTTACGATTTTCATAGGGTTTTTTCATGGTTATTTGAGTTTATATATTTTTAGTGATTTTTATGGTTTTTGGGGGTTTTATGGGTTTTTCGGTTTTACGTTTTTTGTGTTTTTAGGGTATTTTTTTGAGTTTTTCAAGGGTTTTATGGTATTTTCTGTTTTTTTAACATTTTATGGGTTTTAGGGGGTTTTAAGATTTTTATTGGTTTTAGGGAACTTATGTATTTTTAGGGTCATTTTATTTATAGGTTTTTAACATTTTTTGGGTTTTTATCGATTTTATTTATTTTTATGTTTTTAATTTTTTTAAAGGTTTTCATGTTTCATAGGATTTTTAACGTTTTAAGGGATTCTATGGAATTTTTATGATAATTATTGTTTTTTAGGGTTTTACAGATTTTGGGGTTTTTAGTGTTTTTTAGGATTATAAGGTTTCATTTAGAATTTAGATTTCTTTTTGAGGTTTTGGGGTTTTAAAGGTTTTTTGCATTTTTTGGGGACTAAATGGATTTTAGATATTTTAGTAGTTCTATGGGTTTTATGGGTTTTTTATTTTGTATGGTCTTTAGTGGTTCTATGGATTTTAGGTGTGTAGGGGTTTTAGGGTATTTTGAGGGGTTTTTAGGCCTTTATTATTTTTTAGTTTTAGAAGGGTTTTAATCACTTTTATGTTTTCATTGGGTTTTCAGTGTTTTTGGGGATTTTATTACTTTAGGGATATTTAGGGTTTTTTTATATATTTTTAGGGTTTTAGTGATTTTGTTGTTTTTAGGGTTTTTAGGGGTTTAGGGGGTTTTTTGGGGTTTTTAACATTATTTAAGGTTTTAGGGGTTTTCAGTGTTTTAGTTTAATGGTTTTCTTAGGGGTTCTCATGGTTTTTAAGGCTTTTTTACGTTTTAAGTATTTTTAGAACTTTTTTTGGATTTATATGTGTTTTAGTGTTTTCAGGGATGTAGAGGGTTTTATGTTTTTTTGTCTTTTAAAGGTTTTTTTTTTCAGATTTTTAGGTTTTTTTTTGGTTTTTAACTTTTTTGGGTGGTTTGATGGGTTTCGGAGATTTTGGTGCAATTTTATGATTTTTGGGGGGTTTTAAGGTTTTTAGGGGTCTTTATGGTTTTCAGAGGTTTTGGGTTTTTAGGGGTTTTAAGGGTGTTAGTGGTTTTAATTTTTTTTTAATTTTTTAAGATTTTCTTAGGGGTTTTAAGGGGTTTTTACTTTTTAAAGGAATTTTATAGAATTTTCTATATTTTTTAGGATATTTAGGGTTTTAGGGTTTTTGAGGGTTTAAGGTTTTTCTGGTTTTTTTGGGGTTTAGGATTTTTTTTAATTTCTAGTGTCTTTGAGGTATTTTTGATCTTTTTTACGTTAAGGGTTTTTTGAGTTATTAGTTATTTTATGGTTTTTAGGCTTTTAAGGTTAAGGTTATGAGAATTTTTGGAATTTCATATTTTTAGGGATTTTTGGGTTTTTGGGGGTTTTAAGTGACCCTATGTTTTAATGGTTTTATTAGTGTTTTTTGAGTTTTTATGTTTTTTGGGATTTTATTGTTTTTAGGGTTTATATGGTTTTTATGGATTTTAAGGTTTTAGTGTTTTATGGTTTTTAAGGGGTTTATAGGTTTTTGGAGTTTTTAGGGTTTATAAGGATTTCAATAGTTTTAAATGTTTCATGGGTTTTAAAGGGTTTTTAGAGATTTTATTGGGTTTTGGGGGTTTTATTTGATCTAAGGGGTTTTAATGGTTTTTAGGGTTTTTTAATTTTTTTAGGGTATTTGAGGGTATTTAGGAATTTTTGGGTTTTTAGAATACGTCATATTTTTAGGGGTTTCATAACTTTTTTTGGGTTTTAAGGATTTCTAAGGGATTTTTATGGGTTTTATGGTTTCTTATGTTTTATTGGATTTTTAGTTGTTTTTAGTATTTTTATGTTTTTTTGGGTTTTAAGTGTTTTTTTATAGTTTTATGGTTGGAGGGTCGGGTTAGGGTTTTTGAGTTTTTTGAGGTGTTAATGTTTTTAGAGTTTTTTAAACAATTTTAGTGTTTTAATGTTTTTAGTGGTTTTTATATTTTTATGAATTTTCAGTGATTTTTAGGGATTTTTAGGTGTTTTAGGGGTTTTTATTATTTTTTGGGTTTTTAGGGGTTTTATGTTTTTTTAATATTTTCTAAATTTTTCTTTGGGGTTTTCATGGATATTATGGTTTTTTATGTATTTAGGTATTTTTTATGGATTTTTTAGGATTTTTATGGGTTTTAGGATTTTTGGGATTTTGAGGTCTTTTATGGTTTTAGTGTTTTATGATTTATTAGGTTTTTAGTGTTTTTTAGATTTTGAGGGGATTAACGAGTTTTTAGAGTTTTTTTAAACATTTTTAATGGATTAAATATTTTTAATTATTTTTAGTCGTTTTAGGGGTTTATGGGTTTTTAGGGTTTTTGTGCTTTTATGCATTTTTATAATTTTTGTCATTTTTAGGGTTTTAAGAGTATTTTAGGGGTTTTATGGTATTAAGTGTTTTTTTAGGTTTTAGGGGATTTTTTCTTTTTTAGGTTTATTTCTGTTTTCATATGGTTATTTTGGGTCTTGATGGATTTTCAGGTTTTTAGATATATTTTTTGGATTTTTTTAGGTTTTTTATGGTTTTTATGTGTTTGAAGGGTTTTAAGGATTTTAAAGGGGTTTTTCATTTATTAGGTTTCTAGGGATTTTAAGTGTTATTCCGTTTTTACGGTTTTCCTAGGGGTTTTTCTAGGTTTTCTAGGGTTTTTATGCATTAAGTTATTTTAATAGATTTTTGGGATTTTAAAGGGTTTTATAATTTTTGAGGGGTTGTTGGGTTCTTTGAGCGGTTTTTATGGTTTTTTGGGTTTGATGATTTTTTATTTAATGGTTTTTAAGGATTATTTGGATTTCTATAATTTTTTTTTTGTTTTAAATTATTTTTATAGTTTTTAGTGGTTTATGGTTTTTATGTTTTTAAGGGTTTTTAATGTTTTTAGGGGTTTTAGGGTTTTATGGTATTTTAGGGTTTTTTTGGGATTTTAGTGTTTTTATGGGTTTTTAGTGCTTTTATGTGTTTATTTTTTTACGTTTTTTAGATTCTATTGGTTATTTTGTGTTTTTATGGTTTTATAGTTTTTTTTAATGTTTTAGTATTTAGATAATTTTTTATCGATTCAAGGGATTTTGAGTGTTTTTAGGGATTTTAGAGGATTTTAGGGGTTTTTAGCATGTTTAGATTTTTAAGGGATTTATTTTTTTTAGGTGTTAAATGTTTTTATGGGTTTAAAGGATTTTAATAGTTTTTAGTGGATTTTAGGGTTTTAATGGGTTTTAGGTCTTTATATTGTTTTTATGGTTTTTATGGTTTTAGGGTTTTTAGCGTTTTTTATGATTTTAAGGGTTTTTAATTTTTTTAGGTTATTAATGTTTTCTTATGGTTTTTTGGGTTCTTAGGTTTTTGTGGTTTTAGTGATATTTTTTACCCTATTATGATTTTTATTGTATTCAGGGTGTTTAGGTATTTTGATGATTTTTAGTGTTTTTTAGTGTTTCTGTTTTTTATGGTTTCTGTGGGGGTGTACGATTATTTGGTTGATTTAGGGTTTTCATTGTTTTTAGAGTTTTATCATTTTAAGGGTTTAAAGGGTTTTAGAGTTTTTAGTAGTTTTAGTGTTTTTATGGGTTTCTTGTTAATTTGTGGTTTTGATGGTTTTTAAGGGTTTTAGAGTGTTTGGTTTTTAAGAGTTTTGTAGGTTTTAGGGGTTTTAACTGTTTTTAGGTTTTTATTATTTTCTTAAAGGTTTTCAGGGTTTAGGGGTTTTTATGGTTTTAGTGATTTTTACATATTTTTAAGGAATTTTATGGTTTTAGGTGTTTATGTATTTTGGATGGATTTTATGTTTTTTTGGGTTTTAATGTTTTTTGGGGTTTTATGGTTTTTTTGATTTTTTTTGGGATTTTAAGCTTTTTCCGAGTTTTTCAATCTTTTAGGTGTTTTAAAGGGGTTTAAGAGTTTTTCGTGGATTTTTAAGGTTTTGATGGGACTTTTATATTTTTATTGTCTTTAGGGGTTTTATGGTTTTGAGGGTCTTTTATTGGTTTTAACATTTTTAGTATTTTTATAATTTTTAGGGATTCTATGTGTTTTTATTTTATTTGCTTTTCTTTCGGGTTTTATGGATTTTAGGGTATTTTAAATTTTAGTTATTTATAGGGATTATGAGGATTTTTATTTTTTTTGGAGTTTTATTGATTTTGAGGGTTTGGAGAATTTTTTATGAATTTTTAAAAAAATTTATGATATTAATGAAATTAAATGTTTTTACATTTGTATGATTATCTTACAATTTTCCTATTTTTAGATTTCATTAAATTTATTTGGATTTAAGATATTTTTTAGTACTTTTATGGTTTTTTGAATTTTTTTTGGTTTTTATGATTTTTGGGTTTTTAGAGTTCTTATGGTATTTTGGGGTTTTGCTATTTTTTTTGTGTTTTTTAGGATTATAAAGGTTTTTAGTGTTTTTTTTAAAATATTTGTAGGGGTTTAAAGTTTTTATTGGTTTTATGGGTTTCTATGGTTTGTTGGGGTTTTTATTATTTTAAGTGTTTATATGGAATTTGTGGGTTTTGTGGTTTTAATGCTTTTAGGAATTTTGGGGGGGTTTATGATATTTTGGGTTTTTTACATTGTTTTTGATTTTTAAGATTTTAATTATTTTAATTATTTTATTTTTTTTCATAGAGTTTATAGGCTTTTATGATTTTTTACATTTTATGTAATTTTTAGGGTTTTTTTATGATTTTTATGTGTTTTAGGGATTTTAGGGTTTTTATAGTCTTTGGGTCTTATGGTTTTTGGGGTTGTTAGTGTTGTTTTGAGTTCTTAGGGTTTTAATATTTTTTTAGTGTTTTTAACATTTTTAGGGACATAAAATTTTTATTGGTTTTATAGGTTTTTATTGTTTTTTTGGGGTTTTATTATTCTTGGTTTTTTGGATTATTATGTTTTTTTTAGCGTTTTTAGATTTTTATGGGTTTTAACTGTTTTCAGGTATTTACTGTTTTGTTAATGGTTTTTAGGGATTTTAGTTTTTTTAAAATTTTAGGTATTTTTAGGTATTTTTTTAAATTTTAGAGTTTTTGGTTAATTTTATAATTTTGTGGTATTTTAGGGTTTTTTATATTTTTATCTTTTTAGGGGTTTAAAGGGTGTTTTGAGTTTTTAGTGTATTTTGGGGTTTTAATGGTATTTGAGGGTTATAAGGTTTTAGTGGTTTTTTTGGTTTTTAGATTTTTTAATACATTTTAGAATTTTTAGGTTTTTAGGTATTTTAATAGTTTTATAAATTTATGGTTTTCTTTGGGGTTTTCATGGTTTTTAGGGTTTTTATGTTTTTAGGGATTTTTAGGGGTTTTATGAGTTTTAAGGTGTTTTTGGTGTTTTTAGAAACTGTGAGTGTTTTATGGGGTTATATAGATTTTGGGTTTTCTTGTTTTTTGGTGTTTTTTAGTTTTTTTATGATTTCAATATTTCTTACATTTTTTTAATATTTTTAGTGGTTTAAAGTGTTTTTAGATTTTTTAGTGGTTTTTAGGGGTTTTATGGGGGTTTAGGGGTTTATATGGGTTTTTAGGGGATTTAATGGTTTTTAGTAGTTTTTATTTCTTTTAGGGGTTTTAGGGTTTTTTGGAATTTTTAGGGTTTTTAGGGTCTTTAACATTTTCCAGTTTTTGGGGTTTTTTGGGTATTTACAGTTTGTTATGAATTTTTAGGGATTTTGAAGGATTTTAGTGTTTTATGGTTTTAAGTATTTATTTGTGGTTTTAAGGGTTTTATGGTTTTCTAATGGTTTTCATGGTTTTTAGGGTTTTTTATATTTTTTTGGATATTTATGTATTTTTTAGTATTTTTATGGTTTTAAGGATTTTTTAAGGATTTTGAGTGGTTTTAGGGACAAGGAAGGTGCGAGGCCAGGCTATTCCTGGCCTCCCAAATTTATTAAAGGGGACGAAAAGCAGACAAGGGAGGGGTGGGGCCAATCTGCCCACACCCAAAAATCACTGAACCCCCCATGACCCCAAAACCCCAAAAGACCCAAATATAGAAGAGAAAAAAGCAGGAGTTACAAATCCACGTCTCCATCCCCATAAGGGTCCCCATCAGCACCATAACCATAGGAAGCATTCGACTCCACCGACTCCCATTCAGATGATTCATATTACTTTAGGAAGGTAGTGTAATACTCTTTGAGACGTTGCTGCTCCATATTCAACTACGCCTTGAAAGGGCGACCTCCCCTGCCATAGGCAACTTCCTTAGCTTTGCAATAAGTTCTCATGGACACCGTCTTAGGAATAATCGAATAGTCTTTCCATGGCTTCCTCTTTTTGGGATCTGAAGAGACCCATGTAGGTTTGTTTTCCTTCCCATCTGGAATGGGAACCTCAAATAAGACCCCCTCTTTGAGGATTATATTCATATTTTGTTTCATCCTTCTACGATCCTCCTGGAATAAATCTTGGTCAAGGATGATGGAGGCTTCCTAATGAAGGGAAAAAATGACCCCACCCTGAAACATGAATGATTGAGGTGTTTTAGGGATTTTTTGTCACTTTATGGTTTATTGGGTTTTAGGGGATTTAGTGAGTTTTAGGGGTTTAATGGTTTTTTAGATTTTTATGACGTTTTAGGGGTTTAAATGGTTTTTATAGTTTTTAGTAGTTTTTTATTGTTTTCATGGGTTTTTGGTTTTCTTAATGATTTTAGAGGTTTTGTGGTTATTATTAGGTTTTAGGGGTTTTAGGGTCTTTTGGGTTTTTACGGTTTTTATTGTTTTTTATGTTTAAATAGGATATAATGGTTTTTAGGTTTTTAGGTTTTTAGGTTTCCACGGTTTTCATAGGGATTTTTAGTTTCTTTGGGGTTTTATATTTTTAGGAATTTTAGGGATTCATTTGTATTTTTATGATATTTATGTATTTTGAGTGTTTTTTGAGTTATTAGGGGTTTTATAGTTTTTAGAGTTTTTAGGTGATTCCTGTTTTTTTTATATTTTTATGCTTTTCTTATGGGTTTTCATTTTTTTATGTTTTTTTATGTTTTTAAGAAATATTATATATTTTTTAGCATTTTTATGGTTTTTAGTGTTTTTAGGGATTATGTGGGGTTTTATAGTTTTTATGGATTCAATGGTTTTAGGTTTTTATGGGTGTTTAGGGTTTTTTCAATATTCTAGAGGTTTTATGGTTTTTATATTTTGTTAATGTTTTTAGGGGTTTAAAGGGTTTTAATGTTTTTATGTATGGTTTTTACGGTTTTAAGTGGTTTTATGGATTTTATAAAATGTTCGTTTTTAGGATTTTTAATGTTTTTAGGTTTTTACAGTTTTCTTAGGGATTTTCATGGATTTTATGTTTTTAGGGGTTTTAGGGATTTTGAGGGGTTTACGGTTTTTTTGGTTTTTTAGGATTTTTAATGCTTTTAGGTTTTTTAAGGTTTGTTGGAGTACTTATATATTTTTAGGGGTTTAAAGGGGTTTTATAATTTTTTCATGGTTTTATGGTTTTTATGTGTTTATAATGTTTTTACAGGTGTTATGGTTTTTTTAGTTTTTTGGGATTTTTGGGTTTTTAGTGTTCTTTAGATTGCTAGATGTTTTAATTGTGTTTTGATTTTTAGGGTTTTGTTATGGTTTTTCAGTGTTTTCTGGGTTTTATATGTTTTTTATTTATTTGTAGGTATTTTTAGATTTTTAGTATTTTTAGGGTCTTTAGATAATTTGAGGGGTTTTAGGGTTTTTAGGGCTTAAGGGGATTTTTTTTGGTTTTTTGGATTTTTAGGGGTTTTTTTAGTTTTTAGAGTTTTTTCTATATTTAGATTTTTTTAACATTTTAAGGGTTTAAAGTGTTTCTAGTGTTTTTAGTGATTTTTAGGGTTATTAGGGTTTGTAATGTTTTTAAGGGTTTAGGGGTTTTATGTTTCTTTGTATTTTCAACATTTTCTTAAGTATTTTTTAGGGTTTTGTGTTTTGTTTAATGATTTTTGGGATTTATTAGGATTTTTATGGGTTTTTAGGAATTTTAGGGGTTTCAGTGGATTTTTAGAAGTTTTAGGGTATTTTTCATTTTCTGGGCATTTAGGGGTTTTATTTGTATTTTGGTTTTAACATCATTCTAGTGGTTTTTAGGGTTTTTAGGGTTTTTTAAATTTGTATGGATTTTTAGGGATTTTATTACATATTTATGTTTTTTACTATTTTTATGGATTATTAGGTATTTCTGGGTTTTTAGGGTTTATATGGATTTTATGGTTTTGTTTAGTTCTAGGATTTTTTTTAATTATTTATGGGTTTATGGTTTTGTATTGTTTATAACAGTTTTAGTGGTTTTAAATGGGTTTTAGAGTTTTTACTGTTTTTATTGGTTTTTAGAAATATTTATAGGTTTTATGGGTTTTATAGGTTTTAGGGTCATTTAGGTATTTAAGGTATTTTACAGTTATATAGGGTTTTAATCAATTTTTAGTTTTTTATTAGTTTTTAGTATTCTTAGGTTTTTAAGGGTTTCTTTGAGTTTTCCTTGGTTTTTATTGATTTTTTAAAACATTAATGAATTTTTGGGATTTTTTGTTGTTTTAAGGGTTTTTATCATTATTATGTTCTTATGGGTTTTAAGTGTTTTGATGTTTCAGAATATTTCATTGGGTTTTCATGGATTTCAGTGATATTTTTATATTTTTTCGGATTTTTTGGGATTTTTTGGATTTTATGGTATTTATGGATTTGAGGGTTTTAGTGGTTTTTATTGTTTTTAGGTTTTTATGGTTATTCTAGGTTTTTATGGGTTTTTTGTTTTATAAGGTTTTTAGAATTTTTAATTTTTTCATGGGTTTAAAGGGATTTTATATTTTTAGTGTATTTTAAAATTTTTATGGGGTTTATAGGTTTTTAATGATTGTAGGGTGTTTTTTGTATTATTGGTTTTTTTTTGTTGGTTTTAAGTGTTGTTTGGTTTTAATGTCTTTCTTATGGTTCTTCTAGTTTTTAGGGGTTTTAAAATTTTTAGGTATTTTTAAGGATTTTTTAGACTTTAATTGTTTTTAAGGGTTTTAGGGATTTTTAGGATATCTTAGGGATTTTCTGGTGTTTATGGTTTTTGGGGTTTTTTTGATCTTTACAGGGATTTTAATGATTTTTTATATATTTATGGGGAAATCAGTTTTTAGTAGGTTTCTATGGTTTTAGGGTTTTATTGGTTTAAAAGGTTTTTAGGGGTATTTAGGGTTTTTAGAATTTTTTCATATTTTTAGGTTTTTGAGGTTTTATACGTGTTTTTGTTTTTAAGGTTTTCTAGGGGTTTTAGGGTTTCTTATGTTTTCTGGGGTTTTTAGAGTTTTTTAGAGGATTTGGGTTTTGGGGTTTTTTGTGTTTTTTGTTTTTTTAGATTTTTTAGGGTTTTAACATTTTCTAGAGTTTGTTAACATTTAATAGTTTTAAATTGTTTTATGGTTTTTAGTTGTTTTTTTTATTTTTATAGGTTTTTTAGGTTTTTAATTATTTTTTTTAATTTTATGGGTTTTAGAGATTCAAAAGGTTTTTAGGGTTTTAAGAAATTTTTGGTATTTATGGGTTTTATGTGTTTTTTGGTGTTTAGGGATTTCTTATAGGTTTTTAGGGGTTTAGTGATTTTTACATTTTAGGGATTTTAAGGGACTTTTTGGATATTTATGTATCTAGATTTTTTTCAAGATTTTTTGGGTTTTTTGGTTTTTAGTGTTTTTTTGGTTTTTTGGTATTTTTAATGTTTTTAGGTTTTTACAGTTTTCTTAGGGATTTTCATGGATTTTATGTTTTTAGGGGTTTTAGGGATTTTGAGGGGTTTACGGTTTTTTTGGTTTTTTAGGATTTTTAATGCTTTTAGGTTTTTTAAGGTTTGTTGGAGTACTTATATATTTTTAGGGGTTTAAAGGGGTTTTATAATTTTTTCATGGTTTTATGGTTTTTATGTGTTTATAATGTTTTTACAGGTGTTATGGTTTTTTTAGTTTTTTGGGATTTTTGGGTTTTTAGTGTTCTTTAGATTGCTAGATGTTTTAATTGTGTTTTGATTTTTAGGGTTTTGTTATGGTTTTTCAGTGTTTTCTGGGTTTTATATGTTTTTTATTTATTTGTAGGTATTTTTAGATTTTTAGTATTTTTAGGGTCTTTAGATAATTTGAGGGGTTTTAGGGTTTTTAGGGCTTAAGGGGATTTTTTTTGGTTTTTTGGATTTTTAGGGGTTTTTTTAGTTTTTAGAGTTTTTTCTATATTTAGATTTTTTTAACATTTTAAGGGTTTAAAGTGTTTCTAGTGTTTTTAGTGATTTTTAGGGTTATTAGGGTTTGTAATGTTTTTAAGGGTTTAGGGGTTTTATGTTTCTTTGTATTTTCAACATTTTCTTAAGTATTTTTTAGGGTTTTGTGTTTTGTTTAATGATTTTTGGGATTTATTAGGATTTTTATGGGTTTTTAGGAATTTTAGGGGTTTCAGTGGATTTTTAGAAGTTTTAGGGTATTTTTCATTTTCTGGGCATTTAGGGGTTTTATTTGTATTTTGGTTTTAACATCATTCTAGTGGTTTTTAGGGTTTTTAGGGTTTTTTAAATTTGTATGGATTTTTAGGGATTTTATTACATATTTATGTTTTTTACTATTTTTATGGATTATTAGGTATTTCTGGGTTTTTAGGGTTTATATGGATTTTATGGTTTTGTTTAGTTCTAGGATTTTTTTTAATTATTTATGGGTTTATGGTTTTGTATTGTTTATAACAGTTTTAGTGGTTTTAAATGGGTTTTAGAGTTTTTACTGTTTTTATTGGTTTTTAGAAATATTTATAGGTTTTATGGGTTTTATAGGTTTTAGGGTCATTTAGGTATTTAAGGTATTTTACAGTTATATAGGGTTTTAATCAATTTTTAGTTTTTTATTAGTTTTTAGTATTCTTAGGTTTTTAAGGGTTTCTTTGAGTTTTCCTTGGTTTTTATTGATTTTTTAAAACATTAATGAATTTTTGGGATTTTTTGTTGTTTTAAGGGTTTTTATCATTATTATGTTCTTATGGGTTTTAAGTGTTTTGATGTTTCAGAATATTTCATTGGGTTTTCATGGATTTCAGTGATATTTTTATATTTTTTCGGATTTTTTGGGATTTTTTGGATTTTATGGTATTTATGGATTTGAGGGTTTTAGTGGTTTTTATTTTTTTTTAGGTTTTTATGGTTATTCTAGGTTTTTATGGGTTTTTTGTTTTATAAGGTTTTTAGAATTTTTAATTTTTTCATGGGTTTAAAGGGATTTTATATTTTTAGTGTATTTTAAAATTTTTATGGGGTTTATAGGTTTTTAATGATTGTAGGGTGTTTTTTGTATTATTGGTTTTTTTTTGTTGGTTTTAAGTGTTGTTTGGTTTTAATGTCTTTCTTATGGTTCTTCTAGTTTTTAGGGGTTTTAAAATTTTTAGGTATTTTTAAGGATTTTTTAGACTTTAATTGTTTTTAAGGGTTTTAGGGATTTTTAGGATATCTTAGGGATTTTCTGGTGTTTATGGTTTTTGGGGTTTTTTTGATCTTTACAGGGATTTTAATGATTTTTTATATATTTATGGGGAAATCAGTTTTTAGTAGGTTTCTATGGTTTTAGGGTTTTATTGGTTTAAAAGGTTTTTAGGGGTATTTAGGGTTTTTAGAATTTTTTCATATTTTTAGGTTTTTGAGGTTTTATACGTGTTTTTGTTTTTAAGGTTTTCTAGGGGTTTTAGGGTTTCTTATGTTTTCTGGGGTTTTTAGAGTATTTTAGGGGATTTGGGTTTTGGGGTTTTTTGTGTTTTTTGTTTTTTTAGATTTTTTAGGGTTTTAACATTTTCTAGAGTTATTTAACATTTAATAGTTTTAAATTGTTTTATGGTTTTTAGTTGTTTTTTTTATTTTTATAGGTTTTTAGGTTTTTAATTATTTTTTTTAATTTTATGGGTTTTAGAGATTCAAAAGGTTTTTAGGGTTTTAAGAAATTTTTGGTATTTATGGGTTTTATGTGTTTTTTGGTGTTTAGGGATTTCTTATAGGTTTTTAGGGGTTTAGTGATTTTTACATTTTAGGGATTTTAAGGGACTTTTTGGATATTTATGTATCTAGATTTTTTTCAAGATTTTTTGGGTTTTTTGGTTTTTAGTGTTTTTTTGGTTTTTTGGTATTTTTATAGTTTTTTTGGTTTCTATTCTTTTTAGTCTTTTTTAGGATTTTATGGTATTTTTTTGATTTTTAACATTTTTAGTTGTTTCAATTATTTTTTTCATTTTTAATTATTTTTAGGGTTTTATTTATTTTTATTATTTTTTTGATTTTTAGGGTTTTTGGAATTTTTTTATGTTTTTTAAGTCTTTATGGTTTTCATAGTTCTTTTATTTGTTAAGTGTTTTTACTATTTTTTCAATTTTTAAGGATCTTTTTAGAGCTGTTATACTTATTTTGTGATTTTTTTGAATTTATAGATGTTTGGGTTTTTGGTGTTTTTAGGTTTGTTTTGGTTTTGTTATGGTTTTAGGGTTTTATTTTTAGTTTTTAGGGTTTTAATATTTTTAGAGTTGTCTATGGTTTAGTGGTTTAAGGGGTTTCTATATAATTTAGTTGTTATTTAGGGTTGAATGAGTTTTTAGGGTTTTTGATGTATTTATAAGGGTTAAGTGAATTTATGTTTTTAATATTTTCTTATATATTTTCATGGTTTTGAGAGTTTTATACGTTTTCATTTATTTATAGTTATTTTTTAGTATTATTTTTTTTTGGTTTTTTTTGGATTTTGAGGGTTTTAGTTTTTTTTTCAGTTTTATGGTTTTTTTTGCATTTTTAGGGTTATTATTTGTATTAAGTGTTTTTAGTTTTTTATGGTTTTCATAGGGGTTATCATTTTTTAATAATTTTTATGTTTTTTGGTATTTTTTGGGATTTTAAGGTTTTTATAGTTTTTAGGGTTTTTAGGGATTCTTAGGGGTTTTAAGTTCTTTTAGGGTTTTCAGTAATTTTTTATGTTTTTTGGTTTTAATTTTTTTTATAGTTTTTAATGTTTATTGGATCTTAAATGGGATTTAGAGATTTTAGTGGGTTCAACGGTTTTTTAGGGGTTTTTAGAGTTTTTATGGTTTTTATGAGTTTTTAGGGGTTTGTAGTCTTTTTAGTGTCTTAAGTGTTTTTAGGTTTTTATGTTTTTCTCATAATTTTTAATTTTTTTAGTCGGTTTGACATTTTTAATTAATTTTAAGGATATTTAGGTCTATTTGGGTTTTACGAATTTTTTTGGAGTTTTTATGTGTTTTAAGGTTTTTGAGGTTTTTACAGGTTTAAAGCATCTCTAGAGTTTTTAGTTTGTATTAAGGGTTTTATGAAGCTATAGGGGGTTTATAGGTTTTAAGGATTTCATTGTTTTTAGGGTTTTATATCTTTTTGGGGTTTTAGATATTTTTTGAATTTTAGGTGATTTAGTTGTTTTTAGATTATTATGTTTTTCTTAGTGATTTATAGGGCTTTTGGGTTTTTTTAATTTAGGGATTTTAGATATTTTTTAGGTGTTTTTTATTTTTAGTGTTTCTTTGAATTTTTAGGGGTTTTAGAGAGTTTTTGGGTTTTTATCTTTTAGTTTTTATGGGATTTTTTTTAAAAAAATTAGGGTTTTTAATGTTTTTTGGATCTTTAAATAATATTTTGGGTTTTAATCGGTTTAAGAGTTTGTTTTGTGATTTTTATGGATTTTAGGGTTTTATATGTTTTTTAATGATTTTAGTGGATTTAGAGTTATTAGAGTTTTTTAGGGTTCTAATGTTTTTAGGTTTTTAGTATATTTAAGTGTTTTTTGGTTTTTGGGTTTTTTATAGGGTCTTCTAAGGTTTTTAACTGGTTTTTTATTTTATTTAATTTTATTGATATTTTAGGATTTTATGGATTTAGGATTTTAGGGGTTTTAATTCTTTTTCGGGATTTTAGTGTTTTATGGGGTTTGAGGGGTTATTAATTTTTTTTAACGTTTTATGGGTTTTCATGTTTTTAACGTTTATAAGGGCTTAAAGGGATTCTAGAGTTTTTATAATATTTTTATGGGTTTATGAATTTTTAGGGGTTTTTATGGTTTTAGGGTATTGCCTGGTTTTTAGAGGTCTTTATGGTCTTTAGGGTTTTTATTGTTTTATTTAGTGTTTTAGGGTTTTTTCATTTGAGTAATTTTAGGTTTTTTTATAATGCTTATGTATTTTAGTGGTTTTTGAGATTTTGAGGTGTTTTAGGATTTTTTGGGAACTTAGTTGTTTTTTGTGTTTTTAGTGTTTTGAGGGTTTTTAGTGGTATTATATATTTTATGGGTATTATGGTTTTCTTTGGGGTTTTCATGGTTTTTAGGGGTTTTTACATTTTTGGGATTTTATTAATTTTTAGTATTTTTTAGAGTTTTTAGGTATTTTTTTGTGATTAAGTAGTTTTTAGGTGTTTTATGGTTTTAATGTTTTTTTAGTTTTTAGGGTTTTTATGGATTTTTTCTGTTTTTATCATTTTTAAGGATTTTTATGGTATTTATGAGTTTTAGGGATTTATAAGGATTTTAGGGTTTATGGGTTTTAGGAGTTTTATGGGTTTTATGGTCTTTTAGGGTTGTTTAGGGTTTCTATCAATTTTCAGGGTATTGAGTGAGTTTTATGTTTTCAAGTATTTTTTGGTATTTATATTTTCTTATAGTTTTAGTGATTTTTAAGGAATTTGATGGATTTTATGGTACCTTTGGGTTTCAAGGTTTTTTTTTGATTTTACCATTTTTAGGGTTATAGGGGTTTTATGTGATTTAGTGTTTTAAGGTTGTTGTAGGGGTTTTAGAGTTTTTTACAATTTTAGGAATTTTTAGGGATTTCTGGGATATTTTTCATATTTTAGGGGTTTTAAAGATTTTGGGAGATTTTAGGCATTGTATGGTTTTTTTATTATTCGTGTTTCTTAGTTTTAGGGTTTGGTGTTTTTTGAGTGTTTAAACATTTTTATAGATTGAAAGTATTTTTAGAGTCTTAAGTGGTATCTTATTGTTTTATGGGTTTTAGTTTTTTTGGTTTAGTTTTTTTCTATTTTAGGAGTTTTTATGGATTTTCGGGCCTTTTAGGGTTTTTAGGGATTTTAGTGTTTTTAGGTTTTTTAGTGTTTTTTAGTTTCTTAAGTTTTTTATGGTTTTCTTATGGGTTTTCATGGTTTTATGAATTTTTCAAATTTGTAGATATTTTTATTACTTTTATATGGGTTTTTAAGTTTTTAAGGATTTTGTGGGTTTTTGGATTTTATAGTATTTTATCCATTTAACCTTTTTAGTTTTTTGCAGTTTAATTTGTTTTTACATTTCTAAAGTATTCTTATGTGTTTTCATGGTTTTTAGGGTTTTTTTTGTTTTTAAATAGTTTTGGGAAATTTCAGGGTTTTATGGGTTTTAGGGGTTTTAGGGATTTTTAGTGTTTCTAGGGTTCCTGGGGTTTTGAAGTCTTTTAGGGTTTTTCTGGTCATTTTGGGTTTTCAATTTTTTTTAAAACATTTAGGGATTTTATGTGTTTTTATATGTTTTTAACATATTCCAAGGTTTAAAGGGTATTTTTAGTTTTTAGTGTTTTTAGGTTTTTTATGTGTTTCTATGTGTTTCTATGTTTTTAGGGTTTTGTATGGTTTATAAGATTTTTAGTATTTTTATGTCTTTTAGTTTTTTAGTGTTTTTAGAATTTTCATGTTTTTATGTGTTTTAAATTTTTTTGGTTTTTTTGGAATTCATTATTTTTTCAGGGTTTTTAGGTTTTTTACATTTTTTGCCAATTTTATTTGTTTTTAGGTTTTTTTTGTTTTCATTGTTTTTGAGGATTTTGAGGGGTTTTTTGTGGTTTTAGTGTTTTATGGTTTTTAGGTATTAATGGGTTTTATAGTTTTTTTAGGGTTTTAAAGTTTTTTTATATTTTTTAGTGTTTTAATGGTTTTAAAAATTTTATAGCTCTTACCTGTTATTAGGGTTTTTATGGGTTTAAGGGTTTTATTATTTTTAGGGGTTTTATGGTTTTCTTAGAGGGTTTCAGGATTGTTAAGGGTTTTTAATTTTTTATTTATTTTTATTGATTTTTTATGATTTTTATGTTTTAAAGGTTTTTAGGGATTTTTATGGGTATTTTGGTTTTTTTGGTTTTTAAGGTTTTTACGGGATTTAGTGTTTTTTATGTTTTTTACGGATTTTAAGTGTTTTTTTTGGTTTTTAAGGTTTTTTGGGGTGTTTAGGGTTTTAGTATTTTTTAGATATTTATCGAATTTTTTGGGTTTTCTAAGGAATTATATGGTTTTTAGGGGTTTTAGGTATTTTGAGGGGTTTTAGGTATTTTGAGGGGTTTTAGGGGTTTTAGGGTTTTTATGGTTTCATGGGTTTTTTAGTATTTTTTTGGGTTTTTAAGGGTTTTAAGGGTTTTTATAATTTTTAATGTTTTTTTGGTTTAAAATGATTTTAGGGTATTTATTATTTTTAGTGGGTTTTTAGGTTTTTTTGGGGATTTATAGTTTTTAGGATTTTTTGGGATTTTTAGCACTTGTTAGGATTTTTATAATTTTTTTATTTTTAGGGATTTTATGTTTCATTTGTTTGTTAAGGTATTCTTGTGGGTTTTCACCATTTTTAGGGGGTTTGAAATTTTTAGGGTCTTGTAGTTATTTTTTTGGATTTTAATGAGTTTTTAGGGTTGCTTGTGGTTTTAGTGAATTTTTACGGGTTTTATGGTTTTTTGGATGTTAGGTTTTTAGTTTTTTAGGGAATTTATAAGTTATATAGAGTTTTTTAATGTTATTAGGGGTTTAATGGGTTTTAGTATTTTTTTAATGATTTTTAGTTGATTTTAGTATTTTTTTAGGGTCCTTTTAGGGGTTTTTAGTGATTTTAGCAATTTGTTGGGTTTTAAGTGTTTTTAAATTTTTAGCGTTTTATTATTATTTTCTAGGTTTCTTGGTCTTTTGATATTTTTAGGGATTTATATGTATTTATAGGATTTTTGTGGTTTTTAGGGATTTTGAGGGTTTTTCGGGATTATTAGGGTTGTTATCATTTTTAGACTTTTAGGGGTTTTAATTAATTTTTGGGTTTTAAGGTTTTCTTAGAGTATTTCATGGTTTTTATATTTTTATGGATTCTTTATTATTTTTAGTATTTAATGGGTTTATAGGGTTTTTGGGATTTTGAGGCGTTTTATGTTTTTTTTGGGTTTTCGGTGGTTTTTTGAGCTTTCATGGATTTTCAAGGTTTTTTAATATTTTTAGGAGTTTGATGGGGTCTAATATTTTTTAGTGGTTTCTAGGATGTTTTAACTTTTATAAAATTTTAAGGGTTCTTGGGGTTTTATGTATTTTTTTCTTTTTTATTTTTTTAAGTGTTATTAGGTTTTTATGGTTTTCTTAGGTTTGTGGGGGTTTTACATTTTTTTAGGGACTTTTTTAATATTTTTTAGTTTTGTCAGGTACTTAGTTATTTCAAGGGTTTTTAGGGTTCTTAGGGTTTATAGTGTTTTCTATTTTTCATACGTGCTTAAAGAATTTTTGGTTTTTTAGGTTTTCATAGGGAATTTCTAGTTTTGGTAGGGGTTTTCCATTTTTAGGATTTTTTTAATTTGTTATTATTATTTTTGTTCCCATTATTTTTGTGGGTTTTACATTTTTTAGGGTCTTTAAGATTGTTATGATTATTTGTGTTTTTTTTATTTTTTATGGGTTTCATGGTTTTTAGAGTTTTGTAACGTTTATATGGGTTTAAGGGGTTTTATGGTTTCTATAAAATTTAGGTATTTTGAGAGTTTTTAGATTTTTCATATGGTTTTAGGGTTTGAAGTGTTTTTCTGTGGTTTTAGGTATTTTATGTTTTAGAGGGTTTTATAGGTTTGGGAGTTTTATGGTTTTTAGGGTATTTATGATTTTTAGATTTTTTAGGTTTTCTTAGGGGTTTACGTGTTTTTCGGTTTTTAAGGTTTTTTATGATTTTTAGTTTTTTTACATTTTAGGGCTTTTAATATTTTTTATGTTTTTAGAGTTTTTAGAAATTTTGGTTATTTTAAGGGTTTTGTTGGGATTTTATTATTTTTAAGGGTCTTTGTCCTTTTCAGATTTTTAGGATTTTAATAGATTCAGGTTTTTATTGGTTTCTTATGGTAATTCAATGTTTTTAGGGATATTTTTATTTTTATGGATTTTTATGTATGTTTCAGAATTTTTATTGTTTTTAGGGTTCTTAGGGATTTTCAGGGGTTTTATGTTTTTAGGGGTTTTTTGGAGATTTTCGTTTTTTTTGTGTTTTTAGCATTTTTAGTGTTTTTAGTGTTTTTTTATCATTTTTAGGGGTTTAAATATTTTTTAGAATTTCTAATGGTTTTATAGGGTTTTATGGGGTTTTAGGGTTTTTAATTATTTTAGGGTTTTTTATGGATTTAATGTTTTTCATGGTTTTTAAGGGTTTTAGCATTTTTTTTCAGACTTAGGGGTTTTAATTGTTTGTATATTTTTATGGTTTACATAATGAATTTAATGGTTTATAGGGTTTATTTATGTTCTTAATCAATTTTTGAGATTTTTTTTAATTTTAATGGTTACATAGGATTTTTAGTGAATTAGAGGGGTTTAGGGTTTTTAGATGGGTTAGGGTTTTTTATGGATTTTTTGTTTTTGGTTTTTTTTTGAGTTTTTAGGGTTTTTAATGATATCTAGTTTTTTAAGGGTTTAAAGTGTTTATATAGATTTAGTGGTTCATAGGGTTTTTATGTGTTCATAGTTTTTTAGGGGTCTTAAGTGTTTTTAGATTTTTAGGGTTTTCATATTGTTTTGAGAGATTTTAGGGTTTTTACATTGTTAGTAATTTTCTGGGATTTTTTTTTGGATTTTTAACGGTTTTAGAGTTTTTAAAGAATTTAAGGATTTTTTTGGTTTTTAGGGGTTTTAGAGTGCTTGAGGGTTTTTATCTTGTTAAGGGTTTTTAGGGATTTTAAGTGTTTCTAGGTTTTTATGGGTTTCATAGGGTTTTTCATGGATATTAGGGGTTTTTACATCTAAAGGATTTTTTTCTTTTAAATATCATTATGGTTTTTGGGTTTTAGGTGTTTTGATGGGTTTAGGGTTTTTATGGTTTTTGGTGTATTTGGGGTTTTTAAATTTTTTTTACATGTTTTTAACATATTTAGGGAAAGGAGAGATGCGAGGATCGGGCTATTCCTGACACCACCAAATTTTATTATGAAAAAAGATGTAGCAGACATGGGAGGGGAGGGGTCAAATGACCCACACCCAAAAACCTTTTGCAAACCCAAGACGCAAAAGACCCCCCAAAAAAAGAAAGATCAAAAAAGAAAAAGCACACAAATCCAAGAAAGAATGATCTAGCTGCAGTCCCAATGAAGCCCCAACCCACATCTAACAGCATCAGCACCATCACCATTTGCAGCAACTTCCTCACCTATAAAGCATCAGTAACATCACATCTTAGCTAAGTAGCAGTCAACGTTCAGCCCATTAGATTCTGACAGCCATCACCTCTTTCAGCGGTTCCCAGCACCTCCCAGCACAACAGCAACCAGTATCCAGCATCACAATTTCCAGCATCCAGCGCGTTCTTTCCAATCATGTTCACCACCATCAACACACATCCACCAGCATCAGAATTGTAATCATCACCATCTTCATCGAGCACTCACATAGACCACCAGCCACTAGCAAACATAACCGAACAACATAGAGTCCAGCGACCATCTCCTCCTAACCAGTCAACTTCCGATATCCCAAAGTAGCCAAAAACACAAGACCACCAACACTCACACCTAATCCTAGTCCGCAGCACCATCAAATCCTTATAGAGCAAAAGCAGCAACCCAAAACCGAGCCATCCACAACTCAAAAGTCCACAGAACAACATCTCAAAAAGAGCACAAATCAAAATGACCAACCCTTCAATAGCAGCAAGACCTAAGAACAAAATTAAGGAACCAGAAAAAAAACCCCGCATCTTCACCCTCCACATCCAATAAAACCCACCATGGAGCCAAAAAAACCCGTGATCACCACCTCGGCTCGGATCAAGAAACACAGGTCCGAGAACTGGAATGCGCACGCCACCGCGAAGAGGTTGTAAAGCTCGCCTCACCCAACTTCCACCATTGCAAAGCCAAATCCATCTCAAACGAAGCCTCTAGATCATCTCACCACACCATCGATGAGAACCGGAGCACCGAACAACAAAATAGATGAATAACCAAGATCAAACCCAGATCTGGCTAACAGATCTAGAAATCCGGAAAAGCACATCACTGTCCAGTCATCCGAATGCCCGTCTCAAATTCCTTCCACTGTCGTAGGACCAGAAAGACCACCACATCCATAGAACTAAACCCAGCTTTGAGAGTTTCTTCTTCATCGTTTTTCGAGACTGCAACTGCAGCACACACCACTGTCCAGCGAAACTTGTCAAGGCCTTCTTCCCCAGAACATAGTCGCAAAACCTCGCCTCACCATGGCCATGATACCTGAGCAACCTTCATCATCTTAGAGGCCCCCGTCTCTGCTGATCTGCCCTGGGAAACCCCAAATCTGAAAAGTCAACCCCGGACTGTGGCTGATTTCTAGAAAGAACTCTGACCACCAAGGAGCCATCTGCTACACCGCAATCCATATTAGACTGATCTAAGACCACAGGAGGCTGCGCAACCTCCATAGCTGACGAAACCCAAGCGTACCAGCAAATAAGAACATCTAAGGGCATGATCCAGGGCATGGTATGGGGAAAACAATTCTGTCTAAGATTGAAAACCAACGCCATCTTGTGACTGATGACCAAAGAACACCATTGTCGAGGAAGCAGAGAAACAATGCCAAGATTTCGAGAAGAAACCAGTGGAAAAACTGGAACGAGCGTCGAGCATGAGAGAGAAATGGGGGAGTGCGCCGCCATATTTTCTTCTTAACATATTTAGTGGTTTGATGGGTTTTTAGAGTTTTTGTGCATTTTTTTGGGTTTTTATGGGTTTTTTAATATTTTTCTAGTTTTTTATATATTTAGGGTTTTCTAGGGTATTTATCATTTTTTTAGTTTTTTAAGGGTTTAAATTATTTTTTTCTTTTTATGGTTTTCTTGGGGTATTTTTGGTATTTTATGGTTTTTTTCATTTTTAGTGGTTTTAGTATTTTTAGGGATTTTAAGGCATTTTTAATCATTTTTTAGTTTTTAGTGGTATTGTTGTTATTAGGTTCTTTATGTTTTCTTAGGGTTTCTTATGATTTTTAGAATATTTTATGTTTTTCGGGATTTTTATGGGATTTAGGATTTTTATTATTTTTAGTGTATTAGGGATTTTGTGTAGGGGTAGGGTTTTAGGTTTTTAGGTTTTTTTTTGATTTTTAGGTTTAAAGGGTTTTTTAATTTATTAGTGGGTTTTAGAATTTTTATTTGGTTTAGGGGTCTTAAGGTTTTAGTATTTATTTTGGTTTTTAATTATTTTAGGGTGGTTTTTAATTTTTAGTGTTTTGTTATTTTTTAGATGTTTTAATTTTTTTTGTTTCGATTTTTTTTGTTATAGTTTTTTTATGATTTTTGGGATTTTTATGGATTGTTTGGATTTTATAGGTTTTTATGGTCTTTCAGAATTTTGAGGGTTTTGGGATTTTTTAGGTTTTATGGGTTTTTAGTTTTTTTATGTATTTTATGGGTTTTAGTTGTTCTGTGATTTTTATTGTTTTCTTTGGGTTTTTCGGGGTTTTCTTTGGTTTTTTACATTTTTTGTTATTTTAGGGTCTTTAGTGTCTTTTATGGGCTTTTAGGGGTTTTTATCATTTTTTAGGATTTTTAGTTGTTTTTATTTTTCATAGGTTTTAATGATTTTCATAGGGATTATATGGTTTTTAGGGATTTTCATATTTTTAGAGTTTTTAGGAATTTTTATGATTTGATGGGTTTTTTGGGTTTTATGGATGTTATGGGGTTTTATAATTATTTCTTTTTTTTATGATTTTTTGGGATTTTAGGACCTTTTTTAGTTTTTTATGGGTTTCAAAGGTTTTATAGTTATTTAACCTTTTTCAATATTTAAATGGTTTTAAGTGTTTTTTGGGATTCAAGGTACTTTATAGATTTTAGGGGTTTTATGGTAATTATGGGTTTAATGGTTTTTAGTGATTTTTAGGGTTTTATGGTTCATTTATGTTATAGTGGGTTTTTCTATTTTTTTAATAATTTTTTTTTATTTTTTAGAGTTTTAATCATTTTAGGGGTTTAATGTGTTTATAGAGTTTTTAGTGGGTTTTAGGGGTTTTTTTGAGTTTTTAGGTTTTTTATGTTTTTTGGGGTTGTATGGTTTTTTGGGGGTTTTATGGTTTTTTATGGATTTTAGCATTTTTAGGTTTATGGGGGTTTTAATAGTTTACATGTTTTTAAGGTTATCCTGGGGGCTTTTTGGTTTTTACATTTTTATGGAATTATATGGATTTATTTGACATATAATGCATTTTTGGGTTTTTAGGGATTTTGATGGTTTCTAGTTTTTTTTTGTGTTTTTATGGGTTTTATGGTTTTAATTGTTATTAATTTTTTATTGGGTTCCTTTGTGTTTTTATGGTTTTAATATTTTCTTACTGTTTTTAGCGTTTTAAGGCATTTCATTTTTTATGTGATTTTAGTAGTTTTTATGATTTTTAGGGGTTTAAAGGTTTTTACGGATTTTATAGTTTTTAGGGTTTTTATGATTTTCAACCTTTCAAGGATTTTTTGAATTTCTATGTTTTTTTAGATTTTTATATATTGTTGAGTTTTTTAACATTTTATGGGGTTGAATGGTTTTTTAGATTCTTTAGTTGGGTTTTATGGGTTTTTAGAATTTTTAAGGTTTTAGGGGTTTCCATGGATTATTGAGGTTTTGGGGTTTTAATGAAATTTTGAGGTGTTTTTAGGGTTTTAACCATTTTTTGGGTTTTAAAGGTTTTCATTGGGGTATTCAGGGTTTTTATGGTTTTTATGTTTTTAGGTATTTTATATATTTTTTTGGATTTTTGTTGTTTTTTGGTTTTATATAGATTTTGAGGGTTTTTTTTGCGATGTAGCATATTTTAGGTTTTTAGGAGCCTTAAGATTTTTTAGGTTTTTAAGGTTTTCTTATGGGTTTTTTAGGGTTTTTTGGTTTTTTGTTTTTAGGGATATTTTAGATATTTTTTTTGATATTTTTAAAAAAATTATTATTTTATGATTTTTAGGTATCTCGAATGTTTTTAGGGATTTAGGGTTTTGATATTTTTATGTTTTTTTTTGTGTTTTAATGTAATTTTATTATTTTTAAGGGTTTTTATAGATTTTAGTTTTTTTAACATTTTTGGGGTTTAATGGGTTTTTAAAAATTATAGTGAATTTTTATAGTTTTAGGGTGTTATAATATTTTTAGGTGATTTTAGGGTACTTTAGGGTTTTATTATTTTTTTTTTCAATTTTAAGGTTTATAAGTGTTCATTAATGGTTTTAACTATTTTAGTTTTGAATTTTTTGTTAGGGGTTTTTATGTTTTTCATAATTTTTATGTTTTTATGGTTTTTAAAGTATTTTAACGATTTATATATTTATTTATATTTTTTTGGGATTTTGAGGGTTATTAGGGGGATAATTAATTTTTAGGTTTTTATGATCTTTAGTAATTTTAATGTATAAAATGTTTGTAGATATATTTTATTTTTCTAGGGGTTTTAGGGTTTTTTAAAATTTTATCTATTTTTAGTATTTTTTAGGATTTTATGGTTTTTAGTTTTATTCATCATTTTTAGGGTTTTAAGGGTTTTTAGTGATTTTTAGGTTTCTTTTTGGTTTTTAGGGTTTTTATAGATTTGTTCTAGTATTTTTGGGTTTTTAGTGTTTTTTGGATCATTTTTATGTTTAGGGGTTTTTTGTTTTTTATGGTTTTTGTAGTTTTTAATGATTTTAGGGGTTCAATGGGTTTTCAATATTTTTAGTGGGATTTTATGGTTCTTATGGGTTTTTATGGTTCTTTGGGGGATTTATGATTTTTAGGGTTTTTTGGGTTTTTTGGGCCATTTTATGGTTTTATTACTCCAGAGCATTTTTTGGTTTTTAAGTGTTTTTAGGTTTCTATGGTTTTATTAGGGGTTTTCCTTGTTTTTCAAGTGTTTTAAATTTTTAGTGTTTTTTAGGATTTTTTATATTATTTTTGGACTTTTGGGTTTTGTGAGATCTTCAGGGTTTTTAGTAATTTTTATTTTTTAGGGTTTTTAGGGGTTATTACAATTTTTTGGATTTCAGGTGATTTAAGAGTTTTTTTTTGTTTTTAATGTTTCCATAGGAGTTTTTAGTGTATTTATTTTTTTATGATATTTTTCATTTTTAGGTATTTTTAGGGATTTTAGGATTTTAATGGTTTTAGGGGTTATATGGAATTTGAGTTTTTTTTTCTGATTTTTCTTATTTTTTTTATTTTTTTTTGTTTTATCTGGGTTTTAATTGTTTTAGTGTCTTAATATTTCCATAAGGGTTTTCAATTTTTTAGGGTTTTTATATTTTGATGGATTTTTAGGAATCTTTTTTATTTTCATGGATTTCACAAATTATGAGTGTTTTTAAGGTTTTTAGTGTTTTGATGGTTTTTTTCATGTTTTTAGGTTTTTAAAGGGTTTTAGATTTTTTCAACCATTTTTAGGTTTTAAAGGGTGTTTTGAGTTTTCAGTGCTTTTAGGGTTTTATGGGTTTTAGGAGTTTTTAACGGTTCACAAGGGTTTTTATGTTTTTCATATTTTTAGGGTTTTTATCATCTTTAAGGGGTTTTAAAATTTTTATGTGTTTTTATCATTTTGAGGGTTTTCACGTTTTTAGGGATTTTTAGGAATTTTTAGGTTTTTATGGTTCTCTAGGGATGATAGATATTTTGAGGGGTTTAAAGGTTTTTACGGGTTTTAGGAATTTTAGGATGTTTATGGAGTCATAGGGTATTTTTTGAGTTTTATTTGGATTTTTAGTGGTTTAGGGTTTTTAGAGTGTTTTTAATGTTTTAGGGGTTTAAAGGATTATTAATGTTCTTAGTTGTTTTGTTGGGTTTTATGGTTTTTACCATTTTTATGGTTTTTAGGGTTTTATGGTTTTATTTGTATTTTCAATGTTTTTAGGGTTTATAGAATTTTTTTTGGGTTTTAAGTGTTTTTAGGTCATTATGTTTTTCTTAGGATTTTTTATATATTTTTTTATATATTTTCATTTTTATATATTTTAGGGATTTTTCAAAACTATTAATGTTTTTATCATTTCATGGATTTTTAGGGTTTTTGTTTTTTTAGGGATCTTAGGGATTATATATATATATTTGGTGTTTTAATGTTTATTGAATTTTTAGAGATTTTAATATTTTTTTGGGTTTCTAACGGTTTTAAGGATTTAAAAGGTTTTAGAGTTTTTAACGATTTTTCTTATTTGAATGGGTTTTTTTGGGTCTTTTGGGGATATATGATTTTTGTAGGGTGTTTATGGATTTTAGTTGTTTTTAGGGTTTTTTTATCAATTTTTATCTTATTTGGTTTTTAAGTGTTTTTTGGTTTTTAGGTTGTTCTTAGGGGTTTTAAATATTTTTACATTTTTTGGGATTTTTATGGATTTTTATTTTTTTAGATTTTTTTTGAATTTTAGTGGTTTTATGGTTTTTATGTGTTTTTAATGTTATTTTATTTGGTTTTGGGGTTTTTTTGGTTTTATGGATTTTTATGGTTTTTAGTGGTCTTTGTGGGTATTAAGTGTTTTCAGGGTTTTTGGTTCTTTTAGCGTTCGAATAATTTTTTATGTATTTTAGGGGTTTTTATTATTTTTAGGTTAATATGGTTTTCTTAGGGATTTTAAGTGTTTTTATTATTTTTTATGTTTTTAGGTTCTTTTAAATTTTATGTATTTTTTGGGATTTTTCAGTATTTTTATGGAATTTGGTTTTTTATTGATGTTGAGGGTTTCAAGATTTTTAGGGGGTTTTGTGTTTTTAATGTTTTTGTAATTTTATATGTTTTTTAGTGTTTTTTGGGTTTTTTAGGATTTTTATGGGTTTCCATCATTTTTATGGATTCTGTATCTTTTTAATAATTTTTGGGATTTTAAGGTTTTATGGTTTTTTTTGGGGTTTTAGGTTTTTTTTGAGTTTTTAGGGGTTTTAGGGATTTTTTAGATTTCATTATCGTTTTTAGAGGTTTAAAAAAATTAGAATTTAAATGGGATATTTGGGTTTTTAATTTTTTTAGGGTTTTAATGATTTGGGTTTTTATGGTTTTATAGGTTATTAGGATTTTTATAGTACATTTAGGGTTTCTACTTGTCTTTTCATTTTTAGGTTTTTTTGGGGTTTGAAGTGTTTTTTGTTATTTACATTTTTATTATGGGTTTTCAGAATTTTAAGACATTTTTTACATTATTAGGGATTATTAGGGATATCTTTTTATTTTTATGGGTTTTTAGGGATTTTAGGGTTACTTAGGGATTTTAGAGATTTTAGTGGTTTTAGGGTTTTTAGTGCTTTTTAGGTTTTTAGAGGTTTTATATTTTTCAGGTTATTAATTTCATTCTTACTATTTTCATAATTTTTAGGGTTTTTTACTCTTTTAGTGATTTTTTGGGATTTTTTAGGATTTTAATGGGTTTTTGGGGTTTTAAGCATTTTGATTGGTTTTAGGGTATTTAGTGTTTTTTTATGTCTTGTTTGGTGTTTTAAGTTTTTTTTATGGTTTTTAGGGTTTTTAGTGTTTTATAAAAAATTTAGGGGTTTAAAGTGTTTTAAGAGTTTTTAATAATTTTCAGATTTTTATGGGGTTTTAGTGTTTTTCAGGTTTTTAGGGATTATATTGTCTTAGGGTTTTTAGGTTTTTTAGGGATTTTTAGGGGTTTTATGGTTTTTAGGTTTTTTTATGTTTATGATTTTTTGGAATTAATGGTTTTATTTGATGTTTTCAGGGGTTTCAGGGTATTTTCCATATTCAAGTATTTTTATGGTTTTTTTTGTTTTTTATGGTTTTTAGCCTTTTTTGTTTTTAAGGTTTTTAGGGTTTTTAGAGATTTTGAGGGGTTTTATGGTTTTTTTGATTTTTATAGTTATGATGGTTTTTGGGGTATTTAGGGGTATTATTATTTTTATATTTTTTCAAATTTTTAGGGGTTTTAATGGTTTTTAGAGTTTTATTCATTTTTGGGTTTTATAGATTTTTAGGGTTTTTAATGTTTTTAGGGCGTTTTATGTTTTTAAGGTTTTATCATTTTTAGGGTTTTTATGGGTTTTAAGTATTATTAAGATTTTAATGTTTTCTTAGGGGTTTTCAGGGCCATAATGATTTTTTACAATTTTAGGTATTTTTATCATATCTTAGGGTTCTTATGGATTTTCTTGGTTTTTATGTTTTTTAGGGTTTTAGGATCCTTTTTTACGGTTTTTGGGTGTTTTGAGTTTTTTTTTGAGTTTTTAGGTGTTTTAAGGGTTTCTAGATTTTTTAACATTTTTAGGGGTTTAGTTGGTTTTTAGGGGTTTTTAGGGTTTTTAGGGTTTGATGGTTTTTAGGGGGTTTTATGGGGTTATGTGGTTTTATGGTTTTCTAGGGTATTTTTGCAATTTTAATGGTTTTTGGGTTTTTATGGATTTTATCTGTTTTTATATTTTGTGTTTTTCTTATGGGGTTTTAGTGTTTTTTTCGTTTTTTATGTTTTTATGTATTTTTATAGCTTTTTAATTAGTTATATTTTTTAGGGGTTTTAGTTATATTGAGGATTTAGGGTTTTGAGTATTTTTTGGGATTTTATAATTTTTTTTGGGGTCTTAAGTGTATTTTGGTCATTAAAATTTTCTTAGGTTTTTTCAAAGATTTAAATGTTTTAATCTTTTTAGATATTTTAATGGATTTTTAAGATCTATATAGTTGTTTAGGGATTTAGAAATTTTTACAATGTTTAGGGTTTTTATGGGTTTTAGGATTTTTGATTTATATTTTTGGTTTTTCAGGTTTTTTTGAGTTTTTATGGGGTTTAAGGGTTTTTATATTTTTTTAAAAAAATAAGGGAAATTAGGGTGTTAGAGTTTTTTTGGGTTTTAGGGGGTTTTTTGGGTTTTTTTGGTTTTAAAATTTTTAGGTTTTTATGGTTTTTACAGTTTTAGAGTGTTTACAGTCTTTTCAGTGGTTTCAGTTTTATTTTTATTTTTTACGTTTTCTCAGGGTTATAAGTTTATCTGGGGTTTTGTGTTTTCTTAGGGATTTTATTTTTTTTTTGTTTTTGGGATCTTTTTGATTTTTTTTATGTTTGTTAAGGTATTTTTGGATTTTTAGTTGTTTAGGGTTTTAGGAGTTTTATAGTTGTTAAATATTTTTAGTAGTTTAAATGGTTTTTATGGTTCTTAGTGGTTTTAGGACTTTTTGAAAATTTTAATATACCTATGTTATTAGGGGTTTTAGGGGTATTACTCTCCTTTTATGGATTTCAACAATTTGTCACATTTTTTATGTTTTCATGGGTTTTAAGTATATTTATGATTTTATGGTTTCTCTGGATCTGTTAGGGTTTGTAGGGTTTTTTACATTGGTAGGTATTTTTAGGGTTTTTTGGATTTTTATGGTATTATTCCAGGTTTTTGGGATTTTGAGGGGTTTTAGGGTTTTCTATGGTTTTTTAGGGGTTAATGAGTTTTTAGTGTTTTTCTCATTTTTAGTTATTTATAGGTTTTATGTATTTTTATGTTTTAAGGTTTTCTTAGGATTTTTAGGTTTTTTATAATATTTTGGAATTTTTGGGGTTTTTTAGGATTCATATGGTTTTAATGGTTTTTGGGATTATGATGGTTTTTAGGGTATTTAGAATTTTATGATTTCTTTGTGATTTTATGGTTTTATTGAGTTTTTTATGGAATTTATGATTTTTTAGATTTTTTTAATGTTTTTTAGGGTTTAAAAGGATTTTTGAGTTTTAGTGGGTTTCAATGTTTTATGAGGTTTACGGTCTTTAATGTTTTGAGGGTTTTTTCGGGTTTTTATCTTTTTTAGGATTTTAGGGTTTTAATATTTTTTATGGTTTCTTTGGGTTTCTTACTTAATTTTTTGTGTTTTATGTTGTTTTGGAATTTTAGTGATTTTTTATTTTCATGGGTTTTCGGGTTTTATATATTTTTTGGGTTTTTAGGGATTTATGTGTTTTTAGGATTTTGTGGATTTTTTCTATTTTTAGTGTTTTTTGGATTTTTTGGAATTTCATAGTTTTTTAGTGTTTTTTAAGGCTTTTATGTGTTTAATTTTTTTTAGAGTTTTTTTTTGGTTTTTAGTGTTTTATGGGTTTTATTGTTTTTAATTATTTATAGGGTTTTTATTTTTTAGGTGTTTTTAGGTTTTTAAGATTTTCATAGGTGTTTTCTTGGTTTTTATATTTTTTATGTCTTAGGGATTTTTAGGGAATTTTAGGATTTTTATGGTTTTTAAGGGTTTTGGTGATTGGTGGGGTTTAGTATTTTTGGGGGGTATTAGGATTTTTAGGGGTTTTATCATCTTAATGTTGTTTAGGGGAGTTAAGTGTTTTAAAATTTTTATGTTTTTCTTAGGGGTTTTTCAATTTTTAGGAGGTTTTATGTTTCTATTGGTATTAAGGATTTTAATGAATTTTGTGGTTTCTTAGGGATTTTAGTGATTTTGAGGAGGGGGGGGGGGGTGGGGGTTTTAAATGTATTTATTGTTTTTTAACATTTTAGGGGTTTTGAGGGTTTTTAGAGTTTTTAGTGGGGGTTTTGGGATATTTTGGATTTGTTAATGTTTTTTGTGGTTTTATGGTTTTTAGGGAGTTTAAGGGTTTGGAGGGTCCTTTATGATTTTTAGTTTTTTAGGGTTTTAGGGGTTTAATGGTTTTTATGTTTTTAATATTTTCTTATGAGTTCTCAAGGATTTTAAGGATTTATACATTTTTAGAGTTTTTTGTGATTTTTTAGGATTTTTATGGTTATTTTAGATTTTTAAGGATTTTGATGCGTTTTATGGGTTTTTATGATTTTAAAATTTTCATATTTTTAAGCGGATTTATGTGTTTTTAGTTTCTTTGGTTTTCTATGATTTTTCATTTTTTTCATGTTTTATTGTTTTTAGGAATTTTCTGGGATTTTTTTCAGAATTTTTTTTTTATTATTTTTTTGTATTTTTAGGGTTTCATAGTTTTTTGGGTTTTTATGTCTTTTATGGTGTAGAGTTATTTATGGGTTTTAAGTGTCTTTATAGTTTTAAACCATTTAAGGGTTTAAAAGGGTTTTTTAGTTTTTTAATAATTTTTTACAAATTTTATTGTTTATAAGGATGTTAGGGGTCTGAGGTGTTTTTTATGGTTTTAGGGGTTTTTATGTTTTTTGGGTTCTTGATGTTTTTTTAGTATTTTTAGAATTTTTAGTTTTTAGGGGGTAATTTTTTTTTATTTTTTTAGGTCTTTAATGTTTTTTAATGGGTTTTTTGGGTTTTTAGGATTCATTAAATTTTTAGGGATATTTATGACTTTTTAGGATTTTTTTGGGGGTTGTAGGTTATTTAGAGATTTTGTGGGTTTTAGTGTTTTAGGGTTTTTAGGTATTTTGAGGGTTTTTTGAGTTTTAAGGGTTTTTTGGTTTTTTAGGAATTATAAAATTTTGAGGGTTTTGTAGGTTATTAAGGTTTTTTGGGTTTAATTTTTTTTTGTTTTTAAGGGTTTATTATGTTTTTCATGATAATTAGGGTTTTTTTTATTTTTAGTATTTTTTGGGGATTATTTAGTTATTTTTTAGTATTTTTGTGTTTTTATTGATTTTGAGGGTTTCTTAGGTTTCTAGGTATTTTTTTGGTTATTTATCATTTTTATATATTTTAGTAGATTTAGGTTTTTTTGGGTTTTTATGGGGTTCTTATGGGGTTTTAGGGTTTTTATATTTTTAGTTATTTAAAGGTATTTTTTGTGTTTTTATGTTTTTATGGTTTTTATCGATTTTCAACAATCTAAGGTTTTTAATGTATTTGGGTATTTAGTATTATATTGGGGTTTTTAGGGTTTTATGTTTTTCTATAGTTTTTTTCATTTTTGTGGGATTAAAGGGTTTTTAGTTTTTTTACTGGTTTTGGGTTTTTATGGGTTTTTATGGGTTTTTATGGGTTTTTAGCATTTTAAAATGTTTTTATGAATTTTTTAGCTTTTATTGGTTTTAGGGAATTTTCGGGGTTTAAGGGTTTAAATGATATTTTTGAGTTTTTTACATTTTCAAAATTTTAGGGATTTTTAGCATTTTTGAAGTTTCTGGTTTTTTCGGATTTCGAGGGTTTATATGGTTTTTAGGGTTTATATGGTTTTTTTATGTTTTATTAATTTTCATGGGTTTTTATAGTTTTTTAAAAAAATTAAGGCTTAAAATAGATTTTTTAGTTTTTATTGGAATTTAGGTTTTTTATTTGTTTTGAAGAATTTAAACGTTTTTACTGGTTTTTATGGATTTTACGGGGTTTTAGGTTTTTACGGTTTTAGTGTTTTCAAGATTAATTAATTTTTTTATTTTTTATGTATTTTTTTGGGTTTTTTAGATTTTTTAATGTTTTTTAGGGTTTCTAGAGATTTTAGGGGTTTTAGGGTGTTTATGATTTTTATGGTTTTTTTGAGTTTTTTTAGTTAATTCCGGTTGTAAATATTTTTCAGAATTTGATTGGTTTTTATCATTTTTATGGATTTTAGGGATCTTAAAGATTTAGGGGATTTTAATATTTTTAGGGCTTTAGGGTTTTGAGGGTCCTTGTATTATTATTTTTTGTTTTCTAAGAGTGTGATTTTTTTATTTTTTAAGGATTTCTTTATGTTTTTAGGGTATTTTGAATTTTAGGCTTTTTATGGGTTTTTATGTTTTTGGGAATTTTTATTACATTTTGTGTTTTAAAGGTTTATAGGGTTATTTGGATTTTTTGAGTTTGTTTCTATTTTAAGGTTTTTTTAATGTATTTTAATGTTTTTATGGGTGTAAATGGTTTTTAGATTTTTATTGTTTTTTAGGAATTTTATGGTGTATTAGGGTTTTTATGGTTTTATTGGTTTTATGAGTTTTATAGGTTTTTAGTGTTTTAGTGTTTTTGGATTTTTAGGGATTATTATGTGTTTTTATGGGTTTATGGATTTATTAGTACTTTTTAGGGTTTTTATATTTTTTTTATGTTTTTAAGAATTTTTAGGGATTTTTTAGAATTTTTTTCTTTTAATGGGTTTTTAGGGATTTTGAGGGTTTATATGGGTTTTTTGGATTTTAGTGGTTTTACGGTTTTATCATTTTTTGGTTATAAGTGTTTTTAGGGTTTTATGGTTTTCTTATGGTTATTCATGGGTTTTAGGGGTTTTTATGTTTTTAAATAATTTTTGTGTTTTTAGGTTTTTTAGGGGTTTTAAAGATTTTATAGATTTTGAGGGTTTTTAGTGTTTCAAATTTTTTAGTGTTTTTATCTTTTTTTTTGTTTTTAGATGTTTTATGTGTTTTTAGGTTTTTATATTTTTCTTAGGGGTTTTGATGGTTTTGAGGGATTTCCCATTTTTTGAGATTTTTATTGATTTGTTAGGATTATTATGGGTTTTAGGGATTATGAAACTTTTTGGGCGTTTTTGCGATTTATTGGTTTTTAGGTTTCTAGTGTTTTTTTGAGATTTTTATGGTTTTGAAGGTTTTATAATCTTTAACATTTTATGGGTTTAAAGGGTTTTAAGAGATTTTAGTTGGATTTATATATTTTTATGGGTTTTTGGGTATTTAATGTTTTTGGGGGGTTTTATTGTTTTTAAGGTTTTTATGGTTTTCTAGTCGTTTTAGATTTTTTAGGTTTTTAAGGTTTTAAGTGTTTTTATGTTATTAATGTTATTTAAGGTTTTTATGGTTGTTATGTTTGTTTGTTTTTTGTTAGTTTTTATGGATTTTTATGGTGTTTAGAGGATTTAATGATTTTGAGAGTTTTGAGAGTTTTTTTGGTTTCTATGGATTTTTTGGGGTTTTTAGATTTTTTTTAGTTCTTAGGGTTTTTAAACTTTTATAGATTATTTTTTATGTTTTTAGGGTTTTAAAGGGTTTTTAGAGTATATATTGGATTTTTACTGTTTTTATGGGGTTTTATTGGTTTTTATGGTGATAGGGATTTTTTAGATTTCTTGAGGTTCCAGTCCTTTTAGGGTTGTGTTGTTTTAGAGGGATTTAGTGGGATTTTTAGTATTTTTATAGTTTTTTAGTGTTTTTAATATTTTTAGTGCTTTTAGGGTTTTTGGGGTTTTATGTATTTTTAGGTTTTAAGGTTTTCTTAAGGGTTTTCATGGATTTTAGGTTTTTTACAATTTTTTTTGTTTTTTGTAGAATTTTATATGATTTTATGGGTAATTTTAAGGGTTTTATGATTTTTTATTTTTTATGGGCTTTTTGGATTTTTGGGTTTTCATGGGTTTTTTTGGTTTTTAGGATTTTTATGTTTTTAGTGTTTTTTAACGTTTTTCTTGGATTATAAGTTTCTTGGAGTTTCTAGAGATTTTTAAGGATTTTTATTGATTTTTAGTGATTTTAATGGTTTTATATACTTTTATGGTTTTTATATGTTTTAGGGTTTTTAGGGTCTTTTATGATTTTTTGGGGTTTTAACATTTTTTATTTTTTTTATTTCATTCATTGGGTATTTAGGGTTTTTATTTACATTTTTATGATTTTTTAGGATTTATATGCTTTGTTAGTGTTTTTAGGTATTTGGAGGGTTCTAGGGGGTTTTGTGGTTATTAACATTTATTTGGATTTTTAGGGATTTTTTTCGATTTTTATGGGTTTTTAGAATTTATAAGGATTTTGAGGGGTTTTAGGGTTTTACAATTCTTGGGTTCTCAAAGTTTTTTTAGTTTTTTATGATTTTAAATGTTTTTTAGAGTTTTAAAGATTTTTTGGGGGTTTAAAGGGTTGTTAATTTTTATAATGGGTTTTAGGATTTTTATGGGATTTTGGTGTTTTAAGGATTTTTGTGGGTTTTGACAGGTTTTAGGGTTTTCTAAGGTGTCTAAAGATATTTGAAGGATTTTTTGATTTTTTTTCATTTGTTTGTTTTTATGTTGCTTAAGTGTTTTTACATTTAAAATGATTTCTTATGGGTTTTCATGATTTTTAGGGGTTTTTGTGTATTTTTAGAGATTTTTTAGTATTTTTATGGGTAATTATTTTTTTTAGGAATTTTGAGGGTTTTTAGGGGTTTTAGGATTGTTTAGGGTTTTTAAAGTTATTTATGTTTTTATAGGTTCTAATTTGTTTTAGGTTTTTATTGTTTTCTTATGGGGTTTTCATGGATTTTAGGAGTTTTTACTATTTTAGGGATTTATTTGGCATTTTTTAAAATTATTAAATGGATTTCTAATTTTTTAGTTATTTTTATTGATTTTAGGGTTTTTTGAGTTCTTAATGTTTTTATGGTTTTTAGGGTCTTTATATTTTTTTGGGTTATTAATTATTTTTATATATTTTTATAGATTTTATGGGTTTAAAGGGTTTTCAGATTTTGTAGTTAGTTTTTGTATATTAATTTATTTTTAGAATTTTTTATATTTGTATGGTTTTTAGGGTTTTTAGGGTGTTAGGGCATTTTATTATTTTTAAGGTGTTTTGAATTTTTAGGTTTTTAGGGGTTTTTAGGGGTTTTAAGGTTTTTAAGGGTTTTTAGGGTTTTTCAGGGTTTTTAGGGTTTTAATATTCTTAAGTATTTTTTAGTATTTTTTAGGATTTTTAATGTTTTATGGGTTTTAGAAGATTTGAGGGGTTTTATGGTTTTTAGGGGTTTTAGGGTGTTAATGTTTTTTAGTTTTTTATGTTTTTTGGGTCTGAAGTTTCTTTTTCTTTTAATGGGTTTCCTCGGGGTTTTCATGTTTTATGGGTTTTTTACATTTTTATGTATTTTAAATCCTTTTTTTGAATTTTTAGAGTTTTTATCATTTTTAGGATTTTGAGGGTTTAAAGGTTTTAACCTTTTTATGGGTTTTTAGGATTATAGGGGTTTTTTGAGTTTTTATGGTTTTTAATGTTTTTATAGTTTTTTAACATTTTAGGTGATTAATGTATTTTTAGAGTTGTTAATGGGGTTGTATGGTATTTATGGTTATTTAGTATTTTTATGGGTGTTTAGAGTTTTTTTAGTTTTTAGGGGTTTATGGTGTTGCACATTTTATGGGTTTTTAGGTGTTTTTATTTGTTTTTTACTATTTTTTTATTTTTTAGGGATTTTTCATATTTTTTATATTTTTAAGTTTTTATTAAGGGGTTTCAAGGTTTTTAGGGATTTTTAAGACTGTTATGGTTTTTCTTATTTTTTAGGGAATCTGAGGGTTTTTATAGATTTTAGGGGCTTTAGAGTTTTTTAGGTTTTGTAGTTTTTATCGGTTTTTAGTATCTTGGGTTTTTTAGAGTTTTAATGAATTTTTATGTTTTTTATCGGTTCAATGTGGTTTTAGGTTTTGACTATTTTCTTAGGGTTTTTAGTGTTTTTTGGGTTTTTTTATATTTTTTGGAAATATTAGTGATTTTTAGTATTTTTAATGTTTTTTTGGGATTTTAAGAATTTTGAGGATTATAGGGTCTTCTTAGGGTGTTAGGTTTATTAGGGTTTTTATAATTTTTCTGTTTTTAGTGGTTTTAAGTATTTAGATTTTCAAGGTTTCCTTCATATTTTCAGTGTATTTATGTTATTTCTATTTTTAGGTCTTTTTTAGGATTTTTTTTTGGGTTTTAGGGTTTTATGGATTTTTAAATATTTTTTTTGTTTTTTAGGGTTTCATTGTGTTTTTTGTGTTTTTATGGGTTTTAGGATTTTTATTTTTTATGGTTATTATGGGTTTTTATGGGTTTTAATGTTTTTATGGGTTTTAATGTTTTTAGGGGTTAAAATAATTTTCATATTTTTAGGTGGTTGTTAAATTTTTCTTATGTCCTTTGGGATTAGACAGTTTTAAGGGTTTTTTGTTTTTAGGGGTTTTTAGGGGTTTTGGGGTTTTATCAATTTTTTGGGTTTTTGGGGTTTTCAATGTTTTATGAATTTAAGGTTTTCTTAGGGGTTTTCATGGTATTCAGGGTTTCTATCATTTTATGGGATTTTACTAATTCTTTTATGAATTTTATAGTTTTTAGGGTTTTTATGGAGTTTAAGGGGTTTAGGGTTTTTTTATGATTTTAGGTTTTTATGGTTTCATTGGAGTTTTAGGTTTTTTTTTTGTTTCTAAGTGGTTTTATGGTTTTCTAGATTAATTTTAACATTTTTAGGGGTTTAAATGGGTTTTATTGTTTTTACTGGCTTTCAGGATTTTTAAGGGTTTTTAGGTTTTTTTGGTTTTGAGTTGTTTTATGGTTTTTAGGATGATATAATGTTTTTAGTGCCTTTTAATATTTTTTTGGGTTTTTATTTTTTTTAAGATTTTATGGGTTTTATGTGTTTTTAGGTTTTTAATGGTTTCTTTGGGGTATTCATGAGTTTTAATGTTATTTATATTTTTTATGGATTTTAGTTATTTTAGGGTTTTATAGGTTTTATGGTTTTTAGGGATCATTAGGTTTTTTTGGGTTATTAAGGGTTTTGAGGGTTTTTAGTTATTTTTAGGGTTTCTAGAATTTTACGATTTTAGTGTTTTTATGTGTTTTTAGGTTTTAATTGTTTTCATAGGGGTTTTAGTGGTTTCATGTTTTTTGGGATTCATTGGGATTTTTAAGGTTGTTTATGGTTTTTATGATTTTTTGGTTATTTTAGAGTTTTAAGGTTTTATGTGATTTTATTGTGTTTTTTTATATTTTTTAGTTTTTAGGGTTTTTATGGGTTTATTGTGTTTTTTAGATTTTTTTGGATTAAAGGGGTTTTTTGAGGTTTTCATGGGTTTTAGAGTATATATGGGTTTTATGGATTTTATAATTTTTTGGTATTTTAATGGTTCTTTGTAATAATAAGATTTTTATGGTTATTATAGCTTTTCAGTTTTTTAGTGGTCATATTTTTTTTATGTTATTAATGTTTTATTAACGGGTTTTCCGACATTTTATGGGTTTTTACTTTTTAGGGGATTTAAAAATATTTTTTTTGTATTTTTCATTTATTTCGGGATTTTTGAGAGTTTTTAGGGTTCATTAAGGGATTTCTAGTTTTAAGGCTTTTATTGTTTTTATGTATTTTGGGGTTTAATGTATTTTTAGGTTCTTATGGTTTTATTATGAGTTTTCAAGGTTTTATATATTTTTTTGTTTGTTGGAATTTTTATGTTTTTATGTTTTTCTAGTTTTTAGGGGTTTAGATGTTTTTTAAGCATTTTGAGGCTTTTTAGGGTCTTTTAGCAGTTTTTAGAATTATGTTTTGTTTTTAATGGTTATAAGTGTTTTTAGTTATCAATGTTTCCTTTAGAGTTTTCAGGGATTCAAGTTTTTTAATGTTTTTATGGATTTTTGGGTATTTTTACTAATTTAGTTGTCTCTCTTGGGTTTTTAGAGTTTTTACGGATTTTTGGGTTTTAGTTTTTTTGAGTTTTTTTAATGTTTTTATGTTTTTATAATTTTTTAAAGTTCTTATAGGCTTAAAAGATTTTTAACTATTTTTAGTTATTTTTTTGGATTTATATTTTTTTTGGAGTTTTATGCATTTTTAGGCTTTCAAAATTTTCTCAGTGTTTTTTAGGGTTTTAGGGGTTTTATGTGTTTTGGGATATTTAATGATATTTTAGTTATTTTTTGGTTTAAGGATTTTGAGTGTTTTTAGGGGTTTCAGAATTTTTATGGATCATGGGTTTTTAAAGTTTTTTTGAGTTTTTTAGGGGTTTAGGGTTTCTAGATTTTTTTAATGTTTTTATGGGTTTAAAGGGTTTTTAGAGTTTTAGTTGTTTTATGTGTTTTTTTTTGTTTTTAAGGTGTTTTAAGGTTTTCATGGGTTTTTATGTTTTTTACGGTTTCAATGTTTTATAAGGATTATCATTTTTTGGTTTTTTTGTGGTTTTAAGTGTTTTTTGGGGTCTAATTTTTTCTATAGGTTTTTGTGGGTTTTTACGTTATAGGGGATTTTTTTGGGATTCAGTAGGATTTTATTTACAGATTTTAGGGATTTTCTTGGGTTTTTTTTGGGTTTTTATGAGTTTTATGGGTTTTGGGTGTTTTATTTTTTTTGAGTAATTAGGGTTTTTCAGGAGTTTTAGAGTTTTTAACATTTTTAGTATTTTAAAGGGTTTTAAGGGTTTTTAGTCCTTTTTTTGTTTTTATCAGCTAATAGGGTTAATAAAGTTTTTAGGGTTGTTTAGGAAGGTTGTTTATGGTTTTAGGATCATTTTTTGGTTTTTATGGTTTATAGCATTTTTTATGTTTTTAGGGGTTTTATGTGTTTTTTGGTTTTTAAGGTTTTCCTAGTGTTTTAGGTTTTTTTCTGGGTTTTACCTTTTCATAAATTTTTAGGTATTTTTTATAAATTTTATGGATTTTCAGTGTTTTTAAGGATTTTATGGGTTTTAGGGGTTCTAAATGTTTTTAGATTTTAAGGTTTTCAATATGGTAGTATATGGTTTTTATAGTTTTTTTGACTATTTTATGGTATTTTTGGTTTTTTGTTATTTTGAGGGGTTTAGGGGTTTTATGGTTTTTAGGTTTCCTAATGGGTTTTGGGGCTTTTAGGGTTTTTTATGTTTTTAGGGGGGTTTTGCTCTTTGAGGTTTTTTAAATGTTTTTAGGTGTTTGATTGATTTTTATATTTTTCGTCGTTTATAAGGGTTTATACATTTTTATGGGTTTTTGGAGTTATTTATAGTTATTTAGGGTTTTATGGGTTATTTAGTTTTCTATGGTCTTTAAGTATTTTTTATGTTTTTAAGGTTTTCTTTGGGTTTTCTAGTGTTTTTAGTTTTTTTATATTTTTAAGGATTTTTTGGGATTTTTGAGGACTTTTATAGAATTTTAGGTATTTTTGGGCTTTTATGGTTTCAAATGGTTTTTTGGTGTTTTGGTGGGTTTTTTCATTTTTTAGGGTTTTTTGGGTTTTTGGAGTTTGTTTTAAAAGTTTTGGGGTTTTAAGGTATTTATGTTTATTTGGGGTTTTAGAATTATTATGGGTTTTTAGAGTTTTTATGGTTTTTGGGGTTTTATGGTTTTAGGGGTTTTAGGGTCTTTTATGATTATATAGGGTTTTTAGCGTTTTTTGGTTTTTAGGGGTTTTTGGGATTTTGAGGATTTTAAGGTATTTTATGTTTTTTAGAATTCATTAGGTTTTTAATTTTTTCTTATGGTTTTTTAGGTTTTTTAGATTGTTTCTGTTTTTATAAATTTTTATAGATTTTTTGGCATTTTTATGGTTTTATGTTTTTTTGGGATTTTGGGGGATTTTAGGAGTTTTAGGGTTTTTAGGTTTTCATGCTTTTTTAGATTTTAGGGGTTTTAATGTTTGATAAATATTTTTTACGTTTTATTGATTTAAAGGGGGTTTAGTGTTTTTATTGGGATTTTCTTGTTATTTAGGGTTATTATGGGTTTTAGGTTTTTTTTTTGGTTTTTAGGGGTTTTTAACGGTTTTAGGGAATTTTTTGGGTTTTTAAAAATTATAGTGTTTTTTGTTTTGAAAGGGTTTTAAAGTTTTTTAGTTTTTTAAGATTTTAATAGGTTGTTTCATGGTCTTTACGGTTTTTAAATTTTTTGATATTTTTTTTATTTTTAAGGTTTTTTAGGGGTTTTTAGTGTTTTTGTGGATTTTGATGGGTTTTAGGGTTCTTCGGTTTTTTTAGAGTTTTTAGCATTTCTAGGGGTTTTTTATTTTTTAGGTTTTAAATTTTTTCTTGTTTTTTTCAAGGTTTTAAATGTTTTTTAATTTTTATGTATTTTTAGTGACTCATATGATTTTTATTAATTTTTAGGGGTTTCTAGGGATTTTCAAGGTTTTGGGGTTTTTAGGAATTCTTGGGTTTTTATTGTTTTTTTTGGTTTTTCGGGGTTTTTTTATGTTTTCTGAGTTCAAAGGATTTTTAGAGTTTTTTTTATCATTTTTAGATGTTTAAAGGGTTTTTAGATTTTTAGTTGGTTTTGGGGGTTTTATGGGTTTTAGGGATTTTTTAAGGTTTTTAGGGATTTTATGATTCTTAGGGGTTTTAGGTTTTTCGGTTAATTCCCAGGGTTTTGTGGTTTTAGTGTTTTTATAGGTTTTAAGGTGATTTGTGTGTTTGTAGTTCTCTAAGGATTTCTTAGTGTTTTTCAGGTTTTTTATGGGTTTTAATTTTTTATGGAATTTTAAGGATTTTTTGGATTTAATGTTTTTTAGGGATTTTATGGAGTTAAGAGTTTTTCTATTTTTAAAGTTTTTAATGTATTTATAATGTTTTAGGTTTTTATGTTTTTAAGTGTTTATTTGTTTTAAAGGTTTTCATAGGGTTTTAATTTTTTCTAGGGTTGTTTAAATTATTAGGTATTTAAAAGGCTTATTTATTATTTTTAGGGTTTAATAGGATTTTTAGGGATTTTGAGGATTTTAGGATTTTTATGTTTTTGGGGGTTTTAGGTGTTTTTGTCTTTTTGTGGGTTTTTTTTGGGGGTTTTAGTGTTTTAATAATTTTTAGGTTTTTATTGGTTTTACGTGTTTTTATATTTCTAAGGTTCTCATAGTGATTTTAAATGTTTTTAGTGTTTTTTAAATTTTTAGGTATTTTTAGAAATTTATTGATTTTTAGGGATTTTTTAGGTGTTTTGATGTTTCTTCCAGATTCATAGTATTTTTTAGGGATTTAAATGGAGTTATGATTATTTAGTGAGTTTTAGGGTTTTTATGGATTTTTAAGGTTTTTAGTTATTTTAAAGGATTTTAGGGGTTTTAATGTTTTGAGGGTAATTCTGTGGGTTTTAGAATTTTTAGCATTTTCAGGTTTTTAGGGGGTTTTAGTGTGTTTAAATTTTTATGGTTTTCTTATGAGTTTTCATGGTTTTTTATGTTTTTAGTGCTTTTTTGAGATATTTTAGGCGTTTTAATGTTTTTGGAGGGTTATATGGTTTTAATGGTTTTTGGTTATTTAGTGTTTTTAGGGTTTTTAGGGGTTTTATTTGATATTATGTTTTTATGGGTTTCTTATATTTATTTAGTTTTGTTACAGTTTTTATGTTTTTAGGGATTTTTAGGGATTTTTAATGATATATATGTTTTTATGTTTTTTTTCAATTTTGAGGGGTTTTATGGTATTTAGTGTTTATATAAAATATTTGGATTTTTAGGGTTTTCACTGTTTTTGAGGATTTTTATGCTTTTTTATAGATTTTTAACATTTCTAGGATTTTAAAGTGTATTATAGTTTTATTGGATATTTAGGTTTGTTAAGGTTTTTTTACAGTTTTTGGGTTTTTATGGTTTTTGGGTTTTTTTTAAAGTGTTTGTGTTTTAGCATTTTTTTATGTTTTTAGGTGTGTAAAGATTTTTTATGTATTTATGGTTTTCTTTGGGTTTTTCAGAGGTTTTAGATTTCTTAAATTTTTATAGATATTAGGGATTTTTTAGGATTTTATGATTTTTTACAGTTTTTATGGATTTGAGGGTTTTTCGGATTTTTAGTGTTTGTTTGGTTATTTTAGTTTTTTTGGTTTTAATGGGTTTTGTGTTTTTATAGTTTTAAAAGGTTTTTTGAGTTTATAACGTTTTTAGGAGTTTAAAGGTGTTTTAGTGTTTTATAGTTTTTTAGGGTTTTGATGACCTTTTTTGGGTTTTAATTTTTTATTGGGTTTTAGGGTGTTTTTAGTGTTTTTAGGGATTTTTGAATTTTTTATTTTTTTAGCAATTTTAAGTGTTGTTATTATTTTTAAGTTTTTCTTAGTGTTTTTCAGGATTTTTGGGCTTTTATATTCTTAAGGGTTTTTATTATTTTTTTGTATTTTTAAAGGATTTTAGTGTTTTTTTTGGATTTTGAGGGTGTCTAATGGTTTTTAGGCCTTTTTATGGTATTTAGAATATTTCAGTTTATAGGGGATTTATGTGTTTTTAGGTTATTAAGGTTTTCTTATAGTTTTTCATTATTTTTACAGTTTTTTTGTTTTTTTAAAAAATTACAAATTTTATGTATTTTTAGAGTTTATTGGGTTTTTTCTTGATTTTGAGTGTTTTAGTGTTTTTTATGATTTTTGAGATTTTTCTTTTTTTTTTCAGTTCCTAGTTTTTTATAGTTTATAGGGTTTTAAAGGTTAATATATTTTTTATCGTTTTCATGGTTTTAAAGTGTTTTTAGATTTTTTAGTTGGTTGTAGGGTTTTCCTGGGGTTAAAGGAATTTTTTGGATCTTTTAGGGTTTTAGTGTTTTTTGAATTTTTATGGTTTTTAGAATTTTGAGTGATTTTATGTTTTTAAGGAGTTTTTATGGATTTTAAGTATTTTTTAAAAATTTATGGTTTTTTAGGATTTATATGGTTTTTAGTGTTTAGGGATTTTGAGATTTTTAGGTTTTTTAGGATTTTAATGGTTTTTGGTGTTTTTAGGGTTTTTAAGTTGTATAAGTGTATTTAGGTTTTTTAAAGTTTTATTATGGTTTTTAGGATTTTTATAGTTTTTTTAAAATGGGCCGGGAGCCCCCAACACCACACCATCCCCATTGACCTTTATACATGATGGGATCTAAGGAATCCATCAAATATATTTTAGCACCCCTGGTTTCTTTCCCCTACCAGATACACCAATTGTATGCAAGAGTTATCGATAATTAACACTATCTTCTATCAAATCTATTTGAATATGGGATGCCTCCAATATTTCCTTTTGGATCATCACCACTCCTCCACAAACTGAGAGAGGTTTTTCGTTAAAGGCCAATGCATTTCGGGCAGCCTAGATATAGTGAATGGTAACCTCAACACCTTCATGAAGAAGGTTGTGAACTTGGTTGATGCATTTTAGCTTCCCCGGGCCGCAAATAAAATCACATATTTCCCCTTGTGTGCCACAGTGTAATCTAATACATTTCAACAAGTATATCCATAGTTCGACATTAAAATTATAGTGGAGTAGAACATGTGAGTCGTTCTACATGGTCTACAAGGAGATAAAACAAGTGGAGGCATGTTTCCATCCACCTTTATTTAGTTACTCATGGGATGGGATTCTATTCATCCAAATTTTTTAGATCATCACATAAGGAGCCAGTGGGATGAAATGTGCTCTGAACTTTAGCAGCCAAGATGGTGTGGTGATGCCTTAAAGGAATTTCCAATGGTAGTAATCACATGTGTTGAACATTTCAACCATATTGGGCATCCAAAGGAGGGTGTATTTGTCTAGGAAAACAAATCACTATATTTGTAGCATTATATATTTAGGGAGGCCCACAGGGGAGTCCCTGCTCTTATAAACAAGGGTTGAAATCTACATGTCCCTCATGTTATGGGGAGGTCTCACAACATCGACAAGAGGTTGATCAAGCCATGGATATGTCTATAAATTAATAGTATGGGACTTAAATAGAATCCTCTTAGACTGAGAAATTATACCCTTGTATGAGGACCTTAGAGTAGGCCAAACTGAGGAGGATAGTTATCCAGTGAAGACCTCACAAAACCAACATGTGAACCTCTCGGTGAGAAAATCTAGGCCATCATCATTTGGGATGAGCAATATCTAAGTGAACATCCCTAATATAAAATCATTAAATCTTTTGAGGTCTTTAATACCAAGCCCACCCATATCAATCTTCTTTTTACAGTGCTTCTTAAAAATAGGTATCAATTTTCTTTCACTTATGCATCTCATCCATAAAAAATTCATGAGCCTTGCATTCAAACATTTGACCTGACTTATCGGACTTATATAGATATAAAAAGCATGAATGAACATGTATGTTATTTTTGAATTAATCATACATACTCTTCCATCTTGGGAGAGGAATTTTCCCTTCCATTTGGAAAGCTTCTTGGTAATTTTGGATGATATTACCTTAATGTAATAGCTTTTTTCTTTTCCCCAGAATAAGGGGCCCCCTATAGGTGAAGGGGAGTGAGCCTCTTCTCACTCTATGAAATCCAACAATGCAATGCTTCCTTGAGGGGGAGACTCCATTTCAAAAGACAATTGGGGATTTCTTCTAGCTGATAGTTTTCCAAGCGACGCTCTTATTGTTAAAAAAGATCATTTTCACTGATGATAGTGTTTTTTTGTTATCCTTCCCACATAGAATAATGTCATCTTTATAGAGTAGGTGGGAGGGAACATGGAGGTCCCTCCCAGATTTGATTGGTGAGTAAAGTTCAGACTAAATTAAGTGAATAATGCACTGTCTCATGTAATCCTCAAAAATTGAAAATAAAAATATGGAGAGAGGGCCTACTTGCTGGATGCCCCAGGAGAATTTGATGAACCCTTTTGGGGAATTGTTTAGAAGAACATAAATTCTGAAAATTTTGACAATAGTATTAATCATCTTGATAAAATGTTAAAAAAACCTTACATTCCAAGGATTCTAAAGATGAAGATCAAGTTTATAGTGTTCAAAGCCTTTAAAATATTAATTTTCAAAGAAAATATCTAATGTTTTGTTTCCTTATTGATAATGTTGATACCTTATATGGTAGTGAAAAGGAAGGATTGAATACTCCTCCCAAGAATGAACCCAAACTAATATGGAGTGATAATGTCCCTCAAAATCTTCCCCATCCTGATAACCAGAGTATTTTTTACAATTATGGTAATGTTATTCCTTATTGAAATCAGGGAAAAGTCACCAATATCAATAGAATTTTCTTTCTTTTGAATCAAATATATAAAATTGGAATTCGCACCATAATGAATTGAGCCAGATATAAAGACCTCCTTAACATCCTTGGTAACCTCCTCATACGAAATGTCCCAATAAAATATAAAGAAATTATTTTTAAGTCTTTCTGGTCCCACTGCACTATCCATGTTCAAATATAAGAGCCCAGACTTCACCTCTTCTCCAACAGGCGCCACTGTAAGAGCCTGATTATAAAGTTCAGTAACGAAGGGAGTGATGGAATCTGATAGGATGAAGGGATCAACACCATAATTCACGTACAGACCATGAAAATGTTCCACCATAGCCTTGGAAATGGCTTCCATTGAGGTGAAGGTCGAGCCCCCAACCCGAACTGCATTCGGATTATTCTTAACTCATTTCTCTATATGAAGGTGATGAAAAAACAGAGTTTCTATCCCCATCCTGTATCCATTTGACATTGCATTGTGCCTTTGCAAGCCTCTCCTTCAGATTCAGTAACTCATCCAGCTTGAAGGGGAGCTACAACCCCTCTCGGGAGGGTGAGTGTTACTACTGGTTTTCAATTTGACATTTTGAAATCTGAGATTCAGCAGTCTTGATATCAGTTTTCAGCCCCGAAAAGGACTTCGTAAACCATTTTTTCAGGAGGCGATTGACTTATCTGGGCTCTGAAACCACAAAAAATAGGGGTTTCTAACAAATTTATTGTTCCACCATTTAATAAACACTTCCCAATTACCAGGAATTGTGATCTAAACATTATTAAATTTAAAGGGTACAAGGAGAGACATGGAGTTACCCTCCCGTAACTCAACAATAATGGGATTGTGGTCCAAGTTAAATTTTAGAAGGGTGAAACTAGAGATGTCCATGGGGGAGCTCCTTTCAATCATTTGGGGGAATCACATGTCCATCTTACTAGCTTGTCTACCATTGATAGTATACCTTCCCCAAGTGAAGGTTGTTCTAACTATGGAAATATCAGATAGATCACATTGATCCCAGTATTGGGAGAATTCCACAACTGTGGTGCGGGAAATTATATGGCCAATCTTTTCCTCTGGACATAGTAAAACATTAATGTCACTAATGAAAGTACCATTATGGGAAATAGACTCATTCATATGGACCAACTCCCTCCAAATATCCCTCATTTTTATGTATAAACAAGATGTATACACAAAGGAGAGGGTAAGGGTGGTAGCGTAGAAACTGATGGTAATAAAGATCACTTGAGGCATCGCTTCAACTACAATAACTTGAACATCAATGTGCTTCAGGACCCATAAGTTTTTATGTCCTCACTATTGGAATAAACAAGGCAGTACCCAAGTGTGATCTACTTAAATCACATCCATCTTTCAAACTTGATCATGGTCTCAGCTAACCCAATTAACGTTGTCCTATGAGAAATAATGTGCCTAAGGGCTATGGCCGTGGGAACATTCCTAAGCCCCTAGTAGTTTCAGAACATGATCCTCATTGGGGGAGGGTTTTGATATTGGTGGGGGAGGGGTGCTTCCCTTTAGCTTTAATTTTTTTCCTTTATTCTTGGTTTTTGTAGTAGACTACATGGTTGGTTCCAGAGTGAGGTATTTCACCACAAGATGTTTCATATCATTAGTCAATTCTTTACGAGGATCAATAACAGGACCATAATCCTAGGCCCCAGGGTCCTCTTCCATGTCACTCCAGAAACCCCACTCAATTGGTTATTTTTTTTTCAATGGGCATACTAACTCCTCTGAAGGAACACCCATAGGATTCCTTGAAACCTTACCTAAGGAAACATCCATTAAAGCATCATCATCCCAGTCCCTCATAGATGGAACCCTAGGTATATTCCCATGGGGAACAAAGATAGAGAGGCCGAAACCACAGTGGAGGGGCCATCAGGTGTGTCCTGCTGACCAACAGGTGAGGCAACATCCTAGTTGACTATCATATCAGCTAGTGATTTTTGGGCATCACACCATGTCTTTCTCTAAGAGGCTAAGAATTGTGCGTGGGGTGAGACCACGAACACTTGTACCAGTGCCGACTTTAGCAGTTCCTCTCCCTCAGCTGGACAATCCCAATCGTAGACCTACATCAGCTCTAATTCCACCAAACTAGGGGAATCCAGGGGAGGATTGGCAGTGACTGGAACCTTGAAACCAGTGTCCTCATCCATGATGAGGGGTGGGGGGGGGGGGGTAGGTCCCATAGAAATAGTGTCCTCTGGGATGCTTCCCACCGACATACTCGCCACACCCTTGGATGATGATGGGTAATCAAGGATCTGAGATTATCTTTCCCTATCTGAGGGACCTTCATATTTGTATCACGAACCTCTAGGTTGCAAATAGAATAGGTCTTTGATCTCCTGCATTCTGAGAGAGCATGACCAAAAAAATTGAAGGAATGAAAGAATTAGGGCCATCTCTCATGATGAATTATCAAGGTATGGATGTCCTCTAGGGTATTGAAAACAACCTCCTCAACCAGAGTGCTCTCCATATTGACTTCTACTAGAACCCTTGCGTAGTAACCATACCTTGGGTTGTTTGTTTCCTTATCAATTATGATGGAAAATCCAACCAAAGAGGAAATTTCCCACAAGATTCGAGGGTTCTGGAAGAACCAATTTAATTTAAAAATCTAATTCCATACCTATGCATAAGTGTTTTCATGTTGAAAGGGTCAAAATTCCAGTCCCAATTCTAGATTCTGAGAAGACCTGTCTAGATATTGAGGGAGCTAAATCCCCAGGCCCTCCATTTCCAATCAAAATAAGGGAAGCTAATATGGTAAAATCCTCATCCTATGGCCATTTTTTCCCAATCTTTAAACCCCCAGATGTTAGAAATGCATTTTTTTTATATATACTCTTTCAAATCCTCTCCCCTTTTGAGAAAAGCACTTGTGCGATGATGAAAAAAATACATAGACTAGCTTACTCCTCTATCTCTTCCCCATTTTCTGAGACATGTATTACACGACCCTTCTTGATCACACAACTAGTGGACGGAGCACTGAGATCTAAGAAGGTAAAAGAAGCTGCTACCTTAATGACATTTGTAACGTTCTTCTTGTATCCTTTCGGGCTTGAAACCTCCCAAGGGACCTCCAGCCATGCCTTGCAAAATCTGCATAGCTAAAAAAATTCATTGTGCCTAACCATGTCCGAGTGGATCATGGTCGGACTTCCTTTCATTCCATATATAGCGGCATCGTTCTGGGGTCACTCAGGCTCCACAAGATCACCTGGTTTCCCTCCTTACTCCATCATGTTTTAAGGATTTTGATGGTTTTTAGGGATTTTAGGGTTTTTATGATTTTTTAGGGTTTTTAAAGTTTCTAATTTTTATTATGGGGTTTCAATGTTTTGTTAAGATTTTTTATGGTGTTTATGTTTTTAAGTATTTTTTAGGATTTTTATGGTATTTTTTGGGTTTTATGGTTTTTTGATTTTTTAGGGGTTTTAAATTTAGTAGAGTTTTTTGACTTTTTTTGGGGTTTATATATTTTTTTTCAAATTTTTAGTGTATTTTTTGGTTTTTAGGGGTTTTTGGTGTTTTTATTGTTTATAAGGGGTTTTTACAATCAGTAGGGTTTTTATGGTTTTTAGGGTGTTTTTGGTATTGGGGGGGGGGGTTAGCATTTATTATTTTTTCAACATTTTTTATGTTTTTTAGGGGATTAAAGTGTTTTTAGGTTTTTAAGGAAGTCTTATGGTTTTTAGGGATTCCAAGTTTTTCTATATCTCAAGGTATTTTTAGGGATTTTTTTAGGGTTTATATAGTTTTACGTATTTTGAGGGTTTATAGGATTTTTTTAGTTTTGTGGATTTTAGGGTTTTCCCACTTTTTTAGGTTTTTAGTGGATATAAGTGTTTTTTGGTTTTTATATTTTTTAGGGATTTTCCTGCATTTTATATTTTTATTTGTTTAGAAATTTTTAGGGATTTTTTAATTTTTTTGGGTTTTGAGGGTTTTTTATATTTTTTGGGTTTTTAAGGTATTTTATTGATTTATTATAGTTTTATGGGTTTAATATATTTTTATAATTTTAGTGGGTTCTTTGAGGTAATGTTTTTTAGGGTTTCTTAATATTTTTATGGGGTTTTATGGGTTTTAGGTATTTTAGGGTTTTATAGTATTTTTAGGGTTTTTAGGTTTTTTAGTGTTTTTAGGGGTTTTAATTTTTTTTGTTTTTAAGGTATTTAAGGGATCTCTGTGGTTTTAGGGTTTCTTACATTTTTCGGTATTTTTTTGGTCATTTTGGAATATTATTGGTTTTAAGATATTTATTGGAATTTATGGTTTTTAGGGGTTTTAGGGGTTTTTAGGGGTTTTCTCATTTTTTATGTTTTCAGGGGTTTGAAGTGTTTTTATTGTTTCAAGGTTTTCGTACGTGTATTTTTTATTTTTTAAATCATTATGGATTTTGAAGGATTTTCAGGATTTTTATTTTTTTTTGCTTTTTAGAGATTTTGATTATTTTTTGGGGTTTTTATAGCTTTTTAGGTTATTTTGGTTTTTTTAGGGTTAAAGTATTTTTTTTTAAATTTTTAGTGGTTTTAAGGGTTTTTTGGGGTTTTGTAAATTATTTTATGAAATTTGGGTTTTTTACTTCTTAGTGGTTTTTTATGATTTTCTAACTTTAGGATTTTTATGGGTTTTTGTAGTTTTTAGGGGTTTTAGGGGGTTTGTGGGTATTTTAGGGTTTTCGTGGAATCCAACATGTTTGTTTAGGGGTTTTAAGTGTTTTGAATTATTAATGATTTATTTTTGTTTTCTAGAGTTTTTTGGGGTTTTAATGTTTTTACAGAATTTTTGGGATTTTTTTGGATTTTAATGGCTTTGAGGGATTTAAGGTATTTTTAGTGTTTTCTTGGTTTTTAGGGTTTTCTATGGTTCTGGGGGTTTTATGGTATTTTTAATAATTTAAGATTTTATGTAATTTGAGTGTTTTTAGTATTTTAAGGTTTTCTTTGGGTTTTTCAAGGTTTTTAGAGTTTTTTTAATGTATTTTAGGGTTTTTACATTTTTAAGGATTTTGGAGATTTTTTTAGAATTTTTATAGTTCTTGGTGTTTTGAGGGATCCTTAGGGTTTTTAGGGTTTTCTATGGTGTTTAGGGGATTGTGGTTATTTTGGGGTTATTTTGGGGGTTTTTGGGTTTTTTATGGTTTTAAGGGGTTTAGAGTTTTTTTATAAATTTTTTTGGGTTTGAAGAGATTTTAGAGTTTTTAGAGGTTTTGGGTTTTTTGGGTTTTTTGGGTTTTAATGGATTTTACTTTTTAAGGTTTTAAGGGTTTCTCATAGGTTTTTAGGGTTTTTTTGGTTTTTTACATTTTTTATAATTCTTAGGGATTTTTTATAATTTTCATTGTTTTTAAGGGTTTTTAGGGATTTTGATATTTTTAGGGTTTAAGGGGTTTTTTGTGTATTATCAGCTTCTAAGTCTTTTAGGGTCTTTACGTGTTCTTAGGTTTTTAACATTTTCTTATGGTTTTTCTGTGTTTGATTGTTTTTTATTTTTTAAGGTATTTTTAGAGATTTTTAGGATTTTTTTTGGGATTTAATGGTTTTTAGGGATTTTTAATGTTTTAGTATTTTTAAGGGTTTTGGGTTTTTTATTGTTTTTAGGGTTTTAGTGGATTTTTGAGATTTTTAGTGTTCAAAAACGTTTTTATTGTTTTATCAAATTTTTGGGGATTATTAGGATTTGGAGTTTTTAGTGGGTTTTATGGGTTGTATGGGTTTTATAGTTTTTAGGAGATTTTTTGGTTTTAGGATTTTAGTGTCTTTTTAGGATTTTTAGGGTTTTAATGATTTTAATGTTTTGGGGTTTTAATTTTTTCAGTTTTATAAGGTTTTCTAAGGGGTTTTCTGGGATTTAGGGGGTTTTGGAAATATTTGTGATATGTATGTTTTTTTATTTTGATGCTTTTTACGGTTTTTAGATATTTTTAGGGTTTAAATGATTTTTTTGGGATTTTTGGGTTTTTAGGGTTCTATGTTTTTTTGGGTTTTTAGAGGTTTTAATTTTTTTTGGTTTTAAAGGTTTTATGGTAAGAATTTATTTGTTTTTAGGAATTTCTATTTTTTTGTGATTTTTAGGGATTTTTATGTATTTATGGTTTCCTAGGGTCTTTATGGATTTGGAGGGGTTTCAGTGTTTTTAGGAGTGTTATGTTTTTTTCATTTTTAGGGGAATTTTTTGGGATTTATAGTGTTTTATTATTTTTTTAGTTTTTTAAAATTGATTATATTTTTTTACTTATTTTTAGGTTTTTATGGTTTTTATCGTTTTTAAAGATTTTATGTGTTTTTATGGTTATTAGGTGTTTTAGGAAATTTTTGGGGTTTTTAGGGTCTTGTACTTTTTATTTGGGTTTTAAGGGGTTTTAACTCTTTTGAGGTTTTAATGGTTTTATTAGGGGTTTTCATGGTTTTTAGGATTTATTATATTTTTTTTGGATTTTAGGGGTTTTTATATTTTTATGGTTTTAGGGGTTTTTTTTATTTTTAGGGGGTTTAGTGTTTTTAGGGTTTTTTTTCATTTTTTTGATTTTTTGATTTTCTTGGGTTTTTAAGAGGTTATAGATTTTTTAATGTTTCTAGGCGATTAAAGGGGGTTTTATATTTTTATAGTGTTTTTTCGACTTTTTATGTTGTATTAGGGTTTTTATGGTATTTAAAGGTTTTTATGGTTTATAGTGTGTTTTAGGGTATTTTAGGTTTTTATGGTATTTAGCATTTTTTAGGTTTTTAGGGTTTTTAGTGTTTTTATTTTTTTAATGTTTTATCATGGGATATCAGTGTTATTATTTTTCTTTTACATTCCTAGAGATTTTTAGGGATTTTTTGGATTATATTAGTTTTTAGGGGTTTTAGGGATTCTAGGGAGTTTTAAAGTTTTTTCTAGTCTGTAAGGTTTTCGATTTTTAAGGGTTTTATGGGTTTCTTATGTTTTTATGTGTTATTGTTTTATGTTTTTATGTTTTTTCTTATTGATTTTAATGTTTTTAGGGTTTTTAACATTTTTTATTTATTTTTGTGATTTTTACTTTTTTTTTTGATTTTTTGGGTCTTTAGAAATTTTGAAGGTTTCAGGGGTTGTAGAATTTGTAGAGTTTTTTAGGGTTTTAGAGTTTTTCTGAGTTTTTTGTAGGGTTTTTAAGGTTTTATTAAGTTTCATAATGTTTTTACAGTTTAAATAAAATTGTGTTTTTATGGGTTTCATAGGTTTTAGGTATTTTTATGGTTTTTATGGGTTTTGGGTATTTTAAGGTTTTTAGGATTTTAAGTGTTTTTTAGTTTTTAGGGGTTTTATGTTTTTTAGATTGTTATGTATTTAGGATTTTTCATTGTTTTTAGGGTTTTTTACATTTTTAGTGGTTTTAGGGATTTTTTTGGTTTTTAGGGGTTTTTTTGTTGTTTTTATGTATTATGAGGGGTTTTAGGGTTTTTTGGGTTTTATCATTTATATGTTTTTTTGGGTTTTGAGTGATTTTTGATTTTTTACGATTTTATGGGTATTTAGAGTTTTTATGGTTTCTTGAGGTTTAATGGGGTTTTAATATTTTTTTGTTGGATTTGTGGTTTTTTCGGTTTTTAGGGGTTTTTATGGTTTCAGAGGTTTCATCATCTTTAGGGTGTTTAGGGTATTCTAGGGGGTTTTGGGGTCTTAGTGTTTTAAATTTTTTATGTGTGTTAAGGGTTTTTTGGTTTTTAATATTTTATTAGGTTTCCATGGTTTTTAGGGTTTTTTAAGGTATCTTTTGGGTTTTTAACGATTTTTTTTGGTTTTCTACGAATTATTGGGATTTTGGGGAGTTTTATGGTTTTAATAGTTTCTGGGGGGTTTTCTGATATTGAGCGGTTTTAGAGTTTTATGGAAAATAATTTTATTATGTGCTTTTAGTTTTTTTATGATTTCTAGGGTTTTTAATGTTTTTATGGGTTTTTATGGTTTTTATGGTTATTATGTTTTTTTGGGGTTTTATGGGTTTTTTGTGTTTTTTTGTTTTTTGTGATTTTTATGTATTATTGATTTATGTTAAAAAAAATTTGGTTTAAAGGTATTTCAGTTTCTTTAGTGGGGTTTTATGGGTTTTTAGGGTTTTTAATCTTTTAGGTGTTTTCATGGATTATAGGGGTTTTATGGTTTTAAAGAAATTTTGAGGTTTTTTTAGGGGTTTTACCATTTTTTAGGTTTTAAATGTTTTCATAGGGTTTTTCAGGGTTTTTATGGTTTTTATGTTTTTAGGTAATTTATATTTTTTTCGTATTTTTGTTGTTTTTTTGGTGTTATTGATATTTTCGGAGTTTTTTTGGGTTGTAGCATATTTTAAGTTTTTAGGGGTCTTAAGAGATTTTAGGGTTTTAAGGTTTTCTGATAAGGTTTTTAGGGTTTTAAGGTTTTTTAGGGATTTTGGGAATTTTTTTTATATTTTTATTGTTTTAGGTTTTTTAGTTTTTTTGAAAGTATTTAGGGTTTTAGAGTTTTGATATTTTTTATGGTTTTTGGGGTTTTAATGTAATTTTTTTTCTTTTTAAGGGTTTTTATATATTTTAGTGTTTTTTAACTTTTTAGTGGTTTAAAGGGTATTAAGAATTTTTAGAGATTTTTTATTTTTTTATTGGGTTTTAATATTTTTAGGGGGTTTTAGGGTACTTTAGGGTTTTTAGTATATTTCTCATTTTGAGGGGTTTTATATGTTGCATAAAGGTTTTAACTGTTTCAGGTTTTGAAGTTTTTCTTAGGGGTTTTTAGCTTTTTTAGGGTATTTATATTTTTATGGTTTTTTAGTGATTTTAATGATTTATATATGATTTTATATTTTTTGGGATTTTGAGGGTTTTTAGGGTTCTATAATTTTATTTATTTTTTGTGTTTTTTTAGGATTTTATGGTTTTTGTGTTTTTTTTCATCATTTTTTGGGTTTTTGAGGTTTTATGTGTTTTTTGGGTTCAAATATTTTTTTATTGTTTTTCATGTTTTTTGGAGTTTTGTATTTTAAGGCTTTTTAGTGATTTGTAGGTTTCATTACGGTTTTTTAGTGTTTTTATAGTTTTTTTCAGTTTTTTGGGGTTTTAGTGTTTTTTGGGTCTTTTTTATTTATAGGGTTTTTTAGGTTATTGATGTATTTAACGATTTTAGGGGTTCAACAGTTTTTCCTTGTTTTTAGTGGGATTTTTTGGTTTTTATTGGGTTTTATGGTTCTTTGGGGGCTTGATGATTTATAGGTGTTTTAGGGTTTCAGGGCCATTTTATGGTTTTATTACACCAGAGCATTTTTAGGTTCTTAAGTGTTTTTAAGTTTCTATGGTTTTATTAGGGTTTTCCAAGTTTTTTAGGTTTTTTACATTTTTAAGGTTTTTTGGGATTTTTTATATTATTTTTGGTTTTTTGGGTTTTGTGGGATCTTGTGGGTTTTTAGGAATTTTTAATTTTTTAGGGGTTTCAGGCAGTTTTTACAATTTTTTGGTTTTTAGGTGTTTTAAGAGTTTTTATGTTTTTAATGTTTCCTTAGTGTTTTTTTGTGTATTTAGTGTTTTGATGGTTTCTTACATTTTTAGGCTTTTTTCGGGGTCCTTAGAATTATAATGGTTTTAGTGTTTTTAGAATTATTAGTTTTAACTGGGGTTTTAATTTTTTAGGGTCTTAAGGTTTCTCTAAGGGTTTTCAGTTTTTTTTAGATTTTTTTATATTTTTTTGGATGTTTATGATATTTTCTAGATTTTTAGGGATTTCACAGATTTTGAATGTTTTTTATATTTTTATGGTTTTCATGGGGTTTTTGGGGTTTTTTGGTGTTTAATGGGTTTTAGAGTTTTTCAACGATTTGTAGGTTTTAAAGGGGTTTTTTTTTGAGTTTTCAATGCTTTTTCAGGTTTTATGGGGTTTAGGAGTTTTTAAAGGTTTACAAGGGTTTTTATGTTTTTCGGGTTTTTTGGGTTTTTTTTTATTTTTAAGGGGTTTAAAGTGTTTTATGTGTTTTTAGGGATTTAAGGGTTTTTACGTTTTTTGGGATTTTTAGGGATTTTTAGGTTTTTATGGTTTTCTATGGATGATAGAGATTTTGAGGGGTTTAAAGGTTTTTATGGTTTTTAGGAAATTTTGGATTTTGATGGGGTATTAGAGTATTTTTTGAGTTTTATTTGTATTTATAGGGGCTTATGGTTTTTAGAGTTTTTTTTAATGTTTTAGGGGTATAAATGATTTTTAAAGTTTTTAGTTAGTTTTTTTTGGGTTTTATGGTTTTTAGCATTTTTATGGTTATTAAGGTTTTATGGTTTTATGTATTTTTAGTAGTTTTTGGGGTGTTTTACGGGTTTTAGCATGTTTTGTTTTAGTAGATTTAACTATTTTAAATTTTTTTACTGTTTTCTCATGGGTTCTCATTGTTTTCAAGGTGTTTTACATTTTTAATGATTTTTAGGTCTTTTTTAATATTTTAAATTTATTTTGGTTTTATTTGGATTTTTAGGGTTTTTAGGGTTTATATCATTTTGTTTTTTTTGTTTTATGTGCTTTCATGTCATTATGGTTTTCTTAGTGTTTTCTATAGATTTTTTATTTTTTTCATCTTTATATATTTTAGTGATTTTTCAGTATTTTTACTATTTCGTATCATTTTATAGATTTTTTGGTTTTTTGGGTTTTTAGGGATCTTAGAGTATATATATATATATATATATTTGCGTTTTTAATGTGTTTTGAGTTTTTATAGTTTTTATGATTTTTTATTGTTTTTAACGATTTTAAGAATTTAAAAGGTTTTAGAGTTTTTAACGATTTTTCATGTTTGAATGGGTTTTTTGAGGTTTTTTAGGATATTTGATTTTTTAGAGGGTTTAGGGTTTTTAATTGTTTTTAGGATTTTTATCAATTCTTATATTTTTTTACTTTATAAGTGTTTTTTGGTTTTTAGGTTGTTCTTAGGGTTTTTAAATATTTTTACATTTTTTGGGATTCTTATGGATTTCTATATTTTTTATTATTTTTAGTGGTTTTAGGGTTTTTATGGGGTTTTAAAGAGTTTTTATTTGTTTTGGTTTTTTTTGGTTTTAGGGATTTTTATGGTTTTTAGTGGTCTTTGTGGGTTTTAACTGTTTTCATGGTTTTAGGTTCTTTTAGTGTTTGATTAATTTTTTATTCATTTTAGGGGTTTTTAGTGTTTTTAGTGTAATATGTTTTTCTTAGGGCTTTTAAGTGTTTTTTTATTTTTTATGTTTTTAGGTTTATTTAAATTTTATGGATTTTTAGGGCTTTTTTAGTATTTTTATGGATTTAGGTTTTTCATAGATTTTTAGGCTTTCAAGATTTTTGGGGTGTTTTTTGTTTTTAATTTTTTTGGAATCTTCCTTGTTTTTTAGTGTTTTAAGTGTTTTTTGGATTTATTTTGGGTTTTAGGGGTTTCAATGGTTTCATACATTTTTAGGAATTTTTGGGAATTTTTGGATTTTTATGGGTTTTCATCATTTTTATTGATTTTGGGTGTTTTTAATAATTTTATGGTTTTTAGGGTTTTATGGTTATTTTAGGTTTTTAGGTTTTTTTTTGAGTTTTTAGGTGTTTTAGGTATTTTTTAGAATTTATTATTGTTTTTAGAGGTTTAAATAATTTTTATAATTTAAGTGGGATATTTGGGTTTTTAATTGTTTTTAGGGTTTTAAGGTTTTATAGGTTATTAGGATTTTTATAGTATTTTTTGGGGTTTTACTGGATTTTTCATTTTTAGATTTTTTAGGGGTTTTATGTGTTTGTAGTTTTTTAAGGTTTTATTATGGGTTTTTAGATTTTTAAGACATTGTTTACATCATTAAGGATTATTAGGGATATCTTGTTAATTTTATGGGTTTTTAGGGATTTTAGTGATATTTAGGGTTTTTAGAGATTTTAGGGGTTTTAGGGTTTTTAGTGCTTTTTAGGTTTTAGACATTTTATGTTTTTGAGGGTTTTAATTTTTTTCTTACGGTTTTTAGAATTTTTATTGTATTTTACTCTTTTAGTGATTTTTTGGGAAGTTTTAGGATTTTTATGGTTTTTAGGGTTTTTAAGAATTATGATTTGTTTTACGGTATTTCAGAGTTTTTTATCATTTTTAGTATTTGAAAGGGTTTTACAGGATTTTAGTAAATTTTTAGTGTTTTTATCTACTTTTAGGGTTTATAAGGTTTTTAGGTTTGTTTATGATTTTTAGGGTTGTGTATGGTTTTTAGGGTAATTTTTTATGTTTTTAGGTTTTTAATATTTTTTATGTTTTTAGGGGTTTTATGTGTTTTTTGGTTTTTATGGTTTTCTTTGTGTTTTATGTTTTTTTCTGGGTTTTTCATTTTCATGGATTTTTAGGTATTTTTTATAAATTTTATGGATTTTTAGGGTTTTAAAATATTTTGTGCATTTTAGGGGTTTTAAATGTTTTTAGATTATTAAGGTTTTCATATGTTTGTATATGGTTTTTAGGGATTTTTTGGTATTTTATAGTATTTCTGGTTTTTAGGTATTTTGAGGGGTTTAGGGGTTTTAGGGTTGTTAGGTTTTCTGAGGGTTTTTTTTGGTTTTTAGGGTTTTTTATGTTTTTTGGGGTTTTTAGTTTTTTTAGGTTTTTTTAATGTTTTTTGGTGTTTAAATGGTTTTTATATTTTTAGTGGTTTATAGGTTTTTATACGTTTTTATGGTTTTTAGGAGTTATTTAGAGTTTTTTTTGGGGGGGGGGGGGTTTAGGGTTTTTTTTAGTTTTCTAGGGTCATTAAGTATTTTTTAGGTCTTTAAGGTTTTCTTTGGGTTTTCCAGTGATTTTAGTTTATTTTATATTTTTAATGAATTTTATGGATTTTTGATGATTTTTATAGAATTTTAGGTTTTTTTGGGATTATGATGGTTTTTATGGATTTTATGGATTTTTGGGTTTTTAGTGGTTTTTTTGAGTTTTTTAGTGTTTTACGGTTTTTAATGTCTTTAAATAAATTAAGTGGTTTAAAGGATTTTTATATATTTTAGTGGTTTTGGTGTTTTTTTCCTTTTTATGGTTTTAGGGGGTTTTAGAGTTTTATTGTTTTTAGGTGTTTTATGGTATTTATTGTTTTTGAGGTTTTTGTGGTTTAAAGTGTTTTTAGACTATAATTTTTTTTGGGTTTTTATAGTTTTTATGTTTTAGGCCTTTTTAGTGTTTTTATGATTTCTATGTTCTATTGGGTTTTTAAGGATATTTAGGATTTCAGGGTTTTTAGGTTTTTTCGGGATTTTTGGGGTTCTGAATATTTATTGAGTTTTTATTTCATTTTTAGGGTTTTTAGAATTTTTTATCATTTTAATTGGTTTGATGGGTTTTAAATGTTTTTGTGGGGTTTTAGTGTTTAATTTGTTTTTAGGGGTCTTTTATGGTTTTTTAGTTGTTTTATGATATTTACGATTTTTGAATTTTAGGGGTTTAAGGTTTTTAGATTTTTTATGTTTTTAGGGGTTTTAAGTGTTTTAAGGTTTTTATGATTTTATTAGGGGTTTTCATCATTTTTATAGTTTCTTATGTTTTTATGCTTCTAAGGGCTTTTTTAATAGTTTTTTATCTTTTTATGGGTTTTAATGGTTTTTAGTGGGTTTCAGGATTTTTATCGTGTTTTAGGGGTTTTAAAGGTTTTAGGGGTTTTTAGGTTTTTTATATTTTTTATAATTTTAATGGGATTTAAGTGGTTTTTGGTTATTATGAATTTATTAGGGTTTTAATGGGATTTGGTGTTTTTTTCTTTTTTACATATTTCTAAGTCATTGATGATATTTTATATTTTTTTACTAATTTTAATGATTTTTAGGGTCTTAGTGTATTTAGGGTCTTTTACTGGTTTTTAGGTTATTTGGGGTTTTAATTGTTTTTAGGTTTTTATGGTTTTCTTAGTGTTTTTAGGGGATTTAATCTTTTTATGGATTTTTAGTTTTTTTTGGATTTTAGGGTTTTTTGGAAATTGGAGGGTTTTTTGGGCTTTTATGGATTCATATGGTTTTTGGGGTTTTACTGGGGGTTTTCATTTTTTTAGGGTTTTACGGGTTTTTGGTATTTTTTAACAATTTTGGGGTTTTAAGGTATTTATTATTTTTTTGGTGTTTTAGGGTTATTATGGGTTTTTAGGGTTTTTATGTTTTTTTGAGGTTTTATGGTTTTAGGGTCTTTAGTGTCTTTTTGGACTATTTAGGGTTTTTAACATTTTTTAAATTTATAGGGTTTTTAAGTGTTTTTAGTATTTTATATTTTTCTTGTGTTATTACATGAATTTTTAGGGTTTATTATGTTTTTTATTTTTAGGTATTTTTTATGATTTTTATGAGGTTTCTGGGTTTTTTTCGATTTTTAGGATTCTAAGGTATTTTATGTTTTTTAGAATTCTTTAAGATTTTTGGGATTTTAAGTGTTTTTTGTTTTTTAATGTTTTCTTATGGTTTTTATTGTTTTTAGGAGTTTTTAGGTTTTTATAAATTTTTAGGGATTTTTTTTGGAATTTTTATAGTTTTAGGTTTTTTGGGATTTTTGGGGATTTTAGGCATTTTAGGGGTTTTATGATCTCATGTTTTTTTTGGATTTTAAGGGTTTTAAGGGATTTTAGATATTTTTTACGTTTTATTGATTTAAAGGGGGTATAGTTTTTTTATTGGAATTTTATAGTTTTTTAGGGTTTTAGGTTTTTTAGGGGTTTTAGGGGTTTTAGGGAATTTTTTTGGTTTTTAGGAATTTTAGCATTTTTCGGTTTTGAGTGGGTTTTAAAAAAATTTTAGGTTCTTAATATTTTCTTGGGGTGTTTCATGGTTTTTAGGGTTTTTACATTTTTGATATTTGTTTTTTATTTTTAAGGATTTTTATGGGTTTTGAGTTTTTTTGTGGATATTGATGGTTTTTTGGGTTCTTCAGTTTTTTAGAGTTTTTACCATTTCTAGTGGTTTTATGATTTTTTACGTTTTAAATTATTTGTTTTTTTTTTCAAGGGTTTATTTTTTTTATTATTTAGGGATTTTTAGCGATTCATCGGATTTTTATTAAATTTTAGGGGTTTCTATGGATTTTCATGTTTGGGGGGGGGGGTTTAAGAATTCTTGGGTTTTTATTTTTTTTGGTTTTTGGGGGTTTTTTATGTTTTATGAGTTAAAATGATTTTTAGACTTTTTTTAAAATATTTAGATGGTTAAATAGTTTTTAGATTTTTAATGGGTTTTAGGGGTTTTATGGGTTTTATGGGTATTATGGATTTCTTATGGTTTTTTTGGATTTTATAATTCTTAGGGGTTTTAGGTTTTTAGGATCATTTCTAGTTTTTTGTGGTTTTAGTGTTTTTATAGGCTTCAAGGTGATTTAAGTGTTTTTAGTTTTCTAAGGATTTCATAGAGTTTTTTAGGTTTTTTGTGGGTTTTTATATTTTAATGGATTTTTATGGATTTTTAGGATTTAATGCTTTATTTGGGATTTTATGGAGTTGAGGGTTATTCTATTTTTAATGTTTTTAATTTCATTATAATGTTTTAGGTTTTTAAGTGTTTATTTTTTAAAGGTTTTCTTACGATTTTAATTATTTTTAGGGTTTTTACATTATTAGGTATTTATAAGACTTTTTTAGTATTTTTATGTGTTTTTAAGATTTTTTGGGATTTTAAGGATTTTAGGGTTTTTATGTTTTTTGGGGGTTTTAGGTGTTTATGAATTTTTGAGGGTTTTTGGTACATTTTTTAGTGTTTTAATAATTTTTTTGGTTTTTAGTGGTTTTACGTGTTTTTGGATTTCTAAGTTTCTCATAGAGGTTTTAATGTTTTTTTGGGTATTTTAAATTTTTACGTATTATTAGAATTTTATGGGTCTTTAGGGTTTTTAGTTTTTAGGGGTTTTAATGTTTTTTCTAGATTCTTAGTATTTTTAAGGATTTAAATTTTTTTAAGATTATTTAGTGAGTTTTAGGGTTTTTATGGATAATTAGGGGTTTTATGGTTTTTAGTTATTTTAATGGATTTTAGGGGTTTTTATGTTTTTAGGGTATTTTTGTGGGTTTTTCCATTTTATGCATTTTCATGTTTTGTGGGGGGGGGGGTTTATTGTGTTTACATTTTTATGAGTTTTTTATGAGTTTCCATGTATTTTTATGTTTTTAGGTATTTTTTGAGAAATTTTAAGGGTTTTCAGGTTTTTTGAGGGTTATAGGGTTTTAAAAGATTTTGTTGTTTAGTGTTTTTAGGGATTTTAGGGATTTTAGGGGTTTTACTTTTTATTATATTTTTATGGGTTTCTTATATTTATTTAGGTTTTTTAAGGTTTTTATATTTTTAGGGATTTGTAGGTATTTTTTATGATATATATGTTATTAATTTTTTTTTGTATTTCGAGGGGTTTTATAGTTTTTAGTGTTTATATGGGATTTTGGGATTTATAGGGTTTTCTGAGTTTTTGAGGTTTTTAAGATTTTTTAGTGTTTTTTAACATTTCAAGGGTTTTAAAGTGAATTATAGTTTTTGTGGAAATTTAGGTTTGTTATTGGTTTTTACGTTTTTTTGGGTTTAATTGTTTTTTGGGTTTTTTACGGTTTTTATATTTTTAGCATTTTTTTTATGTTTTTAGGGGTTTTAAGATTTTTTATGTTTTTATTATTTTATTTGGGGTTTTAAAGGGTTTTTTTTTTCTTAAATTTTTATAGATTTTTGAGATTTTTGAGGATTTTATACTTTTTTTGAGTTTTTATGGATGTGAGGGTTTTTATAATTTATAGTGTTTCTTGGGCTGTTTTGAATTTTTGCTTTTTAATGGTTTTATGCTTTTATATTTTTAATGGTTTTTTGATTTTATAACGTTTTTAGGGGTTTAATGGGTTTGTAGAGTTTTATAGGTTTTTCGGATTTTGATTATTTTTTGGGTTTTTAATGTTTTATTTGGTTTTACAGACATTTTAGTGTTTTTAGAGATTTTTTAATTTTTTAGGTTTTTAGTGGTTTTAAGTGTTGTTATTGTTTTTAAGGTTTTTTTATTTTTTTCATGTTTTTTGGGGGTTTTATATTCTTAATGGTTTTTATGGATTTATTGTATTTTTATGGGTTTTTAGCGTTTTTTGGGATTTTGAGGGTGTCTAGGGGTTTTTAGTGTATTTTATAGTATTTAGTATTTTTCAGTTTTTAAGAGATTTATGTGTTTTTAGGTTATTATGTTTTTCTTATGGTTTTCCTTGATTTTTATGGTTTTTATGTTTTTTAATTTTTTTGCAATATTTAAGTATTTAAGTATTTTTATCGGATTTTTTCTGGATTTTGAGAGTTTTTAGTGTTTTTTATGGTTTTTGGGATTTTTGATATTTTTTTGAGTTCCAAATTTTTTTTAGTTTGTAGGGTTTTAATTGTTTTTATATTTTTTATCTTTTTCATGATTTTAAATGGTTTTTAGATTTTTTATTTGGTTGTAGGGTTTTCATGGCGTTAAAGAATGTTTTGGGGTCTTTTTAAGGTTTTAGTGTTTTTTGAACATTTATAGTTTTTGGGATTTTGAGTTATTTTAGGTTTTTATGTGTCCTGATATATTTTTAGTGTTCTTAAAAAATTTATGGATTTTTAGGATTTATATGGTTTTTAGTGTTTAGGTATTTTTAGATTTTCAGGTTTTTTACGATTTTAATGGTTTTTGGTGTTTTTAGGGTTTTAAGTGGTATAAGTGTTTTTAGATTTTTAAGGTTTTATTATGTTTTTAGGGTTTTTATGGGTTATTAAAATCATATGTATTTTTATGGATTTTTATGGTTTTTTTGTGTTTAAAGGAATTTTAGGGTTTTGGGTTTTTAAGGATATTATTATTTTTAAGGTTTTAAAACTTTTTCAAGGTATTAAAGGGGGTTTTTAGTTTTTAAAGGTTTTTAGAGTGTTTATAGGATTTTTGTGGTTTTTTTGTGGTTTTTTGGGTTTTATGGTTTTTAGGGGTTTTAAGTGTTTTTAGGTTTTTAGGTTTTCTTAAGGTTTGTAGGGGTTTTTTTATTTTTTACCTTTTTAGTGATTTTTAGTATTTTATTGGTTTTTTGGGTTTTAGGGAAACAATATTCATGGATGAAGCCACACCAAACTTTAATGAAAACCTAAACAAAGGCTAGAAGTAGGGCATACTTGTCTGAGAGTGGACCTAACCATTAAAATAAGATTCCACATACAAGATACCAAAATACTAGGCATTAAAAGACCACAATGAGCTCCGTTCCTCAATTGACTTCTTGGAGAGTGCATCTACAACCGAGTCGGCCTCTCTAGAGACATGAGTGACCCATAGGACAAGATCCTGAGAGATGTTGAGACACTCAATCCATTGTGGTAGGAGTCTCCATGGGACTACCATGGATTTTTTTTAGGGCATCAACTACTAGCATCGAGTTGGACTCCATCCAAAGGGGGGTCCACATAAATTTGGAAGAAAATTTAACCACCTTTATCATCGCCGATAAATACACTTCATAAGTGTATCCGTATCTAATAAAATGGTAAAAACTACTTTTTTAAAAGTATCATCAGTTGCAAAAGACCCCACAACACCACACCATACACATTGAAATTTATATATGATGGGATCTGGGGAATCCATAGAATATATTTCAGCACCTCTAGATTCTTACCCTACCAAAAACACCAAGTGAATGCAAAAGAGTTAGATCATTAAAAATATTTTCCATCAAACCTATTTTAATATGGGACGCCTCATGTATTTCCTTGTGGATCATCACCACTATGCCATGAACTGAGCGAGGTTGTCGGTTAAAGGCCAATGCATTTTAGGCAGCCCAGATATAGTGAATGGTCACCTCAACACCTGTAAGAAGTAGGTTGTGAATGTGGTTGCTGAATTTCAGCTTCACCAGGCCACATATAAAATCACATATTTCCCCTTTTCTGCCACACTATAATCGATAACATTTCAAAAATTATCTCCATAGTTCGGTAGTAAATTTATATTCGAGTAAAACATGAGAGCCGTTCTCGTCAGTCTACAAGCATATAAAACAATTGGAGGAAAGTTTCCATCCAACTGTTTTCAGTTACTCTTAGGGTTGGAGTCTATTCCTCCAATTTTTTTAGATCATCGCATAATGATATGGTGGGATGAAATGTGCTCTGAACATTAGTAGCCAAGCTGGCGAGGTGATGCCTTAGGGGAATTTCCACTGGTAGTAATCACAGGTATTGAACATTTCAACCATATTGGGCATCCAAAAGAGGGTGTCATTGTCTAGGAAAACATATCACTAAATTTGTAACATTATATGTTCCGGGACGCCCACCAGGGAGTCCCCGCTCTGATGAACCAGGGAAAAAATCTACATGTCCCTCATGTTATGGGGAGGTCTCACAACATCAGAAAGCGGTTGATCAAGCCATGGATTTTTTCAGAAATTTTTAGTCAGGTACTTAAACACAATCCACATTCAATAAGAAATTAATCCTTGTATGAGGACCTTTGTGCAGGCCAAATTGAGGAGGATAGGTATCTAGTGAAGCCATCAAAAAACCTACATGTGAACCTCTCAGTGAGAAAATCTGGGCTATCATCATGTGGTATGAGCAATCCTTAATCGGAAATCCCCAATATATAATCATTATAAATTTTGTTCTCTTTAATACCAAGACAACCCATCTCAACTAGCTTTGTACAGTGCTTCCAGGCAACATATATCAATTTTATTGCACTTATGCATCTCGTCCATACAAAATTCATGAGCCTTGCATCAAAAAAATTTACCTAATTAACCATACATATATAGATATAAAAAGCATGAACGGACATGAGGTTTACTTCTAAATTAATCATATATACGTTTCCAGCTCGGGAGAGGCATTTTCCCTTCCATTTTTCAAGCTTATTGGTAATTTTGGATGATATTCCCTCAATGTAACAGCTTTTTCCCGTTCCACAAAAAAATCTAACCTCCATGTAGGTGAAGGGGAGTGAGCCTCTTCTCACTTTAGGTGAGTCAACAATGCAAAGCTTCCTTTAGGGGGAGACTCTATTTCAAAACACAATTTAGGATTTCGTCTAGCTGATATTTTTTATAGTGATACTCTCATTGTGAACAATGATCATTTTCACCGAGGATAGTGTTTTCTTGTTGTCCTTCCCAAACATAATATTTTCATCTGTATAGAGTATGTGGGAGGGAGCATGGAGGTCCCTTCTAACTTTTATTGGTGAGTAAATTCTAGACTGAATCAATTCAATAATGCACAGTCTCATGTAATACTCAAAAATTGAAAATAAACAGTTGGAGAGAGGGTCTCCTTGCTATATACCCCAGAAGAATTTGAAGAACCCTTTTGGGGAACTATTTATAGGAACATAAATTCTGGAACTTTTGAGGATAGTATTAATCAGCTTGATAAAACAGCTAGAAAACCCATACTTTCCAAGGATTTTAAAGACAAATATCAAGTTTATGGTGTTGAAAGCCTTTGAAATATCAATTTGTAAATAAAATATATGATGTTTCATTTCCTTATTGATAATGTTGATATCGTATAAAGCAGTGAAAAGGAAGGTTTGAATGCTCCTACCAAGAATGAACCCAAACTATTTTGGAGTGATAATGTACCTCAAAATATTCCCCATCATGATAACCTGAATTTTTTTCAATTTTTGTAATTTTATTCCCCATGGAAACTAGTCAGAAGTTTCCTATCTCAATAGCATTTTCTTCCTTCTGAATCAGAAATATAAAATTGGAATTTACACTATAAGGAATTGGGCCAGATATAAAGACTTCCCTAACAGCCTTGGTATCCTCCTCATACAAAATGTCCCAATAAAACATAAAGAAATTATTTCTAAGTCCTTTTGGTCTCGCTGCACTATCCATTTTCAAATAGAAGAGCACTGACTTCACCTTTTCTCCAACAGGCGCCACTGTAAGAGCCTCATTACGAAGTTCAGTAATGAAGGGAGTGATGAAATCCGATAGAATGAAGGGAAGAACACCATAATCCATGTATAGACCTTGAAAGTGTTCCACCATAGCCTTGGTAATGGATTCCATTGAGGTGAAGGTCGATCCACCAACCTGAACTACATTCAGATTATTCTTAACTTGTTTCTCTATATAATGGTGATGAAAAAACATGGAGTTTCTTTCCAAATCCTACATCCATTTGACATTGAATTGTGCATTTTAAAGCCTCTCCTTCAGATCTAGTAACACATCCAGCTTGAATGAGAGCTACAAATCTGGTCGGGAGGGTGTGTGTTGCTGTTGGTTTGCAATTTGACAGTTGGAAAGATGAGATTCAGGAGTCTTGATGTCAGTTTTCATCCTTTAAAAGGACATCCTTCTCCATTGTTTCAGGAGTCGATTGACTTATCTCAGCTCCGAAACCACAGAAAAATAGGGGATGATAACAAAGTTATTGTTCATCCAATTAATAAAAACTTCCCAATGCCTAGTAATTTTGATCCAAGCATTGTTAAATTTAAAGGGCATGAGGAGAGACCTGGAGTTTCCATCCCTTAACTCAAAAATAATGGGATTGTGGTCCAAGTTAAATTTCGGATGTGTGAAACCCAAGATGGTCATGGGGGAGATCTTATCACAAATTTTGGAGAATCGCATGTCCATATTACTATCTTGTCTACCATTGATAGAATACCTTCCCCAAGTGAAGGTTTCTCTATCTATGGAAATCTTAGACAGTTCACATTGATCCCGGCATTGGGAAAATTCCACAGCTACAGTGTGGGAAATGATAGGGAAAATCTTTTCATTTGGTCTTTGGAAAAAATTAATGTCACCATTGAAAATCTAATTATGGGGAATGGACTCATTCATATGGACCAACTCACTCCAAATATCCGTAATTTTTATGTATGAAAAATATTCATACACAAAGGAGATGGTAAAGGTGGTAGCGTAAAAACTGATGGTGACAAAGATCACATGACGCCTTGCTTCAACTATAATAACCTGAACATTAATGTGCTTCAGGACCCATAAGGTTTTGATGGCCTCACCTTTGGAATAAATAAGGGAGTACCCAAGTGTTCTCTAATTAAATCCCTTCCATATTTCAAATTTTACCATGGGCTCAACTGACCAATTAATATTGTCCTATGAGAAATAAAGTGACTAAGGGTTGTGGCCGTTGGAACATTCTTGAGCCCCTAGCAGTTTCAGAACATTATCCACATTGGGGGAGGGTTTTGATATTGGTGAGAGAGGGGTGCTACCCATTACATTTACTTTCATTCCTTTCGTCTTGGTGTTTGTAGTATACTTCTTGTCCGGTTCCGGAGTGAGGTATTTCAATGCCAGATTTGTCCTATCATCAGTCTGTTCTTTAGGAGGATCAATGAAAAGACCATAATCCTGGACCTCAAGGTCCTCTTCCATGGCACTCCAAAAACCCCACTAAATGGGTTATTTTTTTTCAACGTGCATACTACCTCCTCTGAAGGAACACCCATAGGATTCCTTCCAACCTTACCTAAAGAAACCTCCTTGGAAGCATTAGCATCCCAATCCCTCCTAGACTTCACCCTAGGTATATTCCAAGGGGGACTAAAGATGGAGAGGCTGAAACCATAGTGGATAGGCCATCAGGTGCGTCTTGCTGACCAGAAGGTGAGGAAGCATCCTAGTTGACCATCATATCAGCAGGTGATTTTTGGGCATCAAAACTTGTCTGAATATGAGAGGCTAAGGCTTATGCATTGGGTGAGACAATGAGAACATGTACCAATGATGACTTTAGTTGTTCCTCTCCCTCAGTTGGGTAGTCCCGATCGTGGACCTACTTCGGCTCTAATTCCACCAAACTAGGGGAACCCACGGGAGGATTAGTAGTGACCAGAACCTTGAAACAAGTGTCCTCAGCCACGATGATGGGTGTGGGGGTAGGTACCATAGGAATAAAGGCTTCTGGGATGTTTCCAACTGACATACTCACCACAAACTTGGATGATGAGGGGTAAACAATGGACCAGATATTATCTTTCCCTATCCTAGGGACCTTCCTGCAAGTACTTGTATCATGACCCTATAAGTTGAAAAAAATAGTCCTTTAATCTCCTATATTCTGAGAGAGTATGACCAAAAAATTTTAGGTATGGAATAATTAGGGCCTTCTCTCATGCTGAATTTCTAAGGTAAGAATGTCCTCTAGGGTATTGAAAACAACCTCCCCAACAAGAGTGCTCGCTATATTGACTTCTACTAGAACCCTTGCATAGTGACCATACCTTGGGTGGTCTATTTCCTTATCAATTCTAACGGGTAATCGAACCAAAGAGGTAATGTCCCACCATATTCGAGGGTGCAAGTAGAACCAATTTAATTTAAAAATATGAATCTATATCTGTGAACATGTGTTTTTCATGCTGAAAGGGTCAAAGTTCCAGTCCCAATCTAGGACTCGGAGAAGACCTGGCTTGAGATTGAGGGAGATAAAGCACCAAGACCTCCTTTTCCAATCATAATAAGGGAAGATAATATCGTAAAATCCCTCTCCTATGGCCATAATTTTCAACTCCATAAACCCCAAGATGTTAGCTATGCAATTTTTAAAATCTAAACTCTTCCCAAGCCTCTCCCCTTTCGAGAAAAGTAGTTGTGTGATGATGAAAAAACGACACAGACTACCTCACTCCTCTATAGCCTACCAATTTTCCAAGACATGTGTTACAAAACCCTTCTTGATCACACAACTAGGGGAGGGATCATTGAAATCCAAGAAGGTAAGAGAAGCCACTGCCTTAACTACATTTATAAAGATATTCTTGGATCCCTTCAGGATTGAAACCTCCAAAGGAACCTTGAACATCACCTTGATAAATCTGTAGAGATGAAAAATTCATTGTGCCTGACCATGTCCAATTGAATCATGGCCATAATTCCTCTCTTCCCATCTATAGCGGCATCAGTCTGGGGTCTCTTGGGCTCTCCAAGATCACCTGGTTCATGTACTAGCTCCATCATGTTATAAGGATTTTGATTGTTTTTAAGGATTTTAGGGTTTTAATTATTTTTTAGGGGTTTTAGTGTTTCTAATTTTTATTATGGGTTTTCAATGTTTTATTAGAAGTTTTTATGGTTTTTATGTTCTTAAGTATTTTTTAGGATTTTTATGGTATTTTTTGAGTTTTAGGTTTTTTTATTTTTTAGGGGTTATAAATGTTTTAGTGTTTTTTAAATTTTTTTGGGGTTTAGATTGTTTTTATATTTTAAGTGGATTTCTTGGTTTTTAGGGGTTTTATGTGTTTTTATTGTTATAAGGGGTTTTTATGGTCTTTAGGGTTTTTAGGGTTTTCCGGGCGATTTTAGGTTTTTTTGGGGTTTTCAGAATTTATTATGATTACATCAATTTTTATGTTTTTAAGGGATTAGAGTGTTTTTAGGTTTTTAAGGTAGTCATATGATTTATATGGTTTCCATGGTTTTTTATGTCTCAAAAGATTTTTAGGGATTTTTTAGGATTTATATTGTTTTAGGTATTTTGATGGTTTGTAGGATAATATTTAGTTTTTTGGAATTTAGGGTTTTCACACATTTTTAGGTTTTTAGTGGTTATAAGTGTTTTTTATTATTTATTTTTTTTGAGTGACTTTCATGGTTTTTATATTTTTTCTTTTTTTAGCAATTTTTTGGGATTTTTTTATATTTTTTTGGTTTTGATGGTTTTTTTATTTTTTAGGTTTTTTAAGGTTTTTTATAGTTTTAGGTGTTTAATTGGTTTTTTAGTTTTAGTGGCTTCTTCAAAGTAATGTTTATTTTTAGGTATTCTTAAGGTTTTTCGGGGTTTTATGGGTTTTATGGATTTTAGGATTTTTACAGTATTTTTTTGGGTTTTTAGGTTATTTAGCTTTTTTAGGGGTTTTAAATATTTTTTGGTATTTAATATTTTTAGAGGTTTTCAACATTCATAGGGTTTATTTTGTTTTTAAGGATTTTGTGGTCATTTTGGGGTATTACTATATTTAATATATTTATAGGGATTTATGGTTTTTAGGGGTATTAGGGATTTTTAGAGTTTTTTGTATTTTTTAGGTTTTCAGTGGTTTGAAGATTTTTTAATGTTTCAAAGTTTTCATACACATATATTTTATTTTTTAAATAATTATGGATTTTTATGTATTTCAATTATTTTCAATTTCTTGTGGTTCTTAGGGATTTTGATGGGGTTTTTGGGTTTTTACAGGTTTTTGGGTTTTTTGGGTTTTTTATTCATGTTTTTTAAATTTTTAGTGGTTTTAAGAGGTTTTGAGGGTTTTTTGGGGTTTTTGTAAATTATTTTATGTTATTAAAGTGTTTTTTACTTCTTATTAGCTTTTAGGATTTTTATGGTTTTGGGTTTTTTAGAGTTTTTTAGTTTTTTAGGGTTTTAGGTGGTTGAGGCTCTTGTAGAGTTTTCTTGGATTCTAGCATGTTTTTTATTTTTAGGGGCTTAATTTTTTTCATTTTTGAATGTTTTATTATGGTTTTCTATGGTTTTTTTGTGGTTTTAATGTTTTTAAAGAATCATTGAAACTTTTTTGGATTTTAATCGCTTTGAGGGATTTAAGGAATTTTTAGAGTTTTTTGGTTTTTAGTGTTTTCAAGTGTTCTTAAGGTTTTATGGTATTTTTCATATTTTAGGATTTTATGGATTTTGAGTTTTTTTAGTATTTTAAGGTTTTATTTGGGGTTTTCAAGGTTTTTAGAGTTTTTTGCGTTTTTTTAGTTTTTTTTCATTTTTAGTGATTTTGGTTATTTTTTAATAATTTTTATAGTTTTTGGTGTTTTGCGGGACCCTGAGGGTTTTTAGTTTTTTCTATGGTATTTAGGGGTTTTTGGTCATTTGGTGGGTTTTTGGGGGGTTTTTGGGTTTTTTATGGTTTTTACTTGGTTTTATAGTTTTTTTATAGTTTTTTTGGGTTTCAAGAGATATTAGAGTTTTTAGAGGTTTTAGGGTTTTTTGGGTTTTAATGTTTTTTACTATTTTTTAGGTTTTAAGGGTTTCTTAGGGGTTTTCAGGGTTTTTTCTATTTTACATTTCTTATAATTCTTAGGGAATTTTTATAATTTTCATGGTATTTTAGGGTTTTTAGGGAATTTGATTTTTTTTGGTTTTAAGGGTATATATTGGTTTTATCAGTTTCTATGTCTTTTAGGGTTTTTACATATTCTTAGTTATTTAACATTTTATCATTGTTTTTCAGTGTTTTATGGTTTTTTTGGGGATTTTTAGGGCTTTTCAAGACATTTTTTTTGTTTTAATGGTTTTTAGGGATTTTTAATGTTTTAGTATTTTTAAGGGTTTTGGGTTTTTTATGGGTTTTTAGGATTTTAAGGGTTTTTTTATTTTTTTAGGATTCATATACTTTTTTATTGTTTTATCATATTTTGGGGGTTTATTGGGTTTTTGATATTTTAGTGTGTTTTATGGTTTTTAATGTTTTCAGTAGTTTTTATTGTTTTAGATGGGTTTTATGTTTTTAGTGTCTTTTTAGGATTTTTAGGGTTTTAATCATTTTAATGTTTTTGGGGTTTTAATTTTCTAGTTTTATATGGTTTTATAAGGGGTTTTCAGTGAATTAGGGGTTTTTAGAAATATTTGCCATTTTTTTGTTTTTTAATGATTTTTACGGTTTTAGAATTTTTTAGGGTTTTATTGGGTTTTCTGGTAATTTTGGGTTTTTAGGGTTGTATGTTTTTTTTGGGTTTTTATATGTTTTAATTTAATTTGGTTTTAATGGTTTTCTTGGAATAATTTTAATGTTTTTTGGATTTTCTAGGTTTTTTGTGTTTTTTTGGGATTTTTATGTTTTTATGGTATTCTAGGGTCTTTAGGGATTTGGAGGGGTTTTAGTGTTTTAGGAGTGTTATTTTTGTTTTCATTTTGAAGTGATTTTATTTGGGATTTTGTAGTTTTTTATTGTTTTTTTAGTTTTTAAACGTTTTTAGAGTTTTTATTGATTTTTTAGGTTTCTATGGGTTTTATGGTTTTTAAGGATTTTACAGGTTTTTATGGTTATTAGGGGTTTTAGGATATTTTGAGGGGTTTTTAGAATTTTTTTAATTGTTTTTGGGGGTTTTAAGGGGTTTTAACTATTATGATGTTTTAAAGGTTTTATTATGGGTTTTCACTGTTTTTAAGATTTCTTATGTTTTTCGTGATTTTTGGGTTTTTTAGATTTTTATGGGTTTTTGGGTTTTTTGGATTTTTATGGGGTTTAGTATTTTTAATGTTTTATAGTTTAAATGTTTTTTTCATTTTTATGATTTTTTGACTTTCTAGGGGTTTTAAGGGGTTATAGGTTTTTTAATGTTTCTAGTTGATTAAAAAAGGTTTTAGAGTTTTTAGTGTTTCTTAGTCTTTTTTATGTGGTATTCGGGTTTTTATGGGTTTTAAAGGTTTTTATTGTTTATAGGGTGTTTTATGGTATTTTAGGATTTTTATGGTATTTATCATTTTTTAGGATTTTAGGGTTTTTAGTGTTTTTATTTTTTTAAGGTTTTATCATGGGTTGTTATGTTTTTATGTTTTTTTACATTCATAGAGATATTTAAGAATTTTTAGGATTATAATGGGTTTTAGGGGTTTTAGGGATTCTTAGGAGTTTTAACGTTTTTTCTAGTCTTTAGGTTTTTAGATTTTTAATGGGTGTGTGGGTTTTTAATGATTTTATGTGTTAAAGTTTTTTATTTTTTAATGTTATTTTCTTATATATTTTTAGTGTTTTCGATTTTTAACATTTTTAGAGACTTGTTGTATTTTTTATAATTTTGTGGGATATTTGGGTCTTTAATAATTTTGAAGGATTTAGGGGTTGTAGAATTTTTTGGGTTTTTTGGGTTTTAGAGTATTTTTGAGTTTTTTGTAGGATTTTTAAGGTTTTATTATGTTTCTTAATGTTTTTATATATTTAATAAATTTTTTTGGTTGTTATGGGTTTCTTAGGTTTTAAGAATTTTTATTATTTTTATGGGTTTTTGGGTATTTTAGGGTTTTGAGGATTTTATGTGTTTTTTGGGTTTTTAGGGGTTTTATGTTTTTTCAGTTGTTATGTTTTTAAGATTTTTCATTGTTTTTAGGGTTTTTTACAATTTTAGTGTTTTTAAATATTTTTTTGGTTTTTTGGGAATTTTTTGGTGTTTTTATTTATTAAGAGGTGTTTTAGGGTTTTTTGGTTACATGTTTTATTTATTTTTTGGGTTTTGAGTGATTTGTGATTTTTTATGATTTTAAGGGTTTTTGGAGTTTTTATGGTTTCTTCAGGTTTAAAGGGGTTTTAATCTTTTTAGTTTGTTTTAGGGTTTTTTTTGGTTTTTAGGGTTTTTTATGGTTTTATGGTTTTTATGATCTTTAGGGTGTTTAAGGTAATCTAGGGGGTTTTGGGGTCTTGGAGTTTTTTTATTTTTTAGGGGTTCTAAGGTTATTTTTTGGTTTTTAAGATTTTCTATGTTTTTTCGTGGTTTTTAAGGGGTCTTTTATTTTTAAGGCATCTTTTTGGTTTTTTAATCATTTTTTTTGTTTTCTATGAATTATAGGGATTTTGGAGGGTTTTATGGTTTTAATAAGTTTTTGGGTTTTTGGAGTTTTTCTGAGTTCTTTTGGTTTAAAAGATTTTAGTGTCTTTAACATTTTTATATGTTTGAAGGGTTTTCAGTGTTTTAGTGGGGTTTTAAGGGTTTCAGTGTTTTTATGGTTTTTAGGCGTATTATGGTTTTTATTGATGTTTAGGGGTTTTAGGATCGTTTTGGCTGGTTTTAGGTATTTAGCATTTTTTATGTTTTTAGGGGTTTTAAGTGTTCTTAGGCAATAATGTTTTATTAATGGTTTTTAGGTTTTGTCGGTTTTTTTATGTTTTTTTGAATTTTATGGGGTTTTAGATTTTTTATAGCATTTAGGGTTTTTGGGATTTTGAGGGAGTTTAAGGTTGTTATGGTTTTTTTAGTTTTTGTGGGATTTTATTATTCTAGGGTTTTATTTAATTTAGAGTTTTAATGGTTTTTACTTTTATTTAAAAAAAATAGGCGTTTTAAGTGTTTTTAGAATTTTTATTAGCTTTTTAGTGTTTTTATGGGTTTTAGGGTTTTTAATTTTTTGTGGTTTTCTTATTTAAGGGGTGTGTAGGGTTTTTTGGGTATTTAGTTTTTTTAAACTTTTTTGGAAAAGTCTCTTAGAACAAATAATTATTGGTCCCCTAAACTTTTTTTAAAAAATACAAAGAAACTCAGTATTATAATGGGGTTTGAAAACATGGGTGTAATGCTCACCCCTCATATCTAAGTCCACAGGAGACATGCAAAAATGTGGGGTGACAAAATACCACATCGAACTTGACTACACAATATCATGTTTATAAATAACATATTTCACCTTGTTAACCTCCCTGTAGGCATGAGCCACATTTAGTGGATTTATGTGTTTTTAGGTTTTTAATGTTTTATAAAACTATTTCATGGATTTTAGGGTTTTTAATGTATTTAGGGATTTTTAGGGATTTTTAGGATTTTTTATTTTTTTAATGTTTTTAGGTTTTTTTAGAGCTGTATGGATTTCTATTTTTTGGGTTTTAATGGGGTTTTTGATATTTTAGGTAACTAAACATTTTTTATAGTTTTTAATTTTTTAATGGTTTAAATGGATATCAATATTTTTTGTGGTTCTTTTATCTTTTTTAATAATTTTTACGGTTTTTATGGTTTTCAGTAGTTGTATGTTTGTTTTTGGATTTTAGGGTCCTTTAGGGATTTAATGAGTTTTAGGGTTTTTGGGGGTTTTATGACTTTTTAGGTTTTAATGGTTTTATTAGCGTTTTCTAGGGTTTTTAGTGATTTTTACGTTTTTTAGGATTTTTATGGCTTTTTTAGTATTCTACAGTTTTTGGGGTTTTGTGCATTAAATGATTTTTATGTTTTAAGGCTTTTTTTGATTTTTGGGTTGAGGGTTTTGTTTGGAGTTTTTACAGTTTTTATGATTTATAGATTTATATAAATTTTTTCGGGTTTAAAAGGTTTTTAGTGTTTTTGTGAGTTTTAGGAGTTTTAAGATTTTTTACAAGGTTTAGAGGGGCTTTTTTGGGTATTTAGGTTTTTTGGGTAATTAGTTTTTTTTTTGGAATTTTTCAATTTTAGGGTTTTCAAGGTTTTAGTGGATTTTTGGTTGGATAGGAAATTTAATTGTTTTAGGTTTATATAGTCTCATTAGGGTTTTTTTTGTTTTGGTTTTTTTTGTTATAAGGTATTTTAGGAATTTTTTAAGAATGTTATTGTTCTTAGGGTTTTACGGATATTTAGGGGTTTAAGGTTTTTTGGGTTTTATGTTTTTTTGGGTTTTAGGGATTTTTTAGATTTTTGCGTTTCTAATGATTTTAGAGTATATTTACGTTTTAGGGGTTTAAAGGGTTTTTAGATTTTCTAGTGGGTTTTAATGTTTTTATTGGATTTTTATGAATTTTTATGGTTTTTTAGAGTTTTGTGGTTTTTAGGGGTTTATGTTTTTATGGTCACTTAGGGGTTTTAGTTTTTATTTTGGATTTTTAAAATTTTAATGTTCATTTATGTCTTTTTCTTTTTCTTATGGGATTTCATGGTTTTTAGGTTTTTACAAATTTATAGGCATTTTTAATGATTTTTCAAGATTTTTCATGGTATTTAGGATTTTTAGGGATTTTAAGGGTCTTTTGGATTTTTAGGGTTTTTAGGGTTCTAGGGTTTTAGTGTATTTTAAGACTATTAAGTGTTTTTAGGTTTTTAATGATTTTAGTGGTTTTCCACCTTTTTATAGTTTTTTTATTTTTTATGGATTTATAGGGATTTTTTAGGGTTTTGTGGTTTTTGTGGTTTTTTGGGATTTTCTGTATTTTTAGAGTTTTTAGTGTTTTAGTGTTTTTCAGTTTTATTATGTTTTTAGGGTTTTTATTGTTTTTACAGTTTGTACCATTATTAGGGTTTTAAATGGTTTTTTGAGTTCTTAGTGTGTTTTTGGGATTTTTATGGGGTTTTATGGGTTTTAAGGTTTTTAATGGTTATTTTGGTTTTTAGAGTCTTTTTGGGTTTTAGGTTCTTCTTTGGTTTTTTTAGGGTTTCTTTGTTTTTTTGGTTTTCAGTGGTTTTATGTTTTTTTTTGTGTTTTTAATATTTTCTAAGGGTTTTTAGGGTTTTTTACATTTTTAGGGATTTTAGTTTTTTTATATAATTTTTTATGGATTTTAGTTATTTTGAGAGTTTTAAGGGTTTGTCATGGTTTTATGGGTTTTTATGTTATTAATAATTTTTAGGTCTTTAGGGATATTATGTTTTTTATATTATTATTGTTCTATTATGGTTTTTAGGGGTTTATGGGTTTTTACATTTTTATGTATTTCTAGATTTTTTTTGAATTTTTATGGTTTTTCTGGATTTTACGAAGTTTTTAGGGTTTTGGGTTTTTTTATTTTTTAGATTTAGTATTTTCTAGTTTTTGGTGTTTTTTGAGTATTTTTTGGTCTTTTGGTTTTTAGAGTTATTAACCTTTTAGGGGTTTAATGATTTTTTTGAGTTTTGCTGGGTTTTAGATTATTTTTGGGTTTTTAGGGGTTTTTTAGGTTTTCGGGTATGATTATGTTTTCAGGGTTTAAGGTTATTTTTATAGTTTTATGGGGTTTTTAGTTATTTAAGGGTTTTAATGTTTTTTGGGGGTTTTCCAGTTTTTTTACGTTTTTATGAATTTTTAGGTGTTTTATGGATTTTGAGGTGTTTAGGGTTTTTAATTGTATTTATGTATTTATGGATTTCATAGTTTTTTATGTTTTATTAGTTTTTTTATAATTTTTTTTTGATTTTTGGGAATTTTTTTTTGTTTTTAGGGTTTTCAGGATTGTTACATTTTTTATGTTTTAGGGTTTTTTTATTTTTAGCATTTTTAGTGTTTTTTGATTTTTTAGAGTATTCTATTTTTAGGGGTTGTTTAGTTTTCATATAATTTTAGGGCCTTCTTATGATTTTTATGGACTTTAAGGGTTTTTTTTGGATGTTGACTACTATTTTTAGTTTTTAGGGGTTTTAGGGTTTTTATGGGTCTTGGGTTCTTAATATTTTTTTAGTTTTTTGGGGATTTAATGGTTTTAGATATTTTTAACATATTTAGTGGTTTAACTGGTTTTTATAGTTTTTATTTGTTTTTAGGGTTTTATGGGGTTATATAGTTTTAGGGTTTTAGTGTTTTTATTGTTTTTAGGGGTTTTGGGGACGTTTGAGGTGCTTTAAGGGTGTAATGTAATTAAAAGTTTTTGACGCTTTCTTAGGGGTTTTTCGGTTTTTAAGAGATTTTACATTTTTAGGGATTTTAATGGTTTTTAATAGTTTACAGTTTTTAGGGATCTAAGGGAATTTGAGGGGTTATGGGGTATTTAGGGGTCTAGGGTTTGTTACATTTTTTAGCACTTTTGGGTATTTTTGGGTTTTAAGAGATTTTAGGTTTCTAAATATTTCTCATGGTTTTCATGGTTTTTTGTATTTTTAAATTTTTAGGGAATTTTAGCGTTTTTTATAATTTTTATTATTTTCTTGGGTTTCCTATACTTTTTATGGGTTTAGGGTTTTATTTGATTTTTAAATTTTTACTATTTTTTGGAGTTTTTTTTGGTTTTTATACTTTCTATAGTTTATGAGGTATTTAGTATTTTGAATAGGTTTTAGATTTTAGAGGGGTTTTTAGGGTTTTAATGGGTTTTGGTATTTTTAAGGGTTCTATGGTTTTTATGGTTTTTATGGTTTTTATGGGTTTTATGTTCATTTTATAGTCTTTATCATTATTTATGTTTTTATTGATTAATGTGATTTTCGGTTTTGAAGGATATGTTATGGTTTTTCAATGTAACTAGGGTTTTTACATTTTTTGGGATTTTTTGGGATTTTTTTATTATTATCGAATTTTATGGTTTTTTGTACTTTGAGGTGTTATAATGGTTCTTATTTTTTTGGTTTTTATATGTTTTAAGAGTTTTTTAGGTTTTTAACATTTTCTAAAAAATTTCATCATTTAAAAAGTTTTTTAATTTTATAGTAATTTGTACAGTTTTTATGATTTTTATAGTTTTTTAGGGTTCTTTGGGATTTTTGGGGATTTTTGGGGTTTTTGGGTTTTTTGGGGTTTTTGGGTTTTTTTGGGTATTTTGGGTTTTAGGGTTGTTGGGTTTTTTTTTGGGTTTTAGTTTTTTTTTTGAATTTTTATTGTTTTTATGTTTTTTAGTGTTTATTTAAATTTCCATGGGTTTAAAGGGGTTTAGAGTTTTATGTGTATTTTAGAGATTTTATGTTTTTAGGGTTATTTGAGTTTTTTTGTATCTTTTTATGAATTTTAGGAGTTTTATGAGTGTTTAGGGTCTTTTAGGGGTTTTAGGGGTTTTAGTGTTTTTATGTTTTAAGGGGTTACATGTGTTTTTTAAGGTTTTATTAGAAATTTTCATGGTTTTTATGTTTTCCCCATTTTTAAGTATTTTTAGGACTTTTTATGGATCTTTTAGGGGTTTTTTTGGATTTTCATGGGTTTTATGGTTTTACGGGATTTATGGGATTTATGGGTTTTTGCGTTTTTAGGGTTTTTAGTGGATCTAAATATTTTCAGTTTTTTATGGTTTTATGAGGGTTTTCTTTTTGTTTTTGGGTTTTTCTAAATTTCATAGGATCTTTAGGGTTTTTTAGTATTTTTAATGTTTTTAGGGGTTTTAAAGATTTTGAGGGGTTTGGGGTTTGGGGTTTTTTTTGTATTTTTTTGGGGTTTTAGTGTACTTTTTTAGTTTTTATGGATTTAAATATTCTTTAGAATTTTTATTAGTTTGATTCGTTTCAAGGGTTTTTAGTGTTTTTGGTGGGTTTTAAGATTTTATATGTTTTTAGTGGTTTTATTGTGATAAGTGGGTTTTTTGGGTTTTTTGGGTCACTGACGATACATTAGGGATATTTTTGGGTTTTAGTGTATTTATATTTTTCAGGGTTATACGATTTTTTAGGTTTGTAAGTGTATATTTTGGTTTTTTAGGGTTTTATGGGTTTTTTCCTGTTTTTAGAGATTTTAATGTATTTTTAATGTTTTTTTGGGAGTTTTAGGCTTTTATATGTTTTTAGGGTCTCGTGGGGGGCGAGGGAGGGGGGGGGGGGGGTTAGGGTTTTTATGGTTTTTATAGGTCTTATCATTTTTATGTTTTTAAGGGGTTTAAATTATAATTAGGTTTTTAAATACAATTTTTGGAGTTTTCAATTTTTTTTGGTTATTTACGTATTTAGGGATGTTCATTTCTCTTTAAGTATTTTTATGGATTTTTGGGGTTTTTATGGGTTTTTATTTATTTTAGGGTTTTTAATTTTTTTAGAGTTTTTACAAATTATTTTGAGATTTTTAGGGTTTTTATTTTTTTAATGTTACTACGGAATTGTTGAGTTTTTAAACATTTTTAGGGGTTCAATGTATTTTTTTAAGTTTTTAGTAGTTTTAGGGTTTTATGTGTTTTAGGGATTTTTATGGTTTTTAGAGTGTTTTGGGTTTTTAAAATGTTTTAGTGTCTTTTTATGATTTTTAGTGGTTTTTGATTTTTAGGGGTTTAATGTTTTTTTAGGTTATTAAGGTTTTGTTAGGTGTTCTGAAGGTTTTAATGTTTTTTATTTTTTAGGAGTTTTTAGGGATTTTTTAGGATTTCTATGGTTATTATGGTTTTTTGTGATTTTGGATGATTTTTTGGTTTTTTGGATTTTTAGCGTTTTTACGTTTTAGGAATTATATGTGTTTTTAGGTTTTTAGGATTTTCATAGATGTTTTAGGGTTTTTAATTTTTTTTACATTTTATAGATTTTAGTAAATTTTTATGTTTTTTATTATTTTAATGGTTTTTAGGGATTTTGAGGGTTTTGGGGTTTTTTTCTTTTTGGGGGTTTTATTAATTTTTCTGTTTTTTTGGATTTTTAGGATCTCTAGTATTTTAAAAAAATTTATTGGATTAAATGGTTTTTTATATTTTTTGTGGGTTTTCGGGTTGTTATGTGTTTTAGAGGTTTTTATGGTTTTATGGGATTTTATGTTCTTAGGGGTTTATAAGGCTTTTGGATTTTTAGGAGTTTTATAGTTTTTATCATTTTTTACGTTTTTAAGGATTTTTTTATTTTTTTAGGTTTCTAGGGTTTTATTTGGTGTTTTCAATGTTTTATGATTTTTAGGTTATTAGTCATATTTATGGATTTTTAGATTTTTTATGGTTTTTAGCGTTTTATGGGTTTTTTGGGTTTTATGGGGATTTTAGGGTATGTAGAGTTTTTTAGGGTTTTAGGGGTTCTATAGTTTTCATCATTTTTTGGTTTTTTATTAATTATAAGTGGTTTTAGTTTTTTAAGGTTTTATTAGGGATTTTTAGGGTCTTTTTGGTTTTTTTACATTTTTCATGATTTTTTAGGATTTTACAGTTTTTAGTGTTTTAAAGGATTTTGAGGTGTTTTAGGGTTTTTAGGGTTTTTAAGGATTTTATGATACTTTTATGTTTTTAGGGATTTTATAAACTTTTTATGGTTTTTATGGTTTTTACATTTAACATTTTTAGGTTTTTAAAATTTTTTTAGAGTTTTTAGTGACCTTTTCTGTTTTTATGGGTTTTTATGTTTTTCATGGTTCTTAGTGGTTTGTATGTTCTTTTGGGTATTTAGTTTTTTTTATGTTTTTTATGATTTTTAGAGATATGTAGGTTTTTAGGGGTATTATATGTTTTTAGATTTCCAATTTTTTATTATGGCTTGAAGGTTTTTAGGTTTTTTGGCACATTTAGATATATTTTTTGGATTTTTATGGTTTTTATTGTTTTTAGGAATGTTGAGGGTCTTTGTTGTTTTTGGATTTTTTGGGTTTTTTAAGGATTTTAGAATTTTATGTTTCTTATGGGTTTCAGTTTTTTAGGTTTTAAAGGTTTTCTTAGCGGCTTCACATTTTGAATGGGTTTTTATGTATTTTTTCAGATTTTTAGTTATATTTTTTGAATTTTATGATTTTTAGTGTTTTTATGGATTTTGAGGGTTTTGGGGTTTTTTAGGGTTTTTATGTTTTTTTTTGGATTTTATGGTTTATTGAGTTTTAGGTGGCTTTAAGGGGTTTAGAGTTTTTTTAAAAAAATAATGTGGTTAAAAGGTATTTAGAGTTTTTATTGGTTTGCTTGGGGTTTTATGGGTTTTATTGTTTTTATGGGTTTTTACGAGTTTTTTGGATTTTTAAGGTTTTTAGGGGGTTTTCGGGTCTTTTATAGTACTTTAAGGATTTTATATTTTTCTAGGGTTTTTTGGGGTTTATGTGTTTAATTATAATAAGGTTTTCCTAGGTTTATTAATGGTTGTTAAGGGTGTTTACATTTTTTGGATATTTAGTATTTTGTACATTAATGGTTTTTAGGGATTTTAGTGATTTGGATGGGTTATAGTATTTTTTGTTTTTTACAGTTTTTTGTGCTTTTTATGGTTTTAGGGGTTTTAAGTGTTTTTTTGTAAGTTGTTCTTAGGGGGTTTTTGAGATTATAGGGTTTTTTATGTTTTTTAGGTTATATATATATATATTTGAAATTTATTGATTTTTATGGTTTTATGGATTTTTGGGGATTTTATGAATTTTTTGAGTTTTTCGATGTTTTTTAGGTTTTTAAATGTTATATATAAATTTTTTTGTTTTATGGGTTTGAAGGGGTTTTTTGTTTTTATGGGGTCGTATTATTTCCTAAGGTGTTTAGGGGCCTTTAGTGTTTTAGGGGTATTTTGAGTGTTTACTATCTTTTTAGGGTTTTAGAGTTTTTAGGTTTTTTTCGAGAAGTTTAAGTATTTATTGGTTTTTTAGGATTTTTTTAGGGGTTTTAGGGATTTAGATTGTTTTTACGGTTTTAAGGGCTTTTAGTTTTTTTTGTTTTCGTGTTTTTATGCTTTTTGGGTTATAATGGTTTTTAGTGTTTTTATTATTTTTGGGGATTTAAAGGTTTTTTTTCTTGTAGGGATTCAATGGGGTTTTGGAGTTTCTTATGGGTTTTAAAGGTTTTATGATTTTTAGGGGTTAGGGTTTTTATATTTTTAGTGTTTTATGGGTTTTAGGTGCTTTTTTGGGTTTTAAGGGATTCTTTGGGTTTTTTATTTTAAATTTTTTTTATAGTATATTGGATTTTTATGTCCTATTTAGGATTTTCATCGGTTTTTGGGTTTATATAAAAATTTTGGGTTTTTATATTTTTTGGGATTTTAAGTTTTTTTTGTTTTTTAGGTTGTAGGATTTTTTTTTCAGTTTTTAGGGGTTTTAAATGTTTTTAGTGTTTTTAACTTTTTAGGGGTTTAAAGGGTTTTTATTATTACTCATGTGTTTTAGGGGGTTTTTTGTTTTTTTGGGGTTTTATAGTTTTGGGGGTTTATGGGTTTTTTGGGTGGGGGTTTACAGTCTATTTAAGGTTTATAGGGGTTTTATGTTTTTTGGTTTTCTCGGTTTTCTTATGAGGATTTAAGAATTTTCATTGGTTTTTACATTTTTAGGTATTTTTATGGTTTTTAGGATTTCTAATGTTATTTAGGGTTTTTAGGGATTTTGAGGGGTTTCATGGTTTTCAGGGTTTATGGTTTTTTATTTTAGTTGTTTTTTTATAGTGTTTTATGTTTTTTTATAGTTTTTAATGTTTTAAGTTGTCTAAAGGGTTTTACAATTTTTAAGTTTATAAGGGTTTTATGGTTTTATGGGGTTTTTAGGGTCTTTTGAGTGTTTTGGGGGATTTATTAGCTTTTGGTTTTTTTGGGGTTTTATGTTTTATTAGGGTTTTATATTTTTCTTATTTTTTATGGGTTATTTTTACTTTTTTGTGTTTTTAGGGATTTTTAGGGATTTTGGGGTATTTAGGGTTTTGATGCTTTTTAGGATTCGTAAGGTTTTTAGGGGTTTTAACTGATTTTATATTTGTATTATTTTATTAGGTTTTCTTAGGTTTTTAATGGGTTTTTAAATCTTTTGGGATTTTAGTAGATTTTAGGATATTTAGGGATTTTGAGGGTTTTCATTTTTTTATGGTTTGTATCGATTTTTTTTTTGTTTTTAGGGTTTTATTTAAATTTTTAGGGGTTATATATTGTTTGAAATTTTTAGGCATTTAAATTGTTTTTAGTGTTTTAGTTCATTTATGGCATTTTAGGGTTCTTATGGGTTTTTAAATATTTTATAGGTTTTATGGTTTCTAGAGATTTAGGGTGTTAGGGTTTTTAGGGTTTTTAGATTCATTTAGGTTTTTAGGGGGTTTAAGTGTTTTTTTAATATTTTATTAAGTGTATTTATGAATTTTTAGTGTTTTATTCTTTTAGGTATTTGTAATGTTTTTTAGGATTTAATATTTTAGACGTTTTTGGGATTTTGATGGTTTTTAGATTTTTAAGATTTTTATGGTTTTAATGCTTGTTTTTTTATAATTTTTTTTTCTTTTTTTTATGTGTTTTTATACCTTTTAACATTTTTAGGGGTTTAAAGGGGGTTTATTGTTTTTAAAGGGGTTTTAATGTTTTTATGTGTTTTTATGGTTTTTATGGTTTTTATAGGTTCTATGGTTTTTAATGTTTTTTTATTTTTTGGATCATTATTGGATTTTTAGTGTTTTTAGTGTCTTTTACATTTTTAATGGGTTTTAAGGGTTTTATTGTATTTTAGGGTTTTTTGAAAATTTTTAGTTGATTTAAAAAAAATATGGGTTTTTAGGGTTTTTACAGAATTTGGGGGTTTAGGTTTTTTAGGGTTTCATAAGATGTTTAGCGGTTAAAATTGTTTTAGGTATTTTAGATCCTCTAATGTTTGGTTATTTTTTTTGGTGGTTTTATATTTAACGTATTGTTTTCTTTTTATAATTTTTATGGTTTTTATGGATTCTTAGAGGTTTTAGTGTTTTATGGGTTTTTATTTTTTTTTAGTTTTTTATGGTTTTATATGGTTTGTAAGATTTAATCATTTAGTGGGGTTCAAAGTGTAATTTTATTTTTATTTGTTTTAGGTAATTATGTGTGTTTAATGTTTCTTATGGTTTTCAGTGTTTTATGATTATAGGGGTTTTAGGGTTTTAGGGTCCTTTTAGGGTTTTGGGGTTTTTATCATTTTTAGGTTCTTAGGGGTTTTATGTTTTCTTAGGGTTTTTTTATGTTTTTAGGGAATTTTTTGTATTTTTTAGGATTTTATGGCCTCTAGGGTTTTTTGGTATTTTGAGTGTTTTTTCAATTTTTTAGTGTTTTAGGGTATTTAATGTTTTTTAGCATTTTAGGGGTTTATGTCTTTTCAGGTTATCAAGTTTGTTCTAAGGGTTTTTAGTATTTTTAGGGTTTTTATGATTTTAAGTATTTTTAGTTATATTTTAGTATTTTTAGGTTTTTAGGGTGTTTAGAGATTTTGAAGGTTTTTATGGTTTTTAATTTTTTTAGTAATTTTATAGTTTATTTTGGGTTTTGGGTCTTTTGTCGAGATTTTTAAGGTTTTAAAGGGTTTTAGAGTTTTTTAACATCGTTAAGGGATTAAATGGTTTTTATAATTCTTAGTGGGTTGTTATGGTTTTTAGGGATTTTTAGGATTTTTTATTTTTTAGGGGGTTTATGTTTTTAGGAGTTTTTAAGGATATTCTGTCCTTCTAGGGTTTTAGGGGTCTTTATATTAGGGGTTTTAGGGGTTCTATGTGCTTTTAGGTTTTTTATATTTTATTTGATTTTTCTCAGTCTTTAGGGGTTTTAATTTTTTTGGATTTCAAGGGATTTTTTCAGATTTTTATGATTTTTAGGGTTCTAGGGATTTTGATTGTTTTTAGTTTTTGTTTTGGGTTTTCATGGTTTTTTAGTGTTTTTAGAATTTTCTTTGTTTTAGGGTTTTTATGTGTTTTTAAATTTCTGATGTTTTATTATGGTATTTACGGTTTTTAAAGATTTCAATGTTTTTAGCGAGATTTATGATTTTTTTTTATATTTTTATGATTATTTAGGTTTGTAAGGTTTTTGGGTTTTTAGGGTTTTTTCGGTTTTTTGGGGTTTTATGTGTTTTATGTTTTTATTATTTTTAGGGTTTTTTAGATTTTTATAGGTTTTTAGAGGGTTAAAGGGTTTTTCGAGTTTTTAGTGGGTTTTTATGGATTTAAAGGGTTTTTAGTTTTTTATGGTTTTTATGGGGTTTTAGGGTTTTTAGGGTCCGTTACGGTATTTTAGGATTTTATAATGTTGTAGGTTTTTTTAGGGGTTATAATTTTTTTTTTATATTTAAGGTTTTCATAGGGCTTTTCATTTTTTTAAGGGTTTTTTACATTTATGTTTTTATGGATTTTAAGGATTTTTATGGTTTTATAGGTTTTTAGGGGGTTTTACTATTTTTAGCGGTTCTGAGTGTGTTAATATTTTTATGTGTTTAAGGTCTTTAAGTGTTTTTTTATTGTTTTTATCGGGGTTTCAAGGATTGTATGGTTTTAACATTTTAGGGTTTTTAGGTATTTTTGATAATTTTAATGGGTGTTTAGTTTTTTATGAATTTTGATGGTTTTTAGTGTTTTTAGGGTTCTTAGGGGTTTTATGGTTCATTTAGTTTTTTAAGGGATTTTATGTTTTTTATGGAAAGTATGGTTTTTTTAGTTTTTTATGTTTTTTGGGTTTAAATTGTTTTTAGAATTTTCCATATCTTTGTAGGGTTTTAATGGGGTTTTAGGGTTTGTTAAGGGTTTTAGGGGTTTTATGTTTTGAGTGGATTTACCTGATTTAGGGTATTTTAGGAGTTTTTTGTGTTTTTTGTGTTTTTATGTTTTTAGGGGTTTCATGTTTTGTGGATTTAATGATTTCATTTTTTTTTCTTTTTTTTTGGGTTTTACATCTTTAAAGTATTTTTAGGGATATTTTTGGGTTTTTATAGATTTAGGGATTTGGAGGGGTTTGAGGGTATTTTAGAGTTTTTATGGTTCATTTGATTTTTCAGTGTTTTATTATGTTATTAGGGGGTTTAATGTTTTTTAAAGTTGTTTAATGTTTTAATGTGTTTAATGGTTTTTAGTGTTTTAGTGGGTTTTTGCATTTTTATAGGTTTTTAGAGTGTTTTTAAATGTTTTAGGGTTTTTATAGTTGTTAGGGTTTTTAGGCTTTTTAAGGTATTTAAATATTTATAATGTTTTCATAATTTTTTAGTTTTTTCGGGGTTTTAAATGTTTTTGTGGTTTTAAGGTTTTCTTAGTGGTTTTCATATTTTTTAGGATTTCTTCTGTTTTTAGAAATTTTTAGTTCTTTTTTGGGATTTTTGGTATTTTGAGGGGTTTTAGGCTTGTTAGGGGTTTTAGGGTCTTTTATGGATTTAGGGGTTTTAAAAGTTATTTGGTTTTTAATGTTTTCTTTTTGTTTTATGTTTTTTTAGTGTTTTATGTATTTTAGAATTTTTTGGGTTTTTTAGAATATATATGGTTGTTAGGGTTCTAGATATTTTGATGGTCTTTAGGGTTTTTATTTTTTTTTGGGGATTTTTAGGTTTTTTTTAATTTTTTAGGGTTTTGAGGTTTATTTTAGTTTCTTAACATTTTATGGCTGTAATGGTTTGTTTATTATTTTGAGTGTGTTTTTATTTTTTATGAATTATAGGGGTTTTAAAGGTTTTTAGATAGTTGTTTTAAATTTTTAGTGGTTTTTAGGGTTTTTAAGGGCTCATTAGGGGTTTTAGGGATTTTAACTTTTTTTTGTTTTTATATGTTTTATTTATTTTTAGAGTTTTAAGGATTTATTAGGTCTTTTAGGGTTTCTTTTTTACTTTTTTAGGGTTTCTTTTTTACTTTTTAGGTTTCATTCCATTTTTCTATTTTTTGGGATTTATGTATTTTTAGGTTTGTATGGTTTTATTATGGATCTTTAGAGGTTTTTGGATTTTTATTTTTTGGGTGAATTTTATTTTTTAGTAATTATATGGTTTTTTTATTATTCGGGATTTTTAGTGCCTTTTTTGGTTTTATGGATTTAGTATTTTTTTTTGGTTTTGTTTGGGTGTTTGTTTTTTGAGTTTTTCAGGTTTTTATGTTTTTATTATTTTTTTAAATTTTAGTGTATTAAAGGGTTTTATAGTTTTTAGAGGTTTTTTTGGGAATTGAGGGTTTTTATTATTATTTTGGTGGTTTTATGGTTTTTTTTTTGTTTTTAGGTTTTTAGGGTCTTCTTAGGTGTCTTTTGTGTTTTTAGGGGTTTGGGATTTTTTATGGGTTTTAATTGTTTTTAGGTATTTAAGGATTTCTGTGGGGTTTTTAGGGTTTTTAGGGAATTTTAGGTTATTGGTATTTTTAGGTATTTTTTATTACATTATGGCTTTTAGAGTTTTAAGGATTTTACTTGTTTTTTTTTGATTTTAGGGTTTTAATTAACTTTTCGTATTCTTAGAGATCTTTTGTTTCTAAGGGTTCAATTTATTTTATGTATTTTATGGTTTTCATAGGGGTTTTTTGGATTATCATGGTATTTAAGGGTTTTCATGTTTTTAGGGATATTAGGGAATTTTTTATAGTTTTTATTATTTTTTAGGTATTTTGGGGAAATTAGGTGTTTTTATGGATTTTTGAATTATTTCGGGTTTTTAGGGTTTTTTGAGGTTTTTATCATGGTTAAGGTTTTTTAGAGTTTTTAATGTTTTGGGGTTTTTGGGGTTTAATTGGTTTTTAGAATTTTTAGTGGGGTTTTACATGGTTTCATGGATTTTTATAGATTTTAGATTTTTTAAGGGATTTATGGTCTTTTCGTGTTTTTAGGAGTTTTAGTGTTTTGTAGGTTATTAGGGTTTTAAAGTGTTAATAATTTTTAAGGTTTTCTTGTAATGTTTTATGGTTTTTATGGGTTTTCTTTTATTTTTTATTTTAGGAATCTTATAGGATTTTTATGGTCTTTTGGGTTTTTAGGTATTTCAAGGGTTTTGGGGGTTTTATGGTTTTTAGGTGTTTTTAGGTTTTTTATCGTTTTTTATGTGTTTAGGAATTTTAATTGTTTTTTAGTATTCTTAGGTTTTTTCAGAGCTTTAAAGGTTTTTTGGTTTAGGTACTTTTTTAGGTTTTTTATGGATTTTGCGGGTTTTTTGGGATTTTGACAATTTTTTGGATTTTTTAATCATTTTAATGTTTTCACAGATCTTTGGGTTTTTAGAGTTTTTTTAGATTTTTATATGGTTTTTATTATTTTACATATTTTCTTAACATTTCTAGGGGTTTAATGTGTTTTTAGAGTTTTTAAGGTATTTAGGTTTTTTATGGGTTTTATGGTTTTTATTGTTTTTAGGGTTTTTAGGTTCTTTTTTAGTTTTTAGTGATTTTAGCAGTTTTTTGTTTTTAAGGGTTTAAGTGTTTTTAGGTTTTTAAGGTTATCTTTGGGTTTTTTGGGTTTTTTGGGTTTTTTGGGTTTTTTACAATTTTAGTGATTTTTAGCGATTTTGAAGGAATTTTATGGTATTTAGGTTTTTTGGGGATTTTGACGGTTTATAGGGGGTTTTATGATTTATTGGATTTAGGGTATTTATGTTTTTAGGGATTTTTAGGTCCTATTTAGTATTTTGATGGATTTTTGGGATTTTTGGGATTTTGAGGGCTATTAGGGTTTTAAGGGGTTTTAGGTTTTTTATGGGTTTTCAGCTTTTTTCGGAGTGTTTTATGGATTTAAATGTTTTTTAATGTTTTTTACGTTTTTAGGTGTCTAGTGGGTTTTTATTGTTTTTATTATATTTTAGGGATTTTATTTTTTTTCATGGTTTTATGGTTGTTAGGGGTTTTGGGTTTTTTATGTTTTTAGCATTTTTTTGGTTTTTAGTGATTTTAAGTGTTTTAGAGTTTTAAGGTTTTCTTAGGGTTTCTATGGTTTTTAGAGTTTCTTATATTTTTAGTGATTTTTGAGGATTTTTATGGTTTTCAAGGACTTTGAGGGTTCTGGGGTTTTTTAGGGTTTTGGGTTTTTTGGGTTTTTTAGGGTTTTTGGGTTTTTAGTGTTTTTAGATTTTTTAGTGTCTTTAGGCTTTTAGAGATTTTTAATTGTCTTTAGGATATAATTTTTTTAGTGTTATTAGAGTTTTTTTACTTTTTTTGAGATTTTTTGGAATTATTTTGGATTTTTATTTTTTAGAGATTTGATGGGGTTTTATGGAATTTTGGGGGGTTTAGGGATTTTTATGGTTTTTATGGTTTTTTACTTTTATAATGTTTTTTAAGTTTTTTTAGGGTTTTGAGGTTGTTAGATATTTTTAACATTATTAGAAATTTAAAACGGGTTTTATAGATTTTCATGGTTTTTAATGTTTTATGTGGGTTTGGGGGAGACCAAAAGTTTGCTACTTCTCTACTATTGCCAACACGATAAGAAGACAACTATCAACATGGAAGGGAAAATCTTTATCCATGGCAGGAAGAGTGTGTCTTGTGAAATCTATCATCACTTTAAAATTCGTATACTCCTTTATGGTAGACAAATGGATGATTACATTACTCAAGAGTGTCAATGTCTCAATCATGAATTTTATCTAGAGCGATAGTGTCACTGAGAGGAGGCTTGGAACGGTCTCTTGGAACATGGTATGTAAGCCTTATGATGAAGGGGGATTGGGTATGTAGAATCTTGGATGCTTCAATGACTCCATGCAGGCTGGTTTTATATAGAGGCTTATGAATACAAATTCCAAGGCTCTATCCTTTCTCAGGGCCAGTTTCTTGCATAGGCTTAAGGCTGAGAATTTCAGTTACTTTTCCTCCTCGGTTTGGACTACCATCAAGAGCATATTCCCCATAATTGATGCTGACTCCCACTGGTTGGTCTCGAGGGACTCTTTTCCTCAGTTATGGAAATAAAACTAGATGGGTAATAGATTAGATGACATGGTCTTTGGGGATAGCTCTAACATGGATTTTAATTTTTCAATTAACGATCAACTTGCATGCATGGATGGCCTTCCCAATCAGGTTAGTCACTTGGTGGAGCAGTATTGTTTTCCTCTCACAGTGTTTTTTGGGTTTGGGATCCGATTTCTAATGGGATTCATTCTCTTAAGTGTTTCTACAAGCACATTTTTGGTAACATGCCTTGTTTTCAATGGATGGGTTTCCTGAGCAAGGGCTTTCTCAGGCCCACCCAGGCCATGTTTGCATGGAGGCTTTCTCATAAAAGGCTTTCAGCTAATGGATTTATTCAGAACTGTGGAATCTCCCTCTGCTCAAGGTGTGTTATGTGTCATCAGCATAAGGAATACATAAATCGTCTATTCCTCACCTTTGTTGTGGCCTCAGCAATGTGGGAAGTAGTGTTTAGAATCTTTGAAGTGGATCTTCCCCATGACGACTCAATTGGTGACTTCATGAAGCATTGGCCTGAGCTGAAACTCTCCCCTCAGCTTGCCTCTATTATATTATATGTTGCAGAGGAACTACATTACATGATATGGTTTTACAAGATCAAATACCTTCATGAACATCACACATTTTACAATGGGATTTCCTTGGCGGGTCTTCTTACTGCTGTGCGCGACGTCTCTGTTCCAGGAGGCAGGTTCTGTGCGAACTATCATCATGACTGGTTTTTCCTATCTCAGGTTAGTGTTAAAGGTAATTTCAGGACACCTACTATTATGCTTTAAGTATTATGGAAACCTCCCTTTCATGGATGTATTATGGTAAATTCATATGGTGTCTTGAGAGGTAACCCGGGTTCAGCAGGTTTTGGTGGCTGTTTATATGGTTCATGTGGCTTTGCTTCTGTTCTTGAAGCAGAGATGCATGGAGTCATGGAGGCCATTGAACATGCTGAACAGAGGGGTTGGAACAAGTAATGGATCAAATGTGACTCCACGTCCGTGGTTATGGCTCTTCAGACACGTTCCCTTCATCTTTCTTGGAAGCTAACCAATCGATGGACAAGGTACATGGATCTACTCTTCCCAAAGGAGTATATCGTCACTCTTGCTTATCGAGAGGTGAACTCTTTTGTGGATGGGCTTGCTGGTAAATGAGTTAATGGTACAGAATATCAATGGGAGGATCATGTACCATATGAACTAATTCATATCCTTAGGAAGGATCAATGTAAATCTCATACTTTCAGACTGGTGAATCTCTCTTTTTTATTAATAAAGGGATCCTGCTTTTCTGGGCAGGGTCTCTATCTTCTAAAAAAAATTATGTGGGTTTTAAGGGATTTTAATACTTTTAAGAGTTTTTATTTTTTATGGGGTTTTAGGGTTTTTATGGTCCTTTGGGGTTTCTATAAATTATTATGTTTTTAGGGTGGTAAGATTTCTTATGGTTTTTATGGGTTTTCATGTTTCTTATGTCTTTTGATATTTTATGGATTTCTTAGGTTTTTTATGGGTTATAGGGACTCTTAAGTTTCTATGTTATTTAGGGTCATTTAGGGTTTTTTCCATTTTAGATTGTTTATCTAATTTAAGTGTTTTTACATTTTTATGTTTTTCTTAGGGTTTATTAGGGATTTTCTGGGTTTTAAGGATGTTTTTGGTTTTTTAGTTATTTTGGGGTTTATACTATTTTTTATGGATTTAAAGTTTTTTAATGAATTTAATGGGTTTTATGGTTTTTAGTGTCTAGGGTTTTTTAGGTTCTTACATTTTTTTGAGTTTTCAGTGATTTAAGGTTTTTTAGATATTTTAATTTTTTTAGGGTTTTAAAGGATTTTTTTAGTTTTTGTGGTATTGTAGTGTTTTTATGGGGTTTTAGAGTTTTTAGGCTTTTATGGATATTTATAGTATTTAAAAGTATAAATGTTTTTAGATTTTAATGGTTTTCTTATAGTTTTTAGGGGTCTTTACACTTTTGGGGATTTTAGGGATTTTGTTTTTTATTTTTACATTTTTTTGGGTTTTATGGAATTTTTTGGGGTTTTATGGTTTTTAAGAGTTTTTAGGTTTTTTGTATTTTTAGCCATTTTAGGTTTTTATGAGTTTTAATTTTTTTAGGTTTTAATTTTTTTAGGGGATTTTATGGTTTTTAAGGTTTTTTATATTATTAGGGATTCATAGGATTTTTTTGGATTTTTATATATTTTTAGGGTTTTTAAGGATATTGAGGGGTTTAGGGTATTTTTGGATTTTTTTTATTTTTTTGGTGTTTTATGGTTTTTCTATGTTTTCTATGTTTTTAGGGGTTTTAAGGGTTTTAAGTGTTTTTAACATTTTTACAGGTATGATGGATTTTTAGAGTTTTTAGGGAATTTTTCAGTTTTTAGGGGTTTTTAGATTCTTATGAGTTTTTAGAGGTTTTTAGTATATTTTATGGATTTTTAGGCTTTTCAGAATTTTTCAGTTTTTAATGATTTGTGTGTATTTAGTTTTTTTATTGATTTCTTGGGTATTTCTAGGTTTTTATAGTTTTTAGATTTTTTATGTTTTTAGGAATTTTTATAGATTATTTAGGATATTTATGGTTTTTGAGTTTTTTATGGATTTTAAGGGTTTTCATGGTTTTTTGGGTTTTTAGGGAGTTTATGGTTTTTATTGTTTTTTAGGTTTTTATAGGATTTTAGTGTTTTTAATGGTTTTCTTAGGGTTTTTATTGGTTTCTTGGATTTTTTACATTTTAGGGGATTTTTATTTTATTTTATGATTTTAGGGGTTTTAGGGATTTTAGGTATTTTGGGGATTTTTAGTGTTCTTAGTCATCCTAGGTTTTTATAGGTTATCTTGGGTTTTAGGGTTTTTTTAATTTTTAAGGTTTTTAAGTTTTTTATATTTTTTAGAATTTTTAGGGGTTTAAAGGTATTTTTTTTTATTTTTTAGTTGTTTTTTATGGTTTTATGGGTTTTTAGGGTTTTTTAATGCTTTTAGTGGGTTTTATGTTATCAGGGGTTTTTAGGTTTTTTGGGTATTTTAAGGCCTTTTTGGGTTCTAATCATTTTTTGGCTTTTAGGGGTATTATGTGTTTTTAGGGTCCTAAATTTTTCTTTGGATTTTTTAGGTTTTTAATATTTTTTATGTTTTATGGGATAATTTCGAATTTTTAAGGTTTTTTTTGTGTTTTTATGGTTTTGGTGATTTTGATGGAATTTAAGGGTTTTTATGGATTTTGTATTTTGGTTGGTTTATTAGAGGTTTTATGTTTTTTAGGTTTTTATGGTATTCTTAAATGTTTTCAAGGTTTTAGGGGTTTTTTAATTATTAGGGAGTTTTAGGGATTTTATCAGTTTTAGGGTTTAAAGAAATTTGAGTTATTTTTGGGTTTTAAGGGGTTTTATGGATTTTTGGGGGTTTTAGTTTTTTTTTTGTTTTTTAGAATTTTTAGGTTTTTTAAAATATATTAATTTTTTAGCGTTTTAATGTGTTTTAATAGTTTTTATTGGAATTAGGTTTTTTAGGGGGTTTTTTGGGTTTTTAAGGTTTATTGGTGTTTTATGGGTTTTAAGGGTTTTTGAGATTTAGTTCTTTTATTGGTTTTTTGGGTTTTTTATTTTAAGGGGTTTTATGGGTTATTAGAGTTTTATGGTTTTATTAGGTGTTTTCAGGGTTTTAATTGGTTTTAAATTTTATCGATTTTTAGGTATATTTAATGATTTTTAGGATTTTTGGGGTTGGGGGGTTTGAAGGTTTTTTGAGCTTTTTTGATTTTTTGGTTTTTATGGGTTTTTGGGTTTTTACCATTTTTCAAAAAAAATAGGGTTTTTTGGATTTAATGATTTAACGGTTTATTATGATTTTTAGGGTTTTTTGGAATGTTTTTATGTTTTTAGGTATTTTTAGGGTTTTTTAGGAATTTTATCATTTTTTGTGTTTTTAGGGATTTTTATTGTTTTTAGGGTTTTCTGGTCTTTTGGTTTTTTCTGGTTTTCTGTGATTTTTAGGTTTTTATGGGTTTTATGACTTTTTGGGGTTCTATGATTTGGTTAGTTGTTTTTAGGTTTTTAGGGTTTTTTATATTTTTTTTTGGATATTTAGGGATTTTTAGTATTTTTATGGTTTTTAGGGGTTTTAAGAGTTCTTATTGTTTTTAGGGTTTTAATTTTTTTTTGGGTTTTTATATTTTTTTATTTTTTAGGGCCTTTATTGTTTTTAGAGATTTTGGATTTTTTTGCGGTGGTTAAAAGGTTTTATATTTGTTTAGTTTTTTTAGTATTTTTATGGGTTTGGTGTTTTTTTAACAATTTTCAGGGGTTTTATGGATTTAAGGTGGTTTAAGGGTTTTAAGGTGTTTGTGTTTTTCATGTTTTTAGTGGTTTTATGTGGTTTTATGTTTTTATTAGTTTCTTCCAGATCTTGTTTGTTTATAGGGTTTTTACATTTTTTGGAGGATTTGGGGATTTTTTAGGATTTTTGTAGGGGTTTAGGGATGTTGAGAGTTTTAGTGCATTTTAGAGATTTTATTATTTTTATAGAATTTGGAGGATTTTACAGTTTTTAACGTTTTTAGTTGTTTAATGGGTTATATAATTTAAAGTTGTTCTTATGGGTTTTATTTTATTTTTTTAAAGTTTTTAGGGTTTTTAGGGGATTTTAAGGATTTTAGGATCTTTTAGGGTTTTTATGATTTTTAATACATTTCAGTTTTTAAGGTTTTTAAATGTTTTTAAAAATTTTATGTTTTTAGGGGGTCCAACCACAACTTCTTATAGCTTGATACTTATATATATCTCTTGCTTGTTTGAATGCGTACACCAGTTATAGAGCCCACCACACTAGACCAAGTAGGAATGTCGAACCGACAATCCGATTGAGTTGGATTGAGCTCGACCCATGGTGAATAGTCCTGGAAAGTGGAGGATTATCGATCAAATATTTTAATTTTTGAAGAAATACATTTTTTTAATTTTTTTGGGATTTTATTATTCCTATGGGTTTTTAGGGTTTGTGGTGATTTTTAGGGATTTTTAGGGATTTTAAATGTATTATGGTTTTATGGTTTTATAAATATTTTAATGGTTTTAGGGATGTTTACATTTTATAATTTTTTAGGAATTTTTCATAATTTATAAATTTTTAGGCCTTTGTGGAATTTGATGGTTATTTAGGGTTTTGGGGATTATTGTTATTTTTGATTTTTTAGGATTTTATGTTTTTCAGTGTTTTGTAATATTTTTTAATGTTTTGTGTGTTTAAAATGTTTTTAGGGGATTTATTGGTTTTTAAGAGTATATATTTTTTTATGGTTTTTTATGTTTTTAAGGGGTTTTATGATATTTTGGGGTTTTTTAGTGTTTTACGTCTTTTGGGGTTTTAAGGTTTTCTTTAGGTTTTTTGGTTTTTTGGGTTTTTATTTTTTTCATGATTTTTAGGGCTTCTTTATGATTATAATTTTTTAGGGATTTGATGGAATTTTTGGGTTTTTTGTTTTTTTTCGGTTTTTAGGGTTTTGGGGTTTTATGTGTTTTTATGTTTTAATTTTTTCTTAGGTGTTTAAAGAGTTTCAGGTTTTTCTAGGTTTTAATGGATTTGTTGGTATTTTTTAATAATTTTATAATTATGTGGGGTTTTAGGGATTTTTAAGGTTTTTATGTTTTTAGGGGGTTTATTATTTTTTTTGGGTTTTAGGGATTTTTTTCATTTTTTTTGGGTTGGATGGGTTTTTAGAGTTTTTAGTGGTTAAGGGTTTTAATGAGTTTCTTATGGGTTTTATTTTTTTTTTGGGTTTCTAGGGTTTTATGGATTTAAGTATTTTTGGATTTTTGGGGTTTTATGTCCATTTTGGTTTTTATGCTTTTCTTAGGTTTTTTCTATCCTTTTAGTGTTTTTATGTTTTTTGGGATTTTAGGTATTTTCACGATTTTTAAGGGTTTTTGGTTTTTACGGTATTTTGAGTTTTTATAGTTTCTAATGTTTTTAGAGACTTTTAATGTTTTTATGGGTTTAAATGATTTTTAATGTTTTTAGAGGTTTTTGGGTTTTTTTGGGTTTTAGGGTTATTATGGTTATTTGGGATTTTAGGGGTTTAAGGGTGTTTTTATGGTTGATTAGGGTTTTTATAATTTTTAGGGTCTTTATGGGTTTAATTTGTTTTTATGTTTTTAGGGTTTTCTTAGGGTTTTTCTAAGTTATTAGGATTTTCCACAATTTTAGGGTTTTTAGTGGGTTTTTATAGTATTTGAAGTTTTAGGGTTTTTAGTGATTTTAATTGTCTTATAGGTTTTAGGGATATTAGGGTTTTTAATGGATTTAGGTTTTTAAGTTTTTTAGATTTTTTTGGATTTCAAAGATTTTATAATGTTTTAAGGTTTTTACATATTAGATATTTTTAGGTCTTCAATGGATTTTTATGGATTTTTATTGTTTTTAGTGATTTTTTGGGTTTTTGGGATTTTTAGGGTTTTAGTATTTCGATTATTTTTTTGTATTTTTATAGATTCATTTATTTTTTATGGATTTTCAGGTTCTCAAAAGATTTTAGAATTATTTAAGGTTAATGGGTTTAGATTGTTTTCAGTAGTTTATGGGTTTTTAGGGGTTTTAAAGGTTTTTAATTGATTTTATGGTTTTTATGGTGTTTTACGGTATTTATCATTTTTTACGATTTTTATTTTTTATACATTTTTAGGATATTTTTGTTTTTTAGAGGTTTTATGTTTTTTTGGATTTTAATTTTTTAATCTTTTTCATGGTTTTAAGGTTTTTTAATGTTTTTATGGATTTTTTGATTTTTAGGGTGTTTATGGATTATTAGGTATTTAAGGTTTTTTGGTTTTTTAGGGTTCTAAATTATTTTAGGTATTTAGGGTTTTATTACAGGGTTTCATATTTTTTAGAGTTTTTTATGTTTTTATGGATTTTTAGGTATTTATATGATTTGTATGATTTTTTATGGTTTTAGTATTTTTAGGGTTTTTTGTCGGTTTTAGGGTTTTTATGGTTTTCATGTGGGATTTTTGGGTTTTCTAGTTCTGTAAGGTTTTTATCATTTTCTAAATTTTTTTCCATTTTTAATGTTTTGAAGTGTCTTATATTTTTTAATGATTTTATGGGTTTTATGGGTTTTTAGGTTATTCTTAGGTTTTTAGGGGGTGTTAGGGATTTAAGGGTTTTCAGGGTTTTTTAGGTCTTTTAGGGGTTTACCATTTTTTATATTTTTGGGGGATTTATGTATTTTTAGTTTATATGGTTTTCTATGGTGTTTTCATGTTTTTAGGTTTTTTTAGTTTATTGAGATTTTAAGAGAATATCGACGATTTTTGTGGGTTTTTAGTGGTTTTATGGATTTTGAGTGTTTTTAATGTTTTTAGGGTTTTGGGGTTTTTATTTGTTTTAGTGGGTTTTGGGTTTTTTAGTTTTTTAAGTGTTTATTTATTTATGGTTTTCTTAGGGTTTTTAGGTGGTTTTAGGTTTCTTACATTTTTAGGGATTCTTAGTGAGTATTAAGGATTTTTTTGGTTTGTAGGGTTTTTAATGTTTTTAACAGTTTTTTCATAATTTTTTTGTGGGTTCAAGGGTTTTTAGGGTTTTTGGTGGATTCTCCGAATTTTTATAGGATTTTACAATTTTAAGGGTTATTAGAGGTTTTATGGTTTTTATGGTTTTTATGGTTTTTTGTCCATTAAGGGTTTTAGGGTTCTTAGTGTTAATAGGTTTTTATAGGTTTTAATTGTTTATTTGGTTTTTAAGGTTTTACTATTGGTTATCGAGATTTTTAGGATATTTTATGTATTTAGGAATTTTTAAAGATATTGTTTAGGATTTTATAGTTTTAAGGGTGTTTTTGGATTTTGATTGTTTTTAGGGTTTTTAGGGTTTTTAGTATTTTTTGGTTTTTATCTATTTTAATAGTTTTTAGGTTTTTAAGGTTTTCAAATGACTTTTAAACGTTTTTAGTACTATTTAGATTTTTTTTGTATTTTTATGGATTTTTTAGTACTACTATTGTTTTTATGTTTTTTGGGGATTCTTGGGTTTTTAGAGTTTTAATGTTTTTTAGAGTTTTTTTAAAACAAATTAGGGGTCTAAACGGTTTTCAGTGTTTTAGTGGGGTTTTAAGGATTTTAGGCATTTTTATGGGTTTTAGTTGTATTTAGGCCACGTTTAGGAATTTTAAGGATTTTCAGTGCTACTATGTTTCTTATGTGTGTAATGTCCTTTTAGGATTATATAGATTTCATTTGGGTTTTCAGGAATTTTCAGGTTTGTATCATTTTTTAGGATTTTGGGGATTTTTTAGGATTTTTATGTTTTTAAGGACTTTTAACTATTTTGAGGGGTTTTAAATTTTTTAGGGTTTTTAGTATTTGTTATATTTTTTAGGGGTTGTATGTGTTTTTAGATTTTTAATTATTTCATAAGGGTTTTCATGGTTTTTAGGGTATCATAATTTTTTATCTATTTTATTGGTTGTTCAATTTTTTTATGGTTAATATGGGTTTTAGGGATTTTGAGGATTTTATAGTTTTATGGTTTTTATGGTTTTTTGTTTTTAGGGTCTATTTTGTGTTTTTTAGGGTTTTTATGTTATATATATATTTTTAACAATTTTATGGGTTTAAAGTTTTTTTTATTGTTTTAAGTGGTTTTTAGTGTGTTTTATAGTTTTGGGGGAGTTATTTTTTGTTTTTAGGGTTTTTTGGGGGTTTCATCATTTTTTAGGTTTTTTGGGGATGTAAATGTTTTTTTGGATTTAAGTAATCTTTGGGATTTTATGGGTTTTAGGGGTTTTACATTTTTAGTGATTTTTAGGTATGTTTTGGATTTTTATGGTATTTGAGGTTTTTGGCATTTTTAGGGATTTATGGGTTTTATGATTTTTTTAGTATTTATGTTTATTAGGTGTTTTAAGTGATTTTTGGTTTTTATGTTTTCCTTAGGGGTTTCTAGGATTTTATGGGTTTTTACTTTTTTTGGTGTTTTTATTGATTTTGTAGGTTTTTTTATGGATTTTGGGGGTCTTTATGGATTTCAAGGGTTTTGAGGATTTTTAGTGTTTTATGGTTTTTATCAGTTTAATGTGTTTTTAATTTTTTAGTTTTTTTATGGTATTTATGGGGGTTTAGGTATTTTTGACGTTTTTATTGTTTTTAAGTTGTTTTTATGATTTTTAGGGTCTTTATGGTTTTTAGGTGTTTTAGAAAATTTTTCATTTTTTAGTGGTTTGAAGTGCTTTTATGTATTTAAGGTTTTCTATAGGATATCTATGGTTTTAAGGGGTTTTATTGAATTTTACATTTTTTAACTAATTTTATTGTTTGTTATGTATTTTAGGTATTTTGAGGGATTTTTGGTTTTGATGGTTTTTATATGTTTCATCGTTTTTTTGGGATTTTATGTTTTTTTGGACATTAAGGGTTTCTTAGGGTTATTCATGATTTTTATGGTTTTTATATTTTGAGGATTTTTAAGAATTTTTTTAGGAATGTTATTGTTTTTTGGGGGTTTGGGGATTTTGATGGGATTTTATGGTTTTCGGGTCTTGATTGTTTTTTTGAGTTTTAAGAGTTTTTTTAGTTTTTCAGGATTTTCAGTGTTTTTAGAGTTTTTAATGCTTTTATGGGTTTAAATGGTTTTTAGAGTTTTTAGTGGTGTTCAGTTATTTTTTGGGATTTTAGGGCTTTTTAAAATTGTTAGGGATTTATATGGTTTTTTGATTTTTTAAGGGTTTAACGATCTTTTTAGGGTATATTATTGGTTTGGTTGTTTTTAGGATTTTAGGAGTTATAAGTGTTTTTAGGATTATAAGGGTTTCTTAATATTTTTTAGTGTTTTAGGTTTTTACATTTTTATGAATTTTTTAGGTTTTTTAGGATTTTATGGTTTTTAGGGTTTTAGGGTTTTTGAGATTTTTAGGGTTTTTAGGGTTGTTAGGGTTTTTATAATTTCCTTGGTTTTTAGGGGTTTAAGAGTTTTTTTTTGGTATTTATGGTTTTCTTTAGGGTTTTATGGTTTTAGGTTTCGTACATTTTTAGGAATTTTTAGTAATTTTGATGATTTTAATGGTTTTTAGGGTATTTAAGGATTTTGAAGGTTTTTATTGGGTTTTATGGGTTTCTAAATATTTTTAATGTTTTATGGTTTTTAGGTTTTTCGTGTCTTAGGGTTTTTAGGTAATAATGTAAAAAATTAAAAAGGTATTAAATTCTGTTACTAAATATGTGAATCATAACCTTTAAATCCATCTAACAAATGATGCTTTAAGTCAACATGGATTGGGATGTTAGTTGAATACCCATCAGACACCTTCACTTGTTTAAAAATTCAAAATAATTTATCTTTTTACCTATTTTTCATGGTAAAAATTTTTAGATCATACTTTCTATTCTCATATGGGTAGAGATCATTATTTATTTTGATCATTTGTAATTCCATCAAAGAATTAAGATGGTCCTTCTATTTTCTATGCTCATTAAGCAATGTGAAGATCCTATTTTTACAAAAAATATTCTTAATATTCATAACAAAAGGATTATTCCACATCAAATTAAATTCCCAATACATAATATTGAATAATATAATTTTTTTCTACAATTTTTGCATTCTTATTTAACTTGAAGAAGAACTTCTAACTCACTCCCCACAATCATTCAAATGATGCAACTTCCAAATTTATTTTTCAACATTTCCAAGTTGTGCCAATATTTCAGAAACTATTAACAACTTTTGTGGTGGTCTATGATCAGTAGAACCATATAAGTTTGACATGTTCATCTGAAATCTATGAGATGCATCGATAAATCATAAATGACACAAGAATAATAATTTTTTCCCTATGGTAGTAGTTCGGGATCAAAATCTATGTTACAAACAGGACAAGCCAAACTAGGGTAATTATTTCAGCCCGATAAATTCCCAAGTCCAGGAAAGTAACTAATTGTCCATATTAGAGAAGCTTTCATTTTTAACATTTTTCTAGAATATGCATCATATATCTCAACACATTTTCTCCATAAAACCTATAATTCATTAATTATAGGATACAAGTATTCATCAATATCATTTACAAAAAACTTTTTTCCAAGAATTTTCACAAAAATGATAAAATAAATTTATTTCACAAACATTCAAAAAGTCATATTATAATGTATCATAACAACCATCAAAATTTTATAACAAGTTTTCAAGGTCCAAAATGGATTGAATCCATTGTTATCCAATACCAATTGCACATTCCAAGGATCATATGAGAAATCTGGGTGTAGTGAATCAAATATGTTCTATGATTCTGAATCTCTTGGATATCACATCAACCCATCAATGTTATTATCTATCAAATTTCACTTCATGTGCTTGATAGTTTTTGATGACATGAATAATCATTACAACCTAGGATTTGAAGTAAAGTAATGAAAATCCATTTAAGGTTCTTTACTTTTCTTCTTCATCATAGTAACATGTTGATACAGACATCCAACATCACCCATTGACTACTATCTTGGAGAATAACAATTTTTAAATCCTCTATTCTTCAATCCTATTCCTTATAAAGCTTACAATTATTGGAACAATAATTTATTTTTTGTGTAATTCATACATTTATTTTTTAAAAAAATCATATCATAAAAAGAATCATGGATCTTAGATTTAGGAAATGCATCATTCAACAATTCCAATGTCATGGAAATCATCTTATTTTTAATTCCAAATAGGCATTTAATATTATACAACCTTAAAAGAATTTTTTTTTGAATAATTCAAACATACACCATATATATCATTATTTCCATCATCAACTAAAATATGAAACACATTGTTCTACTCAGTGAAGTCCTCTCTTACTTTAGTCTCCACATAATCAAGAGTAGGATCAAATGATTTGTTACAATCTTGATATGGTTGTCCTACAGTCCCAAAATCATCACATTTCATGTGGATATTTGTATCACCCTCAACTTTTTTTAAGATATGTTTTAATTTTGATATTGTAGTATCTCAATGTTGAATGCATCCTTTATAAGGTTTTCCATTTCATTTTCCACTATCAACAATGGTGGGAGATCATTCTACTGATTGACATCGGTGTACAATCATTCTATAATGATCAATTCTTTATCCCAAATCCAGGAAAAAAAATTGATCAATTAATTGCTTCAATATATAATTTTTATAAACATCATATCTCTTCAACCATCTTCTAAATTTACATTTAGGACATGGACGTCTTAATCTCCCATAAACGGATTGATTGGAAATTGAAGAATATTAAAAATCCTCTGAACCCATAGCATAATTAGGTGTGTTCCTGAGTAATATGATCCATATTTTATCCATATATATCTAAGTGTGCCCACACTATATTAAAAATATAAAACAAATAAGTATTACAATGTAGGAAAAGAGATAAATGGAAGTGAAACAAACACAACCAAGGTAGTTATAATAATAGTCATATATGTTCTAAAAAATTAAAATTAAAAAAGGAAATCAATTGTGAATAGTATTTTGTAAAATAAAAGCAATAGAAAATTCATAAAATCATTAAGAAACAAACAAAGATTCATCAATAAAAATCATCCTCTCATGGGATACGAAAGTCTCTATAGAAGTAACTATAGTCACATGAGGATCTAGATGGTAACACATATTTAAAAAGAACATATTTATTAAAGTGTCAATTGAGGTTTCATAAATAGCTTCAGAAGCCAAGCCATTTTCACAATATTTGAAAATTAAATTTCAAATTTTCTTTAAAAATAATTAATCTAACCACACATTGAAATCCAATTTTGAAATCAGTGTTTTTCTATAAAATCACTTTTGAAGGAAAGATACCCATCTTTAAAGGAAGTAAATTTTTTTAACCATGAGATAGATAATATATATTAATATATGGTTCAATAATGTCCATTTTTTTTATAATGATAATATTTTAACTATATTATCTATAATCTAATTTCAGATCCATCCAAATTATCAGTCTTTATCTTTAATTATTCTATATCCATCATTCAACTCCAGAAGAATTACTTCATTTTTCCGAACTCAAACTCTAAAATAGATTTATTTAAAAATAATGGTGTTTACCAATAATAAATGATCCTAGAATAAGAGTATACAAGATAATAATAAATTTGATATAGATCAATAATATATATAGAATGATTTATAATATTATATAATAATACATTTACCTATGTAGAGAAGAACCAATTTCACTATATTTTAGTTATTTTTTTGTGAAAACCCCATTATCAAAAAACCTAGATTGATGACGATTTTATAAATAAATGAAATGGGATAGTAACTAGAGATTCCAAATTTCTAAAACCACACCATTTTCTACATTCATATAGTTCTCTCATTGATAAACTCCACACAACTACAATACCAATGATGAAAAGGTAAAACATTCTATAATACACATTTTGCATCATTGGAAAACAACTCCACATTGCCTTCTAAATTTGGTTTCAATCCCTTTGGATCCCAGACCCCCATCTAGGGGGATATACCTACCTAAAACCCCCCATTGATCCCATCTTACATGACACACCAAGAGATACTATTATCTATTTATTATTATAGGCCCACTAGCACATGTCATATCTATATTCAGTGGATCGGTCTCACACATTAAAATAACAAATAAAAAATAAATTCATAATTAATTAATAGTTTTTAATAACAAAATATAGATACTAGAACCTTTAAATGATTTTAGTGATATAATATTTGGTATTTGAATATTGGTATTGACTAAAGACACCAAGGAGGATATTGAGGATTCCTTGACATGTAATAACATTGAAGATCCCTTGGGTTTCTAATTTACATTAAAATTATGGTAAATACAATTGGTTTTCAATGTAGGATTTTATTTTATAAGTAATTATATGAATATTAAAATAATGGGAAAATATTAGTAATGGATGGAATTAGAATATAACTGATGAGGATGGTGATTACTGAGTGATAATGAGTAACTATGCTAAGAAAAATGGATAACCTATTTGATGATTCTTAGAGGATAATTATGAATGGTGAAATTCAAATGATAATTCATGGATGATCATTATAGTTTTAAGGGATTAGAATATTATTTATATGGTATAGTTTAATTATTTCAAATGATTCATTAAGTTTAAATATAAAAATAAGTGTCTAATAGAGTATGTTAGTTGAGAAAAAGAGTCTTTAAAATGACTATGTTACCAAAAATCCCCATATTTCATTTTTGTTCTTGTGTGTGTTTGAATGGTAGAAAAAAACCAGAAGGATTTTTGAAAGGAGTTATATATTCATTAATATTGGAAAAATGAGTTCATTAAGTAACATGAATGAAATGTTTATTTTTCCAGAAAATACGATGTTGTGAAACAATGAACCATATTATGGTGCTTGTAAAAAAATGAGATGACTTGTGACACATTTTGTAGTGTGATTTTTTTATATTAAAAGTATCCTATGAAAAAAATGATTGATTTTCCACCATGACATGGAACACGAAGTTTTTTCTCCATATTTTTCCAATATAAAATATAGAGAAAAGGTTCATGCATCATAAAAGCTATGATTGAATTTTAAGGGATTAAATAGAAAAATCGAAATGGATAAACGATAAAATAGAGAATACTATGCCATGGTGGAACTCTTACTGTATTTTCAAAATAACTTTTTTAAATGGGATGGATTACTAGGTGAATTTTGGGTTTTGTCAAAGAATCATATAAGGATGGCTAAAATAGGACGATGGAGAGCCTCTACACTACAGTCCATGTTAAGGAGAGTCTCATGCTTCAATAACAATGGATAAAACATATAATTGAGTATATTTAAAAGAATTTAAAAGGGATTTTCTATATAATTAACACATTTAAGGAACATAGACAACATATATATTATATAACTATTTATAAAACACACCCAAATAGAAGCCTCTTCACATTTCAAAATAAACCCATTATTTTTAGAAAAATTATATATATTAGAACATTATTAAAACCTATAGGTGTTAAAACATACATTTAGTTTAAAAAGTAAATAAAATAAATATCTACAAGTCAAAAAAAATTACAACCCATAAAAGTTATAAAGAGAAAACTATGATGAATTCATTCTGGGAAACACCTTATATCATATTTTTCTTATAATAAAGACACAAATATTTATAAGATTCTGAATCATAAATATTTACCTTATATACTGAGACCCATGTGATTTATATAAGTAGGCGAGTGCAAAATCGATCCAATAATCATCCTCCTCTACCTAGAAATCCTAAATTCACATATTTAGAGATTCCCATGACTTATTATATGTAAGAAAAATTGAGATAGGGGATAAGGGAATATAGGAGAATAAAAAATACCAATAAGGGAGGGATTAACACTAAGTTGATGGATTGGGGGGCTCATAGTTGACTAAAGCTCTGACGTGGGCTCGAGTGAAGGTGATAGTTTGGGGGAGGGAATGGGAGAGGGATATTTCTAGAGAAAAGATAAGTATAGGGGCGACGGGTCAAGGGGGGTATGACCGTAGGGCCGGTGAGGGATTGTGGGTGAGGGAGGATGTGACCAACCACAGGTGCAGGGGGAAGTACAGTGGTTTTAAGGCTCATGGTCAGGGGGGAGGAGGAACATGCGGAGAATATGGGAGTCAGGGGAGAAGGATGGGTGTGGGGGGAAAGCATTTTTCTAATAAAAATTAAATATTTAGCTATAATTTTTAAATAACCACTTTGAAATCCTTTAAATTTTTTAGTATCTATTCAATAAACATTTACAAAATAACTATTTTGTTGTAGTGTATCTACTAGCATCCTGAACCACTTGTTTTTGAGTCTTCTATTTTAGAGTGTATACTACTGCATTTCCATTACCGAGTGTATCGTCTATCTCGAAATCAAAAATATAAACATATTCAAACAACCTTATATTTGGAAGGTTCAAGTCAATGATTCCTGGATATATACATGAGTCATTTTTAGTTTTTAAACACCAAAAATTGATCACTAAGAATTTACTGCATCTAAAAACAGAAATCATGAACAACTAAAATTAACTCGATATAATGATTTGGGTAATTTTTCTCATTAGGTCTCAAATGGAGATAACCATATGTGATTACTCAACCCCACGACATCAACATTACCCCCAACCCAGTACTTGATGCATCATAAAAACATTATAAAATCTTATAGAATCTGTAAGAATTTGAATCAATTCTAAAGTAATCATACCCCTAATCTTTTGAAAATCATTTTTACACTCTACAGACCGTAAAATATTATCCCCTTTCTTGGTCAAGATCATGGGAGTCATAGAAAAAACTGAAAAGTGTTGGATGAAGAACCTTTAATAAACATCCAATCCAATGAAACACTATATATAAAAGAAATTATTGGGTTTCTCCCAATAAATAATAAAACACTCCTTATTTGGATCCACATAAACACTTTTCTATGAGATGATGTAACCATGGAAGTGGACTTAATCTATCATGAACTAATTTTTTTTGACATTGGCATAAAACATATGTTATAACAGTGTATTTAGATTGATGTAAAGGTGGTTTTAATGATCATGTCGATTCTGAGAATACACCAAGATTGATTACATGAAAACCAACACAAAATTACCCAAAATGGGTGGAAAACCCAATTCATCAAGGAATGAAAATTTATGGCACGTTCATGAGATCAAATGACATAACTAGACAATCAGAAAGTCCATAACTACAATGTAATGTTGTAAGAGGTATTTATATTGGCTATACATTCTCCTAGTTATGAAACTACCTCAAATATTTTTTAGAAAACCTTTTATCCACCGATCTGGTATAAAGGATAATCTATCTACAATAACTAATATGGTTTTATAACTATAAACTGGTTTAATTTCTAGTAATCCATCCATACCATGAGGGTTCCATCTTCCTTTTTTTCAGAAAGGATCAGAAAACCCTAGGGAGAATGTAATAGGTCATATAAAACCATCTGTGTCCATTTCCTCTAGCTATCTCTTAATCTCATAGAAATTAGATGTATGCATCCTATATGGAGTTATTGATACATATGTAGCTCCTGATACTAGCTCAATAGAGAACTCCACCTCCCTATTCGGAGTTAAACCAAAAATATCATCTAGGAAAATTACCATGAAATGATCAACCACTAGAGGAAGTATTCCTGCAATGTTCCCTAATAATCAAGATATAAGGTTGAAATCTAGGAAATCACACCTTCCAGAATACAATGATCTACTCTAGATATAACATCATAAACATTTTATTCAATTTTTTTAATAAAAACCCTACCTTAAGGTGATGTGAAGGTCACCCATAAATTATAGAAATTATCTCAATATTATAGGGAACCTATAAGTCCATCCTAAGAATGTTGTAAAAACCAATAATCTCATGTACAAAGAGGTCATATATGAAGAGACTCCCACCTACCTCAAGATGGAACTACATAAATTGGCGTACCCTCTCTGATATGAACCTTAATGGATTATCGTGTTCCATAATGCCATAAAAAAATTGACAATCACAAGAAATGATCTCTAAAAGAGGAAAAGATATTAATGAATGTGAAGTGCGTGTATCAAAAACAGAATATAATATAATATATGATACTAAGATTGTACCACTCAAAAAATATGGTTCAACTCTCTACTCCTTAGGTATAGAACATACAAAATATATCTAGCCTGAACTTAAGCCCTGTGAAACACCCTGACTACATAGAGTAGACTCACAATTATGTCATGGTATAAATAGAGTCTAGTTCACATGGCCACAATCACCCGTTATCCTAAATTATTTGTAGTACTATAGCTAAATGCTTGATGTGGATATGTAAATACTACTCCTAAACCTAGAGTCAGAGTCGACACCCTTTAACTGGCCACTAGAGGGATGGTCCCACAAAACCGCTATATAGTTTCAATCCTTCCGCGTGCTAAACACTTTTCTGAGTCTCTATCACAAATTCTACTCATATTTCCTAATATCCCACACTGATTTCAGAAGAAAGAACCACTAGCACGCATAGTTTTGCTACTAATCCTCTCATGATATGTCTTGAAACCCCATTTCCTTCCACATAACATGGAACCACTAGTTCGAAGAGCTACACTACCTTATTATTCCCTCAGCTTCACTTAGGTCATAAAGTATAATTATTATTTGTTTTACTATCCAAAAAATATTAACCAATTTAATAACATTGATCTATGATCTAAAAATATGTTTGTGATATTCCTGGAAGTGTCTCTCCCTAGATGGATCATCAACCATATAGATTGGTTTAAATCACTAAAGTTATGTAAATCATATAGAATACTCCATAACAGCCATCACACCATACTCCAAACACATAAACTCACTGGCCCGCTCAACCCTCAATGTCATAGGAAAGAAGTATTCAGAAAACAAAGATTATAAATCCATGAAAACCATATCTCAAAGAATATCAGTATGGTTCAAAACATCTAACCCGTTCTTAGTTTCTCCCCAAAGCATATATTAAGTGAGATTAATTATCCTCTCATCAGGTGTCTCCATATTCTCAAATTTCTATAAAATAGTATCAAACCACCTCTCAACAGCTTGCGAACCACCATCATCTGAGAAAGTGGGTGGATGCTACTTCAGGAACACCAGTGTCAGCTCTACCATAGATGAGGCAGGTTGTAGGGATCCAAAAATAGTCTACATAAAGTTTAGGAAACCCCAAATGAACTGGGAATGAACACCCATATCCCATTAAACTGGAAGTTCCAAAAGTGGTACTAGTAGAGTTCCTACTAGTGTCCCATGGACCTCCATCTCTGGAGCCTGGTTGTTAACACCCTCCCGAAACATGGCTCCAGAACATCCTAGTGGAATATCTCTACAAATTTAATAACATACTTGAAAAAAGATTTTATAATGATAAGATAAAAAATATAATTATAGGACACGAATCCTTCCTATAAACAATACAAACCCCTTTGTATCCTCCAAAAGATATGACAAGGTAAAAGGGACACTAGAGAAATTGGTTACAAACCTCTCCTAATGTTGGATCATGGACAAGATCTATGTTTAAAATATAAATTCATTGATGTTTATATTTATATTAAAGTTATCTTTAAATTGTTTAATTTCATATATCACGATTTCTAATTTATAAGGGCCCATACACCATATAAATTGATGTGTGGTATCCATTTAATCCCAACAATAACATGTTCCATCCCATGCGACCAATAATCCAAGGATCAACATGCCATAATTAACCTCCTAAGGTGTATGCATTATCCCATACTGAAAAACACTTTTAGGTTAACATAGAAAGATTAGGTACTATTTATTTTTCCCAATCCCCTACAAAATACATTGGAAAAATTACAATTATATCACACAATAAACTCTGAATAAATTTCCTCCAGTCAATGAATGTATCCTATATAGAATTTATTAATGCACGGAATGAGAATTACTTACATGCCTAAAATGATGTATTATATGCAAAACCCATATCTCATCAGGCTAGGAAAAAACCCATAATAATAAAAAAACATCAAACATCATGTGCATCACCCAACAGTGAAGTCAAATCAGTGGTAATATCAAAATACAGAATAATAATTCCCATTCAAGAAACTAGTTAATTACCCAGAATATGGGTTATCTAGTCCCAGGATTGATAGAAAACCAAGTTATAATACATTCCTAAACATTCAAATATTATTTCCAAATTTTATGGAAAGAAGAAAACATTCCTCTAATAATACTTTGTAAATTATTGATCCGAAAGTCAATGGATGGTTCCCTAAACCAGTGGGTTACATGGACTCAAGTGAATCTCCACATAATCCAAAGGCTTCTAGCTAATAAAGAGGATATATAGTGGAATAGTGGAGAGACTACACCCTCATAATCAAATTGTATTGCAGTCGTATACCAACAAATTTCAATAGTGGAAGAAATAATACCAATCAGTAATAATAGAATATAACATTTAGATATTATTAATAAACAAAAGACAAAAGTTGTGTTATATAAAATATAGAGAACACATCTTGCCTCTATACAAAATGTAAGTAAATACATGGAAACAAGCATCCAATACAAAACAAGTATCATAAGTAAAAAATACCAAAAAGAACAATCTACAGATAGCATCACGAGTATATCTTATTCATGTGCTCCCCTACTCCTAAGTAATGATCAAATCAAGCATCATAAATCGAGATCTTGTCCCATTCCATACCTCTATACATGAATTATATCTTGGTACCAAACAACATCCTAGAAAGGGTGTGGAATAACCCTCAATAGGCCACCAACAATTGTGTCTATATCAATTCCACTCTATGTGTATAATATAAATCATTGTGAAATATATAATAGGTATAAACTAGTAAATATAGAAATGAAAATGACCACCCATTCCACAATAATAAATCTCCATAATAACTATCAACATTAATCACGAAAATATAAACATGTGATAGCTATAAACAATGAAAAAATAATCCACAATTCCCTATGACGTCTAAAAAGGTTTCAGACCCCCTGAGCCATATCTAAGGAGTAAAAATGTCAAAGGAATCCTCTTCAGCCTATGAAGAGTAATACAGTGTTTGACTTACATGGACCAGATCTATGATTCATTACCAAGGCATCCCCTCGAGTCTATGAAGCACATTTATAGTAATTAGTAATGACTTTAGTGGATCCTAAGGAGTATAAATTTCCAAGGTGGTCTAAAAAGATAGATTCCAGGAGTAGAAATTTCCTAGGTATCCAAATGTAATCTACATATATGGACTAGAAATTTCATGATAATCCATGTCAATAGAATCCAAGGGTTTGATATATACAAGGAATTAAAATCATTAAATAATTGATTAATTAGTTCATAACCCATTTAACATTTCCATTCAACTCATTCAACCATTTTGACAACTTGTAGTAACATAGATAAAGATTCATAAAACATTATTCTAATATCTCATTCAATTAAACAAGGATTACACTACCAAAGGAACTCTCACACACACCCAACCAGGTTTTATATCATTGGTAAAATACTCAAACACACCACCCATGTGGTCTGGGTTGAGGTGAAAAAAACTCTAAATTTATAATGGTACTAAATGGGAAACCTAATCAGGTTCCAAAAATTTAATCAAGTCATTTAATAAATTTAAGAGCAATTCCTGAAATGCTATGTGTGAGGCACAACAATAACTAGCTATGAAATAACCAATCAATAAGGAAAATGGTATAGACAACCTATCGTAAACCCATTTTAGAATAATCACCCCGCATAGGCTATTAAACCTACCCTAATCAAATAGAAATGGAATAATGGATGAACACCCTAAAAATAGATCATATGTGTTCAAAAAAAAATAGCACCTTCGATTGAAATACAAATAATGAAATGAGCCTATCGAGTGAAATATGTACTGGAGATTATCTAATGAGATGATCAGAAGTAGAATAGGAGTTAATATAATGAAACAACATAAAAAACTAGTTTTAGACCTCAAAATAGTTTCTCTTGAACCTCATGTGTGAGATATAGAAGGGATTTTGTAAAAAATAATGCCCTTCATCTTATTTTAAAAACAAAACTCATGAATTTACACAACTTGTAAATTCTTGACATGTCGTGTAATTCATAGGTTTTACCTCTTGTAGAAATAACATTACACACCATTAATTGACATTCCTAGTTCATTACGCCTCATGTAATGAATACAATCCATGTAATTAATACATTCCATGTATTCCAAGTACATGTCGTGTACTTGGCATATAGGCTACCTTCACCCCCTACTTCCATGTTTAAAAAACACTTAATCTTCCCACATGCTTATCTCTAGAGTTAATTCAAAAAAGGGAACTTAAACAAGGGTTTTAGTTGAAAGCTAAAATCATCTGTACATTATAAAAAATTCAGGTTCTTACATAGGGGTTTTAGGAGTTTTTTTCGGTTTTTAGCATTTTTTGGTTTTCAAAGGGTTCTATATTTTTTAGGGTTTTTATGTTTTCTTAGTGTTTTCAGGGATTTTAGGGTTTTTATGTTTTTAGTGATTTTTAGGGATTTTGGGATTTGTTTAGTTTTTATGTTTTTTGGGTTTTAGGTATTTTTAGGGATTTTATGGGTTTTTAAGGGTTTTAGGGATCATATAATTTTGTTATGTTTTTATGGGTTTTAAATGTTTTTAAACTAATATTATTTTCTTAGGGTTTTTAGGGATTTTAATTTTTATAGATGTTTAGGGATGAATTGTTTGATTTTTAGGGTTTTCAAGGATTTTGAGGTTTTTTATGTTTTTTGATGGATTTTACATTTTTTTACGTTTTTTTAAAGATTTTTTTATTGTTTTTAGAGTTTTTAAATTTTTAAGGGTTTAAATGGTTTTAATAGTTTTTAATAGTTTTTAGGGGCTTTATAGTTTTTAAGGGTATTATCGTTTTATATATTTTTATGTTCTTCATTGTTTTTTAGGGTTTTTAGCATTTTTATGTTTTTAGGGTTTTGATTGTATTTTGGTTTCAATGTTTTTCATAGAGTTTACTTGGGTTTTTAGGGCTTTTTATGTTTTTAGGAATTTTAAGGTTTTTTTGGTATTTTATGGTTTTCCAGATTTTGAGGGGTTTTTGGGTTTTGGGTTCTTTAGGGTTTTACGGGTTTCTTAGGGGTTTTTATGGTTTTCAGGGCTTTTTAATTTTTTGGGGATTTTTGAGGTTTTTTAATATTTTTATGATTTTTAGGGGTTTTAAGAATTTTGAGGGTTTAGGGTTTTTAGTTTCTTAATATTTTTAATGTTTTTTGGGGGTTTTTTAGGGTTATAATGGTTTTTAGAGTTTTTAAATTTTTCACGGGGTCTAAAGGGGTTTTTTAATTTTTAGTGGCTTTTAGGATTTTTTGTGTTTTAGTGGTTTTAGTTTTTGTTGGGGGGGGGGTTATTTTTTAGGGTTTTTAGGGTATTTTAGGGATTTAGGGTTTTTTAAACCCTTTTTTCTTTATGGGGTTTTATGTGTTTTTAGGGTTTCAAGGTTTTTTCGGATTTTTTGGGTTTCCATGGTTTTTTACATTTCATGGGATTTTATATGATTTTTCGCTTTTTTATTTTTTTTAGGTTTTTAGGTATTTCAGGGTTGTGAGGGTTTTTAGGGATTTTGGTGGATTTTGAATTTATTAAGTTATTATGGATTTGTTAGAGGTTTTCATGATTTTTAGGGTTATTTATGTTTTTAGGGATTTTTTGATTTTTTGATGTTTATGGTTTTTAGGGTTTTTTGGGATTTTATGGTTCTTATGGTTTTTAGGTGTTTTGTGGTTTTTGGGGGTTTTGGGTCTTATTTTTGTTTTTATGTTTTTTAGGGTTTTAGTTTTTTAGTGTTTTAGGGGTTTAAAGGGTTTTATAGTTTTTAGTGGTTTAAGGGTTGTATGTTTTTATGGGTTTTTTATTGTTTTAAGAGGTTTTATGGGTTTTTGTGTTTTTTGGATCTTTTTAGGAGTTTGTTGGTTTTCTATCATTTTTATGGATTAGGGGTTTTTAAGTGTATTTATATTTTTATGGTTTTCTGATGGGTTTTCAGGGTTTTTTACATTTCTTGGGATTTTTATGGTTTTTATAATATTTTAGGGTTTTTTTGTAATTTTGATAATCTTTAGGGTTTTAGGGTTTTAAACGGTATTTTTTATTTTTTTTATGGTATTTAAGTTTCTTTATGTTTTATGGTTTTCTTAATGTTTTTCATGATTTTTAGAGTTTTTACTTTTAAAGAATTTTCAGGGGTTTCCTGGATTTTTAGGGTTTTAGTTATTAGTGATTTTGTGGGGTATTTGGGGATTTTAGGGGGTTTTGGGTTTTTATTGTTTTTTTGGGTTCTAGGGTTTGTTAATATTTTAAGGGTTTTATGTTTTTTAGATTTTTTTAATGTTTTAGAATTTTCAAGGGTTTTTAGAGTTTTAAGGTGTTTTTTAATTTTTATGGGGTTTAAGGTCTTTAGGTGTTTTATGTTTGATGGGGTATTAGGGTTTCTAGGGTATTTTTATGGATTTATAATGATTTTTATCTTTTTAGGTTTTTAGTGGTTTTAAGGGATTATGGTGTTTTGGTTTTTCTTAGGCATTTTCATGTTTTTTGGGATTTTTATGTTTTTTATTATTTTATATGCTTGTTAAGGTTTTTGGGGTTTTATTGGATTTTTATTGTTTTAGAGTTTTTAGGGTTTTATGTGTTTATATGGATTTTTTTTTATTTTTTTCGTTTCTAGTGGTGTTAAGTGTTTTTAGGTTTTTATGGTTTTTTGGGTTTTTTTTACATTTTTAGTGTTTTTAGTTATTTTTTAGGATTTTATTGTATTTAGGGTTTTTTGGGGTTTTAGGGTTTTAGTGTTTTATACCAGTTTGGGTTTTTGGGTTTTTAAGGTTTTTATGGGGTTTTATAACTTTTAGAGGTTTATGGTTTTATGATTTTTAGGGGTTTGATGTGTTTTTAGGATTTTATGTTTTTCGTATGGTTTTCCATGGTTATTGGTATTTTTTATATTTTTTGGTATTTTTAAGGGTATTTCAATATTGTTTATTGGGTTTTTATGGTTTTAGGGGGTTTGGGTGTTTTTTTCGGTTTTTTATGTATTTATAATTTATTTTTTATGTGTTTTAATGGATTTATGTTTTTAAGGTTTTTTATGGTTTTTATAGGTTCTAGTATTTTATACATTTTTAAGGATTTTAGGGTTTTATGGTTTTTATGGTTTTTTAGGGATTTTAATTTTTTTAGGGTTTTTAGAGTTTTTATAGTTTTCATATTTTTAGTGGGTTTTTCTGTTTTTAGGGTTTCTAAGGGTTTTATTATTTTGTAATATTTTTAGGGGTTAAAAGGGTTTTATATTTTTAGTGGGTTTTTTGGGGTTTTATGGGTTTTTCGGGGTTTAAAGGGATTTAGGGCTTTTATGGTTTTAGATTCTTTTAGTGGTTTTAGTGTTTTTATCATTTTATAGGTTTTTAGGGTTTTTATTTTTCTTTTGGTTTTTAATGGTTTGTTAGGCTTTCTCATGGTTTTAAGGGTTAGCTATGATTTTAGTTATTTTTATGGTTTCTTATGATATTTATTGTTTTATGGTTTTTAGGCATTTTGAGGGTTATTAGGATTTTTAGTGTTTTATGGGTTTTCTGGTTTTATTGTTTTTAGGTTTTTAGGGTTTTAAGTGTTTTATGGTTTCTAATGTTTACGTTAGGTTTTAAGGGTTTTTAGGTTTTTTCCATTTTTAGAGATTTTTGGGCTCTTTAATAGTTTTTTTGGTTTTTAGGGTTTTAGGTATTTTGATGGATTTTATGGGATTTTATGTTTTTTATGTTTTTTGGGTTTTTTGGGATTTGTTTTGAGATATTATGGGTTTCAATGTTCTTTTATAGTTCCAAACATTTTTTGTGTTTAACATGGTTTTTATAGTTTTTAGAGGTTTTATGGTTTTTGTGGGTTTTTGTAGTTTTTAATGTTTTTATGGGTTTTTAGTTTTCTATCATTTCTAGGGTTTTAGGGGTTTTAAGCATTTTTTGGCTTTTAATGTTTTCACAGGGATTTAAGGTTTTAAGGGTTTTTAATGTTTTTAGAGATTTTTTGGGATTATTAAAAAATCAATGGCTTTTATAGTATTTTTGGGATATTGCTGGTTTTAGGGGTTTTATTTTTTTTAGCATTTTTATGTTTTTGGGGTTTTAAGTGTTTTTATATTCTTATAGTTTTATTAGTGTTCTTTAGGGATTTTAGGGCATTTTACAATTTTAATTATTTTTAGGGTTTTTTTTAATATTTTTATACTTTTATCGGGTTTTTAGATATTTGAAGGGTTTTTTGGGTTTTTTGGTTTTTTGGGGTTTTTTCATTTATGTTTATAGGGGTTTTAAGGTTTTTATAGTTTTTTTAATGTTTCTAGGGTTTTATAGGGTTTTTATAGTTTTTGTTGGTTTTTAGTTTATCTAAGGGTGTTAGGGTATTAGTAGTTTTTGGGTTTTTAGGTGTTTTATGTGTCTTTATGTTTCTACGATTTTCTTAGGGGTTGTTATTTTTTTGGGGGGTTTTAGGGTTTTTAAGGTTTTTAGTGTTTTTTGGGTGTTTAGCATTTTTATGCTTTTTTGGGGAATTATGTTTTTAGGTTTTTTATGGTTTTAATAAGTTTTTCAGGGGTTTTATATTTTTTTATATTTTATGGATATTTATGGATTTTCTTGTGTTTTTATGATTTTTAGGGTTTTTAGGGATTTTTAGGGTTTTAGGGTTTATTAGGTTTATAGTTGTTTTTATGTTTTATGGGTTTTAATAGTTTTTAGGTATTTAAGTTATTATTAGGGTTTTTAAAATTTTAGGGTGTTCAATGATTTTCATGATTTTTTAATTTTTTATGGATTTCGAAGTTTTTAGGGTTTTATAGAGTTTCTAGGGGCTTTATCTGTTTTGGGAAATTTATGGTATATTTGAGTTTTAGGGTTTTTAGGTTTTCTATGGTTTTTAAATTCTTTTGAGTGTTTCAATGGTTTTGTAGTTTTAAGTGTTTTTTAAACTTTGAATGTTTGTATAGTTTCTATGGATTTTAGGGGTTTTATGGTTTTTCGGTGTTTTTTGGCCTTTTGGGTGTTTTTATATTTTTTTTCAGGTTTTAAATTTATTTTAGATTATTATAAGTTTTAACTGTTTTTATTTTTTTAGGGTTTTATACAGTTTTCAATGGTTTTTATGTTTGTTAGGGATTTTTTGAATTTTTTGAATTTTTATGTGTTTTATGTTTTTAGGGATTTTGAGTGTGTTTAGGGTATTTAATGTTTTTAGTGTTTTTTTTGGGTTTTTGGCCTTTTCACATTTCAATGTTTTTATGGGTTTTTAGTGTTTTTAGTTTTTAAGGTCTTTTATTGGATTATAGTGTTTTTAGGGTATTATGTTTTTTTGGATATTTTAGGATTTTTAGTAAATTTATGGTTTTAAGGGTTTTTAGGGATTTTGAGGTTTTTTAGATTTTTTGGGTTTTAAGGTTTTAGGGGGTTTTATAGTGTTTTTGGTTTTTAAGGGATTTTAGAGATTTTAATCTTTTATGGGGTTAAAAAGGTTTTTAGAGTTTTTATTAGGTTTTAGTAGTTTTATGGGTTTTTAGGTTTTTTATGTTTTTAGTGTTTTTAATGGTTTTTTGGGTGGTTTTAGGGGGTTTATAGCCTTTTAGGGGTTTTGGGTTTTTAGTGATTTTTAGGTTTTTATAGGTTTTAATAGTTTTTAAGATTTTATTTGTGTTTTTTAGGATTTTAGGGGTTTTTATGTTATTAGGGATTTTTATGGGTTTTATAGTTTCAAGGGTCTTTGAAGGGTTTGGTGGTTTTTATGGAATTTATGAATTTTTAGGATTTTTTTAATTTTTAGGATTTTTTGTTTTTTGAGTTTATTTTATGGTTTTATGGTTTGATAGTGTTTTTCACAGTTTCTAAAGTTTTCTATATTTTTAGGGATTCTAGGCCTTTTTCAGGATTTTTAAGGATTTTAGGGATTTAGAGGTTTTTGAAGGGTTTATAGGGATTTTAGGGATTTTATGAGGGGGGTTAGTTTTCCAGGATTTTTAGGTTATTATAGTTTTTTTAACTTTTATGGGGTTTAAGGGGTTTTTAAAGTTTTTATTTTTTGTGTGTTTTAGAGTTTTATAAGGACTAAGGTATTTTTCTGGGTTTTAGTTATTTTAGGGTCATTTAGGGTTTTTTGGGTTTTTTGAGTTTTAAAGGTTTAATGATTTTTTAGGGTTTTATATTTTTCTTGCAGTTTTATGGATTTTAAAGTTTTTATGATTTTATTGATTTATAATAATTTTTTAATATTTGTATTTTTTTTATGCTTTTTAGGGATTTTTAGTGGTTTTAGGGGTTTAATGTTTTTTAGCTTTTTAGGTTTTTTTATGATTTTGTATGGTGTTTATTATTTTTAGAAGTTTTTAAATTTTTAGGGTTTTAAGTTATTATAGTCTTTTTTGGTGGGGTTTTAATGTTTTAGGGGGCTTTAAGAATTTTTTAATATTTTTTTCGGGTTTTTAAGGTATTTATGCGGTTTTACAGGTTTTCGGGTCATTTTAAGGCCAGTTTAGAGTTTTTATGGGTTCTAATTTTTTTTTTGTTTTATGGTTTTCTTGGTGGTTTTCCAGTATTTAGGTACTTTTATAGATTATGGGATGTTTAGTTATTTTTAAAGTCTTTTTATGGTTTTTATGGGTATTTAGGGATTTTGAGGTTTTTTTTTGTTTTTAGGGTTTTAGTGTCTTTTAGATTTTAAGTGTTTTAATGTGTTTTTTGGGTTTTTCATGTTTTTAGGGATCTTTATGTTTTAAAGTATTTTTTGGATATTTATGGTTTTTTGGATTTTAGTTATTTGTTTTGGGTTTTAGGGTTTTTTGTATTTTTAGGGTTTGTATGATTTTTTGTTGTTTTAGATTTTTTATTTTAGTTTTTATTTATTTTAAAGTTATTTTAATGTTTTTATAACATTTTTAGGGATTTAAAGGGTTCATAGAGTTTTAGTTGGTTTTTAGGGTTTTATGGTTTTTAGGGGAATTTAGGTTTTTAGGGGATTTTATTTTTTTTATGGGTTTTAGAGTTTTTTGTTCTTTTAGGGTTTTATAGGCTTTATAATTTTTTAGATTTTTAGGGTGTTTAAGTGTTTCTATGTTTTTATAGTTTTCTTTTTAGTTTTCAAGGTTTTTAGGGGTTTTATTTTTATAGTTTTTAGGGTTTTCCTAGATTTTAAGGGTTTTTGGGTTTTTAGATTTTTTAGGGTTTTGGCATTTTTAGGTTTTTAAGAGTGTTATGTTTTTTAGGTTTTTAAGGTTTCTATAGGGTTATTTCTACGGTTTTAAGGGGTTTTTCATTTTCAGGTATTTTTAGTGGGTTTTTTTTATTTTTTATGGTTTTTATGGTTTGTAGGGACATTAATGGTTTATAGCATTTTTAGGATTTTTTGGTGTTTTTTTGGTTTTAATGGGATTTAGTATTTTTTTAAATTTTTAATAGGTCTTAATGGTTTCAATATTTTTTAGTCGGTTTTAAATTATTTCTAGGTTTTTTGGTATTTATAGGTTTTATGGTTTTTATGGATTTTAGGGTTTTTAGCATTTCATGAATTTTATGGGATTTGAATATTTTCAGGTTTTTTGTGTGTTCTTGGTATTTTTCAATATTTTTTGTGTTTTTATAGTTATAGAGGTTTTTAGGAATTTTTTAGATTTTTATGAATTTTGACGGTTTTAGGGTTTTTTTTATTTTTAGGTTTTTAGGAGTTTTCAACATTTTTTTGTTTTTAAGTGTTTCTTAGTATTTTTTAGTATTTTTAGAATTTATGAAATATTTAGTTATTTATAGGGTTTTTTGGATTATATGGGGTTTTTGGGTTTTTAGGGATATTGAGTGTTTTAGGGTTTTTAGGGTTTTGTGCTTTTCTTGGGTGTTTTAGGGTTTTTTTTTGAGTTTTGAGGGATTTTTTCAGGTTTTTAGCATTTTTTAACATTTTAACAGGTTAATGGATATTTATATTTTTTTGTGGTTTTTAATGTTTCTATGGGTTATTTGGGGTCTAGGGTTTTAAGAAATTTTATGATTTTTTGTTATATGGGTTTTTCATGTTTTTTTAGGATTCTATCATTTTTTAGGTTTTAGGGGATTTAATTGTTTTTATGATTTTAATGTTTTTTTAGGTTTTTTACGGTTTCTTAAAATTTTATGCATTTTTAACAATTTTTTATGATTTTTATGGGTTTTACGAATTCTGAGGGTTTTTGCATTTTCTTGAGTTATTAGTGTTATAATGTTTTTTAGAGTTTTATAATGTTTTTTATTTTTTAATATATTTTTTCGATTTTAGTGGTTTTTAGTGGTTTTTAGTGGTTTTTGGGTTTTTATGGTATTTATGGTGTTTTATGGTTTTTTGGGTTTTTAATGTTTTTGGAGTTTTTAATTGTTTTTAGATTTTATGGGTTCTAAGTGTTTTTAGGTTTTAATGGTTTTATTATGTTTTTCGTGGTTTTAATGGTTTTTAAATTTTTAGTATTTTAGGGTTTTTTAGGGTGATTATTTAATTTTTGGGTTTTCAGTTAATTTGAGGGTTCTCAGGATTTTTTGGGGTTTTGAGAGATTTTAACAATTTAAAAATTTTTAGGTGTTTTATATTTTTTAGGTTTTAAAAGTTTTATTAGAGTTTTTATGGAATTGAATGGTTTATTACAAATTTAAGTATTTTGTGGGTTTTTATTTGGGATTTTTGGGGTTTTTAGTTTTCTAGTTATTTTTTATTGTTTTAATGGTATTTTATTATTTTTTGGGTTTATTTGTTTTTTAGGTTATATGGGTTTTTTGAATTTTTAAGGGTTTTAATGGTTTCATTTGAGTTCTTTGATTTTTTAGGGGATTAAATTGTTTTTATAGTTTTTAGTGTTTTTAGGGTTTTAATAGTTTTTTAGTCATTATATGGTTCTTAAGGGTTTTACGGTTTTTATGTTTTTTTGGATTTTCTGGTATTTAGCATTTTTATGTATTTAGGTGTTTTATATGATTTTATGTTTTTATTGTTTTCTTATGGTTTTTTAGGATTTTAGGGATTTTTATGTTTTAGTAATTTTTAGAGCTTTTTAGGATTTTTATGGGGTTTAGGGTTTTTAGGTATATTAATGGGTTTTATAGGTTCTAAGGGATTTTTGGTTTATTTAGGTTTTATTAATATTTTAGGGTCTTTAGGGGATTCAAGTGTTTTTTAGTTTTTAATGTTTTCGTTGGGTTTATTAGGGTTTTTATTGGTTTTTACATGTCTTCAAATTATTAGTGATTTTTATGATTTTATGGTTTTTAGGGATTTTGAGGATTTTTAAGAGTTTTTAGGGTTTTTCTGATTTTTTGGGGGTTTGAGGGTTTTTATAGTTTTTATTAGTTTTTATGGGTTTTAGAGTTTGTAATGTGTTTAGGGATTTAATGTTATTTAGAGTATTTATGGTTTTTATGGGTATTATGGGATTTTATTGTTCTTTAATCTTTTTATGGGTTTTCTATGGTTTTTAGGGGTTTTTATGTTTTAAGGGTGTTATGGGGGTTTTTTAGATTTTTAGATCTTGTATGTTTTTAGATTTTTTATGTGTATTTAGGATTTTAAGGTTTTCATATGTATTTTCATGGTTTTTAGGGGATTGTAGATTTTTAGGTATTTTTAGGGTGTCTTAGGATTTATATGATTTTTATAATTATTAGTGTCTTTAAGGGTTTTAGGGTTTTTGGGGTTTTAGGGTTTTTAGTGTTTTTATCATTTTTTAGGCTTTAATTGTTTATAGAGTTTGAAGGGTTTCATAGTGTTTTTCTAGGTTTTATGGCCTTTTTATATTTTTACGTTTTTTGGGATTATTTAGGATTTTTATGGTTTTTAGGTATTTTTAAGTTTGTATGGTGTTCTGGGATTTTATGTTTTTTGAGTATTCATGGTTTTATTGAGTTTTATGTCTGAAATAAGTTTTAAATATATTTTAACATGTTTTGGGGTTTAAAGGGTTTTAAATATTTATATCGGGGTTTTAGGATTTTTATAGGTTTTAATTGTTTTAATGGTTTCTAGGGTTTTTATGTTTTTTGGGGTTCTTAGGGATATTAGGGTCTTATTAGGGGTTTTAGGATTTTTTAAAAAAATATGTTTTTAGGGATTAATCTGTTTTTAGGGTTTTAGGAGTTTCATAGGGTTTTCCATGTTTTTTAGGGTTATTTGTCTTTTTAGCGATTTTTTTGGATATTTATGGTTTTAAGGGACATTTATAATTTTGAGGATTTTTAAATCCTTTTAGGTTTCTTTAGGGTTTTTATCATTTTTATGTTTTTAGGGCTTTTATTTTTTTATTTTTAGTGGTTTTATTAGGATTTTTCTAGTTTTTAATGTTTTTTTTTACATTTTTAGGGATTTTTTTGGGATTTTTTAGGATTTTTATGGGTTTACTGGTTTTTATGAAATTTGAGGGTTCTTAGAGATTTTATGGTTTTTTTGGTTTTTAGTGGTTTTTGAGGAGTTTTTTTTATCAATTTAATGTTTTTTTAGTTTTTTCAACATTTTTATGGATTTAAAACAGATTTATAGTATTTAGAGTCTTTTAGGGTGTTTAGGGGGTTTTAAAGGTTTTAGGGATTTAATAGTTTTTTGGGGTTTTAGTGTTTTTCAGGGTTATAGGGGTTTAAATTTTTTCTAGGTTTTTAAGGTTGTCTTAGGGACTTATAGGTTTTTAGCGTTTTTTACATTTTTATGTATTTTAGGAATCTATTAAAATTTTTATGGATTTTTTGGGATTTTTATCGTTTTTAGGGGTTTTTGGATTTTTAGTGTAATTATGAGTTTTTAGGGGTTTTATGTGTTTATATGTTTTTATGTTTTTCATAGGGTTTTTTAGGGTTTTATGGTTTTTAGGTTTTTTGATATTTTAGGGATTTTTTGTTTTTTGGGGTTTTTAGTGTTTTATGATTTTTTGGATTTTAATGTTTCTTTTATTTTTAAGGGTTTTAAGGGTTTTTTGTGTTTTTAACATTTTAAGTGTTTAAATTAATTTTAGTATTTTTATTGGTTTTTAAATTTTTAAGAATTTTTTATGGTTTTGTATGTTTTTTTGGGGGGTTTTAGCTTTTTGAAAGGTTTTTAGGGGTTTTATATGTTGTTATGTATTTAAGGATTACTGAGGGTTTCTCAGTTTTTTAGTGGTTTTATATATTTATAGGGATTGTTTTATAATTTTTAGGATTTTAGTGTTTTTAGGGTTTTTAGTGATTTTGATGGGTTTTAGGGGTTTTATCATTTTTAAGGGTTTCAATTTATTTTGGTTTTTTGTGGATTCTTTAGGGTTTTTAGTATTCTCTTCGTTTTTAGGATTTTTAGGGATTTTTATCTTTTTATGGTTTTTATGGTTTTTATGGATTCTTAGAGTTTTAGGGATTTTAGGTTTTTTGGGGTTTACGGTTTTTTGGGGTTTTGGTATTTTTTGTCTTTTTTAGTGTTTTTATGTTTTTTAGAGTTTAATAACGTTTTTAGTGGCTTAAACGGGTTTTTTATTTTTTAGTGGTCTTATGGTTTTGATGAGTTTTTAGGGTTCTTTACAGTTTAGGGGCATTATGGTTTTCTGGGGTTTTAGGGTTCTTAGGGTATTTAACATTTTTTAGGTTTTCAGGCTGTGTTAGTGTTTTTAGGTTTTTATGGTTTTCTTAGGAGTTTTCATGGTTTTTAGGGTTTTTATGTCTTTAGGAATTTTTAGGGATTATTTTGGTTTGTATGGGTTTTTATTGTTTTTATTGATTTTGATGCACAATAAGGATTTTATTGTTTTTAAGGATTTTTATGGTTTATATAATATTTTAGGTTTTTAGATATTTTAATTGTAAATAGGTTTTAGTTCTTTTCTTTCGGTTTTCAGTTTTTTTAGGTTTTTTAATATTTTTATGGATTTCCTGAGATTTTTTAGGATTTTATGGTTTTTGGTGTTCTTAAGGATTTTGAGTTCTATAAGGGTTTATGGGTTTTTTAGGTTTTCGTTTTATTTAATTTTATAGTTTTTATGGGTTTTAGATTTTATTTCTTATTTTTAAGGTTTTAAAGGTATATAAGTGCTTTTGGTGGGTTTTTAGGGTTTTTAGGGTTTAATGGGTTTTTAGGTTTTTATTGTTTTAAGGGTTTTCGAGGTTTTTAATATCCTTTTAGTTTTATTAACTTTTTTATTTTATTTTGCTGATTAATTGTTTTAGGTTTTTAAGGTTTTGTAGTGGTTTTTGGGGGTTTTTTGGATTTTTATGTTTTATATATTTTTAGGGATTTTAGGTTTTTTGTTTAGGGTTTTTGGGAGTTTGAGGGTTTTAAGGGTTTAGGGTGTAAGGGTTTTTTAGATCTTTTTAGGTTTTTAGGTGTTTTATGTATTTTTAGGAATTTGATGTTTTCTTAGGGTTACTCAGAGTTTTTAGGGGTTTTAATGTTTTTAGTGATTTTTACTGATTTTTTATATTTTATATTTTTAACATTTAAAGGATATGGAGTGATTTTAGGGGTTTTTACGGGTTTTAATGTCTTTTAGGTTTTTAGGGGTTTATGTGTGTTTTTTTTCTCAGTTTTATTAGGGGTTTATAGGGGTTTTATGGTTTTTTATATTTTTTATGATTGATTTGTATTTTTTTGATATTAGGGCCTTTTCAATTTATTTGGTCTTTTCAATTTTTAGAGATTTTTAGGTTTTTAGGTTTGTTATTATTTTAGGGTTTTTATGGGTTTTTGGGATTTTATAAAATTTTAGGGGTTTTATTGGTTTTTATTTTTTTTATCTGTTTATGGGGTTAAAGTGGTTTTATAGTATTTAGTGAGTTTTTATAGATTTATTGGTTTTTGGGGGTTTATGGTTTTAAGGGGTTTTTGAATCTTTGTCATGTTTTTAGGTGTTTTAGACTTTTTTTCTTAGGATATTTGTGTGTTTTTTTATTTTTTTATGGTTTTCATAGGGGGTTTCAGAGATTTTTTTTGGGTTTTTAAAATTTTTGGGATTTTAGGGTGTTTTAGGATTTTATGGTTTTTAGGGGTTTTATGGGTGTTTAGGGTTTTTATGGTTTTTAATGTTTTTTTAGGATTTTTCACATTTTTTGGATTTTATGGGTTTAAAGTGTTTTTAATTTATTAATGTTTTCTTATTGTTTTGCTGAGTTATTATCACTTATCAGTTTTTATGTTTTTTTTGGGGTTTTAAGTGTTTTGAGGTTCTTAAGGATTTTTTTGGGTTACTCGGGGTTTTTATAAGTTTTTATAAGTTTTTATGTTCTTAGGGATTTTTATAGATTTTTATAATTTTTATGGGATTTATGTATTTTGAGGATTTTATGGGTTTTTTTTTTGTTTTTTTGGGTTTTAGGGGGGTTTTTTATTTTTTAGGAATTTAAGGGAGTTGTAGAGGTTTTTTATCATTTTTAGCTGCTTATAGGGTTTTTATAGTTTTAGTGAGTGTTTAGGTTTTTATGGTTTTTATGGTTTTTAAGGATTTTAGGGGTTTTATGGTTTTTATGGGTTTTTTCGGGTGTTTGGTCTTTCTAAGGTTAATTAAGATTTTTACGATTTTAGGAGTTTTATGTGTTTTTATGTTTTGTTCTTTTCTTTCTGTTTATCAGGGATTTTACTATTTTTTACGTTTTAGAAATTTTTTAGGGATTTTTAGGATTTCTATTGCTTTTTTATGGTTTTTAGAGATTTTAAGGGTTTTATGGGTTTTCATAGTTTTTAGTGTTTTAATCATTATTTATTTTTTTATGGATTTTAAGTGTTTTTAGATTTTTATGGTTTTCTAATGGATTTTTCGGGATATTTATGGGTTTATATGTTCTAGAGAGTTTTAGGAATATTTGGGATGTTTATTGTTTTTTGGTATTTTAAGGTGTTTTCAGGGTTTTATTGTATCTTTTGGGTTTTTAGGGGTCTTTTTGGTTTTTAAGATTTTATATATATATTTTTAACATTTTTCGAGTATTAAAGGTTGTTTATATTTTTTAACGGTTTCAGGATTTTTTTGGTTTTTAGGTTTTTCAATGTTTATATCGGTTTTTATGGATCTTTGGATTTTTAAAGATGATTAGGGTTTTATAAATATTTAGGTTTTTATTTGTTTTAAGATATTTTAGTTTTTAATGGTTTTCTTTTGGGTTTTCAAGTATTTTTATGTTGTTTACATTTTTCACTATTTTTATTGTTTATTTTATGTTTTTATGGTTTTTAGGGGTTTTAGGGATTTTGAGAGGATTTTGGGTTTTTTGGGTTTTTACCATTGTTTTTAGTTTTTTAATTATTTTTTGGTATTTAAGGTTTCCTTAGTGTTTTCAATGTTTTTTGTGGTTTTTTACATTTTTAGGGACTTTTTTGGATTTATGGGTTTTAAGGGTTCTACGGGTTTTTATGGTTTTTAGAGGTTTTTGGGTTTTTTTAGTATTTTTGGGTTTCTAGGGTTTTTTATTTTCCGATGAATTTTATGGGTCTTAATGTTTTAATGGGATTAATGGGATTCATGATTTTTTATTGGTTTTACGATTTTATGGGTTTTTAGAGTTTGAAATGGTATTATGTTTTTAATGGTTTTTATGGATTTTAGAATTTTTAGTATTTTTAGGGGTTTTATGGTTTTTATAATTTTTTAGGTTTCAAGGTTTCTTAAGTGTTATTAGGTTTTGACGAATTAATTATGGTTTTTATGGCTTTATGGGTTTTTTGTTTTTAGGGGTTTTTAGTCTTTTTAGTATTTTTATTGTTTTTTGGGTTTTTAGTAATTTTGAGGATTTATTTGGGTTTTTATGGTGTTTTGTTTTTTTAGGTTTTATGGGTTTTAGGAGTTTTTAGGTGTTTATATATTTCATACGAGTTTTATGGGTTTTAATTAGTTTTTAGGATTTTCCATATTTCTAATGATTTTTTTGGATTTTTATGTAATTTTGGGGTTTTAGGAATTTGTTGGGTTTTAGGGAGTTTTTGGGTTTTGGGGTTTTTTAGGGTTTTAACGTTTTATATAATTTTTAATGATTTTAGAGGGTTTTTCGAGTTTTTAGTGGTTTTTTGTGTTTTTTGGGTTTTTATAGGTTCTGATGGTTTTTATGGGATTATGGTTTTAGGATTTTTTGTGGTTATTAGGTTTTTTGGGATTTTAGGTTTTTATGGGTTTTATGTTTTTTTTTTGTTTTTTATTTTTTTTTCTTTGATATTTTTAGTTTTGTGTGTATATTTACGTTTTTATGGATTTTTAGTTGTTTTTATGGTTTTTATGGTTTTTTGGTGTTATTTTATTTTCTGGGTTGGTAGTTTTTTATGGTTTTCTTTGGTTTTTTGGAGTTTTTTAGTTTTTTAGGGGTTTAAAGGGTTTATAGAGTTTTATAACATTTTTGTGGTTTTAAAGGGTTCTTTAGTGTTTTTAGTGGTTTAGGGTTTTAATGGATTTTTAGTGTTCTTAAGGATTTTTGGGGTTTTATGGATTTTTGGGGTTTTAGGGTTTTAGGGTATTTTTAAGGAATTTAAGGGTTTTTAGAATTCTTTGGTTTTTAGGGGTTATAAGTTTTATTTTTGGTTTTTATGTTTTTCTTAGGATTTTCCAGGTTTTTTAGAGGTGTTTACCTTTTTATGTATTTTAAGATCCCTTTGAGGATTTTCACAGGTTTTTGGGGATTTTGAGGGTATTTTATATTTTTAATGGTTTTTAGCATTTTTAATGTTTTCTTTTAGGGTTTTGATTGTTTTTAGGGTCTTTTATGTTTAAGGTATTTTAAGGGATTTTTTCTGATGTTTAATGTTTTTAGAGGATTTGGAGATTTTGAGGGGGTTTTGGTTTTTTAGGGTTTCCATGGTTTTTGAATTTTTGGGGGGTTCATGGTATTTTTTGAGTATTTAGAATTTTTAGGTTTTTAGTGTTCTTTTAATGTTTTATGAGATTAATGGTTTTTAGAGTTTCTAGTGGTTTAGGGTTTTGATGAGTTTTTTTGGGTTTGAAGTAGTTTTTGATGTTTTTAACTTTTTATAATTTTTATAAGTTTTTATATTTTTAAGGTTTTGTTAGGGTTTTCATGTTTTAGTGTTTTTAACATTTTAATTATTTTTAACAATTTTTTATTTTATAATTTTTAGGTATTTTCATGAGGTTTATGGTTTTTAGGATTGTTATGGGTTTTAGGGTTTATAGTTTTTTTAAAGGTTTTTAAGTGTTTTTATGTTTTTAAGGTTATTTAGGGTTATTCATGGTTTTAGGGGTTCATGTGTTTTATTGAATTTTTCTTTATTTTAAGATATTTATGGTTTTTAGGGTTTTTAGGGATATTTAGAGATTTTTGTGTTTTAGGGTGTTTAGTGTTTTTTTGGTCATTTAAGAGTTTTTTTCAGTTTTTTTAAAATTTTAAGTGTTTAACAGGATTTTAGAGTTTTTATTGGGTCTATGATTTTTATGGGTGTTTAGAATATTTATGGGATTTTTAGGGTCTTATTTGTTTTTATAGGTTTTAGAATTTATAGACTATTTTAAGGTTTTTATGTTTTTTATCAGTTTTTTAATTTTTAGGAGTTTTATGGGGTTTTATCTTTGTGTGGTTTTCTTAGGAGTTTTTTAGGTTTTTAGGATTTTTTATGTTTTTAGACATTTTTATTGAATATTTTTAGAATTTTATTTTTGGTATGGTTTTTTATAGTTTTTATTGTTTAAATGGTTTGTTGGTTTTTAACAGTTTATTTTAGATTTTTTTGCAATTTTTAGTTTTTTTATATTTTTTAATATTTTTTGGGGTTTAAAGGGTTTTATATTTTTAGTGATTTTTAGTGTATTTATGGGTATTTAGTGTTTTTTATGTTTTTAAGGGTCTAGGTATTTTTAGTGTTTTAAGGATTTTATCATTTTTAGGTTATTAGAGTATTTATTATATTTAATGTATTTTGTGATTTTTGCAGTTTTTAAGGATTTTTTGAATTTTTGGTGGTTTTCAGGATTTTGAGGGTTTTATGGTTTAAGGATTTTTAGTTTTTTCGGGGTTTTAAAGTTTTTTTAAAATTTTTATGGTTTTATTTGGGTTTTTCAGTTTTTTTGATTTTAATGTTTTCAGTATTTTTTTCGATTTTTTAGTATTTTTATGGATTTTTGGGTTATTATGGATTTTTAGAGCATTTAGGGTTTTTAGTGTTTTTAGGGATGTTATAATTTTTTGGGGATTAAAGTGTTTTTCGGTTTCTAATGTTTTGTTATGGGTTTTCATTTTTTAGGGGTTTTTACATTTTATGGTATTTTTATGATTTGTTTATGATTTTTATGTTGTTCAGGGTTTTTAAGGAGTTTGAATATTTTTTGAGTTTTTTGATGTTTTAAGGATTCTTGGGTTGTGTTGTGTTTTTAGGGGTTTTAATGTTTTTTAGATTTTGTATCTTCTTTAGGGAAAGGCAAGCTCAGAACCAGACTATTCCTGACCCCCCAAAATTTATTAGAAAAAAGAGACACAACAGACAAGGGCGGGGAGGGGTCAATCAACCCACAACCCAAAAACCCTGGACACCCCCAACAAAACCCAAAATCCCCCAAAAACTAAAAAGAAATAAAAAACCAGACAATTAAAAAATTCATAGTCATCCCTATCAGTATCTCAAATCCAACCAGCAAACAGCATCCCAGAGTATAGTTTTCATAATCCATCGCATCCTTTCCAAGCATATCCACCGCCAACAATACAGAACAATCAAAACCAAAATCATATACAACAGCTTCAACACATCCCAGCCAAGAAGAAACCAGCTTCCAACACCTCATTTTCATACAACCAGCACCTAAATCATTCACTAAACGCCTCCCAACCTGTTGCATTATCTCCTGCAACCAGCATCAACAACTATTCACAAAAAAATCAAGGTACACCTCCTAACCAGCACTTGAGTAGTTCAACAACTAACAACTCGTAGCTCATAATCCAACATCCATCACCTTCTATAAAGTTTATAATTTTTATGTTGTAGATGTTTAAATTGTATTCAGTTCTCTATGGTTCTCTTTTGTTTTTTTCATGTTTTTTTTTGTTTTTTATGTTTTTAGTGATTTTTAGGGATTTTTAGATATTTTTAGTATTTTTATTATTTTTATTATTTTTTAGTATTTTACGTGTCATGATTGTTTTGTACTTTAAGAATTTTACGTATTTTATAATGTTTTAGTGAACTTTAGGATTTTACTGGTTTAAGTGTTTTATGGTTTTACGGTTTTTGAAGGGGTTTTTAGGGATTTTGGGGTTTTTTATGATTTTAGGGTTTTTATGGATTTTTAAGGATTTTTATACTTTTTATGATTTTTTCAAAATATTTATGGTTTTTATGGGTTTTATAGAATTTATGTTATTTATCGTTTTTAGGGGATTTTTTATGATTTTATGGATTTTTAGAGCATTTAAAATTTTTTAGGGGTTTAAAGGGTTTCTATATTTTTAGGGGGTTTTTAGGTTCTTATTAATTTATTGGGTTTTTGAGGGTTTTTTGGGATTTTTAGTTTTATTTATGTTTTATAGATGTGTTTATGGTAATTAGTGAATTTTTAGGGTTTTATGGTCTCTTTTAGGTTTTTTGGGTTTTAGCAATTTTATGTTTTTAGGGGTTTTAAGAATTTTTTATTTTTTTATTTTTTTAGAGTTTTTTCAGGTTTATATGGGTTTTTAAATTTAATAATATTTTTATGTATTTTTATGGTTTTTTATGGTTTTTATGGTTTTTAGGTATTTTGAGGGCTTTTATGGTTTTTAGGGGTTTTGGGTTTTTAGGGATATTAGGGGAGGCTTTACATTTTTAAGGTTTTTGGGGATTTATTTTTTTATTTTTTTATGGTTTTTCAAAATGTTAAGGTATTTTTATGGTTTTTAGGATTTTTATGTTTTTTTATAATTTATAAAATTATTGGAGTTTAATGGAATTGTAGTGTTTTTAGCAGTTCTTATTGTTTTTATGGGTTTTTATAGTTTTAGGGGATTTGTGGGGTTTTGGGGTCATTTAAGGACTTTTAGGGTTTTAAATTTTTTTGTGTTTTTAAAGGTTTTACATGTTTTTAAGTTATTATGGTTTTCTTGGGGTTTTAGAGAGTTTTACATTTTTTAGTTTTTTTATTGATTTTTTAGGTTTTTATAATTTTTAGGATTTTTATGGATTTTTAGGGTTTCAGGGTTTTTATTTTTTATAAGTTTTATAGGTTTTTAGAGTCTTTTTGGTTTTTAGGAGTTTGAAGTGTTTTCAGGTTATGTTTTTCATATGTCTTTTTAGGGTTTTAGGGTCTTTTATGTTTTTAGGGATTTTAGATCTTTTTGGGATTTTTATGGTTTCTTGCGGTTTTTTTGGATCTTGAGGGGATTTTGGGTGTATTAAGGGTTATTAGGGTTTTTATTGTTTTTTAATTTAGTTTTTTTTATGTTTTTAGGTATTTAAAGTATTTTTAGATATTTTAGTGGTTTTTAAGGTTTTTAGTTCATTGTAGTGCTTTTAAGGATTTTGGAGTTTTTAGGGTTTTTAGTGTTTTATGGTTTTAGCATTCTTTTTGGGTTATTAGTGGTTTTAATTGTTTTTATGTATTTAATTTTTTTTCTTAAGGGTTTTTTTGTTTTTTTGGGTTTTATATGTTTTCTGAGATTTTTAGGGATTTTATAGGATTTTGATGGGTCTTTAGGGTTTCTAGGGATTTTGTTGTTTTTAAGGGGATTTATGGGGTTTATGATTTTTAGGGATTTTAGTTATTTTAGCGTTATTTAGGTTTTTTTAGAGCTTATATTTTTCTAGTTTTTTAAGGTTTTCATAGGTTCATTTGGGGTTTTTATGTTTCCATATATTTTTAGGGATTTTTAAATCTATTTCAAAATTTTTATGGTTTAAGGGTTTTTAGAGAATTTGATACTTTTTAGGGTTTTTATTGGTTTTTGGGTTTTTTGCATTTTATAGGTTTTTAGGGGTTTTATGTATTTTTTTATTTTTAAAGGTTATCTTGGGTTTTTTCAGAGTTTTAGGGGTTTTTTCTTTTTTAGGGTTGTTTGGGATTTTTACTATTTTTAAGGATTAATGTTTTTTTTGTTTTCTATTTTTTGTTATGTTTTTTGCATTTTTTGAGGTTTTAGGGTTTATGGTTTTTTGATTATTTTTTTAATATTTTTTGGGTTTTAAAGGGATTTTGTTGATTTTAGTGACTCTTAGGAGTTTTATGGGTTTTTAATGTTTTAGTGGTTTTAATGTGTTGAGTGTTTTTATGGTATTTAAGATGTTTTAGTTGTTTTAGTGTTTTTGGGGTTTTCAGCTTTTTTTAATTTTTAGGGGTTTTAAGTGTTTTTAGATTTTGACAGTTTTTTTAGTGGTTTTCTGAAAATTTGGGGTTTTTTTGTTTGTAGTGATTTTTTGGAATTTTTTATGATTTTTATGGTAGGGGTGGAATTTTTTTGTGGTTTACTGTTTTTAGGGGTTTTAGGGTTCCAACGGGTTTTAGGGGTGTTTTCTGGTTTGTAAGAGATTTAATGTTTTTTAGATTTTTTAATGGTTTTATAGTTTAAAGGGTTTTTAGATTTTTTCTTAGTTTTTAGGGTTTTATACAGTTTTAGTGTTTTTTAATGTTTTATATATTTTTATGGTTCTAAGGTTTTTTAGTGTTTTTGGTTTTTAGGTGTTTTAGTTATTTTAGTTTTTATGGCTTTCATAGGTTTTTTTCTAGTGTTTTAGGGTTTCTTTATATTTTAGGGATTTTTATGGGCTTTTATGGTTTTTGTTGATTCTAGACTTTTTAAAGATTCTAATGGGTTTTAGTGGGTTATTGTAGTTTTATGGTTTTATGGTTTTTCTGGGTATTGGGGTTTATTTTAGTTTTTAGGGTTTTTAATTTTTTTACTTTTTCGGTTTTTTAAGTTTTTTAGTTTTTTTTAACTTTTTGGTGGTTTAAAATTTTTAGAGTTTTTAGTGGGTTTTAAGGGTTTATGTGGTTTTAAGTTTATTAGGGGTTTTTATGATTTTTTATGTGGTTTTACGGTCCTTTATGTTTTTTAGGGTTTCTAGAAGTTTTAGGTTTTCTTTGGGGTTTTAATTTCCTTTAGAAATTTATGGTATTCTTTGGATTTGACAGGGTATTTAGGGGTTTTTATGTTTTTAGGGATTTTTAGGTCATTTTTGGAATTCTATTATTTTTTGTGTTCTTATAATTTTTTAGGGGTTTTTATAGTTTTTTGTGGGTTTTATAATTTTCTAGTTTTTAAGTATTTTAGTAGATTTTAGGTGTTTATGTTTTTCATAGGGTTTTATGGTTTTACATTTTTAGGGGTTTTTCGGGTTTTTAGGGATTGAAGTTTCTTTATGGTTTTTGGGGTTTTTAGGGTTTTATGAGTTTTATGAGTTTTTAGGCATTTTTAGTTTTTAGGGGTTTAATGGTATTTTGAGTTTTCAACATTTTTAGGGGTTTAATTGGATTTCATAGTTTTTAGTTTTTATTAGTTATTTATGTATTTTATGGTTTTAATGGTTTTAGAGGTTTTTATGGTTTTTAGGTGTTTTAGTGTGTTTGGGATTTATTATTTTTTGGTTTTTAAGGGGTTTTATGTGTTTTTTGGGCTTTCATGTTTTATTTGTGTTTTCAGGATTTTTATGGGTTTTTATATTTTTTGGGAATTTTGAGGTTTTTTAGGGTTTTCAAAATTTTTAGGGATTTTTAGGTCTTTTTGGGTTTCTAGGGTTTTAAGGTTTTTTGGGTTTTTTTTATTTTTTGATATTTTTAGGGATTTAATTTTTTAGTGACTCATAAACATTTTTAGTGGTTTAAAGGGTTATTAGAGTTTTTAGTGTGGTTTTTTGATTTTTAAGTGGTCTTAGGGACTTTAATGGGTTTTTAGGTTTTTATGGGTTTTAGGCATTTTAGTGTTTTTCAGGTTTTTTAGTGTTTTGACTGGTTTTAGGTTTTTAATGTTTCTTATCGATTTTCAGGGTTTTTTTGGGTTCTTTATGGACTTAAGGATTTTTAGTGTTTTTTATGGTTTTTAGGGGTTTTGGAGATTTTGTGGGTTTTTTGGGTTTTTTGGGTTTTTTCTGTTTTCTTTTTTGTTTTAGGGTTTTTTTGGTTTTTAGGTATTTTGAGGTTTTTAGGTTTTTTAGGTGTTATAGGGTTCTTATAGTTATTTTTTGAGTTATTGAAGTTTTTTATATTTTTTTAACAATTTTAGTGTATTTTAGAGTTTTTTAGAGTTTTCATGGGGTTAAAGTGTTTTTATAAATTTTTGTGGGTTTTTAGGGTATTTATAGGGTTTTAGTATTTTTATGGATTTAGGGTTTTATATAGGTTTTAGGGTGTTTTGGGGTCTTTGGGTATTTTAGGGATTTTATAATTTATTTAGGTTTTTGGGGGGGTTTAAGCATTTTTTGGTTTCTAAGGCTTTCTTATGGGTTTTCACGGAATTTCGTATTTATTTTTTGTTTTTTAAGGATTTTAAGGATTTTTTATGAATTTTTTTTGTTTTATGTTTTTTTTTGTTTTTAGGTGTGTTTTAAATTTTTATGGGTTTCATGGTTTTTAGAATATTTAACATTTTTAGGCGTTTAGAGGGTTTCAGAGTTATTATTGGTTTTTAGGGTTTTTATGTGTTTTATGGGCTTTCACAATGTTTTTTTGGGTTTCTAAAGTTTTTAAGGGTTTTTATGCCTTTCTAGGATTTTATAATTTTTTAGGATTTATATGGTTTTAATGTTTTTTATGTTTTTATTATTTTCTTAGTGGTTTCAGGATTTTTTCTAAATTTTATGTTTTTTTGGATTTTTAGGTATTTATTAGGATTTTCATGGGTTTTAAGGGTTTTATGGAATTTAAGGATTTTTAGAGTATTTAGGGTTTCTAGATTTTTTTGGTTTTTTAAGGTAAGGAAGGCTCGAGACCAGGCTACCCTGGCCCCCCAAATATTATACGAAGAAGAAAGAAAAAACAGAGTGCTATAAGGAAGGGTTACATAACTGGGTGTGCAACTCACCCTTCAAGTCAGATTCCACAAGCAAAGAGTAGGAGGGTGTGGAAACAATGGAACAAAAAGAGCTCCTATCCACAATCGCTTGTTTGGAGAGAGCATCTGCAACCGCATTCACCTCCCGATAGGCGTGTGTCAGAGTAAGATTCAACCTCTAACACATGGTGAGGAATTTTATCCATTAGTGGGGGATCCGCCAGGGAATAGAACTAGATCTATTTTTAAGAGCATTCACAACAAGCATGGAGTCATATTTAATCCATAGAGAGATCCATCTGAAGCTGACAGCATAATCGATCGCCTTTATCATGGCCCACAGTTCAGCTTCAAGGGCGCACCCATCACCAATGAAGTGCTGGAAACATCCTTTGACGAAGCCCCGATATGTGCGAAAAACTCCACCTCACCCAACAGGACCTAGTGCACCCTGGCCGAACCATTCATGTTAAAATTAATCCAAGAGGGGATTGGAGGGATCCATATGATAAACTTTGGAACCATTGGCTTTTTAGCCCTGCCGGAGACACCATGAAGCCAAAGAATAATGAGGTCGCTGACATCACTCGCCATAGAGCCTGTCTGAATGCGGGAAGCCGCATAGGCAGCCCTTTGAATCATTACCACACCACCATGAATTGAGAGATTCTTCTTATTAAAGGCAACCGCATTCCGAGCAGTCCAAATATAAGAAATGGTGGATGCAACAGTGACCATCAGGAGGTTGCGTACCTGTTCACTGTAATCCCAGTTGGACAGGTCGCCGAGGAGCTTGAAGAGAGGCGTGTCCAGGCAAGCTGGGAGCCCAAAAATATGCTTTAAGTAAGCCCAAAGTGCTGAAATAAATCTACATTGGAGGAATGTGTGCTGAATATTCTCTTCAGCACATAGACAGATGAGACATACGGAGGCAAGGCTGTGCCCATCTTTCTACAACTAGTTCTGCATTGGCAGCTGATTCTTCCAGATTTTCCAAATAAGGAGATGGCTGGCTGGAGGGATAAAGTACCTCTCAAATTTAGAGATCCAGGCTGGGGAAGGGGATCCCCTAGAATAGTTGTACCAATAATAATCCTTATCATTTAGTCTCCCATCAAATTTGGGTTTCCAAATCAAGATGTCAGAGTCAACAAAGGTGTAAAGCTGGATTTGAAAAAAGTCATCAGATGGGAGGAGCGCCTCAATCTCTTCCAGCCGGGGAATGAATACCACAATGGACAGGCACTTAAGGCCAGTAGGGGGAATCATGAATTCTTGCAGTGGCCTATCAAGCAATGGTTTGGACCAAGTATTATGTTTTGAGTGCCTTGAGATGATCCATTTTGAGTGAGAAATAATACCCTGGTATGAATCACGAATTGTAGGCCAAACAGAAGAGGTGAAGTAACCTGCATAATCATCGCAGAGTTTAAGCACAAACCTTTCCTGAGTGAATTCCAAGCCCCCAATCCTAGGATTAAGCATCCACTATGTAAATTTACAAAGGAGAGCTTCATTATATCTTCTGAGGTCTTTGGTGCCAAGCCCTCCCAGCTCAATTGGTTTGGTGGAGTCCTTCCAGACCACCGTAACCAGTTTCCTTTCGCTTATGTATCCTGTCCAGGTGAAGTTCCTGATCTTTTCTTGCAGGTCCTTAAGAAGGTCAAACAACCATCTATAGATAGGGAAGGAATATGTGAACATAGAATTGATCACCGAGTTGATAAGACAGTCCCTTACGAATTGCGATATGCATTTCCCTTTCCATTTCACTAGCTGTTGAGTAATTCTAGTGGTAATGCTCTCAAGGGAAAAACGCTAGACTCTTACCCAAAAAATGGGAACACCCAGTTATTAAAAAGGTAGTGACCCTCTTTTGACACCATGGGACCATGGAATGGAAATTTGATGGAGCCGAGAGACCCCCTCCCCAAAGACAATCAAAGACTTTCTTCAACTTATAGATTGCCCCGCCACATATTCATAATGACGGAAGATAATCAAGATGGAATCCAAGGTCTGTTTGTCAGCTTACCCAAATAGAGAAATATCATCCCTATAAAATAGAATGGACGACACATGGATATCCCTCCCTATCCAAATAGGATTGAAGAGACTAGCCTGGCTAAGGTCAATAAGACATATACTCAAGTAATCTTCAGCAATCGCAAAGTGAATTCCTGAAAGCGGGTCACCCTGTCTGACCCCACGAGAGTAGGGGAAAAATCCTTGGGAGATCCATTTATAATGATAGGGACACGATCTCTACTTAATATGGACATAACCATCCTGATAAATTTGTTCGAGACGCCATACTTATTGAGAACCTAGGAGATGAAGCTCTACTTAATAGCGTCAAAAGACTTGATGATGTCAATCTTAAGCTCAAAGTTTCCATGCTTGGGATGTTTCTGCATGTTGTTGATGATCTCTAAGGCCATTAAAAGGAATTCATGGATGTTCCTCCCCACGACGAACCCGAATTTATTTAGAGTGAGAATTTCCCCCACAAATTTCTCTATTCGCATGACCAGAATCATGCAGATGATTTTGGGAATAGTTTTCCCAATGGCCATTGGTTGAAAGTCACCAATGTAAATGGAATTATCCCTTTTGAGAATCAGGGAAATGAAATTAGAGTTGACTCCTTGTGGGAACACACTAGAGAGAAAAAATTAACTAATAGCGCGGGTGATTCCCTCATGCCTGCTATCCCAGTAAGACAAGAAGAACTTGTTAGTGAAGCCATCTGGTCCCACTGCAATGTCAATTTTTAGAGAGAACAAAGCATCCCTAACTTCCTCCTCAAGGGGGGGGGGGGGAATCATTAAAGCCCTATTCAATTTCTTTCCAACATGTGGTAGTATGGAATACATCAAAGGGAGAGTGTAGTCCCCACCATCATCTAAGTAAAGCCCTTGAAAATGATTGATAATAGCATTGGAAATATCATCCTCTGAGGTGAAAGTTGAGCCTAAGATATGAACTACTTTTAAACAATTTTTAACCTTTTTCTCCATGTGCAACCGATGGAAAAATATCAATTTAAGGTCTCCATCTTTGAGCCATCTAACATTGAACTTGTTTTTTGTTAGCTTTTCTTTAAGATCCAGAAGATCATAACGCTTGGAGTGGAGCTACAACTCCTGTCGAGAGGTCAGGGATAAGTGATGATTAGAATCCTAGTGGAAGGAAATTTGTTTCTTAGGAGCCCGAATATCATCATCCAGACCAGAGAAGTAGTACCTTCTCTACTCCTTGAGTGAGTCTTTGATTATTTTAAGCCTAGAGACAAACATATAGTAGTGACTACCTCGGAGGTCTTCATTACAACCATTGGTGACAATTTACCTACATCCTGGGATCGTGATCCAGGCATTATTAAACCTAAAGGGTAGGGTTGATGACCTAGGAGAACCCATGGAACATTCAGAAATCAAGGGGTTTTGATCCGAGTGAAATTTGGGGAGGTTAAATCTTGAGACGTCAAAGGGAGTATTCCTGTAATTGATCTTATAAAATCACATTTCTAGCTTGCTAGAATTCCTTCCATTAATAGTGAAGCGCCCCCAAGTGAAGGAGGCTCTAGAGACATGAACTTTTGTGAGATCAAAAATATCAAGGAATAAGGATAAGCGCCCAATAGCCGAGCGAGTGAAGTTGGGGCCAACCTTCTCAATCGGGCGCAACACAGTGTTGAAATCCCCAATCACAGTCAAGTTATTCTCAATGATCCCATTTAGGGTAATCAGTTGTTCCCATAAAGCCCAGATCCTCATGTATGAGCAAGTAGCATACACAAATGACTGGGAAATAAGGGTATCATTGCATGTAGCAGACAAGGTGACGGCTTGGGTACTCACGTCCACATATATCAACTGGTTGCCGTCATTCTTTATCACCCATAAGAAGTCTAGACCATTCTCATTAGGAGTATTGGAATCAATGGAGTAACTATGGTTACCCCAGTTGAATCCCATCTAGTTATTGAATGAGATCAGTGGCTCAGCAATACCGAGAATCATAGGCCTCTAGGAACGGAGGAAATTTCTAAGGGCTAAGGCAGTGGGAGGATTCCCAATCCCCTGGCAGTTCCAAAAGAGGATTCACATCAAATTAGACTTGAGTCGCGCCTCTTACAGGGCTCATGTTACCATTCAGAGACGTTTCCTTAACCTTTTCCTTTTTCCCCTTCTTTTAGGCCCTACCCATAGGGTTCTTCTTGGTGGAAGGATCAGCTTTAGAAATATGGTATTTGAGTCCCAGGTCATTCAGATATTGAGATCCAACATCATTTGGTAGGTTCTTGTTAGCCGATCTGGAAGACCTTTCCACCTCTTCGTCATTCTGTTCTTCAGCCTCATCATCCCAGAAGATACCAATGAGAGGGGTGAACCTAATCAGGGGATAGAGTTTCACATGGGTGGCACTCTAAGCCATGTCTCACCATGTAGCCTTGCTAGAGGACACATACATAAAGGAATCATCATCCAGTGACAGGAGGTCCAGAGGTGGGAAGTCCTTCTTAGAATCAGGGAGGGAAGAAGGCCCAGGAATAGTAATAGATGCAGGAAGGTCCCGCCCAGCATCCACCTCCTGCATGGGAGGTGGTGCTCCCTAGCTGTAGGCAGGTCCCACCACTATGGTAGGACTAGAATTAGTGGAAGTCTAGATGGGCTCAGTCGTGGCTGCCTGCGAACTAACATCAGGCTCGGAGGTCTAGCCAGGCTCAGCCATGACTGCCTACCTTTCAGTCGTCAATAGTCAGATATGAGGTTCCCAAAGAGATTATAATGAAGTAAAAGTCAGGGTTTGTACTCACACTGAATTTCTAGCATGAATCTGTCTTCAATAGTGTTAAGCACAACTTCATCAATCAATGTGGAAGCTAAGTCGACTTCAATCAGAACACGAGCATAATGCTTGTACTTTGGATTTTTAGTCTCCTTATCAATTTGTATAGGATAACCCATCAATGATAAAATGTCCCATAAAATATGAGTGTGCCAATAAAGCTATCTAATCTTACATATATAAATGCATACCTATGGAGAGGTGTTCTTGACATTCAATGGGTTGAAATTCCAATCCCACACTTGGATCCTTAAGAGGCCACACTTCAAGATGAGGGCGCCGAAGCTCCAAGCTCATCACATCCATTCATCCGATGGGAAGACAATATGATAATATCCTCTCCCCATAGCAGTCATTCTCCATTTGGAGAAGCCCCAGATCTCCCTAACCAGGTTGGTGAGATTAGCCAATTTCCAAAGTCGATGACCCTTCGGGGTCAACACCCTGGCAATGATGGAGAATCGACAGAGATTGTTCCTTTCCACTAATACCTCACGGTTAGCCGAACATGAGCCACTCACCCCTTCCGAATGACCCGACCAAGGGAGGGAGGGTCAAAATCAGAGAAGGTAAGTGAAATTGATGATTTGGCTACCTACGCAAAGTTAAGATTCAGTCTCGACACTTCTGGTGCATCACCAATCACACCAATTCAAGAGGATGATCTATTACAGAGTTCAAAGAGCTTCTTGTGACCATATACCTCTGGCATAGCTAGGGCTATCTCCACCTTACAGAAAGGGGGCGGCACGACCAAAAGCCCCGTAGATCCCCATCTCCATCGATCCCCCTTCCTTGGGTCATCTCTCTCTTATTTTTGGTTTTTAGGGGTTTTAAGCATTTTTTGGTTTTCTTAGTGGTTTTCGTGTTTTTTAGGGTTTTTAGGTATTTTATGATTTTTATGATTTTATTGAGTTATTAGGAGGTTTTTGAGACGTTGATGAGTTTTATGGATTCATGGTTTTTAGGTTTAAATCATTTTTCAGAGTTTTTTGCGGTTATTTGAGTTCTTGGGTTCTTATAGACTTTTAGACTTTAAATATTTAGGGAGGTTATAGTTTTTTGATGTTTTTAATTTTTTTTAGGGTTTCTAGGGTTTTTAGGTGTTGTATCATTTTTTATGATTTTTAGGGGTATAATTATTTTTATATTTTAAGTTTTTCTTGTGGTTTAACATTGGTTTTAGAGGTTTTTACATTTTTTGAAATATTAGTGATTTTTTTTATTTTTATGATTTCTTTTGGATTTTAGATATTTTGAGAGTTATTATTATTTTTTATAGTTTTTAGGGATTTTTCGTTTTCAGGTTTTTTAGGGGTTTTATGTTTTTTAATGGTTTTAATGTTTTATTAGGGGTTTTAGTTTTATAATGAGTTTTCAAATTTTTAAGGATTTTTAGATTTTTTTAGTATTTTTGTTGAATTTTTGTATTTTTACGGATTTTCGGGGTATTATAGTGTTTTTGTGGTTTTAATGTTTTTTTAGGTTTTAGGAGTTTTTGTAATTTTTAGGATTTTAAATGTCATTATATTTTTTAAAAAAATTTAGGGGTTTAATGATTTTCAGAAATTTTATCTATTTCATTTTATTTTATTTATTTTTTGGTTTTTTGGTTTTTCTTGGATATTATGGTTTTAGGGGATTTTAGTCATTTTAAAGTTTTTTTGGTATTTTAGTTCTCTTTAGTTATTTATGAGTTTTATTTTTTTAGTTTTTTAATTATTCTATATGGTTTTTCAATAGATTATGTGTTTTTTAAGTTTCTATGGATATTTATGGATTTCTAGAATTTTTAGTGTTTTTAGTTTTTTTAGGGATTTTGAGGATTTTTAGATGTTTTCTTAGGTTTTTAGTATTTTAGGATTTTAGTGATTTTAAGTGATTTTACAGTTTTAAGGATTTCATAATTTTTTAAAGATTTTTTTCATTTCTTATATTTTTTTAGGATTTTAGGAATTTTATAGGAATCTTATATTTTTTAGGGTTTTAGGTATTTTTTTGGTTTTTAGGGTGTTTTTTGTTTTTTTGGTCTTTTATGTTTAATGGTTTTTTTTTCATTTTTAGGGGATTTATGGTTTCTTATATTTTTTAGGTTTTTAGGATTTTAAAGGAATTTTATTATTTATTGGGTTTTAGGTGTTTTACGGGGTTAAGGGGTTTTAAGTTTTTTATGGGGTTTTTTGGTTTTTAGTGGATTTAGGGTGTTTAGGTCTTTTATGGATTTTTAGTGTCTTTATCAATTTTAATTATTTTATCGGTTTTATTTTTTTAGGTGATTAAGAATAAATTAGGGTTTTCTGGGTTTTTAAATTTTTTTATATATAAATCTGTTTTTTGGGTTTTCATGTATTTTAGGGTTTTTTGAAATTTTAATGGTTTTTAGTGGTTTTTATGTTTTAAGGGATTTCAATTTTTCTTTACATTTTGTATTTTTTTATGTATTTTTTGGTTTTTATGGTTTTCTACGGGGTTTTAATGATTTTATTAGGTTTTTTAAATTTTTATGTAAATTTAAGGATTTTTTAGGATTTAAATATATTGTAGGATTTTTAAAGGTTTTGTTGGTTTTTATTGTTTATTTGTATTTTTGGTGTTTTATTTGTGTTTTCAGCATTGTAAAAGTTTTTAAGAGTTTTTTAATGTTTTTCTAGGTTTTAATGGTTTTGTGAGTTCTTAGTGTTTTTTATTATTTTTAGGGTTTTAATGTTTTTAAGGGTTTTGGGGGTTTTTTTGGGGTTTTATCTTACTTTATATTTTTAGTGATTTTAAGCGTTCTTAGGATTTTGTGGTTTTCTTAGGGATTTTCAAGGTATTTTTGTTTTTTACTTTTTAGGGATTTTTTATAATTTTTATTTGGTTTTAATGTCTTTAGAGATTTTGAGGGTTTTAGGGTTTATAGGGTTTTAGAGTTTATAGAGTTTTTTTTGGTTTTAATGAGATTAAATTGTATTTAGGGTTTTAAGGGTTTATTAGTGATTTTCAATGTTTTTAGGGGTTTTTATGTTTTTTGGTACTTTTCTATATTTTTAGGGGATTTAGGAATTTTTTATGTTTTTTATGATTTTTTGTGGTTTTAGAGTTTTTGAAGGTTTTTTTGGGTATTTAGGGTATCTATGGAATTTGGGGTTCTTTTGGGGTTTTATGTTATTTTGATTTTTTAGGATTTTGATTCTTTTTAGTGATATTTTAAATTTTTATGGGTTTAAATGGTTTTATATTTTTAGTGTGTATTAATGTTTTTATGGTATTTTATTATTTCTTGGGGTTTTTAGTTTTTAGGGCCTTTTAGGGGTTTTTAGAGTTTTAGAATGTTGTATGGTTTTTAGGGGTTTTAAGAGTTTTATGTTTTATTTTCATTCTTAAGGTTTTATTTTGGTTTATCAGAGTTTTTAGGGTTTTTATTTTTTAAAAGTTTTAATTATTATATGGTTTTATGGTTTTTAATACTTGTAGGTATATTTCTAGTTTTAGGGGTTCATTGTTTTTAGGGTTTTTTGCTTTTTTTGATTTTGTAGGGTTTCTTTGTTTTTTTGGATTTTAATGTTTTCCTAGCGTTTTTAGGTGTTTAGGGTTTTTATACATTTTTTGGTTTCATTAGATTTATTTAGGTTTATATGATTTTAGGGATTTTTATGGTTTCAGGGATTTTGTAGGGTTTTATGGTTTTTATAGGTTTTATGGTTTTTTTGGGGTTCTAATGTTTTTCATTTTTTAATGATTTTAGGGGTATAAAGGGTTTGTATATTTTTTATTGGGTTTTAGTGATTTTATGTGTTATTTAATGTTTTTAGTTGTTTTATGGGTTTTAGTGTTTCCAGTGGGTTGTAGGGGATTTTATAGTTTTAGTGTTTTTATATTTTTTAGTGTTTTGTGTGTTTTATGTTATTATGGTTTTATAATGGGGTTTTAAGGTTTGAAGTTTTTTTTATTTTTTTAGGTATTTTTATGAATTTTTAGAATATTTAAGGTTTTTTACGTATTTTCTAGGATTTTTAGTGTTGTAGGGGTTATTAGGTGATTTAAGTTATTTTAGGTTATTTGATTTTTTAGGTGTTTGTTTATTTTGAAGGTTTGTTTTAGTGTTTTCATGATGTTTAGGGTTTATTAATGTTCTCGTATTTTTAAGTATTTTGTGGGATATCTATAGTTTTTATGGTATTTAAGTATTTTGAGGTTTTTATGGTTATTAAGGTTTTTATGTTTTTTGGATTTTTGGGATTTTTTTATTATTTTTAGGGGTTTTACATTATTTATCGTTTTAAAATTTTTTGGGGATTGATGGTTTTTAATAGTTTTTCCAAGTTTTTATGGGTTTTAGGTTTTATTTACAATTTTCTAAGGGTTTTATGGTTTTAATTGTTTTGGTGTTTTTAGCATTTTCAATGTTTTTTTTATGTTTTTTAGTGGAAATAATTTTGTAGGTTTTCATTAATTCCTAGGTATTTTTAAGGTATTACAGTTTTTTATTTTAGGTATTTTAGGAATTCATTAAGATTTTTATGATTCTTTACAATTTTTGGGATTTTAGGGATTTTAGGGATTTTTTAGTTTTTTTATGGGGTTTTATGGTTTTTATGTTTTTACGGGTTTCATTGTTTTTTGAATTTATATAGTTTTTTTGGGATTAAATGGTTTTTATAGTGTTTTTTGGTTTTTATGGTTTTATGGGTTTTTATAGGATTTGGGGTTTTTAGGGATTTAGCATTTTTTATGATTTTAAGGGTTTTATGAGTTTTTTTGGTTTTTTAAGTTCCCTTAGGGGGACTATGGGTTTTTTGTTCATTTATGTTTTTTTAGTTATTTTGATTGTTTGCATGGTTTTTAGGGTTTTAGGTATTTTGAGGGATTTTTGGGTTTTTTTTTGTTTTTAGGTTTTTATTGTTTTTTTTGTTTTTAGGTTATTAGGGGTTTAAAGGTTTTTATTTTTTTAAGATTTTGTGAGGGATTTTAGGGTTTTAGGGTATTTTACATGTTATGGGAATTTATGGAATATTTATCATTTTTATGGTTTTAAGGGTATTTAGGGATTCTGAGGGTTTTTGGGTTTTTATTGATTTTTTTGGTTTCTTATATTTTTTTTTACTTTTTAGGGTTTATGGGTTTTTATAGTTTTTTAAAACGTTTAGGTGTTTAAAGAGTTTTTTGAGGTTTTAGTTGGTTTTTATGGTTTTTTGGTTTTTAATTTTTTTAGGGTTTTTTTTGGGTTTTAGAGTTTTTTTGGGTTTTTAGGGCTTTTAGTATTTTCAAGGGTTTAAGGGGTTTTATGTTCTCTATGGTGGGGGGGGGGGGGTTTGTTTTTCTTAGGGTTTTTAAGATATTTTTAAATTTTAGGATATTTTGGTATTTTTATGAATTTTCTGGCTTCTTGGGTTTTAAGGGATTTTTAGGCTTTATGATTTTAATGGGTTTTATATTTTCTTTGGGTTGTAGTGGTGTTTCTTAATTTTACAGTGTTTCTAGGTTTTTCTATTTTATTCCATTTTTAATGGTTTTTAGAGTTTTAATTTTTTTATGTTTTTAATCGGTTTGTGAGATTTTTATGTTGATTAAGGGTTTTATGGTTTTCAGGGATTGTTGGGTTTTTTACAATTTTAGCATTTTTTATGTTTTTAGAGATTTGATGTTTTTAGGTTTTTATGGTTTCTTTGGGTTTTTTGGTTATTGGGTTTTTACATTTTAAGGTATTTTTATGGATATTTTTGAATTTTTATGTTTTTTTATGGATTTTAGGAATTTTGAGGGTTTTAGTGTCCTTTAGTGTTTTTTGAGTCTTTATAGTTTTTTTGGGTGTTAGGGATTTTTTGAGTTTTTTTCTATTTTAATGTTTTTTAGTTTTTTAATGTTTTTAGTGGTTTAATGGGGTTTTAGAGTTTTTGGTGGGGGTTTAGTATTTTTCTAGGATTTAGGGGGTTTAATGGTTTTTAAGGATTTTATATTTTTAAGGTTTCTTATGGTTTTTATCATTGTATTGGGTTTTAAGTGGATTTAAGTGTTTTTATGGTTTTATGTTATTCTTAGTATTTTTCATGTTTTTTATTTTTTTTATGTTTTTATATATTTTTTTGGATTTTTATGAGTTTTATGGATTTTAGGGATTTAGAGATTTTAGGTATTTGAGGATTTTTTTTAGGTTTTTAGTGTTTCCTTAGATTTTTGTTGAGTTTTTAAGGGGTTTATGGTTTTTAGAGTTTTTTAATCCTTTTTAAGTGTTTCAAGGGTGTTTAGAGTTAATAAATTTTTAGGGTTTTTAGGGGTTTTAAGGGTTTTTGAATGTTTTTATGGTTTAAAAGTTTTATGGTTTTCGTTCTTTTAGGGTCTTTAGGGTTTAAAAGGAATTTTTTATTTTTTGGTTCATTTATGTATTTAAGTGGTTATAGTTTTTTATGCTTTTATTAGGGTATTTCAGGAATTTTAGTATTTTTATGTTTATAGGTATTTTAATGGATTTTTATTGTTTTTGGGTTTTCATGGATTTCTTGTGCTTTTTAGGGATGTTCAGGTTTTAAATGGATTTATAGGGATTTCTAGTTATTTAGGGGTTTTTTTGTTTGGATTTTATGGATTTACTAGGAGTTTTTTGGATCTTTGGTTTTTTTAAATTTCATATGATTTTTAGGGATTTTTAAGGATTTTATGGTTTTTAGCGTTTTAAGTGATTTTGTGGGGTTTTGGGTTTTTATGTTTTCTAATTTTTTTTTACATTTAGGGTTTTTTAATTTTATATAGTTTTAATTGCTTTTATATTTTTATCTTCTTCAGGTTTAAATGGACTTTAGTGTTTTTATTGGATTTTAGGAATTTTTGGGTTTTTTGAGATTTTTATGGTTTTTTTGGGGATCGAGGGTTTTAGGGGATTTCATGTTTTTGGCATATTTTACGTTTTTATGGGTTTTTTTTACTGATTTTAAGGTTTTTTAGGGGTTTTCTTGTTTTTTATGGGTTTTTAAATTTTAAGGGATTTTGTAGGGTGTTTATGATCTTATGAGATGTATGGTTCTCAGTGGGTTTGCGAGTTTTTATCCTTTTTTGGATTTTTATCATTTAATGGGTTTATGGGATTTAAATAATTTTATAATTTTTATGGATTTCATAGGGTTTTTAGGGTTATTTACATTTTATAGGATTTTTAGTGATATATATTGTTTTTATGGTTTTTAGGGATTTTAAGGGTATTTAGGGTTTTATTGTTTTTATGGTTTTTTGGGGGGTTTTAGGGTTTATATGAGTTTTTCAGAAATTTAAAAGATTTTATTATTTTATAATGTTTTTAGGGGATTATAGAGTTTTTTTTTGAGTTTTTAGGATTTTTATGTGTTTTAGGGTTTTATGGTTTTAAGGGGTTTTTTAGGGTTTTTTGTTGATTATATGGTTTTTTGGGTCTATAGAGAGTTTTAGGATTTTAGTGGTTTTGGGTTTTTTTTGTTTTTTAAGGGTATATATCAATTGTTATGGTTTTTAAGAGTTTTTACATTTTTAGTGATTTTTAGAGAATTTTTAGGATTTTTATTGTTTTTTGGGTTTTTAGGGATTTTGCGTGTTATTTTGGGTATTTTGGGGTTTTAGTACTTTTTAGGTTTTTTGGGGGATTATTTGTTTTTGGTTTTGATGGTTTTATTAGAGTTTTCATATTTTTTATGTTTTTTTATTTTAGTGATTTTAGGGGGTTTTAGGATTTATGGTTTTTAGGGTTTTTAAGGATTTTGTGGGTTTTAGGGTTTTAAAAGTTTTTAGTTGTTTTTAGGGGTTTTATGTGTTTTTTAGTTTGATTAATATTTATATGGTTTTTATGGTATTTGGTGGTACAAAATCATTTTTAGTGCCTTCTATGGGTTTTTATCATTTTTTAGGGTTGTAATAGTTTTAATTGTTTTTCTATTTTAATGTTTTCTTAGGAGTTTTTCGTGTTTTTATAGTTATTTACGTTTTTTATTTTTTTTATTTTTTTTATGTTTTCTTTGTTTTTTATGACTTTTAGTATTTTTTATGGATTTTAGAGGGTTTTAGGGAATTTTAGAATTTTTAGGGTTTTTAGGATTTTTGTGATTCAATGTATTTTAAGATATTTTAGGTTTTCTTTGGGGGCTTCAAGGGTTTTTTGGATTTAAAATTTTTTATTTATATTTGTGATTTTAACTATTTTTATAGGTTTTTTGGGATTTTGGGGTTTTTTGGATTTTAGGGTTTGTATAGTTTTTTATGTTTTTTTGGATTTTTAGGAATTTTATTTAGTTCTATGTGGTTTATTGTTTATTAGAGTTCATAATTTTTTGGGGTTTTAAATAATCTTTAGTATTTTTAGTGGGTTTTTGTATTTTATGATTTTTTAGTGTTTTTATGATTTTTAAGGTGTTGTAATTTTTTTTGGGTTTAAGGGTTTCAATGTCTTTTTTGGGATTTTTTTTGTTTTATCGTTTTTTAGGTTTTTAAGGATTTCTTAGTGTTTTTCAGAGATTTTTCATATTTTAAAAAAATAGATATTTTAATATTCTTTTTGTATTGTAGGGTATTTAGGGATGTTTAGGGTTTTAGGGATTTTTATTGTTTTTATCATGTTTTGGATTTTAGGATTTTTTCTGAGTTTTAAGGGATTTATGGTTTTTTAGATTTATTAATGTTTATTGGGATTAAGCAGCATTTAGTGTTTCTAAAGGTATTTAGGGGTTTTATGGTTTTTTAGGGTTTTATTTTTTTAATGGGGTTTTATGGTTCTTAAATTTTTTTAGTGTTTCATCATGTTGTTATTTTTTTAGGGTTTTTAGAATTTTTTAGGTTTTTAGTGGTTTTTGGTGTTCATAGGTTTTTATGGTTTTCTTATATTTTTTATGGGTTTTAGGTTTCTTAACATTTTTAGTTATTTTTATGGAATTAAAAGGATTTTTAGGGCTTTTCTGGTTTTCCGGAATTTCATCTAATTTTAGGGTTTCTAGGTTACGTTGGGTTTTTATAGTTTTTTAATATTTTTGGTTTTAACTGTTTTTAGATTTTTAAGTGTATCTTAGTGATTTTCATGTTTTTTTGGGTTTTATTTGGATTTTTTGTATTTTTAATGTCTTTTGATAATTTGTATATTTTTTATGGTATTTAGGGATATTGTGGGTTTTTAGTTTTTTTAGTGATTTAGGGTTTTTATGTTTTTAATGTTTTTTTGGGATTTTTAGGAGTTTATTGGATTTTATTGGTTTTTAATGAATTTAAAAGTTTTAGGGGGTGAAAGAATTTTTAGAGTTTTTTGTTTATTTTTATTTTTTAATGTTATTATTGTTTGTTTTTAGTTTTTAGGGGTTTTAAGTGTTTTTAGAGTTTTTTGGGTTTTATGATTTTTTACATTTTTTGGGATTTTTATTGATTTCTATGATTTTTTTTGGTTTTTATTGTGTTTTATGGTCATTAAATATTATGGGAGTTTTTCTGTTTTTAGTGTTTTTATGTGTTTTAGGGTTTTATCATTGTTTTATGATTTTAGGTTTTTTTTTGTGTTTTTTAGTTTTTACGATTTTCTTAGGGGTTTTCATGGTTTTTAGGGCTTTTATATTTTTAGGTATTTTTCTTTAATTTTTATGATTTTTGTTAATTTTAATGTTTTTAGGGATTTTGAGGGTTTTTAGTGTTATTAGGGTTTTTATAGTTTTTATAGTTTTTTGGGATTTTTTTGTGCTTTTAGGGTTTTTAGGGGTTTTAGAGTTTTTAATCATTTTTAGGGAATGGTGGGTGTAGGGCCAGGCTATTCCTTACCCCCCCCCCACCAAAAAAATTATTAAAGGAAAAGAAAATCAGACAAGGGCAGGGTGGGGCTAAACATCCAACACCCAAAATTCCTTGGACCCTCAATGACATCGAAACCCCAAAAGACCCAAAATTCTGGAAAGAAAATAGGGGAAACTACAAATCAACGTCCTCCATAAAAGGGTCCTGATGATCACCATAACCAGAGGAAGAATTTGACCCCATTTACTCCCATTCAAAAGATTCATATTCCTTTAAGAAGGTCGTGTAATACTCCTTGAGACGTTGTTGTTCCACATTCAGATGTGCCTTCCTAGACCGACTTCCCCTGCCATAGTTAACATCCTTAGCTTTGAAAGAGGCTCTCATGGACACTATCCTCAGAAAAGCCAAATAGCCCTTCTTTGGTTTCCTCTTACAAGTAATTGGAGAGACCACGACAAATTTTTTTTCCTTCCCATTAAGAATGGCCATTTCCAGCAGGGCCCTCTCCTTGATGACCATATTCATGTTCTGCTCCGTCCTTCTACGATCCTCCTGGAAAAAATCTTGATCCGGAATGAAGAAGGCTTTCTGATTAAGGGAACATACATCAAGGACCCCACCTTGTAGCACGTTAGGACAAACCGAGGGTTCCAGAGAAGTGAGACAAAGATGGGGCACCCCACCAGCCAGGGACTGCTACAAGTGCCCCTCCCCTAGGTATCTTGCTTTCACACCCCTAGACAGAGCGTGCAGTCTCCAGTCCCAGCATCATCCTTTTCCTCTTCTCCCCAGGTCCATCCAAGGACCCAAAAGTATCCATCATTGACTCATCTTGACCAGCATTAAGGACCACACAACCTCCACCACACCTAACAGCAACAACCTGGTCCTCACTTGGCATATGTACATCCAGCATAACATTACCAGCATCAGCAACTAGAAACCCTTGCCCCTCCTCCCCAGGAGTATTGTTCACCTTCCCCTTATTCACATCAAAATCATCACAATTGTGACCAAGAGCCTGTAGATCCCTAATCTCCTACTCATCAACACCACCCGAGTGCCCAGTGATGTCTAACAATAGATTATCTTCACAAGCTTCTGGGCCACACTCCCTTAATCCCCCTCGGCAACAACAGCCTGCACCCCACTTTCCTATGCATCAAACATCTCACTCCCATCATCAACAAGTGGAAACCCTTTCACCTCTCCCTCATGCTGCAGCCCCTCAACCCGATTGATGATTGGGACGCCTTCTTGCCTCTACATCAAATTGCTGTCAGAGGAGGCCGACTTCTCATCAGTAGCAACCTCCCTTAATAAGTAACTTCCAGCATCCAAGAGCTCCAAGTAACTCCTTAATATCTTGAAAATGTCAGTCGCCCTGGATTTTTTTTATTTTGTGTTTTAAAGTCTTTTAGTGTTTTTAATTTTTTTACCCATTTTTTTTATTTTTAGGGTTTTAAGTGTTTTTAAAATTTTATTCTATTCCTAGGGGTTTTCATAGTATTTAATGTTTTTATGTTGGTTTAGTAATATTTAGGGTTTTTAGGATTTTAATGGTTTGTATGTATTTTAAATATTTTTTTTAGGATTTTTTATTTCTTTAGGGGTTTTTAAGATTTTAGCGATTTTATGTTCTTTTAGGTTTTCACAGTTTTCTTAGGGGTTTCCTGGTTTTTAAAGTTTTTTAACATTTTTTGGTATTTTAGGGATTTTTTTATTATTTTATGGTTTTTAGGATTTTTGAGATCTTGGGGGGTTTTGGGTTTAAAGGTTTTTATGGTTTTAATGTTGTTCTTGGGTTTTTAGGTTTTTTTGTTTTTTGAGGAATTTGTGGTTTTTTAGAGTTATTCACTTTTTTGGGTTTTAAAGTCTTTTTAGATTTTTTAGTGAGTTTTAATGGTTTTTATGGTTCTTTGGGGTTTTTATGGTTTTAAGGGGTTTTATAGTTTCAGGGGTTTTAGTGTATTTTAGGGGTCTTAGAATTTTTAGGTTTTTATGGATTTTAGGTGTTTTTATGTTTTGATGTTTTTATTATAGGTTTTCATTGATTTTTTTCATTTTTAAACTGATATGGATTTTAAAATTTTTATGTTTTGTTATGATTTTTATGCATTCTAAGGTTTTTGAGGGGTTTTAGAATTTTGTAAATTTTTTAGTTTTTAGTGGTTTTAAGTGTTATGAAATTTTTAAGGTTTTATTTTTTTAGGGTTTTAGGGGTTTTTAGGTTTTTAGGGATTTTTACGGTTTTTAATGTTTTTAAGGATTTTAATGGTTTTTAGGATTTTAGGGTTTTGTGGTTTTTTGGGGGTTGTAGAGTTTTTTGGGATTTTAGAGTTTTAGTGGGTATTAGGTCTTTATGGGTTATTGGTTTTTTATTTATTTTGTGTGTTTTATAGTTTTTAGGGGTTTTGTGGGGTTTATGTTCTTTTTAGTTTCATTTATATTGTTTTGTATTTTTAGGGGTTTTAGGTGTTTTTAGGTTTTATAGTTTTCTTTGGGTTTTTCATGGTTGTTATAATTTTTTAGGTTTCATAGATTTTAAGGGATTTTTTATTATTCTTATTGGTCTATATGGTTTTTAGGAATTTTATGGTATTTATGGGTTTTTATAGTTTTTTGGGTTTTAGGGTTTTAACATTTTTTAGGTTTTTAATATATTTTATGTGTTTTTAGATTTTTAATATTTTATAAGGTATTTTCAATGTTTTTAGGGGTTATTTGATTTTATAGAATTGAAGGGTTTTTTGGGGATTTTAATATTTTAGGGAGTTTTTAGGTATTTTTAGGGTTTTTATTGTATTTTTTGGTTTTTTGGCTTTGTTTGTTTTGAAGGATATTTAGAGTTTTTTTAACATCATGTGTGTTTTGAAGGATATTTAGAGTTTTTTAACATCGTGTGTGTTTTAATGTTTTTTTACAGTTTTTAGTGGTTTTATGGTTTTATGGGTTCTACTGTTTCATGTTTTTAGTGGTTTTTATGGATTTTAGGGTTTTATATTTATTTAATCTTTTTCCCTTTTTTTATGATTTTTTTGATTTTTTAGATATTTTTTTTAAATGTTTTCTAAGTGCCCTTAAAGGGTTTTTACCATTTTTTATGATTTTTTATGATTTTTAGTTATTTTTTATGTTTTTATGGTTTTAGGGATTTTATGGATTTTAAGGGGATATAGGGTATTTAAGGGTTTTAGGGGTTTTAAGGATTTTTTTATTCTTTTTAAAATTTTAATTGTTTTTAGGTTTCTTAGGTTTTCGTCATGTTTTTCATGGATTTTAGGTGTTTTTACTTTTTTTGGGATTTTGTTGGATTTATAGGTTTTAAGGGTATTTATGTGTTTTAAGGGGTTTTTCGCTTTTTTTGGTATTTTTATGGTTTTTTTTTTGGATTTCTATGTTTTTTTATTCTTTTGGTTTTATAGTTTTTAATGTTCATGTTGGTTTAAAGGGTTTTTGGTATTTTAAGTGGTTTTATTTTTTTATGGGTTTTAGGGTTTAATAGGGTTTTAGGGGTTTTATTGTTTTTAAGGGTTTAACATTCTTAGGGTCTTTTATGGGTTTAAGGTCATCATCATTTTTAGTTTTTTAGGGTTTTTAGGTTTTAAAGGTTTTATTAAGGTTTTTATGGGTATTAGGGATTTTATATTTTTAGGGATATTTATGGTTTTTATAGGATCATTGTTGATTTTGGTGTTCTTAAGAACTTTGAGGCTTTTAGGTTTTTAGGGGTTTTCATGTTTTTTAGGTTTTGATGGGTTTTATATAGTTTTAGGTGTTTTTGGTTTTCATAGGGTTTTTCCAGTTTTTAATTACATTGTTTATTTTTTATGTATTTTTAGGGATTTTTTATGATTTTGTGGTTTTTTGGGTTTATAAGAATTTTGAGGGTTTTATGTTTTCAAGGGGTTTTTATGGTTTTTTTATGTTTTTTTATATTTTTTAGGGTTATTATAGTTTTATAGAAATTTAAATACTTTAATTTTTTTTATATTTTATATTGTTTATTTTGTTTTTAGGATCTTTTATGAGTATTTAATATTTTTAGGTGTTTGTTGTTTTTTGTTATTTTAGTGTTTTTTAGTGTTTTTAGAGTTTTAAGGATTTTAAGTGTTTTTATTTTTTATGGTTTTCTTTGGGGTTTTCAGGTTTATTAGTATTTTTTATGTTTTTATGGATTTTAGGGGTTTTTGGTTTTCTATGGTTTTTAGGGTTTTTTATTTTGAGGTTTTTAAGATTTTTAATGTTTTTTGGGTTTTTATGATTTTTATGAGTTTTTAGGGGTTTTATGGGTTTTAAGAGTTTTTAATGTTTTTTATGGTTTTAAAGGGTTTTTATAGTTTTAGTGATTTCAGGGTTTTAATGGGATTTTAGAGTTTTTTAACGATTTTATGGGATTTATTACTTTTAGGGGCTTAGGGGTTTTAAGGTCTTTTTAGGGTTTTTCAGGGGTTTTATAATTTTTAGGTTTTTAGGGTTGTTAAGTGTTTTTATGTTTTTATGGTTTTCTTAGGATTTTCAGGGTTTTTAAAGGTATTAAATTATTGGGAATTTTGAAATCTTTTTTAGGATTTTTATGGGTTTTTATGAATTTTTTGAAGTTTGAGGGTTTTTAGTGTTATTAAGGTTTTTAATTTTTTTTAATGTTTTCTTAGGGGTTTTGATGGTTTTTAGGTACTTTTACATTTTTTGGGATTTTTATGTTTTTTTAATGTTTTTTATGGTTTGTAGGGTTTTTACGGGTTTTGGGGGGTTTTACGGGTTTTAGGGTTTCTAGGGTTTTTTTGTGTTTTTTGGGGGTTCATGGCCTTTTTTAGAATTTTGGATTTTTATGTTTTTTATATTTTTTGAAATTTTATGGGATTAAATGTTTTTTAGTTTTTTTAGTGGGGTTTATGGGTTTTATGGGTTTTTAGGGGTTTAAGGTTTTATGGGTTTTATGGTTTTTATTGTTTTAGAGTTTTATTGGTTTTTAGCGTTTGTTACTTTTTAGGGTTTTAAGAGTTTTTAGATTTTTAAGGTTATCTCAGGGTTTCAATTGGTTTTAGGGTTTTTGATGTTTTTATGGATTTTTGGTTCTTTTTTAATTTAGGAATTTTGGGTATTTTTAAGGGTTTTAGTGTTTTTAGGATTATTAGGGGTTTTACAGTTTATAGTGTTTTTAGGATTTTAGGGGTTATCACTTTTTTTATGTTTTTAAGTTTTTCTTTAGATTATTATTCTTTTTAGGGTTTTTTACATTTTTAAGGACATTTTGTTATTTTTAAAATATTTTTTGTTTTTAGGGTTTTTAGGAATATTGGTGGATTTTTGGGTTTTTGGGTATTTAGCATTTTTTGGGGTTATTGGGATTTTTTAATTTTTTAATGGTTTAACGAGTTTTTAGTGTTTTTAGTGGGTTTAGAATTTCTATTTTTTTTAGGGTTGTTAGGATTTTTAGTGGGTTTGTTATAGTTTTTATAGGTTTTAGTATTTTCAGTTTCTTTTTCCGGTTTTAGGGTTTTAAGAGTTTTTATGTTTTTTTTGATTTTTAGGTGTTTTGTTTTTTATGGTTTTCTAAGGGTTTCCCTATTTTTTAGGATTTTTATATCTTTATTTGAATTTTAGGGGTTTTATGGGTTTTTTGGGATTTTGAGGATTTCTTGTCTTTTTCGAGTTTTCTGAGTTTTCAATGTTTTTATGGTTTTGTGGGCGTTTTATAATTTTTTGAGTTTTTTAGGGGTTTTATGGGCTTCTATAGTTTTTTTAACATTTTTAGGATTTTAAATGGTTTTATATTTTTAGTGGTTCTAGTGTTTTTATGGGTGTTTATGTTTTTGTGTGTTTTATGGATTTTAGGGTTTTATATATTTTTATAGTTTTTTGGGGGTTTTTTATTTTTCGGTTATTAAGGGTTTTTAGTGATTTAGGTTTTTTAAGGATTTCAATATGTTTTTAGGTTATTTAGGGGTTTTAACATATTTGGTAATTTTTATGGGTTTTTTAGGATTTTATGGTTTTTAGTGTTTTCAAGATTATGTGGGGTTTTAGGGTTTTTGATTGGTTTTTAGGATTTTTATGGGTTAACCTGTTTTAAGTGTTTTAAATTTCTTATGGTTTTCTTAGGGGTTTTAATTTTTAATTGTTTTTATGTTTTTAGGGATTTTCATGGATTTTTTGGATTTTACCAATTTTGAGCGATTTGAGGAATATTTGGTTTTTTTGGGTTTTTATGTTTATTTTTTGTTTTTTTGTTTTAGTATATTTAAGATATTTTTGGTTTTTATGTTTTTATTATGGGGTTTTATGGTTTTTAAGGGGTTTTACATTTTTAGGTATTTTGTGATTTTTTTAGGATTATTGTGGTTTTTTGGGTTTTCAAGGATTTTGAGGGCTTTTAGTGTGTTTTGGGGTTTTAAGGTATCTTGGTTTTTTTGTTTTTTTCTTTGTGTTTTTAGGGGTTTTAAATTTTTTAGATTTTTTATAATATTTAGGGTTTTAATTTGTTTTTATTCTTTTGTATGTGTTTTTTGGTGTTTTCTGGTGTTTAACGTTTTTATAGTTTTCAACATTTTTTATAGTTTTTAGTATTTTTTATGTTTTTTTGGTTTTTCTAGTGTTTTTATCATTTTTATTTTTTTAGGGGTTTAAATAGTTTTTTTTGAGGTTGTCTTTGGGTTTTTCATGATTTTGGGATATTATATGTTTTTAAGGATTTTGTGGGATTTTTTAAAATTTTACTATTTTTTAGGGTTTTAGGAATTCGGAGTGTTTTTTACTTTTATGGTTTTATTAGTTTTTAGTGAATTTTTTGTTTTTAGTGGTTTATGTGTTTTTATAGTTTTAAGATTTTTGTAGGTGATTTTAGGTTTTTTATAGTTTTTTTTTACATTTTTAGGGATTTTAGGGATTCTTTTGGATTTTTATAGTTTTTTGGGTTTTGTAGGATTTTGTGGATTTTATGGTATTTATGGTATTTATATTATTTAATATTTTTTGAGATTTTTGCTGTTTTTTTAGTTTTTTAGTGTTTTTAATTTTTTAGAATTTTTAAACATTTTAGTGGTTTAAAGGGTTTTTATACATTTTTTGGGGTTTTAGGGTTTTTATTTATTTTTATGGGTTTTAAGGTTTTTTGGTTTTTTATGGTTTATATGGGTTTTTTGGTAATTAAGTATTTTTTGTATTTTTAGGGTCTTTTCATATTTTTTAGATTTTTACAGTTTTTAGGGTTTTATGGGGTTTATGTTTTTTTATGTTTTTATGGTTTTCTGAGGGATTTTAAACATTTATAGGGTTTTTTTTATATATTTAGGGACTTTTAGGTATTTATTATTATTTTTATGGGTTCTAGGGGTTTTAGGGATTTTGAGGGTTACTAGGGTTCTAAGGATTTTAAATGATTTTTATGATTTTTTTATTTTTATAGTTTTATGGGTTTTAATCGTTTTTATATTTTTAAGGTTTTTCGAAATGTTCTCATATTTTTAGGGACATGTTAGGATTTTTAAGAGTGTTTATAATTTTTATCTTTTCTGGGGATTTACCGGATTTTTAGAGTTTTTTATTCTTATTTTTTTCATAGTTTTTTGGGTTTATTTACGGTTTTTTTGTGGTTCTTATAATTTTTAGGGGATTTTAGTTTAGGGTAGTTTTAGGTACTTTTAGGTTTTTTAGAGTTATTTGGTTTTTTATGGTTATCTAATTGGGTTTAGGGGGTTTTACATTTTATTGAATTAATATGTTTTTTTATGATTTTTAAAATTTTTAGGGCTTTTATGAATTTTTAGGGTCATAGGGTTTTTAGGTATTTAGGGTTTTCCGGTTTTTTAGATTTTTTTTGGTTTTTAGGGGTTGACGATTTTCTAGTTTTTTAAGGTTTTATTTGGAATTTTCATGGTATTTAGGCTATTTCACGTTTTTAGGGATTTTAGGCCTTTTTAGTATATTTATGGGTTTTAGGGTTTTTAGGGATTTGGGGGGGATTTAGTGTATTTTAGGATTTTTATGGTTTTTATGGTTTTTTTGGATTTTAGGGGTTTTTTTGAATTTTTTTATGTTTTTAAAGGGTTTTTAGAGTTTTTTTGAAATTTTATTGATTTAATGGGTATTTATAGTTTTAGTGGGTTTTACTGGTTCTTAGGGTTTTAAGTTTCTTTTTAGTGTTTATTTATCTTTTAGGTGTTTTATGGTTTATATAGTTTTTAGGGGTTTAGTATTTTTTTGTTTTTTTGGGGTTTAAGTGTATTTTGGTTTTTAATTTATTTTTAAAGGCTTTCATGTTTTCATATTTTTATTTGTTTTTAGGTATTTTTACTTCTTTTTTAGGATTTTTAAGGGTTTTTATGTTTTTTAGAGATTTTAATGTTTTTTACGTTATTTTTGTTTTTAGGGTTTTTAATATTTTTTGGGTTTTTATTGTTCTTTTTTGTTTTTACCTTTTAGGGGTTTTAGTATTTTTTATCTTTTTTATGGGTTTATAGGTTTTTAGAGTTTTTAGTGGTGTTTTGATTTTTTTAGTATTTTCTCTTTTTAAGGTTTTTTGGAGTCTCTATGGTTTTTGGGATTTTTAGTGTTTTTAGGTTTTATCGGTTTCATGTGTTTTAGGTTTTTAAGGTTTTATTAGGGGGTTTCCTGGTTTTTAGGATATTTTAAAATTTTAGGGGGTTTTAGTGTTTTTATTATTTTTATGTATTTTTTGGGTCTTCGGGATTTATAGGGGATTTAGATTTTTTTGGGTTTTAGGGATTTTGGTGATTTATCATTTTTAGTTTTTATGGGTTTTATGTGTTTTTAGGTTTATAAGGTTTTATTAGCTGTTTTCATGGTTTTTGTGGGATTTTAAATTTTTTGGGATTTTTGGTATTTTTTAGGAATTTTATAATTTTTAGGGTTTTTATGGATTTTTAAGGGCTTTTGGGGATTTTTTAGGATTTTTATGGTTTTGGGGGGTTTAGGGGTGTTTTAGTTTTTTAATTTTCGGGGTTTGAATAGTTTTTTTACATTTTCAGATATTTAATGGGTTTTTGTAGTTTTTATTAGTGTTTAGGGTTTAATGGGTTTTTTTTAAATGGTCTTATGGGTTTTATGATTTTTAGGGTTTTTAGGGTTATTAGAATTCGTTAGTTTTTTAGAGGATCTATTTTTCTTGGGTTTTTAAGGATTTTATAGGGGTTTTCAGCGTTTCGAGGGGGTTTTATACATTTTAAAGTATTTTTTCTCTTTTTCTTGTTTTTTATGGTTTAAGTTTTTTTAGAGATTCAGAGAGTTTTTAGGGGTTTTAGAGTTTTTTTGGGATTTTAGCATATCTTATGTATTTTTTAGGGGTTTAATCATTTTCTTATTTTATGTTTTTCTTCAAGATTTAGGGGTTTTCAGAATTTTCAGGATTTTTAAGGATTTTTAGTATTTTTTTGGTTTTAATGTTTTTAGGTTATTCATGTTTTTTTTCATTTTTATTATTTTTTGGGGTTTTAGATTGTTAATTATTCTTTATATTTTTATAGGTTTTTAAGAGATTTTAGGTTTTTACGGTTTTCTTATCGGTTTAAAATATTTCTAGGGTTTTTTCATTTTTATTGATTTTTAGTAAATTTTTAGTATTTATATATTTTTTGGGGATTTATGTGATTTTTGGGGGTTTTAGTGTTTGTTAGGGTTTCTAGGGGTCCTCCAGATTTTCGGGTTATTTTCTTATTTTTAGTGATTTAAATGTTTTTTTAATTTTTTGTTGTTTACAGGGTTTTAAAGGGTAGTTATAATTTTTAGTGGTTTATAATGGGTTCATGGGTTTTTAATATTTTTGGAGGTTTTTATGTTTTTAGGTTTTTTTGTGTTTTTAGTTTATTTATGGGTTTTAATTTTTTCTATTATATATTTGGTTTTCATAGATATTTTCTATCGTTTATGTTTTTCAGGGGTTTTTAGTGTTTTCTTAAGATTATTGGGGTCTAAATGGTTTTTAGAGTATTTATTGGTTTTATGGTTTTTAGTGGGTTTTAAGGTTTTTAGACGTTTTTAAGCATTTTAGTAGTTTTTTTATTTTAATGTGATTTTAGGAGTTTAGGTTTTTTTAGGGGTTATATAGTTTCTAGAATATTTTTATTTTCTTATATTTTTTTAATTTTTTTTAATGATTTAATGTTTTATTTGTATTTATAACTGTTTTTAGGGTTTTTATGTTTTCTATGCCTTTTTAGAGGGTTTTTATTTCTATTATTTTTTTGTGGTTTTGGAGAATTTTAGGGGTTTTTTAATGTATGTTTGTGTTTTAGGGGTTTTATGAATTTTTAGGTTTCTATGGTTTTCATAGGGTTTTTGGTGTTTTATGTTTTTAGGAATTTTTTGGGATTTTTTTTATTTTTTATGGGTTTTCTTGGTTTTTTGGTATTTAAGAGTTCTTATGGTTTTTTGAGTTTTTTGGGTATTTGGGGTTTTAGTTATTTTATTTTATAAGGTTTTAATGGCTTTTTTTGTCTCTTAATGTTTTTAGTGGTTTAAAGGGGTTTATAATTTTTATTTTTACTTATATTTTATAGGTGTTTTTGGTTTTTTTGAGGATTTTAGTGTTTTATGGTTTTTAGGGTTTTATAAGGTTTTTAGGTATTTAGGGTTATTATTGTTTACAGGTTTTTAAGGGTTTAATTTTTTTTGGATTTTTTTTGGTTTTCTTAGGTTTTTTCATTATTTTTAGGGTTGTTTATGTTTCTATTGATTATTTTGGATTTTTTCAGTTTTTATGATTTTTAGGGATTTGGTGGCTTTTTAGGGTTTTAACATTTTTTTTATTTTTTTTTAATTTTTTGGTTTTATTATCTTTTAGAGGTTTTAATGTTTTAAACAGTATTAAATAAATTTAGTGGTTAATAGGGTTTTTAGATTTTTAGTGGGTTTTGGGGGTTTTGGGGGTTTTAATGGTTTTAGTGTTATTTAGGTTTTTAGGTATTTTGATGGTTTCGTGTTTTTAAGAATTACCTATGGGATTTAAAGGTTTTTGGGTATTTTTATGGTCTTAGGGATATATAGGGGGCTCTTAGTATATTTATGGTTTTTAGGTGTTTGGGGGATTATTTATGGTTTTTATGTTTTTTGGTGGTGTCTGGGTTTTTTAGGGTTTTATATATTTTTTGTGTTTTTAACATTATTAGGGGTTTAAAGGGTGTTTACAGTTTTTAGTCGGGGGTTTTTAGAGATTTTATGTGTTTTTTATTTTTCTAATGTTTTGTAGTTGTTTTATGGTTTTTATGGATTTTAGGGGTTTAGGGTTCGTTAATGTCGTTTAAGTTCTCTAGGGTTTTATGTTTTTTTATGTATGTTAATTGTTTTTAGGTTTTTAAGGTTTTTTTGGGGGTTTTAATTTTTTTATCGTTTTTACAGTTTTAGATATTTTTAGGTCATTTTAGTATTTTTATGGGGTTGTAAGGGTTTTTAGTATTTTTATGGATTTTGACGGATTATTTGGGCCTTTAGGTGTTTTAGGTTTATTTAGGAGTATTAATGGTTTTTAGGTTTTTTAGGGGTTATAAATGTTTTTAGGTTCTTATGGTTTCAAATGGGTTTTCCTGGTTTTAAGGGTTTTTATGTTTCTAGGGAATTTTTGGGATTTTTTAGGTTTTTATGGTTTTATGGTTTTTTAGAATTTTGAGGGTTTTAGGGGTTTTAGAGTTTTTATTCATTTTTGGGGGTTTTAGTTTTTTCAGTTTTTTATAATTTTAAATGTTTTCTGGATTTATTAAATGTATTTAGTGCTTTAATTAGTTTTTATAGTTTTTTCTTGTTTGAGGGTTTTAATGGGTTTTTACATGTTTTTACGGTTTTATGGTTTTATAGTTTTAATAATTTTAAGGGTTTATAGATTTATTTTGGGTATTGGGGTTTTAAGGGTTTTTATATTTTTTTAGGTTTTTTATATTTTCATAGTGGTTTAAGGGTTTTCAGAGTTTTTTTCATTTTTATGGATTTTAAGGGCCATCTAGAAATTTTATTGTTTTTATGCTTCTTATAGATTTTTAGGGTTTTAGGGTTTTTATGGCTTTTTTCTTTTTTTTTTGGATTTGATGGAGTTTTTGAGTTTTTTATGGTTTTTACAGTTTTTAGTTTTCTTAAATGTTTTATGGGTTTAAAGGTTTTTTCTCTTTTTTAGTTTTTTAGGTTATTAGGGGTTTTAGGGGTTTTATGGTTATTATGGGTTTATGGGTTTTAGGTGTTTAGGTACTTTTTTGGGTTTTAAAGGATTTCACATTTTATAGTTTTCTTTAGTTTTATGGTTTTTTTGGTTTTTAGGGGTTTCTTAGGGTTTTTATAGGTTTTTATTCTTTTACGGAATTTCTGGGTTTTTTGGCGTTTTAGGGGTTTTAGGGTTTTTATACTTTAATATGTTTTTTAGGGTTTAAAGTACATTTTTAATTTTTATGGTTTTCTTTGTTTTTTTTCAGTTTTCTGGGGTTTTTTGTTTTTGATATATATTTTTATACATTTATTATGATTTTTATGGGTTTTTCATATTTTTAGGGGATTTTGTGGATTTTAGGATTTTTATGGTTTTTTTCTGGTTTTAGATGATTTATTTTGTTAAGATTTTTTATATTTTATAGTTTTTAATGAAATAAGATATTTTAATGTTTTTAGATATTTTAGTTGGTTTATCAGGTTTTTACAGATTTTTATGGTTTTATGGGTTTTAACATTTTTTTATTTTTACGGGTATTATGTGTTTTTATGATTTTAAGGTTTTTTAGATTTTTTCACAGTTTTTATTATTTTTAATGGATACTTTAGGATTTTTATGTTTTTAGGGTTTTAGGGTTTTATTGGGTTTTATTGGTTTCTAGGGTTTTTATTGTTTTGTGGTGTTTTAGGGGTTTTTTATTTTTTTATGGTTTTTTGGAGTTCTTAACATTTTTAGTGGTTTCAATTGTATTTTGGGATTTATTGATTTTTAGGATTTTAATGTTTTTTAAGTATTTTAAAGGTTTTTTTGTTTTCTTTGATATTTAAGGATTTTAGGTGTTTTAGTGTTTCTATGGGTTGTATAATTTATGGGGTTTTTGAAGTTTTATGTTTTTTTGTTTTTTAATATTTTATTTTGATTTTTTAGGGTTTATGGGGTTTTTTTAAATTTTTATGGATTTTTTGGATAATTTTAGGATTTTTCTAGATTTAGGTATTTTTAGAGATTCTTTGGGTTTTTACAGTTTTTTGGGTTTTTAGGGTTTTTGTGGTTTCTTGTAGATTTAGAGTGTTTTTAGTTTTTTATGGATTTTAATGTTTTTAGTGTTTTTTAACATTTAAATGGGTTTAGGGTTTTTATTTGGTTTTAATGTTCTTACTGGTTTTCTGGTTTTTATGGGGCTAGGTTTTTTTGATTAATATTATGGTTTTTGAAATGTTTTCAAAAAAATTGGGGTTTTATGTGTTTTTAGGTTCTTAGGGTATTATTTTGGTTTTTTGGGTTATTAGGCGGTATTTAATGTTTTATGGTTTTTATGGGTTTAAGGTTCTTAGAGTCATTTTAAGGTTTTTATGGTTTTTATGGTTTTTAGGGGTTTTATGCGTTTTTAGGGTTTTATGTTTTATTGGGTTTTTTTAGTGTTTTTAATGATGTTTTAGATCTTTATTATTTTTAGGGTTTTATAGATTTTTAAGGATTTAGGGGTTCTTAAGGGTTTAGGTTTTTGTGGTTTTTTAGGGTTATAGTAGTTTTTTGACCTTTAGGGGGTTTTGAGGTTTTTTATTATTTTTTAACGTTTTTGGGGTTTCAATAGTTTTTAGAGTTTTAAGTGGGTTTTTAGGTTTTTATGAGTTTTTATGAAATTTATAGATTGATGGGATTTTTTATGGTTTTTAGTATATTTTTTTGGTTTTTATTATTGTAGGGTATTAATATTTTTATAGTTTTTTTAGTGTTTTATGTTTTTTTAGGTTTTTATAGTTTTCTAAGTAGTTTTCAAGGATTCACGGGTATTGTATGTTTTGATGTATTTTTAGTGAATTTTTATGATTTTAAGGGATTTTACGGTTTTTAAGGATTGTGAGTGGTTTTTTGGGTTTTTTGGGCTTTTATGTATTTTTTCAATGTTGTAGATTTTTCTTGTATTTTAGGGATTTTAAGACATTTTAGAGTTATTTAACATTTAAATGGATTATATTTTTAATGGTTAATTTAGTGTTTTATGTGTCTTTAGTTATTTATGGTTTTGGGGGTTTTATTATTTTTAGGTGGTTTGAGGGTTTTTATTTACATTTTATTTTTTTTAGGGTTTTAGCATTTTTTTGGTGTTAAGTTGTTTTAGGTTCTTAGGGGTTTATTTGGGTTTTTAGGGTTTTTAGGGTTTTTTGGGCTTTATGGGTTTTAGCTGTTTTTATATTTTTTCTTATTTAAGTGTTTTAATCATTTTATAGTGGTTATAAGTATTTTAGGTTTTTAAAGTTTTCTTACGAGTGTTTAGGGTTTTTATGGATTTTATGTTTTTTGGTTTTTTAGGTTTTTTAGGTTTTTTAGGTTTTTTAGGATATCTATAGTATTTAGGGTTGTATAGTTTTTCAGGTTTCTTGGGGATTTAATGTTTTTTTTAATTTTTTTTGGCAGTTTTAATGTTTTTTAGAGGTTTAAACTTTTTTAGGGGATTAATGGTTTTTAGAGTTTTTCGTGGTTTTTATTGTTTTTATGGGTTTATAAGTTTTTAGGGGGTTTATGGGTTTTATGACTTTTTGGGGTTTATACGGTTTTTAAGGTTTTTAGAATTTTATGTTTTTAGGAGTTTTAGGTGTTTTTAGGCTTTTGAGGATTTCAAAGGGGTTTTCAAGGTTTTTAGGGTTTTTTATATTTTAAAGTATTTTAAGTAATTTTTAAGGATTTTATGGTGGTTTAGGGATTTTAGGAATTTTGAGGGTTTTTACGGTTTTTATGGGTTTTTCAGTTTTTTGGATATTTTTGAGTTTTTAAGGGTTTAATGGTAATTTTGTGTTTTTACATTTTTATTGGTTTAAATGTTTTTTATAGATTTTATATTTTAGGGTTTTTATTTGTTTTTAGAGTTATTTTAATGATTTTAGGTGTTTTATGATTTTTATTGGTTTTTGGGTTTTCATGGTTTTTAGGGATTTTAGGTTTTTTTGCACTTTTTAGGTTTTTTAAGTGCTTTAATTTTTATAGGTTTTTATTGTTTTCATTTTATTTTTCCAGAGTTGTTAGTATTTTTACATTTTTAGGGATTTTTTTGGGTTTTTATCATTTTATATCAGTTTTTGGGACATTGAAGGGTTTTAATGATTTTTATGGTTTTTAGAGTTTTTAGAGTTTCAAGAATTTTTAAGGGTTTTAAGCGTTTTTGGGTTTTTATGGTTTTTCGGGGTTTTCATTATTTCAGATTTTTTATGTTTTTATGGATTTTAAGGAGTGTGTAAGATTTTATTATTTTTAAGGTTTTTATAGAATTTGAGAGGTTTTAGGGTATTTAGGGTTTTAATATTTTTCGTGTTTTAGGGTTTTTTGAGTTTTTTTTATATTTTTATGTTTTTTATATTTATTACCATTTTTTGGGTTTTAAATAGTTTTTATGAATTTTTATTGGGTTTTTCATTTTTTTGGGGTTTTAAGGGTCTTAATGTTTTTAGTGTCTTTTATAGGTTTTAGTGTTTTGGGATGTTTTATTGTTTTTAGGGTTTTTATTGTTTTTTGGTGTTTATGAGTTTTTTGGGTTTTTTGATTTTTAAGATTTTATTAGGGTTTTCATGAGTTTTCTGGTTTATTAGGTTTTTAGTGATTTTGTGTATTTTTTAAAGTTTAATGGTTTTTTGGGTTTTTAGAGGTATTTTATAGTTTTTAGTGTTTTTAAAAGGGTTCATGTAGTTTTTTATCATATGTAGGGGTTTAATGCGTTTTAGAGACATTAGTGGATTTTTCTTAGTTTATAATGGTTTTTAGGGTTTTAGGGTTTTTATTGTTTTAGAGGTTTTCAGATTTTTGGTTAATTTTGTGGTTTTTGATTGTTTTAGTGTTTTTTAAGTTTTTAAGAGTTTTAAGTGATTTCTGTTTTTTATGGATTTATTAGGGTTTTCAGGGTTTGTATAATTTTTTACATTTTTATTTATTTTTGGGAATTTTATGTATGTTTAGGTGTTTTTTTTATTTTGAGGTTTTTTAGGGGTTTTTTTTATTTTTAATGTTTTGGGGTTTTTAGTGTTTTTTTTTATGTTTTTCATGTGATTTATGTTTTTAAGGTTTTTATATGTTTTTAGGGTTCTTATGGGTTTTTACATTTTATGTGATATTAAGTGAATATTTTTAATTTTTATTGATTTTTAGGGTTACTACTAATTTTGTGGGATTTTTGGGTTTTTATGTTTTTTTAGGGTTTACGTTATTTTTTTGATTTTTTGTGTTTATTGAGTTTTTAGGGTTTTTTTTGGTTTTCAAAGTTCCTTAAAAAATATATATGAGTTTTAAAATGTTTTTCATGTTTTAATTGGTCGTGTAGGATTTTTTGGGTTTTATGGTTTTATAGGTTTTGGGGGTTTATGAGGTTTTAATAGGTTTTATGGTTTTTAGGGGTTTTCAAGGTTTTTCATGATTTTATGTTTTTGAGGTGTTTTATGATTTTATGTTTTTATGGGTTTCATAGAATTATTCAGGGTTTTTTAGGTTACTTACATTTTTAGGGATTTTTTTTCTATTTTATGATTTTTAGGAGGTTTTAGGGTTTCAAGGATGTTGAGGGTTATTAGTGGTTTTTTGAGTTTTTAGGTTTTTAGGTGTTTTATGTGTATTTAGTTTTTAAAGGGTTTTAGAGGTTTTTAGGGTTTTAGGGGATTATATATTTTTAGGGATATATAGGTTTTTTTTATTTTAAGGGTTTTTTGGGTTTTAAGGATTTTGAGGGTTTTAAGGAATTATGGTTTTTGATGTTTTTTCTATTTTTATTTTAGATTTTTTAGTTTTTATGGTTTTCAAGGTTCTTTTAGAGTTTTTTAGTTTTTATGATTTAACATGGTTTTTAATGATTTTAGAGTTTTTAGGGAGTTTAGTGTTTTTTAATGTTTTTAGAAGTTTTATGTTTTTTAGTTGTTTTATATTTTTTAGGGTATTTTATGTTTTTTGGGGTTTTTAGCATTATTTGGTTTTTCGGGGTTGAATGTTTTTTTATGTTTTTAATTTTTCATTCGGTTTTCAAGGTTTGTTTTGGGATTTTTGATTTTTCATGTATTTTTTTACATTTTGTAAGATTTTTACTTTTAAGGATTTCTATGGATTTTGACTCATTTTCAGGATTCTAATTGTTTTTTAAATTTTTATGTTTTAAGCGGTTTTAAGTGTTTTTAGGCTTTTAAGGTTTTTATTAGGATTTTAGGGTTTTTTTGTTTTTTACATTTTAAGGTATTTTAATGTTTTTTTAGTATTTTTATATTTTCAATTTTTTACGGATTTTGAGTGTTTTTGGGATTTTAAGGAATTTTTTGTTTTTTAGGTTTTTAGTGGGTTTTTTAAGTTTTTAGGGGTTTTATAGTTATTTTTAGTGTTTTATTTTCTTTCTATTTAAATGATATTGGGGTTTTTAGGGTTTCTATGGGGTTTTAAGTGTTTTTAATGTATTATTTGGGGTTTTAGATACCTTTTTGGGATTTTAACATTTTTTAGTTCATTTGGGTTTTTATGTGTATTTTGGGTTTTAATGGTTTCCTAGGGTTTTTCAGGGTTTTCCGTGTTTTTTATATTTTTAGGAAATTTTGGGGGGTTTTATATATTTTATGGTTTTTTTCGTTTTTGTGGAGTTTGTGGGGTTTGGTGGTTTTTAGTGTTTTTAGGGTTATATGGTTTTTAGGTTTTTAGTGTTTTTTAAAGGTTTTTATGGTTTTAAATGTTATCAAAACATTTTTGGGTTTTAAAGGGTTTTTAGTGTTTTTAGTGTTTTTTATGTTTTTATGGGTTTTTAGATTTTTTATTGTTTTAAGGAGTTTTAATGGTTTTAGGGGGTAGGTTTTGTATTTTCTTTTTTGGGTTTTTAGTGTTTCTAGAAATTTTAGGATTTTAGGGGTTTTATGTTTTTTATGTTTTATAGGTTTTTAAGGTTTTATTTGGGGGTTATAGGTTTGTTTACGTTTTCTTGTATTTTAAGGGATTTTTTCTGATTGTGAATGATTTTTAGGTTTTTAAGTGATTTTTGGAGGTTTTATGGGGTTTTAGGGTTTTAGATTTTTTGGGTTATTAGTGTTTTAGATTTTTATGGGTTTAAAGTATTTTTATGTTTTTACAATTTCTAAAGGTTTTTTTGTGGTTTTTTCATTTTTACAGACATTTTTAAATTTTTATGATTATAATGGTTTTTAGGGTTTTATGGATTTTGTGTTGTCTTAGGGTTTTTTAGTATTTTAAGGGTTATATGTTTTTTGGGATATGATTTTTTTTTATAGATTTAATGGGTTTAAGAGTTAATATATATATTAACATTTTTATGTTTTAAAGTGTTTTTAGAGATTTTCCTAGCTTTTATGGTTTTTGTGGGTATTAGGTTTCTTTAGGGGTGTAAGGGTTTTATGAATTTTAGTATTTTTTTTGGGTATTTAGGGTTTTAGTGGTTTTATTATTTTTTATGTTTTTGTGGGTGTTAAGTTATTTTATGTTTTTATGTTTTTATGTTTTTTGCCTAGTTTTTTCAGTGTTGTTTTAATGTTTTTAGGGATTTTAGGTAGTTTTTAGGATTTTTATGGGTTTTATGGTTTTTAGGGATTTTGAGGGGATTTTTAGAAAGGTAGATGTGAGAGCCAGGCTATTCCTGCCCCCCTACAATTTATTAATTGAAAAAGAGGACACTGCATATAGGGGAGGGGCAGGGTCAATCAACCCATACCCAAAAAACAATCCCTAAAGGGAAAACAAAGAAAAAGACATAAGAGACCAAACAACGCATTAGCTTCAACACCTTTCATCAAACAACACCATATCCACGAGCTGCAACTTCATCAATATTCATCAGCATCATATCATCAGCACCATAAAAACCTTTCCACGATATCACCATATTTTTTCACTGAACCAAGATCATCTACCCTCAGCCAAAACACCCAACTAAGCTTCACAAGCCATCACCGCTTAACACCGCCGCCCTGCCAATACGTGCCCTTGATGCCGAGCAGGACCACCAACACCATCCCAAAACTATCCCATATGCCATCATACCAAACCAAGATGGTGTCCAATATGATGGGGAGCGAGGCAAGAGCAGTGGTGGACGCACATGTCAAGGGGAGAAACAATGGTGGGAAGCCGCACTCCATTATCGAAAACCAACAATCACCAAGAAAATCATCAAATAACAACACACACAAACAGAGACCAGCAATACTCATCAAATCCAGCTGCCATATCTTTAAATCCAAAAAACGAGGAACAGAATCACCAGTATCACCATTATCAATGTCATAAAAAACACCACATCCAATCCAACCCGTTCCAATCAAAAAGCCGGTCAAAATCCAGTATCCAGCACATCCTAACCCATCATCTGCAAAGAGATCACAGCTCAAAAACCAGCAAACTTCAGACCGAACAGCTTTTAGCATTCCACGCCTCGCAACATAGCTAGCAATGAAACACCAATAATCATAGCCAGAGCCCAAACACAATACCCATCACTCCAGAGAAATCTTGCACGACAGCACTAAAACACGCTTACCAAGCCTCAACAAATCCAGCAACTAGTACCCATAGCAACTCATCAACACAACCACAACCAGTAATAATATGAAGGTCCAAGGAATCCGACAAAATCTAGCATCAAAAGCATGAAGTGGAGAAGAAGCCGAGGGACCATACTGAACACCCACATGCTTAGGATTTTTCGAGGTTTTAATGATTTTCTATGTTTTTTTTCTATTTTTAGGGATTTTTTTTGTATTTTTCCAGTATTTAGAGATTTTTAGTGTCTTATGGATTTTTAGAGTTTTTTTTAGTTTTTAGGGGTATCGTGTGTTATATGTTTTAAATTTTGTATAGTATTTTTCTTATTTTTAGTATTTTTTATGTTTTTTTATGATTTTTTGGTAATTTTTTGAATTTTAAAAGTTTTTTTTGGTTTAGATATTTTGATATTTTTTATGGTTTTTAAGGGTTTTGGGGGGTTTTTACTATTTTAGGTTTTTAGGCGTTTTATGTGTTTTTTTGGTTTTTAATGTTTTCTTAGGGGATTTGAAAATTTTAGGTTATTTTATGCTTATAGGTTTTTTTTGGATTTTAAATTATTTTCTGTTTCATAGGGATTTTGAGGATTTTTAGGGATTTTTAGGGGTTTTAGGTGTTTAAAGGGTTTTATAGTTTTTTGGGGATTTATGAAGATTTTTATGGATTTTAGTTTCATTTGGTTTTTTTAATACTTTTATGGGTTAAAGGGAATTTTATAGTTTTGGGTGGTTTTAGGATTTTTATTTTCTGGTTTTTAAGATATTTACAGTTTATTGGGTTTTTAGGGGTTTCTAGTCTTTCAAGGTTTTTAAGGATTTCTTAGTGGATTTCATGGTTTTTAGGGTTTTATGTTACTAGTTATTTTGAGGGATTGTTTAGAATTTTTATGTGTTTTTATGAATTTTGTGGTGTTTTGTGAATTTTATGATTTTTTGCGGTTTTTTGGGTTTTTAGGGGCATTAGAGATTTTTTGAATTTTTAGATGTTTTTAGGTTATTTAGAGTTTTTATCAATTTTGTTTGTTTAAAGGTTTTTTTTAATTTTTATTGGGTTTCATTATTTTATGGGGTTTTGGGTGAGTTTTATGGTTTTTTGGGTTTTTTAATTTTTTTTTTTGTTTTTTAGTGTTTTATTATTTTTTATGTTTTTGGGGTTTTAAGTATTTTTATTTTTTTATTTGGATTTTTTATGATTTTAATTGTTTTTATGGTTTTTAGGGAATTTGTGTGTTTTATATTCTTTAGGGTTTTCTTGATTTTAGGGTTTCTTGAGGTTTTTTTTGTGTTTTTTAGAGTTTTTACCTTTTTAGGGGTTCAAAGTGGATTTATGTTTTTATTTATGTTTTAGGGTTCTTATGGGTTTTTATGTTTTTTATTGTTTTATATGATTTTATGTTTTTATTGTTATTTAAGGTTATATTGGGTTTTTAGCCTTTTTTGGTTTTTAATGGGATTTAAGAGTTTTATTTTTTATATTTTTTTATACATTCTTCATGGATTTTTACGTTTGTGGGTTTTTCATGTGTTTTTAATGGTTTTTATGGGTTTTATGGTTTTAAGGATTTTGAGGGTTTATTAATTTTTTTTTTGGATTTAGAATATTTTGGGTTTTTAGGTTTTTATTGTTCTTTAACTTTTTTAGGGATTTAAAAGGTTTTTAGTGCCATTAGTGTGTTTTTGAGTTTTCATGAAATTTAAGGATTTTTAGGGTATTAGGGGATTTATGATTTCTTGGGCTTTATGGTTTTTAGGGTTTTTAGGGTTTATTGAGTTCATAAGGTTTTGGGGTTGTATTTTTTTAGGATGTTAATATTTTCATTGTATTTTTTATCATATTTAGATATATTAATGTTTTTAGGGTTTTTTAATTTTTAGGATTTTATGTTTTTTTGGGTTTTGAGGACAAGGATGGCTCGGGGCCAGGCTATTCCTTACCCCCCCCCCAAATTTTTAGGGTTTTTAGGGGTTTTATTATTTTTAGGGTTTTTATAATTTTTATGTTTTTAGGGGTTATAAATGTCTTGTTGGTTTTCGTAGGTATTCTTGGGTTTTTATGTTTTTTTAATAGTTTTGGATTTTTTAGAATTTTATGGTTTTTTGGGTTTTTGGTGAATTTGTTGGTTTTAAAGTGTTTTTAGGGTTTTTAGAGTTTTTTTGTTTTATTGGGGGTTTTTGGTTTTATAGAGTTTTTAGGGGGGTTTAAGGGTTTCTATACTCCTTTAACGGTTTTGGGGGGATTAAATGGTTTTTATATTTTTTGGTGGTATTGAAGGGGTTAATGGGGTTTTATCATTTTTATGGTTTTTAGGGGTTTTTATTTTTTTTGTTTTTTTATGATTTTAGGGGGTTTTAGTATATTTATGGTTTTGAGGATTTCTTAAGGCTTTTAGTGTTTTTAGGTTTGTTGACAATTTTTTGTAGCATTAGGGTTTTTTTTATTTTATGGTTTTTTTTTGGAATTTTATGGTTATTTCTATTTTAATGTTTTTAGGGTTTTAAAAAAAATTACTGTCTCTAGAGTTTTTATGGTTTTTATTATTTTATTTGGTTTGTAGAGTTATTTTTTTAGTTTTTAGGGTATTATTTATTATTTTTATTTTTTAATATTTTTATGGGTTTAAAGGGTTTTTAGAGTTTTTAATGGTTTTTTGTTTTTATGCTTTTAAGTTATTGATGGGTACTTATGGTTTTTATGGTGTTTAATGTTTTTATGGTTCTTATGGGGTTTTCCCTGTTTTTAACATTAAATTTTTAAAGGTTTTTAGTGATTTGTTTTTGGTTTTTTGGGATTTCCTGGGTTTTCAGTGGTTTTTAAGTTTCTTAGAGTATTTTGATTTTTTGGAGTTTTAATTTTCTTTAGGATTATAAGGTTTTATTTGGATTTTTAAGGGTTTTTATGGTTTTTACATTTTTGGTGATTTTTAGGGTTATTCTATGTTTTTTATTTTTTTCAAATTTTTTGGGATTTTGGGGGTTTTTTTTGGGTTTTTTTGGGTTTTTAGGGTTTTTTGAGTTTATTAAGGGTTTTAAGGTTATTTAGAGTTTTTAAAATTTTTATAGAATCAATGGGTTTTTGGAATTTTTATTTTTTTTAATGTTTTTAGGGGTTTTTACAGTTTTAGGAGTTTTTCGGGTTTTAGTATTTTTTAGGGTTTTTGGCGTTATTTATGTTTTTAGGGATTCTATGTATTTTTTGGTTTTTTAGGTTTTCAAGGGTTTTCTAGGTTACTTTGTTTTTACATTTTAATGAATATTTACTTAAATTTTTTATTTTTATGGGTTTTAGGTTTTTAATGTATTTTGAGGATTTTTAGGGTTTTATGATTTTTTTTGAATTTTCTGGGTTTTAGAGTTTTTTAATGTTTTAGGGGTTGAATGGATATTTATAGTTTTTAGTATTTTTAGTGTTTATATGGGTTTTAAGGGGTTTTAAGGATTCTATAGGTATTTATGTTTTTTAGTGTTTATAGGATTTTTCACGTTTTTAGGTTTTAGTGGTTTAAAATTTTGATAGGTTTTTATGTTTTTCTTGTATTTTTTTTATAATTTTATGTTTTTTATGTTTTTTGGGTTTTTTGGGATTTTTAAATATTTTTATTGATTTTTGGGGTTTATAGATATTTTGATGGTTTTTAAGGTTTTTTAGGGTTTTTGTTTTTTTAGATTTTTTTGAGTTTTTTTAGGATTTAAGGGTTTTTAGTGTTTTTATTGTTTTTAGTGGTAAAAAGTGTTTTTATATATTTTAGTTATCTCTATGTTATATAGGTTTCTAGGACTTCTTAAATATTTTTTTGGGTTTTTTGGTTTTTTGGGTATTTTGGTTTTTTTGGTTTTTTGGGTTTTTTATGGGTTTTAGGTTTTTATCATTTATTAGGTTTTTAGGGATTTTGAGTGTTTTTAGGTTTTATTATTTTCTTACAGTTTTCATGTTTTCTATATTTTTTATGATTATAGTTATTTTTAGGGATTTTTAATCAGTTTTATAGGTATTTGCATTTTAGGGATTTTCAGGGTTTTTTGGTTTTTTGGTTTTTTGGGTTTTTTTTCATTTTTTAGTTTTTCAATGTATTTATATTTTTTAATGTTTTTATGTTTTTAAAGGGTTTTTATGTTTTAATATTTTTTTATGCATTTTTAGGAATTTAAGTTTTTTAAAGGGTTTTGAGGATTTTTGGGTTTTGGGGCTTTTAGGGTTTTAGGTTATTTTATGATTTTTAGTATTTTTAGGTTTTTAGTTGGTTTTAAATGTTATTATATTTTTAATGTTTTCTTAGGGTTTTTAATAAATTTCAGGTTTTTTTATTTTTAGTGATTTTTTTTGATTTTTTTGCATATTCACGGTTTTTAAGTTTTTAGTAATTATGATGGGTGTCAGGGTTTTTAAGGTTTTAGGGTTTTTCTAGTTTTTTGGAGTTTAGGGGTTTTTTTGTTATTAGGGTTTTAAGGTTTTATAGTTTTTTTAAACATTTTAATGTGTTTAAATGGGTTTTAGTGTTTTTTGGGTTTTTTTGGCTTTTTTTGGGGTTTTGGGGTTTTTAATGATTTTTAGGGGTTTTTATGGCATTATGGGGTTTTATGGTCTTTTAGGGGTTTTAGGGTTTTTAGAATTTTTATTTTTTTAGGGTTATTAAGTGTGTTTATTATTTTCATGTTCTATTAGGGTATTTCATTGTTTTAGGGGTTTTTACGGTTTTCATGATTTTATGTGATTTTTATTGGGTTTTTAGATTTTTGGTTATTGTGAAGGGTTTTAGGGTTTTTATATTTTTGGGGGGGTTTTAGGGGTTTAAAGTGTTTTTAGAGTTTTTTAAATAATATATGTGCTGAAATGATTTTTGAGTATTTTGTAGTTTTTAGGGTTTCTATGGGTTTTATGGGTTTTAGGGGTATTATGGTTTTTAGGGTTTTAGGGTATTATGGTATTTAGTGTTTTTAGGTTTTTTAGGGTTCTATGTGTTTTTAGGTTTTTAAGGCCTCATTAGAGTTATATCAGGGATTTTAGGTTTTTTTAGGTTTATTGAATTTTTAGTTCCCTTTTAGTATTTTTAATGATTTTTTTGGGTTTTTTGGGATTAGGAGGATTTTAACTATTTTTTCGTTTTTTGAGTCTTTTCATAGTCTTATGAGTTTTTATATATTTTTACGGGTTTTAGAGTTTTTTTTAAAATTTTTGGTTTTATAATGGTTTCATATTTTTTTAGTTTTTGTAGGTTTTTATGTTGTTTTAGGATATTAAATGTTTTTAGTGTTTTTATGGTTTTTTGGGGTTTTAGTGTTTTTATGGATTTTATGGTCTTTTGGGGTTTTTGGATTTTTAGGGATTTTAGGATTTTTAGGGTTTTAATTATTTAATGTTTAAATGTTTTTATTTTTTTGGATATTAGTGGTTTTTCATGTATATATGAATTTTAAGGGTTTTTTTGGATTTTATTTTGGTTTATTTGTTTTTATGGATTTTGACAGTATTTTGGGTTTTTGGGGTTTTAGTGTTTTTTAGGTTTTATTTTTTTATGTTTGTTAAGGTTATTAGGAATTTAATATGTTTATTCTAGGTTTTAGGGTATTTTATTTTTTATTTATTTTAATTATTTTTTTAATTTCATGGGTTTTCATGGTTTTTGGGGATTTTGGTGGTTTTTTGGGATTTGATGTGTTTTATGTGTTTTATTGATTTTTGGGTTTTCTAGGGTTTTTTTGAGATTTTTTTGTCTGTTTATGGTTTGTTATATATTTTAACGTTTTTAGGGGTTAAATGAGTTTTATAACTTTTAACTACTAAAAAATGGACCTATATCCACGGTTTTTGGATAAACGATGGGATAAGCACCCCTATACCCAAGGTTTTCCCAAAACTTTGGGTATAAGTATAGTATGGGACCCTATACTTATGGTTTCCTAGAACCTTGAAAATGGGGTAGTTTTTTGAGCCTATATCCACGGTTTAACAAAATTCTTGGGTATAGGGTTGTTTTTTGAAAACCTATACCCATGGTTTTACAAAACTGTATGTATAACTTTCCTGCATTACGGAGCAAAAAAATCGTGGGGCACAAAAAATTTTGAAGGACCACCTATTCCAATGGTTTTCTACCTATAGCCGCAATTTATATAAATATATACGACTACATATATATTTATATGCAAATAATACATATGGGATAGTGGTTGGGCGTGGGAGGAACAAACGAGCAGCCCAGGGATCGAATCCCACGACTACATTTTTGGTCAAAGTAATATGCATGGTTTTAAAACTGTGGGTATAAGTGAATGAAACCGTGTATTGGTGAGTGACATGGTATACTGTACCTATACCCACGGTTTCCTAAATCGTGGGTATAGATCAGGGGCTATACTTATGCCTCGATTTCCCACAGTTCCTTGAAACCGTGCATATAAGGAAAACCTACAGTGGTGTTTCTTTGTATTTTAGGTGTTTTAGGGGTTTTTCTGTTTCTAGGGGTTGTTGTGATTTGAAGGTTTTAGGATTTTAGGATTTTATGGGTTTTAACAATTTTAGGTTTCGAGGGGTTTTGATTATTTTATATTTTTGAGTTTTCTTATTATTTTTCAGAGAACTTAGGGGATTTAATTTTTTTTGGGATTTTTAGTAATTTTTATTATTTTTATGGGTTTTTTGAATTTTTAGAGATTTATAGTTTTTTCAGTTTTTATAATTTTTTGTGTTTTATGGGTTGTATGGTTTGCTAGAGTTTTCTGAAAATAAATTAGGGGTTTCATGGGTTTTTATAGTTATTAGTGATTTTTATGTGGTTTAGGGAGTTTATGGTTTTTAGGGGTTTCTATGGTTTTTAGAGGTCATCTGTATTTTTGTGGTTTTTTGGGTTTTTAGGGGCATTAGAGATTTTTTAAATTTTTAGATGTTTTTAGGTTATTTAGAGTTTTTATCATTTTTGTTTGTTTATAGGATTATTTTAATTTTTATTGGGTTTCATTATTTTATGGGGTTTTTGGCGAGTTTTATGTTTTTTTGGGTTATTTAAAGTTTTTTTTTGTTTTTTAGTGTTTTATTATTTTTTATGTTTTTGAGGTTTTAAGTCTTTTTAGTTTTTTATTTATTTCAAAGGGGTTTGTTTTATTTTTTAACTGTTTTAAAATTTTTAGTCTTTTATTTGGATTTTGTATGATTTTAATTGTATTTATGGTTTTTAGGGAATTTTTGTGTTTTATATTTTTTTAGGGTTTTCTTGTTTTTAGTGTTTTTTGAGGTTTTTGTTTTTTCATGTTTTTTAGAGTTTTTATCTTTTTTAGGGGTTCAAAGTGGATTTATGTTTTTATTTATGTTTTAGGGTTCTTATGGGTTTTTATGTATTTTATTGTTTTATGGGATTTTATGTTTTTATGGTTATTTATGGTTATATTGGGTTTTAAGACTTTTTTGGTTTTTAATGGGATTTAAGAGTTTTAGTTTTTTTTATTTTTTATGCATTCTTCATGGATTTTTAAGTTTTTGGGTTTTTCATGTGTTTTTAATGGGTTTTATGGGTTTTATGGTTTTAAGGATTTTGAGGGTTTATAAAAAAATTTGGATTTAGAATATTTTTGGGTTTTTAGGTTTTTAATGTTCTTTAACATTTTATGGATTTAAAAGTTTTTTAGTGCCATTAGTGGGTTTTTGAGTTTTCTTGAAATTTAAGGCCTTTTAGGGTATTAGGGGTTTTATGATTTTTTGGGGTTTATGGTTTTTAGGGTTTTTAGGGTTTATTGAGTTCTAAAGGTTTTGGGGTTGTATTTTTTTAGGATGTTAATATTTTATTTGTATTTTTTTATCATATTTAGGTATTTTAATGTTTTTAGTGTTTTTTATTATTAGTATTTTATGTTTTTTTGGGGTTTTGAGGAAAAAAAAGGCTTGGGGCCAGGCTATTCCTGAACCCCCCAAAATTTTTAGGGTTTTTATGGGTTTTATGATTTTTAGGGTTTTTATACTTTTTATTTTTTTAGTGGTTATAAAGGTCTTGTTGGTTTTCTTAGGTATTTTAGGGTTTTTTGTTTTATTAATAGTTTGGGATTTTTTTTCAATTTATGGTTTTTTGGGTTTTTAGTGAATTTTTTGGTTTTAAAGGGTTTTTAGGGTTTTTAGAGTCTTTTTGTTTTATTGGGGTTTTTTGGTTTTATAGAGTTTTTAGGGGGTTTAAGGGTCTCTATAGTCTTTTAAATGTTTTAGTGGTTTGAAGGGTTTTTATATTTTTTTTTTGGTATTGAAGGGGTTTATGGGGTTTTATCATTTTTATTGTTTTTATGGGTTTTTATGGTTTTTAGTTTTTTTTGGTATTTTTTTATGATTTTAGGGGGTTTTAGTATATTTAAGGTTTTGAGGATTTCTTAAGGCTTTTAGTGTTTTTAGGTTTGTTTACATTTTTTGGTATCATTAGGGATTTTTATTTTATGGTTTTTTTTGGAATTTTATGGTTATTTTTATTTTAATTTTTTTATGGTTTTTAAAAAAAAATTACTGTCTCTAGAGTTTTTATGGTTATTATTATTATTTTTGCTTTTTAGGGTTATATTTTTAGTTTTTAGGGTATTATTTATTATTTTTATTATTTTAACGTTTTTATGGGTTTAAAGGGTTTTTAGAGTTTTAATGGTTTTCTGTTTTTATGGTTTTATGTTATTGATGGATACTTATGGTTTTAATGGGGTTTAATGTTTTTAATGTTCTTATGGGGTTTTCCCGGTTTTTAACATTATATTTTTTTATGGTTTTTCGTGATTTGTTTTTGGTTTTTTGGGATTTTCTGGGTTTTCAGTGGTTTTTAAGTTTGTTGGAGTTTTTTGATTTTTTGGAGTTTTAATATTTTTTAGGTTTATAAGGTTTTATTTGGATTTTTAAGGGTTTTTATGGTTTTTACATGTATGGGTATTTTTAGGGTTTTTCTATGTTTGTTATTTTTTTTTCAAATTTTTAGGGATTTTGAGGTTTTAATTGGTTTTTTTGGGTTTTTATGGTTTTTTGAGTTTATTAAGGGTTTTAAGGTTATTTAGAGTCTTTATAAATTTTATAGGATCAATGGGCTTTTGAAATTTTTATTTTTTTTCATGTTTTTAGGGGATTTTAGAGTTTTAGGAGTTTTTAGGGTTTTAGTATTTTCTTGGGTTTTTGGCTTTATTTAGGTTTTTAGGGATTCTATGTATTTTTTGGTTTTTTAGGTTTTTAAGGGTTTTCATGGTTTCTTTGTATTTATATTTTAAAGAATATTTAATTAATTTTTTTATTTTTATGGGTTTTCAGTTTTTAATGTATTTTGAGGATTTTTAGGGTTTTAGGAGTTTTTTTGAATTTTCTGGGTTTTAGAGTTTTTTAATGATTTAGGGGGTTGAATGTATATCTATATTTTTTTAGTATTTTTAGTGTTTATATGGGTTTTAAGGGGTTTTAAGGAATCTATAGTTTTTTATGTTTTTTAGTGTTTATATGATTTTTCACGTTTTTAGGGTTTTCGTGGTTTAAAATGTTTATAGTTTTTTATGTTTTTCTTATGTTTTTTTATATTTTTATGTTTTTTAGGTTTTTTGGGTTTTTTGGTATTTTTTAATATTTTTATGTATTTTTGGGGTTTTTAGATATTTTGATGGTTTTTAAGGGTTTTAAGGGGGTTTTTATAGATTTTTTTGAGTTTTTTTAGGATTTAAGGGTTTTTAGTGTTTTCATTTCATTTAGTGGTAAAATGTGTTTTTATAGATTTTAGTTATCTCTATGTTATATGGGTTTCTAGGAATTCTTAAATATTTTTTGGGTTTTTTGGTTTTTTGGGTTTTTTGGGTTTTTTGGGTTTTTTGGGTTTTTTGGGTTTTTTATGGTTTTTTAGGTTTTTATCATTTTTTTGGTTTTTAGGGATTTTGAGTGGTTTTAGGTTTTATTATTTTTCTTCTAGTTTTTATTTTTTCTATATTTTTTATGATTATAGTTATTTTTAGGGATTTTTAATGAGTTTTATAGGTATTGGCAATTTAGGGATTTTCGGGGTTTTAGGGTTTTTTGGATTTTGGGGTTTTTTTTCATTTTTTAGATTTTCAATGTATTTATATTTTTTAATGTTTTTATGTTTTTAAAGGGTTTTTATGTTTTAATATTTTTTTATTCATTTTTAGGATTTTTAGTTTTTTTAAGGGTTTTGAGGGTTTTTGGGTTTTGGGGCTTTTAGGCGGTTTACGTCATTTTACGATTTTTTTTATTTTTAGGTTTTTAGTTGGTTTTAAATGTTCTTAGATTTTTAATGTTTTCTTAGGGTATTTTAGAAATTTCAGGTTTTTTATATTTTTAATGATTTTTGTGATTTTTTTGCATATTCACGGTTTTTAAGTTTTTAGTAATGATGCTGGGTGTCAGGGTTTTTAAGGTTTTAGGGTTTTGTTAGTTTTTTGGAGTTTAGGGGTTTTTTAGTTATTCGGGTTTTAAGGTTTTAGAGTTTTTTAAACATTTTAATGTGTTTAAATGGGTTTTAGTGTTTTTCGGGTTTTTTTTGGGTTTTTTGGGATTTTAGGGTTTTTTAAGGTTTTAGGGGTTTTTATGGTATTATGGGGTTTTATGGTCTTTTAGGGGTTTTAGGGTTTTCTGAATTTTTATGTTTTTAGGGTTTTTAAGTGTGTTTATTATTTTCATGTTCTATTAGGGTATTTCATTGTTTTAGGGTTTTTTTACGATTTCCATGATTTTATGTGATTTTTATTGGATTTTTAGATTTTTGGTTATTTTGAAGGGTTTTAGGTTTTGTATATTTTTTGGGGGGTTTTATGGGTTTAAAGTGTTTTTAGAGTTTTTTAAATAATATATGTGCTTAAATTATTATTGAGTATTTTTTAGTTTTTAGGGTTTCTATGGGTTTTATGGTTTTTATGGGTATTATGGTTTTTTGGGTTTTTAGGGTATTATGGTATTTAGTGTTTTTAGGTTTTTTAGGGTTCTATGTGTTTTTAGGTATTTAAGGCCTCATTAGAGTTTTATCAGGGATTTTAGGTTTTTTAGCTTTATAGTATTTTTATGTCACTTTTAGTATTTTGAAAGATTTTTTGGGGTTTTTGGGATTAGGATGATTTTAACTATTTTTTGGTTTTTTAGTCTTTTCATAGTTTTATGAGTTTTTAAATATTTTTACGGGTTTTAGAGTTTTTTTTAACTTTTTGGTTTTGTAAGGGTTGCATATTTTTGTAGTTTTTTGCAGGTTTTTATTTTGTTTTAGGATTTTAAAAGTTTTTAGTGTTTTTATGGTTTTTAAGGGTTTTAGTGTTTTTATGAATTTTATAGTCTTTTGGGGTTTTTTGGATTTTTAGGGGTTTTAGGATTTTTAGGGTTTTAATTATTTAATGTTTTAAATGTTTTTATTTTTTTGGGTATTAGTATTTTTTCATGTATTTATGAATTTTAAGGGGTTTTTGGGATTTTATTTTGGTTTTTAGGTTTTTACGGATTTTGACAGTAATTTGGGTTTTTAGGGGTTTTAGTGTTTTTTAAGTTTTAGTTTTTTATGTTTGTTAAGGTTATTATGGATTTCCTATTTTTATTCTAGATTTTAGGGTATTTTATTTTTTATTTATTTTAATTATTTTTTTAATTTCATGGGTTTTCAAGGTTTTTGGGGATTTTGGTGGTTTTTTGGGATTTGATGTGTTTTATGTGTTTTATTGATTTTTTGGGTTTTCTAGGGTTTTTTGAGATTTTTTGTCTGTTTATGGGTTGTTATATAATTTAACGTTTTTAGGGGTTAAATGAGTTTTATAACTTTTAACTATTAGAAAATGGACCTATATCCACGGTTTTGGGAAAAACGTTGGGATAAACACCCCTATACCCAAGGTTTTCCCAAAACTATGGGTATAGGTATAGTATGGGACCCTATACTTACGTTTTTCCAAAACCTTGGGAATGGGGTAGTTTTTTGAGCCAATATCCACATATTAAACAAATTCTTGGGTATAGGGTTGTTTTTCGAAAACCTATACCCATGGTTTTACAAAACTGTATGTATAACTTTCCCACATTACGGAGCAAAAAAATCGTTGGGCACAAAAAAAATTGAAGGACCTCCTATTCCAATGGTTATCTACCTATATCGACAATTTATATAAATATATATGACTATATATATATTTATACACAAATAATACATATGGGATAGTGGTTGGGCATGGGAGGAAGAAACGACCAGCCCATGGATCGAATCCCACGACTGAATTTTTGGTCAAAGTAATGTGCATGGTTTTAAAACAATGGGTATAAGTGAATGAAACTGTGTATTGGTGAGTGACATGGTATACTGTACCTATACCCATGGTTTCCTAAATCGTGGGTATAGATCAGGGGCTATACTTTTGCCTCGATTTCCCACAGTTCCTTGAAACCGTGCATATGAGGAAAACCTCTAGTGGAGTTTCTTTGTATTTTAGGTGTTTTAGGGGTTTTTTTGTTTCTAGGGGTTGTTGTGATTTGAAGGGTTTTAGGGTTTTAGAAATTTTAGGATTCGAGGGGTTTTGATTATTTTAGGTTTTTTGAGTTTTCTTATTAGTTTTCAGAGAACTTAGGGGATATAAATTTTTTGTGATTATTAGTAATTTTTATTATTTTTATGGTTTTTTTGAATTTTTAGAGATTTAATGTTTTTCAGTTTTTATAATTTTTTGTGTTTTATGGGTTTTATGGTTTGCTAGGGTTTTCTTAAAATAAATTATGGGTTTCATGGGTTTTTATAGTTATTAGTGACTTTTATGTGTTTTAGGGATTTTAAGGTTTTTAGGGGTTTCTATGGTTTTTAGAGGTCATCTGTATTTTTCGGTCTTTTTAGGGGGTTTTAGGTTTTTTAGCATTTTTTGATTTTTTCATGGTTTTATTAGTTTTTATGTTTTTTGGTTTTTCTAAGTCTTTTCAATGTTTTTAAGGTGTTTTCATTTGTTATATATTTTTAGGAGTTTTAATATTTTTAGGGTTTTAGGTATTTGGGGGGGTTAGGTTTTATAGTGATTGATGGGTTTTAATGGTGTTTTTGTGATTTTAGGGTTTTTTTATTTTTAGGGGTATTATGGTTTTTAGTGTATTTTAACGTTTTTATGTTTTTAAGGGTTTTTCTAATTTTTAGATATTTTTTATGTTCTTTATATGTTTTTAGTGTTTTAATGTTTTTAAGGATTTTTATGGTTTTCCAGTTTTTGAGTTTATTTTTGTCTTTTACTTTTTTTCATCTTTTTTAGGTTTTTAGGGGTTTTGGGATTTTTACATGTTTTTTCTGTTTTGGAGATTTTTAGGGATTCTAATGGTTATAGGGATATTTAGGGATTGTGAGGGGTTTTAGGAGTTTTTTTAGTTTTTTAAGGTTTTTATTTCATTGTGTGTTTTTAGTGTTTTATTAGTTGTTAAGAGTTTTAAGGGTTTCTAGTGGTTTTTAACAATCATAGAGTTTAAATGGAATTATGTTTTTTAGTGGGTTTTATAGTTTTTATGGGTTTCATGGATCTTAATGGTTTTAGTGGTTTTATGGTTCTGAGGGTTTTTAGGGATTTTTTCATTTTTCATGTTTTTAGGGGGTTTAAGTGTTTTTATGTTTTCATTGATTTCATAGTTCTTTTTGGGGTTTTAGGGTTTTTAAAATTTTAAAGTATGCTTAGTGAATTTTTAGGATTTTTTTATATTTTTAGGGTTTTTAAGGATTTTGAGTGTTTTTTTGTTTTAGGGGTTTTTGGGATTTTTAGGGGTTTTTTGAGTTTTTAGTGTTAATTTTTTATGGTTTTTTACATTTTAAGGGCATTATGGTTTTTTTATTATTAAGTGGTTATTTAGGGGTTTTAGGGTATTCTAGGATTTTTATTGTTTTTAGGGGTGTTTTAGTTTCTAGGATTTACTAGTTTTTCATGATTCTATAATTTTTAGCAATTTTAGGTTTTATAGTGCTTTTAAGTGTTTTTAGGTTTTTATAGTTTTCATACACGATTTCGGAGGTTTCTTGGAGTTTTTACATTTTTATTTATTTTTGTGGATTTTTATGTTTTTAGGGTTTTCCGGGATTTGAAATATTTTTAGGGTTTTTATGGTTTTATAGATTTTGGGTTTTTAGGTGTTTTCATTTCATTTTTAGGTTTTTAAATGTTTTTTAGAGTTTTTTAATGTTTTTCGTGGATGGTCACCAGGCCTTCATTAAATGGGGTCCTTTTGTTGGTAAAAGCTACTACATTTCAAGCATCCCACGTATGCACAATAATGGTGGCATGGGTTATTAGGATCAGGTTATTCAGCTACTCGTTGAATCTGTTAGAAGAAATAAAGCTCAATAGATCAACTAGCATCTACTGAAAGATTTCCAGATTCAATGAGAGCCAGAACATCTACTATATGTGATACCGAAGATTCATGGAAAACCTACAATAAATGAAAAAGTGAACCTCATTTTACTCATTCTATAAGAAAAGGTAGCTTATCGAGGCTAGCTGGAGACCAGTCCACTTCATTTATTTAGGTGTCAGTAGCCTATTCCACTAGAGTTTCCACAAAAATATGTGGTTTTTATTAGATTTATGTTTTTTTATTTTTAAAGGTCTTCTTAATGGTTTTAATGTTTTTATGGTTTTTTATTTTTATTTTATTTTTGAGGAATTTTAGTATTTTTATAGGTTTTTAGGTTTTTTAGAGATATTTTCAATTTTCATGGATATTTTGGATTTTTTTGGTTTTTTTGGATTTGTTTTTGGTTTTTTTGGGTTTTTATTGTTTTTTTGAGTTTTTTATATTTATGGTTTTTATAGTTTTTTAATGTATTCAGTGGTTTAATGGGGTTTTATATTTTTTGGTGGGTTTTTAGGTGTTTATCGGTTTTTAGGGGTTTTAAGCATTATTATGGGGTTTTAGGGTTTTTAGGGTCTTTAGTGTCTTTATTGTTTTATGTTTATTGGTTTTTAGGGGTTTTAAGCATTATTATGGTGTTTTAGGGTTTTTAGGGTCTTTGGTGTCTTTATTGTTTTATGTTTTTTGGGTTTTTGAGGTTATCTTAGGATTTTTCTATTTTTTTTATTTTTTCACATTTTTAAGAATTTTTAAGTATTTCTAGGTTTTTATTAATATTTATGGTATTTTGGGAATTTGTGAGTTTTTAGGGGGTGTATGATTTTTAACATTTTTGTCATTTTTAGATTTTTTTGGATTTTAATTTTTCTGGTTTTAATATATTATCACATTTTTTATTTTTTTAGGAATTTTTTTATAATTTTTATCATTTTTAGAGTTTTTAGGGATTTTGAGAGTTTTTAGGAGTCTTTAGAGTTTTTATTATTTTGAATGTTTTTTGGAGTTTTTATGGTTTTTTTGAGTTTTTATGGATTTTAATGTTTTTGTAGTTTTCTAACATTTTTGTTAGTTTAAATAGTTTATAGAGTTTTTAGTCTATTTTTAGGTACTATGTGTTTAAGTGGTTTTTATTATTTTTAGTGGTATAAATGATTTTTAATGTTTTTATGGATTTTAGGGGGTTTCAGGGTTTTTATCATTTTTAGTTTTTTGGGGGTTTTAAGTGTTTTTTCAGCTTTTATTGTTTTTATAGGGGTTTTTGGGGTATTTGGGGATTTCATGATTTTTTAGGTTTTTATTGGTTTACATGGGATTTCAAGTATGTTAAGTTTTTTAGAGGATTTATTTTTTTTATGTAATTAATATAATATTATATGTTTTAGAGTATTTAGGTATTTTTAGGGCATTTAAAAATTTTATAGATATTTAGGGTTTTAGTGATTTTGATTCTTTTGGGTTATTAAGGTTTTATGGGTTTTAGGGTTTTGTGTTTTTAAGGTCATTCAGGTGTTTTTTTTGTTTCTATGGTTTTTATAGTTTTTTTAGAGTTTTATGGGTTTTTAATTTTAAAAGGGTTTTAGGGACATTTTAGGGATTGTGATATTTAGTGTTTTTAGGTATTTAGGGGGGGGGGTTGGGTGTTTTAGGTTTTTTTAGAGTTTTTAAGGTTTCTAATGTGTTTTGAAAATTTTTATGATTTTTTTTGTGTTTAATGGGGTTTTATAGTTTCTATTTGTTTTTATGGTTTTTATTAGTTTTGAGGTTTTATGATTTTTAGGGTTTTTTAGGTTTTTAACAATTTTTAGCATTTTTTAGTTTTTTAGGGGTTTAAAAAACAATTTCATTTTTAGGGGTTTCTTTGGGTTTTTCTATGCTTGTAGGGTTTTTTTAACTTTTAGGTATTATTATTTTTTATGATTTTTATTGTTTTGGGGGTTTTGGGGATTTAAAGGGTTTTGAAGAATTTTATGGATTTTTAGGGTTTTTTATCTTTTATTAGGTTTTATAGGGTTTTTAAATGTTTTTCTGTTTTTATGTTTTTCTTAGGGGTTTTCAGGGGTTTTATGTTTTTTACATTTTTGGGATTTTAGGGTTTTTAATATTTTTAAGTGTTTTTTGGTTTTTTGGTATTTTTAGACATTTATGGGTTTTTCGAGTTATTAGGGTTTTATGTTTTTTTTGTTTTTTCAGTTTTTAGAGTTTTGAAGTATTTTTAGGTTTTTTTACATTTTTTGGTGTTTAAAGGATTATTGTTTTATTTTTGTTTTTGTGTGGTTTAATGGAGTTTCATGGGTTTTTAGGTTTTTTAGGTTTCAAGCATTTTTAGGTTTCTTATAAGTTTTATGTGTTTTGATTCATTTAAGGTTTTATTACAGGTCTTAATGGTTTTTATATTTTTTAGGTCTTGGGGTATTTTAAGGCTTTTTAGTCTTTTTATTATTTTTAAGGTTTCTAGGATTTTTGAGGATTTTTATTGCTTTGGGGGATTTTATGGGTTTTAGTGGTTTCTATATTTTCTAAGGGTTTATGTGAGTTAATGATTTTTATGTTTTTCATATTGTTTTTATGGTTTTGTGGGGTTTTAAAATTTTTAGGTATTTTTTGGGATTTTTAGTATTTTAATGGGTTTTTACATATTTAGAGGTTTTAGGGTTCATTATGGTTTTTAGCAGGAAGGTTTGTTAATGGTATTAAGAATTTTAATATTTTTACGATTTTCTTTGGGGTTTTCAATGTTTTTATAGGTTTCAACATCATTTTGAATTTATTGCGATTTTTAGGATTTTTATGGTCATTAGGGTTTGTATGGATTTTGAAGGGTTTTATGGGTTATAATAGTTTTAAGGTTTTTATGGTTTTTTGGGGGTTTTTAGTTTTTTTAGATTTTCGGGCCATTATGGGGTTTTAGAATTTCATAGTGTTTTAGGTGTTTAAAGTGTTTTCAAGTTTTAGTGGGGTTTAGTGTTTTTATGGGTTTTTGAATTTTTATGGTTTTTTGGGTTTTTATGATTTCTTTGGGGTTTTAGTTATTTTAAGGTATTTTTTGGGATTTTTTAATAAATTTAGCATTATTTTTTGTTTTTAGGGGTTTTATGTGTTTTTAGGTTTCTATGGTTTTCTTGTGATTTTTAGGGTTTGTAGGGTTTTTTACGTTTTTATGAATATTTAAAGATTTTTTTAAATTTATAACGTTTTTATGGTATTAAGGTTTTTTAAGTGTTTTATGGGTCATAATGATTTTAGGGGTATTTTTGGTTTTTTATCATTTTTTTGGTTTTTTGGTTGTTTGTGTGTTTTTTGGTTTTTATGGTTTTCTTAGGGGTTTTTCAAGGTTTTTCAGGTTTTTTTACATTTTTTGGAATTTATATTGTGTGGGGGGGTTAGATTTTATGATTTTTATTGTTTTTAGGTGGTGGGGGATTTTGATAGTTTAAGAATTTATATGGATATTAGAGGTATTTTGGATTTTTAGAGTTTTTTTAGTTTTTAAGCATTTTATATGTTATTTAATTTTAAAGGTTTTCTTATAATTTTTCAAAATGTTTAGGGTTTTTTATATATTTATAGGTTTTATGGTATTTTTAGGATTTTTATGGGTTTTATAATTTTTAGGGGTTTTATGGTTTTTTAGGATTTTTAGAATTTTTATTCTTTGTTTTATTTTTATATGTTTAAATGTTATTTTGGGGTTTTATGGTTTTATATATTTTCCAACATTATAAGGTGTTTAAAGATATTTTAGAGTTTTTTGTGGTTTTAGGTTTTTATGAATGTTTTGTGTTTATATGGTTTCTAGTGTGTTTTATGGTTTCTTGGGGGTTTAGGTTTGTTAGGGTATTTAGTATATTTTTGCATTTTATGGTTTTTATGGGTTTTAAGTGTTTTTTGTTTTTTTATTTTGTTAAGTGTTTTCTGGGTTTTTAACATTTTAATGTATTTTTTGGGCCCTTTTAGGAATTTAATGGTTTTTAAGGTTTTTAGGGATTTGGACGTTTTTGAGGGTTTCTAGGGTTTTAAGGCTTTTAGGATTTTTATGCTTTCTAGGGGTTTTAATTATTTCAATGTTTTTAAGGATTTAATAGGGGTTTTTAGGTTTTTTAGAGTTTTTTTACTTTCATGGGATTTTAGATGTTATTTTTGTGTTTTTATAGATTTTTAGGGTTTTCTAGGCTTTATATTTGGAGGGGGTTTATGGTATTTTTAGAGTTTTTTTAGGAATTTTCTTATTTTTTTAGTTTCAAATGTTTTTTGGGTTCAAAGGGTTTTTATAATTCTAAGTGGATTCTGGATTTTTATGGGGTTTTTGTGGAATTTTATAATTTTTAGTGGGTTTTTCAGTTTTTGTTTTGTTTTAGGGTATTTATGGTCTTCTTAGGTTTTTAGTGTTATTAGAATTTCGTAGGGGTGTAAATGATTTTAAATGTTTTGAGGTTTTTAAGGATTTATTAAGTGGTTTCTTGGTTTTAGTTTTTTTACATTTTTAGGGATTTTTAGGATTTTTATGGTTTTTAAATATTTTTTAGTTATTTTAGGAATTTTCATTTTTTTTATTTTTAGGCTCTTAGTAATTTTTAGGGTCTTTAGGGGTTTAAAGGGTTTTAATTTTTTTATGGTGTTTATGGTTTTATATAGGGTTTTAGAGTTTTTAGGGTTTTCTATGTTTTTAAGGATTTTTAGGGAATTTTTATTACATTTATGGTTCTTTATGGTTTTTTGGGATTTATTGTGTTTTTAGGGGTTTTTAGGGTTTTAGTGTTTTATGGTTTTTTTGGGTGGGGGTTGAAATATTAGGGTTTTAATGGTTTATTAGAGTTTTTTAATGTTTTTTGGGATTACAGGGTTTTAACGTTTTATTGTATTTTTAGTATTTTTATGGATTTTTCAGGTTTTAATGTTTTTTAGTGGGTTTTATGCGTTTTAGGGGGTTTTATGTATTCTAGGGGTTTTAGGGTCTTTAGCATTTTTTATGTTTTCTAGGGGTTTTATTTGTTTTATTTTTTCTAGGGGATTTATTTTTTTAGGTTTTCTTAGACGTTTTTTTTATGTTTTTTAGATTTGTTTATGTTTTTTGGGGTTTTTTGTTTTTTTATGTTTTTATGTTTTTCCTGTGTTTTTTCAGGTGTTTTAGAAATTTTTAAGCTTTTATATTTTTTTATTTGGTTTTTACTATTTTATTGTTTTTCATGTTTTTTACGGTTTTTTCTAGTTTTAATGATTTTCAATGTTTTTCAGGTTTTTGTGGGTCTTTTAGGGTTTAGTGGTTTTTAGTGTTTTTAGGTTTTTAGGGGATTTATTGTTTTTAGGTTTTTAAGGTTTCATAAGTTTATTAAATTTTTATGGGTTTTTAAATTTATAGGTATTATTAGATATTTTTAAGTATTTTTATTGTTTTTACAGCTTTTTGGGATATTGATGGTTTTTTGGGTTTTTTATGGTTTTAGGGATTTTTATGGTTTTAGAAATTTTTTGTTATTTTTTCGTTTTAGTTGTTAAAAGTTTTGTTAGGTTTTGTTATATTTTTAGGGTGTTTATGTTTATTTCATATTTTGTTATTTGTAGGGATTTTTTTTCCGAATTTTAATGGTTTTTTGGTTTTTTATGGACATTCAATGTTATAAAGTTTTTTATAATTTTCAGGTTTAAGGGGGTTTAAGTGTCTTTAGGTTTAATAAGGTTTTTAGGAGTTTTCATATCTTTTAGGTGTTTTATGTTTTTAGGAAATTTTTCGGATTTTGGATTTTACGGTTTTTAGCGGTTCCAGGGATTTTGAGGGTTTTTTGGTTTTTTTGGTTTTTCTAGGTTTTAGGGTTTTTTGTATTAAGGGGTTTTTATGGTTTTTTACCTTTTTGGTGGTTTTAAGGGTCTCTTGAATTTTTATTTGGATTTCTAGTTCTTTATGGGTTTTATGGATTTTTATATTTTATAGGGGTTTTCTTCTTTTTAGGGGTTCTAGGGTTTTATGGTCTTTTTAGGGGTTTTAGGGATTTAGTGTTTTTAAGTATTTTTAGGTTTTTTTTGCTTTGAGGTTTTTAAGCATTTCATAAGGTTTTTAACTAGTTTTTAGTGTTTTTTTATAATTAGAGAGTTTTTTTATTTTTTAAGACTTTTAATGGTTTTTAGGGGGTTTGGGGATTTTAGGGTTTTATTTTTTAGTGTTTTTAGAGATTTTTGGTTTTTAGGGGTTTTATGTTTTTTAACTTTTTTTGGTTTTTTAGGAAATTAATGTTCTTATGGGTTTTTAGTGATTTCGGCAATTTTATAATTTTTATGGTTTTTAGGGTTCTTAGGGATTTTGAGTGTTTAAGGTGTTTTATTGTTTTTTGCGTTTTTTTGGGTTTTAGGTTTTCTTTTGAGGTTTTTAGGGTTTTATGTTTTTTTAGAGTTTTTAATGTATTTTGGGGTTTGAATGGTTTTTAGTGTTTTTAGTGGTTTTATGGTTTTTATGGGGGTTTAATGGTTTTTAGGGGTTTTTATGGATTTAGGGAATGTTTTTGTTTTTAGGGTTTATAATCGAATTTATGTTTTTAAGTTTATCATGGTATTTTTCATGGTTTGTAGTATTTTTTATTTTTTATTTTTTAAAATTTTGTTATTTTTTGATATTTCTATGGTTTTGAGGGGTTTTAGCGGTTTTTAGTGGTTTTAGATATTTTTTGAATTTTTATTGTTTAGAAGGGTTTTAGGGATTTTGAGGGATTTTGTTGTTTTCTAGTTGTTTATTATTTTTTAAAATTTTTGGATTTTAGATTACTTTAGTTTTTTTAGGTTTTAAGGTTTTTAGAGTTTAAATATTTTTTAAGGTTTTATGTGTTTTAAGGGGGTTTTAATGTTTTTAGTTGCGTTTATGGATTTTTTGTGATTATAGATTTTTTTAGTTTTTTAGGTGTTTTAAGTTATTTATGATTTTAAGGTTTTTATAGGGGTTTTCAAGGTTTTAAGGGGTTTTACATTTGTATGGATTTTTCAATTTTAAAAGTTTTTTTGGGTTTTTAGTGTTTTATGGTTTTTTTGGGTTTTAGTGTATTTTTGAGTTCTTTAGGGGTTTTATTGTTTTTTAGAGTTGTCTAGTGGTACTTTGGGTTCTTAGAGGTTTTTGTGGTACTTTGTGTTTTTATGAGTTTTTAGGGGGTTTTGATTTTTTGATGGGCTTTTAGGGGTTTTAGGGTTTATTGATTTTTTTTATGGATTGTAAGGGTTTTAAGTGTTTTTATGGTTTTGAGGGGCTTAAGTTGTTTTTAGATTTGTATGGATTTCCTAGATTTTTTCAGGGTTTTTAGAGTTATTTATCTATTTTAGTTATTTTTATGTATTTTTATGTTTCTCATGTTTTTAGGGGTTTTATGGATTTTGAGGGGTTAAAGGTTTTTTCAGGTTTTTGGGTTCTTAGATTTTTTAGGTTGTTAATGTATTTTTTAGGTTTTATGGTTTTCTTAGTGTTTTTTAGGTTTTTTGGATCTTTTATGTTTCTATAAAATGTTGGGGATTTTATTGAATTTTTATGGTTTTTTTGAATTTTTAGGGATTTTAATGGTTTTATATTTTTTTTAAGTGGTTTTAGGTTTTTTTTTGGATTATTGGGGTTTTTTTAGTTTTTTTGGTTTTAATGTTGTATATTGTTTTTTAACATTTTTAAGGGTTTAAAAGGGATATTATATTTTTTTGTAGTTTTTAAGGGATTTTTGGGTATTTTGGGGTTTTTATGGTGTTTAAGGGTTTTTATCATTTCTAGGGGGTTTTCAAGTTGTTGGTTTTTTATGTTCTTTATCTATTATAAGTGTTTTTAGGGTTTTTAGGTTTTCTTTGGGTTTTTCATGGTTTTCTGGTTTTAACATTTTTATTTATTTTTAGGGATTTTTTATAATTATTTTTGTTTTTAGGGTTTTTATCTATTTTGAGTGTTTTAGGTTTTATATAGTTTTTATGTTTTTATTGGTTTTAATGTTTTAGGGATTTTTGAGATTTTTATAGTTTTTATGTATTTTTATAGTATTTAACATTTATTAGTTTAAATGGATTTTAGAGTTTTCATTGGGTTTTTGGGTATTTTATTTAATTTTAGAGGTTTTAATACTTACGAGGATCTTATGGTTTTCAATTTTTTTTTGTGTTTTTAGGGTATTTATAGAAAAATTATGTTTCTTAAGGGTTTTATGTGTTTCAAGGATTTTATAATTTTTTTGTTTTTCAGGGTTTTTTAAGGATATTTATTCTTTTTGGGATTTAATGGATTTTATGGGATTTTTATGGGTTTTTATGGATTTCAGAGATTTTGAGAGATTTATGGTTTTATGATTTTAGAGATTTTAGGGTTTAATTGGGATTAAAGGAGGTTTTTTTTTGAGTTTTTAGGAGTTTTATGGATTTTAGAGTTTTTTAATGTTTTTAGGGGTTTCAATGTGTTTTATATATTTTAGTGATTTTTATGGTTTTATTGGGTTTTATGGGTTTTATGGTTTCTTATGGTTTTTATGAGTTTTATGGTTATTATTGTTTTATAGTTGATTGTGTTTTTTTATTTTATGTAGGGGGGATTTAGGTTTCATTAGGCTTTTAAATTTTTCTTAAGATTATTCATGATTTTTAGTATCTTTTATGTTTTTAGGGATTTTTTACAATTTTTAAGGATTTTAGCTTTTTTAGGGACTTCGATTGGTTATAGGGAATTTAGTGTTTATTGGGGTTTTATGGTTTTTTGTGTCTTCGGGGTTTTTTTGAGTATTTGGGTTTTAAGGTTTTAATATTTTTTTAATATTTTTGGGGATTTTAAATTGTTTTTAAAATTTTTCATGGGGTAATGGGTATTATGGTTTTTTATAGTTTCGTAAATTTTATAGGATTTTATGGTTTATATGTGTTTTGGGGTTTTTTAGGTCTTTTAGGGTTTTGTACGGTTTTAGCGTTTTTTATATTTTTTAAGGGTTTTATGTATTTTTATGTTTTTAAGGTTTTCTTATGGATTTTCAGGGCCTTTATGGTTTTTTATGTATTTAGGTTTTTAGGCATTCTTAGGTTTTTAGGGTTTTAAGGAATTTGAAGGGTTTAATGGGTTTTAGGTATTTCATGGTTTTTTGGTTTTTTAACATTTTTAGGATTTTAGGGGTTTTACAGGTTTCTGGTTTTTTAGGGTTTTCTAAGGTGTTTAAGGATTTTTAGGGTTTTTATGTTTTAATGTATTTTAATTATATTAAGGATTTTTATGGTGTATTAGGTTTTTTATAGATATTTAGGTTTTTTCGCGTTTTTGGAAATTTTTAGGGTTTAATGGTTTTTTTGTTTTTTTGTTTTTTTGGGGATTTTAGACTTTTTAGTGTTATTTAGGGTATTTAAATTTTTTAATATTATTATGCATTTAAAGGGATTTTATAATTTTTTAGAGTTTTTAGGGTTTCTAGGGTTTTAGTATTTTAATGGTTAATTGGTTTTTTTAATGTTTTATAGGGTTTTTATGGGTTTTAGGGTCCCTATAGGGTTTGTTAGGGATTTTTTGGGATTTTAGGTTTTCTATGGCTTTTAGTGTTTTTTGGTTTTTTAGGTTTTCTTACGGTATCATAGGGTTATTACGTTTTAAGGTAACTTTTAGGTTTTTTTGTAATTTTATGGCCTTTCATTGTTTTAGGGATATTCATGTTTTTTAGTTTTTTTTTGGTTTTAGGGTTTTGAGTTTTTTTATTGGTTTTGAGTTTTTTTATAAGTTTTCAAATGTTGTTATTTTTTTAATAATTTTTCTAGGGTATTCATTTTTTTTGGATTTCCGGTATTATCGATAATTTTTATTGGTTTTGGGATTTTCTTGGATTTTAAGTGGATTTGGGGTTTTAATGAATTTTAGGGGTTTTTTGGGTTTTGGGGGGGGGGGGGGGGTATTTTTGGATTTTAGTGATTATTTATAATTTTTTTAATGATTTTAAGGATTTGAAGGTTTTTTATAGTTTCCCATGGGTTTAAAGGCTTCTATTGGGGTTTAGGGTTTTTTAATGTTTTTAGTGGTATTGTGAATTTTTGGGTTTTTAGGGTTTTTAGTAATTTTTAAATTTTTAGGCGTTTTATGTGTTTTTAAGTTTTTAAGGTTTTCTTATGTTTTTTTAGTGTTTCCTGGTTTTTTTATATTTTGGGATTTTTTCAGATTTTTTATGATTTTTATGGTTTTGACGGTTTTTTGAGATTTTGATTATTTTAGTGTTTTAATGGTTTTATGGTTTTAATGGGTTTTTTGGGAACCCATTTTTTTTAGGGATTTCATGGATTTTTAGTGGTTGTATACTTTTTTTGTTATTTAAATTGTTTTTTAGAGTTTTTACTGCTATTTAAGGTTTTAGGATTTTATGGTTTTTATGGGTTTTATGGTTTTTACGATTTTCGGGGTTATTTTGTTATTATAGGGTTTTATATTTTTAGGGGTTTTAAGTGTTCTTTGGGTTTTTGTGTTTTCATAGGGGTTTTTATAGTTTTTAGGCATTTGTATGTGTTTTGGGTTTAAGGGTTTTTTACGGTTTTCGGGTTTCTATGTGTTTTGGGATTTTAGTGCCTTTTTTATTTTATGGTTTTTTTTGTTTTTTGTTTTTTTAAAATTTTTACATTTTTAAAGGGATTTTAGATTTTTTAGTGGTTTTTGAGTTTTTATTGATTTAAGGTCTTTAAATATTTAAGGGGTTTTAAGGATTTTAGGATTTTTAGGATTTTTTAGATTTTTTAGCTTTTTTTTGGTTTTTATAATTTATAATGTTTTTAGGGGTTTAATGTTTTTTTGGTTTTTATGTCTTAATATGTTTTTTGAGTTTTTTTATTCATTTTTAAAAAATTACTTATTTTTACAGATTTCTTGTTTTTTTGTGGTTTTTTAGTGTTTTTATGTGTTTTGAGGGTTTTAAGGTGTTTTGGGGTTTTTTGGATTCTTAAGATTTTTAGGTTTTATAAGGGTTTTATGTACTTCTAGTTTTTTTATGGTTTTCTTGTGTTTATTCATTTTTGTTTAGGGATTTTTACACTTTTAGGTATTTTTATGGATTATTTTATGATATTTATGGTTTTTTGGGTTTTTTGGATTTTTTGGGATATTAAGTTTTTTTTATATTTTTCATGTTCCTTAGGATTTTATGGTTGTTTTATTTTTTATGTTTTTTAGGGGTTTCAATTTTTTTGAGTTTCATATGGTTTTCGTTTGGTTTTCATGTTTTTATGTTTTTTACAATTTTAGGGATTTTTAGGATTTTTATGGATTTTTAGGATTTTCAAGATTATGAGTGTTTTATGGGTTCTTAGGGTTTTTAGAATTTCCTAGTTTTTTAGGTGTTTTATGTGTTTTTAAAATTTTGAGGCTTTCTTAGGGTCTTTTAGGGTTTTTAAGGTTTTTATGCTTTTAGGATTTTTAGGGTTTTTTTATAATTTTACGGGTTTTTGGTTTTAGTGATTTTCAGTGTTTTTAGGTGTTTATGTTTTTCTAGTGATTTTTTGGACTTTTATGTGTTTTTTGGTTTTTAATGGGTTTTAGGGGTCCTATGGTGCCTAAGGATTTATTGGATTTTATTGTTTTTATTTTTGTACCTCCTTCTAGGTTTTATGTTTTTTTAGGTTTTTATGGTTTTCATAGGGGTTTCCAAGTATTTTGGATACTTTATGATTTTAAATAATTTAATCACTTTTTATGATTTTAATGGGGTTTTAGTGTTTTGGGAGATTTTGAGGGTTTTTATATATTTTGAGGGTTTTTAGTTTTTTTAGTTTTTTTAGTTTTTATGTTTTTTTTGTATTTCGCGTTTTAATGTTTTTTTGGATTTTTTAATGTTTTAAGTGTGTCACTGTTTTATGGGTTTTTAAAGGTTTTTAGGGTTTAATAGTTTTAGTGGTTTTAGTGTCTTTTATGGGTTTTTAGGGCGTACATTTTTCTAGGATTTTTAAGGTTTTAAGTTTTTTAGGTTATAAAAATTTTTTAAGTGTTTTTATTGATTTTTAATGTTTTTAGAGTTTTTCCATTTTAGGGGCTTTTTAGGGATTTTTAGGATTTTAATGGTTTTATAGTGTTTTTTATATATTGAGTTTTCTTATGGTTTTTAAGGATTATGTGGATTTTCATTGTTTGTTTGGGTTTTTAGGGGGTTTTTAGTTTTTAGGTTTTCTCATGTTTTTTGTCATTTTTAACTTTTTAATGGTTTGATGTGTGTGATGACTTTTTAGTGAGTTTTTACTATTTTTTATATTTTTTATTAATTTTTTGGGGTTTTAATGTTTTTTATTCAGTTTTTTGTTTTTTTGGTTTTTTTGGTTTTTTAGTGTTTTTAGGTTTTTATTATTTTTATCGTTTTTTATATTTTTAAGGGGTTTTATTTGTTTTTATACTTTTTTGTTTTCTTAGGGTTTTGTAGGGTTTTTATTTTTTTGGGTATTTTTAGGGATTTAATAAGATTTTCATGTTTTTTAGGGTTTTTTTTAATAATTTTGATAGTTTTTAGGGTTTTTTTGGGATTAATGGTTTTTTGGTTTTTGGGGGTTTCATTGGGTTTATAGGTTTTTTTTTGAGTTTTTAATGTTTTTTGTTGTTTAAATGGTATTTATAGTTTAAGGTGTTTTTAGTGTTCTTTATGGGTTATTAGGGTATTTAAGGTATTTAAGAGTTTTTATGGTTTTGGGGGATTTTAGGGTATTTTGTGGGTTTTTAAATATTTATAGGGTTTTTAGCGTTTTTGTGTTTTTTGGGGTTTTAAATTGTTTTTAGGTTTTTATGCTCTTTTTATTGGGTTTTTAAGGTTTTTAGGTGTTTTTCGGATTTTGTGATTTTTAGGGTATTTTAAAAAAACATATGGTTTTCAGGGAATTTGAGGGTTTTTTCTGGTTTTTTTGTCAGGTTTTTAGGGTTTTTAGGGGTTTTAATCATTTGTATGTTTTTTAGTTTTTTTCGGGTTTTCAAGGTTATATGGGTTTCAAATCTTTAGGGATTTTATTGGATTTTTAGGATTTTCATTGTTTTTTAAGGGTTTTAGGTATTTTGAGTGGTTTTAGGGTCTTTTGGGTTTTCGGGGTTTTTTAAGGGTTTTCATATTTTTTTTATGATTTTTAAGGGTTTAAAGAGTTTTTAGACTTTTAAGGTTTTCTTATGGTTTTTCTAGGTTTTAAATGTTTTTATGCTTTTTAAAATTTTTAGGAACTTTTAGGATTTGTATAGATTTTTTGCATTTTTTTGTTATTTTGATGGTTTTCAGGTTTTTTATTGTTTTTATCATTTTTTTTGTTTTTAGGGTTCTTTAGGGGTTTAAAGTGATTTTGGGGTTTTTTGGTTTTCTAATGGTCTTTCAGGTTGTTTAGTGTTCTTTACATTTTAATGTATTTTTATGAATTTTGTAGGATTATTATGGTTTTTAGGGTTTCTAGGGATTTGAGGGATTTTATGGTTTTTAGGGGGTTTAAGTTGTTTAGGCAAAGAAGGCTCGGGTCCAGGCTATTCCTGGCACCCCCCAAAATTTATTAGACAAAAAGACACAAACAATGTAGACAAGGGAGGGGAGGGATCGAACGACCCACACCCAAAAACCCTTACAACCCATGCCAAAGAAACAAAATCAAAGAAAGAAAAAGGCACAAAAACAGACAAAACCGCAGCATCATCACATCACATCCAGCCAGTACCAGCATCCAACCGCACTACATCCAGCATTAACCAGCATCCAGCAGCTCACAGCTAACCAACAACCAGCATTCAGACTACTGCAGCAAACAACATCCAGACCAAGTGTTTCTAAACTTTTTAGGGGTTTAATTTTTTTAGGTTTTTATTTTTCTTAGGGATTTCGATGTTTTTGAGATTTTTTAGGTTTTGAGGGATTTTTAGGGTTTTTGGATTTTTATAGTTTTTATGGTTTTCAGAGATTTTGAGAGATTATATAATTTTTAAGGGTTTTAGGGTTTTGTTATGGTATTTAGAGGTTTATTTTGAGTTTTTTAGGGTTTTAATGTTTTTTAAAGTTTTTTATGGGTATAAAGGATTGTTAGGATTTTTTGTTTTTTTGGGATTTAATGGGGTTTTAGGGTTGTTTACGGTTTTTTGGGGGTTTTAGGGGTTTTTAGGGTAGTTATAATATTTTTTTTAAGGGGTTATAGGTGTCTTAAGGTTTTATTTTTTTATTTGGGGTTTTAGGATTTTTTTTTCATTTATGTAGATTTTAAGGGTTAGTTAGGATTTCTATGTTTTTTCAGTTTTTAATGATTTTTATGGTTTTTATGTTTCTTAGGGTATGATAGGTTTTTATGGTTTTTTCGGGTTTTATGGTTTTTTTATTTTTTAGGGTTTCTTTTTTTATTTATTATGGTTTTAAGTTTTTAATAGTTTTTTAACGTTTATAGGGTTTTAATAGTTTTTATTGTTTTTAGTGCTTCTTTAGTCTACTTTGGAATTTTAATGTTATTAGAGTTTCAATGGTTTTTCAGAATTTTATGGTTTTTAGGTAATTTAAGGGTTTTTTGGAGTTTTAGCATTTTAGTTTTTAGGGTTTTTATGTGTTTTAGGTTTTTAAGGTTTTGTTATGGTTTTTTAGGGGTTTTAAGGATTTTTATGTTTTTTGGGGTTTTATGGCATTTTTGAATTTTTAGGGGTTTTAGGGTTTCTAGGGATTTTGAGTGTTTTTTGGGGTTTTGTGTTTATAGGGTTTAATGTTTTTTGTTTTTATATGTTTTGTTATATTTTATTAAAACTTTTATGGGTTTAAATTTTTCTTAGAGTTGTTAGTGGTTTTAGGATTTTTATTGGTTTCTAGGGTTTTTATATTTTTATGGGTGTTATGATATTTAGGGGTTTTAGAGTTTTTTTTGATTTTTAGGTTTTTAATGATTTTAGTTTTTTTGGTGTTCTAAGTATGTTTAGTTTTTTAAGAATTTCATAGGCATTTTCAGGGTAATAGGGTATTTTATGTTTTTATGGATAAATTTGGGTTTTTTTAAAGATTTTTATGGTTCTTCTGTGTTTTCAATGATTTTGAGGGTTTTTAGAGTTGGTTAGGGTTTTTGTGTTTTTAGAGGTTTTATGGATTTTTTTTTATTTTTTATGCCTTTTAAGGTTTTTAGAGTTTTTAATATATTTATAGGTATATAAATATTTAAAAGTTTTTAGTGGTTTGGTAGGTTTTTTAAGTTTTTATGGTGTTTTATCTTTTTATTTTTAGGTGTTTATATTGTTTTCCGGATCTAGGGTTTTTTTTAGATTTTCAGCATTTTATATGGTTTTAGTGTTTTTATAGTTTTTACGAGTTTTAAGTGATTTTATGTTTTAATCTTTTTAGGGTTTTCCATGGTTTTTATAGTTTTTAAATTTCTATGGATTTTTATGGATTTTTAGGATTTTTATAGTATTTAGGGTTTTTAGGGATTTTGAGGGATTTTATGGTTTTTAGGGTTTCATGGTTTTTATGGGGTTTTTCAGATTTTTAGATTTTTAAGTTTTTTTAGAGTTTTTTATGATTTGGTTTTAAAGGGTTTTCATAGTTTTAGTGCATTTTTAGGTATTCTGGGTTTTTAGGTTTTTTATGATTGTTAGGTGGTTTTATAGTGTTCATAGGGTTTAGGGTCTTTTAGGTATTCTGGTTTTTTTAAAGTTTTTAGTGGTTTTTTGGGTTTTTATTTGTTTTTAGGGTTTTTGAGGCTTTTATTGGTTTATATGGATTTTAGTGTTTTTAAAGGTTTTAGTGCTTTTAGGGATTTTTTAGGATTTTTATGGTCTCTTGGTTTTTGGGAATTTTGATGGATTTTAGAGGTTTTATCAATTTTAGGTTTCTTACTGGTTTTGACTATTTTTATGTAGTAAATGTTTTCTTCATAATTTTTAGGGATTTTTATTTTTTAATTTGTTTTTAGGGATTCTTAAGGAGTTTTTATTGTTTTTATTGTTTTTATGGTTTGTAGACATTTTGAGGGGTCTTAGGGTTTTTTTGGTTTTTACAGTTTTTTGCGGTTTTAGGGTTTTTTTTATGTTTTTTCGGTTTTAATGCATTCTTAGAGTTTTTAAACATTTTTAGGAGTTTAGAGGGTTTTTAGATTCTTTAGTAGTTTTTGAGAATTTTTATGTGTTTTTTATGTTTTTATGAGTTTTTTTATTTTATATGTTTTTTGGGATTTTAATGTTTCTAGGTAATTTATGGGTTTAATTTTTTCGGTTTTTATAGTTTTCAAAGTGTTTTTCAGAATTTTGGGGTTTTTTACATTATTATGGATTTTTTGGGGTTTTTTATTGTACTTTTTTGGATTCTTGTGATTTTTATGGTTTTGATGGTTTTAGTGTTTTATGGTTTTCTAGGATTTTTCTTGTTTTATAAAGTTTTTAAAAAATTTTAAGGTTTTTAGTGCTTTAAATGAATTTTATATATTTTAGTAGTTTTAGGGTTTTTATGGTTTTTTAAGGATTTAGGGGGATTTAGGTTTTTTAGGGTTTTTTGATTTTATAGTGTTCTTTAGAATTTTTATTGTTTTAAGTGTTTTTAGGTTTTTAATGTTTTCTTAGTGTTTTACAAGGTTTTTATCATTTTTTACATTTTTAGAGAATTTTAGGGCTTTTTTAGGATTTTTTTTAGGTTTTTGGGTTTTAATTATTTTTTAGCGTTTTCTTAACATTTTTAAAGTTTTAAAGCGTATTTAGTGTTTTTATTATTTTATGGGATTATTATGGGTTTTATGAATTTTATGGTTTTTCGGCGTTTTTATGGTATTTTGGAGTTTTGAAGGTTTTTTGCTTCTTTTTTGGTTTTTAGGGCTTTATTATTTTTTAGGTTTTTAGGGGTTTTATGTTTTTTTAGGTATTTAATTTTTTTATGGTTTTTAAAGTTTTTATGGTTTTTATGTTTTTAAGATTTTTATAGTTTTTTTATGATTTTTATGATTTTATAGGTTTTCTATATTTTTTTAGGGGTTCATGTTTTTTTATAGTTTTTAGAATTTTTAGAGTTTTTGTTTTTGGTTTTTTGGGGTTTTAAGTGTTTTTAGGATATTATGTTTTCCATAGGGGTTTTCTATGTTTTTAGAATTTTTTAAAAATTTATGGTTTTTCGGGTTTTTTAGAATTTTTATGGTTATTAGGGTTTTTAGGGATGTCGAGGATTTTTAAGGTGTTTTAGGGGTTTTAGGGATTTTATGGTTAATATGGTTTATTTGGATTTTAGGATTTTTAAAAGTATTTTAGGGTTTAATGGTTTTTTAAAGTTATTAACATTTTATGGGGTTTAAAGTGTTTTTAGAGTTTTTAGTGGGTTTTATAGTTCTTATTGTTTTTTATAGTTTTTAATGTATTTTGGGTTTTTATGGTTTTTAGGGTTTTTTTTGCATATTATAGGGTTTTAGGGATTTTATGTATTTTTAGGTTTTTATGGTCTTCTTTGGGGTTTTTGGGGTTTTTAGGGTTTTTTTATTTTTTTGGAATTTAGGTATTATTATTATTATTTTTCTATTATGGTTTTTAGGGATTCGGAGTGTTTTGAGATTTTTTAGGGCATATATGTTCTTTGGATTTTAATGGTATTTTTTGGTTTTTTTATTTCCATTACGGTTTTTAGGTTATTTATAATTTTAGGGGTTTAAAGTTTTTCTAGAGTTTTTAGTGTTTTTTAGGTTTTTTATGGAATTTTACTAATTTATGGTTTTAGTGGGTCTATGGTTTTTATGGGTTTTAAGAGTTTTTAGGGTCTTTTAGTGTTTTTATCATTTTTCTGGTTTTTAGGTGTTTTGAGTTTTTTTTGTTTTGAAATTTATATTAGATTTTTTAGTGTTTTTATTGTTTTTTATGTGTTTTGATAATTTGAGCTCTTTTAAGGATTTTTATGGTATTATTTTTTTAGGAATTTTTTGGTATTATAGGGGTTTTAGAGTTTTTATGTTTTTTGAGGGATTTACTTATTTTTATGCTTCTAAAAGTATTCTTAGGGTTTTTTAGGGTTTTTAAAATTTTTTATGATTTTTTAGGATTTTTTATGGTTTTTCGAATAAAATGGATATTTTAGATTTTAATAGGGTTCTTATGGATTTGTTTTTGTTTTTTTTAATGTTTTTTTTAGTTTTTATGGGTTTTTGTATTTTTCAATTTTTTACGTGTTGAAAGGTTTTTTAGAGTTTGTAGAGTTTTTAGTGGTTTATGGTTTTTATGGATTTTTTCGGTTTTTAATGTTTTTATGGATTTTTTGGTTTTTAGGGTTTTAAGAATAATAATTTTTAGGGTTTTTCAGGGTTGATATTACTTTTTTGGTTTTTTAGGCGGTTTTAATTTTTTTGGTTTATAAGATTTTTCTTAGGGTTTTTCAGGGTTTTTAGGTGTTTATAATTTTTTAGGGATTTTTAATTTTTTTTTATTTTAATCAGTTTTTAGGGTATTTTGATATTGGGGGGGGGGGTTAGTGCTTTTAGGGTTCTAGGGTTTTTTTTAGTTTTTTAGTAATTTTAGGTTTTTAGGTGTTTTTAGGTTCTTATGGTTTTCTTTGGTTTTTTTGGGATTTTAATGTGTTTTTTACAATTTTGTGTATTTTTAAGTTTTTATCATTTTATGCCATTATAGTTTTTTAAATATTTTGATTATTTTTAGTGTTTTAAAGGTTTTTATCATTTATGGTTTTTGTTTTTATTGGTATTTATGTTTTTTTGGGTTTGATGTTTTTTGGTGTTTTTAAAATGTTTTGTGGTTCAATGGTATTTTAGAGTTCTTAATGTGTTTTAATGTTTTTAGGGTTGTTAGTGGTTTTAATGATGTTAGGTGTTTATGGTTTTCATTGGTTTTTTTAGGGTTGTTATTGTTTTTTTATGTTTTTATGAATTTTAGGGATTTTTAGTATTTTTATGGTTTTTAGGGGTTTTGCGGATTTTAATGGTTTTTTGGTTTTTAACATTTTTAAATATTTTTTAGGAGTATTTTGTGTTTTCTTAAGGTTTTCTTAGGGTTAGTTAGGGTTTTTAAGATTTTTTTCATTTTTAGGTATTCGTAGGAATTTTTAAGGATTTGTATGTTTTTAGGGGTTTTGTGGGGTTATAGGGTATTTCGGGTTTAGGGTTTTTTTTTGTTATTTGAGTTTTCTAGGGTTTTTTAGTGATTTTATTTTTTTAATGTTTTTAGGGTTTAAATGGTTTTTGGTGATTTTAGTAGTTTTTTGGGTTTTTATGTATTTGTAGGGTTTTTAAATGTTTTTAGGGGTTTTTTTGGTTTTTTTTTGGATTTTATGGTTTTATGATTTTTTAGGGTTTTATGGGTTTTAAGTTTTTCATGGATTTTTATGGTTTTTAGCAGTTTTTAGGGTCTTTTGGTGTCTCTTATAGTTTTTAGAATTTTATGGTTTTTAAGTTGTTTTAATTGTTTTTAGGTTTCTTAGGCTTCTTAGGGGTTTTCAGAGATTTTTGGGATTTTTATATTTTTAGGGATTTCTATGGATTTATAGTATTTTTTAGGTTTTTTAGGTATTTTAGGGATTCTGAGGGTTTTATGGTTCTTTAGGGTTGTTTGGATTTTAGAGGCATGTTACCAAATTTTAGGTTTTTTGGGGTTTAAGTGTTTTTTAGGTTTTATGGTTTTCTTTGGGGTCTTCCAGGGGTTTTTATGGTTTTAGGGATTCTTATATATTTTTTTATTTTGTGGTTTTTTTACTATTTATAGGGATTTGGGGTGGGGGGTCTGGTTTTTATTGGTTTTACGGTTTTATACTTTTTTGGGTTTTTAGGTTTTTTTGAGGTTTTTGGGTTTTACGGTTCTTTAGTGGTTTTTAGTGTTTCTAGTGGATGAAAAGGTTTTAGATTTTTTTCTTGGTTTTTTATGGGTGTTTAGGGGTGTTTATGATTTTGTTTTTTGTTTTTTAGTGGTTTTAGTGTTTTTATGGTCCATCTGAGTTTTAAAATATTTTTCATTTTTAGGGGTTTTGAGGATTAATTGTTTGTGTTTTTATGGTTTTCTTACGAGTTTTATAGTTTTTTATTTTTTATGGATTTTTATGCCTTTTATCATTTTTATGGTTTTTTTGGTTTTAAGTTATTTTTTTGGGTATTTTGGGTTTTTTTGGGTTTTAGAGGTTTTTGTGTTTTTTGGGTTATTTTGTGTTTTTAGGGTGTTTGTTTTTTATCAGTTTTTTATGGTTTTAAGGGTTTTTAGGGTTTTTAGTTTCTTAGTGTTTTTATGGGTTTTAGGGATTTATAGGGGTTTTAGAGGCTTTTATGGGTTTTTTTGTGGTTTAAATGTTTTTTATGATTTTAGGGGTTTAAAGTGTTTTTAGGTCTTTAAGGTTTCTATAGGGTTTTTTAAGGTCTTTTGCGGTTTTTTAACTTTTTATGTATTTTAGTGTGCTTTGTGGTTTTTAGGGTTTTTTAGCATTTTTTATTGATTTTGAGGGTTTATAGTTTTTTGGTTATAGGGTTTTTTAGGGAATTAGTGTTTTTATATTTTTTAATGGTATATTTGTTTTTATTTTATTATGGTTTTCTTATGGGTTTTCAGGGTTTTAAGGTTTTTATGTTTTAATTGAGTTTTACATCATTTTAGGATTTTAGGTTTTTTTAATTTTTTTAGGGATTTTAAGGGGTTTTACATGATTTTAATATTTTTTAGTATTTTATAGTATTTAGGATTTGTATGATTATTTTGAGTTTTTTATGGTTTTATGGTTTTTTATATTTTCTTACCTATTTTAGGGGTTTAAAATGTTTTTAGTGTGTTAGTATGTATTTAGACATTTTTATGGTTTTTTGTGCATTTTTTGGTTTTTTGGGTTTTCAAAGTTTTTAGGTTCTTTTTTGGTTCTTTTGATTTGGTGTTACTTAGGGTTTTTTGTGTTTATGTGTTTTTATGTTTTTATGTTTTTCCTTGGTTTTTCCAAGGTTTTTATTTTCTTATGTGTTTAGGTATATTTAATAATTTTTTAGGATTTTTATGGGTTTTTAGATTTTTTAGGGATTTTGATGTTTTTAGTGATTTTTATGGTTTTATGGTTATTGAGGGTTTCAGCATCTTTTAGTATTTTTATGTCTTTTTAGAGTTTTTTTTATTATTTTCTTATTATTTTTTGAGTTTTTAATATTTTTAACGATTTTGGGGTATTTTCATTTTATTTTATGTTTTTAGTGTTTTGTGGAATTTGAGGGGTTTTATGGTTTTTAGGGTTTTATGATTTCTCTATTTTTTGGGGGGTTTAGTGTCTTTTATTTTTTTTATTATTTTAAATGTTTTATGGAATTTATTAATATTTTTGGGGGTTTAATGTTTTTTTAGAGTTTTTGATGTGTTTTTTTTTGGATTTATGGGGTTTTAGTGTTTTTTATGTTTTTATGGATATTTTGGTTTTTTGGGTTCTTCGGGGTTTTTATGTTTTTTAGAATTTTTTTATTTTTTGGGGGTTATATGTTTTATTGGTTTTAAAAGATTTATTGGGGTTTTTTAGGGTTTATTGGGGATTTCAGTTTTTAGGGTTTTTAGGGTTTTTCAAGAATTCTATGGTTTTTAGGTATTTCAGGATTTTGAGGGATTAGGGTTTTTAGATTTTTTAGTGTTTTAAGGGTTTTCTATATTTCTCTGATTTTTTGGGTTTTTTTTGAGTTTTTTATAGTTTCTAGGGTTTTTTAATGTTTTTTAACATTTTATGTGGTGGAATGTTTTTTATAGTTTTCACCAGTTTTATGGTTTTTATGGATTTTTTGGTTTTATATGGATTTTTTGGGTTTTTATGGTTTTCAAATGTTTTTAGTGTCTTTATGGTTTTATGTGGTTTTGGGGACTTTGAGGTTTTTAAGTATTATTATCGATTTTTTGATTCCTTAAGGGTTTTAAGACTTTTTAGGTATTTAATTTTTTTTATTGTTTTTATAGGGTTTTTAGGGATTTTTATGATTTTAAAAATTTCAAGGGATTTTTAGTATTTTTATGGGTTTTGGGGTTTTTATCCTTTTAGTTTGTTTATGGGGTTTATGTGTTTTAGGTTTTTAGGGTTGTTTTAGGTTTTTCAAAGGTTTTTTAAATTTTTAATTATTCTAAGGATTTTTTGGGATTTTTTGGTATTTTTCTGGTTTTAGTGTTTTGGGGGGTTTTAGGGTATTTATGAATATTATAGGTATTATGGTTTTAGGGTTTTTTGTGTTTTATGGGTTTTTAGGTATTTTGGGGTTTTTTAGATTTTAGGAATTTTATGGGTTTTACATTTTTTTACAATTTAGGGTTTTCAAGGGTTTTTATAGTTTTTACTAGTTTTAGGGTTTTTATTGATTTTTAGGATTTTTATCGTTTTATGGGTTTTTATGTTTTATATGATTTTTTGGTGTTTTTCTTGTTTTTAAAAAAAATATAGGGTTGTTTAGGGTTTTAGTTTTTTGCATGTTTTTTGGTGTTTTAATTTTTTTGGTTTTTAAGTTTTTCATTGAGTTTTAAAGGGTTTTAGAGTTTTAATATTTTTATGGATTTTTATGACTTCTTTAGGATTTTTATGATTTTTAGATTTTATTGGTATTTGGAGGTTTTTTAGCGAGTTTATGAGTTTTTTGGTTTTTTGGGGGTTTTTACCATTTTTAGGTTTTTTATGTTTTTTTAATTTTTGGAGGTTTTTATGATTTTCATAGGGTTTTCTTGGGTTTGTAGTGTTTTTCATGTTTTAAATGATTTTAGGTATTTTTTGGATTTTTATGGGTTATCAGGTTTTTAGGGATTTTGTTCTTTGAGTTTTTAGGGGTTTTAGTGTTTCCATGGTTTATTAGAATTTTAGGTGTTTTTTTGTTTTTATGGGTTTTTAGGGTTTTTAGAGTTTTCAATTATTTTTTGATGTTTTTTTGATTTTTTGTGTTTTTAGTGGTTTGTTTAGTATTTTATTGGTTTTTAGGGTTCTTATGGATTTCAAGGGTTCTTACGGTTATTTGGGTTCTTAGGGGTTTTTGGATTTTTATTGTGTTATTGGGTTATTATACATTTTGGGTATTTAGTGTTTTAAATTATTTTTAACTATTTATCATTTTCTTAGTTTTTTCAAGTCTTTTGGGTTTATTTACATTTTTTGCAATTTTTAAGGCCAATTTTCGATTTTTTTGATTTTGTAGGGTTTTTTAGGATTATTAGGGGTTTTATGGATTTTTTTTGGCTTTTGGGTTTTAACGGGTTTTATAGGTTTTTAGGGTTCTTAGAGTTTTTATCATTTTAGGGGTTTTAATTGTTTAAGGTTTTTAATATTTTAGTAGTGTTTTTCATGGTTTTTAGTGGTTTTTTGTTTTAGGTATTTTCATATATTTTATGGATTTTTATTGTTTTTCAATATTTTTTGAAATTTTGATGGTTTTTTGGCTTATTAGTGTTTTTAGGGTTCTTTAGGCCTTTTATATTTTTTTAAGATATTTAGGGATTTTAATTTCTTTTTGGTTTTTTAGATTTTATTTGGTTTTTTTAGTATTTTTATGATTTTTAACATTTTTAGGGTTTTTTAAAGGTTTTTGGGATTTTTATGGTTTTTACGATTTTTTGAGATTTGTAGGATTTTTATGGTTTTTTTGGGTTTTTGTTTGTTTAGTTATTTAGGGTTTTTTAGTTTTAAGGTTTTTTAAGGATTTTAGTGGTTTTTAACATTTTAAGGGGTTTAAAGGGTTTTTAATGATTTTAGTGGTTTTAAGGTTTTAAGGGGTTTGGGGTTATTAATGTTTCTTAGGGGTTTTATGGTTTTAGTGGGTTTCAGGATTTTACAGTCTTTTTAGGGGCTTTATGGTTTTTAACTCTTTTTAGGTTTTTAGAGGTTTTATGAGTTTTTAGGTTTTTATTGTTTTCTGGGGGTTTTGTGGTTTTTATGATTCATGGATTTTTTTTCATTTTTTAGAATTTTTAGGTTTTTTATATTTTTTTATGTATTTTGAAAATTTTTATGGGTGTTTGGGGTTTTTAATTTTTTTTACAATTTTTAGAATTTTTAGAAATTTTTTGAGGTTTTATGTTTTTTAATGGTTTTATTATTGTTTTTCATGTTTTTTAGGGTTTTTTATGTTATTAGAGATTTTTGGGATATTTGGGATTTTTATGGTTTTTTGGGTTTTTGGGATTTTGACGGTTTTTTGGTTTTTTGGTTTTTTTGATTTTTTGGTTTTAGGTTCTTTTGTATTTTTAGGGGTTTAGGTTTTTCTTATAGTTTTAAATGTTTTTAGGGGTTTAATGGTTTTTTATAGTTTTAGTGAGTTTTTAGGGTTTTTATGGTTTTGGGAGGTTCTATTTTTTATGGTTTTAATGTTATTTATGGTTTTTTTTGTTTTTACATGTTTTAGGGGATTAATGTGTTTTTAGGTTTTTAATATTTTTATAGGGTTTTGATGGATTTTATTTTCATTTACATTTGTAAGTATATTTAATTAATTTTTAGGATTTTTATGGTTTTTAGGGTGTGTAGGGATTTTTATTGTTTTATTTTTTTATGGTTTTTATGGTTTTTAGGGTTTTTATGTATTTTTTGGGTTTTTAATGTTTCTTTGAATTTCATTATGATTTTTATGTATTTTTATATTTTTTAATTTTTTTTGGATTTTAAAAGGGTATTAATGTTTTCAATGAATTTTTTCCTTTTTAATAAGGTTTTAGTGTTTTTAATGTTTTTTAGGGCGTTTAATGTTTTTAGGTGTTTTTTATATTTTTAGGGGCTTTTTTTCTTCATGTTTTTATCAATTTTTATTTTTTGGGGTTTTAAGTGTATTTAGGATTTCAAGTATTTATTTGGGTTTTTAGGATTATTAGGTTTTGTTATGTTTTTATGGATTTTTATGAATTTTTTTAGGATTTTTATGGGTTTTTAAGGGTTTTGAGGGGGTTGGGTATGGGGGTTTTTTAGGGCTTTTAACATTATATATGTTTTTTAAGGGTTTTAATTATTTTCATGTTTTATGGTTTTTTATTGTTTTTCATGGATTCTGATGTTTTTTATTTTAGGTGTTTTTAGGATTATTATCTGTTTTTAGCGTTTTTAGGGTTTTTTTGAGGTTTTATAGATTTTGATGGTTTTTATGGTGTTTTTGGATTTTATGGTTTTATTTTTTTTGGATTTTTATGGGGTTTTTTGAGTTTTTTAGTGGTTTTTATGTTTCTATAGTTTTTACATTCTTTATTGATTTAAATATTTTTTATGGTTTTTAGTATTTTTATAGGCTTTAAAGATTTTTAATGTTTTTAGATATTTTTATTTTTTATGGTGTGTAACGGATTTTTAGGAGATCTAGGATTTTTATTTTTTTTTTATGTTTTTAGGGGTTCTATGTTTTTTTTTGATTTAAGAATTTTATATATGTTTGAATGGGTTTTTGAGTTTTTTCTTTATGTATTTTTAGGCTTATTTATGGTTTTTTATGGTTTTTCATATTTTTAGGGATTTTGTGGTGTATTAGGTATTTTAATGGGTTTATGGTTTTTTTAGGGTTTATGGATTTTTTAGAGTTTTTTATGGTTTTAATGGATTTTGATAGCTGTCTAGCATTTCTTGGGCATTAAATTGTTTTCAAAGATTTTATTAGTACTTAGAATTTTATGGGTTTTATGATTTTTTAGGCCTTAAAGGGTTTTTATGGATTTTATAATATTTATGGTTTTTCTGGGTTTTTATGATTTTTTATGTTTATAGGTGTTTTCTGTGTTTTATGTTTTTATGAATTTCTTATATTTTTTTACTATTTTTAGTGTTTTTTTAGGTTTTTAGGGATTTATAGCGATTTCTGTGATTTTTATTGTCTTTTGGGTTTTTAGGGATTTTGAGGGTTTTTATGTTTTTAGGATTTCTAGGGGATTTTTGCGTCTTAATGAAATTTTAGGTTTTTTATAATTTTTTTATTTTTTAGGGTTTAAAGGTTTTAATTGGTGCTTTTAGGGATTTTATAGTTTTTAAAATTTTCAAGGATTCTTAGTGATTTTTTATGATTTTAAAAGTTTTTATGGTTTTAGGGATTATGAGGGTTTTTAAGGATTTTAAGGGTTTTTGGGATTTTTTTGTTTTTGCGGGGGGGGGGGGGGGGCTGAGTTTTTTAGGGTTTAAAGATTTTTTAGATTTTATTAACATTATTAAGGGTATAATGTGTTTTTTGGGTTTTTTGTGTTTTTATAGGTTTTTAGGTTTTTTATGGTTTTTAGTGGTTTTATGGTTGTAAGTAGTTTTATGGTTTTTTATGTTTTTAGGGGTTTTAAGTGTTTTTATGTTTTTAAGGATTTATTAGGGTTTATTAGGGTTTTTTGTTTTTTTTACATTTTTAGGGATCTTTTCAGATCATTATGAATTTTTAGGGTTTTAGGGACTTTGAGGGGTTTTAAGGTGTTTTAATTTTTGTAAGGAGTTCATGTTTTTGTTTGAATTTTTAGTGTTTCTAAATTTTATATGTTTTTAAATTTATTTTTGTGTTTTTTAACATTATTAGTGGTTTAATAGGTTTTTATAATTTAAATTTTTTCCATGTTTATATGGGTTTTTTTTTGTTTTTAAGGTTTTTAAGGGGTTTTATGGTTTTTTTGGGTTTTGGATTTTTTATGGTTATTATCATTTTTTAGGTTTCTTTTTGTTTTTAATGTTTATATATTTTTAATGTTTTCTTAAGGATTTTATGGTGTGTTAGATATTCTATATTTTAGGGATTTTTAGGTATTTTTTAGTCTTTTTATGGGATTATTGGTTTTTAGGGATTTTGTGGGGTTTTAATTTTCTTTAGTGTTTTTAGGGATTTTTTAGTTTTTCGGATTTTAAGGTTTCTATAGTTCTTAAATATTTTTAAGTTTTTTAACAGTTTTTTAGTATTTTTAAATGGTTTTAGGGGAGAAATGGGTTTTATATTAATTTTTATCCTTTAAGGTTATTAATGGGGTTTTAAATATTTTAAGGTTTTAATGGGGTTTTACGGTTTTTATGTTCATTTTAGTTTTTTTTAGCATTATAGAATATTTTAGCGTTTTATGGGATTTAAGTGTTTTTTTAATTTTTTATTTAATTTTTTTCATGATATTTTGGTTTTTATACATTTTGGGAATTTTTAGATCTTTTTATTATTTTAATGGTTTTTAAGGATTATGAGGGTTTTAGGGATTTTATATTATTTAAGTGTTTTTAGCCTTTTTTAGTTTTTTGGGGGTTTTAGTTGACTTTTTTTTTTACAGTTTTCTTAGGTTTTCTTAGGGTTTTTTCTGTTTTTATGGATTTTATATCTTTTTAAGGATTTAAATTAATTTTTTTATTTTTAGGGTTTTTAGTTTTTTAGTTTTTTTGGGTTTTTAGGGCTTTTTGAGTTATTATGGTTTTTATGGTTCTTATTATTTTTTGTAGTTTTTATTGTTTTTAGTGGTTTAAATATTTTTAAAGTATTTAGTGGGTTTTTTGGGTTTTAATTGGTGTTTGGGATTTTTAAGGTTTTTAGGGGTTTTATGGTTTTTAGTTGTTTTAGGGGTTTTAGGTTTTTTTATTATTTTTAGGTTTTTAGGGGTTCAATGTGTTTTTAGGTTTTTAGGGTTTTTCTATGGTTTTCAATGTTTTTATGGTCTTTAAAATTTCTAGTTATTTTTATGATTTTTAAGGTTTTTAGGGTTTTTAGGAATTTTAAGAGTTTTTTGGATATTTAGGGTTTTAGGGTTTTTATTGTATGTATTTTTTTTTCTTGAGTTTTTTATGGTTATTAGTATTTTTTATCATTTTATGGGTTTAAAGGGATATTTTGAGTTTTTTTTGGTTTTGGGTTTTTATGGTCTTTTAGTGGTTTTTATGATTTTTTGGGTTTTTTTGTTTTTTTGTTTTATAAGTTTTTAGATTTTAAGAATGTTTTATGTATTTTATACTTTTTCAGTTTTTTAGGGGTGTTATGTTTTTTTTGTTTTTAAGGTTTTATTATGGATATTCTAGGTTTATAGATTTTCTTATGTTTTTAGGGATTTTTAAAGAATTTTTAGGAATTTAGGGTTTTTAGGATTTTATATATTATAAGGAGTTTTAGGGCATTTTAGTGTTTTTAGGGATTTTAGGGTTTTTTAGGGTTTTTTTCTGATTTTATCATTTTTTAGTATTTTTAGGGGTTTTAAGTGTTTTTTTGTTGGTATGTTTTTTCTAGTGTTTTTCAGAGATTTTAGGTTTTTTACATTTTAGGATTAAGGTATTTTATGGATTTTTATGTTTTTTTGTGTCTTTAGGGATTTAGAGGGGTTTTATGGTGTTTATGATTTTTTATGGTTTTTAGCATTTTTAGGAATTTTAGGGGTTTATGTGCTTTTAGGTTTTCAAGTTATTCTTAGAGTTTTTTAAGGTTTTTAGGGTCATTTAGGGATTTATTTGGATTTTTAATGTTTTTAATCATTTTTAGGGATTTTTAGGGGTTGTATTGGTTTTTAGGGTCTTTTAGATATTTTCGGGTTTTTGGAGTTTTTTTAGTTTTTAGGATTTTTATAGTTTATTAGAGTCTTTTAACTTTTTATTGGTTTTAATGGTTTTTAGTGTTTTTAGTGGTTTTCAGGGTTTTAGTGTTTTTATGGTCATTTTTAATGTTTTTTTGGGTATTTCTATATTCATAGGGGTTTAGGGTTTTTACTGACTTTTTATGGGTTTATAGGGTCTTAAGGCCTTTTTGGTTTTTAATGGATTTATGTTTTTTTATGTTTTTTTGGTTTTCTTAGGTTTTTAGGGATTTTATGTTTTTTTATGTTTTCTGGGATTTTTAGGGATTTGTTGGGGTATTGTGGTTTATAAAGGTGATTATGGATTTTGTGGGGTTTTCTTATTTTTAGTATTTTTATGGGTTTTCAGGTTTTTAAAATTTTTTTAATGTTTTTGGGGGTTTAAAGGGTTTTTAGAGTTCTTTGTTATTTTTTATCGTTTTTTTATTTTTAATATTTTTGCGGGGATTATGGATTTTAGGGGTGTTTATGGGTTTTAGAGAATTTTTATTGTTTTTAGGGTTTTTCATTTTTAGGATTTTTATAGTTTTTTGTGTTTTTAGGGTTTCAAGATTTTCTTAGGGGTTTTCAGTGTTTTAGGATTTCTTTAAATTTTTATGGATGTTTATTAATTTTTTTAGGATTTTTATCGGTTTAGGGGACTCTATATATTTTAGGGGTTTTACGGTTTTTATAGTTTTATGATTTATTAGGGTATTTAACGTTTTTGAGGTTTTGGGAGGTTTTAAGTGGTTTTTGGTTTTTCTGTTTTTTATAGGGGTTTTTAGTGTTTTGGGGGTTTTGTTAGTTTTTAGGTATCTTTAGGGATTTTTTAGTATTTATTTAGTTTTTTTGAGTTTTAAGGTATTTTGAGGTGTTTTTAATGTTTTTCGAGGTATTTGAGGTTTTTTTAGGGTTTTAGGGTTTTTTGTTTTTTGGGTTTTTAATGTTTTTAATATTTTTTTATCATTTTTAATGTTTTAAAGGGTTTTTATAATTTTTAACTATTTTATGGGTTTTAAGGTTTTTATGTTTTTTAGGATTTTTGTGTGTATTAGGTTTTTAGGTGTTTTAAAATTTTTAGGGAATGTAGGGGTTTAATGTGTTTTTATGTTTTTTATGCTTTTATGATTTTATTAGGGTATTTTAGGTTATTTATTTTTTTACATTTTTGTGTATTTTTAGGGTTGTTTTATGATTTGTATATTTTTTATGGTTTTTTGGATTTTGATGGTGTTAGGGTTTTATTGTTTGATCGGGCTTTTAGATTTTTTTTAGTCTTTTAGTGTTTTTAACATTTTTAGGGGTTTACAGGGTTTTTAGTATTTTTAGTTGTATTTTATATTTTTTATTGGGTTGTAGATTTTTAATATTTTTTATGTTTTTTATTGGTTTTAGGAGTTTTTAGGTTCTTTTAGGGCTTCTAGGGGTGATATTGTTTTTTTGGTTTTTATGGGTTTTAAGTGTTTTTAGCATTATAAGGTTTTCTTTGTGTTTTTTAGGTTTTTTAGGGTTTGTTAAATTTTAAGATATTTTTAGGGAGTTTTGACGATTTTTATGATTTTCAGTATTTTTAAGGACCCTGATGGTTTTATGGGATTTTTGTGGTTTTAGGGTTTTTTTAGGTTTTTAGTGTTTTATTCATTTTTTAGGGATTTATGTGTTTTTAGGTTTTTAGGTTTTTCTAATGGGGTTTTAGAGTTTTAGTTTTTTTTGTTTTATGGATTTTTAGGAATATTTACGGATTTTATGTTTTTATGGTTTTTAATGATTTTGAGGTTTTTTAGTGTATTTTCTTTTTTTACGGTTTTTATGTTTTTTTGGGTTTTTTGGGGTTTTTTGAGTTTTATAGTATTTTAGATGTTTTTAGATTTTTTTGTGGATTTTTAAGGCTTTAGCATCTTTTTATAGTTTTAGTTGGTTTTTAGTTTTTTTTAGGTTTTTAAGGTTCTTAATGTTTTTAGTGGTTTTATAATTTTTATGGTTTTAAAGTATTTTTCGGGTTTTTAGGGTTTTTATAGTTTTTAGGTTCTTTAGGCTTTTTCATTTATTTTAGGTATTTTAGGTTTTCTTATGCATTTTTTGGGTTATTAGAGTTATTAGGGTTTTTAGGTTTTTATGGATTTTATAGGTATTTTTTAGTATTTTTATTTTTGGGGGGGGGGGGATTTATTGTTTTTTCTTGGATTTTGGGTTTTTTGAGTCATTTAGGGTGTTTTTGGGTTTTTAAAATTTTTAAACATTTTTTTGTGCTCAAATGGTTTTATAGTTTTTAGTGGTTTTCTAGATTTTTATGTATATTTGTGTTTTTTATAATTTTTATGAAATTCTTTTGTTTTTTGTGGATTTTAATTTTTTTAGGTTTTTAGAGGTTTTAAGTAATTTTATGTTTTTAAGGTTTTCAGAGGATTTTTTGGGTTTTTAAGGTTTCAAACATTTGTCGATATTTTAAGTGAATTTTAGTAATTTTATTTTTTATGGTTTTTATGGATTTTGAGGGTCATTTGGGATTTCAGGGTTTTATGTGTGTTTAGGTTTTTAAGGATTTATTAGGGGTTTTCATGGGTTTTTATGTTTTTATAGATTTTACATATTTTTAAGGATTTTTATGGGGTTTTAGTATTTTTAGGATTTTCTATGGTTTATTTGGGTTTTTTGGGTTTTTTGGATTTGTTGACATTTAGTTACTTTTTGAGCTTTTAGAGTTTTGACAATTTTTAGAGATTTTAAAATTTTTTGTGTTTAAAAGCTTGATAGAGTGTATAACCAGTTTTAAGGTTTTATAGAAATTTAAAGTGTTTAAAGGGTTTTAAGGGTTTATGGTTTTTAGGGTTTTTAGGGTGTTGGGAAATTTAGTGTTTTTCAGTTTTTTAGGTGATTAAGTGCTTTTATGTTTTACAGGTCTTCTCTGGGTTTTTTTTGGAATTTTAGTTTTTTCTTCATTTTAATGATTTTTAGTGAGTTTTTTGGATTTTTAGGAATTTTTAGGTTTTTATGGAAACTGAGGTGGTCTTGTGTTTTTGGGGTATTTTTTGGTTTTTGGTGTTTCTAGGGTTGTTTTTAGTTTTTTATTTTTTTATTGTATTTTATAGTTTTTAACATTTTAGGGGACTAAATATGTTTTAGATTTCATTAGTGGTTTTAGGAGTTTTATAGTTATTTAGGGGTTTTAAATATTTTTAGGGGTTTTTAGGTTTTTAGGTTTTTAGGGGTTTTAGGGTTTTTAGTGTTTTCTAGGTTTTTAGGGGTTTAAGTGTTTTTAGGTTTTTATGGTTGTCTTAGTTTTTTTAGTGTTTTCTTGGTTTTTTACATTTTTATATATCTTTATAATTTTTTATGATTTTTATATATTTTGATGTTTTTTATTGATTTTGAAGGGTTTTAGGGTTTCTTGGGGTTTGGTGATTTTTTTGTTTTAGTGTTTTCCATGTTTTTAGGTATTTAAAGTGTCTTCAGTTTTTTAAAGTTTTCTTAGGGGTTTTCAGAGTTTTTTTCAGTTTTTTTTACATTTTTAGAGTTCTAGTGATTTTTTAGAATTTCTTATGGGTTTTTAATATTTTTAGGGATTTTGAGGAGTATTAAGATTTTTAAGGGTTTGGGGGTATTTATGTTATTTATGTGTTTTTTTCATTTCTTGGTTTTTTTTGTTTTTTTTGGTTTTTTTCAATTTTAATGTTTTTTAGATATTTATAACATTTTTAGGGGTTTAAAGTGTTTTTAGTGTTTTCAATGTATTTTATATGTTATTATGGGGTTTTCGGGTTTAGGTGTTTTACGGTTTTGAGGGGATTTAGGATGTTTTAGGGTTTTAGAGGGTTTTCATCATTTTTAGGTTCTTTAGGTTTTTTAATATTTATTATGTTTTTAACGTTTTATTGTGGTTTTCTTAGGTTTATAGGGATTTTTATGTTTTTAGGGATTTTTGGAAATTTTAATGATTTTTATGGTTTTAGAAGATTTTTAGGGATTTTAAGTGTTTTTAGGGTTTTATGGATTTATTATTTTTTATTATTTTTTTGGGTCTTTAAGGTTCTTTTATTTTTATGGTTTTGAGGTTTTTTTGAGTTTTTTTATCATTTTTAGGTGTTTAAATAGTTTTAGAGTTTTTGGTGGTTTGATTTTTTTTATTGGTTTTTACGGTTTCTTCAACATTTTAAGGGATTTATGGTTTTTAGGGATTTCTAGTTCATTTGAGGGATTATGGAATTTTTAGGCTTTAGGGGCTTTATTTTTTTAACTCTTTATGTTTTTCTGAAGGGATTTCACTACTTTTAGGCTATTTTACATTTTTAGTGATTTTTACGGATTTGTTTTGGATTTTATGATTTTATAGGGATTTGAGGGATTTGAGTGTTATTAAATTTTTTGGGGTTTTTTAATATTTTTATCATTTTTAGTTTTTTAGTGGTTTATGTATTTTTATAGTTTAATGGTTTTATAAGGTTTTTTCACAGTTTTTAGAGTTTTTGGTATTTAAAGATTTTAATTTCATATTTATAATTTTTATGTGTTCTAGTGTTTTTATGAATTTTAAGGGTTCTAGTGTTTTTAGGGGGTTTTTTGGGTTTTATGATTTTTTGTGTTTATAGGGTTTTTTATGACTTTTATGGGCTTTATGGTTTTTTATATTTTTTAATGTTTTTTGGGGTTTGAGGGTTTTTTAGAGTGCTTACTGGTTTTAGGGTTTTTTAACATTTTTATTGGTTTTATGCATTTTAGTTTTTTTGGGGGTTTAGGGTAATTTTAGGGTTTTTAGAGGTTTAGGGTTTTTAGCTTTTTATGAGTTATAAAATTTTTATGTTTTTATGGTATTCTAATGAATTTTCATAATTTTTAGGGTATGTTATTTTTTTGATTTTAGGGATTTCTAGGATTTTAATTGTTTTTAGGGTCTTTGATATTTCGAGTATTTAATATTTTATGTTTTTAGGGTTTTTTGTTTTTTAGCTTCTACGGGTTTTAATTCATTTTATGTTTTTATGATTTTATTAGGGTTTTGTGGGTTTGTAGGGTTTCATAAATTTTTATATATTTTTATGGATTTTTTAAGAATTTTTATAGTTTTAGGGACAGGAAGATACGATGGTCAAGCTATTCCCCCCCCCCCCCACCCCCAAAATTATTAGAAAGAAAAAAAGAGACACAGAAGACAAGGAGGGGAGGGGTCAAACGACCCACACCCAAAAAACCCCTTATAACCCACGGTAAAAAAAGAAAAATTAAAAAAAAAGAATCAAAACAAACCCAAATAGAAAACAAAAAACAGCAAGTATCAACCATCATCATCACCAGCATCAACCAGCATACAACAGCTCACACCCAAGAAACAACCAGCCTCCAATCTCACTAGGCCCAGCATCCATCATAATCCGGTCATCACAACCACAACATCGCTTAGCAGCATCTCCAACAGCATCACCTAGCCAAACAGAACAAGCATCCCATAACACCAACTGCCCTCCAGACCCCAAAAACTCTTCTTCCCTACCAACAGCCAACACAAGAGGACACCCACTACCAAACCCTCCCTAGAAAGCCATCCCTGTTAGAAACTCACAACCAAACATCCATAACATCTAGAATCACAGCCAAGCCAGCCGCCAGAATTTTCATTACAGAAATAAAAAACTACTAACCATTCCACTTTCATCCATGCAACATCAAGCATCCAACATCTCGAATTCCAGAACTCATTACCAACATCAGCCCACACCAAACCTCATAGTAGTGTCAAGACCATCAAAAAAAGAACCACCCCAACCAGCAGCTCATTCTGAACCATAACCAGAACACAACCAATGAACCAAGCCACCAGAGAAGTGAACCATAGCAGCAGATTGAACCCGCGGAGCCAAAAACCATGATCCAACGACACACCAAAACCGGAGAAAAACCGCAGATGCGATTCCATGAAAGAGGGAATATACTATATCTGAATCAACATCAAGTAATCATCCCTGAAACATAATTGAGGCGGTAAAACATGAGAGTTGACCAACATCCAATGAGGCCATAGCCCACACCGCCGATGTGATCCCCGCCACTGCTTCAAATGTGCCTCCTATAGCCTTGGCGAAGAACCATAATCCCCCGTAGCAAGAAGCACCAAGTGCCTTATTCCATCACCAATCCACCTGAACTACATCGTTTTCACAAACCACTTCCAAACCAAACTCGTTTGTGCCTCCTCTCCAATACCGCATCATCGCTGAGGCTCCCGACTTCGATCTTCCCAAGGTAAACCCAGATCTTCAAAGACGACGGTGGGTTTTGTAAGGTTTTATCATTTTTAGGCATAGGGGTTTCAATTGTTTTGAGATTTTTATGATATTATTTTGGTTTTTATGATTTTTATTGTTATTTCTATTTTGATGAATTTTTGAGATTTTTATGATTTCTTTCGGTTTTATAGTTTTTATATTTTTAGGATTCTTGTGTTTTTGGTTTTTTTAGGGTTTTCATGTGGTTTTGGATTTTTTTCATTTTTTTTGATTTTTTTAGTTCTTTTATGATTTTTTAGAGTTTTTTAATGATTTTAGGGGTATAAAGGGTTTTTAGTTTTTTTTGTTTTTAGAGATTATTTGGGGTGTTGGTTTTTTTTGTTTTTAGGGTTTTTATGGTTTTTAGGTGTTTTTAGGGTTTTTAGGGTCTTTTGGGTTTTTTTTGGGATTCTATCATTTTTTAGGTTTTTTGGGGGTTTAGTGTTTTTAGATTTTTCTAGTTTTCTTAGGGTTTTTTATAGTTTTTAGGTATTTTTATATTTATGGATTTTTGGGGATTTTTTATGTTTTATAGTTTTTATATTTTTGGGGTATTTTTATAGTTTAGAGGGATTTTGAGATTTTAGGTTTTTTGTGGTTTTTAGCATTTTTATGTTTTTTAGAGGTTTAATTGATTTTAGGTTTTTAAATTTTCTAAAAGGATTTCAATGTTTTTAGGGTTTTTTTATTTTATGGTTTTTAAATATTTTTTATGATTTTTAAGGTTTTTTTTGAATTTTAGTGATATTGATGCTTTTTTGGTTTTTTGGGTTTTTAGGTTTTTTAATGTTTGCTTTTGTTTTTATAGTTTTTTTAATATTTTTTATGGTTTTAATATTTTTTATAGTATTTTAACATTTTTAGGGGTTTAATGGGTTTTAGTGTTTTTTCCTGTGTTTTTATGATTTTAGGGGATTTTAGGGGTTTTTCTTTGTTTTTTTAGGGTTTTGGGGGTTTTTATTTTTTATATATTTTTTGTTTTTTGGGTTATTAGTGTTTTCTAGTTTTTATGGGTTTTAAGTGTTTTAACATTTTTATGGGTTTCTTTGGGGTTTTCAGGGTTTTTAGGGTTTTTTTCCTTTTGGGGGTTTTTAGGGTTTTTAGGATTTTATAGGTTTTAGGGTTTTTTTAGGGATTTTGAATTTTTTTTTTATGTTTTTAGGGTTTTTAGGTTTTTTACTGTTTTTTAGTTTTTTAAGGGGTTTTAAGTATTTTTAGTTTTTGAAGGTTTTATTAAGGTTTTTATGGTAGCCTATGTTTTTAGTTATTTTAAGGGCTTTTATGTTTTTATTGTTTTTAGAGTTTTTTGGGATTTGGGGATTTTTATGGTTTTTTAGAGTGTTTTTGTTTGGGGGCGAGATTTATGGCTTTTTATAGGGTATTTATTATTTTTTAGAGTTTTATTATTTTTTGGTTTTTAAATGGTTTTTATATTTTTTTAATAGTTTTAGTGATTTTATTGTTTTTATGATTTAATAATTTTTTACGTGTTTTGGGGGTTTTTAGGACCTTTTAAGGTTTTTTCATTTTTAGGATTTTTGGTCATTTAAATGTTTTTGTGTTTTATGTTTTTGTTCTAGTTTTTCAAGTTCTTTATAGTTTTTTTCTTTTTTGGAATTTAGGTCTTTTATTATTTTTAGGGGTTTTACAGATGTTGGTATTTTTTAGGGTTTTTTAGTGTTTTTATGATTTTATAGGGTTTTTAGAGTTTTTATATTTTTAAGGGTTTTATATGTTTTATGGTTTAATGGTTTTCATAGGAATTTTAATGTTTTTTAATTTTTTATTATTGATGGATTTTCAGGTATTCTTTATGATTCTTATGATTTTTAGGGTTTTTAGGAATTTTAGGGTTCTTAGTGTCTTTTAGGGTTTTATTGTTTTTTTATTTTTTAGAGTTTTTTTTGGTTTTTTAAGATTTTTATGGGGTTTAAGTGTTTTTAACATTTTTATAGGTTTAAACTGATTTTAGAGTTTTTATTTTTTATTATTTTTTATGGGGTTTTAGAGTTTTTAAATGATTTTACGGGTGTTATGGTTTTTATTAGTTTTTATTGGTTTTAGGGGTTTTAGTTTCTCTTTAGATTTTTTAAGGTTTTTAAAATATTTAGGATTGTTAGGGGTTTTAAGGGTTTTCGAGATTCTTTTTGGAGGGGGGGGGTTAAGGTTTTTATTGTGTTAAAAATTTTTAAGGGGTTTAATTGTATTTAGGTTTTTACAGTTTTTCATGATTTTTAGGGGTTTTTATGTTTTTACTGATTTTTACAGATTTTTATGGTTTTTTTTCATTTTATGTGTTCTTAGGGTTTTCTTAGGGATTTATGGTATTTATTATTTTTACGGTTTTTTGGGTTTAAAGGGGTTTTAAAGGGTTTTAGGGTTTTTATCATTTTTCAGGTTTTTTAGGGGTATTAAGTATTTTTTTCATTTTTAAGGTATTCTAAGGTATTTTAGGGTTTTTAGGGAATTTTATTATTTTTTGGATTTTTAGAGATATTTTAGGGCTTTTGGTTTAAAGAAATTTTTAGTTTTTTCAAATTTTATTAGGGTTCTTATGGATTTTTTTGGTTTTTATGGTTTTTAGAGTTTTTTAGGTTTTTATGTATTTTTATATTTTTTAATGTTTTTAGGGGTTTAAAGGGTTTTTGTATTTTTTACCGGATTTTTGGGGTTTTAAGAATTTTTTAACATTCCTAGGAGTTTAATGTTTTTTAGTGTTTCGGTATTTTAAGGCCTTTCAGATTTCTTTATAGTTTTTGGGTTTTTTTATTATTTTAAGGGTTTTTTAAAATTTTCAGGTGCTTTTATTATTTTAAGGGTTTTTAGTTTTTTGAGGGTTTTACGGTATTTTAGATTTTTTTTGGGTTTTTAGAATATTTTGGTTATTTAGGGGTTTTCAATGTTTTTATGTTTTTAATGTTTTATTAGGGTTTTATCGGGTTTTCTATTAATTTTTTTTTCTGTGATTATTTTGGATTTTTAAGGATTTTTAGGTTTTTTACAGATTTTGGGGGTTTTAGGGGTTTTTTTAGAGTCTTAAGGTTTTTTAGAATTTTTTACATTTATAGGGGTTTAATTTTTTTAGGGTTTTAGGTTTTTCTTATGGGTTTTAGGGTTTTTATTATTTCTTTCATTTTTCAGTTTTTTTCCTTTTTAGGATTCTTGTTGTTTTTATGTTGTTTAGGAATATTGAGGGTTTTAGGGTTTTTAAGTTTTTTAGATTTTTTTTGTTTTTTTGGTTTCTAGGGTTTTTTGGGTTCTTCAAATTTCTTATATTTTTAAGGGTTATTAACGTTTTTAGGTGTTAGATTATTTTTAGAGTGTTTTGTGTGTTTTAGGTTTTTATTGGTTATTTGGGTTTTTATGGATTTTAGGGTTTTCTTGGGTTATTTTTGGTTTTTAGTATTTTTAAGGGATTCTTTATGTTTTTGATAATTTTTAGGGTTATTTATGTTTTTAGTGATTTTTAGTGGTTTTAGGGTTGTTTAGTATTTTTAGAGGTTTTTCGGATTTTTTGGGTTTTTTGTGTTTTTTGTTTTTTTTGGGTTTTTAGGTGGTTTAAGCGTTATTAGGTTTGTATGGTTTCTTAAGGTTTTTCAAATATATATGGGTTTTAATGTTTTAGGGGTATTAGAGCCTTTTTATAATTTTTATGGTTTTTTTATTTTTTTAATGATTTTTATTGTATTTATGGATTTTAGGGATTTTATTGTTCTTTTGGATTTTTATAGTGTTTTTAGGTTTACAGTGTTTTGTGGTTATTTTGAGTTTATTAATATTTTAAGGTATTTAATTGTGTTTTAGAGTTTTTTGTGGTTTTCAGGGTTTAATGTTTTTAATATTTTTTAAGGTTTTTTTGGGTGTTTTGGGGATTTTTTTTCGTATTTTGGTTTGTTAGGGTTTTTAGTGTTTTTGGTTTTTTGGGGTTTTAAGCGTTATAGAATTTCTATGCTTTTATTAGTTTTGTATGGTTTTTTTGGGTCCTTTAAATTTTTAGGAATTTTGTGTATTTTTTGTGGTTTTATATGGAATTTAGGGATTTTGGGGGGTTTTATGGGTTTTAAGTGTTTTTAGGGATTTTAGGGATTTTAGTCTTTTTAAAGGGTTTTATGATGTTTTTTTAGGGATTTTGGGTTTATTTTAATTTTTTAGGGTTTTAACTGGTTTTTAGATTTTTTAAAAAATTTATGGTGTTAATGTTTTTTATTCATTCATGTTTTTAGAGGATTTCTCATGTTTTTAGGGGTTTTATGGTGTTTAGGCTTTTAGGGATTTAAGGTTTTTAGGGTTTTTAGTGTTTTGTAGGTTTTCTATGGATTTTAAGTGTTTTTTTTGTTTTTATGGTTTTATTAGGTATTTTATTGATTTTTATTTTTTTGGATTTCTTCGGGTTTTTTATAATTGTTATGGTCATTACGCGTTTTTAGCATTTTGTTGAGTTTTTTGGGTTTTTTTGTATTTTTGGGTTTTTTAGTATATTAGGGTATTATGGTTTTTGTAGATTTTTAATGTTTTTAGAATTTGATGGGTTTTTAGAGTTTTTAATGGGTTTTATGATTTTTATGGATTCGATGGTATTTTAATGTTTTTAGAATTCTTATGCTTATTAGGGGGTTTTATGGTTTTATGGTATTTTTAGAGGTTTTTAATAGTTATTGGCATTTTTGTGTCTTTATGGGTTTTTAAGTGTATTTAGGTTTTTAATGATTTCTTAGGGACTTTTAATGTCTTTAGGGGTTTTTTACATTTGTAGGGATTTTTAGGACATTTTAGGATTTTTATGGTTTTAAGATATTTAGGGATTTGGGGGGGTTTCAATATTTGTGGGGGTTTTTTAGTTTTTATAATTTTTTAGGATATCACCATTTTTAATTGTTTTTAGGTTTTTATAGTTTTCCTAGTGTTTTTTATTTTTTTCATAAATCTTTAGGTTTTTGGATTTTTTAGGGATTTTTAGGATAATTATGGTTTTTAGGATTTTTAGGGATATTTCGGATTTAATTTATTTTAATGTTTTTATGATTTTTATGGTTTTTTCTCTTTTTAGGTATTTTTTGAGTTTTTGGGTTTTTTTATTTTTTTAGAGATTTTAATGTTTTAGGGGTCTAAAGAGTTTTAGAGTATTAGCTGTTTTTAGGTTTTTTTGATTTTTCGGGTTTTTATGTTTTTATTGTTTTTATTGTTTTTAGGGGTTTTGAGGGTTTTGAGGGTCTTTCTGGAGGATTTAGTGTTTTTATGGGTTTTAGGGGATTTATGATTTTCTTGGTTTTTATCGGTTTCTTAGGAGTTTTCATTGTTTTTTATATTTTTAAGGATTTTTTAATTATTTATGATTTTAATGGTTTTTTGGTTTTTAGGGATTTTAAGGGATTTCAGAATTTTTTTGGGTTTTGTGTTTTTAGGGATTTTAGCCTTTTTCTGTATTTTGTGGTTTTAAGTTTTTTATATTTTTAATTTTATCTTAGGGTTTTTTAGGGGTTTTAGGGTTTTTTATGTTTTTATAGATTTTAGGGCATTCTTACGATTTTTATGGTTTTAAGGGTTTTCAGGTTCATTTATTATTTTTTGGTTTTTTGAGGCATTTTTGGGGTTTTTAAGGATTTTCTAGGTTTTTAGGGTTTTAAAGGTTTTTTTATTTTTTAATTTATAAGTGGATTAAAGGGGTTTTGGAGTTTTTAGTCGTTTTTTAGGGTTTTATGTGTTTTTAGGGTTTTTTAGGGTTTTTTAGTGTTATTTGTGTTTGTTATGGTTTTAGGGTTTTTAGCATTTTTTATGTTTTAAGGGGTTTTTTGGTTCTTAAGGTTTTCATAGGGATATTCAGGGGTTTTAGGATTTTTTATATTTTTAGGGGGTTTTAGGGTTTTTAGGGATTTGGATTTTTTTAAAAGGTTTTCAGTATTTTTTTAGTTTTATGGTTTTTTGGGTTTTTTGAGTTTTTGAATATTTTTTAGATATTTTTAATGTTTTTAATATTTTAAAGTTTTTTTAGATTTTTTTTTGGTTTTATGGTTTTATGGGTTTTTATTGGTTTTATGGGTTTTTATTGGGTTTTATGGGTTTTATAAGTGTTTAGAGGTTTTAGGGTCATTTTGGGATTTAGCATTTTTTAGGTTTTTTTTGGGTTTTATGGGTTTTATGTTTTTATGGTTTTCTTATGGGTTTTTAGGGTTTTAAAAAAATTAGCAAATTTTAGTTCTCTTTTATATTTGTTATGGTTTTTAAGGTTCTTAGGGATCTTTGGTGTTTGTAGGGTTTTAGGGTTTCTTAGATTTTTTTAAATTTTTCGGTTATTATGTGTTTTAATTATTGTTAGGTTTCTAAGGTCTTCCTAAGATTTTTAGGGTTTTTAGGATTTCATATTTTTTTAGGGATTTTATGGTCTTTTTTATGATTTTTATGGTTTTTAGGGTTTCTAGGTATTTTGATACATTTAAAGGCTTCATAGGGCTTATAGGGTTTTTATGTTTTTTTGGTGTTTTAGGGGTTTTTTCAAATTTTTTATGTTTTATGGGTCTTTTAAGGTTTTTTTAACATTTTATGTGTCTGAGGGGTTGTTATATTTTCTATGTTGTTTTGTTTTTTAGGTTTTTTTATGATTTTTTGGCGGTTTTTAGGGGTTTTATGGTTTTTATGGTTTTTTCGTATTTTTAAGTTTTTTTGGGTTTTTTATGTTTTTTAAGGGTTTTATGTGTTTTTAGGTTTTTAATATTTTATTAGGGGTTTTCAGGGTTTTGAGTGGTTTTTACCTTATTAGGTATTTTTGGGGCCTTTAGGGTTGTATGACTTTTAGGGATTTTACTGATTTGGGGGTGTGGTGTTTTTTTATGGTTTTTTGGGTTTTTAGGTTTTATGGAATTTTTGAGACTTTTAGAGATTTTACATTATATTATGGGGTTTTAATGTATTTAGGGGTTTGAATGATTATTATAGTTTTTAGTGGTTTTTAGTGTATTTATAGGTTTTAGGGTTTTAATGGTTTAAAGATAATTTTTTATTTTTTAGGGTTTCGGGTTTTTTTAGGTGGGTGTTTATTGTTTTTATTATGTTAAACATTTTTAAGGGGTTTTAAGTGTATTTAGGTTTTAACAGTATTTCATGGTTTTTTGGTTTTTTTCTGTTTTTACTGATTTTTACAGATTTTTAGCGTTTTTTAGGATTTTAAGTGTTCTTAGGTTTTTCTTGGGGATTTATGGTTTTTATGGTTTTTATGGTTTTCTAGGTTTTTAGAGTTTTTTATTGTTTTTAAAGATTTTTTTGAGTTTTTTAGCATTTTAGATAGATATTTTGTCATTTTTATTTGTTTTTATGGTTTTAAGGATTTAATATGTGTTTATAGATTTTATGGGTTTTGTGATATTTAATTTTTTTAGGTTTTTAGGGGGTTTTAGTGTTTTTATGTATTTATGGTTTTCTTTGTGTTTTTTATGGGTTTTAGGGTTTTAATGTTTGAAGGGTATTTAGGGATTTTTTTAGTATTTTTATAGTTTTTTTTGAGTTTCTATGGTTATTGAAAGGTTTTAGGGTTTTTAATGTTTTTTTGGTTCTTGGGTTTTTCTGGGTTTCTAGGATTTTTTATGTTTTTAGGTTTTTTTATATTTTTTAATGTTTTTATGTGTTTAAATGAATTTTAAAATTTTTTGTGGTTTTTAGAGAATCTATTGGTTTTTTGGGTTTTATATGGTCTTTTTTATGTTTTATGGTTTTTATGGGGTTTCGAGGTTTCGTGTCTCTTTAGGGATTAGCATTTTTATCGTTTTTATGTTTTTAAGGGTATTAAGTGTTTTTAGGTATCTAATATTTTCACTGGTTGTTTTTGGGTTTTTTAGGGTTTTTTAGGGTTTTTAGGATTTTAATGATTTTCAGGGATTTATTTTGGTTTTTACTGGACTTTTAGGGGTTCTAGGAATTTTTAGGGGTTTTAGTGTTTTTTAGTGTTTTTAGGGTTTTTAGAATTTTTTTGGGTATTAGTATTTATAGGTTTTTATGCTTTTCATAGGATATAAACAGTTTTTATTCTATTACTTATTTTTAAATATTTCTAAGTTTTTTTACATGTTTTGGTGTTTTTATAGATTTTTAGGATTTTTAGGGTTCTTATGTTTTTTTGGGTTTTGATAGTTTTCATGGTTTTTTCTGGTTTTTTTTAGTTTTTTGGGATTTTAAAGGTTTTCTACAGTTTTTAAATGTTTTTCATGGTTTAAATAGTTTTTATTGTTTCCTTGGTTTAATCTTGATTATGGGATTTAGGGTTTTTTATGATTTTTTGGGGGTGTTATGGTTTTTTGGGTATTTTGGGGTTATTAGGTTATTTTATGGTTTTTAATGTTTTTATGTTTTTTGGGGTTTTAAGTGTTTTTAGGATCTTATGGATTTCTTAGGGGTTTGTAGGGATTTCTATGATTTTTGTGATTTTTAAATCTATTTTAGTATTTTTACGGTTTTTATGGCTTTTATGGATTTTTAGAGTTATATGGATTTTTTGGTTTTTATGGTTATTCATGATTTAAGTATATTTGTTTTTGAGAATTATAGGGGTTTTAAGGGTTTTTTGAGTTTTGTTACATTTTTAATGTCTCTTTATATTTTTTAATAATTTTTAGTGTTTTTATTAGTTTTTAGGATTTTATAAAGTTTTTGGGGGTTTTATAGTTTCTAGGGGGTTTGGGGTTTTTAGTGTATTTTTAGGGGTTTCTAGTATTTTTTGTTTTTTTGGTTTTCATAGGGTTTTTCTTATTTTTTATGTTTTTCATGCCTTTTGATATTTTTAGGGATTTTATTGTATTTTTCTATTTTTATTGTTTATTAGGGTTTTTAGGGATTTTGAGGGTTTCTTGTGTTTTTTAGGGTGTTTAAATTTTTTAAAAATTTAGGATATCAGGGGGTTTATGTGATTTTATGTTTTCAAGGTTTTATTAATGGTTTTTAGGGTTTTTAAGGGTTTTATGTTTTTTTACATTTTTATGGATTTTTTGGGATATATTAATTTTTGTATGGTTTTTAGAGTTATTGGTTATTTTGAGGGGTTTTTAGGGTTTTCATGGTTTTTAACATTTTTTGGGGTTTTTTGGGTTTTAGTGATTTTATGAGCTTTTTAGGTTTTCATGTTTTTTTTCACATTTCTAAATATTTTTAAGGGTTTAAATTATTTTTAGGGTTTTTAGTGGTTTTTTTGTTTTTATGGTTTTTACAAAAATTTTAAGGTTATTTAGAGTTTTTATGGTTTTTATGTTTTTTATTGTTTTTATGTTTTTTATCAGTTTTTATGATTTCTGTCGTTTTTATGGAATTTTATGGTTTTTAGTTTTTTTAGAGGTTTTGAGACTTTTTGGTTTTCAATGTTTTCTTAGTGGTTTTTATGGTTTTTGAGGTTTTTAGGGATTTTTAAGGATTTTTGGTTTTTTGGTTTTTTGGTTTTAGAAATTTTTATTGTTTTAAGGGGGTTTTTTGTTTTTAGGGTTTTTTTATTTTTATCATTTTTTATGTTTTTAGGGGTTTTACATTTTTCTTGGGGTTTTAAATTTTGTTAGGTTTTTAATGTTTTTCTAGGTCTCTTAGGGTTTTAAGGGTTTTTATATTTTTAGGGATTTCAAGGGATGTTTTAAAGATTTATTCGTTTTTTCAGGATTTACGGATTTTGAGGGTTTTTAGGGTTTTTGGGTTTTTTTGGGTTTTATTGTTTTTTGAGGTTTTTAGGGTTTTATAGTTTTCTAGAGTTTTAATGTTTTTAGGGATATAAAGGGTTTGATGTTTTTAATGGTTTTGGAAGTTTTTATGATTTTTGGGTTTTTTAAGGGTTTTAAGTGTTTTATGGTTGTTAGGGTTTTTAGGGTTTTTAGAGGGTTTTAGGGTTTTAGGGTTTTAATTGTTTTTATGTTTTTATGTTTTTATGTTTTTATGTTTTTAGAATTTTTTATTATTTTTAACTATTTTCTATTTTTAATGTTTTCTTAGGCATTTTTCTCGTTTTTAGGTTTTTATGTTTTTAGGGGTTTTATGTCTTTTTTAGGATTTTTTTGTTTTTATGTTTTTAAGGGTTTTTAAGGGTTTTTAAGGTTTTCTTGGTTTTTTAGGTTTTTAGGTTTTTTTTTTGTGTTTTTTATCGACTAGATGATTTTTAGTGTATTTTAAAGTATTTTACGGTTAAAGGGTTTTTAGATATTTTAGTGAATTTTAAAGGTTTTATGGGATTTTATTAGTTTTTTTAGTTTTTAGGGTTTTTTATGGTTTCTAGTGTTTTTAGGTATTTTTAGCGTTTCTTATGGGTTTTATCTTTTTTTAGGATTTTAGGAATTATATGTGTTTTTAGGTATTTAATGTTTTCTTATATTTTTTATGTGTTTTAGTGTTTCTATGGTTTTTTGAATTTTTAGTAATTTTTTGATTTTCATGAGTTTTAAGGTTTCCAAATATTTTGATGGATTTTAACGGTTAAGGGTTTTTAGTTTTTTTTAGTTTTTATTGGGGGGTTTATGTTATTAATTTTTTTAGGTGTTTAAAGGGTGTTTTATAGTTTTTGTTGGTTTTAGGGTGTTTATGAGTTTTCTCATTCTTCTGGTTTTTAGGGTTTTTATAAATTTTTATGTTTTTAAGGGTTTTATGTGTTTTAAGTTTTTAAAGGTTTTCTTAGGGGTTTTCACGTTTTTTGGGGGGTTTCTTATTCTTTAGGGATTTGTTGGGAATTTTTAGGATTTTTATGGATTTTAGGTTTGTAATTGATTTTGAAGGGATTTATTGTTTTTTGGGTTTTTGGTTTTTTATTCATTAATTATGGTTTTTAGGGGCTCTATGTGCTTTTAGGTTTGTAAGGATATCTTATGTGTTTTTGGGTTTTTTTTCCTAGGGTTTTTCGATTTTTTTACGAGATTTTTTTTTATAGATTTTTAAGACTTTTTATGGATTTTTATTGTTTTTTAAGATTTTTAGTGTTTTGTGGGTTTTATGGTTTTCTTAGGGGTGTTAAATGTTTTTAATGTTTTTTATATTTTATTTATTTTTATGGGTTTTTTTTGGAGTTTTATGGGTTTTCTTTAATTTTTTCCCAGATTTCATGGGTTTTTTATAATTTTGAAATATTTTGGGGTTTTAAGGGTTTTAGTGCTTCATGTGATTTTTAGGTTTTTAAGGTTTTTTGGGGTTTTTACTATTTATATGCATTATTTGGTTCTTATTTTTTTAAGATTTTTATGGTTTTAAGGGTCGTATAATTTTTATGGTTTTATGGACTTCTTAGGGGTTTTCAGTGTTTTTTTGGTTTTTGTCATTTTTATAGATTTTTAGGGTATTTTATAATTTTTTGGGTTTTGAGGGTTTTCGGGATTTTGACGGTTTTAGGGGTTTTTAGTGTTTTTTATGGGATTTTATGTGTATTTGGGGGGGTAATGTTTTTTTTGAGTTTTTAGGGGTTTTATGGTTATATGGGGTTTTTAATGATTTTCAGTCTTTAAAAGGATTAATATTTTAAGTGGTTTTTAGGGATTTTATTGGATTTTCAAAACAAATATGAATTTTTATTGTGTTTGGGGGTATTTATGGGTATTTATGATTTTTTAGGGATTTTCACATTTCTTAGATTTTTTAGTGGTGTGATGTGTTTTTATGTTTTTAGGGTTTTCTTTGTGTTTTTTAGGGTTTTTAGTGTTTTCTATTTTTTAGGGAAAAGAATATGTGAGGGTTAGGTTATTCCCGACCCCTTCAAAATTTATTAGTGAAAAAAAAGACACAGCAAACAAGGGAGGGGAGTGGTCAAACGACCCACACCGGGGAGTGGTCAAACGACCCACACCAAAAAACACTTTACAAACACACACCCAAGAAATGAAAAAAAAGAAACATAAAAAATACAGAAGAAAAAGAAAACTCGAAGCATCCCCTACAGCACCTCCCAGCCAATCAGCAGCCAGCAGTAATGCAAGTGAATCACCTTCAGTACCTCCCATCCCAGCAGCAACCAGCATCCAGAACCACAAGCATCTAACATCACATAACCACCAGCATCCAACATCATAGAAGCACCATAATCAAAATCACAAGCCTCACCGTCACCAGCATTCAGCAGCTCACCACCATGCAGCGACCAACATCCAATCTCAAAAAAACTAGAATCTAGTACCTTCACACCAAACTGAGCCACCACCAACATCACATAACCATCATCACTAAAAACACACAACCACCAGTAACTAGAGATCACATCCATATAGAAACCATCCTCCTTTTTCACAATAACGAGTAGCCAACACCTCCCTACCAAGAAGGTCCACCGCAAGAACCACAGAACCAACCACACCAAAATCCAACCTGCAAGCTTCATCGCATTCCAACCAAACAAAAACCAATCTATAGTAGCGTTGCAATCATTAAGCGTCTTTTAGGTTTTTAGGGTTTTTATGGTTTCTATGTTTATTTGGGTTTAAAGTTGTTTTATGTTTTTTATCATTTTTATGGGTTCAAATGGATTTTAGAGGTTAGAGTGTTTTTATGGTTTGTTTTTTAATTATGCTTATTTAATTGTTTTAGGGTTGTTTATGTTATTAGGGAAGAAGAGGTTTGGGACTAGGCCAGCCTAGCCCCCCAAACATAATTAAAAAGGAAAAGGCTACTACAAGATGGGCCTGAAAGAGCGAGTATGAACATCGCCCTTCTGATCTGAGTCCAAGAACAGAATTGAATAAGGTGGGGGCATAAAGGACCACATTGAGGAGCTCTCCGCAATCGCCTATTTGTAGAGGGTGTCAGCAACCGAGTTAGCTTCCCTGTTGGCATGTGAGACATTGAGGTTCAAGTTCTGAGACAACTTAAGGCATTCGATCCATTGTGGCAAGAGTCTCCAGATAACATCCATGTAGTGTCCCTTTAACGCATCAATTACAAGCATCGAGTCAAACTCAATCCAATGTGGTGACCAGCTGAACTAGCATGCAAACTTCACAGCCTTTATGATCGCCCAAAACTTCGCTTCATAAGCACAACCACCCTGAAGAAACTAAAAGAAGCATCCCTTCAAGAAGCCCCACAGGGTGCGGAAAACACCCCCACACCCCGATGGCCTAGGAGCGCCAAGTGCCACACCATAAACATTGACCTATATCCATGATGGGAGTGGTAGGATCCATCTAATAAATTTCAAGACTAGCAGCTTTCGGCTCCTGCCAGCCACACCAAGAGCACGCAGTATAGTGAGGTCCTTAACGTCGTTAAACATAATACCTGCCTGAAGCCGTGAGGCGCTGTGAATAGCCTTGTGTATCGAAACCACACCCCCCCTGCAATGAGATTGGCTTCTGATTGAAAGCTACTGCATTTCGGGAAGCCCAAATATAATGAATGGTAGCAGCCGCCCCAGCCAATAGAAGGTTCTGGATCTGGTCACTCCAGTGCAGGTCAACCAGCCCGCGCAGGAAGTCACAGATCGACCCATGCGACCAGCAGGTCATCCCAAAGCTCTATGAAAGGTAGCTCCACATCTCTGCAGCAAAAGTACAGTGCAATAAAATGTGGCCGCAGCTCTCTCTATCTCTCCTGCACAGGAATCAAATAGAAGCGAGTTTCCATCCAGTAATTTGAATTTGATCATGTGTTGGGAGTCTATTTTGCCAAATTTTCCAGAGGAGAATAAAGTGGGATAGAGGAATGAAGGACGTCCTGGATTTAGTCATCCATGATGGCGAGGCCGGGCTTGGCGGACACTTTAGCTGGTAGTAATCATGGGTGTTAAATTTACCGACCATGCTGGGCATTGAGATAAGAGTATCATTGTCAGTATAAGTATATTGTTGCACTTGCATGACCACACTGTCCGGGAAGGGGCAGTCGATTCATCACATTTCTGAACCTGTTCAACAATGGTTTATGTTTTTAGGGATTTTTATGAATTTTTTAGGATTTTCCTGATTTTGGGGTTTAATGTATTTTGAGAGGTTTTATATTTTTCATGGTTTTTTTGGTTTTTTGGTTTTTTTATGCTTCTTGGGGTTTTATGTGGTTTTTTTTAAGGTTTTCTTAGGGATTTCATGTTTTTAGAGTTTTTTATGTTTTTAGGGATTCTTTAGGATTTTTTTGTTTTTATGGGTTTTATAGAAATTATTAATTTTGGGTGTTGTAGGGATTTTAAATTTTTTATGACTTTTTGAGGTTTTGAGGTTTTTTAGTGTTTTATAGTATTTAGAATTTTTTAACGTTTTTTGGGGTTTAATGGGTTTTCAGAGTTTTTAGAGGGTTCATTGGTTTTCATGGGTTTTTTTGTTTTTCATAGATTTTATGAGATATTTCGTTTTCTGTGTTTTAGCATCTTTTTTATTTTTTAGGAGTTTTAATTGTTTTTAGGTTTTTATGGTTTTTAGGGGCTTTTTGGGTTTTATGATTTTTTACATTTTTATGTATTCTAGGTCTTTTTTAGGATTTTATTGTTTTTTAGGGCCTTTTGTGACTCTGAGGGTTTTATTTTTTTTATGGTTTTAGATGTTTTATGGTTATTTGTGGGTTTTTTTAGTTTTTTGAGTTTTTAGGGTTTTTATGGTCTTTTTGATTTTTTAATGTTTTTAGGGGTTTAAATTATTTTTATAGTTATTAGTGATTTTAGGGTATTATGGGAATTTTAAGGTTCTTAGGGATTTTTATGGTGTATTTGGGGTTTTAGGGTAATAAAGATTTTTAGGGGTTTTATTGTTTTTTGGTTTTTAGGAGTTTTATGCCTTTTTAGGTCTTTAAGGTATTCCTAAGGGTTTTTAGTGTTTTTAGGGTTTTTGATGTTTTTATGTATTTTTAAGGACTTTTTATATTTTTTTATGGTTTTCAGGATTTTTAGGTATTTCCATAGTTTTTAGTGTGTTTATAGTTTTTATGTTTTTTAGGGTTTTTAGCATTTTTTAGGAGGGGGATTTAATTTTTTTACTTTTCTAATGTTTTGTTAAGGGTTTTTTTATGTTTTATTTATTTTTTACATTTTGAGGTCTGTTGAGTTATTTTTTTGGAATTTTATATTTTTTAGGTTTTTTTGGGAATTTGAGGGTTCTAGGGATTTTTACAATTTTTTATTTTTTAGGGAATTAAATGATTATAATTGTTTTAGTGTGTTTTTTGGGGTTTTTAGGGTTTTTAGGGTTTTTAGGGTATTTTTAAAGTTATAGGTATTTTTTTTCATGGTTTTTTAGGTTTTTGGGTTTTTAGGGTCTTTTAGGGACTTTTAGGAATTCTTGTGCCTTTTAGGATTTTTTTTGGTTTTAATTGTTTTTAGGTATTTTTATGTTTTCTTTAGTTTTTTAACGTTTCTAAGGTATTTTACATATTTTAGGGGGTTTTTTGGGTTTTTTTCATTTTTAAGAGTTTTGGGGTGTTAGGGTTTTTAATGTGTTTTGGGTTTTTTAGTGTTTTCCGCATTTTAAGTGTTTTGGTTTTTTTGGGTTTTTTTTTGGATTTTTGGTTTTTTACGGTATTTATAGTTTTTTAATGTTTTTCAGGGTTTAATTGGTTTTTATAGTTCTTAGTGGTTTTAGGGTATTTATGTGGTTTTGGGGGTGTACGTGGTTTTTTGGGTTTTTAAAGTTTTTGGGTTTTTGGATTTTTAACATTTTTAGCTTTTCGAGGGGTTTTAATTATTTTCACGATTTATGTTTTTATTTTTGGTTTTTCATGGTTTTTTGGGATTTTATATTTTTAGGTATTTTTAGTTATTATTATTATTACTATTAATAATTTTTATGGTTTTTAGGGATTTCAGAAGTAGTAAGTGTTTTATCAGGGATTAAGGGGTTTTGAGAGTCTTTAGGGTTCTTTCAGTTTTTATGTGTTTAATTTTCTTTTAGCTTTTTAGGGTTTTCATAGTGGTTTTTGAATTTTTTAGTGTTTCGATGTATTGAAGGATTTTTATAGATTTTTTAATATTTTAGGGTTTTTAGCGGTTTACTTGATTTTAAAGGGTTTTGGAGTTTTTATGTTTTTTAGGGTTTTTATATTTTCTTAGAGTTTTTTTATAAATTTTATATTATTAATGGGTTTTCAGAGTTTCTAGTTACTTTTTTGAGTTATGATGTGTTTTTTGGTTATTACAATTTTTATGACTTTTTTTGATTTTTAGTGGTTTTTATGGTTTTTAGATTCTTTTTGGGTTTTTAGGGTATATTTTGTTTTTTCAAGGTTTGTAGATGTTTTTAGGTTTTTTATGACTTTTTTATGATTTTTATACTATTTTAGTGTTTCTAAGAATTTTGAGGGCTTTTGGGTCTTGAGTGATTTATATGTTTTTTTTTGTGTTTAATTTTTTTTAGGTTTTTAAGAATTTCTTATGTGTTTTAATGGTATTTAGGGTTTTTAAAGGTATTTAGGTTTTTTTACATTTTAGCTATTCTTAAAGCTCTTTTGTGATTTTTATGGTTTCTAGGGTTTTTGAATTTTGAGGGGTTTTGGGGTTTTTTGGGTCTTTTGGGTTTTTTGGGTTTTTAGGGGGTGTTATTTTATAGGGTTTTAAGGATTTTTATACTTTTTTAATTTTTTTAAGGGTTTAAATGGGTTTTTAGTTTCATTACTTTATTATTTTTTTATGGGTTTTTTGGTTTTTTGGGGGTTTCATGGATTTAAGGTGTTTTGGGGTTTTAAGCATTTTTAGTTTTGTAGTTGTTTTTTAGGTTTTTATGGTTTTCTTATGATTGTTTAGGGGTATAGTTTTTTGTTTTTGGATTTTTAAGGAATTTTAGGATTTTATGGTTTTTAGAGTTTTTAGGTATTTTGAGGGGGTTTAGTGTTTACGTTTTTCAGGGTATTATGATTTTTAGGTTTTTAGTGTTCTTTTTTGTTTTTTAGGGGTTTTAGGTTTTTTTGTAGTTTGTTAAAATTTTAGGGGTTCAAAGGATTTTTTATTTATTTAGTGTTTAGTGGTTCTTATGGATTTTATTGGGTTTTATGGTTTTTAGGTGATTTAAGGTCTTCTTAGGCTTTTATTTTTATTTTATTTTATTTTTTTTGGTTTTTTAGGGGTTTATAGTGTTTTTAGGTTTTATGTTTTTCTATTCATTTTTTATTTTTTTTGGTCTTTTACATTTTTAGAAATTTTTAGGATTTTTTTAGGATTTTTATGGTTGTTTTCTGTTTGAGGATTTGGGGGGCTTTTGGGTTGTTTTGGGTTTTTAGGGATTTTTGTGTTTTTATCATTTTTTAGAATATTTAGTGGTGTCAATCATTTTTATGATTTTAATTTTTTCTTAACGATTTCATGGTTTTTATGGTTATTATGGTTTTTATGTTATTATGGATTTTTAGGGTTTTTGGATTTTTATTGTTTTTAGGGTTTTTATAGATTTTGATGGTTTCTAGTGTTTTTAGGGGTTTCCCACATTTTATGTATTTTTTATGTTTTTAAGTGTATAAGGTGTTTTTAGGTTTTTATGGTTTACAAAGGGGTCTTCCGGGGTTTTTGGAATTTTTTAGGTTTCTAAGTAATTGTAGGGCTATTTTAGGATTTTTTATTGGGTTTTAATGGTTTTATGGATTTTGAGGGTTTGGGGTTTTTTTAGGATTTTTATAGTTTTGGGGGATTTATGGTTTTTTTTATCTTTTTATAGTTTTTATGGGTTTTTAGAGTTTTTTTGTATTTTTAGGGGTTTAATGGGTTTTAGTTTTTTTAATTGTTTTTTAGAGTTTTATGGGTATTAGAGATTTTTAATGTTGTACGAGTTTTTATTGTTTTTAGGGGTTTTATTGTTTTAGGGTATTTTTAGGGTTTTTAGCATTTTTATCTTTTTTATGGGTTTTAATAATTTTTAGGTTTTTTAAGGTTTTCTTATAGTTTTTAGATTTTTTAGGGTTTTTTAAATTTTAAATTATTTTTGGGATTTTTATGATTTTAATGGTTTTTTATATTTTTAGTGGTTATAGGGGTTTAGTTTTTTTATGGTATTTAGGGTACTTTAGGGTTTTTTGAAATTTTTATAATGTTTAGGGGTTTTAAGTGTTTTAGGGTTCAAAAAATTTTCGTAGGATTTTTTTTAGTGTATTTACAATTTTTGGGTTTTAGGGTTTTTAGGATTTTTATGGTATATTGGTGTTTTAGGGATTTTAAGTGTTTTAGAGGTTTTTGGATTTTTTGGTTTTTTAGCATTTTCTGAGTTTTTTTGTTTGTTTAATTTTTTAAGAGTTTTTTTAATATTTTGAAAGTATTAAAGTGATTTTAATGTTTTTAGTGCTATATTTTTTATTTTTATCAGTTTTTAAGGATTTTAATGTTAATAAGTGTCTTATGGTTTTTGGGGGTTTTTATGTTTTTTATGGTTTTTGTCATTTATATAGGATTTTTATGTGTTCTATGACTTTAGGTTTTTATGGGTTTATTTTGGGTTTTTAGGTTTTTATGATTTTAATATTTTTAGGGGTTTTTTGTTATATCAAAGATTTTTATGTTTTTTAGGGTTTTTAGGGATTTGAAGGGTTTTTTCTTTTTATGTGTTTTTGGGTTTTTAAGGATTTTTTTGACTTTTTTTGGGTTTTAATGGGGTTTAAGTATTTTTAACATTTAACGGTTTTTCTAATTTTTTCAGGGTTTTTAAGGTTTTTATGTATTTATGGATGTTTAGGTGTTTTTTGTTATTTTTATGCTCTTTAGGATTTTTAGGGAATTTTATTTTTTTACAGTTTTTAGCATTTTTAGGTTTTTAAGAGGTTTTAAGTGTTTTTATGTTTTTTTATTTTCATTTTTTTTTCTCGTTGTTTTTAGTGATTTTTTAAATTTTAAGGTTTTTAGGAATTTTTTCTGATTTTTCTTGTGTTTGGGTTTTTATGGATTTAGTGATTTTTATGGTTTTCAGGGTTTTATGATTTTTTTGGGTTTTAGGGGATTTTTTCTGTCTTTAATGGGTTTAATTTTTTTTATATTTCTTTTTATTTTTAATGGGTTGAATGATGTTTTGAGTTTTTAGTTGTTTTTTAGGGATTTTATGGGTCGTATTGTTTTTCATGATTTTTAGGGTATTTATCGTGTTTAGGGTTTTTAGGGTTTTTTAATTTTTATAGGATCTTGTTGTTTTTTAGGGGTTTTAATTTTTATTAGGTTTTTAAGATTTTATTATTTTTAGGGGTTATTTAGATTTTTAGGTTTGTGGAAATTTCTAAATCTATTTTTTATTATTATGGTTTCTTCAGGTTTTTAGGGATTTTGATGGTTTTTAGGATTCAAAGGGATTTTATGGTCTTTTGGGTTTTACGGAGTTTTAGTTATTTAGGGTTTTATGGTTTTTGGTTGTGGTTTTAGGGTTTTTATGTGGTTTTTAAGGTTTTTAAGGTTTCATTATTTTTAGGGTGTTTGGGTTTTTAAGGATAATATTATTTTTTATATTTTTAAGGGTTCTACATTTTTTTAGGTTTTTATGGTTTTCAAAGGGTTTTCCAGGTTTTTTAGTGGTTTTATGGTTTTAGGAATTTTTAGGTATTTTTAGGTAGTTTTAATGATTTTTAGTATGATTATTCTTTTTTTGGGTTTTAGTGTTTTTTAGGGATTTAGGTTTTTTATGTTTTAGTGTTTTTAGATTTTAACCATTTTTTATGACTTTTAATGGATTTAAGTGTTTTTTGGTTTTCAATATTTTTCTTAGGGTTTTCCATGTTTTTTATGGTTTTTTACTTTTTTATGGATTTTTAGGGATTTTTGGAATTTTATGGGTTTTTTGGTTTTTAGGTATACTGACGGTTTTAGAGTTTTTTAGGGTTTTATGGTTTTTAAGGTTTTTTGGGGGGTTATTTTTTTTTCATATTTTTTTGGGGTTTTATGATTTTTTATTATTTTTTTAACTTTTTTAGGGTTTGAAAGGGTTTTTTGAGTTTTTAGTGATTTTTAAGATATTTATTGATTTTAGGGTTTTTAGGGGATTTTTGGGATTTTATTTCTTTTTAAGGGTTTTAGTGTGTTTTGGGTTTTAGAATTTTTAGGTTTTTAGGGGTTTTAAGTGTTTTTGGGTTCTTACGTTTTCTTTGGTTTTTAATGGTTTGGTATTTTATTATGTTTTAGTGGGTGTTTAGAATTTTTATGGGGTTTTAGAGTTTTTTTTTTTGGATTTTGAGGGGTTATAAGGGGTTTTTAGAGATTTTAGGTGTTTTTTTAGTTTTTTATGTTTTCGCTTAATTTTTTGAGTTTTTAGGGGTTTAATGTTTTTTAGATTTTTCTAATTTTTTTATGTTCTTAAAGGGTTTTTATATATTTTAGTGGTTTGAGGGTTTTTAAGGGTTTTCAAGGGTTTTAAAGGGATTGATGGTTTTTTTGGGTTTTTAGTCTTCTTTGGGGGTTTTTGCGTTCTTAGTGATTTTAAAATTTTACTGTTTTATTATGAGGGTTATGTGTTTTTTGGTTTCTAAGGTTTTAGTAGGGGGTTTCTAGGGGTTTTAAGTTTTAGCTATTTTTAGGGTTTTTAGGTTTTTTATGGTTTTTAGGTTTTCAAGGGATTTTGATGGTTTTTAGAATTTTTTAATGTTTTTTGGTTTTTATCATTTTTTATGTTTTCAGGGGTTTAAAGTGGTTTTATGTTATCAAGGTGTTCTTTGGGTATTTAGGTTTTTTATGGTTTTTTATGTTTTCAAATATTTTTAGGGATTTATTAGGATTTTCAATGTTTTGTGGTATTTTGGGATTTTGTGAGTTTTTAGGGTATTTAGATTTTTTGGTTTTTTGGGGTTTGAGGTTCTTTTTTAGTTTCATAAAGTTTTATGGTTATTTATTTTTTTAAACCTTTTAGGTATTTGAAGGTTTTTTTTGAGTTGTTTGTGTTTTTTGTGTTTTTATTATTTTTTAGTAGTTTCAGGGGTTTAATTGTTTTTTATTTTTTTGATTAGTCTTTAGGTTTTTTGGGGTTTTTGGTTTTTCAATGATTTTATGGGTTTTTAGGGTTTTTAGGGTTTTAGGGTATTTTGGTTTATTTAGGTTTTTTAGTGTTTCTAGTGTTTTTTAATGTTTTAGGGGTTTTAAGTATTCTTAGGTTTTTACTATTATCTTATCATTTTTAGGGTTTCAGTATTTTCTTGGTTTTAAGGGATATTATAGGATATTTTATGATTTTTATCATTTTAGAGGTTTATGATTTTTATGGGTTTTAGGTTTTTTTAGGGTGTTCATGGTTTTTTTAGGGTTTTTAACATTTTTAGGTTTTTTTGGGTTTTAAGTGTTTTTAGGATAATAAGGTATTCTTAGGGATTTTTAGGGTTTTTCATTTTTATGTATTTTTCGGGATATTGGGATTGTTATGTTATTTTTGGGTGATCCTGGAGTTTTTTTATTTTATTTTGGGTTTAATGTTTTTTAGATATTTTTAATTTTTAGGGGTTAAAAGGTGTTTTAGAGTTTTTAATAGTTCAATACGGATTTTATGGGGTTTTATGTATTTTTTGGGGTTTTAAGGGATTATGGTTTATTTTTTATTTTTGGGGTTTTTAGGTCCTTGTAAAGGTTTTTTGGGGTTTTTAGGATTTTTTAGGTTCTTTTTGGGTTTTAAGTTATATTTCGTTTTTTTTGTTTTCTTAGGGTTTTTTTAAGGTTGCTATTTTTCTGTGTTTGTGTTTATTTTTAGAGTTTTGTTATGATTTTTATGATTTTTATTTTTTTATGTATTTTGAGGGTTTTTAGTTTTTTTAGTTTTACTAGTGTTTTCTAGGGTTTTAGAATTTTTTATCTTTTTAGGGGTTTAAGTGGATTTAATTGATTTCATAGGTTTTTTTTGGGGTTTTAAGGTTTTTAAGTGTTTAGGAATTTTTGGTGTTTTTTTATGATTTTTGTCAAGATTTTAGTGTTTTATGGATTTTGAGGGGTTTTATGGTTTTTTCAGGTTTTTTTCTTTTTTGGCTATTTTTGGTTTTTTTGATATTTTTAGGGTTTTGTTATTTTTTTATAATTTTTTTCATTTTTAGGGGAACAAAGGGGTTTTAGATTTTATAGAGTTTTTTGGGGTTTTGGGAGTTTTATGGATTTTTAAGGGTTTTAGGGGATTTATGTTTTTTAGGGGCTTTAGCATTTTTTTTGGTTTTTTGGAGTTTCAGTGTTTTTTTCCTTTTTTAAGATTATCTAACTTTTTTAGGGTTTTTAGGGTTTTTATGACTTTAAGAATTTTAGGGATTTTTATGTTTTTTATAGTTTTAGGGATTTTTATGGGTTTTATGGGTTTTTATGGTTTTAGTGTTTGTATAGTTCTTTTGGTCTTTTATGGTTTTTTGAGTTCTTAGGGTTCTAAAGGATTCTTAGATATTTTTAGAATTTTTTTGTGGTTTAATTGTTTTTAAATTTTTAAGAGGTTTTCTATGGTTTTATTGTTTTTTAGATTTATGTGGGTTCTTAGGGTTTTTAGGGGTTATTTTTATTTCGGGTCTTTTGGTTTTTTATGGGTTTTAACATATTTTAGGTATCTTATGGTCTTAAGTGTTCTTAAGATTAAATGGTTTTCATAAGGTTTTTTCGGTTTTTTGTGTTTTTTGGATTTTTAGATATTTTTTAAGATTGTTATTGTTTTTAGAGATTTTAAGGGATTGGAGGGGTTTTTTTTGGGTTTTTTGGGTTTTTAGAATATTTTAAGATTCTTGGGTTTTAAGTGTTTTTTGGTTTTTAAGGTTTTTACGATTTCTATGATTTTCTTATGGTTTCTATGGGTTTTTAATGTTTTTTACAATTTTAGGGATTTTAGGTATTTTTATGATTTTAATAGTTTTTTTTGGGTTTTTAGGGATTTTCAGGGTTTTAAGTGATATTCAGGGTTTTTAGGGTTTTTTAGTTTTTTAGGGTTTAAATGTTTTTATTGAGTTTTTTACCATTTTTGGTGTTTTATGTGTTTTGAGAGTTTTTAGTTCTTTTTTATGGTTTTCATGGGATGTTATGGTTTTTTAAGTGTTTTATGGGTTTTATAGTTTTTGGGATTTTATTATTTTTACGGAATTTTTAGTGGTTTAAGGGTTTTTATTAGTTATACAGTTTTTATGGGTTTTATGTTTTTTTTGTGTTTTTATGGTTTTTCATTTTTTAGAGTTTTTTATGTTTTTATGGATGTTTAGGGATTTTTTGGATTTATGATTTTTATGGTTTTTTAGGGTTCTTAGGATTTTTGGGATTTAATATTTTTAGGGGTTTTTATGGGTTTCAGTGGTATTTTATTTTTTTAGTGGATTTAATTATTTTTAGGTTTTAAGGTTTTCGTTGGGTTTTTCACGGTTTTTAGTGTTTCTTATTTCTTTTGGGATTTTAGGTATTTTTTGGAATTTTATCATCCTTAGGGGTTTTACGAATTGTGAGGTTTTATAGTATTTATGTTTTTTTATGTTTTTAGTGTTTCATTTAGTTATTTAGGTTTTTTAATTTCTTTTATAGTTTTTAATGTTATAGGGTATTGTATGGTTTTTAATGTTTTTAGTGGTTTATACTGGTTTTATGGGTTTTTAAGGTTTTTTGTGTTTTTACAGATTTTTACGGGGTTTTAGGGGTTTTTAGGGTTTTTAGTATGTTTAGGGGTTTTCAGGGGTTTTGTGTAGTTTTAGGATTTTAAGGGTTTCATATAGTTTTTAGGGTTTTTTAGATATTTAGTGTTTTTAGGAAATTTTTAGAATATTTTTGGTTTTTTAGTTTTTTTTTGGATTTTGATAGTTTTTATCGTATTTGGGTTTTCTTATCTCAAGGCTTTTTATCATTTTTTTGTTTTTTATTGGTTTTAAGTGATTTTTGGTTTTCTATGATTTATTAGAATTTTTAGGATTTTTATGTTTTAAGGATTTTTTTGGGAATTTTTAGTATTTTAATGTTTTTAGGATTTTATTGTTTTTATGGGTTTTAGGGAATTTGAATTGTTTTAGGGTGTTTTTTGGGGTTTTTTGAGTTTTTTGAGTTTTTAGTGTTTTTATAGTTTTATAGTTTTTTATTGTATTTATAGTTTTTAATGTATTTAATTATTTAAAGGGTTTTTAGAGCTTTTAGTGGTTTGGGGGTTTATGGGGTTTTAGGGTTTTATGTTTTTTAGGGTATTTTGTGTTTTTTGGGAATTTTGAGTTTTTAGGGTTATTCACATTTTTTATGTTCTTTAGGGTTTTATGTGATTTTAGATTTTAAATTTTTTTTAATTTTTTTAAGGGATTTCAGGGTTTTATTGTATTTTTATGTTTTCGGGGATTTTTAGGTATATTTTTTATTTTTATGTTTTTTTTTGTGTTTTTAGGAATTTTTAGCCTTTTCTGTTTTTTTGGGATCTTAGGGTTTTTTTGGATTTTTCATTTTTTAGGTTTTTTTGAGATTTATGGGTTTGTATGTTTTTTTAGGGTTTTCAGGATTTTTAGTTTTATCTAGGTTTCTTAGGGATGTTTTGGGATTGTTTAGGGTTTTATGGGATTTTAGGATTTTTTATGAATTTTTTGGTTTTTTAGGGTTTTTTATGTTTTTTAGGGTTTTTAGGGTTATTTCTGGGGTTTTAGGGTTTTATGAGTTTTTATGGTTTTTATGGTTTAAAAATTATTTATAGTTTTAGAGGTTTTAAAAATTGTTGTGGTTTTTTTTGAGTTGTTAATTTTTGTAGGTTTTTAATGGTTTTTAGCATTTTTGGAGTTTTTAGGGCTTTTTATATTTTTATAGGTTTAAAATGTTTTTAGGTATTTAAATTATTTGTTAAAGGTTTCTGGGTTTTTTATTTTTTTTCTTTATTTTAATGGATTTTAGGTTTTTTTTATTTTATGGTTTTTATGGTTTTAAGGGATTTTTAGGTTTTTTAGGATTTTTATGAATTTTAGGGGTTTATGGTTTTTTGAGTTTTTAGGTTTCTTTGAGTTTTTTAGGTTTCTTATGGTTTGGTGTTTTTTTATATTTTTAAGGGTTAAAAGGGTTTCTAGCATTTTTAGTTTTTTTAGCGTGTTCATAGGTTTTTAGGGTTTCTAAGGATTTACGGATTTTATGGTTTTTAAGGGGTTTAGGGTTTTTAGGGTATTTAAGGGTTTTTAGGGTTTTTTTATATTTTTAGAGGTTTTATGTGTTTTGGTTTTTTATGCTTTCTTTGGGTTTCTAGGGTTTTAGGGTTTTTTATGTTTTTTGGGATTTTGTAGGATTTTTATAATTTTTTAGGGTTTTAGGTATTTTAAGGGTTATTAGGGATTTTAGGGGTTTAATGGTTTTTAAGTTTTTTAGCATTTTTTATGTTTTTTTGGGGTATCAGTGTTTTTAGTTTTAAAATATTTTCATATAGTTTTTCCTGGTTTTCTTATCTTTTTAAATATTTAGGGATTTATAGGGATATTTTGGCTTTTATGATTTTTAGGGTTTCTAGGGATTTTGAGGGTTTTAGGAGATTTAGGGGTTTTATGTTTTTTTGTTTTTAATGTTTTTTGAGGTTTAGGATTTAAATGTTTTTTTATTGTTTTTATGTTGTTTAGGGGGTTTTTAGAGTTTTTAGTGATTTATATGGTTTCTATGAGTTTTAAGGTTTTTTTTGGGATTTTATGGTTTTTAGGAGATTAGTGTATTTTAGGGTTTTTATCATTTTTAGGTTTTTAGGGTTTTAACTGTTTTTATGTTTTTAAGGTTTGTGTTTATGGGTTTTAGTTTTTTTAATTATTTAGGAATTTTTTGGAATTTTTAGAATTTTTATTATTTTTTGGGTTTTTAGGGTTTTGAGGGATTTTATGCATTTTTGGGTTTTTCAGTTTTTTAATATTTTTATCATTTTTTGGGGTTTGAGTTTTTTTGTTTTGAAATTCTAACATATGGTTTTTCATGGTTTTTAGGGTTTTAATTTATTTTTGGTATTTTTTATGTTTTTTTTGGATTTTAATGGTTTTTTGGTTTTTAGTGACGTTGCAAATTTTTATGGGGTTATAGGTTTTTGATGGTTTTAAGGGATTATTCTGGGTTTTATGATTTTTTGGGTATTAGGGTCTTTTAGTGTTTTAGATTGTTTATCATTTTTTATATCTTTTATGGGTTTTTAGTGTTTTTAGGTTTTTAATGTTTTCATAGGGTTTTTAGGGGTTTTTATGTTTTTCGTGATTTTTAGGGATTTTTGGAGTTTATGGTTTACATTGGTTTTAGGTATTTTGAGTGGTTTATGGTTTTTTAGCTTATTTAGTGTTTTTTAGGGATTTTATCATTTTTTAGGTTGTTAAGGGTTTTATGGGTTTTTAGATTCTTATAGTTTTCTTATAGGTTTTCAGGGTTTTTATGTTTTTTTGGATTTATAGTTAATTTTTATAATTTTTATAGTTTTTCGGGTTACTGGGTATTTTGGGGGGTTTAATGGTTTTTTAGGATTTTTAGCGCTCTATGGGTTTTTTGGATATTTTGGATTTTTTGAGGTTTAAAGGGTATTTATATATTCTTTTAATGATTTTATATGGTTTTTATGGGTTCTTAGAAGTTTTTATGATTTTTATGGGTTTTGTGGTTTTTATGATTTTTAGAGTTTTGGGAGATTTTATGTTTTTAGCATTTTTAGGCATTTTAAGTGATTCTTGGTTTTTCATATTTTCTTATCGTTTTTCAACGTTTTAGGGTTTTTTCATTTTTATGGAATCTTCGTGCTTTCATTATTTTTTTATGGTTTTTTATATTTTTATGGATTTTTAGTGTTTTTAGTGTTTTTGTGGTTTTTATGGTTTTTTAGTGTTTTAGGTTTTTTTTAAGGAATTTTAGAGTTTTTTAACATTTTGAGGGGTTTATAGGTATTTTAGATTTTTAGTGGTTTTTGGGATTCTATGGGTTTTTAGGGTTTTTTATTGTCTTTATAGGTTTTTTTTGTTTATAGGGGTTTTAGATTTTTATGGCTTTAGGGTCTTTTTTAGGTTTTTTTGGATTTTTAGCATTGTTTAAGTTTTTATGGTTTTCTTAGTGTTTTTATGAGTTTTTAGGGTTTTTATGATTTTTAATATTTTGAGGAATATTTTAGGATTTTATGGTTTTTTAGGGTTTTAGGGATTTTTAAGGTTTTTTTCATTTTTATGTTTTAGGGGTTTTATGTGTTTTTAGGTTTTTTAGGCTTTAATAGGGTTTTTATGTTTTATAATGTTTTTTATGTTTTTTTTATTTTGGGGATTTTTAAGATTTTTATGATTTTTTTGGGATATTAGAGATTTTGTGGGGTTTAGGTTTTGAAGGATTTCTCTGGTTTTGGGGGTTTAAATATTTTTTTCTAATTTGTCTTTGGGTTTTTAAGGTTTTTTAGATTTTTTGAACATTTTTAGGGGTTTGATTTGTTTGAATATTTTTTAGTTATTTTTAGGGTTTTAGGGGTTTTAGGGGTTTTAGGGGTTTTTGATGATTTTATGGGTTTTATAGTTTTTAGTGTCTTTTCAAATTTTTAGGGTTATTTTTTGTTTTTTTTTATTTTTTAGGTATTTTAGGGGTTTAAGGATTTTATATTTATAAGGATTTCTTATTGTTTTATAGAGATATTAGGGTTTTTTATATTTATAGATATTTTAAGGCCTTTTAGGATTTTTATGGTTTTTAGGGTATCAAGGAAATTTATAGGGTTTTTTGGGTTTTAGGGTTTTTTGATTTTTTAGTGGTTTATGATTTTTTAGATTTTTTTATCTTATTTATGGGTTTAAAGGGGTTTTAGAGTTTTAGTGGGTTTTTTTGGTTTTTTTGGGTTTTAGGGTTTTTTATGTTTTTATTTTTTTTTATGGTGTTCACGCGGTTCTAGGTATTTAGGTTATTTTAGGGTTTTTAGGGTTTTTAGAATATTTTAGGGTTTTAATGTTTTTTAGGGGTTATGTAATGACATGGAATTTCCGTGGAAATTTTTTTAAAAAATACATGGGAATTTTACGAGTCTGTGAAAACTAATAGTGCATGATTCTGAGGCCCGGTGTGCTCAGAATCAATTTCTGATGTTTTGTGTGGGTACGTTCAGTAAACGTACGAGTGGGTTTTTATATCTTTTGAACCAGTGCTCGGAAATGAAATCTGGGGACACTGTTGAACATGCAGCGCCGGTAATCGCTTAAGGATACTTTCACTTCGACGGTAGTGAGTCCAGAATAGAAGTTAATTTTTTACTTTTATTGAAAAATAGTAATAAAATAAAGTGTGCAACACTTTATTTTATTTGAGACATCATGTTAGTTTTGGGTTGTTAAAACCACCCCATGGAAGTTGGAGGTGGGGCCACCACACCTTCACATCCCATGAGAGGTTATGGTGGTGGGCCCCACCCGAACTCAACCTCCCTTGTGAGGATAAATGAGATGGGGACCACATGGGGCTTAACCCCCCTATTAATGGCAGGAGAGGAAAACCTCTCAACTCCCCTCATTAATGAAGGGGGGATCCTCTTGACCTCCCTATTAATTAATAGAGCCAATGCATAGTTTATGATGCCAACTTCACCCCATTAATTAAATGGTTCATCTCATTTAATTAAACACAGAAATTTGAATTTTAAACTTCATAATCTAAAATAAAAGATAATCTTTTATTTGGAGAGGCTAGATTTTCATTTTTTGTAAAAAAAGGATTTTAGGATCATTGGGAGAAAGCTCCCAACAAAGAACCATTCTCCCAATGAAGAACACCGGCAACGATCTTCCATGGAATTCTTCCTCGGACTTCTTTCCCAGACACCGACACACGTGAAGCGTATTCCATAACCATTGTGCGTATTTGGGAGTGGAAGAGTGCGGAGGACGCGAAGAGCGACAACTCCGTCTTCTTTCGGTGACATCACCATCAATGACTGATAATCAAAAGGTATGGGGTTTACTTTGAGTAATGTACCTTTCTTTTTCTTATCTTTGTTTGAAAGGAGTCGACGCGAAGGTTTGTAATAAATTTTTTTTCATCGTTCTCCTTTGATGAACCAATTGCTATCACCGCTAAACGTAGAGGGTGTGGGAAAAACTAACATGGCCCGACTCCCTCCTCTGATCTTTTGTGATGTTTCTATGGCATGGAGATTAGGCGACGATGACGAAGGTGGAAAAGACAAAGGTTGTTCTACCTGCGGCCTCTGCGAATCACGCCTCCCCCATGGCGGATCGACGCTCCCGGCCGACCACCGCTAGCCCGTGCCGACCCGAGCCACGCCGAACCGGCCGGCTCGGCCTGCCCGCAGCCTACCACTCGTTTAGTCGGCCTGCCTGCGCCTGGCCCATGCCCTACCCGGTGCCCCGAGCGCCCTGCCCGACGCCCCGCCGGCCTACCCGTTCCCTGCTCGTGCCCGGCACGACACCCATATGCCATTCCCGCACCCCGTGCCCCGTGCGGCCTGTCTGTGTTCTGCCCGGGACATACCAGCATGCCCTGCGCCTAGTGTGGCTTCCGGAATCCCTGCCCGCGACCTGCACACCCTGTCCGGCGCCCGACCGGCCTACCAGGCACCCATCCGGCCTACCCGGTGCCCAACTGGCCTACCCGGTCCCCTTCCGGCCTTCTCCTTGCCCCGAACGACCTTCCCGCGCACTGCTCAGCTCCCCTCCGGCCTTCCCGCACCCCGCCAGGCCTCCCAGCGCCCTGCCTGGCGACCCGCCGGCCTGCTCGCGCCCTGTGCGTCCTTCCAGCACCCTTCCGGTGCCCTGCCGACCTCCCGAGCCGAGCCACCGAGCCACGACCCTCACGACGCAGGTCGAACCATCCCCAGCCTCCGAGTCGAGCCACCTACGTGGCGACCTTCGGGTAGAAAGACCACCATACTCCGCTGGTTTTTATGGTTTTGGGGGTTTTCCTGGTTTTTATGGTTTTGGGGGTTTTAGGTTCTTTTTTGATTTTTTTGGTTTTTTGGGTTTTTCATGTTTTTAGGATTCTTAAGTGTTTTAAGTGTTTTATTTTTTTAATGTTTTCATAAGGTTTTCATGTTTTTTGGGTTTTTTGTGTTTTCATGTATTTTTAGGGATTATGTAGGATTTTTACGGTTTTTAGGGGTTTTAAGGATTTTTTGGATTTTAAGGGTTTTTTAGGGTATGGGGGTTTTTATTGTATATTTTTTTGTTTTAGGGATGTTTTGTGATTTTTAGGGATTTTATGGTTTTTTGGAATTTTTAATGTTTTTGTAGGTTTAATGGGTTTTTAGATATTTTAGGTGTTTTTTACGATTTTTAGGGGTTTATATTTTTTTATTATTATATTTATTGCTTTTTATTGTTTCTAAATTTTTTTGTGTTTTTTCGATTTTTAGGTTTATAAATATTTTAATTGTTTTTATGTTTTTATGTTTTTCTTAGCGCTTTGAAGGTTTTTATGTTTTTACATGTTTTTTTTAGTGATTTTTATTTGTTTTAAGTGTTTTAAGGGTTTAAGGGATTTTTATGGATTTTAGGGTCTTTATGGTTTTCTTGGGGTTTTTAGGTCTTTTTGAGTTTTTACGTGTTTTATGAATTTTTATAGATTTAAAATGTATCTTGTGATTTAAAGTGTTTTTACAATTTTTAGTGAATTTAATAGTTCTTTTAGGTTTATTATGGTTTTTAGGTGTTTTTATTATTTTTGGGGTTTTAGTGTTTTTATGGTCTCTTTAGTGTTTTTAAGGGTTTTTACCATTTTTATGATTATTTGGGGTTTTAATTTTTTTAGGGGTTTTAAGATTATCTTAATGTTTTTCAGGGTTATTATGGAATTTATATTTTTATAAATTTTAGTTGTTTTTATTTTTTTATGGGGTTTTAGGGGTTTAGGTATTTTTATATGTTTTAGCGGTTTTTAGCCATTTTGGGTTTTTAGGGTTTTTTGGATTTTTATGGTGTTTTTGTGTTTTTTTGGAATTTATGGTTTTCTTATTGTCTTTTCAAATTTGCGTTTTTTATGTTTCATTGAATTTTTTGGATTTTTTGGATTTCTATGGTTTTTTTCTTTTTTACGGATTTTGATGGGTTTTAAGCGTTTTTAGGGTTTTATGATTTTTGGGGATTTTAGGGTCTATTGATTTTTTTGAGTTTTTATGTGTTTTTATAGTTTTTTGACATTTTTAGGGATTTTTAGGTTTTTTAGGTTCTTCTATGGGATTGTTGGGTGTTTTATCAATTTTTAGGATTTTCAGTGGTTTTAATTGATTTTAGGTATTTAAGTTTTATTATGTTTCTTGGGGGTTTTTTGAGTTTCTAATGGGTTTTACCATTTTTAGAGTTTTTAACATATATAGGGGTTTTGAGGGGTTTTAGTGTTTTAGTGGTTTTTTGGGTTATTATGGGGTTTAAGTGTTTTTTTTATGATTTTTAGGTGTTTCATGGTTTTTAGGTGGTTTAGGGTTTTTAGGGTCCTTTTAGGGTTATTCAGGGTTTTAGGGTTTTTTATGTTTTGAGGGATCTTCAGGCCTTTTATGTTTTTTATGGGATTTATGGGTATTGTGGATTTTGTGGGTCTTTATGGGTTTTATTATTTTCATGGTTTTTTTAGTTTTTTTTAAGGGTTTATTTGAGGTTTTTAGGATTTTTATGGGTTTTTGAGTTTTTTAATGTTTTTAGGGGTTTCAAGGTTTTTAAAAACTTTTAGTGGGTTTTTAGTGTTTTTTGGGATTTTAGATTTTTTATGGTTATTAGTGGTTTTATTTTTTTAGGTGTGTTTGGGACATTTTAAGGTTGTTTAAGGATTATAACATTTTTCAGTTTTTAGGGGTTTTAATTATTTTTTGTTTTTTAAGGTTTTTATAGGTGTTTTTATGTTGTTTAGGGTTTTTTATGTTAATAGTAATTTTACAGAATTTCTTATGAATTTTATGGTTTTTTAGGGTTTTTATGGATTTTGATGGTTTTTGTATATTTTTTATATTTTAAGGGTTTTTAGTGTTTTCTGGGGGGGTTTATAGTTTTTCTGAGTTTCTTAGTATTTTTAAGATGTTTAGAGTTTTTTATACTTTTTAGGGGTTTAAACAGTTTTTAGTGTTTTTGTTGGTTTTATGATTTTATGGATTTGTAGTGTTTTTATGGTTTTTAGGGGTGTTATGGTTTTAAGGGGTTTTGGGGGTTTTTACGTTATTTGTGTTTTTAGGGGTTTTAAGTATTTTATTATTTTTATGAATGTTTTAGTGGTTTTCATGGTTTTTAGAGTTTTAATGTTTTTTGAGATTTTTAAAGATTTTTTTATTATTTTTTGGTTTTAAGGGATTTTATGGATTTTAGGTTTTTTAGGGTTTTTGGGTTTTTTATGGTTTTCTCATTTTTAGTTGTTTAGGGGTTATCATTATTTTTAGGTAATTATAGTATAATTAGGGTTTTTCAAGGATTTAGGGTTTTTTGTTTTTATGGGGTTTTTGGGATTTTTTAACATTTTATATGGTTTTTTGAGGTTTGTGGTAATTATGAGGGTTTTATGGTTTTTATAGGTTTTAGGTTTTTTTTGTTTTTTAGGTTTTTCGAGTTTTTTGAGTTTTTTGAGTTTTTTGGGGTTTTAATGGTTTTATATTTTTTACCTTTTTTGGGGTTTAAAGGGTTTTTTAAATTTTATGTGGGATTGTAGATTTTTTAGGGGATTTCAGGTTTAAAGGTTTTAAGGGTTTTAGGGTTTTTATGTTTTTTAAGGGTTTTATTGGTTTTTAGGGTTTTAATTTTTTTTGGATTTTTAGGGGTTTTTTGTGTTTTTAGGTTTTTAAGGTTTTCGTAGGATTTTTCAGTGTTTTTTGGGATCTTTTCATTTTAGGGATTTTTAGTGCTTTTTTATAATTTTAATGGTTTTTAAAAATTTTAATGATTTTTAAGGTTTTTTATAGTTTTTAGGTTTTGTAAATATCTTTTTGGTTTTTAGGGGTTTTTTTATATTTTCAAGGATTTTAAGGTTTTTTATAGTTTTTAAATGTTTTTAGGGGTTAAATGGTTTTAAGTGTTTTTAGTGGGTTTTACGGTTTTTATGGGTTTTAGATTTTTAAGGTTTTTCAGAGTTTTTATGGTTTTTAAGGGTTATTATGGTTTTCAGTTTCTTTCTCATCTTTTTTACAGTTTTTAGAATTTGTGTGTTTTTTAGCGATTAAAATTATTTTAGGCTCAAAAGGTTTTGTTAGGGTTTTTACGGTTTTGTAGGGTGTTTTTTGAATTTATGAATTATTATGTATTTTTTGTATTTTTATCATTTTTAGGGTTTTTATAGGTTTTACAAGTTTTTGGGTATCTATGTTTATGCATTTTTTCATCTTTTTAGGGGTTCATGGTGTTTTTAGGTTTTGAGCATTTCTTATGGTTTTTAGGAAATTTACGGTTTTCAAGTATTTATGATTTATGCGGTTTTTTTAATTTTTATGGTTTTTTAGGGTTTTTGGGATTTTGAGGGGTTTAGGGTTATTGAATATTTTAATGGATTTTATTGTTCTTTGGGTTTTTATGGGTTTTTTAATGTTTGTTAGTGTTTTTGAGATTGTTGGGAGTTTCTAAAAATTTGTAAGGGATTAAATGGTTTTTAGATTTTTAGTGGGTATTTATGGTTTTATGGGTTTTGGGGGTTTCCTAAGGTTTTTAGGGGTTCTTTAGTGTTTTATGAATTTTTTAGTATTTTTGGGTTTTTTACATTTTTTTGGTTTTTAGTTGTTTTAAGTATTTTTATAATTTTAAGGTTTTCTTGGGTATTTTCATGGTTTTTAGGGTTTTTTATTTTTTTCAACTAATCTTAGGGATTTTTTTGTAATTTAATGGGTTTTTAGAGATTTTGAGTATTTTAGGGTATTTTAGGGTTTTTAATGTTTTTATGCTTTTTAGTGTTTTAGGGGTTTTTCAATTTTTTTGGGTTTTAATGTTTTTATTATTTTTATATTTTTTAAAGGTTTAAAGGGTTTTTATATTTTTTTTCAGGTGTTAGGGTTTTTATGGATATTTAGAATTTTTTAAGATTTTTAAGCTTTTATGGTTTTTTATAGTTTTTCAGGTTTTTATGGTTTTATATTTTTTTATGGTCTTATGGTTTTTTATGGTTTTTAGTGTTTTTAGGTTTTTATAGGGATTAATAATTTTAAGGGATTAATTTTTTTAGTAGTTTTTTCATGGTTTTCAGTTTTTTTATTTTATCAGGGGTTTTTAGGAATTTTTTAGGGTTCTTATAATTTTTTAGGATTTTAGTGATTTTGGGGATTTTTATGGTGTTTTAGGGTTTTTATGTTTTTTGGGTTTTAAGGGTTTTTATCATTTTTTAGGGTTTAAGTAATTTTCAGAGTTTTTTAATTTTTTATGTGCTTATAGGGTTTTTATATTTTTTTACTGGTTTTATGGGTTTTATTGGTTTTGAAGGTATTAATTTTTTTTTCATTTTTTTGGTTTTTATAATTTTTTAGGTTTTTAGTGGTTTTTACGGTTCATTAGTATTTTAAACTATTTTTATCATATTTTTTTTGTTTTTAGGGGGTTTAAGTGTTTTTAGGTTTTTAAGGTTTTCTTAGGTTTTTTCAGGGTTTTTATGTCTTTTACTTTTTTAGGGATTTTTACAAGTTTTAAGGATTTTTTTTGGCTTCTTATTATTTTTTGGGATTTTGTGGGGATTAGGGGTATTTAGTGTTTTTGAAGTTTTTTGGTTTTTGTATTATTAGGGTTTTTTTAGTTTTTTAGGGTTTTAAATGTTTTTTAGAGTTTTGTAACATTTTTTGGGGTTTCAAGTGGTTTTAGAGTCTTTTGTGGCTTTTAGGGATTTTATGGGTTTCTAGTGTTTTTAATGTTTTTATGTCTTATATGGTTGTTAGGGTGTTTAAGTGTTTTTTAATTTAAATTGTTTTTAGGATTTCTGACATTTTTAGGTTTTTAGTCATTTTAAGGGTTTTGAGGTATTTATGGTTTTCTTAGGATTTTCCAAGCTTTTAAAGTTTTTTGGTTATTTTGGATTTTTAGGGATTTTCCGATTTATTGGATTTTTAGTGTTTTTAAGGATTTTTAGGTGTTTCTTAGTTTTAATTCTTTTTTTTTTGGATTTTAGGGTTTTCTGAGTTTTTTAGGGTTTTTAATGTTTTTTAGTGTTTTAAACATATTTAGGGATTAAAGTGTTTTAAAAAAAATATTGGTTAGTTGTGTTTTAAGGTTTTTTAGGGGTTTTTAGAAGGTTTTATGGTTCTTAGGGAAATTTATGGTTTTTTAGTTTTTGGGTGTTTTTAGTGTTTCGAGGATTTTTAGCGTTTAATTAATTATTTTAGGGGTTTTAATTGTTTCTATGTTTTTAGGTTTTCTAAGGTGTTTAATGGGTTTTATGGAATTTTACATTTTAGGGATTTTTATGGATTTCATACGATTTTTATGTTTTTATCGATTTTAGGAATTTAAGTGTTTTTAGTTTGTTTAGAGTTTTTATAGTTTTTTGGGTTTTGGGTGATTTATTTTATTTTTTAGGGATTTTAAGGTTTTAGAGTTCTTTAATGGTTTTAGGGGTTTAAAAGGTTTCTAGAATTTTTAGTTAGTTGTTAGGTATTTATGGGTTTTTTGGGTTTTTTGAGGGTTTCAGGGGTTTTAGTGTTTTTATGGTTTTTATGGTTTTTAGGGTATTTAGGGTTTTTACCGTTTTTTATATTTTTAGGGGTTTTATGATTTTTAAGGTTTTATGGTTTTCTTAGGATTTACAAGGATTGTAGTTTTTTTAAAAAAATTAGGGTTTTTTATTGATTCTTAATTTATTTATAGTTTTTTTTTGGGTTTTTTTTGAATTATGAGGGGTTTTCTTTTTTTAGAGATTTTAACAATTTTAGGGGTTTAGATGGATTTTATATTTTTTAGTTTTTATTTAGGTTTTTTATGGTGTTTTTTTTATGTTTTTTTATTGTTTTAGGGGTTTTTATAGTTTTTATGTTTTTTAGTATTTTTATGGGTTTTTTATGTTTTCAGGGTTTTCAGGGTTTTCAGTATTTTTAGGTGTCTTAATTCATTTTATGTTTTTAAGGTCAAATTAAATTTTTTAGGGTTTATTAGGTTTTTTTATGTTTTTAGTAATTTTTAGGGTATTAATTATTTTTATGGTTTTTACGGTTTATAGGGGTTTTTCAAGTGTTTATGGGTTTTTCAGGTTTTTAGGGTTTCTATGGTTCTTTGGGGTTTTTGTTGCTTTTGGTGTTTTTTAGGATATTTAAGGATTCTATAGTTTTTAACTTTTTTAGGGGTTTAATAGTTTATTCAAGTATTTAGTGGTTTTTAGGTTTTTTAGGGGTTTTATGGTTTTTTAAAATTTAGGTGTTTTTATAGTTTTTTGGGTATTTGTGGGTTTTTTTGGTTTTTTTAATGTTTTTATCATTTTTCATGTTTTTAGGGGATTTAAGTGTTTTTAGGTTTTTATGGTTTTACTATTGGTTTTTAGGTTTCTTTGTGTTTTTTACGTTTTTTTGAATTTATATGGATTGTTTAGGATTTTTATTGTTTTTTAGGGTTTTTTGGGATTTTTAGGTTTTTAGGGTTTTTAGGGGTTTTTTGGATTTTTGGGCTTTTAGATGTTTTTTGAAGATTTTTATTGAATTGAAATGTTTTTTAGATTATTTTAACATTTTTAGGGGTTTAATGTGTTTTTTTATTTTTTAGTGGTTAAGTGTTTTAAGGAGTTTTAATGTTTTTATGATTTTTATGTTTTTTATGATTTTGACAAATTTTCTGGTATTTTTAAGGTTCTTTGGTTTTTTTATCTTTTTAAGGTTTTTAGGGGTTTTATGGGTTTTTATGTTTTAAAGATATTTTAATTTTTTTCATGGTTTTTTGGGTATTAACCATTTTTTTGGATTTTTAAGGATTTTTTAGCATTTTATGGTTTATAGGGTTTTAGGATTTTGAGGGTTTTGGGGGTTTTTAGGGTTTTTTATTATTTTTAGAATTTTTTAGTTTTTTATGGTTTTTAGGTGTTTTTTGGTTTTTAAGGTTTTCTTAGGATTTCTCAGGGGGTTTAAGGCTTTTTATTTTTTTTTGGGATTTTTAGGGATTTTTATAAATTTTTGGGTTTTTTGTTTTTTTGGGTTTTTTAGCATTTTTAGGGATTTTGGAGGGTTTTATGATATTTGTGGTTTTTAGGATTTTCATGGTTTTTTGGGGTTTTAGGGTTTTCTGAGTTTTTAATATCTTTTTAATTTTTTTGTGGTTTAAATGGTTTTTAATGTTTTGGTGGTTTTTATAGGTTTTTAAGGATTTTTAAGGATTTTATGTTTTTTAGGTTGTTTAGGGTGTTTAGGGTTTCTTAGTTATTTTATAATTTTTAGACTTTTTTTAGTTTTTTTTTGTTTAAAATGTTTTTGGGTTTTTAAGTTCTTCTTATGATTTTTCAGGGTTTTATAATTTTATGGATTTTAGGGTTTTTTATGAAATTTTATGGTTTTTTATTGTTTTATGTATTTTTTTCCTTTTTTAGGTTTTTAAGGATTTTTTGGGATTTTAGGTTTTTTTTGAGTTTTATAGGTTTTTTAATATTTGTAGTGTTTTTTATCATTTTTAGGGGTTTTAAGGGTTTTAATATTTTTTTTAGTTTGTAGAGTTTTTAGGGTTTTTAGGATTTTTAAGGGAATTTTGTAGTTTTTAGGGTTTTTTAGATTTCATAGAGGATATCTGTGTTTTTATTTTTATTATGTATTCATAGGGTTTTTCATAGTTTTTTTACATTTTTTTATTATTTGGGATTTTTAGGATTTTTATGATATTTAGGGATTTAGGGTTTTTGAGGTGTTTAGGGTTTTATTGTTTTATAGATTTTTATTAAAAAAAAATTGTGTTTTTTGAGTTTTTAGTGGGGTTTTATGGTTTTTATGGGTTCTTAGGGTTTTTAAAATATTTAGGTTTTTTTTTGTTTTATGGTATTTTGGAATTTTTTACGGTTTTTAGCATTTTTTAGGTTTTTAGGTTTTTTAGGGGGTTTTAAAGTTTTTGGATTTAAAGGATTTCTTAGGTTTTTTCAGGGTTTTTAGGGTTTTTTAAATTTTAGTATGGTCTATGCTTTGAGGGGTCATTTGGGGATTTTTACGGTTTAGGGGGCCTATAAGGATTTTTATTGTTTTTTGGGTTTATATATTTTTAATGTATTTAGTGGTTTGATAGTTTTTTTGGGGGTTTTAGGTTTTTTTTTAGATTTTTATGTTTTTTATGGTTTTTAAAAAAAATTTAATATTTTTTGTGTTTTAAAGTATTTTTATAGTTTTTAGTGGGATTTATGGTTTTTACGGGTTTGAGGGTTTTAAAGGTTTTTACGGGTTTAATGGTTTTTTGTGTTTTAAGGGTTCTCTAGGGTTTTATCCTTTTTAGGTTTTTCGGGGTGTTAATTGCTTTTAGGTTTTTATGATTTTCTTCATTTTTTAGGCTTTTTAGGTTTTTTTCATTTTTAGGGATTTTTCGGTATTTTTTAGGAATTTTATGGATTTTATGGATTTTGATGCGTTTTTTGAGTTTTTTGGGGTTTTAAGATTTTTATATTTTTTAATACATGTATGGGTTTAATGAGTTTTTAGGTTTTTAGTGGTTTTTAGGGTTCTAATGTGTTTAGGGTTTTTAAATGTTTTAGGGGATTTTACGGTTTTTATAGTTTTTTAGGGTTGTCTAGGGTTTTTTAGTTTTAGAATTTTTAGTTTTTTAGGAGTTTAAGTGTTTTTAGGTTTTTATAGTTTTCTTAGGTTTTTTCAGAATTTTTTTTGTTTAAATGGTTTTTTATCTCTTTTTAGGATTTTTTTTTGGGTTTTTAGGGTTTTATAGGGGTTTAGAGGGTTTTTTAATTCTTAGGTTTATTTTTGTGTTTTTTAAGGTTTTCAATGTTTTTTAATGTTTTTTCATGTTTTTAGGGGTTTAATGAGTTTTCATATTTTTTTAGTAGATTTTTAGGGGCTTTATGGGGCTTTATGGTTTTTAAGGTTTTTAGGTGGTTTTATGGTATTAATGGTTTTAGGTGTTTTTTGGGGTGAGGGGGTTAATGGGTTTTCAATTTTTAATGTTTTATTAGGGGTTTTCTTAGGTGTTTCAGGTTTTTTGGGGTATTTTTATGTTTTTAGGGATTTTTTAGAATTTTTATGAATTTTAGGGGTTTTTGGAGTTTTTTTGGGGTTTTTTAGGATTTTAGGGTATTTTTATGGTTTTTAGAATTTTTTTGTTTTCAAAGGGTTTTTAAGTGTTTTTAGGTTGTGAGGGATTTTTGAGGGTTTTAATTTTTTTTGGGATTATTAGGGCCTTTTTAAATTTTTATCGTTTTTAGGGATTTTTGGAGTTTTTTAGGGTTTTAGGAGGTTTTTGAGTTTTTTGGGTTTTTAAGGGTTTCTAGAGTTTTTTAACATTTTTAGGGGTTTAAATTGATTTTATTTGGTTTCGGGTTTTTATGGGGTTTTATGGGTTTTTATTATTTTTTGATGATTTTAGGGGCTTTTTGGGTTTTTATGGTTTTTTGCATTTTTAGGTTTTTATGGGTTTTATGTGTATTTTTGTTTTTAAGGTTTCCATAGGTTTTTCCAGGTTTTAATAATTTTTTACATTTATAGGGATTTTTAGTGATTTATCTTGGAAATTTAGGAATTTTTAAGTTTTGGGGAATTTGAGGGTTTTAGTGTTTTTAGGGTGTTTAGGTTTTTTTGGACTTTTTAGGGTTTTTTGAGTTTTTGAAAGATTTTAATTTGTTTAGAGTTTTTTGTGTTTTTATGGGTTTAATGGTTTTTTACAGCTTTAGTGGGTTTTTGGGTTTTTATGGGTTTTTTGGGTTTTTATGTTTTTTAAGGGTTTTTATTCATTTAGTGGTTTTATGATTTTTCTGGTATTTTTAGGGTTTTTAGTATATTTAGTGTTTTTAGGTTTTTAGGGGTATTAAGTACTTTTAGGTTTATGATCTCTTAGGGGTTTTCAATTTTTTTTACATTTTTAGACAGTTTTCAGGATTTTTTTAGATTTTTATAGTTCTTTTTATCATTTTTAAGGATTTAGTGAGTTTTTAGGGTTTCTAGTGTTTGGATATTTTTTAGGGATTTTGGTGTTTTTTATGTTTATAGGGGTTTTAAGTTTTTTTATGTTTTTAAATTTTTCTTAGCTGTTTTATGGTTTTATGGTTTTTTACATTTTTTGGCGATTATTTAGGATTTTTTTAGGATTTTAAGGTTTTTAGGGTTTTTAGGTATTTTAAGTGTTTTTCGGGTTTTCTTGAGGTTTTAGAAGTTTTTTGAGATTTTTTATGGTTTTAAGGGTTTTTAGAGTTTTTATCATTTTTAGTGGTTTGAAGGGTTTTTAGAGTTTTTATTTGGTTTTAGGTCTTTGATGTGTTTTTAGGGGTTTTTAGGGTTTTTAGGGGATTTATGGTTATTAGGGTCTTTCAGGGGTTTGTAGAGTTTTTTAGCATTTTTAGGTTTTTTAGGGGTTTAAAGTGTTTTTAGAATTTAAATTTTTTCTTTGGGGTTTTTAGGTTTTTCAGGGGTTTCAAGGTTTTTTACATTTTTAGGTATTTTTTAGGGATATTTATAGATTTTTTAATAAGTTTATAGTTTCTTATGCCTTTTATGGATTTTTAGGGGTTCATAGTTTTTATGGTTCTAGGGTTTTATGGTTTTTTGGATTTTTATAGTTTTTTTATTTTTTTTAAGGGTTTTATGTTTTTAAAATTTTCTTAATTTTTTTAGGGTTTTAGAGGGATTTTAGTATTTTTAGTAGTTTAATGAATTTTTTGGTTTTTAAGGAGTTTAAGGTTTTTTATGGTTTTAGGGGATTTAGGGTTTTTAGTATTTTTAGTGTTTTTTAGGTTTTTTAGGGTTTTTAAGGTTTTCTTATGGTTTTTATGTCTTTTATGGGATTTTATGTTTTCTACGATTTTAGGCCATCTTTAGGATTTTAATGGTTTTTTAGGGTTTTAGGGATTTTTAGGGGTTTTGTGTTTTTAGGGATTTTAGGGTGTTATGTTTTTTTTGGGTTTTATGGGCTTTTTTCAGGGTAAAATTATGAAATATAAATATATATATATATATATATATATGAGAAAATGAATTAAAAGAAATTCATCCAAGGGTGAAACAATTTTTATTTCAGGAAGAAAGGTTCCAATACTAAACCAAACACAAGATCGCCAAAGAAGGCACCCAATATGATCGATCAAACAAGTAGACCGATATTGCCTAAGAATCTCATGAATCCCCTCTAGATGGAAGCTGGATGGCAGGCAAGAACTACCACCATGCTGGCATAGAATCACACACACCATTGAACAACAGAAAACCTAGTAGCAAAAGTCATTATCGACCAACAACACATAAGCCCTATGGGTAGTTGAACTCGAGAGATGCCCGCAGTAATGAACCCCAAAACCAATGCCACCAGTTAGCCTCCAATAGTACACTAACTAGATGCTAACCCAAAAGGATCCTAAAACACACTACCCTTCCGGCCTAGTAGAAGGAACCCAAGCTGCTCCTAAGAACAAATCCAGCAAACACTCTGAAGGGAAGCATAGCCATGGAAACAAACAGCCAATGAAGAAATAAAACCTTCCAATAAAGAGTAGCCACAAAAATTAGCAACCAAAAACTAATGCACACACACACACTCACCACCACCCACACACATGTACACACACACCGCCACCTACAGAAATGAATGTACACACACACCACCACCCGTACACTCATAAACAACCAACACACCCACCAAAAAATCATTACTAGAACACAAGAACACAAGGCCTAACATAACCAAAAGCCACAACATCACCACAATCCAAAAAATTGAACCACCAATCTACAAGATGAAATGTAACTGTAGAAAGGCCCCAATCTGGTCCCAACACAACACCATTAGTAAAAAGCACACAAGTTAACTCCCTCTTCAACCTCAGATCAAAGAGCTCGCGCCTAAGTCCCTGAAGAAACAAGAAGCAACCTCCACAACATGTGAATCCCAAATGACCAGAAACCACATGAATCCTAGCTAAAGAATCCCCCCCCCCCCCGAAAAACTCGATAGACCCATGGAATCATCAAAATCTAAGAAAAGGAAGTCCCTGGTAGGCCCCAATCCAAGTAAATATATCATCCCATGAGAAACACCTCTAATACCCCCACCAGCATCCATCCAAGGTGAGCAGCATCCAACTATCACTGAAATCACAAAATCCCTACAGAAAACCACTCATAACACCTACAACAAACATCAGTGATCCAGCCCACCTCCATACAGCCTCACCCAACCAAAAATTATCCACCTATCAACCAACTGCATCACGACTCCCTCAAGCACCAGTAATTTCAATTATCCCACACAGCACCAAACACATCTAAGCACACCAATCCATCACACAAGTACATCCATTGCAACCAAAGTAGATGGTAGTACCACCCAGCCATAAAATAGAACTTTCCCACAAGAACCACAACACTAACCCCAACACATCTCAAACCACCAACCTCCTCATGAACCCAGTAGCCAAGGAAACATTCTACAATAGAAAGGTACCAAACCACTACATGAGGCCACCCAAATATCCCTGAAAACATTACCCTGATAGGCCCTGATCCAAGAAAATAGATCATCCCATGAGAAACACCTCTAATACCCCCACCATCATCCATCCAAGGTGAGCATCATCCAACTATCACTGAAATCACAATATCCCTATAGAAAACCACTCATAACACCTACACCAAACATTAGTGATCCAACCAACCTCCATACAACCCCACCAAACCAAAAATTATCCACCTATCAACCAACTGCATCACGACTCCCTCAATACTAGTAATTTCAATTATCCCACACACCACCAAACACATATAAGCACTCCAATCCATCACACCAGTACATCCATTGCAACCAAAGTGGATGGTAGTACCACCAAGCCATAAAATATAACATTCCCGCAAGAACCACAACACTAACCCCAACACATCTCAAACCACCAACCTCCCCTTGAACCCAGTACCCAAGGAAACATTTTATAATACCACGGAACCATACCACTACATGAGGCTACCCAAATACCCATGAAAACATTATCCTGAAATCACCACCTATAAAAGACTACCCACCAAATGTACACCCAATGGTTCAACCCCAAACCCATCCATAACCATCCACTTTTAATCCCCCACATGTATCCAATCAGTGGGAGGACAAAAGCACCAACATAACCCAGTAAAAAAACCGGAAATCCCTACCTGAATAACCCACACCATGAACCCCATTCTCCACGATATCATCATAAATAACATCCCATGACTCCATCCGCATGACATCGGAATCCCATCCAACAACATACCCATGCAGTATAACCAAGAAGCCTCAACAATAGAACTATGTGCCCCAAGAATCTAACACTTATCCCGAACCAGGACAATAGAAAAAAAACACAATAAAATAGCATAAAATACCCACACAATAATGAAACCAAAAAAGGAATGCACACTATAGTTCCATCCCTATCCAACAACCATACTCAACACCAAAAACCACAATAGACCCAAAGATAGTGTAATATCAACCCAATCCTCCCAAAGAAATTAACATCCATCCCTAAAAAAGAACATGTAAAATTACATCTTCTAACTAAATCATGGATTTACATATAATTGGAAAAATTATTGTAATAAGAAACCCTAGAGTGGATGTTCAATTGAAACGTAATGTAGATATAATTTCCTAGTGGCTAGATGATCCATACAAAAATAGTTCCTTTTATTATGAATAAAATAGACCAAGGTGGCCTCCCCCAATCATCCAAAGACACTCCACAAGGAATACATAATAAACATACAAGTGAACCAATCAAAAATTCGATAGATGGAACTATCATTAAAATCAACATTTAACAGGTTTTGGGAAGAAGGCCAGAGCTTCTTAGGGAACTCACAATTGAAAAAAAAATATGATCAATATTCATAAAATCAATCTCACAAAGATGGAAGAATATAGGAAAATACAAACCCCCTTGTTGAAACCTATCTTGAGTGATCATTCAATTAGAGATCCCTAACCATAAGATAAAGATAAATATGGAAAGGGTGGGATATCTCCATACCAGATAATTGCAGAAATAGTGGAAGATTTCCCTCTTAATTCATCCCAAGACAGATGAATGGATAACCCAACCTGACCATTCCAAAGAATCCAATCACAGCCTCCTCATTCCCCAATGAAAGAGATAATCTCCTTTCAGAAATCCCAAATATCATAAGAGACAACACAAATATGATTCTAAGATCCATCCGAAATTAAGTCAGTATCCAAGGAAAATTTAGTTAGCCTAAAATCATATATAATATAATTAACAATAGACAAGAAAGTAAGACTTCTAGGAATCCATGAATCAACCCATATGGATATTCTCAATACATTCCCAATGTAAAAAGGAATTATGGTCTCTAAGAAAATCATGATGACCCAATTATTTACTCTAGGTCCACAAGATGTTCAATGGAACTTTAACTACAAAAAACGTAGAGTGTCCAAGAAATAAAATCCTTTCCTAATCCAGCCAAACAAAAAAATGGATGGGTTACAAATATCTAAAGTATTTTTAACCACATCTTCATTATTCTAGTCCCTGAACCAGTTATCTCATAATCTATACTCCTATTTAGTTATAGCCACCAAATCCCAAGCCTCTATATCCTCAGAGCTAGCAAGTGAAGGCCCTTTCTAGAAAAAATCCTAAGTTTGGATTCAATGGACATAACCAATTTCTTAGGAAAATTAAATTTAGAGAACCAATAAGATTTTATACTAAATAAAACTAATTGAATATGATGTAAATTACCCACAATGGTGAGAAAATTATTTGTATGATCTTTAATACATTTAAAAACAATTCTCCTCTAAATCCACATAATCAACTAATCTAAGCTTGGATGTAATAATTGGAACCCTGAGATAAAAAAAATATGAAGTAACCATCCCATGATACCTATATCTTCTTTTGATACTATATCAAACATCAAAAGAAGTTCCATCCAAAAACATCATAGATCTTGAATGTTTAATATTCAAACCAGACAAGGAAGATAAAATATCCAGAGCATATTTCAAGAATAAAACCAAGTAAAATTTTACAAATGATAATAATAAAAGATCATCTAAAAATAAAATATGGGAGATAAAAGTCTTACCACAATGCTAATGAAACATTTAAGATCTTGAGGAATAAATGAGAGAATACATAATTCAAGAAAATACCACCCTAAAAATCACACAAAGGAAGGGGGAAAGAGGATCCCCTTTCCTCAACCCTGTCTTATGTGGAAATTAATCCTATAAGATTCCATTAATATTTATAGTACACATCAGGGAATAAAGACACCATTTGATCAAATAGAATAACCAGGGTATAAATAAAAGAAAGTCCAAGGTATCCCAAATGATCTCCCATCGAATATAATCAAAATAATTAATAAAATCAACCTTAAAGGAACATATTGGGACCTCAGAATCAAGATGATGAACCCATATCAATTCCTAGGAAATCAAAATGTTATTGGAGATTCAGTTTCCTTGAATGAATGTTGACTGAACCATATTTATGCAAGATGAATGGACCAATTTCAATCTAGCTACTAATATATTATAAATACACTTTTATAATGTGTTGCATTAATTAATAGTCCTATAATATATAAGGGAATATGCATGTGACCCCTTAGGTATCATATAAAAGATTGATTCATTAGCTTCTCGTAACGTCCTCCCAGTTCATAAAAATTCAAAAACAACTTCATTCACATATGATACAACCAAAAACCAATACTTATAAAAAAAAGTCATTAAAACCATTAAGACGTAGTTCTTATTGGGATGAAGGAAAAAATAAGTTCCTATGGACATCAATTGGATCCACAGTCTAGTCCATCAGATCACAACTAGCCCTATCAATATAGTGAACCAAAATGGACTCCATACTAGCTCTCCCATAGTAAATCATATCATGAGAGGGTCCTAAAAGGAATTTTAATAACTAAAATCTCTCATAAATAATAATTCCAGGATTAGTGATAATCAAACCATTATCTTTACAAAGATGGACCGACATGGAAGAATTAAATTGAGATTTAACCAAATTGAAAAGAAATTAAGTATTAATTTCTCCCTCATTTATATATTTGATCTTTATATTATGTTTATAAGATAGGTATTACATCAGTGTCAAGGAATTAAAACACTCTTTAAATCCAATGTTATATTAAATAAGGACTTCAAATGGGCCACTATGGGTAAATGAAGTTTTACACTCAGATAATTTTGACATGCTGGAAGAAATTTAAAATTATTATGGTCAGTAACCTATGTATGAAATTCACTGATAGAACTTTTAACACTATTATGATTTAGATAAAACTATAACATTTTACAACCTTTGAAACCAATATTTCAAGATGAGGACATAGAAAATGATAAGAGATCATAATCATAACAATGGTTAAAACATTTAACTAGAAAGTTTTCATAGTGGATCCCATCTCTAGCTATGATAAAAATTGGTATATGATCAGAGATACTAAAAGGTATAAAATATGTACTAAAAAAGGTAAATATAGATAACCAAGTAGAATTAACTATGTCCCTTTCCAACTTCCTCAAAACTCCATAATTCCCCTTCCTATAATAGAACCTCAGTCCCAATAATCGAAGGTCAACCAAATCAGAATTTATAATTCCATAATTGAAATCATCCATAGAAGGATTCCTATCTAAACATCCACTAGTTCTCTCCTATAGAAATCTCATCGCATTAAAATCTCGAATAAAAAAACCTAGATCATCATCACTAGACACAACATAGAAGGGAAAATTCTTCCAAATAGTTCTACACTCAGTAACATAATTAGAACCATAAATGGATGAAATCACATAGGACAAGTCTACATTGACATTCCTTACTCATAATTACAACAGTTGGTAAGATTCAAACTAATAATCCATAAAAAACAGATGAATATTCCATAAAACTAGAATATTCTATGAAGGAGAGGAAAAGTTATTATAAAGGATGTTTCAACCCAGCATAATATTCCCCACAGCCGCACAAAGATTATCCTTTTTGACTTTGGTTTCCACAAGTCCAAAACAAACCAACTTGTTAGAGTAAACAGAATAAATCTATTATCTCCATTTTTTTTAACGGGTGTTGAGACCCTTAATATTTTGTAATGAAAAATTAAACATTGAAAACAAAGGGGATTCAGAATCAACAAGCTTGGGTCTTATTTTTATTGGATACCTCTTTGTTTTGTACTCATCCACATTCAATAATTTATCTCTAGGATGATTTTCACTTAAGATAGAATATGTGAGACTATCTTAATCAGGGGGTTGAGGAGATGAAGAGGAACCCCAACATCATAATCACCAAGAGAACATGGTGAATGAAAACCATATTTCTCAAACCTGATCATTGAGAATTCCATTCCTTCAAAACCCTTCTTTCCATTAAAAGAAAAAAGAAACAATAGTAACAGAACCAAAATTCCTAGACCTGAGTTCTAAATCATCCAAACTATCAAAAAAATTTAGTACAATAGAAGTGGAAGAAATAGTGGGAAAAGAACCCAATGTTGTACCATAAATAAAAGACCTAGAAAAAGTAACCTACTACTTCAAGTTAGCTATTTCATAAAGGGTAGTAAAAATAAAAGTTGAACCAGATCTAAAAGCTTCCCAAGGAGGATCAATCATCATAAAATCATAGTAATTGTGTATATAAATGTTTTAGTTATTCTTAGGACAGGAATTTTTCAAGGAAAAATAATAGGAAACATCCATAGTAGATGAACCAGATGTCCTAGGGGGATGAGAATCAGGTTTACTAAAAGATGAATCCAACTTTGGATCTGGATTCTTCTTCATATGAAAATCATGAAGAAAAACACTCTATGAATCAAAAGAATGAACATGATATAGGTCCTTTTTCAAATAAATCCTCTTCTTGGGAGTAACTTTGGTCTAGTCATCATTAGAGTATGCCTCGGTATTCTTATTACACTGATTAAATGGTTCAAAAATATTTTTTAAAATATTGTTGTTTTAGGAACACAACTATACTCCACATTGATGAAGGAGGAATAGATAGATCCCAATTCCATTATAATTTACGAAAAAAGGTCATGTTAGGGAGATATTTCAACAAAAATGTGTGCATAATTAATCATTTTTATGTCAACTATGGATTTTTCTATGAAGAGAGGCTTTCTTATCACACTTTCAATGTATTTGAGGCCCTCGGTAGACCCAGATTCAACAATAATGTTCCAAAATTTCTCCCAAACTAGAAAATGGAGAAGGATTCCTTGAAAATGGAAATACCTGAATGCCAAGATCTATGAATAATTAATCTTCCTATAAAGAAACAATGTCTTATCAAAACAATTTTTATAATGTCACTGGAAGGAAAAAACCCAAGGAAGTAAAATACTTCATCATTTTAAAGTGCATCAATCAAATCATTCCACTAGAATTTAGAGGTAACTCTAGAAACCAATGAAAATGGAATATTCTTCTCAAAAAAATAACCCACCAAGGTGTTATTCCACCTAGACACCCCCTTTTTAATGACCGAGGGAGGAAGAAAAACCTTAATAATTTTTCCTCCATCTAAAGGCTGATGGAAAACCAAATCCATGAATTTAACACGAGTGGTTTTGTTTTCAGTATCCATTTTAGTAGCCAGGGGAGAAATAGCACCTTCTATAGATCCCTTAGAAACAATACCCTTCGAATATCTCCCATTTGATATGGGATCTGAATGCTCAATAGTCGAGTTCTCAAGAGAATTTTCCTGCTTTATCCTAACCAGTCGATATGAATCTATGGAAACTACAACCATAAAATTTGGAGAATCAACTACCTCCATCGATCCCCCTGAGACAGTTCCATCTAGAATTCCCATAGAAATACCAACTAAAGAAACCGAGCGATCCTCATCCTTTGAAATATAAATAATACCATCACCCCTTGATACAGGAGAATCCTTCTCCAGCCATCTAAAACGGATGAACCCCTACTGATCTTAAAAAAAAATAGAGAAATAATTACACAACCATGAAATCATTGACCAACCCCAAATCCAGGAATAAGGATGCCTCCTCTACTGAAGAAGATTCTTTCATGATCCCTACCATAGCCATTGAGCCTTCATAACCTCTATTTACAACCTTGATCAAAGCCTTATTCAAGGCTTCCGCTTTCATCGCCCAAGAGAGCATGTGACTCACCATTTTATCTGAAGAACACTTGAAGGATCCAAAGCACACCATACATGAAGTGGACCCATCCATCAAACCCCGGATAGAGAGAGAGCAAGGTCATTTTATTCTCACCACCTCTACAGTTACTCCTCATATCCATCATGAGGTGATGAGAGGAGCTCTACTAAAGAGAGAGTATAGGGTTTTTAGTGGTTTATTTTTTGGATATTTTAGGGGTTTTGTGGATTTAATATTTTTTAACAATTTTAGGGGTTTAAAAGGGTTCTATAGTTTTTAGTAGTTTTACAGTTTTATGGGTTTTTATGGTTTTTAGGGGGTTTTCAGGGTTTTATGTGTTTTTTAGGGTTATTTGGGATTTTTAGCATTTTTTTGGTTTTTAGGTTTTTATGGGTTTTATGTGTTTTAATGTTTTTTAGGTCTTATTAGGGTTTTTCAAGAATTATACGGTTTTTTACATTTTAAGGGATTTTTAGGGATTTCATTAGATTTTACAGGTTTTCAGTGGGTTTATTGATTTTGTGGGTTTTTAGAGTTTTTAGGGTTTTTAGGGTTTTATTATTTTTTCAGTTTTTTGGTTTTTTTTGATTTCTTATGGGATTTAAGGTTTTTATAATTTTTTAAAATTATTATGGGTTTAAATAGTTTTTATATTTTTTAGTGTATTTTTAGGGTTTTCATGGGATTTTAAAATTTTTAAGTGTTTTGGGGATTTATGGTTTTTAGGGGTTTAGTATTTTTAGGGTTTTTAGTATTTTTTTGGTTTTTTGGGGTTTTAAGTGTTTTGGGGGGTTTAAAGGTTTTATTAGGGTTTTTAAAGTTTTTTATGTCTTTTATGTTTCTAGGGTTTTAAGTTATTTTTTCGGATATTTATTGTTTCTTAGGTATTTTGAGAGTTTTTAGGGTGTGTTATCATTTTAAGATTTTTGTGTTTTTTTAGGGATTTTTTTGAGTTTTTTATGGACTTTAGGATTATTAGATTTTTTACCATTTTTAGGGACTTAATGGTCTTTTATAGTTTTTAGTGTTTTTTAGGGTTTTTTAGGGTTTTATGGTTTTATGGTTTTTAGCAGATTTCATGGTTTTTAGGGTTTTTAGGGTTTTTATCATTTTTTGTCTTTTAGGGTTTAAATTATTTTAGGATTTTTTAGGTTTTTATGGGGTTTTACATTTTATATATTTTTTGGGGTGTTTAGGTTTTTTTGTTTTTTAGGTTTTTTGGGATTTCGATGTTTTTTAGGGTTTTTAGAGGTTTCAGGGATTTTATGCTTTTTTGGGTTTTAGGGGTTCTTTTATTTTTTATGTGTTTTAGTGTTTTTTATATATCTTCATACTTTTTAGGGTTTAAAGGGTTTTTATCGTTTTTAAGGGGTGTTTAGGTTTTTATGGGGTTTTAGGGTTTTTAACAGTTCTTATGGTTATTACAGTTTTTAGTGTTTTTATGGGTTTTTATTGTTTTTTACGTTTTAGGGATTTTTTGAATTATTTTGGATTTTTATGGTTTTTAGGGTTTTATTGATTTTTTGGATTTTAGGGGATTTAGTGTTTTTATGTTTTTGTAGGGGTTTGGGGGGGTCTATTTTCTTAGTGTTTTGATGGAAGATGCTTGGGGTGATCCGATCTTCATAGTATAGGGTGGAGGATGATGGTATCAGTTAGGGGATAAGTTGGGAATGATGGGTTTTCATAGTGGATGAAAGTAGTCAACATACATTATATATAGTGTGGCCCACAACTTAGCGAACACACTCAAGGGATGGATGTGATGTCGAATATATAATACAACGCACTTGGGTTAAGGCACTGAATTTGGGGATTTGTGATCTTGGATCACCAATATAACTTATAGATTGATATGGAAAGAATATATAAGTGAAAGGGAAGAAATCAACGATCCTCACAATGGATAGAATAAACCCATAGAGTTTCGATAATGAAAACATGAATGAGAATAAAATTTCATGCGGTGGCTATTTATAGACAATGGTTGATACAATAGTTGTGGGTCTAATACACTAATGTCATAAAGTATAAACCCACATTGTTACATTAAATTAAAAAATGATAAATTATACCAAATACTTTTTGGAAAAGTATCACATAAATTTCCAATATAGCCCACCAGATTTGACATTGAGTTCTTGAACCACTATATTTGAATTTGGATTCCAAACATGTCATTATATAATTCTCAATGTGGGTAAGGAATCCAAAATTCATGAAACCATATGGTCCAAGATTCAAATTTAATGTTTGCGCTTGTATAAGTGAGATAATAGGCTCATTTTCTCCATCCATGCATGTTGAGATCCATTGGGCCTTACATGAAGTGAGTTGGGGACCCATTGTATCATTTAACATCTTTAATCTCACTCACATAATTGGATCTTTCAAATTAAATTCATCATCTTGGGAATTTGAACTGGAATCTTTGACATGGTTCTCATTGGGGTTTTATGGTCTTTTAGAGTTTTTCAATATTTTTAGGGGTTTAAAGTGATTTTATATTTTTGTGGTTTTATGGTTTTTATGTGTTTTAGGGTATTTTATTATTTTTAGGTGTTTAAATGTATTTAGGATTTTTATATTTTGTAGGTTTTTATTGTTTTATCATTTTGTTTTCAATGGGTTTTAATTTTTTTGGTATGTATGGATTTCTTATCGGTTTTTACATTTTTATGAATTTTTAGGGATTTTTTTATGATTGTTATGATCTTTCAGGTTTTTAAATACTTTGAGGGGTTTTAGGGGTTTTAGGGTTTTATTTGTTTTAGGGGTTTTTGTGTTTTGGATTTTTTTTGTTTTTAGGGGTTTTAAGGTTTTTTATATTTTTGTGTTTTTAGGGGTTTAAAGGGTTTTTAGAGCTATTATTAGATTTTTAGGGTTTTAATGTGTTTTAGGGATTTGTATGGTTTTTAGGGTTTTTATGGTTTTTATGGGGATTCAGTGTTTTTTTTGTCTTTTTGGGTTTTAGAGTTTTTATCATTTTTAGGTTTTTTGGGGTTTTATGGGTTTTTAGGTTTTTAAGGTTTTATTTGGGATTTTAGGTGTTTTAGGGTTTTTATGTTTTTGTTATTTTTACAAATTTGGCGTTATTTTTATGTTTTATTAGGGATTTTAGGAAATTTATAGTTTTTAAGGATTTTTTAGGGGTTTTAGGTTTTTATGGCTTTTTTTGTTTTTAGGGGTTTTAGGTGTCTAAAGGTTTTTTAGATTTTTTTAACATTTTTAGGGTTTTAAAGGGTTTTTAGAGATTTTTGTGGGTTTTAGGGTTTTTATGGGTTTTTAGGGTTTTTAATTTATTAGGGGTTTTATGGTTTTTAGGTGTTTTTAGGTATTTTAGGGTCTTTTGGGTTTCTAACATTTTTTAGGTTTTTAGGGGTTTTAAGTGTCTTTATGTTTTTAGGTTTTTCTTCGGGTTTTTTAGGGTGTTTAGGTTTTTTTTATATATTTAGAAATTTTTTAGAATTTTTTAGATTTTTTATGATTTTTAGAGTTTTAGTGATTTTTTGGGGTTTTAGGACTTTTATGGTTTTTTATTTATTTAGGTTTTCAGTTGTTTTTGAGTATTATGGGGTTTATGGTCTTTGGAGTTTTTTTAATGTTTTAAGTGATTGTTGACACTCTATTTTGTCACATATATGGAAATGAGACAAATGAAAATTCATTATAAGTATGAAATGAAGAAAAATCAAGATGGCCAAGGATTGCAAAATCCTCCAAAGGCAATTCGCTGAGGTGCCACTAGTGCATAAAATATATTTTAATGTCAATTTTTTATTCCTTTTAACATTGGTTTTATTGATCTATTATTAAAATAGATGTTGTAAATATTTTTTTAATGTCGCTTATAATATTCAATTTTTTCAAATGAATTATTGAAATTTTTATCAGGTTGGTTTTTAAATAAACGACCTGATAAACCCTTCTCTCTTCGGTTTTCCCCATCAGTTATTTTATAACCAACATGGAAAACAATTTATCATGTTGGTTCTTAGATAACTGACATTAAAAGATATTTTTTCATATCGGTTATTTTATAACCTACATGATAAACCATTTTCACATCAGTTATCAAAGAACTAACATGATGGATTGTTTTCCACATTGGTTATTTAATAACGGACGTGATAAAATATCTGGAAGTATTTTTTTACATAAGTTATTAAATAATGACATGAAAATAAAATTTTTTAACATATATTTTACATCCATCTTCTCTGAATCTATTCATAACAACAAAAAAGTATAAAACCAGCCTAATGGACATAAAAACAAGTATTAATACACATTTACAAGTACAACATTAAAAATAAACATATATAGTAGAAACAAACTAAAATCCAACCTAACCTGAAAAATTATTTTACTATTCAACTTATAATAATTTGATCTTCATTTCACTATAAGGATGATGGTTATAAAAAATCAAGAAATTAAAAGAAAATCATTTAACATGTATTATGGATAAAAAGAATGAAATATGAAAGAAGTGTTTATAATGAAATCTGACCGGGTTGAACTTCATAGTTGTCCCAGTTGTAATTATTTCACACATAAATCAAAACACATAGTATCATTATTATTTTAAACCTTCTAGATTATTAAAATGTTTTATAAATGAGTTTTTCAATTTAAAATTACATTATTAGTTAATATATTAAAAAATTATTAATTACAACTGAAAATTCACCTTTTATTTTACCTATTTCATCTTAGTTCTCTTTTTATTTGTGCTCCTGAAAAAATTACCATCCCTTATTAGAAAATATTATGAATGAAATAAATATGAAATTAATTATAATATAAACAAGTATTAATAAATTCAAACATACATTTCCAATACATCCTTAAAATATTATTTCACTTCTCAATGGATATAGATTAACCAATAATGTTCCTTATCCTTTAACAAAACCACATATCATCCAATGAACACTTATATAATAGAAAATTTAATTTTAGTGGCTATTATTTTAAAATATATATAACACTTTGTTATATATATATATCATACTCTTGAAGATAAGAAAACTAAAATCACTAAATAAATACATCTTTTTGAAATCTTCTAGCAATATAAATTATTCTTTCAATTTTGGTCATTGTCCTCACTATAGGTGAAATGAACTGTGGGTCCTTAAATCCAAATAAATTTGTCTTATTATGATCCTTACATACTCTATAGAGATATCTAATATAAAACAAACATAAGTATAAATTTTCAATGAATTAAATGCATGGAAATAATTATGTTAATAATCATAGGGAAAAAAATTAAATCATTTTTATTCCCAAATAATCAATAGTTATATGCTCCATGATATATTTTTTCAAAAGAACGATAGTTAATGAACACCCACAAACACCATCTTCCATTTTAATCTCATAAACACCCATCAAAAAATTTGAATATCTTGAAAATCTATCTAGACTCCTAGAATCTACATCTGAGGACACATATCATTGTATTTTTTTGTGGTATATACAATATTTCTTTACCTTTAAATGATTCCTTTACAAAATAGATAAATATATAAACACTAAAATGTTAAAACAAATCTAAAACAAAAATAAAATAAAATATAAACATACCTCTATGGTAATATGTCGTAGTAGTCTAGATGTAAAAACTCAAAATTGGATGATACTTTTTCTGATTGTACTCTCCTCATATATCGGTAATGTTTCTCCAGCTAATATATCTATAACATATTGTAAAGTGACCCTATGATACTCTATCTGTAACTGTTTCTGATTCATGGTATTTATATTATAAAATTTCATCCAATGTGAAAAAATATTATACTACGAATCATCAAAATATAACTCACAATAGCAGGGAAGCAATGGAAGAGGGGGTGTAGGGGAAGGATAAAAAGTGGGTTTCTAGGCAAAGGTGGATGATTAGGAGATATTGGAAGGGGTGTAGGGGTGTAAGAGTAGGATAAAAAGTGGGGTATGCTGGTGGAGGTGGAGGAGTGGGATATTCAGTCTGAAACAACCTTTTCATGTCTGAAAACATCGACTTCACTGAATCTCTGATCCAATAATCTATCAACACCAGACTATCCTGAACTTTAGACTCCAAAGATTCTATTATTTGTTTGTAAATACCCTCCATTGCAGAAGCTAAATAACGTGGAAAAACATTTTTCACAGATACACCTGCTGGGTATCCTCATACACGACCTGGAAGTTCGATCATTCTCACTGTTTTAGATAAAATTCTCTTCGTATTAGTAATTAAAAATACCCCATGTGTTCTTTTCACCTCAAGATAATCCTTTATGAATTATATTAAAATTTCTATAATAAATCAAAATATATAAAAAATTTAATTAACTTAAATAAATAAATGAACTAAATATCTTAAAATTATCTTAGCTAAGAACCTTGACTCTTTCATAATATATTTTCATTTTTTTCACATTATATCTCTCTTCTATTTTTCATTTCTATCTAGGGGATGGTGGGGAAGCCTCTACAGAGCCTAAAGGCTCAACTCTCAATTTTTGAAACATTCAATCCATCATTTCTTCTTCTAATAATGTATACCCTCCCTAAGATAAATAATGAGGGTATATGTTTTTATATTGGATCTCTGGATGATATATCCTCAATTTATATAAATTAAGTATAAATAAATCAATAATAAATCAATAATAATATCATTAATTAAAAAAACTTCTAAAAGGTATCATTCCACTTACCAAAAATTCTTCTCATCTTATAGTTTAAATATATTTATTCTTTGTATCTTCATCTATAAAGGGATATATATATATATATATAAGGTTCTTTGGGGTATAATTACATTAAACACACACACCACATTCATAGGCAAAAAAGGCATGCCCTATCCCCCTAAGGGATAACCCACCCATCAAGTCTTATTTATTCTTTACATGGATCAAAGGCCTAGTGGGCATGAAGCACATTATATGGCCTAAAGGCCTACAATATGTCCCAAAGGGTTAGTATGGTGTCATTAATACATCATGCATGTGTCACCGTCTGCCTATATCATGCCTGTGTCACCATCTGCATGTGCCATTCCTATGTCACCTCCTGTTAGGGGAAATTTTCTCCCACCCATATTTGAACCTGGGTATGATATAGAATCATAGGGTACCTATATCATTGAGTCATTCCCAAACATCCATAAAAATGGATATATATATATATATATCATATTTATTATGATTTTTTCTATACCCAAAAATGAAATATGATGCGATGGATGATTTGAAATCCCTATATCTCCTAGAACTCAATGATTAACATTTCTTCCTAGCTCATCTAATGTCATATATATCATATATAATCTGATAAAAAGGGGTAAAACATATATTACTATAAACATTCCAAGCTAATTAAAATAATTACTAATGAGATTACCAAAATAATCTCCCAAAATTGAGATAGTGTTAATTTTTCAAAACTTATCCAATCATAAATCAAAATGTTGACCTTGATTTTATCCTAAACTGATATAAAACACCATAATTTTGGAATATCATTATCATCAAAGTGTACCAGCATCCTCTGGTCCTAGTTATAGGCAACTGATAATTTTGGTAAATGTGTGAATCCACGTTTACCAACCCTTTAAATCTTCTTTGGCCCTATAGGAGTTGATGTCTCTTGTAAAGAAAAATGGGTCTCATCAAGAGAAGTATGTACACATTCCTCCCCAGATGTATGAGTATGATTATCTCCAGAAGTATGTGGTGGATCACTTTATTGATCAATTATTATCCTAAAAATCAAGGTGTTAAACAATTAGTACATAAATATTCAAATTCAACTTTTACAATAATAATTAAAATAATAATGAAAATTTATCAAACAAAAAAGTAAACTAAATTAAACTTGAAACATTTCTATTCATATTTTTTAAAGTTATCTACAATTCTAACAATAGTAATGAGATATGAAATATCATGTAAATTAATAAAAACAAATCCAAAAATGTTGTGTGAATTGTAAAAATGCTCCAACTGAATAAATCATTATTTACACAAAAAAAATATTTTTTCAATATACTCTTATAAAAAAAATTATTTAAAATTTTAAATATAAAATAAATATATTTAAAGAAAATCAATTATTAGACAAGTTATCTAAGGCTAAACATGATATACTATACAAAAATAAACTAATATAAACAAATAATTAATCTTATTTGTTATAGTATATGTTGTATTAAATTAAATAAAATTAAAATATACGACATTTTATGAAATTTAAAAAAGTAAACAAGAACTAAAAAAACATTACAACATAAAATATTAAGAATGTACTGAAGGATTTTTTTCCCCAAATTCCTTCATCATGATCATTTTTTGTGGCACAAACCATGTCTACCACATGCTCATCAATATTATCTATTAATCTTTCCCTGGAATTAGGGATCTCACATAAATCAAAATATCCATCAATTTTATCCTCACCAACATACTATTTTTTTCATTATAAAACAATATCCCACTAACTATCTGATTGATCAATAAAATAGAAAACAACATTCACGTGGTTCCATTATAAAAGGATCAGTTGTGTATTCTAATATATTCAGATTAAAAAGTTTTATTCCAAATTAATCATGTATGACTCTATTGTAACCGATAAACCAATTGCAGTTAACAACTAGAACTTGAAATTTAATTTAATCAACCTCCCATATTTCATCAATGGCTCCATAATATTCACTTGATGTGGAAATTGGGTTTTGGTCATTATTACTAGAATATTTTTTCTTCTACAAACACAAATACATTAATATTATGAACTATGCTTATGTTGTCCTAATCTTTTAAATGAAATGTATAATCATTAATTTCATACCTGAACCATGTTATCAAATTTTAACATGAACTACCCACTAACCATTTCAATGTTTTTGATTCATCTAATCTACCAGGTAATATCTATTTAAACTGTGGAAAAAATTCTATTACGCTCATTAAAAATACACATATCTTTCTTCTTTGGATAACATTATTACCTCACATTAATATGAACTGTTATATATGGTTAAGAATCATCTATGTTATTTAATATGTATAAATTCACCTTTTTTATTTTTTTTCACCTTTTAACTATTTTACTTTTAAGCCATAGATCCCTTTTCCTGATAATTAAATCATTCACAGTGAGATGGAGGCAAACCAGTGTGCCCACTGAAAACAAGTAGCTTGTATAAAACTCTGTAACCTCCTTAGAAACATAATTCTCAATAATTGATTCTTCAATTCAATATAGATTATTAAAATACCACTTCAATATCTTTATATACCATTCAAAAGTATACATCCTACATTGATATACAGGTCTTTAAGTCATTATTTCTTGCAAAAAATGAACCATTAAAAGCACCATGATATCAAAACAAGATGGAGGAAAATACATTTCCAATTGAAAATTTATATAAATTGATTCATTTTACAAATTGTTAAAAGCATTCAGATCAATCACCTTATTACAAATTTAATTGAAAAAATAACAGACCTTCATTATAGTTTTTCTAACATGGATAGGAAATATTCCACACAATGTAACTGGTAGGAGTTGTGGCATCATGATGTGACAATCATTAGATTTCATACCTATCAACTTAAAATACTTTAAAGACACAAAATTTTTTACATTTGAAGAACAAACCTATGTCACTTTGATATCATGAAGACACTGAAAAATTCTATTTTTCTCCCTCTTGGATAGTATATGACAAGACTGGGGAAGGAACTTTCACCTTCCATCAAGAGTGTGAGATTACTCAAAATGTATTCTAATTGAGATTAATTCAAATATTTCATTCAACCCATCTTTATTCTTTTCATTAATATCTAATAATGTTCGAATCAAGATTTCATGGATAATATTATCCACATGCATGACATCAATGTTATGTTTGACCTCGTGATATCTTCAATATGGAATCTCAAAAAATATTGACCATTTATTCCAAATATTTATATCATTACCAGATTTATGAGTCTTTATGAATGTCACATAAAGGTTTTTCACTCTCTCAAAATATTGGTTTGTGGATAATGGTTTTGGAGTAATGTAAATTTCTTGTGATCCATGGAATTACTTTTTTAATCTAATATAAGAGTGATCCATAGACAAAAACTTCTTGTGACCCATGTATATTATTTTTATCCCATGATGTAGTTAATAATATAAAGGTTATTTTTCACCAATTGGACACACTTTATGCCCCTCAACACTATATCCAGACAAATTTACATACTCTAGAAAGTCATTTATAGTGAACATAATAATTGAATGCAGTTAAAAATATTACATTTTATAAGAATAAAAACCCTAATAACATCCCCCCATAAGAGTTTCAAATCATAAATTAATGGGGAAAAATAAAACATCGATATCATTTCTGGGCTATTTAGGTCTAGAGATCGTTAAACTAAACATGACATATTTGAGCTCCACACAAAATTCAGGAAATAAGATGTAAATAACCAATAAAACAGGCCATAAACTATGTGTGATACTAATTATTTGATATTGATTCATTCCATCATTGCATAGTCCATGTTTGATATTGATAACTTCATTTCCGAATATAGGAAACTTTCGATCAATTTTCATTCACTATAGACAATCAAATTGATTCCTTAATTTTCCATCACATATTCATTCATCTGCCAGCTATCATAAACATTTTGCATCCTGTGAATTTGTAAATAAAAATTTCAAATGAGGAATTATAGGAAGATACAAAAATTACATTTAAGGGTTCTATATAACTACTAAATTATCATGCAATTTTTATTCCAGCTTATACCCTGATGTCCTACATTTAGCACACTTTGACAGAAATTCATATTCATTCCTATATAGAACATATTCATTTGGAAATACATGGATTGTTTTGTAATATAATCCCATAGGGCATAATATTTTCTTCAATTTAAAATGTGAATGAAGAAAATAATTATCTTTTGGAAGAATATCTTTTATCAATTGTGGAAAATCAGTAAAACTCTTGTAACTCTAACCGTGTTTCACATTAAAGTTAACCTATCTTAACACTGATGATAAAACTATAAATTCTATAAAACTAGGATGTGGTGGTTTTTCATTATAACCATTTAGAATCTCAATTTTCAGTTTTTTCTCAATTGCCTCTACTTTAATATCACAAATCATTTCTTTAATTTCATCAGATTTATCATCTTGAAAAGAATCATCATCATTAGTTATGATATTATTCACAGGTTCACCATGCCAAATCCATGGGTTATATCTCGAAGTAAAACCATACTAAATTAAATGATATTTTAACTCTCTAATTTTCAACTTCCCAATATTTAAATATTTCATACAAGGAATGAAAAACATGTCATTGTTTGGAACATTTCATTTAGTAAATTCCAAAAATTCATCAATAGCTTCCTCATAATCATCACTTATTCAAAGTTTCATAATCCAACATTGAATCATTTTTATATATAAAAAATATAAAAAATAAATATCTTTTCAAAAGAATTTAGTGGTGATAAATGTGAGAATAAATAATTCAAGTAAATCTAGATTTAAATTTATATCAAAGATATCATACTTTTAAGGTAACATAACATTGAAATTAAAAAAATTATGCGTATTTGAAAATTATAAATATAAATTATAGACAATTAGCAATTATAAGTTTAAATATAATTGATAAATAGGATATAAAACACTAATAAAAACATATACAAATATTATAGTGACTCTAATTAATTATATAACATATAATAAGGTTTTTAGGAGAATTATAATTACTTTTTTAGTTTTTATTTAATAAATCATGTAAATTCATATATAATAGTAATTATACAAAAGTAATATAGATAACCTAATGTTCCACTAAATATAAGATGTATGATTAGTCCCTAATATTCTATCCTCAGGGGTTCTATGTTGTCTATTAGTCCATAAGTAAGATGGTTAGGGGGACACATTTATCAAATATTATATAATACATCATCAAGCCTTACATTTCTAAGATACTATGTTGATTAAAATCATTTAGTCTATATGTAACATATAAATAAAAAATAAATACATGAGTACATATGCAACTATGTTAGCCATGGTTATATGAGGAAACTAATAAATGGGATCTATAATATTTATTAACAATACACATTCAAGGTGAAAATTAATATAATTAGACAAGGGATTGAAAAGAATTTACATTACACAAACCCAAAAACATGATTTTCTATATGCATGTGTGATTTAATACTATATCATAGTTCAATAAACATCTATTAAAAAATTCATTGAAAACTCTATTCTATATAGTATAAACACTAGAAAATTAAGATATAATGAAAAATTTTATGATCTAAATATAACATTAAAATGTAATAAAATTAACACTTTTTCACTTAAATTAGTGGATAAATCAGGTATATGAAGATGTTAATTTGAGATTTATGGTGAGAATATCTGTATACGGACATGCAACAATGAGGCTGGGGAAACCTAAGAGTATATAAAGATGGTAATCCGATATGTGGGTAAACATAATCGAAAAGAATGAGAGTTAGGGAATCCATTACATTGAATTACTAAAATTGGGAATCGATGTGTGAGGATTACTTGAGATTTGAGAGACGAGAAGATCAAATGAAAACAATGAGCTGATGAAATGTGAGGATGTATAATGATGGAAAACTGAGATTGTAGACCACTGGATCGAAGAAATAAGGTTTGGGATTCCACACATGAGAGTGATGAGTTTTCTTTCACATGATCGAATAACAACTAAATGAATCAATGAAAGAATTTATAAAATTTCAAAGTATTTATAACATTATTTAAATAATAACCAACATTATAAAGTAATTTTTATTGATTTTTCACATCGATTATATAAAAATTAGCATTATCAATCATATTTTTTTCACATAAATTATAAAATAACTAATGATATAAATCAATAAGATTTGCTTTATAATGTCTGTTATTTTATAACTGACATTAAAAATATTTTTATCATGATGGTTATTATATATCTGATGTGATAAATCATACTACATGTTTTTCACGTCGGTTAACTAATAACTGACATGATAAAGAATGCTATTTTTTCACATCGGTTATTAGATATCTGTGTTATAAACCAAAATAGATGGATTTTTAACAGTGGTTACAAATAACTTATGTGAATTTGGATACCTGAAAAATACATTTTTTACTAGTGTTCCCTAGAACACCATCAATGAGTAGGGTACTTAAATGCGTCTATGTAATCATCTTTCACACCATACTACACGATTGGCCTAAGAAATACACTTGACAGACTTATACCCTTCACCTAGGGTCCTATATTTTCCTATAAATAAGACCCTATGGTCATTATTTATACATATGGAAATTCATGAAGTCCAACTGATGCTCTGTTTTCCCCAGAACTTCTATCAACCACTCCATAACCTTCTAGGTATCTTTATAAAACCTGAAGAATATGGAATCAAGTAGGGATAGTGAAACTAGATTCCTCCCAGGGTTTAAAATTAACAATACCTGTATGAGGAACTCACTCACCCATTATTTAATGAAGACTAGTTGAGGTACCCTTCCCCAAACAGGGACCTATGAGAGCCACTTATGGGGAGAGCTGTGGAGACCCCTGAAAGATTGAGAAAGTTCTCACCCCAGTGTAGTCACCCAGGTGGTCCTTCTCCCAAGGTTCTTCATGTTTTCTATGGACTACCTACGTAGAGCACCCCCCCCCCCCATTCAAGCCCTCTTTGTTTTCCCAACCCTTTAACCTGCATGAACCACCCATCAGGACTTCTTCAAATCCGTCCATGTAAGGTCCTCTTTTCCTTTGGCTATATTGTCTAAGAGGGACCAAATTTAATCCTAGAATAAAGTATCCATACTTACACAACCATGGAAAGTGGTACATCAGTGTTTCCCTAACTTGGGTGTGTATTCATATGGTTAGAGTTTTCATGCACTTTACTAATTGACTTGTCAGGGTCCTCAGGGTGAAAGTGAGTGTGTATTCCTATGGTCACAAGGACCACATCCCTACGGACAGTATTGTAGAGTTACCAATCTCAGATACTAGGTTTATGACCATATCCTCCCCTTCTCGTCTTTAAGACCCATATCCCCTTGTTCCTATAAGGGAGGTTGAGGGTTACACATTCTTTTCCATTCAACATGGAATACTATCTTCCTTCATATCTACAAGACAAATTTTATGGAATATCTCTGGGAGTAATCACCTATCTTTTCATGGAGGAGGTTGCACTCTTGATCTTCTATGCCTCATGGACACTGGACTAGGACAGAGGGGATGGGAACCCAATCCCTCTCTCCTCTCTCCTACTACCTTCCTTCCTCATTTTCCATACCATATACCTGTTCTAGGGAATAGTTATGAGAGGTAAGTGGTGTAGCACCAACCTCCTCTACCATCGCCCCATCCTCTTCCGCTAATGAATGAGGAGAAGTGTGTGTTTTATGGGATATTATGTTTCCTCTTGTTTCTCACACCGATCATGACTCATATGGGCTTAGAGGTTAATGAAAATCAGGACATCCACAGAATCTATAAAACCTAATGAACTATGAGAACTCTGATTCCCACTATAATAGGGATATATATGAAACCTTCCTACATCCTGATCTACATATCATATCATCGATGAGATGGGAAACCATACTCTTAAAAGGGGAACCTTAGTGTGTAAGCCCAGACTAATTGGACTATGAGAACTCTGATTCCTATTACAATCATGATATTTTGGATTCCTACTTATTGCCCGAGCTCAATGAGAATACTCCTAAGGGGTAATCCCCAATCATAATTCCCTTAATATATGAATCTTCCTTAGAAGTAATCCCCAAAACAAGACTCTAAACCACCATGATTTGAGACCTCTCTCATTGTCTCTTTGTATGGAATCCTTTTTTAGGAATAATCCCCAACCTATCCATCTCAAAGGTCCATACTCCACTTTGAGATAAACCTAATGGTTCCCTATAGGAATAGGTACTCATAAATGAACTACAAGGGATTTGATTCACCTCCTACTGGTATATGTAGGATTCCTCCATGTGGTCCAATCCTGACACCAAAAATCAATCGTGTTCTCTATGGGCCACATTCCCAACAGGGTCTAATTCAATTCGGGAAACTATATTCCTCTCAGGATCCCTATGATACTTATGCATAAGTCCCACACCAATCTTTTACTAGGCACCTTCCACCTAGATGCCCACTTCACATTATGTTTACCTGTATGATTAAGTCTTTTACACGACCCTAAAAGGTGTGATGTTCCCCATTAAGTGGCACCAAACTACGTGGATTCTAATTCACTTCCCAAGGATACATAAGAATACCATTTATGGGTTTTATCCTAATATTAAAAAAACTCTCGTATCCCTGTATGATGATATACTTCAGAGTGCCCCGCTGATTTTCTAGAAAACTAGCGTCGTCATAATAACGACCAGTGAATCTCTAAGTATTACATAATAGGATACCATCAATAGAGAACATCATATACATACAGATATCTCCATTTATGAAGAACCTTAGATATATACATATGATTCTAAGAACTATACATTATAATGATTGATTTTTAATTCAACAATGATGCACATCATACTTAGGAATCGATAATGTATTCATTATCTTTTCTTAGATCTACAAGAGAGTCCCAAAGATGGAAATATATCCCCCTAAAATTGTGTGATCAACCTGACCTATCATCTTCTAAAAAAATATGAGTTATTAAGCATCATTTTCAAAAATCCGTAACGAGAAACTATATTTGAAATGTACATCCCATCTAATATAGAACCATTGGGTGTTTTCAGTTCCGTAAACAAAACCCATGGAAATCGTTTAGAAATATAAAATTGTAATTATCCAAAAATTCCAAGGGGAACAGAAAATAGTGAACCCGAAATGAATCCTTAACCAAGATGATAGTATCACCCACCATTCGGCCCCCTTCTACTCTCAAAATGAAAGAGGGATAAATAGGTAAATCAATCATGCATGTGTCCACTCAAATGAGATACTACTTTGATAAGGTTTTATTTTTCGTGTTTTCCATATCACATGCAATAAATCTTAGAGATCACTTCAATCCAAATGGGTCATTCTATTTTTCACTAAAAAATACTGTGGTTACTTCTCAGTATAGATCTCCATCCTTGATAAGGATCCCATCACCAACCCAACATCTTCAATTGTGGGTATCAAAATCATTGGTCTAAGAATGCTACCAAGATAGTAAAATCCCAACCCTAGAGGCTATCTGAAAATACCTCCAATTTTCTAAGGCCTACCAATTGTTTGGCCAATGATGACCATTGGTCCTAATGCAGACTATGCCAACAATAGTCTTCAACCATTTTGAGATCCTATCACTGGAGTGTGATCAAAAGTCCCTCCTATATATATGGGAGGTGGATCAAGAGGCCACATTTGGCCTCATCCATAATACATAGGGGTCATTCTAAAAGTATCCATCCAACAATCTCCACTACCAATGTCTTGCGGTAGTGAACCCTCAACGTTGATGGTGGTGTTTTCCTCGTCTATTCGGCCTAGAACCATTATAACCAGGCATGCAAGATGGCCTTCCAAGGATGAACAATAATCCAACAGGGATAAAGGTCACACCTTTCCCCCCACCATAGAATCCCACTAACACAATTTGATGGTAAATTACAAGCGGGAACATAATCTCATCTACCTTCATTCAGTCATCTGACAGACTTTCTTGGTGGCACCCATGGAAACCTTCCATACAAATATGATTACAACTCGCATGTAGGAACATGCCTGTCATTAGACTCATATGGAATCACTCAAAGAAAGCTGCAATTCAAGTTTGGTGGAAAACTGCAAGAATGTTCACACACCTACCTTCATTCATAAAGCCTCCCAATAGCCTCATTTTCTAGAACCTGGAGAAGTCAGTCGAAAAGTCATGATGATGAGAAGGGGGAAGACTCAAATATCTATCCCCACAAATGAGTACTATTAGTACCCACTAATATGAAAGGGAGGATATTAGTAGGCACATACACCTACTCCAAATACAGAATGGAAATATATCCTCATTCATATCACTGAAGTCACTAGGTAAATCCTAAAAATGGTAAAATGGTAGACAAAAATCCATTCCCACATCATATAGAGTTATTAAGATACCATAATAGCTAAAATAGTTGTTCCTAAGGAATGAAAATATAACTTTTTACCAAAAATGGGGTGGCTCATTAGGATATCACTTGGGAGGTGGTATGCACCTCTTTTTCCATCCAGAACGGTCATGGGGAAAACTCCCCCATATTATATGGATAACTGGATCAAGAACATACACCCTCTCCAATCTGAGGTAATTGGACCATCCCCATGAACACTACAAGGACGTCACAGACACCTGCCTGTGACAATCTCTTCTCCAAGAAAGTGGTCCTAATATTTTATAAGAAGGCATCTAATAAGAATCCTCATCAAACACGATTGGAAAATCAGGATCCAATCTGTGATCCATCTCCACTTAATGTTGGAGTTCTTGAAGACCTCATATGTTTATCTGTCACAACTTGAGATCATACCCTCCAGTCAATAAATCATGGGAGTAGTAGTAGTAGTAATTCCAAAGGTCCTCTTCAGACACTTGACCATGATGTCTTGATTCATAATTACAATATGGTTGATCTCAAAATACTATATTCGAATGAGGGAAACAACAAACCTCTATGTGTCCAAAAAACCAACGAGAATGAGGGTCTCCCCCTTACTATAATCCACCATGTTGGTCCTCACCATGATGGTGTACACTGTGAAATTTCTCTCTGTGGTGGTGTTTTACACTATTAATAGAATTAAGCAATTGATAATATAGTAACAAGAAAGATCTCTTATCGTGAGACACTTGAGAAAACAAGGACAGACATATCTGATTTCTTGTCATTAACAGGTAAAATACTTTCTCAACTGGAATATATCCCAAGACCACAGTCATTCTCTGAACCACCCTTGGGTCACTTACCTTCTAGTTAAATAGAGTAAGCCCATAGTGGTCTTGTTTCCTATGAAAACGTGATATGAAAGTGTCCACTCTGGTCAGACCTATTAGAGGAAAATCTGGTGAAAGATGAAGAAGACATTCTAAACGTGGGGAAACAACAAGATAGGGATGACATATTAGTCATTTTTTGTAATTTAGATACCCTTAAATACCTAATTATAGAGGTTTTGTAGGAAGATTGTGTTCATGACATCCACCTCAACATATAGAAAACTCTTCATTGACTAAAAGAAAAAATATTTCCCAATGAAGAGTATCAAATTCACCTCAAGGTAATATAAGGGTTGAAACCCCAAATTCAATTGGAATCCCTACTTTTTTAACAATATCCAAATATTGATAAATAGCAAGAATACCTTTAACATTCATGTATCACTATATTAATGAGGTTTTGACTGCTGATCGCAGACACCCCCATCTAGTGTTTGTATCAGAGTATGGGATGAAAATAGTGCATTATATTGCACTACACTCACTAATCAAAAAATCCCACAAAAAGTGGTATCATGCAATGTAATAGACACAGAACAACTCCAAAAAATGAAATATATTCATAAAAAAAGTCATTATTAGCAATAATAGGCCCTGACCTAATCTCACTTACATTGATCCAGAAGATAGAAAGCTATTGAGCGACTCTTTCATTTGGCATATGAAAATATCGAGCAAGCCTCCCATTTGGGAGAAATTATTTATCAACTAATGAAAATGTCATAGATAGAGTAGTGTTCTTAAGAAACAAGAAATTCAAGTGTGTGTAGAATGATTCACCTAACCCATATTTGAACAAAACTTTATAGAATTAGAAGAGCAGTCACAGTTGTATCAACCACAATAGTTTGGGACAAACCTCATCCCATAGGGCTAAATGATTTTTTAATCCAACCATTGTGGTCAGTAAATCAGATCAGAAGTGTTTTGAAAGAAGAATAGGAATTGCTCTAGCCCTGAAGGCTATGAGATTTTTCAACTCAAAAACCACCTCCTCATCAGGAATCAATGTTCTCCTAGTTATGGAGGATTTCTATGATTGAATCTTCTAAGTTATTATCATTCTATGATCCGGTAATTTCACTTTTATCATGCATGAGTGAACATTATGGAGTTTCCCGTCAGGTTACTATCCACCAAATAGTTCCCATAGAATCATCAAATAAGAGGACAAATCCTCTTGGAGGGCATAAAATAAATCATTATCACAAAGAAACAGATAGAATTCCCCCAATGTGTTTCACATATGTTAACATCATCAACCCTACCCTCATAGATTCTGTAGAACATGAGGCAAATTCAGAGGGGTCTGAAGAGTAAATTCAGTTTCACAAAGGAGTCCACAATTATAAAATTAAATGACGTGTGCATACCCAAAACCAAAATATTTCCAAGAATTTGGTCACTCCTTTAAACAATACAACTTTATCTCCATGAAAGGAATCTAACAGGGAAAAATGTAAGGGTAAAATCATGTATCACCTCCCTTTTGGAGTTGCTAATTCCTCTTCACTAGTTTCAAAACATGATTAGTAAGAGGAAGAGATGAAGGAATTGAGAAGACTCAATGCAGAATTTCTTTGAGGAAGCCTTCCTGAAAGGTATGTTCTATAAGAAGATCCTCAACATGAACTTCTAGTTGGCATAACTCAACAAAGAGTTTTTTCTGGACAAATGTAGTAGACATAGAACATCCACTCAACACAGGATATCAACGACCAACATATTTGGATCCCAAAGTAGAAGATCATGAATTCCATTTATTTCATGTTAAACCAGAGTAGGGTCTGAAACATCATTATAGGTCTACCCCTATTGGTTACTCATTCAAGGTTCCAGCAATACCTCCACCAATTTCCCTACCGACTACTATATCTATCCAAGATCCAGCTCAATCAAACATATCTTGAATTATTACGAACACCATTGAGTCACTAATAGCTTGATTGGAAGCCATATAAGAATGACATAGACCAATATAGCTTCAAAATAATTCTTACTGTAAATGGGTAGATCTGACTCTACCCCCATCAAACTTTGGGAATCCCAAATTTCCAATTTTCAATGTCTCAGGAGATCTAAATCATCACATGATGCATTTCATCTCCCACTTTGATCCCATTATGGGTAACCATGAATAATAAGAGGCAATGAAACTCTGGTTATTCATTTAGTAATTGAAAGGACTAGCATTTGTGTGGTACATAAGTTTTCATTCTTAGTCACTTACTTGGTGGGAATACCTCTGTTAAAAGATTCTCTACAAGTTCAACTCAATACTATAGAATACAATAGTCTTCAATCTTACAAACTAAAAACAATTGGAAAATGAAAGAGTCTCATATTTCATTACTCGGTGAAAAGGATTGGTATACTCTTTACACCTACCACTCACTTGAGAATGGTTTTTTCTTATCTATGTAGTGAATATTCATAAAAAATTGTGTACCTTGATGATCCTATCGAAACACGCAATAGGGTTTAAGAACCATACATAAATTTCTCAAATGGTGTAAAACTCCATCATATAGACCAAATACAAGTCTCGAGTAATTCCATCAAATTGGGGAAGGAGAAAAGGAAAAACATAGGTCTCTACAGTTACACTTAACCAGTCCCATATACCCACTTCTACATCAAAGCCTCTACCTTACTGTATGGCTCAACCTTTTAAACATAAGTAGAAATTACCTCCTTGTTAAGATAATTAGAGAGATCAGAGGAAGAAACAATTTGAGGAGATAAAAAATAAGGTGTATTATTTTTTAAAAGACCAATTCCATGGAAACTTCATCTTGTCATTGGAAAACAACTTAATCAAGTTTCCAAATCCCATGAATCCTAGAAAAATAGGTGATGAATATCTCTCAAACTGTTTCCCCTTCCATTAAATGTCGCTGCACCACATCAAGGATTGTTTTTTTTCAAAGACCTCCAACAAAATAGGGTGGAATATGGGAAAGTGTAACTGAAAAATTCACCATCCCAATTTACATATGTTTCTAACACTAATCTAGAGAAGGAAAAATAGTGGAAAAAAATTCAATAGCAGAGGTACACATAAGTTTTTAATAACTGGAATTTTAGAAAGTTGATCAACCAAACTCATGATATACTCAGAAAATAGTTGAAATAACCAGTCATGCCTTTAACTACTTTCGCTAAAATTCAGCAAATTCCATCGAAAACCCAATCCTCTGAAATCTAGTCCTCTAAAAAGGAACATATCCAAAAGAGAAAGGATCAAGAATAGGATGATGAGACTCTTCCAAAGATGAAATTGTATTTTAATTTAGAAAACATTATCTCTAATGTCCCAAAAAGCATGGACATCACCCTTCCAAATAGCACAAAAAAATTTAACACATTCAATAGAATCTTCAAAAGATGGGGAATTTATCTTCAGTTTAATCAATTTTATTCACTTAATGGATCCCTTATCAAATGAAAAACATGGTTACAAACCCAAATTCCCCACACTTGATTGGGGAACTGGGGGAAGATTCCATCAGAGTTTATGATTCATGGAAATACATGTTCATTCCATAAGTCACTACTTCAACAATTCCCCTACTTGAACCATTAATGTGGCCAAAACTCATGGGAAATATCTCCAAAGAGATCAATGACAGTAATGGGATTCCTTCACACATGACAAGGTTTTCCCTAACACAATAATCCTAGATGACATACTATAGGATACTCCACCACCTTCTCGATGGGTAGGAATACCTGGTTAGCTTAATCCACTTAGAGTAGAGGAACTTCCAACACCAACCTTAAGGGATGTTCCATCCGCATTAGGAACATTGGCACCAAAAGTTCATGAAAAATAGCATTCCCATGCTGGGAAGCACATACCTTTAGACCATAAATATGTTGTCTTGATGTAATTAGAACAATTATCGACTAAGTAATAAATATTATATTCCCCGAGTCTATCAAAATATCTCCATGTATCACTCATCAAGTCCTTGTCAATCCCTCTGGTGTTTGATGTTGAGGTTGCTGCAGAAAAGGTATATCATGTAGAGACTAATCATGGAGAATTCAATGCAGTCATATCCTTTACTGACCAAGATGAGGAGGCTATCATATAGGGAAATTTTAGGACCCTTTATATATCTAGTAGGACAAATGACATTGATATCTAATGAGCCTTTATTGACAATGGCTCAAGAGTCAACCTCATTTTGGTCTGGAAACTACACCAAATGGGTCTCAATGAATCTCACTTGTCTCCCTCCACTTTAATATTATAGCATTATGAAAATAATGAGAAATATCCTCTTGGTGAGATCACACTCAGAGATCAGTTTGGAGATATGGGGTCCAACCCAGAATTCATGGTTATTCAACATAATATAACTTTTAATGTTCGGCAAGGAAGACCTTGGCTACATCAACATGTAGTTATTCCCTCATTATACCAATAATTCCTCAAATACTGTGTCGATATAAAAATTGGGAAATTATATGGTGATAAGGCCCCATTAAAATCCTATGATACATAATAAATCAATGTATGATTCTACCATAAGGGTGGAAAACAATCCATTATTGATAATGTTTATCATATTAATGTCCCAAATTGTATGGAAATGATCATAGCTAACTCTTTCAAGCAGCTCAGTGTAGATTATGTGCTACCCATTAATAAAATTGAAGTGGTGGATACTATTTCAATAACCCATTCAATAAATTTGGTGATTTCAATTACAACAGTTGAGCCTAAGTGCACTAAATAAGTTTCCAACTTTCTGAGTGGTAATGAATGATTGAATGAAAATGTCTTCATTCTATCCCATGAGATCGAACATATTTTGGTTTCATCATATAGGTTGGAAGAAGATATAATGACAATAAGATAATGTGAAGAGCCTTATTCTTAGTCCCTTATTTCCCCTTCGGAGTTCCAAAAACTCCAATCACCATTGATTGATCCAAAAATGATAGCTTCATCCTCTAGATGTCAAAATGGAGACCCCCCCCCCCTCTTTCTTATGAGTAATTTCATTCATCACCTAATCCCTATAGAAGGGTTAAAGAAGTAAATAATGAGGAAGAGTAAGAATAGAAATACCTCAAGGATGACCCTCCAGTATTTGAGGAAGGTATCTACACCATTGTAGATGAACTCAGAGAGATAAATCTGGGTACAAAAGAAGATCCAAGAACAACTTTTATTGTTGTGGCCATGAATCCTGATGAATAGAAGTTATATACTTTCTTTCTGAAGAATCATCGGGACATGTTTTCTTATAACAAAATATAGATGCTATTCCTTGACCCTGAGGTGGCCACTCATCAATTGGGTTTTCAAGAAGATCATCAGGGATACAAGCAGGAAACCAGAAGGACACACCAGAATCATGCTTCCAAAATTGTGGCTAAAGTGGAAAAACTCATCAAGTCTGACTTCATAAGAGATGTACAATATCTAAAATAGCTAGCCAACATTTTCATTATGATGAAGTAGAATGGAAATATCAGAGTTTTTATTGATTTTAAATATCTAAACTAGTATTGTTATGAATATTACTTAAATATTCCAATTATACAACTCTTGATTGATGCAACGACTAGTTATCAAGCCCACTATTTCATGGATGGATACTTATTGTAAAAAAAATTAATATGTCCCCATAATATAAATAAGTCATAGCTTTCAGATCCCCTCATGGAGTATTCTTCTATAGAGTAAATCCCATCAACATAATGAACATCAATTCCACATATCGACATGCCTTGAATCACATCATCAAACCCTTCTTGAGGAATTTTTTTGAATGATACATTGATGATCTAGTGGTTATGTCCTGAAAATGTTATGACCACTTGGATAACCTAGAAATAATATTCAGAATTCTTTGATAGTCTAGCTTAAAGATGAAACACTTAAAATGTGAATTTGAGAAAATATTAGGGAAGTTTCTCGACTTCTTCATATGCCACCACATCGAAGTTGATACTAATAAAACTAAAGATATCCTTTTCATTTTGCCTTTTTAAAACCAGAAAGTGTTGAGAGGATTTCAAGGTAACTTGACCTACATTTGTTTCTCCATAGAAAACATTACAGGAAAGTGTTTTACCTTCACAAAACTAATGAATAAAGTGGTCACATATATATGGACCAATGACTATCAAGAAGTGTTTGATAACCTTAATAAACACCTCTTGAGTCCACCAGTAGTAACGCCACCTGTATAGGGAAATCCACTCATCCTTTATGTGATGGTCTTAGAGAAATCATTGGGAACATTACTCACATAGAAGAACAATTTTGGGTATGAAAAATACCTTTACTATCCCATTCAAACCATGCTTGATGCCGATACTCTTTATTCAAATATGGAGAAGATATACATGGAATTAATCATTTCATTTCATAAATTGAGGCACTTCCTAATACACCACGAGATCCATTTGGTCTCCAGCAATAAACAACTCAAATGCATCCTCATCTATCCTATGATAATACGATGTTTGGTACATTGTTCATTTATTCTGTAGTAGCTCGACATATAGTTTTTGCCTCAAAAAGCAGTAAAAGGTCAGGCCTTGGTAGATTTCCCTACCGAGCACTCATCCCTATAAAAGATGCCATTAAATACTAAACTTCATGATGAAGAAATATTATCCATTCAATGTGACCCCCAAATATTGGAAAAAAAATTAATGGTGCATCCATGATCCCAAAAGGAGAGATAATGGAATACCCAACACTCAATAAATAATGGTTGGTAATTGTTCTTATCTCCCCATAAAAGGAAGTGTTACAATACTCTTTCCTGTTATCAAAAGGTTGTACCAATAATGATTTGGAGTATTAAACTCTCATTACCGGCCTAGAATTGGAACTCCAAATACTGCTGAACTACCAATAGGGGAAAGGTGACTCATATTTGGTAATCAAATATATCAATAGGGATTATGCTATTAGAAAAGAGGATCAAATTCCCCTATTTGACTGTGTATGAGGGTTAATAGATGAATTCCCCTAAAAACAACCTCGACACATGTCCCACTATCATAGAATTCCAAGGATAATGCATAGTAATACACATCTACAACTCTATTAGATCCAAATCGGGATGAAAAGGTCATCAAAATTTCCCATCTCCGCATGGTATCACCTTTTGTTCAAGTCAGAATATATGAGATTAATGAAGTTTTCCCCATCCCTGACAGATATGGTCCTACCATGGTATGGATAACACCCATAATGGAATTCCTCCAAGATAGATTACTTCCTCTAGACATAACTATAACATCGAAAATCCAATTGAGAGTTGACAATTTCAGTCTTTATGATGGTCTAAATCACTAAAAATTCTATTAAAATTAAGGTTTTGATGGATTCCAACTCAGATGAATTGACGGAGAAGAGGCTAAAACTATTATGGAAGAAGTAAATAAGATATATTTTATTCCACACCAATTAGGATATAGGCTTTATGGACAAATATGAAGACTTGGATAATTATAGTATTTGATCACACATAATTTCACAAAATTGACCAAGAAATGTTATTCCTACCAGGTGAATCAAAATTTTATCTATCAACCACTATAGTTTATATATATAGCCAAATAATTATATCCATTTTCCACATAGGGAGTGGATATTGTAGGGAAATACCCCCAACTGTATACGAGCAGTTCAAATACATCTTAAATGCAACTAATTTCTTCTCCAAATGGAATGAGTCAATGCCCCTCAAAGAAGACAGAGCCAAAACAATTGTCATTATAAAATCCAACATTATTACCATATTTGGTGTCCCTTATACCAAATTAACAAATAATAGCACCAATTTCTGTTCTATTGAGTTAGAGATGTTATGTCAAGAGTAAAATATAAAATCTAACCATTCATCCTGGTATCATGCAATAGATAATGGATAGATATAGGATTTCAACAAGACCTTATTGAATACACTCTAGAAGATGGTGGATAAAGATAAGATGTATTGTCCTGAAAACATCTTGCATGCCTTATGGTCTTACTAGACTAGGACTTGTACTAACACACAAGAATCCCCATATTCTCCAGTATATGGCATAGAAGCAATCCTACCTATTGAGGATCAGTTTCCATTACTCTGTGTTTCCATATGTGATCTCTTATCTATAGATGAATGGTCCCATAAACAACTGGATGAATTGGACTGACTAGATTAAAATAGAATACACATATTGTATCACTAGGAAGTCTATAAAAATCAGATATCATGAGACTTTAACCAAAAGTCCTACCTCTATTCATTCCTCCAATGAAAATAGGTATTGACCACTTAGGACTCCAATGATACCGGAAAAAAAGCCTCCAAATCTTGATCTCGAGTGGGAAGATCCATACTCTATACCTAAGGTCCACTCAAATGGAGCTTATTTCTTAATCTTAATGGGTGGGTAACTAAATATGATCCCAACTAATGTAAGGTTAGTAAAGAAATATTTCATGTTATTACATGACAATCGTCCTATCTATAGGACTTTAAACTATATAAGCACCATTTTCATCCAAGATGCATGATGTTAAATTGCATAGTGGGTCCTTGTCTCCTGACCATAAAAGGTGTGACATAATGTCCTTTCCACATGACATTAAACAATGTGGTATCATAATCCTTACCAGGTGATAATAAACTTCATGGTATATGTTCCTGGTCATATGACTTAAAAATCCAATACAACCATTTTCCTCACCATATGACATTAAACTGAATGGTTAACAGCCTTCTCATTAGATATTAAGAAACCCTCCAAAGCACCACAAGTTAAGATATTCTTTGTAGACTTTTAAATATACACCTTCATCTCATGTGTAGGTTATAATCACATCCCCCTAACCCCTCAATGGGTCAAGATTCCCTGTTATACAGACTTGAGTAAGAAAAAAAATGGGAAACTCTCTTGCATAAGCCCCACATGAATCATTGTCACTCTATAATAGAATTTGTGCCCCATTTATAGGTATAAGACATAGAATTTTCATGTACTTACCGCAATATAATAACTTTCACTACCAACATCCTCATCATATGATGGTAAACTACAAGATATGTTCAAGAACTACATGTGTCTTGATTCTCATTTCTAATGAGATATATAGTGATGACTGGATTTCAATCCTCAATCCCAACTGCAATGAAGGATATATAATTATCCTTTCCATGTGTACAAATCATAACCTCATAAGAAAATTTTCTAGAACATATATCTTTATACTTATTACAAAAAGATATATGGTGACACATAGACCTCAGGTTTTAGGATCAACCGTCAGTTTGGAAAATATTAAATCCCCTTTAACCTGAATCAAATTATGATTTCTGTAGGGAACCTTTTCTAGAATTATGTGTGGCTTGATTCTCACTATTATGAGATACATATTGACATCAGGATCTCCAATATCGGGATGAGATGCAATCAAAAAAAATCTCCCACTCCATGTGTATGAATTCAAACCTGTATAGGGAATCCTTTTTTAGAACTACATGTTGCTTGAATCTTTCCCTAAAATAGACATAGTGACACCCGAGACTTCTACCATAGTTTACCATCTCCATTTCCCCCTTTTCACATCATTTAATCTTCAAACACTCGACATGAATTCTAACTTCATGGGATCTCAAGAACTACATATGTCTTGATTCTCATCCTAATGAGATACAAAGCAAAACCTAGATCATATCTCATGTTCTTGCCACCGTCAAATCAAAATGCCCATATCCTTCACTTGCGTTTCCTTTATTCTATAAAACAAATTGTTAACACACCTTTTTTCTCACACTAATCATAGATCGTGTGGGTTTAGGAGTTTGTTATAGTATTTCCCCACATGAGAAAGTTATACCAGTCACATTGGGGATATCATGGTCCTAAATTCAAGACCCTAAAAGTCACACAAGATTTACCCATCATATGAAAATTAACTTGAAAATATTTTTAAGAAATATATCTGTATTGATTCTTTCCCCATCAAGATACATAGTGAAACCTAAGTCCTATACCCTGGTCCAACTATTATATTCCTTTTCAGGTCGAAATCACCCATGTCCATGCCGTATGATGATAAACTACATGGTTCTTCAAGAACTAAATGTGATTTGATTGTCATTCCAATGAGATATGTAGTGATTCCTAGGCCCCATATCCTATTCCCTTCTAGAGTGTAAAGAATAAGTACCCCCACTTTTTCATACAAACAAAGATATGTGTAGGATATTTTAATTCAAGTCCCCTTATAAAAGGTGGCCCACTAAGGAAACAGAGTTGTTCCCCTTTTATATATGAGTCAGATCTATACAAGGGACTCCAACCATAGGTTTAATAGTGGTCCAAACACTTCCTTTATGCTCGTACATATCACTTAATCATGTCATACACCTAATATTTAAAACTTTTTGTTATTAATAATCTTTGCACAACTTCTAGTGGAAGAATATATGATACATGAGGGCCCTTTTTTCTAACAATGTTGTAATATTCCCCAGTTATCATTGTATAAGTTTCTAACAAAAATTAGTGCTTGTCAGCCAAAGGATTCCACTATTGACTATTTAGTACACACACTAGTTTTCCTTTCAAAAAATCTTCCACAAACTGAGTTTTTTAAATAGTAATAATTTCTTCCTTGGGAGAAGCCTCTTTTGTCTATACAATATTTGAAGACAATATACTATAAACTTTGATTCAAGGTCAGTGGTCATCCCTTGAATATTTTTCTCATGTCCTCTCTCAGAAATTGAAATCCCCTAAGACCATTCTTTATAATCTCATCCTTCATGTGTCCAAAGATTACTATAATGGACTTGGATCATTTGGCCACATATCATCCGTTATATGAATAATATCTTGGTCTAAGTTGTATAAACTAAAACTACTGGCACCATATTCTCTTCATTCTAGTAAGACCTTTGTAGAAATCCTATTCCCTAACTCCTTTGGATATAATTAATGGAAATTTCCCTTATGTGTTCAGGTACTCTTATCCCACAAACCAAACTATGTGCATTGGGAGATCCAAATCATCATAAACATTCATCAGATTTTAGAAATATAATTTCAGAATTATTGAGGACTTCTCTGTCTTAATATACTATAATACATACTTGTTGGATTTCAATAAGTTTCTCAAAAAATTGAGTTCCTTCCAGACAAAGGATCCCACTATTGACTATGTATTACATGCGTTAGTTTTGCTTGTATAAATTATCCCATAAAACAAGTTTTTTCGATTAGTGATAACTTAATCCAAGGGAGAGACCTCCTTTAACTCCATAATCCCTTTTTTCCTATACCAATATTTGGATCTTGGAATCCCCAACTCATAAGTTACAATTTTCCCTATCAATTATGAATATTGAATCACATTTCAAGATATATTACCTAAAATGGGAGATTCATTAACCTTTTGGTCAATTCTAAAGACATTAAATTATATCCCATAATGTCCTTATAATATGAGTTTAAATTACATCACATAATTTCCTTTTTGTGTGACTTTAAACTCCGTAGAATCATGTCCTCACAAAACAAATTTAAACTACATAGTATAACTCCCTCACCCTAAGGCGTTAAACTATATGGTTAATGTTCTAACCTCATGATATTAAACTACATGATACCTTCACATTTTTCAGAAAGGTGTCTTCCCCCATGGACCATCTAATAAAATTTATCCTCCTCCACTTAATCCAAATCATTGTAGAAGAAATTTCCTAATCATGTCCATTACCAATATAGATATATAGTTCATTCTAAGACACATCCCTTTTAAAAAAAATCCATTATGGTCTTGAGAAATCCAAATCGTAGACTTCAACCATGAAAAATATAATGAAAGAATTCCTAAAAACATATTTTTGGACTATTATATAATATCCAATAGTTGTATTTTTAGAATTTTCTCACAAATTTTAGAGCCTATCATCCAATGGATGCCACTATTAACTATGCAGTACATTCCCTAGTTGGCCTTGCATAAAATATCCCCCAAAATGGGTTTTTAATCGGTGGTAAAATTGTTCTTAGGTGTGAGACTTATTTATTTCTTAATATCATGTTTACAGTCAGGGAGCCACAAAATCATGGCTCAGGATTTCCCAATGGATATCTAAATAATATCAAAACATTCTTGGATCATAATCATTTTTTGGTGTATTATTTAAAATTCTATGGTCAAATATATTCAAATATAATCATTTTCTTTATTAGTCCTACTTGAATGAATTTAAACTACACATGAAAAGAGATGCAGTACTCCCTATATTGAAAACCCATAATGTTAAATCTATAAAAAAGTTGAGTCTCAACGCACTATACATGTTCATTATATGGTTTAATCAAAATACCAAGTGATAAAATAGTTAAAGGAATAAAAATTATTAGTTGAAGACCTAAAAAAAGAAACCTAAACAAAATCCATGAATCTCCCACCGAGTTTAATTCATATGTGGACTTAGGAAAAAATTAGGGTGATGAAATAAAAAAGACTAGATTTTGTTGGTTTGTCTATACAATCCTAGAAACTGTTAAAATATGCTCACTAGGCCCCTTGTATTAGGTAAAAAATAGATCACCCCCATCCCTATCATTGTGATTATGATTAGATGCTATGAATATTTCATGATACAAAAATCAGCTTCAATGTTATGATCATGGGAAGAGAGTAGGGATGAATACATATATGATTAGAAAAAAAAATCATTACATTTATGGAGAAAAACTAGGGGATAATCCATAATATGGAGTCTCTCTATTGTATATTACATGAAACCTTCAATATTACTCCTCATCTATTGAACATACTCATAACTCCTCATCTGTTGTGAAATCATGTGTCACCAAGAAATGTTATTCCTACTAGGTGCATGAAAATTTCATCCATCAACCACTATAGTTTCTACATATAGCCAAAAACTTCGGGCCAATTTCCACATGGGGAGGTGATGTTGTAGGGACATACCCCCTGCTATATCCATGTAGTTCAAATACATCTTAACTACAACTGATTTCTTCTCCAAATGGGATAAGGCTATACTCCTCAAAGAAGACAGATCCAAAAACATTTGTCATTATAAAATCCAACATTATTACCATATTTGATGTCCCTTACACCAAACTAACAGACAATGGTACCAATTTCTATTATGTTGAGGTAGAGAAGTTATGTCAAGAGTAAAATAACAAATCTAACCATTCATCTGGGTATCATGAAATAAATGATGGACAGATATAGGATTTGAAAAAGACCCTATTGAATACACTCCAGAAGATGGTGGATAAAGATAAGATGTCATGTCCTGAAAACCTCTTGCATACCTTATGGGCTTACTAGACTAGAACTCATACTAACACATGAGAATCCCTGTATTATATAGTATAAGGGATAGAAGTAGTCCTACCTATTGAGGTTCAACTTCCATTACTCTGTGTTTCCATATGTGATCTTTTATCTATAGATGAATGTTCCCATAAACAACTGGATGAATTGGAATGACTATATTAAAATAGAATACACATATTGCATCACTAGGAAGTTTATAATAATTATATAGCATGAGACTTTAACCAAAATTCCTACCTCTATTCATTCCTCTAATGATAATAGATATTTTCCCTTAGGACTCCAATGATACTAGGAAAAAAGCCTCCAAATCCTGATCTAGAGTGGGAAGGTCCGTACTCCATACCTAAGGCCCACTCAAATGGAGCTTATTTATTTATCTCAATGAATGGGGAACTAAATATGTCCTTAAATAATTTAAGGTTCCTAAATAAATATTTCATGTTATAACATGAAAATCATCCTATCTATTGGACATTAAAATATATAAGCATTATTTTCTTCCAAGAAGCATGATGTTAAACTGCAGAGTGGGTCCTTGTCTCCTGACCATAAAAGGTGCGACATAATGTTCTTGCCACATGAAATTAAACTATGAGGCATCATAATCCTTACCAAATGATAATAAAATACATGGTATATGTTTCTGGACATATGAATTAAAAATTCAAGACTACCATTTTCCTCACCATATGACATTAAACTTAATGGTTAACATCCTACTCATTAGAGGTTAAGAAGCCCTCCAAAGCACCACAAGTTAAGATATTATTTTTGGACTTTTAAATATACACCTTCATCTCATGTATAGGTCCATGGAACATCCCTCTAACCCCACAATGGGTCAAGATTACCTCTCAGAAAGACTTGACTACGAAAAAAAAAGGCAACTCTCTTACATAAACCCCACATGCATCATTGTCACTATATAATAGAATTTGGGCCCCATTTATAGGTATAAGCCCTAGAATTTTCTTGTACTTAACGAAAGATGTAAAATTTCACTACCAACATCCTAATCATATGATGGAAAACTATAGGATATGTTCCAGAATGACATGTGTCTTGATTCTCATTTCTAATGAGATATGTAGTGATGACCGGATTTCCATCCTCGGTCAAAGCTACGATGAAGGATATATCATTCTCCTTTCCCTATGTACAAATAATATCTTCATAGGAAAATTTTCTAGAACATATATATTTATTATCATTACAACAAGATGTATGGTGACACCTAGACCTCGGGTTTTAGGCTCAATCATCAGTTTGGAAAATATTAAATTCCCTTTACCCTAAATCAAATTCTGATTGGTGTAGGGAACCTTTTCAAGAATTATGTGTGGATTTATTCTCACTATTATGAGATACATATTGACACTAGGATCCCCAATATCAGGTCCAGATTCAATAAAAAAATCTCCCACTCCATGTGTATGAATTCAAACCTATATAGGGAATCCTTTTTTAGAACTACATGTTGCTTGAATCTTTCCCAGTAAGATACATAGTGACACCCGAGTCTTATACCCTAGTTTACCATCTCTATTTCCCCTTTTTCACATCATTTCAACATTATCCATTCTACACGAATGATAACTTCATGGGATCTCAGGAACTACATATGTCTTGATTTTCATCCTAATGAGATACATAGGGAAGAATAGATCATATCTCGTGTCCTTGCCACCATCAAATAAAAATGCCCATATCCTTCACTTGTGTTTCCTTTATTCTATAAAAGAAATCGTTAACACAAATTTTTTATCACACTAATCATAGATAATGTGGGTTTTGGATTTTGGTATTGGATTCCCCCACATGAGAAAGGTATACTAGTCACATTGGGGCTATCGTGGTCCTAAATGCAAGACCCTAAAAGCCACACAATATGTCCCCATCATATGAAAATTAACTTCATAATATGTTCAAGAACTATGTATGTATTTCTTCTTTCCCCATAAATATACTTAGTGAACCCCATGTCCTATACCATGGTCTAGCCATTATATTCCTTTTCGGGTTGAAATCACCCATGTCCTTGCCGTATGATGATAAACTATATAGTTCTTCTATAACTACATGTGATTTGATTATCATTCCAATGAGATATGTAGTGATTTCTAGGCCTCATATCCTATTAATTTCCAGAGGGTAAAGAATAAGTATCCCATATTTTTCATACAAACAAAGATATATATAGGATATTTTAATTCAAGTCCCCTTATAAATGGTGACCCACCATGGAAATAGAGGTGTTCTCCTTTTATATATGAGTCAGATCAATTCAAGGGACTCCAAAATCATGTCTAATAGTGGGAAAAACACTTCCTTTATGCTCATACATATCCATTAGGCATCTCATACACCTAATCTTTAAATATTTTAGATATTAATAATCATTCCACAGCTTCTAGTGGAAGAATATATGATACTTGAGGGCCCTTTTTTCTAACAATGTTGTAATATGACCCACTTGTATTTGCATGAGTTTCTCAAAAACATCAATGCTTGTCAGCCATAGGATTCCACTATTCACTATTCAGTACACACCCTAGTTTTCCTTTCATAAAATATCCCACAAACCGAGTTTGTAAAATAGCAATAATTTCTCCCTTGGGAGAAGCCTCTTTTGTCCCTAAAAGATTTGAACACAATATACTAGAAGCTATGATTCAAGGTCAGTGGTCATCCCTTGAATATGTTTCCCATTTCCCCTCTCCCAAATTGATATCCCCTAAGACCATTCTTTATAATATCCTCCTTCATGTGTTCAAATATTTCTATAATGGCCTTGGATCATTTAGCCACATATCATCAGTTATTTCAATAATATCTTGGTCCTAGTTATATAAACTAAAATTGATGGCACCGTATTCCCTTCATACGGGTAATACCTATGTATAAATCCAATTCCTCAACGCCTTTGGATATATTTAATGGAAATTCCCTTTATGTGTTCAAGTACTCTTCTCCCACAAACTAAACTATGTGGTTTGGGAGATCCAAATATTTATAAACATTCATCAGCTTTTAGCAATATAATTTCATAATTCTTGAGTAATTTTCTATCTGAATATACTATAATATATCATAGTTTTCTTTGAATAAGTTTCTCAAAAATTTGAGATCCTTCCAGACAACAGATTCTACTATTGACTATGTAGTACATGCATTAGTTGGTCTTGTATAATGTAGCCCACAAAATGAGTTTTTTCGATCATTGGTATCTTTATCCATGGGATAGACCTACTTTAACTCCATAGTCCCTTTTTTCCTATACCAATATTTGGATCTAGGAATCCCTAACTCATAACTTACAATTTTCCCCTCTCACTTATGACTATGGAATCACATTTCACGATATATACCAAAAATATGAGAGTAATCAACCTTTTGGTCAATGCTAAAGACATTAAATTATAGACCCTAATGTCCTTATATTATGAATTTAAATTATATAGCATAATTTCCTTTCTGTGTGACTTTAAGCTCCATATAATCATGTCCTCACTAAAAAAATTTAAACTACATAGTATAACGCCCTAACCGTAAGATGTTAAAGTACATGGTTAATGTTCTAATCTCATGACATTAAACTACATGATACCTTCACATTTTTCAGAAAGGGTTATTCCCCCCGGAACATCTAATAAAATTTATCCTCCTCCACTTAATCCAAATCTGTGTAGAAGAAATTTCCCAATCATTTACATTACCAAAATAGATATACAATTTATTCTTAGACACATCCCATTGGAAACAAAATCCATCATGGTTTTGAGAAATCCAAATCTTAAACTTCAACCATCAAAAATAGAATTTTAGAATTCCTAAAAAAATATTTTATGGACTATTCTATAATATCCCATAGTTGTCTTTTTAAAATTTTCTCACAAATTTCCGAGCCTATCATCCATGGATGCCACTATTAACTATGCAGTATGTTCCCTAGATGGACCTGCATAAAATAGCCCCCAAAATGGGTTTTTTAATCCGTGGTAAAATTGTTCTCATGTGTGAGATTTATTTATTTCCTAATATCATGTTTATGGTCAGGAAGCCACAAAGTCCTGGCCCGGGACTCCCCAATGGATATCTAAATAATATCAAAACATTCTTGGCTCACAATAATTTTTTGGGGGATTATTTAAAATTCTATGGTCAAATCTGTTCAAATTTAATCACTGTCCTTATTAGTCTAATTTGAATGAATTTAAACTACCCATGAAAAGAGACGTAGTACTCCCCATATTGAAAACCCATTAAGTTAAATCTATAAAAAAGTTGAGTCACAGCTCACTATACCTGTTCATTGTATGGTTTAAGAAAAATATCGAGCGATAAAATGGTTAAAGGCATAACAATTATTAGGTCTAAAACCTAAAAAGGGAAACCTAAATGAAATCCAAGAATATCCCATTGAGTGTACTTCATATGTGGACATAGGAAAGAATTAGGGTGATTAAATAAAAAAGAACTAAATTTTATAGGGTGGTCTATACAAACCTATAAATAGTTAAAATATGCTCACTAGGCCCCTTGGATTAAGTAAAAAATATAGCACCCCCATCCCTATAATTTTGATTATGATTAGATGGTATGAATATTTAATGCTACAAAAATATGCTTCAATGTTATGCTCATGGGAAGAAAGTAGGGATGAATACATATATGATTGGAATCAAAATTCATTACATTTATGAAGAAAAACTGGAGGATAATCCATAATATGGAGTCTCTTTGTTGTATATTACATGAAACCTTCAATATAACTCCTCATCTATTGAATGGACTCATGATCCCCATCAGCCGCTCGTTGAAGCTCAGTAAAATGACTGACTACAATTTCTTCAACTTGGTGAAGTGCGTCTATTATATCTATAATGCTAGTTTTACCTTCTGTTTTGGATTTTCCAAATGAATGGTGGTGTTGTTTGAGTTCCCCTTGAGCGATATCCAATTCTTACTGAAGACACGATGCTTGAATGGTCTTCTCATTGATCTTCCATTTAAAATTTTTCGTTTTTGTTTTGTTGGAATTATCTTGGGATAACGAAGCTCAAAATTCATTAATATTAGCAACCCATTTGACCTTTATGATATCTTGGTGAAGCTTATCCTATTTCTACCATCTTCAAACAGTCTCTTTCACAACAACATGGATTGGGAGGTAATCAAATCCATCAAATCCCAACATGACAAATACAATTGGAATTCGACCAAGATATGAAGTCAGGTCTTCCAAAGGCATCACCGAAATTATCTTCCAGATGATCTACCAAGCCCTACCATGTGTGACATTGATAGAATCATACTTCTCTTAGTCAAACTTAGATCCACTGTCAGTGGAAATAATCTAATCTAAGTCCAAACCACTTAAATAAATGCTCTACTCTTCTCCCCCTAAGACAGTGGTTGCCTCACCTTCTGATGCTGGATGAAATGGCATAAAATCTATGCCCTCAAACCTATTCATCGAATTTGATTATCCTAAATGATGATTCATAATCATTTTTAGCCTCAAAATAATTTCAATGATGGGGAAAATCAAAAACATTTGGTGGACCTTACCAAATAGTAGGTCAAAATCCTGGGAGGATTTCTCCCTAGCATCCTAAACTTCAGTAGTCTGATTTGGAACCTCTTGATGAGGGGAACTCTCTTAGTTCTACCTAAGGATTACCAAATGAGGCTCAGAAAGAATTTCCATCTCAAGGAATACCTAGGTTGTCCCCCCTCCCCCTCAATAGTGGGTTTGATATGGATATCCATGTCATGATCATGCACTGTCACTATGGCATTCTCTATGGATGAGGCTACACAATCCAATCAAAAATGATTAGAGAATTAGACATAAAAGTATTGATTGCACAAAATTAAAGACTGATGTCCATTCAATTCCCTATTAAGTGTCTCAAATTCTGCTAAAGTGGTGGGAAGTTTAATATGTTACTATATTTCAACAAATAACATGTCTTGATTTCACATGTAATCTACTGACATCCCAATCACCATGGTAATCTCACCCATGTATATGCTTGAAATATTTGCCCCATTAACCAAAATATCACCCTACTCCGATGACTTGAGACCTCAAACAGCTTCCTCAGTGATAGTCGTATGGTCAGCATCAATCACCATAGGTTCCTCTGGTGCATGACATAAACCTTAAATATTACAGAGATGTATTCCATCCCTCGATATATGACATCTTATGAAGTACCTTTGATATTAACAAATTCCACATCCCTATCTATAATGGCGATATAAGCAGTGATAGGAGAAGATAATGCATCATTAACCCTTGACACCACTTCTATTGAGGGAGATCACTCACCAGTAGGTATTGGTGCTTGGTCTAGGGTTCCCTCTTGATTCCTTGTAGGTTTATCTATAAACCCTTGAGAGATAAAAGTGAAGGATTTCCTGCAATCCAAAGAGGTTTAAACACTTTTTTGGATAATGTTGTGATTAATGGTGACATGATGACTTACTACTACTGAAAAGAAGTTTATCCAAATATTTCACCCTCTGGAATTCATTCTTCTTTGTCCTTTTCAATAGAGGAGATCTAGAATCAACTTCTTCATGGACATGTATCAGAGGGGAAAATACAGTTTCCACCTCTATCCCATCCTCCATTTCTTTCTACCCTAGGGATAGATCTCCTAATTCAAGCGGTGATTCATGGACCTCATGTAGGGTTCTATTTGGGCCATACATTGGTGAAGGAGCCTTAATTGATATCCCCTTGTCCCACTATAAATAGAAATGACATTTACCTTAGAAAAAAAATTTTTACAGATAAAATAAAATAATAACAAAAGAAAAGATGAGAAAAGGTTAACTTAAATCTTTATGACTGACATAGTCAATCCATTCTTTAGAAGAGGGGTGGTCAAAACCTTCAGTAGGACCCCATTTCATCATATAATACACCCATCTTGTTGTAGTAATTCATTCATCAGTTTCATAAATGAGAATCTCTATCTCCCAAAAATAAATTCTCACCTCATCAGGATTATCCTTGATGAAAAAATTAGATGGGGCGTGGGAATATCCTATCTTTAGAATCTATAGTCAACAAAAGGATGTGACAATAGGATTTTAGCATCAGAGGAAATTTCTTGCCAAAATTGGGATTCCTCTCATCATAAGAATTCCAAAAACATCCCATTCTATCATGAAGATAATTCAATTACTTTGGATTTAATAGGTCTACCGACCCTCTTTGTCACTGATGAAGGATGAGAAAAATGAACTCGAGTCACTTATTACCAAAGATGATTGGACCACCTGGGTGAATTCTTAGTTTGTGTAGACCTTTTTACTATGTCTGATGGACTAAACCTTTCATGAGGTCATTTATATCTACATCCTCCGAAGTAGATGAAGCATCCCTCAGGGGAGAACAATCACTATCTATTGAAACATATTTCTTTTCCCCTTGCTTTATATTCTTTGTGGATGGTCCAACCTCAACTCCAAAAACATATCCCACTAACACCCCTTCGAAGTATGATGAAATCTAGGAATCATCATACCCATCGTCCAATCCTCTATTTTCACCCTTTGGGGGTAGGTTGATCACCGCTTGAGTCAACTCCATGGTTGTAAGTTTCCATATATATTGGTAAACCATTATATTATTTTCTGACTAGACATGTACTGGAGAAGATCAGTTATATTTTATAGGCACATTAATTGGCATGAAAACTTGTATAGATCATTGACCTAGAATATAACCACTCTATGTTTATGAGTTTCCAAAACATAATTCTTGAATTCCATAATATATGATCTTATCTCATATTTATCCTTCATGTTTTCAATGATTCTCCCTATAGGTGGTTCCATATACAAGAAGATATTGAACTCCTTGAACAGGATCAACATAAACAAGAGTCTGATTGGGTTTTAGGAGAAAAGGAGTAATTACTGAAAAAACTTGAACATATGGTCAAAATGGTATCCCAAGGACCTCAAACCCACTCATCATAGAATAGGTTCTATAGTTTGTGGGTACCGATACCAACAATACAAGAAATTGTCCTTCAATTCTCAATGGATCTTTCCCGACATGAATACACCACATACATTGGTAGATTTTATCTAGGGTGGAAATTTCAAACCCCAAAAACTTGTTCTTCACCATCTTGGATACAATGACAAACTTACTTGGCCTTATGCCACCTTTGGAATCATAAAAAGTAATAGGTAAGTTCTTATACATATGTCATGAAATTCCGCGTTGCATATCTTTATAGGAATGCTGGAACTTGGCTTATACCCCCATTTTTTGTACTCCCCCTTCTCCAAAGTTGGACATAATATATCAAGATAACTTTGATTCACCATCTTTCCACATGTAGTTGGATGTTTGCAGGTGGGGACTTCCCCATTTGTTTCCAGTAAATTTCTCATACACACTTTGGGGTTGATGTCCCCCTTGTACAAGGATCTCCCTCCATAATTTTATGAGCTATGTTCAATAGTTCATGTGCCATAGGTGGAATCCTTTCAGTGTCATCCTAAAATGCCTTCAAATGGATTAATTCACATTACATATCTCTATAAATTGGAACCCTAGAGATATTGTGGATGTACCACAAGATGATACCAACATTTCCATGCATTAAGTGGAAATATTGTGTCTATAGAATCCACCAGCTTATCATATTATGAATGAATTTCGTATTTTGGTATACATAAGTCTTCCCCGGCCACATGACCTTATAAATTATAACATATTGAAACTCATTCATGAGTTGCACACAACTTTGGAACACCCAATATGCCCACATCCAAGAAGGATTAACTTCCCCTCCAGGGTGGAAATTTCAGTTTTCTTCCAACCCTTTGACTTGTCAGTCTATGAATCATATAAGAGAGATGAATAGTAATTCATCTTCAATTCAAGTGTATGTGGATTCAGATCCAAATAACATTGTCTATGGTGCATGACATAGGTTTTGGATGATTTCCCAACATTAATATATACACCCATGATGGAAAAGATGGTAGTCGTGAAATTCATGTAGTCTTGAAACATTGAGAGAGGAGTATAATTATTTGAGGCCAGTATCAAGACATCCTTTAGATGAACGTGTGCATAAATCAGTAGATAACCACTCATAGGGAAGTCATGATGGTAATTCTTCAAATGACATTAAAAATCAGGTAGAGTTGTATCGTAAGAATCATAATATTCATTCCCTAAATCTTTCACCATCTCCTCAAGGAGCTTTCCAAATTTTTCATCAGAACCCTTATTCTTTGTAGTGTCCATTGAACCTACAAATAATAATTAATTTTTTGTTAGAAAAATGTTCATTTCATGAATAAGGGTATAGACATAGAGAAAATTTGAAAAATTTATGAACTTTTGAATGTTTCTTTATCAAGTGGCTCATGCTAATGCCTCACATAGGGAAATCTATCATTATCTCTGGGCAAGACACTCATCTAGGTGTATGTATCACATAGATATGTATATATTATATCTTCTAGAATTCAGCCTTCATAAAAAATATATCTAGCTGACGGTTTGTGTGGGAGACTATCCCGATGAGACCTAAAAGTATGGAGTCATGAGAGTTGACTTACTCGCTTCGAGAATAAATCACATGGTCTTAGAGGTTAACAATGATCATGAAATCTGCATGATCCATATGACCTAATAAACTATGAGAACTCTAATTACTCTCATAATTGTGATACGTAGTATGCCTTCTTAAGGCTCGGGCTCCTTACCATATCATCCATGAGATGGGAAACCATAACGCTCAAAGGAAAACCATAGTGTTTAAGAAAAAACCAATTAAACTAGAAGAACTCTAATTCCTATTACAATTAGTGTATGTAGGATGCCCACATAGAGCCTAAGATCAATGGGAATCCTCATCAATAGTAATCCACAATCCTCATTCCCTTAATTACCCCCAAAAGGGTGGGATGATCCCAACCTCCCATCTTCTAAAAAATGTGATTTATTAAGAATCATTATCCAAAAACCTTAATTGGTGCCTTCATTTATAAATTAGGTCCCCTCAAATACAGAACCATTCAATGTTTTTAAGTGTTTTTTAACATTTTTTGGGGTTTAAAAGGTTGTTAGAATTTTTTAGTCATTTTAATGCTTTTTTAGGTATTTTTAAGGTTATAATGGTTTTTTATGGTTTTCAGTGATATTAAATTTCTTTATCATTTTTTAGAATTTTTAGTTTTTAAGAGGTTTTAAGTGCTTTAAGATTTTTATGTTTTTCTAAGGTTTTTTAAGGTTTTTATTTTTGTTATGTTTTTATGTATTTTTATGGATTTTTTAATATTTGATGATTTTTAGTGTTTTTAGGGATTTCGAATGGTTTTTAGGGTTTTATGATTTTTTGGATTTTTAGTGTTTTTTGTGTTTTTAGAGTTTTAAAGGATTTTAGAGTGTTTTTAAAAATTAGGGGTTTAAATGGGTTTTATAGATTTTATTGGTTTTATTGGTTTTTAGGATTTTCATGTTATTTAGGGGTTTTATGGGTTTTGGGGTTTTTTGGGGTTTTAGGGGTTTTTATGATTTTTTAGGATTTTTGGGGTTTTACGTGTTTTTAGGTTTTTATGTTTTTCTTAGGGTTTTTAGTATTTTTTACAAATTTAGGTATTTTAGGGATTTTTTATGGTTTTTTGGATTTTTTTGGGATTCTGAGGGTTTTTATAGTTTTTTGGGTTTTTTGGAATTTAATGTCTTTTAATATTTTTAGTGTTTTAAAGGGTTTTTACATATTTTAGTAGGATTTTAGAGTTTTTATGGTTTTTAGGATATTTATTGTTTTTAAGGTTTTTGAGGTTTTTAGTGTTTTTAGGGATATTAGTATTTTTTAGAGTTTTATGTGTTTTTTGGTTTATAAGATTTTCATTGGGGTTTTCATGTTTTAAGGGTTTTTATGTTTTTATGTATTTTTGAGGAATTTTTAGGATTTTATGGTTTTTGGGTTTTTAGGTTTTCTATGTTTTTTAGGGTTTTTATGATTTGTTGTTGTTTTTTAATGTTCTTTTCAGAATTTAAAGGGTTTTTTTGTGCTTTGGTGGTTTTAGGGTTTTTATGTGTTTTTAGGGTTTTTATGTGTTTTTAGGGGTTTTAAGTATTTCAGGGTTTTTAGGGATTTTAGTGTTTTTTAGGTTTTTTAGTTTATTTAGGTTTTTATGGGTTTTATGTATTTTTTAGTTTTTAACGTTTTCTTAGGTGTTTTTTTATTTTTATGGTTTTTTATGTTTCTATGTATTTTTAGGGATTTTGTAGGATTTTTATGGTTTTTAGGGGTTTTAGGGATTTTGATGATTATTATTGGGTTTTAGGTATTTTTGTTTTTATGTTTTTTTGGTGGTTTAGGGGTTTTTTGAGTTTTTAGGGTTTTTAGTGTTTTTAAAAAAAATTAGGGGTTAAAGGGTTTTAGTGTTTTGATTGGGTTTCTTGGTTTTTATAGTTTTTTAGGTTTTATTAAGGTTTTAGGGTATTTAGAATATTTTTGGATTATTAAGTGTTTTATGTGTTTTTATTTTTTAAAGGTTTTCTTAGGGTTTTTCAGCGTTTTTAGGTTTTTTTCATTTCTATGGATTTTTATGGTTTTTTTATATTTTTATGCTTTTGGGGATTTTATGGATTTTGAGGGGGTTTTGGTTTTTAATGGTATTAAGTGTTTTAGTGGTTTTGTTAGTTTTTATTGGTTTTATGTATTTATATATTTTTAATGTTTTTAGGGGTTCAAAGGGTTTTTAGAGTTTTTAGAGTTTTCAGTGGTTTTTAGCGGTTTTTTGTGTTTTTAGGGGTTTTAAGATATTTAGGGTTTTTTATGTTTCTAAGGGGTTTTATGTTTTTTTTAAGGTTTTCTAGGGTTTTATGTTTTTTAGTTGTTTAAGGTTTTGTTAGGGGATTTTCAGGTTTTTCATTTTTTTTTGTTTTTTTGGATTTTTATGAACTTTTTAGGAATTTAATTTAATTTTATTTTATTTTATTTTTGATCAACAAATGAGAAGTATCATTTTTTTATTATCAGAACACTTTTTAGGAAACGTTAGAAACCCCAAGATCACCCTGGTACACCACTAAAGTGAACCACATACTTGTTGAAAACTAACTTAAGCCTACCGGAGGCATTCTCCCTACGTAATTCCCAAGAAAGAGATGATACATGTATGCCTCGATCCTTTGTTATTAGATCTTAAATGTGTGTTGCCAAATGATCCCAAACCTGTAGGTAGTCATCAATATTAATCTTCCCTCCGTTTAATCCCTTGATCAAAATAACGTCCTGCATGTCAATACATTCACTTTGCTTACTATTAGTGTCCACACGTATCTCTCTTCCCATCATCCTCATTGATTCCTATTTTGTGGAATTAATTGTAAGAACTTTCTCCTCTACTTCTTCTTCTGAATGCATAAGAATATCCAAATATTGATTAGGTTCCATAGCATCCTCCCACTATTGTCCATTAGACATGCCCACAGTGACTATAGCCTACTCTTTCAACTGCACGCCCTCAGATTTCAATAGATTTCCTCTAGGAAGGTCCTCAGCTTGATACTCTTTGTCCTCCCCTTGATAAACCTCTAGTGTTTTCAGAAGATCATTCCCCTTTATAACCTCATTGACTTAACCAATTGGCCCAGGATTCCCCTTCCCGCCCTCCACTCCCTGAAGCTCCTGCTTCTTGAGCTTACCACTTTTTTTCCTGACCGCGTCTCCATTGGTTTAGGGAGGTTTGAGTAGTCTTTAAACCCCTTATTTTTCTTCTTCTTGTTGGAAATGAAACTCCATGGATCCCTATTTTCCTTATTCCCACTCTTCCTCCTTGGGATGTGAAGACCCTTACCATACTCTCCAATTGCATTGACATTGTCACTGTCATCTGAGATTTCCTTTCTTGGCTCTGATCCAGAGAGGCTGCTACTGCTGCCCTCTGAACAACCATCATCACCCAGGCGATCAAAACAGTTATTCAAGTTAATACAGGACAAGGTCCTTCTCGGTTGGAGTCCCTATTTATCGTTCGACACTCTATCATAGCCATGTTTTGGTTCTACCCAGTCCTAGCCATCCTTATCACTTTGCAATTCTTCTCCCCCTTCTCCAACCCTAATTTCCTTCCTCCCTTTCCCTAGATTCGGCTCAACCCGAAAGTGCCAAATATTTTTGAAGGATTCCCTAATCTTCCAATCTCTTCTTCTAAGTACTATGAAGTTATATCTCTTCTGAATCTAACCCTGATTGTGCGGTTCAAACAGAGACGTCCTTCAGTGGATGTCTTTGACAGGTATGTTTTTGGATCCTAGGATTTACAGGATCGTGCGACGGTGGGCTTACTTGACAGCAAACATATCATGATTCATTTTTCAATGGAGGATGATTTCATCAAGGCATGGTCTAGTGCTCCTCGAATATGCAACAGTTCCTGATTCTTTCTGTTCAGGTTGTTCTTCGATTTTCATATGAAGTGTGATGTCTTGACAATGGAAATATGGGTTAGTCTACCTGAATTTCCTCTACCGTTTCAAAATACATTGATATTTCACATGTTAAGAAACATGGTTGGAAGATATCTGTGCACCAATAGTAGAACCAGGTCAGTATGTAATCTGGTAGCTCCTCAAATATGTGTGGAAGTGGATTTGTTTATAAGGCTAGATGATTTTGTGTGGATTATAGTTGGGGAAGAATTCCAGTGGAAACAACCTGTTTTGTTTGAATTGTGGTCTGATTATTGCTCTACGTTCAAAAAACTGGGTCATGTCATGACTGCTTGCAGGCATGGAAGTGAGTTGAATACTGGTTCTGGAGGCAGTGGTAAAAGTTTGGTTGCTGTATTTGGAAAAGGGATTATGGATCCATCATTAATGGGTGCCTCCAGGGACCAACCTAAGGTGGAGAAGTTACTGGATAAGAGAACAGAGGACTATCCGAAGGTGGATTATATCTTCGAACGCTTGAGGAAGGATTTGGGAGCTCCTCTGGTTGTTGGGCATGAACCTGAAGGTTTAGGAATTTTATGTGCTTTTATGGATTTTAGGTATTTTGAGGGTTTTATTATTTTTTGAATTTTTAGGGGTTTTTTTGAATTCGCTAGGGGTTTATGTTTTTTAGAGTTTTTTAACATTGTTAGGGGTATAAGGGTTTTTATAATTTATAGTGGATTTTTAGGGTTTTTATAGGGTTTCGGGGGTATTATGGTTTTTAGGGATTTGAGGGTTTTTATGGTTTTTAGGGATTTTTAGTTTTTTAGGTTTTTTAAGTGTTTTTAGTTTTATTTTTTTTATTAGGGGTTTTTAGTGTTTTTATGGTTATATAAATTTTTAGATATTTTTATGGTTTTTTAGGGTTTTTAGGGATTTTGAGTTTTTTTGGGTTTTCAGGGTTTCTAAGGTTTTATGGGTTTTTGGGTTTGTTTTTATTTTGTTAGGATTTTAGGGTTTTTTAAAATATTTCACATTTTTAGGGGTTTAAATGGGTTTTAGAGTTTGTTTTGTGATTTTTTGGGGTTTTAATGGGGTTTTTGGTGTTTTATGGTTTTTAGGGTTGGTTGGGGGTGTTAGAGATTTTATGGTTTTTAGAATTTTTATGATTTTTTGGATTTAAAGTGTTTTATGTTTTTAATGTTTTCTTATGGTTTTTTGGGTTTTTAGTGTTTTTTAGGTCATAGAGATTTTTAGGGATTTTTTAAATTTTTATGGTTTTTAGTGTTTTTAGGGATTTTGATGGTTTTAATGGGTTTTTATGTTTTTATAGTTTTTATGGTTTTTGGAGTTATTAGGATTCTTTTAGTTTATAGAGTTTTTATGTGTTTTTAGTGTTTTTTATGTTTTAGGGGTTTAAATTGTTTTTAGAGTTTTTAGTGTTTTTAGGGGTTTATAGGTTTTTTTATTTTTTAAGGTTTTTAGGGATTTTATACATTTTAGGTATTTTATGGTTTTTAGGGGGTTTTCCATTTTAATGTATTTTATGGGTTTTAAGTGTTTCTAGTTTTTGATGGTTTTCTTAGGGTTTTCAAGGATTTTTTTGGCTTTTTATGTTTTTAGATATCTTAAGGGTTTTTTTAGATTTTTATATTTATTTAGGGTTTTTAGGGGATTTTTTATTTTTAGGGTTTTTAGTTTTTTTATGGTTTTTATGGTTTTTTGATTTTTTAGGGGTTTTACAGTTTTTTTAGTTTTCAACATTTTATGTGTTTAAAGATTGTTTAGTGTTTTGGGTAGATTTTTAGAGTTTTTATGGCTTTTAGGGGTTTTATTGTTTTTATAGGTCTTATTTTTTTTCATTTTTATGGGGTTTTTAGGTATTTAAGGGGGTTTATGGATTTTAGGGTCTTTATGATTTTCGGGTTTTAAGCATTTTTTGATTTTTTAGAGATTTTATGTGTTTTTTGCTTTTTAAGATTTTATTATGGTTTTTTACATTTTTAGAGTTTTTTATATGTTTTTAAGATTTTTATGGTTTTTTGGGGTTTTTTTAGATTATGAGGGGATTTAGGTTTTTTATAGTTTTTATGAATTTTCTAGGTTTTTAGAGTGTTTTTTGTCTTTTTAGAGTTTTTAAGGTTGCTATATTTTTTTAATGTGTAGTGGGTTTTAAAGGGTTTTTAGAGTATTTTCTGGTTTTTAGGTGTTTTAGGAGTCTTAATGGGTTTTAAGGATTTTAAGGTTTTTATGGTTTTTAGGTATTTTTAGGGGTTTTAAATGTTTTTAGGTTTTTAAGGTTTTCTTATGGGTTTTTAGAGTTTAATTGGGTTTTTAAATTTTTGAAATTTTTAGGGATTTTTGATATTTTTTATTGTTTTTTAGAGTTTTAGGAATTTTTTGGGGTTTTATGGTTTTTTTATTATTTTTTGTGTTTTAGGATTTTTTATGGTTTTAGGTTTTTTAAATTTTTTAGTTTTATGGGTCTTTAGAAATTTTTAACGTTTTTAGGGGTTTAAAGAGGTTTTAGATTTTTTAGTAGGTTTTTTGGGTTTTTATCAGTTTTAGGGTTTTTTAATATTTTAAGGGGGTTTTATGATTTTTAGGTTTCTAATATTTTCTTTGGGTTTCAGGGATTTAAGATTTTTTTTAATATTTTTAGGTATTGTTAAGTATTTTTAATGATTTTTATGGTTTTTAGGGTTTTAGGAATTTTGAGGGGTTTAGGGTTTTTAGATTTTTTATGATTTTTTAGGTTTCTATGGTTTTTTAGTTTATAAAGGTTTTATGGTTTTTAGAGGTTTTAATTGTTTTTAAGGGGTTTTATGGGATTTTTATGGTTTCTTAAGTTTTTAGGGGTATTTTAGTTTTTTGGGTGTTTATGGGGTTTTAGAGGCTTTTAGGGTTTTTAGGGGTTTTAAAAGTTTTTATGTTTTTATGTTTTTCATAGGGTTTTTAATTTTTTCTGTGATTATAGTATTTTTTGGAATATTTATTATTTTTTTGGATTTTTACGGATTTTTATGTTTTTTAGGGTTTTTATGGGCTTCTCTGGTTTTTTGAGTTTTTTTACATGTTTTATGGTTGTTAGAGTTTTTAACATTTCTAGGTGTTAAAAGTGTTTATAGTGGTTTTTTGGGTTTTTTTTGTTTTTAAGGTTTTTTGGGGTATTTATGGGTTTTTATGGTATTCAATGTTTTTAGGGTTTTTTATGTTTTTAGATTTTTAAGAATATTTTTGGTTTTTAAGGGTTTTAAGTGTGTATTGGTTTTTAAGGTTTTCAAAGGATTTTCATGGTTTTAAGGGTTTTTTTGGTTTTTAGGGATTTTTATGGATTTTCAGTATTTTTATTATTTTTTAGGGTATTTAAGTATTTTTATTTTTTTATTGTTTTTAGAGGGTTTTTCCGGATTTTATGTTTTTTTGGGGTTTTAGGGTTTTCTATGTTTATTAGTGCTTTAATATTTTTATAGTTTTTAATGATTTTTGGGGTTTAAATGCATTTTATAGTTTTTAGTGGGTTGTTTGGGTTTTTATGTGTGTTAAGGTTTTTTATGGTTTTTAAGGGGTTTATGGTTTCTAGGGATTTTAGGGGGTTTAGGGTTTTAAAGGGTTTTAGAATTTTCAGGGTTTTTATGGTATTTAAGAGTTTTTACGTTCTTAAGGTTTTCTAAGGGGTTTTGATGGTTTTTAGGGTTTTTATCATATTAAGGTATTTTTATTGTTTTTTAGGATATTTATGGGTTTTAGGGTTTTTAGGTATTTTGAGTGTTTTTAGGGGTTTTAGGGTTTTTTGGTTTTTTAGGTTTTTTTGGCTTTTTAAGGGTTTATTGTTTCTATATTTTTTTAAAAACGTTAGGGTTTTAAAGGGTTTTCAGATTTTTTTGTGGGTTTTTATGGTTTTTATGGGGTTTTAGGTGTTTTTAATGTTTTTTATGGGTTTTATTTTTTATGGGTTTTTTTTATTTTTTTAGGTTTTTTAGTGTTTTGAAGTATTTTATTATTTTTATGGTTTTATTTTTTTTAGGAATTCTTGAGCTTTTTATATTTTTGTGTATTTTTAGGTTTATTTATTAATTTCATGGGTTTTAGTTTTTTTAATTGATATTGATTATTTTTAGGGTTTTATTAGTTTTTAGAGCTATTATGGTTTTTTGGGGTTTTTATGGTGTCTTTAATTTTAGGGTTTTTAATTTTTTAGAGTTTTTTTAAATGTATTTTAAAGGGTTTTTATAGTTTTTAGAGTATTTTATGGTCTCAAGAACTTTTTTATGTTTTTATAGGTTTTAAGTGATTTTATGGTTTTAAGGGTTTCTTAGTCTTTTCAAGTTTTTTAGGGTTTTTTACGTTATTCAGAAATTTTTACATAATTTTTATCATTTTTAAGGATTTAAGGGGTGTTTTTATTTTAGTGTTTTTAGGTTTTTTATGGATTTTTAGGATTTTTAAGGTTTTTAGGGGTTTTATGTTTTTTAGGGATTTTTAGGGTCTTATTAATGTTTTCTTGGGTTTTTAGTGTTTTTACAATTTATGGATTTTATGGGATATTTTTGGATTTTTATGGTTTTTAGTTTTTTAGGTATTTTGAGGGTTTGGGGGGTTACAGTTTTTTGGGGTTTTATGGGTTTTTACGTTTTTAAGGGTTTTAAGTGTTGTTAGGTTTCTAATATTTTCATAGGGTTTTTCATGGTTTTTAGGGATTTTTACATTTTTAGTTTTTTAAGGATTCATAATGATTTTAAGGCATTTTTGTATTTTGAGAAGATTTAGTGGGTTAAGTTTTTTTTTGTGTTTTTATTAATTTGATGGATTTTTTTGTGTTTTTTTGGTGTTTTTTATGGGTTTTTAGGTTTTTTGGAGTTCCTAATGCTTGTATGGGTATAAAGGGTTTTTAGAGTTTGTAGTGGTTTTTTGGGATTTTATGGATTTTTAGGGTCAATTAAGGTTTTAGAGATATTGGGGATTTTGGGGTTTTTGGGGGTGTTTCTGGTTTTTGGGTTTTTAGTGTTATTAGCCCTTTTTTTCATTTTTTGGGGTTTTTTGTTTTTTTAGGTTTTTAAGGATTTCTTAAGGTTTTTACATTTTTAGGGATTTTTAGAGATTTTTTGGATTTTTGTGTTTTTTAGTAATTTTGATGGGTTATGGGTTTTTTGGTTTTTATAGTTTATTGGATTTTTAGAGTTTTTTATTTTTTTACCATTTTTAATGTTTTTAGTGATTTTTAACATTTTTAGGGTTTAATGGTTTTGTTGGATTTTTTTTGGTTTTTAGGGTTTTCTTGGGTTTTTGGGGTTTTTTAAAATTTTAGGGGTTTTATGGTATTTATTATTATTTAGGGTTTTTAATGGTTTTAGATTTTTTATGGTTTTTTGGGGTTTTAAGTGTCTATTGGTTTTTATGGTTTTCTTAGGGTTTTTAGGGGTTTTAGGTTTATTTTATGTTTTTAGGAATTTTTAGAGATTTTATAGTATTCTTATGGTTTTTAGTGTTTTTTGTAATATTGAGGGTTTTTAAGGGTTTTTAGGGGTTTAAAGGATTATATGGTTCTTTTGGGGTTTTAGGAATTTTTTTAGTTTTTTATGGTTTTTATGGGGTTTTATGGCTTTTATGGTTTCTAATCGTTATTATTATTCTTATGGGTTTTATGATTTTTAGTTTTTTTTTGTTTTTAACAATTATATATTTTTTAGGGGTATTAAGTATTTTTTTGTTTTTATGTTTTTCTCTGGGGTTTTTAAGGTTTTTAAGGGTTATATGTTTTGAAGGATTTTTAGGTAATTTTTATGTTTTTATGGTTTTTAGTGTTTTTATGGATTTTGAGGGGTTTTTTAGGGTTACACGGTTCTTATGGGTTTCTTGGGTTTTTAAGGGTTTTTAGTAGTTATAAACATTTTTTGGGGTTTAAAGGGATTTTAGTGTTTTTTGTGGTTTTTAGGGTTTTATTTAATTTTATGAATTTTAATTATTTTAGGGTATTTATGGTTTTTAGGGGATTTTAGGGCTTTTAGGGACTTTTTATTGTTTTTTAGGGTTGTTTGAATTTTTCGATTTTCAGGGTTTTTAAGTGTTTTTAGGTTTAAAGGTTTTCTTAGGGTTTTTAAGGATTTTAGGGTTTTTTACGCAGTTAAGGTTTTTAGAGGATTTTTAAGATTTTTATGGATATTTGAGATTTTAGGGATTTTGAGGGGTTTTATGTTTATTATGATTTTTAAGGGTTTTTTTGTTTTTTGGGATTTTATAGTTTTTTTGAGTTTATAGGGTCTTTATGTTTTTTCAGAGTCCTTTAAAGTTTTTAGTGGTTTAAAGGGTTTTTAGAATTTTTAGTGGTTTTATGGGTTTGTATGGGTCTTCAGGGTTTTTTATGTTTTTAGATTTTTTTAGGGTTTTAGGGTTTTACGTTCTTTTGGGGGTTTTAGCATTTTTTGGTTTTTTGGGGGTTTTAATTATCTTTAGGTTATTAAAATTTTCATAAGGTTTTAAAGGACTATAGTGTTTTTTACATTTTTATAAATTTTTAGAGACTTTTTAGAATTTTTATAGTGTTTTAGGGTTTTTAGGAATTTTGAAGGGATTTAGGTTTTTTAGGGTTTTTAGGGGTTTTGGGGTTTTGGGGGTTTTAGGCTTTTTTTTAGTTTTCTAGGGTTTTTATATTTATTTAGAGTTTTTATCATTTTTATGTGTTTAAAGGGTTTTTATTGTTTTTAGTGGGTTTGTTTCGGTTTTAGGGATTTTATGAGTTTTTAGGGTTTTATAGGGTTTTTATGGTTTAAGGGGTTTTATGGTTTTTAGTGTTAATAGTGTTTTTTTGGGTTTTTATTATTTTTAGGTTTCTAGGGGTTTAACCACTCTTATGTTTTTAAGGTTTTCTTAGTTAGTTTTCATGTTTTTCTGCTCTTTTTACATTTTTAGGATTTTTAGGGAATTTGATAATTTTTATGGGTTTTAGGAATTTTGGGGGGGGGGGGGGTTATGGTTTTTTAGGGTTTTTATAATTTTAAGGTTTTTTTAGTTTTTAGGGATATTTTTTCTTTTGGGGTTTTAAGTTTATTCATAGTTTTTTAATATTTTTATAGGTTTAAAGGATTTTTAGAGTTTTTTCTATGTTTTTAGTGTTTTATGGGTTTTTAGGGTTTTTAATGCTTTTTGGGGATTTCATGGTTTTTAGGGTTGTTCGGGTTTTTAGGGGGTTTTAGGGTATTTATATTTTTTAAGTATTTTAGGGGATTTAAGTGTTTTTATGTTTTTTTTGGTTTTGTAGGATTTTTAGGGTATTAAGGTTTTTTTTCACTTTTAGGTATTTTATGGATTTTTTATGGTTTTTGTTGATTTTTAGGTTTTAAGGTTATTTCCCTTGGAGATATTTTTGGTATGGAATCATTATTTCTGAGCAGTTCCTAATGGGTTTATTTGTGGAATCAGAAATACCTAACAGTTATGTATCCATATGGACTTTCTTTCTAATGTAAATCACTCATTTGAGAGTTTTTCAATGATTCTTAATAACTCGCATTAGTTTAGAGTATGGGAGGTTGGGCTCATCACACCCTTTTGGGGGGAATTGTTTCCAACTCTGAGACAATATTATAGATTTAAGATATGCTCAGGAATATTTTATTAATTCCCATGCATGAAATGAGTTACCCTTGAATTAAAAATCCATTATTATCATGTAAAGAATTTAGAATCATCTGTATATATTTTAGGTTCTTCATAAATGTAGAAATATGTATATATCCTAGGTTTTCCACAAATGGTATCATCTTATATACTACTTTGGTCACTATTACGATGATGCTGTTTTTCTAGCCACTCAATGGGGCACTCTAGAGTATATCGTCATCAAGGGAGACATGATTTGTTTTGATGTTGGGTTCGAACACATAGATGGGATTCATATATATCCTTATGAAAGGAATTAGAACCCACATAGTTCAGTGCTACTAAATGGGGAACATCAAACCCTTTAAGTTCATGTGATAAGAACCAAATAGTATAGTTTAATGTCATGCGCTACGGACATCTAGGCGGAAGGTTCCTAGTCAATTTTTGGTGTGGGACTTATTTCAAAAGGGCCCAGGGAACCTAGGGGGAATATGGATTCAGAAGTTGAATTAAAATCTATTAGGAAAGACTACTAGAGATAATAGGGTTTATTTTAGGTGGTGAGTTTAGACCTCAAGAAGGATTCGTATGTATCCCGTATGGATGGGAATCAAATCCCACGTAGTTCGTTTATGAGGAACCTCACCTATGGAGTATATATACAGGTTTGAATCACCAAGAAGTGTTTCCCTTTGATAGGATTTATCTGGAGATCATTCCTAAATAGGATGCCCTGATTGATGCTTGAGACTTATTCCTAAAGAGGATTACCTTTTTGATTTAAGGGATTTGGTTGGGTATTTATCTTGAAAAACGTGCTCGTTGAGCTTGGTCCTTATATAGCCATCCCATGTATCCTATTTATATCTGAATTTAAAGATCTCATAGTTCAATTCTTGGAATGGATAATGCAGATTTCGTGACCACCCTAATCACTAAACCCACATGATTCATGATCGGTGTGAGAAATAAGAGGAAGTGGAAGATCTGAGATACCCCACAATATGCTTTTGTCTGTAGGTTGACATAGATAAAAATCTCAAATAGAGAGGTATGGGGTGTTGAGTGTTCCCAACTCATTTGACCCCCACCCTTCTGCTGATGGAAGAGGTCAGGGATATGACAATTCCCTATCTTTACTTTAAACCAGAATGATTATAGGGTATGGGAAACGAGGAAGGAAGGGAGTAGGAGAGAGAGGAGAGGACTCTGGTGCCCATCCCCTCTCAGATCCGGTGGCTAAGAGGTAGAGAGAAGAAACAATGAAAACTCATATAAGAAATGGTAGGGTCTGACACTAGGAACGATGCCATAAAATTGGTCCAGTAGTGAGGGAGGATTATGCCATTCCATGTCAAATGGAAACCGAAGCATAATTCTTAACCACCCAATTTCGAACCAGATGCCCTGGGTCTTAAAGAGAATAAGGGAATGACATGGTTCTAACCCTAGTATCTAATATGGGGAACTTCCTAACATTTTACCTTAGGTATGGATCCTTAAGACCATAGGGATACACAATCACATACACCCTGAGGACCCTGACTTAACAACTTGAGAATTGCAGTAAACCTATAACCATAGGAATACACACCTAAATGGGGGAAACACTGGTATTCTACATTCTATGGTCATGAGAATCCTAAGGCTTTGATGGAGGTTTCAACTTGGTCTATCTCATACAAGGAATCCTAATGAGGAGTGTCCCTACCATGTATGGAATTGAAAAGGGTCTAATGAGTGGATCGTGTAGGCTAGAGGTGAGGGAAAACCAAGGGGGGTAACGTAGGATCTTTATGTAGGTGGTTAGCATAGGTGTTTTAGCATAGTTTCATTTCACAGGTCCAAGAAAATACTAATAGTGCTTCACACAGGGGAGAGTAAACCTATTATAGCTGAATGTTCCTTGATAAATAAACCGCCTGGTAAATAAAAATTGGTAAAGGACTTAGCCTAAGCACCATGGGTCTCCTAGGGTGTCCATGGATGGGTCTCACATAGGTACTTACTTAAAGAAGGGAGCTTTCATAGTTCCATTCTTAAGAAAGGGTGCTCACGTAGGAGGTTTCCTGCTAGAGTAAAATGGGTCCTCGCACAAGTGTTTTTTTCTTCGGATACTAAATTAAATTTAATCTCACTTCTCCCCTTTTATTATTTATTCTCAAGTGTTTTTAGGGATACTTGAGATGTTTCAGGGGATCTGGGTGAATGTTCCATGCGAACAAAGCTCTGGATGTTCATCCGAAATTTTAATCTCTCAAATAGGGAGCCCAAGGTTCCTATTTATAATCAAACAGGGGACCCTGGTAAAATTTGGTTTCCCACATAGGTTATTAGCATAGGTCCTTTGCGTAGTGGTAGCCTGACCTTTGGTGTTGTACAGGGAGGGTTGTGTGAGTCTTATGGCACTTAGATACTGGGTGCATGGCTTCTACGTAGAGGTCTTTTGATCCCGTTTGGGTTTTGTCCAAGCTTTGACCTTCTCAAAGTTCACTTTATATTATTTTACATCCTTTGAAAAATGAAGTGTCAAAACAATCCTTCCCCCCTCAGGATTGGATCTAATTTAAATAAGAGGGTTGATTAGTGAGGTAGGATAAGGAAAATATTATGAAGGTGATCCTTCCAAAGCACATAGGTATGTTTCATAGCTTGGATGTGTAGGTTTGTTGCACAGAAATAATGTGCAGTTACTTGGTGTAGGTCTTGGGCGCAAGCCAATAATACCTATAAATACCTCTATAACCTTTTTCATTTTCAATGCCTCATTTGACGATTTTACGCTCTTGTCTCTTAGATCGTTCAACTAGCTATGTCATGTTTCTCATTTCATGAATGTCTCAAGAAGAGTTCCCTTCGGTATTTACAACTATGTAGTGGTGTTGTATGGAGCCACTTGGGTGGAGGGTCTAAGAGAGACACTTGGTCGTGATATCTAGTTGAGGGACCTCGATGAGAGAGCTATGCATGGGACCTTATCGAAGGGGCTACATTCCAGCTATCCTTTAACAATGTTTTGGGAATTATTATAATTTTTTTAAAAAAATCCAATGTTAATATTTTAACTTGAAAGGGTTGACATCTTAATGAAGGTGTTCATTGGATGCTGTAATGAATTCTTCTTCAGAAGCTGGTGAACAAACTTATGATATGATCAAAGCTATTGGGGGGCATACTACTATGACATGATTAGGCCTAGTATGCCAGATCTAGTGATGATCTTGACACATTATCAGCATGAATTCCCACAAAGTGACTATCTTAAACTATATAAACATAGAATTTTGAGTGACTCCACTATCCTTGGGCCTCATAGCTACTTTCCAAAGTTATGGTTTGTGAGGCACACTAACTGTCAATGTTCCAGCATCTCCTATAAGGACTTCCTTATCAAGGATGGGATAGTACATATGGGTTTCATTATAAATCACATAACATTTTGTCTAGATTTTAATTCACATATCCATGATTTGAGTCCTCATTTTTATGATTCAAACTTTTGCATCTCATAGGCCGATCAAACACAATGATGGAAGGAAGACTAGGACTTCCGGTCTTGAGGGGGTGTCAGGCCTGAGTGGTTGTAGGAATATTAGGAGTGTTTAACCTATGAAAAGTTCAAGAAGGAGAAAAAATATGTTTACATTTATAAGTGTGTCTGGGTCAAGTAGACCTATTTCTACAAGAACCCGGATATTATCCCGGAATTGCTTAGTCGGTGGATCTTGAAGAATAAATCTTTCCATGTGATGCATGGAGAAGTCAGTATTATCCTGTGGGATGCCTACCAGATTTATGGGGACCATATTCTTGTTGATATGTATAATGAGCTCAACCCACCACATTCAGCATGGAAAAAATCCGAAAGGATACCATCTTTGTATAAAAAGACTTATAGGGTAGAGAAGAAACCAACGATAGAAGATCCTCACCCCATGGGTGAAATTCATCCAAAAACATGGATGAATTATTTTATAAAACCCAAATGGGAAGGTACCATGTTCCATCACTCCACAATATTCCCTACCATAGGTAATTAGGGTTCATTGGGCACGTTTTGGCCCACATCGGAGAGGGGTTAGTATAGCTGTAGGGGTTATAAGTTCAAACCCAAGGTTGATGTGAAAGTTCAACTAGCCAGATTCATCACCTTGAGGTTCAGTATTTACCTACTTCTGGTCCATGATTTTAAGGGAAGGGTGAGAATGGGGACTTTTTTTTCACAACCAAATTAGCAGAGGGGACATAGAATGAGTTGGATGTCCCACTTATGGAAAAAAATATATCAGTACATATTGAACATATACAATGGTTAGAAGTCATTTATGATTTTGGGGTTGTTTCAAGTGTTTTGGGGGTGGGTCATAATACATTTCAATTAATATATAGTGCTGATCCTTGTAAAAATACATGATAGACGATTCTTCCAATTTGATCATGGTGTCTCTGGAATTCAACCCCTAAACCAGAAGAATAACGATGTGCTATGAATTATAAATGTGTCGATAAAATTTAACTTATTTTCACATGGTAACCCACTAATAGGGACCTTTACCGATGATGTCAAGCATACAAATTATGAGATGATGTTATACATGATAGCCTTCAAAGATAGTGTATCAGTGGAACACATTGACAATGAGATCAGTTGAGAGTCATATGCTTAAAATCAATTTTCCTACCACTTAAAATATCTTCAACATTCAAGAATCATCCCCCAACATATTTAAGGTTCTAGAAGCACCCTATGGTATCCCACCATGTTTGGATCCTGAATATCATGGAGGTATCCAAACTTTCAATCACACTACCTCCATCAGATGCATCTATTATGATAGAGGCTTGGTATGACAATGCATGGATCTCCTCATACCCTTAAGGGGCATTGACAAAAGGAATTTAATGAGTTAATTACAAGATTAACTCTAGTAAGGGAATGCACAATAAATAGACTCAAGGGATAAACATGATGATGTTGAACATCAAGAGCACTCAAAATGATCCCGAGTGAACACTATGATGTGGGATAGAGTTGAAAAGACCACAACGTATGTGCTTCTTCATCAGGGGGAGGTTCATGCTTCATACCCTTATTCTTAAAAGATGAAAAGGAAACATAAAAAGGTTTAAAATTCAATATGAAGTGGGTCTTCCTCATTTCCAACGACATCAGGGTCAAATTATGTGTGACCCTTACTGGTCTATGTTAGGGAGTGCATAACTTGCAATGTGGGCGATGCCTGGGAATTTTTTTAGGCCATCCTGGGAATCCCAAAATTGGGTGATATCAAATAACCCTCCCATATCCACCTTGAAAATGTCTTGGTTGAATTGAAAAAGTATTTTCAGGAGTTGGAGACTTTTATATACCCAACTGAGAATCAAACCTCGACCACAAGGCATGGTTCTGAAATGTTGGATTGAGGAGTGTGTGAGGGGGTAGTTGTTAATTATGAGGAAGAATGGGACATCTATATTAACCCTACTTATGTATTTCATGTTTTTTCCAAATATTTTCTACTATTTCATCCACCATAATTAATCTCAATGGGGTTTTACTTTTTTAGTTTGTAAGGGAAGAAGGAGAAGAAAGACTGGTCAAAAAAGGAGTTGTAGTAGAGGCGTCCGAGTCACCGAGGTATGGGCTTACAGGTACCTCATTAGGGTAGTGGATAAGTTATTTGAATACCCAAACCTATATCTAGTTAATAGTTACATGGTTAAGGGGATGGAGGTGGGAAATCCTCAGTCATCATCCCAAGTCTTTATTGCTAATAGTGTTGAGGTGAACCCTTCCCCATCTCAAGAAAGTAAGTGAGAAACGAAATTAAAGTTAGATATACACATGTGCCATAATTAGTCCATGTTCTATAATCATTAGATATTGTGAAAATCTTGACACATCCTTTGATTGTATTTGGATTTTTCAGAATCTTCATCACTTTCTTCCCTCAAGGGTTTTGGCACTATTCCTTCAAGGATAAGGGAAGAAGTCCTAGGGGAGGTATGCAATCATGGTGATGAATCTATATTTTTGGAAGTTGAAGCATCAAGAGATTCATCAATGATTCCCCCAATTTATAAAGAAATGGGAGATGGTAATGGTAATTTAAGATGCACTCTCTTAAGTGTCACATACTGATTATAACTTTACTTCATTCTTGATGTTTTAGAGTTACTGATTGTACAATAGTATCATGGTATAGTTAAAATTGGCCCATATATTTCTACAAAAAGGGAAGACATGGATCTCAGGTGGTCTGATGAAAGTGAAAATGATGACCCTAAATTTTTGTGGCCTGATGATAATGTTCCTGGTGAACAATTGGCAGAGGGGATTGACAGCAGAGCTAATTTAGGCCTCAAGAAACATGCTTCAGTTAACCCTACTAGTGACAATGTTGCAAGACATGAGACTACATATCATGAGCTATGTGATTTAATTATACAAACATTTATATTCACGGTTCCCTTAAGAAGTTCATGGATTTCCAAAAGGAATTGGAAGGGTGTGAGTTTTATCATTCTTGCACTTGATTTTCTTTCACTTGATGTTTCAAATAAAACTTCAACTTGTAAAGCTTTTTATATAGAGAATTTTTCAAAATATCTTTAAGAATATGAAATCCAAACCAACCATACTTCTATTTCCGAGGGAACAATGGATTAAAATCCTGAAGTGGGAAATTCTCATGACCCTCTATTTCTAATTTATGAGCAAAATCAAGGGGATAATCCTTACCATAAGTTCCCACTCTTGGAACTAAAGATCGAGGAATCATAGAGTTATCAATTTTATATCCCAGCCCAAAAATAGGTGAGTGTTATCAACTATTTTGGTCTCTTCACCACCTTTGATACTCATTAACTTCCCGATGTTAATGATAAGTTTCAACTATTATCTAGTGACATTGTCTTCATTGATTAGGCTTGCAACGGGGGATTCCATGACAAATACACCTACATCAATGGGTGAGGATGAGGCTATTTCTTAGGGAACAAAATGATACAACTCTATGAAAGAACTAATTATATATTATGTCTCACCTTTGGAAAGAATATTTGAGTTTGATCTAGAGATGCAGGAAGATTTTCATCCCACATGTCTTCTTGTCCAGTGAGATATCTGGAAGATAGTCGGGGAAACACCTCTTAAGGATATACCATAACAACTTCGTAGACATCTATTCAAAATTTCCATGTTGGTATATGTCTGATTTCAATACCATGAAATCCATGATATGGTGAAGGTGATCATCCAGTAGAGGGAGTAGGAGTGAAGGATGTAGAAGGTCGAGGCATAGCAAGCTGACCAGTTTGAGAACCTTAGAGCTACCATAATCCAAGTTGAGGTCATCCATTCCAATGATGTGGATGATTTTCAAAATCTCCATGATGATAAGTATTTAAAAAAATGATCCTCAAGGAAAAATTAAATTCCATAGGGAAAGAGTTTTCCAAACTTCATCGATTCATGTTATAAGCTTCAATGTGAAGGAGATATGTTGTTGGCATTGAGTAGGAAAACATTTGTAAAGTTTAGGAGGTTGTTTCTACACAAATAAAAAATATTATAAAATATGTTATAGTTTCTTAGGTTTTAGTTCAACTTATCAAATCCTACAATGATGGTAAATTGTAAAATTTAGTAGAGAGGCTCCAACATGGGGAAGTTCCCCTATATTTTTAAGTATAAAGGAAACAGATTTTATCTCCTAATAATTTGTGTCTCCATCCTTTTTTCTTCATCCTTGTTTCTTTATGTGATCATAAAATAACCTTGAATCTGATTTTAGTAATAAAACATCTTTGTATCAGCTAGCTGTAACCTCAAAAATAGGTATGGGGAAAATGTTGAAATTTTTTCCTATTCTATGGGACCTAGTGAGAATTGTTTGAATATTATTAGGGTCATTTAGATAGCCCTAAAAACATTGTATCTTTTGTGTCAAAAAACTAATTTATTTTCCTAATCTAGAAATGATGTAGAATTTGTGGTCTATACATTTATTTTCCTTATACCAAACTTTTCATTTTTTTCATCCTAACAAGTTTGGTGCCATTTATCTTTTTATCGCTCGACATTTTTGCCTAAACCATGAAGAGCACGGGTCTAGCGAGTTGAGAGTAAAATTTTTCATATAGTTCCCTTTGTGGGTTTTCAATCTAGTGGGTATTGTGTCTCCTCTCATGGGAAGTTTAAATTCATTCTTTTTGGACTAATATGGATAGTGATTCATGTCAAACAACATTGATCATAAAGTTTTGAAATAATTACCCAAACTAGGCTTGTGGGATATGAATGTTCTAACATTCTTCAAATATCCAGTGGGGAATCTTGAGCCATGATTTTGTGGTTCCAGGATATAAAACATGATATTAACGAATATAGGAGTTCTTTCCCAAGGATGATGTTACCACCAATTTAAAAACTAGTTTTATGAGTCATTTTATACAAGGAAAACTAGGGTGTGTATTTCATAGTCAAAGTCACAACATCTTTTGGAAGATTGGATCTCAAATTTTGTGAGAAATTTATGCAAATACAACTAGGGAATATTACAAAATAGTCAATAAAAGATGTTACAATAATTCCAACATTCTATTGCAGATGGTCAAAGTTTATGATTCATATTTCTAAAGACCTATATTGGTAGTTTTTCAAAATGGATTTGTTTTAGAATGAATGGAATGTCTATATTGGTAATAGAAATGAATGGTAAACTACTCCTACATGAATTTGGATTGATTTAAGGATGGTAAATTTTGTTAAATTATCGATTTCATGGTGGGGATGCCCTTTTATGAAAATGTTTGACACATCATGCAGATTAATGTCATGAAACTAGGATATTGACCTTATAGTTTAATGTATTATGGCATGGAAATTGTTGTACAATTTAATTTATTATAACTAGGATGCTATTCTATGAAATTTAAATTCAAGAATCATCGATATCATTCCATTCAGTTTAAATTCATGCAATAAGGAAATTAAGGGGATATAATTTAAGTTCATTATTTTTGACCAAAAGGTTGATGATTCTCCCATTCATGGTAATTTTTCTAGAAATTTGACACCATATTCAGGTGTGAGAGGAGAAAGTTATAAGCTGTGATTTAGGGAATCCCAGATACGAAGAGTGATATGGAAAAAAGGCTTATGATATTAGAGTAGTTCTCTCCTAGGAAAAATTTACCACTGGCTGACAAACAAGTTATGAGGGATGTTTTATGCAAGGCTGATTAGGTCGCATACTTCATAGTCAATAGTGGAATCCTTTGGCTGGTTGGCCATTAAATTTATGAGAAAATTATGAAAGGCCAAAAGGGCCATGTTATAGTATATTCGGGTAAAGAAGACTTCAATAATTATGAAATTCTATCACTAAGAGACGATAGAAGTTTATAGAGATTCAGAATTCACTGGGCACAATGTTTGGTTTGTAGGAGGATATTTCATGAACACAAAAGGGGAATTTCAAGCAAAAATTTCTGAAAGAATTAGGGGAATAGGTTTTTTATGCTTTTCTAACCCATGTGTAGGGAGATAAGGTGCTTTTCGTTTTAGGTCACATTCCTAGGACCATAAAATCATGGAAACAATAGGTGACATATGTTCTATCAGACCAAGGTTATTCCAACATGCATTGGTAATGAGGGAGAAAATTTTAAATCATTGTCTGGGATGTTCTCGAATAGAGATAAATGATATGGTATAATTATGCTGGAGATAATCGCAGACGAAATTCAAATCATGGGTTCTAACATAATGGCATCAAATCTAATGGAGACAAAATAGGTTTCTCCCGAGGGCAGAGTTACCAACAAGTGAAAAACACATTTTTGTGGGCATTTTTATGCAAGGCCAGACTACGTAGTCAATAGTGGCATCCCTTTCCTGACAATACTAGAAATGTTTGAGCAAATTATGCAAATATAGCTAGGTCATATTACAAAATTGTCAGGAGATTAAGTCCTTAGGTATCATAAATTATATCACTAGGATCTAGATAAAGATTATGGAGATACAAAAGTGTCTATGATTATAAGTATGATGCATGAAATGGATATATTCAAGACTAAAGGAAGCATTTGGACCAATATTAGCCATGATTTTGAAGTCCCATGTATATATCTGCTTATATTTAGAGGGGGGATTTCTCTATTTCCTTGGTGGGACCTATAATAATGGGTTCCAAAATAAAAGACTCCTGCATAGATTTTTTTTTGTATGTTGGAGTGGGGGAATTTTTCATTTTTTGAATATGGGTTGGTAAATAGGGTGAGAACCCATATAGGATGATATCATGTAGATATGACTCATAGATGTAATAGTGGAAGCATTTACAATATTGTACTATGGATGGGACTAGGATTGATGATATGGATGTCACTTTATATCTCATAGGGGTGATAATCAATCCATACATATTTCTTGAAGAAATATGTAGTTTATCATTATGCAGTAAGTATGTGGGTGATTCCAAAATGGAATTAAATATTGCGGCTGGAATGGGGTGTTGGACCCAGGCATCACAACATATCTTTCTCAGGAAAGAGTATATTCATGCGTATTTCTTAGCCATATTGTGTAGTCTATTATCATGTGTTGAGAACATATGGTCCCCTTATGTGAATTGATATACCTTACTCATGCGGAGAAATCCTTTACAAATTTCCTAATCACATATGATTTTTGTTTGGTTTCAGAAATAAGGAGTGGTAAAGGTTTCTTCCACAGCATGAGGAAAACACAAGTGAAGGATATGGAATTTAAAATATATAGTGGTTGGGCCAAGATATTTGATCTTGGCATCGCTATGTATCTCATTAGGATTAGAATCAAGCCACATGTAGCTCTTGAAATCCCATGCATTTTAACATCATGCGGTAAGAACGAAGATGAACGGAAGTTAAAGGACATACATGTTGTGGTTGAGGCTGAGGATAGAAATATATGAATCACTATATATCTCAAAGTAATTATAATCAAACTACACATAGTTATTAAGAAAAAAGGGGTTCCCACATCAATTTGGATTTGATGTGGGGAAAGGAGACTTAATATTTTCCAGAGTGATAATTGGTCCCAATACACATGATCAAGGAATCACTACACATCTCATTGTAATGAGAATAAAACCATACATAGTTCTCAAAAATTTTCCTTGTGAAGGTCTGATCCATACACATAGGGAGTGAAGGGGAATTTTACTTAATTTCACCTTGACCCAGGATAGGAGATCTGGGCATCACTACATATCTTTTTGGGGCAAGAATCAATCCACACATAGTTTAAGATAGAAGGTTACCTATGTTGGTATAATTCATAGATAGGGAATATGGGCTATGTTTTTTCATTATGGATGGACCCGAGATAGGAGATCTTTACATCTCTATATATCTCATTAGAATGAGAATATATCCCCACATAGTTCTTGAAATAGTTTTTCTGGTTTATCTTCATGTCATATGGATGTGATAACATTATGAGATTATACTTATAAAAGGGGACCAATAGACATTATGGACTATAAATGACATGAATAGGGATTATTCATGGGTTATTCCCAGCTTTTCTTCCTCATGTTTGACCAAAAGGTCAACTTGAACCACTGAGGGGTTTCCCAGATGTGACTGAGAACTACACCTGAGGTGGAGACCCATTCCTAGGGGACCACGAAGAATATCTCAAGTCATGGTACTTTTGGAGGTTTCTTAACATAAAATGATAGGGATGTTAACCATGCAGTATAATGTCATGTGGTGAGGTAGAATGGTGACTTGCAGTTTTAGGTCATATTACTAGGGATATATGTTGTGTATTTTATTGCTTTGCAATAAGGATGGTGATTCCATGCAGTTTATCGTCATGTTGTGTGGACATTACATCATTCCATTTAAGGTCGCACAATAAAGACCGCCTATGAATTTTAACAACTTGCAGTTGGGATGTATATAGTGCTATGTAGTTTAACATCCTAAAACTTGGACAAATTTCGTGTAATTACATGAAATTTTTCTTCATGAATCTTGTATTGGTTGTAGTCATAATCAGCTCTCCATCTATTGAGATCAATTAATAAGCTTTGTTGGAGTGAACCTTGTCTATGGATTAAGGTCCCTCCCACATTGTATGAATCTTTAGAGTATTATTTCCAAGAATCATTGGAATCCTGAGAACCAAAACCAATTCTCCATGGAGGAATGAACGAAGAGGAACCATCTTGCTAAAGGCTTGTGCTATCTAGTTTTTACAGATATCCAAGTGATGTAAGGTGTGCAATCTCTTTGTATCCATTCAATCCAACTAATCTAACCATTTTTGGGATTGTTCATCTATAGATAATTGGTCATAGATGGAAATGAAGAGTGATAGTAATTGAACCTCAATGGGAAGCACAACTTTTGTTCTATATACCAATGAGTACAGGGTTTCCCGTGTGGTAGTATGGGTTATATTCTAGCAGGCCTATAAGGTATTCAAGAGCTTATTAGGCCAGTAATTTTTATCATTTTCCACCATCTTTAGGAGTATGTTTTATAAGACCCTGTTGAATGCCTCTATCTTCCCATTAGCTACTGCATGATAGCAAGGTGAATTGTTGCATTTTATATTGTAATGATGGTACCTCTTTTCAACCTTAGTGGAATAAAAATTGGTACCATTGTCCATCGATATTGTGTAAAGGACACGAAATTTATTAATAATGATAGTTTTGATTAATATAGCAATTATTTTGGACCCTACTTCATTTAGGTGTATCACCTCTTGCCATTTAGAGATGAAATTAGTAGCAGTCATGAAGTAATTTAATTGAATGACTGTAGGTAGAGGGTATGGTCCCATAATATCAATTCCCTATATAGAAAATAGCCATGAGTATTTGGATGTATGTAGAAACAATGGGGGTGGATAGATGAAGTTGGAATTCACTTGGAAGGAATGAGATTTCTTGGATAAATCTATACAGTCTTGTGTCATTGAAGGCCAGACGTATCCATGCCTTCAGATTTAATCAGAAATCATATACCCTGAAAATTGGTCACCAGAAGATCCTACATGTACTTATTCTATGATAGTCATGTTATCTTATCTATCAACACATCTAAGAATCACTCCATCAAATCCTCTCTTGTAGATGAATTTCTTGTGATTTGGGCTATCATATAGAGTGAAATTGACTACTCCCAATGATATTTTCTCTTTTCAATCACTATCCATTATGTGCAACCCATACTGAAGGTAGTCCATGATTGGAATCACCCATCCAATGGAATGGCCATATAACACAGGTATGGGGAAGAGTTTTTTTGATTTCATCCACTCTAATTTTCATGAAATGTGATACCATTCAGTGGTGGGAAATACTGATGATTATTTCATCCCATTATGGATATTCTAGAGTGGTAGCTATATTTTCTAATGCATCTTCCCGGGTATTCTTTAATCTTGGGACATGAGTCAATGATGATTCTAAGGGAATGTTTTCAATTATCCTGCAGACATAGTCAAATAGGGGGATTAGGTCCTTTTTTATGACAGTGTAATCCCTGTTGATCTACTTGATTGCCAAATATGAGTCTTATTTCACCTCAAGGAGGTTTACTAGAATTTGAAGCCCCAATTATAGGCCTATAATGAGGTATTGATATTCCACCTCATGGTTGGTACAACCTTATGATAACAATAAGGTGTATGACAACACTACCCTCTCTGGGGAGATAAGCACAATCCTTAACCCCACATTCTTGAGTGTAGAGTCTTCCATTATCGTCCCTATTGGGCATCTGGATGTACCATCAAAATAAATTTCCCATATTTTATGGTTAACTTTAATAGAGAATATCTCTTCATCTAGCGAATCTATATTTAATGATGTTATTTATACAGATGGGTGATCTGTAAGTAAGAATGACAAAGCCAATACTTTCACTACATTATGAGGTACAGATCTTCTATCAAACGTCATCCATATAACTTACCACCATGCTAGACTCCCTATCAACATAGGAATACTGAGGATATATTTGAGTGGGTTATTTATAGAGACTAATCGGACTTCATGGTACTATATACAGTGCCTCAATTTCTAAACTACGTAGATTAATTCTAGACAGATATTCTCGATATATGAATAAATATTATTAGTGTCAATCATGGTTCAACTGAGATAATTGTATATTTTTTTCACTCGCATCATCATTATATTGTGTGAGGAAGGTGCCTATTGATTTTTCTAAGGTTGTCACATATATAATTAGAGGCTTCCCCTCAACAGGTGGAATTAAAACCTATGGGATTAAGTGTTATTTCTTAAGGGTGTAAAATCCTTAATGACATTCATGGGTCTATTGATATGTGACCCCATTATTCATCAAATTGGTGAAGGAAAAACACTTCCCAATAATATTGTATATAAAGCGATGAATATTGGATAAATTTCCTTGAATTAATCTCAACTCTTTATGTTTTAGAGGAGGTGACATTGCAAGGATTGCTTTAGTTTTCTTGGGGTCAACTTCAATGATACGATGGTGTACAACAGTGTAGAGAATCTCCCTTGAGGTTACCCCAAAATCATATTTCAAGGGTTTCATCTTAACTCTTTTTGTCAAAACATATTGAATATGACCTCAAGGTAAGCTAGGTGTTCCTAAGGTTTTCTATAATTAACCACTAGATCATCAATGTAACATTCAACAAACTTCCCTATGGATGGTTTGAATATATGATGCATAACACACTAGTATGTGGCACTAGAATTCTTAAAGAAAAAAGGGAATTTACCTATAGAAAAATACACCCTAGGGGGCACTAAAATCTATGGTTTCCTCATATTCTAGGTACATATGAATTTATTTTTACTCGAAATATCCATACCTGAAGAATAGGACTTGATAACTAGATGTTTCATCAATTAGGATTTCTGTGATCAAAACTATGAATTCATCCTTCAGACAATGCTGATTAAATTCTATGAAGTCAATGTACACTCTTAATTTCCCATTTTTATTCTTTTATGGGGACAATATTTGATATCCATATTTTATATTTTACTTCCCAGATGAAGTTATCCTTGATGATCTTTTACACTTTAGCCTCAATTTTGGAGGTGTGAGTTGGGTGTGTTCTCCTAATTGCCTGCTTGTATCCTCAATGTTCTTCTTGAAAACCCAAGTGATGGGTGGCCAAATTGGGGTCAAGGCTTGTAATTTATGTGTAATTCCAAGTGAATATATTCTGATTATTCTTTTGGAATGAATTATATACCTCAAATTCTTCAGAATTCATGGATAAAATGATCCAAGTGGGTTGTGGATCTTCATCTATACCCAGGTTTATTTCTATGAGTTCATCTACAGTAGTGGAGATTACTTCCTCAAATACAAGAGGAGAATCCCAGAGGCCTTATTCCTCTTTCTCATCCATGTGATTTACCACTAACACCTCTGTTTGGGAAGTTGTTGATGAAGAAATATTTTTAGAGTCAGCGGAGGAGTTGAAATTTGGGCATTTGGAATATTAAGCAACCACTTTTGGCTTGACTGGTGGAATGAAGCCTTTTTAGAGCTCCAGAGAGGATATAAAGGATTGCGAATAAACATATTCATTGTCTCCCACTAATGTGGTAAATTCTCCGATACTGTTGTGTTAGGATGTCATAACTGATATCATGAAAGTTACTAGATGTGAATTCGATCTTAGTCTTACCCCTTTGATTTGATTGATGGGAAACCCATAATCTTCACTAAGTCATTTGAAGGGACTGGTCAGAATCATCTCTAGTCCATTTGAGGCATTGATCTGAGCGATATTATCGACTAGGGACTGGTTTCCTTCTTTATGATAGAATCCTACATGAATGTATTGTGACTCATAGGTTTTGAATGGGATCTTGTCACCATATAATTTCCCAATTTGACAAAAAAAATAATATTTAAGGTATTGGAGGTATGATGAAGGAATAACTCTATGCTAATTCAACCATGGTATTCTTAACAGAATGATGAAGTATTTTTATTTCTATAGAACCATGAATTATGAGTTAGATCAATGATCCATGAACTGAGTTCAGAGCGTGGTCTCTCTAAGAGGCTTTTGATTATTCTATTCACAAAATTTTAACATAAAAGTGTATGGGGGATAGTGAGATTCATTTAAAACTGGTTGGAAAAGTGTCTAGATCGGAATGAAGTAGACTCCCAAGCCATTTTTCATGAAATAACATTGAATATAAATGTCATTTATCTATCATGATATATATATATATAGAGGTCTAATGTGTCCCTATATTATGGTATCTTTGTCTTGGTCTATGGAAGAAATGACCATGTTTCATTCTGTAGGATCATTTTCTACATGGTATATTTCAGCAGCAACAACCTCAACTTCAATCTTCTAGGGTATTGATAAGGCCTCGATAAGTGCTTCTCATATATCTTTTGATAAACCCAAAGAGTCCCGGATTGACATCTTGGAAAAAATATGGGATATATTCTTCAAAACATGATACATATAGTCGAGAGGTATGTGCTTCCCAACATGAGAAATATCCTTGGTAGGCACTTTAGGTTCCATAGTAATTGATGTGGATGGAATGGCCCTATGAATAAGGGCTGAAGGTTCCTCCACCCTTGGTGGATTAGGTCAACTATGCCTGCTTGCATGTTAGGGTTTATTAAGAAGTTGATCATATTCTAACTGATATTCCATAATAATTATTTCAAAGCATACCCCTTCATGCATGGCGGAACTTCTTTATTCCTTCTGACCTCACTAATGATTTTTACCTTGAGTTTCATCTACATAGATGGTTTGATTAGGTACATGGTTAATGTATTAACCTCTATCATGACTGTGTCTTCCCCTGTATACTTGACCCTGATAGCTTTTTACCCCATTTTCCCAATCAATTGTAGGGAATTAGGGTTCATAACCAAATTCATTGCATGATAAGTGATAAATTAATCTAATGAAATTAATGGTTCCAAATATAAACTACTCTTATATTGAAGATTCCATCTAGAGGACTAAATCTTGTTATACCATTTGGTGGGGTAATTCCCATTCTTTTAGGACAATATCCATGAATTCTACTAAAGTAAAAGACAGTTTTAGCTTTGAAACAAGCTTATATTCGTGTTTTTTTCTTACTCTTCCACTGTGTCTCTTTTTGGAGGACTGGATTTTAATGGATTGTGCTTCTGATGATGTTGGATGTATTTTAGCGGAAGCAGTTGATGGAACAATAAGTTGTTTCAAATGTACATAGAGGGTAGTATTAGCTTGATTTATTGTTTTTCTAACCATAAAGTCACTAAAATTTTTCATACTCTTTATCTTGACCTCTTTCCATTAACCCTCCTCTTCCATATCAATGGAAGAAAAAGATTATACTTGAGTATAAATTTTTTTAACTCTACGTTCCCAAAGTCTACCATATTTTTAGTAGGTTTTTAAAAAACAATTCATGTATGGGGTGCCCCTAGATTTGATGGAAGTGGAAATAGTATTTTTTTTTTATCTTTTTCACCTTCTATTCTTGGATTTTTTGGTTATGGAAACTTGACCAAGTCATTTCCAATGTTGACATTAAGTATCCAAAGTATTGTTCATTTCAAAAATAATAGACCTTGTTTTTCATCTACTCAAACTATTTTTAACTCTGATCTCTCTGATCATCGTGAATAGGTGGAAATTGTTTCTAGATCTCAAAAGGTTGATCCAGATGATATTTTGTGGGTTTAGAAGTTGGAGTTGGTACAAGTACTTTCTTAAGTGTTACTATAGTGGCCTCTTCTTTTCTTTTTCTCCTTCCCTATGTTGATGGAATAAATCATAATTTTCCCTAGTCTTTCTGATGGAGTCTTTTACCTTTTGGGAAATTATGAAAATTTACCAAAACCCTCTTGTATATTTCACAAGAATAAAAAATGTTCAAAACTAATTAGGAATATTCAATATACAAATTGGAAACAATTCCTCTTAAGGGAATTGTATTTTTAAGGAGTATGTTAGTCCTTTCCACTGAGCAATGAAATTTTAGACCCATATATTTTCATGTTGTCTGTAGTTTGTGAGATCAAAGATTATTTTCTTCTTTAGAATTTAGATAAACTAGAATAGGAACTTCTGATGAAGTTATTCCCATCAATTGATTGATTGAGACTCAAATCTTATGTACCACACAAAGGATGGTCCTTGTAGTGACTGCATGAAGCACTTGAGTTTCACTGCCTCCTATTGTTCAGGGGTACTTATCATGGGATCACATTGAGAAATGAAATGTGTCAAGTGATACTATGGGTCTCTGGATCCATTTAATATTGGAAAAATGTGATTTACAATGTTTGTATAAGGAAGATTTGAATCTACCCATTCAGGGTAAGGATTTTTTTTCTAGTTGAATCAGTGCACAATGTTCTTCTAGGGCTTCCAATAAATCTATAAGTCACTCAATACTGTTTATTAGAATTCGAGGAATTTCATGATAAACTGGAGCCTGAATGGGTGTAGTGGCTAGTAGGGCCATTGTTGGTGGCACTACTAGTAACTTCCATGGGTACCCATATGGGTAGGCCTATAAGGATGTGCCTGACCTTTCTCTAGATTCACACACAATAGAAGAAATTCTCAATTTGTGTATGTAGGATCCAAATATATTGGTGTTTTTTATCTCGAATTGATTTGATGATTTAGTTCTAATTCAGTTTAAATTGACACCCATCATTTTTTGGTCTTCCAACTAGAAGTTCATGTTGAGGATATTTTTACAGACCATGTCTAGTAGGAAGGTTTTCTCAGAGTAATTATTTATTTATTCTCCTCAATTATTCCATCTATTTTACATGATGAGAAAATCATTCCTCTAGAAAAAGGGGATTAACCTCTCCAGAAGGAATATGGGGTCCAATTTGACCTTTAACTTTTTCCCTATGGGGTATATTATGATGAGGTAATGATGGGTTCTTTGAGGGAGTGCCTAGATTTAGGGCAAGCCTCTAGTTCTGGGTAAGAACACTTCCTTCATTTTTTTGGTGTAAAACACATTATGAACTAGAAATTCATCTTCTGACTCCTATAAATTGTCCGTGTGATCTTCAGATCCTATGAGGGTGGATTTAATGACATTCACTAATGAAAAATGCATTTTAGGCCTTCTATCAGTGTCTTTGTGAGACCTTCTTCATATGCACCCTCCATGAGGTATTATCCTATTTTTTTATGATTATCCCAAAACTAATTGGTGGAATGTAGACAAAATAGAAATATATATTGTTTAGTCATTTGTTTTCCAAGTTAAGGTACTAGATCATAGGATGAGACAAACTGGGAGAATCTATTTGGTAACATTTTCCCTAATTTAGGGAAAACTGATTCCTATTGAGGAGGGATTGTTGAGGTGAAAAATTCCCCAACCATGAGGGATGGGGCTATTTTTATTCTACTTTCCCAAACCTTCAGTTTTTTTACTAAACTTTATGATTGTGTTAAAAAAAAACCCATCCCTATAGGTTTTGGTTTCTCCTGAACTATTATGGATGATACTACCACGACTTCTCTTCTAATTTTATGGAGTTTTATTCAAAGGTGGGATGAGTGTATCATTCAGAATGCACTTTAATCACCCATTTCTAAAGACCATTGTGATATTTTTTAAATGTGTGTTATTTGATGAATCATTTTCCACAAACACAAGGCATTATCTAACTTCTCAAATACTTGACATAAGAGTATATCCATAGACTTCTCTCTTCTGGATTGATATCAGTGAGTCATTTAGGGACCATTTTTTAGTATTTCTTTGTTTATGAACAAATTATATTTATTGGAGCTATCCTAGGGCTATGAAATTTCATGATACATCCTTTTTCATGATTTTTTGTTAGGTAGAAATGGTAAAATGTAGCGCCCCATGTGCACTCCATCCTCTGATATGAACATCAGATGGAATATCTGTGATTAACTATCGCAACCTCATTAATGCATTGAATATTATGCATTGAAGGGATCCTTTATATTTCTCAATATTTGTATTTTAGGAAACCAAGAGAGATGTCATGTCAATTTGGAATTGAAACCCCTGTTTTACCTTGACATGAATTAGATACTTTTCATGGGGTATTATTTTTCTATTTAAGTGATGAAGAGTTCTACATATGTTGAGGTGCATTTTTTACACACAATATTCTGAAAATACCTATGGAATTCTATATTGAGTGATGTATAAAGGATATAATATGACCAATATGTCATCCATATCGAGTGGTTTCCCCATGATTAGTATATCTTCTTTGTTTTTTCCCAAAGGTTCTCTACCTGGTCCGACCAGAGTATATGCATCCCATCCACATTACCAAAAGAAGTGAGATTTATAGGGACTTCTTCTATTTCATTAGAATGAATGTGTATCAAGGGTGGTTTAGAGAATTAATATCACTTTGTTATATCTTATGGTTTAGAAATTATTTCACCTCCCAAGGATAAGGCATCATACATTATTGGCCTTGTTTTTTCAAGTATCTCGTGATAGGAAGACTTTCTCATCACTACATTTCCAATAATAGAATTTTAATTAAAATGTGAAACACTATCACAGAGAGAAATTTCACATTGAACTCCATCATGGAGAGGACCACCATGGTGGATTAATGTAATGGGAGTACCCTCTATCTCCTTAGTCTCCTAGCCACATGGAGGGTTGTCGTGGCTCTCATTAAGAGATAGGCTATCGAGATCGACCATGCTTTTATCAAGAAGAAAAAATCATGGTGAAGTGTCCGACAAGGACCTAAAGAATTACTATTACCACTCCCATAATTTTCTAATGGGAGATTATGATATTGAGATTCCATATAAAGCATTTTAAGGATTTAAGAACTCCAGCATTAAGTATAGTCGGATCATCGACCAGCTATTTTTTTTTAAAATGGTGTTTTATGAGGATTATTATTGGATGCATTCTTACAATTGATTGGGACCACTTTTTGGGAGAAGCGGTTTTCATGGGAAGGTGTTTGTGCCATCCTTGGAGTGGCCATTGGGATAGGTTGATTGCCTCCAATAGGAGTGGGAGTATGTTTCCTATCCAACTATCTATGTAGTATGGGGGATTTTTCCCCATGACCCTCCTGGAAGGGAGAATAGGTTTGTATCTACTTAGGGGTGATGTGATTATGAGTCACCCCACTAGTGGGTATATAATTGAGTGTTATTCTCTCAAGAACTACTGTCATTGACATTATTATCTCTTGGAAATTATTTATGATGTGGAAAAGTATTTTCATCTACCCTTTCACAATTTTCAGGATATGCTTGGTGAATTCAGTGATCATAATTGGGATATATTCCCTTTACATTTCTGGAGTAGGTGTATGTGCCGTATCCTATCCTCACATTTCTCTTAGTGTATAATTATTGTACTAATGTATGGGGATAGAGTGTTGGGTCTTCCCCCTACTAATCGTCTGGACATTTTGACTATATTTTTTAGATGCTTCCAAATAAAGCTACAAGCATGATTGAGGAATGCAGGTAGGTGTGTTTGCCAACTCATGGATTTCCACTAAACTTGGTTCGAAGGATTATTTGAGTGCTTCTAAATGATTTTTCTAGCATTCTTGGTGGGTGCAGAAAAGTGTATGTTCCTACCTATGGTATGAAACCGAATGTGAATGGAAGACTTCATTGCATTCTGAAAGGAGAGTCTGACGGATGGATAAAATAAGGCGTATGGGTGTTTGCAATCGCTCACCATTTTACACCAAATTGGGGTGGTGGTATTATATAGAGGGGATAGGGGTGTGGCCCTACTCCGTGTTGACTAATTTTCTTCCCTAAAGGGCCTTCCTGTGTTCCCAAATGTAAATGACCTAGGCTAGACCACCAATTATAACACCCTCATCATGTTGAGGGATTAATACCAGTCGATGTTGATAGTGGTGATTGATAGTAGGAACCCCTAGGGAGGAATCCCATGTCTTCGGGATGAGGTAGTGTGTAGACTCTTACTCTACCTCCCTAAAATAAGTGAGAGACTAGTTGTTGGGTTCTGAGGACAAGCTCTAGAAATGGTTGAAGATAGTGGTTAGTGATTTCTATGTCTGGACCACCAGTCATCATTGATCATATGATTAGTAGGTCTTGCTGAGCTAGATAGCCTATCATGAAGCCTCTTGGGTCGGGATTGTATTTTGTTGATGGTACTCTTAAAAAAGTGAGTGTGAGACCCATCATTGAAGACACTGGGTTGGTGATGGAGCCCTTTTTTAGATAATGATTTGGCTTGAGCGGAAACTAAGGTGTTTGTTGGTGAATGATGGAATGAACCTATTATATTGAAGGGGTCACTAAGATTAAGATCCTGTAGATATGGCAAAAAAAACAAGAAACCTCTGACAAAGAGGAAACTCCTTTGAATGAACACATGCATGATTGATTATCTTGTCGGGACATCTTTTATCAAGTGAAAGGGGCATGATAAATGGGTGAAACAATCATCTTGGTTATGAATTCACATTAGGTTCACAATTTGTTTTTCCCTTGGAGTTAGTTTTGGTGGGGAATCATTAATTTTTAATGGGTTCTAATGGGTTTGTTCATGGAACAAGAAATAGACAATAGTTATGTATCCATGGGGAACTTCTTTCTAAAGATAGATAATTGTTGGAGAGTTCTACCAATGATGCTTAAGAACTCACATTGGTTGGGAGGTTGGTATTTCGTCACATCACACCTTTTGGGGGGGAATTGTTAACTACCTCAAAACACTATTATAGAATTAAGATATATTCATGAATCCTTTTTTTAATTCCCAAGTATGATTTGAGTTACTCTTAAATTAATAATCAATTATTAGCATGTATGGAATTTAGAATCATCAATATTTATCTGAGTTTATTCATCAATGGATAAATCTATATGTTTATGAGGTAATCCTTCAATGGTATCCTCTAATGTACTAATTAGAGATTCTTTGGTCACTATAATGACGATTTTGGTTTTCTAGCCACTCTGTGGGGATTTATGGAATGTATCTTCATCCAAGGAGATGAGAGTTATTTTGATAATGGGATTGAATAAATAAGAGGGTTTCCTATGTATACTTGTGAAAAGAATCCGAATATATGTAGTTCGGTGTCCCTCAATGGGGAACATCAATCTATTTAAGGTCATTTGATAAGGACCTCACCACATAGTGTAACATCGTGTGGAAAGGACATATAGGTGGAAGGTGAATAGTCAATGTTTATTGAGAGGATTATAAAAAAGTGGTCTAGGAAATATGGGAGGAATATGGATTCTTAGGTTGAATTACAACCTACAGGGAAGGTGGCCTAGAGAGAATATGATTGATTTTTGTTGCTAGGTTTGGACCTCATTGAGGCTTCCTACGTATCCTGTATATACAGGAATCAAATCCCATGTAGTTTAGTTATTTTAAACCTTGAATATTGAGTCTCTATGCAATTGTTTCTCATAGGGGAGTGTATATTTTTGAGAGTATTGATTTGGGGCTCATTCCTGAAGACGATTCCCTAATTGAGGCCCAAGACATATTCATTAGGAGGATTGCCTTTATTATTTTGCGGAGTTGGTTGGGGATTTCTAATGAAAGGGATGCCCATTGAGATTGGGCCTTAGATATTCATCCTATGTATCATGTTTATAGCAGGAATAAGAGTTCTTGTGTGATAAAAAAGAGGTAAAGGAAGATCATGGATACCACACAATCTTATTTTGTCCACAGGTGGACATAGAGACAAACCCCTAAAGGAGAAATCTGGGAGTTGAGTGTGCCCACCTTCTCTGAACCCTCTTCCACTGAAAGACGTTTTCAGGGATATGTTTCATCCCAATCTTTAATTTACCCAGTAATGTGTCTAGGGTATGGAGAAAAAGTAAGGAAGTCAGAAATAGAGAGAGGAGAGGACTCTGATTCCCATCCACTCTATGATCTGGTGTCTAGGAAGTAGAGAGGATCATGAGTGAAACCTACTGCAAGAAAGTGTAGGGGCTTAATCTAGTATGGATTCCCTAAAATTTGTCTTGTAATGAGGGAGGAGGATTTAATTTTATATCTAAAGGAAGTTGAAGCTTAATCCTCACCCTCCCTTCTATGAACTAGAGGCTCTGGGTATTAGAGACGATAAGGTAAGGACATGATTCTTACCCTAGTATCCGAGACTGGGAACTCCCTGACACTATCTCAAGGTAAGGGGTCCTTGTGACCATAGGGATATACACTCACATGCACCCTGAGGACCCTGACTAGCCAATAGGAAAAGTGTGGGAAAACTATGACCATAGGAATACACACCCAAATGGGATACATTCTAGTGTTCCAATTTCCATAGTTATGAAATTATAGATACCTCATTTGAGGTTTCGACTAAGTCTCTCTTAGATAAGGGAGTCAAAAGAGGATAGGCTCTTCCATGGATGGCTTTGAAGAAGACTTGGTGAGGGTATCACACAGGATGGAGGTTTTGGGTGAACCAAGGGGAATCACACAAGTTCCGTTTGTAGGTTACTAGCACATGTTCTTATAGTAGGTGCTTAGCACAGGTCTTGGGATAAGATGTAGGTACTTCACGTAGGGGAGAGTAAGCCTATGCGATCTAAATGTTCCTTGAGAAATGGACGACCTAGGCAACAACACTTTGGTAAGTCCTTATCCTAAGAACCAGGGATCACCTCATATGTCATTGGATGGGTCTCATTCTGGTACTTACATAAGTGAGGGATCTATCATGGGTCCTTTCTTAAGGAAGGTAGCACGTATAGGTGGTTTCCCTCTAGAGGGAAAAGGGTTCCTCAAACAAGTGTTTTGTTCTTGGGATACTGAAGAGACTTTGATCTCTTCCCCCCTTTTATTATTTCTTCTCAAGTGTTATGGAGGGCTACCTGAGTAGTTTCTGGGGACTTTGGGGAAGGTGTTGCATGACCAGATATTAATAGGTTCTTCCTAATTTTTATACTCTCAAATGGGGAGCCCAAGGGACATATTTATAGGAAAATAAGGGACACTAGTTGAAGGAAGTTTCCCGCGTAAGTCCCAGGCGTAGGTTCTTAGCATAGGTCCTCCACGTAGGGGTTGCACAGGTCTTCTGGAGATTAGGTACTAGGCATAGGGATTCTTCATTAGGGTATTTTGATCTCGTCTAGGTTTTTTCCTAGCATTGATCATCTCAATATTAATTTGATAACATTTTCCTTACTTTAAGAAAAGGAGTGGAAACAAGGGGTTTTTTTTTATTTTTAGTGTTTTTATGGTTTCTTTTGGTGTTTTAGGGTTTTTTTTGAGTTTTTTAAGTTTTAATGGTTTTTAGAGTTTTTTTAAATGTTTTATGGGTTTATGTGGTATTTATAGTTTTTGGAGTTTTTTAGGGTTTTATGGGGTTTTAGGGTTTTTTATATTTCTAGGAGTTTTAATGGGTTTTTGGGTTTTTAATATTTTTAGGGGGTTTTAGGGTTTTTAGGGTTTTACAGGCTTTAAGTGTTTTTATGGTTTTATGGTTTTCTTAGGGGTTATCATGGATTTTAGGTCGTTTTTTCTTTTTTAAGGTTTTTTGGAATTTTATAGAATTTTATGGAATTTTTGGGTTTTAGAGATTTTGATGGATTTTAGGGTTTTTAATGGTATTGAGGGTTTTAATGGGTTTTTTGGGGTTTTAGGGTTTTTTTTTATTTTTTAGGTGTTTTAAGGTTTTTTAGAGTTTTTTGAGGGTTCTAATGGTTTAAAGGGTATTTAGAGTTTTTAGTGGGTTTTTTGGGATTTTATTGGCTTTAGGTTTTTTTTAAAGTTTTATAGGTTTTTATAAATTTTTGGGTTTTTATCATTTTTTAGGTTTTTTCATGGTTTTAATTGTTTTTAGGTTATTAAGGTTTTCTTAGTGTAAGATCCTGGATTTTTGAAAGGTACTATCTCATTTTTGTTTTAGTTAAAATCTCTAATTTTGGTTAATTAAGTTCTTACCCGTGTCCTTGTGGAGGCTCAAGAGTGTTCTAAGGGTTTGGAATATAAAATGTAGAGAAAAGGAGGTTTTTTGGGTAGGATGCATGGTCTACGCATAGTTAGTGGTAACTGTGCGGACAGCCCAAGTAACCATGAAGGAGGTGGGTTTTTGGATAGTGGCCTCTTCCCGGTTTGTGCATAGTTGGGAAAATCGTGCAGGTAAACCATGCGGCCTAGAAACATTTAAAAAAATTACAATTTTGCAACTCCAAGATATTTAACCCCAACTTGATATTTCCTCCTCATTAACCCCTCTTCACCCTAGGAACGAACCAAATATTCAAAGAGCTCCAAGAGATCGATCTCCCCCATTTCTAAGGTGTTTTTGGTACCGTTGGTTGCAAATCAAAGCTCTGGGTAAGGTTAATCCCATCCTTTCTTATATTTTCTATTTAGGGTTTGTATATTCTTATCCTCTCTTTCTAAAGCTCTAAAACCCTACTCATTGGGTGAGATCTTTGTTGAAGCTTCAAAGGTTGTTTTAAGTGGAATATAAGGTCTCTATTAAGAGTGTGTTCACCCAAGAAATCATGGTAGGTGGTCTAAAAGTTATATCCCATTGTTTATATGTGGATTTGTGCATGTGTGGTTTTGTTCTTGGGTGTCTCTTGGTATGTTTTGATCACCCATGGCATGTTTAGGTAAAATGGTTATTAAATGGTAAATGGAAACCCTCAACATCCCCAAGGGATGTGTTGAGGGTGATGGGAATAATCTATGGCCTCCCATGGGGTGTACCAACTTTCTCAGACATAGGGATTTGTGAAGAAGTGAGATTATTGTGTATTCTTGTAGAACACTTGATAAACATGTGAATGTGAATGTTGTGTTGGATTAGAAGCTACGTGATGCACCTAGGCTTGTGAATAACCTAAGGTATATTGGGTTAATATGTGGAAATGATTAAATACCATAATGTAATGGATTGTGATCATGGTAATGAAGCCTACTGAGTTAGGCATAGTGAACAAAGCCAAGTGAGATAGGCACAATTAATGAAATCTTAGTGAGATAAGCATAATAAAAGGGAATTGGGAAAAACGGGTAAATGATGTGAAATGTGGTAAATGTGTTAATGGGTTAAGTCATGGTATTAACGATCAAGATATTTTTATGGTTTATGTTTTCTTTGGGAAATGTTTCTGAAGTTGTGTAAATGGTTAATGGATACATATATGTATAGAATGTGTACATATCTTGGTAGAGTGGGGTATTGACTGAGGTTCTATGCCCACGAGTCGAGTTGGACCAAGGGTCTAAACTCCAACCCTAATGCATGGGTTAGGTAAGTGGTCTGAGGCTCTATTCCCCTAATGGTTGCATTCAACTGGACTAAAGCTTTGAGATGATGATATTGTTGACATGAGGAAGTTGGTCCTAGTGAGATAGGACAACAGTGTGTTTTTTCTCATGTATGTGATTGTGTACTTTAAGCCCAGGTAACCTTTTGTGTTGGATAAACCCATGGTAAATTCATTGAAATGGTAAGATAAGAAAATGGTAATAAATAGTGGTAATGGATCTAAACTCGTTAAGTGAACTTAATATTTTCCTGGTCGTTTATTATTCATTCTCCTTTTTGCGTGCACAATTGTTTATACTGGATATTTTGTAGACACCGTTGGTGGTGGCCTACTGAGTTGTACTCACACACTGCTCAAGCCTCTATGGGGTACCTGATAAGACTTCATGTTTTCTGGTTAGGAGAAGGGAAAAGGTTCTTTCTAGGGAGTTGGTTCGACATGGGTATTCTTGGAGGACCCAGACATGATGTTAGGAAAATTTTGGGGATTTTTCATATTTTCTTCATCTTGGGTTATGTTCACTTTTGTACTTGCAGTATGGCATTTCACATTTACTATTGGACACGGTTTTAACCCATTTGGGGAATGGTTTTTTGCATACTCTTTTATTATTTATTTTCATTCAATTATTTTTTTATCTTCTATTGTGGATTTATATGATAAAGGGGGGTTATAGTATCCCCAATTGACTATTTGGACCCCTACTTCTAGTTGGAAACCTTTGGCTTACGAGGAGGTGCGCTTAAGGTCATGTAACCACCAGTCTTGGAGCACTGGTTTAGTGGATTTTGAGTCATGGACATTACAAAGTGGTATCAAAGGAGGTATTTATTCTCCATCTCTGGAGTCTTGTTATTGGGGATGGTAGATGGGAGTTAGGATGTGTCTGCCCTTGGTAAAGAGATCGTTCTTGGGAGTGGCTAACCCATATACGAGGGAAACCCCAAGTCACCCAGGGAGGGAATTTTTATTCTTGATTGTGTGATGTTAAAGGTGATGATATTTCACCATTAGATGATGAACAAGTTGTGTGATGTGATGTTTTTATGATATTTGGCTTCTGACCTTAATGGCACATGGGTTTGTATTCATACATCATTGTAGGCACATAGAGATAGATAGTTGACAAGCATCATGGTCGGCATACATGGATTGGGTGTGTGAGGCATGAAAGATGGAATTCACCTTGCATCTTGGTAATTGAAAAAGGAAATTTCCATAAAAAACAATGTGAATGGGTGAAGATAATATAATGATAAGTGATTATTAATGAAATATTTTTAATCAATGGTTTTTAATGAATTGAAAATGTAGTTTGAAAAATGTTGTATGAGCCTTGTGGGGGTGTACGGTTGTTTTCGCCTTGTGGACCATGGCCCACAGTAGGAATGGTCGGGGTGGTGTTTTCAGAATGTTATGTTTTGTTATGATGGTTCATGTATGATGGGTTGTTGTGGATGGTGAGGATACTACTTGTTATGAAGTAGTGAAAGTTTTATGGTATGTGTTCTAAACCTCGTGTTCGGTCATGTAGATAAATTCCACTATGATGTCGAGCGCTAGTTGGGAAACTGGAGGATGTTGCTGAGAACACTCCTACAATAAAGGATCAAGATAATGTGGTGATATAGGAATGTGGGGAGGAGTGATTTCGAGAGAACATGGGTTGTTTTATGCAGATGATGGATCGAGACCCAGGGCGGGTTTCACCGAGTATGTTTGAGCTGACTGGATAGTTTCAGCTAAAACACCCTCCAACCTTTACCAGAGAGGGTGGGACATAGGCGGAAATGTTTTGTATATAGTCATTCCACAAAATACTTGATCATCAAAAGACTCTTGATGGGAAGTGATTCAAGTTGGCAACATATATGTTGCGGGGCCAGGTAAAGTGTTGGTGGGACATCCTGGATCAGACTGAGCAGGCTGAGGGGATGTTGTGGAAAGATTTCCATGAAAAGTTTATATATCATTTTTACCTAGAGAACTTGAGGCAAGAGCAGGATGCAGAGTTCCTTAGCCTAAATTAGGGATCCATTTTGGTGATGGAGTATTATGGCTGCTTCACTGACCTGTGACACTTTTTTCCAGTATATGTGGGGGATGAGGTAGTTTTTATGAGGTGTTTCTGGGATGGGATAAGACACAAGATCAAGTATCAGGTGAATATATTTCACTTAAATATATTTACAAAGTTAGTGGATCAAGCGTTGATCTCAGAGGGAACCTGAAATGAGATTTAGGTAGTGGGCTTATCGTGCTAGATAGGCAGACAAGAGGTAAAACTTCCGAGGATCAGAAGCATCATTTTTGAAGTTTTCAGCAGGTCATAAGTGTGAAGGGTAGTCAGAATAGAGGTTCAGACTCTCAGGGTGGTGATAGAGTGTTATGATAGCAATGTGGCTGGCTGGGGCACATGCATGTCTAGTATCCTTGACCTCTAGTTGAGTGCTGGTTGTGCAGAAAATTGGGACACATGCAGAGGTTATGCAAGAACCCTCAGTAGAAGAGTATGAGTGTTGGTGATAGGAATATTCCAAGAGGAGGCAAGGGATCCGTTTCTCCATATTAGTAAGGAAGTGAGAGTTCCACTGGCCGTACTGGTAGGGGCAGTGGACGTGGAACATTGTGACATGATTTCCCACGTCAACACGGCAGTATAGTGATGGGAACACAGGTTGGATTGGAGGGTAGAGGAATAGGTTATCTTCATGAATTTCAGTTGGCACATGGTGATGGCGAGGTTGGGCCATCGACTGTCTGAGGTACGGTCCATGTAGCTTCAATGCTTTCTAGTGTGTTTTTTTATACTAGTTCCACACACTCTTTTATTTCGGCTATGTTTGGGGTAGATTTTAGTTTTCCTGTGGAGTGTGAGGGTGGGGTTATGTTTATTGACACTCTGTGGGGGGTGAAAAAGGAAGATATTAGGTAGTTTAACGGACATGATCTGGAAGTTTTTGGGTATCATTTCTTGTTGGACTTGTTCATTCTCGAGATGTCAAGTTTTGACCTGATCTTTGGTATGGACTAGTTGGTGTTTTATCGGGTGAAAATAGATTGTTACCATCATAGGGTATCGTTTAGTTCACTTGAGGGTGACACTTATGTCCATCGAGTATAGTGGGATGTTCAAGTAGGTCGTGCAGGACCATTTTGTTAACAATTAGATAGGCTCACAGCTCAAGTAGCTTTTCTTCTGCTTGATGATGAAATGGGGAAACCGTTTGTCTTCCCTCTAGTAGTGGATTAGTTTCAGGATTTTTTTCCTAAGGGTTTCTCAGGGTTGCTACCTGAGGGGGATGTTAAGATCACGATTGAGTTCCTACCGGGAGAAGAGCTAGTTTCTCTTCCACCATACTGAATGGAATCGACAAAAATCAAGGATTTAAAGGTTCATATTTAGGATTTGGAGTGCTAGGGGTTCATACATCCTAGTACATATCCTTTAGGATCTCCAGTTCTTTTTGAAAATAAGTCTGGCGGGTCATTAAGGCTATGTGTTGATTATTAGAAGTTAAATCAGATGATGGTGATAAATTAGTACCCTCTTCCTAGAATTGATGAACTATTTGACCAGTTTAGGGGTGCATCGGTGTTTCCTAAGATTTATCTGAGATATGGTTATCACTAGTTGTGGTTTAGGCCTTCTGTTGTACTGCTGATAAATTTCAAGAGTCGATATGAGTTGTTTGAATTTGTGGTGATGCCTTTTGATTGGACCAATGCACCAGCAGTATTCAGGGATTTGATGAACTGAATCTTTCATCCTCATCTAGATCATTTTTTGGTTGTCATTATTGATGGAATCTGGGTGTACTCAAAAACTTATTACGATCATGTCCAACATCTTGGCATCATTCTGAGTACACTAAGAGAGGACTATCTTTATGCCAAGCTATCAAAGTGTATGTTCTCGATTAAAGAAGTGAGTTTCTATGTGAAATTATCTCTTTGGTATGTGTGAAGGTTGATCTAGAGAAAGAAAAAGTTGTTGTTTCTTGGGAGCAGCCCAAGAGTGTTTTAGATATTCAGAGTTTCCGAGTTTGGCCGGATATTACCGGAGGTTCATCCAGGATTTCTCTCACTTGGAAGACCATTGTCGGGATTGACTAAGAAGGGAATCAAGTTTGAGTGGTCTGAGGCTTTTGAGAATTCCTTTCATGAATTGAAGAAGTGATTGAAGACCACACTGATCTTGATCTTACCTAAGCTACGTAGGAAGTATGTCCTATTTTGTGATGTGTTCGGTATCGGGCTTGGGGAAGTGTTGATGCAAGATGAGTGGGTGGTGGCTTATGGGTCTAGAAAATTGATACCCCATGAGTAGAATTATCCCACTCATGATCATGAGCTGGCTGTAGTAGTGTATGCCTTTAAGTGTTAGAGTCACTACTTTTTGGGGGAACGGTGCATGGTGTATAACAATCACAAGATTCTAAAGTATATCTTTTTTGAATGTGATTTGAATATTCGGTAGCGAAGATGGGTAGATTATCTCTAGTAATTCGTCTTTGAGATGGTATATACACCAGGGAAGGAGAACAATTTTATTGATGATTTGTGTAGGAAGGCTCAGAACTAGGTGGTTCAAGAATCCATCACTGAGTGGAAGGTGATAGATTTGTTTGCGAAGATGCACCTAGAGGTGCGGAAGGAAAATGGTTTTGTGAATCTTATTTTTGTGATGGTAGAGTCAACGATTTTGAGTTAAGTGATAGAAAAAATATTTTCAATTATTTTATTCCGAATTTCAAAGTTTTTAATCCCACCAATGTGTTATTTAAAGGTAAATTGTCATATTTTATGTTTTAGGAGTATTTTTGAGCTTAATTGGAAAAATGGCTCATTTTGGATTTAAACGGTTTTCATTTATTTTAATGTTTCAGCAATAAATTTTTCTAAACTGATCCAAATTGAAAATTTATTCCTTTATAGGTTTATATGTTCTATGAGATTCATTTTATTCTTCTGGACCCAAATCTCAATCAATCAATTGTAAGCTCAAATCTAGATCACAAACCAGCCCTTGAAAACTGTGTACAGAACTGGAGAATTTTATTGTTGGGACCATATATCATAAATAGACGAACCATTGGAGCTGAAAATTTACATGGACCTTGAGGAAATCAGGAGGAAGAACATTTATTAATATGGGCATGCATTATTCTTTCATATTCAAGGAAATTAATGCATTGGAACGTGGTGTATTGGAAAATGAATAGTCAAACTGCCAGATAAAATGTCATGAGTGAAGCGACCATATATATCTACGAACGTGTCCAATAAAGCTGAAATTTCGTGGGTAGACAGAGAGGATCAAGGGGAAAAACATTCTATAAGGACCAAGTTCCATATTCTATCATTAAAGGGGTAATAAATGCGCATACATTCGGAGAATAATTTTGGATCCAAATTTTCACACATTCTGCCTATAAAAGAGTGTGCTTTCTTCATTTCAAAGGGTTGGAAACTTAGGAATAGCCTTTGTTGGAAATTATATGTAGTTTAGTTTTTTATTTTATTTTAATTTCATTATGTAATATCATTTCATATTTTTATTCAATTGTTATCCTTTTGTTCACTTTTCTTTCTCTCTTTTGTTTTCTCTCCCCGTTTTCTCCATCATTGTGAACTTTTATGCTCATGATAATGAGTAGCTAACCCGAGGAAGTTCCTGGGGGAATAATTTAGTGTTTAACCCAAGTATTTGATCATTAATGTTATATAGTTTCTTGTTTACTTAGAATTAGGCTAATGGGGATCTTAGTGGGCAAGGCGCCTTTGTGTCTCCACTTGCCACCCGAAGCTTAGCTTTCACTTCTGTCACATTCTCCCTCGATCGAGGAGGTGGATGTATGGTATCTCGGTGATCGTTTAGTGTACCTTATGTTCACAACCATAGGAATAAGGGTATTTTCATGAATACGATGAAGCATGCTCATTAAGTAGATTTCAATCTTAAAAAAGAGACGATGAAGGTTCACTCTGGATAATCTCTTAGGAGGATCTCATTTCTGTTTAACATCATTCTGTTTGAATTCAATATGTTTGCATTGCACCAGCATATTTAATTTTAGTATTTCATTCTCATTTTTCAAATATCTTTTTCTGGTCAATTTATTTCATATATATATATAAAGTGAATTAGAAATATTGAGTGATTGACTACAAAAGACTCCTCAAGAGATCGACCTAGGTCAGACACTGTGCTGCACTTAGTATAAATATTTTTGAGAGTGTGCACGACAACGCTTCATCAAATTGGCGTTGTTTCTGGGGATCCAACTGGTCTTTACACACTATTTTTATTCACATAATTTAAATTATTTTTCTTCCTTTAATTTTAAAAAAACAAAAAAAATCATAAATTTCAAAAACTAAAAAAATCATTGTTCATGATGTCTTTCAATTCAAATTTTTATGCATGGACTGATGAATCTCAGGTGCTAGAAGAAGTTTTAGATTATCTTGATGCTAAATATAAAAGGATTAGTAATGTAGTGGGAACATTGGAGATCCAAATAGAGTTGATAGATGAATATGTACATGCTTGTCAAGAGAAACCCGAACCTAAACCCGAACCTGAACATGAACCTGAACGAGTGGTGGAAGAGATTTCACCGATCATTTTTTATGTCAAAGAACCCTAGGATGGTGAGAAGGAGACTATAATGGAATTAATCATATCATCTCATACTCAACCATTGCTCAAGGTGGTCCCTGATGTACACATTCTAGCTGATGCACTTATGGGAGATCAACATTTTTTGAAAGAAACCTGGAATCACTTTGTTGAAGATAACCTGAAACTTGTTCCTCCCATGCTTAATATTGAACAATCAGAACCTTTTGACCTATATCATTCTTTATAAGATGAATAATAAGATTCACCTACTGAGATGGAAGTTCCAATGGTCCTGCCAGAAGAGATCAATTTCCAATATGACTTACATGAGAGGGAAGATTTCTTGATTGATTCGTCATGTTTTAATCTTATTAAAATTTAATTGTTTTATGACTTCTCTTTTCCTGAAATTTATAATATAGAACAAATGGATAAGACCTTGTATGATACAAAAGATACCACTGAAGTGGTGGTGATCAAGGAAGAAGAGCCGGAGAAGCTGGTGGTGGTGTGATTGCCTCCTCTACAACAAATTTCATACCATTTGGATGAGTACATCACAAAAGTTCACATGGAGCACCCCTATATTCTATTCCCTCCCACTCTGGATCTCAAATTCTATATTTCTTATTTATTGGGGGTTGGGAACTTTCTTATTTCTTTTAGGGTTCTCTATTCTTTGTGTTTACTAGTGGACACTAGAAAAAGTCACATGTGGTGGTCTATCTCAAAGAAACCACATCCACTTTCTAATTGGGGATAATCTGCTGCAACTTCCTAACTAGGGGCAGTAAAAACCTAGCACCCTCTTGGGGGGTCAAACCAAGAATTATCCCTTTTCTATAACTTTTCTCTTTCTTTTTATTTATTTTTCTTATGTGTTGTCATTTCTTTTGTTTGTGCTTTAATTTTATTTTTCATGTTGTTTTTTTTTTGAAATTTTCTTCTTTTCATTTTTCATTTTTTGGTGTGTTTTTAGGAATCATTAGTGAAATAGAATACTTGGGAAAATTCAAACCATCATGGTATTTTTGTCACATTACATGATTTGAGTATTTTAGGTTTTAAATTATTTTTGAATGGATTTTGTTTCTTGATTTTCAATCTTTTCATTTGATGACGTTTTATTGACTGTGAAACTCAAGTGCACCAGTGCTGTCCAAATTGAAAATCTTGCCCAACCTGAGGGGTTTCTAAACCTGTTTGACATCTTCTTACATTTATTTTTTTCTTGAGAGTCTTGATACATGTTTTGTGATCTTGAACTTGCTATTTTTCTCTTTTTCAAAGCTTTTAGTGTTCATGAAATGTGTCAAGTATGATTGAGGCATCACTTTGAAAGCCCCTTTTGCATTAAACTCTTATTTCGGCCTACCTTTACATATGAAATTATTTAATCCCCTAGTAGCCATGAAATACCTTTTTAGGTATCCACATTACAAGCCATTTATCCCTTTACAACCTTATCTAGAAATTAAATGCTTGATTATTGTTGAACTCATGTGTGGGGGAGGGAGAAGATGGGTTGTATTTTTCTTTCCAGAAGAATCTTTTTGAGCAGAATTGAAAGTGTTGCCATATTTATTGCTTCTTGGGTGGATGAAATGTCATTATGGGAATATGGATGGGTAGCCCAAAATATCCATACACATATGGTCTTGGTGTTCACCAATTTTTGAAGATCAAAAGCTACCTCTATTTTCCACCAAAACATGATTCTGAAGAGAAATCCAGGTCGGAATTCAAGCTGAAACAATGCGACAAATGGGGAAAAGAGTGATGAAAATAATTGATGCTGAAATCCCAAATGTGAACTTCCCGAAATAAGAGGTGTTTGGAGGTGATTATTTTTTGAGCTGATTGAGGACCACACCATTCTTTAGCAAAACTATTTTCATGCATTTACTTAACTTTAGAGCTCAACCCTCCTCATTCTGCCTCAGATGTTTTTACATTTTAAACCGGCCGACCCTCAGCCTCAGAACAACCCATGAAGAAGACCTCATGATTGAAACATTTTTGACTCTATGAAGTGTAGATACTAGGAGGATAGCAAGCCTATGAAATCACACATGTTCTTGGGAATGAGAAAAACTCCACATTAAATATCCTTGAGTGAAGAGAGAAATATTTTTCCGGGGAGGTAGGTATGACATTCATGTGAGTATTAACATGAGATTGAATGGATTCACATTATTTTTTAGGAGTTCTGAAATTATGATCCATTTAGGGGGCATGATATTTTCTCTGATATGATAATTGAGGTGTGTTGTCATTTATGTTTTGAGAAGTTTGTTTTTGACCATGGTATAAGATGATTGCCCAGGAGTGCAATGTTAAGTGTGGGGGAAATGATAGAACAAATATCTTCAATTATTTTATTCTCAATTTCATTGTTTCTAATTCCACCAATTTGTTATTTAAAGGGAAATTGTCATATTTTATGTTTTAGGTGTATTTTTGAGCTTAATTAGAAAAATGGATTATTTTGGATTTAAATAGTTTACATTTATTTTAATGTTTCAGAAATAAATTTTTCTAAACTCATCCAAATTGAAAATTTATTCTTTTATATGTTTCTATGTTCTATGAGATTCATTTTATCCTTCTGAACCCAAAGCTCAATCAATCATTTGGAAGCTCAAATCCAGCTCACAAACTAGGCCTTGAAAACTGTGTATAGAACTGGAGAATTTTATTGTTGGGACAATATATCATAAATCTCCGAAACATTGCAGCTGAAACCTTACATGGAGCTGGATGACTTCCTGAGGAAGAACTTTCATTAATATGTGCGTGCATTATTCTTTCATTTTCAATGTCATTAATGCTTTGGAACTCGGTATATTGGTATATGAATAGTCAAACTGGCCAGATTAAATGTCATGAGTGAAGAGACAATATCTCTCCCCAAACTTGGCTAATCAATCTGCACTTTCGTGGGTCGACATAAGAGATCAATGGGAACAACTTTATAGAAGGACCAAGTTCCAAATTATGTCAATAAAGGGGATGCCAACGTGCATTCATTTGGAGAAGAATTTTGGAGCCAAATTTTCACACATTCTCCCTATAAAAGAGTGTGCTTTCTTCATTTCAAAGGGTTGGAAACTTAGAAATAGGCTTTGCTGGACATTATATGTAGTTTAGTTTTTTATTTTATTTTACTTTAATTATGTAATAGCATTGAATATTTTTATTCAAGTGTTATCCTTTCTTCACTTTTCTTTCTCTCTTTTGTTTTCTCCCCCCGTTTTCTCCATCACTGTGAACTTTTATGCTCATGATAATGAGTAGCTAACCCGAGGAAGTTCCTGGGGGAATAATTCAGTGGTGAACCCATGTATTTGATAATTAATTTTTTTATAGTTTCTTGTTTACTTAGAGGTAGTATATGGTGGATTTTAGTGGTCAAGGCTATTTTGTGTCTCCACTTGCCACCCGAAGCTTAGCTTTCACTTCTGTCACATTCTCCCTCGATCAAGGAGGTGGATGTATGATCATTCGGTGATCTTTGAGTGTACCGTATGTTCAAAAACATAGTTATAAGGGGGTTTTCATGTATATTATGGAGCATTCCCATTATGTATATTTGAAACATAAAAAAGACGATGAAGGTTCACTCTGGATAATCTCCCGGGAGGATCTCCTTTCTATCTAACATCATTCTTTTGCATTCATTATGTTTGCATTGCATCTGCATATTTAATTTTAGTATTTCATTCTAATTTTTCAAATATCTTTTTCTGGTAAATTTATTTCATATATATATATATAAAGTGAATTATAAATATTGAGTGATTGACTGCAAAAGGCTCCTCAAGAGATCGACCTAGGTCAGCCACTATGCTGCACTTAGTATAAATATTTTTGAGAGTGCTCATGACAACGCTTCCTCAAATTGGCGTTTTTTTGGGATCCAAGTGGTCTTTACTAACGATTTTTATTAACATAATTTAAATTATTTTTCTTCCTTTAATTTAAAAAAACAAAAAAATCATAAATTTCAAAAACTAAAAAAATCTTTGTTCATGATGTCTTTCAATTTAAATTTTTATGCATGGACTGATGAATTTCAGGTGCCAGAAGAAGTTTTTGATTATCTTGATGCTAAATATAAAAGAATTAGTAATTTAGTGGAAAAATTGGAGAGCCAAATAGAGTTGATAGATGAATATGTACATGATTGTCAAGAGAAACCCGAACCTAAACCTGAACCTGAACCTGAATGAGTGGTGGAAAAGATTTCACGGATCATTTATTTATGTCAAAGAACCTGAGGAGGGTGAGAAGGAGATTCTAAAAGAATTAATCATATCATCTCATACTCAACCATTTCTCAAGGTGCTCCCTGATGTACACATTCCAGCTGATGCACTTATGGGAGATCAACATTTTATGAAAGAATATTGGAATCACTTTGTTGAAGATAATATAAAACTTGATCTTCCCATGATTAATATTGAACAATCTGTACCTTTTTACCCCTATCTTTATTTGGAAGATGAATAAGAAGATGCACCTACTGATATGGAAGTGCCAATGTTCCTGCCAGAAGAGATCAATTTCCAAGATGACTTACTTGAAAGGGAAGATTTCATGATTGATTCCTCATGTTTTAATCTTATTCAAATTGAATTGTTTTCTGACTTCTATTTTCCTAAAATTTCTGATATAGAACAAATGGAGAAGACCTTGGATGATATAAAAGATACCACCGAAGTGGTGGTGATCAAGGAAGAAGTGTTGGAGAAGCTGGTGGTGGTGCGACTGCCTCCTCTACAATAAATTTCATACCATTTGGAGGAGAAAACCACAAAAGTTCACAGGGAGCACCCCTATATTCTATTCCCTCCCACTCTGGATCTCAAATTCTATCTTTATTATTTATTGGGGGTTGGGAGATTTCTTATTTATTTTAGGGTTATATATTTTTTGTGTTTACTGGTGGACATTAGAAAAAGTCACATGTGGTGGTTTATCTCAAAGAAACCACATCCACCTTCTGATTGGGGATAATCTGCAGCAACTGCCTAACTAGGGGCAGTAACATCCTAGCACCCGCTTGGGGGGTGAAACCAAGAATTATCCCTTTTCTATACCTTTTCTATTTCTTTTTATTTATTTTTCTTATGTGTTGTCATTTCTTTTGTTTGTGCTTTCATTTTATTTTTCATGTTTTTTTTTGAAATTTTCTTGTTTTCCTTTTTCATTTTTTTGGGTGGGTTTTTAGGAATCTTGAGCGAAATCGAATACTTGGGAAAATTTAAACCATCTTGTTATTTTTGGCACATTACATGATTTGAGTATTTGAGGTTTTAAATGATTGATGAATGGATTTTTTTCTTGATTTCTGATCTTTTCATTTTATGATGTTTGATTGACTGTGAAACACATGTGCACCAGTGCTGTCCAAAATGAAAATCTTGCCCAACCCGAGAGGTTTCTAAACTTGTTGGACATATTCTTACATTTATCTTTTTCTTGAGAGTCTTGAGACATGTTGTGTGATCCATAACTTGCTATTTTTTTCTTTTTCAAAGCTGTTAGTGTTCATGGAATGTGTCAAGTATGATTGAGGCATCACTTTGAAAGCCCCTTTTGCATTAAACTCTTATTTCGGCCTACCTTTACATATGACCTTATTTAAGCCCCTAGTAGACCTGAAATACCTTATTATGTAGCCAAATTAAATGCCATTTATCCTTTTACAACCTTCTCTAGAAATTAAATGCATGATTATTGTTGAACTCAAGTGTGGGGGAGGGAGAAGATGGGTTGTATTTTTCTTTCCTGAAGAATCTGTTTGAGATGAATTGAAAGTGCTTCCATATTTATTGCTGCTTGGGTGGGTGAAATGTCATTATGGGAATATGGTTGGGTGGACCAAAATATCCTTACACATATGGTCTTGGTGTTCACCAATTTTTGAAGATCAAAAGCTGCCTTTCTTTTCCACCAAAACATGATTCTGAAGAGAAATCCAGGTCTTAATTCAAGCTGAAACAATGCTACAAATAATGAAAAGAGGGATGAAAATAATTTATGCTGAAATACCAAATGTAAACTTCCAGAAAGAAGAGGTGTTTTAAGGTGATTATTTTTTGAGCTGATTGAGGAGCACACTATTCTTTAGAAAAACTGTTTTCATGCATTTACATCACATTAGAGCTTAACCCTCCTCATTCTGCCTCAGATGTTTTTACATTTTAAACCTGCAAACCCCTAGCCTCAGAAAAACCCATGAATAAGACCTCATTATTGACACATTTTTGACTCTATGATGTGGAGATACTAGGAGGATAACAAGCCTATGGAAATCACACATGTTCTTGGGAATGAGAAAAACTCCACATTAAATATCCTTGAGTGAAGAGAGAAATATTTTTCCGGGGAGGTAGGTACGACATGCATGTGAGGATTAACATGAGATTTAATGGAATCACATGATTTTTGAGGAGTTCTGAAATTATGATCCATATAGGAGGCATGATATTTTCTCTGATATGATAATTGAGTTGTGTTGTCATTCATGCTTTGAGAAGTTTTGTTTTTGACCATGGTATAAGATGATTGCCCAGGAGTACAATGTTTAAGTGTGGGGGAATTTATAGAACATATATTTTCAATTATTTTATTCTGAATTTCAATGTTTTTTAATCCCACAAATGTGTTATTTAAAGGAAAATTGTCATATTTTATGTTTTAGGAGTATTTTTGAGCTTAATTGGAAAAATGGCTTATTTTGGATTTAAACAGTTTTCATTTATTTTATTGTTTTGACAATAACTTTTTCTAAACTTATACAAATTAAAAATTTCTACTTTTATAGGTTTCTATGTTCGATGAGATTAATTTTATCCTTCTGGACCCAAAGCTCAATCAATCATTTGGATGCTCAAATCCAGCTTACAATCCAGGCCCCAAAAACTGTTTACAGAACTTGAGAATTTTTTTGTTGGGACCATATATCATAAATGGACGAACCATTGGAGCTGAAAATTTACATGGAGCTGGAGAACATCCGGAGGAAAAACTTCTATTAATATGATCGCGCATTATTCTTTCATTTTCAAGGTCATTAATGCATTGGAACTCGGTGTATTGGAATATGAACAATTAAGCTGGCCAGATTAAACATCATGAGTGAAGCGACAATAACTCTCTCCAAACTTGGCCAATCAAGCTTCAATTTCGTGGGTCGACAGAGAAGATCAATTGGAACAACTTTATAAAAGGACCAAGATCCAAATTCTGTAATTAAAGGGGCCATCCATGCGCATACAATCGGAGAAGAAGTTTGGAGCCAAATTTTCACACATTCTCCCAATAAAAGAGTGTGCTTTCTTCATTTCAAAGGGTTGGAAACACAAAAATATCCTTTTTTGGCCATTATATGTAGTTTAGTTTGGTATTTTATTTTACTTTAATTATGTAATAGCATTTCATATTTTTATTCAAGTGTTATCCTTTCTTCACTTTTCTTTCTCTCTTTTGTTTTCTCCCCCCATTTTTCTCCATCACTGTGAACTTTTATGCTCATGATAATGAGTAGCTATCCCGAGGAAGTTCTTGGGGGAATAATTCAGTGGGGAACCTAATTATTTGATCATTAATGTTATATAGTTTTTTGTTTACTTAGAGGTAGGCTAAGGGGGATCTTAGTGGGCAAGGCGCCTTTGTGTCTCCACTTGCCACCCGAAGCATAGCTTTCACTTCTGTCACATTCTCCCTCGATCAAGGAGGTGGATGTATGGTCTCTTGGCAATCGTTGAGTGTACCGTATATTCACAACCATAGGAATAAGGGTATGTTCATGCATACGATGGAGCATTCTCATTAAGTATATTTGAAACTTAAAAAGAGACGATAAAGGTTAACTTTGGATAATCTCCCGGGAGGATCTCCTTTCTGTCTAACATCATTATGTTTTCATTCATTATGTTTGCATTGCATCTGCATATTTAATTTTAGTATTTCATTCTCATTTTTCAAATATCATTTTCTGGTAAATTTATTTCATATATATATATATATATATTTAATGTTAATTAGAAATATTGAGTGATTGACTGCAAAAGGCTCCTCAAGAGATCGACCTAGGTCAGCCATTGTGCTGCACTTAGTATAAATATTGTTGAGAGTGCGCACGAAAATGATTCATGATTGAGTTAAGGAAAGTCATATTGACGATCCAAAATGTTTGCCCATGAAGGAAATTCATAATGGTGGGGAACCACCTTCAGGATTGGTCGTTGGTATTGACAGGGTAGTTTGTGTTCATGATCGTGTGGTTGTGCTGGTATGCATGCGGGGGGAATTGATGTGGGAGTTCCATGCATAAAAATGGGCATTACATCCTAGTTTGACCAAGATGTATCATGATCTTTGTAGACAGTTTTGGTGTCTAGGAATGAAAAAGGATGTTGTGGGATTTTTGGTACGATGTCTTACCTGTCAGTAGGTGAAGGTCGAGCATCAACACCCAAGTGGTTTTTTATATCCATTGACCATTCAAGAATTGAAGTGGGATTATGTGATGATGTATTTTTGGGTGGGTATTTTGAAGATTCCATAGAATAATGATACCATATGGGTGGTAGTGGATCAACTAATGAAAGTGGATCATTTATTACTGATTCCTGAGACTTACACTGTTGACTAGTTGGGTGAGTTGTACATTCAGGAAATTATACAGTTGCATGGTGTACCATAGAATATAGTTTCATATCGTGATCCTCATTTCACATTGTACTTTTGGAAAGGGTTGCAGAAGGCGCTTGGTATGCAGGTGCTTTTGAGTACAAATTTCCACCCCCATATGGATGGGCATTCACATGGTACAATCCAAGTGTTGGAGGACATGTTGAGGGATTGTGTTTTTGATTTTGGTGGTTCCTGGGAGAATCACCTTTCACGTGAGGAATTTTCCTACAACAATAGTTTTTAGGATACGATTCAGATGACACCATTTGAGGCTCCCTAGGAGAGGCCATGTGGATCTTCACTATGTTGGTTGGAGGCCAGTGAATCTCAGTTATTGGGACCGAGTCTTGTGTAGGAGACTTTTGGGAAAGTTGAGTTGGTTCGGAAATAGATGGAAACAACTCAGAGTATGAAGAAGTCGTATGTATATCAGAGATGTAGACCTATTAATTTTTAGGTGGCTGATAGTGTGATCCTTCAGGTGTTGCGAAGGATGGTTCCCCGATGGATTCAGAAGTAGGGAAGTTAGCGCCCGAATATGTGGGGTTTGTTTGAGATTTTTGAGAGTATTAGGCTGATGACATACCAATTGGATCTTACATAGTGGTATAACAGGATGAATGATGTCTTTCATGTGTCAAGATTTCGGTAGTATCACCCTGACCTAGCTCATGTGGTGGGTGTTGAGGATGTTGAGCTTACGGTTGATGCGTCCTTTGAGGAGAATCCGGTTTGTGTGGTGGATCATAGTGAGAATGTCTATCAGGGGAAGGTTGTGCCATTAGTATGAGTAATATGGAAGGATGGGAAGGTTCAGGAAGAAAAATGTGGGTGGGAATCAGATATACTGGCTCAATGGCCCAATCTGTTTTCTTCGGAAGAGAAATGAATATTGGAATCTCAGCTCGAGGACGATCCGTTATAAGGTGGGGAGGTTTCAAGATCCCAGATCTTGGAAAGGTATGATCTCATTTATATTTTGGTTCAAATCTCTTGTTTTGGTTAATTAACTTCTTACCCATGTCCTTGTGGAGGCTAAGGGGTGTTCCAAGGGTTCGGAACACAAAAATTGGAGAAAATGTTGTTTTCAAGGTAAGTCGCACGGTCTTTGCACGGTTAATGCTAACCGTGCAGATATCCAAGGAAACCATTTAAGAGGTGGGTTTTTGGACAGTGGCCTTTGTATGGTTTGCACACGGTTTGGAAAACCGTGCGGATAAACTATGTGGCCCAGAAACATTTACGAAAATTACAATTTTTCCACTCTGTGATTTTTAACCCCAACTCAGGATTTCCTCCCCATTCACCCCTCTTCACACTGGGAACAAACCAAATATCCCAAGAGCTCCAATAGATCGATCTCCATAATTTCTATGGTATTTTTGGTGACGTTGGTTTCTGATCGAGGCTATGGGTAATGATAATCCCATCCTTGCTTCTATTTTTAGTTTAATGTTTGTATCTTATTCTCCTATCTTTCTGAAGCACTAAAACACTACTCTCTGGGTGAGATCAAGGTTTAAGCATCAAAATTTGTTTGAATTGGAATCTATAGGCTCGATTAAGAGTGTGTTCATATTTGGAATCAAGGTATGTGGTCTAAAAGTTATATCCCATGGTTTATTTCAGGATTTTTGCATATGAGGTTTTTTTCTTGGGTGTCTCTCAGTATGTTCTGATCACCCTTGGAATGTTTAGGTAAAATGGTTATTAAAATGTAAATGGAAACCCTCACGATCCCCATGGGATGCATCAAAAATGATGGGCTAATCTTGTGCCACCCATGGGGTGTGCTGACTTTCCCAGACCCAGGGCTTTGTGAAGAACAAGTGATATTGTTGTGTATTTTTTAGAACCACTGATAAAAATGTTAATGTGATTGTTGTGTTGGATTAGAAGCTAGGTGATTCACCTAGGCTTGTGAATAACCTAAGGGATATTGGTTAAATATGTGTAAACGATTAAAGACCATAATATAATGGATTGTGAGCGTGGTAATGAAGCCTAGTGAGTTAGGATTAGTGAACAAAGCCTTGTGAGATAGGAACAATGAATGAATTCATAGTGAGATAAGCGTAATAAAATGGAATTGTGATAAATATCTAAATGATGTGAACTTTGGTAAACATGTTAATGGGTTAAGGCATGGAATTAACTCTCATGTTATTTTTATGGGTTATGTTTTCCTTGGAAAATGGTTGTGATGTTGTGTGAATGGTTAATGGATACATATATGTATTGCATGTGCACATAGCATGGTAGAGTGGGGTATTGACTGAGGTTCTACGCCCACAAGTTGAGTTGGAATGAGGCCCTAAACTCCACCCCTAATGCACAAGTTATTGAAGGGGACTGAGGTACTATTCCCATAACGGTTGCATCCACACAGACTGAGGATTCTACGTGAGAATATGGTTGACATGAAGAAGTTGGTCATAGTGAGATAATACAACCCTATGTTTTTTCTCATGTATTTGATTGTGTACTTTAAGCCCATGTAACTTGTTGTGTTGGATGAACCCATGGTAAATTCATTGAAATGGTAAGATAAGGAAATTGTTATAAATGTTGGTAATGGATCTAAACTAGTTAAGGGAATTTAATCTTTTCATTGTCATTTATTATTCATTCCCCTTTTTAAAAGCACAATCGTTTATACCAGATATTTTGTAGACACTATTGGTGGTGGCCTACTGAGTTTTACTCACACCCTGCTCGGGCTGCCATGGGGTACTTGATCAGACTTCATGTTTACATGTCAAGAAAAGGGAAAAGGCTCTTACTAGGGAGTTGGTTCGGCATGGGTATTCATGGAGGACCCGAACATGATGTTGGGACCATTTTGGGGATTTTGCATATTGTCTTTATCTTGGGGTTCATTCAATTATTAACTTATAGTATGGCATGGCATATTGACTATTGGACATGGTTGTACCCCATTTGGGGAATGCTGGTTTATGCATACTCTTGTATTATTGGTTGTTATTACGCTATTTTTCTATCTTCTGTTGTACCTTACTCTTATAAAAAGGGGGTATAGTATCCTTAATTGACTATTTGGACCCCTACTTCTAGTCGGCAACCTTTGATGTAAGGAGAGGTGTGCTTAAGGTCATGTAACCACCCGGCTCAAAGTCCCGGTTTAGTGGATTCTAGGTCAAGGATGTTACATATAGGGTTTTTAGGGTTTTAAACCTTTTAGGGATTTTAATTCTATTTTATGGTTTTTATTGAGTTTTATGGGTTTTAGAGATTTTAAGGGATTTTTTTTCTTAGGGTTTTTATGTATTTTTTGGGTTTTTAGTGTTTTTTTTAGTTTTTGGGGTTCTTAAAGAATTTTAGTGTTTTCCAATGTTTATAGGGGTTTAAAAGGTTTTTACAGTTATTAGTGGGTTTTAGGGGTTTTATGGATTTTTATGGTTTTACATATTTTTTGGGGGTTTTATGTTTTTTAGGGTTTTAAGGATTTTGAGGGTTTTTAGGGTTTTTAGGGTTTTTATTTTTTTAGGTGTTTTACTTAATTTTAGGTTTTTAGGGTTTTTGAGGTTTTTTCAACGCTTTTATGGTTTTTTACCTTTTTTAGTATTTTTTAGGAGCATTTTATGAATTTTATGGGTTTTTAGGGATTTTAAGGGTTTTGAGGGGTTTTTGTGCTTTTTAGGCTTTTTATGATTTTTTTGTGTTTTTAGTTGATTTTTAAATTTTTTTAGGGTTTTTACTCTTTGTAGAGTTTTTTAATATTTTTACGGGTTTAATGGGTTTTTAGGATTTTTGGTGGGGTTTTTTATGGGTTTTTAGGGTTTTTTAAGGTTTCCAGGGGGTTTTAGGGTTTTTAGGGGTTTTAGGATTTTTGAGGGGTTCTAGTGTATTATATGTTTTAGGGTTTTAATAGTTTTTAGTTTTTAAGGTTTTCTTAGGGTGTTTTAGGATTTTTAGGGTATTTTATATATTTTTATTTGGATTTTAGATCCCTTTTTAGATTTATTTTGGGTTTTTAGGGTTTTTAGGGATTTTGAGGTGTTATAGTGTTTTTTATGGTTCTTGGGTTTTATGTGTTTTTTGAGTTTATTTTAGCTTGTACAGTTTTTAATTTTTTTAGAGTTTTTAAACATTATTTGTGGTTTAAAGTATTTTTAGTGTTTTTAGTGGGTTTTTTGGGTTTTAAATGTATTTAGTGATATTTATGGTTTTTATGGTTTTATGGTTTTTATGGATTTTAGAATTTTTTAGGTTTTTAGGGATTTTATGTGTTTTTTGGTTTTTAATTTTTTTCTTTGGGTTTACAGTGTTTTTATGTTTATATGTATTTTTGGGTTTTTTAGGATTTTCATGGGTTTTATGGTTTTATGGATTTTGAGGTATTTTATGCTTTTTAGAGTTTTTAGGGTTTTAATAGTTTTTTGGGGTGTTAGGGGTTTTTCGAGTTTTTTAGGTGTTTGAAGGTCTTCTAGATTTTTTAAATATTTTTAGAGGTTTGAAATATGTTTAGAGTTCTTAGTGGGTATTTAAGGGTTTTATATGTTTTAGGGGTTTTTTGTTTTTAAAGAATTTTTTAAATTTTTATTGTTTTTACGGTTTTAGGGGTTTTTAAGGGGATTTATGGTTTTAGGTATTTAGGTGTTTTATGTGTTTTAACGTTTTAAGGTTTTATTAAGGGATTTCAAGGGTTTTAGGGTTTTTTATGTTTTTAGGGATTTTTTTGTACTTTTTGGGATTTTTATGGGTTTTATGGTCTTTTGGTATATAGAGTATTTTTGGGGTCTTAAGGGCATTTAGGGATTTTTTGTTTTTTGGGTTTATTGATTTTTTATGGTTTTTAAGGGTTCTATATTTTTTAACAATTTTAGTGATTTGAAGAGGTTTTGGAGTTTTTAGTGGGTTTTTGGGTTTTTATTGGTTTTTATGGTTTTCAAGGTGTTTATGGTTTTTAGGGGTTTTAGGGTTTTTATAGGTTTTTGGGTTATTTAAGGATTTTAGTTTTTTAGGTACATTAGGGGTTTTATGTATTTTTAGTTTTTTAGGGTTTTCTTTGTGTTTTTTAGGGTTTTCTGGGTTTCTTACATTTTTTGGGATTTTTAGGGGATTTTTTGGATTTTTAGGGGTTTTAGTATTTTGAGGGATTTTGAAGTGTTTTAGGGGTTTTTAGAGTTTATAGGGGTTTCTTGGTTTTTTGGGTTTTCATGGTATTTAAAAATTTTAGTTTTTTATCTCTTTAATGAGATTAAAGGTTTTTTTAATTTTTAGTGGGATTAAAGTTCTTATGGATTTTTTTGGGGTTTTTATAGATTTAAAGTGTTTTTATGATTTTAGGTGTTTTATGGGTTTTAGGGTTTTTATCATTTTTTAGTTTTGTAGGGTTTTTAAGTGTTTTTAGATTTGTAAGGTTTTCTTTGGAGTTTTTATGTTTTTAGGGGTTTTTATGTTTTTAGGTATTTTCTTTCAGATTTTTGAGGATTTTTATGGTTTTTAGGGTTTTTATGTATTTTGAGTGTTTGTAGGGAATTTAGGGTTTTATGCTTTTTTGGGGGGGTATAGGTTTTATTTTGATTTTTTATGGTTTTTCGAATTTTTTTAACTTTTTTGGTGGTTTAAAGGTTTTATGTGTTTTTTCTGATTTTAGGGTTTTATGGGGTATTAATATGTTTTAAGGAATTTATGGTTTTTATGTATTTTAAGATCATTAGTATTTTTAGGAATGTTAGTATTTTTTAGGATTTTTGGGCTTTTAACAATTTTTTGGGTTTTTGTCTTGCTTATGACTTTTCAATGGTTTAGGGTTTTTTATGTTCTTGGTGATTTTTAGACATATTTAGTATTTTTATTTTTTTATATTTTTATGGATTTTGGGGGTTTTTAGGGTTTTTATGGGTTTTAGGGTTTTTATGGGTTTTTTTGGGGTTTTAGGGTTTTTTGAGTTTTTAGGAATTTTTACATTTATTTAGAGTTTTTAAATGTTTATAGGGGATTGAAGGCCATTTATATTTTTTGGTGACCTTTTAGGGTTTTTATGATTTTTTAGGATTTAAAGGTTTTTAGGGGTTTTTATGGTTTTTAGGGGTGTTAGTGTTTTTAGGTTTTTTAGACATTTTTATATTTTTAACTGTTTTAGGTTAGTTTATGTTTTTTAAGGTTTTCTTATGGTTTTAAGGGTTTTTTGGGTTTTTTTAATGTTTTTATGTATTTTTTTGAATTTTTTAGGATTTTAACGGTTTTTAGGGTTTTTATGGAGTTTAAGGATTCTTAAGGTTTTAGGGATTTTTGGGATATTTTTGGTATTTAGGGTTTTTTAAATTTTTATGGTTTTAAGTTATTTTTATTGTTTCTAATGTTTTTCTCGAATTAAATGTTTTTTCGATTTTCTATTGGGTTTATTTTGGGTTTTTTAAGTTTTAGGGGGTTTTATGGTTTTTAGTGTTTTTATGGTTTATATTTTTTTTTTGTTTTTAGTATTTTTTAGGCTTTTGGAAATTTATGGTTTTTGGAGGGGTTTTTAGTAATTTTTGGTTTTTATGGTTTTATTTGGGGATTTCATGTTTTTTAGGTTTTTATGTTTTTTTTATTTTTATGGATTTTTTAGGATTTTAATGGTTTTTAGGAATTTAAGGTATTCTGAGCGTTTTAGGGTTTTTAAGGTTTTTTGGAGTTTTATGGTTTTTTGGGTATAATGGTTTTTTGAATTTTTTTAGTTTTTTATAATTTTCTTAGATATTTTAATTATTTTGAGGGTTTTAAAGGGGTTTTAGAGTTTTTAGTCTTTTTTTGTGTTTTATGGGGTTTTTGTGTTTTTAAGGCTTTTAGATATTTTAATGGGTATTATGATTTTTTGGTTTTTTAGGGTTTTTAGCACTTTTAGGTTTTTTTTGGAATTTTAAATGTTTTTAACTTTTTACAATTTTCTACATGTTTTTCAAGGTTATTATTGTTTTTCCATTTAAGGGATTTTTAGGTTTTTTTATTATTTTTATTGGTTTTTAGTTTTTTAGGGTATTTGAGGGTTTTTATTGTTCTTAGGTTTTTATGTTTTTTTGGGGGATTTAGTTTTTTTTGAATTTTTATGGTTTTAAGAATTTTTTTTGTTTTTATGGTTTCTAGGGGTTTATATTGTTTTTAGCATGTTTTCAGGGTTTTATGGGGTTTTGGGTTTTTTAAGGTTCAGTTTTTTATGGTTTTTAGGATTTTTAGGGATTTTATGGTTTTGAGTTTTTTGTGTTTTTTGGTGTTTTATTAGTTTTTAAATTTTTTATATTTTTCAGGTTTTATTATGGAATTTTAGGGATTTTTTTGGGATTATTACATTTGTATAGTTTTTTAGGGGATTTTTTTTTGGATTTTATGGATTTTAGAATTTTGAGGGATTTTGAGGGTTTTATGGTTTTAATGTGTTTTATGGTTTTTGGGTATTTTAGGTTATTTTGAAATTTTTAGGGGTTTTATGGTTTTCCGATTTTTCATCATTTTTTGTCTTAAAGGGTTTTTAGAGTTTTTAGTTGTTTTTATTGGTTTCTAGGGTTTTTTATGGTTTTGGGGGTTTTTTGGGTTTTTAGGGTTTTTATGTATTTTTGCATTTTTTGGGTTTTTGGGGTTTTATGTGTTTTAGGTCTTTAAGGATTGTAAGGTTTTTCTAGGGTTTTTGGGTTTTTACATTTTTAGTTTTTTAGTTCTTTTTTGGAATATTTTGGTTTTTAGGGTTTCTAGGAATTTTGAGGGTTTTTACGGTTTTTATAATTTTTTGGGGTTTTTTGATTTGTTAAGGTTTTTATGATTTTTTAGAGTATTTGAACGTTTTTAGGGGTTCAAAGGGTTTTTATAGATTTTAATATGTTGTTAGAGTATTTGTGGGTTTTAAAGTTTTTTATTTTTTAGGGGTTTTATGGTTTTTAGGGGACTTAGGGGTTTTTAAGGGTTTTAGGGTTTTTAGTGTTTTTAGGTGTTTTAGGGGTTTTATGTGTTTTAGTTTTTTATGTTTTTCTTATGGGTTTTAGAGATTTTGAGGTTTTTTAGGGTATTTTTGGATTTTTTTTGGTATTTTTGGGAATTTTTTTAAGTTTTTTAGGTTTTCTATGTTTTAGAATTTTTTTTAACATTTTTAGTGGTTTAAAGTGTTTTCAGAGTTTTTAGTGATTTTATGGATTTTTATGGATTTTGTTGTGTTTTAAGGTTTTTAGAGATTGTTATGGTTGTTAGGGTTTTTAGCATTTTTTAGAGGTTTAATGGGTTTTAAGTGTTTTTACATTTTTAGGGTTTTCATTGAGGTTTTTTGGGTTTTAGGTTTTTTTATGTTTTTAGGGTTTTCTAGGGATTTTGTAGGAATTTTATTATTTTTAGGGAATTAAGGGATTTGGAGGGGTTTTTTCAGTTTTTTTGTTTTTAGGTTTTTTTGAGTGTTAAGGGGATTCAATGGTTTTTAGAGTTTTTAATGTTTTTAAGTGTTTAAAGTTTTTTTATATTTTTTGGTGATTTTTATGGTTTTATGGGGTTTTGGGTTTGTTAAACTTTCTTAGTGGTTTTTATGGTTTTTATGATTTTTAGTGTTTTAATCAATTTTAAGTTTTAATTGGTTTTAATTGTTTTTCAGTTTTTAAGGTTTTCTTAGGGGTTTTATGTGTTTTTAGGGTTTTTTACATTTTAGGTATTTTTAATTATTTTCATATTTTTTAGGGTTTAAGGTATTTTGTGGGTTTTATGGTTTTTTTTAATTTTATGGGTTTTTAGGGTTTTAGAGTTTTTTATTTTTTAGGATTTTTATGGTTTTCTACAATTTTTTACCATTTTAGTTATTTAAACAGTTTTTTGTTTTTTAGTGAAGGTTTAGGGATTTAATGGTTTGTAGGGTATTTAATGGTATTTTGGGTTTTTTTGGGGTTTTCTTGGATTTTTTTTATTTTTTATTGTTTTATATTTTTTTGGTTTTCAATGTTTTCTAAGAGGTTTTTAGGTTTTTTAGGGTTCTTTAAATTTTTAGGTATTTTTTTTAATTTTATGTCGTTTATGGTTTTTATGTATTTTGAGGATTTTTATTGGTTTTTATGTTTTTTAGGGTTTTATGGGGGTTTTTGGGGGGTTTTAGCATTTTTTGAGTTTTTTATTGTTTTTAGGTTTTATTAATTTTTTCAATGTTTTAGGGGATTAATTGTTTTTAGTGTTTTTAGATGGTTTTTGGGTAATTATTGGTTTTTCGGGTTTTTAGGTGTTTAGAGTTTTTATGGTTTTTACAGTTTTAGGGTTATTTAGGGTTATAATGTTTTTAATATTTTTTGTAGTTTTAGTGGTTTAAATTGTTTTTCAGGGTTTTAAGGTTTTCCCAGGGGTTGTTATCATTTTTATTGTTTTTTTTTGTTTTTTTGTTTTTTTATAGATTTTTAATATTTTTAAGGGTTTTATGAATTTTGAGGTTTTATGGGTTTTCTTGATTTTCTAGGCATTTTTATGGTTTTTAGAGGTTTTAAACATTTTTCATGGTTTAAATTGGTTTTAGAGTTTTTAGTGGTTTTTTAGTGTTTTATGGGGGTTTTCGGGTTTTTATTGTTTTTAGGGGGTTTTTATGGTTTTTATGGGTTTTAAGGGTATTTCAAGGATATTAGCATTTTTTTTAATTTTTAGTGGTTTTATTTGTTTTTAGGTTTTATATTTTTTTTAGGTTTTCTATGTTTTTAGCGTGTTTTTCAATTTTAGGCATATTTAGAGATTTTTAGGAATTTTATGATTTTTACAGTTTTTAGGGATTTTGAGGCTTTTATGGTTTTTAGGGTTTCAAGGTGTTTTAAGAGTTTTTTAGTGTTCAAGGTTTTCATAGTCTTTTTCAGGTTTAATAGGGTTTTTTACATTTTAATGGTTTTTACGGATTTTTTAGGATTTTAGGGGCTTTAGTGGTTTGAAGGATTTTGAGGGGTTTTTTAAATTTTAGTGTCTTAGGGTTTTTTGGTTTTTTAGGGTTTTTGGGTTTTTAGGGTTTTTTTAGTTTTTAGGTGTTTTTAAAGTTTTTTATATTTTTTAAAGTATTAATGGGTTTAAAGGGTTTATAGAGTTTCAGTGGTTTTTCAGGGTTTTTATGGGTTTTTATGTTAATAGGGGTTTTCATGATTTTTCGGGTTTTTAGAGTGTTTTAAAGTTTATGCATTTTTTATATTTATAGGGGTTTTATGTGTTGTTAGGTTTTTAAATTTTTCTTAGCCGGTTTGATGATTTTTAGGGGTTTTTATATATTTAGGTATTTTTAGAGACTTTTTAGGATTTTTATGAGTTTTTTGGGTTTTAAGGGATTTTTAGAGTTTTAAGGGTTTTTATGTATTTTGTAGTTTTCTCGGTTTTTTGTTTTTAAGGTTTTTTTGAGTTTTTAAAATTTTAGGGATTTAAAGGGTTTTTAGAGTATTTAGTGTTTTTTGGGTTTTTTGGGTTTTTATGGGTTTTTTGGTTTTTTAATGGGTTTTACGGGTTTTAGGGTTTTTAGGGATTTTTAGGGTTTTTATCAATTTATAGGTTTATATTTGTTTAAAGGAATTTTATATTTTATAGTTTTCATAGGGGATTTACATTTTAAGGGGTTTTTAAAAATTTTAGGCTTTTTATTTTTGTAGGGTTTTTTAGGATTTGAGGGTTTTTAGTGTTTCTAGTGTTTTTAGGGTTTTTAGGGTTTTCTGGGTTTTTTTGGGTTTTTAGGGATTTTTTATTTTTATAGGGTTTTCAGGTTTTTCATATTTTTATAACATTTTCAATAGTTTAAAGGTTTTTATTGCTTTTAGTTCCTTTTTAGGATTTTTATTGGGTTTTAGAGTTTTTATGGGTTTTAGGGGTATTTATGGGTTTTTGGGGTTTAAGGGGTTTTTTGGGTTTATAGTGTTTTTTGGATTTAGGGGTTATAAGTGTTTTAATGTTTTTAATATTTTATTAGAGGTTTTTAGAGTTTGTTTGTTTTTTTATGTTTATGGAATTTTAGGGCTTTATAGGATTCTTATGGATTTTATGGGTTTTATGAATTTTGATGGGTTTTTGGTTTTATTTGCGTTTTAAAATTTTTTATGGGTTTTTTGAGTTTTTTAACATTTTTAGGGGTTTAAAGGTTTTTTTTGAGTTTTTATTGATATTTAAGGTTTTATGGGATTTTAGTGTTTTTTAATGATTATAAGAGTTTTTATGGTTTTAAAGGATTTACGGTTTTTAGCATTTTTATGTTCTTTGGGTTGTCTTAATTGCTTTTAAGTTTTTGTGCCTTTATTTGTTCTTTTAAGAATTTTAGGGGTTTTTTCGTTTTTTGGGATTTTTAGGTATTTTTTAAGATTCGTAAGATTTTTAGGGTTTTATGGTTCTTAAGGATCATGAGTGTTTTTAAGAATTTTTAGGGTTTCTACTAATTTTTGGGGTTTTAGGGGGTGTTTAGTTTTAAGGGTATTTAAGGTTAATTATAATTTCTTAATGTTTTTAGGGTTTTAAAGGGCTTTGAGTTTTTCTAGGTTTTTTGGGTTTTAGAGTGTTTAGGGTTTTTAATGATTTTTAGGGTTTTTTATGGTTTTTAGTATTTTTTGGGGGTTGTTTAGGGTTTTTAGGGTTTTTATCATTTTTAGGTTTTGATAGGTTTTATGCGTGTTATGTTTTTTAAGGTTTTTGTATGGTTTTCACGATTTTTAATGTTTTTACCTTCTAATGGATTTTTTAGGATTTTATGGGTTTTACGGTTTTTTGGTATTTTGATGGGTTTTAGGGTTTTTAGGGTTTTTAGGTTTTTTTGATATTTTTGTGTATTTGGAGTTTTTTAGTTTTTGGGGTTTAAAGGGTTTTTAATGTTTTTTTCAAAAAATTAGGGGTTTAACATGTTTCTATAGTTTTAGTGGTTCTTAGGGTTTTTATGGGTTCATAAGGTTATAAATATTTTTAGGGGTTTTATGGTTTTTAGAGTTTTAGTGTTTTACCTTTTTTAGGGTTGTTTATGAGAAAAATATGGTGCCAGACAATTGATTATTGGGGGTTGAATTTTGTACAATAATTCAAGTCGGGTTAATCATTCTTTCCAAACAACTTTCAACAGGTTTATTGTGGAGACAGAAACACCCAATAATTCTCTCAGTTGAGATCATGAACCTACTTTCCAAATGCAGGTGATTCTTGATAAAATGCCCAAAAATGAACAAGGACTCACATTGGCTGATAGGATTGGTATTCGGGCTCATCACACACTTTTGGGGAAAATTGTTTCGCACATAGGTACTCTCTTATAAATTTAAGGCATATTCACAAATCCTTTGTTCATTCACTAGTATGACCCGAGTCACCCTTGAATTAACAATCAATTATTAGTATGCATAGGTTTTGGAATCATTTGTTTGTATCTAAGTTTCTCCATAAATGGAGGGATCTTTCTATATCTGAGTTTCTCCATCAATGGTACATATGGAACAAAGACTCTTTCGTCCTTCATTATTATGATGGTGGTTTAATGCCACGCAGTGGGGAGCCATGGGATTCATTGGTATCCAGGCAGACAAGAGTTTTTTTGATGTTAGGATCAAACCCATAAGTTGGGATTCATATGTATCCTTGTAAAAGGAATCAAAACCCATGTATTTCAATTCCATTTAATACGGAACATCATGCCTTTTAAAGTCATGTAATAAAGACCCAACGATGTAGTTTAATTTCATCCTGCAAGGACACCCTGGTGGAAGGCGCCTAGTCATTGTTTGGTGTGGGACTTTTGCTGACGCGACCCGAGGGACCTGAAATAGATGTGGTCTACTAGGTTAAATGCTTCCCTACTGATAATATTCCCCTAAGGACATTAGGATAAATTTTAGGGTATAGTTTAAACCTCATGGAGGCTTCCTACATATCCCAGTTAGCTGTGAATCAAAGCTCGTATAGTTTGGGAAGGTTGGGGATTATACCTATGGAGGGGCCTCGATGTTTAATTCATTGGGAATATGGGCCTTTAAAGGTTTTATGGTAGCATGATAGGGGTGTACACCAAGTATGAGGACTATGTTTCTGTAAATGTCTAGAAAGTATCGAACTAAGGTTATTTGAGGGTTTGGTTGGTGCTTACACTCAAGAGGATTCCCATATATTTGGGATCATGTTGATTTCATGATCACTGACAACCACTAATCTCATGTAATTCTTGCTTAGTATGAGAAACAAGAGGAAGTGGTAGATCGGTGAAAGAAGACAATATGCTTTGTCCACTAGTGGATGAGGCCTAGTCCTAAAGGGATAGAGAGGGATTTGAATGTGCATATCTCCCACTTTTATATTGGTAACTAAGATAGTCACATATGATGATGTATTTGGATACTACATGGTACGTGCCGATGATAAAAAGTTTCTCCTCTAGAAAGAAAAGATTTAGGCTGAATGTGATCCTCCCCCTCCCCTCCTAGAATGAGAGGTCCACATGAGAACCTCCAGGGACATGACCCTCGTTACCATGGGAATGTAGACTCAAGAAAATTATGAGGATCCCCCTTGTTAAGGAGGTTTCCCAAAAGACTCCACTTACTGTGGATACATAGACTCGATAGGACACACTCACATGCTTAATTATTTGATCATACACATCATGTGGCTTGGGAAGAAGCCTTGGATTGATGCCATTAGCATGGTCTGTAGAGGGGCTAGAGTGGGTCCAAATGGTACTATATAGGGAATCTATGGGATATATAGAGCATAACACCCTAGGATTCCACATTTAGCATAGCACGTTCTTATATGGTATGGGGTTCCCTCCACACAGGGTGTTGCTACATTGGTGAGGGGGACGTCTACATAGCGCTTTGCTATGTAGGTATGGGTTCTACCTATGTATCATCTTTTTATGTGGGACCAAGTTTCACCCATTTAGCATTTTGCTACCTAGGCCAAAGTTCAACCCTCATAGGGGTTTTCTATGTGATACAGGGATCCCTTAGTGTAGTTTTTTAATATGCAGGGTGATGGTATGTAAATGGGGAATCCACTTTATGCTTTTCTGGATTGTATCTGCAAATGGTTTTGGGTTTGTGGATAGCTAGGTGGATTCCTTTTCAACTATACAATTGGGTAGTGGGTTTACATGCTTAGAATTTATGGCTCTAAAACCATTATTATAAATTTTCTCTGTGTGTTGGATCTCACATCACTTATTGCTTTTTTCCTTAGCTTCCCATAAGGTTTTTATAGAGGAGTTGTCTTCTGGGAGGTCTGGTCATCCACAGTGGGCTGTTGGACCTTTTTGGCAGGATCCTGATTAGGGCATCCTAACCTGTGAATGATTTTGTTTTTAGGGGAAGGAAACCACTATACACCGCCAAAAATAATTTTATCATTCATGGGGGATGATCTTTTTTGGGGGATGAAAATCACATTTCATTCCCACAAATGATCTAGTTCCATTTGAAGGTTCCAGTAGACACCTCCATGTACCACAAACTATTTTGTTCATGGGATTCCATGCAAAACAACAGTCCAAATCTCAGGTTTTATATGTGGTCCATTCCATCATTCAAAACTTCACCACCTTCATCATTTTCCTCAAAATTCTTCTTTCTGTTTATTTTACCTTTTAGAAAATTCATCAAATTATTTTCATATTCCTTGTGGAATTTTTAGGACCCAACAAATTCCCCCATCAGAATAGGATCTAATCAATATGAAGAGGAGGCGATTCCAATGATGGAATTAGTCCTATTTTTAATCTGTTTGAGGTATGTATGTGGGCCCATAGAGGAGACCGCACCTATAAGAAGGGGGATCTAACTCATTTTTAATTTACCAGATCTCTCTTAGAATTTATCCATTTTGCAAACTCTCAATTACTTTCTCCTTCAACATAGTGTTCTCATTTGTGGATGAACATATCACAAACTCATAATCCATCATCCATGAATGGTACTTTATTTTCTACATAGTGGATAGATACTTCAGGAACTATTCTCCTCATGGTATAATGATTTGTGCACCGATGCTTCACGGGCTGATGCCTCTTGGTCCATCCATTTTCATTTTTTACAAAGTCAACCCCTTATTTCATGATTTTATTATAGAAAATATAAATTATGGATCCCTATTAGTATATTTTGACAACTAAGGTTTCTCTTTAAATTTTTTATGTGGGAAGAAATTCCATGGTTGATTCTGTCGACAATAATGCCAAAATCAATATCGACCCACTCCATCAATCTCTAGAAGGACTTATGAGTGCATGTCAGTGGGGTTACCCAATATTAGATAGACTAAATCTTTATGGATTTGGTATTTCATATGATGTTTCGATCCCAAAACCATGACCAGTAAATTAACCTGTTGCTTGGATATTTAGGAACGACAACATTCCATGAGCCAACATCTCATTAAAGGGGTCGTTCTTTTGGGAAACTCATTTTTCACTGGAGGAAGTTGTATGGATACCAAATGAAGACATACATTGCTATAATAGTGTTACATTGAAGGACAAAACAAGTGCCCACCTAGGGTGGTTGTTGAAATGGGACCTTCACTCGGGGGGAGGCTCATTCAACTTGGAATAGGGAGGACTTTTTTGGTCTACCGGACTTGTGTGGAATTTTAAACATAACTGAAGGTTACGAGCCTGCATGAGGTGGTCTCGGTATCATAGACTTACTATTATAATAGGAAAAAGATTATCCTACAACTACATATCTGATGTATTCCTGACACTAATACCTTCCATATAGTGCATGGGGAGGTCTATATTAGTCTCTAGGATTTATGAATGATTTTGGGAGTGCTTATCACAAGTCACATGTATGATGAATTTCTTCCACCCTCTTCAGCTTGGGATGATGTATAGAGGACCCCCTTTATTACCAAGAATATTATTTAAAATGAAAATAATTTTATGAAGGGTGACCCTCGTTCGAACCAAGACATTTCATTTTCAAACTGGACCAAATATTTCTCCACACCAAGCATCCAGGAACCCTACATGAGAAGGTTGAGGAATTTCCAAACCCTTGATACCTGAAGGCATATTGGTGCCTACTGGTCGATGCTTGAGGAGGGTTAGTTTACCAAGTGATGGTGGAATATCATCCCCATTGATGACCATCTATTCAAATTGGAAGCCTTCCATTCCATTTTCCTTGGTGTTTGGTTACTGCCAGAGCGTGATTCTAGAACTAGGCTCAGAGTCACGACATTTGTGATGGAAGATCAATAATCCACCAGAAATCACATTAATCTCATATTCTCTGTTCTGTTGAATATTTAACATTTTTTAGGATGTATTAGTGTGGGGAATCCACCATACCAAATGATGAGCCCCTTTCAAGTCATTTGGGGCTGGGTAGCAGCCCATATGGGAGGTTATAGATTTATAAATATTTAAGAGATCCCATAAGATAATTTTTTATAGTATCTGTAGAGAAAAATTGCGGTGAACCCATTATAATTGAAATATCCTAAAGCAATGGATCGATTCAACTATCATGATCATTTTACCTATAATCCTTACGTACCTCCCCCCTGTACTTTTCAAAATGATGTGTCTGGGGATCATGCTAGGTGAGGGTATCTAATTTATTTAAGAGATTGATTCTTAGTTTCTAGAATTAACAAGGAGATCATATGTGAGGGATATTCACCATGTAGGTTTGTGAATTAATTCAAGTATGTTTAGATGAGGTATCCCCCAACCATCATCATAGCATTCTAAGAAAAACATTTAATGAGGACTATGTAGCTATGGTTGACGTTCACTCGAGAGGACACGTGATGCCATATTCAGCTTGTTCCTCTTGTTGGTCTACGATTTCCACTTAACAAGTCTTATGTCAAAGAATGTAACTATTTATATCCCACTAATCAACTAGAAAAACTGATTCCCATTGTTTTCGGAAAACTGGTTCCCAAGGCCAAAAGAGATCAATGGAAATCAGTTGGGAATTCTAAGACTGGGAGGTATCCAGGAAAATATATTGTTTCAAAACCTCAATTAAAGATGGTGAGACTATGGGATTCAACTTCCTAGGACATTGGTGCTACTTTTAAAGCTTCAGTATCCACTCACCCTGAAGACTCTAATCTAATAACATGGAGGTAGTGGGATACATTTAGGAATTTTATGCCCAATGAGGATCTATGGAACTATCTTACAAAGAAATATTCCACATTATGTGGGTATGTATTTGTGTAATTACCCATCACTATATATTACTCTCATGGCCTTATGATGGTGGAAGACTATTTTCAAGATCTTGATGACTTTTTCCATTAAAATCTGAATTTTCATTGATATACACAACAAGTTCTCTCAACGACGAGTCCTGAGGTCTGCGATAGTGGAGAGGATGATAATATAAATTATAAGGGGATTAATGAAGTTTACCCCTACTACAACAATGTGCAGGTATATTCCTACCCCTTTTGACCAGGGACTTATAAGAGTCCTTCCCCGGGGGGTCCTAGGGAGACTAAATCACCAAAGAAGAAACTGATGTGGTTGTAACCTGCCCCACATCCTAGGGATAATCCTCCTACATTAGGCATTCCCATCACAACATCCTTCATTGAGGCTTGTAATGTATTTGATTTTTGGAGAGAAACACATCTTCCAAGGATATATAAGAAACACTTAAGGTAGATAACTTTGATCTTCTGGTTTTTGGGATGATTATCACTCCTGTGAAAATATCTTTTAAGGAGGATACCCATGATGTGGGAAAATACCTGGAGGATATGTACACCTATATCCACTTGTTCACAGATAGAATTTATTGATCCAATTTATTAAAAAATATAAAATCGTCCATGACGAGGTGGGATTAAGCCAATGAAGAGTTAACATGGTTGTTTGTATCAACTCCTATTCTTATTATCATTGTGATATTGAATCCCTACTCTTTTGTACTTGTAGGAGTCATGGTATATTTGGGAGCATTTCCATTCCTTGGAGTATACCACATGGGGTACTACTATTGGTGACAATATCCATTTGGGCACGGGAGCTACTAGAGAAGGCTCTCTCAGGGTGATAGATCACATGAAAAAGAAACATGAAAATCCTACAGGAGCATTTCTACTCCGGGCCTCGCCTACTATTCCCTCTAGGGAACCTTTTCCATGGAATACTGAAAATCAACAACAAGACAGAAAGTTGGTTATACGTCTTCAATCGGGGATAACAGGTGGATATTTCATTTCTTTACTTATCTATAATGTTGTATATTTTTTGTGGAGACTAATTATTTCACAGAATAATTGGTGAAGGTCTAGTAAGGCAACATGAAATAACCACCTAGGGGCCTATATCCCATGCCACTTCAGAGAAAAACATGATACCTCTAATGGTTTTAGCTTAGAGGGATGGGGAATTCAGACCATCTGAGGACATCATGGGGGTTATGAGCCCCATGGGAGAAACTCTTTATGATTAAACATCCTATTTTAATTTAGGTAGATAGATTTTAGAGGTTGATTCTTCTACTTGGTGTATTGATATTTCCACTACGGAGAGCATAATTAGTTAATAAGTCACAACTCAAGATCAAGGGGAGTTAATCCTAATCGTTTCATCCAGTTATATAATCATTTTCTCTATTAGCTCATTATTAATTATTTATCTTCTATATTCCACTGATTTGGTTGAGTATACGGATATAGAACAGGCTTCCATGGTAAAAAATGAGGCCAATACACATTTTGGGGACACGACATTGATTTCACCCATTATTGAGACAATGGTAGTTAGGGATGTTGGAATCTCAATAAGTGAAGGTGAATTTTATACCTTATAGATATTAATTTCTTATTTATAGGTTTAGGTATTGATTTCTATAACCATATGACTCCAATAATACTACCTAAGGCTTCTCTGTCTACAACCATAACATAGTCTTCTCAAACTGATAACACTATAAGGGAGCTCCATGTTATAGAGTCAAGTCATACTGAAAGTATTGAAGTAGGACCCTTTGTGGTAGCACTAATTCTTGAATATATTCTTCCATATGAGATTGATTATATATCAAATAAGTAGTATTTTGAAAATATGTGTGTTTCCTGTAAAACTATATAAAAGAACATGTGGAAGTTGATTTATCAGATTCCCCTACCAAACTTATTGAAGAAATTTCCCAAATTATTCCAGATGTCATTATTTGTTGAATATGGGGGGTTTGATTGTCATTCCATACATGTCATGGTAAAATAGGTGATTTCTACTTGGGAAGAGTCTAGAATGATCCATTCTCATCTCTCAACTATATAATCCAGGGAATACCTTGTCATTTCTTGGAATATAATTCTTAATGAATTTTTTAAACATGATGGGGTGGCTGTAAGGCATCAGGGTCAAATTGGAGAGAAGAGATCCTTAGAAGAGAAATTTTTTTGGGAGTTGGAGTGGATTCACCAGGAATTAGAAAAACTCAATCAAGAACCGGCTCATGTTGAGGTTACCATTGATAGAGAGAAGTGGTTACTAGAAGAGGTTGATAAGGAAATATTAGATGTTGTTAAGAGGAAAAAGGTTATGGGGGATAGTGTTAATACTGATATGACTATGTTTTATGAGATGATTCGGGATATAGAGGGTTAATATTAGGAACTAATTCAATTTTGTGAATCCACTGAGCGAGATTTTTAACAACAGTGTCATGTGCATAGGGAGAGACTCTGAACTGTGGATGTTTCTCCAAAGTATATCCAATGAATGGAAACTCTGAGACTCTCAACCATTTATCTATTCATTCTATCTTTCCTTTTAAACGTTAATAGTAACATTGTAGTTGACTTATTTGGATAAAAACATCACATAATACTCTAATTTTTTCATGATCTAAGGAAATCAATGAGTGTAGTTTGACTATTGATATTCATTCATGAAAAAACCTACATACATTTCATCATTTTTGTTATCACCCTAATTTTTTCCTAATTTCAATGTAGTTTTGACTTAGAGGGAGTGAATTGGATTTTTTATAGGTCTAACTTAGTGGGTTTTTGACCTAAAAAGTTTTGTGACTCTTTTTTTCATTTCTCATTTATTTTATAAAACATACAAGGTTCCTACCTAGTGAGATATGGATCAACTTTTATCAGGGTTTTCCTTTATGGGTTTTCAACAAGGTAAGTACTACGTCTATTTTTGTGGGTAGTTTAGTTTCTTGCAAGATATACTAATGAAAATTATTTTTTAGGTCGAAAAACATTGACCACGAGTCACGGAATATTGACACAAACAAGGATAGTTTTATGAGAATGTCCCAACATTTTTTAGAAATATAATGGAGATGTTTTGAGTCACAATTTCGTGATTTTTGGATCTGAATCATGATGGGGGAAAAGTATGTGAGGAGTGACCATGTACCATTTTAGAAAGTTTGTTTCCAACATTATGTTGTTGGGGGAATACATAGATAGAAGAGGCCTCTCCTAGGGATGAATTTACCTCTGGTTGATAGGAAAACTGGGGTCATTGATGAAAAGAAAACTAGGGCGTATCATTATTTGTTAAACAAAGGTGTACTAAGGACAATGACCTTTTATTTCTGGTGGTTGGTTTGTTTTTAAAGATTTATATTTTATTGATACCATGAAAAGTGTATTATTCTGCGAATGATGACTGAAAATGATGAGGCCATCTGTATCGACACTGGCCATGAATGGGGAACCTCTCCTCTAAAAATTTTTCTTTTGTAAAGTAGATTTGAAGCATAGTTATCTTTAATGTGTAGTGACTAGGACATGTAATACATAGTTTAACATCTTATGATAAGGACATTTGAGGGCTATGATTTAAGGTCACTTGGTTTAGACTGCAATATTAGTGATTTCCCTTTTCATGGTATCTTGTACAAGAATATTTCACCGTATTCAGGCCTAAGGGGGAAATGTTACAAGATATAATTGTGTATATTCCTTATATGAGGAGTGATGTGGGACAAAAAACATATTTGGGGATTATAGATGTAGAAAATGACTCTCATGGGGATGATTTTCTTCTGGTTGATAAGAAAAATAGGGTGATTGATGCAAAGCCAACTGGTGCATAATATGAATAGTCAATCAGATATTTCCTCGGGACACCAACATCCTATTATAGATGTCTAAAGAAAGATTATAGAGATTCAAATTTCTCTAAAAAAATATTTTGTTTTAAGGATGGAAAATTACTATATATGGAAGCAAAAACTCATATCAAAACTACCCAATAATTAGTATGAATGTTTTCCTCACATGGGTCTGCCCATACGCAAGAAATGGGATTTTTATTTATTTTGTGTGCCTGGACCTAAGACATAGAATCCAAGTATCACAATGCATCTCATCAAAGTGATAATAAATTCATATGTAGTTCAGCGATAGATTTCCCGCACTGACATTCATTTGTGTAGAGGGGGTCTATATATATTTTTTTGAATATGGTCTTGTGAATAGGGTAAGAAACCATGATGGACTTTACCATGTAGATCTAAATCATACATAGAAGTTTGGGGGAATTTTTTGAATTATTGTTAGACCATTATGTGGAATATAGGTTACTACATATCTTATAGTGGTGAGAATCAAACCATACATATTTCCTGTGTGAAAGTTCCCTGTGTAGGTCTGACCCATACACGGGGAAGGGGGAAATTTCAATGATACAGATGGGACCAACATTGAATATCTAGGCATCACTATTTATCATTTGATATCATGAATCAATACATATATATTTATTATTAATCATGCAGTTTAGTGTCATGCAGCAAGGACATCAATCATGTAGTTTAACACCATGTTGTAAGGATTTCATCTTACAGTTTTGAGTCATGTGACTAGGAATACATGGGGACATTTTTAATTCATGTGTTGAATATGGTGTCATAAAATTTATTATCATGTGACTAGGGAGATGTGGGGTATTTTATTTTTAGGTTATATTACTAGGACCATACGTCATGGAAACAATGAGTAATAAAAGTCTTATCAGGCCAAGATGATCCGATACGCCTCGGTTGTGAAGTGGTAAATTGTAAACCATGATCTCAGGGTTTCTTAGATAAGGAGGGATGATATGAGAAAAAACTATTGTGTTTTTTGGATATAAAAGATGCCTCCCATGGGGATGAATTTTCCTCTCATTGATAATCCAACTGGAGTATTAATGAAAATCCAACTGGGGTGTATTATGAATAGTTAAGAAAAGGTGTCCTAAGGAAACTAAACTCCCCTATCACCAATGGCTAGAGAAAGATTTTGGATATACAAAATTTTCTAGGACACATATTTTTATTTGTGGAAGGATGTGTCTGAGTATATAAGAATCATTTATAACATTATTATCCTAGAAATGTGATGTTCCCTACATAGATCTGACTCATTCATGGGAGGGAACATTGATATTTACTTGATGGACCCTTGAAAGAGGAAATCCAAATTAAAATATCATGCATAGATCTTTGTTTGTATGTAAGATAGGGGGAATGTTTTTTATATTTTACCCCATGGATGGAATTAGGACATGAGGTCTAGGCATGAATACTTATCTCATTTAAATGAGAATAAATCCACATGTAGTTCTTGAGGAATCATTCATTTTAGTGACATGTGATAAGCACATCGACTATGTAGCTTAATTTCAGATGGTAAGTATGTCGGATAAATGACATGAAAATGTAATATTTCATTTGGATGCAAGATTAGAGATCTAGGTACCACTACATATCCTACAATGGCACGAATCAGGCCACAAATAGTTCTTGATATTGTGTCAACTGTGTAGTTTAGCATAATGCAGTAAAGACATATGGTGTGCCATTTAATATCATGCAATAGAAACCATTGGGACTCTAATTTGAACTGATATGTCTTAATTATGTAGGAAATCCTTAGCCAAAACTCCTAATCCCATGTGTTCTAGGCTCATTATGAGAAACAATGGTTGGTAAAGGCTTATTGAACCATGAAAAGGTGAATAAAATTTAAGGATAAGGGTATTTTGATTTTGTGGTGGCTGGAACAGGATGTAAGATTTGGGCACTACTACATATCTCACAGAGGTGAGAATTAGATCATATGTAGTTCTGGGAAATGTCCCCTAGGTAGGTATAATCCATAAACGGGGAGGGGGTATTTTCATTGGTTACAGATGGACCTAGAATTGATGATTTGGTCATCACTACATATCAGGAGATAATTGTAATCAGGCCACGTGTAGTTATTGAATGTGTAACTATACATTGGTATGACCCGTAAAAATAGGGGGAATTGTTCCTATTTATTATTATAGCTAGATCTAGTATTGGTGATTTGAGTGTCACTACATATACTATGACAACAATCATCAAGCCACACATAGTTCTTGAATTTAGAATGTCAGAAGAATGATTCCATAAATATGGTAATCCTCTCTTGTGAGGACATTGAGGATTCACATAGATATCATGAGGTATCTGATATTTATGGTATGGGGTAAGACTATAGTTTATCATCATGAATTTAAGAAATTTTTATTGATTCCTCCCATACATGGTCGCATGAGGAATCCCGTGTACACCATGGGGTAATGCGGCAATTTATCATTGCATTTCTTTAACCATGGTGTGGTGAAAATGTATTAAAGGGGGTTGTTCAACAAATAAGAGATGAAATGACATGAAAGGATGGCCAAATGGACCCTTTTACTCAAACAATATAAAGATATATTACATAAGTAACACTTTCATGATACCAAAGAGAAAGGACCTCAAAACAAGTTGATTATAGGGATAGACCTGGGACAAGGGACCTAGGTGTCACTACATACCCCACTTAAGTGAGAATCAAGCCATACATAGATCTAGAAAACTGATTCCCTTATATTGATCTAACTCATGTACAAAGAGATTAAATTTTACTTACAACAAACCGATAAATTATAGGACCTGGGTTTGAGTTCCCTGCAATGATATTGTTTATATGTAGGGGAGGGACCATTTTTCTTTTTTTTTTATGGATGGGCCCAAGACATAGGTACCATGATTCACTAATTTCAGGGTGATGTTCTCTCAAGTGAATATGACATGGTTCTGTGTTGTTTAGTGTCATATAGAAAGGACATTGTTACCTTGTAGTTACAGTAATAATGATTTTTTGGACCTATAATAAACAATAACTCAAAGTGAAAAGGGGCCTTGAGGCCAAAGGTTGGTGAAAACCATCTTATGAATGGGCGCAATTTCAAGTCTAGGCCTAATGGAATAGATCTAGGAATCACTATATATCCCCTGAGGATGGGAATCAAGACACACATAGTTCTTGAAGTACTAAATGGTAGAGGACCAATGTCAGGGTGATGTCCTCTATAGTGAGGATAACATGGTGTTGTGTAGTTTAGGATCATACAGTGAGGATGTTAGTATCACGCAGTTTATCTTCTAATGACATGGATGACATGTTATGTAGTTTAACATCATGCAATCAATAAATTGGTCATGTGATTCTATTAAATAATTCTTCATAAACCTTGTGTTGGTGGGGGATTTGATAAGATGTCTATCCATCGATAACAAAAAATAAGATCCACTGGAGAAGACATTGTGTATAGAATAAGATATTTCCCACTTTGGTTCTAATATTGGAGGTTTCTTTCCAGGTATCATAAGAGTCCTAAGGAACAATATCATATCCCTATCAAGAAATGATTAGAGGGGAACTTTTTTGTTAAATTCTCATCTAATCTATTTTTTGTGGACTTCTAAATGATGAAAGGTATGAAATCTCTTGTCGTCTAGTCACTCAAACTCATCCAGCTATTTATGGGATTTCTCATCTATAGATAACTGGTCACATATAACAAATTGTAGTGAGTGAAATTTAAATTCTATGGGAATAAAAACCTATGTCCTATATACAAATGAGTATGAGGTTTCTTGTGTGGTGGTATGATTTGTTTTCCAGTAAAACCACAAAGAATGCATTAGATTATCCAGAGAATAATTTTTATCCTTGTCTATAATCTTTTGAGGTATGATAAGGACTTATTTAAGGACTCTAAATTTCCATTATCCACTGTATGATAGTTGGATAAATGGATGGATTTGATATTATTCTCCTGATACAGTTTTCCACACTCATCAGAATAGAAATTGGTGTTGTTTTCTATCAGTATTGTATAAGGGACACCAAATTTGGTAAGTATTTTGGTTTTCATGAGGTTGAAAATATTCCATACCCTAAATTATTTGAGGGGTACAACTTCAAGCCACATGGATAAGAAGTTGGTTGTAGTAAGAACATATTTTACCTACTTGGATGTTGCAGAAGGATATGGTCCTATGATGTTTTTCCCCATGTTGAAAATTTCCAAGAGTATTTAGAATTATGCATAAACTATGGGCATTGATGAATAATGATGGAATAAACTTAGTTGGAATTAAATTTTTTGGTAATATTTGTGAAATCCTACATCACAGTAGGCCAGTAATACCCAATACTCTAAATTTGATGAGAATGATTAAGTCCTAACTAATGGGAACCGAAATCCTCAATGTGGGATTCATTCATGACAATAACAGTATCTTCTACATCAATGTACTTGATAAGTAACCCATCAAGGACCCACTTATAGAGGACCTTTTGATTATTTGTTCCATTGTATAGAGTAAAGTTAAATTATTATATTTTTATTTTCTATTTCCTAGCTCTATCAGATGGTAGTATTCCACTTTTAAGGTAGTTCCTGATGAGTTTCATCCACCCATTGGTAGGAACATATGGTTTAGGTATGGGAATAAATTTATCGATATTATCCATAATGGATCAAAAAAATTGTGTGGCCATCTAAGAATGTGAAATAATGGTGATTGTTTCATCCTGGTTTGGATCTTGTAGAGTCATTGATGCATTTTCTAATGCATGGTCTTGGTAATTTTGTGATCCTGGGACATGATTCAATGCCAGTTCCAAATTAAATTCCTCTATTAATCATCAAATTCAATCTATTAAGGGGATTAAGTTGTCCTTTTTTATGGAATAATATCTGTTTACCTACTTGATGACTAGTTATGAATCTCTCATTATCATCAAGTGATTTACCTATACCTTATGTTCTCGATCTATCCCTATAATGGGATCCTGATATTATGCTTCATTTTTTGTTCACCCTTCCGAATGTAGAAAGGAGTAAGGATAGACTATCTTGGATATGTAAATGAACACGACTCCTAACCCAACTTTGTTGAGCTTGGGGTCTTCCATCCTCTTCTTTGTTGGGATTTTGGATGTTCTTTCGAAATATATCTATCATATATAAGGATCTTGTAGAACAGAGAATATTACTTCATCTTAAATCTTAGTATCACATGACACCATTTATTGTGAGGGATTTTCTTTGAGAATGTCTAGTGATTCTTATCCTTTTATAGCTCTTTGAGGTGAAAAATGGATATCAAACTACTGCAGGATGACCACGCATCGTGATAGAAATCTAGTCAACATAGGATGACTAAGAATGTATTTGAGTGGGTTGCTGTGAGAGAATAGAAAAACCTCATGATACTGTATGTAATTACATATAATTTAAAATACAATGATTAGTGACATAAAATTATTCTTGATATTTGAATAATTAGTATTAGTATCAAGAATAGTTTATTTGAGGTAATAAAGGCTATTTTCTCTCCCAACATCATTCTTTTATATGATGAATGTTCCCAGTGATTGTTCTAGGTATATCACATAAAAATTTATCAAATAGAGGCATTAACACTAGTGGTATCATGAGATATTTCTTAAGACTGTTGAATACTTTCTTACAGTCAACAATCAATTGATATGTGACACCCTTCTTCAACAACCCAGTGAAGGGTGGACATTTTCCTACAAGGTTGGAAATAAAGCATTGAATGTAGAATGAGTGTCCATGAATTCCTCTCAATTATTTTAGGTCTCTAGTAGGTGACATGTTTAGGATAGTATTTGTCTTATCAGGGATGACTTAGATGTAATGATGTTGTATGATGAATCCAAAAATTTTTCCTAAGGTAACTCAAAACACCAATTTCAAGGGGTTCATTTTTAGGTTGTGTTGTCATAGTTAGTTGAATATTGATTCAAGATCATCCAAGTGGTCCAAAAATATAAATATTTAATGACATTTTTTTCAAAATATAATTAGAAAAACCAACCTAGTAAGGGTTTGAATATGCAATGAATAGTGCATTGGTATGTAGTAGTGACATTCTTCTGGAAAAAGGGCATTACCTGATAGAAAAATATCCCCTAAGGGGACCTAAAGGAAGTGGATTATTCATATTCTTGGTCCATATAGATTTTATTATACCCATAATAGACATACATGAAGTATAGGTCTTGGTATCCAACTATTTCATCGATCAATATCTTTGTGATCTGGACTAGGAAATTATCCTTCAAACAATGTCGGCTGAGATCTCTGAAATCAACTGGGACCCTAATTTACCCATTATTCTTCTTTATAGGGACTATACTGGCCATAAATAGTTGATATTAGAACTCCTAAATGAAGTTGGATCTAATGAGCTTGTCAATATCCACTTCTATTTTGGCATCATGAGTATGTTGTGTCCTTTTTGTTGCTTACACATAGCCCATGTGGTCTTCTAGAAGGCCTAGATGGTGAGTATCCACCTCTGGACTAAGGCATGTAATTTCTATGTATTTTTAAGGGAACACATCCGTATGCCTATTCAGAAAATATGTATATACGTATTTCTCTTCTAAAGGAATGGATGCACTGATCAGAGTGGGTTGTGGGTCCTTTTTTGTACCCATATTTATCTCACTATGTTCATTGATGGTGGTAGAGACACCCTCCTAAAATGATGTGGGGGGGATCAATGAGATAAAATTCATATTCTTGTTCTCCCTCCTCTCATTCCTCTTCCTCTTATTCTTACTATTCCCTTAGGGGAGAAATTGGCGATGGAAATTCACTAGAGATAAAAAGGGGTTCAATGCTTTGACATCTAGTAGATGAAATGACTTCCTCAGACCCAACTGACAATGTGGGGTCTCTTAGAAGTTATCAGGGAGAGTCAAGGGAAAGATAATGAGTATCTTCACTTTCCCCTAGTTCAATGAAAACATCTTCTAACATAGCTGATGAAGCAGTTATTTCTTAAAGCTTAGGGGATGGAATGAGAGCATTTTCATCAGAGATTTTCACACTTTCAAGTGATTCCATGGAATTTACATCACTACTAGGCCTAGTTTTCATGACTGATATCATGAAGGTAATTGAATATACACCTGAATTTGGGGACATGTGCTGAACCTGATTGATGTGAAACACAAAATATTTTTATATTTTTTGAAGGAGGTTAGAAGAGATCATTTCAAGATCGTTCAGTAGTGGTGACCCAATCAACACCATCTACTAGGGGATATTTCCTCTCCCTCTAATTGTATCCTCCATCGATATAATGAATCTCACAAGATTTGAACTGGTCTTTATTGAGGTAAAACATCCTTATTTGTCCATTAATTTAGTATTTGAGACATTTTTGGTATGATGAGGGGATTTCTACATATTTATGAAACCAAGACCTTTATACTAAAATTTTTATGTTCATATCTTATCGAACAACCAAAAACTATGAGTTAGATATGAGGACCCCAAACTAAGCTTGGATCTTGATTTGGCCTAGGGGATCTTTATTTACTTTGTTATATCCCTATAGCATTAGAGTGGAAGGTGCTAGTTTATCCTCATTGTTTCGCAGCTTGTGGAGTGTCTGCAATGGAATGAGGATATCTCCCATTAAATTGTAAATGAAACATCATCATACATTGATGCCATTTATCCTTCCATACATGTATAAGGGTATGATGTTTCCCTGTATAACAACCTTTTTGTCTTGATCCATAATGGAGATCACCATGTGGAATTCTAAAAGATTAGTATCTATCTAATAGACCTCATCATTGGAATTATAACAGATTTGTATCAATCTAATAGACCTCATATTCAAACTATTGGGGTCTTATAAAAGCCTCAGTGCTTCCTTGGGGTCTTTTGATTGACTTAGGGAATCCAAGATCAATAGCTTGTCTAGCACAATGGATAATTACTTCAAGATGTCATAATTTTTACCTAAAGGAATGTGCTTTACAGTGTGTGGAGGCACTATCAAAGTAATTCTAGGGACTGTAGTTAAATAAATATATGGATTGGACCTCAGAATAGGAGTTGAAGGTGATCCTTGCCTTTGTGGGTTATGAAAATCATGTCGTCCTGCGTGCCAAGGGTGATCAAACACATGTACCTACTATGGTTTATATTCTTGTATGGTCAGTTCAGGATGGATTTTAGAATATTTAGTGGGTTTCCCGACTCCTTTTGTACCCTCTTAAGGGATATTTTGGGAGTTTCTATGGCATTGACGGTCTGAGTAGGGGCATGACTAGAATTATGGCTTCTTCTCTGATTTTATCTTACCCTATTACGCCTAATCCTTTAGCATCATCCAATGGTTACCTAATCATGTGCATGGAAATCATGATTATATCAATGATCATAATCCTAGAAAGGATCAATTAATTTAATTACAGTAATGGAACCAAGGATTAAGTCTTCCTCTAATGTGGATATGATCTGGATGGATCTTTCTGGTGGTAATGTTTGGTGGGGTGGTGCTCGATGTTTCAAATTTAAGGCCAAAAAGTCTGAGGCACTCAAATAATTTTTTTTACATAGCACATGTTCATCTTCTATCAATTTATCTCTACCAACATGGATTTATTTGTTTCTTAAAATACTAGATTCTGGAGGACTGTGATGCCAATGAAGTCACCTATGTCATAGTTGAAGTGGTCAGGGGAATACATGGTTTCCTCAATTTTTCTTAAAGGATACCATGAGTTTGGTTTAATTTTTTGATTCATCCAACTTTCAAACTTCTATGATCCTTTACTATCAACTTTTCCCATTCACCTCCTTCCTCAGGAGAAAAAGAAGAAACATACACTATGTTATCTTGTTGATTCCCCAACTTTACTTGTTCAAAGTACACCAATTTTTTAGTATGTATTTAAATATGAAGAATTATTTAATGGTGTTCCCCAATTTCTGATGAAAGGGGGAATAATATAGCTACCCTTTGATACCTACATGTTCGGGCCACCTGGGCTTTAGAAGGAGGACTAAATCATAATCCATAACTGCTATAAAGTATCCACAGACTTGCTCATCTCAAAATGAGTAAACTATTTTCCGTTACTCCTTGAACTAATTTTTCCTAGGTCTCCCATGATAAACCTTACATGGTGGGGGTTTCAGTTGACTCCCAGGTAGTTCCACATGATATAGTGTGGGTTTAGGAGCTGGAGCTGGTGTGAAGGTTGTCTTAATCATGAAAAATGTAGTATATTCATTTTCTATTCTTTTCCTCAGGGCTAGGGGAGTTATTTGAGACATAATATTTGTATGATATATATAATATTCAATTATTTTTTCAATTTTATTGAGATCATGAAAGCCACTTTTATATCTCACTGGGATGATCATCGTTCACAACTAATTGTAGAGGTTATCTATAGAAAAAAATAGATCTTCTTGGGGAAGTTGTAGGTTCATGGAATAGGTAAGCCCTTTCCATATGGAAATTAAATTTGAGAACCTATAATTTCATTATAGCTTATATTTTGAGGTGTATAGGATCATTTTATTTTGAAACATATATCTAAAATGAAAGAGGAACTTTTTACAAAGGTCATTCAACACTGTGATTAACTGATTAGGAAGAATTGTGTACCATACAAAGGCCAACCCTTGAAAGGTTTGTGTAAAGACCCAGAGATTTCAAGGAATTTTTTTTAAAATGATTTCGAATTTTAAAAGTTTTTGGCTTCTGACAGAACTTGATTCCGAGGCTCGGTGTGCCCGAAATCAATTTCTGAAGTTTAGCTCGGGTACGTTCAGTGAACGAACGAGGGGGTTTTTCTAACTTTTGAACTGGTGCACAGAATTAAAATTCGAGGGCACCAATGAACTCGCAATGCTGTTATTGCTTAAGGGGACACTTATTGTGGTTTCATTCGCAAAGTAGGAGAATATAATTTTGGGGGTTTATTCAAGAAATAAATAAAAATTGACGGAACAATTTTTATTTTGTGAGGTGTTTTTCCCTCCCATGAGTAGTTAAGGGTGGGGCCCACAACCACTTAACTACCCAAGTGTGGGTGTTAGAGAGGTGGGGACCACACGAACCCCACCATTTAATTCCCTCTAAACATGTTAGTAAACCCCCCATTAATTGGAAAAACCCCCATTTAACTGCCAACACGTTAATAATGTAGAACCTTCTCTCTCCATTCCTAAATTAATTGTCATCACGTTATTAAATGTGGTGAATTAATTCAGGGAGTTTCTTTGTGTGTGAAATTAAATAATAGGAGGAACCTATTATTTAATTTGGGGAAAGGGCTTCGTTGTGCAGGAGATATCGGGGGAGAGCTCTTGAGATTTGGAAGAACGCCAGTCTCCGATGAAGAACGACGAAAAACGCCGGCCTCCGACGAAGAAGGACGAAGAATGGCAGTTCCTTGAAGATCAACAACGTGCCACCCTTCTCTTCTCTACGACAAGAGAGGAGACACCGCTTCCTCCTCGGCATGATCCGATGACACCTCCGATCCTCTTCCCTGTGACGCCGAGGCCTGACATCATCTGTTGAGGTAGGGGAAATTGCATATTTTTCATTATGTGATTTTATACGCCCGACATGGAATGAAAATTGTTTGGTGTGGACAAACGTGGTGGGTGAGGACTAACGAACAAGTCTGAACCCACCGCTGCCTTTGTTCTTGATGTGAAGAATAATTGGAAATGACGAAGCAGGACCAAATTGGAGATTGGAGGCCGTCGCAGTAAAGTACGGGTCCCGAGATGACCGCAGGCACATACGGGAGCAGAATCAGACCACCGGAATGACTCCGGTGGGCGGAGGAAATCTCCGGCGGCGTGGGTCACCAGAGGCAGCAGCTAGCACCAGCCAGCCGCCTAGAGGTAGCGGCACCCCGGCGTGCCACCGGTAGGAGCCCGCTGCGGATGAATCCGCGTCGGCAGGGAGTGGATCCCGCGACCGCATGGGATCCATGGGAGACGCGGCGCCAGGCGCCGCGTCCGTGGAGCACAATGGGGGGGCCGCTTTCCCCTTCCCCCTGCTCGGCTCGCTGGCCGAGCCAGCGCACCCCCTGGCCAGGCCGAGGCAGGTTGTGTGGAATGGGCCATGCCTGGCCAGGCTGGGCCGTGCCCTACCGGGCCGGACCTGGACCCGGGTCGGGTCGACCCAAGGGGGGGGGGGGGGTCGGGCTGGGTCGGGTCGGGCCCAGACCCCCCCACTTCGGACCGTTTTCGGTCTTTTTTCCCATAACTTGAGCAACTGACCTCTGATTGACACATAGTCAGTTGCGTAGTAATACTTGGATTGAGACGGTCATTTCAGGATATTACACTTGAGGTTTCGGAAAATTTTGGGAATGGTCGGGTTGGTTCAAACTCGAAACCAACCGGGCCCTTGGAGCGGAAACACTTATAACTTAAGGGAAGGACATCTGATTGACGTGCCGTCAATTGCGTTGGGATCCTTTTGATGAGAAGGTCCTTTTGGATTACTTTTCTTGAGGTTTGGATGTCTATAAAGTATGGTCGTGTTGGTTTTAGCTTAAAAACCGACCGTGCCCCTAGGACAGAAAATCCAATAACTCTCAGACCGGGTGTTCGATTGACGCACTGTCTATCGCGTTGAGTTCCTTTTGATGAGATGGAACGTGGGGATACATCAACTCTGGGCTTCGTGACAGTTGATGTATCGAATCTTTTTCTCAAGGAGCGGACCCTCCCGGAATTGAGCATGTTGTTTGCGGGAACCCTAGAGCTGGTTGTGACTGCATCGACTACTGTACCGGAATCCTCCGTGGGTTCGACAGCGAAGACTACCATACTGGAATCCTCTATGGGTTGGACAAAGAGACTACTGTTCTTGTATCCTGTGTGGGTCCAGTAGTATTGACCTCTGTACTTGTATCATGTGTGGGTACATCCGAGTAGCTGGTCTTGTATCCTTTGTGGGTCCGACAGCGTAGCTGGACTTGTATCCTGTGTGGGTCTGACAGCTTAGACGAATCAATGGCTACATATGATCATCTCTATCGCTATATGGAAGATGTATAACTGTGTGAGATGAGTCTTGATTCTCAATCATTATCATTGATGTGATTGACTTTCTTTTCCTGTGTGGATTGGGTTGTGCTCTCCTGTGTGGACTGGGTTGTGTTTTCCTGTGTGGACTGGGTTGTCCGTGTGCTCGAGAGTTGGAGACTAACTGTAATTGATGACTTAAGTATATTTATGGACATATACCTAAGTAGAGTGGGTCGATCCTTTATGATTTTATCTTTCCTTTGTGTTTTATCTTTCATGGATTCTAAGAGACCTTCGAGGGGGGTGTATCGAGGTCCCTACTGAGTATCATATACTAACCCCTGTACAGGCTATAGCTGCACCACATTGTGTTGGATGCAGACGACGAACAACACTGATTGAGGTGGAGGCTTGTGGATCTGGATGGTACCCAGAGGTGGACCACTTGGCGGGGCATACACGGAGTGGACGGTCGGACCCGAGGAGCCGAGGAGACTATATATACCCACCCTTCAGGTGGGATTTCCAGAGGATGACTCGATTTTGCTGTTTTACTTACTACTGTTGTACTCTCCCTTTTAGTTTTACTGTACTTTCAGTTGGGTTTGTATATTGGCCCATTTACTTTCAGCACTTACTTTGTACCGAGTTTTACTTAGTGTTTACTTCACTTGCGTAGTCTGCTGTGTATATTTACTTTATAAAGGCAATTCCTTCCCTTTTCCGGGATTTATGCCTTCGGTGCTAGTCGCCAGCCCCTGGCCTATGGAAGGCGGTCTAGGGGTAGTCACGACACGGGCCCCGAGGATGGGTCATGACAAATTGGTATCAATGGAGTCAACTCTACCATAGAACTCGGGACTCTGATCTTTCCATTTTGTGAAGCAATAGTGTTAAGAGTATTGAGTGTGGTTTTCAGTCTAGGGAGTCCAGTGTTGGTACGGCAGCCGACGTATCCATAAACCAGGACCCTGACCTCTGATTTCTGGCATAGTGCACGAAGACACTGATTGCGTGTGTGTTCCTTTCAAAAAATTTCTTTGTGATTACTTTGTCTCAGCTCAGCAGTTATACTGTTTTGACTATGGCACAACTGTTTTTTTCAGGATGGCCCCACGAAGGCAGCCAACTAGGGTTCCGAGTTACATGTGGGACGACAACCCACCGAGCGACAAGGCCTCGGTGTAGGGCCCTATTACTGCGGATGCACCAGAAGTACCACTACCTGCTGAGCCACCGATGATACCCACCCCAGCGGCGGAGAGTGAACGCCGCCTGAGCGTGTTGCATGAGTTTCAGAGATAGAGGCCACCCAGATTCCATGGAGAGACGAATCCTCAGGCAGTCAAGGATTGGCTGGAGGTTGTAGTCATAGTCTTCAGACTGGTAGGGACACCAGCAGATCATATGATGGTCCTTACCATGAGTCTCCGGCATGCAGAATTAGGTAGATGGTGGAGCCTGATGCTCCAGGTGCATGATGAGGCATCTCTTCTATGGACGGACTTCGAGAGCCTCTTCTGCTCAGAGTTTGTTCCAGCCACCCTCCATGCGGTGCAAATCTAGGATTTACTACAGCTGTGGCAGGGAAGCTTGTCAGTAGCCTAGTACTCGGAAAGATTTACTGACCTCTCACACTACTCCACGGACATGGTACGTGACCCATTCTTCCGGGCCTGGACCGTTGAGCAGGTACTGAGGTATGGGATCAAAGCTTCGACGATTCTTCTCAGCATCCTGATGTAGGCGAGGGTGCTGGAGCGAGCCCTATTAGTGGAGATCTTTCTAGCCTATCATCCATCAATAGCGAGACCCACTGCAGGACGACACAGAGCGGAGTCTTCTGCAGCCGGTAGTCGAAAGACGACGAAGGGGTCCAAGCGGACCAAGCTGACATGTGGGTGACCTTAGGATTCTGGTTCAGCTGTGTGGGGCACATGGCGCAGAGCCAACCTTACAAGGAGAAGACAGTGCTATGCATGCAGCGGGCAGGGTCACATGGATCATGATTGCCCGACCGGCCATGCAGATGAGAAGCAGGCAGTGGAGGGACCTCCCAGGCAGAGGTAGAGGTTCGACCATGGAGGTCCGCAGGGAGCAGGAAGACGAGGCAGAGGAGCTGGCTGAGTAGCAGGTGGAGGATGACGCTTTGAGGCTCTACCACCACCACCCCCAGGAGGTCCACCCCGACCACAGGGAGCTGGCGGGCAGAGGTAGGCTCAGCTCTGGGCAGCAGAGGCTTACGACCACAACTCACCTGAGATAATTCTAGGTACTATCTATGTCTACTCCACCCTTGATGTAGTTCTTATAGACACAGGTGTGAGTCATTATTTTTTTGTCGCCGCCCTTGTTCAGAGGTTGAATATTCCGACGGAGGCGTTGGCTCGATCCTTGCTGCTAGAGACTCCTACGGGGGAAGACTCGATGATTAAGCACTGGTGTCGGCAGTGTGATCTTACTCTGGGAGGCGAGAGCTTCGGCTGGGATATTCTGGTAGCAGCATCAAGGCCTTATGACATCATCTTGGTTATGGACTGGTTATCTACAGTCCATGCTCAGATAGAATGTATTAGGCACAAGGTGCGGTGTGTCCGCACGAATGGGACCAGGTTCACCTTCACCAGTGAGAAGGGAACCTTCGCAGCACATGATGGACTCACACAGAGGAGAGGGCAGCCGATCACACATCAATTGGCTAGTCTCATCCTCAGAGCAGTTGACGTGCAGAGTCAGAGTTCTCCTGTAGTGGTGGATCAGTATGCGGATGTTTTTCCTGACGATTTTCTAGGACTACATCCTCGCATAGAGGTAGATTTATATATATACCTATACCCCAAGACATCACCGATATCTACTCCAGTGTATCGGATGGCTCCCGTCGAGCTTCGTGAGCTGCGGGTACAACTGGAGGACTTACAGAGGAAATGTTTCATCCGACCCAGTGTTTCACCCTAGGATTCTCCAATTCTGTTCCCCAAGAAGGAGGATGGTAGCTTTTGACTGTGTGTCAACTGCCGTCTTCTAAACTAGGTGATCGTGAGGAACAAGTATCCGCTTCCAATAATTGATGACATCTTTGATCAACTCAAGGGAGCACAATGGTTCTTGAAGATAGAACTCATATCAGGCTATCATTAGCTCCGAGTTCGGGATGCGGATGTGCAGAAGACGGCCTTCAGGCGTTGGTATGGCCACAATGAGTTCTTGGTCATTCCCTTCGGTGTGACCAACACTCCAGTAGTGATCATGAGTCTCATGAACAGGATCTTCCAGCCCTCCCTCGATTGGTTTATCGTATTCTTCACTGACGAAATATTGATTTACTCGACCACCAAGGAGGAGCACGCCTACCACTTACGGGTTGTACTATATACAGTCCGAGAGCACCAGATTTATGGTAAGCTCTCGAAGTGCCATTTCTGGCTTCGAGAGGTTCACTTCATGGGGCACGTCATCTCTGAGGTGGGAGTTGTAGTGGATTCCACGAGGGTTGAGGCCACACTTTCTTGGGAGATGCCTAGGAGCAGGATGTAGGTGTGGAGTTTCCTATGTCTGGTTTGGTACTATTGGAGATTTGTGCCAGACTTCTCTAGATTTTCAGCACCACTTAAAACTTTGACAGAGAAGGGAAAACCCTTAGTGTGGTCAGAAAGATGTCAACAGAGCTTCCAGGAGCTGAGGTGGAGATTGACCAGTGTGCCCATATTGAGGTTACCGGAGGAGGGCGTAGGGTACATAGTTTACTATGACACATCAGGGACCAAACTAGGGTGTGTCCTGATGTAGGAGTGAGCAGTGATCGCTTATAGTTCACGGTAGTTGAGGCAGCATGAGCATAACTACGCTACCCATGACCTGGAGTTAGCAGTAGTGGTCTTCGCCCTGAAGATGTGGCAGAACTATCTCATATGCAAGCGCTTTAGAGTCTACTCTGACCACCAGAGTCTTCGGTACATTTTATCATAGAAGGAACTGAACCTAAGACAGCGGCGATGGCTCGAGTTCCTCCAGGATTATGACTTTGAGATTTTCTATACTCCGGGGAAGGGGAACGTTGTGGCTGATGCTCTTAGTAGGAGATCGGTCATTCAGATACTTGGAGAGGCAACTGATTAGTTAGCCGCTTTGCAGATATACTTCGTGGATAGAGATGGGGCAGCCTATCTTCCGTCCCTCACAGTCACTCCTCCACTACATCAGCGGTTCAGAGAGGCAGAGCATGGGGACGTTGTCTGTGATACACGACGTGCCCATATATCCATAGGACAGACACCTGATGGATTTTCTGTAGGAGGAGAGCACGTTATCCTCTTCCTGGTATGTACCATGGTACCAGTTTCACTATAGGATTAGGTTCTAAGGGAGTTCCACACTTCCCCTCTAGCAGTAGATCCTGGGGTAGCCAAGATGTACCAGGACCTCTGACGGCAGTACTGGAGGCCGGGTATGAAGAAGGTTGTGGCAGAGTTCGTTTTTTGATACCTCACTTATCAACAAGTTAAGGCAAAGCACCAGGTACCTGCAGGCATGGTACAACCCTTAGAGGTCCCAGAGTGGAAGTGGGATGAGATATCCATGGATTTCGTGACAGGGCTTCCATGTACTTCTAGAGGACACGACACCGTCAGGGTGATCATAGACCGACTCACCAAGTCGGCCCACTTCCTACCGATCAGAGAGCAGGGATCAATAGAGAGCTTGGGATGCATCTACATTCCGGAGATCGTATATCTTCATGGTGTGTCATCGTCTATCGTCTCTGACCGATACACCTGCTTTACTTCCCAGCTTTAGAAGGGGTTGCAGGAGGCCATTAGGATGCAGCTACACCTGAGCACTGCCTTTAACCCACAGAAAGATGGCCAGATAGAGAGGACCATTCAAACAATCGAGGACATGCTCTGTGCATGTGTCCTTGACTTTGGTCGCAGCTGGTAGGATCACCTACCATTGGTGGAGTTTGCGTAAAACGACAGCTACCACTCCACCATCGGGATGACACCTTACGAGGCACTATACGACCGAGCATGCAGATCACCTCTGTGCTAGACTGACCCTGGGGAGTCAGCACTCATAGGACTAGAGATGGTTTAGGCTTCGACGGAGAAGGTGCAGGTCATCCAGGAGAAGATGAGGACTGCACGGAGCAGACAGAAGTCCTATGCTGATAGGAGGTGGAGACCACTAGAGATCGAGAATGGCGACCATGCTTTCTTACGGGTCTCACCTTGACGTGGATTACGAAGATTTGGCCGAGGCAGAAAGTTATCTCCATGCCTCATCAAGCCTTTTCAGGTCCTCATCAGGGTAGGTGAGGTGGATTACCACCTGGCCCTTCCACCTCAGTTGCACCGGGTACACGATGTCTTCCACGTATCTCAGCTGAGGAGATACGTGCACGACCTGACACATATCATCGACCATGGGGAGCTGGACATCGATGACGGGGTGACATTTGCGGAGGTCTTAGTAGAGATCAAGGATCGACAGGATCTGGTCCTACGTGGGTGATCAATTCCTCTTGTGCGCATTCATTGGAAGCACGAGAACATCCAGGAGAGCACATGGGAGTGGGAGGCTCAGATGCATGCTCAGTACCCTCATTTGTTTCCTGAGTTTATGTTGTAGCTCTATGAGAACGTAAATCCCTAGGGTGGGAGTGATGTAAAATACAGGAATTTTCCAGGAATTTTTTTTAAAATGATTTAGAATTTTACGAGTCTATGGCTTCTGACGACACTTGATTCCGAGGCATGATGTGCCCAGAATCGATTTCTTAGGTTTAGCTCAGGTATGTTTAGTGAACGAATGAGCGAGTTTTTCTAACTTTTTAATCGGTGCTCGGAATTAAAATATGAGGGCACCAATGAACTCGCAGCACCAGTAATTACTTAAGGGGACACTTATCGTAGTTGTGTTCGCAAAGTAGGAGAAGATAATTTTGGGGGTTTATTCAAGAAATAAATAAAAATTGACAGAACAATTTTTATTTTGTAAGGTGGTTTTTCCCTCCCATGGATAGTTAAGGGTGGGACCCATAGCCACTTAACTACCCAAGTGTGGGTGTTAGAGAGGTGGGTCCCACATGACCCCCACCATTTAATTTCCTCTAAACACATTAGTAAACCCCCCATTAATTGGAAAAAACCCCATTTAACTTCCAACACATTAATAGTGGGGAAGTTTCTCTCTCCCTTCATAAATTAATTGTCATCATGTTATTAAATGTGGAGAATTAATTTAGGGAGTTTCTTTGCGTGTGAAATTAAATAATAGGAGGAACCTATTATTTAATTTGGGGAAAGAGCTTAGTTGTGTGGGAGAGATTGGGGGAGATCTCTTGAGCTTTGGAAGAACACCGGTCTCTGACAAATAACGACGAAGCACGCCGGCCTCTGAGGAAGAATGACGAAGAACACCATTTCCTCGAAGATCGACGATGAGCCACCCTTCTCTTCTCCGCGACAAGAGAGGAGACACCGCTTCCTCCTCGTCACGCTCCGACGACACCTCTAGTCCTCTTCCCCACGATGCTGACACCCGACATCATCGATTGAGGTAGGGTAAATTGTATATTTTTCATTATGTGATTTTATACCCTCGGCATGGTGTGAAAATTGTTTGGTGCGGACTAACGCGGTGGGTGCGGAATAACGAACAAGTATGAACCCACCGCTGCCATTGTTCTTGATGTGTGGAATAATTGGAGATGACAAAACGGGACTAAATTGGTTATTGGAGGCTGTTACAGTAAATTATGAGTCTTGAGACGACCGTAGGCGCAGACGGAAGCAGAATCGGACCACCGGAATGACTCCGGTGGCCCGCGGAAATCATTTGTGGCCGGAGGCGGCGACACCCCGGCGTGCCACCGGCAGAAGCCCTCCACAGCTGAAGCTGCAGCAGTGGGGAGTGTATCTCATGACCGCATGGGATCCATGGGAGATGAGGCGCCAGGCGCTGCGTCTACGGAGCACAAAGGGGGGCCGCATTCCCCCCTGCTCGGCTCGCTGGCCGAGCCAGCGCACCCCCTGGCCGGGCCAGGGCGGGTCGCACAGACCGGATCGCGCCCAGCTGGGCCGGGCCAGGCCGCACCCAACCAGGCCGGACCCGGACCTGGGTTGGGTCGACCCGGTTCGGGCCGACCTAAGGGGGGGGGGGGTTGGGGCGGGTCGGGTCAGGCCCAGACCCCCCCACTTCAAACCATTTTTGGTCTTTTGCCCATAACTTGAGCTACGGTCCACCGATTGATGCACTGTCAGTTGCGTAGGAATCATTGGATCGAGATGGTAATTTTAGTATATTACACTCAAGGTTTCAGAAATTGTTGGGTATGGCTGGGTTGGTTTGAACTCGAAAACAATCGGGCCCTTGGAGCGGAAATGCTTATAACTTAAGGACCGGACGTCTGATTGACGTGCCATCAATTGTGTTGGGATCCTTTTGGTGTGATGGTCCTTTTGGATTAATCCACCTGAGTTTTGGATGTAGCTGGAGTATGTTCGGGTTGGTTTTAGCTTAAAAACCAACTGGGCCCCTGGGACGGAAAAACCAATAACTCTCAGACCGGGCGTCCAATTGACGCACCGTCTATCGCGTTGAGTTCCTTTTGATGAGACATAACATGGGGATACATCAAATCTGGGCTTTGTGATAGTTGATGTATCTAATCTTTTACTCGAGGAGCCGACCCTCCCGGAATTGATCATGCTGTGTGCGGGAACCCTAGTGCTGGTTGCGACTACATCGACTACTGTACTGGAATCCTCCGTGGGTTCGACAACAATGAATAATGTACTAGAATCCTCCATGGGTTCAATGATGATGACTACTGCTCTTTTATCCTATGTGGGTCTGATAGTATTGAACTCTGTACTTGTATCCTGTGTGGGTCTGGTAGAGTAGCTGGTCTTGTATCTTGTGTGGGCCCGACAGCTTAGCTGGACTTGTTTCCTGTGTGGGTCCGATAGCTTAGATGAATCAGTGGCTACATCTGATCATCTCTATCGCTATACGAAAGATATATACCTGTGTGAGCTGAGTCTTGATTCTCAATCATTATCATTGATGTGATAGACTTGCTTTTCCTGTGTGGATTGGGTTTTGCTCTCCTGTGTGGACTTGGTTGTGTTTTCCAGTGTGGACTGGGTTGTTCTTGGGATTGAGAATTGGAAACAAACTGTAATTAATGACTTAGGTATATTTATGGGCATATACCTATGTAGAGTTGGTTTATCCTTTGTGATTGTATCTTTACTTTGTGGTTTATCCTTCGTGATTGTATCATTCCTTTGTGGTTTATCCTTCATGGATTCTGAGAGACCTTCGAGGGGGGGGGGGTCTTGGGGTCCCTACTGAGTATCTTATACTCACCCCTACATGGGATATTCCCACACTACATTGTGTTGGATGCAGACGACAGACAACACTGATCGAGGTGGAGGCTTGTGGAGCTCGACGGTACCTAGAGGTGGACCACTTGGCGGGGCGTACACAGAGCAGACGGCCGGACCCTAGGTTCCAAGGAGACTATCTGTAACCACCCTTCAGGTGGGATTTCTGGAGGACGACACAATGTTGCTATTTTACTTACTGTTTTTGTACTTTCCCTTTCAGTTGTACTGTACTTTCAGTTGGGTTTGTATACTGGCCCATTTACTTTCAGCACTTACTTTGTACCCAGTTTTACTTAGTGTTTACTTCACTTGCATACTCTGTTGTGTATGTTTACTTTATAAAGGCAATGCCTTCCCTTTTCCAGGATTTATGCCTTTGGTGCTACCCGCTAGCCCCTAGCCTATGGAAGGCGGGCTTGGGGTAGTCACGAAACGGGCCCCGAGGACGGGTCGTGATAGTTTGAATTAAGCATATGAGTTTCACTACTTCTTGATATGCATGGTCCCTCATCATGGGATAATAATGGGACACAATGTGTATCAAATTATTTTATGGGTCTCCTAAACCATTGAATATTAAAAATACATGACACCCAATATTTGGAGGGTGTGGGATGTCAGTCACCCATTTGGTGTAATGCTTCCCTTCTAGCTATATTGGTGGGCGATGATCCTCTACAACTTCAAGTTGATATGGAAACGATTTGATGGTTTCAATATTCCCTCAATGAATGTTTAACTATGCAACAGCTTGAAAAGGGTCAATAATAGCCATGCCGTGATGTGATGGCTCCACCAATAATCTTGCTTGATATTCTGTAGGGGAAATCTTTTGAGGGTTTTCAAGAATATGTTCTAGTTGTTTATATGATAGAGGTAATTATTGATATCCATAAATAATTAGGTCCTAAAAATTGATGATACAGACACCATATTGGGTGAATGTTCTATCTCTACATCTTTTGCGGGGGTGAACCCTGGTTGTTGAGGTAAACGAGTCAAAATACATGAGTTGAGGATCTTCTCATTGAGTGTATTAGACAGGAACAATTAAACAAATAATTTTTTATTTATTTTTTCTCAAATCCTTCATCTCTTTCTCCTTCAAATATAATATTTACTCAAGTGTGAGGGTTTCAACCTCATTGATAGGAGGGTTGTTTACAACCTTGAATTTATCGTTTTATTTAATTTATGTTCACTGAGGAGGTAGTAATGGATTGGTTAAAGAAACACCCAAATTAATGGTAAGTATTTGGTTTTGTCTACACACACCTATTTTAGTTTTCTCAGTGTTGACAATGTTTCGGATTGAACTATCCTCCCCTTTCTCCTTAGCTTTAGAGTTATCTTTGGTTCCATCATTAAGATTGATTCCCATGATGTTTCTTGACATGTAATGCATTTTTGGTTTCATATTTATTACCAAATGATAGGATGGTTGTCTGTGACATTTAATGGTCATCCTACCTCCTTTATATTATCCTATTTAGGATTCTTAGAGAAGGGTGACTTAGAGGGAACCATCGCACCACCTTCTAGTACATGTCCTTTTGAGGGAAACAGACTATGAGATGAGACACATCAGGTGACCTAATTTCTTAGTGTTCCTCTGAAATGGGAAAATATTAATCTCTATTGAAGAGGTATTTGAGGTGAAAAATCACCCATCCCTGTGGGATGTGATTTCTCCCATTCATCCACGATCATGCCTTGAGATGAATTTGTCAGCTATGGTGGGGAATTTTGTGTTAAGAATTTCTACATACCTATGGGATGGGGATGATCTTGTACTGTAGAGTCTTCTGCTACTACCACTAATCTCCTGATCTTGAGAATCCTTGTTTTAGAATGATCTAGATGTGATGCATGATTTGTAAGAAATTATTTTTTCTCGGAGGACATTAGTAGTGCATGTTGATTGAATTCCCTTAAGCAAGAAGCCTAATTAATGTTCACAATTTCCTAACTAAGGAATTTTTTGATAGTCAGATCTCATCAGTCTTGGTGCTTTTGAGACTTATTTAGAGTAGATTACTATCTAGTTTTACATATTTTTAGAATGGGAGTCTTATATGGTCACCGACCTACAGAAACAACATTATAGGGTTTCGCCTATTGTAGATTTTGTTGACCAGGGAATGTGGTGAATTGTAGTGTTCCATTTTCACCCTATCCATAGATACGAACACCAGACGTGGTTTCAATTATTATATGTCATAACTTGTGAATTTCATTGAGTCATTCCAGTTGAATATATTTACTTCAATTCTTTTATTTTGGTCATCGAGTAGATGGAAGGGATTCCATGTTGATATGATGAAGAAACTACCCCAATACCTTATCATGGTCTCTGTACCCATCGTAAGGAAGGAAATTTTATTTTTGGTGGTGAGAAGTTTTCTATATATTCATATACATGCTGTTTAAACATTATTTTGAAAATACCTTTGGAATGTGAAACTATGAATTGGTTGAGGGCTGAAACAATAGGGGTATATCATCCCTGGACAATTGTATTCTCATGAGTAACATATCTTTTTGTTCTCCTGCCAGAGATTCCTTCACATGATCAGCCCAACATGGGTGCTTCCTGGTTGTTTTTTCACCAGTAGTTGGGATATTATAGGTCTCGTTGACACTGAAACATTCCAGAGGAGGGTCAGAGGATGAATTTTTCCTTAGAACATCTTTTAATTGATAAGGAATGTCACCATTCATGAATTGGGTGTGAGAAATGACTGTACATATCTTTCTAAGTTCCTTAGAATATATAGGAATTCTTGTATTTGATCCATAAATGAGAATAAATTCTTGTTGATTGGACTTATGGACACAATGAAGGCTATCATGGAGCTCATCAGGAAATAAACTATCAATATCGATTAGATTATATTCCCAATGAGAGATTTAATGATAAATATAATGGGGAGGACCTCTAGAGGAGTTAGTAGTAGTGTTGTTGTGCGGTCCTTTGTGACTGATACCGCCACTTCCATAATTTGGTAATGAATTGGTAGGATCCTAGGCCACCAATGATAGATTTTTAATGGCCTTGAAAACTCCATATTCTACTAGAGTTGGGTTATGAGTCTGCTACTCAATCTTGAACTATCCCGGTTGGGGTTATTTTTCAAAATTCTCCCATAGGTGGTTGGTATTTTTTATTGTGAATGATGATACCCATAAATGGGAGTGAATTTAGATAAATCCCAAGTGGATGTTAGAGCATTCCGATCAGCATATAGAATTTTAGAATTGGTATATGCCTACCCTTGAGTGCCCCCCCAAATTGGACCAGAAATACCAAGTTGGGAAGGGTTCGTATACCTGATAAAGTTTTCCATTTATCATGGAATATTGTCAAATAGATTCCTAGATGAAACCAGGGATGAGTATTTTCTCCTTAGTGAGCCTCATATTATGCAGATGAGTCACCATACTTAAGGATGTAGGGCCATTAGAATAGTTTTTTGGATTCAATTGAAACAATTATGCCTTGATAGGTTTGAATGGTATTGTTAGGGATTGATGTATGACCTTAAATCATTTCCATGAGGTGCTGAGAAACATCCTTAGTCAGAATGGGGATATATACCCATTCTAGTTCTAGGGTAAGAATAAGATCCTTCCCCTGATTTTTAGTTGATGTGCGCCAACTAATTTCATTTATAATTTCTTCAAGGGATTCAAATGAATGAGGAGGTATTATCATCAACTCATAGGTTTCCTCCACATTATACTAATGGGTTTGATATGAATGATCAAGTATTTGAATATTTTCATGGATTTACACATTATTTACATGATGGTATTGATATTGGTGAGCATGTATTCACATATTCTTGTAGTTTTCCACCATATTTTCATGATTGGATGGATATGCATGAGCCTAGATTTAAATCTGTTCATGGTTTTTCACAGTTTTTTCATGAAGGTCTTGATGTGTGTGATTAAGTACTTGCATATGCTCATGGGTTTTTGATCTATTATCATGAATGGATTGACATTTTTGAGCATGTATTTTCATATTCTCTTGGTTTTCCACCATATTTGTACGATGGGATTGATATGTGAAATCATGGATTTGCATATTCTCAGGGTTTACCATGGTTTATTCATGAAGATATTTGTCAACAGGAACAAGAACAATGGTCTATTCTGAGTTGTTCGACCATAACCCTCTGTAGGACACTCTGGGGGCCCAGATCTGAGTGATATTGGCTATAGCCCATGGAATGTTTTCCTCTTCATGTTGAGGATGCTAGGTAACATGATGTTGGTGGTAGTGTCCAATGACATAACCCTTGGGAAGGACCACTGTATCACTAGGATGAAGTTGTTGTTGAGAACATCATCATCCTTCCTAAGGTAAGGTAGGATCTCATTATCAAACTCTGGGTATAGGCTCCCAGAATGGTTGGAGATGGATATGGGTGCCATCTAATTTTAAACTTCCTACCATTATTGAGTTGATGGATGGTGGGGATTTATGATCTAGAGGGCTTTTTGGGATGCCTCCAAGTTTGATATAGTTCTTTTCTAGTTTTAATCCAAATCCAATGCATTTGAAACCAAGCATTAAAGATGCTAGGTGGGTGATAACGTTATCTCTTTGGGTGAGGAACTAGATTTTGTAGTGGAAAATACAAACATTTTGGAGAACTTGAGAGACACCATTTGGATGGAAGAGAATTATAATGCAGAGTTCCTGGAATATATATGTAAAAAACACAAGTAAGAAAACCTTGTCAAAGTAGAATCTCCGTAAACAATCCCCTGAATAACAGATTTTTTTCTGGGCCCTCTTTCCTTTTGGTAGAGAAATAGGCTTATCATGAAGGTAATGTAGTCCTCCTAGTTGAGGATTCTCATTAGGTTCAATATTTTTGTTTCTGATGAAAATATAGTACCCAATGATTTATTTCAGGGGGTTGAATTTGGTACAATCATTCACATAGTGTTATGCATTCTTTCCAAATCACTTCTAATAGGTTGTTCATGGATCCAAAAACACCCCACCATTCCATTATTTGAGATCACAAACCTACTTTCCAAAGGTTTGTGATTATTTAAAAATAGTCCAATGATGCTTAGGGACACACATTGGCTGAGAGGATGGGAGGTCGGCTCATCACAGCCTTTTGGGTTTTTTTCTATTATGGGGATCTCATATAGATTTATGACTTATTCATGAATCCTTTGTTCATTCCCAAGTATGAACTAGGTCACCCTTCACTAAATAATCAATTATTATCATGCATAAGTTTTGGAATCAACTGTGTGTAAAAAATGTTCTCCATAAATGGAGGGATATGTATGTTTTGGAGGTTCTCCATAAATTGTACCTTTATACCATATAATATTTGGTCATTTATTATAATGATGATGGTTTTAAGGAACCAATAAGGGCACTATGGAGTTCATTATCATTTTGGGATATATGATATGTGTTGATTTCAGGATCAGACCCATAAGATGTGATTCCTATGTATCCTTGTAAAAGGAATTAGAACCATTTTATTTTAGTTCCACTTAACAGGACTCATCGTACATTTTAAGGTAATGTGATATGGACATAATCATGTATTTTAACATCATTTAGGATTCTTAGTTGTAAAAGAGATGTGTTCTCCAAGGTTGGATGTTACCCTACTAGGAATATGGCCTAGTGGAAATTAGGATGAATTTGGGGGTTGGGTTTGGACCTTAGGAAGGATTTTTATGTATCCCAATTAGTTGGGAATCAAAGACCATATAGTTCATATGGTTGGGGCTTATTCCAATGTAGGAGGACTTAGTGCTGAATTCATTAGTAATATGACCATTTTAAGGTTTTATTTTAGCGTAGTCGAGGATTACACCAAGTAGGAGGCCCATGTTTCTTGAAATGTAAGTAAAGTCTTGACTCAGTGTGATTTCATGGTTTGGTTGGGTCTTACACTCAGGAGTATTCCCATATGTTTGAGATTATTTTTATTTCATGATAATTTTCAACCTCAAACCCCACATGGTTCATGCTTGGTGTGAGAAATAAGAAGAAGTGATAGATCTAAGAAACCACACAATATACTTTTTACTCTTGTGAATGAGGCCTAGGAAAAATGGGAGAGGGAGTAGGATTTTAATGTGTGTATATCCCCTCTTTTATTTTGGTAACTATGATATTCACATCTGATGATCTATCTGGGTATGGCCTGATAGGAAAAGAGGAGAAAAAGGGCCACATCAAGTTAGAAAGGCTAGGGGCTTACTCAAGGAGGGATTCCCTTTTAATGGTTCATTGGGAATAGAGGAGGATAAGAAACAACACCTTGGAGGGAAAGGTGAGTGTGATCCCTCTCTCTGCCTGAAACGTAGAGGTCCACATGAGCACCTCTATGGATGGTAACCTCATTAGCATGATAATGTAGACTTGAAAACATTTCAAGGAGCCCCCTTATTAATGAGGTTCCCCACAAGACACCACTTAACATGGGTCTGTAGACTCGAGAGGACACATATATGTGCCTAATGATTTGATCATACATATCAGGTGTCTTGGGAAGAGGCCCTAGCTTAACTCCATCAGCATGGTTTTCATAGGGGCCTAAGTGGGGCCGAATGGAACAATAGAGGGAAGTGATGGGATATGGAGAGAATAAAAACCAAGGATATCCCATCACATATATTGTGTTCTTATGTAGGGTGGGGTTCCCTCCTTGTAGCGTGTTGATATGAGGGTGAGGGGGGTGGTTGTGTAGCACTTTGATACACCGGTCTAGAATATGACCATGTAGCATCTTACTATGTAAAACCAATTTCAACTTGCGTAACATTTTGCTACATGGGATGGAGGTCAATCCATATAGGGATTTGTTACATAGGGAAGGTATCACTTCACATAGTTTTTTACTAGATTGGGTGATAGTCCAAAAAGGGGGCATCTACTTTATGCTTTGATGGATTGTGTCTACAAAGGGTTTTGGGTTTTCAGACTACTCGATGAATTATTTTTCTAACTTAATATCATGTAGTTGGTTTAACTACTTAGAATTAATGTCTATCTCACATTTCATCCATTTTTATTCATTTTTCAGCTCTCACTTATCTTTTTTATCCCTTTCCTCAGTTCCCCAAATGTTTTTAAAGAGGGATACTTGAACTACCTAATGGGACGGTCAATCGTCCGTGGTGGGATGTGGGGCCTTTGTTTTTTGGGATCCCGATAAGGGAATCCTGTCTCGTGAATGATTTCATTGGTGGGGGAGGTAAATAACTGTCTATGCCCTTAATCAAATTTATTTTTCCTAGGGGATGGTCACTGGGGGGGGGGGGATGGAAATCACCATATAGTTTCATAAATGATCTAGTTTCATTCATAGGTTCCAGAGGACACCACTATGTCCCGGAAATGATTTCATTCGCGGGACTCCATGTGGGGAGGTGGTCCACCAAGGGTTTTTTTCTATGTGGTCCACATATTCCTTCAAAGATTCACATCCTCCAAAATTTTCCACAAAAATATTATTTAGGTTTATTTAAACTTTTCTAATATTTATCAATGTATTAAAATCTTCAATGCAGAGCTTTCAAGAACCAAAATGGGTTCTTATGGTTTTTATGTGTATTTATGTTTTAAGGGTTTATTAGGGGTTTTAATGGATTTTATGGGTTTTTATGTTTTTAGGAATTTTTAGGGATTTCTAGGATTTTTATGGGTTTTAGGTTTTTTAGGGATTTTGATGGTTTTGAGGGTTTTTATGGGTTTTCTGGTTTTTTTGGGGTTTTAGGGTTTTTTGAGTTTGTTAGGGGTTTTTTATTTTTTAGACATTTATAATGTTTTAAGTGATTTAAATGGATTTTTTGTGTTTTTAGTGGTTATTAGGTTTTTTTTGGGGTATTATTAGTTTTTAAGATTTTATGGGTTTTTATGGTTTTTAGGTAATTTTAGGATTTTTAAGGTCTTTTATATTTTTTTATGTTTATTAGTGTTTTTAGGATTTTTATTGGTTTTCAAGAATTTTAGATATTTTCATGTTTTTAGGGATTTTGAGTGGTTTTAAGTTATTTTAGGATTTTATGGATTTTAGGGGTTTTGGGTTTGTAGGGTTTGTATATTTTTTTTGTTTTAGAGTTTTATTTGAGTTTTATGGGGTTTTATGGTTTTTAGAGTTGTTTATCATTTTTATGGGTTTAAAAGGGTTTTTAGTTGGTTATTATGTTTATTCTTGGGTTTTAGGGGGTTTTATGGGTTTTTATGATTTTTAAGGGTTTTTTGGGTTTTTTGGGTTTTAGAGAGTTTAAGGGTTTTTAGTGGTTTTTTGGTTTTTTGGAGGTTTTTTGTGATTTTTATTTTTTAACGTTTTATTAGGGTGTTTAAGGGTTTTTACATTTTAAGGTATTTTAAGGGATTTTATAATTTATATGTTTTTATGGGGTTTAATGTATTTTAAGGTGTTTTTTGAGTTTTTAGTTTTTTAGTGGTTTTAGCATTTTATGGGTTTTAAGTTTTTTAGGTTATTAAGGTTTTCATATGGGTTTTCATGGTTTTTATATTTTTTTACTTTTTTATGGATTTTTAATGATTTTTTATAATTATTATGGGTTTTTAGTGTTTTTTGGATTTTTTTTATTTTTAAGGGATTTTGGGTTTAATGGTTTTTGGGGTTTTTAGGTATTTTATGATTTTTAGTGTTTTTTTATGTTTTTAAGGGTTTAAAGGGGTTTTAGAGTCTTTAGTTATTTTTAGTGTTTTTATGGGGTTTTATGGTTTTTATGGTTTTTGGGGGTTTTTATGGTTTTTAGGTCGTTTAGGGGTTTGTGAGTATTCTAATGTTTATAGTGGTATTTGGGTTTTTAGGGGCATAAATTGTTGTAATGTTATTATGGTTTTCTCAATATTTTTATGGGGCTATATGGTTTTTTACGGTTTTATGGATTTTTATGGTTTTTATAATTTTCATGGTTTTTTAGGGGTTTTAGGTATTTTGAGGCCTTTTAGGGATTTTAAATATTTTTAGTATTTTTATGGTTTTTTGGGTTTTTAGGTTTTTTTGAGTTTTTTTCGAGTTATTAAGGTTTTTAGTTATTTATATGGTTTTTAGATTTTTAGTGGGTTTTTATGGGTTTTAGGGGTTTTTTAATGTTTTAAGGCTTTTTTTGGGTTTCATGAGTTTTTATGGATTTTAGTGTCTTTTAGGGGTTTTAGAGTTTATTATTTTTTAGGGATTTTAATTGTTTTGGGGTTTCAAGGTAATCTTAAGGGTGTTTAGTGTTTGTAGGGTTTTTTTACATTTTTATGCATTTCAAGATAATTTTTTGGTTTTTTGTGGTTTTTATTATTTTTAGGGATTTTAGGGATTTTAGGGATTTTTTTATGGTTTTTAGGAATTTTTGAGTTTTTTGGGGTTTTACTATTTTTTATATTTTTTAATCATTTTTAGTGGTTTTATGGATTTTGTGGTCTTTTGGGTTTTTAGGGATATTTAATGGTTTTTATCATTTTTAGGATTTTAAGGGGTTTTAATTTTTCTTTGGGTTTTAAGGTTTTAATAGGGTTTTTGACCTATTTAAATATTTTTAGGGATTTTTTATGTTTTTATAGTTTTTAGGGTTTTTAAGGAATTGATGGTTTTAGGGTTTTTAGGTTTTTTGCGTTTTTTGTTTGTTTTTAGCATTTTAAGGGTTTCTTTTGGGTTCTCAATGTTTTTATAAAGATTTAAATTTTCAGGGATTTTTAGGGATTTCATTTGTTTTTATGGGTTTTATTGTTTTTAGGGATTTTAGGGGTTTTAGTGTTTTTTGGGTTTATATGTTTTTTTAGGATTTTTATGGTTTTTTTGAGTTTTTTAGAGTTTTTAGAGTTTTTATGGTTTTTTATATTTTGTAATGTTTTAGGGGTTTAATGGGTCTTCAGTGTTTTTAGTAGGTTTTTAGGGTTTTTATGGGTTTTATTGTTTTTTAGGGATTTTAGGGGTTTTAAGTGTTTCTAGGTTTTTAATGTTCTATTTGGAGTTTTCAACGGTTTTAAGGGCTTTATCATTTTATCGATTTTTATTGTTTTTAAGGCTTTTAGTGACTTTTAGGGTTTTAATTGTTTTTTGGGTGTTTCATGATTTTCTGGTTCTTTTGGGGATTTTTGGTGTTTTTTTGAGTTTTTTATGGTTTTAAAAGATATTAGTGGTTTGAAGGATTTTCAGAGTTTTTAGTGGGATTCATAGTTTTTTGGGTTTTTGGTATTCTAAGTTTATTAGGTGTTTTTGGGTTTTTAGAATTTTCTATGTCTTTTAGGGTTTTTATCATTTTTAGGGTTTTAGGGGTTTTAAGTGATTTTAGGGGGTTTGTGTTTTTCTAAGGGTTTTAGGGTTTTTTTGTTTTTAAGGACTTTTAGGACCTTTTTACGATTTTACTAGTTTTTGGGACATTGATAGTCTTTCTTTTTTTGAGGCTTTAGGGTTTTTAGAGTTTTTAGTGTTGTTTAGGTTTTAAGGGTTTTATGTTTGTTTTGGTTTTTAAGTTTTTCTTAGGGTTTTATAGGGTTTTTAGGGTTTTTATCATTTTTATAGATTTTGAGGGATTTTTTAGATTGTTTTGGTTTTTATATGTTTAGGGGTTTTGAGGGGTTTTAAGATTTTATGGAATTTTTTGGGGTTTTAGGGGTTTTTTAAGATTTTAGGATTTTTAAGGGTTTTAGAGTTTTTACAACATTTTTTGGGGATTTAATGGGGTTTTTTTTTTGAGTTTTTAGTGGTTTATGTTTTTTTTGGATTTTTAGGGTTTTTATGGTTTTTATCAATTTTTATAGATTTTAGGGTTTTTGATGGGTTCTTAATTTATTAGTTTTAGGTGTTTGAAGGGTTTTTTTGTTTTTCCATTATTACGAAGTGGTTTTCAAGGTTTTTTTTTTTACTTTTTGGGATTTTATTATTATTTTTATGGTTTTTATTATTTTTATGGATTTAGAGAGGATTTAGGGTTTTTTATGGTTTTTAGGGTTTTTATGATATTTTTTAGATTTTATGGGTTCCTTTATTTTTTAGGGGTTTAAAGGTTTTTTTTAGATTTTTTAACATTTTCCGGGTTTTAAAAGGCCTTTTTTTTTGTTTTTAGTGGGTTTTTGGGTTTTTATTGGTTTTTAGGTGTTTTTAAGAATTTTAGGGGATTTTATGGTTTTTTACGGTTTTAACATTTTTTAATGGTTTTATGCATTTTAAATATTTTTTAATTTTTATAGTTGTTGGGGATTTTCAGGGGTTTTTTGGGTTTTTTCATTTAGATATTTAAAGGATTTTTAGGATTATTATGGTTTTCTAGGCTTTTTAGGGTATTTGAGTGTTTTTGGGTTGTTGGGGTTTTAGTGTTTTTAATGTTTCTAGGTTTTTAGGGAGTTTAAGTGTTTTTAGGATTTTAAGTATTTGATAGGTTTTTTTTAAAATAATTTAGGGTTTTTAATTTTTTTTATATTTAGGACTTTTTAGGATTTTTTATTATTTTTAGGGTTTTTTAGGGATTTTTAGAGTTTTTATTATTTTTAGGGATTTTATGGTTTTTTTAGATTTTTAGGGTTTTTTTTGAGTTTTTAGTGTTTTTAAGGATTTTGTTTTCTTAGAACAATAAATGGTTTTTATATATTTTAGTAGGTTTTTGGGTTTTTATGTGTTTTTAATTATTTTAAAGGTTTTTATGGTTTTTAGGATTTTTAATGGTTTTTATCATTTGTTAGGTTTTTAGGAATTTTAAGTGTTTTTATGTTTTTATGGTTTTCTTAGGAGTGGTTTTAAGTTTTTTTTTAAATTTTAGGGAAATTTAGGTATTTTTATGTATTTTTATAGTTCTAGGGTTTTTTTTGGTATTTTAATGTTTTCATGTATTTTTGGGGGTTTATAGCTTTTTTCAGTTTTTTACATTATTAATGGTTTTTTATATTTGTTATGATTTTTAGGGTTTTGCGGGGTTTTATTGGTTTATGGGGATTTATGGACTTTTAAGGTTTTTATGGATTATTATGATTTTTTGGGGGTTTTAAGGATTTTATCCTTTTTTAGTTTTTTGGGGTTTAATGTGTTTTTAGGTTATTAAGGTTTTATTAGGTTTTATTAGGGTTTTTAGGGTTTTATATATTTTTATGTATTTTAAATCATTTTAAGTATTCTTATGGGTTTTTACTGGTTTAGGGAAATTGAGTTTTTTTTAGTTTTTTATGGTTTTCGGGGCTTTTTTGGGTTTTTTGAGTTTTCTGATGTTTTACAGTTTTTAGTGATTTTGATGTTTTTAGGGGTTTGAAGGGTTTTTTTAAATTTATAGCGGGGATTCAGTATTTTAATAGGATTTTAGGGGTTTTAAGGATTTTAGGGGGGGGGGGGTTAATGATTTTTTGGTTTTTTGGGTTTTTAGGGATTTTGGAATTTTAGGATGTTTAAGTGTTTTTATTTTTTCATGTTTTTCTTATTTTTTTCAGAGATTTAGGGCATTCTATTTTTTATAATTTTTAGTGATATTTTAGGATTTTTATGGCTTTTATGGGTTTTAGGGATTTTGATGGGTTTTATGGTTTTTATAGTTTTTTGGTATTAGGATTTTTTTGAGGTTTTGGGGTTTTAAATGGTTTTTAGAGTTTTTAATGTGTTTAGGGGTTTATAGAGTTTTTAGTGTTTTTAGATGGGTTTCATGATTTTTATGGTTTTTAATGTTTTTAAAAGTATTTATGGTTTTTATATGTTTTATGGTCTTTTAAGGTCTTTATCCTTTTTAGGGTTTTTAGTGTTTTTAAGATATTTAGGGTTTTTTTAAATTTTTAATGATTTTCATGGATTTTTTGGGTTTTTATTGTTTTTAGGATTTTTAATGATTTTGAGGGTTTTGAGGAATTTGATATTTTTTAGACTTTTTTCATTTTTTTTTGTTTTTTAGGATTTTTTATGGTTTAAAAGGTTTTTAGTGTATTTAGATGGTTTTTGTGGGTTTAGAGGTTTTGACAGTTTTTAATGGTTTCTAGGTGTTTTATGGTTTTAAGTGTTTTAAGGGTTTAGATACTATTAGTTTTTTATGGGGTTGAAGTTTTTTTATGTCTTTATTGTTTTCTTAGGGGTATTCAAGGTTTTAAGAGTTTTTTACACTTTTAGGATTTTTAGTGTTTTTTATGGTTTTATGTTTTTTAGGGATTTGGGGGGGGGGGGTTTAGGTTTTTTAAGGTTTTAGGGTTCTTAGGTTTTTGTTTTGAATTTTTAGGTGTTTTTTGAGTTTTTAGGTGGTTTAATGTTTTTTTAGAGTTTTTAATGTTTTTAGGGGTTTGCAAGGTTTGTATTGTTTAGCAGTTTTTAATGATTTTATGGGCTTTTAAGGTGTTTATGGTTTTTTGGGGTTTTATGGTTTTAAGGGTTTTTATGGGTTTTTATAATTTTTAGGATTCTTGGGGTTTTAAATGTTTTTATGTTTTTATGGTTTTCATAGGGGTTTTCAGGGTTTTAAGGGTGTTTTTACATTTTTATGGGTATTAGTGACATTTTAGGTTTTTTATGGTGTTTAGGGTTTTTAGTGATTTTTAGGGTTTTTATGGGTTTTTACTATTTTTAGGGTTTTTATGTTTTTTTCATTTTAGTGGTTTTTTAACGTTTTGTATAGGTTTTATTGTTTTTAGAGTCTTTACCATTTTTAGGGGTTTAAAGGGTTTATAATTTTAGTGGGTTTTATGGTTTTTATGGGTTTTAAGGGTTTTATTGTTTTTAGAGTTATTAAGGGCTTTTAGTGTTTTAAGGTTTTTTTTGTTTTTTTAGGTTTTCAGGGGTTTTATCAATTTTTAGGGTTTTATTTGTTTTAGAATTTTTAGGGATTTTGAGGATTTATAGCATTTTATGGGTTTTTATTGGTTTTAAGTGTTTTTAGTTTTTAATTTTTTAGGGGTTTTTAGGTTTTTAGGGTTTTTTACATTTTTAAGTATTTCAGGGTATTTTTAGGATTTTTATGGTTTGTATGGATTTTGAGAGTTTTAGGGTTTTATGAATTTATGGGTTTTTGGGATTTTAATTTTTTTTTGAGATTTTAAGGGTTTTTAAGGGTTTCTTAGAGTCTTTTAGAATTCTTAGAGGATTAAAGTTTTTTTATATATTTAGTGATTTTTATGGTTTTTATAGATTCTTAGGTATTTTTACAGTTCTAGGGGTTTTTGGGGTTTTGGGGTTTTTACTTTTTTTAGGTCTTTAGGGGTTTTATGTGTTTTGAGGTTTTTATGGTCTTCTTAGGGGTATTCAAGTTTTTAGGTTTTTTTACATTCTTATGTAATTTTATGGACTTTTATTGGACTTTTATGGGTTTTTAGAGTTTTTGTGATTTTGTGTGTTTTTAGAGTTTTTTGGGGTTTTGGGTATTTTTTTTATTCATTTGGGGTTTTAAAGGTTGTTTTTTATTTTTAAAAAAAAATTCAGGTTAAAAGGGTTTTTAGAGTTTTTAGTGGGTTTTGTGGGGTTTCGTTGGTTTTTATGGTTTTTAGGGGTAATTAAAAATTTTAGGAACTTTTTTGGTTTTCAACATTTTTATGTTTTTAGGGGTTGTAAGTGGTTTTATTATTTTAAGTTTTTCTCATGGGTTTTCAGGTTTTCAGGGATTTTTATTTTTTTAGGGTTTTTTAGGGAATTTTTTATGATTTTTATGATTTTTAGTATTTTTAGTGATTTTTAGGGTTTTTAGAATTTTTAGGTTTTTAGGAGTTTTAAGTGTTTTTTGGTTATAATATTTTCTTATGTATTTTCTAATATTTTTGTGTTTTTTAGGTTTTATGGATTTTTAATGATTTTTTAGGATTTTTCTTAATTTTGAGGGGGTTTTCAAGATTTTGAGGAGTTTTATGGTTTTTTGGGGTTTTTGAGTTTTTTAGGATTTCTAAGGGATTTTGGTTTTTTGGGTTTCATGGTTTTTTGTGGGTTTTATAGTTCTTATCATTTTAGGGGATTAAAGTGTTTTTATCATTTTTAAGGTTTTCTTTTGGGTTTTTAGGGTTTCAGGGTTTTTTATGTTTTATTTATTTTTATGGTTTTTAGGATATTTTATGGGTTTTTAGGGTTTCTAGGATTGTAATGGGATTTATGATTTTTATGTTTTTATGATATTTAAGGTTTTTTGGGTTTTAGGGTTTCATTGAGTTTTTAGGGGTTTCTAGTTTTGTAGAGTTTTAAAGGGTTTATGGGTTGTTTTGTTTTTAAGGGTTTTTATGTTTTTTAGGTGTTTTTAGGGTTTCTAATTTTTTATGATTTTTGAGGTTTTATGTGGTTTTAGGGCTTATATGTTTTTAATGGTTTCTTAGGGTTTTTAGGGTTTTTAGTGGTTTTCATGCTTTTAGGTTTTTTTTGTTTTTTATGGTTTCAGAGGGGTTTTAAGGATTCTGATGGTTTTTAGGGTTTTAGGGTTTTGAGGGTTTTATAATTTTATGGTATTTTATGGGTTTTAAGTGATTTTATATTTTTAAGGTTTTCATATGGGTTTTCACGGTTTTTTAGGAATTTTAATTTTTCGGCCTTTTTAGGATTTTTAGGGGTTTTAGTATTTTTAATGATTTTTAGGGGTTTTAGGGGTTTTTATTTTTTATTGGTTTTATCATTATTTTGGGGTTTTAACCGTATATTTATTGGGGTTTGAAAGGTTTTTAGAGTTTTTTATCTTTTTTGGGTTTTTATGATTTTTAGAGTTTTTAGGGTTTTAAGGGTTTCTAAGGATTTTTAGCATTTTTAGGTTTTTTAGGGGTTTTAATTATTTTTATATTATTGAGGGTTTTTAAAGTTTGTCATTGAATTTAGGTTTTTCTACATTTTAAGGTATTTTGTGTCTTTTTTTGGTTCTTTATATTTTTTACGGTTTTTATTGATTTTGACGATTTTTCGAGTTTTTTATTGTTTTTTGGGGTTTTATGGGTTTTTGGTTTTTTTGAGTTTTTGAGGGTTGTTATAGTTTTTAGGTGTTTAAAGGGTATAGAGGTTTTTTATAGTATTAGTGGGTTTTATGTTTTTATGGGGATTTTTGGGTTTTAAGTGGATTATGTGTTTTTTTGAGTTATAGGGGTTTTAAGGTATTTTTAATGTTTTTAGATTTTTAGGTTTTTAGGGGTTATTAATGTTTGAGGGTTTTTAAGGTTTTCTTAGAGTTTTTAGTGGATTTAGGGTTTTTATGTTTTAAGGAATTTTTATTTAGTATTTTTATCAGTTTTTATGGGTTTTAGGGATTTTGAGTTTTTTTTTGTGTTTTTTTAGAGCTTTTGGGTTTTGTTTTTTGAGTTTTTAGGGTTTTAATTACATTTATATTTTTTAAAATTTTTGGGGTTAAAATGTTTTTAATAGTTTTTAGTGTTTTTAGGGTTTTGATGAGTTTTATGGTTTTTAGGGGTATTTATGGTTTTACAAGTTTTTAGGGTTTTTTGACTCTCTTAGGGTTTTTATCATTTTTTAAGTTTTGGGGGGTTTAAGTGTTTTGAGGTTTTTGCGTTTGTAAGGGTTTTTTTAGTATTTTTAGGTATTTTTATATCTCTAGAGTATTTAGAGTATTTTAATGTTTTTTTGGATTTTTATTGATTTTGAGGGATTTTATGGTTTTTGGTGTTTTTTGGGTTTTTATCATTATTAGGGGTTTTTTTATGTTTTTACTATTTTTAGGATTTAAGGTTTTCTTATGGATTTTCAGGTTGTTCCGGGTTTTTTATGTTTTTACGAATATTTTAGGATGCTTAAGGTTTTTTATGGTTTTAGGTATTTTGAGGGATTTTAAGGATTTTATGGTATTTTGGTCTTTTAGGGTTTTTTAATTTTAAGGGTTTTTTAGTGTTTTTATCATTTTAGATGTCTAAAGTGTTTTTAGAGTTTTTAGTGGGTTTTTATTTTTTTTATGAGATTTTTTGGGATTTTTAATATATTATAGGGTTTATTGTTTTTAGGATTTTTAGGGTTTTAGCATTTTAATATTATAGGGGTTTCAAAGTTATTTCAATTTTTGAGGTTTTCGTTTGGTTTTCACAGGGTTTAGGTGATTTTTGAGTTTTTAGGGGTTTTAATTTTTTTTAATGTTTTTTAACAATATTAGGAGTTTATAAGGTTTTTTGAGTTTTTAGTGGGTTTTTAGGGTTTTATAGGTTTTTAGTGGTTTTATAGTTTTTATAATGTTTTAGGTTTTTAGTGATTTCATTTTTTTATGTTTTTAGGTTTTATTTGGAGTTTTCGAGTTTTTTTACATTTTTAGGGTTTTTTAATTTTTTTTAGAAATTCTACGAGTTTTTTATGTTTTTTTGGATTTTAAGGGTTTTTTATGGTTTTAAGGGGTTTTATGGTTTTTTTTCAATTTTTTGGTTTTTAGTGTTTTTTTATATTTTATAGTTTTTAGGGTTTTATTAAAAAATTTGATGATTTTTAGGTATTTTTATGTTTTTAGATATTTTAGGGATTTTTTAGGATTTTTATGGGGTTTTGGGTTTTATGGATTTTTAGGGGGTTTTATTGGTTTTAGGGTTTCAGGTATATTTATGGTTTTTAGGATTTTAGGTTTTTAGTTTTTTATGTGTTTTTAGGTTTTTAATGTTTTCTTAGTGTTTTTATGGTTTTTTGTTTTACGTGATTTTTTGGGATTTTTACGATTTTTATGGGGTTTTAGATTTTTTATAGATTTTGAGGGTTTAAGTGTTTTAAATGGATTTATGGTTTTTAGGGCATTTTTTCCATATTTAGATATTTTTTTGAGTTTTTTGGGGTTTTATGGTATTTAATATTTTTTTATTTTTTATGGGTTTAAAGGGTTTTTAGTGGTTTTAATGGTTTTGGGCGGTTTTGTAGGTTTTTAGGGTTTTAAGGTTTTTAGGGGTTTTATGGTTTTTTTATTTTTAGGGATTTTTAGTGATTTTAGTATTTTATTATTTTTATATTTTTAGGGGTTTTATGTTTTTTAGGTTTCAATATTTTCTTAGGTTCTTCATGTTTTTTGGGGTTTTAATTTTTTTAGTAATTTTTAGGGATTGTTAGGATTTTTATGGGTTTTTGGTTTTTGAGTGTTTTTAGTGTTTTTAGGGATTTTGTATTTGTTTTGGGTTTTCTATATTTTTGAGTGGTGTAAATATTTTTTAGACTTTTTATATCTATTATGGTTTGAAAGGGGTTTTAGGGTTTTTAGTGGGTTTTTAGGGTTTTATGGGTTTTTGGGGGTTTTAATGTTTTTTGAGGTTTTATGGTTTTTGGTGATTTTTATGGTCTTTTAGGGTTTTTAGAGTTTTTTCAATTTTTATGGATTTAATGTTTTTTATGTTTTCTTAGGGGTTTTAAAGTTCTTTATATTTTTAGTGATTTTTAGGTTTTTTTTGCATTTTTATGTGTTTAAATTTTTTCTTGAAATATTGAGTGTTTTTAGGGGTTTTAGTGTTTTTTTGGGGTTTTTAAAGTTTTTATCATTTTTAGGTTTTTATGGGTTTTTCATTTTTTAGGTTTATATGGTTTTATTAGGGGGTTTCATTATTTTTTGGGTCTTTTACATTTTTAGGGATTATTAATACTTTTTAACATTATTATGGGTTTTTATGGTTTTGAGGGATTTTTGGTGTATTTAGGGTTTTTGAGGTCTTTTAGAGTCTTTTAATTTTTTATGGGTTTAAAGGGGTTTTATAGTATTTAGTGGTTTTTAGGGTTTTAATGGGTTTCTAGTGTTTATTATAGTTTTAGGGGTTTTATGAATTTTATGGGTTTGTAACATTTTAGGGTCTTTTAGTGGTTTTATCATTTTTTTGGGTGTTTAGGGGTTTTATGTGTTTTTAAGTTTTTAATTTTTTCTTAGATCTCTTTAGGTTTCAGGGTTTTTATGTTTTTAGGTATTTTTAGGTATTTTTTATGGATTTTTAGGTTTTTAGGGTTATTGATGATTTTTAGGGTTTTCTAGGGTTTTAAGGTTTTAGTTGTTTTAAATGATTTTTGGTTATTAAGGGTTACTTAGAGTTTTAAGGGGTTTTTTAATTTTTACGGTTTTTCCGTAAATTTATGGGTTTCAGTAAATTTTAGGTGTTTTAGGGATTTTAGGGTTTTTATGATATTAATGTATTTTTGGGTATTTTTGGGTTTTTTCGAGTTTTTAGGGGTTTAATGATTTATAGTATTTTTTTACCATTTTTAGGGGTTCAATGGATTTTATATTTTTAGTGGATTTTTGGGTTTTTCTGTGGTTTTAGTGGTTTTTATGGTTTTAGGGTTTTTTTCTGTGTTTTATGATTTTTATAAATTTTTAGGTCTTTAAGGGTTTTCTGTGTTTTTCGGTATTTATTGTTTTTTAGGGTTTTAGGGATTTTTAAATTTTAGGGATTTTCAGTTCATTTTTGTGTTTTTTTTAGGTTTTTATTTATTTTTAGGGTTTTAATATTTTTAGGGTTTTTAGTGTTTTTTAAGCTTTTATGGGTTTTAGGGTTTTCTACACACACACACACACACACACACACACACATATATATATATATATATATTGGGGATTAAACGTTTTTAGAGATTTTCTAATTTTTAGGGATTTTTTTTGGGTTTTAGTGTTTTTTTTGATTTTAGGATATTTAGAGTTTTTTATGGTTTTTATCATTTCTAGGTTTTTTGGATTTAATTTATTTAAGTTTTTAATGTCACACCCCGATCTGTGTGATTATTTTATTTTTATTATTTTACACCTTCGAATATTTTTGTTATGGTTTGGGTTGAGTCCAAATTTTTTTTTTGAGTTTATGTTAAAAAGTGTGAGTTTTTCGGTTTGACGTTTTTAGGCGCATGGGTGGAGCATGTTTTGGAAACCGCGCAGCATCGCCCAGATAACTGCATGATCGGTCCGTCATTGAAAAAACTTATTATGATTAAATTTTTTGATTTCAAAAGAATGTTAATTATTGTGTCATTTATAATAATAATAATTATTATTAAAGGTATTATGATTATTTATAATCTTATTACTATTATTAGAAATAATATTAACTACTATTGTTCAAAATGGTTATTATAATGATTTCTATTAAAAATGTTATTAATGTAAATATTAAAAAAATTAAACATGTGTTATAAATAATTTTATTTTTATGTTATTATTATCATTATAATTATTAGTGTTATTGTTGTAAATTATTATTATTGTTATTATAAATATTACAATCATAATTATTGTTAATTAAAATTGTTATCAGGAATTCTTTTAATATTATTATTATTATTAGTAATATTATTATTATTGTTATTGTAATGTTATTATAATTATAATACTAATTATTAATATAAGTGTTTATTTTTACTTCTTTTTAATACCTAAGGGTGGGTCACGCCCCCAATTTCTCCTTCTCCTATACTTTTTGTGGCACAAGCTCTTCCCCAACCACCCTCCTCTATTCGTAGCAACATCCCCTGGCTGACTCTCCCTGTGCATAGTAGATCCAGTGGCACAACCTCCCCACTCGGCTCCCCTTGTGCATTATTCCCCTGGGTGCGTACGACCAGGACCCCTCCCCTTGGTGCGCTCTCCCCCTCTCTATACATGACCTCAAAAGACCTCCCTAGCTAGCGCCTCCTCAGCCACATCCTCCTGCCCGAAACTCTTCCCGTCCAACCCTCGACCCCCCTGCTTGGTGCGTAGCAGCGCCGCCTCCCTCTCCTAGCCAGCCACCTTCAACAGCGGTAAACATTTTCGGCATGTTCCTCCACCATCTAGTGTGCATCACACTGCCAGCGCCTCCCTTTCCAGTGCGCCTCCCCCTTGCACAGTCCTTGCTCGAGACAATCACCTTTGGCCTCCTCCTGGTGCAACGGGCAGACCCCACCCTGTTGGTAAACCACGGTTTATCCACGTAATTCTTGTTAAATTGTATTCTTACAATTGTTTCTTTTTTTCCATTTTTATATTATAATTTTTTGGTTAATTAATTGTTTTTTGGAAGGTTTCGAATTTTAGAACCCACACGGGGAAATTCTGAGTGGGTGTTGTCATTACGCATTGGATTCGTGGTGAGGTTTTCCCCACCGCTTGGTTTCACATACTGTAATTGAGGTTTTTGTATGTGTTTGAGTCCTTGATATTTAATATGTAGGGCATTGTAACTTACCACATTGCTTCAGACATGCAGTTTTTTTGTCACTCCATGGTTCTGAGGTAGGTTCTACCATGCACTCCCCTTTTTAATTTAAGAACCATTGATTTCATGCTTTTCACGCCACCCTTGCCTAATAATTAGGGGTATTTGATCTTACAAATATTTCTATTTGGTGTAGAAAATGATGTTTTATGCCCTGATTTGGGATAACTAGAATTGATTTCATAAATTTATGCACACCGTGTGTTTGGAAATATGTCATGCTAGTCTTCAAACATGGGATTTGTCATTTAAAACATGGTTTAGAAATTTAACTAAACTTATAGCATTTGTAATTATGTTTATACCCTGTTGAGTGATAAATTGAAATTTTTATATTAGATGTTTCATCCCTTATATATGGTTAGTATCCCAGTTGGATTTTGAAAGTTAAATGTAGCTTCAATGTGTGAAACAATGTTTTGAGTTCCTTATATGGTTTCACAAGTGTTTTGGGTTTCTATAAAGAAATGAGTATCAGTTTCTAAAGGATTTTGGAATCTTATAAAAATGTTTTGGTTGGGTAAATGGGAAATAACATATGAAATTAAGGTTTGTGATTCTTGAATAAGTTATCCAGGTGGTTTGAAGTAGAAATAATAGTGCATTTAGATTTTAGAAATGATTTGAAATAAGTTGAAACGTTTAGACCATTTGGAATTTTAACAAAAGTAGTTTTGGTTTTAAAATGTTGTGTGAATTCCCAAATTAGATTTTATAAATGTTTGTGGAATAGAAAATGGTGTTTTGTATTTTTGGGGAAGTAAACTTGGTCCTTCTATGGATGGTGTTTTGTGAAGTGTGCTTGAGGCCCGTTTGGCTCGTTTATAAATTTGGTGAAAATTGTTGTTGTGAAAACTCTGCTTGGATAACTCTCTTTCCTTTGTTGCAATTATTTGTTTGGGAGGCCCATACATAGAGGCTCCTGGGTGCTCGAATAGTTTAAAGGCAAGGGGTTTTCTTATGTAGTGGCTAGAGGTGATGATTGTTGTTATTTATTATATATATATATATATTCATGATTGGATTCTCGACTGGCATCAATTGGCTCACCCTTATTATAATAATGAGACATATGAACCTAGAATATTGAGATAATACTATGAGAATGATTTCTGTACTAGTAGGTTATGGAACTAACCAATGGCCCATAGTAGGTAGATATGTTTGGGTTCATTTCTATGGTATTTTCCCTTGGCCTTCCTGAAAAATGATGGTCGAGCATTTAGATCATTTTGATTTCACTGTGTGTGACATGTCAATGAGGACAAGGTCTCACGTATTGGTGTCTTCTGGATTATTCTTGATCTCTTGGGTTCAACTATGTCTACCTGTTCTTAGTTCTTGTAGTGTTAAATGTGTCACTTGTACATATATTTTCTTTTCATTTCCCTTGTTGTGTAACTACTATAACACTTTCATGTGTAGTGTTTTACTGGAAAGTGATTTGTGGTTTTAATGTGTCTTATGAAAACTATTTTCAATGAATGGAGTTTTATTCTTTTTGGGAAAATTGAAAATGTAGGCATCCCAATCCCCTTTGAAAATGCTAATGTCTCACAAAAATAATGACTTTGGTTTTTGAGAAATGAATAAGGGAAATTACTCTTACTTTTTTGGAGTAACTTGTAGAAAACCTTACTTTTATACATTGTAGTTAAAACTTAAAAATGGATGTTTCTTTTATTTTAAAGTAAGTGCATTGATAATAGATATTGGGCTAGCGTATTGAGTTTTAATACTCATGCCTATAGTTCTTTTATATTTTTATTCCATGTGCATGTTCCAGCTTGGGTGGGTTCTCTATGGGCGGTGTTTGATCATTGAGTCAGAGAGTGACCCACATGGACACACAAATTTAGTTTTCACGTCGAGTTTGGTTAGTTTTATCTTCTATAGTTCTTATTTAGTTTTATGTTTGGTTTATTTTTTCTATGTTTCTCTTTACTATTTCCTCTGGTTTTATTTATTTGTATTGGGAGAAATCATTCCCATTGTCTCTATCAATGCCCTGGTGCTTTTCGCCATCCCAGGAGGATATGGAACTCCTCTCAGGTCATGCCGTGGATCGGCTTGGGTGATAGGATTAGGGTCGACCCGGGTTGGTTCATGACAAAATGGCACCAGAGGAGGTCAGATCTTAGTGGAACTCGCTTTTTAGAGAACCCTTTATTATTTTGGATGTCATGGTATATGGAGTAGGATTGGCGGGACTCGAGGGGTATGTGAGGGAAGAGCATCATGAACTATTGCTCTCTATAATCCTCGGGTTTCCATGGGAAGTCATGTTTAATTAGTTTTTGTGGTTTTTATAGAATGCTTTGTGATTGAGATATGAAAAAGGGAGTTGGGCTAATATTCCTTATGAGGCATCACAACCTAGAAAGCCATGTGGATCTAGGGGAATAGTCCTAAAAGTCTCTCCGTGTTAGTGATGTTTTTGGCATATGGCCACCAACCATATGGTCAAGTCAGCCACTGAAACTAATTATCTTTTTGAAATTTTTTGGGTCTCCTATCACTTCTGAAAGTTGTTTAAATAAGAAAAATTGGTTTTGATAATTTTTTGTTTGAAATGACATGATTAATTTGTGGATTTTTTTAAAGGAAATGGGATTAATTATTTGTTTTTGGAAAATGAAGTTAATTTTTTTTGACAATGATGTTACTAGGGGTGCTCACATGCATAGTGGTATGTTGGAATATGAATGGATAATTGGTATGGCTGATGGATTCCTAGGGTGGCACGAAAACATGCATTTAAGTGAGGCTCTAAAGAATACCAATGAAAATGGTTTAACCCACCAAGCATGTTTTAGATTAAAGATTATTTCAAAAATAAATTTTTTATTTTATGATTGATTTTTTCTTATGTTTAGAGATTTTAACCTATGTGGTGTTTGATATTGAGGATTTTATTTATTGAGTTGGCCTTGATTGGGTTCTTGAGTTTTTTTTCTAGTGGTTTCCCCCTTGAAAATTTTATGGGTGATCATAGTGCGGTTGATAAACCTACAGATTTTATTCTTGAGTTTCGGAAGCTAGATCCACCTCTCTTTTATGGTCAAGTATACCCTTACTTAGTAGAGTAGTGGATGAAAAATATTGAAATGGGATTTAACCTCATTGAATTTTCTGAGTCATTGAAGGTCATGTTTTCAACCTTAATGCTTGAAGGTTCACTGTGGATGTGGTGGAAGTTAGTGTCTTAGAACATGCACAGTCAATAGATTACATGGGAGTTTTTCAAGGCTTTGTTCATACATCAGTATTTATCTAAGAAGGAAAGGGTGAGAAAAAGGGGTGGAGATGTGGTATCTGTAGTAGGGTGACAGATCAATGTTGGTGTATTTCAAGCACTTTGTGGAGCTAGTCCCTTATGATCCATGGTATGCCATAGATGACTCAATGAAGGCTCAACATTTCGAGGAAGGTCTATATCCTAATCTACAATCATTGGTGGAAGTGTTAAACATATGTTCTTTTGCCGATGTGGAGAGATAATATTTTCATGTTGAATCTGTAATGGAGGAAGTGATCGAAGTAGTCCTTCCTCATTCAATTCCAAGGAGTAGTGGTGAAGATTCTGGAAAGGAGATGAGTACGAGATCGAAAGTTGAGGGAGCAGGTCATGGAATGAAAAGGCCTCAGGATCTTTCATCAACCTCTTTAGAGTGACAGATCTTCATGTGTTATCAGTGTGTCATGACAAGCCAAAAGAGTTAATTGTGTGAAAATGATCTGAAGCCCTTCTAGGCATGTGGATGCCTGGGTAACTTTCGGCAATTCTGTCGGGGTGTTTCTAGAAAGCGTCACGATGGAAGTTCTCAGATGTGATGTTCTGTAGGTTTTTTTAAATTTTCTTGTGAAAGTTTCCTTTCAGTGTAAGAGATATTTTTCATGGTTGTTTTACTGATAGTGTTTTGGGTTTTGAAATGTATGATAATGTCGTGGGTCTTTTGATGAACTCCTGTTTTCAATGCTAGCATGGTTTTCATTTAAATATCATGCCTTTATTTTGTCAAATCAAAATATGTATGTTTTTATTGGGATTATTAGAATCTAAATGTGAGGCAAGAGGCACTTCATCCATCAGAGCTCCAGCCAAAAGGCCTCAAAGTGAAGTCTGCACGTAGTCAAGAACCTCAGGGGAATTTTAAAGGGTTTGGTTAAGGTTGTTCCTCTATCGTTGTGGTGAGATAGTTTTAGTGTTTCTATTGTGGTCTATCTATCTTTGTAATTCTACTCTTGTCTCAAAAGATATCTATGGATTTATCTATTGTGAAATGTCAGTAATTGTGTCTTTTTAGATTCGAGTTGCGGATTAGTGGTCTTGCGTGGACCACCCATGTGAAATAATTGCGGCTTTGGTTTGTTTCGATGCTAATGTGATGAGTCTTGAGTAGTTTTCTGTCATAGTTTCATCAATCCAATCCTTAATACCTACATTCCTTCCCATGGGGATAAGATTTTCGGTTCATACGTAGTTTTTAATTATTTTATGGATTTTGAGGGTTGTTAGGGGTTTTAAGTGTTATTAGGGTTTTATGGTTTTCCTAGGGGTTTTAAGGTTATTAATATTTTTATGTTTTTAGGTATTTTTATGGATTTATTAGGATTTTTATGATTTTTTAGTGTTTTAGGGTTTTTGTGGGTTTTTATGGTTTTTTTTTGAGTTTTAGGTTTTTTTCAATTTCGTGGCGGTTTTAATGTTTTTTCAATTTTCTTGATTTTTTATGTGTTTAATGAATTTTATAGTTTTTAGTGATTTTAGGAGTTTTATTGGTTTTTAGGGGTTTTATGGGTTTTATTATTTTCATGGTTTTTTGGGTTTTAGTGTTTTTATGATTTTAGTGGTTTTAATTGTTTTTAGGTTTTGAAGGTTTTTATGGGTTTTTTGGTTTTTTACTTTTTAGGGATTTTTAGGGATTTTTAGGATATTTAGGGGTTTTTAGGGATTTTTGGGATTTTGAGAGTTTTTGGGGTTTTAGTATTTTTTATTATTTTTTTGGTGTTATAGGGTTTTTTGATTTTTTTGGGGTTTTAAGTTATTTTTTATATTTTAAAAATTTTAGGGGTTTGAATGGTTTTTATAGATTTAAGTGGTTTATTTATTTTTTATTGGTTTTTAGGGTTTTTATGGGTTTTTATGATTTTAACAATATTTTTATTTTAAAGGTCTTTTAAGATTGTAGTGTTTTAAGGTTATTTAGTGGTTTTAATTGTTTTTATTTTTTAAGGATTTATAGAGTTTTTTAGGATTTTTTATGATTATAGGGATTTAAAGGGTTTTTAGTATTTTTATGGGTATTTAGTGATTTTAGGGATTCATAGGATTTTTAGGGTTTTTATCATTTTTAGATTTTTAGGGGTTTTAAGTATTTTTAGTTTTTTAAGGTTTTTCTAGGGGTTTTTATGATTTTAGGGTATTTTACATTTTAGGTATTTTTAGGATTTTTATGGGTTTTTATGGTTTCTAAGAGATTTTGAGGGTTTTGAAGGTTTTTTTGGTATTTTTGGTTTTTTTGTTGTTATTCTGAATTTTTCAGTGTTTTTATTATTTTTAGAGTTCTTAACTTTTTTGGGTTTAAATAGTTTTTATAGTTTTTAGTTTTTTTATTGGGATTTTAAAGGGTTTTAGCGGTTTTATGGGTTTTTATGGTTTTTATGGGTTTTAGTGTTTTTTTTTGTTTTTTATAATTTTATTTTTTATTTTGAAGATTTTCATTGGTTTTAAATGTTTTTTGGTTTTTAAGGTTTTCTTAGGGATTTTCTAAATTTTTTGGTTTTCTTAAATTATTAGGTATTTTAAGGCCTTTTTATAATTTTAATGTGTATTTAGGATTTTTAGGGATTCTGAGTATTTTTTGAGTTTTTTGGGTTTTTCTAATTTTAATGGGGTTTTAGGCATTTTAGTTTTTTTTAGTGTTTTGAAGGTTTTTTAGATTTTCAAATGTTTTTTGTGGTTTAATGGGTTTTTATAGGTTTTAGATATTATTAGGGTTTTTATGGTGTTCTAGGGTTTTCATGGTTTTATGTATTTTATGGTATTTATGGGTTTTAGGGTATATTAGGGGTTTTATTGTTTTTATGTTTTTGTGGTTATTAAGTGTTTTTAGGTTTTTAGGGTTTTCTTTTGAGTTTTCTGGTGTTTTAAGGGTTTCTGTGTTTTTAGGAAATTTTAGGATTTTTTTATGGTTTTTAGGGTTTATAGGGATTTTGAGGGGTTTAGTGTTTTTAGGTTTTAAAGGATTTTTGGGGTATTTTGGATTTTTTGGGTTGTTGATATTTTTATTTTTTTTACATTTTATGGGGTTTACAAGGTTTTTATAGTTTTTAGTGGGATTTTAGGGGGTTTATAGGATTTTAAGGGTTTTTAACATTTTCAGGGGGTTTTATTTTTTTTAATGATTTTAGGGGTTTTATGGTTTTTTTGGGTATTTTGAGTATTTAGTGTTTTTAGGTGTTTTATGTGATTTTAGGTTTTTATGGGTTTCTTTAGTTTTTTAGGGTTTTTATAGTTTATTATGATTTTTTTGGGATTCTTAGGGTTTTTTGGAATTTTATGATTTTTTTGGGTTTTTATGGATTTTGCGTGGTTTTTTTTTGGTTTTTTGGAATTTTAGGGGTTTTCAGACTTCATAGATATTAATTAGTTTTTAGAGTTTTCAACCATTTTTTGGGTTTAAAGTGTTTTTAGAGTATTGACTAGGATTTTAGGATTTTTTATGTATTTTTAGGGGGTTTTATGGTTTTTAGGGCTTTTTGGTCTTTAGGGCTTTTTGGTTTTATAGGTTTTTAATGTTTTTAGGTATTTTGGGGTTTTTAGTGTTTTTAGGTTTTTAAGGATTTATTAGGTGTTTTTATATATTTAGGGTTTTTACTTTTTTATATATTTTTCATTATTTCTTATGATTTTTATTGGGTTTTTATATTTTTAGAGATTTTTTATGGTTTTTACGGTTTTTAGCATTTTCAGGGATTTTGAGTGTTTTAAGGGGTTTTTAGGGTTTTTCGGTGTTTTTAGGGTTTTATGTTTTTATTAAGGTTTTTATATTTTTTAGTATTTTTTTATATTTTTAGGGATTTTTATCAGTTTTTTGGGGTTTTAGGTTTTTTTTGTAATTTAGGGTTTTATGAATTTTTAGATTTTATTAAAAAATTAAGAGGTTTAAAGGGTTTTTTGTGTTTTTAGTGGGTTTTATGGGTCTTGATGATTTTTTATGGTTTTTAGGGGTTATTTTGTATTTTAATTTTTTTTTACAGTTTTTAGGGTTTTTAAGGTTTTTAGCATTTTTTTGGTATTCAAGGGTTATAAGTGGTTTTAGGTCTTTAATATTTTCTGATGGTGTTTAATTGATTTAGGATTTTTTACATTTTAGTGATTTTTGTGTATTTTTTGGGTTTTTATGGTTTGTAGGGTTTCTTAGTGTTTTTAGGGTTTTAATAAGGGTTTTAGGATTTTAGAGGTTTTTGGAGTTTTTTAGGTTTTAAGGGTTTTTATTGTTTTCAATGTTTTTATTGGTATAAATGGTTTGTAGTTTTTTTTTTGTTTTTATGGTTTTTATGGTGTTTTAGGTTTTTTAAGGTTTTATGGTTTTTATGGTTTTTAGGGATTTTTGGGTTTTAGGTGTTTTTAGAGACTTTTATTGTAGTTTATTTTTTTAGGTTTTCAGGGGTTTATACTATTTTTAGGTTTTTAAGGTTTTGGAAGGTTTTTTCATGCTTTTTAGGGGTTTTTATGTTATTAGGGATTTTTACGGTTTTTTGGAATCATATGGCTTTTAAGGTTTTTAGGTATTTTGTGGGTTTTGAGGGATTTTAAGGGTTTTGAGGTTTTTATAATTTTTAAAGATTTTTTTGGGTTTTAAGTGTTTTCAGGTTTTTATAGTTTTCTTAGTGTTTTTATGAGATTTTTGGGGTTTTTATGTTTTTAGAATATTTTTGGATTTTATTATTTTTTAGGGTTTTTATAGATTTTGAGGTGCTTTGGGTTTTTATATTGTTTTATATATATTAACAATTTTATGTGTTTGTAGGATTTTTAGTGTTTTTAGTGGTTTTATGGTCATAATTGGATTTTAAGAATTTCAAGGTATTTAGTGGTTTTATGGTTTTTGGGTTTTTTATGGTTTTTAGGGGGATTTAGCATCTTTTATGTTTTTAGGGATTTTAAGTGGTTTATGTTATTAATGTTTTATTTGGTTATTTAAGGGTTCTAGGTTTTTTTATGTTTTAGTATTTTAGATATTTTTAATACTTTTATAGATTTTTGGGGGTTCACCAGATTTTGATGGTTTTTGGAGTTTATTTGTATATTTATTATTTTTTTGTTTTTAGTATTTTTTGAGTTTTCTTAGTTTATTAATGTTTTTTTATTTTTTAATGTTTTTAAGGGATTAAAGTGTTTTTAGGGGGTTTTTAGGGTTTTTATGAATTTGGGAGTTTTTATTGGTTTTTATGTTTTTAGGGGTTTTATGTGTTTTTAGTTTTTAGGGGTTTATTTCTTTTTAGGTTTTTAAGGATTTCTATTTGGTTTTCAGGGTTTTGAGGTTTTTTTATGTTTCATGATATTTTTGGGGGAATTTTAGGATTTTTATGGATTTTTATGGGTTTTTAGGGATCATGAGGGACTTTAGGGTTTTTGAGGGTTTTAGGGTTTTTTCAGTGTTTTTAGGGTTTATAATATTTTTAGGAGTTTTTTTTACATTTTTAAGGGCTTAAATGGGTTTTAGAATATTTAGTGTTTTTTGGGTTTTTATGGGTATTTGGATTTTTAAGGGTTTTAATGGTTTTTATGGTTTTTAGTGTTTTTAGTGTTTTAGGGTTTTAGTATTTATTATTTATTAAATGTTTTTAGTGTTTTTTGATTTTGATGGTTTTCTGAGGGGGTTTTTAGTGTTTTTAGATCTTCAGGGGTTTTTAAGATTTTTTTGGATGTTATGTGTTTTTCAGGGTTTTAGGGGTTTTGACGGGTTATAGTGTTTCTTAGGGGTTTTTGGTGTTTTTGGATTTTTTGGGTTTTCAACGTTTTTAGGGTTTCTAGGTTTTTTGTCATTTCTAGCGATTTTTTTTTATTTTTAGGTGTTTTATGTGTTTTAGGGACTTTATGGATCTTTTAGTGGGTTTTTAGGATTTTATTGGTTTTTAGGGTTTACAGTTTTTTTGAGTTTATAGGGTTTTTATGGTTTTTAGTGTTTTTTAATGTTTTAGGGGTATTATGTGTTTTTAGAGTTTTTATAGTTAGTTTAGGGTTTCTATGGGGTTTTAGGGTTATAAAAGGTTTTTGGGGTTTTTATTGTTTTTAGTGGTTCTAGGACTTTTAGGGACTTTTATGGGTTTTATAATTTTTTTTGGATTTTTAGGGGTTTAAGTGTTTTTTTATATTTTTCTTAGGGTTCTTTAGTATTTTAGGGATTTTAATGTTTTTATGGATTTTTATGGGTTTTATAATTTTTATGGTTTTTAAGGGTCTTAAGAATTTTGAAGAATTTTTGGGGTTTTAAGGTTTGGGGGGGGGGGTTTATGGTTTTTTTCCAGTTTTTGGGTTTTTGAGTTTTTTAGGGTTTTTAAGGTTTTTGCATTTCAAAAATTTTTAGTGGTTTAAATGGTTTTAATAGTTTTAAGTTGTTTCTTATAGTTATATGTGTTTTTATGGGGTTTTAATATTTTTGGGGTGTTTTTTGGTTTTTAAGTATTTTTTGGGCTTTTATGGTTTTAGCATTATTTTTAATTTTTTGGCGTTTCAAATATTTTTGGGTTTTTAGGGTTTATTAGGGTATTTTAGAGATTTTATGGGTTTTTACATTTTAGTCATTTTTTTGGTTTTTTGTTTTTTATAGTATTTCATGTCTTTTAGGAATTTTGAGGTATTTTGGGTTTTTTGGTTTTCAATGAGTTTTTTTTAATTTTTAGGTTTTTAGAGGTTTTAAATGTTTTAAGGTTTTTCAAAATTTCTATTAGGTTTTTAGAGTTATAATATTTTTACATTTTATGGATTATTAGCGATTTTTTAGGATTGTTATGGTTGTTTGGGTTTTTAGGGGTTTTATGGATTTTTAAAGGTTTTAGGGATATTTTGAGTTTTTTACATTTTTAGGTTTTTTAGAGTTTTTTTACATTTTTATGGGTTTAAATAGGTTTTAGAGTTTTAGTGGGTTTTTTTGGTTTTTATGAGGTTTTAGGGTTTTTATTATTTTTAGGCGGTTTTATAGTTTTTAGGTTTTTTAAGGATTTTAGAGTTTTTAGTTTTTTAGGTGTTTTATAGCATTTGATTTTCGTTTTTATGAATTTTTATTGAAATTTTATTGAAATTGTATGGGTTTTAGAGTTTTGAGGATGTTTTGGGATTTTTGGTTTTTATTTTTTTTGGGTTTTAGGTTTTTTTATTTTTTTAGGGGTTTAAAGATTTGTTAATGTTTTTTGTGTTTTTTGTGTTTTTAGGTTTTTCAAAGGATTTAGGGGGGTTTTATGGATATATGTGTTTTAAGTGTTTTAATTTATTTTAGGTTTTTAGGGTTCTTTTTGAATTTTTATGGGTATTTTTATGTTTTTAGGGAATTTTAAAAATTTTAGAGTTTTTAGTTGTTTTGGGGTTTTAAGTGTTTTAGGTTCAAAATATTTTCTTGGTGTTTTTAGGGTTATAATTTGTTTTCATATTTTTAGGGATTTTTTGGTATTTTTTTTTGAATTTTAAGGGTTTGGTAATTTGTGAGGAAGTTGAGGCATTTTAGGGTCTTTTATGGGCTTTAGGGTTTTACGAATATTAATGATTTGCAGGGTTTTTAGTGTTTTTTGAGTTTTTTTGGGTTTTTATGAGTATTTATAGTTGTTAAGGATTTTAGGATTTTAAATGGTTTTTATAGTTTTTAGTGGGTTTTATGGTTTTTATGAGTTATTGGGTTTTATGGGTTTTAGTGGGTTATATTGGTTTTAGTGTCTTTTTAGATGTTTTTAGCGGTTTTTAGGTTGTTTGGTGTTTTAAGTGTTTTTTAGGAAGTTATGGTTTTCTTCGGCGTTTTCAATGTTTTTGGGGTTTTTTTATACTTTTAGGGATTTATAATGATTTTATGGTTTTAAGGGTTTTAGATAATTTGAGCGTCCTTACAGTTTTTTTGATTTTTTGGGGTTTTTGGTGTTTTTTTGGGTTTTTAGTGTTTCTGAGGTTTTTTATTGTTTCTAAACATTTTAAGGTTTCAAAGGTGTTTAATAGTTTTTAGACCTTTTAGGGTTTTTATGGGGTTTTAGGTGTTTTAATGTTTTTAGGTATTTTTATGGATTTTTGGTGTTTTTAAGAATATTATCGATTTTAGGGGTTTTAAGTGTTTGTATGGATTTTATAGGAGTTTTAAGGATTTAAAGAAATTTTTAGTTTTTTGGGAATTTTAGGACTTCTCTAGAATGTTTAAGTATTTTTGTATTTTTTTGGGTTTTGATGGTTTTAGGGGTTTTCCAGTATTTTTTTGAATTTTTGGGGTTTTAAGGTTTTTATTGGCTTTTTGGGGATTTTATGTGTTTTTAGTAATTTTAAGGTTTTTATGGGTTTTTAGAGTTTTTATAATTTTTAAGTTTTTAGGGGGTTTAAGTGTTTTTTAGGTTTTTAATGTTTTATTATGGTTTATAGGGGTATAAGTGGGTTTTTTACATTTTTATGGATTTTTGTTGATTTTTATGATTTTTTATGTTTTGTAAGTGTTTCTAGGGACTTTAAGAATCTTTATGATTTTTTTGTTTTTAAGGTTTTTATATTTCTTATTTGTTTTTAGGGTTTTTTTAGTTTTTTAGGGGTTGTAAGGTTTTTCTGTTTTTAACATTTTAGGGGTTTAAAGAGTCTTTAGTGTGTTTTTTGGTTTTTTATAGGGTTTTAGGGGTTTTAAGGATTGAGGTATTTTTAGGGGGTTTTAGTGGTTTTTAGGGTTTTTATGTTTTTAGGGGTTTTTAGTGTTATTAGTTTTTTATGATTTTATTAGGGGTTTTTGGGTTTTAAGGGGTTTTATATTTTAATGTATTTTTTGGAATTTTTTTAGTATTTAATTCCTTTTTATGGTGTTTAGAGATTTTGGGGGGTTTTAGGTTTTTTTTGGATTTTTTGGGTTTTAGGGTTTTTTAGATTTTAGGGATTTAATGGTTTTTATAGTTTTTATTGTTTTTAGGGGATTAAAGGGTTTTAGATTTTTTTAATATTTGTAGTGTTTTTAATGGTTTTTATGGGTTTAAACATTCATGGTTTTTAGGGTTTTAGGTCTTTTAGAGTTTTTAGGTTTATTTGGGGTTTTAAGTGTATTTAGGTAATTTGGGTATTTTTTGGATTTTTCATGTTTTACACATTTTATGTTTTAAGTATTTTTAAGTATTTCAAGGTTGTTTATTGTTTTTAGCGATTTTGAGGGTTTTTAGTGTATTTATGGTTTTCATGGGGTTTATTGTTTTTTTAAGGTGGGGTTTTATAGTTTTTATCATTTTCAAGGGTTTTAGAGTTTTTTAACCATTTTAATGGATTAATGGTGTATAGAGTTATTATAGGTTTTATAGTTTTTATGGGATTTTGGGTTTTTAGTTTTTTAGGGGTTCTTTAGTTTTTTGTGTTTTTCGGTCTTTATAGTTTTTGGAGTTTCTTGGTTTTTAGGGTGTTTCTAGATTTTTAGGGGGTTTATGTGTTTTTAGGGCTTTATGATTTTATTAGGGTCTTCATGGTTTTTATACTATTTTCATATTTTTGGGATTTTTAGGTTTTTTGAGTTTTTATGGATCTTAGGTTTTTAGGGATTTTGGGGGGTTTTAGGGTTTTAATGGGGTTTTAGGGCATTTTTGAGTTTTTTAGGGTTTTTTGTTTTTTAGAGCATTTTAAAATTTTTTTAGGTTTTAAATATTTTTATAGTTTTTGTTGGTTTTGTAGTTTTTAGGGGATATATTGTTTTTTAATGTTTTTAGAGTGTTTTATTGTTTATTTAGGGGGGGGGGGAGGGTTGTAAGGGTTTTATAATTTTTTTTTTCAGTTTATAGGGTTTTTAATTGTCTTTAGGTTTTTATGGTTTTTTTGGGTTTTAAATGTTCTTTAATTTTGTTGGGATATTTAGGGTATCTTTAGTGTTTAATGGGATTTTAGGGTTTTTATGAATTTTGAGGGATTTATGGGTTTTATGGGTTTTTAGGGGTTTTATGAGTTTTTAGGAGTTTTAAGGGTTTTAACATTTTTAGTGGTTTAAAAGGTTTTTAGTGTTTTTAGGTTGTTTTAGGGGTTTTAGTAGTTTTAAGAATTTTAGGGTTTTTATGGTTTTTATAGTCTTTTAATGTTTTTATAGGTTTAAATGGTTTTATAGTTTTTAGTGGGTTCTAGGGTTTTTTCTGTTTAAAATGGTTTTTTTGGGGTTCGGTTGTTTTTATGTATTTTTATGGTATTTATGGTATTTTAATTTTTTAGGTGTTTTAATTGTTTCTATGTTTTTAAGGTTTTCTTAGAGTTTTTCAGGGATTTTAGGGGGTTTTACATTTTTCTAGATTTGTTGGTTTTTATTGGGTTTTGGGAATTTTGATGGGGTGTAGGGTTTTTTGGGTTTTTTGGGTTTTTTGGGGTTTTAGGGTTTTATTTGTTTTTAGGAGTTTTAAATATCTTTATTGTTTTAAATGTTTTTGGGGTTTAGTGAAATTTTATAGTATTTAGTTGTTTTTAGGGTTTTTATGTATTTTATGACTTTCTATGATTTTTTTAGGTTTTTATGTTTTTATGGGATTTGTGGTTTTTTGGATTTTTAGTCTTTCTAGGAAAAGAAGATGCGAGGGTCGGGCTATTCCTGACCCCCCCAAATTTATTATAAGAAAAAAAGAGACTCAGCAGACAAGGGAGGGGATGGGTCAATCGACCCATACCCAAAAACCCTTAATGACCCTAGAAAAAATACCTAAAAAAGTCAAGAACGAAAAAATAAAACACACAAAGCAAAGCAGCCACCACCATCATCTAGCATCCCAGCATCCTGCACCTCACAGCTAACCAGCGACCACCATCCAAACTCAAACAACAAAAAAAATCCAGCACCAGTACGACCATAAACCATAGCTTCAGAACCTCACATCCAAGCCGCAACCAACATCCAGAACCACCAGCAACCAGCATCACCGAACCACCAGCATAAAAAACACAAGCCTCACCATCACCAGCATTCCGCAGCTCACCACCAAGAAGAAACCAGTATCCAGACTCGCAAAGACCAGAATCCAGCACATACATACATAAATCATCTTCCTTCTTCACAAAGACCAGTAGCCGGCACCTCTCTACCAAGGAGATCCACCACAGAACTCGCATACCAAGAGCAGACAACATCCAATATCTCATAACCGAACTAAAAACCCACACCAATCCAATCCCACCACAATCCGGGAAACAGCCACCATAACCAAACAGAGATCCCAGAACGCAGCACTTATCCAGACCAGCAACAAAATTATACCACAAAAAAGAAGTCCAAGAACAAACCTGCTTCAGCATTGAGATCCTCAGAGAGAAATCAGAACCATTACCTGGAATCTCGAGCCAGACCAACGCAAAGGCTCCCCACACAGCTTCAAGGATCGGCAAAGACCGACAAGTCCGCCGCACTCCAGATCTGAGAGGCTCCTCCATGTAAGTAAACCACCACACCAGGAAAAGAACGGATCTGGCCCACACCTCCGTGGATCTGAGACGCCGCACGCCGGGAGCAGGAACCGTCAAAACTGAGCCAGACCGCCGGAAAAACCAGACCACGCCAAAGCCTCTAATTGCCAATGAAGCCCTCTCCACCTTCGGTCGGGTCGTTGCAACCTTTTCCAACAAGGTCCTTGACCCTATTGACCCATCTTCACCATCGCGAGATCGAGACGCTGAGATCCGAAATGAGGAAGGACCACTGAATCCTGCCGCCTTTTTTCCCGAGAATGCTGCTGAAGGGCGGAGTCGCCCGGATCTCCCCCTGTAAGCACAAATCATCACCGCACCTAAGGGAATGTGAATCTGTCGAAGAGCATCATCTACGCCGAAGGACTCAGCATCGAACCACCGCCGCCACGAGAGTCTCCCACAAGGCCGAGAGGGCCGGATAGAAGATCTAGCCCCATCTTCTCCACGGGAATCCGAAGGAAACCCTAGGAGCCGCCCCTAGGGTGTTTTAGGTTTTTAGGATTTTTATGTTTTTTAACGTTTATTGGTATTGTTAGGTATTTTTTAGGATTTTATGTAATTTTTGGGTTTTAGTGATTTTGGTGGGTTTTTAGAGGTTTTTAGTGTTTTATAGACTTTTTTTTATTTTTTGGATTTTAAGGGTTTTTATATTTTTTAAAATTTTTAGGGGTTAAAACCTTTTTAGAGTTTTAGTGTTATGTGGGGGTTTTCTGGGTTTAAAAGTGTTTTAATTGTTTTTTATGTTTTTAGGGTTTATTGAGATTTTGATTTTTAAGGCTTTTTTGGGGATATAATTTTTTTAGGGTTTTAATGTGTTCTTATGTTTTCTATGATTATTAGGGGTTTTTTATTATTTTTATAGTTTTTATGGGTTTTAGGGATTTTTAGTGGTTTTATAGTTTTTAAGGCCATTTAGGGGTTTTATAGATTTATTTTTGGGTTTTTAGGTTTTTTTATGTTTCAAGGGTTTCATGGTTTTTAAGAGTTATGAATGTTTTAGGTGTTTAAAGGGTTCTTATATTTTTAATCAATTTCACGGTGTTTTATAGAAGTTAAGGTTTTTTTAGCTTTAGGTGGTTTTATGTGTTATAGGGTTTTTAAGGGTATTTAACGCTTTTATGGTTTTTAAGGGGTTTACTTGTTTTTATGTGTTTATGATTTTAATTATTTTTTCAAGGGTTTCATGGATTTTAATGTTTTAGTGTTTTTTGGGTTTTATAATACTTTTAGTACTTTTATGATTTTTGTGTATTTTTTGAGTTTTTATTTATTTTAGGGTTTATGATTTTTTCATTTTCAGGGGTTCTTAAAGTTCTTTAATAGTATTTCTCTATTTTATCATTTTCTAAATATTAGTGGTTTAAAGGGGTTTAGAAATTTGAGTGGTTTTATGGGTTTTAAGGGTTTATGGGTATTATGGGTTTTTAGGGTTTTAAGGTCTTTTTAGGGCTTTTAAGGTTCTTAGAAGTTTTATGTATTTTACGGATTATAAATGTATTTTGGTTTTTAATGTTTTCTTGGGGATTTTCTGGTCCTTTAGGTGTTTTTTACAATTTTAGTGGTTTTAGGGATTTTAATGATTTTATGTTTTTTGGGATTTTGAGGGTTTTCGGGTTTTTAGGGGTTTTAATGTTTTTTTGGATTTTATGGTTTTTTTGTGTTTTTAAAATTTTAAGGTATTTAGAGTTTTAATGTTGTAAGGGGTGTAAAGGGGTTACAGTGTTTTATAGTGTTTTAGAGGTTTTATATGTTTTTAGGTTTTTATGGTTTTTTTGTTTTTATGCGTTTTAGGGATTTTTAGGGGTCTTACAGTATTTTAGGATTTTTTTACATTTTTATGTTTTTAGCGTCTTGAAGTGTTTTTTGGTTTTTAGGGTTTTTTTAGGATTTTCAAGCATATTCGGTATTTTTATGTATTTAGAGAAAGGTAGGTGTAGGAATAGGATATTTCCGCCCCTCATATTTATTAGAAAAAAGATGGAGAACTCAAGGGAGTGGATGGGTCAAATGACCCACACCCAAAAACCCTTAACATCCCCAAACCCGTAGAAACCCAAAACCCAAAAAGCACACAAAAAGCCAGACATATAAGATATTTACAATCCTATCCATTATCACCTTATAACCAATTAGCAACCAGAATACTATAGCATAGATTCCATCATCTATCACCTCCTTGCCTAGAAGATCTACTGCCAGCAACACAGAACCACCAAACATAGTACCGCCAACAACAAAAACAAACATCAGCTTCATCACAATCCATCCAAGCATCAAACAGTATTCAGTACCCCAATCCACACTAACTAGCATATCCTTCAATAATTTCTAGGGCCAAGATATTTCCCCAAGACAAGTAGCAACAAGCATCCAACAGCTCAAATTTCAGCATCCGGTACCACCTAAACAATCATATTCCATAATATAGCCTCTCAGATTCCCAGAAATTACTCCTCCAAAAAAATATTTCCCAACCTTTCACAACTCAGTTTCTAGCATCTAGGACCTCTTGACCAATCATATTCTAGAAATTGTCACCCATCACCACCATCTCACTACACTGCATATCCCTCTGAGCACTAAACATCCCCTTTTGCAGCCCGGTAATCGCACATCATCATTAGATAGTGCCCAAAAATCTCTCATAAAACCTAGGATCCAGTACCTACAGTAGCTCACGACCAAACCAAACACAACCAATATACATCAAATCATAAAATGAACAATACTCCTACCAAATATTTCAACAGGAAATGCAGTACCAATTAATCAGTTTGGCACCACAAGAAAACTGCAAAACATCAACAGAACCAGATCGCACCTCTCGTTAAATATTCCCACATCAAAATTGTGAAATGAAGGTGAAGCTAAGGAACCATATCAAGCATGAACCGGCATCAGCTGCATGAAACAGATACCAGCCCAAGGAACCGGATCAAAAATCAGATCTTCATCTGCTTCGCGATACACAGATGAACTTTAGGAAGGACACCTAATCTCACAAACCCTCACGTCACCCAATGAACCAAGTTTATCCAAAACCATGCCACTCTGAATGGCTTCTAGAACCACCATTTTTAAGAATTTTGAATGTTTAAGGGTTTTTGTGGGTTTTAGGGTTTTTAAGGGTTTTAGGGTATTTGAGGGTTTTTAGTGTTTTATAGAGTTTTTAACTTTTTTTTGGGGTTTTAGGGGTTTATGTGCTTTTAGGTTTTTGAGGTTTTCTTAGTGGTTTTTATTTTATTGACAGATTTTAATTTTTTAGGGAATTATACCAGCTTGTAAGTATTTTCACGGTTTTTAGGGATTTTGATGGGTCTTTAGGGTCTTTAGGGGTTTAAAGGTTTTTTTGTTTTTTTTTTTGAGTTTTGTAGGATTTTAAACATTTTTATATTTTTTCATATATATTTTTAAATGTTTTAGGGATATAAAGTGTTTTTATAATTTTTAGTGGGTTTTAGGGTATTTCTAGGTTTTAATATTTTTAATGTTTTTAATGTTTTTAGGGTTTTAGGGATTTTTAATGATTTTTATAGTTTTTAGGCTTTTAGTGGATTTAAGTGTTTTCAAAATTTTAATTTATTCTTAGGGGTTTTTAGGATTTTTAATATTATTTTTATTTTTTCTGATTTTCTTGGATTTTTTATTATTTTTATTGTTTTTGTGGTTTTTAGTGATATTTAGGCTTTTTAGGATTTTATATTTTTTTGGTTTTTTGGGGTTTTAGATTATTTTTAGTTTTTAAGGATTTTAAGGTTTTTAGAGTTTTTAGTGTTTTTATGGTTTAAATGGTTTTTTGACATTTAATTGGATTTTTTTTCATGTAATGTTTTTAGTGGTGTTTTATGGTTTTTAGGTATTTTAATTTGTTGTTTCGGTTTTTAGGTTTTTTTTCGGGTTTTTATTGTTTTTTTATTTTTTAGGGGTTTTAAAGTTTTTATAGTTTTTAATGTTTCTTGGGATTTAATGGGTTTTTAGAGATTTTTGGGGGTGTTTAGGGTTTTATGGGTTTTTAGGGTTTTTAAGGTTTTAAAATGTTTTGATGGATTTTAGGGGTTTTTATTGTATTTATTGTTTTAGGTGTAGTGTTTTTATTATTTTAAGGTTTTCATATGTTTTTTCATGTTTTTAGGGGTTTTTATATTTTTAGGGATTTTTAGGGATTTATAAGAATTTTATGGTTTTTTGGGTTTTAAAGTATTTTTATGTTTTATGGGTTTTTTTAATTTTTTTAGGTTTTTAGGGATTTTAAGTGTTTTTAGGTTTTTAATGCATTATAATTATTTTTGGGGTTTTTAGGGGTTTTACGTGTTTAGGGATTTTTACATTATTTTTTTATTTTTTTTTGGATTTTATGGTTTTTAGGGATTTGAGGGTTTTGGGGGGTTTTATTGTTTTTAGATGTTTTAACGTTTTTAGGGGAAAGATGATCTTTTAGTGTTTTTGGAGGGCTTTAAAGGGGTTTTTTCAATTATTAGGGTTATTATCGTTTCATAGGGATTATTATTAGGTTTTTTACATTTTTTAGGAGTTTAAGGTTTTAACATTTTTATGTTTTTAATAGTTTTATGTGTTATTTGGTTTTTAAGGATTTATTATAGATTAGAAGGGTTTTTAGGATTTTTTTTCAAGGATTTTAATTATTTTTAATATTTTTATGGGTTTTAAGGCGTTTTAAGAGTTTTTAATAATTTTTATGATTTTTTGGTTTTTTATGGTTTTTAGGGTTTTTTGGTTTGTTGGGTTTTTATGATTTTTTTTGGTATTACGGTTTTTATATTTTTTATCGATTTTAGGGGTTTAATGGGGTTTTATAGTTTTTATTTATTTAGGTATTTTATGGATTTATAGGGTTTTTCGGTTCTTAGGGATAATTACGTTTTTAGGGGTTTTTATGTTTTTATGTTATTTTTTTGCGGTTTTAGTGTTTTTCTATTTTTAGGAAGTTTAAGTGTTTTATGGTTTTTAGGTTTTCTTATGGGGTTTTATTGTTTTTAGGGTTTTTTATGTTTATAGGTATTTTTAGGGATCTTTTATAAATTTTTATGGGTTATAGGTTTTTTGAGGGATTTTATTGTTCTTAGGTTTTTATTATATTCTAGGGTTTTAGGGGAATTAAGTGTATTTATTATTTTAAGGTACTATTTGGGGTTTGTTTTTGGTTTTTTACATTTTTTATTATTTTTATTTTTATTTTTTTTTTGGTTTTTTTAGATATTTATTTTTTTTGGGTTTTTAGGGATATTGAGGTTTTTATGGTTTTTATGGTTTTTAGGGTTATTTATAGTTTTATGGTTTTATAGTTTTTTGAATTTTTTTAAAAAAAATTATGGGTTTAAATGGTTTTTTAGTGTTTTTTGTGTTTTATGGGTTTTAATTGGGGTTTATGGGTTTTTACTGTTTTTATTATTTTAAGGGGAATTTAGGGACTTCTTTGGCTTTAAAATATTTTATATTTTTAGGGTATTTATGTTTTTTTATGTATTTATGGATTTCTTAATAACTTTTATGGGTTTTAATGTTTTTTATATTTTTAGCAATTTTTAGGTGTTTTGAAGGATTTTTATGGTTTTAAGGGTTTTTAGTGATTTTGAGAGGTGTTGGGATTTTTTGGGATTTTCAAGGCATTAGCATTTATGGGTTTTAAGTATTTTAATATTTTTAATGTTTTCATATAGGGTTTAAGGGTTTTTAGGGGTCTTTACAATATATTGGGATTTTTTCGGCTTTTTAAATATTATTTTGTTTTTTACTATTTTATGGATTTTGTGGGTTTTTAGGGTATTATGGTTTTTTGTGGTTTTTGGTTTTTTTAGTTTGTATCATTTTAACAGTTGTTTGAGTTTTTATTATTTTTCATGGTTTAATGGGGTTTTTATAATTTTTAGAGTGTTTTTAGTGTTTTTATGGGTTTCAGGGTTTTTATTGTTTTTAGGGGTTTATATTATTTATAGGGTTTTTAGTGTTTTTGAGATTTTTAGGTGTTTTAAATATTTATAGGATTATAAGGTCCTCTGAGGGGGTTTTAATGTTTTTATTTTTTTTACATATTTAAGAACTTTTAGGGAATTTTATTAATTTTTTTTCTTTTAGGGAATTTTTTTTGGATTTTGAGGGGTTTTAGGAATTATTATTATTATTTTGGTTTTTAGGGTTTTTGTAGTTTTTGGGGGGGTTTATGGAATTTTAGAGTTTTTTTTATCATTTTTAGAGAATTAAATTATTTTTAGAGTTTTTAGTGGTTTTTAAAGATTTTGTGAATTTTTAGGGTTTAAAGGTTTTTTGGGGTTTTAATGGATTTTAGGACTTTTAGGGGTTTTCAAGGTTTTATAATTTTTTATTTTTTTGGGTTTTAAAGGTTTTTTTGTGGGTTTTCATTGTTTTTAGAGATTTTTACATTTTTATGGATTTTTTTTTCAGTTTTCAGGTTTTTATAGTAATTTAGGTGTTTGAGGGATTTTGAGGTTTTTTACAATTTATTATGGTTTTAGGGTTTTCATGGGGTTTTGATATTTTTATGATATTTTGAGTTTTTTATGCTATTAAAGAAATTTTATATATTTTTAATGTTTTTTTGGGTTTAAAGAGGCTTTAGAGTAAAGTATTTTTCTGGGTTTTTATGTGATTTTAGGGTTTTAAATAATTTTAGATGTTTTTATGATTTTTATGATGTTTTAGGGTGTTTAAGTTTTTTTATTTTTTTAGGTTTAATAGTTGTTTTATGTGTTTTTATGGTTTTAATTTTTTCATGATGTTTTTAATTTTTTTAGGGTGTTCTATGTTTTCAGGGATTTTAGTGATTTTTTAATATTTTTATGTTCATTTAGTGTTTTTATAGATTTTAAGGGTTTTGATGGGTTTTAGGGTTTTTATGGGTTTAATGGGTGTTTTGGAGGTTTTAATTAGTTGTTTAGGGTTTAAGAGTTTTTTTTTATCATTTTTTACATTTTAAGGGGTTAAAAGTGTGTTTATATTTTTATTTTTTTAGGATTTTATGGGTTTTAAGGGTTTTTTAAGGTTTTAGGGCTTTTTTTGTGTATTTTGGATATTTTAGGGCTATTGGAGTTTTTTTATGTTTTTAGGGGTTTTAAAAATTTCTAAGATTTTAATGTTTCCCTAGGGATTTCTTGGCTTTTAGGGTTTTTTATATTTTTTCAGATTTATATGGTATTTTATGATTTTTATGGGGTTTTTTTGGGATTTTGAGATTTTTTATTTATTTTGGGTCATTGGGATTATTTTTTTAGTCTTTAGGGGTTTTAAGGGTTTTTTTTGAATTTTTTTTATCATTTTTTGGTGTTTAATGGGGTTTTAGAGTTTGTAGTGGGCTTTTATGTTTTTTTGGCTTTTAAAGGGTTTTATGGCTTTTTGGGGGCTTGGGGGTTTTATGTTATTTTAGGGTTCTTAGTGTTTCTTTTTTTAGTGGTTTTAAGTTTTTTAATGTTTTTATGGTTTATTAGGGATTTTTTCAGTGTTTTAAGATGTTTTCACATTTTTATGGATTTTTATGGATTTTTTTTAAAATTTTAGGGTTTTTGGGTTTTTAGGAATTTTGAGGCTTTGTCAGGGGTTTTAGCATTTTTAAATTTTATGGATTTTTTGGGGTTATTATAATTTTAATGGTTATTTTTATTTTGAGGGATTTTGAGTTATATTAGGGTGTTTAAGGTTTTTATTTTTTTGGGATTTTGGGATTTTTTTTCTAGTTTTAGGTATTTAAAGGTTTTTAGAGTTCTTTAACTTTTTTAAGGGTTTAAAGGGTTTTTAGAGTTTTAGTGAGTTTTAGGGATTTTATGGGTTTTAGAGTTTTTAATATTTTTAGGATTTTTTATTGTTTTTACATTTTTTTCATTTTTATTTATAGGGTTTTAAAAGGTTTTTAGTTTTTTAAAGTTTTATTATGGTTTTTAGGGTTTTAATTGTTTTAAAATTTTTATGGATTTTTCATGTTTTTGGGAATTTTAATTATTTTTAGGACATTTAGGGATTTTGCGGTTTTTGGGGGTTTTATGTTTTTTTGGGTTTTATGGGTTTTATGGGTTTTTTACCTCTCTTATGGTTTTTACGGGTTTGATTTTTTTACATTTTTAGGGGTTTAAAGTATTTTTATAGTTTTTAGTGGTTTTTTTATTTTTTTGGATTTTATTGTTTTAAAGGATTATAGGGGTAACATTGGGTTTTAGGGGTTTTATGGTCTTTTAGAGGATTATGTGTTTTTAGGGGTTTTAGGGTTTTTAGGTTTTTAAGGTTTTCTTAGGTTTGTTTAGTGTTTTTATATTCTTGGCATTTTTATGGATTTTTTAGGATTTTTACGCATTTTAGGGTTTTTTGGGATGTTGAGGTGTTTTAGGGTTTTCAGAGTTTTAAAAGGTTTTTATGTTTTAGGGGTTTTAAGAGTTTCCAGTTTTTAAGGTTTTCATATGGGTTTTCATGGTTTTTAATGTTTTTAGGTTTTTAAGGGTATTTTTGGACTTTTAGGGGTTTTTTGGGTTTTTTTTGAGATCTTGAGGTTTTTTGGTATTTTTTGGAGTTATACAGTTTTTTGATTTTTTTCAGGTTTTAGTGATTTTCTATGTTTATATGGTATCTAATAGTTTTAGTGTTTTTTGAACATTTTAGTGGTTTATAGATATTTTAGAGTTTTTATTGGGTAATTAGGGATTTTATGGGTTTTTAGGGTTTTATGGTTTTTAGGATTTTTAGTGGTTTTATGATTCTTTTTTTTTTGATGGTTTTAAAATGTTTTTAGGTTTTAGGTTTTTCTTAGTTTTTTAGGGTTTAAGGGGGTTTTATATTTTTTGGTATTCTTAGGGAATTTTTAGGCATTTATTGTTTTTTAAAGTGTTATATTTTTGGATGGTTTTAGTGTTTTTATGGTTTTTAAAGTTATTTTTTGTTTTAGAGTTTTTTGAGTTTTTAGGGTTATAAATAATTTTTAGAGTTTTTTTAAAAAGTTATGGATTTAAAGGGTTTTTAGATTTTTTTATATTTTTTTTGGAATTTTTGTGGTTTTAAGGCCTTTAGCGAATTTAAATGTTTAAGTGGTTTTTTTGGGGAATTTAGGGAATTTTTATGATTTATATGGTTTTTATGATTTTAGAGATTCAGAGGGATTTTGGATTTTTTAGGGTTCTTATCATTTTTTATATTTTCAGGGTTTTTAGTTTTTTTAGTGGTTTTAGTGTTTTCGGCTCTTCAAGGGTTTATAGGGGTTTTCATGGTGTTTAGAGTTTTTAACATTTTGAAATTGTTTTGGGATTTTAAGGAATTTTATGGTTCCTAGTGTTTTTATGGATTTTGATGGGTTTTAGGGGTTTTTATATTTTTTATGGGGTTTTGGGGTTTTAAGGTTTTAAGTGTTTTTTAACATTCTCAGGGGTTTAAAAGGTTTGTACAGTATTTAGTGGGTTTTATGTTTTTTAGCAGTTTTATTGGGTTTTATGGTTTTTATATGTTTTTAGGTTTTTATTTGTTTTTTTTTGTGTTTTTAGAGTCTTTTTAGGGGTTTTAGGATTTTATGATTTTTAGGGTTTTGGGGGGTTTAAGTGTTTTCAGGGTTTTAATTTTTCCTTGGATTTTTTTTCATTTTTTTAATTTTTTAATGAAATTATGATTTTTCACTGATTTTTTTGTGTTTTTTTATTTTTTTGGTTTTTTAGACAATTTGAGGGGTTATAGGGAATTAATGGGTTTTTAGCGCTTTTATGATTTTTGGGGTTCTTAAGTGTTTTTAATTTTTTAATCATTTATTAAGGGGTTTCAGGGTATTTAATATTTTAATAATTTTTTGTAATTTTTGTTATATTTATTAATTTTTATGGTTTTTTAGTATTTAGATATTTTTAGGGTTTTTTTGAGTTTTTAGGGGTTTTAATTTTTTTTAGATTTATTTGGGGTTAAAATGGTTTCTATAGTACTTAGTGGGTTCTAGGGTTTTTAGTGGTTTTTAAAGTTTTAGCGGTTTTATAGTTTTTACGGTGTTTTAGGGGTTTTAGCATCTTTAGGGTGTTTTAGGGGTTTTAGCATTATTTTGATTTTTAGTTTTTTAAGTATTTTTACGTTATTATGGATTTCTTAGGGGCTTTACGGTTTCTTCATGTTATTAAGGTTTTTAGACATATTTTATGATTTTTATGATTTTTGGGGTTCTTAGAGATTGTATTGGGTTTCGGGTTTTTAGGGTTTTTAGGGTTTTAAGGGTTTTTAGCAATTTCATGGTTTTGGTGTTTTAAGTGTTTTAGGTTTTTAATGTTTTCTTAAGGGTTTTCAGGGTTTTAAGGGTTTTTACCTTTGTAGGGATATCTTGGTCTTTTTGGAATTTTTATTTTTTTATGTTATTTAGGGATTTTGAGAGTTTTTATGGGTTTTAGGGGTTTTATGGTTTTTTTACTTGTTTGGGGTTTTTAGTTTTTTTTTCTGATTTTATGTTTTTAGACATTGTTTTAAAATTTTATGTGTTTACAATGGTTTTTATATTTTTAGTGGTTTTTATATTTTTAGTTGTTTTTTGGAATTTTTGATTGGTTTAACATTTTTAGGGTTTTTTTATAGTTTTAGGGGTTTTGGGATTTTTATTTTCTTTTACGGTTTTTAAGGTTTTAACAATTATTATGTTTTTTGTGGTTCTGAGTATTTTTTTTGGTTTTTAGGTTTTCTTAGTGTTTATTCATGATTTATTGGGTATTTTACATTTTATGGATTTTTAGGGATTTTTAGGATTTGGAGGGGTTTTTGGGTCTTTTTAGGATTTAGCGGTTTTAGGGGTCTTATGGGGTTTTTGGTATTTTTAAGGTTTTATCGTTTTTGTGGTTTTTAGGGGTTTTAGGGTTTTAATGTATTTTTATGAGTTTTAGGATTTTATTATTTTTAATATTTCTTAGGGGGTTTATGTGTTTTTAGTTTTTTTTGTTTTCGGATGGATTTTAAGATTTTTTACGTTTTTTTATTTTTATAGGGATTTTTCTATATTTTTTAGGATTTTTATTGTTTTTAGGGATTTTTATGGTTTTTAGCTTATTATAAGGTTTTTAATTCTTTTAGAATTTTTAGGTTTTTATGGGTTTAAATTATATTTTGATTTTTAAGGTTTACTTATTTTTTTAGGGGTTTTAGAGTTCTTAGTAGATTTTAAGGTTTTTAATAGGGTTTTTATGTTTTTATGGGTTTTGTGGTTTTCTTATGATTTTTTATGTATTAGGGTTTTTAGGGAGTTTTAGGGGTTTTTTGGTTTTTTGGTTTTTTTGTGGGTTTATGTATTTTTATGTTCATGAAGGTTTAATTATGGTTTTCATGGTTTTCTGTGTTTTTCTGTTTTAGTAATTTTTTGGACCTTTTAAGGATTTTTAAGGGTTTTTAATTTTTTGGATTTTAAGGGGTTTTACTGGTTTTAGGATTTTCATAGTTTTTAGGGTTATAGGATTTTTTGAATTTTTATGGCTTTTATGATTTTTATTATTTTTAACACTTTTGGTTTTTAATGATTTTTTAGAGTTTTTAATGAATTTTTATATTTTTATGGGGTTTTATGATTTTATGGATTTTTAGGTCTTTAGGGTTTTTTGTTTTGTTTTTTGAGGTTTTAGTATTTTTGGGTTTTTAGGTATTTTAAGTATTTTTAGGGTTTTAATGTTTTCTTAAGGTTTTTAGGGGTCCATACATTTTTAGGGATTTTAGGGCTTTGTTTTTAATTTGTTTTTAGGTGTTTTATGTTTTTAAGACTTTTTTGGGATTTTATGTTTTTAGGGGTTTTAGTAGATTTTTTGGGTTTTTATCATTTTTAGGTTTTTAGGGGTTTTAAGAATTTTTATAATTTAATATTTTCATTGGATTTTTCAAGGTTTTTCGTGGGGTTTACATTTTTAGTGTTTTTGGGTATTTTTTATTTTTATGGTATCTAGGGTTTTTAAGGTTATTCTTTCGTTTTATCAGGGTTTTTTTAGTTTCTTATATTTTTATGTATTTTTGGTGGTTTTTAAGATTTTTATAGATTTTAGGGGTTTTATGTATTTTTATGGTTTTAATGGTTTTATGTTTTTTCGCGTTTAAGGTTTTTTTTGAGTTTTGAGGGGTTTTAATGATTTTTCGATTTTTTGATGTTTTTAAGGGTCCAAAGGGTTCTTATAGTTTTTAGTGATTTTTAGGGTTTTTTATGGATTTTTTATATTTTATTTTTTTAGGGGTTTTTATGTTTTTTAGTGATTGTTGTGTTTTATGGACTTTTTGGTGTTTTTGGTTTTCCAGATTTGATTGGTTTTTAGGGATTTTATAATTTTAGAGTTTTTACATTTTTTGGGATTTTCAGAGAATTTTGAGATTTTTATGTGTTTTTATTGTTTTTTAGGGTATCTTATGGATTTGGGGTTTTTTAGGGTTTTTACATTTTTTTTCATTTTAGGGACTTTTAGTGTTTTTATATTTTTAAGCATTTCTTGGGGTCTTATGGGTTTTTTTGGGTTTGTAAATTTTAAGGTATTTTTATGGATGTATTATAAATTTTTAATTGTTTTGAGGGTTTTATGTATATTTTTGGGGTTTTTTCTGGGTTTTAGGGTTTTATGGTTTTTTTGGTTTTTTAGGTTTTAGGGATTATTTATTTTTTTAGAATCTTTATGTTTTTTTAGAGTTTTTTAAAATTTTAGGGATTTTATGGGTTTTATATATTTTAGTGGTTTTTAGGGATTTTTAGTTTTTATGGTTTTTATGGGTTTTATGGTTTTTATTGTTTTTATATTTTTAGTTTTTTTAAGTATTTTTAAGGGTTTATGTTTTTCGTATTGTTTTTAGGGTTGTTTTTGTTTTAAATTATTTTGGGCATTTGTTTTTTATTTTTAGGCAGTTTTGGAGTGTTTAGGGAATTTGATTGGTTTTAGCATTTTTAGTGTTTTTAGGGGTTTCTAGGATTTTAGGGTTTTTAAGGGTTTTTATGTTTTTAAGGTTTTCTTAGGGGTTTTCAATGTATTCTGTATTTTTTAAATTTTAGTGTCTTTTAGGGATTCTTAGGAGTTTTGTGGGTTTTTGGGATATTGAAGTGTTTTAGTGTTTTTAGGTTTTTAGGGTTTTTATAGTTTTATGTGGTTCAAAATATTTTATTTTTATTTTTTTAGGGTTTTTAGAGTTTTTTTGTTTTTTTGGGTTTTTATGGGTTTTAGAGTTTTATTGTTTTTTGGAGATTTTAGGGGTTTTTAGTATTTTAGGGGATTTTTATGATTTTTAGGGTTTTTAATATTTTTATGGGTTTAAAGGGGGTTTTTTAGTCATTAGTGGTTTTCATAGATTTTTTATAGGGTTTTAAGGTTCAGGTGGTTTTTAATGTTTTTCACGGTTTTCACGGATTTAGGGTATTTTACATTTTTTAGGGTTATTAAAATTTTAGTGTATTTTTTGGTTTTATGTGTATTTAGGTTTTAATTATTTCTTAAGGTATTTTTAGGGGTTTTAGGTTTATTTATGGTTTATGGATTTTTAGGGTTTTTATGATTTTTATGGTTTTTTGGTTTAAGATATTTTGAGTTTTTTAGTGTTTTTTGGTTTTTTGGGTATTTATATCTTTATTAGGTTTTTAGGGGTTTTGGAGTTATTTATTAATTTAAGGGTATTACATTTTTTCCATTTTTAGGGGATTAAAGGTTTTTAGATTTTTTAGTAGTTTTTAGGATTTTAGGCGTTTTATGGTTTTTAAGGTTTTTAATGGTATTATGGTTTTAGTGATTTTTGGGATTTTAGGGTTTTTAATATTTTAATTTATATTAATTTTTTTTAGGTTTTTAAAGATTTCATAGGGTATTTTCATGGTTTTTAGGGTTTTTACATATTTAGGGATATTTATGGATTTTATAGGAATTTTACTGTTTTTACGGGTTTTAGTAATTTTGAGGTATTTGTGGTGTTTAGTGTTTTATGAATATTTAGTTGTTAGGGTTATTTTATAATTTTTATGGTTTTATTGTTTTTATTGTTTTATAAATTTTAGGGGTTTAATGTGTTTTTAGAGTTCTTAGGGGGTTTTAGGGGTTTTATGGTTTTTTTAGGTTTTATTATTTTATGGATTTTTAGAGTTTTAGGGTCATTTAGGGTTTTTAGAGTTTTTAGGTATTTTAAATTATTTTAGTCTATCGTGTTTTTTAGTGTTTTTAGGGTTTTTAAATATTAGGGATTTTCATATATTTATTTGGTTTTTATTGTTTTTAGGGTTTTTATGAATTTTGAGGGGTTTTAAGGGTTTTGGGGTTTTTAAAGGGTTTTAACTTTTTATTGGTTTTTAGGGGTTCTAATTATTTTTTGGTTTTGAATTTTTTATTAGGGGTTTTCAGGGTTTTTAGGACATTTAACATTTTCTATGCTTTCTAGGGATTTTTTATGATTTTGATGGATTTTTAAAAATTTTGCATGTTTTTTCTTGTTTTTTTGGATTTTAAGGGTTTTATATTTTTTTATCATGTATAAGAGTTTAAGGAGTTTTTATAGTTTTAGTGATTTTTCAAGCGTTTTTTAGAGTTTTAGGTTTTTTCTGAAGCTTTTAGGGTTTTTGTGCTTTTTGGGGTTTTTAGGGTATTTTAAGCGATTTTTAATTTTTTTAGTATGTTTAGCTTTTTAGAGAATTTAATTATTTTTAGGTTTTTATGCTTTAGTAATGGTTTTAAGGGGTCTTATGGTTTTTATGTTTTTGGGGAATTTTATGGGGTCTGTAGGATTTTTATGGATTTTTAGGGTTTTTAGGGATATTTATGGTTTTAGATGGTTTAAGGGTTTTAAGGGTTTTTATGGGATTTTTGGTTTTTAAGATTTTCTTTAGGTTTTTAGGTGTTTTTGATGATTTTAGTGTTTCTTAAAGGGTTCTCAATTTTTTAGGGTTTAACATTTTTAGGGATTTTTAGGGATATATTTGAATATTTAGGGGTTTTTAGGGTTTTTATAGATTTTGAGGGTGTTCGAGTTTTTAAGGGTTCTAAGAGTTTTATGGTTTATTGGGTTTTTTTGGGTTTTAGGTTTGTTTTGAGTCTTAAGTATTTTTAAGGTTTTTTAGAGTTTTAAAATTTTGGACGTTTAAATGATTTTTATAGTTTTTATCAGTTTTGAGGGTTTTATTGGTTTTTAAGGGTTTTTAGGTTCTTTTTGTTTTTTAGGGTTTTAGGGTTTGAAGGCCTCATTAGGGTTTTTTTAGGGTTCAAGTTGTTTTTAGTTTTTTAGGTTATTTAAGTGTTTTTGGGTATTTACGGTTTTTATAGGGGTGTTCTAGTTAATAATTGTTTTTATTATTTTAGGTTTTTTGGTGCATTTTAAGTGTTTTAAGGATTTTAAGTTTTTCTTAGGGGTTTTCAAGGTTTTTAGGATTGTTTTACGTTTTTAGTTATATTATGGAATTTTGGAATATTTGTAGTTTTTATGAATTTTTAAGGGGTTTATGGGTAATTTTTTAAGGATTTTTTGGACTCTTTGGGTTTTGAAGTATTTTTTTTCTTCTGTTTTTATGGGTTTTTATTGTTTTTTTTAAAAGTTTAACATTTTTAAGGGTTTAAGAAGATTTTAGGGTTTTTAGTGGTTTTTAGTGTATTATGGGTTTTTAGGGTTTTTATTATTTCTAGGGGTCTTATGGTTTTAGGGGGTTTTGGGAATTTTTATGGGTTTGAGGATTTTTAGTGTTTTTATGACTTGTAAGAGTTTTAAGTGTTTTTATGCTTTCAATTTTTTCTTAGATATTTCTTGGGTTTTAGGTTTTTTATGTGTTCAGGTATTTTTAGGGGGTTTCTCGATTTTATAGTGTTTTAGGGTTTTTAGGACTTTTAAGGGTTTTTTTAGGTTTTTAGTGTCTTTTAGATTTTTTGGTTATTTAAGTATTTTTTGGTTTTTAAGGTTTTTTGTAATGGTTTTTCTGGGTATTGATGGTATTTTCCATTTTTAGTTATTTTTTGTATTTTTATTGGTTTTTATGGTTTTTAGTGATTTTGAGGAGGTTTGGGGTTCTTTAGGGTCAGTATGAATATTTTCAGGGTTCAAGGGTAATTTTGAGTTTTAGTATTTTAAAGGGTTTTTATATTTTTTTAATGTTTTTAGGGGTAAAAATCCTTTTTAGCAGTTTTAGTGGATTTTAGGGATATTATGGATTTTTATGTTTTTTAAGATTTTAGTTGTTTTATAAATTTTAAGGGTATTTTAAGATATTTTAGTTTTTTAGTGTATTTAGGTTTTTATGGGTTTTAAGTGTTTTATATTTTTAATTAGTTCTTATGTGTTTTCCGTATTTTTAGTGTTTTTTTTATTTTTATGGATTTCTAGGGATCTTTTATGATTTTTATGGGTTTCTATTTTTTTGTATTTGGAGCGTATATATGTTTTTTAGTGTTCTTAATTTTTTTAATGTTTATAAGTTTTTATGGGTTTTATGTTTGTTTAGGCTTTAAATGTTTTTGGATGGGTTTTCAGGGTTTTCAGGGCTTATATGTTTTTAAGGAATTTTCCCCCTTTTTAGGTTTTTTTGTTTTTTTTGGTTTTTTGGATTTTTATGGTTTTTAGTGTTATTAATGTTTGTATAAGTTTTTAAATTTTTTTGGGTCTTTTTTAGTTTTTTAGGGTTGTTAATGTTTTTTGAGTTTTTTACATCTTAGGGCAAGGAAGATTCGAGGGTCAGGCTCTTCTCGACCCCCCCAATTTATAAAGAAAAGACACAAAAGACAAGGGAGGGGAGGGGTCAAACGACACACACCCAAAAACCCTTTAAAACCCCAACCCAAAAACCCAAAAAAATAAAGATCAAAAGGAAAAGAAAGAAGGAAAGGAAATCAGATCAGTCAACGTCAACACCAAAATCCGAAACAGAAGCCACACCAGAAGGGTCACCATCCGCGCCATATCCAGAAGCCACATCATCAAAGTAGGAGTCAGATTCATCCCATCCTGACTCATAATCCTCATTGAGCTTGAGGAGTGTTAGAAACTTCTCCCTATGATTCTTTTGTTCCAGGGAGTGCGGCTGCTTTCGATTATTAACCTTGGATTTCAGCTTAACCTCCTTTGAAGAAGCCTGAGTAACCGTGGGTCTGGGGAGAGTGGAGTAATCCCGCTTCCACCTCCTCTTTGAGGAGATCGAGGTGGGACCATCATCCATCTCGTTCACCTTCTCGATCTCAAATGAGTGCTCCTCCGCTTCCATTCCATGCACTTGATCTGGGATAGAGGAGGCCTCCTGATTAAGGGGGAACTCAACAAAAATGTCATCCTGAGGCAACTTAGAGCCACTAAGGCAGGTATTTATGCACTCCCATCGACACCTTCCTGAGAAGCTGCACCCTCCCCAACCGCCCCCTTGCTGCTACCTCCCCTTCTGCCACTGCTAGTCCAAAATGCTCAACACTGTCACTGGCCACATTTCTAAGTTGGAGGACCTTCACATCAGATCCTGCGAACAGATTCTCATTTCCATAGGTAGGTTCCCCCACCTGCACCCCCTTGACCATATTCTCACAAGAAGCTTCCTGATTCCCAAGGCAGGTATTCTGCCCTTCTTGAAAATCAAAGTCACCAGCAGATGCCTTCTCATTACCAGACAAACTTCCACCAACCACACCTTCGCGACCAGTCTCTGCCACCACCACATTGGTCACCACTGGGGATATTTCTTCCTATTCTTCCAAAACCCTTTGCTCATCCACATCCCCATGTACAACATATTTCCCCTCTATTTCAGCACATACCACCAAGACCTCCATCTCAAGATCCCCTTGCTGAGAGGACTCCCCTGGTTTGATCACCCCCTTAGTTCCTATTGAGACACATCCTTCTCAAGCTCTCCCACTTGCTCAGCCACCACTTGCCTCTGATCCAGCACCCCCTGCTCAACCACCTTCTTCTGCCCGGCTGTAAAACAGAAGATACCAACAGGATCTTTATCAAGCACCACTACAGGTGTTTGTAGTCCAGAAACATCTTCAGCACCATCCTTCCCCACCTCCACATTATTCCCTGCTTCCAGAACCTACATCCCATAATCTCCAGTCCCATCACAACTCAAATCCCGCATTTCGGGTTCAACCACCTCACAGCTTAAGATCCCATTCTGTTCTTGGAAACAAAGGAATCCCTCCCCCATCCCATCCATCTTATCCTGATCCTTCCTCATCCCTTTCTCCTCCAGAAACCCCTATGTCGTACCTTCACCCTCTTGTTCAATAGAAACCAGACACTCGAACCGATTATTCAAGGAAGTCCCACATAGGATCGCCTCCCTTCCTCTGACCATTTCACTGTTGAAACGATCAATAGAAATCGCATCCACTACATTTTCATCGACCTTGCCACTACAATCATTTAATGAATACGTCCTCAAAGTGCAAGAATTCATCCTTTCCACCTTTTCACCACCAAAATTGAGGTCGGATCGCAGGCGTGAAAAAATTCCCCTGACCTTTGGTGGAGGTGGTAAGCAATCCTTAGCCTCATGATCCCCAACCAAAGTCTGATGTCCTATATCTTGCCCTCCCAGGGCCAACTTCAAGCCATCTGACCCCTTAATGACATTCCTGCAGGACTGATCAACAAGTCCGATATGCTGGCAGGAGGAGCAGAAATCAACCCAGGATTAAAAGATCACTGACTGCCTCCATCGGAGCTCCTCGCCACAACGATCCACACAAATTCTATCAGTGCTTTAGAAACATCCTCCCCGATAAAAGACCTCGGAGCCACTGGGTGGCATAGAGCCCGAGTCCTACTATCAACACAAATAAATCTTCCCACTAAATTCCCCAACATATAGATAATAGACAAGTTCTAATAGGGGAGGGGGAGCTCTGGAAACCTCACCCAGGTTTCCACCCTCGGCAAATCACGTTGCAGAATAATATCAAAACTCCATCGAAATAAAGAGAATCAGGCACCATCACAAACCCAGGGGGCCAAAGACCTGTCATGAATAAGATTATACTCAGATGAAAAACGAATCAGAATATGAAAGCTTTAAACAATAACTACCATATCATGATCCTGCAGATCCCAAAATTCAAATACAAATCTATCAAAAACATCCACCGGGGGCCGCCATTTCGTGAAATGTGCAACCAAAGTGAAATTATGCAAAGAAGAAGCGTCATTAAACTCCGTGATCAAAAGATGAAGCTATAGACTCCAATCACAGAGTTCAGGAACCTTGGGGAAAAGATTAATCCGTGCAAAAGGGGGCAGCAAGTTTGGGGCAGTGAACAAAACAAAGGGACGATCATTCGCGAGAGGCCCCTCCCCTACGGCGGGGGGAGGGTGGTGCACGAAGTCCATCGTCGTCTTTAAGGGTGCCAAAGAAGACCACCATCGCGAGAGAGTGGAGGAAGTGCCATGTCTCAGTTTTTGTTTTCTTCTTTTTACATCAGAGGGGTTTTAAAGGGTTTTTAGTGTTTTTACTGTTTTATAGGGCTTTTAGGTTTTTTAAGGTTTTTAGGAGTTTTATGGGTTTTTATGGGCTTTAGAGTTTTTAGGATTTTTATGTTTGTTTAGTTTTTTAGGTTCTTAGGGGTCTTATGTGTTTTTTAGGATTTCTTATAGGTTTTCAGGGTTTTTGGGATTTTTACATTTTTTGGATTTTCGGGACTTTTTTGGGGTTTTTATGTTTTTAGGATTTTTAAATATTTTCACAGTTTTTAAGGTTTTAGGGGTTTTATCATTTTTATGTTTCAAACTAATTATGTGAATTTTGTTTTTTAAGGTTTTATTAGTGTTTTTATACTTTTAGTGTTTTTAGGATTTTTATGGTTTTTAGGGGTTTTTTGGTTTTTATTGTTTTAAGGATTTTTTTGGTTATTAGGGGTTTTAGGTTTATTTTTTATTTTTTATGGATTTTTTGATTTTTTGAGTTTTTAAACTGTCTAGGTTTTCAAAGGGTTTTTATAGTTTTTAGTGGGTTTAAATGATTTTTGTGGATTTTTTTACGTCTTTAGGGGATTTCATGGGCTTTTGTGGTTTAATAGATTTTAACTGATTTAGGTTTTCAAGGGTGTTAAGTGTTTTTCGGGGTTTTAAAGGATTTTTTAGAGTTTTTAGTGATATTTTATATTTTTTATCGTTTTTAGGTTTCTTAAGGTTTCATTGGGTTTTTGTGTTTTTTGCTGTTTTTACGGTCTTTTAGGGGTTTTCTCATTTTTTTATTTCTTTAGGGGGTGTAAGTGTTTTTAGGGTTTTAATGTTTTATTAGGGTTTTCAAGGTACTAAAGTTGATAAATTTTTATGTTTTCTTAGATTTTTTATGATTTTATGGTTTTTACTGATTTTGAGGGGGTTTAGGGCCTTATAGGGTTTTAGGGGTTTTTTTTTTGATTTTTAACATTTTTTCGTTTTTCTATCGATTTTATGTGTTTTTATTTTTGGTAGTTTTCTTAGGGCTATTAATAGGTTATAGGGGTTTTTATATTTTATATGTATTTTTGGGATTTAATAGAAATTTTATGGGGTTTTAGGGTTCTTATAGATTTTGTGGGGTTTTTTTGTTTGTTTGGGTATTATGGCGTTTCTGTTTAGTTTTTAGGGGTTTTAGGGATTTTTATATTTTTTAGTTTTATAAGTGGTTTAATTTTATTTTAGATATTTGGTGGTTTTTAGGGTTTTTAGGGACTTCTTATGGGTTTAGGGATTTTTCACATTTTTATGGATATATGTATTTTAAATGTTTTTAGGTAATTATGGTTTCCTAGAGGTTTTCGGGGTTTTAGGGTTATTATGTTTTTATGAATTTTTCAGTGATTCTTTAAAATTTTTAATGTTTTTAGGCATTTTAGGGATTTGGGTGTTTTTATCTTTTTTTTTATAAATTTTAGGATTTTTAGGGGTTTTAATGTTTTTAGGTTTCTAGGGGTTTTAAGTGTTTTATGATTTAAAGGTTTTCATAAGGGTTTTCAGAGTTTTTAAGGATTTTTATGTTTTTATGGGTTTTTAGGGACCATTATAAATTTTTAGGAATTTTATGGTTTTTAAGATTTTTAGGGATTTTGTGGGTTTTTAGGTTTTTTTTTGGTTTTTTTTGTTTTAGAATTTTTTTGACATTTTTAAGGCTTTTAATGTTTTTAGAGTTTTTAACGTTTTTAAGGGTTTAAAGGGGTTTCATTGTTTTAGGGGGGTTTTGGGTTTTGTTTGATTTCTAGGGGTTTTGATGTTTTTATCATTTTTATGGTTTTAAGGGTTTTTGGGTTTTTGGGTTTTCATTCTCTTTAGGTTTTAGGGGTTTTATGTGTTTTATGGTTTTTAATGTTCTCTTAGTGTTTTTTGGGGTTTTAGGGGTTTTATGTTTTTAGTGTTTTTTACAATTTTTTTTTCTGTATTTTTAATGTTTTTATGGAATATATGGGGTTCTATGGATTTTAATGATTTTTATGATTTTTATGTGGTTTTTGGTTTTTATGTGTTTTAAGTGATTTTATGTTTTTATGGTTTTCTTAGGGGTTTAATGGGTTTCCAAGGTTGTTTTATATTTTTATGGATTTTTAGGGATTTAAATAATTTTTTTAGTATTTTTTTGTTTTAAGGGATTTGGATGGTTTTGAGGGTTTTTATGGATTCATTAGAGTTTTTTTTGTTTTTCAGGTTTTAACAAATTTTCATATTATTTTTAATGTTTTTAGAGTTTAATGTTCTTTTGTGTTATTTTGTGGTATTAGTTTTTTGGGGGTTTTGTAATGTTTTTTTTGGTTTTTATGAATTTTTGGGATTTTTTGAGTGTTTTTAGGGTTTTTAACATTTTTTTGGTTTTTCAGGGTTTTAATAATTTTTTATTTTTCAGGTCTTCTTAAGGTGTATTCATGGGTTTTTGGGATATTAATTTTTAGGGGTATTTTATTACTTTTGGGTTTCTAATTTTTTTTTGAGATTTTAGGTGTTTTATGTGTTTTTATGTTTTAATGTGGTTTTTAGTGGTATTCATGGATTATAGAGTTTTTTATTATTTTTCCAATTTTTTGGGATTTCTATAATTTTTATGGGGTTTTATTGTTTTTTTGTATTTTTAATGTTTTTAGTGGTTTTTAGGGTTTTGAGGAGTTTTTTGGTTTCCTAGATTTCTTTGAGTTCTTAGGGGTTTTAATGTTTTCTAATTATTTTAATCATTTCTAGTGATTTAAAGGGGTTTCATAGTTCTAGTTACATTTTATTCATTTTATCTTTTTTTATATTTTTTGGGGTTTTTATTTATTTTGGGGTTTTAAGGGATTTAGGGTTTTTTTTAGTTTTTTAAGGGTTTTAGAATTTTTAGGTTTTTTGGGGTTTTAGGTGTTTTTAGGATTTGAAGTATTTCTAATGGGATTCAATGGATTTTATAGTGTCATTGATTTTTTGGGATATTTAGGGTATTTTTAGGATTTTTATAGGTTTTTAGGGATTTTAGGGATTTTGGGGATTTTAGGGAGTTTTAGGGTAACTAGGGGTTTATAGGGTTGTTAGCGTTTTTTATATTTTTAAGGGTTTTAAGTGTTTTTAGTTTTTAATGGTTTTCTTAGGGGATTTTAGGGGTTTGAATCAGTTTTAAAATTTTATGTATTTTTAGGGTATTTTTGGATTTTTATGTTTTTTTAAGTTTTTTGGGTTTTCATGGGTTTTTACAGTTTTTAGGGTTTTTATGGGTATTTTTTCAAATTTTTATGATTTTTTGAGCTTTTTCGGGTTCTTAATGTTTTTAGATATTTTTAATGTTTTTAGGGGTCTAAAGGGATTTTTATAGTTTTTAGCGAGGTTTATGGGGTTTTTTTTTTATCATTTTAGGGGTTTTACAGTTTTTTTGTGATTATTAAAGATTTTAGGGCATTTTTAGGGTTTTTAGTTTTTTAGAATTTTTAGGGTTTTTGAGGGTTTAATAGTTTTTAGATTTTTATGCTTTTTATATTTTTAGGGGGTTTATTTTTTTAGGTATTTTTAGGTCTTTTTAATATTTTTTTGGGGTTTTAGTGATTTTGAGATTTAAGGGTGGTTTTTTTATTTTTATGGTTTTTTTCTTGTTTTTAGGGTTTTTAGGGGTTATAATGTTTTTTAGTCTTTAAAATTTTTATTTTTATTAGGTTGTTAATGTTTTCTTTTATTTTTCTGGGTTTTTTAGGTTTTTTATGTTTTTAGGGTTTTTAGGGCCCCTTCATGACTTTTATGGATCTGAGGGTTTTTATAGATTTTGATGGTTTTTAGGGTTTTAGGGGTTTTAAGGGAGTTGAGATAATTTTTAATATTTTTTGGGATTTAAAGGGGTATAAGGTAAAATTGTTTCTAGGGATTTCTGGGTTTTTGATGTTTTTATGGACTTTAGATATTTATTATTTTTAGTGGGTTTTAAAGATTTTTGGGACCTTTAGTTTTCTTTTTCTTTTTTGAAATTTATTGGATTTTAGGGTTTTTAGTGTTTTTTTAATTTATGGTTTTCTTAGATTTTTATAGTTTTTATTTTTTTTTCATTCTTATGTATTTTTGTGTATTTTTATGTTGTTTTATTTTTGTGGTTTTATCGATTTTGAGGGTTTTAGGGTTTTTAATATTTTCATGTTTTTAGAGATTTTTAGTATTTTATTTGTTTAAAGTGTTTTTAGGTTTGTAATGTTTTATTAGAGTTTGTTCAGGGATTTAAAGGTTTCTTACATTACTATGTATTTTTAGTGCTTCTCTAGGATTTTATGGACTTTAGGGTTTTGTGGGATTTTGATGGGTTTTTGTATTTTTAAGGTCCATTGTATTTTGGTTTTTTAGTATTTTTGGAGTTTTTTATGTTTTTAAAGTATTTTTGAGTTTTTAATGTTTTTATTAGTTTGAAGGGTTTTATATTTTTTATTGGATATCTACGGTTTTTATGGGTTCCAATGGGTTTTTATGTTTCATAGTTGTATTCTAGGGTTTTAGTGCCTTTTTAATGATTTTAGAATTTTTGGGTTTTAGAAGTTTTAAGCGGTTTAATGTTTTTATGGTTTTATTAGGGTTTTATGGTTTTTTATATTTTTGTGAATTTTTTTGGAATTTTAGGAATTTTAGGATTTTTATGGGTTTTGGGATTTTGAGGGGTTTTTTGGGGTTTAACGGATTTTTAGTGGGTTTTGGAATTTTAGGATTTTTATGGGTTTTGGAATTTTAGGATTTTTATGGGTTTTTGGATTTTTAGGATTTTTATGGGCTTTTGGATTTTTATCGGTTTTAATTTTTTTTATGATTTTAAGGATTTATTAGGGTTGTTAAGGGTTTTATGTAATTCTTATTTCTATGGAATTTTAGATATTTTTTTTATTTTTATGTTTTTTAGTTTTTTTAGGGATTTTGAGTGCATTTACAGTTTTTAGGTTTTTCATTTTTTTTGTTTTTAGGGATTCAATTGGGTTTTAGATTTTTTAATATTTTTAGGGGTTTAAAGGGGTTTTTTAATTTTAGTGGATTTAGTTGTTTATGTGTTTGAGGGGTTTTTAATATTTTTAGGGTGTTTTATAGTTTTTAGGTGTTTTAGGGTTTTTAGGTTTTTTAGCATTATTTAGGTTTCTATGGGATTTTAGTGTATTTAGGTTTTTCGGGTTTTCATAGTGGTTTTAGGGGTTTTTATGGGTTTTAGTGATTTTTTAAAAGTTTTATTATTTTTTAGGGGTTTTAGGCATTTGGTGGGTTTTTAGGTTTTTTTAGGTTTTCTATGATTTCAACATTATTTAGGATTTTTAGGGGTTGTATGTTTTTTTAAGATTTTAAGGGTTTTTCATGTTTTTCCTGGTTATTAGGGTTTTTATGTGTTTATGTATTTGTAGATATTTTTTATGATATTTATGTGTTTTTGTGTTTTTAGTGATTTTGTGGGTTTTTAGGGGTTTTCTTTTTTTCCCTGGTTTCTAGGGTTCTTTTGTGTTTTTAGGGTTTTTAATGTATTTTATATTTTGATAAAAATTTATGGGATTAAAGGGTTTTATATTTTTTAGTCAGTTTTTATTGTTTTGATGGGGTTTTAGGGTTTTTTATTTGTATTTAATGAATTTTTTATTTTTATAGTATTTAGGGTTTTCATGGTTGTAGAGGTTTTTTATCATTTTTTTGGTTTTAGGGGTTTAAAGTGATTTTAGTTTTTCAAGTTTGTGTTGGGGTTTTATGGATTGTTTTATTTTTAGGTATTATAGAAAATTTTAGGAATTTTATGGTTTTATTGGATTTTTAGGAATTTTTAGTATTTTTAGGGTTTTTAGATTTTTATGGTTTTTATGGTTTTATTAGATTATTGGTGTTTTTGATTCTTTTAGGGTTATATGATTTTTTATAATTTTTTAATGTTTTTGTGGATTTAAAGGTTTATTTGAGTTTTTAGTGGTTTTAGGATTTTTATGGGTTTTAGGTTTTTTAAGGTCTTTTTGGTATCTTATGGGTTTTAGGGGAATTTACGGTTTTTTGGTGATCTAGAGATTTTAGAATTTTTTGGGTATTTAGGGGATTTTACGGTTTTTTGTTAATCTAGAAATTTTAGTTTTTTTTGGGTATTTAGGGTCTCTATGTGTTTTTTGGGTTTTTAGGTTTTCTTTTTGGGTTTTCAGTGTTTTTAGAGTTTTTTGTGTTTTTAGGCATTTTTTATAGACTGTTTAGTTTTTTATGGGTTTTAGGGATTTTGAGTATTTTTATATATTTTTGTGTTTTTAGTGTTTTAGTATTTTCTGGATTTTAGGGGTTTTAAATATTTTTAGTTTTCTACGTTTTTCTTATCGTTTTCAAGGTTCTAGGGTTTTACACATTTTTAGGGAATTTTAGGGAATTTTGAATTTTTATATGTTTTTATGGATTTTAGTGATTGGAAGGGTTTTTAGGGTTTTATGTTTTTTTATTATTTTTCGTGTTTTATGTTTTTTCGGGGGTTTAAGATTTTTTGGGTTTTAAAGGATTTATCTGTATTTTCTAGGTTTACTAGGGGTATTTACATATTTTTGGATTTTAAGGATTTGTATTTTTTTAGGGTTTTTTGTGTTTTAGGGTTTATATGGGTTTTAGGGGCTTTATGGTTTGTAGTTTTTTTGGGTTTTTGGGGATTTTCGATTTATTTGAGTTTTTAGGGGTTTCAATGTTTTTTATAGTTTTTAACATTTTTAGTGGTTTCAGTGTTTTTATTGTTTATAGTGGTTTTTCATTTTTTGGGTATTTATGGTTTTTATGGGTTTTAGGGTTTTTAGTGTTTCTATGAGTTTTACATGTTTTTATGTTTATAAGGGTTTCTAAGAGTTTTTTATAATTTTTACAGTTTTTACATTTTTCTGTTTTTAGGGATTTTTACGATTTTTATGATATTTTATGGACTTTATGTATATTTCTTGTTTCTATTTTTTTATGAATTTTAAGGTTTTTATGGATTTTAGTGTTTTTTAGGTTTTTAGGTGTTTTATGAATTTTTTGGTTTTTATGTTTTTCTTAGTGGATTTCATTAATTATAAGGGGTTTTTTTGTTTTTACTGATTTTCTGTGATTTTTCAGGATTTTACCATTTTTTCTATATAATTTGTGGGTTTTAGGGGTTTTAAGGGGTTTAGTATTTTTTTAGATTTTCTAGCATTTTTAAGGTTTTTAGAGGGTTTGTGTGATTTTAGGTTTTTAATATTTTTTATGGCATCTCAGGATTTTTAGGGTTTGAATGTTATTGGGATTTTTTGGGATTTTTAGGATATTGATGTTTTTTTAGGGTTTTTTAGGGTTTTTTGGTTTTTTGTATTTTTTAGAACTTTTTAGGTTTCTAGAGGTTTTTTTAGATTTTTTTTAAAAAATATGCGGTTTACTGGGGTTTATAATGTTTTTAGAAATTTTTTGGGTTTTGTGGGGTTTTAGGGGATTTATGGTTCGTGGGAGGGGGTTGGTTTATATGGGTTTTACGGTTTCTAAGGGTTTTATGTATTTTTATAATTTTTAGGAGTTTAAGTGTTTTTAGGTTTTATTGAATCTTTGGGGTTTTCAGGGGTTTTAGGGTATTTTTTTGTTTTTAGGGATTTTAAGGCTTTTTTAGTAGTTTTATTGTTTATTATAAATTTTAGGGATTTCAAGGGGTTTAGGGTTTTTAGTTTATTTATGGTTTTTTTAGGTTTTTATGTTTTTTATGTTTTTTGTATTTTTATGGTTTTTAGAGTTTTTCACATTTTTATAAGTTTAGAGTGTTTTTATACTTTCTATTGGTTTTTTTGGGTTTCATGGAGTTGTATGGGTTTTAAAGGATTTTCGGGTTCTTATGGGTTTTGGGGTTTTATGATTTTAAGGGTCTTATGATTTTTTATAGTTTCTAGTTTTTTTAGGTTTTTAGGAGTTTTAGGTGTTTTCAGGTTTTTAAGGTTTTCTTAGGAATTTTTTACTTTTTATAGGGTTTTTATGTTTTTAGGGATTATAGGGAAATTTATGATTTTTATGGGTTTTCAATTATTTTAAGGGTTCTATGTTTTTCATGGGAATTTAGTGGTTTTAGGATTTTTTAAGGTTTCCTTTCGGGTGTTTATGATTTTTCTTGGGTTTTATAGTTTTTACATTTTTAGGGATTTTTAATTCCTTTCTAGGATATTATATGTTTTTCTAGTTTTTAGTGTTTTTATTGTATTTAGGGATTTTCGTATTTTTAGGGATTTTATAATTTTTTGTGTTATTAGGGTTTCTTTGAGTTTTTTAGAGATTCGACATTTTTTATAGATTTTTTTTCATTTTTAGATGTATAAAAGGGTTTTAGTGTTTTTAGTGGTTTTTGGGTATTTCTGGGTTTTGGGTTTTTAATGGTTTTTTAGGTGTTTTATGATTTTTAGAATTTCTTGGGGGGGGGGGTTAGTGTTTTTAGAGGTTTTTATTTATTTATGGGATTTAAGTGTTATTAGGGATTTATGGTTTTCTTAGGGTTTTTATTGTTTTTATTTATTTATTTATATTTTTGGGAATTTTTTAGGATTTTTATAGTTTTTTATAGTATTTTTGTAATTTGTGAGGTTTTAGGGTTTTAGTGTTTTTAGTTTTTTTAGGGTTTCTAACATTTTTCATAATTTTACGGTTTTTATGTTTTTATGGTTTTTAGGGTGTTTAGGGTTTTGAGGGGTTTTATGGTCTTTTCGGGTTTTGTGGGTTTTTTTAATTTTTTGGGATTTTTAGGGGGTCTTTATGAGTTTTTTAGGATTTTTAAGGTTTTCAGTGTTTTTTAAAATTTTTATAGGTTTAATTACGTTTTAGAGTTTATGTGGGTTTTTAATGTTTAATGGTTTTTATTGTTTTTTAAGGTTTTTGGGGTTTTTATGGATTTTTTTCTCAGTTTTTACGTTTTTTTTTTGTTTTCAGTGTTTTTACTTTTTTAGGGGATTTAATTGTTTTTAGTTTTTATGGCTTTATTAGGGGTTTTCAGGGTTTCTCTAGGTTTTTAATTTTTGTGGGATTTTTGGGATTTTTTAGAATTTTTTATATTTTTTGTGGTTTTTAGTAATTTTGTGGGTTTTAGCATTTTAAGGGGTTTTTATTTATTTTTTGTTTTTAGGGATTTTAAGTGTTTTTTTTGTGTTTAAGGTTTATTTTTGATATTTTTAATGTTTTTAGGGATTTTACTTTTTTAGTTATTTTAGGATTTTTTTTGACTATTATGGTCTTTAAGGGTTTTTATAGTTTTCGTGGTTTTTTATAGTTTTATGGGTTTTGTGGGTTTTTATGGGTTTTTGGGGGTTTTGGGAGTTTTTGTGAGGTTTAGGGGTTTTTTGTGTCTTTTGGGGGGTTTTAGAGTTGTTAGTGTTTGCATTCCTTTAGGGGTTTTAATTGTTTTAAGAGTTTTATGTTTTTATTAGGGTTATTTTCTAGGTTTTAACATTTTTAGTGTTTTTGGGGATTTTTAAGGTTTTTTGGGGGATTAGGGTTTTTAGGGATTTTGAGGGCTTTAGGGTTTTATTGTTTTTAGGGCTTTCTAATTTTTTAAAATTTTAATGTTTTTAGGGGATCAAAATGGTTTTTAGAGTTTTTAATACATTTTTGGTTTTTTTAGGTTATTAATATTTTTCAAGGTTTTTAGGGGGTATTTGGTTTTTAGGGAATTAGAAAATTTTAGTTTTTTAGTTTTTTAGTTTTTTATCATTTTTAGGTTTTTGGAGTTTTAAGTGTTTTTGGGATTTTATGATTTTCCTAGGAGGGTATTGAGGATATTTAGAATTTTTAAATTTTTATTAATTTTTATAGATTTTTTTTTTGGAATTTTATTGGTTTTTTGTGATTTTATGGATTTTGAGGGGTTTTATGGTTTTAGGGATTTTAGGATTTTTTTTATTTCTTGGGTGGTTTATGGTTTTTTAGATATTTTAATGTTTTTAGGGTTTTAAATATTTTTTATAGTTTTTTTTGGTTTTAGGGTTTTTATGGGATTTAGGGATTTTCACGATTTTTGGGGTTTTGTGGGTTTTAGGGGGTTTAAGGTTTTTATGTTCTACAAAATTTTTAGCACATTTAATTTCTGTATGGGTTTTAATTATTTTTATCATTTTATGTTTTTAATATGTGTTTTTAGGTTTTTAGGGGTTTTTACATTTTTTAGGATTTTTACCGTTTTTGGGATTTTTTATGTTTTTAGGGTTGTTACAGATATTGAATATTTTTAGAGTTTTCATGGTTTTTCAGTGTCATCATTGTTTTTAGGTTTTTAGGTGTTTAAGTTTTATTATATTTTAAGTAATTTTTATGGTTTTCAGAGTTTTTAGTGTTTTTATGTTTTTAAGGATTTATGGGGGTTTTAGTATCTTTAAGGTTATTCATTATTTTGAGGGGTTTTGGGGTTTTTAGAGTTTTTATGTTGTTTGGGTTTATTGTTTTCTGAGTTTTTTGTGGTTTTAAGGATTCTATAGTTTTATTTACATTTTTAAGTGTTTAAAGGGGTTTTTACAATTTTAGAGGTTTGCGGTGTTTTTCATGTTTTTTGAGATATTTATATAGTGCTTTTAGGGTAGAAAAGGTGTGGGATCAGACAAAGATGACACTATGAAGTGATTTTATATGTTTTAAAGGTTTTTAATGTTTTTTTAGTTTTTTAGATGATTTAAGTGTTTTTATGTTTATATGGTTTTCTGAGGGTTTTCTTTGGTTTTTAGGAATTTTTACATTTTTAGTTTTTTTAGGATTTTTTTAGGTTTTTAATGTTTTTTTGGGTTTTCAAGATTTTGAGGGTCTCTTGGTTTTTAGGGGTTTTTTGTTCTTTTGGTTTTTGGGGTTTTTAGGAGTTTCTTGAGTTATTTAGTGTTTTTATGGTGTTTTAATGTTTTTAACATTTTTAGGGGTATTTAGGGTTTTTACATTTTATAGTGATTTTTAGGTTTTTCTGGGTTTTAACGGTTTTAAGATTTTACATTTTTTATAGTATTTATAGTTTTCATGGTGTTTAGGGTTTCTATCTTTTTTGTTTTTTTGGGTTTTATGTATTTATGTTTTTAAGGTTTTCTTATGGTTTTTCTGGTTTTTACAGTTTTTTTGTTTATTAGTGACATTTAGGGAATTTAAGGATTTTTATGGTTCTTAGTGTCTTTAGAGATAATGAGGGGTGTTAAGGTATTTAGAGACATTTAGATTTTATGGTTTACTTTTTTTAGGGTTCTTTTTTAGTTTTTAAGTGTTTCAATTTTTTTAGATTTTTTAACATATTTTTGGTTTTAAAAGGGGTTTAGAGTTTTTAGTAGGTTTTTAAGGGTTTTTAGGTTTTTATGGGGTTTTGTGTTTTTATGTGTTTTTTTGGGTCACATAGGGTTTTTATCATTTTTGGGTTTTAGGAGTTATAACTATTGTTAGGTTTGTATGGGTTTATTAGGGGGTTTTTCAATGTTTTTATGTTTTTATGTTTTTAGGTATTTATCATCATTGTTAGGATTTTATGGTTTTTATGGCTTTTAGGGATGTTATGGGTTTTTTGGGGTTTGGGTTTTTTTTCGGTTTTTATAATTTTATATGTTTTATGAGTTTATTTTTTTTAAATTATAATGGTTTATAGGGGTTTTCTTAGTGTTTTTTGGTTTTTATGATTTTAGGTATTTTTAGGGATTTTTAGGGATTTTTAGGATTTTTATGGTGTTTTGGGTTTTTAAGGGTTTTCAAGGTTTACGGTTTTTATGGTATTTAGGATTTTATGGTATATTCGGTTTTTAGTTTTTTTAGTTTTTAACTTTTAGTAGTTTTTTTAAAGTTTGTTTTAATAAATTTCGGTTTATATGATTTTTAGGGGGTTTAGGGTTTTAATCGTGTTATGGTGTTTAACATTTTTTTGAATTTTTAATGATTTTAGTAATTTTATGTATTTTTAGGGTTTTTAGGTATTTTGTTGATTATAGGGATTTTTATGGGGGGTTTTATATTTTTTTGAATTTTTTTAGTGAATTAAAGATTTTTATAGGTTTGAACATTTTGGGGGGTTTCTAGGGTATCTTTTATGAGTTTTAGTGGTTTATAGGGTTTCATAGTGTTTTAGAGGTTTTTATGGGTTTTAGGATTTTTAGGATTTTATTGTTATTAGGTTTTTAGTTGTTTTTATTATTTTTAGGGGTTTAATGTTTTCTTAGGGGTTTTTAGTTTTTTAGGATTTTTAGGGATTTTTTAGTAATTTTATTGGTTTTAGGGTATTTAATGATTATGATGGGTTTCATGTTTTTTTTATAGTTTTAGGGTTTTTTTGGGGTTTTATAAATTTTATGATTGTTGGTATTTAGAGTGATTTTACAATTTTAATCTTTTTTATAGTTATCATAGTGGTTTTCATGTTTTTTATGTTTTTTATGTTTTTAGGTATTTTTAGTTCTTTTTATTGATTTTATTGTTTTATAGGGGTTTCATGGATATTGAAGGATTTTAGGGTTTTTTGGGTTTTTATGTTTTTTTGGGGTTTAAGGTATTTTTAGATTTTTATTGTTTTTAAATGTTTTTTGTTGTTTAAAGGGTTATTAGATTTTTAGAGTGGTTTTAGGGTTTAATGTGTTTTTATATATTTTAAGCTTCTTAGGGGTTTTAGGGTTTTTATGTTTTTAGGTGGATTGGGTTTTTAGGGTTTTTAGTTTTTGTAGGTTTTTATGATTTTCTAAGGGATTTTCATGGATTTCAGGGTTTTTGTTTTTAGATATTTGAAGTTATTTTTATGGGTTTTTTGAGTTTTATGTTTTTTTGGGTATTTAGGGTTTTTTAGTTTTTAGGGTTTTAATGGATTTTAGTGTTTTTAATGTTTTAGTAAAAGTAGGAATATGAATATGTTATTCTTGCCCATCCCCAAAAAAAAATTTATTAAAAAAAAGAAAAAATACAAGGGAGTGTGGGGTCAATCAGCCCAAACCCAGAAAACCATGGACACCCCCAATAAGCCCAAAACCCCAAAAAACACACAGGTAACCATACATTGATGAAATCCAAAATCAACTCCATTAGCTCCTCCCCCTAAAATCTGCAACCAGCATCCCGAAACATTGTTTCCATCATCCATTTCCTCTTTGCCAAGTAGATTCACCGCCAGAAACAAAGAACCATCGATATCAAAATCATAAACATCACCTGCATCACATCCCCGCCAAGCAGAAACCATCACCCAACCACCTAGATTCAAACAACCCTCACCTCCTAACCAGTCAGATTCATTCATTTCACACATAGTATCACATCCAGAAACATAGGACTCGCAACACCCATGACTCGAACCAATCTGCATCCCCCATAACTCCTTGTTCAAACTGATAACTAGACGACCCCTCTAGTGACCCAGTAACCGCACATCATGGCTTGGAAACACCCAAAACCTTGCAACAAAACCAATATCCAGCACTAACAACAAATCACAACCAAACTATACAAAACATAGGGATACACAGTCCGACATATCTATCAAAACACAGGAAAACATACCCAGACCTACATCAATATCATAAAACGAAGATGTAGCTAAAGAACAAGAAACACAAACCTGCATCTTATGTGAAAACCGTTGACAAACCGGTCTGAAATCCAACACAAGAGAACTAAGAAAGCCACCACCAAACTGATGTAACTCCCTCCTCATCCACCATATCCCATCGAGAAGCCAGAATAGATATAAAAATCCTCCCAGACTCAGATCTAGAAGAAAATGTGATGACCGCATCACTGATGACCATGACATAGAGCCTCACCTCCGCTGAATCCTATCATGCCTGCAACTAAGACAGCTGATTCACTGGAAGGAAACCATAACACATGCCCTTTCACATGGAGTCTGATGAAGATACTACATCGCTGATGACTGATAAAGACAGACCATCGCGCCACACCTATGCTGAAACAAGTATTTCCCACCAGCGAGATATCCAATCTGTCAGAAGGAAACCAAAATGCATTCCCTTTTACAATGAATCTGATGAAGAAGGGTACACCACACGAATCATGATCCCTCGAAACCGCAAACGATGATGACCACCCTAACTGAACCATGATTCTCACTCCAAGAAGTAGAGGAGGCTGAAAATGGAAGGATGAAGTAGTAGATAATCGAAGCAAAGCGGCTATATCCATGAGGAATCCCTAGAGAACATGGTGTTGAGAGAAAGACCCCATGAGAGAGCGGTGAAATTTTTCTTTAATTATTTAGAGGATTAAAGGGTTTTTAGAGTTTTAGTGGAATTAGGGTTTTTATTAGTTTTTATGAGATTTTAGTGTTTTTAGGGTTTTAAGGCCTTTTTAGGGTTTTTAGTGTTTTTAGTTTTTTAGTGGATTGAAGTGTTTATAAATTATTATTATTTTTCTTTTGTTTTTCACTATTTTTAGAGTTATTTAGGTTATTAGGGATTTTAATGATTTTTTAGGGTTTTTGTGGATTTGGAGGGGTTTTATGTTTCTTTGGGTTTTTAGGGTTTTTATAGTTTTTAGAGTTTTAAACATTATTAGGGGTTTTAATGGTTTTTGGAGTCTGTAGTGTTTTTTTTGGTTTTTTTTGGTTTTTAGTTGTTTTTAGGTTTATAGGGTTTTTTTAATATTTGATGCATTTTTTCCGTTTCTACGAGGATAAAGTGTTTTTATGATCTTAAGGTTTTACCAGATTTTTTCTATGTTTTAATAGTTTTTATGTTTTTAGTGATTTTATGGTATTTTTCAGTATTTTTATCAGTTTTTGGGGTTTTAATGATTTTGGGGGGTTTTCGGGTTTTAATGGGTTTTAAGGTTTTTATTATTTAATTGGGGTTTTCGGATTATTTGAGTTTTTTAGTGGTTTAATGAATTTTTTATATTTTTTATATGTTTTTTGGGGTTTGGATGGTTTTAATATTTTTAGTGGTTTTTAGGTTTTTAGTTGGTTCATATGGGATTTTAATAGTTTTAGGTTTTTATTTGTTTTAGGTGTTTTAGTGTTTTTAGTGGTTTTTAGGGTTTCTTTATTTTTCGAATTTTTAGGGGGTTTATGGTTTTCTTAGGGGATTTCTTATTTTTTATATTTTTTTATGTTTTTAGGGATTTTTAGGTATTTTTTGTGAGAATTTTTTTAGTTTTAGGATATTTTTTTTGTGTTTTGATGGTTTTTAGTATTTTTTAGGGTTTTTAGGGGTTTTATGGGTTTTAGCAAATTTTTATGTTTTTTTGGGTTTTAGGGAGTTTTAGTATATTTAGGTTTTTTTCGGTTTTTGTTGTGTTTTTTAGGGATTTAAGGCCTTTTATGTTTTTAGGGATTTTTACGGTTTTTATGATATTTATGGTTTTTATCTTTTTTAGGGATTTTGAGGGTTATAGGGGTTTTAGTAGATTTAGATTTTTATGGGTTTCTTGGTTTTTAGGTTTTTTTGAACTTTTATTTTTTTATAGTTTTTTAACATTTTCAGTGGTTTAAAAGCACTACAATGGTTTTTAGGATTTTTATTGGTTTTATGGGGTTTTTAATGTTTTTTATGTTTTTTTTATTTTTTAGAGGATTTAGGGTTTTTATAGGTTTTCATGTTTTTAGGGGTTTTAATATTTTTTAGGTATTTAGTGTTTTCCTTGTGGTTTTCGTGGTTTTTAGGGTTTTTTAAAATTTTAGGGATTATTATGGTGTTTAGGAATTTTTTGTGATTTAATGGTTTCTAGGGATTTTGAGGGTTTTTACGGTTTTTTGGGTTTTAGGATCATTTTGAGTCTTTATTGTTTTTATTGTATTTTAGTGTTTTTAATGTTTTTAGGGGATTAAAAGTTTTTTGAGTTTTTATTGGGTTGTAGGTTTTTTTGGGTTTTTATGGTTTTAGGGGTTTTATGGTTTTTAGGTCTTTTAGTGTGCTTAGGTTCTTTTTTGTGTTTTATGGTTTTTAGCGTTTTTGGGTTTTAGGGGGTTTAAGTGTTTTGAGGTTTTTAAGGTATTATTATGGGGTTTTCAGTGTTTTGAGGGTTTTTAAAATTTTATGGATATTTAGGTAGTTTTTAAAATTTTAATGGTTTTTTAGGTTTTTAAGGATTTGTTTTATTTGTAGGGTTTTAGGGGTTATAGGTTTTTATGGGTTTTGTGATTTTTAGGGTTTTTAAGGGTTTTTTAACATTATAGTAATTTAAATGTTTTTTATAGTTTTAGTGGTTTTGATGGGGTTTATGGTTTTTAATGTTTTTATGGGATTTTATTGTTTTTTTGGGTATATATAATTTGTAAGGGTTTTTAGAGTTTTTACGTTTTTTATGGGTGTTAAGTGTTGTTAGGGTTTTCAGGTTTTCATAGGGGTTTTGATGTTTTTAGGGGTTTTTGGTTTTTGATTATTTCTAGGAATTTATAGGAATTTTAGTTTTTAGGGATTTTGATTGTTTTCAGGGTTTTAAGGGTTTTTATGGTTTTTCTAGTTTTCGGTGGTTTTTACATTTTTTAGGGTTTTTCATATTTTCATAATGTTTTAGGAGTTTAATGGGTTTTTTGTTTTTTAGTGGGTTGTAGGGTTTTTATGGTTTTTATGGGTTTAAAAGGTTTTTAGTGGTTATATAGTTTTTATGGTGTTGTAGAGGTTTTTTATGTTATTTATCATTTTTTATGTTTTTGATGCTTTAATGATTTTTAGTTTTTATGTTTTTATAAGGAATTTGTAGGGTTTTTTGGGCTGGTTTATGTTTTTATGGATTCATATAGATGTTTTTGGATTTTTATGTTCTTTTGTGTTTTTAGGCATTTTAGGGTTTTTAGATTTTTTAGGGTTTTATTAATTTTGGGAATTTTTGGGTTTTTAATGAATTTAGAGATTTGTTGGATTTAAAGGTTTTTATATTTTTTTAATGTTTTTTGGGGTTTAAAGCGGTTTGAAATTTTTCAGTGGTTCTTGTTGGTTTTTATGGGGTTCAATTGTATTTTATGTTATTAGATTTCTTTATAATTTTTATTTGTTTTGGGGTCCTATTAAGAATTTTAGGGTTTTTAGAGTTGTTTTGTTTCTTAAGGGTTTTATGTGTTTTTTGGTTTTTATTATTTTCATTATTTTTTCATGGATTTTAGGGTTTATTATATTTTAATGATTTTTTGGGTTTAATGGTTTTTACGGTTTTTTAGTGTCTTATCATTTTAACGTGTTTTTAAGGATTTATTTTTTTAGGATTTTTGGTCTTCTTAGGGGTGTTAAGGGTTTTTTATGTTTTTATATATTTTAGTGATTTTTATGTTTTTCAAACTTTTAGAGGATTTAAGTATTTTGAGGGGTTTTAGTGGTTTTTATGGTTTATTATGTTTTTGCATGTTTTAGGGGGTTTTTTAGTTTTTTCAGTGTTTTAAGGATTTCAATAATTTTTAAAATTTCTAGGGGTTTTAATGGTTTTTAGTGGGATTTTATGGTTTTTAGGGGTGTTGGGGGTTTTAAGGGTTTTAGGGGTTTTACTGGTTTTTAGGATTTAAGGGTTTTAAGAGATTTTAGGTTTTTAATGTTTTCTTGTAGTTATGATATTTTTAGGGGGGTTTATGTCTTAAAGGTTTCTAAGTATTTTTAGGATTTTTTTTTATTTTTAGGGTTTCTAGAGTTTTATGCATTTTAGGCATTTCTATAAATTCTAGAGGTTTTAAGGGGGCTTAATGTTTTTAGGTTTTTAGTGGGGGTTTAAGTGTCATTAGGTTTTTAAGGTTTTATTATGTATTTTTAGGGTTTTTTATGTCTTTATAGAATTTCAGGGACTTTTTATTCTTTTTATTCTTTTTAGGGTTTTGGTATTTTAATATTTTTATGATTTTTTGTGATTTTATTGTTTTATGGATTTTAAGGGTCTTTCAGAGTTTTTAGGGTTTTTAAATTTTTTGTCAATTTTGGGGTTTAAATGGGTTTTTAAAGATTTAGTGGGTTTTAGGGTTTTAATGGATTTTTAGGGATTTTATGGGTTTAATGTGATTTTATCTATTTAAATAGTTTTTAAGTTTTTAAGGTATTTTTAACGTTTTAAGTGGTTTTATGGAATTTTATGAATTTTTTATAATTTTTATAGTGTTTAGGGTGTTATGTATGTTGAGTTTTTCATAGTTTTTTTTTGGGTTTTTTGGGGTTTTAGGGGTTTCTAGTGGTTTTTATGTTTTTATAAGATTGATTGGTTTTATGGGGTTTTATGGTATTTTTATGGTTTTTTGGGTTTTTAGATTTTTTTAGGATTTTAGTATATTTTGGTTTTTATGGTTTTCGAAGAGGACTGAATGGTTTTTAGGGGGTTTTACATTTTTTTTGGATTTTTGGGATTTTTTAGGAATTTTTATGGGTTTTTTTTGTTTTTAGGGATTTTTATACTTTTTAGGGTTTTTATGGGTTTTTTGGTTTTTTGGATTTCAGGCTTTTTAGGGTTTTTATCAATTTTTAGGTTTTTTGGGGTTTTAATCATTTTTAGATTTTAAGGGTTTCTTTGTGTTTCTCATGGTTTTAGGGTTTTTTCCATTTTATGTATTTTATGGAATTTCTATTATTTTTATAGTTTTTATATTTTTTGGTTATTTTGAGGATTTTTTGGGTTCTTAAGGGTTTTTTGTGTTTTTAGTTTTTTTTGTGTTTTTTTGTGTTTTTTTGGTTTTTATGCTTTTTAGAGTTATTAATTTTTTAGGGGTTTCAATGGTTTTAAAAGTCATTAATGATTTTTTATGGTTTTTAGGGATTTAGGTTTTTTTGGGGTTTTGAGTTATTAGTTTTTTTGGGGGGTTTTGGGTTTTTTGGGGTTTGATATTTTTTTATGTTTTTAGATGTTTTATGTTTTTTATGTTTTTATGGGGTTTAAGGGGGTTTTCAGGGTTTTTAGTGTTTATTATGTTTTTATGGATATTTAAGATTTTTTTTGGCTTATTATAGATTTTTCGATTTTCGAGGTGTTTTACATTTTTAAGGATTTTATGGTTTTTATGTGTTTTGTTTTTTTTCAGTTTTTAGGGTTTATAAAGTATTTTATATTTTTTAGTGTTTTTATGGGTTTTAGGGTTTTTATGGTTTTAGGGGTTTTTTTTTATTACTATGGGGGGGGGGTTAGGATATTTTGAAGGTTTTTATTGTTTTTAGTGTTTTTATATTTTAATGATTTTAACCATTTTTTTATGTTTTCATTGGGTCTTTAATGTTGTTAATTGTGTTTACATTTTTTGGGAGGTTTATGGATTTTTAGTATTTTTATTCATTTTAGTGGTTTTAGGTATTTTTAGGGTTTTAAAGCATTATAATCGTTTATATTTTTTGGGGGGTTTACATGATTTTAGGTTTTCATGGGTTTAAAGAGGTTTTATAGGGTTTTAGGGTTTTTATGTTTTTATGGAATTTTAGTGTTTTTTATGGGTTTTTAGGGTTTATAAGGGTTTTTTGGGGTTTTTTATAATATTTTGTTTTTTTTGGTTTTTACGGGGTTTTTGAGTTTTTTAGGGTTTTTGAGTTTTTTTGGTTTATAAGGGTTTAATGGGATTTTAGATATTTTAGTGGTATTTAGGGTTTTATGTATTTTTAGGTTTTTTATTGTTTTTTGGGTTATATGGTTCTTATATATTTTGGGTCCTTTTAGGGGTTTTAGTGTTTTTCAGTTTTTAGAGATTTTACATTTTTTAGGGTTTTATGGTTTTCTTAGTATTTTTAGGGATTTTAGGGTGGTTTATGGTTTTTATGGTTTTTTGTTATTTAAGGGGTTACTTGAGTTTTTTAGGATTTTAATGGTTTTTTATAGTTTTTTAACATTTTTGGGGTTTAATGGTTTTGTAGATTTTGTAGTAGTGCTTTAGGGGTTTATGGGGTTTTATTATTTTTTAGGTTTTTGGGGGTTTTATGGTCTTGATTGTTTTAATGGTTTTAGGTGGCTTTCAAGGGCCTTATGTTTTTTTATGTATTTATGGATTTCTATAGTTTTTAGGGGTGTTAGGAATTTTGAGTGTTTTTAGAGTTTTTAGGGTTCTAAGTATTTTTTAGAGTTTTACATTTTTTTGGTGTTTAGGGGTATTAAGTGTTTTTAGGTTTTTATTGTTTTTAGGGATTTTTAGGGTATTAAGGGTTTTTATATGTTTTTCTATATTTTTATGTATTTTTAAGAATTTTTAGGGTTTTTTAGGGTTTTTGAGTGTTTTTAGCCTTTTAGGGTCTGTTAGGTTTTTTATTTTTTATTTTTTTGAGTTTTTCTAGATTTTTTAGTTTTGTACGGGTTTAATGGGTTTTCAGAGTTTTCTAATGGTTTTATAGGTTTAACTTTTTTAGATCTTTTTGTGTATTTTTTAGGTGTTTTTTGGGTTTTTAGGATCATTTTAGGGTTTTACAGGCTTTATTGTTTTTATGTTTTTAGCTTTTATATGGGTTTTATGGGTATTCTATGATTTTACATTTTTAATGTTTTTAGGGTTTTTTTGGATTGTTTTTGGATTTTGAGGTTTTTACAGGTTTGAGAGATTTTTTTAGAATTTTATGAGTTTTTAGGCTATTTTGTAAATTTGAGGCCTTATTGTGTTCTTTTGAGGTTTTTTGGGTATTTTTTGTTTTTATGATTTTTTTGAGTTTTTTATGGTTTTGTGGGTTTTAAATGTTTTTTTGTTTTTTTGGTGTTTATAGGGGTTTTTGAAAATTTTTAGTGGGTTTTAGGTATGGGTTTTAGTGGTTTATATTGTTTATGGGGTTTCTTAATGCGTGTTTTCTATTTTAGTGTTTTTAGTTGTTTTTTTGGGGTTTTATATGTTTTTATTATTTTTATGTTTTTCTTCGGTTTTTAGGGTTTTTTTAAATTTTTAGTGATTTTTAGGTTTTTTATCATTTTTATGATTTCCCTGTTATTTTAAGGATATTTATGGGTTTTAGCGTATTAGGTTTTTATATAGGTTTTAGGGTTTTTAAGATTTTTAGGGTTTTTAGGGTCTTTAAGAGTGTTTAAATTTTTTGGGGGTTTACAGGGTATTTTTTATTTTTTTTATTTCATAGTGATTAATTGGATTTTATTGTTTTTATTGTCTTTAGGGGTTTTATGGTTTTAGTGGTTTTTATGGTTTTTAGAGTTTTTAGCTTTCTTAGGTATTTTTCGTTTTTTAGGGTTTGAAGGTTCTCTTATGGGTTTTCAGGGTGTTTACTGTTATTTGAATTTTTAGAGAATTTTTAGGGGCTGTTTATGATTTTTACAGTTTTAATGGTTTTTATGAATTTTGAGAATTTTAATGTTTTTTTGGGTGTTTAGGTGTTTTTTGGTTTTTCCAGGTTTTTAGGGGTTTTTGAGGATTTTATTGTTTTTAAGGATTTTTATAGTTTGTTAAGTTTTTTAGTGATTTAAATGGTTTTTAGAGTTTTTAATTGGAGTTTAGGGTTTTTATGGGTTTTAGGGTATTCTATAGGTTTTGGGGGTTTTTATTGGGTTCTCTAGGGTTTTTAGATATTTTAGAATTGTTGGGGTTTTTAGTGTTTTTAGGTTATAATGTTTTACATTGGGTTTTTAAGGGCCCTTATGGGTTTTTATGTATTTGTAATTTTTTATGATTTTTATGGTCTATAAGGTTTTAGGGATTTGGATGGATTTTTTGGTTTCTTAAGGGTTTTCAGCTGTTCTTAACGTTTTAGGGGTTTAAAGAGATTTTTAGTGTTTTTTGGTTCTTTTTATGGTTTTTAGTTTTTTAGGTATTTTAAGGGGTTTTTTTTTGAGTTTTAGCGTTTTTTAATATTTAGTGGGTATTTTTGGTTTTAGGGGAGTTCTGTTTTTTAGGGTTTTATAGTTTTTAAGGGTTTTAAGTGTTTTAAAGGTTTTAAGGTTTTTTAAGGGGTTTTCTAGGTTTTAAGTATTTTTTATTCTTTGGTTTGTTGGGATTTTTTTAGGATTTTTATGGGTTTTAGGTTGTTTAGGTATTTAAGGGTTTTTTTGTTTTTTGTTGTTTTCATGGGATCTAGATGGTATTTTTAGTTTTTATGGATTTTATGATTTTTTAGAATTTTTATTACTTTAGGGTTTTCATGTTTTTTGTAGTTTTTATCTACTTTTTGGGTTTTTATGAGTTTTTAATGTTTTTAAGGTTTTGTGGGTTCTTATGGTTTTTATATTCTTCAATGTTTTTTTAGCATTTTTATGTTTTTAAGAGTTTTAAATGTTTTTATAATTTTAATGTTTTGTTGTTTTATATCATGGTTTTTAGGGATTTTTATGTTTAAAAGATTTTTAGGGGGATTTTTATGATTTTTATGGGATTTGGGGTTTTTATTGATTTTGAGGGGTTTTATGGGTTTTAAGTCATTTAGTGTTTTTAAACTTTTTTAGGATTAAATGGATTTTAGATAATTTAGTGGTTTTTAGGCTTTTAGAGTTTTTATTTCTGTTTTTTCTAGTTATTTAGTGTTTTTTAAATTTTTAGAGATTTTTTGTGATTTTAATGGTTTTTTTATTTTGATGGGTTTTAGGTGTTTTTAAGGTTTTGGGGTTTTTTGTGATTTTATTGTTTTTATGTTTTTGGGGGTTTTAAGTGTTTTTTGTTTTTATGGTTTTACTTGCGCTTTTCAAGGTTTTTTTGTGTTTTATGCATTTTTAGGGGTTTTAATCGTTTTTAGGTTTTGAGGGTTTCTTTGGGTTTCTCAGAGTTTTAGGGTTTTTTCCATTTTATATATTTTATGGAATTTTTATTATATTTATAGTTTTTATAGTTTTTGTTGATTTTGATGATTTTTTGAGTTCTTATGAGTTTTTTTTGTGCTTTTAGGATATTTTTAGTTTTTAGGGTTTTTATTATTTTTAGAGTTATTAATTTTTAAGGGGTTTCAATGGTTTTAAAAGTCTTTAGTGAGTTTTTAGGGTTTTAGGATTTTATAGGGTTTTTAGTTATTAGTTTTTAGGGGTTTTTTTTTGGTTTTTTGGGGTTTTAGTTTTTTTATGTTTTTAGGGGTTTTATGTTTTTTTATGTATTTATTGTTTTTAAGGGGGTTTTCAGGGTTTTTAGTGTTTATTATGTTTTTATGGATTGTTAGGGATATTTATGAATTTTTTTTATTATGGATTTTATGGTTTTCAAGGTGTTTTACATTTTTAGGGATTTTATGGTCTTTATTGGCTTTGTTTTTGTTTTTCATTTTTTAGTGTTTTTGAAGTATTTTATTTTTTTAGGGTTTTCATAGGTTTTTAGGGTTTTTATGGTTTTAGAGGTTTTTTATTGCTATGGGGGGTTTCATGATATTTTGAGGGTTTTTAGTGTTTTTAGATTTTAAGGATTTTCACCAATTTTTATGTTTTCTTTGGGGTTTTAATGTTTTTAAGTGTGTTTATGTTTTTCTAGAGGTTTAGGGATTTTTAGGATTTTTATTCATTTTAGGGCTTTTAGGGATTTTTAGGGTTTTAATGTTTTAACCAATTTTAGGGTTTTAGAACATTATAATTATTTATATTTATAGGTGGTTTTAAATGCTTTTATGTTTTTATGGGTTTCTTAAGAGTTTTTAGGGTTTTTTAGGTTTTTTATGTTTTTGTGGAATTTTAGTGTTTTTTGGTTTTATGGGTTTTTAGGGTATATAGGGAATTTTTGGGGATTTTTGGTTTTTTATAATATTTTATTTTTTTGGTTTTTAAGGGTTTTTTTGAGTTTTTTGGGGTTTTTGAGTTTTTTTGGTTTATAATGGTTTAATGGTTTTTAGATATTTTAGTGTTATTTAGGTTGTTATTGATTTTTAGGTTTTTTTATTGTTTTTTGGGTTATTTGGTTCTTATACTATTAGGGTCCTTTTAGGGTTTTTAGTGTTTTTCAGTTTTTAGGGATTTTTTATTTTTTTAGGGTTTTATGGTTTTCATAGTATTTTTAGGGATTTTAGGGGGGTTTATGGTTTTTTTGTTTTTTTTTGTTTAAGGGGTTATTTGAGTTTTTTAGGATTTTAATGGGTTTTTTGAGCTTTTTAACATTTTAGGGGTTAAAAGGTTTTGTAGATTTTGTAGTGATTTTTTTGGTTTTATGGGGTTTTGTTGTTTTTAGGTTAATAGGGGGTTATATGGTCTTTATTATTTTAATGGTTTTATGTGGTTTTCCTCAATATCATTTTGTTTATTTTGAAACACTTTTAAAGGGTAGTGAGAACCCTTTCAGTAGTACAAATTAAACCCCAAAATATATGACATTTTTGTTGAAGAACAATTTGATCTGATTAGAATCAAACTCCCTAAACATTATCCAGGGTATAGTGCTTACCTGAGTGCCAGGATCAACCCTCAAGATATCTTTATAATGTTCCTCCAAGAATTCCCAAGACTGCATATATTCTTCCAAGTTAATCTTCCCCATGTTGAAACCTCTAATCAAGATGTGGTTCTGTCTATCAATCCATTTACCTTGCCCCTTTTTTGTTTCCACTCTAATCATTTTCCACAACATTTGGTTGATGACTTCTTGCGGGGCCTTAAATTCTAAGACTGGATCCACCATTTCTACATCTGAGTGAAGAAGAAGGTCCAAGTGATTCATCACCGAAGCAATCTGTTTCTAATGATCAAAAAGAGTATCCTCCTCTCGCTGATGCCCATGATTCGGAGCAGGTCGCACAACCTCACTCTGCAGCCTAGGAGGGTGTGCCACCCCCACTAAGGGAGGTTCATCTCTAAGGTGCACCTGACTGACCACTACTTGAGAGACAGACACCCTCGCGGGCAAGCCATCGCATTTACATGTTTTCGAAGGAGGTGTACCTTTGCTAGTGGACCTAGTAACTGGAGGAATGGGTAGGTTGGAATAATCTTTCCTTGTGCGCAACCTCCGGGTATGGTAGATATAGCCATCTGAATCTATAATGGTGTTTTTTCCCTTCCTTGAAGAGGATATAAAATAATCCTCTGCAATCCCCACTTCTTTGGACTCACCAGGGGATGGCGAAGCTGAATCCTCAACGTGGAAGACCTCCCCTCCCTTAGTATACTCCTCACTGGGACTGTCCTCCATCGCAAAATCTACACCAAGTGCATAACCCCCATCTTCTCCGAACACCGCAAACTAGTTTTGGGAATTCTTGAAACTCCCTCCTACTTTTTCCTTCTCAGCATAAGAAGGTTTGTCCTGCATGGCTTGCATTGATGTGGCTTGACCGATTGGCTATACAAAGACACAACCCATGTATTGGAAGTAAATTGGAGTTTCATCCGAAACCAAGCTTTGGGGTCCTCACCCATGTCTGTATCTACATCAACTGCCTCATTCACAGAAGCTTCCTCGAGTGGTTTTAACTATTTTTATGTTTTTAAGGTTTTCTTAGAGGTTTTCAAGGGATTAAAGGTTTTTTTGTATTTATGTATTTTTTTAGTTTTTAGGGGTGATAGGAATTTTGAGTGTTTTTAATGTTTTTAGGTTCTATGTATTTTTTAGGGTTTTACAGTTTTTTGGTTTTTAGGGGTTTTAAGTGTTTTAAGGTTTTTATTTTTTTTATGGATTTTATGGGTATTTATTATTTTTATATGTTTTTCTATATTTTTAGGTATTTTATATAATTTTTAGGGATTTTTAGGGTTTTAAGGGTTTTTAGGCTTTATAGGGTCTGTTAGGTTTTTTATTTTATATTTTTTTTGAGTTTTTCTGGGTTTTTTTATATGGGTTTAATGGGTTTTCAGTTTTTTCTAACGTTTTTAGGGGTTTAAATTTTTTATATATTTTAGTGGATGTTTTGGGAGGTTTTGGGGTTTTAGGATCATTTTATGGTTTTACAGGATTTATTGTTTTTATATTTTATTTAGGTTTTTAGATTTTATATGGGTTTTAGGGGTTTTCTATGATTTTACATTTTTAATGTTTTTTAGGGTTTCTTTGGATTATTTTTGGATTTTGTGGTTTTTATAGGTTTTATGGATTTTTTAGGATCATATGAGTTTTTAGGCTCTTTTGGAAATTTGAGGGATTGTTGTGTTCTTTTGATGTTTTATGGGTATTTTTTGTATTTAGGGTTTTTTTGAGTTTTTTATGGTTTTATGGGTTTTCAATGTTTTTATAAGTTTTTTGTGTTTATAGGGGTTTTCAATTTTTTTAGTGGGTTTTAGGTTTAATTTGGGATTTTTTTGGGTTTTTATGGTTTTTGGTGGTTTATATAGTTTTATTGGTTATTTTTATGGTTCTTTAGATATTTTAGCGTTTTTAGTTGTTTTTGGGGTTTTATGTGTTTTTAGGTTTTTATGTTTTTCTTAGGTTTATAGGGGTCTTTTAAATTTTTAGATATTTTTAGGTTTTTTATGTTTTTTTTATTTTCCTGTGATTTTAAGGGTATTTAAGGGTTTTAGGGTTTTAGGTTTTTATTTGGGTTTTAGGATTTTTAAGATTTTTTAGGGTTTTCTGGTTTTTTAAGAATTTTTAAAATTTTGAGGGGTTTACCATGTTTTTTGTGTTTTTTCTAGTTTTTAGTATTTAATTGGATTTTATATTTTTTATGGTTTTTAGGGGTTTTATGGTTTTAGAGGTTTTATGGTTTTTAGAGATTTTAGGTTTCTTGGGTATTTTTCATTTTTTAGGGTTTGATGGTTATCTTTGGGGTTTTCAGGGTGTTTAGGGTTATTTAAATTCTTATAGATTTTTAGGGGTTGTTTATGATTTTTATAGTTTTTATGAGTTTTATGGATTTTGATAATTTTATAGTTTTTTGGTTGTTTAGGTGTTTTTTGGTTTTTCCAAGTTTTTAGGGGGTTTTAGGATTTTATTGTTTTTAAGGCTTTTTAGAGTTTGTTAAGGTTTTTATGGATTTAATGGTTTTTTAGATATTTTAATGGCCTTTCATGGTTTTTATGGGTTTTATGGTATTCTATAGGTTTTGGGGTTATTTATTGGGTTCTCTAGGGTTTTTAGAATTTTTAGAATTTTTAGGGTTTTTAGTATTTTTAGGTTATAATGTGTTGCATAGGGTTTTTAAGGGTCCTTATGACTTTTTATATATTTGTAATTCTTTTTTGATTTTTTGGGTCTATATGGTTTTAGGGATTAGGATGGATTTTTTGGTTTCTTAAGGGTTTTCAGCTTTTCTTAACATTTTAGGGGTTTAAAGGGGTTTTTAATGTTTTCTTGGTCATTTTATGGTTTTTATTTTTTTTAGGTATTTTATGGGTTTTATTTGACTCTTAGGGGTTTTTAATGTATACGGGGTTTTTCTGGTTTTAGGGGGGTTATGTTTTTTAGTTGTTTTAGAGTTTTTTGTTTTTAAGGGTTTTAATTGTTGTAAGGTTTTTAAGATTTTTAAGGGGGTTTCAAGGTTTGAAGTATTTTTTTATTTTTTATTTTTTTAGGAATTTTTTAGGATTTTTATATGTTTTAGGTTGTTTATGGATTTAAGGAGTTTTTGGGTTTTTGTTTTTTTCATGTGATTTAGCGGTTTTTTATTTTTTATTGTTTTTATGTTTTTTTAGAATTTTTATTATTTTAGGGTTTTCATGTTTTTTATAGTTTTTATCTACTTTTAGGGATTTTATGAGTTTTTAATCTTTTTACGGTTTTTAGGGGTTCTTTTGGTTTTTAGATTTTTCAATGTTTTTTAGCATTTTTAGGTTTTTAGGAGTTTTAAATGTTTTTATAATTTTATTGTTTTCTTGTGGTATATCATGGTTTTTAGTGATTTTTAAGTATCAAAGAATTTTTGAGGGATCTTTAGGATTTTTATATGGTCTGGGTTTTTAGTGATTTTGAGGGGTTTTATGAGATTTAAGGCTTTTAGAGTTTTTAAACTTTTTGGGTTTAAATGGATTTTAGATATTTTACTGGTTTTTAGGGGTGTATTGGTTTTTTATTTGGTTTTAAAGATTTTGGAGGTTTTATGTTTTTTAGGATTTCTATGATTTTTTTTGTATTTTAACATTTTTAGCTTTTAGGGTTTTAAGTGTTTTTCGGTTTTTAATGTTTTGTTATGGGTTTTATGTTTTTCATCTGTTTTTATGTTTTTATTGATTTTTATGGATTTTTTAGGATTTTTATGTCTTTTTAGGGTTTTATTATTTTTTAGGTTTTAGGATTTTTGGTTTTTAATGAGTTTTTTATGTTTTTTATGTTTTTTATTTTTTAAGGGATTTAGTTGTTTAAATGGTTTTTTGGTTTTTAGGTTTTATATATATTATGAGGGTTAATTATGGTTTTTGGGGGTTTGGGGTTCCTGAGGGTTTTTAGGGGTTTTAGTATATTTAGGTTTCTATGGGTTTAATATGTTTTTTGGGTTTTAAGGTTTTCATAGGGGTTTTATTGGTATTATTTTTTTAAAATATTATGGTTTTCTACAGATTCATTAGGATTTTTATCTTTTCTATAGTTTTTCAGATACTAAGGGATTTTAGGGTTTGTAGGGGTTTTTTTGGGTTTTTTGGGTTTTTAGGTTTTTTTAGGGTTTTAAGTTTTTTTTGATATTTGTAACATTTTTAGGGGCTAAAGTGTTTTTATAGTTTGTAGGGGGTTTTAAGGATTTTATTGGATTTTAAAATTTTTTTGGGGTTTTATAGATTTCATGGTTTTTAGAGTGTTTAGGTTTTTTGAATGTTTTTTAGTATTTTTATGGTTTTTTGGGTTTTAAGTGTTTCTTTTGGTTTTTAATGTTTTTATGGGTTTTGAAGGTTTTTACTATTTCTTTGTTTTTTAAGGAATTTTTGGGACTTTTTTATTATTTTTATTGTTGTTAGGGATATCTAGGATTTAGAGAGATTTTATGTTTTGTGGGTTTTTATGGTTTTTTAGTTATTTAGTCTTTTACAGGGTTTTAGTGTATTTTAATGTCTTAATTGTTGGGAGGGTTTATAGAGTTGTAGTTGGTTTTTAGGTTTTTATGTGTTTTTAGATGTTTTAAAGGTTTTAGGTTTTAGGTTTTTTATGTGTTTTGGGTTTTTACAGTTTTCGTTTGGTTTTTCTGGGTTTTAGGGTTTTTTCATTTTGATAGAGTTCTAAAAATTTGTTTGGATATTATGGGTTTTCGGGTTTATATTGATTTTGAGGGGATCAGGGTTCTTTATGTTTTTATGGATTTTTTTTTGGGTTTTTACTGGTTTTTTTGAGTTTTTTACAATTTTTGAGTTTTTTAGTTTTTTTCAAAAAAAATAGGGGGTCAAATGGGTTTTTGTATTTTTAGTGGGTTTTTATATTTTTATGTGTTTTTATGGGTTTAATGTTTTAGGGGTATTTTTGGTTTTTAGAGGTTTTTGGGGAATTCTGTGTTTTTAGTGGTTTTTTGGATTTTTAGGGGTTCATTTTTTAGGTTATCTATGTTTTTTTGGATTTTTATGGGTTTTTATAGATTTTTGGATTTTTGGGCTCTTTTATGATTTTTTATTATTTTTATGGGTTTCAGGGATTTGAACATTTTTTTATATTTTGTATGGTTTTTATGTTTTTTATGGTTTTTAGTTTTTTGGGGGGTATTTTGGTTTTTTTATAGTTTTTAAATGTTTTTAGTGGTTAAAAGGGTTTTTTGAGTTTTTAGTGGTTTTCAGTGTTTTTAGAGTTTTTTTTGGGTTTTATGGGTTTTTTGGGGTTTTAGGGTTTTTATGGTCTTCTGGAGTTTTAAGTGTTTTTATGTTTTTTTTGTAGTTTTAAGTGTTTTTAGGTTTTTATGGTTTTATTAGGAATTTTATAGGTTTTTGGGGAGTTTTTTTTATATTTTATGGATCATTAGGTTTTTAAGTGTTTTTAGGTTTTAAGGGATTTAAGGGGTTTTATGATTTTTTATGACTTATAGGATTTTTAGAGTTTTTAATGTTGTTAGTTTTTTGGGGGTATTATGTTTTTTATGTTTTTAATTATTTATTTGGCGTTTTCATGGGTTTTAAGGTTTTTAAGATTTTTTGATATTTTTGGGGATTTTAGGATTTTATAGATTTTTGGGGTTTTTCTGTATTTTGATGGGGTTTTTTGGTTTTTTTTTGGTTTTTATGTTTTTTGGTGGTTTTAGGATGTTTTTGTGTTTTTAATGGTATTATAGGTTTTTTAATTTTTTACCTTTTTTATGGATTTAAATTGTTTTTATAGTTTTTTGGTTTTTATGGTTTTTATGGGTTTCTATCATTTTTAAGGGGTTTATGGTTTTTTTTATTTTTAGGGTATTTATCATCTTTAAGGACTTTTTAGGATTTTATAATATTTTAGTGGGTTCAAAGGTTTTTATTTTTTTAGGGTTTTTAGGGATATTATGTTTTTATTGGGGGTTATAATTTTATTGAGTTTTTATGAGCTTTAAGGTTTTTATATTTTTTTAATGTTTTAAGTTGTTTATAGGGTTCATTATGTTCAAAATGAGTTTTACAGTTTTTATGGATATTTAGGTATATTTAATGTATTTAGGTATTTTTAGGTATTTTAGTGTTTTAAGGGGTTTTTTGGTTTTTTGGGTTTTTATCGGTTTTTAGGTGTTTTAAGTGTTTTTTGGTTTTTAAGGTTTTATAAATTTTTATAGGTTTTTTAGTTTTTCTTAAATTTTTAGGGATTCTAAACCATTTTTAGGTTTTTTTGGATTTTAGGGGGTTTATGGATTTTTATGGTTTTTAGTTTTTTTGGGTTTTAATGGTTTTATGGTTTTTTTCGGTTTTTATATATTTGTTGAGTTTTTTATGGGATTTATTTTTTTAGATTTTAACATTTTCATTTTTTAATGAGGTTTTATAGATTTTAGTGTTTTAGGGATTTTATAGGGTTTTAAGGAGGATAGGGGGTTTTGTGGTTTTATTTTGGTTTTTAGGGTTATTATGGATTTTTAGGTATTGCTTCATTTTTTAGGTTTTTAGGGGTTTTAAGTGTTTTTATATATTTTTTTTCTTATAATTTATTATGGATTTTATTAATTTTTATTTTCTAGGGATTTTATTGATTTTCCGGATTTTTATGGTTTTTTAGGGTTTTTGGAATTTCGAGTTTTTTTAGGGCTTTCTATGTTTTTGGGGTTTTATGGTTTTTTAGTGTTCTTAACACTTTTAGGGTTTTAAGGTTTTATAGTTATCAGTGTTTTAGGATTTTTACGAGTATTTTAATGTTTTTAGGGGTTTTAGGATTTTTATCATTTTTACAGTTTATGGGTTTTATGTGTTTTTAGGTTTTAAATATTTTCATATGGGTTTTCTGGGTTTTATACAATGTTACATTTCTAGGGTTTTTTGGGATTTTTGAATATTTATATGGTTTTTAGGAATTTTAGGGATTTTGTGGGTTTTTAGTGTTTTTTATGGTTTATAGGGGGGTTTTTTTGTTTTTTTGGAATTTTTTAGTTTTTTATAGGTTTTAAGGTTTTATTGTTTTTAATTTTTTTAGGGGTTTAAAGGGTTTTAGAGGTTGTGATGTTTTTTGGGGGGTTTTATGGGTTTTTAATGTTTTTATAGTTTATATGGTGTTTTATGGATTTGGGGGGGGGGGTTGGCTTTTTTATATTTTTTAGTGTTTTGTATGTTTTTAGTGTTTTATTGTTTCTATGTTATTATGGTTTTTACGTGTGTTTGTTTTGTGTTTTCTCAATATTTATATTGGTTTCCAATGTTTTTTACAATTTTAGGGAATTTTAGGGTTTTTTAGGATTTTTATGTTTCTAGGGTTTTTAGGGTTTTAGAGATTTTTTAGAGTTTTATCATTTTTTTGGTTTTTTATTTTTTATTTGAGTGTTAGTGTTTTAAGGGATTTTAGAAATTTTTAAAAATTTTAGTGGTTTTAAAGGGTATTTAGATTTTTAGTGGTTTTTTTGGGTTTTTATGTGTTTTTAGGTTTTCTATGGATTTTAGGGTTTCTAGGTTTTTTGGGGGGTTTTATGTTTTTAGGGTCTTTTATGATTTATTTGTTTTTAAGGTTTTTAGGGGGTTTATGTTTCTTCAGATTTTAAGGATTTCTTAGGGGTTCTTAGTGTTTTTTTATGTTTTTTGGGATTTTTAAAGAATTTTTAGGATTTTTGTACGGTTTTAAATTTTTTGGGTTTTTGTTGGTTTTTATGGTTTTTTACAGGATTCTCCATTTTTATGTTTTTAGTGGTTTTAAATTATTTTAGGTTTTTAAGGTTTCTTTGGGGGTTTTAGGGTTTTTGGTGTTTTTATTATTTTAAGGGGTTTTATAGGTTTTTCAGTTTTTATTTATTTTTATGTGTTTTACTATTTTTAGTGGTTTAGATATTTTGAGGGTATTCAGGTTTTTGGTTTTTAGGCGTTTATCATGTTTATGAAATTTAGGGTTTTTTTAATGATTTTAATTTTTTAATGTGTTTTTAGTTTTTTTATTTTTAAAGGGGTTTTAGAGTTTTAGGTGGGGTTTTTGGGTCTTTATGGGTTATTAGTGTTTTTAGTGGTTTTTAGGGGATTTTTATGGTTTTTGGTTTTTTAGTGTATTAAGGGGGTTTTTTTATATTTTTTTGTGTTTTTTAGGTTTTTAGGGGTTTTAAGTGTATTATAAATTTTAATGTTTTCTTATGGATATTTAGGGGTTTTAGGGTTTTTTTATTTTTGTGAATTGTTTGCATTTATTCAAATTTTTATGGTTTTTAGTATTTCTATTGATTTTGAGGGGTTTTTTTGGGGGGGGGGGGGTTTAGGGTTTTTAGTGTTTAATATTTTTTTGGGGTTTTTATATTTTAGTTCAATTAAGGTTTTTTGAGTTTTTTAAAATTTATTGGGGTTTAAAGTGGTTTTAGAGTTATTATTGGTTTTTTGGGATTTATGAGATTTTTGGGTTTTAATGGGTTTTAGGGATTTTTATGGTTTTGAGGGGTTTTAGAGATTTATGGTTTTTTGGGTTTTATCATTTTTTAGTTTCTAGGGTTTTGAAGTGTTTTAGATTTTTATGGTTTTCTTAGGGTTTTTTAGGTTTTTTACGTCTTTACTTTATTGGGGATATTTATGGATTTTTAGAGATTTTCAGGTTTTTCGAGATATTGATGTTTCTAGGGTTTTTTTGGGTTTTTAATGGGTTTATTGGGATTTGGTGATTTTTTTTGAGTTTTATAGGGTTTTAAAGGAATATTGGGTCTTATCATTTTTTGTATGATTTAAAGTGTTTTCTGTATTTTTAGTGGGTTTTATGGTTTTTACGGGTTTTAGGGGTTTCCTTGTTTTTGGGGGTTATTAGTGTTTTTTACATTTTTAATGAATTTTAGGAATTTTTTTAATTTTATGGGTTTTAGGGTTTTGGGGGATTTTGAGGTTTTTATGATTATTTTGGGTTTTTATGGTTATTTTGGTTTTTTGTGGTTTTAGTGTTTTTTTAATGTTTTAATGTTTTTTTATGCTTTTAGTTTTTTAGGTTATTAAAGTTTTTATAGATTTTAGGGGTTGAAAGGTTTTTTAATTTTTAGTGGTATTTTGGGATTTTTACTATTTATAGCATTTTTATAATTTTTTGTGTTTTTTGGGTTTTTTGAATTATAGGGTTTGTAGTGTTTTATGGGTTTTAAGTGTTTTTAGGTTTTTATGGTTTTCTTGTGTTATGTGAATCTTTTTGGGGGTATTTTTACAGTTTTCATGTTTTTTTGGGATTTATTAGAATTTTATGGTATTTTAGAATTTTTTGGAATTTTTGAGGGTTTTGTGTGTTTTTTGGGTTTTTAGACTTTTTTCAAATTTTAAGAGGTTTGTGTTCTTTTAGATTTTTATAGTTATCTTTGGATTTTTAGGGCTTTGATTTTTTTATGTTTTTTATAATTTTTAGGCGTGTTAGTATTTTTAGGGTTTTTTAAGGGTTTTAGAAATTTTGATTGTTTTTAGAGGTTTTAGTGTTATTATGGTTTCTATGGGTTTTTAGGGTTTTTTGAGTTTTCTGTTTTTTAATTTTTTACAGTTTTTAACAATTTTAGTTTCTAATAAGATTTTAGAGTTTTTATATTTTTAGTGGTTTTTATGGTTTTAGTGTTTTTCTTGTTTTTAGGTGTTTTATGTTTATTAGGGTTTTAGCGTTTTGTATGTCTTTAGGGGTTTTAAGTGTTTTTCGGATTTTTAGGTTTTCTTTGGGGTTTTCAGTGTTTTTAGGGTTTTTAAATTATTAGGAATTTCTAAATATTTTTATTGTTTTTTTGGATTTTGAGGGTTTTTAAGGGTCTTTAGTGTCTTTGGGGGGTTTATTGTTTTTATATGTTTTTAGGGATTTTATATTTTTTAGAGTTTTTAATTTTTTTAGGGGTATAAGTTGTATTTACATTTTTTAGTGGGGTTTTTTTGGTTTTTTGGGCTTTAATGTGTTTTAATGTTTTTAGTTGGTTTTATGGTTTTTAGGGGGTTTTAAGGTTTTTCGGGTCTTTTTAAAAATTTTAGGCTTCTTTGGTTTTAGGGGTTTTAAGTGTTATTAGGTGGTTAAGGATTTATTAGGGGTTTTCAATGTTTTTTTGGGGGTTTATATTTCTAGGGATTTTAAGTTATATTTTAGGATTTTTATGGGGTTTCTACAGTTTTTAAAAAATTTATGGGGTTTTTGGGGGTCTTTAGTGATTGACGGTTTTTACAGTTTTTAGGTGTTTAAGGGTCGTATGTTTTTTATGTTTTTAATATTTTCTTAAGGTTTTCAAGGTTTTATGTATTTTTACAATTTTTTGGATTTTTATAGATTTTAAATATTTTAATAGGGGTTTTGGGGGTTTTTAGTTACTTTGAGAGTTTTAGGGGTTTTTATGTTTTTTATGGTTTTTTTGGGTTATTAGGGGTTTTCATAGGTTTAGGGTATTTATGGAATTTAATTTTGTTTATAGTTTTAGGGGTTTGAAGGAAATTTTACTTTTTTAGTGTTTTAGGGTTTTTATGTGTTTTTAGGATTTTTATGGTTTTATGGATTTTTTTTGGGTTTTTGGGTTTTGTTTGTTGTGTTTTTAGGGTTTTAGGGTTTTCAGTGCTTTGTAGGTTTTTATGGATTTTAATTGTTTTGGGGTTTTGAAAGGTTTTCTTAGGTTTTAGAGGGTTTTTAGTGGTTTTAACATTTTTATGTATTTTAGGATTATTAAGACTTTTATGGTTTTTAAGGTTTTTATGGATTTTGAAGGATTTTATGTTTCATTTTTTATAGTTTTTTGGGTTTTATGGTTTTTTAGTTTTATATGGTTTTTATTGTTTTTTTATTTTTTAAACATTTAAAGGGGTTTAAAGATATTCAGATTTTATTTTGTTTCTTAGTGTTTTTATGTGTTTTTATGTGTTTTTATAGGTTTTATGGTTTTTAGGGGTTTTTATAGTTTTTAGAAGGGTTTAGGAGTTTTGGTGACTATTTGGTTTTTTATCCTTTTTTATGTTTTTACGGGTTTTATGTGTTTTTAGGTTGAAAATATTTTAGGGTTTTGCACATTTTAAATGATATTTAGATATTTTTATTGGTTTTATCTTTTTTTAATTTTGAGTCTTTTAGGTTTTTTAGCATTTTTAGGGGTTTTATAGGTTTTTAAAATATTTTAGGGTTTTTTGTAGTTTTTTAGTTTTAAGGAGTTTTAAAAAAATTACATTTTTTGGGGTTTAAATGGGTTTTTAAATTTTTAATGGTTTTAGGGTTTTTTATAAGTTTTTTTTTTGTTTTTTACTGTATTTGGTGGTTTTTATGGTATTTCAGTGTCTTTAGGGTTTTAGGGTTCATAGTGGTTTTTTTCTATGTAAAGGATTTTAATTATTTTCTCATTTATGGTTTTCTTAGGGGTTTTTACGAACATCAGGGTTTTTTTTGTTTTTAGGGATTTTTACATTTTTAGGGTTTTTATGGATTTTTATGGTTTTTAGTGGTTGTAGGGTTTTTAGGGGTTTTTAAGCATTTTTATTGTTTTTAGGTTTTTTTCGGGGTTTAAATATTTTTATGTTTTTAATTTTTTCTTAGGGTTTATAATGTTTTTTCAATTTTTTGGATTTTTACGGATTTTTATGGATTTTTCGAGTTTTTAGTGGTTTTAGTGAATTTGATTCCTTTGATGGGTTTTAAGGTTGCTTGGATTTGGGGGGGGGGGGGGGGTTTGAGTCTTTTAGGTTTTTTAAGTGTATTTATTGTTTTACACATTTTTATGTGTGTAAAGGGTTTTTAGTGTATTTTGTGGGTTTTAAGGGGTTTATGGTTTTTTATCGTTTTTATCGTTTTTTGGGGTTTTATTGTTTCTGTTGATTTTTTTTTAGGATTTTATCATTTTTAATTTTGTGACGTTTTAAGAATTATTATGTTTTTATCGATTTGTTGATTTCAGATTTGTTATGGGTTTTTACATTTTAGGAATTTTTAGGGATTTTTAGGTTTTTTATAGTTTTTAGGGTTTTAGGGATTTCTCGAGTTTTAGGGTTTTTTAGTTTTTTAATGTTTTTATATTTTTTGGGGATTTATAGATTTTTTGATTTTTTAAGTATTTTTAATGTTTTATATAGTTTTTATAACATTTTAGGGGTTTAAATGATTTTTAGTGTTTTTAGTGGGTTTTAGGGTTTTTATGGGTTTTTATCAATTTTAAGGATTTTATTTGTTTTTTGGTTTTTAATGATTTCTTGGGGGGTTTCTAGGTATTTTAAGGAATTTTATTTTTTAGGGATTTTTAGGGATATTTTTGGATTTTTAATTTTTTAGGGTTTGTATATATTTTTAGTGTTTTAGTGTTTTGGGTATTTAGGGGGGTTTAGGGGTTTTAGGGTTTTTTGGTTTTTGGAGGATTATCTGTTTTTTATCTTTGTATGATTTTCTCAGGTTCTTTCAGGTTTTTTGGTTTTCTTTAATTTTTTGGGTTTTTTATTGTTTTTTAGTATTTTTATGGTTTTAGGGTTTTTAAGGATTTTGGGGGGTTTTACGGTTTTTATGGGTTTTGGGATTTTATGGGTTTTTAGGTTTTTTGTTTTTTTCTTTGAGTTTTTAGGGATTTTATGTTTTTTTATAATTTTATTGTTTTTTGGGGTTTTAAGGGTTTTAGTGTTTTAGTGGGTTATTGTGGTTTTTATGGGTTTGTTAAGGTTTTAGATATTTTTATGGTTTTTATTGTTTTTAGGTTTTTTATACTTTTAATGGTTTTATGCATTTTTGTTTTCTTATAGTTTTCTTAATAATTTTAATGAGTTTTTATGGTTTTTACATTTTTATAGATTCTTAGGGATTTTTAGAGTTTTTATGGATTATTAGGGTTTTTATAGATTTTTGAGTATTTTGATGTATTTTGAGGGTTTTTTGTGGGTCTTGTGGTCTTTATGGTTTTTATGGGTTTTTGGGGTTTTAGTGTTTTTTGAGTTTCTTAGGGTTTTTATGTATTTATTGTTTTTGAATGTTTTATTGGTTTAAATGGGTTTTCGATTTTTTAGTGGGTTTTAGGTTTTTTATGGGATTTTAGGTTTTTAGGGTTTTTATGGGTTTTATGGTTTTTAGGGATTTATTTTAATTTATATGTTTTTAGTGGTTTTTGGTGATTTTATTTTTTAAGGTTTTCCTTGGGTTTTTTAGGGTTTCGTATGTTTTTAGGTAATTTTCAATATTTTTTATATTTTTATGGGTTTTTAAGGTTTTGAGGGATTTTGATGGGGTTTACAGGTTTTTATGGTTTTAATTGGTTTTTTAGTTATTTTCACGATTTGATTGGGTTTTTAGGGGTTTTAAGCACTTTTTGGTTTTGAGTGGTTTCTGTGTCTTTATTTTTTAATGTTTTTCTTTGGGATTTTTATGGTTTTTTGATTTTTTATGTTTTTTGGGGATTTTGAGTGCCACTTTAGGAATTTAATGGTTTTAAGGGTTTTTTGGGATTTTGAGGTTTCTTGGGGTTTTATGCTTTTTTTGTTGTTTTGGTGTTTTATTGAGTTTTTTATGGATTTATGGTTTTTTAGAGTTTTTTACATTATTATGGATTTAAAGGGTTTTAATTTTTTCAGTTGTTTTTAGGGTCTTCATTGGTGTTTATGGTTTTTTAATTTTTTAGGTGTTTTTATGGATTTTAGGGTGTTTTATGGTTTTTCACATTTTTAGGTTTTTAGGGGTTTTATGTTTTTTATTTTTTTAAATTTTTATTATGATTTTTCTGGGCTTTGAAAATTTTGATATTTTAAAAAAAATTTAAGGAAATTTATGGTTTTTATAGTTTTTAGATATTTAGAATGTTTTTGTGTTTTTTTGTTTTTGTTGTTTTTTTTGGGATTTGGGGTGGTTTTTTTAGTGTTTTATGTGTTTTAAAAAATCACATTTTTAGGGGTTTAGTGGGTTTTTAGATTTTTAGTGGTTTTATGGTTTAATGGGAATTTAGAGGTTTTAAAGGTTTTATGTGTATTTTCAGTTTTCAGGTTTTTTGGGTTTTTTGGGTTTGTAGATTTTCATCGGTATTATGTGTTTCATGTATTTATAGGTTTTTAATGTTTCATAGTGGTTTTGAGGGTTTTAGGGGTTTTATATTTTTTATCTATTTTTTATACTTTTATGGGTTTTATGTTTTTTTATGAATTTTGTGGATTTGAGGGTATTCGTTTTTATGGGTTTTTAGGTTTTCTCTTGAGATTTTAGCATTTTAAAGGTCTTGTTGAGTTTTTTGACATATTTAGGGAAAGGAAGGCTCGGGGCCAGGCTATTCCTGACCCCCCAAAAATTTAATAGAAAAATGACACTGCAGACAAAGGAGGGGCGGGGTCAATCAACCCACACCCAAAAACCCTGGACGCCCTGACAAAACCCAAAATCCCAAAACCACCAACACACAAAACAAGAAAAGAAGGAAAACAAAAGCAAAACCAACTGCATCTCCCAGCCAACCCACAACCAGCATCCAACACAGGGTCTAGCAACCATCCCCACCATCATGATCATAATCTGCACCAGGGGGGTCTCCCTCGGCACCATAGCTAGAGGCCACATCAGTGTCTGTTGACTCCCATTCCGAAGAGTCAGACTGCTTAAAAAAGCTGGTGTAGTACTCCCTTAACTTCACCTGCTCCACATTCAACTGCTTCTTAGCAGACCGCCCCACCTTACTAGGGGAGTTCTTTGAAGCCTTGCTGGAAGCCCTCGTAGAAACCGTTCTCGGAAAGGAGGAGTAGTCCTTTCTTGGCCTCCTTACTTTCAGGGGTGCAGTACCGAGATTACCATGATTCCCCTAGATAGGTATAACAGAGTCCTCCTGATTGAGAAAACAAGATGTGGGAGGAGGAAAACACTCCCTGGACAGGTCCCCAGCAAAATTCTCTTTCCCATGGAGTATGGCCTTATCCTTTAATATCTGGGACATGTTGGATTTCATCCTAGAACCATCATCTGAGCCACTCTCCCAAAGCATCGTGTACTCGGATTCCATTCCCTCCTATAAAAGAGAAGGCTACAAAGCCAGGTCTTTCAGAACCAATCATTTTTAGTTCTCATCTACACTGCCCCTAATCATCCCATATTCAACAAAATTAACATCATTTGTTCCGAAGGAAATGAGCTCCTCCGAAGCATCCACTATGATTGGAACATGTTCAAAGGATTCTGAAGCGATCATCAAAGACCTGATGAGGACACCCCCATTACCTTCAACCTGGGCAGCATTCACACCATTCTCGATCCTCAGATCAGCCCTCGCCTTATTATCCCGTCCACTAGCATTATCAAAGCTCCCAAAAGTGCTAAAAGTCATCTCAGCCTCACAATAAAGGTGTTCCACACTCCCTCCCCCTGCCCAGTAGCATGCACATTAGCCAGCACCTGAGAAGGAGACTTTGCGCTCCCAGCATCAGCCACCAGACGGTTCTGGGACACCCTCCCTCCACCATGCCCAGCAGCATCGTCCTGCACCTTATCATTTGTTTGTTCAGTAGACATCTCACCTCCCACAATATCTGGAGGCCCCTGCACCTCCTCCTCAAGCTCCATCCCAGCACTGGCCTCCATACCAAGGGAACTTCCAACATCCAGAAGCTTCAGATCACTCCTCATGTGCTTGTAGATATCATGTACCTTGGGTTCTGGTTGACACTGGATGGCCATATTCCCAAGCGCAACCGGAGGACTAGTTGTTATTGGTTGTGAGGGGTTTTATGTTATTTTATGGTTTTTAGGGGTTTTATGGTTTTTATGGTATTTATGGGATTTATGTTTTTTAGGGGTTTTAGTAATATAAGGTATTTTATGGGTTAAAGTGTTTTTAGGTTTTAAATGTTTTCTTACAGATTTCTCAGGGATTTTTGGGTTTTTTATATTTTTATGGATTTTCTTCCCTTTTTAAATTTTTTTATGATTTTTTTGTCGGTATTTTCATAGATTTTACGGTTTCTAGAGTTTTTTGGTATTTTATGATTTTTTAGGTTCTAGGGTTTTTATTTTTTTTTAACGGTTTTAATCCTTTTTAGATTTTATAACATTTTTATAGGTTTTCATATTTCTAGATGTTTATGGGTTTTAGTGGTTATTAATGTTTTTAGGGTGTTTTATGGATATTAAGAGTTTTAGGGATTTTGTGGTCTTTTAAGGGGTGTTAGGGGTTTTGTGTTTTGAGGGGATATAAGTGTATTTAAGTTTTTATGGTTTTTTATGTGTTACCATAGTTTTTAGGTTTTTTAAAATTTTATGTATTTTTGGGGTTTTTTATGATTTTTATGGTTTTTGAGGGTTCTAGTGTTTTTAGCTTTTATATGGTTTTTTTGTGTTAGTATTTTTATATTTTTTTATGATTTTTAATGTTTTTTAGTGTTTATCATTTTAAACGATTTAAATTGGTTTTGTTGGTACTTATATTTTTTATTGGTTTTTATGCATTTTTAAGGTTTTTAGGGGATTTATGGATTCTATGGTTTTTAGGGTCTTTTAGTGGTTCATTTTGTTTTAAGGGTTTTTAGGGGATTCAATGGTTTTTAGGTTTTGATGGTTATTTATGGTTTTTGGGATTTTTTATGTTTTTTATTTTTTATGAATTTTTGGATTTTATGGATTTTATGGTGTTATGGATTTTGAGGGTTTAAAGGTACTGTAGGAATGGTAGGATTTTTTTTAATTTTAATGATATTTTAGTATTTTAGAAGTTCTAAGTGTTCTTATAATTTTAATATTTTCTTATTTTTAGGGGTTGTTTGTTTTTTTATGTTTTTGAGGTTTTAAATGTTTTTTATGATTTTTATCATTTTTAGGGATTTTAGTGATTTTGATGGGTTTAATGGTTTTTATGGTTTTTTGGGATTTTATATTTTTAAGAGTTTTATGGTTTTTAGAGTTTTTTAATATTTTTAAGGATTTAAATAGTTTTTACAGTTTTTAGTAGATTTTTAGTGTTTTTATATGGTTTAGGTGTCTTTAAGGTTTTGGTAGGTTTTATTGTATTTAGGGTTTTATGGTTTTTTAGGTTTTTTAGGATTTTTATGTTTTTCGGGGTTTTATGTGTTTTTAGGTTTTATTTTTTTCATCGGGTTTTCAGGGTTTTTATGGGTTTTTATTCTTTTTAGATTTTGGGATTTCTAGACCATTTTATGTTTTTTATGATTTTTAGCATTTTTAATGATTTTGATGGTTTTAGGGTTTTTTATGGTTTTTATATATTTTATGAGTTTTCTGGTTTTTCTGAGATTTTAATGTTTTAAGTGTGTTTAAGAATTTCCAATAATTTCGGGGTTTAAAGGGTCTTTAGTGGGTTTTTAGGTTTTATAAGTTTTAGGGTGTTTCTAAGGTTTTAGGGATTTTTAGGGGTTTTAGGGTCTTTTAGGGTATTTAGAATTTATAGGTTCTTATGGGTTTTATGTTTTTTAATTTTTTTATGGGTTTCTTATATAATTTCATGTTTTTAATAGTTTTTATGTTTATATGGTTTTTATTTATTTTTTTGGATATGTATTAATTTTTAGTGTTTTTAGGGAGTTGAGGGTTTTGGGGGTTTAGTGTTTTTATCATTTTTTAGGTTTTTTGGGATTTAAAATGTATTTAGGTTTTCAAGGTTCTTTTAGGTGTTTTCTTTGTTTTTTGGGGTTTCTATGTTTTTAGGGATATATATGGATTTTTAGGTTTTTTACTATTTTTAGGGTTTTAGGGATTTTGAGGGGTTTTGTGGTTTTTATAGACATTTAGAATTTTTTAGTATTTCTGTGTTTTTTATGTTTTTTATAGTTTTTTGATGTTTATAGGGTTTTAAATTTTTTTAAAAAATTTTAATGGTTCTTAGGGTTTTATGGGTTTTAGGGTTTTTAAAATTTTTATGGGTTTTATAGATTTTAGGGTTTTTAGGATATTTAGGGGTTTTAGGGTTTTTAGCTCTTTTAGGTTTTTAGTGATTGTAAGTGTTTTTAGGATTTTATGGTTTTCTTTGGGATTTTCAAGGGATCTTGGGGTTTTTACATTTTCAAGGAATTTTAGGGATTTTTATGGTATTTTATGGTTTGTTGGGATTTTGGAGGGGTTTTTTGGTTTTTTTGGAGTTTAGGGGTATTTTGATTTTTATAGTTTTAATGGATTTTAAATTTTTTTGACATTTTTAGGGATTTAAGGTGTTATTAGTGTTTTGAGTGGTTTTTTTGGGTTTTATGGGTCTTAAGTTATTAATAGGTTTTATTGTTTTAATGGTTTTTATGGGTTTTTATGGGTTTTAGGTTTGTAGGGTTTTTAGGGAACTTAGTGTGTTAATGTATATTAGAGGTTTTAAGGGTTTTAATGATTTTAAGGTTTTATTAGGGGTTTTCATGTTTTTCTTTTTTATGTTTTTAGGTACATTTATATATTTTAAGGATTTGTATGGGTTTTTTTGGGTTTAGGTGTATTGAGGGTTTTTCGAGTTTTTTATGTTTTTTTTGGGTTTTAGGGATTTTTGAGTTTTTAGGTTTTTTATGTTTTATAGTGTTTTGTTACATTTTTAGGGGTTTAAAGGGGATTTAGAGATTTTATTATTGTTTGGGGTTTTATGGGGTTTTGTGGTTTTTACGATTAAAGGGGTTTTTTGGTTTTTGGGGGTATTATGTGTTTTAAGGTTTTATGGAGTTTTTAGTATTATTTTATTTCTTAGGGATTTATGTGTTTTTATGTTTTTATAGTTCTATTAATGTTTTTATGGGTTTCTATAAGTTTTTATTTTTTTTAGGATTTTGAGTGTTTTTATAGTTTTTAGGGGTATTGTAGTTTTTTTAGAATTCATCATTCATTTTTACTTTGTAGGGTTTAAATTTTATTACAGTTTTTATCTATTTTAGGGGTATAGTATGTTATAGAGTTTTTAGTCGCTTTAAAGGTTTTTATGGGTTTTATAAGTTTTATGGTTTTTATGGTTTATTTTTAACGTTTTAGGGTTTTATAGTGTTTTTAGTTTTGTTAGAATTTTTAGGTTTTTAGTGGTGTAAAGTATTTTTAGAGATTGACGTTTTCATAGGGGGTTTTATGGTTTCTAGGTGTTATAGGGTTCTTTAAAATTTATGATATTTTTAAGGGTTTTTAGGATTTATATAGATTTTAGGGTTTTTTGGTATTTCAACGGTTTTGAAGGGTTTTTTAGTGTTTTAGAATTTTTTCATGTTTTTAGCGGTTTTATGTGTTTTTTAGTTATACAGGATTTCATATGGTTTTTTTGGGGGGTTTTATGTTTTAATGTATTTTTATAGATTTTATTAGTATTTTCATATTCTTTAGGGGTTTTAAGGAGTTTGATGGTTTATTGGAATTTTTAGGTGTTTAGGGGTTTTATGGTTTTGTGTGTTTTTAGGGTTTTTATCATTTTAAGGTTTTTTTTGAGTTTTCTAGGGTTATATTTTTTAGCCTTTTTATCATTTTTTGGGTTTAATGGTTTCTTAGTACTTTATTTGGTTTTAGGGATTTTATGGTCTTTTATGGTTGTTAGGGGTTTTAGAGGTTTTTATGGTTTATAGGGTTTTTTTTTGTGATTTATGGTTTTTGGGTTTTTTTTGGTTTTTATTATTTTTAGGTTTTATGTTTTTTTAATAATTTTAAAAGGTTTTATCAGTTTTTTTAGGGATTCATAGATTTTTTTTAGTATTTTTATGGGTTTTAGCGTTTTTAAGGATTTTGAGTTTTTAGGGTTTTTACTGTTTTTTTGAGATTTATGATTTATGTGGTTTATAGTAGTTTTTTTAGTTTCAAGGGGTTTAAAGGTTTTTTTATGTTTTTAATTGGTTTTATGTATTTTAGGGTTGTTCATGTTTAAAGGGTTTTTTGGTGTTTTTGGGGTTTAAAGAGTTTTTTGGTTTTGAGGTTTTCTTTCTGTTTTTTCTGGGTATTTAGGGGTTTTACATTTTTAGGGAATTTTTTTGATTTTATTGGGTTTTTTATAGATTTTTATGGGTTTTAGGTGTTTTTATGGGTTTGGGGTTTTTTGGGATTTTAGTGATTTTATGTTTTTGGGGGATTTAAGTGTTTTTTTGTTTTTATGGTTTTTTTGGGCTTTTCATGTTTTTTTTCTGTTTTATACATTTTTAGGTATTTTTAGGGTTTTTTTGTTTATTTGTTTCTGAGGATTTTATGGATTTTGAGGGGTTTTACGGTATTAGGATTTGTTGATTTTTATAGATTTTTTGGGTGTTTAGAGATTTTTTGTGTTTTTTGGGTTTTATGGGTTTTGAGTATTTAATTTTTTTTAAGATATTATATGGTTATTATATTTTTAATGGTTTTTAGGGTATTATGTATTTTTTGGGTTTTTATGTATTTTTTAGGGTTTTATGATTTTTAGAGGGTTTACGGTTTTTTTTGGTTTTTTTGGTTTTTAGTAATTTTTAGATTTTTATGGGTTTAAGTGTTTTTGGTTTTAATGGGTTTTTATGAGTTTTCATAAATTTTAGGGTTTTTTATTTTTTAGGTATTTCTAATTATTTTTTAGGATTTTTATTTATTTTATATTTTTTGTAGATTTTGAGGTTTTTTAGGGACTTTGAGGGGTTTTAGGGTATTTATGGTTTTTGAGTTTTTTTATGGTTTTAATGTTTTTGTTTTAATGATTTTTAGTATTTTATAGGATTTTTATAAATTTTATTAGTTTTATGGTTTTATGGGTTTTAGGTTTTTATGGATTTTAATGGTTTTATGGTTTCATTTTTTATTAGGGTTTTTATTATTTTTTGGTTTTTTTGTTTTTAAATGTTTATAGGTTTTTATGTTTTTATTAGGGTGTTTTAGATTTTTAGTAGTTTTTACATTTTAGGGAATTTTACGGGTTTTAGGATTTTAGGTTTTTCAGGATTTTTAGTGATTTTAGAGTTTTTTGTTTTCTAGTATTTTTATGGTTTTTATGGTTTTCAGGTGTTTTTGTGAGTTTTCAGTGGTTTTAGAGTTTTTCTATAGATATAGGGGTTTGCAGGGTTTACAGAGATTTTAGTGTGGTTTTAGGATTTTTATCAGGTTTTATTTTTCTTAAAACATTTTTATGGGTTTTTATGATTTTTATGGTTTTTAGAGGTTTTATGGTTTTTCAGGGTTTTTCGCATTTTTACAATTTTTAGGGATTTTTGTGGTTTTTAGGTTTTAGTGGGTTTCTCAGGGGTTTTCAATTGTTTTAGGTGTATTTTATTTTGATGGATTTTTATTATTTTTATGGGGTTTTGTTGTTTTTTTTATTTTTATGTGTTTTTGGGGTTTTTATGGGTTTCTAGTGTTTTTATGGTTTTTTGGATTTTAGTGGTTTTCGAGTTTTTATGCGTTTTATGGCTTATAGTGTTTTTAATTTTTGTAAGGGATTAAAGTGTTTTGAGAATTTTTAGTGGTTTTCTAGGGTTTTTTATTTTTTTTGGGGTTTGAATTTTTTAAGAGTTTTTATTTATTTATGTGTTTATCAATTTTAGTTTTTTAGAGGTTTATTGTGATTTTTGGTTATAATATTTTCATGGGTGGTTTTAGGGGTTTAAATGTGTTTTATGTTTTTAGGAAATTTTTGGTATTTTTATTATATTTATGGGTTGTTATTGTTTTTAGGTATTTTGAGGGGTTTTTGCGTTTAAGGGGTTTCATGTGTTTTATTGGGGGTTTTCACTTTTTGTTTTGAGTTTTTAGGTGTTTTAACGACATTTAGATATATTTGATTTTTTATGGTTTTAAATTTTTTTTTAGTATTAATTTTTTTGGGGTTTTTAATGTGTTTTTGGGTTTTGAAATGTTTTTTGGGTTTTTATAATTTTCAATGATTTTTACGATGTTTAGGTTCTTATTGGGATATTTAGTGTTTTTAGAATTATTAGGTTTTTGGGGCGTTTAAATTAGTTTTTGGTTTTTATGTTTTCTTAGTATTTTTCAGGGTTTTTATTGTTTTAAAATTATAGGGTTTTTGTGATTTTTCGAGATTTTTATATTTTTTTGGGGTTATAAGTATTTTTATGGTTTTTACGGTTTTTACAGTTTTGGGGTTTTCTGTGTTCTTTGGGGGTTTAGGGTTATTTCTTCTTTTTTTAGTTTTTTAGGTTTATAAGCTTTTATAGTCCTTTTATCATTATTATATGTCCAAAGGGTATTTATATTTTTTAGTTTTTTTTGGATTTTATGGTTCTTTATGGGTTTTTATTGTATTTATGGTTTTTTGTGATTTTAGGTATTTTATAGTGTTTTAATTTTTTGGTGTTTCTTTTAGTTTTAAGGGTTATTAACTCTTTTTTTATTTTAAATTTTTTCTTTTGGTTTTTAGGGTTTTAGGGTTTCTTAAATTTTATGTATTTTTAGTGATTTTTTGAATTTGTAGATTTTTTTTGTTTTTATGGATTTTGAGGGGTTTGGGTTCTTATTGTTTTCAGTGATTTTAGCATTTTTTAGGTTTTTTATGATTTTTATGTGTTATTTTTTTATGGTTTTTTGGGGTTTTTACTTTTTTGGGATTTATAAGGATTTTTAGGGTTTTAGGCATTTTGAGGGTTTTTATGGTGTTTAGGGTTCTTCGAAATTTTATGGGTTTTTTGAGTTTTAGGTATTTTTCAGGTTTTTAGGGTTTTAGATGATTTTGTGAGTTTTTATGGTTTTTAGGGAAAAGTAGGCGTAGGACCAAGGTATTCCGGGCCCCCCGAAAAATTCATAAAAAAAATAAAAAGTATACAAGGGTGTGGAGGGTTTAGTCAACCCACACCGAAAAGACCCTGGACACCACCACAAAACCAAAAAACCCCCCCAAGAAACCCCAAAAGAACACAAATAACCAGATATAGAAGAAATTCAAAATCATCTCCATCAAAACCACCTATCCAATCAGCAATCATCATCCCCCAACAAAATTTCCATCATCCATAACCTCCTTTCCAATAAAATCCACCGTCAACAACACAGACCCACCAGCATCAAAATTATAAGCATCACCTTCGTCGAATCCCATCCAAGCAACAACCATCATAAAAAAATTCAAATTTTGGCAACCATAACCTCATAACCAACCATCTCTCAACATTTCAAACCTAGTAGCACATCCAAAAACATAATACCAACAACACCCATGCCTAGAACCAATCTACATCACCCATAAATCCTTTTTCAATCCTAGGGCTAGATAGTCCCTCCAGCAACCCAATAGTCACACATCATGGAAATACAACACCAAGAACATCCCAACAAAACCAATATCCATCACCAGCAATGAATCATGACCAAACCAGCCACAAATCAGGAATCCACATTCCAAAATATCAACCATAACGTAGAACAACTTAACCAGACCTTAATAAATCGTGTAAAATAATGACAAAGATTAGGAACCAGAAGCATGAACAAATATCATTATATGTAAAGACCAACCAACAAACCATGTCACCAGAAAAATGATCTTAAATAGTAGATAAGTCATGAACCCATAAAGTAGTAGAAGGCTGAATCCACAAGCCACCAACACATAAGAATCAGGGAAAAAATTATAATCAACATCGCCGAAACATACCAGATATGAAGCATCATTAATGAATAAGAAACTGACGAGGACAAAGGCAACATTTTAGGAGACCGTCGATGATGCTAAAACGCATGCCACCATTGAAACCCTCTACACCACTGAAACCCTCGCTGTCGCTGACCATTCTATGGAAAATATCTGGTTGGGTTTTCAAACTGCGAGAAACACCAAGGTATACATTGGCCTTTTGACTTCCACCATATTACTCCTACAAAACAGGATCCAAGAAATCCATCACCTGAAGAAAGTTAAGCCAAGGGTCGCATTGGAGACTTCCATGAAAAAATCACTGCCATAGAGCAATCTGCGTTGTCCCTTTCCAGTATGATCTAAACCAAAATCACAGCTATCCATGCATCCTCCATAACTTCTAACATTAGAGAACACTTCCAAAGAAGCCCAGCCATGCTTGGATCCAAATCTGAAGGCCCGAGAAAAGTCACCACTCGGGAAAGTCGAACCCACCAAAGATAGAAAACCAATGCCGCCATGGATCCGTAGAGTGCTTCCAAAGAACACATACACTGTGATATCCCCCCACAAACACAAGGAATAGGTGAGGATCCATTATTGAGGCCGCAATAAGAATTCAGGGGAAACCCTGGTGAACAAAACGAGTAAGAGAGAGAGCCAAGGGAGTGCGCTGCCATCCCAAGGAGCTAGGGTTTTCTTCTAATGTTTTTTGGAGGTTTAAATGGGTTTTAGATTTTTATTAGTTTTTATGGATTTTATATGTTTTAGGAATTTTAATGGTTTTAGTGTTTTTATGGTTTTTAGGGTTTTAGGGGTTTTAGGGGTTTTTAGGATATTTATCAATTTTTGTGGTTTTTAAGGGTTTTATATTTTTTAGGTTTTTTAGGTTTTCGTAGTAGTTTTTAGGGGTTTTAGGGTTTATTATGTTTTATGTATTTTTAGATATTTTTTAGTATTTCAATAAATTTTAATGTTTTTAGGTATTCTGAGGGATGTTATGTGTTTTTATTGATTTTTGGTATTTTGGTAATTTAGGGTAATTTTATTTTTTTAGGGTTTTTAGATTTTTTGTACATTTTTGGGGGTTTAAAGGGTTTTTAATATTTTTAGTGATTTTTTGGGGTTTTATGGTTTTTAACGGATTTTTTTGGGGTTTTTAGTTTTTATATAGTTTTATAGTGTTTTGTAGGCTTTTTAGCACTTTTAGGTTTTCTTTTGGTTTTTACGTGTTTTTAAGGTATAAAAGATTTCATAGGATTTTATATGGATTTTAGGGGTTTTTACATTTTTAGTTATTTTTTTGGTATATTTAGGGTTTTGATGGTAATTTATGGAAATTTTGGATTTTTAGGGTTTTTCATATTTTTTGGGTTTTATGTGATTATGGTTTTTTTTCGTTTTTTAGGTTTTTTTTTGAGTTTTTAGAGTTTTAAAGGGGTTTTAGAGTTTTTTCACTGTTTTAGGTGTATAATGGTTTTTAGTGTTTCTATTTATTTTTTGAGGTTTTTTAGTTTTTAGAGTTTTAAAGGTTTTCTGGTGTTTTTTGGTTTTATGGGTTTTATGGTTTTTCAGGTTTTTAGTGTTTTTAGGGTTTTTTGTGTTTTTAGGTTTTTAGGGTTTTTAATTTTTTGTTTCATTCTTTGGTATTTTTTATTATTTTTATGGTTCTTTTGGGATTCATGTATTTGGAGAGTTTTTTTTGGTTTTAATGGTTTTTTAGGTTTTAGGGTCTTTTTGAGTTATTATGAGGTTTATGGGTTTTTAGAATTTTTCAATGTTTTTAGTGGTTTGAAGGGTTTATATAGATTTTAGTGGGTGTTTAGGGTTTATATGTATTCTTACGGTATTTATGGTTTGTAGTGGTTTTTATGGGTTTTAGCTGTTTTTAGGGGTTTTAGGGTCTTTTTAGCGGTTTTAGGGTTTCTCCATTTTAAGGTTTTTTAGGTGATTAAGAGTTTTTTGGTTTTTATTGGTTTCTTAGAGGTTTTTATGGTATTAAGAGGTTTTTATGTTTCTATGGATTTTTTTTAAAATTTTAATGATTTTTATGGATTTAGTTTTTTTAAGGATTTTGAGTGTTTTAGGGTTTTATGATTATTTATGGGGTTTTTGAGTTTTTTTTGGATTTTATGGATGTTATGGATTTATTGAACCATTTAGGGATTTAATTTGTTTTTCATGTTTTTAGTGGTTTTTATGAGTTTTAGGTGTTTTTTATGATTTTAGGGGGTTTATGGGTTTAGTGGTTTTTAGGGTTAATAAGGCCTTTTAGGTATTTTATCATTTTTTTGTTTTTAATTGTTTTTAGGTTTTTAGGTTTTTAGGGTTTTCATAAGGTTTTTTAGGGTTTTTGTGTTTTTTATGTTTTTAAGGATTTTAGGGATTTTATCATATTTTTAGTGGTTTTTAGGTTTTTAAGGGATTTTGAGGATTTTTAAGGATTTTTTAGGTTTTTACAGTTCTTATTGTTTTTTTGGGAATAATATGTTCAGGAATAGGCAATCCTAACCCACAAAATATCAAAGGAATGAAAAAGTACAAGACTAGGAGAGGGGCTGGGTCAATCGACCCATACCCAAAAACAATCCCCAATAGGAAAAAAACAAAAACAAAGGAACAGAAAAAGACATAGTAGACCGAACAACCCAGCACCGCATCACGCGTCTTCCCATCCATAGGGATCCCCATCTGCACCATACCCAGAGGAGGCATCCGAGTCCACCGTTTCCCATTCATATGGCACATACTACTTGAGGAATTCATTATAATACCTCCTAGGTCGCTTCTTCTCCATCTTCCTATCTGATCGATCCTTGGCAAGAGCATCCTCCACGGCTTTGGAAGCCTTCAAGGAAGCCTTTGTAGCCTTTGGTATTGGAATGGAGCTATAGTCTCTCATTTCCCTCCTCTTGGCTGGGGAAGCACTCCCCCTCCTCCTACTATGAAGGACATCATCATCACTCACCACCTTGGGGCTCCCCTCCTGCCTGGAACCAACAGCCACAGGCTTAGACCCTCCTCTTGTATTCCGGGGGTCCATGTCAGGATGGAATGAGCCATCCATCAAGGTACTCCTCCTCTAATTCTTGGGCATGATCACATCAATGAAGTCATTACGGTCCCCCATGACAAAATCATATTTGACATCTTCATCAATGTTATCCTAGTCAAACGTCACTTTCAGTTTGGGCTGCTGCAGAATCTCTCGTCAGTGTTTCTCAAGGGGGATTTTAGATCGTCCATCATGATCATATCAGCGAGTTCAACACATTGTGGTCGCTTTTAAAATACCCCAAGAACCATTCCCAAACTCTGATGCACCATAGTTTTCCCAGCAGCAGAAGGGGCCGCATCACGCAGCTCTTGTTCCAGCAAATGATCTGATGGGGTGGCCATGGAACCACCTAAACCATCACCCGGGATGTTTATGGCCATCTCTTCTAAGTGGATTTCAGAAACCTGCTGCTCCTCATCAGCCTGCACATCAAACAGGGACTCCGGAAACTCCCCCTCCACTGGGTCAAGCACTGCAAATGGATTCAAAGTGAGAACCAGGTCCTGTTCTAACTCTTGACCATTTTCCTCGGCAGAAGTGTAATTCGTCAGCAACCCCTCCATCCTCATCCGCACAGAACCTAGACTGGGAATGTCACTGAACACCCTACTCAGAACCATCAGTAAGTAGTCATCAGTAGCCATATCTTTCTCAAGAACCACCTCAACCACCCCACTCGAGGAAGGGTCAACACCTGCCCGTCCTAAATCAGCCTTCAATCACTTGAAATAGTCTTTTACCAAGACCCCTCGGTGAAGCTCCCCCTCATTTTTATTAGGGCATGGTGCATCCCCATTGTTAGAATATAGGCCCAGCCTTGGAGGTGTGGAATAGAAATCACTCTTAGAAACCAAGCGATCACTTCCCCCACAATGACACACTCGTTTCATGTAACAAAGAGTCAGATAAGATTCACAATAATTCACCAAGGATTCGAAAACCACAGGTTACTTCCACTACAGCTCTTCACCAATCTCAATCCAGACAAAATAAACCAGTTTCTTGGAGAAATCGACCTCAATACAAACTCTCATAGAAACCATATGACAGAGGGCTCACGTTCGACTATCCACACAGAGACATCTTCCAACAAGATTTCCCTGCATTGTAAGAATTGACAAATTTTGGAAGGGAAGAGGGAGTTTAGGGAATCATACCAAAATGGATACCAAAGGAGAGTCCCGATGTAAATGAAGATCAAATCTCTACCTAAAAAGAGAAAATCACACGCCATCACATCTGCGAGGGGCAGTAGACCCGTCCTGGATAAGGTCCTCCTCAGAAGAAAATCAGATCAAAATATGGAAGGCATCAACCAATCCCATCATCTCCCTATCCTGGAGATCCCAATTTTTGAACACAAATCTATCAAAAACATCCACCAGGGGGTGCCAGTTAGAGAATCGAGCTACCAGAGTTAGATTATAAAAAGCTGAAGCCTCGTTGTACTCTGAAATTGACAACTGCAGCATCAGATGACCTTCAAACAGACCTGACACCTTAGGTATAAGATTAATATGCAGAAAAGAAGGGAGAGAATCAGGATCTAAGAACGGAATGAAGGTTCTACATGAAACAAGAACCAGTGAGGACCCCTCCCCCTTAGGGGGAGGGGAGGCCAAGTTGTGACGGTCACCTTTGTCTTCAATTCGAAAGAGGAAGGTCATCACCACAGAGCGGAGCGGCAGAGAGCAGATTGCCCATCATGTTTTCTTGTTTATTTGGGGTCTTTGCGGTTCTTATGGTTTTTTTAATTTTTTAGGGTTTTGGGTATTTAAGTGTTTTGAGGATTTTGATGTTTTTAGTGGGTTTTCAGGGTTTTTAGGTTTTTTTATTTTTGTAGACTTTTTACCTTTTCTGGGTTTTTATTGGTTTTAGGGTTTTTTTTGGAATTTTGAGTGTTTTTATGAGTTCTAAGGTTTTTTTTGTTTTTTAGGGTTTTATGGGGTATTTATGTTTTATAGGGTTTTAGAACCTATTGGTGTTTTTTTGTTTTTAGGTGTTTAAATGGTTTCTTGATTTCTTCGTGGGTTTTAGGGGTTCAATGGGGTTTTAAAGGTGTTTAATGGTTTTATGGTTTTTATATTTTTTATGTTTCTATATGGATTTTATTGTTTTTTTGGTTTTTATAGGTCTTAAGTGTTTTTCATATTTATGGTCTTCTTTGGGATTTTCTATCTTTTTTGGTTTGTTACATTTTTAGGGAATTTGAGGGATATTTTATTGTTTTTATGATTTTTGGGTCTTTATGTATTTTAATTGATTTATGGATTTTTTGGGGTTTTAGGATTTTTATGGTTCTCTTGGGTTTTTAGAAAAATTAATTTTTTAGGTTATTTTATAGTTTCTCAGATTTTTGGGGGTTTAAATGGTTTTTAGTGATTTTAGTGGGTTTATGGTTTTTAGGAGTTTTTAGGGTTTTAAATTCTTTTAGTAGTTCTTATGGTTTTAGGTGATATTATGGTTTTTAGAGTATTTTAGGGTTTTAAAAAATTTATTTAGTTTTTATGGGTTTTGAGTGGTTTTAGGTTTTTAAGGTTTACATTGGGGTTTTCATGGTTTTCAAGGGTTTTTATGTTTTTAGGGATATTTTAGGGTTTTTTATGATTTTTTATGAGTTTTAGGACATTGAGGGATTTGAGGGGTTTTATGGATTTTTAGTTTATTTATATCTAAGGGTTTAAATAATTTTTAGGGTATTTATTGTTTTTAGTGATTTTAAGGGTTTGTTTATACTTTTATGGATTTGATGGTTTTTATAAATTTTTATAGTTTTTATGGTTTTTAGGGTTTTGGGGGGTTTTAGGGATTTTTATATAGTGTTTTAGGGATTTAGTGGTTCTTATTGTTTGTAAACTTTTTATGGGATTAAAAGATTTTTAGAGTTATTGGTGGATTTTTAGGGCTATATAATGTTTTTAGGGGTTTTATGTTTTTTGGGATTTGTATAGTGTTTATAGTTTTTAGGTGTTTTTAAATTTTTTTGGGTTTTTAGGGTTTTAGTGTTTCTAGGATTTTAAGGTTTTCTTAGGGATTTTAATTATTTCTAGGGTTTTTTCATTTTTATGTATTATTGGTAATTTTTAGGAATTTTATGAATTATATGTTTTTTAGAGATTTTGAGCGTTTTTAGGGGGTTTATATAATTTTTATGGAATTTAGGGGTTTTTTGTTTTTTTATTGTTTTTGAGGGTTTTTTTAATTTTTAAATGTTTTATGGTTTTAAAGGGTTTATAGAGTTTTTATTGGTTTTTTGGTTCTTTTATGGTTTTTAGGGTTTTTAAGGTTTTATTAATTTTTATAGTTTTAAGGGTTTTATTATTTTTAGTTTTTTGGGGTTGTCTTTTTTTTTGGTTTTTTAGTTTCTATTTTGGGGTTTAAGGGTTTTTATGATTTTTACACATTAAGGGATTTTTAGAGAGTGTTATCAATTTTTATGGGTTTTATGGTTTTTATGTATTTTTAGGGGTTTTAGGATTTTTAGGGTTTGGGGGTGGTTAGGGGTTTTTTGGTTCTTAATTTTTTTTTTGTGTTTTTAAACAATTTTATTCATTAATATAATTTTATTATTTTAGTGGGTTTTTATGTTTTAGGGGGTTTTAAACGTTTTTATGTTTTTTCTAGGTTTATGGAATTTTATGTTATTTTAGGGGTTTTAGGTTTTTTTGCGGTTTTTTAGATTTAGGGGTTTCATGTGATTTTAGGTTTTTAATATTTTCTTAGTTCTTTTCATATTTTTTTGGGTGCATCCATTTTTAGGGATTTTAGGTAGTTTTAAGAATTTAATTATTTTTAGTTTTTATAGGGATTTTGATGGATTTAAGATATTTAGGGATTTTCTATTATTGGTATTTTTTAGGTTTTTAAATTTTTTTTTAATTTTTTAGGGGTTCCACGCCTTTTTAGTGATTTTAGTGGTTTTTTGGATTTTATTGATTTTATAGGTTTTAAAGTTTTTAGGGTATTTTTTCTTATTTCGGGTTTTAGGGGTTTTTAGGTTTTAATAATTTTATAGGTTTTTAAGGGTTATAAATGTTTTTAGGTTTTTAAGGTTTTCATTGGATTTTCAGGGTTTCTAGGTTTTATTTTTTTTTTGGATTTTTATGGTTTTTAAGGTTTTTTATGGTTATTTAGGGTTTTAGGGATATTGTGGGTATTTATGCATTTATGTTATTTTTAGATTCTTTAATTAATTTTTAATATTTTTATGTTTTTTAGTGTTTTTTAATATTTTTAGGGGCTTTAATGGTTTTTATGGGGTTTTAGGATTTTTAATGTATTTTAAAGATTTTCTAGGGTTATTAGCATTTTTTATGTTTTAAGGGTTTGAAGTTTTTGTATGTTTTCTTATGGTTGTTTAGGTTTTTAGAGGTTTTATCATTTTTATTGATTTTACGGTTTTTAAATTTTTTATGGGTTTTAGTGTTTTAATGGATTTTAGAGATTTTTTGTGTTTTAAGGGTTTTTAGAGTTTTTTAGTGTTTTAAGGTTTTTTAAAATTTTTAAAGGTTCTTAGAGGTTAAACGGGTTTTTAGAGTTTCTATTGGGTTTATAGTATTTCCATGTGATATTGGGGTTTTCAGTGTTTGTTGTGGTTTTATTTTTTTGTGGTTTTTATGTTTTTTGTGTTTTCTTGGGATTTTTAGGGTTTTTAGATTTTTAGGAGATTTATGTGTTTTCATGTTTTTATGGTTTTCATAGAAATTTTGATGGTTTTTAAGGATTTTTTCATTTTTATGGTTATTCGGGGTTTTAGAGATTTTGATGGTTTTGGGGTTTTTATGGGTTAGTGTTTTTTGTGTTTTTAGGGGTTTGGAGGTTTTTAGAGTTTTTAAAATTTTTAGGGTTCTAAAGGGTTTTTATATTTCTTATTGGTTTTTAGAGTTTCTAAGGGATTTAGGGGGTTTATGGTTCATAGGGATTTTATGGTTTTTATGGGTTTTAGGGTTTTACAGATTTTAGGTTTTTCAAGTGTTTTATGTTTTTGTAGATTTTTCTGGTTTTTTAGGGTTTTAAAGTTTTCAGGTATTTGTAGTGATTTGAATGATTTTTATAATTTTTAGTGTATATAGGGATTTTGAGGGTTTAATGGTTTTTATAGATTTTAGGGATTTTATGTTTTTTGGGGGATTTATGGATTTTTTAGTTTTTAGGGTTTTAAATGTTATTTCTTCTTTTAAATTTTAGGGGATGAAAAGTTTTTTGATGTTTTTAATTGGGTTTTTTGGTTCTTACTTGTTTTTATCTTGTTTATTATTTATAGGTTTTAATTGTATTTTAGTTTGTAAGGTTTTCTTAGGCTGTTTTCAGGGTTTTTTTACGTTTTTAGCGTTTTTGGGGATTTTTTGGATTTATAAAGTATTTAAGGATTTTTTTGGGATTATTGGGGTTTTTTTGGGTCTTTTGGGTTTTTTTTTGTGTTTTTAGGGTTTTATGGTTTTTAGAGTTATTTAATGTGTTTAAGGGTTTATAGGGGTTTTAGTGTTTTTAGTGGGGTTTAGGGGTTTCTTGGGTTTTTTAATGTTTTAGTGGTTTTATGTCTTTTAATGTTCTTAGGGATTGTTAGGGTTTTATGGTTTTTATATTTTTTTTTTGTTTTTTTAGCATTTTATGTGTTTTTGATGTTTTAACGTTTTATTAGGGTTTTTAGGTATTTTTAATTTTTAGGTATTTTATTGTTTTTCTGGTATTTTCTTTGGTTTTTAGAAATTTTAGTGATTTTGAGAGGTATTTTGTGTTTTTAGGGTATTTATGATATTTTTGTTTTAGTTTTTTTAGTTTTTTTTGGGTTTTTAGGGGTTTTGAAGTTTTTTAACATACCTTGGGGTTTAAAGAGGTTTTATAGTTTTTTGTAGTTTTGTTGGATTTTATGGTTTTGTAGTTGGTTTTATGGTTGTTATTCATTTTTATGTTTTGGGGGATTTTTGGGTTTTTAGGGTCTCATTTGGGAATTTAACTTTTCTGGGTTTTTCAGGGGTTTAAAGTGTTTTTACGTTTTTAAAGTTTTCTTAGGGTTTTTAAGTCAATTGGGCGTTTATTTACATTTTTATTTATTTTACAAAAAATTTAGGATATTAATGGTTTTTAACTGTTTTTATGGATTTTGAGGGGTTTTAGGGTTATTCTTGGTCTTATTGTTTTTTTGTTTTTAGGGTTTTTTTATTTATTACGTGTTTTATGGGTTTTAAAGGGTTTTACCATTTTTAGGTGTTTATATTTTTTTTAAAGTTGTAGGGGTTCTTTATGTGTTTGATGAGTTTTTATGGGTTTTTAGGTTGTTTGAGGTTTTTATGGTTATAATTGTTATTTTGGTTTTAGGATTTTAATCATTTTTAGGTTATTAGAAGTTTTAAGTGTTTTTATCTTTTTATGTTTTTCATATGTAGGTTGAAGGTATGTAATGATTTTTACATTTTACAAATATTTCCGTCTTTTTTTGTTATTTTATAGTTATTAGGGTTTTTAGGTATTTTGAGGGGTTATAGTGGGTTCTTAGGTTTTTAAAGTCATTATGTTTTTTGGGTATTTTGTGTTTTTTGGATTTTTTTGGGGGTTTTAAATGTTTTAACATTTTTATGGGTTTAAAGGAATTTTATAATTTTTAGTAGTTATTTACGTTTTTTATCCATTTTTATTGTTGTTAAGGTTTTTAGGGGTTTATTATGAATTTTAGGGATTTTATGTCTTTTTTTGTGTTTTTTAGTTTTTCAAAGGATTTAATTGTTTTTAGGTTTTTGGGGTTTTCTAATAGTTTTTTGTGTTTTTAGGGTATTTAACATTTTTAGGGAATTTTAGGGATTTTTTTGGATTTTTTTTGGATTTTTTATGGTTTATAAGGGTTTTCTATGTATTTAGGTATTTTTAGGGTCTAGTGGGGTTGTGGGGTTTTTAGAAGTTTTATTGTATTTTTGGGTTTTTATGGTTATTTTTTAGGTTTTTAAATGATTTTGATATTTTTTTAATATTTTATGTTTTTAATGGGTTTTATATTTTTTGTTTTTCTTTTTGGGTTTTATGGTTTTATGGGTTTTATGGGTTTTATAATTTTTTAGGTTTTAGGGGCTTTAATTATTTTTATGTTTTTATAAATTTCATATGGGTTTTTTTGTTTTTCTTATCTTTTCTATGTTTTAAGTTATTTTTAGGAATTTTTTAGGATTTTTATTGTCTTTAGGTTCTATCAGAATTTTCATGGATTTTCGGTTTTTATGGTTTATATTGGGTTTTTGGGGTTTTATGGATTTTTATGTTTTTTAGGGTTTTTATATTTTTTTAAACATTTTTTATGGTTTAAATTGTTTGTGTAGTTTTTAGTGTTTTTATTGTATTTTTATGGGTTTTAGGGTTTTTATTTTCTTTGCATTTTTATAGTTTTAGGGTTTTTATGTGGTCTAAGGTTTTAATGGTCTTTATAGTTTTTAATATTTTTATGGGTTTTATGTTTTTTTAGGTTTTCAATATTTTTCTTTGGGTTTTTCAAAATTTTTAGTGTTTTAAAAAATTTTAAGTGATTTTTAGGTTTGTTTTATGTTTTTTTATAGTTTTTAGGGTTTTAAAGATTTAATGGTTTTTTATTGTTTTTCGTATTTTATAGTTTTTAGGTCTTTTATTGTTTTTAATTTTTTTATGTTTTAAATTTTTTTGTAGGGTTTCTCAGTGTCTTAGGGTTTTTACATTTTTTGGTATCATAGGGATTTTTGAGGGTTTTTATGGGTTTTATGGTTTTTAGGGATATTAATGGTTTTTGGGTTTTTTTAAGATTGTAGGGTCTTTTATGGTTTTTTTGGGTTTTGTGTTTTTATAATTTTTAGGTTTCTAATGGGGTATTTTATAGTTTTCAATGTTTAAATAAATTTAATAGGGGTTTATATTTTTTAGAGGGTTTTAGGGTTATTATGTGGTTTCATGGACTTTTAATGTTTTTAGGGGATGTTAAGGTATTTTTAGAGTTTTAGGGTTTTAGAGTTTTTTGATGTTTAGGGGTTTTACGTGTCCCTATATTTTTGTTGTTTTATTTTTGGTTTTAGGATTTTTAGTGTTTTTAATATTTTTAGGGATTTATTGTTTTTTTTTCATATTTTTATTATGTGTATGGTTTTTTGGTATTTTCAGGGTTTTAGTCCATTAATTTTATATATTTTATTTGGGGTTTTTATGGTTATTTTGAAGCCTTTTGTGGTTTTAAGGATTTTAAGATTTTATTAACATTTTTAGGGGTTTAATGCCCTTTTATATTTTTAAGTGGTTTTAGGGGTTTTAATGGTTTTTAGGGTTTTATGTTTTTTAGCGGTTTTATGGTTTTTTAGGGATTTTATGTTTTTCTATTTTTTCTTAGTTTTTAGGGATTTTAATTGTTTTTAGGTTTTTAAGGTTTTTTAGTATTTCCAAGGTATTTATGGATTTTTACATTTTTAGGGATTAATATGTCTCTTTTTGGATTTTTATTGTTTTTTGGATTTTTATAAATTTTGAGGGTTCTAGGGGTTTTAGGGTTTTTAGGGGTTTTGATTTTTTATGATTTTTGGGTTTTTAGGTTTTTATGGATTTTTTTTTGTGTTTAAAGGGTGTTTAGATTTTTTTAAGTGGTTTTTATTGGTTATTTGTGGCTTCAGGGTATTTTAGGTTTTATGATTTTTGTGTTTTTGAAGGGTTTTTAATGATTTCAGGGTCTTTATAGGAATATTTAACATTTTATTAGTTATAATGGTTTTAATTTTTGTAGGGTTTTAAATATTTTTATGGGTTTATAGGGGTTCTAGAGATTTTTAAATTTTTATAGATTTTTTAGGATATTTGAATATTTTTAAGGGTTAATAACCGTTTTTAGGTTTTAATGGTTTTTTAAGAAATTTTATAGGTTTTAGAGTTTTTATGTTTTCATGGATTATCAGGTATTTTTTATGATTTTTAATATTTTTTGGGTTTTTAGGGAATTTGAGTGTTTCTTTGGGGTTTATGGGTTTTTAGGATTTTTATTTATTTGTTATTAGTGTGTTTTTTTTGTTTTTTTATGGGTTTTGGGGTTTGTTAGATTTTTAAAAAAAATCAGGGTTTAAAGGGCTTTTATGGAATGTATTTGTTTTATGGTTTTTAGTATTTTTATGGGGTTTAGGTATTTTTAGCATTTCCTAGGGGTTTTGTTTTTTTTATTGTTTTGACGATTTTCATCATTTTTAAGTTTTTTGTGGTGGTTTAATGTGTTTTTATGTTTATATGGCTCTCTTAGATTTTTCATGGTTTTAGGTATTTTTACGTTTCTAGGGATTTTTATGGTTCTTTATTATTTTTATGGATTTTAGGATTAAAAGTTATTTTTTTGGTTTTTATTTTTTTTAGGGTTTTTGGGTTTTTTGTCTTGTTATGTTTTGGGGGTTTTTATTAGTTTTTTGGTTTTTAAGTTATGTTTGGGTATTTAGTGTTTTTTGGTTTTTGTATGTTTTTAGGTATTTTATTACTTTTTTTGGATTTTTATTGTTTTTAAGGTTTTTTGTTATTGTAAGGGTTTTTGGGTTTTTTGGGATTTATAGGGTTTTTTGAGTTTTTATGCATTTAAAGGTTTCTAGAGTTTTTTAATGTGTTTAGGGGTAAATGGGTTTTAAATTTTTTATTGGTTTTAGGGTTTTTATGGGTTTTGTGTTTTTAAAGGTTTTTAGTGGTTTTATTTTGTTTTAAGGGTTTTATGGTTTTTATGATTTTTTTGGTTTTTGAGTTTTTAGGGTATTAATTATTTTGAGGTATTTAGGGTTTTTAAGTGTTTTTATATTTTTAAGGTTTTCTTAGGGTTTTTTTCAAGTTTTATGGGTTTCTATGTTTTTATGTATTTTAGTATTTTTTTATGATTTTATGGTTTTTAGGTGGTTTTATGGATTTTGAGTGTTCTTAGGATTTTAGGTGTTTTTTGGGTTTTTGGGTTTTTGGGAGTTTTTTTGGGGTGTTAATGTTTTTATATATTTAAAGGGTTTTTAGAGTTTTTCATGAGTTATTTGGGATTTAATTGGTTTTAAGGGTTTTACGGTTTTATAGGAATTTATGGTTTAGGGTTTTCGTGGTTTTTGGGGAATTTTTAGGATTTTTTATGGTTATTACCATTTTTAGGATTATTAAGTGTTTTTTACGGAATTTAAGGATTTTCTAAGGGAATCTATAGTTTTTTTTGGTTTTTTATGTATAGAGTGATTTTTAGTGATTTTTATCATTTTTAGGTATTTTTAGGTTTGTAGGGGTTTTTGTGTTCTATGGGGTTTTTTAGTGATTTGTTTTTGTGTTTTAAGGTGTTTTAATATTTTTTTATCTTTTTATTTTTTTACGTGGTTGAAGTTATTTTATATTTTTTAGTGGTTTTAGGGGTTTTATCTGTGTTTAGGGGTTTTATAGTTTAAGTATGTTTTTTCAAGTTATTTGGTTTTTTGGGTTTTTAGGGTTTTTATGGGATTTTACATTTGTAGGGGTTAAATTTTTTTAGGTTTTTATGGTTTTATTAGTATTATTTCCTCGCTTTTATGGTTTTTACATTTGTAGGTATTTTTAGGGATTTCTATAATATTTATGTTTTTAGTGTTTTTTGGGATTTTGTGAGTTTGGGGTGGTTATGCTTTTTAGGTTTATTTTGAGTAGTTAAGGTTATTTATTATTTTTAGAGTTTTTAATATTTTTGGGGTTTGAGTGGTTTTTATAGTTTTTAGTGGTTTGATGTTTTTATTGATTTTTAGGGTTATAAATGTTTTTAGGGAGTTTCTATGGTTTTTTTGTTTTTGGGTTTTTAGGAGATTTTTATGATTTTTATCATTTCTTGGTGTTAGTGGTTTGAATTTTTTATTGATTTTTAGCCTTTTCATTATATTTATGATTTTTTGGGGTTTTTTGTGATTTTAAGGTTTTTAGGGGGTTTAGGGGGTTTTAGGGTTTTTATGCTTTTTTGGGGTTTTTTGTGTTTTTATCATATCTATGGTTTTTAATGTTTCTTAAACATTTATAGGGGTTTAAAGGGAGTTCATAATTTTTATTTTGTTTATAGGGGGTTTTAGGGTTTTTAGGGGTTTTAATATTTATGGGGGGCTTATGGTTTTTCGGTGGATTTTAGGGTGTTTTGGGTCTTTTTAGGGTTTTAGGGATTTTTAGGTTTTTTATTGGTTTTAAGTGTTTTTATGTTTTTCATGTTTTCTAAGATTTTTCATTGGTTTTTAGGGTTTTATGGGTTTTTTTGATTTTTTGGATTTTTATATTTTTAGAGGTTTTATGGGTTTCGAGTTTTTGAGGGGATTAAAGGTTTTTATAGTTTTTTAACATTTTTAGAGTATGAAAGGGGATTTATAGTTTTTAGTGGGTTTTTAGTCATTCTATGTAATTTTATAATTTTCATATTTTTGTGGGTTTTTATGGTATTTACAGTGGTTTTTATGGGTTTTTAACGGTTTTTAGCATTTTTTTGTTTTTTGGGGGATTTAAGTGTTTTTAGGTTTTCAAGCATTTTTAGTTGTTTTCATTATTTTCAGGTTTTTTATGTTTTTACGTATTTTTTTACTTTTTACGATATTTGAGGTTTTTTGGTTTTTTGGGGATTCTTATAGATTTTTAGGTTTGTTTGAGTTTTTATGGTTTTTTTGTTTTAGGGTATTTTGAGATTTTTAGGGTTTGTACTATTTTTAAATTTTTATGGGTTTAAATGGTTCTTAATGTTTTTAGTGGGTTTTAGGGTTTTCATGGTTTTTAGTGGTTTTTTGGTTTTTTGGGGTTTTTTTGTGGTTTTTAGGGTTTTTAGGGTCTCTTTAGGGTTTTGGCATTTTTAGGTTTTTAGGGAAAGCAAGATTTGAGGGTCGGGCTATTCCCGGACCCCCCAAATTTATTAGAAATAAAAAGGGGACACAACAGACAAGGGAGGGGAGGGGTCAAACGACCCACACCCGAAAACCCCATAAAACCCACGCAAGAAAAGAAAATCAAAAAAGAAAAGAAAAAACCTAAAAATCACACCTAGGTTTATGTAGAAACGATCACCATCATCTAGCAGTATCCCCCATATTTTTTAGGGATTTTACATTTTTTTATTTTAGGATTTTTATGTATTTTTTTGGTTTTAGGGATTTTGAGGGGTTTTGGTGTTTTTATTGTTTTCTTTGGGGTTTTAGGGTTTTTTAGTTATTTAGGGTATCTAATGTTTTTAGATTTTTTTAAATTTTTAGGGGTTTAAGGGGTTTTATGATTTTATAGTTGTTCTTTTGGGTTATTATAAATTATTAGGGTTTTATGGTTTTTAGGGCTTTTAGGGTTTTAGGGGTTTTACGATTTTAGTGTAGTTTATAGGATTTTTATGTTTTTAGTGTTTTTTATGTTTTTAGTGCATTTTTTGGTTTTTATGGTTTTAAAGTGTTTCTAGGTGTTTGAAGTTTATTTTGGGGGTTTTTGGGGTTTTTGGGGTTTTTATGTTTTTAGCAATTTTTTTGGGTTTTTTAATTTTTTTGTATTTTAGGGGATTTGAGGTTTTTTAGGTTTTTCGGGGATTTTATTATTTTTTAGAGTTTATTTTGGGTTTTTAGAGTTTTTAGTGTATTTTTGGTTTTTGGTTTTTTAGGGGTGTTTGGTTTCTTTAGGTTTTTTAGGTTTTCTTATGGGTTTCATGTATTTTGAGATTTTTTATGTTTTTAGGTATTTTGAGGGTTTTTTTGTATTTATGGACTATTAGTAATTTGAGGGTTTTTAGAGTTTATATGGTTTCTTATTATTTTCATGGGGTTTTTATATACTTTTAGTAATTTGAGTATTTTTAGAGTTTATATGGTTTCTTATTATTTTCATGTGGTTTGATTGTGTTTTTAATGTTTTAAATATTTTTTTAATTTTTAACTTTTTAAGGGTTTAAATGGTTTTTATAATTTTGGTGGTTTTTAGGGGTTTATGGTTTTTTAGGGTTGTTTATGTTTTTATGGATTTTATGATTTTTAGGGTTTTATGGTCTTTTTAGGGTTTTAGTGTTTTGAATTTTTAAGGGTTTTATGTTTTATAGTTTTGTATGTTTTAATTTGGGTTTTTTTCATGGATTTTAGGGTTTTTATTTTTTATTGTAATTTATGGATTTTTATGATTTTTAGGATTTTTAGGGTTTTGACAGATTAGAGGGGAGTTTTTTAGGGATTTTCGTGGGGTGGGATATTAGAATTTTTAGTTTTTGTATGGGTTTTATGTTTTTTATTGTTTTTATTTTTTTTTGGTTTTTAGGGTTTTAGGGTTGTGTTTTGTTTTTAGGGATTTTAATGGATTTCTTAGTATTGTTACGAGTTTTTGTGTTTTAGTGGTTTTAAGTTTGGGGGGTATTTTATTTATGGTTTTTAGGTTTTTTAGCGGACTTAGGGGTTTTTTGAGTTTTTTATAATCTTAGTGTTTTTTATAATTTTTAGAGGTTTAATGGTATTTATATTTTTTTGTATTTAGGGGTTTCAGGGGTTATTTGAGGTTTTAAGGGTTTGGGGGTTTAAAAAAATTAGGGCGTTTAGGGGTTTTAGGGTCTTTCATTGTGTCTTAAGGGTTTTTGAATTATAAGGTTTTGGGGATGGGGGTTTTACTTTTTTTAGGTTTTTATGGATTTATTTTAGTTATTGAAGGTTTGTAGGGATTTTTACAGTTTTGTAAATATTATGGACTTTTAATATTTTTATGGTTTTTGTGGTTTTTATTGATTTTGGGGGTTTTCTAATTTTTTACAATGTTTTATGTTTTTAGTGTTTTTTTGATTTTTTGATGTTTTAAGTGTTTTTAGGTTTTTATGTTTTCCTTAGGGGTTTTCAAGGAGATAGGTTTATTACCGTAAATATTTCTTTCATATTTTTAGGATTCTATGTGTTTTTAGGGATTTTTGAGGGTTTGGGGGGGGGGGTTGGGTATTATTGTATTTTAGGGTTTTTATTTTTCGTTGTATTTATAGGGTATTAAAGGTTTTTAGTTTATTATAACATATATAGGAGTATATATGGTTTTTGAATTTTTTTAATTTATTTTTAGGGTTTTATGGGGTTTTATTGGTTGTATGTTTTTTAGGGGTTTGTGGTTTTTAGGGTTTTGGAGGGTTTAGTGTATTTTTAATGTTTTTAGGTTTTTTAGCATTTTTAGAGTTTTTAGGAGTTTTAATTACTTTATGGTTTTTCAATATTTCCTAGATTTGTTTATGGAGTTAAGGTTATTATTTCCACTTTAGTGTTTTTATGGATATTTTATAAATTTTTACTATTTTTCAGGTTTTTAGGGATTTTATGGATTTTATGGGGTTTTTGGGTTTTTTTAGTTTTTAAGGGTTTTTTTTGGTTTTTAGGTGTTTAAGGGTTTTTGGAGTTTCTATGATTTTTAGGTTTTTTTTGGTTTTGTAGTATTTTTAGGGGTTTTAGGGGGGTTTATGTTTTTAGGGGTTTAAATGTATTTTAAAGTATTTGTGTTTTTTAGGGTTTTAGGGTTTTAGGAGTATTTACCATTTTTATGTTTATAGGGGTTTTTAGTTGTTTTTAGATTTAATTGTTTTCATAGGGTTTTTATTGGGGTTTTAGGTTTTTCTATGATTTTATGGATTTTAGGTATTTTTAATGTTTTTTATGGTTTTATGGTTTTTATGGATTTTGAGGGATTTAGAATTTTTAGTGTTTTCTTGGGTTTTTATTGGTTTTTATGTCTTTATTTGTGTTTAGGGGGTTTTTGGATTTTAGTGTTTTTTAGTGTTTCGTGATATTTTATTGTTTTTATGGATTTTATCATTTTTAAGGGTTTTACGAGTTTCTATGTTTTTTCTTCTTAGGGGTTTTTTAGGTTTTATTATTTTTCATATTTTTTTGGATTTTTAGGTCCTTTTAAGAAATTTAATGTCTGTATGGATTTTTAGGGGTTTAACGGTTTTTTAGGTTTTGGGGTGTTTTTATGGTTTTTAGCGTTTTTTATGTTTTAGGGATTTGAAGTGTTTTTATTTTTTCAAGGTTTTTTCTATGGTTTTTAGGATTTTTATGCTTTAAGTGAATTTTAATTAATTTTATGATGTTTTTTGTTTTTAGGGGATTTTTGAATTTTGATGTTTTAAGGCTTTCTAGAATTTTTGGGTTTCAATTGTTTTTAGAGTTTGTATGGGCTTTATGAGTTTTTTAGGTTTTATAATGATTTTTAGAGTTGTAAACATTTTAGTGGTTTAAAGGGTTTTAGAGTTTATAGTGGGTGATTAGGGTTTTAATGGGTTTTATGATTTTATAATGTTTTAAAGGGTTTTTATGGTTCTAGTTTTCTAGGTTTTTTTTGAGTTTTATGGGTTTTTAAGGAGTTTTATGTATTATTTTTATGCTTTTACAGTTTTATTATTGTTTTTTAGTTTTTTAAAGTTTATTTATTTTTATGTATTTTTCATTTTTTATTTCTTTTTAGGGATTTTCAGGCTTCTTATGATTTTTATGTTTTTAGATAATTTAAGTGTTATTAAGTTATTAAGGTTTTCTTTTGGGTTTTCAGGTTTTTTATGGTTATCTACAATTTTAATTAATTTTAGGATTTTTTAAATATTTTTAAGGGTTTTTTTGTTTTTTTGTTTTTAAGGATTTGGAGGGGTTTATGGTTTTTAGTTGTTTTAGGGTTTTTTAGGAGTTTTAATTTTTTTTTTTGAGTTTTTTAGTGCTTTTATGGTTCATTATATTTTTAACGTTTTAGGGGTTTAAAGGGGTGTTTGAGTTTTTAGTGGGGGTTTTATGGTTGTTATGGTGTTCTAAACTTTTTTATGGGTTTTATCGTTTTTATGTTATTTATGGTCTTTGAACGGTTTTTTGAATTTTTTTTGTTTTTAGGTGTATTATGTTTTCTTTAGATAACAAGGTTTTCTTATTTTTTTGAGGTTTTTATGTTTTCAGGGATTTAATAGAAATATTAGGTTTTTATTGGTTTTTATGGGTTTTAATGGCTTTTTGGTTTTTAGTTTTTTTTGTTTGATTGGTATTAAGTTTTTTTATGTTTTTACAGTTTTCTAATGATTTGTGCTGGATTTTAGGTATATTTTATATTTTTAGGTATTTTTGGGTTTTTTTTTGTATTTTTAGGGTTTTTAAGGATTTTGAGAGTTTTTATGATTTATTAGGGTTTTTTTTGTTTTCTGGCCCTTTAACATTTTTAGGGATCTAATGGGGGTTCTGAGCTTTCAATTATTTTTTAGGGTTTTATAGGTTTTTAGGGGGTTTTTTATGGTTTTAGGGGTTTTTATGGTTATTGGGATTTCTGGGGGCCTTAGGGTCTTTTGAGGGGTGTTAAGGATTTTATAGGCGTTTTCCGTGTTTTTATGGTTTTTTTAACTTTTTATTGATTTTTAATGACTTTTAGGATTATTATAGATTCTCAAGGTTTTGAGGGATTTTGTTGGGTTTATGGGTTTTTTGGGTTTTTGTGTTTTGAGGGTTTTATGGGGTTTGAATGTTTTTAGGATTAAATTTTCTTGGGTTGTTAGGTTTTCTAGTGGGGTTTTAGGTTTTTAGATATTTTTAGGGATTGTTTTTTGTTTTTTATGCATTTTATAGATTTTATGGTTTTCAGGCCATTTTAGGGATTCTAAGGTTTTACGAGTTTTTGGGTTTTTTATAGTTTTAATGGTCTCTTAGTGTTTTTAACTTTTTAGGGGAAGAATAATTTTTAGAGTTTTGTGGGTTTTGAGGTTTTCTATTCTTTTTATTGATTTTTATCATTTTAAGGGGACTTTATGGTTTTCGGTTTTTTAAGATTTTTTGGTATTTTATCGATTTTTAGGATTTTTAGTTGATTTAGGGGTTTATAGTTTTTTAAGGGTTTCTATGGTTTTTTCTTTGGTTTTGTGCTATTTTATGTTTCTTATGTATTTTTAGGGATTTTTCTTAATATTTATTTAGTTATTTTGGGTTTTTTGGTATCATAGGGATTTTTGAGGGTTTTTATGGGTTTTATGGTTTTTAGGGATATTAATGGTTTTTGGGTTTTTTTAAGATTGTAGGGTCTTTTATGGTTTTTTTGGGTTTTGTGTTTTTATAATTTTTAGGTTTCTAATGGGGTATTTTATAGTTTTCAATGTTTAAATAAATTTAATAGGGGTTTATATTTTTTAGAGGGTTTTAGGGTTATTATGTGGTTTCATGGACTTTTAATGTTTTTAGGGGATGTTAAGGTATTTTTAGAGTTTTAGGGTTTTAGAGTTTTTTGATGTTTAGGGGTTTTAAGTGTCCCTATATTTTTGTTGTTTTATTTTTGGTTTTAGGATTTTTAGTTTTTTTAATATTTTTCGGGATTTATTGTTTTTTTCATATTTTTATTATGTGTATGGTTTTTTGGTATTTTCAGGGTTTTAGTCCATTAATTTTATATATTTTATTTGGGGTTTTTATGGTTATTTTGAAGCCTTTTGTGGTTTTAAGGATTTTAAGATTTTATTAACATTTTTAGGGGTTTAATGCCCTTTTATATTTTTAAGTGGTTTTAGGGGTTTTAATGGTTTTTAGGGTTTTATGTTTTTTAGCGGTTTTATGGTTTTTTAGGGATTTTATGTTTTTCTATTTTTTCTTAGTTTTTAGGGATTTTAATTGTTTTTAGGTTTTTAAGGTTTTTTAGTATTTCCAAGGTATTTATGGATTTTTACATTTTTAGGGATTAATATGTCTCTTTTTGGATTTTTATTGTTTTTTGGATTTTTATAAATTTTGAGGGTTCTAGGGGTTTTAGGGTTTTTAGGGGTTTTGATTTTTTATGATTTTTGGGTTTTTAGGTTTTTATGGATTTTTTTTTGTGTTTAAAGGGTGTTTAGATTTTTTTAAGTGGTTTTTATTGGTTATTTGTGGCTTCAGGGTATTTTAGGTTTTATGATTTTTGTGTTTTTGAAGGGTTTTTAATGATTTCAGGGTCTTTATAGGAATATTTAACATTTTATTAGTTATAATGGTTTTAATTTTTGTAGGGTTTTAAATATTTTTATGGGTTTATAGGGGTTCTAGAGATTTTTAAATTTTTATAGATTTTTTAGGATATTTGAATATTTTTAAGGGTTAATAACCGTTTTTAGGTTTTAATGGTTTTTTAAGAAATTTTATAGGTTTTAGAGTTTTTATGTTTTCATGGATTATCAGGTATTTTTTATGATTTTTAATATTTTTTGGGTTTTTAGGGAATTTGAGTGTTTCTTTGGGGTTTATGGGTTTTTAGGATTTTTATTTATTTGTTATTAGTGTGTTTTTTTTGTTTTTTTATGGGTTTTGGGGTTTGTTAGATTTTTAAAAAAAATCAGGGTTTAAAGGGCTTTTATGGAATGTATTTGTTTTATGGTTTTTAGTATTTTTATGGGGTTTAGGTATTTTTAGCATTTACTAGGGGTTTTGTTTTTTTTATTGTTTTGACGATTTTCATCATTTTTAAGTTTTTTGTGGTGGTTTAATGTGTTTTTATGTTTATATGGATCTCTTAGATTTTTCATGGTTTTAGGTATTTTTACGTTTCTAGGGATTTTTATGGTTCTTTATTATTTTTATGGATTTTAGGATTAAAAGTTATTTTTTTGGTTTTTATTTTTTTTAGGGTTTTTGGGTTTTTTGTCTTGTTATGTTTTGGGGGTTTTTATTAGTTTTTTGGTTTTTAAGTTATGTTTGGGTATTTAGTGTTTTTAGGTTTTTGTATGTTTTTAGGTATTTTATTACTTTTTTTGGATTTTTATTGTTTTTAAGGTTTTTTGTTATTGTAAGGGTTTTTGGGTTTTTTGGGATTTATAGGGTTTTTTGAGTTTTTTGCATTTAAAGGTTTCTAGAGTTTTTTAATGTGTTTAGGGGTAAATGGGTTTTAAATTTTTTATTGGTTTTAGGGTTTTTATGGGTTTTGTGTTTTTAAAGGTTTTTAGTGGTTTTATTTTGTTTTAAGGGTTTTATGGTTTTTATGATTTTTTTGGTTTTTGAGTTTTTAGGGTATTAATTATTTTGAGGTATTTAGGGTTTTTAAGTGTTTTTATATTTTTAAGGTTTTCTTAGGGTTTTTTTCAAGTTTTATGGGTTTCTATGTTTTTATGTATTTTAGTATTTTTTTATGATTTTATGGTTTTTAGGTGGTTTTATGGATTTTGAGTGTTCTTAGGATTTTAGGTGTTTTTTGGGTTTTTGGGTTTTTGGGAGTTTTTTTGGGGTGTTAATGTTTTTATATATTTAAAGGGTTTTTAGAGTTTTTCATGAGTTATTTGGGATTTAATTGGTTTTAAGGGTTTTACGGTTTTATAGGAATTTATGGTTTAGGGTTTTCGTGGTTTTTGGGGAATTTTTAGGATTTTTTATGGTTATTACCATTTTTAGGATTATTAAGTGTTTTTTACGGAATTTAAGGATTTTCTAAGGGAATCTATAGTTTTTTTTGGTTTTTTATGTATAGAGTGATTTTTAGTGATTTTTATAATTTTTAGGTATTTTTAGGTTTGTAGGGGTTTTTGTGTTCTATGGGGTTTTTTAGTGATTTGTTTTTGTGTTTTAAGGTGTTTTAATATTTTTTTATCTTTTTATTTTTTTACATGGTTGAAGTTATTTTATATTTTTTAGTGGTTTTAGGGGTTTTATCTGTGTTTAGGGGTTTTATAGTTTAAGTATGTTTTTTCAAGTTATTTGGTTTTTTGGGTTTTTAGGGTTTTTATGGGATTTTACATTTGTAGGGGTTAAATTTTTTTAGGTTTTTATGGTTTTATTAGTATTATTTCCTCGCTTTTATGGTTTTTACATTTGTAGGTATTTTTAGGGATTTCTATAATATTTATGTTTTTAGTGTTTTTTGGGATTTTGTGAGTTGGGGGTGGTTATGCTTTTTAGGTTTATTTTGAGTAGTTAAGGTTATTTATTATTTTTAGAGTTTTTAATATTTTTGGGGTTTGAGTGGTTTTTATAGTTTTTAGTGGTTTGATGTTTTTATTGATTTTTAGGGTTTTAAATGTTTTTAGGGAGTTTCTATGGTTTTTTTGTTTTTGGGTTTTTAGGAGATTTTTATGATTTTTATCATTTCTTGGTGTTAGTGGTTTGAATTTTTTATTGATTTTTAGCCTTTTCATTATATTTATGATTTTTTGGGGTTTTTTGTGATTTTAAGGTTTTTAGGGGGTTTAGGGGGTTTTAGGGTTTTTATGCTTTTTTGGGGTTTTTTGTGTTTTTATCATATCTATGGTTTTTAATGTTTCTTAAACATTTATAGGGGTTTAAAGGGAGTTCATAATTTTTATTTTGTTTATAGGGGGTTTTAGGGTTTTTAGGGGTTTTAATATTTATGGGGGGCTTATGGTTTTTCGGTGGATTTTAGGGTGTTTTGGGTCTTTTTAGGGTTTTAGGGATTTTTAGGTTTTTTATTGGTTTTAAGTGTTTTTATGTTTTTCATGTTTTCTAAGATTTTTCATTGGTTTTTAGGGTTTTATGGGTTTTTTTGATTTTTTGGATTTTTATATTTTTAGAGGTTTTATGGGTTTCGAGTTTTTGAGGGGATTGAAGGTTTTTATAGTTTTTTAACATTTTTAGAGTATGAAAGGGGATTTATAGTTTTTAGTGGGTTTTTAGTCATTCTATGTAATTTTATAATTTTCATATTTTTGTGGGTTTTTATGGTATTTACAGTGGTTTTTATGGGTTTTTAACGGTTTTTAGCATTTTTTTGTTTTTTGGGGGATTTAAGTGTTTTTAGGTTTTCAAGCATTTTTAGTTGTTTTCATTATTTTCAGGTTTTTTATGTTTTTACGTATTTTTTTACTTTTTACGATATTTGAGGTTTTTTGGTTTTTTGGGGATTCTTATAGATTTTTAGGTTTGTTTGAGTTTTTATGGTTTTTTTGTTTTAGGGTATTTTGAGATTTTTAGGGTTTGTACTATTTTTAAATTTTTATGGGTTTAAATGGTTCTTAATGTTTTTAGTGGGTTTTAGGGTTTTCATGGTTTTTAGTGGTTTTTTGGTTTTTTGGGGTTTTTTTGTGGTTTTTAGGGTTTTTAGGGTCTCTTTAGGGTTTTGGCATTTTTAGGTTTTTAGGGAAAGCAAGATTTGAGGGTCGGGCTATTCCCGGACCCCCCAAATTTATTAGAAATAAAAAGGGGACACAACAGACAAGGGAGGGGAGGGGTCAAACGACCCACACCCGAAAACCCCATAAAACCCACGCAAGAAAAGAAAATCAAAAAAGAAAAGAAAAAACCTAAAAATCACACCTAGGTTTATGTAGAAACGATCACCATCATCTAGCAGTATCCCCCATATTTTTTAGGGATTTTACATTTTTTTATTTTAGGATTTTTATGTATTTTTTTGGTTTTAGGGATTTTGAGGGGTTTTGGTGTTTTTATTGTTTTCTTTGGGGTTTTAGGGTTTTTTAGTTATTTAGGGTATCTAATGTTTTTAGATTTTTTTAAATTTTTAGGGGTTTAAGGGGTTTTATGATTTTATAGTTGTTCTTTTGGGTTATTATAAATTATTAGGGTTTTATGGTTTTTAGGGCTTTTAGGGTTTTAGGGGTTTTACGATTTTAGTGTAGTTTATAGGATTTTTATGTTTTTAGTGTTTTTTATGTTTTTAGTGCATTTTTTGGTTTTTATGGTTTTAAAGTGTTTCTAGGTGTTTGAAGTTTATTTTGGGGGTTTTTGGGGTTTTTGGGGTTTTTATGTTTTTAGCAATTTTTTTGGGTTTTTTAATTTTTTTTTATTTTAGGGGATTTGAGGTTTTTTTAGGTTTTTCGGGGATTTTATTATTTTTTAGAGTTTATTTTGGGTTTTTAGAGTTTTTAGTGTATTTTTGGTTTTTGGTTTTTTAGGGGTGTTTGGTTTCTTTAGGTTTTTTAGGTTTTCTTATGGGTTTCATGTATTTTGAGATTTTTTATGTTTTTAGGTATTTTGAGGGTTTTTTTGTATTTATGGACTATTAGTAATTTGAGGGTTTTTAGAGTTTATATGGTTTCTTATTATTTTCATGGGGTTTTTATATACTTTTAGTAATTTGAGTATTTTTAGAGTTTATATGGTTTCTTATTATTTTCATGTGGTTTGATTGTGTTTTTAATGTTTTAAATATTTTTTTAATTTTTAACTTTTTAAGGGTTTAAATGGTTTTTATAATTTTGGTGGTTTTTAGGGGTTTATGGTTTTTTAGGGTTGTTTATGTTTTTATGGATTTTATGATTTTTAGGGTTTTATGGTCTTTTTAGGGTTTTAGTGTTTTGAATTTTTAAGGGTTTTATGTTTTATAGTTTTGTATGTTTTAATTTGGGTTTTTTTCATGGATTTTAGGGTTTTTATTTTTTATTGTAATTTATGGATTTTTATGATTTTTAGGATTTTTAGGGTTTTGACAGATTAGAGGGGAGTTTTTTAGGGATTTTCGTGGGGTGGGATATTAGAATTTTTAGTTTTTGTATGGGTTTTATGTTTTTTATTGTTTTTATTTTTTTTTGGTTTTTAGGGTTTTAGGGTTGTGTTTTGTTTTTAGGGATTTTAATGGATTTCTTAGTATTGTTACGAGTTTTTGTGTTTTAGTGGTTTTAAGTTTGGGGGGTAGTTTATTTATGGTTTTTAGGTTTTTTAGCGGACTTAGGGGTTTTTTGAGTTTTTTATAATCTTAGTGTTTTTTATAATTTTTAGAGGTTTAATGGTATTTATATTTTTTTGTATTTAGGGGTTTCAGGGGTTATTTGAGGTTTTAAGGGTTTGGGGGTTTAAAAAAATTAGGGCGTTTAGGGGTTTTAGGGTCTTTCATTGTGTCTTAAGGGTTTTTGAATTATAAGGTTTTGGGGATGGGGGGTTTACTTTTTTTAGGTTTTTATGGATTTATTTTAGTTATTGAAGGTTTGTAGGGATTTTTACAGTTTTGTAAATATTATGGACTTTTAATATTTTTATGGTTTTTGTGGTTTTTATTGATTTTGGGGGTTTTCTAATTTTTTACAATGTTTTATGTTTTTAGTGTTTTTTTGATTTTTTGATGTTTTAAGTGTTTTTAGGTGTTTATGTTTTCCTTAGGGGTTTTCAAGGAGATAGGTTTATTACCGTAAATATTTCTTTCATATTTTTAGGATTCTATGTGTTTTTAGGGATTTTTGAGGGTTTGGGGGGGGGGGGTTGGGTATTATTGTATTTTAGGGTTTTTATTTTTCGTTGTATTTATAGGGTATTAAAGGTTTTTAGTTTATTATAACATATATAGGAGTATATATGGTTTTTGAATTTTTTTAATTTATTTTTAGGGTTTTATGGGGTTTTATTGGATGTATGGTTTTTAGGGGTTTGTGGTTTTTAGGGTTTTGGAGGGTTTAGTGTATTTTTAATGTTTTTAGGTTTTTTAGCATTTTTAGAGTTTTTAGGAGTTTTAATTACTTTATGGTTTTTCAATTTTTCCTAGATTTGTTTATGGAGTTAAGGTTATTATTTCCACTTTAGTGTTTTTATGGATATTTTATAAATTTTTACTATTTTTCAGGTTTTTAGGGATTTTATGGATTTTATGGGGTTTTTGGGTTTTTTAGTTTTTAAGGGTTTTTTTTGGTTTTTAGGTGTTTAAGGGTTTTTGGAGTTTCTATGATTTTTAGGTTTTTTTTGGTTTTGTAGTATTTTTAGGGTTTTTAGGGGGGTTTATGTTTTTAGGGGTTTAAATGTATTTTAAAGTATTTGTGTTTTTTAGGGTTTTAGGGTTTTAGGAGTATTTACCATTTTTATGTTTATAGGGGTTTTTAGTTGTTTTTAGATTTAATTGTTTTCATAGGGTTTTTATTGGGGTTTTAGGTTTTTCTATGATTTTATGGATTTTAGGTATTTTTAATGTTTTTTATGGTTTTATGGTTTTTATGGATTTTGAGGGATTTAGAATTTTTAGTGTTTTCTTGGGTTTTTATTGGTTTTTATGTCTTTTTTTGTGTTTAGGGGGTTTTTGGATTTTAGTGTTTTTTAGTGTTTCGTGGTATTTTATTGTTTTTATGGATTTTATCATTTTTAAGGGTTTTACGAGTTTCTATGTTTTTTCTTCTTAGGGGTTTTTGAGGTTTTATTATTTTTCATATTTTTTTGGATTTTTAGGTCCTTTTAAGAAATTTAATGTCTGTATGGATTTTTAGGGGTTTAACGGTTTTTTAGGTTTTGGGGTGTTTTTATGGTTTTTAGCGTTTTTTATGTTTTAGGGATTTGAAGTGTTTTTATTTTTTCAAGGTTTTTTCTATGGTTTTTAGGATTTTTATGCTTTAAGTGAATTTTAATTAATTTTATGATGTTTTTTGTTTTTAGGGGATTTTTGAATTTTGAGGTTTTAAGGCTTTCTAGAATTTTTGGGTTTCAATTGTTTTTAGAGTTTGTATGGGCTTTATGAGTTTTTTAGGTTTTATAATGATTTTTAGAGTTGTAAACATTTTAGTGGTTTAAAGGGTTTTAGAGTTTATAGTGGGTGATTAGGGTTTTAATGGGTTTTATGATTTTATAATGTTTTAAAGGGTTTTTATGGTTCTAGTTTTCTAGGTTTTTTTTGAGTTTTATGGGTTTTTAAGGAGTTTTATGTATTATTTTTATGCTTTTACAGTTTTATTATTGTTTTTTAGTTTTTTAAAGTTTATTTATTTTTATGTATTTTTCATTTTTTATTTCTTTTTAGGGATTTTCAGGCTTCTTATGATTTTTATGTTTTTAGATAATTTAAGTGTTATTAAGTTATTAAGGTTTTCTTTTGGGTTTTCAGGTTTTTTATGGTTATCTACAATTTTAATTAATTTTAGGATTTTTTAAATAGTTTTAAGGGTTTTTTTGTTTTTTTGTTTTTAAGGATTTGGAGGGGTTTATGGTTTTTAGTTGTTTTAGGGTTTTTTAGGAGTTTTAATTTTTTTTTGAGTTTTTTAGTGCTTTTATGGTTCATTATATTTTTAACGTTTTAGGGGTTTAAAGGGGTGTTTGAGTTTTTAGTGGGGGTTTTATGGTTGTTATGGTGTTCTAAACTTTTTTATGGGTTTTATCGTTTTTATGTTATTTATGGTCTTTGAACGGTTTTTTGAATTTTTTTTGTTTTTAGGTGTTTTATGTTTTCTTTAGATAACAAGGTTTTCTTATTTTTTTGAGGTTTTTATGTTTTCAAGGATTTAATAGAAATATTAGGTTTTTATTGGTTTTTATGGGTTTTAATGGCTTTTTGGTTTTTAGTTTTTTTTTGTTTGATTGGTATTAAGTTTTTTTATGTTTTTACAGTTTTCTAATGATTTGTGCTGGATTTTAGGTATATTTTATATTTTTAGGTATTTTTGGGTTTTTTTTGTATTTTTAGGGTTTTTAAGGATTTTGAGAGTTTTTATGATTTATTAGGGTTTTTTTTTGTTTTCTGGCCCTTTAACATTTTTAGGGATCTAATGGGGGTTCTGAGCTTTCAATTATTTTTTAGGGTTTTATAGGTTTTTAGGGGGTTTTTTATGGTTTTAGGGGTTTTTATGGTTATTGGGATTTCTGGGGGCCTTAGGGTCTTTTGAGGGGTGTTAAGGATTTTATAGGCGTTTTCCGTGTTTTTATGGTTTTTTTAACTTTTTATTGATTTTTAATGACTTTTAGGATTATTATAGATTCTCAAGGTTTTGAGGGATTTTGTTGGGTTTATGGGTTTTTTGGGTTTTTGTGTTTTGAGGGTTTTATGGGGTTTGAATGTTTTTAGGATTAAATTTTCTTGGGTTGTTAGGTTTTCTAGTGGGGTTTTAGGTTTTTAGATATTTTTAGGGATTGTTTTTTGTTTTTTATGCATTTTATAGATTTTATGGTTTTCAGGCCATTTTAGGGATTCTAAGGTTTTACGAGTTTTTGGGTTTTTTATAGTTTTAATGGTCTCTTAGTGTTTTTAACTTTTTAGGGGAAGAATAATTTTTAGAGTTTTGTGGGTTTTGAGGTTTTCTATTCTTTTTATTGATTTTTATCATTTTAAGGGGACTTTATGGTTTTCGGTTTTTTAAGATTTTTTGGTATTTTATCGATTTTTAGGATTTTTAGTTGATTTAGGGGTTTATAGTTTTTTAAGGGTTTCTATGGTTTTTTCTTTGGTTTTGTGCTATTTTATGTTTCTTATGTATTTTTAGGGATTTTTCTTAATATTTATTTAGTTATTTTGGGTTTTTTGAAATATTGAGGGTTTTTTTAAAAGTTTTAGTTTTATATTGGTTTTTTTATGTTTTTAGGTGGGTCTTTTTTAGTTTTTATGTGTTTTAAGGACATTAAAACCTCTAACATTTTATAGGTTTAAAGTATATTTATATTTTTTTAGTGTTTTAGGGGGTTTAGAGGGTTTTATAAGTTTTTAGGGTTTTTAATGTTTTAAGGATTCTTTTTTGGTTTGTAGGGGTTTTTAGGTTTTCATGGTTCTCAGTGTTTTTATAATTTCTATGGTTTCAAGAGTTGTATGGATTTGAGGTTTTCTTATTTGTTTTTGGGATTTTTTTCAGTTTTTATATATTTTTGGTTTTTTGTGGATTTTTTTGACTTTTTATTGTTCTCATAATTTTCTGGGTTTTTTAGGTGTTATAAGGATTTTTAGGGATTTTTCAGTTTTTAGGGGTTTTATAGGTTCTTATAAATATTAGCTTTTTTAAGTTTTTGATGTCGTTTTTTATTTTTTCTGGTCTTCATAGGTTATTTCTACGATATTAGGGTTTTTATATTTTTTCGATATTTTTTGAATATTTATGATTTTTAGGGTCTTTAGCTGTTTTAGGGATATTCTGTGTTTTTTTCGTTTTTATGGTTTTTATGGATTTTTTGGTTTCTTATTATTTCATGGGATTTTTTGGGTTTCAAAAGTTTTTATAGTTTTTTTCACATTTTTAGGTATTTAGAGGGTTTGAATACTTTTTTAGTTTTTTTATAGTTTTTATTGAATTTTCATGTTTTTAATGTTTTTGGGGGTCTTATCATATTTTGGGTTTTTAGTTGTTTTAGGGTTTTTATGGTTTTTAGAATTTTTAATTTTTTAATGGTTTCATGTGTTTTTTGTTTTTTATGGTTTTAATATGTTTTTATGGTTTTGGGGATTTTTTTTACTTTTTATCGGTTTTTAGTGTTTTTTTTGGTTTTTTGATATTTTTATGGATCTTAAGGGGTTTTCTGGTTTGTAAGGTTTTTATTGTTTTTACAGTTTTAATCAATTTTAGGTTTATTAGTTGGTTTAATTATTTTTAGGGTTTAATGTTTTATTTGGGGAATTTTGGAATTTTTAGTGATTTTTGGGTATTTTCATAATTTTTAGGGTTTTTAGAGTGTTTAGGGTGTTTGAGTGATGTTAGGATTTTTAGGGTTTAATTCCTGTTTTGGTTATTTAGAGTATTTTTTTTTTGTTTTTTTATTTTAAAGGTTTTTTTGAGTTTCTTAATGTTTTTATGGGTTTATTTGGATTTTTAGAGTTTTTATTAGGTTTTGGGCGATTTTATGGGATTTAGGGATTTTATTATTTTTATTGGTTTTTAGATGATCTTAGGATTATTAGGTTCTTTCTAGGTTTTTAGGGTTTTTAAATTTTCTTATGGTTTTCAGGGTTTTTAATTTATTCTTAGTTTTTTCTTTCAACATTTCAGTTGTTTAGGTTTCTAGGTTTTTTGGATTTTTTACCTTATAGGGATTTTTCGTGTATTATTTTTGATTTGGATTGGATTTTAGAGATTTTAGGTATTTTTAATATTTTTAGGGTTTTGGGTTTTTATATTTTTTAGGATTTTTTATGTTTTTAGAAGTTTTATGTGGTTTTTTATTTTTACGTTTTTCTTCTGGGTTTTCAGTATTTTTTGAGATTTTTTACATATTTATAGAATTTTTAGGATTTTTAGGATTTTTATTGTTTTATTGGAGTTTTAGTGGTTTTGAGGGTTTTAGGGGGGGGTTTATGGTTTTTATGGTTTTTGTGGTTTTTTGGGTTGTTAGGGAGTTTATATTTTTAGGGGTCTATTGGTTTTTAAGAGTTTTTAAAATTTTAAGCGATTAAAGGGTTTTTAGCATTTTTAGTAATTTTTTTGGTTTTTACGGTTTTTAGGACTATTTAGTTTTTATAGGGGTTTTATAGTTTTATTGATTTTATGGGTTTTAGTGTAATTTTAGTCTTTTTAAGGTTTTTAGTTTTTTTTAGGTTTTTATGGGTTTTTAATTTTTTTAGGTTTTTATGATTTTCATAGGATTTTTCAGCTCTATAAGGTTATTTTCATTTTAGGGATATTTTTGGGTTTTTTGATTTTTTATTGTTTTTACAAGTTTTATGGATTTTGAATATTTTCTAGGGTTTTGATGGTTTTTAAGGATTTTTGTATTTTTTGGTTCTTAGGGGGTTTAAGTGTTTTTAGTGATTTAAGGTTTTCTTTGTGGTTTTCAAGGTTATAGGTTCTTTATGTTTTTAGGGATTTAATTGATTATTTAGGAATTTTATGGTTTTTATGGATTTTAGAGACTCTAAGGGTTTTAAACGGTTTTTGGTTTTGTAATATTTTTATTTTTTGGTTTTATGGTTTTTTTGATATTTTGGGGTTTTAAAAGGGTTTTTTGAGGTTTTATCCTTTTTGGGGGTTTAAAGGGTTATTATAGTTTTAAGTGTATTTTTTTAATTTATGGATTTTAAAGTTTTTAAAGGATTTTAGGAGTTTTATGGTATTTAGTTTTTTTGTGATTTTTAAGGTTTTTAGGGTTTTTAGGGTTTCTAAGGTCTTAATCGGGTTTTAAGGGGTTTTTGGGGATTTTAAAGTTTTTTAGGTGTCTTTATTTTTTTTGGGTTTTTATGTTTTTATGGATTTTAAGGAATTTATGGGTTTTTAGGGTTTTTATTGTTTATTGGGTTTTTTGGGATTTTAGCTTTTTTGGGGTTTTTTTGTTTTTAGGTTTTTATGATTTTTTAGGGGTTACTAGGGTTTTTAGGAACTTTAATGTTTTTAGGGATTTTTTGGCCTTTTTTAGAATATTATGGATTTGTAGTGTTCTTGGGTATTTTGAAAGTTATTTAGGGTGTTTATCATTTTTATATTTTATTTCATTTTAAGGGTTTTTAGGTTATTTTGAGATTGTAGGTTTTTTGAAGTGTTTTAGATTTTTTTAACTTTTTTAGGGGATTAAATGGTTTTTATAGTGTTTGGTGGTTTTTATGAGTTTTATGGGTTTTATGGGTTTAAAGGTTTTAGTTGTTTTACGGTTTTTAGGGGTTTTAGGGTCTTCATGGTATTTTGGTTGGTTAATCATTTTTAAGTTTTAGGGGTCTTAATTATTTTAGGTTTTTATGGGTTATATAGGGGTTTTCATGGTTTTGGCGGTTTATTATGTTTTTATGTATTTTTTAGGCATTTTGGATTTTTTTTTTGCTTTAAGGGGTTTTAGGGATTTTGATAGGTTTTATGATTTATTATGATTTTTAGGGTTTTTTTATTTTTATTTGATTTTATGGAATTTATAATTTATTTGGGTTTTTTTTTATTTTCAGGGATTTTAAGGGTTTCTTGGGGTTTTTATGATTTTGTTTTTTGTTTAGTGTTTTTGTGTGTTTTTATGGTTTTTTAATTTTTTTAATTTTTTAGGGGTTTTAAGGGTTTTTATAGTTTTTTTATTTTTGGGTATTTTGGGGTTTTATAGTTTTTATATATTTTTATGAGTTTTAGGTGTTTTTAGGATTTTTAGTGGTTTTCAGGGTTTTAAGGGGTTTTTTAATTTTTTTAGTTTTTTGGGGTTTATAATTTTTTAGGTTTCTAATTATTTTTTAGGGTTTTAAGGGTATTGTGGTTTTTAAAATTTTTATAGATTTTTTAGTTATTTTGTAGTTTTTTAGTGTTTTATGGATTGTTAGGGTTTTTAGAGTTTTAATGGTTTTCGATTTTTAGGGTTTTTAGCGTCTTTTTGTTTTTGGGGGTTTTAAGTGTTTTTATATTTTTAATTTTTTTCATAGGGGTTTTATGGGTTTTTAGTGTTTTTTACATTTTTAGGAAATATTAATGATTTTTTATGGTTTTTATAGGTTTTAGGTATTTTGAGAGTTTTTAGGGTTTTAGTGATTTTTGGGATTTCTATGGTTTTTTAGTATTTGATAGGTTTCTTAGAGTTTTTTAACCTTAATAGGGAATCAAAAATTTTTTATAGTTTTTAGTTATTTTTAGGGGATTATGGTTTATTAAAATTTTTTGGTTTTTTTGGTTTTTAGGGTTTGTAGGGGTTTTAGGGGTTTTTTAGATCTTTTAGAAATTTTTAGGTTTTTAGAGGTTTTATGTGTTTTTAGGTTTTAATCATTTCATTGGGATTTATGGGTTTAGGGTATTTACCTTTTTATTGATTTTTAGGTCCTTTTAGGATTTAAATGGTTTTTAGATTTTAGGGATTTTGAGGGGGGTTTATGGTTGTTATGAGTTTTATGGGATTTAATTTTTTTTATGGATTTTTGAGTATTTTTGTGTTTTTTATGGTTTTTAGAGATTTTAACATTTTTAGGGGTTTAAAATGTTTTTAGAGTTTTTAGTGGGTTTAATGGTTTTTATGTATTTTTAAAGGTTTTATAGGTTTTTTGGTTTTTAATGTTTTTATGGAAATTGAAAGCCTTTTTACCTTATAAGTGGGGGTGTTCAGTGTTTTTAGATTTGTCAGGAATTCATAGTTGTTTTTAGTGTTTTTATAGGTTTTCATATTTTATGGGATTTTTAGGATTCTTAGGGTTTTCATTTGTTTTTATGGTTTTATAGATTTTATGCGTTTTATGGTTTTTATCATTTTTGTTTGTTTTTGATGGGTTTTAATTTTTTTTAGTTTATTATGGTTTTCTTATGGGTTTTTCAGGGATTTAAAGTTTTAACATTTTTTAATTTTTTGGGTTTAACAGTTTTTTAGGTTTTTGAGGGTTTTATTTTTTTTATTTTTTATGGTTTTTGGGATTTATAGTTTTTGGGATTTTTGAGGGTTTTAATGTCGTTTACGGGTTTTAAAAATTTTTCCAGTTTTTTAGGGTTTTAAATTATTTTTATATTTTTAGGGTTTTCATGGGTATTTTAAGATTTCTCTAATTTTTAGGGGTTTTTATGTCCTTTTAGGTTTTTTATTGATTCTAAAGGTTTTCATGGGTTTTTATAGTTTTTTGTATTTTTTTAAAAAAATTCGCATTTTTTGATTTGTAGGGGTTTAATGTGTTTTTAGGGTTTTAATGTGTTGTTACAGTTTTTGGGGATTTTGGGTCTTTCATGTTTTGAGGTATTTTTAGGTCTTGTATATAATTTTTAATAATTTTTGAGGTTTTTATGGATTTTAGGTTGTTTTAGGGTTTATAAGGATTTTAGTGTTTTTTTGGATATTGTGTGATTTTTTGGGTTTTTATGGTTTTTTGTGGTTTTAATGGTTTTTGGTGTCTTTAATGTCTTTCTGGAAGAAGTTTTTTTTAGATTTTTTTTGGGTTTTGAGGGTTTTATGCATTTTTATAATTTTGTAAGGTTTTATGGGTTTTTTATGGTTTTTTGGGTTTTTTGGGTTTTTAGGGGTTATTGAGCTTTTTAGGGTTTTTAGTGAGTTTAATCATTTTTATGTGTTTTAGTTTTTTTTAGGAGTTTTCATGGGTTTTACTGTATTTTAAATTTTTATGTATTTTTATGTATTTTTTGGTATTTTATGTTTTTTGGGTTTTTATTAATTTTGAGAGATTTATGGATTTTAATGGTTTTAGTGTTTTGATGGTTTTTTCTTTTTTTTCTTCAGTTTTTAGGGGTTTTATGTTTTTTATTGAGTTTTAATGATTTACGGATTTAGAGGGTTTTTAGATTTTTTTAGTGGGATTAAGGGGTCTTAAATCATTTTTGGGATTTTTAAGGTTTTAGGGGATTTCTTGGTTTTAGGGGGTTTATTGTTGGTTTTGTTTTTAAGTTTTTTAGAGTTTTGAAGTTTTTCTGGGGTTTTAAGTGTTTTTATGGTTTTAATGGTTTCTTATGATATTTCATAGTTTTTAGGGTTTTACATATTTAGTGATTTTTATGGATTTTTGGGCCTTTTAGGGGTTTTTAGGGTTCTCATGGATTTTTTAGAGGTTTTAATGATTTTTAGGGTGTTTCTTTGGGTTTTAGGGTTTTTATCATTTTTTCAATTTTGGGGGATTTATGTGTTTTCATTTTTGAGGTATTCTTTGGTATATTCAATGTTTTTATGTTTTTTTATGTTTTATCGATATTTAGGGAATGTTTAGATTTTATGGTTTTTAGGTGTTTTAGGGATTTGAGTGTTTTAAGGGTTTTTAGGGTTTTTAGGGTTTGATGGTTTTTATATTTCTAAGGTTTTTGGGGTTTTCACAGTATAAAAGGGTTTTATAGTTTTTAAATAATTTTTATTGATTTTAAGGGATTTTAAATTATTTATTGGTTTTAGGGTAGTTATTGGTTTTTCGTGGTTTTAAATGTTTCTAGGGATTTTTAGAGTTTTTAGATATTTTGAGGGTTTTAGGGTTTTTAGGGTCATTAGAAGTTTTAGGTTTACATGGGTTTCAAGTGTTTTTCCATTTTTATGGCTTCTTGGTAATTTTTGTGGTCTTTTTAGTTTTTCAATTTTTAGATATTTTTAATGATTTTTTATTTTTTTTAGGGATTTTGACAATTTTTGGGTTTTTAGTGATGTTAGGGTTATTAAGGGTTTAAAGTGTTTTTATGTTTTTAATTTTTTTGAGGGTTGTTTACATTTTTGGGGATTGTGTGGGGGTTTTGTAGTATTTATATGGTTGTGTAGGGTTTTTAGAGATTTTAAGGGCTATTAGGGGATTTTTAGAGTTTTTTAGGGTTTAAAATGTTGGTTATAGTTTCTTAATGTTTTTATGGGTTTAATGAGTTTCTATGATTTTAATTTGTTTATTTATTTTTTTGAGGTTTTATGGGTTTTAGGGTTTATCTGGGTTTTAGGGGTTTTAGGTTCATTTTGGAGTTTTTAGGGATCTTATCATTTCATAGGTTTTTAGGTCTTCTAAGTATTTTTAGTTTTTAATGTTACCTTATGGTTGTATTTTTTTATGGTTTTACATTATAGGGTTTCAAAGGGATTCTTTTGGGTTTTTATGGATTTTTAGCTGTTTTTGGTGATTTTGAATGTTTTAGGGTTTTTAGGTTTTTAGGTTTTTAGGGTTTCCTTTTTTTATGTTTCTTGGGGGTTTTAAGTGGTTTTAGGATTTTAAGGATATATTAGGGGTTTTAGTTTTTTTTAAGTTTTAGGTATTTTTTGTGATTGTTTAGGGTTTTTATGTTTTTCTAGGAGTTTAGGGATTTTTAGTATTTTAGGATTTATTTATGGGTTTTGGTGTTTTATAGGTTTTTTTGGGTTGTCAAGGACTATTTGAGTTTTTATGGTTTTATATTTTTTAGAGTTTATAACAATTTAGGGGTTTATATGGTTTTTAGAGTATTTATTAGTTTTTATGGTTTTTATGGTTTTACAATTTTTAAAATATTTTTAGGGGTTTTATGGTTTTATTAGGTTGTAGGGGTTTTTGTGTGTTTTTAGGGTTTTTATATTTTTTTTTGGTTTTTAGGGGTTTTTTGTTTTTTAGGTTTTAATGGTTCTCTTAATATTTTTTAGGGTTTTTATGGGTTTTTACATTTTAGTGATTTTTAGGTTTTTTTTTGTTTTTTTAGATTTACTAATTTTGAGTGTTTTTTGGGTTTTGAGGTTATTTTTAGGATGTTAGTGTTTTTACGATTTTTATAAGTTTTAAGTGTTTTTCTGGTATTATGGTTTTTTATATTTTTTCATGGATTTATAATTTTTTACATTTTTAGTGTTTTTATGGATTTTTATGGTTTTTTATGTTTTTAGGGGTCGTACTGATTCTTAGTGTTTTAAGGGGATTTTTGGGTTTTTATGGTTTTTATTTGGGGGGTTGTTGTTTTTATGGTTTTAGGAATTTTAATGTTTTTTTAATTTTTAATGTTTTTCAAGTTTTAATGTGGTTTTAGAGTTTTTTGTGGGTTTTAGGGTGTTTATGGTTTTTATGTTTTTAATGTTTTTTGGAGGTTTTATGGTTTTTATTGTTGTTAGGGATGTTAATTTTTTTTGAGGTTTTTAGGCATTTTATGTATTTTATGTATTTTTAGGTTTTCATAAGGTTTTTCAGTTTTTTGGGGGGTTTTATATTTTTGTGTATTTTTAGGGCTTTTTTAGGATTTTAATGATTTTCTAGGGTTTTTAGGGATTTTGCAGGGTTTTTGGGTTTTTGGGTTTTGGGGGGTTTTTTGGGTTTTAGTAGTTTTTTATTTTTTTATTGGTTTTATGTGTTTCGATTTTTAAGGATATCTTAGGGGTTTTAGGGTTTTTAGGGTTTTTAGTGTTTTTTATGTTATTAGGGATTTAGGGTCCTTTTTTAAAATTTTATGGGTTTTTAGGTTTTTGGGGTTTTAATTGTTTTTTTGGTTTTTTGTGTTCTAGGGTTTTCTTGAATTCATAGGTTTTTTTATGGTGTTTTAGTTTATTTTTAATGTTTTTAGGGTTTTTATGTTGTCCATTATTTTTAGAAATTGTTACGGTTTTTATTATTTTTTATGGGTTTTAATGTTTTTATGGGTTTTATAATATGTACGATTTTTAGGGTTTTTTGACAGCATTTTTATGGTTTTGGGGGTTTTTATCATTTTTTAGGTTTTTAGGGGTTTGAATTATTTTTAGGTTTTTATGATTTTATTAGGTTCTTAAAAGTTTTTGGGGTTTCCTGTATTTTTAAAAAGTTCAGGGATTTTTTATGTTTTTTTGGTTTTATTGATTTTGAGGATTTGTAGGATTTTTTATATTTTTATGTTTTTTAGTGTTATAAATTTTTTTAGGGTTTTTAGGGGTTTAAAGTTTTTTTAGGTTCTTAAGCATTCCATACTAGTTTTCAGGGTTTTTATTGTTTTTATGATTTTTTGGATTTTTTTATTTAGGGTTTTTAGGATTTCTAGGGATTTGGTGGGTTTCTAGGGATTTATTATTTTGTTAGGATTTTAGGGTCTTTTTAGTTTGTTAGGGTAATGAAGGATTTTTGTAGTTTTTTTTATCATTTTTAGAGGTTTGAAATATTTTTAGAGTTTTTTAGTGGTTTTCAAGGAATTATGGGTTTTAGTGTTTTTTTTTCAGGGAATATTATGGGTCTTAGGGGGTTTTTTGGTTTTCTTATTTTCAGGGTTTTTTTAGGGTTTTTTCTGGGGGTGTTATTTTTTAGTTTCTTAGGTATATTATGTATTTTTAGGCTATTAAATATTTCTTAGGGATTTCAAGGTTTTATGGGCTTGTTCATTTTTATTGTTTTGAGGGTTTATTTGGTTTTTAGGTTTTATAGGTTTTAGTGTTTTTTATAGGTGTTTTAGGTGTTTTCAGTGTTTTGAGGTTTTTGAGGTCTTCATAGGATTTTAAATTGTCTTAGATATTTTTATGTTTTTAGGTATTTTAAGTTCTTTTATGGATTTTTATGGTTTTTATGGTTTTTAGGGGTTTTTAGGTTTTTTAGGGTTTTTAGGGTTTTTAGGATTTTTAGGGTTTTTTGGGGTTTTGTGTTTTTTAGTGTTTAACAGGGTTTTAGAGTTTTTTTAACATTATTATGGGTTTAAATATTTTTTATAGTTTTAGTGGTTTTTAGTGGGTTTAGTGATTTTAAATTATTAGTGGTTTGTGGTTTCTAGTGTTTTTATGGTTTTACGGGTTTTTTAGATTTTTAGCATTTTTTTGGATTTTATGGGTTTTATTTTTATTGATTTTTTATGTTTTTCTTTTGTTTTTTAGGTTTTTAGGGTTTTTATGGTATTTTATGTTTTTAGGATTTTTAGGGCACTTTTAGTCTTTTTATGATTTTTTAGGGTTTTTAGGATTTTTTATGGTTATTTAGGAATTCTTTTAGTTTTTAGGGATTTAAAAAAATTGTTTTCTTGATTTTTTTTTGTTTTAGGGGATTTATTTTTTTTTTGTTTTTAGAAAAATTCAGGGCTTTAAGTGGGTTGTAGAATTTTTAGGGGGTTTTGGGTTTTTATGTGTTTTTTGGGGTTTTTAAGGAATCTATTGGTTTTTTGATTTTTGTGGTTTCTAGGGGTGTTAGCTTTTTTTGGGTCTTTTAGGTTTTTATGAATTTTTATACTTTTAAGGGTTATAAGTTTTTTTAAGGGTTTTTGGTTTTCTTAGGTTATTTTAGTGGTTTACGGTTTTTACATTTTTAGGGATTTTTCTTTCTTTTTTAGTATTTTTAAGGTATTTATGGTTTTCAGGAATTTTTATAAATTTTAAGTATTTATTTATTTTTTAAGGGGTTAAAGTTTATAATGGGTATTTAGAGATATTTATGTTTTTAGGGGGTTTGGTGTCTTTATTTTTTACGCATTCATAGGTTTTTTCATGGTTTTTAGGCGTTTTATGTTATTAGGGATTTTTTTGGTATTTTTATTGTTTGTAATGTTTTTAGATATTTTTAAGGATATAGGGGGATTTATTGTTTTCCAGGTTTTTATGGTTTTTTTGTTATTTGGGTTTTTTATGTTTTTTAGGGTCCTAATTTTTTTCCGAGTTATTTAAATTTTTTTGTGGTTTAAAGGGTGTTTAGAGTATTTAGTGGTTTTTTGGGTTTATATGGATTTTGAGGGTTTTTAAGGTTTTTAGGGGTTTTATTATTTTTAGGTTTTTAGTGTTTTTATGGGTTTCAGGTTTTTTATGGTTTTTAGAGTTTTTTATATTTTTATAGGATTTAAGTGGTTAAATTTTTTAACATTTTTTTTCAATATTGTTTGGTTATTTTACATTTTTATGTATTTCTAGGGATTTTATAGTATTTTTATGACTTTTTAGGGGTTTTACGGATTTTGAGGGTTTTTATGGTTTTTTGGATTTTTAGGATTTTAGGTTTCCATTGGTGTTATGTTTTATTTATATTATTAAGGTTTTCTTAGGTTTTTTCAGTGTTTTTAGGGTTTTTATATTTACTTATTTTTAAGGAATTTTTGGGATTTTTCTGGTTTTTAGGGGTTTTGGGTTTTTTGAGGATTATTAGAGGTTTTATTAGAATTTTGGGGGATTTGGGGGATTTTTTTCAGTGTATAATGTTTTAAAGGTTTTTTAAAGTTTTAATCACATTTACGGTTTTAATGGGGTTGTAGATTTTTTAGTGGTTTTAGGGGTTTTTATGGTTTTTATGGGTATCTAGGGGTTTTATGGATTTTAGGGTCCTTTAGGGTTTTAGTGTTTTTTTTATTTTTATGGTTTTTATGTGATGTTAGTTTTAATGATTTTATTAGGTGTTTTCAGGGGTTTTGGGATCTCAATGTTTTTGGGATTTTAGGGATTCGTTTTTTATTTTTATGGGTTTTTGGGGATTTTGAATGTTTTTAGTGTTTTTAGGGGTTTTAGGGTTTTTAGTGTTTGTATGGGGTTTAAAATTAGTTAGGTTTTCATGTGTTTTAACATTATTTATGTTTTTAGTGTTTTTTTAGTTTTTAGTGGTTATATGTTTTTTATAGGTTTTTAGTGTTTTTTCGTGTATTTTTATGGTTTTATGGTTTCTACAAGTTTTTATGTTTTTATTGATTTTAAGTGTTCATAGATTTTATGGTTTTCATAGTATCTTTAGGGGTTTTTTATTTTTATTTATTTTAGAGGGATTTGTAGGATTTATATGTGTTTTCAGAGTTTTTTGGATTTTAAGTGTTTTTTTGGTTTTTTTGGTTTTGAATGTTTTTTTACTATTTTTAATATTTTTAGGGGTGTTATGTTTTTCCAGTTTTTGATGTTTTATTTTATTTTTTAATGGTTTCAGGGTTTTTTATGTTTTAGGTTTGTTAAGTATATTTAATGTTTTTTGATGATTTGTTTGGTTTTGATGGACTTTGAGGGGTTTTAGGGATTTTATGGTTTTTATTGTTTTTTGGGTTTTATGGTTTGTTTGTGTTTTTAAGTTGTTAATTATATTTATTGTTTTTAATTTTTTAAGGGTTTAATGGGGTTTCAAAGTTATTAGTGGGTTTTTAGGGTATTTTTGGGTTTTAAGGGTCTTATGGATTTTAGTGTTTTTATGGTTTTTATGATTTTTAGGGTGTTATCCATTTCTTGGTTTTTTTTGGTTTTGAGTGTTTTTATGATTTTTAGGATCTTAGGGGTTTTTTTTATCATTTTTGGGTTTTTAAAATTTTTAAGGATTTTGGATATTTTTTGGGATTTTTATGTTATTCTAGAATTTTCATGGATTTTGAGGGTTTTATGGGGTTTTAGGGTTTTAAGGTTATTTTGGGTTATTATTATTTTTAGGTTTTTAGGGATTTTAAATGTTTTTTTGGTTTTTACAGTTTTCTTATGGCAAGGAAGGCTCGGGTCTAGGCTATTCCTGGAACCCCCAAAAATTTATTAAAAGAAAAAACACAAAGACACTACAGACAAGGGAGGGGAGGGATCCATCGATCCACACCAAAAATCCCTTACGACCTCAGCCTGAAGGCCACAAAAAGAAAGGAAGAAGGAAAAAAAGAAAGAACAACAAGTCAAGAAAGTCCAAAAAGAAAAGCACTCAAGGGGAGGATCAGTCAACATCACCACCAAAATAATCCATCTCCACACCACAATACCCCATGCCCACACCAAAACCGTCGCCCACATCAGCAAAACTGAAATCTGACTCATCACTCATGTCCGTTGAGTCCCATCCATACTCAAAATCCTCTTACATGCCCAGTCTGGATAGCAGCTTCATCCTAGACTTCTCTTGCTCAGCGGAAATTGAGAGCCGCTCTCTATTATTCATCTTTAGATTAAGTCTGATAGCTTCTGAAGAGGCTCTAGTTTCCATGGGACCTGGGAGGGAAGAGTAATCCCTCCTACGCCTTTGCCTCGGAGGGGCGGAAGTGGATCCAGCTTCAGCACCTGACTTCACACAAGTGACACCATCACTGATAGCCGATGGTGCCTTCCCCTTATTACATTCTGAACCAGGAGTTTCAGCACCTCCTCTGGTACTTTCCTCCTTTGACCTGACCATAGCATCATTTATCCGGTGATTAGCCTCAGCAAACCTCTCCCCAAGCCTCTCAGCTTCACCCTCAAGTGAGAACCTTTCCCATTCAACCCACACCATCACATGAAACTTAACAAAATAATCATTAGCAGAGGGAACACCATGAAGGACCAAAGCCCTTGCAGGTCCATGGACGAATCACCAGCGTCACCAGAATTCACTGGCAGAGGGATATAAAACTGGGCACTGGGAAGGTCCTCACCACCGCTAGTGCTGTCTAAGGGAGGAGAAAGCCCAGGCCCCATGTCAGGTCCCCCCATTCTGGGACACCCAGACAGAACCAGAGGGGCATCACGCCAATTCGTATGTTGCATCCTTGGGATCACGGTCTCCTCTTCTGCCATAGACCTTTCCTCAGCTGAAGAAAAGATCTACTCATCCCTCGTCCTCGGGCCCTGAGCAGCCACTGGCCTCCTTCACGACTTCTGCCACCATCACATCCACCACAGCAGGCTCAGCCAAGGCTGCAACCTGGGAGTTGATTGGGGCACTCACAGTAACCTTAGCTACTGGGAAGGATCCATCAGTGCTCTCATTAACCTTCAAGCCAGATATATCATCTCGTCCTAGTTCCAGAGCATAGGGATCCTCCACATTTCCTTTCCAAACACCCATCTCAACAGCCTTCTCTATATTCCACTTATGGGAGCCACCACATACGTGAATGCCTTCAGTAGAAACTCGATTATCCCTCTCAGACAGTAGCACTTCCTCCTCAAAAGCATCTCCTGAAACACCATCACCTTCATCCAGACTTACAATGAATCCAACCTAATCCATCAGGGCCACCTCTAAATCACTTCCAACCAGCGAACCAGTCGAGTAGGTAACATCAGCAACCAAGGGTTGGGAGGATAATAGCTCAGTCACCCCCTTTGTCCCCTTCACCTCCACCAGAGGGAGGATGCTCTCACCAGAAGACTTGCAAGCCAGTAAAACACCACCCCTGACCAGGCTAGGGCATCCTCCCGAATGTTCACTGTTCCCCAAGATCTATCAAGAAGATCAGAACATCGTCCATTAATCAAAGATAAAAGGTTGTCTCCATCTGAGTTCTTCCCCCACTGCAATCCAGACAGCATCCACAGGAGTCTTCGAAGCATCGACTTCAACAAAGGCCCTTGGTGCAACCAGATGAAAAAGGGCCCTAGTCCTACTATCCACAAAAAGAAACCTCCCCACCAAATTCCAAAGCATCGAAATAATAGATATATTTTGAAAGGGAAGGGGAATCTCAGGAAATCACACTCAGGTAGCACCAATCGGAGAACTCCACTTCAGATGAAAGGCAAAGCTCCACCGAAAGAGGGAGAAACTACCACCATTGCATGACCGAGGAGCCATTGACCAGGAAACTATTAGTTCTTCCTATGAGGAAAAGCAAATCATGATGTGGGATATATTGATCAGGCCCACAGTCGCCCAAGCCCTAAGATTCCAGAACACCAAAATGAACCTGTCAAAAGTGACCACTAGGGGTCGCCGCATCGGGAAGCTTGTAACCATAGTTAGGTGGTGCAAGTCCGAAGCCTCAGTGAACTCCCGAATCGAGAGGGAAAGCTGCGGAAAACCTTCGAAGAACTCTGGAACCTTCAGGAAGAGCACCATTTTGGGAAAGATGGTAGCAAGTCATGAGAGGAAAGCGACGAGAATTACTCCGAGAGAGGGTCCTCCCCCACAGAGAGGGGGGGGGGAGGTGCTTAATTAGCCATTGTCTTCAACCTGGGAGGAAGCCACCATCGTGAAGGAGCCAAATTGCCAGAATTTCTAGAGTTGCTAGAGCCGCCATCCCTTCTCTATAGTTTTCTTAGGAATTATATTGATTTTTAGAGTTTTTAGGGTTTTAATGGTTTTGAGAGGTTTATGGTTTTAGGGTTGTTTAGAATATTTTTAGGGTTTTTATTATTTTTTAAGAATTTTAATTTTTTTATGTTTTTATGGCATTCTTAGGGTTTTTATAATTTAATATTCTTTTGGGTGTTTAATGAAATTTTATGTGTTTTAGGGGTTTCATGGATTTCGAGGGGTTTATGGGTTTTTTTTGGATTTTAGTATTTTTTTGGGGGTTTTAGAAACATTTAAAATTTTAGTGGTTTTATGTTTTCTTATAGTTTTGATGGTTTTATTATGAGTTTTTGAGGGTTTTTTTTTGTATTTAGAATTTTTTTATATTTGAATGGATTTTTTAGGATTTTATGGATTGTTTGGATTATTATGGATTTTGTGGGTTTTATGGGTTTTTAGGGTTTTTTGTAGATTATTTTTTTATGGGTTTTTAGAAATTTTACCTTTTTTTGGTGGTTGACTGGTTTTTAGAATTTTTAGGGTTGTTTAGGGTTTTTATGATTTTTAGGCTATTTTAAGGTTTTAGGGGTTGTTAATGTTTTTGAGGGTTTTTATGATCTTTTTTGGGGGCTTTCAGGTTTTTATGTTTTTAGGTTTTTAGCGGTTTAAGTGTTTTTACTTTTTTAAGGATTTTTACTATATTTTTGTGCTTTTTACAGGTTTCAGTCTTTTAGGGATTTCATCAGAATTTTATGGTTTTTTTGGGTTTTAGTTTTTTTGATTGTTTATAGGGGTTTTAGGGGTTTTAGGGTTTTTAGTATTTTATAATTTTTTGGGTTTTGTGTGTTTTTTTTGGTTTTTATGTTTTTCTTTGGTGTTTCAGTGTTTTTTAGTTTTTTAAATTTTTAGGGATTTTGAAGATTTTTTTTGTATTTTTTGGTGTTTTCTTGAGTTTTTAGGGATTTTGAGGATTTTAGTGTTTTTTATTGTTTTAGGAGGTTTAGGGGTTTATTTATGTTTTTAGGGGTTTAAAAAAATTTAGGTTTTTTTGGTTTTTTTATGAGTTTTCAATGGTTTTAGAGTATTTTACTTTTATAAGAATTTTGAGGGATTTTTTATGAGTTTTATGGTTTTTAGGGGTTTTATGAATTTTTTGGGATTTTATGGTATTTATGGTTTTTAGGTATTTTTTTATGGGTTCAATTTTTTTTATAATTTTTAAAAAAAATTAGGTGTTTAAAGTGTGTTTAGAGTTATTAGTTAGTTTTTTGGGTTTTATGGGGTTCTAGGTGGGTTTTAATGGGTTTTACAGTTTTATTGGTGTTTATGGTTTTTTTGGGGTTTAGGGACTTTTAAGGTTTCTATAATTTTTTGGTTTTTAATGCATTTAAGTTTTTTTTAGTATTTTATGTATTTATTAGTGGTTCTCAATGTTTTATGGGTTTTTATTTTTCTTATTAATTTTTAAGGGTTTTTATAATGTTTTCATCTATTTATTAGTTTTAAGGGTTTGTATGTTTTTAATTATTTTTAGGGGTATTTGTGTTTTTAGGGTTTTAAGGGTTTTTGTCATTATATAGTTTTTAATGGATTTTATTTTTTTTATTTTTATGATCTTCTTAGGGTTTTTGGATGTTTTTATGGTCTTTTACATTTTAGTGATTTTACGGATTTTATTTGTTTTCTTTGGGTTTTTCAAGATTTTATTGACATTAAGAATTTTTAGGGTTTTTTTTGTTCTTTGGTATTATAGGGTTTTGTGTTTTTAGGGTTTTAGAGGTTTTTAGTGTTATTTACATTTTTTGGGGTCTAAATAATTCATATTGTTTTTAGAGGTTTTACGGTTTTTGAGGGTTTAAATAGCTTTTAGGGGTTTATGGTTTTTAGGTAATTAGTGTTTTTTGAGTTTTTTTGGGTTTTAGAGTGTTTTTTGGGTTTTAGGGGTATTAGTGTGTTAGTTTTTAATGAATTTTTATGTTTTAGGGGCTTTTACATTTTATGGGATTTTTAGAGCTTTTATTGGATTTTTATTATTTTTTGGGTTTTGAAGGATTTTGAGGGATTTTATGGATTTTAAAAAAATTTGGTTTTCAGGGGTTTTATGTGTTTTAATATTTTTAATGTTTTACAAGGATTTTTAAGGTTTTTAGGTGATTTTACATTTTTTTGGATTTTTCGGAGTTTTGTATGATTTTTATGGGTTATTATGTTTTTTAGGGATGTTGAGGGTTTCTAGGGTTCTTTGATTTTTTTGGGTTTTTATGGGTTTTCTGTTTTTTTAGGGATTTTAAGGTTTTAAAGGGTTTTTATAATTTTTAACATTTTTAGGGTTTGTAGGGGTTTTAGTGGTGTTAGGGTTTTTATGGTCTCTAAGAGGTTTTTAGGGTTTTTGGAATTTTTTAGGTTTTTAGGCTTATAAGTGTTTTCAGTATTTAAGGTCTTCAGAGATTTTTTAGGTTTTTTTAGGTTTTTTACATTTTCAAGATTTTAAGGCACCTTTTGTATTATTATATTTTTTTCATTTTTTTTATATTGAATGTGTTTAAGTTTTTAGGGTTTTTATCATTTTTTAGGTTTTTAGGGTTTTTATGTGTTTTTAGGTTTTCATTGTTTATTACGGGGTTTCAAGTTTTTAAGTGTTTTTTAAATTCTTTTTTGAATTTTTGGGCTTAAATTATTTTTATGGTTTTGAGTATTTTTAGGCATTTTGATGGGTTTTTTGGTGTTTTAGGGTTTCTAAGGGTTTAATGATATTTTGTGGTTTTTAGGATCTCATTGAATTTTTAGGGTTTTAATGGTTTTTATAGTTATTTAATATCTTTTAGGTTTAAAGGGTATTTATATTTTCTAGTTTTTTTTAATATTTTTTATAGTTTTTGAAGTTTTTGGAGTTTTTATATTTTTTAGGGGTATTTATTGTTTTTTAAATTCTTTTTAGAATTTTTGGTGATTTTAAGGATTTTTAGGGCTTTTAAGTATTTTTAGGATTTTAAGGTATGTTAGGATTTTTTAGGGTTTTCCGTGCTTATTAAAATTTAGGTATTTTTATGGATATTTTAGTATTTGTACAGTTTTTTGGGTTTTTAGGGATTTGAGGGTATTTAGGTTTAATGTTTTTAGCCTTTTAAGGTTTATAATTGGTTTAGGGTTTAAGGTTTTCTTATGGATTTTAGGATTTTTTTACTTTTTAGATTATTTTTGGTATTATTTTTGGTATTTTATGGTTTTTATTGTTTTTATTGATTTTGAGGGGGTTTATAGGTTTTTGGGGTTTTATGTATTTTTCTATATTTTTAGGGTTTTAATGAGTTTCTAGTGTTTTTAATGTTTCTAGGGGTTTAATAATTTTTTGTGATTTCATTGGTTTTTAGGTTTTTCTGGTTTTATGGGTTTTATTGTTTTAGGGGTTCTATTGTTTTTTGTTTTTTTTTTGGATTTTTATGTTTTTAGGTCTTTTAATTGTTTTAGGGTTTTATGCCTTTATAAGGACTTTTTATCACCTTTAGGATTTTTTACATTTGCAGATATTTTTAGGGATTTTTTAGGTTTTTAATTGTTTTATATGTTTTTAGGGATTTTGAGGGGTTTTACTAGTTTTATGGTTTTTTTTGGGTTTTAGATTTTTTTAGGTATTTTAAGGATTTTATGTGTTTTAGGTTTTTATTTTATTGTTAGGGGGTTTCAATGTTTTTAGTGGATTTTATTTTTTTAGGGACTTTTTGGGTATTTTTTGAATTTTAATGTGGTTTTAGGGTTTTTAATTATTTTAAGGATTTTAGGATTTTTAATGATTTTTAGGGTTTTTCTTTACTTTTTGAATTTATGGGTTTTTATGAGTTTTTAAGGGATTTGATTTTTTTTAGAATTTTAAAAATTTATATGTTTCAAAATGGTTTTTTGAGTTTTTAGAGTTTTTAGTGGTTTTCTAGGGTTTTTTGGGTTTTCTATGTTTTTTTATGGTTTTTAGGGGTTTTATGGATTTTAGGGGTTTTATGGTTTTCTTTGTTGTTTTAGGGTATTTATTATTTTAATATTCTTAGTGGTTTAAAGTGTTTTGGGTTTTTATGTATTTTTTATGGGTTTTCAGGTTAATAATGGGTTTTTTACATTTTTGGATTTTTAGGGATTTGTTATTCTTTTTATAGTTTAAAGGGTTTTTACGAATTATGAGGAGCTTTGGCTTTTTGGGGGCTTTAGTATTATTTAGGGTTTTTAGATTTATTTTGGTTTTTAGGGTTTTTATGTGTTTTTATTTTGTTAAGGTTTACTAATGTTTTTGACAAATTATTTATGTTTTGAGGGATTTTTATAAATTTTTTTGGATTTTTAGGGATTTTGAGGGTTTTTTGTGTTCTAGGTTTTTGGGGGTTCTTATGAGTTTCTAGTGTTTTAAAGGGTTTTAATATTTTTTTATCTTTTTTAGATATTTGAAGGGTTTTTAATGGTTTTATGGTTTTTATCAGTGTTTACGGTTTTTAAGGTGTTTAGGGGTCTTTAGGGGTTTTATGGTTTTTAGGGTCTATTGGGATATATTTTTCAATTTTTTTTAGTTTTTTGGTTTTTTGGGATTGTACGTGTTTTTTGGTATTTAGGGATTTATTTGATATTTTCATGGGTTTTAGGGGTTTTTACATTTTAGTATTTTTAATTATTTTGAGGGTTTCTACGTATTTTATGGTTTTTGGGGTTTTAGGTCATTTTGTGTTATTTTTTGGTTTTATAAGTTTTATGTGTTTTTATTTTATAAAATTTATCAAAACGTTTTTCATGTTTTAAGGGGTTTTTACACTTTTATGGATTTCTAGGGTTTTTAGGAATTTATGGGGTTTTGAGTTTTAGGGATTTTTATGGTTTTTATTGTTTTTAAGGGTTTTATGGATTTTATGGTTTTTTGAGTTTTTATCAACTTTTTAGATGTTTAGGGTTTGAGAGGTTTTTTAGTTCTTTTTTAACTTTTTTATGTTTTAAAGCTTTTTTATTGATTTTAGTGTTTTTAGAGTTTTTAGGATATTTTAGGTTTTTTGGGGTTGTTATTATATTTAGGGTTATTTATTTTTTAGCATTTTTTGGGGTTTCAAGTGTTTTTAATATTTTACGTTTTCTTAGAGGTTTTCTGGAGATTTTAGGTATTTTTATGGAATTTTTATGATTTTTATTAATTTTTAGCATTTTGAATATTTTTTTTGTTTTTATAGATTTTTAAGGATTTTTTGGTTTTTTGGGTATTTAGGTTTTTTTCAGTTATTAGTTTTTATGATTTTTAAGAATTTTTAACATTTCTAGGGGTTTAATGGGTTTTAATAGTTTGTAGTTATTTTAAGGATTTTAATGGAGTTTTAGGGTTTTCTATGTTTTTAGTGTTTTTTGAGTTTCTTAGGTGCTTTTAGGGTTTTTTATGTTTCTAGGGATTTTTAGGTTTTTTTGGATTTTTTGGGTTTTTAGGTTTTTAATGTATTATGATGGTTTTTAGTTTTTTTTGGTTTTTAGTGTTTTTATTCTTTTTTATGTTTTTTATGCATTTAGGTGTTTTTATTTTTTACGGACTTCTTAGTGATTCTCATAGTTTTTATCATTTTTTTGGTTTTGGGGATTATAATGATTTTTTTAGTTTTATGGGTTTTCAATATTTTTTGGGATTTTGACTATTTTTTGGGTTTTTATGTTTTTTTAGGGTTTTAGTGATTTTTTTTGTTTTTTAATGGTTTTTTATATTTTTTAATTTTTTTACGATTTAATTTTTTTAGAGTTCTTAGTTGTTTATTGGGTTTTATGGGGTTTTAAGGTTTTTAATTCTTTTAGGGGTTTTATAATTTTTAGGGTTTTAGGGTTCTTTATAGCTTTACGTTTTTTTATATTTTTAAGGGTTTTAGGTGTTTTTATGTTTTTAAGGCTTTTATATGGGTTTTTTGGGTTTTAGGTGTTTTTCAGTTTTTTTGGGATTTTTAAGGCTTTTTTAGAAATTTAATTTCTTTAGGGTATTTATGGATTTTGATGGTTTTTAGGGATTTTATGGGTTTCAGGGGTTTTTAGGTTTTTTATGTTTTTAGGTTTTTAATGATTTCTTAGACTATATTAGGGTTTTATAGTTTTCCACATTTTTATATATTTTTAGGGATTTTTTTATGATTTTTATTGTTTTTAAGGATTTTGAAGGGGTTTTAGGATTTTTAGGATTTTTAGGTATTTTTAGGGTTTTAGCGTTTTTAGTGTTTTTAGAAATTTTAGATTTTTTTAGTTTTTATTGTTTATTATGGGATTTCATATTTTTTAGTGTTTTTTACATTTTTAGGTACATTAGGAATTTTTTAGGATTTTTATGGCTTGTTTGGGTTATTAGGTATTTTGAGGGGTTTTGCGGATTTTTAGTGTTTTTTTCTTTAATATCTTTTAAGTTAATTTTAGGTTTCTTTAGGTTGTAAATGTTTTTATTGATTTTTATCCCTTTTAGGATTTTTTAGGGATTCTAGATTTTTAAAGGGTTTTAGGGTTTTTATGGTTTTTCACATTTTTAGGGGTTTCAGGGGTTTTAGGGTTTTTTTCGTTTTTTAGAGGTTTAAAGTGTTTTTAGGTATTTCACTTTTTCTTTAGGTATTAACAATTTTTATGGTTTTTTATGTTTTTATGGTTTTAAGGTATTTTTTTGTATTTTTATGGTTATTTAGGGTTTTAGGGGTTTTGATTTTTTTTCTTTTTTTATTCTTAATTGTTTTTAGTGTTCTTAGGTTTTTAATGGTTTCATAGGGTTATTCATGTTTTTATGGTTTTTCTTTTTTATTGGGTATTTTCAGAGAATTTTAGTTTTTTATGGTTATTTAGGATTTTTTGTAATTTTGAGTGGTTTTTTGGGTTTTTACAGTGTTTTCGTTATTATGGTTTTTTTAATTTTTTAGGGTTTTCAACATTCCTATGGGTTTTAAAGGATTTTATAGTATTTAGTAGTTTTAAGGTGTTTTATAATGTTTGAGGGGTTTTTATTGTTTTCAGTGGTTTTTATTGTTTTTAGTGGTTTTTATTGTTTTTTGGGGGTTTTGGGTTTTTTTGGTATTTTAGGGTTTTTAGCATTTTTAGGTATTTTAGGGATTTTATGTATTTCTATGTTCTATGGTTTCTCATTGGGTTATTAGGTATTTTAAATTTTTAGTAATTTTTTACGATTTTTTTATTTTTTTTGCATTTTTTAGGGATTATAAATGTTTTTATGGTTTCATAATTTTTTAGAAACTTTAGGGGTTTAAAATTAATTTTTGGGCATTAATGTTTCCTTAGGGGTTTTCTGGGATATTAGGGTTTCTTTCATTTTTTTGAATTTCAAGGGATATTTTGATTTTAATAGTTTTTTGTTTTTTAGGTATTTTTAGGGTTTTAGGGGTTTTTATAATTTTTTAATGGATTTTAGTGATTTTTAGGTTTTTAGGTGTTTTATGTATTTTATATTTTTATGTTTTTCTTATGGTTTTTAGGGTTTATATGGGTTTTTAAGTGATTTTAGGAATTTTATTAATTTTTGGGCTTTTAAGGGGTATAAGTGATTTTGATGGTTTGTAAGGTTTTAGGGTTGTTTATGGATTTTATGTTTTTAGGGTTTTATTTCATTTTTTGGGTTTTGGATGTTTGACCTGTTTTTAGGTTTTTAAATATTTGTTAGTGTTTTTTCAAGGTATTTAGAGTTTTCTACATTTCTAGGGATATTTAGGGATTTTATAAGATTTTTATGATATTATAGTTCTGTGGGAATTTAGGGTTTTTAGTGTTTTTTCAGTTTTTATGGTCTTTAGCATTCTTCAGGTAAGGGGTTTTAAGTATTTTTAGGTTTTTATGGTTTGCATAGGGGTTTTCTGGGTTTTTAGGGGTATTTATGCTTTTAGATATTTTTAGGGAATATTTATGATTTTGTTTGGGTTTTATGGATTTTAGTGATTTGGAGGGGTTTAGGGTTTTTAGGGTTTTTTACGGTATTTAGATTTTTAGGGTTTTAAGGGGTTTTAAATGATTTTTAGTTTTTATGGTTTTCTTAGGGGTTTTCAGGTTTTTTGTGGTTTTTTTATCTGTTAATGTAAATTTAGGTGTTTTTTAAGATTTCTATGGTATTTTGGGTTTTTATTGATGTTCAATGTTTTTTGGTTTATTTGGGTTTTTATGGTTTTAATTATTTTTTTATTTTTTAAGGATTTTTCAATTTTTAGGTGTTTTTTAGTTTTTTTAGATTGTTTTTAATTTTTAGGAGTTTAAAGGGTTTTCAATGCTTTTAATAATTTTTATGTTTTTATGGGGATTTATGGTTTTTTTAATATTTTAAGTGTTTTATAGTTTTAGGGGTTTTTAGTTGGTTTTAGGACTTTTATGGTTTTTATCGTTTTGTTGGTTTTCATGGGTTTTATGTGTTTTTTTTGTTTTTTATGTTTTATTTGGGTATTTCGGTGTTTTTAGGGATTTATATATTTTTTAGTATTTTTAAGTTATTTTTTGGTATTCTTAATGGGTATTTAGGGATTTCGGGTATTTTGAGTGGTTTTAGTGGTTTCAGTGTTATTTAGGGTTTCTTGCATTTTTTGCTGATAGCAGTTTAAATTGTTTTCTGTTTCAATGGTTTCTTTGGGGTTTTTAGGGTTATAGGTTTTTTAGGTTTTTATGGATTTTTAGATATTTTTTATTTTTATAGTTATTTATGGATTTGGGGATATTTAAATTCATTAGGATTTTTAGGGATTGTATTGTTTTCAGGGTCGTATGTTTTTTTTTTGGGTTTTTTGGGGTTCTTGAGTGTTTTTAAGGCTTTAAATGGTTTTTAAATTTTTTTAATGTTTTTGTTTGTTTAAATGGGTTAAGTGATTTAGTGTTTTTTAGGATTTTATTGGACATTAAGGGATTTTAATGGTTTTAGGGGTTTTATAGCTTTTAGGGGTTTTATGGTTTTTAGAGCCTTTTATGGTTTTAGAGTTTTTTTGGTTTTATGTCTTTTAAGGGTTTTTATTTTTTATTTTTTTATTGTGTTTTTTGGATTTTTGTCATTTTTATGTATTTTTCAATATTTTTGTTATTTTTTGGGTGTTTTATGGATTTTAATGGTTTCTAGGGTGTTTATAATGTTTCGTGTTTTTTAGTTGTTTTATGTGTTTTTAGGTTTTTATTGTTTTAGAAGGGATTTTTAGGGTTTTTATGGTTTTTATGTTTTTAAAGATTTTTTTGGATTTTTTTTTGGATTTTTATGTTTTTTTGGGCTTCATGGATTTTGAGGGGGTTTAGTTTTATTGGGTTTTAATGGGTTTTAGGGTTTTTATCATTTTTAGGTTTTTTGGGGGGTGTATGTTTTTAGGTTTTTAAGGTTTTCATAGTGGCTTTAATGGATTTTATAGTATTTATGTATTTACGCATTTTATTGGTATTTTCGGATTTTTATTGTTTTCTGGGTTTTTAAGGACATTTATGGTTTTTTTGGGTTCCGGGGTTTTTTTATTTTTGTAGGGTTTTATGTTTTTTAGGGCTTTTTTAATATTTTTATGGTTTTGAAGGATTTTTAGAGTTTTTAGTGGTTTTAGGGTGTTTATAGGTTTTTAGGGGTTTTTATGTTTCTAGGGGTGTTATGGGTTTTTCGGATTTTAGTTTCTTTTTAAGGGTTTTAAGGGAATTTAACGTATTTTATATTTTTAGGGGTTTTATGTTTTTAGGGATTTTATAGGGTTTTAATGGTTTTTAGGGGTTTTAGGGATTTTGATGTGTTTTAATGTTTTTAGAATTTTTAGGATCTTAGGGGTATTTAGTGTTTTTAGTTTTTTATGGTTTTATTTGGTGTTTTTAGGGTTTATATATATATATACACGTTTTTATGGATTTTTTTTGGATTTTTAGGGCTTCATTGGGATTTTTATATTTTTATGGGTTTTAGGGATTTTGATGTTTTTTATTATTTTTAGAGTTTTAAAGTGTTTTTTCATATTCTTACTATTTTTAGGGGATTTATGGGTTTTATAGGATTTTATGGGTTTATGGTTTTTATGTTTGTAGGGTTCTCTTAACATTTTTATCATTTTTATATTTTTAAGGATTTTATTTTTTTTAAGGTTTTTAAGGTTTTTAAGGTTTTTAGGGGGTTTTACATTTGTATGGGGTTTCAGGGAATCTTTTTGGGTTTTTATTGTTTTTATGGATTTTATGTATTTTGAGGGGTTTGGGGGGGTTTTAGAGGTTTAGTGTTATTTAAGGATTTTAGAGTTTTTATGTGTTTTAAGTGTTTCTAGGTTTTTAATGTTTTCATGGTATTTTTATAGTTTGTTAGGTTTTTTAGGGATTTTAAGGGGTTTTGGGTTTCTATTATTTTTTGGGTTTTTATGGATATATTTTGGGTTTTAGGTTCTTTTAGTATTCAAGGGTTTATGGTTTTTTATATTTTTTAACGTTTTTATAGGTTTCTAGCATTTTTAGAGTTTTAGTGGTTTTGAGGGGGGGGGGGTTATTGGTTTTTAGAGGTTTTTATTATTTTTATGATTTTTTTTAATTTTAGGGGTTTTGGGTTTTAGGTTTTTTCGAGTTTTTTTGGGTATTTAGCATCTTTAGGTTTATAGGGGGGGTATTGTTTTTTTAGATTTTAATGATTTATAAGAGTTTTTCTAGATTTTTAGGGTTTTTTATGTTTAGGGGATTTTAGGGATTTTTTAGGATTTGTATGGATTTTATATATTTTAAGGGTTTTAAATGTTTTTCTTCGGGTTTTTAGAATTTTTAGGTTTTTAGGTGTTTTAAGCATTTTTAAATTTTTAAGGTTCTCTTAGGGTTTCAGAGTTTTAGGGGATTTATTATTTATTTTTTTTCTAGGGGATTTTCAAAATTTTATGGGTCTTTAATAATTTTAAGGATTTTAAGGGATTTAATGGTTTTTAGTGTTATTCGGTTTTTAAGGTTTATAAAATTTTTGTAGTATTTTTGAGGTTTTGAGTTTTTTTAAGGATTTATAAGAAATAATCATAGTTTTTTTTGGGTTTCATACATTTTTAGTCATTTTTAGGGATTTTATAAGAATTTTTTGGGTTTTTTATGTTTGGGGGGGTTTACTGTTATTTGGGTTTTTGGTGTTTTTAGGGTTTTTTGTGTTTTTTGTGATTTGTATATTTTTTGTGTTTTTATGGATTTTCATGATTTTTTAGTGTTTTATGGTTTTTAAGGGTATTTTTTTTATAGTTTTATGTTTTTTATGATATTTTTATTGTTTCAGGGGTATTATTATTTTTTTGGTTTTTAGGGGTTTTAAGTGTATTGAGGTTTTTATGTTTTTCTTTGGATTTGTAGGTTGTTTAGGGGTGTTCACATTTTTGTTATTTTTTAGCAATTTTTATGATTTTTTGGGTTCTAGGGTACTTAAGAATTTTGAGGGTTTTTTTTGTTTTTTTTGGAAATTTAGGTTTTTAGGTTTTCTGAATTTTTCTGTTTTAAGGGGTTTTATGTTTTTTAGGTTTTAAATGTTTTCTAAGTATTTTTATGAGTTATAGGGATTTTATATTTTTATAAATTTTTAGGATTTTTTAGGATTTTAAGGTATTTTAGGGGTTTTGGGGATTTTGAGGGGTTTTATGAAGTTTTTGTTGTCTTTAGGAAGTTTTAGGGTTTTTAGCGATTTTTAGGTTTTTAGTGGGTTTATGTGTTTTTAGGTTTTTAAGGATTCATTAGATCTTTTAAATGTTTTAGGGTTTTTAAATTTTTAGATATTTTTTTGGATTTTTGTGGTTTTTATGGTTCTATGAATTTTGAGTGTTGTTTTTGGTTTTTTATGGTTGTTATTGTTTTCTTAGTGTTATTACATTTTTAGGGATTGTTATGGATTTTTCAGGATTTTTATATGTAATTAGTGGTTTTAGTGAATTTGAGGTTTTTTTTTATTTTAGGGATTTTTGGGTTGTTAAGGTTATTTGTTGTTTAGGGGATTTTCTTATTTATTTAGGGTTTTAAGGGTTTTAGAGTGTTTTAACATATATAGGTGTTCAGAGGGGTTTTGGAGATTTTAGTTGTTTTGGGTTTTTAATTATTTTTAGGATTTTTAGGGTTTTTAGGGGTTCTAAGGTTTTTAAGGTCTTTTAGGGTCTCTAGGGTTTTCTTTATTTTTTAGTTTTTTATGGTTTTCAACTCTTTCTAGGTTTTTAAGGTATACCTAGGGTATTTATGTTTTTTTACATTTTTACAAAATTTTACGATATTTTTATTTTTTTATGGGGTTTTAGGGTTTTTAGGGAATTTGAGGGATTTTAGCTGTTTTAGAGTTTTTTTGGTTTTAAGGGTTTTACATGTTTATGGGTTTTTAGTGAATTTTATGGGATTTCTAGGATTTAGGTATTTTTTGGGTTTTTTGGATTTTAATGGTTTTTAGTGTATTTCGGGATTTTGAATGTTTTTATGGTTTTTAATGGTTTTAGCATTTTTGAGCATTTTTGGGGTTTCAAATGTTTTTAGTTATTTATGTTTTTCCTGTGGTTTTTCTGGTTTTTTTGGGGTTTTTATGTTTTTAGTGATTTTAGGGATTTTTGTTAATTTTTATCATTTTTTATGTTTTTAAGGATTTTAGGGGGTTCAACGTTTTTAAAGGTTTATTTGGGTTTATGTTTTTTTTGAGTATTAGGAGTTTTTTATGATTAGATTTTTTATGTTTATTTATATTTTATTGAAATGTTTATGGGTTTAAAGTGGGTTTAGAGTCTTTAGTGGGTTTTTGGGTTTTTATGGGTTTTATGAATTTTTATGATTGTTTGGGGTTTGGGGGTTTTTATGGATTTTTATGGTTTTAGGGTCTTTTCGGGTTTTTATGGTTTTTTTATGGTTTTAGGGTCTTTTAGGGTTTTTAGGGTTTTAGTGTTTTTATCATTTTTTAGGTTTATAGGGGTTTCAAGTGTTTTTAGGTTTTTATGGTTTTCCTTAGTTATTTTTCATATTTTTAGGGTTTTTTACGTTTTTAGGAATTTTAAGGAATTTAATGATTTTTATGGTTTTTATGATTTTGATGGTTTTTAAGATATTTTGGGTTTTTTGGTTTTTTTTGGTTTTTTTGGTTTTTATACTTTTTCATGTTTTTAGGGGGTTTAACTGTTTTTAGGTTCTTAAGTTTTTTATAATGGTTTCCTAGGTTTTTATGGTTTTTTTTTGTTTTTTTTGTATTTTTAGAAATTTTTAGAATCATTATGGTTTTTAGGGATTTTAATGTATTTGTGGGTATTATGGTTCATTTTTGATTTTTTGAGTTTTTAACATTGTAGGGGTTTAAAACGTTATTAGGGTTTTTAGTTGTTTTATGGGTTTCATGGGTTTTTTATGGTTTTTTTGGGGTTTTGGGTTTTATGGTTTTTAGGGACTTTTTAGAGGGTTTAAGAATTTTTTTGCATTTTTAGTTTTTTTTGGGTTTCATGTGTTTTAGGTTTTAAGGTTTTCTTAGCGGTTTTCAGGGGTTTATAGGTTTTTACATTTTTTGGTATTTTTACTAATTTTTGGGATATTTATTATTTTCAAGAGTTTTTAGGGATTTTGAAGGTTTTAGGACTTTTAGTGTTTTTAGTGTCATTATGGTTTTTAGAGATTTTTAATATTTTTATTAGTTTAAAGAGGTTATAGTGGTTTCTTATTCTTTTATTTTTTATTTTTTTAACATTTTTAATGGATTTTAGGGTTTCATGGGGTTTTAGGGTTATTAAGGTCTTTTAGGATTTTTTTGTGGATTTTAGCGGGTTTTATGTTTTTAGGGGTTATAAGTGTTTTTAGGTTTTTTAAAATATCTTAGGGTGTTTTATGGTTTTAATTTTTTTTGATATATTTAGGGATATTTATGAGTTTTTATAGTTTTTATGGATTTTGTGGATTTTTAGGGTTTTTTGGTGTTTTTGGATTTTTTGGTTGTTGTGGTTTTAGAGCATTCTTGAGTTTTTTTGTGAATTTTATGTTTTTTAGAGTTTTTAATATTTTTAGGTGTTTAAATTGGATTTATAGTTTATAGTGTTTTTAAGGAATTTATGGTTTTAGTTGTTTTTAGGGTTTTATATGTTTTTTTGGTTTTTAGGGTAATTTATCATTTTTGGTTGTTTTTTTTGGTTTTAATGGTTTGAAGTGTGTTTCGTAGTTCCTTGAAATGTGTGTTATAATTTAAGAATCAATGTTCCCAGGCGGTTTCCATTGGATTTATTCTTGGAACTAGAAACACCCAACTATTCTTTATCCAGAAGGGACCTTCTTTCCAAAGGCAGGCGTTCGTTAAGTTTGAACATTATGATACTTAAGAACGTGTATTGTTCAAGAGGATGGGAGGTTGGACTCATCACACCCTTTTGAGGGGGAATTATTGTCTACTCTAGGAGTCTTTTTAAAAAGATATTTTTATAAATAATTATTAAATCACCAAGTATAACATAAGTTTACATTGAAATTTCTAATCACTTATTAACATGTGTAAAATTTAGAATCATCTATATGTATTAGAGTTTCTTAATATATGGATATATCTGTATGTATTTGAGGTTCTTCGTCAATGGTATCCTCTCATATACAACTTAGTGATTCTTTTATTAATTTCTATAATGATACTAGTTTTTAAGCAACTCAGTGGGGCACTGTGGAATTTATTGTCATCTAGGGAGATGATGGGTTGTTTTGATATTGGGATCATGCCCATAAAATGGGATACCTACTTATCCTTGTGAATGGAATCAGAATCCTCATAGTTCAGTGCCACTTAGTGGGACACATCATACCTTTTAAGGTCATGTTACAAGGACCAATCCATAAATTTTAATTTCATGTGGTAAGGACATCTAAGTAAAATGTTCTTAGTCAAATATTGGTGTGGGAATTATTCCTAAGAAGCCCATGGAACATGGAAAGGATATGGGTTTCCAAGTAAAATTAGACCCTTTTGGGAATATAGCCCTTGGAGAATAGGGTTTATTTGAATTGTTGGATTTGAACCTCATGGAGGCTTCCTACGTATCCCATGTGGATGGGAGTCAAATCCCGCATAGTTAGATAAGTCTCATAGGAGAGTATAGTCCTTTTAGAGAGATGATTTTGGGATTAATTCCTGAAAAGGATTCTATGATGATTTGGGGGTAAAATTTTGTGCTTATTCCTAATGAGGATTCTATGATTAATGGAACTAGAGTTGGATTCATGAAGAGGATATCTAGTGAGCTCAGACCCTGAGAAGGCTTCCTATGTATTCCAATTTTTGTGGGATTAAGAGTTCTCGTAGTTCATTAATTTTTGAATGTGTTGTGATCATGAAAAATCTCTAAGACCTTGTGAGTCATGCTCAGTGTGAGAACAAAGAGAATGTAAAAGATTCAACAAATGCCCCCACACTTTTCCTCCTCCAATGGTGGAAGAGGGCGCACCTGCGGTAGATAGGGCGGATGAGGGTGAGGCGACGAGCCATCACTCTGTTCTCTTCACATTGGACAAGGGTCCAATGAAAGGAAGGAGGGATTAAGGTTAGAGGATTACACCAGGATATATTCCCTAAAATTGATCTTGGTAGGTGAGGGAGACTTCTCCATTGTTCAAAAGAAAAAGTAGGTGTGAATTGTACCTTCCCTACCAAAGACCTGAGATTCTGGGTCTTTGAGAAGTGAGAGGTCAGGACCCAATCCTTAATCCTCCAAACAAGGAACTCCCCAACAATGTTCTTGAGAGAAAGTTCTATGTGACTACGAGTATACAAACCCACAGATGTTCCATGAATCCCAACCACATTTTGAATCAAATGTGGGAAGCCTTTGACTGCAGATATACAAACCCAAATAGGAGACACCCTGATGTTCCTTTCCCAATGGTTTGAGAAGTAATGAGGTTTTGGTGGATGTCTCAACAGAATCCACTTCAAACAAGGGAGACAATGAAGAAGAATTGTTGCCATGAATTTCTTTGAAGAGTGCTTAATGACTTATAGACTGAAGATAGTATATTAATCAAAGAGGGGTTCACAAGTAAGTACTGGCGCGCATGTATGGGTGCACAAGTAGGCTTGGGAAACCTGATGTTCACTTAAATTATGAACAACTTGGATGATAATACTTGGGTGAGACTTGATTCAAGCCGTCAAGAGTATTCAAAGGTATTCCCAGAAGTGGCGCAATGAAATTCATATGAATGGAATAGGTTGTGTGGAGGTTTTTCTTATTTAGGGAGGTAGGGGACATTAGGCGTGCAAGTGTTATGTTTTCCAAACACTAAAAGGACTTAAGTCCTATGAACCTACCTCAAATCCTCCACTATAGGTGTTAATGAACTAACTTGAATGCTTTGGAAGACTTGGGAGAAGCACTAGAGAGACCGGAGGAGCAATTAGGGTTCAGGGAAATTAATTTTTAGAAATTATGGCCCCACGGGTCTATTAATAGGCAACAACAGGACCCTGGGTGAAAATGAAATTGGGCTCAAAAGTAGGTTGCACGCTGATGGTCCCTTGGTCTAACTAAGGAAATCCAAAGCTCCTAACTTTTAAAATTTTCTTTTATTCACGTGTTTCTCCCCTTTTTTCTAAGGAATTTCCATGCATCATTTTTTAGACTCCGTGACAGAACAAAGTGTCAACAAAAGACCCCACTCAAAATTGGATCTGGAATGAAAAGAGGATCCTATAAAGAGGTAGAGTAACGAATAAGAAAAAGGTGGGTACTAGGGCATACAATTTGGTAGTGCGTAGGATCATAGCATGTAGGGTGACTTTCATAGCATATATATAACAACTTCACTTCTGCAAAAATTCCCCTATCTTCTGGAATTTTATCTCTCAGCGCGCAAGATCATTCTCACTTAGACGCTTCTGTTTATTCACACATTTTCTGTATGTTTTACTTGCATGCTAAAACTAGGGAGGCACACTTTCTTGCTGTATTACACTTCCGCACTAAGTTTTAGACTTGCATGCCTTATTTCCTTTGTCAATTTTTCAATTAATTTGTCAATATTCCAAAAATGAACTTACATTATAGATGATTTTTTATCTTTATAAAGGTTCAATGGATTCCAAAAGAATTGGAACTACTGATGAACTGGCCAGTAAGAGGATTAATGACATGATGAACATTGTCAGTCATGACCACTATGACATATGTGACACCATACTTCCAAACATGGAAAAATATATGAAGAGATATCACTTCAATATTCCTTTAAGTACTTATTTTCATCTTTATAGCTATGTACATCTGCAAGAAGTCAATATTCTTAACCCAAAGAACTATTTCCCACACTCTAGGTTTCATTATTATACCAACTTCTCATCTGCCAACGTTTCTATTAGGGGCTCATTTGTAAATATTGGGACAGTAGAAAAAGCTCATATCATGCATCACAGCCTGTGGGCTCTAGATTTAAAACCACACACACCCGAGCTACAACCACATAGTTATTCATCCCTCATTGGAAATTCTAATATGGATCAATCTAATGGCTAGAATAAAATATGGTATTTTCTCCTAGGATGAGTTGTAAAAAATGCATGTATGTGGTCATACTTGGTGCGCAAGACATGTATAGAATTTACAGTCAACATAAAATGTGATTGGTAATTATGAGTATGTCTGGGTTAGGAAAACCTACGTGTACAAGAATGATGATTTTGTACTAGAATTACTAAGATGAAGGAGCCTAGAAAATAACTCCTTCCATTTAACACTTGAAGAAGTAGGCATTAGCTTGTGGGATGGGTACAAGATTTCTGGACCTCCAATCCTTGGAGATATGTGTGATGAGTTTATTCCCCTCAAGGTGACATGTAATGACTCGTAGAAGTCACCAGATTTAGTTCGTGAGTTGATAAAATATTTAACAAACTCAAGAACACAACCACCATTGAGTCTCACATAGGAAGGGATATTCATCCAGAAGAATGGATGAAAATATTCTTGGTAAAGAAGAAGGAAAAGGGTCCAAACTACCCCCGTCTAACCAGCTATCCAAAGGAATAGAAAATAGGTACGCCTGACACTTTTTTCTCGACATTAGAGAAAGGGGAGTTTGACAAGTGGGGATATGAAGTTAGTCCCAAAATTCCGGCGAAGACACATTTGGTAGGTTTCCTATCCATGTGGATTAGTGAGCACCAATTTCCAGTACGAGATTCCAATAGATGTGTAAGGCCATGAAATTTTGTTATTGCGGCCAAGTTGGAAGAGAGAGGGATGGTAGGGTTGGACACTCTTAATTTAGAAAAATATTCATATGATCGTACTACATAATTACAGAGGGAAGTATCCTTTTATAGTAGCAGGATCATTCCAGGTGTTATGGGGATGGATCGCTTCTCACTTCAGAACTTATGCAGTACAATGTGGGGTACAGGTATTTGGAAGTTCTTTCCGACCATAAATTCAGGCCTTCTATGGTATCTCACCCTTATCTCTGAATTCTTACGATATCAAGGGCATGTTGAGTATGTTTAAGTAATTTAATTTTTTTCCTTATGGGAATCTGCCAACGGGGTGATTTGTTGATTATGGGATGACCGGTTTAGAGCTAAGGGAATACATGTTAGCTTGCAGGGATGGCGTATTGGACACCAAGATTGATGGAGAAATAATATGTGAGGCCTATGGTTCTTATAGATTTGTGCATCAATTAAAATGTTTGAAAAAAAATATTTTATCCCCCCAGTGGATGTCAGATTAGAGAAACATTCGATGGTTACCTGACAACTATGGATATTGACACCTATAGATAAGAATGGGGAAATATTTAATTTACCTACCACTGATGTAGTAAGTAGATTGACTATTTGGTATGCCCAAAACGAGTTTTAGTCTAACCCTGAAGAGGCATTAAACCATGTTGTCTCTCGATTGGGGTTAAAGAAAAGTAGGAGGAGGGAACCCCTTAGTTTGAAAGTTAATTCTTCATCATCAGGGCCTGACTCACTAGTGTCTTAAGGTGGAGATAATGAGGCTCCAAATTCACCGAAGTGGCCTCGTTCCAGATATAACCCACCTTCTAGAGTTAAGAGAGACACACCATCAATCCCTACTAAGGCTGTACAGAGGCGATATAGTCTCCATCATTCTGAAGAGAGATGATTCCCATTCTCTCATCTCCCATCTGTGACTATAGGAGTTGGAAAGAAAATTAAATCCAAGGCTAAATGATCCTCTTCACAACCCTTTGGCATGTACACTGAATATTTATGACCATAGGCTGTTCAAAAAGGAAAATTTTATATTGTGATACTGAAACCACGTTGATGGATCTATGTGAAGTGTTGTATATTTGAGGAATATAAGATCTACAAGCCTCTAGGGATATCTTATTTAAGGAAAATCCCAATGAAGTAATAAATTACATCTGAGATTTGGAAATGATCATATATGCATCCTATGAATCAATTCTCACCACAAAGAGGGTTAAGGAAATGATAGATCATGGTACCACTGAAGGGAGTTCTCATTCTTTAGATAAATAATGTCAAGATTTTGTGGATCCTAAATATGTAATTTACCTTTTTCTTACATTCTCTTCTGTTTTGAAATTTTAATTTAGTTAAAGCATTGTTACTCGGGGAAAATATCATCTTAACTTGTAGTTAGTTAAAGGAAAATAAACTTATGTTCCATCTCCACGATGTAGCCCAGGTGGTATTACTCTTAGAACTACTAGATCACCCTGTGAATCAAGAGAAATATCTCCAGACCAAAAGGCCTTGAACGATGAGATTGAAAGGGTATTTTCATCTCTAATACCTCACTTTGGAGATGATGATGCAAGTCATCCTAAGAATGTGAAGAAACAAAATCATAGAAAAAATAAATCCATGGTTATATGTTTTCACAATAGTGGTAGGCCTTCATGATAATCAATAATTTATCCATTATTCATGAAAACGTTTTTAAACTTCTTCGAATTGTAGGGGATTGTTCTATTTCAACCATAAAATAAAATACTAATATGATTCAAGGAACCATAGAGGGTGCTATTAAATAGGCACAAATTCCATCTAACCCGATGGTTTCGAAAGATTCATTGAGGTCAAAGGAACCAACACTTGCTCCTAGCAATTCTCTTGTTATTGCTATTAGAAGAGAGTAGGATTATGGTAAATCAACAATGCATTATAGGTCATCAAATGTAACAACAATTGACTTCCATCCTATGGTACTTTAGGTTCAACAAATGCACCATATCATCTATCAAAAACTGATGCTGACCCCACAACTATTGCTAAGAAAGCTATCTGGGGTGAAAGGTTATCAATGGAATGTTGTGAAGAAAACACGCCATCTGATCCCATGGGTGAGACTAACCTAGGATCTGGGATATCATTGGATGATATGATGAACCTTGGAATGTATTTTAAAGAAGTATTTGAACAGGTTAATATACCAAATTCCTTATAAGATTTTGAAGTTCCTTGTATAGAATCAACTAGAAATGTGTTTTCATTTTTCATCTTATTAATCTTCTTATTATTAAATTTATAATCAAGGTTGGTCAAAATATGCAGTTCAATATAAATAAATTTATGTTGCGATGAAGATTGAAGGAATTATTTACATTAATGTCAATCCGATCATTGAAGATACATCAGTTAAAGTGAATCTTGAGGCAAGAGATCTTCCTAAGATTCATTCCAAGGATCTCAAGAAAATGAAAGATAGCATTCACCACCCAGATACATCAATCAAAACTATTGAAACTAAAAATATTGGGAAGGATTATTTCCATGTTGCTGACCTACTGTTAGGTAAGAGATACTAATATTGTGATTGTATTCAATTTTTTACCCCTTGAAACTAACCATAATCATAATATTTAATTGGCCTTAAAGAATTGTCAAATTTGATGGATAAGTCTAGAGGTGAAACCTCTGCCTCAACTCAAATAGAATTAGAAGGTGAAGCAGGCATCATCCTGAAAGGAGAAGAACATGGCACTTCATTAAGTGCATCAATCCCAAAATATGTCTCTCCTTATGACTTTAAGTTTGAATCAGATCTTGAATTGCAAAAGGACCTTCAACATACACATCTCAAAGCATGGTAGATTATATGGAATATAATATCTAAAATTCCCCTTGAGGAAATACCTTCATGAATTCCATGACTTTCACCTCTACTTATCACACTAGGATTTGGCGGTTTTGAATACCATGAAATTCATACCGTAGTGAAATAGGTTATCTGAAATAGGGAGCGAGAGAAGAAGCTTCAGCAAGACTTGATAAAAACTAAATTTTTGATCAATACTAAAGATTTACAAGAAGATTTATCCTAATATGAGGCTAATAATACCGCAATGTTTAAGGAACTGAAGCAGAAGATTAAATAAAAGATTTTTCAACAGTTGCATCTTTAACAGTAATAATATATCATCATAGGAGAGCTTGACCAGCATCATAAATCATTAGGAGTGGTCCTAAATAATGGTGAAAAAGCCATTGTAGATTCTTAAGAAGAACACAATCTTGATGAATAGAATGAAGTTGGTCGGCTAAATGATCTTCAACGGGTATCTTATAGGGATCAAGATGTTTTTAACCAAATGAGAAGTTATGTAGAAAACATTTTGTTATTTCTGACAAAGTGAGACTCTAATTTGTGGATGACTTTATGTGAAATTTTTCTCATAAATGAAAAGCATTTCATCTTCAATCATCCGTGTTTTAATTCTTATTAAATTTTTTTTACCTAGTCCAATGGTCCTACTAAGCATAGTTTTATTTTTTCTAGGTTCATATAGGCAACCCCAAAAACATTGTATCTTTTGACTTTTTATTTCCCAATATTACCTAAATCATACAAAATGTACATTTAGTGAGTTAGTATTTGACTATTGTTCAGAGTGCCCTTTGTGGGTTCTTAATCTGGATAGTACCATGTCTCTTTTTGTTGGAAGTTTAGATTCATGTATGTTGGACTATAATGGTCTACTGATTAAGGTCAAGTAGCTTTGATCATAAATTTGGAAATTAGATCCCAAATAAGACTCAGTGGCTGAGAATTTCTCTAATATACATTTAAATGTTTCAAAGGGGAATCGTGAGTCATGATTTTATGGTCACCAAATATAATACTTGAATAAACATAAATTATTCTCTTCCAAGAAAAAATTAATAATTATTTGACAAACCTATTATAGGGGATGTATTATGTCAAGCCAACTAGGGTATATACTGCATGGTCAAATAGTGGTATCATTTGAATGAAAAACTTGTTATGTAGAAAGATTATCCAAGTCCACCTAAGGTTATGTACTATATAGTTAGGAAAAAGATCAATCAGAAGTTTGACATTTTAATATTGAAAGATAAGGTAAAATAATATTTGGATGACACAAGACCACAGTGGGTGTTCCTTTTCAAGGAAATGGATTTTGATAACAAAAGGTTATTTGTGCAGTTTTAGGTCATGCAGTGAGGACATTGTAATGTGTAGTTTTAATTCATGCAGTGAGGAAATTGTACTGTCCAGTTTTAATTCATGCAGTGAGGACATTGTACTCTGCAGTTTTACTTCATGCGGTGAGGACATTGTACAGTGCAGTTTTATGTCATGCAGTGAGTAAATTGTACTATGTAGTTTTAAGACAAGAAATGAGGACATTTTGTGGCTTTAATTTAATGTCTTTATCTTTTCCCAAAGGTATGATACTCCCCTAATTTCTTGATAATTTGTTGGGATACAAGTTACTATATTAAGGTATGGAAGGGAAAATGGTAAACTATGATTTGGTAATTTTTGGATCTGAAGAATGATATTGAAAAAGGGATAAAGGTATTATAGAAAGTATTTTCCAATAACGATGTTACCATTATTTGAAAAATCTGTTATGGGGGATGTATTATGCTAGGCCAACTAGGGAATATGCTGCATAGCCAAATAGTGGTATCTTTTGTCTGAAAGACTTGTTATGTAGGCAACTTATGCAAGGAAACCTAAGGGCACAAACTCCATAATCAAGAAAAAAATCTCTTAGATGTTTGACATTCAATTACTAAAAGCTGAAGAAAGTTTATGGAGATTCATATTTTCTGAAGCATAGAGTTTGGTTTATGAAGAAAAGTACCTAAATATTGAGAGAGTATTTCCAATCATGATTTCCAAAAAATTTGAGGAATAGGATTTCTATGAAGGTCTGACTCAAATGTTGGGAGAATGGTGTTTGTAGTTTTAGGTCATATAATTCGGACTAGAAATGGAAACAATATATGATATGCGGTCAAGTGATCCTAGGTTATTTCATATTACTTTGAACACATGGATAGAGAGACATGTAAACCATGGTCATGAAGACATTCAAATCGAGATAAAGATAATGGGTCAAAAATAAATGAATGATTGTTTTAAAATACAGATTATTTTATATTGTCATCAAATTTTGAAGGTTAAAATGACACTATAACCAGGAACGAAATTATCATCATTTGAAAAACCATTTATGGGGGTTTTATTATGCAGGGCCAACTGGGGCATATTCTATATAGCCAAATAGTGGTATCTTTTGACTGACATTCTCTTTATATATGCAACTTATGCAAGACCACATAAGGTCGCGTACTGTATAGTTAGGCAAAAGAGATCTTAGATATTAGAAACTTTGTCACTAGAATCCATAAGAAAGATTATGAAGATCTGAAAATATTCAGCATTATGAGTGTCATATATGGAAGGGGTTAATGCTCAATGGACATGAGAAATATTTGAACCAATATTTTCCATGAGTATGAAGTCCTTTACATAGATCTAACTCGCATGTAAAATGAAGACTCTCTTCGTTTCAATTGAATCAAAATTATGCTATGCAGTTTAGAGTCATGCATCAAGGATATTGTATTGTGAAATTTTAAGTCATTTAGTGAAGACCATTGATAACCCCATAAGAAATTGAGACCTTATTTATAAAGAGAAGTTTTCTACCCAATTCCAAAACCCATGTGATCTATACTCAATGTGAGAATCAAGGAGTAGTAAATGCCTATTCTGTAACACAAATATGACACAAGTGAAGAATATGGGTATTAAAATTAAGTGATAGAAAGTCAGAGCATAAGATCTGGGCTTACTATGTATCTCATTGGAACAAAAATCAAGCAAAACATAGTTCTTGGATTTCTGTGCAGTTTAACGTCATGCAGTAAGAATGAAGATGAACTGATGTGAAAAGAAAGACATATCGTAGCTGGACTAAGGGACAAAACCCAAGTGTCACTATGTGTCTTTCTGGGGGAAAGATTCAAGCCATATGTAGTTCTTTAATCATTCCGTATACAGGTTTTGACTCTTATATAAAGAATAAATGGGGGGGGTTCATGGTTGGGCCCAATATTGGAGATTTGGGTGTCTCTACATATCTCATATAGATGACAATCAATCCATACGTAGTTCTTGAAACATTCATTTCCTACACCAATTGAGTTTGACATGGGAGGGAGGGTCTTTTAACACATTCTAGAAAAATGGTTAAATTTAAGACACAAGATGGTATGAAAATCAAAGCATGTATCTTAAAAAAGAGAACTCTGTATAGATCAAGTTCATATATAGAAGAAGAAAATGGAAATGAAAAAATTTGTTTCTTGCATATGGGCCCATGTTTGGAGATCTAAATGTCTCTACATATCTCATATTTATGTGAATGAAGCCACACATAGTTCTTGAAATGAGGTCCCTATGCAGATTTGACTCAAAATTGGGAATAATGATACTCATGTACCACAAAGGAGTAGAAATTATGTCAATGATGCTTGAATATGGAAGTTCTTAATGTCAAGTAGATAAGATATTATCCGTACAGTTTAATGTCGCATGATGAGGAAAAATGATGTCATGCAGTTTAATGCCATGTGACAAGTACAAAGATGCTAATCATTTTTTCATCATGCAACATTGTCCCTTATGGTTGTTATGTAGTTTAACATCTTGTGACTAGGACCTTGTGATATATAGTTTAGAGTCATGTAGTAAAGATGATATGTGCTATTACATAATGTATTTCTTCAAGAATATTTCAGTGGTCAGAGTTTTAATAAGATTTCCATCCATTGAGATTAAGGAATAATCTCCATTCGAGTATACCTTATGTATGGAATAAGGTCCTTTCCACTTTGGCTCAAGATTTGAAGTTTTATTTCCTGTTATCATTGAAGTCCTAAGGACCAATACCAATTCTCCTTGAAGAAATGAACAGAGGAAAACTTTCTTATTAAAGGCTTTCACTATTCTATTCTGATACACTTGTAAATGAAGCAAAGTATGCAATATTTTTTTGTCTAATCATTCCAGATCATCAAACTATTTATGAGACTTATCATCTGTAGACAACTGATCATGGATTGAAACTCTGAGTGAAGGAAAACGAATTTCAATAAAAAAACATCTTCTGTTATGTACACCAATAAATAAGGGATTTCTTGGTTAGTAGTATAGGTTGTTGTTTGATAAGACCATAAAGAATGAAATATTTTATTAGGAAAAGATTTCATATATATATCCACCATATTTAGGTGTATATTTGATAGGATCTTATTGAAAGCCTCTATCTGTGCATTGGCTACCACATGATAGTGATATGAATGGCTGGATTTGATATTGTGCTCCTGGTATAACTTTTTTACCTCAACAAAATAGAAATTGGTTCCATTGTCCATCAATATAGAATGAGGGACACCAAATCTGGTGATTATGTTATTTTTTGAAAAAACTAACAATGATTTTGGCTATGTATTATTTGAGAGGTATTTCCTCGACCCATTTGGAGAATAAGTCGGTAGCATTGAGGATATACATGAACTGATTAGCCATAGCTAGAGAATAAGTCCCTACTATATCCAGTCCCCATGTGGAAAATGGCCAAGATTTTTTATCTCTATGTGAAAACTACAGGGGTTGAAAATGAATCTAGCATGCACTTGGAAAGGATGACATTTCTAGGTAAAATCTGTGCAATCTTGCATCATTTATGTCCAAAAGCATCCAATCCTTCAGATTTGATCAGAAAGCCTATGCCCAGATTAGTGAGCACCACAAGCTGTTGAATGTACTTATTTCATAAAAGCTACAGTTTCTTCTCTATCGATACATCTGAAGAGGATCCTATCAAATCCACATTTTTAGAGGATATTAAGGTGATCTATACTATCATAAAGAGTAAAATTGGTCACTCGTCATTAGATCTGTTCTTTTTCATCCTTATCTACTGGAAGTACTTCATTTTGAAGGTATTCCATGGTGGGTGTTCTCTTTCCCATGGTATTACCATGTGGCTCAAAAATAGGGATAATTTCATTAATTTCCTCCATTATAGTTTGAACGAAAGGTGAGACCACATGATGATGGGCTATACTGATAATTGTCTCATCCTGACTTGGATCTTCCAAGGCTGTAGCTGCATTATCCAATGCATCAACTTGGGCATTTTGTGATTTCGGAATATAGGACAATGCCGTCTCTGAGGGAAATTAAACCATTAAACATCTAATGTAATCACAAAAAGGGATTAACTCTTCTTTTATGATGGAAGAATCCCCATTTATTTTTTTTCTTACCAACTCTAAATCACCCTTTACTTTCGGTTGATTCACTTGCACCTCGAGTGCCAATTCCAAGCCAATTGTGAGTGTTTGATATTCTACTTCATTGTTGGTATTGCCTTCTGACTACAGGAAGGAATAAGAAAATACTTCCTTATCTAAGGAGATAGGTACAATACCTACCCCAACATTATTTATTTTAGGGTTTTCCATTCTCATCTATTTTGGACTTCTGGAGGCACCATCAAAGTAAATTTCCCATGTTTTAGAACTATGTTGAATAGAGAAGACTTATTCAATAGGAAGTTCAATATTCAATGATGTATCTTCTGAATATGGGTGTTCAACAAGATATTTGGCCAGATCTTGTCCCTTTATTGACTTTTGAGGTGCAAACTAGATATAAAACTATTGCAAAATAACTTCCCACCATACCAGATGCCCTGTAAGAATAGGACGACTAAGGATAAATTTGAGCAGTTTATTGGAAGACAACAATTGGACCTCATGATTTTGTAGGTAGTGCCATAATTTCATAACTACAAATATTAATTCCAGGTAGCACTTTTCAATACTTGAATACTAAGTTTCTTCATCAAGCATAGTTTTACTGAGATATTAAAGGTTTTTTCATAACCAACATCGTTCTTTTGGGAAAGGAAGGCACCCAGTGATTCCTCTAAAGTTGTCACATAGAGAATAAGTGGCCTTCCTTAAAAAGGTGGAATTAATTCCAGTGGACACAAGAAATATTTCTTGAGGGTATCTAATGCTTCTTGGAAGTCTTCATTTCATTGACAGGTGACTCACTTATTCATTTATATGGTGTAGGGAAAAAACATGCTTGCCAAATTGGAAATAAAGCACCGAATATAGGCCAAGTTTCATCGAATTCCTCTTAATTATTTCAAATTTCTAGGAGGTGAAATACCAAGTATTGATATTCTTTTCTCAGGGTCAACTTCGATACCACAATGGCATACAAAAAAGCTGTGGAAATTCCTTGAGGTTACCCCGAAAGTACATTTCAATGGGTTTATCTTCAAATTATGTTGTTGAAGTTTATTGAATACTGTATCCAGATCAGCCAAGTGATCGAAACATTTTCTGGATTTATCCACCAAATCATCCACTAAACATTCGAAAAATTTCCCTAAGAAGGGTTTGAAGATATGGTGTATGGAACATTGATATGTTTCACCTGAATTCTTTAATAAAAAGGGAATTACCTGATAGAAAAACACTCCTTGAGAGGCTACGAAGGCTATAGATTATTCATCATCTTGGGCCATATAGATTTGATTATACCCAGAGTAACCATCCATAAAGGAAAGAGCTTCATATACAGCTATTGCATCAATAAAAATTATGTGATCAGAATAGGAAATTCATCTTTAAGAAAATGCCGGTAAAGATCTTTGAAATCAATACAAACACTCATTTTCCCATTCTTATTTTTCATTGGGACGGTGTTGTCCATCCATTTGGGATATTGATACTCTCTGAAAATGTTATCTTTTAAAATCTTATCAACTTCAGCATCAATTTTAGAGGCATGAGTTGGGTGTGTTCTTCTTGCTGCCTTCTTGAATCCTCCATGTTATTTTGGAAATCCCAAATGATGAGTAGCTACATCAGGATTAAGTCTAGTAATTTCTATATAATTATAATAAAATATATCTCTATGTTTCTTTAGAAATTAAGTATAAACTTCTTTCTCTTCCAAATATATGGCTACACTAATTAGAGTGGGGTCTGGATCTTCTTTTGTACCTAGATTTATTTCTCTGAGCTCATACAAAGTTGTAGAGACACCTTCCTCAAATGTTATAGGAGCATCCCTAAGATCTTCCTCTTATTATTACTCTTCCTTAGGTGTCACTTCTTCTATATATACTTTCATAGTAGATGATGAAGAAAATCTTCCAGAGTGAGGGGATGATTCATCATTTGAAAATCATGAAGAAGACGACACCATTTATAACTCTATTGATGGTGAAGGGTGTTCTTGGGGTAATAAAAAGGATATGATGGATTGAGAATCAAAATACTTGTATTCCAATGGTATTGCTAAAACTTCCCTTAATCTGATAAAAAATTTAGAGGCTTGCTGATGTTCAGCGGATGAAATGAAGATATCTCTATTTAAGCATTCTCCACTGTTTGGTGAATCAATAATTTATCCCATGCTGTCAGGATTGAATGCTGCTATTGACATTATTGAAGTTACTGGATGAATGATTGGATTTGGGTTTAACCTTTGAATTTGATTGATAGGTAACACATAATATGTGATTAAATATATTAATGTGTTTGGTGGGATCTTTTTCAAGCCATTCAATGCATTGATTCTGGTTACCTCCTTTTTCATTGACCTGGTTCCCTTCATGTGATAAGATTATTCCTTAATGTATTTATATTCACACGTTTTGAATGGATCCTTGTCAACATACAATGTCCCTATTTGACCATTGGAACAATATTTGAGTCATTGGTGGTTTGATGAAGGTATGGTCGCATGTTGATGTAGCCAAGGCCTACCAAGAATAATTTTAATAGTTGTGTCTTGATGAAAAACTAGGAAATCCAAATTAGAAACAAGATCCCTAAACCAAGTTCAAAGTGTAATCTTTCCCAGAGGTTCTTTCTCATTCTTTTCTTATAAATTCAACATTAAATTGGAAGGAGAAAGTCAGATTCATTGAGGCCTAGTCAACGAAGTGTATAAATAGGAATGTGGTTGACTCCTTAGCCATTATCAATGAAGTCTCATTCGATACATATGTTATTAACTGTTATAGATAGATAAACGGCCTAATATGTCAATTTACAACATCATCTTCATCTTCATTTATAAAATGTATAACTTCATGACATTTTCCAGGATCATTCTCTATATGGTAAACCACAACAGAAGTAACTTCAGTTTCAAACTCTTGAGGACCTGACAAATCCTCAATAAGTGCTTCTCAAAGCTCTTTTGAAAAGTTCAAGGAATCCAAAATTGATAACATGGACAGTACATGGGATAGCTATTTACAAACATCATACTTTTGGTCCATAGGTCTACATTTCCCAGAATTGAGATACGGGTAAGAAGGTACCTTAAAATTTTATTCTCATGATGTAGATGTACCCTATGTCAGAGAAGAAACTGGCTCCTAGATTTGGTAGATTAGACTAACAAGCTATATCTATATTCTAAGAAAAAGATGGTGTGACCTCTAATCGGTCCTCCGAAATAATCATGTTAGGACCAAATTTTTCATGCATGAAAGAATCTATTTGTTCTTTTAGATCCCGCTGAAGGGATCTCCCACAAGTTTCTATCGCATATATGGTTCGAGTAGGGGTAGATTTAAAATAGTTGATTCTAGAATACCCATGTCTTCTCATATATCCTCTACCATGGCCTCTTTATCTGGTTACCCAATTAGGTACAAGGAACATAGTCTCATTATAATCAAAATCATCATTAGCATATGGATCTGTTAAGTGAATCACATTGATGGAACTAGAGATCAATTCTTCGTATAATGAATATTCTGCTTGAAAAGTCATTTATGGTTGTTCTGTTAGGAGGGGAGGTGCCCATTCTTTTGAAATAGATGGCATGAAATCATCCAGAGTCAAAGAAAAATTTGTCCTTGACATAAGGTCTCCTTTTACTGACTACTATTTGTCATTATGATCATGTTTCTTCTTTAAGGATTTACCTTTACAATACTGATCATTTGATGAAGGTGATTTTGCAGTGTCGAAAGTAGCAGAAGACACAATCGGTTGAATAAACTGTGTTCATAAAATGGAATGAGTTTGGTTGATCCTTTTCCTGATCATCCAATCATCATATTTCTTCACATTTTTACTTTTTAACATCCTTCCATTTTCCTTCTTCCACTGGATCAATATTAGTAGAATGTGCTACTTGGGTTGAAGAAATTATTAGTTTTTCTTTTTTAGAGTCTACCATTTTTTGCAGAAGGTATTTGAAAACAAAACACACCTGAATGGGATTCCCCAATATCTAGTGAAAGGGAAAATATTCCATAATATCTTCATCTATTTCGTTTTTTGGTTTCTTCATCCTTGTAAACTAAAATAAATTATTTTCCAAAGCTGAGATGAAGTAACCGGGAACCAATTCATTCTGGAAAGAAAAAAATTTGTTCTTTAACTCCTCAAATTGTTTCTACAATTGATCTCTTTGATCATCTTGACTAGCCGGTCATTTCTGCTGATGCTTGGGAGGCATAGACCTTTGATATGATGGAAGGTTTTGAAGTAGAAGTAGGTACAATTTCTTGCTTAAGTGTGACTATAGTAGCCTCTTATTTCCCTTTTCTACTTCCCAGAGCTAATGTAATTACACGATTTTTATCTTTATTTTCCAAAATATAATCTTCTATCTATTGAGAAATTCAAGAAATGTATCAAAACCCTTATGTGTATTTCACATGGAGTAGTTGTGTATGTAACTCATCAAGTAGATTTGCCACAAAAATTAGCAGAAACACTTCTTGAGGGAGTGCTTGATTTATGGAATTTGTTAATCCTTTCCATTGTGTAATGAAATCTGAAACTCTTTAATTTTCCTTTTTTTTGAAATTTTTATCATCAAAAATTGTTGTCTTCAGTGGTGTTGGGGTGAATTGAAGACGGAATTTCTGACAAGGATCTTCTCATCTAGTAATTGATCGAGATTTCAAACTTGTATACCATACAAAAGCTTGTCCTTGTAATGACTTCACAAAACACCTAATCTTTACTAATTCTTGTTGTTGAAGAGATCACATCATGGGATCATAATGAGAAATTAAATGCATTAAGTTTTATTCCAGATCACCCAAACCATTAAATATTGGGAATTTGGTATTCAAAAAATTTGGTGGTGGAGGGATCAGATCCACCAACTCATTGTAAGATTTCTTTTATAGATAAACTGGCACATTATGTTTTTCTATGGCCTCAAATTGATTTTTTTAATGCCTCAATTGTGTTCATAATCACTTGGGTAATATTCTAATGAGCTAGGACCTGTACAGGTACATTAGATGGAGCTTTAACTGGTGCAACGACTAAAAAAACCACTGGTGGTGGTGCTATTAGTTTCCTTGGATAACCCATGGGAACATTCCTATAAGGATGTGTTTGATCCTACCCTAGTTTTGTAACAAATGGATATAATTCATTATGCTCATATTTAGTTTCCAAAAATCCTCTTTGCTGAGGAGCTACTACAGGATGTGCAAGTTGAGGATCATCTGGAGGAGTATGTCTAGAAGAAATACTGCTTCAAAGTAACTCTGTATTGAGTCTTTTCAACTCTATCATTTCCTATTCTCATTGTGAAAATATTTCTTCATGTGAAATAGATTAACCTTCCCTAATGGAAAAGTGTGAAATAATATAACTTTTACCTTTCCCCATGTTAGATTCCTTCCAGAGGAGTGGTAGTTGGTTATTTGAGGGCATACCTACATTTTGGGTAAGCCTAAGATTTTAGGTACACACACCTTCTTAATATGCTTTAGTGTGTACTGTATTATGGATAAGAACATCCTCTTATAATCCCCCTAAACTATACACACTTTTTGGAGGATTTTCTGGAATGGTGTTAATGACATTTATAGATGAATAATGCATTGATGGAATTCTGTCAGTATGTTTGTAAGATCGCCTCCTTCAATATCTTCCATGAGACGCTATTCTTATATATGATAAATTACCTATAATTGTTTGGAAGGCAATTACTTGAAGAGAATACTGGGATAGTTCAGTTGTACACTCTCTTTGTGGATTCTTCCCTAATTAGGAAAAAAATGACTTCCAATGAGGAGGGGATTTCAGATGTGAAAAATCTCTTATCCATGCAGGCAATGGTTATTTTTGTTTAATAAATTTGAAGGTTGAATTAAACAATCCCCTATCCCTACTGGTTGGGGTGGCTATTTAACTGAAATGGATATGATTTTCATAGATTCCCTTCGGATTTTTTGAATTTTGGTTTTGATATTATCTTAGTGCATTATCCAGAAAACATTCAACATGCCTTTTTCTGAAGTTTGTTGTGCTATTTCAGACATTTGTGATATCTGATGGCTAGAATCTTCTAATCAAGAGTCCTTCTAAATATTCTATGATGCATGATGCAAAAGTAATTCAACAACTTGTTTTCTTTGGGCCTAACTCTGATGAGATCTATTTGAGGATTGTTCTTGAGAGTAAATTTGATTACATACAAAATATGTTGATTGTAACTGGCTATGGGAAATAAAATTTCATGAGACCACTTTTTAAATACTTTTCTAATTATACAGTATAGTGAAATGCATTGCTCCCTATGCACCTCATCCTTTAATATGAACACCATATAGGGAATCATAAATTAGCGGGTGTAGCCTCTTTAAAGAATTGAGGCATGTACGTTGAATGGTTCTTTGCTGCTTTTCATCCTTTGGATGTCAGGAAACTAAGGGATATGCCCATTCAATTTGGCATTGAAGCCGTTATATTTTCTTTACATGATATTGATATTCATTTTATGGTAATACTTTGGTTTTCAAATGACAACGAGTCTTCCATAAGATGAGGTGGAAATCATGAATGCAATCTTTTTCGATCAATTATGGAATGTTGTATTGGAAATTTTCCAAAGGTTAGAACCTGATTACTATTTCTCCTTTAGCCAATTATTTTCTGTTGTTTATCATATATTCATCATCATTCACTAGAGGTTTCTCCACTTGGTCTGACCAAAGCGGATGCCTCTCGATTGTTTTATTAAAAACAATGGAATCAGTCATTTTTTCCTCTGTTGTATTGGAAGAAAAAAATGACCCAAGGGAGGTTCGGAGATTGATTGTTCCCTTAATATGTCTTTTGGTTGAGAAAGTATTTCACCTTTTAATGTAAAGGCATCATACATGGATGGCTTTGTGTTAGAAAGTTCCTCGATATAAGAGGGATTTCTCATTACCACATTGTCAATTATAGAATTTTATTGGGAATGTGAAATACTTCTATAGAGAGAACATTCACATCAAATTACATCCTGAGAAGGACCACCATGATGGATTACAAAAAGGGATAAATCCTCTTGCTCTTTGGTCTTATGGCCACACGGAGGGTTGTTGTGACTCTCATCAGGAGATAGGTTCTCTAGAATGAATGAATTTTTATAAATAAAGCCTTCATGATGAAGTGTCCAATGGAGAACATCATAATTACTTTTACTACTCCCATAATTTGGTAATGAGAGAGTAGGATCATGAGCTGAAAGAGATAAATGTTTTAGGGATTCAAAAACTATAGCATTAATATGATCCAAATTGCAGCTTGACTCTTGATTTTCCAACCGTGTTTGGCATGACTTATTCTTGGATGCTAACTTACATTTAGTTGGGCCTCATTATAGGAGAAGTGTTTATCATGGGAAAGTGTGTGTTTTTACCTAGGAGTGGTTATCATAACGGGATGATTACCTCCAATTATAAAGGGTGTATATTCCTGATCCGATAGTCTGTATGATGTGGGGGAGTATGCCCTATGACCCTCCTAAACTGGAAGAAAGGTATGTATCTTCTCTGGAATGGCATGTTGATGTGTAATCCTAGGTGTGGGGAAAATTTATTTGTTTGTTCCCCTAGTATTTCTGAAGTTTTTGTTATGATATCCTAACATGCATCCAATATATGGACAGAAATTTGTGTCTTCCCATTCACCATTGATAAAATATGTTTGGTGTCTTCAGCAGCTAGAACAGGAATATACATCCATTATGTATTGGGATTAGGTGTATGTGTTTTCTATTTTCTTACTTTTCTTGTCAATTGGTATTGATAGTACTCATGTATGGGGGTGGAGAGTTGAGTCTACCCCAGATTTTTCGTCAGAGATTTTCAACTGACTTCTCCAAGTGCTGCCAAACAAGAGTGTTGGTAGGCTTCATGAACACTGGTGGTTATATGTTCCAGTTGGTTGTTTTCCATAAAGTTGGGTTAAAAAACTTACTACAATATAGACATACAATATTACTAGCAGTATTGGTGATTGTAATAAGGTTTATGTTCCTGTTTACTAGTTGCCACCACATTTGATTGGAGGGATTCTTTAAATGTAGTCAAACGAGTCTGATGACTGGTAGATAACTTTGGAACAGGTGTACGTGCCTGTTCACAGAACTCTACCCAATTTTATTGGAAATATTGGTAGGATTCTTTTAGACAAGTCTGCTAAGTAGCGGAAATAGGATTGATATGTGTATGTGCCCGCTTGATGTTTTCCATAAAGTTAGGATGATGGACCTCTCGGGAGGGAGAAGAAATAATAACATGCCCCTTGTTGATTGGACGTTGTCCTAGGAAGTTTGTCTAGTATGCTTAGGTCTGAGAGACATGAGTTGAACATCCAGAGGAAACACCCCCATCATGATGGTGGTTCACTACCACATGATTCTTCTGGCGGTGATTATTTGTGGGAGTCATTAAGAAGGACCCATGTATCCTTGATTTGAGGCCCTAGGTGACCCCTTGATCCACCTCCCTATAGTACGGCAGGGATTGGATGTTGCATTCTGGGGATAAGGACCTGAAATGGTTGAAAAAAGTGGTTGGAACTATCTACTTCTTGACCACAGGTCATCGTTTTTCGAACAATCAATGATTGTTATTGACCTGCAAAGCCTATCGGGTAGCCTCCATGATTTGGATTGTACCATGCTGACAGTACTCCCATAATATCACATTGGAGACCTAACATTTTATATGCTGAGTGGGTGATGATGTCCTTCTTGTGGATGAGGATCCAGCTTGACCAGTAGTTGGGAAGTTCACAAATGTCATCTTGAAGAAATCCATTTTTGATAAAAGGGATTTATCAGAAAAAAAAAGTTGAAAACAACAATAAAATACATTAAAAAACATCTTGTAGATGGATACAATAATGATTGATTCCATTGTCTAACTTTCCATTATCAATTGATAGGGGTCTGACATGTGTGTAACATTATTAAATTGGTTAAGGATTCATGTTGGGTCCACCATTTTTGTTTCGTGGTACCTTGAAATGTGTGTTCTAATATAAGAATCATTATTCCCAGGCGGTATCCATTGGATTTATTCATGGAACCGAAAACTCCAAGTAGTTATTTATCCAAAAGGGACCCACTTTCTAAATGCATGTGTTTGTTAAGTTAGACCTTTACGATACTTAAGGACATGCATTTGTCTAGGGGATGGGAGGTCAGACTCATCACACCCTTTTTGGGGGAATTATTTTCTACTCCAAGACTCTCTTTATAAATATATTTTCAAGAATCCTTATTAATTCACCAAGTATAACAAAATTTCCCTTGGATTTTTCATTCACTTATTAAAATGTATAAAATTTATAATCATTAGTATGTATTTTAGGTTATTCATAAATAGAGATACCTGTATGAATTTGAGGTTCTTCATTAATGGTATCCTCTAATATACTACTTAGACATTCTTTTAATAATTGTTATAATGATATTGTTTTTTTTAGAAAATCAGTGGGGCACTCTGGAATTTATTTTCATCTCGGTAGATGATGGGTTTTTTTATATTGGGATTGTGCCCATAAAATAGGCTACCTACATATCCTTCTAAAAGAATCAGAACCCCCATAGTTTGGTGCCACTTAATGGGACACATCATTCCTCTTAAGGTCATCTAACAAGGACCAAGATATACAATTTAATGTCATGTGATAAGGACATTTAAGAGAAAGGTTCTTACTCAAAGTTTGGTGTGGGACTTATGACTAAGTCTCCCAATGAACATGGAAAGGACATGGATTTCCAAGTAATATTAGACCCATTTAGGAATATAGCCTTAGGAGAATAAGGTTTATTTGAATTTTAGGATTTGAGCCTCACGGAGGCTTCCAATTTATCCCATGTGGTTGGGAATCAAATCCCACGTAGTTCGATAAGTCTCATAGAAGAGTATAGTCCTTTGAGAGAGATGAGTTTGGGATTACTTCTTAAAAAGGATTATTTGATGATTTGGCCATCTAATTTGGGGCTTATTCCTACAGGGGATTCCTAGATTAAAGGAATTATAATTGGATTCCAGAAGAGGATATCCAATGATCTCAGACCCGAAAAAGGCTTTCTATGTATCCCAATTATGTTCGGAATCAGATTTCCCATAGTTCATTCATTTTTGCGAATGTTGGGATCATGAAAAATCTATTATCCCACGTGAGTCATGCTTGGTGTGAGAAAAAAAAGATGTCAATGATTCAATAAAGTCACTCACACTTTTCATTTTCTACTGGTAAAAGAGGGTGTGCCTACAACAGGTAGGGTAGACGAGGGCAAGGAGATGAGCCTTCCCTCCGTTCTCTTACATTGGACTAGGGTACAATTAAATGAACGAGGGATGATGGTTTGGGAAATACACCAGGATTGATGCCCTAATATTGATCCTAGTAGGGGAGGGAGACTTCTCCTATCTTCAAAAGGAATAGTAGGTGGGAACCATACCTTCCCTACCGGAGACTTGAGGTTTCAGGTCTTTTAGAAGGGAGAGGTTTGGACCCAAACCCAAATCCTCCAAACTAGGAAATCCCAAAAATTATTACTAGGATAAAGTTCCATGTTACTGTAGATATTAAAACCCACATATGCTCCCTGAATCCGATCCCCATTGTCAAAAAAATGTGGGAATCCTCTGACTATAGATATACAAACCCAAATAGGAGGCACACCAATGTGCCTTTATCAAAGGATTCATAAGTCGGGAAGTTTCAGTGAAGGTATCAACATAATCCTCTTTAAATAAGGGATCCAAATGAAGAAGAATGCTTTACATGAATGGATTTGAAGAGGGATTAATGGTTTATTGACTGAAGAGAGTCGGTTAATCATAGAGGGGTGCCCAAGTAAGTAATGGTGCGTATGTATGGGTGCACAAGTAGGCATGGGCAACATGATGTTCACTTAAGATACGAACAACACGGAAGATAATACTTGGGTGAGACTTGATTCAAGCCTTTAAAAGTATTCACGGGTATTCCTAAAAATGGGGCGCTCAGGTTCCTATGAAAGGAATAGTTGGCATGCAAGTGTTTCTGATTTATGGAGGTTAGTAACTTTAGGGGCACAAGGTTTATGGATTTAGAACACCAAAAGGATTTATGTTCTTTGATTCTCCCTCAAATACTCTGCTCTAGGTGTTATAGTGCTACCATGAAAGCTTCAGAAGACTTGGGAGAATAACTAGGGTGAGAAGAGAAGAAATTAGGCTTCAGGGAAATTCGTTCATACCAATGAAGGCCCTAAGGGTCTATTTATAGAAAAAAACAAGACCCTAGGTGAAAATTAAATTGGTTGCACAAGTAGGCTATGCGCCAGATAGGGGCACACAAATAGTTTGCGTGCCGATGGCCCCTTTGTCTGACTAAGGTGATCCAATGCTCATAACTTTGCAAATATTGATTTTCTTTATCTATTTTCTCTTATTTTTTCTATGTAATTTACTTTTGTCATCTTTTAGTCTGTGTGATAGAAAAAAGTGTCGAAAAAGTCTTTTTTGGGTTTTAAGGTTTTTATGGTTTCTTCATGGTTTTTAGGGTTTTTTACATTTTTAGGTATTTTTAGGGATTTTTAGTATTTTTATTGTTTTTAGGGTTTATAGGGACTTTGACGGTTTTTAGGGTCTTATGATTTTTTATTTATTTTTAGTTTTTTAGTTGTTTAAAGATTTATTAGGTGTTTTTAATGGTTTTTAGTGTTTTTTACATTTTTAGGCATTTTTTAGAGACCTTTTAGGGTTTTTATCATTTTATTGGGTTTTTAGGGATTTTGATGGTTTTAGTTTTTTTAGTGTTTTAAAAAAAATTAGATTTTTTAACATTCTTTAGTTTAATGGGGTTTTATATTTTATATTTGTTTTTATGGTTTTATTGGTTTTATGGTTTTTAGATGTTTTATATGTTTTTAGGGTTTTAGTGTTGTTACGATATGTTTAGGGCCATCTTGGGTTTTTACAGTTTCGTTGGTTTTAGTAGATTTAGGTTTTTTTATTTTTATGGTTTTCTTTGTGTTTTTCATGGTTCATTGGGGTTTTTATGTTTTTATTGATTTTTTAGTATATTTAGGATTTCTTTGTTTTTTGGGGTTTCTATGGTTTTTGAGGTATTTTTGGGGTTTTTATGGTTTACAAGGGTTTTAGGATTTTTATTGATTTTAGAGTTTTAGGTGTTTCAATAAATTTTTGGGTTATAAGGTTTTAATAGGGATTTTTTATGTTTTTATGTTTTAGGTATTTTTAGGGAATTTTTAGGATATTTATTAATTTTTAGGGTCTTTAGATATTTTGATGTTCTTTAATAAATTTAGATGGTTTTTAGGTCTTTATGTGTTTTAATGGTTTTTTGGGTTTTTTGGGTTTTTTTGGGTTTTTTTTGTTTTTGTGTTTTTAATTTTCTTAATATTTTATAACAATTTTTTCGGTTTAAAGGGAGTTTTGATTTTTAGTGGTTTTTATGGGTTTTTAATGTTTTGAGGGTTTTTATGTTTTTTAATGTTTTTATCATTTTTAGGTTTATATTTCTTTTAAGTGTTTTCTGGTTTTTAATGGTTTCTTTTGGTTTTAGGGGTTTTTACATTTTTAGGGATTTTATAAATTTTATAGGATTTTTATGGTCTTTGGGTTTTTTTTGGGATTTATTGGGTTTTTCATATTTTTGGTTTTTTTGGGTTATTATGGTTTTTAAGGTTTTATAGGGTTTTTAGAGATTTATAAATTTTTTGGGGTTTAATGGGTTTTTAGTGTTTTTAGTGGGGATTTAGGGTATTTTTGTTTTTTGGTTTATTATGTTTTTATATATTTTTTAAGTTATTAGTTTTTTTTAGTTTTTTAGGAGTTTTAAATGTTTTTAGGTTTTCAGAATTTTAATAGGTTTTCTCATGGTTTTTAAATTTTTAGGGATTTTTATGGATTTTTAGGATTTTTATGGGTTTTATGGATTTTATGGATATCGAAAGATTTTGAGCATTTCAAGGTTTCTTATTGTTTTTGATGTTTTCTTTGGTGTTTTAGAATTTTTATTGTTTATTATGGGTTTTATGAGTTGTTATATTTTCCTGGTTTTTAGTGTTTTTTAGTGTTTTTTGAGTTTTTTTTACATATTTATGAATTTTTATAGAATTTTTAGGGTTTATGGTTTTTTGGGATCATATGGATTTTGAGGGTTTTTAAGTTTTTATGGTTTTATTGTTTGACATTTTTTTGGGTTGTGGGAGTTTTTTTATTTTTTCATGTTTTTAAATGTTTTTTAGATTTTTTAACAGCTTAGGGCTATACATGGTTTTAGAGATTTTAGTGGGGTTTAGGGGATTTATGGTCTTTATGGTTTTTAGGGTTTTTAGAGCTTTATGTTTTTAATTGTTTTATGTGTTTTTAGCTTTTAAAGGTTTTACTGGGTTTTTTTTGGGGTTTTGGGTTTTTTTTGGTTTTTTTTGAATTTTGGGATATTTTAGGCTATTTATGGTGCTTTAGGGTTTTTAGGGATTTTACTGTTTTTTGGGTGTTTAGTTTTTTTAGCATTTTGGGATTTTGGATTTTTTTTCATTATAGGTTTTTAAGGTGTTATTTATGTTTTTAATGTTTTCTTATGGGTTTTCAAGGGTTTATTGATATTTACATTTTTATTTAATTTTAGGGATTTTTTAGGTTTTTTTATCATCATTAGCTATTTTAGAGTTTTTATCATTTTGATGGATATTTTGGGACTTTATACCATTTTTATTTTTATGGTTTTTATGTGTTTTTAATGATTTTTAGAGTTATTTAACATTTTTAGGGGTTTTAAGGGGTTTTAGAGTATGTAGTTGTTTTTATTGTTTTTGTGGTTTTTAGGGTTTTTAAGGATTTGGGGAATTTTTATATTTTTTGGGGTATTGATGGGTTTTTATGATCTTTTTAAGTTTTTCATTTTTTAGGTTTTTAGGGGATGTAAGTGCTTTTAGGGTTCTCAGAGTGTGTTATGGGTTTTTAAGGATTGTAGGGTTTTATGTGCTTTTACTGATTTAGAGTTTTTTGGTTTTTTGGATTTTTATTGATATTTAGGGTTTTTAGGGACTTTGAGGGGTTTTAGTGTTTTATGGTTTTTCATATTCATAGGGGTTTTAGAATTTTTTATGTTTCTAGAGGTTTTATAAGTTTTTACCCTTTTATGGTTTTCCTAGGGTTTTTAGGGGTTTTAGGGTTTTATATGGTTTTATAAATTTTTAAGGATTTTTAGGACTAATTTTGTGGGTTTTAGGGGTTATAAGGGTTTTTAGGGGTTTATGGATTTTAGGGTTTTTGGGTTTTTATTGTTTTTTATATTTTTATGGGTTTTAAGCCTTCTTATGTTTTTAATGTATTCATAGGTTTTTTTATTGTTTTAGGGTTTTTATTATTTAGTGTCTTTAGATATTTTTTAATATTTTTATGGGGTTTAGGGTTTTTAGGGATTTTAGGGTGTCTATGATTATTATGAATTTTTGGATTTTTGGGATTTTTACGGTTTTTGGGAGTTTTTAAGGGTTTAATGGGTTTTTTAGAGTTTTTAACGTTTTAGGGTTTTAAAGATTTTTTATAATTTTTAGAGCTTTTTAGAGTGTTATTGTTTTTATTGGTTTTATAGTTTGACGTTTTTTTGTGGCGGTTTTTTGGTTTTTAGAGTATTTAGTGTTTTAAGGTATTTTTCAGGTTTTAAGGATTTTAGTGTTTTTAGGTGTTTTATGGGATTTTATTTTTAAGGTTTTCTTTATATTTTTCATAGTTTTTTGTTTTTTATCTTTCTAGGTATTCTTAGGTGCTAACAGGTGATTTAAGTGTTTTTTGGTGTTTTATGTATTTTGAGAGATTTAACGGTATTTATAGGGTTTTGGGTTTTTTTGGGTTTTAGCGATCTTAGGTTTTTAGAGGTTTTTTTGGTTTTAGGGATTTTTTCATTTTTAGGACTTTTATGGTTTTTTGTGGTTTTCAGTGATTTTGAGGGGTTTTAGTGTTTTTAATTTTTTAGGTTTTTTATTGTTTCTTATGGAATTTATGGGTTCATTGAGTTTTTTGGGTTCTTGATATTTTTTAGAGTATTTAGCATTTTTTGAAGTTTATTTTTTATTAGATTTTTTAGTGGGTTTTAAGTGTTTTTGTAGGATTTAGGGGGTGGAGGTTAGAGTTATTTTGGGTTTTAGGGGTTTTTAGGATAATTTAGTGTTTTTGGGTTTTTATCATTTTTTAGTTTTTTAGGGGTTTTAGGTGTTTTAAGGTTTTTAAGGTTTTCCCAGGGGTTTTCACGGGTTTTATGCTTTTAATCAGTTTTATAGATTTTTAGTAATTATTTAGGATATTTATATATTTAGGTATTTTATGGGTTTTTATATTTTAGGGTTTTAGTTTCTTTGCATTTTTATGTGTTTTTAGGTTTTATGGTTTTTATAGGGGTTCACATCGAATTTATCATTTTTTATGTTTTTATATATTTTTAGGGTTTTTTTATTTTTATGGCTTTTTATGGATTTATTGATTTAGAGGGGTTTGGGGGTTTTTAGTGGTTTTATTGATTTTTTTTATTTTAAGGTTTTTGAGTTTTTTATGGTTTTGAGTTTTTATATATATATTTTTCTTGTTTTTAGGTGTTAAATGTTCTTTATAGTTTTATTAGTTTTATGGGTTTTTGGGATTTTATGATTTTTAGGGTTTTAGGTCTTTTTTTGGTTTTAAGGGTTTTCAGGATTTTTAGCATATTTTATGGGTTTGAAGGGTATTATCATTATTAGGGTTTTTATGGTTTTTAGTGTTTTCTGATTTTTAATGGGATACTATCGGTTTTTATTATTTTTAGGTTTTTATGGATTTTTGTGCATTTTTTTTATTTTTTATGATTATTAAGTGTTTTTAAGGATTTTGAGGTTTTTTAGGGTTTTATGGATTTTTAGGGTTTTTTGGATTTTTAGGGTTTTATCGATTTTTAGGGTTTTTATAATATTTGAGTTTTTTAGATGTTTTTATTTTTTTAGGTTATTAAGGCTTTCATATAGGAATTCACATTTTTTAGGGTTCACTAATTATTTAGTGATTTTTAGGGATTATTTTTATCATTTTAATAGTTTATTTGATTTTAGGGATTTTTTGGGTAGAAGAGGTGTGAGGCCAGGCTATTCTCGACCCCCTCAGAATTTATTATGAAAAAAGAAACAACATACAATGGAGGGGAGGGGTCAATCAACCCACACCCAAAAACCCTTTACAACCCAAGACACAAAAGACCCAAAAAAAGAAAAATCGAAAAAGAAAAAACACTGCTGCAGCTTCAGCACTTCTCATCCAACAACACCTTAGCCATCAACAGCAACTTCAACATTCATCAGCTCAATATCATCATCACCACAAAAACATTGCCACAACACCACAATACTTCATCACCGAACCAAGATCAGCAACCATCAGCCAAGACAACAAACTGAGCTTCACAAGCCATCACCTCTTAACACCGCCGCCCCGCTAAGACGTGCCCTTAATGCCAAGATGGACCACCAACACCATCCCAAAAACGCCACATGCACCATAATACCAAACCAAGATGGGGTTCAGTGAGATGGGGACGGAAGCAAGAGCATAGGTGGCTACTTGAGTCAAGAGGAACGACAATGGTGGGTAGCAGCACTCCATCATCCAGGTCCAACAATCACCAAAGAACAAAACACACAAGTAATGATCAAAAATCCTTATCAAAACTAGCAAAAGAACAAAGAAACATTTAGCACTACTAAGCAGTATCACCAAAGTCCAGCCACACATCATCCAGTAAGTCAAGGTCCAACCAAATTCCAGCAGTAACTCATTGGGAAACCAACAACCAGAAACAATCAGCAAACAATAACTAAAAATGCAGCAACTATCTCCTCCTATCAAGATGGATTCCAGCAGCCCACACCTGGACCCATTCCGCCTCATCCACAGCTCCTCAAAATCAACATTCGGCAACAATAACGACACACAACCGATCCATCCACAACTCAAAAACCCACAGTATTGTATATTATAAGGAACACAACACAAAATGACTAGATCTTCAACATTTGCAAGAACCAAGGACATGGAACAGAAACCAGAAAAGTGAACCTGCGTCTTCACCCTTTGCATCCACCATGAACTGTCTAGAAGCCATGAAACCCGTAATGACCATCATAAGGTCCAAGAGAGGAGCACTGGTCCGAGCATGGAACCGTGCACGCCACCTCTAAGAAGTTGCGAAGCCCGCCAAACCCACCTTTCACCAAAGCAGAGCCAAGCCTCACCCAGGTGAAGCCACCAAATCTACCATCTGCACCAGAGATGGGATAAAAATCATTGAACTCCAAGATACGTGAATGGCTGTGATCTAACCCAGATCTGACAAGCATACCTGGAAATCGGCCCAAGCAAACCTCTGTCCAGTTGTTGAATCTCACATCGCACCTGCATCTGCTTCGTGAGTCAGAAAGAAGATCGGACCAGATCACCGTACAAACCTTCTGCATCACGAGATAGATCCTTTGAGAACTGGAATGAGGAAGAACCACCATGTCTTGAAGATCTAAGACGAATCAAAGCTTCAGTATACTATGCATCCTCCGTAGACACCGGAAACTCAGGCAGACCTGCTGCTTGGAAAAGGGGAAGTCGCCAAAGAGCACCTGTCACCTTTGGTCCAGAGAGTGTACCTGAGGCCTGCTGTCACTGAGAGATCCCCCCGTAATCATGGGAGGTAAGGGTCACGAAGGGTGCCAAAATCTTGAACCATGCACCTCTTGGAAAATGAAAAGCCGCAAAATAACAACTGCCACACCGAAGGACTCTACATCAACCCGCCATCACCACAAGCTCCCCCCAAAAGGCCAAGAGGGTAGGTGAAAAGATCTAGAACCGCCATCTCCATGGGAATCTGGTGGAAACCCTATATGTCTTGTCGAGGGGGGGGGGAGAGAACTAGGAGAGTGCGCCACCATCTTCATTAGGTATTTTAAGGGGTTTTGGGTTTTTATGTTTTTCTGGGTTTTTTGTTTTTTGAGTTTTTTAAGTTTTATTTTTTAAATTTTTTTTATATTAACTAATGATTTATGGTTTAAATTAGTTCTATATTTTTTAATATTTTTATTGTTTTTAAATTTTCTTGAAGTTTTAGAGGTTTTTATGGTTTTTAGGGGTTTTTAGTGTTTTTAGGGTCTTTTGAGTTTTTTTTGGGATTCTTGGGTTTATTAGTTGTTTAGGGGTATTATGTTTTTTTAGTTTTTTAATGTTTTCTTATAGGTTTTTACTATTTTATTGTTTTTTATGATTTCATGGATTTTAGGGATTTTATGTTTTTTAATGTTTTTAGGGTTTTATGGATTTTGATAGTTTTAAGGGTTTTTAGGGGTTTTTAGGTTTTTTATAGTTTTTTAATATTTTTAGGGGTTTAAATGATTTTTAGGTTGTCAATATTTTCATTGGTGTTTTAGGGATTTTACATTTTTTGGGATTCTAAGGATTTTTTAGGGTTTCATTTGTTTTTAGGGTTTTTAGGGATTTGACAATTATTTAGTGTTTTTAGTTTTTTATGTATTTTTTTAGGGGTTTTATGTTTTTAGAGTTTTATGGTCTTTTTAAGGGATTTTATAAATTTTTTAATTTTTTGGGGATTTAAGTGTTTTTAGGGTTTTATGGTTTTCATATGGGTTTTTAGGGTAGTTATAGTTTTTTACATTGGTTGTGTTTTTAGGTATTTTTATGACATTCATGGGTTTTTATGGATTTTAGAGATTTGGTGATTTTTAAGGGGTTTTAGGGTATTTTAGTGTTTTTAGTGTTTTTAGGTCTTTTAGGGGTATTTAGTGTTATTTTTTTTAAATTCTTCATAGTTATTTTAAGGGTTTTTGGGTTTTTTACATTTTTTATGATTTTTTGGGATTTTTTGGATTTTAATTGTCTTTTATTGTTTTTAGGTATTTTGAGAGTTTTAGGGTTTTTATATTTGTTATATTTTTTAAACATTTTTATGTTTTTAAGGGTTTTTAAGATTTTTTAGTTGGTTTCTAGTGTTTTTATATCCTTTTATTGGTTTTTAATATTTTAGGGGTTTTTTTGTTTTTAGGGGTTTTAGGATTTTTTTTGTTTTTTAGCATTTTTTAGGATTTTAGTAATTTTAAGTATTTTTCTGATTTTAAGGATTCCTTAGTATTTTTCAAGGTTTTTCAAGTGTTTTACATTTTTTTTGGGATTCAAGGGATTTTTGAATATTTTAATAGTTTTTAGTGTTTTTAGTGTTTTTAGGGATTTTAAGTGTTTTTTGTGTGTTTTGGGATTTTTTTGGTTTCATGGTTTTTTGTGTTTTTTAAGTGTTTAAAAAAAATTATAGTTATTTGAAAATTTTAGGGGTATAATTTTTTTTTCTAGTTTTTATTTTTTTATTGGGTTTTAGGGGTTTTATGTTTTTATGGTTTTTAATGGTTTTGAGGGTTTTTAGGATTTTTTGGGATTTTTAGGTATTTTTATTTTTTCATTTTTTTAGGGATTTCTATTATTTTAGGTATTTAAGGTTTTTATATGATTTTATCATATTTATATTTTTAGGTATTTTTAGGGATTATTTTATGTTTTAACAATTTTTAGGATTCATATGTATTTTGATGTTTTTATGGTTTTTAGGATTTTTTTGGAGTTTTTTTTACTTTTTAAGGGTTCTACATTTTTAGACTTTTCTTAATATTTTTTTGTTTTTAATGAGGTTTTTATCACTCTAAGTTATTTTTATGGGTTTTTTGGGTTTATAGTGAATTTTTATTTTTTGGTCGGATTTTATGGTTTTAGGGGATTTTTATATTTATTAGGGACTTTTCAGTGTTTTTATAAATTTTAGCAGTTTTAATGGTTTCTATGGAATCTTAAGAGGTTTTAGTTTTTTAAGGTTTTCTTAAGATATTTAGGGTTTTTACATTTTTTTATGATTTTAGTTATTTTAAAGATTTAATTTTTTTGTGTTTTTGGGTTTTTAGTGATTTTTAGGGTTTTATGGTTTTTAGGGATTTTAGAAAGTTTACATTTTTTTAGGTTTTTAGTGGTTTTATAAGTTTTTTTAAGATTTTTTAGGGGTGTTAATTATTTTTAGGGATTTGTAGGTATTATTTAAGATTTTTATGGGTTTTAGAGATTCGTTGGATTTATTGGTTTTAGGGATTTTTTGGGGTTTTGGGGATTTTTTAATTTTATTCTTTTGTAAGGATTTTATAGTTTATAAATGTTTTTAATGGTTTAGAAGGTTTTTTTATTTTTTTATTATATTTTATTGTTTCTATGGGTTTTAGGTTTTTAAACGTTATTAGTTTTTCAGGGGATTTTCGTTTTTAATGTTTTTGGGTTTTTTTTGGTTTTAAGGGTTTTTTTATATTTTCAGGGTTTTAATTGTTTTTTATTTTAAAATTTTTTATTAGGTGTTTCAAATGTTTTATAGTTCTTCACTCTTTTATGTATTTTTTGGGATTTTTAAAGATTTTTAGGTTTTAATTGATTTGTTGGTTTTTTAGGATTCTTATGGTTTTAGGGCTCTTTTAGGTTTCTACCAATTTTTTTTTCTTTTCATAGGGTTTTAAAGGGTTTTATGTTTTTATGATTTTCATAGGTTTTTAGGATATTTAGGGTTTTTTATGTGTTTAGAAATTTTTAGGGGTTTTTTTGGATTTTTAGGATTTTATGGTTTTATGGATTTTAATGTTTTTATGTCTTTTTTTAGGTTTTTAGTTTTTTTCAGGTTTATGGGTTTTTATGTTATTTTAGAGTTTATTTAATGTTTTTAGGGTTTTAAAAATTTTCTAGAATTTTTAATCAAATTTTGTGTTTTTTATGGGTTTTTATGGTTTTAATGGTTTCGAGTACTTTTATCAGTTTTATGGTTTTTTAGGTTTTTATCATATTTTAATGGTTTTTAGGGTTTTTTTGTTTTATTAGATTTTTAGGTGTTTTATGAATTTTTAGTTTTTAAGGTTTTTATGGGTTTTTTGGGTTTTTTGGGTCATTTATGATTTTAGGGAAAAGTGGGCGTGGGACAAGCGGAGAGCTTGGTGCCTCAATTTTAGGGATTTCTATGGATTTTTTGGATTTTTTTGGATTTCTAGTTTTTTTAGGTATTTTGTGGTTTTTAGGGATTTAGGGTTTTTCATGATTTTAGGTTTTTAGGGGGTTTAATTGTTTCTATTTTTTAAGTTTTTCATTACGGTTTTCAGGGTTTTCCAGGTTTTTTTACTTTTTTAGGGTTTTTTGGGATTTATTTTCCGTTTTTTAATATTTTCAGGGATTTTATAGCTTTTGACGGTTTTAGGAATTTTGAGGGGTTTTATGGTTTTTTGGGGGTTTTTTCAATTTTTTAAGAATTTTAATGGGTTTTTTGGGTTTTTAATATTATTAGGGGTTTAACTGGGTCTTCAGTTTTTATTTGTTTTTAGTGTTTTTAAGGTTTTATGTATTTTTATAGTTTAGGGGTTTTAAGAGTATTTTTTTTGGCTTTTAGTGTTTTTAGAGTTTTGAGATTTTTTGGAGTTTTAAGTGTTTATATGTTTTTATGATTTTCATAGTGTTTGTTTGGGTTTTTAGAGTTCTTTAATTTTCTAGGGTTTTTAAGGATTTTGAGGTTTGTTACGGTTTTAGTATTTTTTATGATTTTTGGGGTTTTAAGTATTTTAAGATTGTTAATATTTCCTTTTAATTTTTCATTGTTTTATTTCATTTAAATTTTTAGGGATTTGTAGGTTTTTCTAGTATTTTTATGGTTTTTTAGGTTTTCATTTTTTTTTGGGTTTTTAGAGTTTTTTTGTGTTTTAAACATTTTTCAGGTTTTTTAGGGTTCTAAGTGTTTTTAGGATTTTAATTTTTTATTAATTTTTTATTTTATTTTTTTGAATTTTTTATTTTTTAGAGATTTTATGTGGTTTATATATATTTAAGGTTTTCAGGGATTTTGATTTGTTTTAGCATTTTTAGGTGTCTAAACGTTTCTTGGTTCTGGGGGGTTTTGGGTTGTTTTATGTTTTTTATGGTTTTATTTGTATTTTTATAGTTTGTGAACATTTTTAGGGGTTCAAAGTGTATTTTTCTTTCATTAGTGGGTTTTATGTTTTTTTTTGAGTTTGAGGGGTTTTATGCTTTTTATGGGTTTTCTAGTATCTAGTGGTTTTTATTATCTTTTAGGATTTTAAAGATTTTATCATTTTTTATATTATTTAGTGATATTATGTGTTTTTTGGTTTTTAACGGTTTCTTAGTGTTTTCATGATTTTTATAGTTTTTTACATTTTTATAGAATTTTTGTATTTTTTATTATTTTTAGGGGTTTTGGGGTTTTTATGGATTCTGATGGTGTTTGGGATTTTTTTTGGTGTTTAGGGTTTTTTTAATGGGTTTAGTTGTTTTTATGTTTTTAATGTTTTCTTTGGGTTTTCAAGGTTTTTTACATTTTTAGGGATTTTATGGGACTTCAAAATATTTGTCGGGTTTTTAAGGTTTTGGGGGGTTTTAGGGTATTTATGGGGTTTATGGAAATTTTGGATTTTTTTTAGTTTTTTAGGGTTTATAGAGTTTTTTTTAACATTTTTAGTGGGTTTTTAGGGTTTTATCGGTTTTTTGGTTTTATTGAAGTCTTTTAGGGGTTTATGGTTTTGAGACGTTTTTAGGTGTTTTATGGGTTTCTATATGTTTTAGGGTTTTTATCTTTTTTAGGTTTTAGGGGATTTAATCATTTTTAGGTTTTAATGTTTTCTTAGGATTTGAAAGTATTATAGGGATTTTAGGGACTTTTTGGGGTTTTTATGATTTTTAGGTATTTCGATGGTTTTTAGTGTTTTAATATTTTTAGGTTTTTTTGTGTTTTTACAATTTTAGGCGTTTTATGTGTTTTTAGGTATTTAAGGTTACATTTTTGTTTTTAGGGGTTTAAGGGTTTTTACATTTTGATGGATTTTAGAGATATTTTTTTGGATTTTTATGGTTTTTATGGTTTTGGGAATTGTGAGGGTTTGAGGTTTTTATGGGTTTTAAGGTTTTATGCATTTTAGGGATTTTTTATTTTTTTAGGGTTTTATGTATTAAAATTGTTTTTAGGGTTTTTAGGTTCTTTCTACGAGTTTTCTGTGTTTTTTGGTTTTTTTTATTTTATTATAATTTTCAAGGTTTTTTTTGTTTTTAGAGATTTTTAGACACTTTAGTATATTTATGGTTATTTAGGGTTTTTAGGGATTTTTATTGGTATTATGGACTTTAGGGTTTTCATATTTTCTAATGATTTAACTTTTTTTTAAAAACAATTGTGGTGTTGTTAAGTGTTTTTTGGTTTTTATAGTTTTCTAATTAATTGTTATAGTTTTTAGAGTTTTTATATTTTCATGGATTTTATGGATTTTTTTTAATTTTTTTGAGTTTTTTTGGGTTTTCTGGGATTTTGAGAGTTTTAGGTGTTTTATGATTTTTTAGGGTCTTTAGTGTTTTCTGAGTTTTTAGTTGTTTTTAATTTTTTTAATTTTTTTAATTTTTTTAATGGTTTAAAGTGTTTTTTGAGTTTTTAGTTTTTTATGGTGTTTATGGTATTTTGGGGTTTTAATTTTTTGTTGGGGGGGTTATAGTTTTTAGGGGTTTTTTATTTTTTTTATTTTTAGATGTGTTATGTGTTTTTAGGTTTTTATTGTTTAATCAGGTTATTAGTGGTTATAGAGTTTTTTACATTTTTATGGATTTGTTATGATTTTTATAATTTTTTTGGGATTTTAGATATTTTGTTAGTTTTTCGGGTTTTTAGTTTTTTGGATTTCTAAGTGTTTGTTTGGGTTTTTATTGGTTTTTAGTGTTTTAGGTTTATAACGATTTCTTAGGTGTTTTCTGGTTCTTCAGTGATTTTAATGTTTTTATGTATTTTTATTGAATTTTTAATATTTCTATGGGTTTTATGATATTACAATTCGTCTTGATTTTAGCGATTTTTGGGGTTTTAGGTTTTTTAGAGTTTTTAAAAGTTCCTTGGGGGATAAAATGGGTTTTAGAGTTTCACATTTTTATGGTTTTTAGTGTTTTTATAGGTTTTGCTGATTTTTTTGGTTTTTATGAGTTTTTATTTTTTTTGGATTTTAGGTTCTTTATAGGTTTTTAGAATTTAATTGTTTTGTTTTGATATATATGTTTTTTATTTTTTATGGTTTTGTAAGGGTTTTTCAAGGGTTTTAAATTTTTATACATTTTTAGAGATTTTTAGGGTTATTTTTGGAATTTTATGGGTTTTTATGGTTTTTAGAAATTTTGAGGGTTCTAACTGTTTTTAGTTTTTTTTTATGTTCTCAAACTATTTATCATTTTATGGTTTTAGGTGGGTTTTATTTTCATAGGTTTTTATGTTTTTCTTGCAGGTTTTTGAGGATTTTTACATTTTTAGTGATTTTTTGGGGTCTTTTAGGATTTTTTTAGTTTTTATCGGATTTAGGGATTTTGTGTGTTTTTAGGGGTATTTAGGGTTTTCTGGTTTTTAGAGTATTTTTAAATTTTTATAGTTTTTAGAGTTTTATAGTTCTTAAACAATTTTAGGGGTTTAAATGGATTTTAGAATTGTTTGTTTTTTTCTAGGGTTTTTACAGGTTTTTAGGGTTTTTGAGGGGATTTTTGGGTTTATGGTTTTTAGGGTTTTTTTGTGTTTTTAGGTTTTGTAAGTTTTTTTAGAGTTTTTTTGGGTTTTAATGTTTCGTTAGCAGTTTTCATTATTTTTATGAGTTTTTATGTTTTTAGGGATATTTTAAGATTTGTATCATTTTTAGGTTTTTTATGGATTCTGAGGGTATTAGGTTTTTTATTACATTTCTTTTAGTTTTATTGATTTTTAAATGTTTTTAGAAGATTTGGTTTTACATATTTTAAAACTTTTAGGGTTTTAAAAGGGTTTTATAGATTTTAGTAGTTTTAACATTTTTAGTTTTTTTTTCAGATTTTAGGGGTTTTATGAATTTTAGGGATTTTAAGGTGTTTCTAGGGTATTTTGGGGTTGCAGTGTTTTTTAGTTTTTTATGTATTTATGTTTTTTGTTTTTTATTGTTTTTAAAGATTTTTAGGGTTTTTAGGTGTTTTTAATATTCTAGGGATATTTAGGGAATTTTTTATAATTTTATGGTTTTTATGGTTTTTGGGGATTTTGAGTGTTTCTAGGATTTCTTAGGATTTTGAGGGTATTTTGTTTTTAGTATTTTTTCTATTTTTATTTGTTTTAATGGTTTAAATGTTTTATGGTTTTCTTATTTTTTTTCATGGTTTTGAGGATTTTTTATGTTTCTTGTGATTATTGAGGTTTTTTTTGATTTTAAAATTTTTACTAGGTTTTTGGGATTTTGAGGGATTTTTAGTTTTGGGGGGTTTTTCGGGTTTTAGGGTTTTTTTTGGATTTTTGTGTTTTTAGGGTTTTTTTACTTTTATAGGGACATTAAGGTTTTTTATAGTTGTTTAATATTTTTATGCATTTAAAGGGGTTTTCTATTTTTTAATGGGTATAGGGGTTTTATTAATTTTTAGGGATTTTATGGTTTTTAGGGGTATTAATGGTTTTTTTAGATTTTTTTGTTTTTCATGGGATTTAAGTGTTTTGATTTTCTTATTTATTTCTTTGTTTTTTTTCGGAATTTTGGTTTTTTACATAATTAGTATTTTTTATGGATTCTATAGGGTTTTAATTGTTTTAGGGTTTTAAAGGATTTTTAGGGATTTTATATTTTATTAGGGTTATTCGAGTTTTTATGGTTTTTTAGTGTTTTTATGGTTTTTAGAGTTATTTTATTGATTTTAGGGATTTATTGTTTTTTGGGTTTTATTATTTTTAGGGGTTTAGGGTTTTTAGGGACTTTATTTGGTTTTTCGTATTTTAGTTTTTTAGGGTTTTAAGCATTTTAATTTTTTTAGTTTTTAAGTTTTACTTAGTGCTTTTCAAGGTTTTTTGGGTGTTTTTATTTATATTTTTTTATAGAAATTTTAGTTTTTATGGGTTTTTAGTGTTTTTATGTATTTTCAGGGCATTTTTTTGGGTTTTTAGCGTTTTTAGCATTTCATATTTTTAGGGGTTTTATGTGTTTTTAGGTATTTAGGATTTTCTTAAGGGTTTTCATTGTTTTAGTGTTTTTTATGTTTTATTGGATTTTAGTCATTTTTTAGGATTATATGATTTTTAATGTTTTTAGGTATTTTGAGTGGTTAAGGGGTTTTTGAGCTTTAACATTTTTTGGGGTTTCAAGGGTTTTTATATATTTTATTTTTTTTATTGTTTTATTGTGTTTTAATTTATGTTATGATTTTTTAGATTTTTTATATTTTTGGATGTTTTTGGGTTTCTAAGGTTTTAGGATCTTCTAGGGTTTTAATTTCTTTTGGTTTTTAGGTGTTTTTATTGTTTTTTTGGATTTATGATTTTCTTAGTGTTTTTTATGGTTTTTAGGTATTTTTAGTGTTTTTATTGATTTGGAGTGTGTTTAGTTTTTTTGGGATTAAGGGGTTTTTAAAGTATTAGGAATTTTTTAGGTTTTAAGGGGTTTTAAGTGTTTTTAGTTCATATGTTTTTCTTAAGGCTTTTCAGGGTTCTTAGGGTTATTTCTGATTATACTGATTCTTTTGGTATTTTTATAATTTTTATGGGTTTTTATGATTTTTTTTGGGATTTTTAGGGTTTTGGGATTTATTGTGTTTTTGGTGGGTTAGGGATTCTTTTGATTTTTTATGGGTTTTATGGTTTTATAGATTTTTAATGTTTTTAGGGGTATAAAGTGTTTATGAGTTTTTATTAGTTTTTAAGGTTTTAATGGGATTCTTGGGTTTTTTCAATTTTATTATTTGTAAGGTTTTTATGTGTTTTTAGGGGTTTAGGTCTTTTAGGGGTTTTTTGTTTTTAGTGTTTTTTAGGTTTTTGAGGTTTTATGTATATTTACGTATTTAAGGTATTATTGGTGTTTTTAGGGCTCTTTACATTTTATGGATTTTTTGGCTGTTTTGTTTATTTTAATTTTTAATGGATTTTAGGGAGTTTGATGGTTTTTGGGAGTTTTAGTGTTTTAGGAAGTTTTTAGGATTTTGAGAATATTATAGGTTTGTTAGGGGTTTAAGGTGCTTTTAGGTTTTAGGTGTCAGGGTTTTTAGTGGTTTTTAAATTTATACGTATTTTCAGGAATTTTTATGTTTTTTAGTTTTTTAGTGATTTAAAGGGTTTTCGGGTTTTATAGGGTTTTAGGTTTTTTTTCTTTTTAGGGTTTTTTTTGTTTTTAATGTTTTTATAAGTTTAATGGGTTTTATATTTTTTAATTTTTTGTTAGTATTTTTATGGGGTTTAGGGGCTTTAAGGTGTTCATTGGGTTTATGGTTTTTGGGAGTTTTAGGGTTTTATAGTCTTTTTTTATTTTATTATGGTTTTCATTGGTTTTATGTTATTAGGTATTTTTATGGAATTAAATTATTTTTAAGGGTATTATTGTTTATAAGGATTTTGTTGATTTTTTTTTGTTTTTTAGTGTATTTAAATTTTTATGGTTTTATATTTTTTTATGTTTTTATGTATTTTAAGTGTTTTTATGTTTTTAAATTTTTCATTGGGGTTTTCAATGTTTATAGGTCTGGCTACATTTTTAGGTATTTTTATGTATTTTTAAGGTTTTTTGGGTTTTTTGGGGTTTTAGGGATTTTGAGGGGTTTTAGGGTTCTTCAACGTGTTTATGTGTTTTGGGGGTTTTAGGGTTTTTTATGATTTTATTATTTTTACACTTTTTTAGATTTTTTAATGTTTTTAGGGGAGTAAATTGTTTTTCATTTTTTAGTCATTTTTATGGGTTTTACGGTTTGTAGGGGTCTTTATAGTTTTTCAAGGTTTTAAGGTTTTTTAAATTCTCTAGAATTTTTAGGGGTTTTTAAAAAAATTCGAAGGATTTTTATGGGTTTTAGTGATTCTTAGGGTTTTGGATTTTTAGCATTTTTTTGTTTTAATGGGTTTTAAGTTTCATTGGTTAGTTATGGTTTTCTTAAGGGTTTTCAGATTTTCTTGAGTATTAAAATTTTAATGATTTTTTGTGATTTTGTGGATTTTAATGGGGTTTTGGGTTGTAAATGATTTTGAGGGTTTTAGGTTTTAATAGTTTTTATTATTATTTAGGGTTCTTTATATTTTTTTATTGTTTTTTATTTTTTAAATGATTTTAGTGGTTTAAACGTTTTTTATAGTTTTAGTGGGGTTTTGTGCTTTTTTAAGGGTTTTCGGGGGTATTCTTAGGATATTTTGGTGATTTTAGAGATTTTTATGTTTTTAGGGGTTTTATGTGTTTTTAGGTTTTATGGTTTTATTAAGGTTTTTAGGGATTTCTTTCTATTTTTACCAATTAATAGGGATTTCTTAGAATCGTTTTCAGGTTTTTGGGTATTTTTTGGCTTTGATGTTTTTTGGGATTTTTAGAGTTTTTGGGGATTTTAGATATTTTATTGTTTTTATGTTTTTAATTGTTTTATGTGTTTTTAGGTTTTAAGTAATTCTTAGTTTTTTTAGGGTCTTAATTTTTTTTATGTTTTATTGATTTATAACATTTTTCAGGATTGTTATGGTTTTATAGTATTTACATAATTTGGTGCTTTTTATGGGTTTTTAGGTTTTTATGGTTTTGTTGGTATTTTAGGGATTTCTTTTAGTTTTTATGGGTTTTTATAGATTTTAATATTTTTAATACTTATAAGGGGTTTTATAATTTTTAATGGGATTGTAGTTTTTTATGGATTTTATGGATATTTTATGTTTTTGGGGTATTTATGGTTTTTATGTGTTTTTAGAGTTTTAAGGTCTTTTGAAGGGTTTTAGTGTTTCTAGAGATTCTAAGATATTAGGGGTTTTAATTCATTTTTTGTTTTTAATTTTTCATGGTTTTTTTGGTTTTTGGGAATTTTTTTACATTTATAGGTATTTTTGGGGATTTCTAGGGCTTTTAGGGTTTTTAGGGATTTTGAGAGTTTTTAGGTTTTGATGATTTCTTAGGGGGTTTTGGGGTTTTTGAGTTTTTTTAAGTTTTGTTAGGGTTTTTAGAGTTTTTTAATCATTTTAGTGGTTTAAATGGTTTTTAGTGTTTGTAGTGTGTTTTAAAATTTTATTCAGTTTTTAGGGGCTTTATAATTATTTTTGGTTTTTAGGGTTTTTATGGAATTTTTGGGTTTTAAGGGTTTTTTTTTGTTTCTTAGAGCTTTCATATTATTTTTGCTTTATGTATTTCGTAGGATTATAAATACTTTTATGGTTTTTTACATTTTTAGATATTTTTAGTGATTTTTATGATTTTTATGGGTTTTTGGGGTTTTTGGGATTTTGATGTTTTTAGGGTTTTTATGGGTTTTTTGGGGTTTTAATGTTTTAATTGAGATTTTAGGGTATTTAAGGGATATCAATGTTTTTAAAAGTTTTTAATGTTTTCAAGGGTTACTTTTAGTTTTTAGGGTATTTTTGGAATTGATGAGTTTTAGGTTTTTTTAACTTTTTAAGGGTTCTAATGGGTTTTAAAGGTTTTTATGGCCATTCAGATATTTTTAGGGTTTTTAGCAATTTTTACGTTTTATGGATTTTATATTTTTTTAATTTTTTCTTAGGGGTTTTAGGGTTTTTAATATTTTTATATGTTTTTAGGGGGTTTAATAGCTTTTTTATTATTTTATGTGTTTCTAGTGTTTTTATGGATTTTTAGGGTTTTTAGGATTTTTAGGGTTTTTATTTTTATGATTTTTTAAGGGTTTTTAGGGGTTCAAATGTTTTTTTAAAGTTTTTACTATTTTTAGGGGTTTAAATATTTTTTTATAGTTTTTAGAAAAATTTAGGGTTTTAATGGGATTTTATGGTTTTTTATGGTTTTTTGTGGTTTTTACAGTTTTTAGGGTTTTTGGATTTTTTAGGTTTTTCTGTTTTTTTTTCGTTATTATGGGTTTTAGTTATTTTTAGGGTTTTAATGTTTTCATAGGGTTTTTAGGGATTTTAGTTTTTTCATGTATTTACGGTATTTTATGTCTCTTTTTTGGTTTTTATGTTTTTTAGTGTTTTGATGGATTTTAAAGGAATACTGGGTTTTTATATATTTTTGGGTTTTGAGGATTTTTTAGGTTTTTAAGGTTTTTTTATTCTTTAGTCTTTTAATTTTTTATATGTTTTTAGATGTTTTTTGTCCTGTAATGGATATTTGTAGTTTTTGTGGGTTATAAAGGTCTGTATAGGTTTTCACAATTTTTATGTTTTTAATGGGTTATTATGGGTTTATGGTATTAATGGGTTTTTAGAGTTTTTTAGGTTTTTATCATTTTTTTATGTTTTATAGGGGTTTTAAATGTTGTTTTGTTTTTATGGTTTTCCTAGGGTTCTTCAAGGTTTTTATGGGGTGTTTAGATTTTTAGGTTTTTTTGGCATTTTAATTATTTTTATGGGGTTTTTGGTTTTTTAGGGATTTTTGGGGCTTTAGCATTTTTAGGTGTTTAAAGGGTTTTTTTGGGGGGGTTTATGGTTTTTTTTGTTTTTTTGTGGGTGTGATGATTTTTAGAGTTTCAAAACATTTTTAGTGGTTTAAAGGGGTTCAGAGTTTTTAGTGTGTTTTTATGGGTTTTATGGTCACTAGAGGTTTTTATGGTCTTCTTTGGGTTTTAGAGCTATTAGAAATTTTTCATTTTTTTGGGGGTTTTAAGTGTTTTTAGGATTTCTTGATTTTCTTACAGGTTTTCACTATTTTTAGTTTTTTTATGTTTTTTATGGATTATTATTTATTATTATGTCATTTATGGTTTTTATGGTTTTTTAAGATTTTGAGGGGTTTTTTGGATTTTTATGATTTTTTGGTGTTTAAGGGTTTTTTTAGTTTATATGGTTATAAGGTTTTTTAGATTTTTTAAAACATTTTTTAGGGTTTTCAGGGGTATTTTAGTGTTTTTAATGATTTTTGGGTTTTTAATATTTTTTTCGGTTTTTATGGTTTATAGGGGTTTAGAGGTTTTAGGGTCCCTTAAGGGTTTTTATGGTTTTTATCATTTTTAGGTTGTAGGGGTTTTACATGATTTTAGGTTTTTATGGTCTTCTTTGGGGTTTTATAGGTTTTTAGGATATTTAGGGTTTTAGGATATTTATGGATTTTTTAAAATGATTATGGGTTTTAGGGTTTTTATTGTTTTAAGGGATTTTTAGGGTTTTTAGGTTTTTTAGGGGTTTCTAGGTTTTTTTGTTGTTAGGTATTTTTTATTTTTTATTGTTTTAAGGATTTTTATAGTCTTTAACATTTTCACAGGTTTAATGAGATTTTAGAGTTTTATTTCATTTTTTGGGTTTTTATATGTTTTTAGGGTATTTATATTTTGGGGGGTTTTATGGTTATTAGTAGTTTCTAGGGGTCTTAGAGTCTTATAGTAGTTTTTAAGGGTTTTGAGATTTTTTAGGATTTTTGGGTGTTATGTGTTTTTAGGTTTCTATAATTTTTCTAGGGTTTTTATGATTTTTTATATTTTTATATATTTTTATGGAATTTTTTTTTAATTTTTATATATTTTTATAGTTTTTAGGGATTTTGATTATTTTTAGGGATTTTCAGTGTTCAATTTTATTTTCTGTTCTTTTGGGTTGTATGTTTTTTATGTTTTTAAGGATTTTTTAGGGTTTTTAAATTTTTGGGGTTTTTTATATTTTTTATATTTTAAGTGATTTTTAGGTTTTTATGGGTTTTTAGATTTTTTAATGATATTGAGGGTTTTTAGGGTTTTACGATATTTATAGTTTTTTTGGTTTTAGAGTTTTTTAGTTTTTTATGGTTTTAAGGTTTTTCTAGTTTTTTTAAAAAAATTAGGGGTTCAAAGTGTTTGTATAGTTTATTTTTTTTTCTTGTTTTTGAAGTGCTTTTACGACTTTTAATTTTTTTTAGGGGATTAATGGGTTTTCATGTTTTTATGGGTTTTTGTGTTTTTTAGGGGTTTTAGTGTTTTCAAGAGTTTTAGGGGTTCAACTTATTTTTAGGGTTTTAGAGTTTTCTTAGGGGTGTTTTGGGTTTTTATAATTTTTATGTTTTTTGGGGAATATTACGGGGTTTTAGCAGTTTTAAAGATTTTTGAGATTCTATTTCGGGTTTTTACGGAATTTATGGTTTTTATGGGTTTTGGGGGTTTTAGGAAATTTTATTTTTTGTAAGGGTTTTATGGTTTTTTATAACTTTTTATATTTTTAGTGGATTCCATGTTTTTTTTAGTTTTACATGTTTTTATGGGTTTTTATGTTTTTAAGGGTTTTAGGGTTTTTTATGGTTTTAGGTGTTTTATGCATTTTAAGTAGTTTTTATTTTTTATAGCAGTTTTAACTTTTTTTAGGTTTTTTGAGTTTTCTTTCATAATTTTATGGTTATTTGGTTTTTCAAAATTTTTAGGGATTTTACAGTTTTTAGGATTTTAGTATTTTTATAGTTTTTTATGGTTTTAGGGATTTTGAGAGTTTCTAGTGTATTTTGGGGTTTTAGAGTTTTTTTGTTTTTAGGGTTTTTAGTGTTTTTAGGTTTCTACGGTTTTCATTGCATTTTTTAGGGTTGTTAGGTTTGTTTTTGATTTGTTTTATTTTTATGGTTTTTAGGATTTTTATTCTTTTTATGGTTTTTTGAGATTTTGAGGGGTTTGGAGGTTTTTAGTGGTTTTGTGGATTTTTATGGTTTTTTGAGTTTTTTTATTTTTTAATGTTTTCTATATATTTTTTTTCATTTTTAGTGGTTTAAAGTGTTTTTAGATTTGTAGTGGATTCTCTAGTGTTTTATGAGTTTTGAGTTTTTTTAATGTTTTAGTGGTATTATGTTTTTTAGGGTTTTGGAGGGATTTATGTTTTTTTTTATTTTAGGGTTTTTAGGTATTTTAGGGTTTTAAAGGGTTTTACGTGTTTATATTTTTAAGGATTTCCATGTGGGTTTCAATATTTTGGGACATTTTTACGTTTTAAAGGATTGTAGGTCTTTTTAATGATATTTATGGGTTGTTAGGGTTTATTAGTTTTTATGGGTCTTACTTTTTTTTAGGGTTTTATGGTATTTTTGTTTTTTAGGTTTTTTGGGTTTTATGGTTTTTATAGTTTTTAATGTTTTTAAAGGTTTAATGGGTTTTCTGAGTTTTTAGTGGTATTTTAGGGTTTTAATATGTTTTAAAAATATTAACATGTCTTAAAAAAAATTAATATTTTTTTAGGATTTTATAATTTGAATGGGTTTTTGGGTTTTAGGGGTATTTTATTATTTTTAGTGGTTTTTAGTGTTTAGGTGTTTTAAGTGTTTTTTCGTTTGAAGGTTTTCTTAGGGAGTTTCTATTTTTTTTGGTTTTTACATTTTTCTGCAATTTTAAGCATTTTTTAGCATCATTATGTTTTTAGGGGGTTTAGGGATTTTAACGGGTCTAAGTGTTTTTAGGGTATTAGTGGTTTTAGAGTTTTGAATGTTTTTAGGTTTTTAAGGTTTTCTTATATGTTTTCATGGATTTTTATATTATTTATGTTTTTAATGATTCATAGGGTTTTTTAGATTTTTATGGGGTTTTAATTTTTTAGTGGGTTTATAGGTTTTTATTTGATTTTATGGTTTTTAAGATTTTATTGTGTTTTATTGTTTTTAGGTGTTTTAAGGGTCCTATTGAGGCTTTTAGGGTTTTTAGTGTTTTGAGGGTTTTTAGGAGTTTTAATAGTTTTATGTTTTTAAGATTTTCATAAATTTTTTTAGGGTTTTTATGGTTTTTACCTTTCTATATATTTTTTTAGGATTTTTATGGATTGTTTTGTTTTTTAAGAATTTTTAGGTTTGTAAGGGATTATATGATTTATAGTATTTTTTTTATTTATTATGGATTTTAATTGTTTAATTATTGTTAATTTTTTCGTTATATTTTTCATAGATTTAGGGTTTCTTACATTTTTCTGGAATTTTAGTTTTTTTAGATTTTTTATGGTTTTATAGGTTTTTAAGGATTTTGAGGGGTTTTTTTTTTGTTTTTTTTTTGGTTTTTAGAAATTTTGGGTTTTTTGGTAGTTGTAATTATTTTTAAGATTTTAAAGTTTTATTATTATTATTCTGGTTTTTTAAAATTATTAATGTTTTTAGTGATATTTGGGATTTTTAGAATATTTATGCTTTTGGAGTTTTACGGATTTTAAGGGTTTTTAGGGTTTTGGGGTGTTTTAGGGTTTCTTGGTTTTTTGGTTTTTAGGGTTGTTTTGTGTTTTTTCAGTTTTAAATGTTTTTTTATTTTTTTCATCATTTTTATGGGTTTAATGGTTTGATATATTTTTTGTGGGTTTTAGGGTTTTTATGGGTTTTAGGGTTTTTAAGATTTTTTGCTGGTTTTTGGGTTCTTAGGGGGTTTAGGGTCTTTTAGGGGGTTTTAAGATATTACCATTTTTATATTATTTATAGTTTTTTAGTGTTTTTAGGTTTTTAATATTTTCTTAGGTTTTTTCATGTTTTTTTAGTGTTTCTTATATTTTTATGGAATTTTTGGGATATTTTTTGATTTTTATGGGTTTTTGTATTTTTTTTATGATTTTTATGGTGTTTAGGTTTTTTGGGTATTCAGCATTTTTTGGGTTTTAGGGGTTTTAATTGTTTTTATGTTTTTATGTTTTTCTTAGGGGTTTCATAGTTTTTTACACTTTCCTGGATTTGTATGGAGTTTTATGACTTTTATGGGTTTTAAGGTTATTTTAGGATTTTACAGGTTCTTTGGGTATTTATGGGTTTTATGGGTTTTTAAGATATTTTGGAATTTTGTTGGGATTTCAAGGTTTTTAGAGTTTTTAACGTTTTTTGGGGTTTAAGGTTTTTTAGAATTTTTAGTGGGGTTTTAGGGTTTTATAAGATTTTAATGTTTCTAAATGTTTATAGGGGTTAATAGTTTTTATATGTTTTAGGGGTTTTATGGTCTTTTGTGCTTTATGGTTTTTATTGTTTTTAGGTTTTTTAGGGGTTTTATTATTTTTTATTTTTTAAGGTTTTCTTAGTATTTTTAGGTGTTTTAATGTTATTAGGGTCTCTTTTGGGGTTTTATGATTTTTATGGATTTTGATGTTTTTTGGAGTTTTAAGGTTTTTTAGGGTTTTTAGTGTTTTTTTGGTTTTTAGTTGTTTAATTTGTTTTTAGGTGTTTAAGGATTTATTTTAGTTTTTAATGGTTTTATGGGGTTTTTATGTTTTCATGGAATTTAAGTATTTTCTTGCATTTTTATTGTTTTTATGTATTTTAGGGAATTTGATGGTTTGAAGGTTTTATAAGAATTTTAAGGTTTTGCAGATTTTTAATATTTATTTTTAGGTTTTTATGGTTTAAAATGGTTTTTAGGTTCTTTTTTGGGGGTTTTGGGATTTTAAGGGTTTCTGAGGGTTTTCCACATTTTTGGGTTTTTTTATGTTTTTATAGATTATTAGGTAGTTTTATGATTTTTATTGATGTTTAGGGTTTTAGGGATTTTTAACTGTTTAGGGGTATTTTTATTTTCTAGGGTTATTATTGTTTTTAGGTTTTTTTGTGGTGTTAAGTGGTTTTAGTTTTTTAATGTTTTCATATTGGTTGTTATGATTTTTAGGGTTTTTTCATTTTAGGCATTTTATGAATTTTTTGGATTTTTATTGGGATTTAGGGGTTTTAGGTATTTGAATGGTTTTAGGGTTTCAGTGGTTTTTTAGGTTTTTTGGGGTTTTAGTGTTTTTTGAGTGGTTCTAATTTTTTTTTTTTGAGTTTTTTAATGTTCTTAGTGGATTAATGGGTTTTTATATATATTTTTTTAGTGTTTTTATTATTTTTTTAGGGTTTTTCATTTTATTCGTGCTTTATGTCTTTAGGGGGTTTTAATGTTTTTCGGGGTTTTATAATTTTTATGTTTTTAGGAATTTTATGTTTTTTTAATGTTTCATAGGATTTTTAGGCGTTTTAGTGTTTTCTATGTTTTTATGGATTTTTTACGATTTTTGTGGATTTTTGTGATTTTAAGTATTTTGAGGTTTTTTTGGTTTTTTTGGTTGTTTGGAGTTTTTAGTTTTTTTGGTTGTTTAGTGATTTTAAGTGTTTTTATATTATTAAGGTTTTCCTATGGGTTTTTAGGTTTTTCAGTGTTTCTTATGTTTTTAGGGTTTTTTATGGATTTTTTATGATTTTTAAGGGTTTTTAAAGATTTTATGTTTTTAGGGTTTTGAGGGATTTTTTATGGTTTTTAGAGTATATTAAAAGATCTAGGTTTAAAGGGTTTTCATAGTTTTTTGTTTCCAAATAGCTTGTACCCAAGTGGTATAGGCTTCTGCATGGCATCCAAAAGACCCAGGAGCAAATTTGAATAGTGAAGAATTTCCTGGGGGGGTACTATAGCGGAACTATAGTGGGGCATTGAGGAATTACTGTAGTAGTGGAGAAACTGTATCAACGATGGCACTGTAGTGGCGGAGGCACTGTAGAAATTACTGTAGTGGCTGCAGTACAGTAGCCGCACGGGTACTGTAGCAGTACTTTTCACTGAGAGGTCCTTTAGGCCAAAAAATGGGCTTTTAAGCCTTGTATTCAGGCCACTTGGTCATGGACATTCGGACTATGTATTGGTTCTCCCTTTACCCAGTCTTAAAGAGGTATTCTCTTTAATATTAAATTGAGGCTTCAACCCCAACCATTAAAAAATATTTTTATGTGGTGTTTATGGTCTTTATGGGGTTTCATAATTTTTTTGGTTTGTTGGGGTTTTTATTCTTTTGGGTTTTTGGGACTCTTTAGGGTTTTTTGTTTTTTTAACTTTTTAGTATTTTTATGTGTTTTCTGGTTTTTATGGTTTTTAGGGGTTTTCAACGGTTTTAGTTTTTTTACGTTTTTTGGGATATTTATGGATATTTTAGAATTTTTATGGCTTTTATGGTTTTTAGGGATTTTTAGGGTTTTAAATTTTTTTTTGGTTTTTACAGTTTTTAATGTCTTTAAATTTATTTGGTTTTTTATGGGTTTTATGATTTTTTAGGTTTGTTCATTTTCTTTTGGTTTTTGAGGGTTTTTTACATTTTTTGGGATATTTATGGATTTTTTAGTATTTTTATTGTTTTTTGAGATTTTTAGGGAATTGATTTTGTTTTTAGGGGTTTTTTTGGTTTCAAGGGTTTTCTATATTTTTTTGGGTTTTAAAGGTATTTTGATTTTTTTTATAGTTTTTATGGTTTTATAGTTTCATAATGAATTTTAGGGGATAAATGGTTTTATGAGTTTTTAGATATTTTATAGGGTTTTTATGAGTTTTTCGGGTTTTGGGGGTTTTGGGGGGTTAATGGTTTTTAGGGTTTTTATCATTTTTTGTTTTGTCAGTGTTTTAAGAGTTTTTTAGGATTTTGGTGATTTATTAGGAGTTTTCAAGGTTTTTGTTTTTTTATATTTTTTGGGATTTTTTAGGATTTTTATGATTTTAGGATTTTTAGGGATTTTTATGGATTTTTTGGGTTTTAGGTATTTATTAGTTTTTTTGGGTTTATGGGGGTTTTCATGTTTTTAGGGGATTTAATTTTTTTAGAGTTCTTAAAATTTTATGGGGTTTAAATGGTTTTTATATTTTTTGGTGGATTTTAGGGTTTTTATTTTTTTGCGCTTTAGGAGTTTTTTTTACAGTTTTTAGGGTTCTTTATGGTTTTTTCGATGTTTTAGCGTTTTTTATGTTTTTAATGGTTTTAGGTTTTTTCATTTTTTAATTTTTTTTTCATAGGGGTTTTTGGATGTTTTAGTTTTTTTTATGTTATTATGTATTTTTAGGGGATTTTTATGAATTTTATGGTTTTTATGGTTATTTGGGATTTTGAGTGTTTATAGGGATTCATAGGATTTTGAGGGTTTCTGATGAGTTTAGGATTTTTTTGGTCATTTTGGGGTTTTATTGTTTAAATTCTTTATGGTTTTACTAAGGTTCTTTGGGGTTTTTAGTGTTTTTTATGTTTCTTGGGAATTTTTGGTTTTTTTTTGTTTTTTAATATTTTATTGGGTTTTAGTGATTTTGAGTGATTTATAGTTTTTAAGGATTTTAGGGTTTGAGGGTTTTTTTGGTATTTTGGGTTTTTAGGTATTTGTTAGTTTCTTAGGGATTCTAAGCTTTTTACAATTTTTATCATTTTTATTAGTTTAAAGGGGTTTTCGTGTTTTTATTCAGTTTTATGGTTTTTATTAGTTTTTATGCGTTTTAAGGTTTTTAGTGGTATTTATGGATTGTTGATATTTTTACTGGTTCTTAGGGTTTTATAATTTTCAGGTTTTTAGAGGATTTTAGTGTTTTGAGGTCCTTATTAATTTCTTGGATTGTCAGGAATTTAGTATTTTTAAAACATTAGCGTTTTTAGGGATTTTTTAGGATTTTAAATGTTTTTTGGGGATTTGAGGGTTTTTAGATTTTATGAGTATTTTTAGTGGTTTAAAAGATATTTTTAGTTTTTTGTGTTTTTAGATTTTATTTATTTATTTTAAGGATTTTATAGTTTTAAGGGATTTATGGTTTTTAGGGGTTTAGGGTTCTTAGATACTTTTATGGGTTTTTAGGATTTTAGATTTTCTAATGTTTTAAACATTTTAATTTTTTTTTGTTTTTATGGTTTTCCTAATGGTTATCAGAGTTTTTAGGGTGTTTTAATTTTTTTAGCATTTTAGGGATATTTTATTATTTTTATGGTTTTTAGAATTTGTAGGTATTTTGAGGGGGTTTTGGGGGGTTTTAAGGTTTTCATCATTTTAGATTATTTAAAGGTTTTTAGGGTTTTAGGGTTTTTTACATTTTATTTTTTTTAGGAATTTTTGGGATTATATGGTTTTTAGGTCTTTTTGGAATTATGAGTGGTTTAAGTATTTTTATGGTTTTTTTTTGTTCTAGGTTTTTTATTTTGAGTTGTTTATGGTTTTATGGTTTTTTAGAGTTTTAAAAATTTTAGGGTTTTAAAGGGATTTTAGAGCATTTGTGGGTTTTAGTGTCTTTATGGGGTTTTAATGTAATTTTAAGGTTTTTAGGGATTTTTATGTTTTAGGGATTTTTGGGGTTTTGCGGCTTTCTAGATCTTTTATGGTTTGTAGGGTTCTAAAAAAATTACTTTTTAGGTGTTTTGAGTGTTTTTTTTTTGTTTTTATGGTTTTCAGAGGGTTTTGAGGATTTTTAGATTTTTTTTCATTTCTAAGGACTTTAGGGATTTTTAGGATTTTATTATTTTTTAATCTAGTTAGGTATTTTGAGTGTATTTAGTTTTTTTTTTGGTGTTTTAGGGGTTTTAAGTGTTTTTAGGGTTTATGATTTTCTTAGGGTTTCAGTGTTATTTGGTTTATTTATGCTTATAGGGATTCTTAGGGTTTTTTATAATTTTTATGATTTTTTATGATTTTTAGTGATTTTTACGGTTTTTTGGGATTTATGGTTTTTTGGGTGTTTAGGTATTCTTTTTAATTTTTAGGTTTTTAAAGGTTTTATATATTTTTTGACGTTATTAGGGGTTTGAAGTGTTTTTAGGGTTTTTAGTAGTTTTTAATGTTTTTCTGGAATTCAAGGGTATTTAAGTTTTTACGGATTTTATGGTTTTTGGAGGGTTTTTGGGGTTTTTTGATTTTTTATGTTTTTTATGTTTTTTGGGGTTTTAAGCCAATTTGGGTATTTATGTTTTTCTTAGGGGTTTTAGGGATATTTACATTTTATGTGTCTTTTTTTTTTCTTTTGTATGATTTCTATTTTTTAAAGGGCTTTTAGGGATTTTGATAGTTTTTTGGGCGTTTTAGTGTTTTGGGGTTTTAATGGAATTTATCATTTTTTAGGTTTAATAGGGGTTTTATGTATTTTTAGGCTTTTTAGTATTTTTTTGGGATTTTCAGGAATATTGGTGTTTTTATGTTTTTAGGTATTTTTATATATTTTGACGGTTTTTAGGGTTTTTAGTGATTGAAGGGTTTTAGGGCTTTTGGGTTTTACAATTATTTAGTTTTTAAGGTTTTTCATGGGTTCTTAGTGTTTTTAATGTTTTTAATTTTTTTTAATTTTAATAGGGGTTTTAAGGAGTTTTAGTGATTTTATTGGTTTTTTAGTGTTTTTATGGGTTTTTAGGGATTTGGAGGTTTTCTATTGTTTTATTATTTTTTGGAGTTTTATGTTTTTAGGGTATTTTTTTGTTTTCTTGTGGTTTTTATCATTTTCTCAATTTTTAGGGGTTTTATATGTTTTTATGATTTTATGGATTTCATGGGGTGTTTATTATTTTTAGGGTTTTTTATGTTTTAGGGATTTTTAGGGAATTCTAGTATTTTAATGGTTTTTATAGTTTTTGGGGTTGTTGTGTATTTTTAAGGAATACTATAGTTTATAAAAAATTTAGGGTTTTATAGTTTTTTTTGTTTTTAGGGGTTTTATGAGTTTTTAAATTTTTAAGATTTATTTGGAGTTTTCAACATTTTTTGGGTTTTCTAAAATTTTAGGTATTTTTATGTATTTTTTTATTTTTAAGGGTTTTGGGGGTTTTAGAGATTTTTAGGGATTTCAGGTTTTCTTAATGTTTTAATGATTTTTTTTGGTTTTTAGGGTTTTTTTAGTGTTAGGGTTTTAAATATTTTTTATATATTTTTAATGTTTTTAGGCGGTTATGAGGGTGTTTGAGTTTTTAGTTAGTTTTTAGGGGTTTTACGGATTGTATGGGTTTTTATAGTTTTTAGGGTTTAAGGTTTTTTATGGGTTTTTAGGGGTTTTAACATTCTTTAGGTTTTTTTATGGGTTTTAAGTGATTTTAATTTTTTCATTTTTTTCTTAGATATTTTTAGGGTTTTAGGGTTTTCTACATTTTTTGGTTTTTAGGTATTTTTACATATTTTTAGGAGTTTCAATGATTTTGAGGATTTTTAGGTTTTTAGTGTTTTCTAGGTTTAATGGGTTTTATGTGTTTTTAGTTTTTATGGTTTTATTTGGGGTTTTAAGGTGTTTTGGGTTTTTAAATGATTAAGGGTTTTTTTCATTTTTAATGATTTTATTGGATTATTGTTTTTTAATTATTTTGAGTGGTTTTCCCATTTAGGGTTTTGTATAGTTTTTTGGGGTTTTAGGATTCTTTCTAGTTTCTTATGATTTCATTGGTTTTAATAGTTTTTTAAATTTTATTGGTTTAAAGGATTTTTAGAGTATTAGTGGGTTTTAGGGGCTTTTATGGGTTTTAGGGTTTTTTAGTGTTTTAGGGGTTTTAGAGATTTTTAAGTTTTTATTTATGTATAGGTATTTTTTGGATCATTATAAGACTTTATGGTATTTTATGATTTATATTTTATTTGTGGTTTTTTACTGTTTTTAATTATTTTAGGGTTTTTAACATTTTAATGTTTTTAGATGTTTTATGTGTTTTTAGGTTCTTAAGGGATTCTCAGTTTTCTAGGGTTTTGATGTTTTTTATGTTTTTATATATTTTTAAGGTTTTATTCAATTGTTATGGTTTGTAGTTGGTTTTAGAGTTTTTTATTGTTTTGTTGGAATTTTATGGATTTTTATTTATTTTTTAGGGGGTTTATAGGTTTTTAGTGTTTTTAATGTTTTTATTAGTTATAATGGGTTTTAGTGTTCTAATGGGATATTAGTGTTTTATGGATTTTTGGGGTTTTAATATTTTTTGGGGTATTTATTGTTTTTTTGGTGTTTTAGTGTTTTTTGGGTCTTTTAGGGTTTTTAGTGTTTTTTTTCATTTATAGGGTTTTAAATTTGGTTTAAGTCTTTAACATTTTTAAGGGTTTTCATGGTTTTTACATTTTTAGATATTTTTAGGGTATTTAGTATTTTTATAATTTTGGGGGTTTATTGAGATTTTGAGGGTTGTAGGGGTTCTATGACTTTTTTGGTGTTTTAGGGTTTTTTGATTTTTTAATGGTTTTAGGGTTTTTTAGAGTTTTTTAATGTTTATAGGGGTTTAAAGGGTTTTTATAGTTTTTATTGTTTTTTCGGGTTTTATGGTTTTTAGTGTATTATATGGATTTTAGGTGTTTTATTGGTTTTTTATGTTTTAGTGTTTTATTGAATTTTTAGTGTTTGTTTGCATTTTTTTAGTTTTTAGAGTTTTATGTATTTTTAGGGGTTTAAGGTTTTCATAGGTTTTTAAAAGTTTTTTAGGGTTTGTAACATTTTTACGGATTCTTATTGATTTTTATTATTTTTTATGGATTTTATGGTTTATAGGGATTTTGATGGTTTTGGGGGGGTTGTAATGATTTCTTCAGATTTAAGGGGTTTTAATGTTTTTTAGAGTTTTTAAACATTTTTAGTAGTTTAAAGGGGTTTTTTTTTTATTTTTTAGGGATTTTATTGGTATGGATGGTTTTGGGGGTTTTTTAAACATTTTTAGGGATTTTTAATATTTTTAGGGGTTTTTAGGGTCTTCACGGTCTTTTAGGGTTTTAACAATTGTTAGGTTTTTATGGATTTTATGTAATTTATGTTTTTAATTTTTTCTATGGGTTTTGCAGGTTTTTTAGGTTTTTTATATTTTTTATATGTTTCTAGATATTTTTGATGTTTTTTATGAATTCTATTCATTTTTAGTCTTTTTTGGAATTTTTAGGTATTTTTAGGGTTTTTATGTTTTTTGGTGTTTTACGGTTTTTTAAGGAGTCTAATTTTTTTTATAGTATTTAGAAATTTTAGGGGTGTAAAGTGTTTTTATATTTTTTAGGGGGTTTAGAGTTTTATGGGATTTTATTATATTTTAAGGATTTTTGGGCGTTTTATGGGTTTTATGGTTTTAAGCATTTTTATGATTTTAAAGGGTTTTTCATTTTTTGTTTTTTTGGGTTTTAGTTACATTTAAATTTTTATGATTTTATTATGGTTTTTAGGTTTTTTAGGGCATTTTACATTTTTTAAAAATTTTAGGGTTTTTTCTGATTTTTATGGTTCTTTATGGATTTTAATTATTTTGACGGATATTAGGGTTTGTATACTTTTTTGTCATATTGAGAGTCTTTTTGGGGGTTTAGGGTTTTTTTTGTCTTCAGGGATATTATAGTTTTGGGGGTGTTTAATGGTTCTTTATAAGTTTACATAGTTTTTATGGGTTTATTGGGTTTTACAATTTTAATGGTTTTTTGGGTTTTTTTGTGTTTTAGAGTTTTTTAGGTTTTATTGGGGTTTTAAATGTTTATATGTTTTTAATATTTTACTAGGTTTCTTTAGGTTTTTATGGGGTTTTTATGTTTTCAGCGATTAATGGCATTTTTATGAATTTTATGGGGTTTTTTGGGGGGTTTTAGGGATATTTGGGGGTTTGGCCTATTTAAATTTTTTAAGGGTTTTCTAGTTTTTTTGATTTTATGTTATTTTTGTTTGTAGGGGTGTAAATTTTTTTAGAGTTTTTATATTTTTTTAGTTGTTTAAAGGAGTTTTAGAGTTTTAAGTGGGATTTTAGGGTTTTTATGGGATTTTATGTTTTTTATGGTTTTTAGCAGTTTTATGGATGCTATATGTTTTTAGGGCCTTTTTATTGTTTTATCAATTTTATCATTTTTTTAGGTTTTTAGGGGTTTTAAGTGTTTTTACGATTTCATGGTTTTCTTATGAGTCTTTAGGTTTTTTAGAGTTTTTTATGTATTTATGGATTCTTATTTATTTTTAGGACTATCATGGTTTTTAGAGATTTTTTTTAGATATTTAGGGTTTTTTTCAGTTTTTATGATTTTTTAGGGTTTTAGCGTTTTTTTTGTGTTTAAATGGTTTTAATTTTGTTTTTTATTTTTTAAAAAATATTAGGGTTTGAAGGAATTCTTAAGAGTTTTTAGAATCTTTGAGGGTTTTATGGGGTTTTTATGTTTTCTTGGGTTTTTATTGTTTATAGGGGTTTTAAGGGTTTTAGGGGCTTTTAGAATTTTTATGGTTTTAGTATTTCTAGTTTTTTAGGGGTTTTATGTGTTTTAAGTGGTTTAACCTCTTCTTTGCGGTTTTCTGGGATTTTAGAATATTTACATTTTTATATTTTTTATGGATTTTTTAAAAAATTTAATTTTTTGATGGTTTTGATGTTTTTAGGAATTTTTAGGATTTTAGGTTTTTAGGGGTTTTCAGGGTTTTTTAATTTATTTTGGTATTTTATGTTTCTTTAGTTTTTAGGGTTTTATAATATTTCTATAGTTTTAAGTTTTTTATAGTTTTAAAGGGTTTTTAGAGTTTTTATTGGGATTTTAGGATTTTTATGTGTTTTTAGGGTATTAATGTTTTTGGGGGGGTTTATAGTTATTCATATTTTCTAGGGGTCTTAGGTTCATTTTATAGCTTTTTAGAGTTTTGAGAGTTCTTAAAAAATTAGGGTTCTAAGTGTTTTTATGTTAATAATACTTCCTTGGGTTTTTATGGTTTTTATGTTTTAGGTATTTTATGGATTTTTTATTAAATTTTTGTGGTTTTTATAGTTTTTATGGATTTTAAGGGTATTTAGGTGGTTTTAGTGTTTAAATATTTTTAGGTTTTTTAGGAGTTTTATGTTTTTTGTGTTAATATGGTTTTCATAGGGTATAATGTTTATAGGGTTTTTATATTTTAGTGATTTTTAGGAATATTTTGGATTTTTATGTGTTTTTAGATTTATTTTTATTTTGAGGCCTTTTTGTTTTATGGTTTCTATGGTTTCCTTTTTTTCAAGTTTAGTTATGTTTTTTTGGATTTAATGGTTTTTAGAGTTTGGTTTAATGTGTTTTAATAGTTTATCGTGGTTTTTTGGTTTTTGAAGTGCTTTTACAGCTTTTACGGTTTTTATAGGACTTTTGGTTTTTTGTGTTTTATGGATTTTTGGGGTGTTTAGGGTTTTTATTATTTTCTAGGGTTTTATGAATTCTAATGTTTTTATAGTTATCTTTGGGGGTTTAAGGATTTTTAATGTTTTTATGTTTTTAAATTTTATTTTTATTTTCAGTTTTTATGAATTTTTTATATTATTTTCGGTTTTTAAGGTAATTAGTGATTTATGGGTTTTTGGGTTTTTAAGGTTTTTTAGTTATTAGGGATTTTATGTTTTTTTTAAATTTTATAATTTTAATGGTTTCAATTGTTTTCAGAGTTTTTAGCAGTTTTTATGGGTTTTTCGGGTTTTAATGTTTTTAGGGGTTTTAGGGTTTTAGGTGTTTCAGGACTTTTAGGGTATTTTTTGTTTTTATAATTTTTTATTTTTTTGGTGTTTTAACTATTTTGATATTTTTGAGTTTTTTTAGGGGTTTTCTAATTTTCAAGGGATCTTTATATTTTTAGGTATTTTTATGGATTTAAAGGAATTTATAGTTTTTATGGTTTTTAGTGATTTTAAGAGTTTTTAGGGTTTTTAGAGTTTTTTGACTATTTAGGTTTCTTACTGGTTTTAATTTTTTTTATGGTTTTTAGGGTTTTTAAATAATTTATTATAGTTTTAGGGTTGTTTCTAATTTTAGTTATTTTGATGAATTATTAATATTTTTATGGATTTTTTTTATTTTTATGGTTTTTAGAGATTTTGAAAATTTTTTGAGGGGGGGTATATATTTTTTGTGGTTTTTTGGGTTTTATGGTTTTTTTAGTTGTTTTTTCGTTTTTAATGTTCCTTTTGTTTTTTAATGTTTTTATGAATTTAAAGTGTTTTTTGATTTTTTTAGTGGTTTTTTGGGTTTTTTGGGTTTTAGATTTTTATGGTTTCGGGATTTTAGGTTATTATTTTTAAGTAATTTTAGGTTTTTAGGGGAATTTAGTGATTTTATTGTCATTAGGTTTTTTGTGGGTTTTACTTGTTTTGAGTTTTTATGGTTTTCTTTGGGGTGTTCAAATTTTTAATGGTTTTTATGTTTTTAGGGATGTTAGTACCTTTTTATGATCTTTATGGGTTGTTAGGGTTTCTAAGGATTTTTTTGGGTTTTGGAGATTTTTATGGTTTTTTTGGGTTTTTAGTGTTTTTTAGTAGTTTTGGGTTTTAAGGTTTTTTTTTATAGTTTTTAATGTTCTTATAGGTTTAAAGGGGTTTTGAGTTTTTTGTGGTATTTTAGGGGTTCTATATGTTTTTAAGGTTTTTAATAATTTTTAGGTTATTATGGTTTTTTAGGGCTTTAGGGACTTTTAGGGTCTTCAACATTTTTTGGTTTTTTTGGGGTTTTTTTTGTTTTTTGGTTTTGATGGTTTTCTAAGGTGTTTTGTTTTTTAGGGGTTTTTACTTTTTTAGATATTTTAGGGACTTTTTATCATCTTTATGGGTTTTTAGGGGTTTAGTTATTTTGAGGGTTTTATGGGGTTTTAATGTTTTAGTATTTTTTAGGGGTTTTAGTGTTTTTATGTTTTTAAGGAATTTTAATGTTTTTAGTTTTTAAGTCATTCTTATGGTTTTTTATGGATTTTAATATTTTTTATGTCTTTAGGTATTCTTATATTTTTTTTATATTTTTATGGGGTTTTAGGTTTTTTAAGGATTTCGAATTTTTTAAGGATTTTTTGGGTTTTTTTGAATTTTTAGGCACTTTGAAAGTTTTTTAGAGTTTTAAAAGTTTTTAGGTGTTTAAAGTGTTTGTATTGTTTTAGTGGGTTTTTAGGGTTTTTTTGTGTTTTTATGGTTTTTATTGTTTTAGTGGTTTTAGTGTGTTTAGGGGAATTATTTGATTTTATGTTTAAGGGTTTTTTAGGTTTTTCATGTGTTTTGTTGTTTTTATTCATTTTTAAGGATTTTAGGATTTTTTTTATAAGGGTTTTAGGGATTTTGTGTTTTTTTAGGTTTCTTAGGGTTTTTTGGTATTTTGGGGGTTTTATGATTGTTTTAGTTTTTTTGTTTTAAGGTTTTTACAGTTTTTTTATTAGTTTTTGGGTATAATGGGTGTTTAGAGTTTTTAGTGTGTGTTTTTGATTTTTATGGTTGTTAAATTTCTTAGGATTTTATATGGTTTTAGGGATTTTTAGGGGTTTAGGGTCTTTTTTAGGGTTTTTTAATTTTATTTTGGTTTTTAGGGGTTTTTATAAGGTTTTCAGTTTTTAATATTTTCATAGGTATTTTATGGGTTTTTAGAATTTTTTAATTTCCGAGGATTTTTAGAGCCTTTTATGATTTTTATAGTTTTTAGGGGTTTTAGTTATTTTTAGGGTTTTTATGATTTTTTGGGTTTAAGGGTTTTTTCGATTGTAAGGGTTTTTTTAATATTTTAGGATTTTTATGCTTTATAAGAGTTTTTTAATGTTTTGAGGGGTTTAAATGGGTTTTAGATTTTTTGGTAGTTTTTAGGAATTTTATGGGTATTTATAGGGTTTTAATGATTTCTTTTGGATTTTTATGGTTTTCTGGGTTTTATAGATTTTTTAGAATTTTTTTGGTTTTTATGGGTTTTATGTATTGCTTTAAGGTTTTCTTACGAATTTTTAGGGTAATTATGTATTTTTATGTTTTTATGTTTTTAGGGATTTTATAGGTTTTTTGGTTTTTTATTTTTTAGGTCTTTTAGAAATTTTGAGAGGTTTTAGTGTATTTTTGGATATTGTGGGTTTTTTGGGTTTTTTGGGTATTTAGGTTTCTTTTATTATTTTTAGAGTTTAAATTTTTTTCATATTTTTTTCATTTCTAGGTTTTTAAAGGGTTTGTTAATTTTTTTATGGTTTTTATGGATTGTTTGTGTTTTTAAGGTTTTTATATTGTATTATGGTTTTAGGGGTTTTTATGTTTTTAGGGGTTTTATAATTTTTAGTGTTTTTTAGGTTTTAGGGAAGAAGAGTTGTGAGGTCGGGCTATTTCTGACCCCCGCCCCAAATATTATAATGAAAAAGACACAGCAGACAAGGGAGGAGAGGGGTCAAATGGCCCGCACCCAAAAACCCTTAACGACCCAAAAAACAAACCGAAAAAGTCCAGAAGAAAAGACACACACAAAAGCGCGACAATCAAAATCACCACCAAGGCCCTCCAGCATCGTATCACGCATCCTCCCATCCATAGGGGTCCCCATCTACACCATACCCCTAGGAGGCATCCGAGTCCACCATCTCCCATTCGGATGATTCATACTACATGAAGAATTCAGTGTAATACTTCCTGAGTCACTTCTTCTCCTGCTTCCTATCCGCTCGGTCCTCGGCAAGCGCATTCTCCATTGCTTTGGAAGCCTTCGAGTAGGCCCTTGTTGCCATTGGTTTTGAAAGGGATGAGTAGTCTCTCCTTGACCTCCTCTTGGAAGGGGAAGCAATCCCCCTTCTCCAACTGTGAAGGACATCATCAGTACTCACCACCTTGGGGCTCCCCTCCGGCCTAGAAACAACAGACGCGGACTCAGACCCTCCTCTTGGGTCTGAGTCAGGGTGAATTGATTCATTCATCAAGGTCCTCCTCCTCCAAATCTTGGTCATGTTTTCATCAATGCATTCATTGCGGTCTCTAAAGGAAAAATCATATTTAATATCCTCATCAATGTTATCACAGTCAAACATCACCTTCAGTTTGGCCTGCTGCAGAAACTCGCGTCGGTGTTGCTCAAGGGAAACAACAGAATCTTCCAGCATGATCATATCAGTGAGTTAATCATAGGGAGGTAGATTTTTGAAGAACACAAACTCTATTCTTGAACTCTATTACAACACAGCCCGCTCAGCGGCAGAAGGGGCCGCATCATGCAGCTCCTGTTCCAGCAAATGAACATATGGGGTGGCCTTGGTACCACATAAATCCTCACCTGAGGTATTTAAAGCCATATATTTTGAGTGGATGTCAGAGACCTGCCACTCCTCATTAGGCTGGGTATCAGCCAGTGACTCCGGGCACTCCCCCTCCTCTATATCAAGCACAATAAATGGGTTCGAAGTGAGAACTGGGTCTTGTTCTAACACATGAACATTTCCCTCAGTAGAAGCAGTATTCTTTAGCAACCCCTCCATCCCCATCCCCTCAGAACCTAGACTGGGGATGTCACTACATGCCCCACTCGAAACCATCTGCAAGCTATCATCTGGAACAACCTCCAATGTCATGTCCCTTAGTATCTTGCTCGGGAAAACAACTCCTATTTGTCCAGCCTCATCAATCTGGTCATTGAGAATCCCTTTGGGAACATGTGTTTTTGAAATATCCACTGCGACCAGGACCAGATTCCCATTATCAGCATAACTTGCTTCATGCAGATTAGAGCACGCCAGAACAACACATGTCAGATCCTCAGCACAAGCAGGACGAGAAGCAGTCACACCATCAATCCCATTAGAATCATCCACTACAGCATTAGCACCGGGTACAACGGTATCCTCATCCCCTGTACTGGCCCCTTCAGAGAGCTCGTGGAAGTCCTCATCAACGCTCCCATTTTCATCAAGGGTCCCAAAGGACACCCCTGAAGCAGGCGTGATGACCCTACCGCCCTTCCTGACAACTTGAATATCAGTATCTAGACTCACCACCTCCACCACCACCTTATCTCTCCTATTAATAGAATTCATCTCCTCCTTGTTGCAGCTGCCTCCCAGGGTTCCATCCAACCCCTCAACACCAATAGCTTTCTTACCAATCAAATCCATCCACAGCCTATCAAACACAGCCTTAGCGGAAGGGTTTGGATACTTGTCTGGGGCCTTCTCTAGGAAAGTTTCCTCTAAGGAGTGTACACTAGGAGAAGCATGAACCAAACCATCACCTCTAATAGCTCCAAGATCAAATCCATTAGCAAAAGGTTTCTGCAAGACAGGTCTAACAGGGCCAGCACCACCAATACATTGAGAAGTCGAGTGACCTAGTCACCGAAAGATTGAACAGAACTTAAACCAGGATTCAAAACAAACTTTTTGATGCCAGAGAAGCTCCCCTTCAACCTCTATGCAAACCAAATCAACCGGGTCCTTGGATACATCTACCTCCACACAAATCCTTGGGGTGATGGGGTGACAAACCTCACGAGTGCGGGAATCCGAGCAAAGGAAACTACCAATCAAATTTCCAATGATGTGGAGAAAAGAAGGATTCTAGAAAGGGAGGGCCAGCCCAGGAAGGGTGACCCAAATTTCCATGACTGAAGGATCGCACTGCAGATGGAAATTAAAGGATCAACTAAACATGGAAAAACAAAACAGATCCACTTTCCTCGGATAGAACACCCAAGACATGATGAATTATTCCTCATTCATAAAACAAACCAAAAAATGTCATGGATCAAGAAGACTGGTGACTACCTTTTCACAGAGCTTCCACGCAGAAGAAACAAACCTGTCAAAGATTTCAATCGGAGGTCGAGACTTCCCAAAAAGAACCACTAGTTTAAGATCAAGGAGGTAAAATTCCAGGAAGAGCTCGTGATTAGAAATCGGAATCGACAACACCCCCTTGACTCGACATGGAACTTTAGGGGAAAATTCCACCTCTGGAAAGCCTGGAAGGAGTGAGGGGTCGTTAAATGGAGAGAAAGAGCACCGCGAATGAGCACCATCCATCGCCACACCTAGCTGCGACCCTAGGAGGGGCAGTAACACCAGCGCCATCGACTACGCCAGTGGCCTCCTGAAGGAATACTAGGAACTCCATCGTGATGGAATTTGAGGGAAATCCATCATGTTCTAAGGGAAATTTAAGGATTCAGTGTTTTCACAATTTCAAGGATTATTTGGGGTTTTAAGTCATTTTTTAATTTTTTTGGATTTGATTTACTTATTTATTATTTTTTTTAATATTATTATGTGTTTTTTGTGTTTTTGAAGTTTTTAGTGGGTTTTTTTATTTTTAGGAGTTTTAGGGTTTTAGAGGTTTTTATGGCTTTTTTATGGATTTTAGGGTTTTGGGTTTTTTATGGTTTGGGGTGTTTTTTATATTTTTAGGGGTTTTATGTGTTCTTAGGTGTTTATGGTTTTCTAATGGATTTTATTTTTTTAGTATTCTTACATTTTTAGGGGGTGTAGGGATTTATATTTGATTTTATGGGTTTTTTGAGTTTTTTATTAATTTTTGAGGAGTTTAATGATTTTTTATGTTTTAGTTGGTTTTTAGGATGTTTATGGGTTTTGGGGGTTTTAATGGTTTTAATGGTTTTTATGGATTTTAGGATTCTTTAGGTATTTTTCGGGGTTTTAGAGTTGTTTTTTTTGGAATTTTAAGGTGTTTAAGTATTTTTTGGTTTTTAGTTTTTTCTTAGGGGTTTTTAGTGTTTTAGGGTTTTAGGTATTAGGTAATTTTAGTGATTTTTTAGGAATTTTTTAGTTTTTTATTTTTTTTCATGATTTTGAGGGTTTTGGGTTCTTATGGGTTTAATGTTTTTTTGGTTTTAGGGGTTTTTTTAATTCTTAGGGTTTTAAGGATTTTTAGATTTTTTTAACATTTTTTGGGTTTAAAGGTTTTTTAGAGTTTTTAGTGAGTTTTCAGGGTTTTTATATATTTTCATATTTTTTAAGGTTTGGGGGGGGTATGGGTTTTAGGGTTATAGGATTTTTATGGTTTTCATCATATTTGTTTCAAGGGGTTTCATGTATTTTTAGGATTTTAAGGGTTTCTTATGGGTTTTTATGGTTTTTAGTTTTTTAACCTTTTATGGATTTTTAAGGATTATTATGAATTTTTGTATTTTTTATGGTTTTTAGGGTTTTATGGTTTTTAGGGATTTTAGGGTTTATTTTTTTTGGGTTTTATGCTTTGTTGAGTTTTTTATTTTTTTATGTTTTTATAGATTATTTAATTTTTTTAGGGGTTCAAAGGGTTTTTAGAGTTTTTATAAGTTTTTTAAGGTTTTTAAGGGGTTTTAGGGTTTTAAAGGTTTTTATGTGTTTTATGGTTTCTCGTTTGTTTTAGTGTTTTTTGGTTCATTTTGGGTGTTTATGGTTCTTACATTTTTTTTGGTTTTTAGGGGTTTTAAGTGTTTTTAGATTTTTTTGGTTTTCATAGGGGGTTGAAAGATTTTATGGGTTGTTTACATTTTTTGAATTTGTTTTGGTCTATTCTATATTTTTAGGGTTTTATGGTTGTATAGGTTTTATTGAATTTTTTGGGTTTCATGGTTTTTTGATATTTTTAGGGGTTTTTTGGTTTTTAGAGTTTTTATCTTTTTCAGGGATACAAATGGGTTTTAGGGTTTTTAGTGGGTTTTAGGGTTTTTTGGGTTTTAGGTTTTTCATTGGTTTTTTTGATTTTTTAATGTTTTTAGGGTTTTAGGTTATTTTATGGATTATATCATTTTTTAGGGTTTTAGGGGTTTTAAGTGCATTTATACTTTTATGGTATTCATAGGGATTTTCATGGATTTAATTTTTTTAAAAATTTCTAGTTTTTTCTTTTTATTTTTATGGTTTTTTTGTAGGGTTTTTGAGGTTTTTATCATTTTCTTGTTTCCTTGGTTTTTTATTATTTTACTGAGTTTCATAGGGTTCTTAATGTTTTTAGAGATTTATAGCATTTTTAGGAATGTAAAGGGTTTTTAGTTTTTGTAGAGGTTCTTTACGGTTTTTAATGTGGTTTAGGGTTTTTAAGGTTTTGTGGGTTTTATGGGATTTTGGGGTTTTTAGGATTTTTAGGGTATTTTATAGTTTTTAGCATTTTTTTGTTTTTTTGTTTTTATGAGTTTTTTATTTTATTTTAGGTTTCTTAAGTTTTTTTAATGATTTTACATTTTTTAGGGTTTTAGTTATTTTTAGGTCATTTTTAGGATTTTTATGGAATTTTATGGTTTCTAAATTTTTTTGATTATTTTAGGGGTTTTAAGGTTTTTATAATTTTTTTGGTTTTTTGGTGTAATTTTTTTTAGTTTTTTAGTGATTTATGGATTTTTAGATTTTTTTAACGATTTTAAAGGTTTGAAGGGGTTTTTATATTTTTAGTGGTTTTAGGGTTTTTCTGGGTTTTTATGGGTTTTATGGTTTTTATGGGGTTTTATGGATTTTAAGAAATTTTATGGTTTTTTTGTGTTTATTATGTTTTTATGGGTTCTAAGTGTTTTTATGTTTTTAATGTTTTCTGATGGGTATTTAAGGTCATTTGGAGTTTTTCTAATATTTTTAAGTATTTTGAGGTTCTCATTAGGACATTTATAGATTTATGGATTTTGATGGATTTTAGGTTTATAGGGTTTTTAGGGGTTTAAATATTATTATTGTTTTTAGGGGTTTTATGTGTATTTATGTTTTTATAGTTTTCTTAGAGTTTTTCAGGGTTTTTAGGGTTTTTATTTATTTTTTATTTTTATGGGTCTTTATGGATTTTAAGAGGTTTTATGTTTTTTATATTTTTTAGGTATTTTATAGTTCTTAAGTGTTTAGGGGATTTAAGGTTTTTTGATGTTTTTATCTTCTTTGGGGTTTAAAGGGTTATTAATGTTTTTAGTTGTATTTTTGGTTTTTTGTGGAATTTATGATTTTTTGGGGTATTTATTGTTTTTACGGATTTTATAGTTTTTATGATATTTTAGGGTTTTTTAGTTCTTATATTTTTTAATGTTTTTAGGGTTTTTATGTGGTTTTAGGTTTTTGAGGATTTCTTAGGGTTTTTCAGGTTTTTAGAGTTTTTTATGTTTCTATTGATTATTTGGGATCATTTTGGATTTTTTTGTTGTTTTTTATGGGTTTAAATTATTTTGAGGGGTTTTAGGTTATCTATGGTTTGGGTGGGTGGGGTTTAGGTTTTTCTGAGTTTTTAGGGTTTTAAATGGTTTTTTATAATTTTTAAAAAAAAATTAGGGGTTTAAAGTTTTTCTACAATTATTAGTGGGTTTTAGGGGGTTGATGGTTTTTATGGTTTTCAAGGGATTTTATTTTTTTAGAGTGTTTAGGGTTTTTATGGTTTTTTAGTTATTTTAGAGTTTTAGTGGGTTAAAATAAATTATGGTTTTCAATGCTTTCTTAGGATTTTTATGGGTTTTATTGTTTCTTACATTTTTAGGGATTTTTAGGGGTTTTGGGGAATGTTATGGTTTTTTTTGTTTTCTATGTATTTTTTATGGTTTTTATGGTCTTTAGAGTTTATATTGGTTTTATGGTTTTTTAAGTTTTTTCAGTGATTTTCATGTTTTTAGTGGTTTCATGATTTTTTTGAGTTTTTTTTTCATTTTTAGGGGTTTAAGGTTTTATTAGTGCTTTTAGATATTTTATGGGGTTTTATGGGTTTTTAAGGTCTTTATGGGTTTTTATTATTTAATGGGTTTAATGGTTTTTTGGAAATTTCAGGGTTTTATTCGGTTTCTAGGGTTTTTTAGTATTTTTAGTTGTTTGAAGTGCTTTTAATTTTCTAAGGTTTTCTTAGGTGTTTTCAATGTTTTGAGTTTTTTTATTTTTTCCATTATTTGTAGGGGTTTTAGGTTTTTTAGGGCTTTATTGTTTTTAGGTATTTTGAGGGGTTTATGGGGTTTTAGAGTTTTTTGGGTTCTTATGGATTATTTTGAGTTTTGGGGGTTTTGGAGTTTTCTAGTCTTTTATGGTTCTTTTATATTTTTAAAATTTTATGGTTTTAAAGGTCTTTTAGTGTTTTATTGGGGTTTTAGGTTTTTTATTTTTTTATGGTTTTTAGGGACATTATGATTTTTAGGGGTTTTTTTGGGTTTTTATCATTTTTATGTTATTAGGGGTTTAAAATGTTTTTATGTTTTTCGGGTTTTATTTGGGGGTTTTAGGGGTTTGTATGTTTTTGGGAATTTTAGGTATATTTTAGTTTTTTTCATGGATTTTTATGTTTTATTTTTTTATTTTGATTTTTTTCGTGTTATTAGGTTTATTTGGGTTTTTATTATTTTTAAGTTTTTAGTGTTTTTATGGGTTTTTATATTTTTTTATCTTTTTCAGGGGTGTAAAGTGTATTGAGATTATTTAGTGAATTTTAGGGTGTTTATGGGGTTTTATGGATTCTTAGGTTTTAAGGGGATTTACGATTTTTATGGTTTCTTTGTTTGCATGGATTTTTAGGTGTTTTAGCATTATTTAGGTTTTTAATGATTTTTATTTTTTTAGGGTTTAAATATAATTTAGTGAATTTTATGGTTTCTAGGGGTTTTTATGTTCTTAGGTATTTTTTGGGATTTATAATGATTTTAGGGGTTTATGGATTTTAGGGATTTTAAGGGTCTTTAAAGAATTGTGGGGTTTTATTATTTTTTGGGTTTTATACATTTTTTAGTTTTTATGGGATTTTTTGTTTTTATAGTTTTTATCATTTTTATTAGTTTAAAAGGGGTTTCATATTTTTTAGTGGCTTTTATGGGGTTTATGGGTTTTTAGGGTTTTTAAAGGTTTTCGTGTGTTTTTATGGGGTTTTTTTGGATTTTAGGATTTTTAGTGGTTTAAGATTTTTTATGTTTCTATGGTTTTATGTTTATTTAGTATTTTAAGGTTTTAGTTTTTTCTCTCAAGGGTTTTTATGTTTTATTAATTTTTTTGGGCTTTTTATGATTTTATATTTTTTTTTGTTTTTAGGGATTTTGAGCGATTTAATGGTTTTTTGGGTTTTAGGGATTTTTATTTTTTTTAACCAATTTTAGGATTTTAGGTGTTTTTTGTTTTTAGGAGGGTTTTTATAGTTTTTAGTAGATTTATAGGTTTTTTATGGGTTTTTAGTATTTTTAAATGTCTCTAAGGGTTTCTATGGTTTTTACAGTTTTTAGATTTTTTTAGGGTTTTTAAGGTTTTTAGCGTTTTTTAGGTTTTCAGCAGTTTTAAATGTTTATTGGTTTTTAAAGTTCTATTAGATTTTTTTAGTGTTTTAGAGATATTATGTTTGTGTAATTTTAGTTTTTTTTGTTTTTATGTGTTTTAGGGATTTAAAAGGGTTTTCGGGGTTTTATGGATTTATTTGTTTTTTAGGGTTTTTTTAGTTTTTTATGTTTTTATGGTTATTTATAGTTTTTTAATGTTTATAGGGGTTCAATGTTTTTTCTAATTTTTAGTGTATTTATAGTTTTTATAGTATTTTAGGGTTTATAATGTTTTCGAGATTTTTAGGGTTTTTATGGTCATTTAGTGTTTTACCATTTTTTTAGTATTTAGGTTTTTGAAGTGTTTTCATGTTATTAAGGTCTTCTTTGGTTTTTCAGGGGTTTTTTTGTGTTTTCAAAAAATTTATGTATTTCTAGGGACTTTTTGAGATTTTTATGGTTTTTAGGTTTTTAGGGATTTAGAGGGGTTTTTTGGTTTTCATGTATTTTTCGGTGTTTTTAGATTTTTATTTGTTTTAAAGGGGTTTTTAGGTTTTTTTAGATTTTAATTGTTTTTAGGGGATTAAAATGTTTCTAGAGTTTTCTTGATGATATACGGTTTTATGATTTTTTATAGTTTTTATGGTTTTAAGGATTTTAAGGTTGTAAAACCTGGAAATTCCATGGAAGGTTTTTTTAAATACATGGGAATTTTATGAGTCTGTGAAAACTGACAGCGCATGATTCAGAGGCCCAGTGTGCCCAAAATCAATTTCTGATGTTTTTTTTCGGGTACGTTCAATAAACGTAGGAGCGGGTTTTTATAACATTTGAACTGGTGTTCAGAATTGAAATCTGAGGGCACCGTTGAACTCACAATTCCAGTATTCTCTTAGGAAGACTTTCACTTAGACAACAGTGGGTCGAGTTTAAAAGATAGTTTTTTGGACTTTTAGAGATTGAATTAAATAAAAATAAAGTGTGTGGCTTTATTTTTATTTGACGGTTAAATTATCCTCATGGAAGTTGGAGGTGGGACCACCACACCTTAACCTCCCATGAGAGGTTATGGTGGTGGGGCCCACAAGAACATAACCTCCCGCGATAGGATATGATATGGGGACCCCACGGGGCTAAACCCCCTATTGAAGGAGGACAGTAAAATCTATCAACTCTCCCTCATTAATTAGGGAGAGCCTCTTGATCTCCCCTTTAATTAATTGTTTCCATCTCCTCTAATTAATTTGTGCCAACACTCATGAATTAATTAGGGGAGCCAAGTTTTTAATTCACCGATTTGATTTTCGTTTCAGCAACTAAATAATAGAAAAACTCACTCTATTATTATTTTTCATGGCCTTTATCATTTGGTGGAGCTTGGGAAGAGAAGAGCTTGATAGAAAAGTTCATCCAATGAAGAACGCTCCACCGATGAAGAACGCTCCACCGATGAAGAACACTGACCTTCTTCGACATCCTCCCTCGGATCCTACCGGTGTGGGGCGTCTTTAACCGACCTACCCTCCACATCGTTGTCAACGAGCCAACGCAGATCGGGATTGAGAGTGTGTGGCGTACGTGGCGAATGACAAACTCTTTCATCTTCTTCCTACGACTTCAACGTCGACGACTGAAAATCAAAGGTAGGGGGTTTATTTTTGTGTAATATTCCTTTTCTCTTTCTCTTCTTCAGATTGGGACAGAATCATTGCATTGTTGTAAAACAATTATTGTTCATCTTTCTTGCTCTTTGATGAGCTAAGTGTTACCACCCTAAATGTGGAGGGTGTGGGTCAAACCAACATTGCATGACCCCTCCACCGTTCTAGTTTGTGTTGTTTCTCGGCATGGCAAGGAAGCGGCATTGAAGGCGACAAAGGAATAGGAAAAGGTCGTGCTTCCTGCGGCCTCCACAATCCACGCCGCCCCCGTGGCATTTCGGTGCCCCGACCGAGCCTGCTCTGTGGGCTGAATCTCCACCGGCCTCCCACGCGCCCGGACGGACCGTCGTTGGCTTCTTGTGCACCCTAGCCGACCCCTGCTAGCCCGCGCCAGCCCGACCCTTGCCGAACCCCGCCATCCTGAACCACGCTGGTCTGGCATCTCGGCCGCCCGCTGGCTCAGCTATGCCATGCATGGCCGCCCGCGGGCCTGCCTGGAGCCTTGCCCGGCCGCCCTCTAGCTTGTTTGGTGCCCTGCCCGGCCGCCTCCCGACCTGGCTACGCCCTGCCCGGCCTCAAGCCGGCCGTTCTGGCACACTACCCGGCTGCTGCCCACCTGTCGGCCTGCCCGACTCCCTCCCTACCATCTGCTGGCCTGCCCAGTCGCCACCCAACCGAACCGGCACCCTGGTTGCGCCGACCTCCCGATCCGGCATGTGGCCCTCCTCGTGGTGCCCTGGAAAAACTGGCCAGGCCGCACCCTCCAGGCCGAGCTACGCCGAGCCGCACCCTTACAGCGCTTCGGGCTGAACAGGCCTCGAGCCTGGGCCAAACCGCCCTCGCGGCCTACTGGGTTGGGCCCAGCGGGCCTGGCCGAACCTATCAGGCTGGCCCACCCAATGGGTCGGGCCAGACCCAAGTGGTCTAGCCGGGTCGATCCAGACCGGGTCGACCTATATGGGGTCGGTCCGGGTCGGTCTGACCAGGTCGGACAAGACCCGGACCAACTACTGACCCTTTACTTTCATTGGCCATATCATTGGCACCAGACGAAAATTTGACGAACCGTTAACTGCACTAGTTTTCTTCGAGCATGACGGTCCCTTTGAGTATAACCAACTAGAGTTCGGGGTAAAGTTGAGATATGGTCAGGTTGGATCGTGCACGAATCCAACCGGCCCCCTAGAATAAAAGACTAATAACTCATAGACCGAGCATCTGATTGATGCACCGTCTGTAACATTGAAACCCCTATAAAGTGAAGGACCTTTGAGATACTTCTACGTTGGACTTCGTGATGGTTGGAGTATCGACCTGCAGTTCATGGAGTGGATCCTCTCAGAGACAAGTGAGTATAGTGCAGAGACATAGTAGCTGGTAGAGACTCGACGACTACTGAGCGATTTGACTCGGAGTAATTCGAATAGCCCAGTGGGGAGTGTCTTGGTGTCGCGGTAGATCCACTGTGTGGAGAGCCTATGTGTGAGAGCGGTAGACCCATGGTACTTGAAAGAAGGAGTACCTCAGCAAGCTATGAGGGGGAGCGCCTCAGTGTGAGAGCGGCAGACCCACGGTGCTCGACAGGAGAAGTACCTCAACAGTCCAAGGTTAGTGAGAAGCGCCTCTATGTCACGTGGCAGGCCCACTATACTCGATTGAGAAGGAGTTCTCCAGCAGCCATGGTTTCGATAATAAAAATCCTGGTTTGAGCTGATTTAATAAATTTTGTGATTACTCTATAATTGAGATGGATTACGTGACAACATAGTTATATTTATGGGCATATACCTAAGTGGGGTTATCTATTGATTTTATATTTGTTGGTTTATACTTGTTGGATTTTGTGAGACCTTGAGGGTCTTGGGGTCCCTACATAGTATTTTGAGACCTTGAGGGTCTTGGGGTCCCTACTTAGTATCGCTATACTCACCCCTGCACGAGCTATGTCCGCACCTCATTGTGTTGGTTGCAGACAACAGACAACGTTGACTGAGGATGAGAGTACCAGGGCTGGACGGTTCCCAGAGGTGGACCATATGACATGTCGGTATGTGTAGGAGACTGACAGACATAGACTGTTGAGGAGGCTATATGTACCTACCCATCAGGTAGGATCTGTGGTGGACGATCTAAGAGCTGCTCTTCACCTTTTAGATATGTTTTTCCTTTTCAGTTGTACTTTTATTTTCCTATTGGGCTTGTATTCTGGCCCCTCAACTTTAAGCACTCTTTTGTATATAGTTTTACTTAGTGTTTTTCTTCCAGTTCATACTCCGTTGTGTGCATTTTCATGTTTTAAAGGAAATGCCTTCCCAATTTAGGGATTTACCCCTTTGGTGCTAGTATCTAGAACCTGGCCTATGGAAGGCGGGCTTGAGGTAGTCACGGCATGGGCCCTGGGGGATGGGTCATGAAAAATTGGTATTATAGGAGTTGGTTCTACTACAGAATATAGGACTCTGATCTTTATTTTCTGTGAAGTAATAGTGTTAAGGGTACTGAGAGTAGTTTTCAGTTTAGGGAGTCCAGTGTTGGTGTGGCGGCTGACATATCTATACACCAGGACCATGACTTTTGATTTCTGACTCATTGCATGAAAAAACTAATTCTGTGGGTGTTTTCAATGTTTTTAAAGTTTTCTTTAAGTTATCTCAACCAGGTCAGCTCACCAGGTATAAATCATTGACCATGTTGCATCTGTTTTGTTCAGGATGCCTCCCCGCGGATGACCAGTGAGAGTTCTGAGAGTTGAACGCATGGATATCCCACTGACCGATGAGACCTCGGTGAAGGGCACTTTTCCAGCGGAGGCACCAGTGGTACCACTACCCGTTGGGCCACTGATGCCACTAGTCCTAGAAGCAGACAATGCACGCTGCTTGAGTGTGTTGCATGAGTTCTAGCACCATAGGACACCCAGGTTCAGGGGAGAGATGGACCTGCAGGTGGCTGAGGATTGGCTGGAGGCTGTGGTGAGATTTTTATGATTGGTAGAGACACCAACCGACTTAATGGTGATTCTTTCTGCCAGCCTTCTACAGGCAGTAGTGGGAAGATAGTGGAGCTTGATGTTCCAGGTCCATGACGACATGACGCTTCTCTGTGCAGACTTCAAGAGCTTGTTTCGAGCGGAGTTTGTTCCAGAGACTCTTCTCACAGCGTGCATACAGGAGCTACTTCATCTGCAGTAGGGCAGCATGATTGTAGGTCAGTACTCAGCGAGTTTCACCTACCTATCGCGCTACTCCACATATATGGTGTGAGTCACATTATTTAGGGCCTGGACCTTCAAGTAGGGGATCAGGTGAGAGATTAGGGATTTGATGATCTCTCTCAGCATCCCAACGTAGGCAGGTGTGTCGGATAAAGCCCTTTTAGGGGAGAGTGTCCTTGATAAGAAATCTCCAGCAGCGAGACCCACCACTAGTTGACATGTACCGAAGAGTTCTACAGCTGGCAGTAGATAGATGTTGCAGAGGTCCAAGAGGACCAAACCCACGGGTGGACGACCACATGACTCAGGATCAGTTGTATGGGGAACCCTGGGCAGAGACCCACATTCTAGGAGTGGGCAATGTTACTCATGCAGAAGGCATAGTCACATGGCACATGACTGTATGACCCGTTGTTCGGATGATTAGCAGACGGTCGAAGGACTGCCCAGGTAGAGACAAATATTTGATCTAGGCAGTCAGCAGGGAGTAGGTGGACGTTGTAGAGGAGTGGTTATTTAGCTGGTGGTGGGAGACGTTTCTAGGAGTTACCACCACCACCACCAAGAGGTCGACCCCCGACCGCAGGGAGCAGGTGGATAGGTGAGAGTTCAGCTTCAGGCTGCTGAGTTATATGATCATGGTGCTTCAGAGATGATTCTAGGTACAGTCTGTGTCTACTCCACCTTATCTGTAGTTGTTAATGACATAGGTGCTAGTCACTCCTTCATTTCCAACTCCCTCATTTGGATCTCGGAGATTCCAACGTATTTGTTGGATCGATCCTTAATGCTAGAGACTCCTATGGGAGTATACTAGACAATTATGTACTGGTGATGTTAGTGTGAGCATACTCTAGGAGGCGAGAGCTTCTGTGGGGATCTCCTAGTAGCAGCGTCGAGGCCTTACGACGTCATCATGGGTATGGACTGGTTATCTAGAGTCCATTCTCAGATGGAATGTATTAGGTGCAAAGTGCGGTTTGTCTGCACGGATGGGACTAGGTTCACCTTCACCGGTGAGAAGGGATCCTTTTCAGCACAGGATGGACTTGCCTGGAGGAGAGTACAGCCAATCACTCATCAGTTGGATTGCCTTACCCTCAGAGTAGTTGATGTGGAGAGTCTGAATTATCATGTAGTGGTGGACCAGTACGTGGATGTTTTCCCTGAAGATGTTCTAGGTCTACCTCCTCGCAGATAGGTGGACTTATACATTGACCTATACCTTAGGACAACACCGATATCTACACCAGCGTATCATATGGCTCCCGCAGAGCTTCACGAGTTGCGGGTACAACTAGAGGACTTGCAGGGGAAGGGGTTTATCTGGACCAGTGTTTCTCCCTGGGTAGCCCCGATTCTATTATCCAAGAAGATGGATGGAAGCTTGAGGATTTATGTTGATTATCATCACCTAAACTTGGTGACCATGAAGAACAACTACCCACTTCTGAGGATTGATGACCTCTTTGATCAGTTGAAGGGAGCACGTTGGTTCTCGAAGATAGACCTCAGATCAGGCAATCACTAGCTTAGATTTCAAGATGAGGATGTGCAGAAGACAACTTTCAGATGTCAGTACAACAACTGCGAGTTCTTGGTTATGCCTTTTAGTGTAACCAATTCTCCAATAGTGTTTATGGGACTCATGAACAAGATCTTCCATCCATACCTCAATCACTTTGTCATATTCTTCATCGATGACATTCTGATCTACTCAAATACTGAGGAGGATCATGCCTACCATTTGCAGGTAGTACTGAACACACTCTGAGAGCACTAGATTTATGGTAAGCTCTCGAAGTTCCAGTTTTAGATCCGAGAGGTTCAATTTTTGTGAAATGTAATCTCAGAGGCTAGAGTTGTAGTGTGATAGAGGTACGGAGTTTTCTGGGTTTGGATGGTTACTACTGGATGTTTGTGCTAGACATTTCCTGAATTGCAGCACCACTATTGGCCTTGACGAAGAAGGGGAAATCCTTTGTATGGTTAGAGAGATTCCATATGAGCTTTCAGAAGCTGAGTCAGAGGCTAACTAGTGCTTTCATCTTGAGGCTTCCAGAGGAATGAGTAGGGTAATTAGTCTACTACGATGCATCAGGGACCAGACTCAGGTGTGTCCTGATGCCGGAGCGAGTAGTGATCATGTATGGTTCTCGGCAGCGGAGACAGCACGAGCAGAACTATGCTACCCATGACCTGGAGTTAGCAGCAATGGTCTTTGCCTTGAAGATGTGGTGACACTATCTAATGGGAAAACGTTTTATCATGTACTCTGATCACAAGAGTCTTAGGTATATCTTCTCTCAGAAGGGCATTAAGTTGAGATAGCGGTAATGGCTTGAGTTCCTCAAGGATTATGACTTCGAGATAGTCTATACTCCTGGAAAAGGGAACATTGTAGCATATGTACTCAGTATGAGATTTGGAATAAAATTTCTAGGTGAGGCGATGGAGAAAATGACTACTTTACATATATCCTTTGTGGATAGAGATAGAGCGACATTCCTTCTGTCCTTTACAGTCACTCCACCACTTTTTCGGCGAGTCATGGAGGCACAACATGGGGACACTGACTGTGAGACACAACTTGCTCAGATATCCATAGGGCATACACCTGATGGAATTTTTTGAAGTTGGGGAGCACATCATCCTCTTCAGAGGACGTACTATGGTACCAGTGTCACTTCAAGAAGATGTGTTGATGGAGTTCCACACATCCCCTCTAGCGGTACATCCAAGAGTGGCGAAGATGTACTTGGACCTTTGATAATAGCATTGGTGGCCAGGTATGAAGAAATCATTTGTAGAGTTTGTCTCTCGATGCCTCACTTGTCAGCAAGTGAAGGCGGAGTACCAGGTACTAGCAGGCTTGGCTCAACCTTTAAAGGTTCTAGAGTGGAAGTGGGATAGGATATCCATGGACATCGTGATGGGTCTTCCACGTTCATCTAGAGGTCATGAATCTATCTAGGTGATCGTCGACTGACTCACCAAGTCATCCCACTTCCTACTAATCAGAGAGTAGGGTTTAGTAGAGATCTTGGGATGCCTATATGTTTAGGAGATTGTGCGGCTACACAGAGTACCTTCTTCTATTGTCTCTGATCATGACACACGGTTTATTTTTCAGCTATGGAAGGGGTTGCGGGAGGCTTTCAGGATGCAACATCATATGAGCACCGCCTTCCATCCTTAGATGGATGTTTAGTCTGAGCAGAACATACAAACCCTCGAGGATATTCTACGTTCTTGTTTCCTCGACTTCAGTCGCAGCTGGGAGGATCACTTACCTTTGGTGGAGTATGCCTACAACAACAGCTACCACTCCACCATACGGATGGGTCCTTTTGAAGCATTATAAGGGCAAACTTGCATATCACCCTTTTGTTGGACTATCCATGGGGAGTCGGCACTAGTGGGAACAGATATGGTATGAGCTACCATGGAGAAGGTGCAGATAATCCAGGAGCAGATGAAGACTGCACATAGCAGATAGAAGTCTTATGCTGATAAGATACGGAAAACTCTGGAGTTAAAAGATGGAAACTACAACTTTCTATGGGTCTCACCTCGACGAGGTTTACGGAGATTTGGCCGAGGAGGCAAGATATCATTGAGGTTCATCGGACCTTTCCAGGTCCTCAGCAGAGTCGGTGAGGTGGCATACTGTTTAGCTCTTCAACTTCAGTTACACCGAGTGCATGACGTCTTCCACATATCACAGCTGAGGAGATACATGCACGACCCTCCCCACATCATAGAACATAGAGATATGGACATTGGTGATTGGGTTACATTCACGGAGGATCTAGTGGAGATTGAGGATCGACAAGAGCAGGTCATTTGTCGATGGTCGAAACATCTGGTGCATGTTCGCTGGCAGCAGGGGAACCTCCAGGAGTGCACATGGTAAAGGGAGGCTCAGATGCATGCTCAGTACCCCCACTCATTCCCTTAGTTCGAGTTTTAGCTTACAAGGACATAAAAACCTGAGGTGGGGAGAATGTAAAGTCATAGAAATTCCATGGAATTTTTTTTGAAAATACATGGGAATTTTATGAGTCTGCAAAAACTGACGGTGCATGATTCTAAGGCTCGGTGTACCCAGAATCAATTTCTGAAGTTTTGTTCATGTACGTTTAGTAAACGTACGAGCGGGATTTTATAAATTTTGAACCAATGCTCGAAATTGAAATCTGAGGGCACCATTGAACTCGCGGTACCGATATTCTCTTAGGAAGACTTTCACTAGGACGGTAGTGGGTGGAGTTTATAAGATATTTTTTGGGGTTTTTAGATATTGAATTCAATAAAAATAAAGTGTGTGTCGTTATTTTTAGTTTACATTTAATATCTCTTCATGGAAGTTGGAGGTGGGACCACCACACCTTAACCTCCCATGAAAGGTTATGGTGGTGGGGCCCACCCTAACCTAACCTCCCATGAATGGTTATGACATGGGGACCACATGGGGTTAAACCCCCTATTTATGGAGGAGAGTAAAACCTCTCAACACTACCTAATTAATTAGGGAGATCCTCTTGACCTCCCCTTAAATTAATTGGTGCCAAGTCCCCTAATTTATTTTTTCCAACACTCATGAATTAATTAGGGGAGACAAGTTTTTAATTCACCAATTTGATTTTCATGTCAGAAACTAAATAATAGACAAAATAAATCTATTATTATTTTTCTTGACCTTTCTCATTTGGCGGATCTTGGGAAGAGAAGAGCTTGGGAGAAAAGTTCTTCCAACAAAGAACGCTCCAATGATGAAGAACACATACCTTCTTCGACTTCCTCCCTCAGATCCTACTGACGTGGGGCGTCTTCAACCGACCAACCCTCTTCATTGTCGTTAATGAGCCGATGCATCATGGGATTGGGAGTGCATGGCGGACACGATGAATGACGAACTCCTTCGTCTTCTTCCTACGACTTCAACATCGATGACTGACAATCAAAGGTAGGGGTTAATTTTTGTGTAACTTTCCATTTCTCTTTCTCTTCTTCAGACTCGAAAAGAATCGTTGTGTGGTTGTAAAAAAAATCTGTTCATCTTTCTTAACCATTGATGATCCAAGTATTACCACCCTAAATGCGGAGGGTGTAGGCCAAACCAAAATGGCTTGACCCCGCCGCCGTTCTTGTTTATGTTGTTTCTCAGCATGGCAATGAAGCAGCGTTCAAGGCGACGAAGGAATAGGCAAAGGCCATGCTTCTCGCGGCCTCCAAAAATCAGGCTGCCTCCGTGGAGTTCTGGTGCCCCGACTGAGACATCTTAGTGGGCCAAACCACCATCATCCTCCCGTGTGCCAGGCCACACCACCACTGGCCTCCCGCGCACCCCGGCCGAACCCCGCCGGCCCACGCCGGTCCGAGCCGCGTCGGCCCGAACTATGATGGACCGGCCTCCCGGCCGCCTGCTGGTTGGTCTGCACCTTGTCCGGCCGCTCGGGGCCCCCTAGCGCCTTTCTCGGCCACCTGTCGTCCTGTCTGGGGCCCTGATCGGCCGCCTCCGGGCCAAACCGCGCCCTGCCCGATAGCCCGTCGGCCCGCCTCACACCCTGCCTGGCCGCTGGCCCGCCTGTAAGCTTGCCCGGCTACCTCTCGGTCACCTACCAGCCTGCTCGGTTGCCTCCTGACCAAACTGGCTCCCTGGCCTCCTGAATCGGCCTGCAGCCCTCCTCGCAGCGCCCGGGCCGAACTGGCCCGGCCGCGCCCTCTGGCATGAGCTGCATCGGGCCGCACCCTCACAGTGCTCCGAGCCGAACCGTCCTTGAGCCCAGGCCGAACCTCCCTCGCGGCCAGCTAGGCTGGGCCCAGTGGGTCGGGACCAACCTATCAGGCAGGCCCACTAAATGGGTCGGGCCCGACCCAAGAGGTCTGACCGGGTCGACCGAGACCGTGTAGGACCGGACCCGTGCCCACTACTGACCCTTTACTTTCTTTGGCCATATCTTTGGCACCAGATGAATGTTTGAAAAACCATATGTGGTGATGGGTTTCTTCGAGCGTGATGGTCCCTTTGAGTATACCCCACTAGAGTTCGGGGTAAAGTTGAGATACGGTCGGGTTGGATCGTCCACGAATCCAACCGGGCTCCCGAGACTAAAAGGTTAATAACTCACAGACCGGGTGTCCGATTGACGTGTCGTATGTTGCGTTGAGACCCCTATGATGTGGAGAACCTTTGAGATACTTATATGTGGGACTTCATGAATGTTGTAGTATCGAACTACAGTTCATGGAGAGGATCCTTCTGACGACAAGCGAACATTGTGTGGAGACCTAGTAGCTGGCTGAGACATGACGACTGCTGACTGATTCAACTCGGAGTGATTCGACTAGCCCAATGGGGAGTGCCTTGGTGTTGTAGAAGACCCACTGTGGGGAGAACCTCTGTTTTAGTATGTCAAAACTGCGATAATTGACAGGAGGAGTACCTCAACATGCTATGGGGGGAGCGCCTCTGTGTGAGCACGGCAGACCCGCGGTGGAGAGCGCCTCTGTGTGAGCACGGCAGACCCACGATACTCGACAAGAGGAGTACCTCAACAGTCCAAGGTTAGTAGGAAGCACCTATGTGTGACGCGGAAGACCTACTATACTCGATTGATCATGATTTCTCCAGCAGTCGTGGTTTTGATAATAAAAATCCTGGTTTGAGATGAGTTTGTAACTTTTCTGTTTATCTAATGATTGAGGTGGATTACTTGATAATTTAGGTATATGTATTTTAATATAACTAAGTGGGGTTATCTGTTGATTTAATACTTTGTGGTTTATCCTTGAGGGATTTTGTGAGACCTTTAGGGTCTTGGGTTCCCTACTGAGTATCGTTATACTCACCCCTGCACAGGCAATGCTCGTACATCATTGTGTTGATTACAGACGACGAACATCGCTAACTAAGGATGAGAGCACCTGAATAGAAGGGTACCCAGAGGTGGACCATATGACATGTCAGTACACGGTGGAGACCAACAGACGTGGAGTGTTGAGGAGGCTATATGTACATACCCTTTAGGTAGGATCCGTGGTGGATGATCCAGGAGCTGATCTTCACCTTTCATTTGTGTTTTCCTTTTCAGTTGTACTTGTTTTCAATTGTACTTGTATTTTCCTATTGGGATTGTATTCCATCCCCTCAACTTTCAGCACTCAATTTTATACAGTTTTACGTAGTGCTTTTCTTCCAACTTATACTCAATTGTGTGTGTTTTCATGTTTTAAAGGCAATGGCTTCCTAGTTTAGGGATTTACGCCTTTGGTGCTAGTCACCAGCCCCTGGCCTATAGAAGGTTGGCATGGGGTAGTCACGGCATGGGCCTTGGGGGACGAGTCATGACAAAGGTTTTTTATGGTTTTTAGGGTTTTAGTGTTTTGAGGTACTATAGGTGTTTTAAGTGTTTTTGGAGGGTTTTATGGGAATTTTGGGTTTTTTGAATTTTTTTCTTTTTATCGTTATTTATTGTTTTTAGGTATTTATGGGTATTTATGTGCTTATCTTTTTTATGGTATTAATGGTTTTTTGATTTTTCAATGGTTTATTGGTTTTTATGGGGTTTTAACATTTTTAGGTGTTTTATGGTTTTTTATATTTATTTGGGTTTTTAAAATTTTTAGGTTTTTAGGGTTTTTAGTGTTTTAGTTTATTAAGGTTTTCTTATGGATTTTTTAATTTTATATTATATTTTAAATGTATTTTCGATTTTTGTGTAATTTTTAGGAATTTTATGGGTTTTAATTGTTTTTATGTATTTTAGGGATTTTAAATGATTTTTTGGTTTTTATGGTTTTTAAGTGTTTTTTTGTTTTAATGGTTTTAATGTTTTTCATGTTTTTAGGGATTTAAAGAGTTTTTTAGTTTTTATAGGTTTTAAGGTTTTTAGAGTTTTTTAAGGTTTTAGTAGTTTTTTTTGGTTTCTAGGGTTTTTAACTTTTCAATGTTCTTAGGGGTTTTCGGTGTTTTTTGGTTTGTAAAGTTTTATTAGGGGATTTTAATGGGTTTGTAGTTTCATACATTTTTAGGAATTTTAATTTTTTTTTATTTTTATTATTTAAATTGGTTTTATGTATTTTGAGGGTTTTATGGGTTTTATGGGTTTTTATGGCTGTTGGGGTCTTTTAGAATATTTTTAGGTGTTTTAGGTTTTTTAGAGTTTTTTATCATTTTTATGTGTTTAAATGGGTTTTAAATATTTTAGTGGTTTATTTATAGTTTTATGGGATTTTAGGGGTTTCAAGGTTTCTATGGGCTTCTATTGTCTTTAGTTGTTTTTTGGTTTTTTCATTTTTTTAGTGTTTTTAATGTATTTAGGTATAGGGGGGTTTTAAATTCTTTATGTTATATTGACTTATTTTGTTTTTTCATGTTTTTATATCTTTTTAAAACTTTTAGGTATTTCTAGAGATTTTATATGAATTTTATAGTCTTTTGAGGCTTTTAGGATTTTAGGTTTTTTTGGGGGGGTTTCGGGATTTTATGGTTTTTATGGTTTTGTTGGGTTTATAGATTTTTTTTAGTTTTTAGGGTCATAATGGTTTTTAGAGGTTTTTAAAGTTGTTATAGATTTCATGTGTTTTTAGAGTTTTTAGTGTTTTTTATGGATTTTAGGGTTTTTTATGGTTTATAGGGGTTTTTAGGGTTTTATGTTTTTATGGATTTTAAGGGTTTTAGGGTTTTAAGATTTTTTTGGTTTTTATGCTTCTAGTGTTTTTTAGCTATGTAATTTTCTAGATTTTTTAATTGTTTTTGGGTTTTTATATTTTTATATATTTTTAGGAAATTTAAAAATCTTATTATATTTTTTTTTATGGATTTTGAGGGTTTTAGGGTTTTTATGGTTTTTTGGTTTCTTAGGGGTTTTTCGAGTTTTTAGGGTTTCTATGGTGTTTTATTATTTTTAATGCTTGTAGGGGTTTAAAATGTTATTATTGTTTTTAGTGGGGTATTAGTATTCCTTTGTATTTCTAGGTTTTCTCATGTTTTTATGGGTTTTTATGTGTTTTTGGGGTTGTAGGGTTCTTTAGGGATTTTAGTTTTTGTATGGGTTTTAATTATTTTTATCTTTTAAAGCTTTTATTAGGGGTTTCCATATTTTAAAGGAGTTTTACAATTTTTTAGGATTTTATGGTATTTTTAGGATTTTTATGTTTTTAGTGTCTTTAAGGATAATGATATTTTTTAGGTGTTTCAAGGGGATTTAGGGTATTTAGTGGTTTTGGGGGGTTTTAGGGGTTTTTTAGTTATTATGGTTTATAAGTGTTTTATGGATTTTATAGTTTTTTTATTGTTTTTAGTCATTTAATGTTTTTTTACAGTTTTAGTGGGGTTTGAAGGAATTTATTTGTTTTTTGGGGTTTTATTATTTGAAGGGGTTTTGTGGGTTTTAGGGTATTGTTGATTTGTTTTGGGTTTTTTCATTTTTATGGTTTTTATGGGGTTAATCTTATTTAGGAATTTAAGGTATTAATTGGGTTTTTTAATTTTTAGGTATTATTAGGAATTTTAATGTTTTTAGGTGTTTTAAGGATTTTTTGAGTTTTTAGGTTTTTAAAGGTTTTTACTATTTTTATTATTATTTGTGTGGTTTAGTTTTTATTGATTATTTTATGGATTTTATGGGTTTTTATATTTTTTAAACATTTTTAGGGTTTTTCAAGGGTTTTAGGGTTTTTTATGATTTTTTAGGTATTTAGGTATTTTAAATTTTTTTAGGTTTTAAGGGGTTTTAGTGTTTTTAGGTTCTTTAGGATTTCTTAGGTGTTTTTTTGGTTTTTAGTGTTTTTTACATTTTTAGGGATTTTAATACTTTTAGGGGTTATTGGGGTTTTTAGGGATTTTTCGGGATTTTTTGATTTTTTTAGTGTTTAAAGGTTCTTTTGAGTTGTTTAATGTTTTTAGGGGGTTTATAGTGTTTTTTTAGTTTTCACGGTTTTTAGGGTTTTCTGGATTTTTTGTGTTCTTATGGTTTGTATAGGGTTTTTAGGATTTTTTGGGTTTTTTGGTTTGTAGGGTTTTTGGTGTTTTTACGGTTTTGAGGGGTTCAATGTTTTTTTATTTTTCTAATGGTTTCTTAGTTTTTTTCAAGGTTTTTAGGGATTTTTCAAATTTTAAGAATTTTTAGATATTTTTATGTTTTTTAGAATTTTTTAATGTTTTTATGGATTTTGAGTTTTTTAGACCTTATTGGTTTTTAGAGATTTATGGTTTTTAAGGATTTTTATGTTTTTTTGAGTTTTTGGAAACTTTAATATTTTTAGAGTTTTTAAACATTTTTAGGGGTCTAAAGTGTTTTTATAGTATTTAGTAATTTTTAAGGAATTTTAGGGGTTTTTTGATTTTTACATCCTTTTATGGGTTCTTTTGGATTTTAGAGGTTTTTATTAGTATAGGGTCTTTATAGTGGTTTTATAATTGTTAGAACTTTTTAGGTATTTTAGCGGTGTTATTTGTTATTATATATTTTGGTTTTTATAAGATTTTAATGGGTTTTTTGGGTTTTTAATTTTTAAGGGATTTTGGGGGGTTTAGCTGTATTTTAATAATGATTTATAGTCATTAGGAATTCTAAGGTTTTTTAGTGTTTTGGGGGTCTTTTGGGTTTTTTTTGGCCTTTTATAGTTATTTTTTATTTTTTTAGGGGTTTTATGTTTTTTAGATTTTTAAACATTTTCGAGGGTTTAAATTGGTTTTATAGTTTTAGGGGGTTTTTTATATTTTTAGGGATTTTTAGTGATTTTAAAGGTTTTTTGGGGAATTAATAGTTTTTATGGGGTTTTAGTGTCTTTTAAGGTCAGTATTATTTTTAGGTTTTTAGGAGTTTTAAGTTTTTTTAGGGTTTTAAGGTTTTCATTGTGGTGTCTAGGTTTTTTAGTTTTTTTGGGGTTTTATGGTTTTTAAGGATTGTTTTGGATTTGTTATGGTTTTTTTGTATTGTCATGGATTTTGAGGATTTTTTAGTTTTTAGGTTTTTAGCGGTTTCATGTACTTTTAGGTTTTTAATGTCATATTAGGGGTTTTCTAGGTTTTTAGGGTTTTTAAATTTATAGTGATTTTTAGGACTTTTTTAGGATTTTTATTTTTAGGAGTTTTTGGAATTTTGAGTGTTTTTCAGGTTTTTTGGTTTTTAGTGTTTTGATGATTTTTTAGGTATTTAAATTATTTTATTTTTCTGGGATTTTTAAGGATTCATAGATTTTGATAATGTTATTTTGGGATTAAAGGGTTTTTAGAGTGTTAGTATATTTTTGGGTGTTTATGGTTTTTTAAGGATTTTTAAGGTTTTTAGGGGGGCTTTATTATTTTTATGGGTTTTAGGGTCTTTAGAGTCTTTAGGGTTTTAAGCGTTTTTATCATTTTACAGGATTTTAGGGGTTTTATGTTTTTTAAGTTTTTAAGGTTATCTGATGTGTTTTTATGTTTTTTAGGGTTGTTTACATTTTTAGTGAATTCTAGGATTTTTTTTGGATTTTTATGGGTTTTTATTGTTTTATGGATTTTTAGGGATTTAGAAATTTTATGTTTTCTATGTTTTTTTTGGTTTTAGGGTTCTTTGATCTTTTTAGGTTTTTTATGATTTTTTATAGTTTTTAACATTTTTAGGGGTTTAAAGGGTTTTTAGTAGTTTTTAGGGTCTTAGGGTTTTCTATATTTTTTATGGGTGATATGGGTTTTAAGGGTGTTTAGGGTCCTTTAGGGTTTTTATGTTTTTTATATGGTTTTAGTGGTTTTTTGATTTTATGGTTTTCTTAGGGTGTTTTACTATTTTTAGAAATATTTAGCATTTTTTTAATGGGTTTTCATTGTTTTTTGGAATTTTTATAGATTTTATGTTTTTTTGGGGTTTTATAATTTTTTAGGTTTTTATGAGTTTTAGGAGTTTTTAGTTTTTTAGGTTTTATTATGGGTTTTTAGGGGTTATATATTTTTTTATTGTTTTTAGGGAACTATATGATTTTTATGGTTTTTTGTGATTATGAGGTTCTTTGGGTTTTTTGTTTTTTTTACATATTTTGGTTTTTAAGGGTTTTATATTTTTGTTTTTTAGTATTTTAAGTTTCTTTAGATCTTTTTTATAAATTTGATGAATTTAATGTTTTTTTAGAGTTATAGTAGTTTTTAGGGTTTATGGGTTTTAGTGTTTTTATAGTTTTTAATAATTTTTGGGTTTTCAGGGTTTTCAGTGTATGTAGGGTTTTAAGGGTTCAAGTTTTTTTTAGTATTTTTTGGTTTTCATTTGGGTTTTTTTGGGTTTTTACATTTTTAGGTATTTTAGAGATTTTTTGGATTTTTACAATCATTGTTGTTTTAGGTACTTTGAGGTGGTTTTGGGTTCTTATTGTTCTAACGGGTTTTTTTGAATTTTTTTAGGATTTTAATGTTTTTATAGTTATTATTTATGTGTTTTTAAAGGGGTTTTAGATTTGTAGTTGTTTTTAGGTGTTTTTAGAGTTTTTATGTTTTATACAGATTTCATTAATTTTAGGTGTTTTTAGGTATTTTGGGGTTTTTTTATTTTTTATGTTTTTAGGTATTTTAACTGTTTTTTAGTTTTATATGTTTTCTTTGTGTTCTTTAGGGTTTTATAGTGTCTAATTTTTTTTGGAGATTTTTAGGGAAGTTATAGGATTTATATTGTTTTTATGGTTTTTAGTGATTTTTAGGTGTTTTATGGTATTTATTTTTATTGGTGTTTTAGGGTATTTTGATTTTTTTGTGTTTTTGAGGATTTTAATGTTTTTTAACTTCTTTAAGGGCTTAAAGGTTACTAGATTATTTAGTGGGGTTTTATTATTTTTATACTTTTTACAAATTTTTAATGATTTTTAGGTATTTTATATTTTTTTAACATTTTATCCATTTAAAGGGTATTTAGAGTTTTAGTGGTTTTTTAGGTTTTTAGGGTTTTTGAGGGTTTTAGAGGTTTTATTGTTTTTTTTGGGGTTTTAGTATTTTTATGGTTTTTAGGGGATTTATGATTTTTTATGGTTTTAGTCTTTTATTCTTCTTATCACTTTTTATGTTTATATGGGTTTTAAATGTTTCTTGGTTTTCATGGTTTTATTACAGTTTTTAAGGTTTTAAGGTTTTTTATGTTTTAGATTTTTTTCACATTTTTAGGATTTTTATGGTGTTTATGTTTTTAGGGTTTTTAGAGCTTTTAGGGTTTTAGGGTCTTTAGGGTTTTTATGGTTTTTTGGGGTTTTGAGGTGTTTTAGATTTTTAGGTTTTTATAGTTTTTTATAGTTTTTTACATATTTTGGGGTCTATGGGGATTTAGAGAAATTAATGGTTTTTGTGTTTCTATATATTTTTAGGGTATTCTGTTGTTTTTTGAGGTTTTATGATTTTTCATTTTTTAGGGTTTTTAGGGTTTTTAGGGATTTTAGAATATTTGATGTTTTTTGGGTTTTTATCATTATTTAGGATTTTAGGGTTTTTAGGTGGTTTTAGTTCTTTATGGTATTCTTAGGGGTTTTTAGGGTTTTTAAGGTTTTTATTTTATATTTTGGATTTTTAGGCTTTTTATGAATTTTTAGGTTTTTGAGATTTTAGGGTAAATAGGGGTTTTATGGTTTTACTGGGTTTCTAGGATTTTCTTTTATATTTTGTGGGTTTTTTATTTTTTTATACATTTTATCATTTTTATGGGTCTAAGTGGTGTATAGAGTTTTTAGTGGTTTTTAAGGGTTTTAATCTTTTTTATTATTTTTAATGTAGTTAGGGGTATTCATGGTTTTTTAATGATTTTACGTGGTGAATGTTTTTTTTCTTTTATTATGTTTTTAGGGATTTTAATTTTATTTAGGTTTTTAAATATTTTCTTATGGGGTTAAGGTGTTAAATTTTACTTTATTTTTAGTTATTTTTTAGTACATTTATGGGTTTTTAGGTTTTTTAGGGATTTTGATTCTTTTTAGGGCTTTAGGGTTGTAGGGGGTCTTGGTTTTTTTATTTTTAAGGATTCTTTGAGTTTTATTAGGGTATTAATGATTTTAGGAGTTTTTTATAATTTTTATGGTTTTAAAGGGTTTTTAGAGTTTTTTGAAGTTTTTTTGGTTTTTGGTATTTTTAGTATTTTTAGTATTTTTATATCTATTTATGGGTTTTAATAATTTTAGGGGGTTTTAGGGGGTTTACGGGTTTTTAATATTTTTTAGATTTTTTAGCGGTTTAACTATTTTTAGGTTTTTAAGGTTTTCTTTGGATTTTCATTCTCTTTTTGGGTTTCTATGTTTTTGGTGACTTTTAGTGATTTTTAATATTTTTATAGTTTTTATGGTTATTAGATATTTTGATTATTTTTAGGCACTTTTAGGGATTTTATTGGGTTTTTAGGCTTTTGGGGGTTTTTAGGTTTTTTGGGATTTTAAGGTTTTTTTTAGTTTTTTAAGCATTATAGTGGTTTTTATTGTTTGTATGGGTTTTTTGGGTTTTTATGGTTTTTTGGGGGGTATTTTTATTTTTTAGGGTTTTAGTGGCTTTTTATGGGTTCTAGGGGTATTAATTATTTTTAGGTTTTTAACATTTTCTTAGGGCTTTTAATGTTTTTTAGGATTTTATACATTTTAAGATATTTCTAGTTCATCTTTATTATTTTTATGATTTTTCAGGTTTTTAGGGTTTTCATAATTTTAGCTTCTTTTGGTTTTTTGGGTGGTTTAAATTGTTTTTATTTTTTAATCATTTTGTTATGGTTTTTCATGGTTTTATGGTTTTGAGTGTATTTAGGGATATTTTGGATTTCATAGGATTTTTATGGTTTTACAGTGTTTTTAGGGATTTTGAGAGGTTTTATAATTTTTTAGGGTTTTATGGGATTTTATAGTTTTTTTTATTTTTTATGGCATTAAAGGTTTTTAGAGTGTTTTGGACCTTTTTAATGTTTTAAATGATTTTTACATTTTTTGTCATTTTCATGAGGTTTTAATGTTTTTATGGGTTTTAGTATTTTTAGGGACTTTTATGGATTTTATATTTTTATAGGCGTTTATAGTTTTTTTGGATATTTCAGGGTTTTAGGTTTTTTATGTTTCTAGGGACTTTAATGATTTTCTAGGATTTTTAGGGGTTTTAGGATTTTTTGATATTTTTGGAGTTTTAGTGTTATTTAAGATTTTTATGGTTTTTATGGTTTTGGGTTTGTTTTTGTTTTTGTGGTTTTTTAGAGTTTTTAACATTTTTTGGAGTTTAAAGGGTTTTGTGGTTTTAATTGGGTTTTAGGGATTTTATGGAGCTTTAGTGTTTTTAAGAATTTTTTGCTATTTTATGATTTTAAGGCCTTTTTAAGTTTTTAGAGCTTTTTATATATTTATGGTTTTTAGGTGTTTTAGGTTTTTATGGTTTTCTTACTATTTTCTTGGGTTTTTAGGGGTTTTTACATTTTAGGGGTTTTGGGGATTTTTATGACTTTTAATGTTTTTAATGGTTTTCAGTTTTTAGGTGTTTTATGGATTTTTATGGTTTTTTAGTGTTTTTAGCATTTTTTGGGTTTTAGGGGTTTAATGCTTTTGTAGTTTTTTAAGGTATTCTTAAGGGTTTTCAGGGGTTTTAATCATTTTCATGGATTTTTAGTATTTTTATTATTTTTGGGGTCTTTAGGAATTTGAGTGTTTTAGGGTGTTTTAGGGTTTTATTTGGGTTATAGGGATTTTGGAGTTTTTATAAGTTTTAAGGATTTTTTTAGTTTTTTGGAATTTTAGTGGTTTAATGGGTATTTAAAGTTTTTATGGGGTTTTGTGGGTTTTTATGGTATCTAATGGTTTTATGGGTTTTATGGTTTTTTTAAGGCTTTAATATTTTTTAGTTTTTAAGGGTTTTAAGTGTTTTTTATTTTTATGTTTTACATAGGATTTTTAGGGTCATTTAATTTTTTATTTTCATAGGGATCTTTGAGGTTTTTTATTATTTTTATTATTTTTTGGGTTTTTATGGATTTTGAGGGGTTTTAGGGGTTTTTAAGTTTATTATGGTTTTTTGGGTGTTTTTAGGTTTTTTAATTTTTAGGGGTTTTGCGGTTTTTTAGAGTTTTTTAATGTTCTTAGGGGTTAAAAGGGGTTTTTGGGTTTTTTGTGGTTATTAATATTTTTATGGGTTTTCCGAATTTTTTATGTTTTCAGGTGGTGTTTTATGGTTTTTAGGGGTTTTAGGGTATTTAATATCATTAGCACTATTAGGTTTTTATGGGATTTAAGTGTTTTTTTGGATTCTTTGAATTTATAAGGGTTTTTAGGGTTTTTAAATTTTTATGGATTTTGAGGGGTTTTAGGGATTTTTTGAATTTTAGGGTTTGCATAGTTATTTTTTGGCTTTTAGGGGGTTTTGGAGTTTTTAATCCATTATAGTTTTTATATTTTTTAACACCAGTGAAGAAAACATTTTTTTCGGCGGTTATTTTTTATTTTTAACGTTGGATTTTGGCCGACATTATTACAAGAGACATTATAAACATAGTTTTTTACGTCAGTTATTTTACAACCGACGTAAAAAACACAAATCTGATGCATTTTTCACATCGGTTGATAAAAACCTGACACGGAAAATGCTTCAGAGGTGTGGTTTATAACATCAGTTATATAATAACTAATGTGGTATATACCCTTTCACATCGGTTATTATATAACCGACATCATAAAGCACTCTTCCGAAGTGTTTATCACGTCGGTTATTTTTATAACCGACATGATAAACCTGTCTGCCAAGATGTTTGCAACGACGGTTATATAATAACCGACGTAAAAACATATCTACGACATAGGTTATTTTATAACCGACATAAAAAAATATCCATTTCTATTTATTACGTCGGTTATGAAATAACCGACGTAAAAAACATTCCTCGTGAATTTATTACGTCGGTTTCAAAATAACCGACGCTAAAACAAATACCAATGCATTTTTTACATCAGTTATAAGATAACTGACGTAATTTTTTTAAAAAATTCAAACCAAACCACTGCTATGCCTAGCCAAATTACCTGAAACAAAATTAAAGTTACCAAGAACATACCCAAATAGACCAGAACCCCCCCCCCCCCCACCATAACCCTTGAACCCCCCCCCCCCCCCCCACACCCCTGGACTGCCCCCACTCCCTAGACTTCCCCCCACACCCCTGGACAACCACACGACCCACTGGACAGCCCCCCACACCCCTGGACAACCCCCACCCTCCTGTATACCCACACCCTTGGACAGCACTCCCACACCCCTGGGAGGCCCTCCCACACCCTTGAAACAGACCAAAATTTACCAAAAACAGACCAGAATCCCCTCACCCCACTGGACAACCCCCACCACACCCCTAGACACCCCCACACCCCTGGACTACCCCCACCCCCCTGGACAGCCCCCAACACCCTTAGACAACCACCACCCGCCTGGACACCCCCCACACCCCTGTACCCCCCCCCCCCCACACCACCCCCTGAATAGCCCCCCACACCCCTGGAAAACCCCCACACTCATGTATACCCACACACCCCATGAACAGCACTCCCACACCCTTGGACATCCCACACCCTTGGACATCCCCCACCCTCTTGGACACCCCCCACACCCCTGTACTACCCCACCACCCTCTGGGCAGCCCCCCACACCCCTGGACAACCCCCCTCCCCCACCCTCTTATATACCCCCACCCCCAGGACATCACTCCCACACCCCTAGAAAGCCCTCACACATCCCTGAAATCGACCAAAAAGTTACCAAAAATAGACCAAAACAGACCAGACCCCCCTCCCACCCTACTGGATAGCCCCCACCACACCCCTGGACACCCCATCACCCCTGGAATGACCCCCCTCACCCCTGGAAATCCCCCACAACCCTGGACAACCCCCCCCCCCCCACCATCTTGGACACCCCCACACCCCTGGACAACCCCACCACCCCCTGGACAGCCCCACACCCCTGGACAACCCCCCACCCTCCTGGACACCCCCCCACACCTCTAGACTTCCCCCACCCCTGGGATTACCCCCCACACCCCTCGAAACCCCCCCCCCCCCCCACCCTCCTTTATACCCCCACCCCCTGGACAACACTCCCACACCCCTTGGAAAGACCTCCCACACCCTTGAAACAGACCAAAAAGTTACAAAAAATAGACCAAAAATAGACCAGACCTCCCCCCCACCTCCCACCCTACTGGACAACCGCCACCACACCCCTGGACACCCCCACACCCCTGGACTACCCCACTGGACTACCCCCTACACCCCTTGACAACCCCCACCTTTCTGGACCCCCCCCCCCACCCCCCACACCCCTGGACTACCCCCACCCTCGGGACTACCCCCCACCCTCCTGGACACCCCCCACACCCCTGGACTGCCCCCACCCCTGGACAGCCCCCACACCCCTGGACACCCCCACACCCCTCGACTGCCCCCACCCCTGGAAATCCCCCACACCCCTGGACTACCCCCACCATCCTAGACACCCCCATACCCCTCAACTTCATCCCACCCCCTGGATTTCCCCCACCCTTTTGGACCCCCCCCCCCCCCCACACCCCTGGACTACCCCCACCCCTAGATAGCCCCCCACACCCCTGGACAACCCCCACCCTCTTGGACACCCCCACACCCCTAGACTTCCCCCACCCCTAGGAAACCCCCCCCCCCCACACCCTTAGACAACCCCCCACTCTCCTAGACACCCCCAACACCCTTGGACTGCCCCCACCCCCGACCAGCCCCCCCCCCCCCCCCCCACCCCTAGAAAACCCCCACCCTCTTGGACACCCCCACACCCCTAGACTTCCCCCACCCTTAAGATTACCCCCCACACCCCGGGACACCCCCTGAACATCCCCCCACTCGCCTATACATCCCTCCCACCCTCCAGGACACCCTCCCACCCCACTGGATAACCCCCACCACACCCCTGGATACCCCCCACCTCATTGGACACCCCCAGACCAATAATAGACCATAACCCGACCAAAACTAGACCAGAACCCCCCCCCACTGGGCATCCCCCACCACACCCATGGACACCCCCCACACCCATGGACTTCCCCCCACCCATGGAAATCCCCTGGACAGTTGGTGTTGGGAGAGGAGGCACCACAATCCCTCGGGGGGGGGGGGGGGGCTGAATGCCGCTGGAAGGTACTCATCACTCCCACATGAGAAACATGAGCTCTAGAAATTTTTCACCAATGCTTTCTTCCCCTAAAAAATCCTTCATTCTATCCTTTTGATACCAGTATAACCTGGGGAAAACACCATCACACATGACGGCATTTCCCATGGTTATACTGGCATCAAAGTGATAGAATGAATGACATTTATAGGGAAAGAAAGCATTGGTGAAACATTTTGAGAGCTGAAGCTTCACATGTGGGAATGATGAGTACATTCTAGCGGTGTTAAACCCTCCGAGGGATGGCGACGCCTCCTATCCCACCCCCTGGGACTTCCCCCCATCCCCATGGACACCCTAGACCCCCCCACTGGATCCCCCCACTAGACAACCCTCCCACACCCCTAGAAACCCCCTAACCCCACAGGACACCCCCACACCCCTTGACACCCCCTGGATAGACCCCCACTCCCTGGACAGCCCTTCCACCCTCTTGGAAATTCTCCCACCCCCTAAACTGTCCCCCCACTCTCATGGACACCCAGGATACCCCCCACCCCACCGGACAGCCCTCCCACACCCCTAGATATCCCCACCCCACCAAAAACCCCCACACCCTTTGAACCCCTCCCCCGCAGACTAGAATTCATACCAGAAAAACCATCATAAATAGACGAAAACAAGAAGTAGAGAAAAATTAAACATTCACATATATAACATTAAAAACATACAATTTCAACTTTAAAATAACTAAATCCAACCGAAACGACTACCAAATACACAATTACAATGACAATATTCAAAATTACATTTTACGCTACAAACAACAAAAAATCAGTCAAACCTGTAAAATAATTTGACCATTCCACTTGTAAGTGTTTGACGTCTTGAGAACTATAGGGTTGAGGGTCCTCAAATAGCTACAAATTAAAAGGATATTAGTTAACGTGTATAATGAATAAATCAAATGAAATATTATGGATAATTTTAAAATGAAGTATTCCCAGGTCAAATTTTACAACTGTCCCAGTTGTTATTATTTCATACATAAATCGTAACATATAATATCCGCATTCGATGTCGCCTTGTTGTTCATGAAAATTATGTTTTAATGAGTGTAAATTAATTATATTATTTTTATGTAATAAATAAAAATTACAAATTATAAATGGATATTTACCATTACATTTACCTATTTGATCTTCGTACTCCTTTTCATTGTGTTTTTTCGAAAGTAGACCCATCCCATATTAGAAAATAATATGAATGGGATAAATTTAAAATTCATTATAATATATAAAAATATTGAGAAATTGAAACTTATTTTTCTATAATTTTCTTAGAACATTACCGCACATCACCATATACAGAGCATATCCAATAAAGTGTCTTCTCCCTTGGAAAAAAACCCATAACATCCAATGATCACTGATAAAAGAAAATTTAATGTTAGTGGTTTTTTATGATAAAACATCATGAACTGTTTGATAGAGATGTGTTTCATACCTCTCACAAAATACATCATCCAACATTGTGTGACTATATTCTGTTCAAGTCTTTCAGAAATATAAGGCATTCTTTGATCCACATCCAATGCTCATGCTTCTGGGGAAATCAAATGTGGTTCCATGAACCCATATACATCTATTTGCTCATTATTCTAACATATGATATAAAGATACCTAATACAAAACTTATATAAGTATAATTTTTTTAATAAAAATAACGCATGGAAAAGGTGTTATGTCTTACATGGAAAAAATTTGCACCACGTCGATGCCCAACATATCTCCAGTAACAGGCTCCATGATATTAGTTTTCACAATCCCCATAGTTATTGTAAATCCACAAACATGAGCATCCATTGGAAACTCCTAATGATCCCCCAAAAAATTTGAATATCTTGACAATCTGTCAAAACTACTAGAATCTATATCTCGTGTCATAGACATTTTCCATTGTTGTTTTCTATACAGTATTTAATTACCATTGAAGTATTCCTGTAAAAATAAATAGAAAAATATATGTGTTTTCAAATGATAAAACAACATTACTAAAAAAATAGAATAGAAGATATTACATACATACCTCTATGTTAATGAGTCGAAGAAGTTTGGATGGCCAAATTAAAAAATGGCTAATACTATGTCCAACTGTCGTCACCTCATCTGTAAGTAATGGTACTCAAGCTGATCTATCTATAATATCCTATACAGTGACCCTATGATTCTCTACCTCTAATTTATGATGATTACTTGTATCTCCTATACAATATACCAACCCATATGAAACTATATGATGTTGAGGATCATCAACATACAACTCGCAATAAGTAGGAAGTTGCGGTAGAGGAGTAGGATAAAAATTGGCGTTCACGGGTTGAGGTGGGGGAGTGGGAGCTACTGGAAAAGGTGGAGGATAAATAATCGGGTCCGCATGGGGAGGTGGGGGAGTGGGAGCTCCTGGCGAAGGTGGAGGATAAATAATGGGGTCTGCAGGGGGAGGTGGAGGAGTGGGAGATGCAGTCTCAAATCGTCTTTGCATGTCTGAAAATATAGACTGTAATGACACTCTAATATTTTCCTCCATCATCGAATTAATATTATGAACTTCAGCCTCCAAGGATTCTATTTTTTTATAAACACCCTCAACATAAGTAGTTGAAAATGGTGGCAACACTTTTCTTACCGATACACCTGCTAGATTTCCTTGTCAACGACTAGGATGTTTAGGCTTTCCCAATGCTGTAGATAAAATATCTTGCCTCCCAACAGCTGTAAATACCCCCTGTGAACTCTGATCGTCATGAGAATCCGATTTTAATTAATTGATCATTTCTATATTGATTGAAATTATATGAAGAAATTAGTTAACTTAAATAAATAAAATAGATATCTTACAATCCTCTCATACATGATTATCATATATTCCGAATGATGTTTCCCTTTTTTCCCATCCGAAATATCTTCCATTTTTAATGTCTAGATGGAGGGGATGGAGGGGCCACCTCTCCAGATCTTGAAGAATCAGCTCTTAGTTTTTGTAAATTTTGCACCATCATTTTCTATTCCAATAATGTATACCCTCCCCGAGAAAAACTATGAGGTTATAAATTTTTAGATAGGATCTCCTGATGAGATTTCTTTGTTTCCTGTAAATTAATAATAATAAATAATTAACAAAATAGTAATAAGATCATTTATATAATAAAGAATATAAATGTTTACATTTCCCTTACCAAAAATGAATCTTTTCTTCTAATTTCAACAAACTTTCTCCATGTGTCTTTATCTATGAAAGTATATATACAACATGGATTGTCATGACTCCTATGACCAAAAATGAAATCAGATGTGAGGGTTGATTTAAAATCCCTCCATCTCCTGGAATCCATTGATAATAATTTCTTCCGGACTCCTCCAGTGTCGGGAATATAAATGTTTATCTGATAAAGTACAGGTTAAACATATTATATATACTACAAATAGTTAAAGAATAGGAAAACAATAGCAAAATATCTCACCAAAATAATCTCCCACAACTGAGAGATTATCGCTTTGTCCACACTTCCCCATCCATTATACAAAATTATTATTGTTCTCTTACTGTGAGTTGATACAAAACTCTTAAAATCATTTACATTTGGACCTCTAGTTATATCATCCTTATCAAAATCAACGAACATCCTCTGATCCTGCGTATGGGAAAGTGTTAATTTTGGTAAATGTGTGCATCCACATTTACCAACTCTTGAACTATTTTTAGTAATGGTAGTACATGAGGAAGATTGGGGAACATCAAGAGGAGAATGTGAATGTTCCTCCCTAGAGGTATGACCAATATGCTCATCTCCAAAATCATTTGGTTGATCAATTGATTGATCTGTCATTATCCTTCAAATAAAAAAAACCAACATTCGTTCACAAGTATAAAAATTAAAATATTTTAACACTAATGTAATAAAAAATAGAAAATTTTACTAAGTTACATAATAGTAAACATGGTTAATATGGTAATCATGTTAAAAAATTGTAAATATTGTAAAGACGGTCAAGATGGTAAACATGGTAAACTTGGTAAAAATGGTAAACATGGTAAAGTAATTGTAACTGAACAAAATAATAGATATATAATTTATGTATTGGTAAACATGATAAAGTAAACTAAACAAAATTAAATCATGGTAAACCTAGTAAACATGGTAAACATGGTAAAGTAATTGTCACTGAACAAAAACAATAGATATATAATTAATACATGTTTTAATAAAGAAAAAACTTACAATATCTAACATTTTATGAAAATAATAAATTTAAAAAAGAAATAAACAAATGTTACCTGCAATTTTAGGAATGTACAAATGGATTTTCTTCCCAAATTCCTTCATCGCGATTGTTCCTTATGGCAGAAAACATGTCTTCAACATGCTCATCATTATGTTCTGTTAATCATTCCATGGATGTAGGGATCTCACATATATCAGAATCTTAATCAAGTTAATACTCACCAACATATTGTAAAACAACATCCCACAAAATATTTGATTGATCTACTACATATAAAATTTGTTTTTCATGTTTTTCCATTATAAAATAATCAGATGTGTCTTCCAATCTATTCATATTAACAACTATCATTCCAAATTCATCGTGTCTAACGCTATTGTGATAGATAAACCATTTAGAGTTACAAACAAGAACATTAATTTTAATGTAATCCACCTCCCATATGTCTTCAATCACTCCATAATATGCACTTGATGCAAAAAATGGGTTTTTTCCCTTATCACTCAAAAAATGAATTTTTTCTGCAAACACCAATACACCACTATTCTGAACTGTACTTCTGTTATCCTGAGATTTTTTATGAAATGTACAACCATAAATGTCATAACCGGACCATGTTATCACATTTAAACATGGACCACCCAATATCCATTTTAATGTCTCTGATACATCTGATCTACCCAGAAAGGTCTTTTTAAACCATGAAAAAATGTTATGTTGTGCTCATTAAAAATCCACATTTCTTTATACTTTTGATGACATTGTTTCAACTCATTAATATGAAATGTGATATATGGTTGAGCATTAACTATGATATTAAATATGTATGATTCTAACTTCTTCATCTGTTCAGCTGACAACGATTTGACATTCAAAGCCATGAATCCACTTTCCCTCATTATTAACTCGTTCATGGTGAGATGGAGACAAACCTATGTGCTGCATCGTAGCCAAGTAGCTCATACAAAACTCTGCAACCTCCTCAGAAATATACTTTTCAATAATGGAGGATTCAGGTCGATATGGATTCTAAACATACCCCTTCAATATTTCCATATACCTTTCAAAAGGATACATCCAACGAAGATATACAGGTCCATAAAGCTTTATTTCTTGAACTATATGAATCATTAAATTCACCATTATATAAAAAAAAGTTTGAGGAAAATACATTTCCAATTGGAAAAGTATACAAATTGCATCCTTTTCCAAAATGTTCAAAGCATTCTCATCAATAACCTTATTTCAAATTGAATTTAAAAAATAACACAACTTCATTATAGTCTTTCTGACATATATGGGCAATATTCCATGTAATAAAACTGGTAGAATTTGTTGCATCATGACGTGAGAATCATGATATTTCATAGTTATCAACTTCAAGTCCTTAAATGAGATAAAAATTTTTACATTTGAAGAATAACCTTGAGGCACATTGATATCATAAAGACACTAAAAAAAGATAATTTTCTCCCTCTTTGATAATGTATGACAAGACGGGGGAAGAAATTTTTGTCTTCCATTAGGAGTGGGAGATAACTCCAAACATATTCCCATTGATAGTAAGTCTAATCTTAAATTCAACCCATCTTTTGTCTTTCCTTTAATATCTTGAAATGTTCCAATAAAACTATCAAATATATTCTTCTCCACATGAAAGTCATCAATATTATGTTTAACTTCATGATATCTCCAATATGGTAGCTCAAAAAATATTGACCTTTTCTTCCAAATATGTCTATCATTACCAGATTTCTATGTCTTTTCCAATGTAACATCAAGGTTTTTCACCATCTCAAAATACAGATTAGGGGATAAAGGTTTTGGAGAAATATCAAACTCTTGTTATCCATTTAATGCCTTTTTTAGTCTTCTATAAGAGTGATCCATATGAAAAAACTTTCGATGACCCATGTACACTATTTTCCTCCCATGATACAATTTAAAATATGAGGTTTATTGTTTAAAAAATGGACATGATTTATGCCCTTTAACACTGTATCTAGAAAAATTTCCATATGCTAGGAAGTCATTTATAGTGAAAAAAAGCACTGCATTTAGTTAAAAATATTCCATTTTATAAGAATCATACACCCTAATACCATCCTCCCATAAAAGTTTCAAATCATCAATCAACTGTGAAAAAAAACATCAATATCATTGCTGGGTTTCTTCAGACCAGAGATCATTATACTCAACATGACATATTTGTGATTTATAAAAACATAAGGAGAGAGGTTTTAAATTACCAATAAAACAAAACATAAACTATGTGTGCTACCGAGGGTTTGGTATGGATTCATTCCATCTATGCACAACTATCAATTGATATTTCTAATTTCATTTCTAAATGTAGAATACTGCTCATCAATTTTTTTTCATTGTGGATAATTAGCTAGATGACGTATTTTTCCATCACATAACCGATCATAATCATGCCATCTTAACATTTTTTCATCATGTGAATTAGAAAATAAACATTTGAAATGATGAATTACAGGAAGATACCAAAATACCTTTGAAGGGATCTTCGTAATCTCTACATCAACCTGTGATTTTTCTTCCACCTTATACCATGATGTCCCACATTTAGGACACTCTGATAGAAATTCACATTCCTTCCTATATATCATATATTCATTCAGAAAGGCATGTATTTTCTTGTATCCCAATCCCTTCAGGCATAATATTTTCTTGGCCTTATAATGTGAATCTAGAAGATCGTTATCTTTTGGATGAGCATATTTCATCAATTGTAGCAGCTCTGTAAAACATTTGTCACTCCATCCATGTTTCACCTTCAGGTTAATCAATATTAACACCACTAGTAAAACCGTAAAATCTATACAACCCAGATATAATGGTTTTTCAGCATGACCATATTGACGCGCAACTGTTGATTCTATATCAATTTGTTCTGCTGCAATATTGAGAATCATTTCTTCAATTACATTAGAGTCACCATCTTGCGAATCATCATCATTAGTGACATTCCGTCCAATTTCACCATTCCAAATCCAAGGGTTGTAACTCAGATTAAAACCATGAAAATCAGATGATTATTTATCTCTCTACTTTTCAAATTCTTCATATTCAAACATTTCAGGCATGGATAGAAAAAATGTCACTACTTGGAACATTTTGTTTAGAAAATTCCAAAAAGGCATCAACACCTTCCTCATATTCATTGGTCATTAGTTGTGATGTAATCCAACATCGAATCATTATTACCTATAAAAAATATCAAAATTATAAATCTTTTTACGATAGGACAAATATATGTTTATATGAAAAACATCATAATTTGAATGTAAAACGATTTTGAAATATAATATAAATCTATTCGTATTTAAAAATATATATGATTGAATGTGGTTTTAAAAAGAAAATATAGTTAGATATAACAGTTTTAAATTCATCCTGGATCCTTTCTTCTTAAGTTTCACAAAGAATACATCATGGTGCAACTAGATACCAAATTCACCCTTCCGTAAAAAAGAAATATGAAGTATAAGTATTAAAATATGTATACATTAACTACTGAAAATTACATAGATCCTAATGATTTGAAACCTCTGGATATCCCCCCACCCATCTGGACAGTCCCCCACCCCTAGGAAACCACCCCCATCTCCTGGACATCACCCCCACCCCCTTGGACACCACCCCCACCCCCTGGACACCCCCACCCCCTTGGACAACACCCACACCCCCTTGGACACCACCCCCACCCCCTTGGACACCCCCTGGACACCACCACCCCTTGGACAACCCCCCACCCCCTGGACACCACCCCACCCCTTGGACAACCCCTGGAAACCACCAACCCCTTGGATAGCCCCCCCCACCCCTTGGGGCATCCCCCCACCCCCTGGACAGCCCCCACCCCTCCTGGACACCACCTCCACCCCCTACCACATTGGGACCCCCTAGACATCCCCAACCCCCTGGACACCCCCTCCCCCTTAGACACCACCCCACCCCCTTGGACAACCCCTGGACAACACCACCCCCTTGGACAACCCCCCACCCCTCTGGACAGACCCCCCACCCCTTGGACAGCCCCCACCCCTCTAGACAGCCCCCACCCCCTTGGACACCCCCACCCCTCGTAATAACCCTATAAAACATTTATTACTGTTAAACCATCAATTTAAAAATGACCAAACATCCCTAATAATATAAGGAATGAAGGATAAGAAGAAGTGGACGGAGAAGAAAAAAAGAAACAAAGAATAAAGGACGAAGAACATAGAAGAAGTAACTTATTTAATAAAATTACATAGAATCCAAGAAAACCATGGGGACACCAATGGTTAATAGAAAATTGGTTAAAATGGAGTAAACTTTAGAATCAAATAAAATTTAAAATAAAAACTCGGATAGAGAAAATCACAGTGTAAATCCTATCATCACGACACAATGGGGTCAGGATAACTACACATCTTTTAAAACCACGAAATGGTATCCCCCATAACCCATAATTTTCTAATAGTCAATGGCTGGTCAAAATATATATAAACAAATAGAATCATATTGCAACACCCCTCATCTTTTTATAATGCTTGAATCCCTAAAAATCATAGTGGAAAACTCAAACATAGACTGTACCAACCCCCTTGGACACCCCCCCATCAACTTGGACACCACCCCCATCCCCATAAATAACACTAATAAATTATAGCCTAATATCCATGAAACAATACAATAATCATTTCATAATCTCACAAACTACGATACAGTAGTCAATCCCAACTGAAACTTATCCCCCACCCCCTTGGGCACCACCCCCACCCCCTTGGACACCCCCTGGACACCACCACCCCCTTAGACAACCCCCACCCCTCTAGACACCCCCACCCCCTGGACATCTCCCACACCTCTAGACAGCCCCCCCTGAACACCCCACCCCTCCTGGACACCACCCCCACCTCCTATCCCTTTGGAAACCCCCTAGACACCCCCAACCCTCTATACAACCCCCTCGTACAACCCCCCCAAACCCTCTGGATAGGCCCCCACCCTCTTAGACAGTCCCCACCCACCCACCCCCCTTGGACATCCCCCACCCCCTTGAACACCATCACCCCCTTGGACCCCCCCCCCCCCCCCCACAAACACACCCCTGGACTCCCCCACCACCACCACCACCATGGACACACTGGACACCCTCCAACCCTCTAGACAACCCCCCAAACCCTCTAGACACCCCCACCCCCTTGAACACCCCCTGGACACCACCACCCCCTTGGACAGCCCCCCACCCCTCTGGATAGCCCCCACCCCTTGGATAGCCCTCCACGCCTCTAGACATCCCCCCACCCCCTTGGACACCCCCACCCCTCATAGACACCACCCCCACCTCTTACCCCATTGGACACCCCCCTTGACACCCCGAACCCTCTGGAAAGCCCCCCAAACAACCTTCCAAACCATCTGGATAGGCCCCACACCCTTGGACATCCCCCACCCACCCACCCCCTTGCATAGCCCCCACCCCCTTGGACAGCCCCCACCCCTTCGACACCCCCACCCCCTTGGACGCCCCCCCCCCACACCCCTAGACTGCCCCCCCACCACCACCACCACCATGGACACCCCGGACACCCCCAACCCTCTGGAAAGCCCCCAGAACCCTCTGGACTCCACCCCACCCCCTTAGACACCCCCTAGACACCACCACCCCTTGGACAGCCCCCACCCCCTGGACTACCCCCCACACCTCTAGACACCCCCACCCCTACCCCTTGGACACCCCCAACCCTCTGGAAAACCCCTCGGAAAACCCACCAAACCCTCTAGAAAGGACCCCACTCCCTTGGATAGCCCCCCCACCCACCCACCCCCTTGAAAATCCCCCACCCCCTCCCCCCCCCCCCCCCACACCCCTAGACTGCCCCCCCCCCCGCCCCCGAACCCTCTAGATAGCCCCCCCAAACCCTCTATATAGCCCCCACCACCTGGACATTCCCCCCACCCCTTTTACATCCCCTATACCCACTTGGAGACCCCTAACCCCCTTGAGCAACCCCCGCACTCCCCTGGACACCACCTCCCACCCCCTTTGACACCCCCTGGACACCGCCACCCAACTGGACAACCCACCCAACCCCCTGGACACCCCCACCCACTTTCACAGCCACCCCTTGGATACCCCCTGTACGCGCACACATGCACGATAGAACACACAAGAATCGTAAACTTGCATAAAATCACTTCCATACGTTTATTTTACCAGAAAATAATTTAGCATGGTATATATGAACACTATAAAACTAACCATTATTTCAAGAACATAGAATAATAACATCTCAACTAATTTGTTTAGGGCATCACGGAAAAAAACTGAAAAGGAGTCATGTGAGGATTACTTGAGTGTTGTGAGTCGACCTGATAGATCTGATAATAATAAATATGAAGAATGTTGATGAAAAAACAAGGCTGGAGGGAACGACTTCGAAGAATCGATTCTAGGTTTTCCACGTGAGAGAGACAAGTCGCAGGTCGCCCGATCGAAGAAAACAGATTGACTGAATACAGGGTGCGATAAATCATTTAAAATATTTATCACGTCGGTTATTTAATAACCGCCCTGATAAAATATTTTTTTTAATTTTTAGAATGTCATTTATTTAATAACCGATGTAGAAAAGTATTTATCAGGTCAGTTATTTCATAACTGACATGATATATGTCGCTTTATACCGACATGATAAATTGCTGAGATTGTCTTTATCACGTCAATTTTTTATAACCGACATGGTAAAGCGCGGAGCATTCCTTTATCACGTCGGTTATTTTATAACCGACGTGATAATGTGCGCTAGATTCGATTTTCATTTTGTTTATACAATAACTTACGTCAAAAAACTAATCTCCATATATTTAACATTGTTTATAAAATAAACAATGTAAAATATGGATCCAGATCCATATATTAGGTCGGTTATAAAATACCCTACATGATATATTGATCATTACACCTTTGTACGTCAGTTATATAGAACCGACGTGAAAAATGCTGACATGTTAAATTTTTTATCCACTAGTGTAATGTTTTTATTTATTTAATAGGTTTTTAGAGTTTTTAGTGGGTTTCATGGTTTTTTAGTATTTTTATTGTTTTTACTGGTTTTATGGATTTTAGGGTTTCTACGGTTTTTAGTGACTTTTAGGTTTCTAGGGGTTTTATGTTTGTTAGGATTTTAATGTTTTATTATATTTTTTTAGGGTTTTTATGGTTTTTCAAATTTTATTAATTTTTAGGGACTTTTTTGGAGTTTGATGGTTTATAGGGATTTTAGGGATTATGAGGCTTTTTGTGTTTTTTTAGTTTTTTTTTGGGTTTTAGGTTTTTTTGCTGTTTCATTAATATTAAGGTTTTTAGAGTTTTTTTTACATTTTTTGGGGGCTTGGAGGGGTTTAAACATTTTATTAAGGCATTTATATTTTTTTCAGGTTCTCGGGTTTTAATGGTTTTTTGGGGTTTAATGGTTTTTATGGGCTTTAGGGTTTTGGAATTTTTAGGGTTTTTGGAGTTTTTTAAAAAAATCTAGGATTTTATTGTTTTATGGATTTTTAGGATTTATTTGGGTTTCTAAGGGTTTTTTTGGATTTTTTTACATTTGAGGTATTTTTATAGATTTTTTCATTTTTATGGCGCTTTGGGGTTTTAGGGATTTTAAGGGGGTTTTGTGATTTAATGGATTTTAGGTTTTTTATTCTTTTTTGGGGTCTTAAGGGGTTTTTTGATTCTTTAGTATTTTTATTATTTTTTGGGGTTTTTATCATTTTTTGGGGTTTAAAGGGGTTTTTTTGTTTTTCGTTGTGTTTATGGTTATTATGGGTTTGTTTGTGGAAAATTTGAAGGAACCCTTTTCCCCCCAGCTACCCCCCCTCCAGCTGTCGGGTCCATCAAGGGTTTGTCCTGCAACTCTCTCTTCAAGGCCTGTGGTGTGTATGACCATAGTTTCCCCTCTATATCTTCATATCATTCTTCATACTTCATCCTCTAATCTCCTCTTATTTCATTTCTTTCCTGCTGATTTATTGTCTCTAAAGGTGTGAATTTTTGTGCTTTTATCACAGGTGGGGTTCGATCCCGATGATAGTGGTTTTTGCAATACCAGAAAGATCCATCCCCTATATGACCTAGTTTTACATTGTGCCTATCTAGGTCAGATATGAAGCGATGATTACTCCATGGTTTTCGGATAAGTAGAGTGGCGGTCGAGGGCCTTTTAGGTGCTCAGGAGTCAGGATAATCTGGGATTTGGATTCTGATTTCAGTTTAGGTCGGATTCTATCTCTAGAAAGCAATGGCTTCCCTTATCAATACCCTGAACCCAAGGCCCTTTGCTCCAATCTGAGTTAGAGCTGGAATGGCGGTTTCTCAAAGGTTTTGGGAGGTAGGATGTAGTAGTTATTTTTTCTTCTCATGCGATATGTTTCTCATAGTTTTCCTGATGATTTGTGTGTTCCGTTTACGGTGGTGGATATGAATGAGGTTTATTGGGTGATGTTTTCCCCTTCTACATTTGGTAAGGTTTCTCTCTAGCTTAGTTTGGCCACGATGAGGTTGTGTCAAGTGTGGTGTTCGACGAGGACATTGATGGTGGTTTTAAGCTGGTGATGTCACCACTAGTAGCTTGGTGTCGGGAATCGGCTAAAGTACTAGATGATGGTGTGATGATTTCTGTTTTGAGTATGGTGGAGATGATGAAGCTTTCAATATAACCAGCGATGATGGACGTCAGTTGAAGTTCACAGACAATTTGGTTTGATGTGAAAATGGGTGCGTCTCTGGGACAGGGTGGTTGTCGTGATGGGAGTGAGAATCAAGGTAGTTACGTGAATTGAGATATCTTATTAAATGAGATTGGTGATGATGACATTAAATTTGAAATTTGAAATTTAAAGGTTTCGTTGAATGTGGTAAGGAAGTTTTTGGTATGAGGTAAAGCTGGATTTTTATTTTTGAAGTTAGTATATTGTTTGTTGATATCGATGTGGGATTTGTGTGGGTGGTTTTTTGAGGATTATTTACAGTTACCTCTTTTCCATAAAGTGGCTTCCTAAATATTTAGAAAATTGATTGAGGTATGGGTTTGTTGGGTTTGTTTATTGTTTTTTGGTGTTTTACATTTTAATAGGTTTTAGGGTTTTTAGAGTTTTTTTTTGTTTTTAGGGTTTTAAGCATTTTTAGGTTTTTATGGTATTTGTAGGGTTTTTTAGTGTTTTATGGTTATTTTGTTTTTATGTATTTTAGGGAATTTTTATGTTTTTATTGATTTTTATGATATTTGGAAAATTTAAGGGTTTTTATCATTTATAGTGTTTTTAGGTTTTTATGTTTTTGTGATTTTAGGGTATTTTTTGAGTTTTTATTGTTTGTAAGGCTTTTTACATTTTTTTTTGTTTTTTGGTATTGAAAATATTTTTAGAGTTTTTAGTGGTATTACGGTTATAATTGGATTTTATTTTTGTTAGGGAGTTTCATGGATTTATGATTGTTATGATTTTTTATATCTTTTAGTGTTTTATGGTTTTTAGGTTTTTAGGGGTGGTAAATATTTTAAGTTTTTTAATTTCTTTTCTTATTGGTTTTTAGGGGTTTTTACATTTTTTTAGATTTTTTGGGATTTTAATGATTTTATGGGTTTTTAGTGTTTTATGTGATTTTGAGGTTTTTATGACTTTTTTGGAGTTTTATTGTTTTTATAATTTTATGAGATTTACGGGTTTTTAGTTCTTTTGGGGTTTTAAGGTTTTTAGAGTTTTTTAACATTTTAGGGGTTTGAAGGGGATTTTAGTTTTTAGTGGGTTTTTATGGTTTTGATGGGGTTTTAGGGTTTTTCATGATTCTAGGTTTTTATGATTGTTAGGGTTGTTAGGGTTTTAGGGAATTTATAATTTTTTGGTTTTTTTGTGTTTTATTTGTTTTTAGTTTTGTAAGATTTTCTTAAGGGATTTCGAGGTTTATGGGTTTTTATATTTTTATATATTTGTATAGATATTTAATATTTTCTTGGTTTTTAGTGGTTTTTGGGATTTTTAGTGTCTAGGAATTTTTAGGGGTCTTTGGGGATTTTGGGGTTTTAGAGTTTTTTTTAGTTTTTAAGGGGTTTTTGAGTTTTTTAAATGTTTTTAGGGGTTAAAAAGGATTTTATAGTTTTTAGTGATTTTGGGGTTTCTGTGGGTTATTGATGTTTTTAGGGATTTTATGTTTTTCAGTGTTTTTAGGGTTTCTAGGGATTTTATGATTTTTTTGCGTTTTTAGGTTGTTTGTGGGTTTTATGTGGATTTAGGTTTTTAGGGGTTTCTTAGGGGTTTATAGGATTTTTGAGGTTTTAAATTTTTTTAGGATTTTCAAGAACTTTTTTGGATTTTATGGGGTTTTAGTTAATTTTACGGTTTATAGTGTTTTAAGGGTTTTTAGGGTGTTTATGTTTTTCATGGGGTTTTAGGGTTTTTTGAATTTTTAGGGTTTTATGGGTTTTATGGTTTTTAACACTTTTAGGGATTTAAAGTTTCTTTTTAAGTTTTTATTAGTTTTGGGGAGATTTTAGGGGTTTTTAGGGATTTTAATGTTTTTTGGTGGATTTTTTTTAGGTTTTTAGGGGGTTTTGGGGTTTTTGAAATTTTAAGGTTTTTAGGGGTGTTAAATGTTTAGAGTTTTTAAGGTATTCTTGGTTTTTTACAGTCTTTAGTGTTTGTTACATTTAAGAAAACATTCAGGATATTTTTGGAATTTTATTATTATTTATGGTTTTTAGGGATTTTGACGGCTTTAGGGTTTTTACGATATTTATGATTTTTTGGGATTTTAGGGGTTTTATTTATTTTTAGGGGTTTTTAATGTTTTTATAGTTTTCTATTGTTTTGGGGTGTTTAAAGGGGTCTTAATAGTAATTTGGTTTTTTAGGGTTATATGGGATTTTAGGAATTTTAATGTTTTTATATGTTTTATAGTATTATGGGTTTTAAGGTATTTTTAGGGGATTTTAGGGTTTTTAGTGTTTCTAGGTTTTTTAATGGTTTTATTTGTCTTTAGGGTTTTATGTTTTTCTTAGGGTTTTTAGGGAAATTAAGGTCTGAGGCTAGGCTTCTTCCAACCCCCCAAAAATTTATAAAAGAAAATCAAAGCAGACAAGGGCATGTAGGGTTAAACAACCCACACCAAAATCCCTGAACCCCCATACAACAAAGTCCAAAAGACCCAAAAGAAAAAAAGAAAGAGACAACTAAAAATCAACTTCTCAATCATCATAAGGATCCCTATCAGCACCATAAACAGAGGAAGCATCTGACTCAGTTGACTCCCATTCATAAGATTCATATTTCTTAAGGATGGATGAATATTAATTTCTATCATCCACATTCGGTTGCACCTTGCCTACCTAACCTTCCCTGCCTTTGGTATTTTCTTTAACCTTATTTGCCTTGGAGAAAGCCCTAGTAGAAATTGTCCTAGAGAGGGAGGAATAATCCTACTTGTTCTCTTCTTCACTGGGGTTGCGCCAAGCCCCTCCTTCTTGCTTTTCATCACATCATCAGCACTAAGCACCCTGAGATTAATATTTCCATCCTTACTATGATCAGTAGAAGTAGGCTTAACCACACCTCCTTGACAACCATATCCAGGAACAGACCGCTCCTTCCTCATACGGTTTCTTGAGTCCAAGTCAGAAGAACTAGAGATACCCATAAAATCCTTCTCCCTCATAATCCTAGCCAAATTAGAATACATAATGTCATCGCGGTCCCCAAAAATATCCCCATACTTATATGTTCAGCATTCTCATCCACAATGAAGAACACCATTCACAATTCTACCATATGCAGGATCTTTTTTTGATGCTGCTCAAAGGGGATTTCTGAAAAGTCCAACATTATCTTTTCAGACCACTCAACACATTGAGGTAGAGTCTCAAACAGAACAAGAGTAGATCTCAAATGAAGTTTCTCAATAATCCTCCTATCTACATAAAAGTTATCAGAATGAAACCTAGGATGAGGGGCATCAATTAAAATGTCCCCATGTGCAACAACATCAGCCAACACTTGCTCTGGTATTTTCACATAAGATAAGGGATGCTCCGCTCATATTTTCCTCAATCCTTCACAAAAGAGATGCATAGCCATATCCTAAAGGTCATTAGAATCATCCTTAGCTACCAAAACCTGCAATTCCTGACTCACAAGACCCCCTCTTTATTTCCCATGGAATCCATAGGATCTAAGCTCGAAAACTAATTAGAGGTTAAGACCAACTCATGTCCCCATAATTATCCTTTTACAACAACTGCTGAAGGATTTGGCAGTGGCTCCCTCTCCATCCCTTCACCCATGAAGCTCAGATGCTCGCTTTCATCCCAGACAGGATCAACCTAAAAAATAGAGGCCACAACCCCGTCTTCATAAAGAGCTTCATCCCCCACCCTAGGAGAGGAAGGGGAATCACCCACCTATCCCAGGTCACCCATCAGTCACTTGAAAATGACCTTAATTGTTGCTTTCCCCTCAACACCCTGACAGGAGGATGGTACCCCTTCATCCACCCTAGCATCCCTCCCAAAATCTAGTATAGTATCCCGCAGAGTTTCTCACCATGTCATAAGCTCCATTGTCTACCAAAACATCAGAGAGATGTCCTGTTGTTCACTTCCATCCATAAAATGCTCACTACCCCTACGTTTTCAATCCCTTTTCACATATCCAAGAGTAAAGCATGATTCACAGTAGCTCAACCATGATTCAAAAACCACTAGTTGCTTCCATTGAATCTCCTCACTAATTTAAATCTAGACAAAGTCGACCGGATATTTTGAAGCATCAATTTCAACACAGACCCTCTGTGAAACTGAGTGGCAAAGGGCCCTAGTTTATATATCCACACACAAAAACCTTCCAACCAAATTTCCCAAAATTCAAATAATAGACAAGTTTTTAAAGGGGAGTTGGAAATTATAAAACCGCACCCAAATTTCCATAAATGGGGAATCGTGATGCAGATGGAAGTCAAAATTCTACTGGAAGAGGAAAAAACGAGCAGCATCACTTCTACGAGGATCCGCAGACTAGGCCCTATTAAGATCCTCCTTAGAAGAGAACTGAATAAAAATGTGACATGAATAGACCAAAACCATAGTGGCACAATCCTGGAGATCTCATTGTTCAAATAGAAACCTGTCAAAAACCTAAACCTGGGGATGCCAATTCAAGAACCTAGCCACCAAGGTTAGATTATGCAGGGAAGAAGCCTTGTTGAACTACGCAATCGACAGTGGAATCTTTAGAAGACCTTCATTTAAACATAACATCGTAGGGGAAATCTCAATCTGTGTAAAAGCTAAAAGTGAGTGGGGATCCTAGAAAGGGAATAATATGTCTTTATCAGCAAGTAGTGAAGGCCCCTCCCCCACAGAGGGGGAGGCCAAGTCACAGACACCAGTGATGTCTTCAAGATAGCAACGGAGAGGTAGAGGTTCTATCACGTGAGTATATTGGAGTAGCCATCTCTTCTTATTCTTATTTATTCTTAGTGTTTTTAGGGGTTTTATGGAATTTTTCTTATTTAGTTATTTTCAGGTATTTTTCATGATTTTTAAGGGGATTAATGGTTCTTAGGGGTTTTAGGGTTTTTAGGTTTTTTAGAGCTTTAGAGGTTTTATGGTTTCGTTTGGTTTTTTTATAGTTTTTATTTTTTTTAATTTTTAACTATTTTAGGGTTTCAAAGTGTTTTTTTCTTTTCTATTTGGGTTTCAGCGTTTTATTGGTTTTATGGGGTTTTAGGATTTTAGGGGTTTCAAGGGTTTTCGGGGTTTTTTGGAAGCTTTTCGGAATCTAAGGGTCTTTGAGTTATTTATGGGTTTTATATGTTTTAGGGTTTTAGGTTATTTTAGTTATTTTACATTTCTTAGGTTTTTAGGGTTTGTACATTTTTTGAGGATTTAAGGTATTCATTGGATTTTTCATGGTTTTTGGGGGGGTTTTGCATTTTTAAGGATTTCCTATGATTTTTATGGTTTTTTTGGTGTTTTAGGGATTTTGAGGGTTTAGAAGGGTTTTAGGATTTTAGGGTTTTTAATAGTATTTATGTTTTTAAGGTTTTTAAGTGTTTTTTGGTTTTTATGGTTTTATTAGGGGTTTTCAAGGTTTTTATTATTTATTTCAGTTTATGTTTTTTTAGATTTTTTGGATTTTTATGGTTTGGAGGGGTTTAAGGGATTTTAATGGTTTTTGGTGTTTATTTTTTTTTTGGTTATTGTGGTTTTTTGAGTTTTTAGGTTTTTTAGGATTTTATGTTTTCATTTTTTAGGGTTTAAATGGGTTTTAATGTTTTTAGGGGGTTTATAGGGTTTTTATGGAATTTTAGGGTTTTTAGTGTTTTTATGGTTTTTTTTAGTTTTAAGGGTTTAATTGATTTTTAGGGTCTATAGTGTTTTAAGGTTTTTAGGTGTTTTATTTATTTATGTTTTTAAGGATTTATTATGGGTTTTTAGTTTTTTAGGGTTTTAGGTTTTTTTACATTTTTATTATTTTTTAGGAGTTAGTTATTTTTATGGTTCTTAGGGATATTTTATGTGTTTAGGGTTTTTTACAGGTCTTAGGGGTGTAGGGTTTTAGGGTTTTTAGTTTTTTTATGTGTTTTAATTGTTTTTAGGTTTTTAATATGTTATTACGGATTTTTAGGATTTTTAATGTTTTAGGGACTTAAAGTAATTTTTTAGAATATTTTTTGGGTTTTTAGGGGTTTTAGTATTTTTGAAGGATTTAACAGTTTTTAGGCTTTTTTCTATTTAAGGAATGTTTTTTTGGATTTTATTAATTTTTTTTATAGAGTTATTAGTTTTTTAGTGGCTTTTATGGTTTTTTTAGTTTTGGGGTTTTAGGTTATTAGGGGATTTAGGGTTTTTAGGGTTTCATGTTTTTAGGGTTTTTAGTGTTTTTTAGGTTTTTAGGGGTTTTAATTGTTTAATATTATTAATCATTTATTTAAATGTTTCCTGGTTTTAAGGGTCTTTAGGTTTTATGTATTTATTATGATTTTTATGGTTTTTAGGGGTTTTACGTATTTTTAGTTTTTTTCTATTTTTAGTGTTTTTATTGTTTTTAAGGATTTTTATTAATTTTTAGGTTTCTAGGGGTTTTAAGTATTTCTACATTTTAAGGTTTTCTTAGGGTTTTCAGTGTTTTTAGGTATTGATACGTGTTAAGGGATTTTTAGGGAAAATTAGGATTTTTATGGGTTTTTAGTTTTTTTAAGAATTTTCATGGTTTTAGGTTTCTTAGAGGCTTTAATATTTTTATGGTTTTTGGGTTTTTGGGAACTTTTTTTATTTCCAGTGTTTTTACCTTTTTTTAGATTTTTTAAATGTTTGTAGGGGTTTAAAGAGTTTTAATAGTTTTAGTGGGGGTTTTGGGTTTCTTTGAGTTGTTAAGGTTCTGAATAGTTTTTTATGGTTTTTAGGGTTTTTAGGTTTTTTAGGTTTTTTAGGCTTTTTAGGGATTTTATTTTTTTCGGTGTCTAAATGTTTTATGCATTTTCTTGTTTTTTCTATTTTCTATGGGTTTTTAGGTTTTTTGTGTTTTTTGTGTTTTTAGTGATTTTTAGGGGGTTTTGGGATTTTTAGGGTTATTTGGGGTTTTTATGTAATTTGGTTGTTTTTAGGACTTTTAGAGTTTTTGTGTTTTTTTTGTTTTTAGGGTTTTTATATTTTTTAGGATTTTATTGTTTTCATAGCGTTTTTAGGTTTTAAGGTTTTTTATGTTTTAGGTTTCTTAGGGAACTTTATGTTTTTTATCAGTTTTTATGGATTTTGATGGGTTTTAGAGGTTTTTGGTGTATTTTGGGTTTTATGGTTTTTTCGAGTTTATTGGAATTTTGAGGGTTTTAAGGGTTTTACTGTTTTTTGGGAGTTTTAACCTTTTTAGGCTTTTAAAGTGGCTTCAGATTTATTTTTGTGGGGTTTTAAGGGTTTTTTGGGTTATTATGGTTTTTATGGTTTGGGGGGTTATGGTTTTCAGGGTTTTAGGGTTTTTTGGGTTTTTATGGGTTTTTAGGGATTTTTAGGGATTTTTAGGCTTTTAGTGTTCTTAGGGGTTCAAAGTGGTTTTATGTTTTTAATTTCATGTTTTTATTTACATTATTTTTTAGGTTTTTTAAGGTATTTTTTAGGTTTTTTGTAATTTTCTACTGGTTTTAGGAATTTTGATGGTTTTTACGGTTTTTATGTCATGACCCGTCCCCCGGGGCCCGTATCGTGACTACCCCAAGCCCGCCTTCCATAGGCCAGGGGATGGCGAGTAACACTAAAGGTGTAACTCTCTAAAAACTGGGAAGGAATTGCCTTTATAAAACTTAAACACACAAAAACCAGAGTACAAGCGGAATCAAACACTAAGTAAAGCAGTATAACAAGCGTGCTGAAAGTACAAAGGGGCCGGAAATACAAACCCAACAGAAAGGTACAGCTACAACTGAAAGGAAGTAAAACTGAAAAGACAAACAATAGATTAGTGTAGCAGCTCCTGGATCATCCCCCGGGATCCTACCTGATGGGTAGGTACATACGTCCTCCTCAGCACTCCGCGTCTATCGGTCCGCTCCATGTGTTGTCACGCCGAGTGTCCACATCCGAGTACAGTCCAATCCTCATACACTCTGTCTCAGTCAGCGTTGTTGTGGTCTGCATCCAACACTTTGAGGTGCGTGCATAGCCCATGCAGGGGTGAGTATAACAATACTCAGTAGGGACCCCGAGACCCTCAAGGTCTCACAAATCCAACAAGGATAAACCACAAAAAAAGTTCTCAACATATAACATTTACTTAGGTATATGACCAAACATATATCTAGGTTATCATGTAACCCATCTCAATCATGAGTAAAACAAAAATATCCTTGAATCATCTCAAATCCGGATTTTCATTATCGAAACCAAAACTACTAGAGAACTCCTCCTTTGTCGAGTACAGTGGCCCTGTCGTGACTCGGAGGCACTACTCACTAACCTTATACAGCTGAGGTATTCCTCATGTCGAGTACTGCGGGTCTACTTCCAAACTGGGCGCTCCTCCGATGTGGTTCTGGTATGTTCCTCTACTACCTGTTGCTCATCTGCTACACGGGTCGGGCAGTCTCGAGCTATGTGACCCTGCCTGCCACATGCATAGCACTTTCTACTCCTCGTATAGCTGGCTCTGTTTCGTGTAACTCACACAACTGAACCTGTAACCTGAGGTCGCCCACCTATTGGCCTAGTCCGCTTGAACTTCTATGTCATCTGTCGACAGCCAGCTGTAGAAGACTATACTACGGTTGGAAAGCATTGCGAGGAGAGCAATAGTTTATGAGCCCACACAAAGCATAAAGTTGCTGGTATAATCTCCATCCTGAAAAGACCCTCGAAGTCTCCCCAGGTGAGGGTCTCCTTATCGTAAAACTGGAGCATCAGGCTCCACCACCTCTCAGCTACTCCCGGAATGATACTAACAACTAGGTACAACATCAAGTCAGCGGGTGTCCCAACTATGTGGAAAACTCATGCTACAAACCCCAGCCAGTACCCATCTGTTTGTAAACCTATCTCGCCTCAAAACCTCAAAGGCCTCTATTGCAAGAACCAATGCAACACATTCAAGCGGCGCACACCCTCTTCAGCTGGGGCTGGTGGAAACGGTATCCCAGCGGTTAGTGGTACTGTTGGTGCCTCTGCTGTGATGGGGCCTGGTACCGTGACATCACCGCTCGGTGGGCTACCATCACGATCTCCACTTGGAACCCACACTGATAGACTAGATAAAGACATCCTAAAAAGAAATAGGTGCGATATGGTCAAAAGACTATACCTGTTGAGATGACCTGGTTTGAGTTGACATAAAAAGAACTTTTAAAAACACACACACAATCAGTGTTTTCGTGCACTGAGTCAGAAATCAGTAGTCAGGGTATAGATATATCGACCGCTGCACCAACACTGGACTCCCTGAACTGAAAACCACACTCAGTACTCTTAACACTATTTTTTCACGGAAAGAAAGATCAGAGTCCAGTGCTCAGTGGTAGAACTGACTCCTCTGATACCAATTTGTCACGACCCGTCCCATGGGGCCCGTATCGTGACTACCCTAAGCCCACCATCCATAGGTCAGGGGATGGAGACTGGCACCAAAGGGTTTTTAGTTTTTTTAGGTGTGTAAAGGGTTTTTAGTTTTTTTTTGTTTCTATGAATGTTGTGGGAATTTATTTTTTTTAATTCTTTATAGGGTTTTTTGGGTTTTAGGGTTTTTTGGGTATATTTGGGTTTTTTACCATTTTAATGGGTTTTTAGGGATTTTATGTTTTTTATGTTTTTAAGGTTTTCTTGGGGTTTATCTGGGTTTATAGGGTCTTTTAATGTTTTTGTTATTTTTGTGTATTTTTATGGTTTTTAGGGTTTTTATGAATTTTTTAGGTTTTTGGTATTTTTATTTTTTTAGGAGTGTTTGGTTTTTTTGTTTGTAGGGTTTATTTTTTATTTTTTTAGGGTTTTTAAGGATAATTGAGTTGTTAGAGCTCTTTCGAGATTAAATTGTTTTTAAATTTTTAGTGGTTTGTAGAGTTTTTATTGGTTTTTAGGAATTTTTATAGATTTTAAGGGGTTTATGGTGTTTATATAATCTTAGGGTTTGTAGGTACATTTTATTGTTTTAAGGATTTTAGGGATTTTATTGTTTTTAGTGTTTCTAGTCTTTTTGGTTTTATTAGTTTTTATGTTTGTTATGGTTTTCTTAAGTTTTTTAGGGTTTTAGGGTTTTTTCATTTTTGATGATTTTTATGGATTTTTTTATGATTTTTATGGTCTTTAATGGGTTTTTTAAATATTTATGGGATTTAGGTTTTTTATCGTTTTACGGTTTCTGACTTTTTTATTTTTTAGGGGTTTAATATGTTTTCAGTTTTTCTAGATTTTTTAGGTTTTTTCAGTTTTTTTAGGTTATATTATGTATTTAGGAATTTTAGAGATTTTTTTTTGATTTCTATGGTTTTTAGCGTCTTTATGGATTTGGAGGGTTTTAGGGTTATTATGATTTTAATGTTTTTTGGGGTTTTTTGGTTTTTAATGGTTTTTTAGTTTTTTATGGATTTTAAGATTTTATAGAGTTTTTGAACATTATTAGTGGTTTAAATGGTGTTCTGAGTTTTTATTAGATTTTTAGTGTTTTTATGGGTTTTTATATTTTTTATGGTTCTTATGGTTTTTATGGGTTTTGGGTATTTTTGGGTCTATCATGGGTTTTTAGGGTTTTTGTAATTTTTAGTGTTTTTATGAATTATAAGTTTTTTTAGGTTTTATTTTTTTTTCTAGGGTTTTTGGGGTTTTTAGGTTTTTAGAGATTTATATGGATTTTTATGTATTTTTTTGGGGTTTTGTGATTTTTTGGTTTCTTAAAGTTTTTATGGATTTTAGGGTTTTTATGGTTTTTAGTGTTTTTTTGGTTTTTAAGGGATTTAACTATTTTTATGTTTTTAATGTTTTCATAGGGGTTTTAAAGGTTTTTAGGTTTCCTTATATTTTTGGTTATTTCTAGGGATTCTTTAGTACTTCTATGTTTTATTAGGTGTTTCATATATTTTTTGGGGGTTTAAGGTATTTATGGTTTTTTGGGTATTTATTTTTTTGGTTACTAGGTTTTTTGTGTTTTTAGGGTTTAAAGGATTCGTTAATTTTTTTAACTTTTTTATGGCTTCAAATATTTTTTATTCTGTTTACTGGGTTATAGGGTTTTTATGGGTATTTAGGGTTCTTTTAAGTGTTTTATGTGTTTTTATAGTTTTTAGATCCATTTATTGGTGTTTTATTACTTTTATAGTTTTATGTTTTTAGGGGTTTTAAGTATATTTCTATTTTTATGGTTATCTTAGGCTTTTTCATGGGTATTCAGAGATTTTTAGGTTTTTAGGGTTTTTTATGTTTTTAGGGTTTTTAGGTAAATTTATTATTTTTATGGGTTTTTAGAAATTTTGAGGGTTTTTAGGGGTATTTTTTGGTTTTATCATTTTTAGGTTTTTTAGGGGTTTATGTTTTTTTAGGTTTTTAATGTTTTATTAATTTTTTTAAGGGTTTTTAGGGTATTTTAAATTATTAGGGATTTAAGGCATTTTTTATGATTTTTATAGGGTCTTAGGGGTTGTATGGATTTTGAAGTTTTTTAGGTTTTTTTAGAGTTTTTAGTTTTTTAAGAATTTATTGTGTCTTATGGTTGTTTTGGATTTTTTGGTATTTTTTAATTTTTTAGGGTTTTTTGGGTTTTTCAGTATTTAGTGGGTTTTTAGGGTTTCAATGGTTTTTGTATGGTTTTAGGGTTTTTTAGCATTTTTAGTATTTTTTTGGGTTGTTTGGGTTTTTTAGAATTTTTTTAGAGGTTATAGTTTTCTTTAGGTTTTTAGGGGTTCTGAGTGTTTTATGGTTTTATGTTTTTCTTAGGTTTTCTAAGTGTTTTTAGTTTTTTTAGGTTTTTAGGTATTTTTATTTCTTTTTTACGATTTTCTTGGTTTTTAGGGTTTCTAGGTATTTTGAGGGGTTTATGGTTTTTATGGTTTTTTTATTTCTTAGGTTTTCAGGGGTATTTAATTTTATTAGGTTTTATAGGTTTTGTTATCAGTTTTTAGGTTATTAGGGGGTTTTGTGTTTTTTTTATTTTTAGGGATTATATAAGATTTTTGTGGGTTTTTGGGTTGTTAGGGATTTTGATCTTTTTAGGGTTCTTGTGGTTTTTTGGGTTTTTAATTTTTTTACGATATTTTAATGTTTTTGATATTTTATAGGTTTAATGGGATTTTAGTGTTTTTAGTGGGTTTTTGTGTTTTTAATGAGTTTTTAAGGTTTTTTATGGTTGGGAGGGGTTTTAGGGTTTAAGGGGTTTTTAGGTACTTTTAGGGTTTTAGAATTTTATGGTTTTTATGGGTTTTAAATGTTTCTAGGTTTCTATGTTTTTAGAGGTTTTCAGGGTTTTTAGGGTGTTTTACATTTTTTGGGAATTTAAGGATTTTTATGTATTTTATGATTTTTACAGTTTTTACATATTTTGAGGGTATTTATCTTTTTTGGGATTTTAGGATTTTTAGTATTGCAGCGGTTTTTAGGTTTTTGGGGGTCTTATATGCATTTTTATAGTTTTCATATGATGTTTAGGGTTATTTTATTTTTTATGTTTTTAAGGATTTTTATAGTTTATAAAGATTTTTATGGGTTTTTAATGTTCTTAGGGATTTTGAGGGTTTTGGAGGTTTTTATGATTTTTATGGTTTTTATTATTTCTCTATGGTTTTCAGTGGGTTTTTTGAGATTTTCATGGTTTTAATGTTTCTGATAGTTTTAAAACAAATTTTTGGGGTTTAATGTTTTTCTGCGTTTTATGGGTTTTAAAAGTTTTTAGTGGTTTGTATGGTTTTTATGGGTTTTTATGGTCATTTTATGGTTTTCTGTGGTTTTAGTACTTTTTTGAATCTTTAAGAGTATTAAGTGTATTTTGTTTTTGAAATTTTTAAGGGTGTTTCATGGTTTTACGGTTTTTTATGTTTTATGGATTTTTAGGGGTTTTAGGGGATTTAGGGAATTTGAGTGTTTTTTTGGGTTTTGGGGGATTGTATATTTTTTACTGTTTTTAGTGGTTCTATGTGTTTTTTGGTTTTTCTGATTTTCTTAGTTTTATTACTGTTTTTTGGGATTTTCGGGTTTTTTATGTTTATAGGGGTTTTATGGATTTTTATGGATTTTAATTTTTTTAATATTTTTATGGATATTTCGGGGGTTTAGGGATTTTTGTTTGGGTTTTTATCGTTTTTTGTTGTTTTAGGGGGTTTTTGACTATTTTAGATTTTTATGTCTTTTAGGGGTTTTGTTGATTATTAATGTTTTTAGTTGGTTTTTAAGAGTTTTATATGTGTTTAGGGTTTTTATGGTTTTTATGTGTTTTATGGGTTTCTAGGGTTTTTAGGGTATTTTATTCATTTTTAGGGGTTTTAGGGGTTTTTTGTAATTTTAGGTCATTATGGTTTTCTTATTTTTTTTGCAGCAGTTTGACTATTTTTTACATTTTTATGGGTTTTATGGATTTTTAAGATTTTTATGGGTTTTCAGGTTTCGTAGAGATTTTGATGGTTTTAAGTGTTTTTAAGGTATTTTTATTTTTTTGGTTTCAGATGTGTAAAGTGATATTGGGTTTTATGTTTTTCTTAGGGTTTTAGGGTTTTTTTTGGATATTTTATGTTTTAGGCATTGTTATGGATTTTTTGAATTTTATTGGATTTTACGTATTTTTGGGTTTTTAGGATTTTTGGGTTTTATATATTTTTTTGGTTTCTAGTGTTTCTATGAGTTTTTTGGGTTAAAGGATTTTAGAGATTAAATATTTTTGGGGGTTTATAGGATATTTAGAGTTTTAGTGGGTTTTTTGTGTTTTAATGGGTTTTTAGGGTTTTTGATGGTTTTAGGGGTTTTAATGATTTTATGGTGTTTAGGGTATATAAATGGTTTTTGGAGTTTTTATGGTTTTAAGTGTTATTAATTTTTTATGTTTTTCTATGTGTTTTTGAATGTTGTTTACATATTTTGGATTTTAAAAAAAGAATTATTATTTGTATGGGTTTTTAGCAGTTTTATGTATTTTTAGGGTTTTTAGGGATTTTTTATGGTATTTAGGGTTGTTAGTGTATTCTTATTTTTTAGGTTTTTTGGGTATTTTTGTATTTTTTGTTTTTAAAGGTTTTCATAGGGTTTTCATTATTTTTAATGTTTTTTAGGGATATTTAGCGATTTTTTTGGGTTTTTTAGGTATTTAGGGTTTTAGGGAATTTGAGAGTTTTAGGTTTTTTGGGTTTTTATGGGTTTTTTGATATTTTTTTAGGTTTTATGTTTTTTTAGATATTTTAAGGTATTTACAAGTTCAAAGGGTTTTTATAGTTTTTATCGGTGTTTTGGGGTTTTTAATGTTTCTAGGGGTTCTTATGGTTTTAAGGGTTTTTAAGATCTTTTTTTGTTAATAGTGTTTTTTTATTTTTTGTTTGGTTTTAAAAAAATTTAATTCTTTTCTTAGTAGTTTTTAGAGATTTTTTTGGGGTTTTTTATTTTTTTAGGGATTTTATGGATTTTTTGTGATCTTTATGGTTTTTTGGGTTTCAAATATTTTTAGGGTTTTAAGGGTTTTAGGGGTTTTATGGTTTTTATCGGTTTTATCATTTTTAGGTTTTTAGAGGTTTTAATGTCTTTAGGGTTTTCAGGTTTTCTTAGGGGTTTTCATGGTTATTATGTGTTTTTATGTTTTTGGGGGATATTTTTGTCTTGTATGTGTTTTTTATAATTTTTATGGTTTTTATGGATATGAGGAGTTTTTTCATTTTTTGGGGGGTTTAGGGTTGTATGGATTTTTTTCAAATTTAGGGTATTTAGAGTGCTTAGGGTGTGTGTGTATTTTTAGTGTTATTTTAAATATTTTTATGTGTTTAAAGGGTTTTTAGAGTTTTTCGTCGATTTTTAGTGCATTATGGAATTTATGATTTATAATGTTTTTAGGGGTCTTATATAATTAGGTTTTTATGGTTTTGAGGTTTCTTATTGTTTTAACGTTTTTAGTGTTTTTTAGGTTTCTCAGTGGCTTTACGTGTTTTTTGTGTTCTAATCTTTTCTTTTGGGGTTTTGGTTTTTTAGAGTTTTCAGTGATTTTTTTGGATTTATATATATTTTTTGGTGGTTTTAGGTATTTTGAGGGTCTTTATGATTTTTTAGGTTTCTAGTGTTCTTATGTTTTTTTATTTATAACATTTTTAAAATTTTGAACATTTTGTGGGTTTTAAAGTGTCTTTAAAGTTTTAGTGGTTTTTAGAATTTTTATGGTTTTAAGGTTTTTAATGGTTTTATGGTTTTATGGGTTATTTGGTCATTATAGGTTTTTTAAGGGTTTTAGAATTTTTTTTAGGTTTTTATGGGTTTTATGAATTTTATGGTGTTTAAGGTTTTATTTTTGATTTTTAGAGTTTAAATGGGGGTTTTTCCTTTTTAGGGATTTTGAGATATTTTTTAGGATTTTCATGGTTTTTTGGGTTTTTAGGTATTTTAAAGGGTTTTATGTTTTCATAGGGTTTTAGAGTTTTTAATATTTTTTAGGTTTTTAGGTGTTTTATGTTTTTTAGGTTTTTAAGGTGTTCTTCTGGTTTTTCATAGTTCTAAGGTTTTTTTACATTTTTAGGAATTGTTTGTGCTTTTTAATTAATTTTATTATTTTTTTTGGGTTTTATGTATTTTTAGAGATTTTAGGGTACATAGGATTGTTATGTTTGGGGGGGGGGGGTGTTATGGATTTTTTGTGTTTTTTAGGGGTTTTAATATTTTTAGGTGTTTTATAATTTTAACATATGAAAATAGTTTTTGTATTTTCTGTGGGTTTTATTAGTTTTTTGTGTTTTTATGGTGTTAGATATTTTTATGGTTTTTGAGGATTTTTAGTGTTTTTTCTGTTTGTTATGGGATTTAGGGTTTTTATCAAATTTTTATGTTCTTTAGGGTTTTTAGTTTCTTGATTTTTTAATGTTTAAATTAAGGTTTTTATGGTTCTTAGTGTGTTTTAAATTTTTAAGGATTTTTATGTCTTTTTAGGATTGTTATCGGTTTTTAGAGTTTTATGAGGGTTTTGGGTTTTTTAGGGTTTTAAGGGTTTTTATCATCTTTAGGTTTTTAGGGTTTTTAAGTGTTTTTAGTTTTTTTATGTTTTTATGGGTGTTTAGGACTTTTATGTTTGTTAGGTTTTTTTAGAATTTTTATGGGTTATTAGGTTTTAAGGATTGTGAAAGTGTTTTGGGTTTTAGGGTTTTTATGGGTTTTATGGGTTTTAAGGGTTTTAGTGTATTTTTGATTTCATGGGGTTTAATGTGTTTTTATTTTTTATAGTTTAATTAGGGTTTTTATACATTTTTATGAATTTTTATAATTTTTTAAGGATTCATGATTTATTGGGATTTTTGGGATTTTATGGTTTTTATGGATTTTTTATTTTTTAGGGTTTTTTTGTGATTATAGGATTTTTTGAGTTTTTATGGTTTTTATGGTTTTTTAGATTTTTTAACATTTTAATATGTTTTAAGGGTTACTATCGTTTTTAGTGTTTTTGGGTTGTTGCGATTTTTAGGTTTTTAATGGTTTTTTAGTATTTTTTCATTTATTGGGTTTTTATGGGTTTTAAGGGTTTTTATAATTGGTAGGCTTTAAGGGATTTTTTTAGGTTTTTAATATTTTCATAGGGGTTTTAGGGTTTTTTTTATTTTTATGGATTTTTGGGATTTTTTATTTTTTTATATTTTATGGGTTTTACCATTTTTATATTCTTTAAGGGTTTAAAGTATTTTTAGGTTTTTAGGTTTTCTTAGGGGTTTCAGGGTTTTTTACATTTAGGAGATTTTTTCGGATTTTTATGGGGTTGTATGGTTTTTAGCGATTCTGTGGATTTATAGGGTTTATAGAGTTTTTATAGGTTTAAAGTGTTTTTAGGGTTTTTAGGTTTTCACGGGGGTGTTCAGGGTGTTTATGATTTTCAATGATTCTAGTGATTTTTATGGGGTTTTAGGATTTTTATTGTTTTTCGGGGTTTTAGGAATTTGGTGGGTTTCTGTTTTTAAAGGGTTTTTTTGGTTTCTGTTTTTTTGGTTTTATAGATTTTTAATGTTTTTTAGGTTTTTAAGGTGTTTTAAGGTATCAATTTTTTTCTGGTTTTTAAAGGGTTTTTAGCGTCTTGAGGGGTTTTAGGGATTTTTTTTATTTTAGGATTTTTTTATGGGTTTTTATGGTTTTTATGGTCATTTTAGATTTTTAGGGTTTTTATAATTTTGATGTATCTTTTGTGTTCTTAAATGTCTTCTGTTTCTTAAGTTTTCCATAGGTGTTTTTTGGGTTTTTTACATTTTAAGTATTTTTAGTGACTTTTTAGTATTTTTAGGGGTTTTAGGGTTATTTTTGGGATTTTGAGCGATGGGGTAGGAGTTTTAGAGTATTTTAGAGTATTTTAGGGCATTTAGCATCGTTTAAGGTTTTAGGGATTTTTTTATAAAATTTTCAGGTTATAAAGATTTCCTATGGTTTTTCAGTGTTTTAATACTTTTTTATGTTTTTAGGGTTTTTAGGGCCTTCGTGGGATTTTTATGGTTTCAGTGTTTTTAGGGATTTTGGGGGGTTTTGGGATATTTTTGGGGTTTAAACATTTTTTAGGTTTTTAGGCATTTTAAATGATTTTAGGTTTTTATGGTTTTCTTAGGGGTTTTCATGGTTTTTTTTAATAAGGATTTTATCAAATTTTTGTTATTTTTAGGGTTTTTTGGGGGATCATGAGGTATTTTATGGATTTTAGGAGTTTTATGGTCTTTTTGGGGTATAGGGTTTTAAAAAAAAATAGGTTTTGAAGGGTTTGTAATAGTTTATTTACATTTTTAGGGGTTTAATAAGGGTTTTCATTGTTTTTGTGGAATTTTTATTAGTTTTTAGAGGGTTTTGTGTTTTTTTGTGGTTTTAGAGTTCTTAGGGTTTTTTGGGTTTTAGGGCCTTTGGGGATTTTTAGCGGTTTTATCATTTTTAGGGATTTTAGTTGTTTTAATTTTAATTTTAATTTTTTATGGTTTTCATACATGTTTTCAGGGTTGGGGGTTAAATATTTTTAAATGTTTATGATTTTTAGGATTTTTACAGTTATAAAGGAATTTATGAATTTTTAGGGTCTTTAGAGTTTTTAGGGGTTTTCAATGATTTTATCATTTTTTATTTTTTTTTATTTTTTTAAGGTTTTTTTATTTTTTTGGTTATCTTTTGGTTTTTAGGATTTTATGGGTTTTTAAATTTTTAGGTATTTTTATGGATTTTAGGGATTTATGGGTTTTACTGTTTTTAGGGATTTTGAGGGTTTTTATGGATTTTTAAGGTTTTAAGGCTTTATCAAATTTTTGGGATTTAGTTATTTTTTAATTTTTTATGTTTTTTAATGTTTTAAGAGTTTTTAATGTTTTGGGGGGTTTAAATTATTTCCATAGTTTTTAGTTATTTTTTTTAATTTTAATCTTTTTAAGATTTTTAATGGTTTTCAAGGTTTATAAAATTATTTGGGTGTTTACATTATTTTTTTGTGATTTTTAGAGTTTTTATATTTTTTAGGTTTTTTATATGTTTTGAGTGTTTTGAGGGTTTAAAGGACTTCTTATGGAATTTAAGGGCTTTAGGGTTTTTATGTTTTTTGGGAATTTATATTTTTATTTAAGGATTTTATGGTTTTGAGAGTTTCTAGGATTTATGTGGATTTTATAGTTTTTAGGTTTTAATGATTTTAGAATTTTTAGCATTTTTTGGTTCTTTGGGGATTTAAGTGATTTTATGTTTTTAAGGGTTTCTTTGGGATTTTCTGAGTTTTTAAGGATATTTCATTTTTAGTGGTTTTAAGATGTTTTTAGGATTTTAATGGATTTTTATTGTTTATAGGGATTTGATGGATATTAGGGTTTTTAGGGGTTTTATGGTATTTGTGGTTTTTTAGGATTTTAATGTTTTTTTTAGTTTTATAGTGTTTGGAATTCATTTTAGATTTTTTTATCATTTTTAGGGGCTTGGTGGGTTTTTAGTGTTTTATTGGTTTTTTGGGTTTTTATGTGTTTTGAGAATATTTTTAATGTTTTTTTGGGTTTTGATGTTTTTGGGGATTTTAGCGGCCTTTGGGACATTTTGGAACTTTTAGATATTTTAACATTTTTTTGTTTTTTTTTTGTGGTTTTAATTGTTTCTCGGTATTTAAAGTTTTCATAGGTTTTTACGGGACTTTTAGGGGTTTTATAGATTTTATGGGTTTTAGGTATTTTGTTTGGTTTTAGGCTTTTTTAGATTTATACTATTTTTAGAATTTTTTATGTTTTTAGTCCCTTTATGTGTTTTTATGTTTTTATGGTTTTCTTAGAGGTTTCATAGTTTTTTAAATTTTTAAGCTTTTAATGGAATTTTTCATATTTTTTTAAATTTTTTGGGTTTTTATGTATTTTTAGGTTGTTATGGTTTCTAGATTTTTTTTGGGTTTTTTTATGGGTTTGGATGTTTTTTTGGGGTTTTATGTTTTTTATGTTTTTTATGTTTTTCTAAGGTTTTAAAGTTTTTAGTTTTTTTTAATGAATAGAACAATTTTTATGGATTTTTAGGGGTTTAATGGTTTTTAAATATTTTAGGAGCACTGGGTGCTTTTAATGGTTTGTAATGTTTTTCAGATTTTTTAATGTTTTTAGGGTTAAATTTTTTTTTTTTGAGTTTTTAGTGTTTTCATGTTTTTATATGTTTTATGGGTCTTAATGTTTTTATGGGTTTGGGGGGGTTTAGGGTTTTTATCATTTTTAGGTTTTTTAGGGTTTGTAATTATTCAAAAATTTTAAATGTTTTCTTAATGGTTTTTCCAGTGTTTTTAATTTTAAAGGATTTTAGGGCCCTTTTTTTGATTTTGTGGTTTCTATTTAATTTTTGGTATCTAGTTTTTTGGGGTTTTATGGTATTTTTGTGTTTTTAGAATTATTTCGTTTTAGGGGTTTTTAGTGATTTTAGTTTTTTAATGATTTCGTGGTTTTTTAGGGGTTTTAGGGTACTTTATATTTTTGGTGATCTTTAGGGATTTGTTTTTGGTTTCCAGGGATTTATAGGGTTTTAATAGGTAATAGAATGTTTTGGTTTTTTAGATTTTTTTTGTTTTTCTGTTTTTAAGTGTTTTTAGGTTTTTATTCTTTTTAGGTGTTTTCATGGTTTTTATATTTTAATGGATTTGTTTTGGAATTTAGGGTTTTAATGTATTTTTGGGGTTTAGGGTTTTTTTAGTTTGTAGGGTTTTAATTTGTTTTACTTTTATTAAACATTTTTAGGGTTATAAAGGGTTTTTGGGGTTTTTTGGGGGGTTTTATTAGATTTTATGGTTTTTATGGTTTTATGTGTTTTTATTTTTTAGGTGTCTTAGGGTTTTTAGGGTTTTTTAGAGTTTTTACGAATTTTATCAATTTTTGGTTTTTTAGGGGTTTTAATTTGTTTAGGGTTTTTAAGATTTCATAGTGTTTTTTCGGGTTATTATTATTATTTTTTTGTTTTTTATATGTTTATGGAGTTTTTTAGGATTTTTATGTTTTTTTATTTTTAGGGATATTAAGTTATTTTAGGGAATTTTTTGGGTCGTTAGGTGTTTTAGTGTTTTTTGGGTTTTTAAAGGTTTAAAGTGTATTTATGTTTTTAAGGATTTCTGAGGGTTTTTCATGGTGTTTTAGGTTTTTTTGGTTTTTATGGATTTGTTAGAATTTTATTCATTTTAGGTTTTTTAGGGATTTTAAGAGTTTTAGGGTTTTTATGGTTTTATATTTTTTGTGGGAATTTTGAGATTTAGTGCATTTTGAGTTTTTTTACTATTTTTAATGTTTTTTGAGTTTTTATTGTTTTTTGGGGAATAAATTTTTTTTATAGTTTTTACTAGTTTTAGGGTTTCATTTGGTTTTTATGGGTTTAGGGGTTTTATGGTTTTTAGGGGTTTCAAGGTTTTTAGGGTCTTTTTGGGTATTTAATATTTTTAGGAATTTTATGGGATTTAATATATAATAGGTTTTAATTTTTTTTTGCTATTTTCATGTTTTTAATAGATTTTGACCTTATCAAAATTTTTAGGGGTTTTTTGGGAATTGTTTGTTTTTTGGATTATATGGATTTAAATGGTTTGTGGGGTTTTTTGGGGGTTTTGGGTTTTTTGGGTTTTTTTACCTTTAAAGGATTTTTTGGGGTTTAAATGTTTTTTTAGAAAATTTTAATATTTTTAGTGGTTTATTAAGGTCTTAGAGTTTTTTTTTTTTGGGTTTTTAGGGTTTTAGGGTTTTTAAGGTTTTAAGGGTTTTTTATAGTTATTATGGTTTTTAGGGTTTTAGGGGATTTTAATGGACTTGTAGGGAATTTATCACTTTTTAGGTTTTTTTTGTGGTTTTAAATTTTTTACGGTTTGAATTTTTTCATAGGGGTTTTCATGGTTTTTAAAATTTTTATGGATTTTTGGGTTTTTTAGAATTCTTGTCAATTTTTATGATTTTTGGTGATTTTTAAGCATTTCAGGGTTTTTAGATTTTTTACGATTTTTAGGTGTTTTAATATTTTTGAGGTCTTTATAGATTTCTTAGGTTTTTCTAGGATTTTAGGGTTTCAGACATATTTATATTTTTAAGGTATCTTTTAGGATATTTCTGGGTTTTTTGTTTTTTTTGGATTTTGAGGATTTTAAATGGTTTTTAGGGTTTTAATGATTTTTGTGGGGTTTTGGGGGTTTTTTAGTTTTTTATAGTTTCTATGGTTTTTTGAGTTTCTCAATGTTTTTTTGGGTTTTGATGGATTTTAGAGTTTTTAATGGATTTTAGGGGTTTTATGCATTTTTAGAGGTTTTATTGGTTTTTCGAACTTTTGAACTTTTTAGGGTTTTTAGGGTTTTTTAGGGTATTTAGGCGTTTTCGGATTTTAGGTTTTTAGGGTTTTTAGGTTTTTAGGGGTTTTATGTGTTTTTATTTTTTAAGGGTTTTCCTTGGATTTTTTATGGTTTTAAGTGTTTTTTATGTTTTTAGAGATTTTTAGCGACTTCATTGGATTTTTTTGGGGTTTGTGGTTTTTATGGATATTATAGGTTTTTAGAGGTTTTTAGGGGTCTAGGGTTTTATGCTTTTTTGGGTCTTAACTTTTTTTAGTTATTTAATGTTTTTATGATTTTATAATGTTTTTTTAAAAAATAGGGTTTAAGAGTTTTTAGAGTTTTTAGTAGATTTTAGGGAGTTTATGGGTTTTAGGGTTTTTATGGTTTTTTATAGATTTATGATTTTATAGGGTTTTTTGGATTTTTTGTACATTTTATGGTTTTTTGGGTTTTTAGGTTTTTTAGGTTTTTAATGTATTTATATGTTTCTTAGGTTTTTATATTTTTTTTTTCAGGGATTTTAGGGATTTTAAATCTTTAAGGATTATAGGGATTTTTAGGATTTGTATTGGCGTTTAGTGTTTTTGGGGATTTTTCATTTTGAAGAGTTTTTAGGGTTGGTATCAGTTTTTTTTGTGGTTTCACATTATTTTATTTTTTTATGGATTTATTATGGATTTTTATGTTTTTATGTTTTACATTTTCGATATTTTTCTAGACTATTTTTTATTTTTACCATTATTATGGTATTAATGAGTTTTTGAGGTTTTTATGGGTTTTAGAATTTTAATGTTTTTTTGGATTTATAAGGGGGGTTTTTAAATTTTAGGGTTTTAAGGATTTTTAATATTTTAAATGTTTTTGGAGATTAAAGAGTTTTTAATGTTTTTAATGGTATTTATGGATTTATGGGTTTGTAGGGTTTTTATGCCTTTTAGGGTGTGTTTATTTTTAGGAATTTTTAGGCTTTATAGTCTGCTATGTTTTTTAGTGATTTGATTATTTTTTATATTTTTTAGTTTTCCTTTCGAAATTTCATTATTTTTAGGCTTTTTATACTTTTAAGAATATTTAGTTCGTTTTATCATTTTTGGGGTTTTTTGGGGTTTTAGGGATCTTAAGGGTTTTTTATGGTTTTGTATGTTTTAGGGTTTTTATTTTTTAGTGATTTTATTTTTCTTCCATGTTCAAGGTTTTCTTAGTGTTTTCAAGGAATATTTAATGTTTTATGTTTTATGGGATTATTTAGGGTCTTTTTAGGTTTTAATGGTTTTTTAGTGTTTTGGGGATTTTGAGGGGTTTTTTTGGATTTTTGGTTTTTTTTGTTTTATTGATTTTTTGAGTTTTTTAGTGTTCTAAGTATTTTTAATGTTTTTAATGTTTTTATTTGTTTAAAGGGATTTTATAATTTTTAGTGGTTTTTTAGAGTTTTTAATGTTTTTATGGGTTTTATGGTTTTTTGTTGTTTTTAGAGTTTTAGGGTATTTTAGGGTTTGGGGGTAGAGATTTTAGGTTTTTAGGGGATTTATGTGTTTTTATGTTTTTATGTTTTTATACTGGGTTTTCATGGTTTTAGGTTTTTTTACTTATTTAGGGATTTTTAAAGATTTTTTAGGATTTTATGGTTTTTTTGAGTTTTTTTGGGAATTTGTCGGTTTTTTGTTTATTGGGGTTTTTTTATATTTTAGGTTATTTTAGGGTTTATAGAGTTTTTAGTATTTTAGGGGCTTTGAGTGTTTTTTTGGTTTTTATGGTTTTCAGGGCGTTTTCATGTTTTTTATGTTTTTAGGGATTTTTAGGGATTTTTTGGATTTTCATGGTATGTTTTGGGTTTATAAGTATTTTTAATATTTTTAGGGTTTTAAGGTTTTTAGTGTTTTTAGGTGTTTTAATGATTTTTAGGGTTATTTTATTTTTTAGGGTTCTTATGGTTATTTAAATGGTTTTCATAGTTTTTAGTGGGTTTTAATAGTTTTATGGTTTTTTAGGGTTTTTGGGGTTTTTATGTTTTCATGCGTATTTACGATTTTATGGTCTTTTAAGGTCTTTTAGGGTTTTTAGAATTTTTTTGGTTTCTATGGGTTTTATGTGTTTTTAGGTTTTTAAGGTTGTATGAGGGGGTTTCATGGTTTGGGGGGGGGGGTTTCTAGGTTTTTAGGTAATTTTAGGACATTCTAAAAAATTTTATAGGTTTTCTTTGGGGTTGTATGGACTTTTAGGTGTTTAGGGGTTTTTATGGTTGTTTGGGTATTTATGGTTTTTATATTTTTTTGGTTTTTTATTTGAGTTAATTGTTTTTTAGTTTTAATCTTTTTTACAGTTTTTGGGTTATATGATATTTTATGTTTGTAGGTATTTTTTTGGGGATTTTTTGGTTTTTTATAGATTTTAGGGATTTATGGATTTTTAAGGTTTCTTTGGGTCTTTATGGTTTTTTAGGTTTCTATGGTTTTTTTTTTGAGTTTTTAGGTTTTTAAGGGGTTTTAGAGTTTCTTAATTTTTTAGGTGTTTAAAAAGTATGTATAGTTTTTATAGGTTTGTATCTTTTTTGGGGTTTTTGAAATTTTTATGGTTTTGAATTTTTATGGTTTTTAGGGGTCTATATGGATTTCAGAGATTTTATGATATTTTTAGAGTTTTTTGGGATTTTAGCATTTTTTTAGGTTTTTAGGGTTTTAAGCGTTTTTAGGTTGTAAGGGTTTTATTAGGTTAATAGGATTTTTTGGATTTTTTTACATTTTTTAGTATTATTAGGGATTTTTTAAAATTTGTATGGTGTTTTTGGGTATTTAGGAATTTTCAGCGGTGTTAGGGTTTTATAGTTTTTAGGGGTTTACAGTTTTTTTTAGTTTTTATGGGTTTAAGTTTTTCTATATTTTAATGGGTTTCTTTGCATATTAAATTTTTTTAGGGGTTTTTACATTTTTTTGGGTTTTTAGGGAATTTTATGTATTATTATGTTTTTAGGGTTTTAAGGTATCTTGAGAGTTTTAAGGGTTTTTAGAATTGTTTGGTTTTTATAGTTTTTATTTATTTTTTGGGGCATTTTTGTTTTTTTTTGTTTTTAGGGATTTTAGATTTTTTAATGTTTTAGTGGTTTAAAGGGTATTTATATCTTTTAGTGGTATTGGGGTTGTTATGGGATTTAGAGTAATTTTTGGTTTTAGTGGGTTTTATATTTGTTTGGGTTTTTTCTTATTTTTAGTTTTTTATCTTTGTAACTATTTTTTAGTTATTATTGGGTTTAATTATTTTTATCTTATTAAATTTTTCGTCGGGTTTTTTAGGGATTTATGGATTTTTACATTTTTAATATTTTTTAGTTATTTTTTCAGATTTAATGGGTTTTTAGAGTTTTTGCGGTTTTTTTGCATTTTAGTGTTTTAAGGGATTTTATTGTTTTTCAAAAAATTTGTGGGTTTTATGACTTTTATGTTTTTTAATTTTTTTCTCATATTTTTTACAGATTTTCTGGTTTTCTGGTCTTTATGGATTATTTTATATATTTTTATAGGGTTTTAATGAATTTTGATGTTTTAATGGTTTTTTGGTATTTATGGTTTTTCGGATTATTGGGGTTTTTTTAGTTTTTTAGTTATTTTAATTTTTATATTGTCTTTTAATATTTTTAGGTTTTTAAAAGGTGTTTTGAGTTTTTATTAGGTCTTTATGGTTATTATGGGTTTTAGGGTTTTTAGGTTTTTGTGCTTATTATGGTTTTAGGGGTTTTTTTGGTATTTTTACGCTTTTCCTTATTTTTTAATTTTTTAAGTGGTTTTAAGTGTTTATATGTATTTTATGTTTCTTCGGGTTTTTTAGGGTTAAATATAATTAGTGGGTTTTAGTGATTTTTTTGGATTTTTATTTTTTACTAGATTTTTTATTGGTTTTAAGGGTATAGTGTATTTAAGGGATTTCAGGGATTTGTATGATTTTAGTGGTTTTAAATGTGTTATATTTTTATAATTTTAGCAGTTTTTACATCTTTATTGTTTTTAGTGATTTTTTAGGATTTGCATGTTTTTAGGGTTTTTATGTTTTTAGGGTATTTAGGGTTTGGGGATTTTTTTAGTTTCTTTAGGTTTTAATGGGTTTTTATAAATTTTTAATGTTTTTAGAGGTTTAATTGGTTTTTTTAGTTTTAGTGGTTTTTATGGGTTTTTACGGTTTGTAGGGGTTTCAATGTTTTTATCGGTGTTTGTGGTTTTTAGGGTCTTTTTGGGATTTTTAGGGGTTTTATAATTTTTTAGGATTTTTAGGTTTTTTTAGGTTTTTATGGTTTTATTTGTGGTTTTCATGATTTTTAGGGGTTTTTAATTTTTTATGGATATTTATGAATTTTTAGATTTTTATTACTATTTTCAGTTTTTTATGTATTTTATGTATTTTACTATTTTTAGGCTTTTATAGGCTCTTTAGAAATTTTAGGTTTTTATGGGTTTTAGTTGTTTTTATTTTTGTAAGCATTTCTGTTGGTTTTCCCGTGTTATTAGGGTTTTTTTTGTTTTTAGTAACTTTAATAGAATTTTTTGGAATTTTATGGGTTTTTAGTTATTTAAAAGGTTTTAGGGTTTTTATTTTTTTGGTGTAAATTTTATGGTTTTATTTTTCATTTTTAGGGATTTTTCAGTTTATAGAGTTTTTTTAAATTTTTTTGGCTTAACGGGATTTAGAGGTTTTAGGGTTTTTTATGGGTTTATTGGATATTAATGGAAGTTTGAGTCATTACTTATTTTTGGCTTTTTTTTGTTTTTTGGGGTTTTATGTTTGTTAGAGTATGAAGGTTTTCTTTGTGGTTCTCATGATTTTTAGGGTTTTCTAAATTTTTATGGTTTTAGGTATTTTTAAATAATTTTATGGGTTTTTCATATTATTTGTGATTCTAAGGGATTTTGGTGTGTTTTTAGGGGTTATAGTGTTTTTTAGGGTTTTAAGTATTTTTTTTTATTTTAAGGGTTTGAAGTGTTTTTATGTTTTATTGTTCTTCTTATATTTTTTGGATGTTTTTATGATTTTAAAAATTTTATGGAATTTTATGATTTTTTATGTATTTAGGGTTTTCATTATTTTTTTGGGGTTTTCAGTGTTATTAGGTTTTTAAAGTATTTTTAGGGTTTAATGGATTTTTTGGAATTTTTATGGTTCTAGGGAGTTTAGGGTTATTTGTGATTTTTATTACTTTTAGGGTTTTTATGAATTCTAATGGTTTTAGGGTTTTTTAGTTTTTTTGGGTGTTTTAGTGGATTTCATGCATTGTTTGGACATTAAGGTTTTAAGAGTTTTTAACATTTTTATAGGTTTAAATAGTTTTTAATGTTTTTAGAAATTTTTCATTATTTCTGTGAGTTTATTGTATTTTTTCAATTTTTTCGGAATTATATGGTTTTTAGGGAGTTTTAGGGTTTTTTGGGTTCTTTAGAGGATTTAGGGTTTTTTATTTTTATATTTTATTGGGGTTTTAAGTGTTTTTAGGTTTTTAGGGTTTTATTATTGGATTCATATTTTTTTAGATATTTTATGTTTTTATTGATTTTCCGAGCATTTATAATTCTAATGAGTTTTTTTTAGGTTTTTAGGGATTTTGATTGTTTTATGTTTTTTAATGTTTTCTATATTTTTAGTGTTTTTTGATTTTTTAGGTTTTTTACGTTTTTAAATTTTTGTACGGTTTTAAGGTTTTATTAGGTTTTTTCATGGTTTTTAGGGGGATTTACATTTTTATGGATTTTTATGTTTTTTGGGGGTTTTAGGGGTTTTAGGGATTTTGAGGGTTTTTAGGGTTGTGGGAGGTTTTTATGTTTTTTTTGAATTTTTTTGGGTTTTTTAGTTTTTATGGGTCTAATGTTTTTTATAGTATTTAACTTTGTCTAGGGATTTAAATGGTATTTAGTACTTTTAGTATGATTTTAGGTTTTTTTGGGGTTTTATGGGTTTTTAGGGTTGATTGTGGTTTTTAGGGTTTTTATTAGTTTTAGGGGGTTTTAGGGTATTTTATGGGTTTTAGGGTTATTTTCATTTTTTAAGGGGATTTTGTTTTTTATGTTTATAATGATTTTGAGGTGTTTCCAAGGTTTTTAGGGTTTTTTATTTTTTTGATATTTTTTAGATTTTTATGGTTTTTAGGGTTTTTAGGGATTTTGAGGGTTTTCAGGGTTTTTAGGGGTTTAGGGTTTTTTAAGGTTTTTCTAGTTTTTAGGTCTTTAAGAGTTTATTTGTTTTTAGTTTTTTAATTTTTTATCTTTGGATTTTTAGGATTTTTATTGTTTTTATGGGTTTTAGGATTTTCTGTAGTTTTTTATGGATTTTACGATTTTTATAGGATTTTATTGTTTTTAGGGGACTAAATGGTTTTTGGAGATTTAATTTTTTCCTTATCATTTTTGGGGATTAAAGGGGTTTTAAGGTAATTATGTGTTGTTATAGTTTTTATTTTTTTAGGGGTCTTATGGTTTTTTTGGTTTTTGGGGTCATTTTAAGGCTTTAGGGTTTTTAGGTTTTTAGGGGTTTAAGTGTTTTTATGTTATTAAGGTCTTCCTAGAGGTTTTTAGGTTTTTGTGGGTTTTATGTTTTTATGGATTTTATGGATTTTTATGCATTTTTAGGGGTTTTAGGTATTTTTATGGTTTTTAGGGTTTGTAAGATTTTTATCATTTTATGGTTTCTTATGGTTTTATGCATTTTTATGTTATTAAAGTTTTCTAATTGTTTTTTATGGTCTTAGGGATTTTATTTTTTAGGGATTTTTAAGGTTTTTTAGGATTTTATGATTATTTATGGTATTTAGCTATTTTGATGGTTTTGGGGGCTTTTAGGGAGTTAAATGTTTTTATGTATTTTAGGTTTGATGGTTTTTTGAGTTTTTAACATTTTTAGGGGTTTAATGGTTTTTTTTGAGATTTCAGTGGTTTTAGGGGATTTTATTGTTTTTAGGGTGATTTGGTTTTTTTATTCTTTTTAGAATTTTTTGGGTTTTAAGGGATTTGAATATTTTTTGGTTTTTTAGGTTTTGTTAATATTTTTAGGGTTTTTAGGGTTTTTTATGTTTTTAGGGATTCTTATAGATTTTTAGGATTGTAATGGCTTTTATGGGTTTTAAGGTTTTTTTGGATTTTTTATTTTTTAGGGGTTTTTTGTATTTTTTTGGTTTTTAGTTATTTAGGGTTTTTAATATTTTTAAGGTTTTCATTGTTTTTTATGGGTTTTAATATTTTTTTGGGATTTTCAAGGAATGTTTTGGATTTTTATGGTTTTAAGGGTTATTTAGGATTTTTAAGGTTCTGAGGAATTTTATGTTTCTTTTTTCATTTGTGGTATTTTTATGTTTGGGTGATTTTTTTCATATTCTTTGGGTTTTGATGGTTCTTTAGTGTTTTTAAACTCTTTTGGGTTTTAAGGGGTTTTTACAGTCTTTTGTTGTTCTAGGTATTTTATGTTTTTAGGGATTTTTTAATGTATTTTGGGGTTTTATGGTATTTGGAGATTTTTAGGGTGTTTTTAGGATTTTTTGGGGTTTTACCATTTTTTAGGTTTTTTAGTGGTTTTAAGTGTAGTTAGGTTTTTATGGTTCTCTTAGGGGTTTTCAAAATTTTTATAGTTTTTTATATTTTTATGTATTTTTATGGGTTTTTTAGGATTTGTTTTTTGATTTTATAGATTTTGAGGGAATTTTGGGGTTATTAGTGTCTGTAATGTTTTCATGTGGTTTAAGTGTTGTTAGGTTTCTATGTTTTTTAGGGGTTATCTGGTTATTTAAGGGGTTTTACATTTTTGTGATTTTTAGGTATTTTTTAAGATTGTAATGGTTTTTATGGTTTTTAGGGATTATAAGGGTTTTTAGGGTTCAGGTATTTTGAATTTTTGACTTCATTGGATTCTTAGCGGGTTTTTCTTTTGTTTTTATGTTTTTTTTTGTTTTTTAGAGTTTTCAAATTTTTTTGGTATTAAACGGTTTTAAGAGTTTGAAGTTGTTTTTAGGGTTTTTATGGGTTTTTTTAATGTTTTAGTTGTTTTATGGTTTTAATTAGTTTTTATGGTTTTTTGGGTCATTTTACAAGTGTTTAGGTTATTTTTATCATTTTTAGGGGTTTTAGGGGTTTTAAGTTTTTTCAGTTTATTATGGGTTTCCTTCATTTTTTAGGGTTTTTAGCATTTTTTACATTTTTACAAACTTTTAGGGATTATATTTATTGTTTAGTTTTTTTATTTTTTTAGGGTTTTTAGAATTTGTTTCAAATTTTATGAATTTTTTATGTTTTTAGGGGTTTAAAGTGTTTTAAGGTTTTAATGGATTTCTTAGAATTTTCATGGTTTTTAGGGTGTTTTACTTTTTTTGGTATTCTTACGGATTTCTTTTTAATTTTAATGGGATTTTAGGGTTTTAGTGATTTTTAGGGGGTTTAGGGATTTTTATGGTTTTTATGATTTTATGGTTTTTTAGGTTTTTATTGTTTTTTCATAATTTTAGGGTGTTAAGGTTTTTATATATTTTTTTAATGTTGTTATGGGTTTAATGTGATTGTAGTTCTTTTAGTGGATTTTTTGGGTTTTTATATGTTTTTAGTTTTTTAATGTTTTTAGGTGTCATATGGTACTTTTAATATTTAGGGGTTTTAGGAACTATTTATTTATTTTTAGGGATTTTAGATTCTCTGGGGTTTTTTGGGGTTTCAAGTGTTTTTAGGTTTTTAATGTTTTATTTGGGTTTTCAGGGTATTTAGGTTTTTTTACCTTTTTAGGGATTTTATGGGATTTTGAAATATTTTTAGTGTTCATTAGGGGTTTTATGCTTTTTTTGGTTATAGTGTTTTTAGGTTTTTAGGGTTTTTTTATTATTTTAGGATTTGAATAATTTCTAAGGGTGTTTGATTTTTTTAGGGTTTTTTATATTTTTTCCATTTTTATGCAATTTTTATGATTTTTAACTTTTTTGTAGTTTTTATGGATTATGAGGGTTTTAGGGTTTTTTTTGGTTTTAGTGTTTTTATGAGTTTTTGGGGGGATTTTAGGTTGTTTATTTTTTATGGTTTTTTATGTTTTCTTCTATTTTTATAATTTTTTAGGATTTTAATGTGTATTTAAAAATTTTAGTGTTTTTATATATTTTTAGGGTTTCTTACGTCTATGATGGGTTTTTATGTTTTTATGTGATTTTAGTGTTTGAAGGGTATTTTAGGTCTTTTCCTGGATTACATGGTTTTTATATTTCAAGGTATTTTTAAGAGTTTTTTAAAATATTTATGGTTTCTTATGGTTTTTATGGATTTTTAGTGTTTTGAGGGGTTTTTAGTGTTGCTAGGGTCTTTTTTTAGGATTTTAGAATTTTTAGGGTTTTTATGAGTTTTTATATTTTTAAGGTTTTCTTTTAGTTTTTAGGACAGAAGAGGTGTGAGGCTAGGCTATTCCCAACCCCCCTAAAATTTATTAATAAGAAAAAAGACGCAACAGACAGAGGAGGGGTAGGGTCAATCAACCCATACCCAAAAACAATGCCTCAAAAGGAAAACAAAGAGCAAGAACATGTCCAAAGGAGAGAAGAAAACAGAAAAGAACAAGGAAAAACACCAGCATAGGGTCTACCTGCCTTCCCCACCACCATCATTATAGTCCGCACCAGGGGGTCTCCCTCAGCCCCATAACTGAATGCCGCATCAGTGTCTGTCGACTCCCATTCAGAAGAGTCATATTGCTTCAAACAGTTGGTGTAATGCTCCCTTAACTTCACCTGCTCCACATTCAGCTGCTTCTTAGTAGGCTGCCCCACCTTGCCAGGGGAGGTTTTCGAAGCTTTGCTGGAAGACCTTGTAGATACAATTCTTAGAGAGGAAGAATAGTCCTTCCTTGGCCTCCTCACTTTCAGGACTGCAGTGTCAGCATCAGTATGTTTTTCCTGAACAGGGATAACAGTGTCTTCCGGACTGAGTAAACAATAAGTGAGAGGTGGAAACCTCTCCCTGGACAGGCCCCCTGAAAAATTTGCTTTCCCAAAAGAGGAAAAATATCCCTGTAGGGCCTTTCCCTTAAAAATCATGGCCATGTTGGATTTCATCCTAGAATAATCATGAGAGCCACTCCCCCAAAACATTAAACACTGGGGATTCATTCCCTCCTGCAATAGAGAAATATGAACAGGTAATTTCATCACATTAGGGTCCTCTAAATCCATGTCTTTCAGAACCAAACATTTAGAGTTCCCATCCTCATTTTCCCTAATCATCCCATCTTCAACAAATTTAGCATCATGTGACCCAAATGGGACGAGCGCCTCTCGGGTATTTATGATTTATTTTTGGTTTTAGGGTTTCTCTTTAATTTTAAGGATTTTAAGGTTTTTTTTGTGTTTTTTAATGTTTTAAGGGGTCAAATGAGTTTTATAGTTTTTAGTTTTATCTTAGGGGTTTTATGAGTTTTTAAATTTTTTTATGTTTTTATGGGTTTTAGAGTTTTTAGGGTCATTTTAGATTTTTGAGCATTTTTTATATTTTTTCTGGGGTTTTATTTTCTTTTAGGTTTTTTAAGATTTTATTAGGTTTTTTCTGGGGTTTTATGGTTTTTAAATTTCTAGGGTTTTTACGGGTTTTAAGGATTTATATGGGTCTTTATGGTTTTTAAGGATTTTGAGCAATTTAGCATTTGTAGGTTTTTTTTATATTTAGGTTTATAGGGATTTTAAATCTTTTTTATAGTTTGAAGGTTTTATGATGGGATTTCAGGGATTTATCATTTTTTATGTTTTTAGGGACTTTTAAGGAAATTTTAGTATTTTAATGGTTTGAGAGTTTTTAGATATTTTGAATGGGTTTAGGGGTACTAAGGGGTTTTAGTTTTTTTATTTTTCGGGGGTTTTATGGTTTTTTTGAATTTTAAAGGGATTATTGGTTTTTATTGTTTTTTAACATTTTTAGGGGTTTGAATAGTTTTTTGGGTTTTCAGTGTATTATATGGTTTTATGGGATTTTAGTGTTTCTAACGTTTTCACGGATTTTATTTTTTATGTGTTTTAGAGTTTTTAGAAACTTTTAGGTTGTAGGGTTTGAATAATTTTTAGGCTTTATGGTGTTTTCAGTGTTTTTAGGATTTTAAGGGATGCATAGGGGTTTTATGGTTTTTATTATTTTATCATTTTTTTTTATAAAAAAAATTTATTTTTATGAGTTTTTATATATTTTGAGTTTTTTTTGGGTTTTCGGGGGTTATTAGTGTTCTCCGGGGTTTTTGAATTTTTATGTTTTTAAGGGTTTTATGCGTTTTTAGGTTTTTTAATATTTCTTAGGGTTTATAGGGTTTTATAAATTTTATGTATTTTTAGGTTTTTTTGGATCTTTATGGTTTTATCAATTTTTCATATTTTTAATGTTTTGGGTTTTTTTGAGTTTTTATGGTTTTTTGGTTTTAAGGGTTTTTTAGGGTTTTAAAATTTCTTATTATTTTTTAATATTTTTAGAGGTTTAATTGTTTTTTTTGTTTTCATTGAGTTTTATGTTTTCTATTGTATTTTGGGGTTTTAATGTTTTTAGGGACTTTTATGTTTTTAGTGATTTTTGGGTTTTTTAGGGTTTCTAGAAATTTTCTTATTTTTATGTTTTTAGGGCTTTTATGTGTTTTTTGGTTTTTATGGTTTTCATAGGGTTTTCATGGTTTTAGGGGTTTTTATGTTTTTAGGGATGTTAATTGATTTCTTAGTATTTTTAGAGTTTTTAGGATTTTAGTGATATTGACGGTTTTTAGGGGTTTTATTGGGTTTTTGGTTTTTTTTAATTTTTTTGTGATTTGTAGTATTTTTAGTGTTTTTTAACAATTATATATTTTTAAAGGGTTGTTATATTTTTTGTGGTTTATTAAGGTTTGTATGGGTTTTTATGGGTTTTATCTTTTTAGCGGTTTTATTATTTTCAGTTGTTTTTAGTTTTTAGGATATTTAATTGCTTTTAATGTTTTTAGAAATATTTAGGTTTTTAAGGGGTTTAATTGTTTTTATGTTTTTAATATTTTCTTAGAGTTTCTTCGGGATTTTAATGGATTTTTATGATTTTAGGGACACTTAGGGATTTTTTAGGATTTTTTGGTTTTGGGGTGTTTATGGATTTTGGGGGGTTTTGTGTTGTTTAGAGTTAATAGGGGATTTAAGGTTTTTAGTGTTTTATGTTTTTAGGTGTATAATATACTTTTAGGTTTTTATAGTTTTCATAGGGTCTATCATTATTTGCTAGGTTTCAACATTTTTTAGTATTTTATGGATTTTGTTGATTTTTATGTTTTTGGGTATTTATGGCTATTTATGGATTTTGATTATTTTAGGGGTTTTTTGGTTTTTTGGTTTTTTTTGATTTTGGGTATTAAGGGGTTTTGTTGATTATTTTGGGGTATTAATGTTTTTAGATTATTTTAACATTTTTATAGGATTAAAGGGTTTTTATATTTTTTAGTGGTGTTATGGTTTTTATGGGTTCTTAAGGTTTTTAAATGTTTTTGGGGGATCTTATGGTTTTTAGGTGTTTTATAATTTTTAGTGTTTTTAGCACTCTTTAGGTTTTTGGCGATTTTAGTTGTTTTTAGTATTTTAAGGTTTTCTTATGGTTTTTCATGGTTTTAAGGTTTTTTTAACATTTTTTCAAATTTTTAGGATTTTAATGGGTTTTTAGGGATTTTGAGGGTTTTGAGTGTTTTAGAGTTTTTAGAGTTTCATTGTCTTTTATTTTTTTAGGGTTATAAATTTTAAGTGTTATTTAATTTTTTTCTTGATCCTTATGTTTTTTTATTTTTAGGTCTTCTTTGGATTTTTATGGACTTTTAGGGGGTAAAGGGATTGTGTAGGTTTTTAGGGATTTTATAGATTTTTTCGTGGGTCTTGGGGTTTTTTGTGTTTTTTATGGTTTTAGAGATTTTATTGGTTTTGGTGTGGGGGTTAATGTTTTTATGGGTTTTCGGGGGTTTAAGGTGTTTTCTTGTTTTTGGTGGATTTTGATGGTTTTATAGGGTTTTATATTTTTTTTTTCTTTTTAAGGATTTTGAGTTTTTTTGTTTTTAATGTTTTCTTAAGGTTTATTAGTGTTTTTAGCGTTTTTTACATTTTTGGAGATTTTTAGGGTTTTTAAAAGATTTTTATGGGTTTGTAGGGATTTTAGGGATATTTAGGGGTTTTATTATTTCTATGTTATTTAGAGTTTTTAGCATTTTTAGGGGTTTAAATGAATTTCTAGTTTTATTTTTTTCTTAGGTATTTGAGGGATTTTATGTTTTTAGGTTTTATAGATTTTTAAGGATTTCTATGGATTTTTTTTGGGATTTTAATTTTCTTTAGGATTTTTTTAGTGTTTGGGGGTTTTTAGGTTTTTTTTGGGTTTTTAAGGTTTTTTTAGATTTTTAGGGGTTTTTTTTTGGTTTTTAGAATTTTTAACATTCTTAGGGGTTTAAATTTTTTTTCGAGTTTTTATTGGGGGTTAGGATATTTACAATATTTAGGGTGGTTTTAGGTATTTATAGTATTTATGCTCTTTAGATGGTTTTAGGGTCTTTTCGGGTTTTATAGTGTTTTTTTTCATTTTAATCTTTTTAAGGGTTTTAATTGTTTTTAGTTTTTAAGTCATTTATAGTGGTTTTCATGGTTTTTGGTTTTTTAAATTTTTAGGGGATTTTTGGATATTTTTTATTTTTAGTGTTTATTTGGATTTTGATGGTTTTAGGGATTTTGTGGTTTTGGGGGGTTTTAATGGGTTTTAGTGCATTTTATTACTCTATGGGTTTTAAGTGTTTTTATGTTTTAAGGGTTTTTTTTTGTTTTTTAGTGTTTTTATGGTTCTTTACCTTTTTGTGTTTTTAGGGATTTTAGTGATTTTTATGGTTTTTAGAGTTGTAGGGATTTGGGGGGTTTTAGGGGTTTATAAGGTTATTAGGGTTTCATGGTTTTTTGTGGTTTAAGGGGTTTTTTTGTGTTTGTTAGGGTTTTTAATAGATTTTAGATTGTTAACTGTTTTAGGTGTTTAATGGGGTTTTATAGATTCTAGTGGTGTTTCGGGATTTTAATAGCTTTTTTTTGGGGTTTTAGTGATTTTTATCAATTTAAGGGGTTTTACGAGATTTTTAAGTGTATTAGTGTTGTTAGGAGTTTGGTGGGGGTTTTGTGTTGGTTTGTTTTTAAGGTTTTCTTAGGGTTTTCAGTGTTTTTATGTTATTTTTTTCATTTTTTTGGATTTTATGGCCTTATTAGGATTTTTATGATTTTTATATATTTTGATGGATTTTAGGTGTTTCTTTGGGTTTTCATGTCTTTTCTATTTTTTGGGGGTTTTAGGTGTTTTTAGGATTTTTTATGTTTTTAAAGAATTATAGTTTTATATTAATTTTATGTTTTATATGGTTTAATGGGATTTTGATGGTTTTTGGGTTTTGTATGGTTTTTAGTATTTATTTTTCTTTTTAGAGTTTTAATTTTTTTTTCATTTTTAATGTTTACTTAGGTTTTTAGGGGTTTTATGGTATGTTTACATTTTAGGTATTTTTTGGGATTTTTAAGATTTTAATGGTTTTTAGGGTTTTTAGGGATTTTGAGGGTTTTATGGTTTGGGGTTGGGTTTTTTGATATTTTTAGGGGTTTAAAGGTTTTTTAGGATTTTTATTGATTTTTTGGGGCTTAAATGATTTTTATAGTATTTAGTCTTTTGAAGGGATTTTATGGGTTTTATGGTTTTCTATGGTTTTTTTCAGATTTTTGTTGTTTTAATGGTTTTATGTTTTTATGGTATTTTAGGGTTTTAGGGATTTATAATTTTTTTAGGGTTTTGAGGGGTTTAATGTGTTTTTAGGTTTTTATGCGTTTTTAGGGTTTTTCATGATTTTTAATATTTTTTACATTTGTTGGGAATTTCTTGTTTTTTTGGATTTTATGGTTATTAAGGTTATTAGGGATTTGGAGGCCATTATGTTATTTATGGTTTTTAGGGTTTTTAGTTTTTTTTGTGTTTTTTGTTTTTTTGGGTTATGATGTGAGTTTAGGTTCTTAATGTTATGTTAGGGTTTTTCAATATTTTTTGGTTTTTTTATGTTTTTTGGGTTTTTAGGTATTTTTGGAGATTTTATGTATTTTAGGGTTTCAGGGAATATCATGTTTTTAGAGGTTTTAGTGTTTTTAGAAGTTTTATTATTTTTTCAGTTTTTAGGTTTTTTATGAGATATTATGGTTTTTAATGTTTCTATAGTTTTTAAATATTTTAATGAGTTTAAATGGTTTTTATAGTTTTAAATGTTTTTTTGGATTTCTAATGGTTTTTAGAGTTTTATGGTTTTGGTGGGTTTTATGGTTTTCATAGATTTTATGGGTTTTAGGGTCTTTTATTTTTTTGGGTTTTGTGCATTTTTTAGGTATTTTGGGGTTTTATGGGTTTCTATGTTTTTAACGTTTTCTATGGCTTTTACATGTTTTATTTGGATTTTTATGTTTTTAGTGATTTTGATGTATTTTTAGGATTTTTAGGATTTTTAGGGTTTTAGGGTTTTTTGGGGGGTTTTATCATTTTTAGGGTCTTAGGGGTTTATGTGTTTTATTTATTTAAGGTTTTCATAATGTTTTTAGAGGTTTTATGGGTTTTTACATTTATAGGGATTTTTTGGTCATTTTTATTTATTTATTTTTTTAGGTATTTTTTTTTTCAGTTTTAGGGTTTTTTGAGATGTTATGGGGTTCTATGGGTTTTAGAGTTTTTTTAAACATTGTTAGGGGTTTAAAGGATTTAATATATTTTAGTGGATTTAAGGTTTTTTTTAATTTGTTGGTTTTTAATGGTTTTTTGGGGTTTTGGGTTTTTGAGGGGTTTTAGTGTTTTTCAAGGTTTTTAGGTTTTTTAGCTTTTTTTTGGTTTTTTAGGGCTACAAGTTTTTTTATGGTTTTATTTTTTTCTTAAGGTTTTTCATGATTTTCATATTTTATTACATTTTTATGGTTTTTAGGTATTTTTAGGACTTTTAATGGTTAATTAGGATTTTAGGTATTTTGAGTTATTAGGGGTTTTAAAGGTTTTTAGAGTTATTATCAATTTTTAGGTTTTTAGGTGTCATATGTGGTTTTAGTTTTTTATTGTTACTTTTGGTTTTTCATGGATTTTATGGTTTTTTATGATTTAAAGAATATTTGTGGATTTTTATCTTTTTTTTACGGTTTTTAAGGATTTCATAATATTTTAGTGTTTTTGGAGGGACTTATGATTTTTAATGTTTTTTCGATTTTTAGGGTTTTCTTGAGTTTTCTAGGGGTTTTATGGTGTTTAGGGATTCTTTAGGTTTGTATGGGTTTAAAGGGATTTTAGATTATTATTAATTATTATTGTTTTAATTGGATTTATGGATTTATAGATTTTTGGTGTCTTTATAGTTTTAGAGGTTTTGGGTTTTTTGGTCATTTTATGGTTTTCAGGGTTTTTAGCTGTTTTTAGGTTTTTAGGGATTTCATGTGTTTTTTAAATTTTTATGGACATCATCGGGGTTTTTTGGGTTTTAAGGGTTTTCACAATTTTAGGGTGATTTATGGATTTTTAAGGATTTTTATGATTTTATGTTTTTGAAATTCTTGAGGGTTTTATAGTTTTTTAGTGTTTTAGGGTTGTTATCATTTTAGGTTTTTTAGGGATTTAAAATGTTTGCATATTTAAAGCTATTCTTAGGGTTTTTGGGTTTTTGGGGATTTTTAATTTTTAATAATTTTCACCTATTTTATGATTTTTATCGTTTTATAGGGTTTTATTGATTTTGATTATTTTAAGAGGTTTTAATTTTGTTGTCTTATTTTGTGTTTCAAGGTGTTTCTTTTGAGTTTTTTTGGATTTTTTGGAATTATTGAGTGTTTTAATGTTTTTTTGTTTTTAAATGATTTTTACAGTCAGTAGTTGTCTTTTAGGGTTTTGGTATTTTTAAGGTTTTGATGGGATTTTATGTTTTTTATTATCTTTACAGTTTTTAGTATTTTGTAGGTTTTAGGGGTTTTAATTATTTTTAGGTTTTTAAGGGTTTTTAATGTTTTTGATGTTTTAAGTAATTTTTATTTTTATGCATTTTTTGATCTTTTTTATGATTTTTAAGGGTTATTAGGTTTATTAGGAGTTTTTAGGGTTTTTAATGTTTTTTGGGTTTCTTTATTTCTGAGTTTTTTTTTGGGGTTTTAGGGATTTTTAATTTTTATTCCTTTCATTGGGTGTTTCAGGATTTTGGATTTTTTATGTTGTTATGCAATTTTAGGGATTTTTAGGATTTTTATGGGGTTTTGGGGTTTTGGGGTTTTAGAGTTTTCTATTGTTTTTAAGGTTTTTAACGTTATTAAGTGTTTGAAGGTTTTTTTCATTTTTATTGGATTTGTAGGTGTTTTATTTTTTTATTGGTTTTCTTGAAAAATTTGGGGTTTTTTGGTTTTTTTGGGTTTCTCATATTTTTTGGTCTTTTGGGTTTTCCAGGTTCATAACATTATTTATGTTTTTATGGGTTATAAGGGTTTTTTTAACGGTTTATTATGTTTTTTTGATGGTTTTAGGTGTTTTTATGTTTTTAGGGATTTTTATTGCTTTTTAGGATTTTTATGTTTTTGGTGTTTTTATGGATTTTCATCCTTTTAAGGGGTTTTATATATCCTAGGGTTTATTAGGTTTTTAAGGGTTTTATGTTTTTTTTAGGGTTTATGGTTTTCTAGGGGTTTTTTCGGGTTTTATATGTTTTTAGTAATTTTATGGATTTTTAGGATTTTTATTACTTTTTGGTATTTATGGGGTTTTTATGTTTTATGGGTTTAAGGTTTTTATGGTTTCTTTGCGATTTTAGGATTTTTTTTTATTTTTTTAGTTTCTTTCGATTTTGAGTTTTTTTAATGTTTTTGGTGTTTAATGTTTTTAGAGTATATAGTGGATTTTTAGTATTTCTATGGGGTTCAATTATTTTTAAAACTATTAGGGTTTTGTGGTAATTCAGTTTTTTAGGAATTTTATTGTCTTTTAGGGTTTTATGTATTTTTAGTTATTGAGATTTTTATTTTGGGTTTTTGTGTTTTAAGGTTTTTTTGAGTTTTCTAAGAAATCTTACATCTTTTTTAGGGTTGTTAGGATTTTTAGGGATATTTGGGATTTTGGGGGTTCGTTGGGGTTTTTATGGTTTTTCAATGTTTTTAGCATTTTTGGGGTTTTTAATGGATTTAAGTATTTTTATTTTTTTATGAGTTTCTTTGTATTTTTCATGTTTTTTTTGTTCTTTATGTTTCTAGGGATTTTCTACTATTTTTTAGGATTTTAATGGGTTTTTAGTGTTTTTAGGGATTTTTTGGGTTTAAAGAGGGTTTAGGGTTTAAATGCTTAATGGGTTTTTGGAGTTTTTAGGGTTTAAAATTTTTTATAGATTTTTTAATGTTTTTAGGGGTTTAATGTGTTTTTAGAGTTTTTAGTGGGTATTAGGGTTTTTTGGATTTTTAGGCTTTTTCTATTTTTAGTGGGTTTTGTGGATTTTAGGGATTTTTGTATGTTTAGGGTCTTTTAAGGGGTTTTGTTGTGTTTTTTTATAATTTTTTGTTTTTAGGGGTATTAATTATTTTTAGGATCTTATGGATTTCATAGGGGTTTTTAGGAATTTTTGGGGTTTTTATGTTTTTGGAGATTTTGAGGGATTATTTGGGGTGTTATGGTTTTTTGGTTTTTAAGTATTTTGAGGGTTTTAGGGGTTTTAGGTTTTTTGTGTTATTTGTGGTTTTTTTAGCTTTTAGGTTATTATGATTTTTTTCTTTTAAAACAATTTTAGTTGTTTAAAGGGTTTTTATATATTTTTTTTGTTTTTAGGGTTTTTATGGGTTTTCTGTTTGTTAGGGATTTTTTGGCCTTTTTAGTGTTTTTATTATTTTTAGGGTTTTTATAATTTTTGAGATTTTTAGGGGTTCTAAATGTTTTTAGGTTCCTAAGGCTTTCTTATGGTTTTTAGGGTTTTTATTATTTTTGAGGTTTTTTGGGGTTATAACTGTTTTTTAGGATTTTAAGGATTTCTTATTGTTTTTAGGGTTTTGTTTTTCTTTTTGTAAGTTTATGGTTTTATTGAATTTATTTATTGTTTTTAGGGATTTTAGGGATTATGAAGTGATTTTTCTGGTTTCTATGGGTTTTTAGGGTTCTTTAGTGTTTTTATCATTTCTTGGGTTTTAGGGGTTGTATGTGTTTTTAAGTTTCTCAACATTTTCTTAGGGTTTTTTATATGTTTTTAGGGACATTAATTTTTTTTTGAATTTTAGGGATATTTAATGATTTTTATGGTTTTCTAGGGGTTTTAGGGATTTTGAGGTTTTAAAGGATTTTTAGGGTATTTATGATTTTTTGTTTTATTAGGGTTTTAGGGTTTTTTTTTGAATTTTTAGGGTTTCTAAAGTTTTTTATAATTTTTAACATTTTTAAGGGTTTTTAGGGTCTTATATTTTGTATTTATTTTTAGGGATTAAATTGGTTTTAGGGTTTTTAATATGAATAGGGTGTTTCATGACTTTTAGGGGTTTTATGGTTTTTAGTGTCTTTTTAGTGTTTTTAGTGTTTTGTAAGTTTTTTAGGGCCTATATTCTTATTCATTTTTTAAGGATTTCTTACGGTTTCTCTGGTTTATTAGGGATTTTAGGTTTTTACTGATTTTCATGAATTTTTTTGGAATTTTTAGTTTTTAGGGGTTTTAGGGATTTTGTGTGTTTTAATTGTTTTCATGAGTTTTAGGGGTTTTAAGGAGTTTTAATGATTTCTATTTGTTTTTATGGTTTTTAAGTGTTTTTAGGTTTTAAATTAATTCTTATGAGTTTTCATGGTTTTAATGTTTTTTAGGGTTTTTGAAGGATTTTTTAGGATTTTTCTAGTTTTCTAGGGTATTAGGGATTTTGAGGGGCTTTTTTAGTTTTTAGGGGTTTTAAGAAATTTTATCATTTTTACAGGTTTAAATGGTTTTTAAAGTTGTTAGTGGATTTTTATTATTTTTATAGGATTTGGGGTTTTTGATGTTTTTAGGGATTTTATAAAATTATGGCGGTTTTAAGGTTTTATGGGTCATTTAAGGGGTTTTATGTTTTTTATTGTTTTTTAATGTTTTAAAGGCTTTTGGGTTTATAAGGTTCTCTTAATTGTATCATTTTTTGTACTCTTTTAATCATTTTTATGGATTTTTGGGATTTTTTGATTTATATGGTTCCATGGTTTTTGGGATTTTGAGGGTTTTTAGGAATTTTTAGGGTCTTCAGGGTTTTTTAGTGATTTTAGCATTTTTTTATGGTTTTGGGGGTTTTATTTTTTTTTATTTTCTTAAGGGTTTTTATGGATTTTCATGGTTCATAGTGTTTTTTATATTTTTTGGGATTATTAGGAATTTTAGGATTTTTATAGTTTTAAATATTTTTAGGTATTTTAAGGAATTTGTGATGTTTTATTGTTTTTATGATTTTTTAAGGTTTTTATTGTTTTTGAGGTCTATAGGGGTTTTAAGTGTTTTTAAGTTTTTAATTTTTCTTTGTACTATAATGGTTTTTATGTTTTTAGGAATTTTAGGGATTTTATGGGTTTTAATTTTTTTATGGTTTTATAGGGTTTTATGTTTTTTTTTGTGTTTTGGGGGTTTTTTTGAGTTTTTGGGGGTTTAATTATTTATTTTGTGTTTTTTAACATTTTTATAGGTTTAGAGATTTTTTAGAGTTTTTATTAGGTTATATGTTTTTTTTATTTTTAGGGTATTTTATGATTTTATGGGGTTTTTTTGGGTTTTTGGGGTTTTTGGGTTATCAGGGTGTTTTTAGGTTATTTATAGTTTTTAGCCTTTTTTACGTTTTAGATTTTTTAAGTTGTTTTAGTTTTATCTGGTTTTCTTAGTTTTTTATTTTTGTCGGGTTATTTCATGTTTAGTTATTTTTAATGACTTTTTATTATTTCTATTGTGTTTTTTTTGGGGTTTTTGGGATTTTGAGGGGGTTTATGGTTTTGTAGGTTTTTAGGGTTTTTAGGATTTGAGCGTATTTTTGGTTCTTTATAGATTTTAATGTTTTTATATTTTTTTATTATTTTATTATTGTTTTTCAGTTTTTTCGGTTTCATACATTTTTAGGGATTTTTATTATTTTGTCTGTTTTTAGGGTGTTTAAGAATTTTCAAGGTTTTTTGGGGGTTTTATTTTTTTAATTTTTCTATGTTTTTAGATAGTTTATTATTTTTAGGGGTTTTATGTGTTTTTATGTTCTATTTTTTCTTATGGGATTTTATTGTTTTTACTGTTTTTTAGATATTTTTATGTTTTTTATTATTTTTAGCATTTTTCGAGATTTTGAGGGTTTTCTTAGTTTTAGGGTTTTTTGGTTTTTTGGGATATGAACAGTTTTTTTAGTTTTTTAGAGTTTTAATTTTTGAAGAGTTTTTAATATTTTTAGAGGTTCAAATGGTTTTTAGAATTTTTAGTTAGTTATTTGGTTTTTATGGGGTTTTAAGAATTAAATGGTTTTTATGGTTTTAGCGTCTTTAAGGGATTTGAGTGTTTTTAGCATATTTAAGTTTTTAGGGGTTTTATGTCTTATTAGGTTTTTAGGATTTCATTAGAATTAATCAAGGTTTAATGGGCTTTAACATGTTAGGGATATATAGTGATTTCATAATATTTTTATGGACAATTGGGATTTTCATGGGGTGTTTGGTGTTTTTGGGTATTTAAGGGTTTTAGGGGTCTTTTGGTTTTTTAGGGATTTTTAGGTTTTTTGGGGTTTTAATTAATTTTTAGATTTATAAGGTTTTATTAGGTTTTTTATGGTTTTTTGGGTTTCCACATTTTTTATATTTTTTTGGATTTTTATGTTTTTATTGTGATTATATATTTGGGGATATTTTGGGTTTTGGGTTTTTTTATATTTCGGATTTTTTTGGTTATTTTTGGGTTTTAGGTTTTTTTAACTTTTTAGGGTTTTATAGTTTTTAGTGTTTTTAACATTTTTAGGGGTTTAAAGGGTTTTTAAAGTTTTTACGGGTTTTAATGGTTTTTAGGCTTTTTAGGGGTTTTATGTTTTTTTCAGTTTTTAATGTTTTCATATGGGTTTTTTAGGGTTTTCAAGGGTTTTGTGGTATTTTATAATTTTTATGGGGTGTTTCGTGTGGTTTCTGATTTTCGGCCTCGAAACACCCAACGGCTCCATATCCAATGACGCACAGACCTGCTTTCCAAAGGAAGGAGTTCGCCGGATGGTCTGACAAGTGACACATAAGAACTCACATTGGTCGAGAGGATGGGATGTCGGTCTCATCGCACCCTTTTAGGGGGAAATTATTGCCTATTCCGGGACTCTCTTATAGATTTAAGACGTATTCATATGTTCATGAATCTTTGGTTTATACCCAAACATAGTATCCATAGATTTAACACTTGATTGGCAATGGTCTGCTGAATACAGAGGTTCAGAATCATGTATGCCCGAGGTTTACCATCCCTCATTGGATTAATGACCCTGAGGAGTCTGGACTTACTGAGACAGTGCTAGGGGCCGCTCGGTGAACCGATGTGAAGATAGTTGGATCAACCGTTTGTTGGGCTTGACCCTCATGGAGGATTCCTACGTACCCTTTCTAGGAGACAGGGATCAAAGTCCACATAGTTCGAATCGGGGTGTCGGAGAACCGACGTGAAAGGGGGTCAGAATGACCCGTTATTGGGCTTGAACTTTGGAGAGGCTTCCTACGTACCCCGCCTCGAAGACAGAGAACAAAGTCCACGTAGTTCGGATTCATGTAGGGCTTACACTCCGAGGAGGCCCATGGTGATAGATTGGGGCTTACACTCTGAGGAGGCCCATAAGAGGATGTCATGGTTGATGCCTACTCTAAGCCCACGTGAGTCATGCTTGGTGTGAGAAATATGAGGCAGCAGAGACCAGACGATCACGTCGTGAAATTTGCGTCCGTGAGAAGCAGAGTGGGACTTACGCATGAGGGAGGCCCATAGTGTGGACTGGGGCTTACACTCTGAGTAGGCCCATGGTAATGGATTGTGGCTTACACTCTAAGGAGGCCCATGGCGATAAAGCGCAGTGGGATAGAGAAAGGGGGTGCTCATGTGCCCATATGCTCTCTTGTAGTGCATGAGGGATTCCTTCTGATGGGTATTTTACCATCCCCGGGAAGCCCTTGACAAGTGGAGAGGCAGAAAAGGGATTCCCGAGCTCAGACCCCGTATTACCGTGGGAATGTGAACCCAGGCATGCTTCGGGAATCTGCTCAAGGGTCGAGGCAACCCCTTCGCCTCGATTTACCGTGGGTATTTGAACTCAAAACGGCATGTTGATGCGCCTGAGGGTTACACCACACGGATCCAGTGGCCCTGGTGGAGGCCTCGTCTCGGGGCCGATGAGTAGGCTCATGAAGGAGTCACGGGGGATCGGGCTAGATTGGAAGGATCTTATGCATCTCGGGGAATGGGAACTCCAGAGGTTTTGGTGCCCTTCGCGTAGGGAAGTGCAACACGGCTGGAGGGGCCGTCCGCAGAATGAGAGGCCGTTTGCGAACCAGGAGGGTCCGCGGACTTATTTTCCATCCACGAACCAGGAGGGTTCGCGGACTGATTGGCCGTCCACAAACTAGGAGGGTCCGCAGACTGATTGGCCATCCATGAACCAGGAGGGTCTGCGGACTGAGAGGCTGTCTGCGAACAAGGAGGGTCCGCATACTGATTGGCCGTTCGCGAACCAAGAGGGTCCACGGACTTATTGGAACCCCATGAACCAAGATGGTTCGTGGCTCCAGGTTCAATACGAGAACCAGGGTGGTCCACTGAGGGTTCCATGTAGGCTGTAGCGGCCAAGTGCGGCGCTGGCAGGAGGCTCATCGGTCAGGGCTTCGCTTGCATAGGAGGGTGCTACGTGGCGCGACAGATCGGAAAAGAGGCATAAACTCCCTGGTCCACGTGGAGTGCATTTGCGGAGGGGTTATGGTTCGTGGTCTTCTCTTTTTATGTTATATTGAGTTCATGGTTCACCAAATTATTTATGCATTTTTGGATCCTTATAAGTTCATTCCCAGGTTCATACCTGCTATGGTTTGCAAACTAGAACTTCGTTGTTTGCTAAATCCTAAGCCTTCCTTCGAAATCCTTCCACCCGAGCTTGATTTCCCTTCTCTTCTTCCACCTTCGAATCGTCCGAATCCCAATCTCCTCCTTTCCTTTCCCCCTCGGTCTCCTTTTATAGAGTGGGTAAAGAGATGTATCTACGGTCACGCAGCACCTTTTGCAGTGGCCCATCACCGAATACCCGGTTTACAGCTGACTTGGTCAATCCATAATTTGTGGTGGGCATTGAACACTTCCCCCCCCCCCCCCGCGAACCGAACTCAGGGAATGCTTCGCGGCCGCAAAGAGTTCTGCTTCCATTTCACGAACGATGATGGATGTGGCTTGAACCGGTCGACGTGGTCCGTGGTTGGGGTGGTTCATGACGGTGAACCGGATCGGCGCCCACCCTGCCTCGCGACGACGGAGGATCTCCGCCTCCATTTCCTGAACGACGATAGTTCGTGGAGGGGGTGCTTCGCGGGGCCTGGCCACATCGTGTTTTTATGGGACCGGTCCATGGAACGGTCCTGTTTGTTTGTTCATTGATTCTTGTATCCATTATTTTCCCCAATTCTTTGGGGGATTTGGGTAGAATCTCCATTGTGGATTTATCAGGACCCTACAAATGCCCCCCATCGGAATGGGGTCTGATTGGAATGAAGAGAAGACCATTCCAATGCCAAGTGGTCCTGAAACTGAGATGGTTTACGGTAGGGCATCAGACCTAGTAGGGGACCATGCCTATAAATACGGGGGGGGGGGGCATCATTTGTCCTTTCCCAAATTTTTCGCGAAACCAGAGCTCCCTTACCTCCGTGTGCTCGTTCCTTCACGAAGTGCTTCATCCGCGAATCGGCTGTGACTTCCACAAACCATTCCACCTTCGCGGCCGCCTTTACCTGCGAACCAATTCCCCATTCACGAACCATTACTCTTAATTAATTAAAAAGTAAGTCACGGCGGGCCATTGAGGAACTTGCTTCGTGGTTTTGGTGCTCCACAGTTTTGGGGGTCCGTGGTTTTGATGCTCCACGGTTTTGATGCTCTGTGGTTAAAATCTCTTGAACTTCAAAATTTTCTAAGTCTTCAAACTTAATTACTCAAATTCAGGATTGAAATTCCGTAGAGCATCTTGGTTCATGATTTCCTGGCCAATGCTCCACGGGCCAGGTTCTCGCTGACTGCTTTCGCGAAATGCCGGTTCGCGGGATGATGTCATCACGATCCATCCTTTGAGGCCTTGAAGACTTTTCTTATGAAAGATCCTCAACTGACCCTCAGCCATATATCTGGTATTTTTGTCCAGATTTTTATTTTGGGCTAACCGATTGTTATCTTTCGTTGTGCAGGGAGAAAATATGGTTCCCCCTTGTTCTGTACTGAGGCCGGCTGTAGAGCCTCTCCCAATTGGTTCATGGAGACGTTTAGCTATGATTTGTAGAGTGGAGAACATCCAAGAGGACCCTAGTTAGTCCATCATTCCTGACAATGATGCCTTGAAAGACTTTCTCCCTCCTGAGCTCCTGGATTATCCACTATCAAATCCGCTTACACTTCATGGATTTGGTGTTCAGGACGATGTCCCTATTCCCCCCACTTTCTCATGTCTTCCTTCTCCTTTCTTGGAAGCGTCGTCCAAGTGTATTCAAGCAAACCTTACCCAATCGGGGGAAAGGGTTTCAGAATCTGACCAGAAAGATGCCTTCATTTTGAGGGGCTCTGTTTGGACCCAAAGTGATCAGCACACCAGAAACTTTTCACAGAAACCTATCTTCAAGAGTTAACCTTCTATTATTAACTTGCTCGAGTAGATCCCGATGCGGGGTGGGTTCTATGGTGGGATATTCAATCTGGTGGGATCTTCTAAAATGATTGGGCTCTGGCTTTCTAGGTCCATCATCACTGCCGGGAGTTTCCTGAATCACTGGAATGAATCAATTTATACTCCGTAGTGTGAGCCTCCCAATTTTCCATTTACCCACCATCCTTGGTTCCACCACACCTACTCAGTCGATGGTGTTCAAGCACTAATACTTTCCACATTGCCCATGGTGAAGTTGGTATTAGTCTATGGTATATCCATCAATTGGGAGGACTCCTGATTATTGGTGAAATGTATGACGAATTTTTGCATGCTCCTGACACGTGGGACGACGTCGAACAAGTTCCTTTATTGGTGAGGGATCTGCTGGTCATGGCGGAATAGTCACTGGGTCTAGCATTAAATGCCCTCTCTCTTATTCCCTATAGCACCTGGATAGGGTTATTTCTGAACACTAATGGTCCAGTGACGAAGATCAAGCACCCCAGGACTCATCCTTCTCTACAGTCATGAACCTCCCTAGGTTCCTACTAGGCGGTTCTGGAGGCGGGTCACTACCTTTCATGGGGTTACAAGGCATGCCCCGGTGTGCTGCCCATGCTTCGCATGACAGGTTTTTTTCTATGTTCCTGAGCGGGTGGCTATTTCCTTCTTGTGATATTAATCCTGGCATCAGGTCTTGCACCCTGATGATGGCAGTTGAGTTGGCAGAGGGCCATCTGGTGAATTTGGTTGTGCCAACATTGGCATGCATTTATGAACTACTGGGTCACATACGGAAGGGCGGTTCACCCTTTCGTCTAAGTGGTCCATTTCAATTTTTGTACGGGTGGGTAGAGGATCATTGTCGCTGCAATGAGTATCGTCACAACATGGTCATCCCGCATCCTACTTTTCGGCCTACCCTGCTTGATATAGCTGGAGTTTTCCTGAAATCCCTCAACCCCAGTGAATTCCTCAAGCTTCTAAGTGACTTTTTCCAGTTTTCTTTCACTTCTTACCCCACTCCTTCTGGAATCTTAGTTGAAAACTGTCGGGGAGCCTGGGGGAGCGCTCTTACATGATCTATCTGCGGGAATAATTTCTGTCCGCACGGATCGATGGGGTTTCTCTGTGCGATCTGTATGTCCCATATCGTTTTTCTTGCCAGTTTGGGTGCATGCAAGTCCAATATTCCCTTCCCTCTCCTTAGGCTCGAGGACTGCACCCAGCCACACTTCATCAATGGTGACTGATGCTTGACGTGGGAGGGATCTGATGCGAGTATTCCCCTGCCTGTTTTGGGGGCGGTCGTCGGCCTTTCCATGGAGTATGCAAAGGAGTGGACAAAATACTATCCCAATGGGATCCTAGGGATGGAAATTCGGCAAGTTCAAAAATCAGGAGGTACTGCGGCTGTCGCGTCTACGGAACCTTCCTCATCAGCTCTAAGGGAGGATCGACTGATGGCTTGTCGATCAAAGCGGCTCAGAGGATTTTCGTCCCCCAGTTCGGTGGTGGCCAAAGTTCAGGCGGGCTCATCCTTTTTGGACGTGGATGAGGATGACCTTGTGGTTTCACGTCCTAGTGAGAAAATCACGGAAGTTTTTCCAGTCGATACCGGGCTTAGCAACTTGATCCCTAAGCCTAAACCGGGGTTAGAGGCTCCAGACATTCCAGCTTCAGAACCGTCTTCTAGCGAGTACATGCATGCGCTGGTTGCAATGCCATATTTCATTCACGTCATATCTGGCGAAGACACCAAAGATCCCCGTGCCATGGAGGACCACTGGGTGGTACGCAGGTGGACAGGGCCTCGAATTTGAGAGATCATTGCTGAAAATCCTCTAGATGAGATGGAAACTAAGACCGAAGCTCTTCGACAGCTCTTCCTGGGTTTGGGGTCGGGTGGATTTGACTATCGGCAGTTCCATTCTCTTGCTTACCAAGTATTCATGCCTTGTGAGGAAGCTTCCACTAGTGAATTCAAACTTGTTCACTTCGCTGCTTCTCATTGAGGGACTTGAGCCCTGGAGGAAGCCACAATACATCTCCATCAGCTGATGGCACAAGAGGAGACCTCTCGAGATCAGGTGGCCATTCTATCCTCCGAGTTTCATGAATGTGATGAACGAGCAGTGATGCTGAGAAATCGGTTTTCAGCTATGACTGTTCGTATCGAAGCCACTAGAATAGGGATCAATGATCTCCGAACAGCATTGGAGAATACTCGTCCAGTGACTACGATTGAAGCTAGGGAGAAGTCCATGTTGGAACGGTCTTGCAGTGACCTCCGCCACACGGTTGCTGATCTGGTGGAGAGGGTGAGTCAGGCTCCTTTATGAATATCAAATCCACTCTTGTACCCTCTGATTTACTTACCCCTCTCCCCTTTTTTTGTGAGGAAGAGACCCCAGTTTGTGGACGTCCTCCCTTTTTTTGTTCGAACGAAACATAGTCTCTGTCAATCACTTGTTACTGTGAAATTTTTTTGTTACTTAGTACAACTGTTGGGTAAATAACAATTTACTGAATCAGAATTAATCATAAGTCAGGAAAACAAACTCTAAGTTTTTCCTAGACCATGGGGTCCAGCAAGCATAGTTCGACTATTGCTAGGGTTCTATTGAAAAGCCCCACAAACTTTTGACTTTTCTTTTAATACCCTAATTTTTCCTGGGCCCATTTAGCATGGAACCAGCGGGTATGGCCCGAATTTTTCTTCGGTCACCCTTTTTGGGTTTTCGGCCTAACAGGCTTTGTGCCTCTTTTCTTTGTGAGCGGTTTAAAGTCCTGCCGACAAGACTATCATTATTTATGTTTTAGGTCGAACATCTTTGACCAAACATGGTGGGGCGAAGGTCTCAATGAGGTTGGGTTGACCAGAAGATGTCCTGATACCCTTCAGACGCACATGGGGGGAAAACATATTTGGACGGAATACAGGGCATGTCTCAAGGCATGGGAGATGCATCGGCGTACAGAGGTAGGAAGAGCATTGCATAAGGAAGTCTTACCATTGGTATACGGGCTAGGGGTGATCAATATGTAGAGACGATGAGGGCATGGTATGCATATTCATTCCAAGGTGTCCTTAAGTGAATGACTATCCATTTCTGATGGCCTGGGGACTTCATGGAAGTCCGGATTATGTAAACCACCATGGGTGTCTTGGAAAATTAATGTGACATCTGAAATGGTTTTGAGAACATCCGTACTAATCAAGAGTGTGGTCGGGATACCACTTCCCTACGCATTTGGTTAGAGTAAGGGATGTCTGAGGCTTGGCAAAGTTTAAAGTCATGCAGTTGGGACATCATTTAAAATGGAACGAATTCTCCTGGTTCTCAGTAATATTTTCAATGATGTTCCACCATATTTAAGTAGGGTTGTGAAAGAGGTTGGTAAACTGTAGCTTAGAGGGTTTCTGAATCTCGGGATAGACATGGGGGCTTAGGGGCCAAGAGGAGTACAGAGAGAAGCATTGCCTAAGGAAATATTTCCTTCAGTAGACGGACCGAGGGCTATCAATATGCAGTGCCACTAAGGGAATGGTATGCATAGTCATGCAAAGGTGTCCTTAGGTCAATGCTGTTATTCTTTCGATAGCCAAGCAACTTCAGGGAAGTTGAGATTTGGGACCACTAGGGGTGTCTTATGAGAGTTCAGATTTCTCTGAGTGTAGAGTATGTTTATGATGAGAGGGTGCCTAGATATGGGGGAAACATCTAGACTAAACTTCCTGAGAATGAGTGATGTAATCCCTTCTCACGCGGGTGTGAGATGGTGACTTGTGCCGGTCTGACCCATGCACTGAAGGACAGAGAAAAGCCCCTGTTCTTTACTAAACCCGAGGTGGGTTTGACCATGCAGTTTATCGTCACGTGTTTAGGACATATTCAGTGCAGTTTAGCATCATGTGGTAAGGACGAGGGGCATCATTTAAAGTTTTTTGTGCAGTTTAACGTCATGCAGCAAGGACGAGGGGAATTTTTTTCATACAGTGAAAATACTTGTGGTTGGAGGCATTTCCCTGGATGGTTAATGCTTGGTCTTTGCAGTTTTATACCATGCGGCCAAGATGCCCCGTGCAGTTTTAACGTCATGCGGTAAGAACACAGTTGCAAAGGCCTCTCTTCATCAGAATGTAACTGGGCTTGAATATCTCAACATTCCCCAGATGTGTAGGGGGGTTGATTGGTGTAAATCATAGTTCCGAGGCTTCTTGGATCAGGAGAGATGATATGGGGGCTCTGAGGCCGGTAAGCATATGAATCTAGGAAGAGTATCGTCTGTGTAAATCTTGCCTTTGTTAGATGAGCCAGGGGATATCATTATGCAGAGCCTCTAAGGGCATGGTATGCATAGTCATGCAAAGGTGTCCACGCGTCGATTACTTTCCACTTCTGATGGTAGTGAATGGTTATGAGGATCCGAAATTATCCGGGCCACGAAGTCTATCATTTGGTAAAAAAAATGTCTGGACATGTCGGCCATACTTGGCCCTGGTTGGTATTAAGGCTTATAGAGCTCCTTGCTCTGATTTATTTTGCTCACAGGGGCGTGCCTTCACTCCAAACAAATTTAACGTAATGCGGGAAAGATGAGGTACTCCTAGTTTAGTGGTCATAGAGCTCGGACCATTGAGTGACTATTGTTGCAGTCACTTGAATGATAACTAGGTCAAAATGATCTTATATACTTAGAACAAGGTGGGAGATGAGGGTTGTAAATTGCAACTTTGTGTTTTCCCGGATCAGGAGGTGTGGTGTGGGGGCTCTGAGGCCGGTAAGTGTACTGAGCTAGGAAGAGTACCGCCTGAGGAAATCTTGACTTTGATGGATGAACCAGGGGATATCATTATGCAGAGCCGCTGAGGGCATGGTATGCATAGTCGTACAATGGTGACCCTGGGTCGATGACTTTCCACATCAGATTTCCATGAATGGTTATGAGGATCCATAATTTCTCACAATGCAGAGTTTGGCATGTGGGGATAATGGTGTCCGGGTATACAAGAATCATCTTCACTGCAATTGTCCATTGAGTCAAAGTATCCTAGTCCTGTGTTGATGTTCGTTGATACAGGTCGCTATGTGAACCACCATCTGAAACATAGGCTAGCCAGATACGGATACCCTGGCAACACCTGGATGTAAAAAGGGGAATGAACTTGTAAACCACTTCACCATAAACATCTGGATCAGGAGGTATGGTACGGGGGCTCTGAGGCTCGTAAGGATACGGAGCTAGGAAGAGTGTCTCATGTGGAAATATTACCTTTGGTAGACGAGCTAGGGGATATCATTATGCAGAGCCGTTGAGGGCATGGTATGCATAGTCATGAAAAGGTGTCCACTGGTCGATGACTTTCTAATTCTGATGGCCATGAGTCGTTATGAAGATCCACAATTATCTGGGTTGTGGATTATGATGTATGGAGTGGATGCGTCCAAATGTACAAGGAGTATCTCCATCTCGTATCATCGTGTGTCTTGGGTGGGTCGTGATGAAGTCCGTGCAGTTTAGCATCATGCGGTGAGGATGAATTCCGTGCAGTTTAACGTCATGCGGTGTGGAAGAAGTCCATGCAGTTTAATTTCATGCGGTGAGGATGAGGTATACACCCCATGTAGGTATAGTCCGTACATGGGGGGAAGAAGGCATTTATTAGGGAGTGGCTGGGACAGGATAGGGGATCCCGGTGTCACTACGTATCCTGCGATGGTAGGTATCAAGCCGTATGTAGTTCTCTGAAATCCGTGCAGTTTAATGTCATGCTATGAGGACGAGGGGTATTATCAGATTCCAGGAAGTTTAACATCATGCAGTGAGGACATGAATACACCCTATGAAAGTCTAGTCTGTACATGGGGGAAGGGACATTTCTTTTTTGTTTTTGAGATGGCTTGGCCATGGTTTGGAATTTTGGCGTCACTACGTATCCTGAAGGGGTAGGATTCAAGCCTCACATAGTTCTATGAAAGACGATACACCCCGTGCAGGTCTGGTCCATACATGGGGGAAGAGGGAATCTTTTGAATTATCTTTTTCGTGCAGTTTAACTTCATGCAGCTTGGACGAACTCTGTGCAATTTAATGTCGGGCAGTAAGGACGTAGGTGACCCGACGTGAAAAGAAAAAAGGGGGATCTGCATAGTTTAACATCATGCGGTGAGGATGAGTTCCGTCCAGTTTAACGTCGTGGGGTGAGGACGATGAATACACCCCGGGCAGATCTGGTCAATACATGGAGGAGGAAGAATTCTTGAATCTTATTATCCGTGCAGTTTAACGTCGTGCCTTAAGGATGAACTCCATGTAGTTTAACGTCATACGATGAGGACGTACTCCGTGCAGTTTAACGTCATGTGGTGAGGACGTACTCTGTGCAGTTTAACTTCATGTGATGAGGACATACTTCGTTCAGTTTAACATCATGTGGTGAGGACGTAAAGCAAACTTGGTCTCTATATGAAATATTTCTTTAGGAATATCACATTTGTAGGGGCGGTTGTGAATTTTCCGTCCATGGAGATCAGGGTATATGCTCTGTTGGAGTAGATCTTGTGTATAACGTATGGTCCCTCACACTTGGGCTCCAGATTTGGAGGTTTTTTTCCAGGTATCATTGGGTTCCAGAGGACCAATACAAATTCTCCTTCCAAGAAAGACCGGAGGCGGACATTTTTATTGAAGTCTTGTGCAATCTGATTCTAGTAGACTTCCAGATGGTGAAAATTGTGCAGTCACTTCTTGTCTAGCTCTTCCAATTCACCTAGACACTTTTCTAACTGCTCATCATCAGATAATTGATCACATATTCCAACACAGAGTGAGGGGTGTTGGAGTTCAATGGGTAGGACCACCTCTGTGTCGTACACCAATGTGTATGGGGTGGCCCGAGTAGCGATGCAGATTGGGGTTCGATAAGTCCACAATGCATGGAGGAGTTTATTCGGCCATGACTTTTTGTCTTTGTCCAACATTTTCTGGAGAATGTTGGAAAGGGTCTTTTTAAAAGCCTTTATCTATCCGTTGGCCACTGCATGGTGGCGGGACGAGTGGATAGCCTTGATACCATATTCATGGTATAGTTTCTCCAATTCAGTAGAGCAGAAGTTGGTGCTGTTGTCTGTCAGTATGGTATGAGGGACGCCAAATTTGGTGATGATATTGGTCTTCACAAAGCTAACAATATTTCTTTCCCCGACTTCCTTGAGGGGTATGGCTTCTGCCCATTTGGAGAAGAAGTCAGTTTTCATGAGGATATACTTCAGCTGTTTGGCCATGGCGGGAGGATATGGTCCCATGACGTCCATTCCCCAGATGGAAAATGGCCAGAAGTACTTCTTTTGATGAAGTAACTCTAGGGGTTGGTGTATGAAGTTGTCATGAATCTGGAATGAGTGGAATTTTATAGTAAAACGCTCGCAGTCTCGTGCCACTATGGGCCAGTAGTACCCAAGCCTTCAAACCTGATGAGAAATCTTGGTCCTCGGTTGATGTGATCTACATGCTCCGACATGTACTTCATTCATTACGACGGTGGTTTCTTCTCCATCAATGCATATGAGGAGCACTCCATCGAGGCCTCTTTTGTAGAGGACCTCTTGCTAATCTGCGCCTCTATATAGGACAAAGTTGATTGCCCTCCTCCGTATTTGCTCTCGTTCATCCCTGTCTGATAGAAGTTCTCCCTGTTTAAGGTAGTTCAGAATGGGGGTCATCCAGCCAGTGGAAGGAGCGTATAGCTCAGGGACATGACTGAATTCATGGATTTATTCAATCTTGTCCTGAAAAAACGGCAATACCATTCGACGGTGAGCAATACTGATGATCGTTTCATCCTGGTCTGGGTCAGCAAGGGTTGTGGCTGCATTGGCTAATGCATGAGCCTGAGCCTTCTGAGAACGGGGAATATAGGTCAATGTGGGTTCTGTGGAGAATTCCATAATTAACCCTCCGACATGGTCAAACAAGGGGATCAACTCCTTATTTTTAATAGAATAGTCACCATTGACTTTCTTGACGACTAGCTCCGAGTCACCTTTTACCTTAAGGTGTTGTACTTCTGCCTAGAGTGCGAGTTCTAGGCCCGCAATGAGGGATTTATATTTCACTTCATTGTTCGTACATCCCTCTGATAGGAGGAAGGAATATGGAAAGAATCCCTTTTCTGGGGACACGAGTATTATTCCCAAACCCACATTGTTGAATCTGAGATCCTCCATCCTCTTCCTGGTGGGTCTTTGAGATGCGTTGTCGAAGTACATTTCCCATGCCGGGAACTCCTCTTGTACCGAGAAGATGACTTCATCAGGTAGCTCAGCGTCCGGTTTAGTGGTCCCTATCAAAGTGTGATCTGCAAAAAAGTTTTCTAATTCCTGACCCTTGATGGATTTTTGAGCCACAAACCGGATGTCAAACTATTGCAGGATGATCTCCCATTGGGATAGGCATCCGGTTAGCATCGGGCGGCTGAGGATGTACTTGAGCGGGTTACTCCACGAGATCAAATTTTCTTCATTATGCTGCAGATAATGTCGCAGCTTTTGAACTGTGAAGACCAAATCTAAACAACTCTTCTCGATCTTTGAGTATCGAGTCTTAGCATCAATCATGGTTCAACTGAGGTAATAGAGACTATTTTCACTGCCCGCGTCATTCTTTTGTGCGAGGAAGGCTCCCAGTGATTGCTCTAAGGCTGTAATGTACAAGATGAGAGGTCTTCCTTCAACTGGGTGCATGAGCACCAGTGGGCTTAAGAGGTACTTCTTCAAATTGTCGAACGTCTCTTGGCAGTCATCCGTCCATTGGTACATGACCCCCTTCTTCATTAACCAGGTGAAGGGAAAACATTTTACTTCCAGGTTGGCTATGAACTGCCTGATATAGGCTAGGTGTCCTTGGAATCCCCTTAACTCGATGAGATTTCGGGGAGGTGGCAGGCCAAGGATAGCCTTTGTCTTCTCAGGGTCGACTTCGATGCCACGATGATGTTTGACGAAGCCATGGACTTTCCCTGAGGTAACCCCGAAGGCGCATTTCAAGGGGTTCATCTTCAAGCTATGCTGTCAGAGCTTGTTGAAGATGGTCTCATGGTCCGACAGGTGATCTAAGCGTTGTCTGGACTTGACCACCGGGCCATCCACGTAACATTCAACGAATTTCCCTAGGAACGGTTTAAATATCTGATGCATGACACACTGATATGTGGCGCCAGTGTTCTTGAGACCAAAGGGCATGACAATGTAACAAAATACCCCTTGAGGGGCCCTGAAGGCAGTGCCTTCTTCGTCTTCTCAAGCTATCTTGATTTGATTATATCCAGAATAGCCGTCCATGAAGTACAAATCCTCGTACCCAGCCATCACATCGATTAACAACTCGGTGATTGGAACCGGGAATTCATCTTTCGGGCAATACCTATTGGGATCTTTGAAATCGATGTAGACACAAAATTGTCCATTATTTTTCTTGATAGGGACGATGTTGGCCAATCATATGGGCTACTGGACCTCCCTAATGAAGCATGCTTTAATGAGTTAATCGACTTTAGACTCTATTTTGGTGGCATGTGAGGGATGCATCCTTCTGGCGGCTTGTTTATAGCCTAGGTGGTCTTCTGGAATACCCAGGTGATGCGTTGCCACTTCGGGATCGAGTCCCAGCATTTCTGTGTAATTCCAGGCAAAAACATCCCGATGTTGCCTCAGGAAAGAGGTATATACCTCGTGCTCCTCTGGGTACATGGCTGCACTGATGAGAATAGGCCTCAGATCTTCCTCGGTACCTAGGTTTATTTCCCTGAGCTCGTCCACCATGGTGGAGATGCCCTCCTCAAATGCCGGAGGCGCATCCCTAAGATCTTATCCCTATTCTTTATCCAAGTCCTCATCTTCTTGATCCAACAAGGAGGGAGCTCTTGACACGGGTTATTGGGGGTTTGAGGGAGACACATCGTGGTCATCCCCGCTTGAGTATTCGTCCCCAGATCAAGGGTTGGAAGAAGTTCTTTCATTGTCATGCTCGGCCATCGTGGCTGAAGTCATAAGGACATCCGAGTGCATTTCCATACTTGAACTCCTACCCTCAACATGGTTGATGGAAAGGACATACTCTCTGCCAAGCTGCCTGAGGGGATCATCAGGAACCTTCTCCATGCCATTTGGAGTGGGGATCCAATCGACACCATCGACCAAAGGTTTCTTTTTCTTTTTCTCATAGAACCCGACGTCAATGTAATGTGACTCGGAGATCTCAAAATCGGATTTGTCGGTGTGCAACGTTCCACTTTGTCCATTGACGCAGTGCTTGATACACTAGTGGTAGGATGAAGGAATGGCCATGTGCTTATGGAGCCACAACCTTCCCAGCAGGGCATTGAATGTTGTGCTCTGCCGGACCACCATGAATTCCATGTAGGCTACTAAGTCACCAAAATGGGTCTTTAGCTTGATTTTCCCCATCGGTTTATGCTCACTCTTGTTGTAACCCAATAGAGTTGTGGCTGAGGGAATTAGGTCGTCCTCATTGTAGCCCATCTTATGGAGTGTTCATAGGGGAATGAGGTTAACTCCGGAGCCATTGTCTATAAAGACTTTCTAGATATCAATACCATTCAGTGTGCCAGACACATATAGTGGTCTGATGTGTCCTTACATGAAGGCATCTTCATCCTGACCGGTGAAGGAAATCACCACATTGCATTCAGCCAGGTCAGTCTCCGTCCGGTAAATTTCGGTGGTGGCTACCTCGGCTTGAAAATTTTGGGGGCTGATCAAAGCTTCTATAAGAGCCTCACTAAGGTCTGCCGACAGACTCAGGGCATCCAGGATTGATAGCTTGGATGGTACCGATGCCAGCTGCTTAAGGATATCATATTTCTGCTCCAGCGGCCAACACTTCTCCATTGGCGGGAGAGTCTTAGCGGGTACTTTAGGGGCTAGATCATTTGATGAAGAGGGACCGTCCACAGGGTCGGATATCGATGTTATTAACGTGTTTTTAGGACGTCGCCCGGCTGGTCTGTTTTTGCGCATCAAGCGGCTAGACACTTTCTCCTCCTCTAGTGGGTATCATAGAACAACAAAGCCAGAGTAGATGCTTGTGGAGGTGGAGGGGAATTCCTTCTCCTACTGGGTCCGTTGAAGGGATCTCCCATGAGTTTCTGCCATATTAATGGTTTGGGATGGGGTCCAACCATAGTGTTGGTTTCGGCCGCGTCTGCGTCTCCCTTGGTATCCCCTACCTCTGCAATTCCTCCTCCCGGATCCTCGTACATGGTACTCAAGTTCGTAACCATACCCTTTGTCAGGGAATGATTCCATAAGATGGATGATGTTAATAGAACCAAAGATTTCCTCTTCATCCTCTAACAGGTCAACCTGGTCGGTTGTCCGTGATGGTGTCGTTTGGTGGGTCAGTTCCCGTGGTGCCAAATTCGAGAGCATATAATCTGCTAGGGTCAGGACTAACTTTGGCCCCATCACGGACTACTCCTCTTGCAATTGTTTCCTCCTTCTTCGAGTATGCCCGAATGACCGGCTCGTGGAGGTCTGTGAGGTCGATACTGTCGGCTATGCGGCTTCAGGAGTTATTGGTAGAAACACCGGCTGCTGTAGTTGAGGTTAGAGTATTCCCTGGGCTCAGTGGATAGTTTTTCGAGTCATCCAGTTGTCAAATTTCTACCCCTGCTTGCTGGTGACTTTCTACCACCCCTCCTCTTTATTAGAGACGGTGGTAGAGATACATGCCACATGTGATGGGGGTGGTCCTAGCTCAACTTGTCCGGAGTCTACCATCCTCTACAGGAGGTCTTTGAAGAGGAAGTATTCTCAGATACTGTGCCCCAACATCCGATGATAGGGGCAGTAATATGGCCTGTCATCGCGGCCAATCTCTTCAGGTTTCCTCGGCACCGGAAGGTGGAGCATGTTGCTGTTCATGGTGGCAATGAAGTATCCGCGGACTTGATCGTCTCAGAACGAGTATAATTTTTGTCTTCTTTTCTCAAACTGACTCTGCTTCGGTCCTTGCTGATCGTCTTGTTTAGGCGGAGGTGGCCACTGATATGCAGGAATCCCTTGACAGTTTGGGGGAGGCCTGAGCGGTGGAGCGGGCATAGGGGACGACTTGAGTGTGACATCGGACGCTTCACCTCTAGGGGCTCTTTTCGTGGGAGCCTGCGAGGCTATTTGGGACTTCGAATTAGTTCCCTGCAGGGTGTCCTCAATTCTCTGGGAAATGGCTGAGAGATGGCGGAAGCCATTGGTGCACTCCACTGGTATGAGCGGTGTTCGCAGCTCATCTCAAAGATTATCGATGCATATGGATAGAATCTCATCTTGAGGCATTGGACCGTTCAGGGAATAGGTCAGACATTTCCATCCGGCGATAAAATCTGAGACCCTCTCGTTCTCCCTCTGTTTTGAGTTCATGAGATCGTTGACCATTGTTTTAGGGAACGTTTAGCTGAAGTGGAATCGGAACTGCTGCCGAAGGGCATCCCAGCTCTTTATTGACTGGGCTGGCAGACTCGTATACCAAACGAAGGTGGATCCTTGCAAGGTCCGTATGAAGAATCTGAGTTTCACTACTTCATGTTGTTCTGGAGTTCCCATCATAGGGTCGCAATAGGATGTGTAGTGCATCAAATGCTGCTCCGGTTCACCTGATCCATTAAATATAGGGAATACAGGGCTCCCAAAATTGGGAGGAGGTGGCGTGTTGGTCACCTAGTTTGGGTAGGGTTTTCACACTGGCTGTATCGGAGCGTGTCGACCTTCCATTGCTTCTAATCGAGCTGTAAGTGCCTCGATGGTGTTGGTGAGACCCTGGTTTACATCCTGTTGGGCCTGGTCCAGGGCAGGCATAGCCCGAGGCATTTCATGAGGATCCGGATTGGCCGGCACTCGGTGTGCATGTTTCATTTTTGGAACCTTCATAGGGTTTAGGTGTACTCTCTCCGGTTGCTTCTTGAGTGGAGGGAATTCTTGGTATTCATCCGAATCTATGTTTAGGTAGTTGGACAGGCCGGGCGCCTCGTTGGACGGGATCCCTGACCGTATTTCTTTTGTCGAGGCAAACCTTATCCTTTGAGGTGCACTTGCTGGGAGTGCCTGATGTGGCTCCTACTGGGATGCACATTCAATAAGGCGGTTTCTATGGAGTAGCTCGGCGTTAATCTGTCGCAATTCTTTCATCTCCTCTTCATGTCGAGCGAATCTCTCTTGGAGTGTGAGTGGCACATTCTTGTCGAGAGAAGGAGGTGGGTTAAGGGTAACCACTCCTTTATTCTTATCCCTGTTATAATATCGCTGGGTAGGCGGAGGAGGGTTGGCTGGAAGGACGACCATATTTAGGGTGGCCCTCTGGTTCTGGGTGTGCACTCCTGGTGGTTCGTTGTGAGTCACAGCCTGGCCAGAATTATCGTCTCCTGATCCATCCAGATTTGCAGTATCTCTGGTATCACCCATGGGGTTAACCTCTATGATGTTGATAGATGCATATCACAGGGCGGAGAAGATATCATCTTCCAAATGGAAAGATGGTCTCCCACATCTTCTACTAGCCTTCCCTTTTGTGTCCTGGTATTGCATTCAGACTTCTCAAAGAAGGATGAGGTGGAGAGTTCTTTGAGGTGACCTCACAGTGCGTCTTCCCCTCGGAGGGGATGATAATTCAAATGACAGAATTGGAAGGGAACCTCCTCTTCTGACTATCATCCCTAGATGATAGAATACTGATTCTCGTGGGGGAGGTTGTTGTTGAGGGGGTAATAATGCCCCCAGCCCTGAGGGTTGGGTTTGGCTCTATTCCTTGGACATTGAGTCTCTTCCCAGTTTTATTGGTCTTACACAGGCATTTATTGTTAAAAATGCCCCCATCCCTGCAGGCTGGGGTTGACCTTGTATTGTGGCAATGGATGTAGCTATCGCTACCTACCTGATCTTACATGCCCCCATTCGGGGGTGAAATGGGTTTGGTACCGAGTTCTTCAGTGAATCAATACCTTCTAGGGAGGTAGGAAAAGATCACTGATTGGACTCTCTTAGGAGAGAGGAATATTTTATGCTCTCGGTGACCTGATTCAGGAGTTCTTGAATTGCTCGTTCCAGTCGGGCCTACCGCTTCTGGGACTTACTCAAGGCCTGACTATGTTGGGTGTGTTGCCTTTCCTGAATAGGGAGACCACTCGATTGTCGTCTGGAAGTGATGACGTGGAAAGACACCATGCCGAACGGGTTCTTCTGGGCGAGGAGTGGAGTGAAATATAGAGCTCCATGTTCTCCCCATCCCCTGATATGGACTCCCATCAGAGCATCACCGATGACGCAGCGCAGCTGGTGCAGCGCATGGAGGTAGGCTATCTCCATGTTTCCTTTACGCATCTCAGGTCGCTGTTGCCGTGATGAAGGAAGAGATTCCAGGTCGGTGTGATGCAAGAGGTATCCTATTGTCTTGACGTGGTATAAATACCCTTCATAGGGCAGGAAGATTAATTTCAGTTGACGGAGGGTTGTCCATATATTATGGCGGATTCCATGCACGCATTCTTTCGACAAATCTCTGGGAATGTCGAACTGAGATGTGGACGTAGGCCAAAATATAACTTGTATATCATCCCTAGCCAGTCATTTCCTCAGGTGCAGCATATCGGCATACTCCTCCGCTAGTGACTCCTCTACCTGGTCAGCCCAACTGAGATGCTCGTTGTCAGTGTAGTCAGAGGTATTGGGACCGGTAGGTACTGAATCATTATGTGGGCGATTCCGAGGTGGTTCAGAGGATGAACACGGCCCTAGACCACCTCCTGATTGCAGAAGGATGTCGTTGGTGACAAACTAGGAATCTGACATGCTTGATCCCGTCCTTCTGAGTGCCTCGGCATACGAGGGATTTTTGGTGCTTGATTCGGCAGGGGGAGGGCCTTCCTGTCGATATGATATGTCATTGTGGGGAGGACCTCCGTAATGACGGCCGTAATGGTGTGGACTACCATTACTGCTTGATACATCGCTGAATATAGGACTTTCACAGTGCACACAATGGGGAGGACCCCCAAGGAGTGTTGCAGCAAGGGGAGGACCTTCTGGCTGCGTAGCATCATTACGGGGAGGACCTTCGTAACAACTTCCATCATGGTGAGGATGACCATCATGGCTTGATGTTCGACGTGCATCCTGGGGAGGACCTTCAGGACACACCGTGACAAGGGGAGGACCATCTTGTTTCTTGGGGCCAATGCGGGGAGGACCTTCGCAATGGAGGACATGGTGGCGAGGACTACCATCACAGCTATGGAAATGGCGAGGATGACCATTACGGCTACTGCAGGGAGAATATCTGCGGGATACATCCTAGAGAGGGCCTCTAGAATGTACCACAACGACAGGAGGGCCTTCTCGTTGCTCAACGTCTCTATGGGGAGGACCTTCGTTATTAGGGTGGAGAGGACTACCACCGTGATCTGATGTCTGCCTGCGTGGAGTTCTGTTGCAGCGTAACCCCTGCGGAGGACCTTCAGGGCAGGCCACGACAAGGGGAGAGCCTTCTGGTCGTGATGAGACTTCACTGCGGGGAGGGCCTCTGCATTTGTGACTATGATAGCGATGACTACTATCATAGGCTATTTTCCCACTACATAGAGAGTGATTTTAGTGTATACCCTAGGGAGGACCTTCTTGCTGCTCGATTTTTTGGTCACGTGGAGGGTTTCTGTGACTCGCATCAAAAGATGAGCTCTTGTGATCGATCATTATCTGCCCGCGGGGGAGGCTCCCATGGGTGCTCTGGGGAGGACCTTCAGAGCTGCTGGTAGCGACCTTGCGGGGAGGACCTTTGCAACTGCTACTGCCACTCTCATAGTATGGTAATGAGTGGGCAGGGTTTTGAGCCTTTGATGTATGTTTAGCGGCGTTGGGAATCTTAAATTCTAGCAGAGCAGAGTCATGAACTACCCCTTTATTTTCCAAATGCCTTCGGCGCTTTCGAGGCACTTTCTTGTGGGTAGCCGAGACCATATGTTGTTGATAATGGCCTTCACCTTTGGGTCCCTATCTAATTTGGTCCCCGTGATGCTTTCAAGATATGACGACGAACATCTTGAATTTTAGCTGGGATATATGCCAGCTCTGAAGCATCCACCGTGATGGACGGGTGTCCCCCAGTTGGAACGAGTGAAGCTGCTCGATCCGGTTGCCCTTACGTCACAGAATATGGCCGACGACCCTCTAGGGCTGAAGCAGGGATGCAGATCTACTCAGAGGCGGCTATCTTGTCTCTTAGATGAGTCGCCTCAATTGGGGAGACGGGCTCATGGGACCGAGTCCTTGTTGTTTCTGCTGATTCAATTACATTCTGGAAAGTCTGCAAGATATGATCTGGGATCGATACCTACTCCTCCATCATTTAAAAGATATGTGGAGATACATATTTGGCTGGAACGAGTATGAAGGCCCATTTTGGTATTGGAGTAGGAATATCCTAATCCGGTCCTCTGGAGGTCAGTGGGTACTGAAAATTATCCTGTGTTGGGGAAGGTGAATGATTCTATCCCTATACTAAGATACGCTGGTTTATCTCTCTGTTCGCCGCCACATCTAGGTGACGAACATTACTTGCATCTACAGGGAGCTAGCCCTGCATATAATGGTTTCCCACCGTATCGAGTCGGTGGCCTTTGTTGTCTGGGAGACATGACCGCCTATGATTTTCCGCCACATCTGTGTGGAAGGATTTGTTGATCTCCACCATATCAGGATGGCGAGCGTCAGAAGAATCTTCTAGGAGCTAGTCTTACAGGCGTTGGGTCGCCACCACGTCATGGTGGTGGGCTTCACGACCGTGGGCAGGGAGAGGTGCCTGCCTGGTATGTTCCTTCTTGCGTGAGCAACAGGCTTGATGGAGCTCTATGGGGATGTGTTCCGGCTTGTATGATGCCGCCATGTTTGGATGGCGGGCTAGGGAGGAGCGAACGTGTGTAGGTGCCTGTTCATGGTACATCTCCGTGGCTGGGCAGCGGAGCTCCTCCTCAGGGACCAGGGTGATGATCGGTCCCTGATTAAACATATGTCACCCTCGTCGGGCAGCCTGAGGGGCCGGAGCTCGGGGACCATGGGCCTGAATACTCGGGAAGATATCCTCCTCGGCGTGAGGATGTTGAATTGCGGCATGACCATGATGACGTCTGCTGGCGGGGGCCTTATAGCAGAACCCCCGTTCGGTGGGGATGATGTCCTCAACGTCAACCTCATCTACCTCCCTAAGATAAGGGATGTACGCATCATCCCGTTCCAGGGATAGACTCCTAAAACGGTTGGAGACAACAACAGGGGATGTCTGAATCTGCCTTTGCGGCCACTGCTGGGCAGGCAACCGATGAGTTTTGGCGGATTGGAGGGCGTGCATAGCTGCCTCCACCATTGGGAGAGTACAGTTCATGAGGTACTCTCAGATCAGTGCATCCAAGAACCAGCGTTGAAGATGTTGGGTCGGTGATGGGGTCCTCCATAGGTGAGGATTCCCGGTCGTCGCATTGCTTGAAGTGCGCATTTGCGAGTTCCTTCAGGACACCATTGGATCGAAGGGAGTTTTTAAGGTAGTACCTGCAAAACATTTTAACAAATTAAAGTAGCAAACCCGTCAAAGTAGCATCTCATTATCCCATGCGTAGTTAATGACCTTACTTGGCTCTGCTTGTGAGTAAAAGAGGGAACAAGGTGGGATTAAGTTAAATCCGTAATGTTTGGTAAAAGATTCATGTCAGGTTTACCATTTTTTGTTTTGCGTGGTTTTCGGTTTTCGGCCTCGAAACACCCAACGACTCTATATCTGATGATGCGTGGACCTGATTTCCAAAGGCAGGAGATCACCAGATGGTCTGACCAGAGATTCTTAAGAACTCATATTAGTCAAGAGGATGGGATGTTGGGCTCCTCACACCCTTTTGGGGGGAAATTATTTCCTGTTTCGGGACTCTCTTATAGATTGAAGACGTATTCATATGTTCGTGAATCTTTGGTTTATACCCAAACATAGTATCCACAGATTTAACCCTTGATTGGCAATGTTCAGCTGAATGTAGGGTTTCAGAATCATTTATGCCCGAGGTTTACCATCCCTCATTGGATTAATGACCCTGAGGAGTCTGGACTTACTGAGACGGTTCTAAGGGCCACTCGGTGAACCGACGTGAAGATAGCCGGATCAACCGGTTATTAGGCTTGAAACTCAGGGAGGCTTCTTACGTACCCTGCCTAGGAGACAGGGATCAAAGTCCACGTAGTTCGAATTGGGGTGTCAGATAACTGGCGTGAAAGGGGGTCAGAATGACCTGTTATTGGGCTTGAACCTCGGAGAGGCTTCCTACGTACCCCGCCTAGGAAACAGTGATCAAAGTCCACATAGTTCAGATTCGTGCGGGGCTTACACTCTGAGGAGGCCCATGGTGATGGATTGGGGCTTACACTCTGAGGAGGACCATACGATTATGTCATGGTCAATGCCTACTCTAAGCCCATATGAGTTATTCTAGGTGTGAGAAACAAGAGGCAGCAGAGACCAGACGATCACATCGTGAAAGGTGCGTCTATGATAAGCGGAGTGGGGCTTATGCATGAGGGTGGCCCATAGTGTCGACTGGGGATTACACTATGAAGAGGCCCATGGTAATGGATTGGGGATTAAACTCTGAGGAGGGCCATGGTAATGGATTGGGGCTTAAACTCTGAGGAGGCCCATGGCGATAAAGCGCAGCGGGAGAGAGAAAGGGGTGCTCATGTGCCCATCTCCTCTCTTGCAGTGCATGAGGGCTTCCTTCTGATGGGTATTTTACCATCCCCGAGAATCCCTTGATAGGTGGAGAGGTAGAAAAGGGATTCCTGAGCTCAGAACCCACATTACCATGGGAATATGAACCCAAGAATGCTTCGGGAATCTGCCCAAGGGACAGGGCAACCCCTTCGCCTCGATTTACCATGGGTATGTGAACTCAAAACAGCACACTGATGCGCCTGAGGGATACACAACATGGATCTGGTGGCTCTGGTGGAGGCCTTAGCTCGGGGATGATGAGTAGGCCCATGAAGGAGTCACAGGGGATCGGGATAGATTGGAAGGATATTATGCGGCTCGGGGAATGGGAACTCCAGTGGTTTTGGTTGCCTTCGTGTAGGGAAGTGCTACGCGGATGGAGGGGTCATCCACGAACCAGGGTGGTCTGCGAACTGATAGGCCATCCACGAACCAGGGTGGTCCGTGGACTGAGAGGTCGTCCGCAAATAGGGAGGGTCCGAGGAATGATTGGCCATCCGCGAACCAGGAGGGTCCGCAGACTGATTGGCCGTCCGCGAACCAGGAGGTTCCGCGGACTGAGAGGCCATCCACAAACCAGGAGGTTCCATGGACTAATTGGCCATCCGCAAACCAGGAGGGTCCGCGGACTGATTTTCTCCCACCGAACAATGATGGTTCGCGGCTCCAGGTTTAATCCACGAACCAGGGTGGGCCGCGGAGGGTTCCATGTAGGCAGTGGTGGCCAAGGGCGGCACCGGCCGGAGGCTCATTGGTCAGGGCTTCGCCTGCATAGGACGGTGATACACGGCACGACGGATCGAAAAAAGCCATAAACTCCATGGTCCATGGGGAGTGCATCCTCAGAGGGTCTATGGTTCATGGTCTTCTCTTTTTTTTGTTATTTTGAGTTCACAGTTCACCAAATTATTTATGCGTTTTCGGTTCCATATTAGTTCATTCACAGGTTCATACCTACTCTTGTTCACGAACTGGAACTTTTCTGTTTGTGAAATCCTAAGCCTTCCTTCAAAATCCTTCCACCCGAGCTTGATCACCCTTCTCTTCTTCCGCCATCAAATCATCCGAATCCCAATCTCCTCATTTCCTTTCCCCCTCGGTCTCCTTTTATAGAGTGGGGAAAGAGATGTATCTGCAGTAACGCGTCACCTTTTGTAGAGGCCCATCACCAAATACCTTATTTACATCTGACGTAGTCAATCCGTAATTTGTGGTGGGCATTGAATGCTCCCCCCCCCCCCCCCCCGCGAACCGAACTTAGGGAGTGCTTCATGGCCACAGAGGGTTCTGCCTCCATTTCGCGAAAGACGATGGATGTGGCTTGAACCGGTCGACGCAGTCCGCGGTTAGGGCGGTTCATGACAGTGAACCGGATCGGCACCCACCCTGCCTCGGGACCGCAGAGGTTCTCTGCCTCCATTTCATGAGCAATGATGGTTTGCGGAGTCGGTGCTTCGTGGGGCCTGGCCACATTGCGTTTTCATGGGACCGGTCTGGGGACTAGTCCTGCTTGTTTCTTCTTTGATTTTTTCTCCATTCTTTTCCCCAATTCTTTGGGGGATTTGGGTAGAATCTCATTTATGGATTTTTCAGGACCCTACATGGAGTTTTATATTTTTTTTATGAATTTTGATTATTTTTTTATGTTTTTAGTTTTTTTCAGGGTTTATTTTCACTTTTTAGACCTTTTTTTTGGTTTTTTTGTGTTTCAAGTGGTTTAAGGTTTTTAAGGTTTTCTTAGGGGTTTTTAGGGTTTTTAGGGATTTTTACTTTTTTAGTGATTTTTAGAGATTTTAAATGTTCTTTATAGTTTTAGGGGATTTTTGAGTTTTTTATGTATTTAAAGAGGTTTTAGATGTTTTAGGGGTTTTTTGGGTTAAAGTGGATTTTTGAGTTATTTTGTCGGTTCTTTAGGTTTTTTATATATTTAGGGGGTTTTAGTAATCTTATATTTTTTAGTTTTTTTTGAATTTTTTCTGTTTTTAGAAGTTTTAATTGTTTTTAGGTTTTTAATGCTTTTTTTCGGTTTCAGGATTTTTAGGTATTTTTACATTTTTAGGGTTTTTAGGGACTCTTATGAATTTTTTTTATGTTATTCAGTTTTTAGGGTTTTTTTAATTTTTTAGTGTTTTTATTGTTTATTAAGATTTTTTAGGTTTCTTGGGGGGGTTTGTTTTTAGGGGTTGCTTGGGTTTTTAGATTATTCTAACACTTTTAGGGGTTTCAAGGGTTTAGATATTTTATTTGGTTTTTAGGTTTTTAACAGTTTTTTTTGTTTTTTTGGTTTTTAGGGGTATTTTGGTTTTTATGGTCTTTTATGGGTTTTCAAGGTTTATAGGATTTTTTTTCATTTTTATGGATTTTTGGTATTTTATGGATTTTAGTTAATTTTTAGTATTTTTATGGTTTCATAATGTATTTACTTATTTTGAGGGTTTTTATGGATTTTTGGTTTTTAGGGGTTTTAAGTGTCTTATTTTTTTAAGGTTTTCTTAAGGGGTTTCAATGAATTTAGGAGTGGTTTCATTTTATTGGATTTGTAGTGATTTTTTTGATATTTATGGCCTTTAAAAATGTTATGGATTTTTAGAGTCTTATGTTTTTAAGGTTTTTAGGGTTATTTTGTGGTTTTGGGGTTTTAAGGTTGGTTTTGAGTGTTTCTTGGGTTTTTATGACATATATATATTTTAAACCTTTTTAGGTATTTTAAGGATTTTTATGGGTTTTATGGTTTTAGGGTTATTACGGGGGTTTTATATTTTTAGGGTTTTAATTTTTTTAGAGTTTTAGGGTTTTTGGGATTTTTTTGGTTTTTAGGGGTTTAACATTTTTTAGGAATTTAATGTTTTCTAAGGATTTTCTATGGGTTTTAGAGTTTTTTTTACATTTTTATAATTTTTAGTTTAATTCAGGATATTTATATATTTTTTTGGTTTTTATGGATTTTTATCATTTTTAGGGTTGTGAGGGGTTTTTTTGGTTTTTCGGGTTTTTTGGGTTTTTTATTTATTTTTTGTGTGATTTAAGGATTTTTGGAGTTTTTAATCATTTTTAGGGGTTTAATGAGATTTTATATTTTTTAGTGATATTTGCGTTTTATGGGGTTTTTAAGGTTTATTGGGGTTTTATGGGTTTTATGGGTTTTAAGGTTTTAAACAGTTTTTTTTATTTTTAGGTTTTTAGGGGTTTAAAGTTTTATTGGGGTTTTAAGATTTGAATAGTTTTTTTATTGGTTTTAGGGGTTCTTATGTTTTTTTATCGATTTTTAGTGTTTTTAAGGATTTTTATTTTTTTGTGTTTTTAGGAATTTTAATATTTTTTTCGGTTTTTTAGAGTTTATATATTTTTATGGTTTTTTGGGTTTTCTGGTTGATTTTAGTTTTTAGGTTTTTTAGAGTTTTTTTATGTTTTTAGGGGTTTAAAGAGTTTTGGAGTATTTATTGTGTTTTAATGTGTTAAAGTGTGTTAGTGTTAATAAGGTTTTATGGGGTTTTATGGGTTTTATGGTTTTTAGGGGATTTTATTAGTTTTATGTTCATTTAAGGTTTTTTCCGTTTTCTATGATTTTTAGGGGTTTTCAGTTTGTCTAGGTTTTTAAGGTTTTCTAATGTTTTTTTTGAGTTTTAGGGTCTTTTATATTTTTAGGTTTTTTATGTCTTTTTTTAGCATTTTTATGGTTTTATAGGGTTATATGTGTTTTAGGATTTTTGCTTTGTTGAGGATTTTAAACATTTTTTGGTTTTTTCGTAGTTTAAGTGTTTTTTAGTTTTTAATTTTTTTTCTTTGGTGTTTTACTGATTCTTAGGGTTTTCATTTTTAGGGATTTTTAGGGGTTTTAGGATATTTGTGGTTTTAGGGTATTTATGGATTTTGTCGGTTTTTAGGGTTTTTAGGGACTTTAGGGTTTATTTGCTATTTTAGGGATTTTAGGGGTTTCTTTGAGTTTTTAGGGTTTTTATGGTTTTTTAGAGATTTTAACATTTCTAGGTGTTTAAAGTGTTTTAAGAGTTTTTAGTGGTTTGTTTGAATTTTTTGAGGTTTTAGGTGTTTTATGGTTTTTATAGGTTGTGATAATTTTAACAGATTTAAGAATTTTAGGGATTTTAGGGTTTGTTAGGGTTTTTACGGGTTTTATCAATTTTTAGTTTTCTTGGGGTTTTATGTGTTTTATGTTTTTAAGGGTTTCTAAGTGTTTTTTATATTTTTTTTCGGGATTTTTACATCTTAAGGTATTTTTACGGAATATTTTGGGATTTTTATAGTTTTAGTGTTTTTGGGATTTTGAGGTGTTTTGAGTTTTTAGGGTTTTTAGGGTTTTTATAGGTTTTAGGATTTTGGGGTATAATGTTTTTTATGTTTTTAAGTGATTCTTAAATATTTCAAGGATTTTTTGTTTTTTTGCATTCTTAGGTATTTTTAGGGTTTTTTAGGTTTTTTATGGTTTTTATGAGTTTTAAGGGTTTCTAGGAATTTTAGTGATTTTTGTGTTTTTTGTGTTTTTGTGTTTTTTTGTTTTTTTTTGTATTTTAGGAGTTTAAAGTTTTATATAGTTTTTAAACATTTTTATTTTTTAACGGGTTTTTAGAGTTTTAGTGGTTTATTAGTGGTTTTATGGGTTTTATGGGTTTTTAGGGTTTTTAGGGTTTTAGGGGTTGTGGTTTTTAAGGGTTTTAGCTTCTTTAGGGGTTTTTAGAGTTTTTTATGTTCTTATGGTTTTAAGTTTTTTTTATAGTTTTCTTAGGGTTTTTTGAGGGATATTAATTTTTTTAAATTTTAAGGTATATTTAGGGATTTTTAGGAATTTCATGTTTTATGGATTTTGAGGGTTTTTGGGGTTCTTATGGTCTTCGAGGAAGTTTTTATATTTCTAGAATTTTAGGGGTTTTGATTTTTTTTTTGTTTTTAGTATTTTCAAATGGATTTGCATTATTTTTTTGGTCTTTTATAATTTTTAGGGATTTTTATTGATTTTTTTGATTTTTAAGGATTTTAGGGTTTTTAGGGATTTGGGGGGGGGGCTATTAGGGTTTTATTTTTAGGTGTTTTTTTGGGTTTTTTGAGAATTTTGGGAATTTATGGTTTTTTAGAGTTTTTAACATTTTTAGGGGTTTAAAGGGTTTTTTATGTTTTTAGTGGTTTTAGGGATTTTATGCATTTTTAGGGTTCTAATCATTTTTAGGGGGTTTTAGGGTTTTTTTGGTTTTTATGGTTTTTTTAGGATTTTAGGATTTTTAAAATTTTTAGGTTTGGGGATTTTTTAAGTGTTCTTATGTTTTAAGGTCTTCTTTGGGGTTTTCTGGTTTTTATGTTTCAATGAAATATTATGGATTTTTTAATTGGATTTAGAGTTTTTTTTGGATTTTGAGGGTTTTCCGGGTGTTTTAGTGTTTTTGTCATTTTTTAGTTTTTTCAGTGGATTTATGTATTTTTATTTTTTAAGGATTTGTTAATGTTTTTCATGGTTTTTAGCATTTTTATGAAATTTAAGGGTTTCTTAGGGGTTTTATGAATTTTATGGTTTTTAAGGATTTTGAGAGTTTTTAAGATTTTAAGGGGTTTTTTGGTTAGTTTTTTTGTCTTTAGGGTTTTGTGGTGTTTTAGGGGTTTTAATGTATTCTAGAGTTTTTAAACATTTTTGGAGTTTAAACGGGTGTCAATGTTTTTAGAGGGTTTTTAGGGGGTTTATGGGCTATTATGGTTTTTATGTTTTTTGGATGTTTTTATAATTTTTAATATTTTTTTTCAGGGGTTTTAGAATTTATTTGGGTTTTTAGGGGATTTATGTTTTTAAAGTTTTAAAATTATTTTTATGGATTTCTAAATTTTTTTGGGTTTTTTATGTTTTTAGGTATTTTAGGGATTTTTATTATTTTTATTGTTTCCATTTTCTTAGGGATTTTGAGGGGTTGTGGGTTTTATATGGTTTTAATGGTTTACGGTTTTTTAGGGTTTTAGTGTTTTTAGTTTTTTAGTGTTTTAACAATTTATAGATTTCTAATGTTTTTAGGGGTTTAATGGATTGTTGATGATTTTATAGGTTTTTAAGGTTTTAGGGGTTTTTTATTTTTTATGGACTTTTGGGTCTTTTTTGTGTTCTAGGGGTTTTTAGGATTTTATCATTTTTAGGGGATCTATGTGTTTTTAAAAAATTTAATGGTTTTAAGGTTTTTTAGGGTTTTTTGGGGTATTTACATATTTCTAGGTTTTTAGGATTTTTTGAATATTTTTTTTGATTTATAGGGTTTTTAGAGATTTTGAGGGTTTTTAGGGGTTTTTGGGGGTTTGGGGTTTTTAATGTGTTTTTTTTTATTTTTTTAGTTTTTTATGTATTAAATGTGTTGTTTGGATTTTATGGGATTATTTGATTTTTAGGGTTTTAGGGGTTTTTAGGTATTTAGAGATTTTTAGAGTATTGGAATTTTAATTGACTTTTAGGGTTTTTAGAGATTTTGATGTTTTTTTAGGATTTTTAGTGTTTTTAGTTTGTTTGAGGTTTTTATGGGTTTTATATATGTTAATTGTTTTAGGGATTTTAATTGTATTAATGGTTTTTAGTGGGATTTTAGGGTTTTTTGGGATTTAATGGGGTTTTTATGATTGATTGCGGTTTTTAGTGGTTTTATTGGTTTTTGGGGTTTTTGGGTCATTTATGGGTTTTAGGGTTTTTTTTCATTTTTAGGTTTTTAGGGGTTTTTTGTTTTTTTACGTTTATAATGATTTATTATGGGTTTTCAAGGTTTGGGGTTTAGGGTTTTTAGGCTTTTTATAATTTTTATGTTTTTAGGAGTTGTATGTGTTTTTATTTTTTAAATGTTTTCTTAGGAGTTTTAGGGTTTTATGGGTTTCTAGGGAAAGGAAGGCTCGAGACCAGGAAGGCCTAGACCCCCAAAATTTATACCAAAAGGAAAGAACAGATAGAGAGCCACAAGGTGGGGTTACATAGCCGGGTGTGCAATTCACCCTTCAAGTCATAGTTTATAAGTGAGGAGCAGGAGGGCGTGGCCATAAAGGACCACATCGAGAACCTCTCCACAATAGCCTATTTGGAGAGAGCATCCGCAATCACATTCGCTTCCTGATAGTCATGTGTCACATTAATATTCACCCTTTGAAACATGGTGAGGAATTCCATCCATTGGGTGAGGATCCTCCAGGAAAGCACCTAGATTAGTTTTTAAGAGCATTCACAGCAAGCATGGAGTCAGAATCAAGCCACGTGAAGCTGCATCCAAAACTGACAGCATATTCAATCGCCATTATCATGGCCCATAATTATGCTTCATGGGCACACTCGTCGCCAATGAAGTGTTGGAAGCAAACTTTGACAAAGCCCCAATAAGTGCGGAAGACACCATCGCATCCAGCAGGACCCGACGCACCAAGGGTCGCACCATCCATGTTTACCTTATCCAGGTGGGTAGTGGAGGTAGCCATCTAATAAACATGGGGACTATTGATTTTTTTCCCTGCCAGAGATTCCAAGCACCCGAAGGATGATGATATCGTGAACATCGTTCTCCATATGGCCTATCTGAATGCGGGAGGCTGCATAAACGGCCATGTGAATCGTCACAACACGACCATGAATGGATAAAAGTTTCTTATTTAAGGAAACTGCATTCCGAGTGGTCCAGATAAAGGAGATAATGGTTGTAATAACGACCAGTAGGAGATTACAGACCTGTTCACTATAATCCTAGTTGGGCAAGTCAGCTAGGATCTCAAAGAGGGGCCAGGCCAGGCCAGTTGGGAACCCAAAAATTTGTTGTACATAGCCCCAAAGTTCTACACTAAACCTGCATTGGAGGAAGGTGTGATGAATTTTTTCTTCCGCACCAAGGGAGAGGATGTAAATAGAGGCAAGACTGTGCCCATCTTTCTGCAACTTGTTCTGCATTGGCAACAGATTCTTCAAGAATTCCCAGAGAAGGAGATGGCTGGCTTGGGGGGATGAAATTCCTCCTAAATTTGGAGAGCTGGGATGGGGGAGGGGATCCCCTGGAATAGTTGTATCGATAATAATCCTTAGAAGTTAGTCATCCTACCAGGCTGGGTTTCGAGATCAATATTTTAGAGTCGATGAAGTCATAACGTTGGATTTGAAGAAAGGTTTCAGTTGGGGGGAGGGCCTCAATCTGTTCCAGTCGCGGAATGAAGTCAACAATGGGAAAGGTTTTAAGTACCGGAGGGGGAGTCATACATTCCTACAGGGGCCTATCAATCCAAGGTGTGGACCAAGCATTCAATTCGAAGTGCTTTGAGACGATCCATTTAGAATGAGAAATAATGGCCTTCTACAAGTCACAAATTACTGGCCAAACAGAAGAGGGAAAATAACCTACATGTTCATCTCAAATATTGAGCATGAGCTTTCCTGAGTGAAACCCAAGCTCTCACCCCTGTGATTAAGCATCCCCCATGTGAATTTACAAAGAGGAGCATCATTGTATCATATGAGCTCTTTAATACCATGTCCTCCCAGCTCAATTGGATTGGTGTAGTCCTTCTAGGAAACTATAACCAATTTCCTCTAACTTATACACCCCGTTGAGGAGAAATTCCTGATCTTTTCTTGAAGATTATTAATAAGATTAACCATCCTTCATTAGATGGATAAAGCATAATTGAACATAGAAGTGATCACTGAGTTGATAAGACAGACCCTTCCATCTTACGAGAGGGATTCCCCTTTCCATTTCACCAGATTTTGGGTAATTTTGGAAGTAATGCCCTCAAGGTGGTACTGTTTGAAACGTCCCCAAAAAATAGGGACACCCAGGTAATCAAAGGGAAGTGAACCTCTATTGACACCAAGGGACCTTATAATGGAAATCTGACGGAACTGTGGGACCCCCTCCCCAATGATGATAAAAGAAATGCTCCAACTGATATATTTCCCCGCCACATTTTCATAATGTCGGAAGGTCATCTGGATCGATTTCAAGTTCTGTTAGTAAGATTTCCCAATTAGAAGAATATCATCAGCATACAACAGATGGGACGACACATGGAGGTCCCTCCCTGCCCTAATGGGATTGAAGAGACCAGCCTGGAAATGGTCAATGATGCACCTGCTCAAGTAATCTTCTGCGATCGCAAAGAGGATTCCTGAAAGTAGGTCACCCTGTCTGACCCCATGGGAACAGGGGAAGAACCCCTTTGGGGATCCATTTATGAGAACCGAGACCCAGATGCTGCTAATAATGGACATAACTATCCTAATAAAAATGTTCGAGAAGCCATAATTGGAGAGGACCTGGGAGATAAAGCTCTACATAATAGTGTTAAAAGCCTTGGAGATGTCAACCTTAAAGCAATGTTTCCCTATTTGGACTACTTCCGTAAAACGTTGATGCCCTCCGAGGCTGTGAAAAGGAATTCATGGATACTCCTTCGTGATATGAACCCGAATTGATTAGGGTATATAATTTCCCCAACAAACGTCTCTATTTTCATGACGAGAATCTTACTAATGATTTTGGGGATAGTGTTTCCAATGGACACTAGTCGTAAATCACCAATATCAATGGCATTTCTCTTTTTGGGAATCAGGGCAATGAAATTAGTGTTGAACCCATATGGAAACACACTAGAGAGAAAAAAAATTCCCTAACAGTGTTGGTGATGCCCTTGTGCATGATATCCCGGTATAACATGATGAACTTGTTAGTGAAGACATCTGGTCCCACAGTACTATTGATGCTCAGAGAGAATAGATCATCCTTGAATTCCTCTACAGGGTGGGGGGAATCATTATAGCCCTATTCTGTTGCTCGTCAATGTGTGTTAGGATGGATTCCCTCAAAGGGAGGGTGTAATCCCCATCTCATCTGAGTAAAGCCCTTGGAAGTGATTGATAACAACAGTGAAAATATCATCCTCTGAGGTAAATTCTTTAGATTGAAATGAAAACCGCATTAAGACACTTTTTTGCCTTTTTCACCCTATGCAGCTGATGGAAAAATTTTGAATTGCAATCTCCATATTTTAGACATCTAACATTAAACTGGTTCTTGGTCAGGTTTTCTTTAAGAGATAGAAGATCATCCATCTTGGAGTGGAGCTGAAACTCCTCCCATGAGGGTAGGGCCAGGTGTTGACTAGAGTTTTAATGGAGGACGAGTTGTTGCTCAGCAGCCTGAATGTCATCATCGAGACTATAGAAGCAGCTCCTACTCCATTCTTTGAGCGAGGCATTCATTTTTTGAGACTAGAGTCCAACCTTTAGTAGTGACTACCCCTGAGGTCTTCATTGCAGCTGCTGATAACAATTTCCTTGCATCCTGGGATCGTGACCCTGACATTATTGAACCAGAAAGGAAACGGCGATGACCTTGGAGTGCCTATGGAACAATATGAAACCAAGGGATTGTGATCCGAATGAAATTGGGGGAGGTTAAATCCAGTGACATCAAGGGGAAGAATCCCATCATTGATCCTATAAAAGCACATGTCCAACTTTCTGGCCTGCATTCCATTAATAGTGAAGCGCCCCCAAGTTAATGTGGCTCCAGAGACAGGGACTTACATGAGATCACAAGTATCAAGTTAGATGTAGATGTCCCTAGTAGCCAAGCGAGAGAAGTTGGTTCCAATATTCTCATATGGGTACACCACGGTGTTGAAATCCCCGATCACAATCCATCTATTCTCGATGATCCCATATAAATTAATTAGTTTTTCCCATTGAGAATGTCTCCTCATGTAGGAGCAAGATGCATACACGAAGGATAGGGAGAGAGGGGTATCATTGTAAATTACAGACAAGGTGATGACCTATGAGCTCAGTTACATAGTTGTAAACCAAATTTCATTTTTCTTTAAAACACATAGGATGTCCAGACCATTCTCATTAGCAGTTTTGGCAATGCAGGAGTAACCAAGATTTCCCCATCTAAATCTCATCCAGTTGTTAAAAGAGATCATTGGCTCAGCAATACGAAAAATCATAGGCCTCTGGGAAGTGAGGAAATTCCTAAGGGCTGAGGTAGTGGGAGGATTCCCAATCCCCTGGTAGTTCGGGAAGAGGATCCACATAAAATTAAGTAGAAGTCACCTTATTTATATGGCTATTGTTATCATTCAGAGGCACTGCCTTCAATTTTTCCTTTTCCCCTTATTTTTTGGCTTGCCCACAGGGTTCTTCTTAGTGGAAGGATCATCTTAAGCGATCTGGTATTTAAGTCCCGAGTCATCAAGAGGTTGATATCTAACCTCATTTGGTGGGCTCTTGTCAACCGGTCTGGAAGACCCTTCTGTCTCCACACCATTCAGTTATTCAGTCTCATCAGCCCAGAAGCTACCGCTGAGAGGGGTGGACCTGTTCATGGGGTAGAGAGTCACAGGAGAGGCACATGTAGCTGTGTCTCATCATGCAACCTTGCTAGAGGACACAACCATAAAGGAGTCACCAGGCAGTGAGGGAAGGGACAAAGGTGGGAAATCCTTCTTAGGGACATGTAGGGCAGGAGGACATATAGTGGTAAGGCAGACTGGCCGATCATCCACCTCGTGGATGGGAGGGGATGGACATTGGTGGTAGGCAGGACTCACCACCATAGGAGGACGAGAGTGCATGGAGGCCTGACCCGGATTGACCATGATTTCCTGACCAGCAGTAGGCTCTGAGATCCAATCAGGCTCAACCATGACTGCCTGCAGGCCAGGGGTGGCAGCAGTAGACTCTGGGGCATCCAACTGTTCAGCCGGGGGTTATACCCAGTGGAAAATCCATGTATGTAGGGGGGTCTCATTCCAAATATTATTATCAACCTCCTATGCTTTCCTTGATGAAGGCTACTCCACAGGACATCCAACCACAGTAGGACCTGGAAGGGAGGGAACAGGTGCTTGGCCTGAGGCCTTTGTCGCCACTCCAGCTCCTAGTTTCCTACAGGATTTGGCATCATTCCCTTTAAGTTTTCACTTGGTGCACACTTTCAGACGTTTTCATTCGGAGATGAGGTGCCCAAAGAGATTACAATAGAGGTAGAACCGTGGTTTGCGCTCATACTAAATCTCCAGCATGAAGTTGTCTTCATCAGTGTTGAGAACCACTTCCTCAATCAATGTGGAGGACAAGTCAATGTTAACAAGGACACAAGTATAATTCCCGTACTTTGGATTTTCAATCTCCATATCAATGCGTATAAGAAAACCCACTGAAGAAGAAATGTCCCATAGGATCCGAGGGTGCCAATAAAGCCATCTAAGCATACAAATGCGAATCCATTCTTACGCTGAGGTGTTCATGACGTTTAGTGGGTCAAAATTCCGATCCCACTCTTGAATCTTTAGGAGGCTAGGATTCAAGTTATGGGAGCCGAAACTCCAATCTCTTTTCTTGTATTCAGCTGATGGGAAGACAATATGAAAGTATCCTCTCCCCATAGTAGTCATTTTCCATTTGGAGAATCCCTAGATATCCCTGATTTGATTGGTGAGAGTAGAGAATTTCCAGAGCTGCTCACCCTTGGGGGTCAACACCCTAGAAATAATAGAGAAACGACACAGATTGTGTCTTTACTTCACTACCTCTTGATTAGTAGAAACATGGGGCACTATCCCCTCACGAATGACCCGACCAGGGGAGGGGGGATCAAAATTAGAGAAGGTAAGAGAGGTTCCTGATTTCACCGCCTCCGCAAAGAAAATCATCATTCATGAATCCTTCGATGCACCACTAATCGGACCAATCCCAAAAGATGATCGATTACATAAATGGAAGAGCTCGTTGTGCCCACAGACCTCTAGCGAGGCTGGATCTGGCTCCACCCAGCTGGCAGGGGGTGGAACAACCAAAGGCTGGATGGGATCTCCGTCACCGTCAACCCCCCTCCTTGAGCCATCTTCTTTGAGTCTTATGGGATTTTAGGGTTTTAGGGGTTTCATGAGTTTTTTTATGGATTTTACAAATTTTATAGGATTTTATTATTTTTAGGGGTTTAAATTTTTTATGGAGTTTTATTGGGTTCCTTATCATTTTTAGGGGATTAAAAGGGTTTTAGGGTAATTATGGATTGTTAGAGTTTTTATGTTTTTAGGGGTTTTATGTTTTAGGGGTTTTTTGGTTTTAGGGTCTTTTTAATGTATTACGGTTTTTATTTTTTAGAGGATTAAGTGTTTTTATGTTACTAAGGTTTTCCTAGGGTTTTTCAAGTTTTTAGTGTTTTTGTATGCTTTCATGGATTTGACAGATTTTTATGAATTTTTAGGGGTTTTTTGTATTTTTATGGTTTTTAGGGTTTGTATGATTTTATAATTTTTAGGTTTTCTATGGTTTTCTATGTTTTTATGTTATCAATGTTTTCTTAATATTTTTGGAGTTTTTTGGGATTTTATATTTTTTGGGATTTTTGAGGAATTTTATGGATATTTAGGGTATTTAGCTATTCTGAATGTTTTTAGGGGTTTTCAGGGAGTTAAATTTTTTTAAGGATTTTTTGGGGTTTTAGGGGTTTTTATGATTATTTTGGGTTTTATTAATTTTAGAGTTTTTAACATTTTTAGGGGTTTATAGGTTGTTTTCGGATTATAGTGATTTTAGAAGATTTTATTGTTCTTAGGGTTTGTTTGGGTTTTTATGGTTTTTAGAATGTTTTTTGGTTTTTAAAAAATTTAACTGTTTTTATGTTTTTAAAGTTTTATTAATATTTTTAGGGGTTTTTTGGTATTTTTACATTTTTAGGGATTGTAATGGATTTTTTTGATTTTTAATGTTTTTAGGGGTTTTAAGGGATTTTAGGGTTTTTATGTTTTTTAATATTTAGGGTTTTTTCATTTTTTAGTGGTTTAGGGGTTTTTATATTTTAATGGTTTTCATTGTTTTTTAGGGTTTTTATATATTTTTGGAATTTTTTGGGAATTTTTTGGATTTTTATGGTTTTAAGTGTTATTTATGATTTTTAGGGTTTTGAGCCATTTTATGTATTTTTTCATTTGTGGTATTTTTTTGTTTTGGTTGGGTGCTTTTATATTTTTAGGGTTTTGATGGTTCATTAGTGTTTTAACCTTTTTTGGAGTTTAAAGGGTTTTTACATTATGTTATTGTTTTAGGAGTTTTATTAGTTTTTAGGGTTTTTATGTTTTTAGGTTTTATGGTATTTAGAGATTTTTAGGGTGTTTTTATGATTTTTTTGGGGTTATACCTTTTTTAAGGGTTTTTAGTGGTTTTATGTTTGGTTAGGTTATTATGTTTTTCTTAGGGTTTTTCATAATTTATGTTTTTTTACATTTTTATGTATTTTTATGGATTTTTGAGGATTTTTATTGGTTTTATTTTTTTTATGGGTTTTGAGGGTGTTTAGTGGTTACTAGTGTTTTAAAAGTTTTTTTTTCATTTTTTTTGGTTTAAATGTTTTTAGGTTTCTAAATTTCCTTAGGGGTTTTAATGGTTTTTATGTGGTTATACATTTTTCAAAAAATTTAGGTATTTTTTTTGATTTTAATGGTTTTCAATGGTTTTTAGGGATTATAAAGGTTTTTAGGGTTAGGGTTTTTTGAGTTTTTAGATTCATTGGATTCTTATCATTTTTTGAATTTTTTTTATGTTTTTTAGTGTTTTCAAATGTTTTTGGGGAATAAAGGGTTTTAAGATTTTAATGTGTTTTTATGGTTTTTATGGTGTTTTTAATATTTTAGTGGTATTATGGTTTTAGTTAGTTTTTATGGTTTTGGGGTATTTTTTCATGTTTTGAGGGTTTTTATCATTTTTAGTGTTTTTAGGGGTTTTATGTGTTTTTAGTTTATTTTGAGTTTCTTCCATTTTTTCAGGGGTTTTAGCACTTCATAAAATTTTAGAGCTTTTAGGGAATGTATTTATTATTTAGGATTTTTATTATTTTTATTGTTTTTAGGTTTGGTTTATGATTTTTAGTATTTTTTATGTTTTAAGGGTTTTAAGTGTTTTAAGGGTTTTAAGTGTTTCAATATTTTTATGGTTTTATTAGAATTTTCTGGTTTTTAGGGTGTTTTACTTTTTTTGTGATTCTTTGGGATTTCTATAATTTTTACGATTTTTTATGGTTTTAGTGATTTAAGGGGGTTTTAGGAATTTTTATGGTTTTTAGGATTTTATGGTTCATTTGGTTTTTTCATTTTTTTAGGGTTTTGAGGGGTTTTATTGTTTTTTAAAGTTACTATGGGTTTAAAGTGATTGTAGAGTTTTTAGTGGAATTTTTAGGGTTTTTATGGGTTTTAGTGTTTTTAATGTTTTTAGGTGTCTTATGGTTTTTATGAGTATTGATGGGTTTTAGGGACTATTTATTTATTTTTATGGAATTTATTATTTCATGGGTTTTTAGGGGTTTCAAGTATATTTAGGTATTTAATGTTTTCTTAGGATTTTCAGGGCATGTAGGGTTTTTTATGTTTTTAGGGATTTTTTTGGGATTTTTATGATTTTTTTGTGTTCATTGGGGGTTTTTATGATTTTTATAGATTTAGTGTTTTTAGGTTTTTAGGGGTTTAAGGGTTTTAGTTGTTTTAGGTTTCTAATATTTTCTAATGGGTTTTTAAGGTTTTTAAGGTTATTTATATTTTTTTTTCATTTTTTGGCAATTTTAGGATTTTTACGGTTTTTAGAGATTTTATAGATTTTGAGGGGTTTAGGGTTTTTAGGTTTTTCATTTTTTTATGTTTTGGGGGGGGGGGATTTTAGGTTTTTTATTTCTTATATTTTTTATATTTTTCTAGCATTTTTATACGTTTTCAGGATTTTAAAGTATTTTAAAAAAAATAGTGATTTTAAGTGTTATTATATATTTTTAGGGTTCCTCAAGTCTATGATGGGTTTTTATGTTTTTATGGGTTTTTAGGATTTGGAGGGTATTTTAGCGATTTTCTTGGTTTTCAGGGTTTTTTATGTTTCAATATATTTTTATGAGTTTTTTTCCATTTTTTTTGGTTTGTTGGGGCTTTTATTGAATTATAGTGTTTTCAAGGGTTTTTAGGGCTGCTAGGGTCTTTTTTTCAGGATTTTAGCTTTTTTAGGGTTTCATTTGGTTTTTAGGGTTTTTTATGTTTTTATGTATTTTTAAATATTCTGTAATATCTTAATGTTTTTTTTATTTTTAGGAATTTTGAAGGGTTTTCTGGTTTCTAGTTTATTTATGATTTATTTTTGGTTTTATTGTTTCTCATGAGTTTTTTGGGTTTTAGGGGTTTTAGTGTTTTTTAATGTTTCTAAGGATTCAAATTATTTATATAGTTTTTAATTCTATTTTATTGGTTTTATGGTTTTTTAATGTTTTTCATGTTTTTATGGGTTTTAGGGTTTTTTAGGGTCTTCTTAGGGTTTGGGGGATTTTTTAGATTTTTTTGGGTTTTATGTTCTGCTAGGTTTTTAAAGGTTTTCTTAGTTTTACTCAGGGGTTTTTTGGTTTTTATGTTTCACAGTTTTTGAGGGGTTATAAGGATTTATATGGGACTTTATTGTTTTTATGGATTTTAAGTATTTTAGTGTTTTTATGGGTTTTTGTGTTTTTAGTTTTGTAGGGATTTTAAATTTTTTTATGTTTTTGTGGTTTTATTAGGGGATTTCAGGGATTTAGCATTTTTTATATTTCTAGAAATTTTTAGATAATTTTTAGTTTTTTTAGTGGTTTTATATTTTTTAGACATTTTTAAGGGTTTTAGTGTTTTTTTGGGTTTTAGGTTTTTTTCATTTATTGGGATTTGGTAGTTTTTTTTTTACTTTTTAAGGGATTTTTTTTTGTTTTTAGAATTTTTTAACATTTTTAATGGTTTAAATGGTTTTTTTTGTTTTCAGTGGTTCTTTAGGTTTTATGGGATTTTAGTTTTTTTATGGTTTTCAGGGGTATAATTTTTGTAGGTGTTTTACGGTTTATAGAAACTTTTATTGGTTTTAGGGATTTTAGTGTTATTAGGCTTTTAGGGGTTTTAAGTATTTTTATGTTTTTATGGTTTTATTAAGGGTTTTTATTATTTTTTAATTTTTAAATAATTTTTGGGGATTTTTTATTTTTAACGGTTTTCAGATATTTTGAGATTTTTTGGTTTTTTGGGGGTTATTAGTGTTTTGTGGGGTTTTTGATTTTTTATGTTTTTTAGAAGTTTTAAGTGTTTTTAGGTTATTAAATATTTCTTTGGGTTTATTGGGTTTTATATATTTTGTGTATTTTAGTGTTTTTTAGGATTTTTATGGTTTTATGTTTTTTGGGGATTTTTATGTTTTTGGTTTTTTTGAGTTTTTAATGGTTTTTTGGATTTATAGGGTTTTTCAGGGGTTTAAAATTTCATATTATTTTTTACATTTATATGTGTTTAAATGTTTTTTTAGTTTTCAGTTGGTTTTATGGTGTCTATTGTTTTTTAGGGTTTTTAATGTTTTTAGGGTCTTTTGTGGTTATAGAGATTTTAGGGGTTTTAGGGATTTATTGAATTTTAGTGATTTTATGTTTTTTGGGCTTTTAATTATTTTTGGGTTTTTAAGATTTTCTAATTGTTTTCAAGGTTTTAGTGTTTTTTATGTTTTTAGGGATGTTTATTGATTTCTTAGTATTTTTAGTGTTTTTAAACTTTTTTTGTGATTTTGGCAGTTTTTTGGGTTTTTATGGGTTTTTTGGGTTTTTTTTATTTTTTAGCGATTTTTAGGATTCTTAGTGTTTTTAAAATTTATATATGTTTAAATGGTTTTTATAGTTTTTAATGGTTTATTAGGGTTTGTCTGGGTTTTTATGGGTTTTAATGTTTTTAGAGTTTTTATTATTTTTAGTTGTTTTAGGTTTTTAGGGAATTTAATTGCTTTTAATGTTTTAGGCAATTTATCGGTTTTTTAGTGATTAAGGGTTTTTATTTTTTATAGGTTTTCTTAGTTATTTTCAAGGATTTTTTGTTTCGGGGGTGTTTTTGGATTTTTGGGGGGTTTTACTATTGTTTTGGGTTTCTAGGGGATATATGGTTTTTAGTGTTTTAGGCTCTTTCAGTGTTTAAATTTTTTTTAGGTTTTTATAGTTTTCATAGTGTGTATCATTATTTGATGGGTTTTTACATTTTTATGTATTTTAGAAATTTTTCTTATTTTTATGGTTTTTAGGGTATTTATGGTTTTTAGGGTTTTATTGATTTTAATGATTTTAAGGGGTTTTTGGGTTTTTTTTATGATTTTCTGAATTAGGGGGTTTTGTTTAATTTTTTGGGGTATTAATGTTTTTTAGAGTATTTTAACATTTTTAGGGGTTTAAAGGGGTTTTAGATTTTTTAGTGGTGTTAAGGATTTTATGGGTTCAAAGGGGTTTTAAATATTTTTGGGGATCTTATGATTTTTAGGCATTTTATTGTTTCAATGTTTTTTAGGGTTTTTATCATTCTTTAGGTTTTTAGAAGTATTAGTTGTTTTTAGGATTTTAATATTTTCTTATGGTTTTTCATGGTATTTATGGTTTTTTACATTTTTTCAAATTTTTAGGATTTTAATGGGTTTGTAGGGTTTTTGAGGGTTTTGGGTGTTTTAGTTTTTAAGGGTTTTTATTGTTATTTATATATTTTTTGGGTTTTTAATTTTTTTGGTTTTTTATTGTTTTCTTGTTGTTTTTCAGGATCCTTATGATTTTTTATATTTAGGTCTTCTAAGGGTTTTTATGGATTTTAGGGGTTTTAGGGATTGTAAAGCTTTTTAGGGATTTTATGGAATTTTTCATGTGTTTTTGAGTTTTTTGTTTTTTCTAGGGTTTTAGGGATTTTATGGGTTTTGGGTGGTGTTAAATTTTTAGGGGTTTTATGGGTTTTAAGGGGTTTTATTTTATTTTTTTGTATTTTGATATTTTATAGGGTTTTAGAATTTTTTATGTTTTAAGGATTTTGAGTTTTTTACTTTTTAAATGTTTTCTTATGATTTATCAGAGTTTTTAGGGTTTTTTACATTTTTAGGGATTTTTTGTGTTTTTAAATAATTTTATGGGTTTTTAGGGAATTTAAGGATATTCATGATTTTTAATGATTCTATGGTTTTTAGGGGTTTTAGTTTTTTTTGTGGTTTTAATCAGTTTTTTGGTTTTAATTTTTTTAGGTATTTGAGGGTTTTTATGTTTTTATGTTTGCAGTCAATTTTTGGGGGGTTTCTTGGATTTTAATGGTTATTTAGGGTTGTTAGGGATTTTGAGTGTTATTAGTGCTTTTAGGGTTTTCATATTTATTAAATTTTTAGGGTTTTATTTGATTTTATGATTTTAAGGTTTTCTTAGTGTTTTTAGGTTTTTAAGTTTTTTTATGTTTTAGGGTTCTTAGGGTAATTTTGGTTTTTTATGGTTTTTATGGATTTTGACGGGGTTTATAGGTTTTTTGTGTTTTGGGTATTATGGTTTTTTGGGGATTATGGGATTTTTTGTTATTTCAAGGGGTTTTACGGTTTGGGGGGGGGGGGGTTTAGAGGTATTTGGGATTTTTAGGCTTTTTAGTATTCTTTGGGGTTTAAATTATTTTTATGTTTTTAATGTCATGTTATTGTTTACATAATTTTTTGGATTTTTTTTTCATTTTGAGGGATTTTTTAGGTTTTTGTAAAATTTCAGCGGGTTTTAGGGGTTTTGTGGGATTTTACGGTTTTTAGGGGTTTGGGGTTTTTAAGGTTCATTGGGTTTTTAGTGTTTTTATGTATTTTTAAGGGTTTTTAATGTTTCTATAGTTTTTTTTATCATTTTTATGGGTTTTAATGGGTTTCATGATTATTTATTGGGTTTTATGGGATTTTTGGGATTTTTGGGTCTATCAAAGTTTTCAGGGGTTTTATGCGTTTTAGGCTTTTTAGGATTTTGTTCAGATTTTAAGGGTTCATAATGTTTATAGAGTATTTGAATATTTTAGGGGTTTAAAGTATATTTATATTTTTTGTTGTGTATATGGATATTATGGGGCTTTATGATTTTTAATGATTTTAGGGTTTTTTTGGTTTTTAGGAGTTTTAGGGTTTTAAAGTGTCATTTGGGTTCTAGAATTTTTTATTTTTATAGATTTTAATTGAGTTTTCGGTTTTTATTACTTTATTATGGATTTTCATGGGTTTTAGTGTTTTTAGGGTCCTTTTGGGGTTTTTATAATTTTTAGGGTTTTCAGGGGTTTTAAGTGGTTTTAAGATTTTATGATTTTCTTAGGCATTTCAGATATTTTAGTGTTTTTTACATTTTTTGGGATATTTATTAATTTTTTATAATTTTTATGGTTTTAAGGATTTTAGTTATTTTGACTATTTCTATGATATTTATGGGTTTTAGGTGATTTTATAGTTTTATACATTTTTGGGGATTTAGGAGATTCAATTATTTTCTGGTTTTAAAGTTTGTCATAGGTTTTTCAATATTTTTGGGTTTTTTTACAATTTTATAGACTTTATGGATTTTTAGGATTTTTATGGTGTTAGAGTGTATTAGGATTTTTATGGGTTTTTCTGTTTTTTTTGGTTTAGACTGTTTTTTGGGGTTTAGTGTATTTTTTTAAGTTTTTTAAGGTTTTAAAGTATCTTATAGTTTTTAATGTTTTCCGATGTTTAAGGGGTTTTTAGTGTTTTTGATGGTTTTTATGAATTTTATGGGGTTTAAGGGTTTTTTATGTCTTTTAGGGGTTTTATGTGTTTTAGGGTTTTTTGGTTATATTTTTGTTTTTTATCATTTTAAAGGGTTTATAGGGATTTTATATCTTTTATATTTTTAAGGTTTTCTTAGGATTTTTCTGGGTTTATAGGTTTTTTCACAATATTTTTGGTTTTTAAGGATTTTTATGATTTTTAGGGTATTTATGGATTTTTTGGGTTTTAGGTATTTTTTGTGTTTTTAGTGTTTTTATAGTTTTTTGGTTAATAGGGTTTATTTTTTAGTTTTTAGGGGTTTTAAGTACCTTTGAGTTGTTTGACGTTTTTAGGGTTAAAGTGTTTTTAAATTTTTAGTGGTTTATAGAGTTTTTATTGGTTTTTATGAATTTTTAATGTTTTTAAAGGTTTTTATGGTGTTTAGAGAATCCTAGGTTTTTAGGGCCATTTTAGGGTTTTTTTGGGTTTTTAGGGTTTTTATGGAATTTAGTGTTTTTAGTTTTTTTTGGTATTATGAGTTTTTATGTTCGTTAAAGATTTCTTTGGTTTTTTAGGGTTTTAGGGTATTTTTAATTTTAGAGATTTTTTTAAGGTTTTTATGGTCTATAATGTGTTTTTGGAATTTTAATGGGGTTTATTTTTTATAATGTTTTATGGTTTCTTTCATTTTTATTTTTTAGGTGTTTAATTTCTTTTTTTTATGGTTTATTATGATTTTATAGTGTTTTTAGGGGTTTTTATTTTTTTAATAATTTTTAAGGATTTTTTATGATTTCTATGGTTTTTAGTGTCTTTTGGGATTTTGTGTGTTTGAGGGTCTTTATGGTTTTATTGTTTTTATGATATTATCGGTTTTTTAGTAGTTTTTTATTTTTTAGGTATTTTAGGATTTTGTAGAGTTTTTTAACATTATTATAGGTTTAAATGGTTTTTTTGAGTTTTTAGTTTATTTTTAGTATTTTTATGGGTTTTTAGGTTTTTATGGTTTGTATGGGTTTTGGGTTTTTAGGGTATATCTAGATTTATTTTTGTGTTTTTTGTGCTTTTTTGTGTTTTTAACTGTTTTAAGTGTTTTTAGGTTGTAATGGTTTCATAGGGTTTTACCGTTTTTATGTTTTTATATATTTATATGGATTTTTATGTATTTTTATAGGTTTTTGAGATTTTTAGGGTTCTTAATGTTTTTTTTGGATTTTAGTGTTTTTAGGGGTGTTAGTGTTTTTTATGTTTTTAGGGGATTTAACTTTTTTTATGTTTTTAATTTTTTCATACTGGTTTTCAAGGGTTTTAGGTTTCATTATATTTTTGTGGATTTCTAGGGATTATTTTGGACTTTTATGTTTTATTAGGTGTTTCAAAGATTTTTTTTGGGTTTTTATGGTATTTATGGTTTTTAGGGTATTTATTCTGTTTGGTTATTAGGTTTTTTGCATTTTTAGGGTTTTAAAGGTTTCCAATATTTTTTTAACATTTTTTTGGGTTAAAATATTTTTTATTCTTTTTACTGGGTTATAGGGTTTTTCTGGGGTTTTAGTGTTATTTTAAGGGTTTTATGTGTTTTTATTGTTTTTAGGTTCATGTTTTTGGTGTTTTAGTACTTTTAGAATTTTTTAATGGTTTTTAGTAGATTTAATTTGTTATGGTTTTCTTAGGTTTTTTCATGGGTTTTTATATATTTTTAGGATTTTAGGTTTTTTTCTTTTTTAGTTTTTTTTTGGAATTTTTATCATATATATGGGTTTTTAGAAACTTTAAGGGTTTTTAGGGGTATTTAGGGGTTTGACCATTTTTAGGTTTTTAGGGGTTTATGTGTTTTCAGGTTTTTAATTTTTTTTCTTAAGGTTTTTATGGGTTTTTATGGTCTTTTAAATTATTAGTGATTTTAAGGCATTTTTTACGAATTTATAGGGGGTTTTAGGTGTTTTAGGGATTTTGATGTTTCTTAGGGTTTTTTAGTGATTTTATTCTTTTTAGAATTTTTTGGGTTTTTACCGTTGTTTTGGTGTTTTTTTATATATTTTTTTAATTTTTTAGGTTTTTATGCTGTTTAGAGTATTTATTGAAATTTTAGTATTTCTATGGTAATTTATGGTTTTTGGTTTTTTTAACATTTTTAGGATTTATAATGTTTATTACGGTCTTTTTCGGATTTTTTATAGTTTAAAGTATTCTTTAGGTTTTAGGGGTTCTGAGTGTTTTATGGTTTTAAGGGTTTCTTAGGGTTTCTATGGATTTTAGTTTTCTTTGGTTTTAGGTATTTTGATCACTTTTTTGGATTTTTAGGGGTTTTTTGCTTATTAGGGATTTTGAGGGGTTTTATGGTTTTTACGATTTTTTCAATTTTTTGGTTTTTAGGGGTTTTATATTTTAGTAGGTTTTAAATGTTTGGTTTGTAGTTTTTAGGGTTTTATGGGGTTTTATGGTTTTTTTAATTTTTTCTGATTGTTTATTATTTTTGTGAGTTTTTTGGTTGTTAGGGGTTTCTAGGGTTTTAGGGTTTTCTGTTTTTTTTAGTGTTTTTAATTTTTTATGATTTTATAAAGTTTTTGAACTTTTATGGGTTCAAAGGTTTTTTAGTGTTTTTAGTGTGTGTTTAATGTGATTTTCTAGGTTTTAAGGTTGTGAGGGGTTTTAGGGTTTATGGTGTTTTTGGGACTTTTAGGTTTTAAACAATTTAGGATTGGGGTTTTATATGTTTCAAGATTTCTATGTTTTTAAGCGGTTTTCAGGTTTTTTAGTGTTTTTTAATTTTTTTTTGGATATTTAATGATTTTTATGGATTTTATGGTTTTTACAATTTTTACAGATTTTGAGGGTTTTTATGTTTTTTTGGATTTTTGGATTTTTAGTATTGTTAGCATTTTTTAGGTTTTGGGGGTTTTATGTGTTTTTAGTATTTTTATAGTTTTCATAGGGTTTTAGGGTTATTTTCAAATATTATGTTTTTATGTATTTTTTGGGTTTTTTGGATTTCTAAGGGGTTTTAGATTTCTTAGGGATATTGAGGGGTTTTAGGGTTTTTATTCTTTCATTATGGTTTTTGGTGGGTTTTTTGAGTTTTTCAGGGTTTTAATATTTTTGATAATTTTAAACATTTTTTGTCGGGTTTATGGTTTTTATGGGTTTTAAATGTTTTAGTGGTTTGTTTGGGTTTTATGTGGTTTTATATCCCTTTTATGGATTTTAGTTGTTTGAATACCTTTTAGGATCTTTGAGAGTATTAAGTGTTTTTTGGTTCTAAAATATTTTTAGGGGTTCTCAGGGTTTTTAGGGTTTTTTATTTTTTATGGTTTTTTATGTTTTTTATGGGCTATAGGGATTTTGAGTGTATCTCATGTTTTTTGGGTATTTTAGATTTTTTACGATTTTTTGTGGTATAATAGATTTTTAGGTATTTATGATTTTCATAGGGTTTTAGGGGATTTTACGGTTTTTATGTTTTTTGCTATTTTTAGGGATTTTTTAGGATTTTTCTTTTTTTTTTTATTTTTAGGGTTTTTAGGGGTTTTAGGGAAAGGGAGATGCGAGGGTCAGGCTATTCCTAGCCCCCCAAATTTATTAAAAAAAAGAGACACAACAGACAAGGGAGGGGAGGGGTCAAACGACCCACACCCGAAAACCCCTTACAACCCCCGCCAAAAAGGAAAATCAAAAAAGAAAAGAAAACAAACAAACAAGAACACCCAGGTCCAAGCAGCAACCATCACCATCATCCAGCAGAATCCAGCATCCCACATCCCACAACCAAGAAAATTCCAACTTCCGACCTCATATATACCAGCATCCTTCACCTTCTCACTAATAGAATCTCCAATAGCATCACGCAGCCAAACAGAACAAGAATCACCCAGCCAACTAGAACAAGCATCCCAAAACACCGACCAGCCTCCAGATCCCAGCAACTCTTCTTCCCTACCAACAAATAGCACTAGAAGAAGCCCACTGCCAAACTAGCCGCAACAAGACATCCCTATCAGAAAATCACAGCCAAACATCCAACCACATCAAGCATCATAGCCAATCCAGCAACCAACATTTTCATCACAGAAATAAAAAACTCCCAACCATTCCAATTTTATCTAGGCTGCATCAAGCATCCAATAACTCCAATTCCAGAAAACATTACTAGCAGCAGCCCACTCCAAACCCCATATCAGCGTCAAAACCATCAAAAAAGGAACCATCTTGACTAGTATCTCATTTGGAACCATAACCAGAAGGAAACCAATGAACCAAGACCCTAGCAAAGAGATCTAAAGCAGCAGATTGAACCTGCAAAGCAATATTACATTATCTAATAGCAAACAAAAAATAGACCAAATTTGCAGAAACAAAGCCAAGGAAGAGGAAACATACCCTATTTGAAATAGCATCGAGGAGGCTTCCACGAAACAAAACAGAGGCAGTAAATTAGGAGAGTTGACCGACATCCAGAGCCCACACTTCTGATGTGTCCCCCTCCACCGCTTCAAATATGCCTCCTGCAACCTCGGTGAAGAACCAGAAGCCCCCGCAGCATCTGGTGCTAAGAGCCTTATTCCATCACAAAACCAGAAGATCCATAGAAAGGCACCAAGCCTCATGTCATTGACGCAATGCTCCAACAAGATACCATTAGCAACCCAAGACCTAAACTGCATCCTCTGTGCAAGACACTGCCAAACTGAACTTGATTACGCCTCCTCACTAAGACCGTATTGTCGTTGAGGCACCCGGCTCTGGACTACCCAAGGTAATACTAGATCTGAAAAGTCAACCCTGAACCACAGCAGATTCCCATCAAAGATTCTGACATCCATGGAGTCATTATCTTCGCCGCAGACTAGATCCGAAGGATCTAAGACCACAGAAGCCTGCACAACCTCCAAGCCCGATGAAACCCAGGTGCACCCGCAAAAAAATACTTCTGAAACTGTGATCCAGAGCATGGGGCGAGGAAAAAGAAGCTGTTGAAGATAGAAAGCCACCATCATCTTGGATCCGAAGAGCTAGCCCAAAAAACACCACCGCCGAGGAAGGCCAATGCCAAAAACTCGAGAAAAAACCAGGGGAGGAAGCGTTAGGCGAGAGGGGGAACCTGGAGAGCGCGCCACGATATTCTTGAAAGGGTTTTAATGGTATTTATTAAGGGTTTTAAAGTTTTTTGAGGTTTTATGGTTTTTGGGGGTTTAAGGGGTTTTTTGAGTTCTATAGATTTTTTATGGTTTTTAGGGGTTTTGTTGATTTTTAATGTTTTTAGTGGGGTTTTAAGGTTTTCATATGTTTTTAGTGTTTTTATGGTTTTTATGTGTCTTTATGGTTTTTATGGATTTCTAGGGTTTTTAGGGTCTTTTATTAGTTTTTAGGGGGTTTAGGGGTTTTACGTACTTTTAGGTTTTTATGTTTTTCTTAGTTTTTAGCAGCATTATTACGGTATTTTACATTTTTATGGATTTTATGGATTTTTAGGATTTTTATGGTTTTTAGGTTTCTTACGTATTTTGAGGGTTTGAAGTATTTTTAGGGTTTTAGCATTTTTTATGTTTCAGAGGTGTATAATTATTTTTGGGTTTTATGTTTTTATTAGGGTTTTTATGGGGTTTTTGGATTTTTTTATGTTTTATAAATTTTTAGGGATTTTTTGAATTTTATGGGTTTTTAGGTAATTGAGGGTTTTTAGGCTTTTAGGGTTTGATTTATTTTTTTGGATTTTTCATGTTTATTTGTGTTTTTTGGGTTAAGGGATTTTAGAGTTTTAATATATATTTTTGGTTTATAGGATTTTTAGTTTTTTTAGTGGGGTTTTTTGAGTTTTTATGACTTTTTAAAGGTTTTGACAGTTTTAGGGGTTTCAATGATTGTAGGGGATTTAGGGTCTATAAATGGTTTTAGGGGTTTTTAGGGTTAGAAGTGTTATTACATTTTTATGTTTTTCTTTGTATTTTTCATAGTTTTTACCTTTTAGAGATTTTAGGGAATTTTTAGGATTTTATGGTTTTTAGTAGTTTTAGATATTTTTAGGGTTCTTAGGGTTTTTAATGGTTTTTAGGGTTGTCATGTTTTTTATTTTTTTAGGTTTTTTATGGTATTTAACTATTTTTAGTTTTTAAATGTTTTCTTAGTGTTTTTCATGGTTTTTTATGTTTTTAGGGATATATGGTGATTTTTTATGGATTTTTATGTTTTTAGGGTTTTAGGGATTTCAGGAGTTTTAGGTTTTTTTGGTTTTACGGGTTTTTGATATTTTTTGAGGTTTTACGGTTTTTGGAGATTTTATGTTATTTATGAGTTCAAAGGGTTTTTTATAGTTTTTATCATGGTTTTGGTGTTTTTAACGATTCTAGGGGTTTTATGGTTTTAAGGGTTTTAGGTTTTTTAGGATATTATTTTTGTTAATAGTGTTATTTATTTTTTGAGTCTTTTTAATTATTTTTTGGTTCTATTGTTTTCCTTAGGGGTTTAGAGCGTTTTTTGAGTTTTTTATGTTTTTATGGATTTTTATATTTTTTTTTGATTTTTATGATTTTTAGGGTTTTAAATATTTTTATGGTTCTTAGGGTTTTGGGGGTTTTATGGTTTTTATGGGTTCTAGAATTTTTTATGTTTTTAGGGGTTTTAAGTGTCTTTAGGGTTTTAAGGTTTTCATAGGGGTTTTCATGGTTATTATGTGTTATTATGTTTTGGGTGATTTTTTTGTCTTTTTCTGTTTTTAATGGTTTTTAGGGTTTTTAGGGATTTGAGGAGTTTTTTCATTTTTAGGGTGTTTAGGGTTTTATGTTTTTTTTTAATTTTAGGTTTTTTATAGTGTTTAGGGTGTGTGTGTATTTTTTGTGTAATTTAAAATATTTATATGTGTTTAAATAAATTTTAGAGTTTTTAGGGGTCTTTTAGTGCTTTATGGGTTTTAGGGTTTAGAATGTCTTTAGGGGTCTTATAGGATTAGTTTTTTAGGTTCTTAAGGTTTTTTTTTCATTTTTAGGTTTTTAGGGTTTTTTAGGTTTCTCAATGGCTTTATGTGTTTTTAGGTTTTTAATTTCTTCATAAGGGGTTTGGGTTTTTTAGGGATTTTTATTGATTTTAATATTCATATATATTTTGGGGGGGGGGGGTTAGGTATTTTGAGTGTCTCTATGTTTTTTAGGTTTTTTTAGAGTTCTTATGGTTTTTTTTTGGTTTTTTTGGGTTTATAATGTTTTTTTGGAGTTTTTTTACATGTTTAGGGATTTAAAGGGTTTTTAGAGTTTTAGTGGGTTTTTCTTATTTTTTAGGATTTTTAAGGTTTTTATGGGTTTTAAGGTTTTATGTGTTTTTAGGTTTTTTATATTTTTAAGGGTTTTTAGAATTTTTTAGGATTTTATGGGTTTTATGAATTTTAAGGTGTTTATGGTTTTCATTGGGATTTTCAGGGTTTAAAGGGGATTTTATGTTTTTAGGGATTTTGAGGCTTTTTTAGGATTTTCATGGGTTTTTTTGGGTTTTTAGGGAATTTGAAGGGTTTTAGAATAACTTAGGGTTGTAGAGTATTTAATATTTTTTAGGTTTTTAGGTGTTTTATGTATTTTTTTGTTTTTAAGGTGTTTTTTTGGGTTTCCATAGTCTTAAGGTTTTTTACATTTTTTGGAATATTTAGTGTTTTTTACTTATTTTTATGGTTATTTAAGGTTTTATGTAGTTTTAGAGTTTTTTTGGGTATTTATGATTTTTTTGATTTTTTGGGGGTGGGGGTTATGGTTTTTTTTTGTTTTTTAAGGGGGTTTAATATTTTTAGGGTTTTTATAATTTTAATGCATTTAAAGGGTTTTTAGGGCAAAGAAGGCACGGGCTAAGCTGAAGGCTAGGTCCCTCAAGTGTATAAATGAAAAATAAAGTGAAAGGCATTACAAGGGGGACTTATGAAACCGGGTACGGGTAGCACCCTTCATGTCCGAATCCACAATTGACGCTCAAAAAGAGGGAGCAACAAAAGACCACCATGAGCAGCGTTCTTCTATAACCTTCTTGGAAAGCACATCAGCTACCATATTAACTTCCCTGTATGCATGGGTGATCTTAAGAACCATATTTTTGGATAAACTAATGCAATCAATCCATTGGGGTTGAAGCCTCCAGGGAACCTTCCTTGAATTTTGACGAAAGGCCTCAACCGCAAGCATGGAGTCAGACTCAATCCAGAGTTTCTTCCAACCAAACTGGTTTGCAAACCGCACCGCCTTGATGATAGCCCAAAGCTCTGCTTCATAAGCACAACCAATTCTAATGAAGTGATAAAAAGTTCCCTTGACAAAACTATTATAAGTACGGAAGACGCCACCACAGCCAGAAGGCCCTAGAGAGCCTACTTCCGCACCATCAATATTGACTTTGATCCAATATGGGATAGGTGGAATCCATCGGATTGACTTCACCACCAAAGGTTTTTTTCACCTACCAAAGACACCAAGAGTGCGGAGAGTGATAAGGTCAGTAAAGCAATTGTCCATCGCACCTGTTTGAATGCCCCCGGCCATCCGAACAGCAGAATGTATGGCAAGAATACCATCATGAAGGGAGCTTGACTTATTCTGGAACATAGCAGAGTTTCTGGAAGCCCATAGAAAAGCCACAATAGCTGCTGAAGCAGCAAGGAGAAGATTGTAGATTTTCTCACTATACCTCGATTCCATGATGAGAGACATCATCTGAGCAAAGGTTCTATCCAGGGTAAATTGAATACCAAAGACATCCTGCAGATAATTCCACAGACCATAAGCATGTTTGCATTCAATAAAAAGATGCTGCACATTTTCAGCATCCTGAATGCATATACAGCAGGCCTAAGCAAGATGAAAACCAAAATTTTGAAGTTTTCCATGCATGGGCAGCCGATTCCTCCATATCCTCCAGAAGAGCAGAAAATGTCTAGGAGGAATAAAATGGCATTTTTATCTCATGATCCATGAGGGGGGATCTATCCCTTGCCGGAATTTGTGATTGTAAAAGTCTATTGCAGTAAGCAAGCCAATCGAGTTCGGTTTCCAGATAATTGTGTCATAATATATGTAACTGTAGAGTTGAATCTCAGAAATGATATGGGCATGTAAGATCCCCGCTAGCTCCAGCAGTCTGGTGTGGAGTTCATTAATGGACATGTGTTGCAAGCCATGCGGAACCTGCATAGATTCATGCAGCGGACTCTTGAGCCAAGGGGTGAACCAACAATTCAAGTTGGATTGCCTCAAGACAGCCAAAGTAGATTAAGAGATAGTGTCCTTATACGAGTATTTAACCATTTTCCAGACAGAGAAGAGCATGTACCCAGTATAACCATTGCACAGTTTTCCAGTAAAGCGTTCTTTGAGAACTTCCAAATCACCCTCTCTGTGTGAGAAAAGATTCCAATTGAATTTGGCCAATAAGGCATCATTGAAGATCCTGATATCCTTAATGCCTAGCCCACCCATTTCAAGTGGTTTGATGCACTCCTTCCAGGAAACAGTGATCAATTTACTTTCATTAATACAGCCTGTCCATGCAAAGTTCCGGATCTTGTCTTGAAGGAATTTAATTATGATAACTGGCCACTTATAGATGGAGAAGGTATGAGAAAACATTGAGGTGACAACAGAATGGATAATAAATATCATGCCTACTTGTGAGAGGGTATTGACCTTCCATTTGGCAAGCTGCTGAGTGATGTTAACAGAGATGCTTTCAAGATGACAATGTTTAACCTTCCCCCATAATAAGGGAACACCAAGATAGTTGAAAGGAAAGGATCCTTTTTTGACACAAAGGCATCTGACAATCTTGTTTTGTCTCTTAGTAGAGCTCCCTTTCCCAAACACAATAGATGATTTACTCCCGGTAATGGCCTGTCCAGCTACAGCCTCATAATGAGCGAAGATTTTCCGGATAGAAGATTTGGTCCACATATTATCCTGCCCAAAGAGGAGGATATCATCAGCATAAAGTAGATGTGATGGCACAAATAAACCTCTCCTGTCTTTAATAAGGCTGTAATAGCCACCCAACATAGCATTAGTAACAAGGTGTCTTAGGTAGTCCTCAGCAAGTGCAAAGAGAATTCCGGAAAGAGGATCACTCTGTCTGACCCCCCAGGAACACTGAAAGAAACCTTTTGGAGCTCCATTAATCAAAACAGAAATTCTGGCACTATTCAAGATGGTGGAAATCATGCAAACAAATTTGTCTGAGAAACCATACATGCCAATAATCTTGAATCGGAAATCCCACTTACTAGTATCAATGGCTTTGGATATATCCATCTTTATGGAAAAGGACCCAAACTTCGATGCCCTCCTCATGGCATTAACTCCTTCAGAGGCCGTGTATAAGAAGATATGAATACGTCGTCCAAGAACAAAACCAAATTGGTTAGGTGTAATCATGTTGCCAACAATCTTCCCCAACCAGATAACAATGATTTTGATAATAATCTTGGGTATAGTGTTCCCAATGTCAATTGACCGAAAATAACCTATCTCAATTGCAGATTCCTTTTTAGAAAGTAGGGAAATAAAATTGGAGTTGACTCCATGAGGGATTAACCCCTAGAGAAAGAATTCCCTGACATCTTTAGTGATTTCTGCATGAAAGATGTCCCAATAAAAGGTGAAGAATTTGTTGGTGAATCCATCCGGGCCGGGAGCACTATCCGAATTGAGAGAAAAGAGGGAATATCTGATTTCATCCTCAAGAGGTGGAGAAGTCAGATCATTATTCTGTGAATCATTAACACATTTCTCAATTCATGCAGTAAGCGGGGAAGCAGAGGGAATTCCATAATCATTATAAAGCACATTGAAGTGATCAACAATAGCATCAGAGAGCTATTTCTCATCAACAATTGTATGACCATTGATACGGATCTGATTTGGTCCTTTAAGAACTCTTTTCTCCCGTTGAAAGCGATGAAAAAACGTTGAATTTCTATCACCATATTTAAGCCAACAGACATTGAATTGATGTTTTTCCAGACTCTCCTTGAGTGCCAGGAGATCATCATGCCTTTTATGAAACACAATCTATTCACTGATAGGAATGTTCCCTTATTGATTATTCTCCTGGAAAGACTTCAGCTGATATTCTGCATCACTGATGTCATCATCAAGCCTCGAGAAGGAGTTCCTGCTCCAGACTTTTAGGAGGCTATTGATCTTGAAAAGCTTGGAGGCAACCACAAATTGAGGACTCCCATGAAAAGCAGTGTTCCACCCATCAAGAACGACTTCCCTGAAACCTAGAATTATGAGCCAGGCATTATTGAATTTGAAGGGTAAAGGAGTGGTCCTCATTATTTCCTCCCGAATTTTGACAATAAGAGGATTATGATCAGAATTGAATTTTGGAAGAGAAAATCCTGAGATAACAGCTGGGGAACTACTGTCATTGATTTGAATAAAGAACCTATCAATCTTACTAGCCTACCTACCATTGACAGTAAACCTTCCCCAAGTAAATTTGGAGGCTGCAATAGGAACTTCAGTGAGGTTGCATTGGTCTACACAACATTGAAAATCATTTGCAGCAGCACTGGAGAAGTGTGGTCCAATCATTTCATCTGGACAAAGGATAGCATTGAAGTCACTAGTTATAACCCAGTTGTGATCCATATTCTCACTTAGAACAGATAAATCATTCCAAAGTTCTCTTCTTCTGGTGTAGGATCAAGAGGCATAGACAAAAGAGAAGGTAAAAGAGATATCCTACAGCTAGGTGCGGACCGAGATTAGCTGATTGCGAATCTCAAAAGAAGAGATTTGCAGAACATTGTGTCGGAAAACCCACAAGGTTTGAAGAGAATCCCCACCTCTGTTGTGAGAAATAAGGGATTATCCAAGGGAACACCAGTTGAAACCCTTCCAGTTTTCAAAACTAATGAGAGGATCAGCAATGGCCACAAGAGAAGGCTTGTGAGAGATGAGAAAGTGTCGAGGGGCTGCAAAAGTGGGAGAGTTCCCAAGCCCCTGACAATTCCAGAACAAAATCTTCATTGATTAGATGTGTTTTTGCCTCTCAAGCGAGGCAATCCTTGTGTATCCTTAGAGGAGATCTCTTTGCCTTTCCCTCCCTGTTTGGGGGGTCTTCCAGGGGGATTCTTGGTGACTTGATCAGTTTTAGGCACCTGAGGAGAGGGCACCTCAGATATTGTGTCAGTATCATGGCTCTCATCGGCTTGATCAGCCCAGAACATCCCATAAAGGGGTGAGAAGGTATTGTAAGCACAAATCCCCTCATTGTGGGAGCTCACAATAGTTTTGGTCCTTACAGCATTCCCTATAGGAACAGGAATGAACTCATCAGGCAGCTTGTCAGTAGAGGAATTAGGGGTATTATGCTGGGTAGATGAAGGCTACTTAGAGGCAGGTGAAGGGACGAGATGTGATGGCTCCAGGGAGGAACCAAGTGGATTGTTCTCCGGAAAGACCCCAGAAGGAGCACAGACAGGGGCATCCACCTTAGTCTGCTCAACGGGGAAAACATGTCTGTCCTGCACCTCAATGGTATCCACAATGGCAGGTGCAGGTGTATCATGCATCTTTCTAGTAATTTCATGATTTGGCATGTTCATTTCCACAGCCTGCACTTCAATGGTATGATCAAGCGTAGGTATATCATGAACCTTGTCAGCAATTGTAGGAATATGTGCATCAGGAGGAAGAGAGGGTATCATAGGGGCCAGAGAGGTGAGCTCAGATGCTGTAGGAGGGGGGGAGCAGACAGGTTCATAGTCCCCTAGGGGAACCATAACAGATGCAGTGTCCTCGGGCAGCTCAAGAGAGACAGTTTCCTTTACACTATCAGGTGCTGAGCAACTAGACTCAGGGGGCTTGAGTTGTTCAGCAGGAGCTGAACCATTCTGCCCAGGGAGGGTTGGAGCACCTGCAGTGTTCATGAGTTGCTCAACAGAGACAACTTGTTCAGAATTGTTAGGAGCCAAGCCACTAGCCTCATTAACCAGTTCCAAGATAGCTGGAGCACCAGTTTGGATGCTTTCATTTCCTTGCATTGAGAGAGATGCATCTTTATGGGTCACTTCTTTCTTTTTGAAAACTTGACATGAACTGTCTCCATGTACTTTTACCTTGCAAATACTGCAGGTCTTCAGCCTCCTACATTCATCGATGGAGTGACCAAGGAATAAGCAGTTGCTAAAGAACATGGGTCGCCTATCATATTGAATTTCCAGCATGAGACTGTCATCCAATGTGTTTAACACCACTTATTCAACCAGAGTACTTGCCATGTCCACTTCAACAAGTACTCGAGCATAATGCCCACATCTTGGGTTATCTGTTTCCCTGTCAATTCGGATAGGAAAACCTACAGAGGAAGCAATGTCCCACAGAATCCGGGGATGCCAATAGAACCAATTCAAGTTGTATATGCAGATCCAAACTTGAGTGAAGGTATTCTTTACACTTGTTAGATCAAAATTGTGATCCCAGTCTTGAATCCGTAGTAGACCAGGCTTGAGGGGGAGTGAACCGTAGCTCCATGCACGTCGCTTGTGTTCGTCCGATAGAAAAACAATGTGGTAGAAACCTCGTCCCATGGCTGTCATTTTCCAGTTTGAGAAACCCCAGAACTCAACAATTCGCTTAACAAGCTCTGCAGATATCCATAATCGCTCTCCCTTGGGTATGACCAACCGATAAATGATCGAGAATTTGTAGAGTTTAGTTCTCTCCTCAATCGCCTCCCGATTGGCAGCCACATGAGCTCTTTTTTCCTTTCTTAATAACACAACCAAGAGAGGGAGTGCCAAAGTCAGAGAATGAGGTTGCAGCCGCAGATTTGACAACCAATGCAAAATTATTTTTTGACACATCCAAAGAAGAATCTGATGGTTGACCAGGCTTACCAACCCGTGGATTGAAAAATTGAAAGAGAACATTATGTCCAACATGTTCAAACTCAGGTTTTTTTTTACCGATTCTACTACCTCATTCGAGGGAGTCAACGTGCGCGCAGGTTCCACAGAATCGCCCGGGTCCCCAGCTTGTGTAGCCATATTCAAAGGGTTTTTAGATTTTAGTGGGTTTTATTGGTTTTTAGTGTTTTATTTGGTATTAGAAATTTTTATTGTTTTAATGGTGTTTTTGTGTTTTTTCCAGCTGTTTACAGTTTTAGTGGGTTTATCAAATATTTCTGTTCTTTAGGGGTTTTAATTTTTTTGGTTTTTTAATGTTTAAATTGGGGTTTTATGGTTCTTAATTTCTTTTTTACATTTTAAGGATGTTATGGCCTTTTTAGGATGGTTATGGGTTTTTAGGTATTTTAGGGGTTTTCAGTGTTTTTGGGTTTTTTAGGGTGTTATGGGTTTTTATCATCTTTAGATTTATTGGAGTTTTAAGAGTTTTAAGTGTTATTATATTTTTCATAGTTTTATAAGGGTTTTTATGATTTTAGGGTTTTTTTATATTTTGTATGGGTTATTAGGGTTTTAATAGTTTTAAATTTTTTTTGGATTTTAGGGTTTTTAGGGGTTTAATGGATTTTTAGGGGTTTTAGTGTATTTTGGTTTTCTAGGGGTTGAATTTCTTTCTATGTTTTTATGGTTTACTTAGGGTTTTTAGGGCATTGATTCAATATTAGGGAGTTTTAGAATTTTTCTAGGATTTTATGGTTTATTTGGAATTTTGGGATTTGAGGGTTTTTATGGTTTTTATATTTTTATGGTTTTTTGTGGTTCTAGGATTTTTTTTGATTTTTTAAGCTTTTAAAGTTTTTTTTAGTGTTTTATAACATTTCAATATACTTTAATGGTTGTTGGAAATTTAATTTTTTTTGTGTTGTTATGAGTTTTAGATTTTTAATGGGTTTTTAGAATATTTTGGTTTTTTGGGTTTTTATGGGTTTTAAGGGTTTTTAGAATTTTTAGGATTTTAAGGTATTTTTTTAGGTTTTTAATGTTTTCATTGGTTTTTAGGGTTTTTTTTGTTTTTATGGATTATGTGTATTTATAAGGTTTTATTATGGTTTTTAATGTTTTTTTGGGTCATTAATGGTTTTTAGGGATTCTTAGGGTTTTTTTATTTTTTATAAATTTTAGAGTTTTTAGGTTCTTTAGGGGTTTAAAGTATTTTTATGTTTTTAATGTTTTCTAAGGGATTTTATGTTCTTTTTACATTTACGATATTTTTTTGTATTTCTATGGGGTTCTAGGGTTTTTATTGATTTTTTTGGGTTTCTAGGATTTTTAGGGTTTTAGGGGTTTAAAGTGTTTTTATGATTTTTAGGTTTTCATAGGGGTATTTATGGTGTTTAGTATTTTTATGATTCTGATCATTTTTATGGGGTTTAAGGATATTTATTTTTTTAGGGTTTTTATGGATTTTTTGGGTTTTGGTTTTTATAGGGTTTTTTGTGGTTATTGTTTTTTTGGTTTTTAATATTTTTTTTTGTTTTTGATGTTTTATGGTTTTTAGAGTTTTAAATGTTTTCTGTTTTTAATGGTTTTTTAGCATCTTAATGGTTTTGAAGGATTTCATGTGCTTTTAGGTTTTTTACAGTTTTTATGGGTTTTTAAGGTTTTTATGGTCTTTTTGGATTATTTTGGGTTTTTATAATTTTTATGTTTTTAGTGTTCTTAGGTTTTTTATGTTTTTAAGGTTTTCTTAGGGTTTTTTTGGGTTTTTTACATGTTATGTACTTTTAGGTATTTTTAGTATTTTTATGGTTATTATGGTTTTTTTAGAGATTTTGAGGGTTGGGGGTAGAAGTTTTTGGGTATTTTAGAGTATTTTAGGGCATTTAGCGTCCTTTTAGGGTTTTATGGGTTTTTAAAATTTTAATGATTTATGTTTTTCCAATGGGTTCTAAGTATTTTAATGGGTTTTTATGTTTTTAGGGTTTTTAAGTCCTTCATGGGATTTTTATGGTTTTAGTGTTTTTTGGGATTTGTGGGTTTTGGGATATTTTTTTGGTTGTAACTTTTTTAGGTTTTATAGTTTTTTTAAATTTTTTTACATTTTAAGGTTTTTAGGGGTTTTCATGGTTTTTTTTATGTTAATAAGGATTTTATCGGTTTTTTTATTTTTAGGGTTTATCGAGATTCATGGGTTTTTATGGTTTTTAGGTGTTTTATGGTTTTTTGTGGGTTTTATAGATTTTAGGGGATTTTAGGGGTTTGAGGGCCTTTTGGGATTTTTATGCATTTTATAATTTTTTGGGTTTTTAATTTTAATTTTAATTTTTAAGTGTTTCTTATGATTTTTCAGGGTTTTTTTGGGTTTTACAATTTTTCAAATGTTTAGGATTTTTTAGGATTTTTATAGTTATTAAATATTTAATGAATTTTGAGCGTCTTTAAGGTTTTTAGGGTCATTCAATGTTTTTATCATTTTTATATTTTTTATAATTATTAAATTTTTAGGTTTTTATGGTTATCTTTAGGGTTTTCAGAGTTTTAGGGATTTTTACATTTTTAGGGATTTTTATGGATTTTATGGTTTTCAGGAACTTCAAAAATTTTTATGGAATTTTAGGGTTTTAAAGAATTATGGCATTTTTGGGATTTAGTTTTTTTTAATATTTTAGGGTTTTTAATGTTATAATTGTTTTTGAATGTTTTGGGTTATTTAAATTCTTTTTAGTGTTTGTATATATTTTGTGGGTTTCTATGGTTTTTTATAATTTTTAGAGGATTGAGGTTTATAGGAGTTTTTGGGTTTTTACAGTATTTTTTAGTGTTTATCTTTTTTAGGTTTTTGATGTGTTTTGGGTGTTTTTAGGGATTAAAGGTTTTCTTATAGAATTTAAGGGCTTTAGGGTTTTTATGTTTTCTTTAGAATTTTAGAAAACAATTTAGGATTTTTTTTGTTTGTAGAGTTTCTATGATTTTGTGGGTTTTATAGTTTATAGGTTTTAGTGTTTTTTGAATTTTTAGCATTTTTTGGTTCTTTTGTAATTTAAGTGATTTTAGGTTTTTAAGGGTTTCTTTGGAATTTTCTGAGTTTTTAGGGTTTTTTTATTTTTAGGTATTTAAAGAGTATTTAAGGATTTTAATGGGTTTTTATGGTTTATAGGGATTTGATGAATTTTAGGTTTTTTAGGTTTTTTTTGATTTTTTTTGTTTTTTGGGGTTTTAAATATTTTTTAGTTTTATAGTGTTTTGAATTATTTTTAGCTTTCATTATTGTTTTTAGGATCTCAGTGGTTTTTATAATTTTAGTGGTTTTTAGGGGTTTTTTGTGTTTTGAGAATTTTTTTAATGTTTTTGTGATTTTTATGGATTTATGGGACTTTCAGGGGTCTTTAGGATATATAGGGAATTTTAGGGATATTAATGATTTTAGGTTTTTTGTGGTTTTAATTGATTTTAGGTATTTAACGTTTTCTTAGGGTTTTTTATGGATTTTAATTATTTTTATGGATTTTTAGTTGTTTTAGGTATTTTGATTGGAATTAGGGGTTTTTGGGTTTTTGGGTTTTTTCCATTTTTATGTTTTTAGGGCCTTTATATGTTTTTAGGTTTTTATGGTTTTCTTAGGGTTTTCATGGTTTTTTAAAATTAAATTATTTTTAAGGAATTGTATAAAATTTTTATTACTTTTTTGGGTTTTTATAGATTTTTAGTTAGTTGTGATTTCTAGGGTATTTTTGGTTATTTTAGGGTTTTTAACTGTTTTTCAGGTTTTATGTGTTTTTATATTTTTTTATGTTTTCCTAGGGGTTTTCTAGTTTTTAGGGTTTTTATGAATATTGTAATTTTTATGGATTTTTTAGGATTTTATAGTTTATAAGGGAAATAAATTTTTTAATGGTTTTTTAGGTTTCTTAGAGTTTATAATGTTTTTAGGGCTTAAAGGGTTTTTTGAGTTTTTAGTGGTTTTATAAATTTATATTTTTTAGGGGTTTTAATGTTTTTATGGGTTTAGGGGGTTTTAAGGGCTTTTATGGTTTTTAGGGTTTTTAGCATTTTTAGGTTTTTAGGGTTTGTAATTGTTCTAATTTTTAAATGTTTTCTTAATGGGTTTTTCAGTTTTTTTCTACTTTTTTAGGATTTTTAGGGCCCCTTTTTATTTTTATGGGTTCTATTTATTTTTTGGTATCTACTGTATTTTAGGATTTTAGGGTGTTTTAAGATTATTATTATTATTTAGTTTTTTAGGGGTCTTATGTTATTTTAGGTTTTTAATGTTTTCTTAGGGTTTTTAGGGGTTTTTAATTTTTTGGGGATTTTTAGGGATTTTTTATTTTTATTTTTGGTGTTTAGGGTTTTTAAAGATTTATAGGGTTTTAAGAGGTGTTAGAGTTTTTTTGGGTTTTATCATTGTTTTGTTTTTTCAGTTTTAAGTGTTTTTAGGTTTTTATTGTTTTTAAGGGTTTTCAAGGTTTTTATATTTTGATGTATTTGTTTTTGGATTTAGTGTTTTTTTTTGTTTTTTGGGGTTTTAGGGTTTTTTTTGTTTATAGGGTTTTAATTTTTTTTATTTTTTAAACATTTTTAGGGGTATAAAGGGATTTAAATTTTTTTGACGGGTTATATTTGCTTTTAGGAATTTTATGGTTTTTTGTGTTTTTATTTTTTTGGTGTTTTATGGTTTTTAAGGATTTTTTTTGTTTTTATTGATTTTAGCATTTTTAGGTTTTTAGGGGTTTAAATTTGTTTATTGTTTTTTAGGATTTCATAGTGGTTTAAGGGTTATTATTATTATTTTTATGTTTTTTGATATGTTAATAGAATTTTTTAGGATTTTTATGTTTTTAGGATTTTTAGGGATATTGGGGTCTTTTAGGATTGTTTTTGAGTCTTCAGGTGTTTTTATGGGTTTTAGCATTTTTTAGGTTTTTAGGGTTTTAAAGTTTTTTAGGTTTTTATGGTTTTCTGTGGGTTTTTCATGGTTTTTTAGGTTTTATTATTTTTTGGGTTTTTAGGAATTTCTTTGGATTTTTTGGGTTATAGGGATTTTAGAAATTTTACGAGTTTTTATGTTTTTTATTGTTTTATTGTTTTTGTGGGTATTTTGGGTTTTAGTGTATTTTGAGTTTTTTTTATTTTTAACGATTTTAGAGTTTTAATTTTTTTAGTTGAATAAATGATTTTTAGAGTTTTTACTAGTTCTAGGGATTCTTTTGGTTTCTTAGGTTTTTATGGGTTTAGGGGTTATATGGTTTTTAGGGGTTTCAGGGTTTTTAGGGTCATTTGGGGTTTTAACGTCTTTTAGGTTTGTAGGGGTTTAAAGTGTATTTGTATTTTTAAGGTTTTATTAGTTTATTCCAGGGTTATATGGTTTTTATGTAATTAGGTATTTTATGATCATTTTCTAGGATTTTCATTTTATTTAGGGTTTTAGGATTTTTATGGTTGTTTAGGGTGTTAGGGTTTTTTAGGGTTTTAGGTTTTTTAGGGTCTTTACTATTTTTAGGATTTTAGGGGATTTAATTGATTATTGGTTTTAATTATTTTGGGATTTTTAGGTTTGCTATGGAATTTTTTCTTTTTATATTTTTAGGGTTTTATTGGGAATTTTTGTTTTTTTAATTTATAGGGATTTAAATGGTTTAAAGGGTTTTTAGGGGGGTTTTTTTTGTTTTTTGGGTTTTCTGGGTTTAAAGGATTTTTGGGAATTTATAGGGTTTAATTTTTTTATAAAATTTTAATCTTTTTAGTGATTTATGAGCCGCTTAGTGTTTTTAGTTTTTCCATGTTTTTTGGGTTTTGTTGTTTTTAAGGTTTTTAAGGTTATTTAGGGTTATTATGGGGTTTTTGGGTTTTTTGGGTTTTTGGGGTTTTTACGGACTTGTAGGAAATTCAGCTCTTTTTAGGTTTTTTGTGGTTTTAATTTTTTACGGTTTTCAGGTTTTCATAGGGGTTTTTCAGGGTTATTTGGGTTTGTAAAATTTTTAGGACTTTTTTGTGATTTTTTAGGATTTTTTTCAATTTTAAGGATTTTTGGGGATTTTCAGTGCTTTTAGGGTTTTTAGAATTTTTATGATTTTTAGGTGTTTGAGCATTTTTATTGTCATTTTGGATTTCTTAGGTTTTATCTGGATTTTAATTTTTCTCACATATTTAGATGTTTTTAGGGATCTTTTTTGATATTTTTGGGTTTTTAGGTTTTTTTGGATTTTGAGTATTTTAAAGGTTTTTAGGGTTTTAATGATTTTAGGGGGTTTTGGGTTTTTTATAGTATCAATGGTTTATTGAGTTTTTCATTGTTTCTTTAGGGTATTGATGGATTTTAGAGTTTTTAATTATTTTTAGGGGTTTTATGTGTTTTTAGAGTTTTCAATTTTTTAGGGGTTTAAGGGTTTTTAGTGTATTTAGGGGTTTTAGGGTTTTTTTTGTTTTTAGTGGTTTTATGTGTTTTTATGTTCTAAGGGTTTTCTTTGGAGGTTTCAGTGTTTTAAGTGTTTTTTACATTTCTAGGGAATTTTAGTGAATTCTTTGTATTTTTTGGGTTTTAGGGGTTTTATGGATATTATAGGTTTTTAGTGGTTTTAAGGGGTTTAGGGTTGTATGTTTTTTAGGATATAAATTTTTTTAGTTATTTAATGTTTTTATGGTTTTTAGTGACTTTTTAAAAAATAGGGTTTAAAGATTCTTTATTGTTTTTATTAGATTTTAGGGACATTATGGGTTTTAGGGTTTTTAATGTTTTAAGCGATTTATGGTTTTTATGGGTTTTTATTTTTTTTACTTCTTATGTTTTTTAGGGTTTTTAGGTTTTTAAGTTTTTTTATGTATTTTTAGGATTCTTAGGTTTTCATACTACATTTCAGGGTTTTTAGGGATTTTACATTTTTAGGGTTGGTAGGGTTTTTTAGGATTTGTATGGGATTTTATGGTTTTGGGTATTTTTACCATTTGAAGGGGTTTTAGGGTTTATATCATTTTTTGGTGTTGTAGGGGTTTCAATTATTTTTATGTATTTATGATATTCTTATGCGTTTTTATGTTTTTTTTGTTTTACATTTTTGATATTTTTACTGATTCTTTAGGATTTTTACCATTATAATGGTTTTAATGGGTTTTCAAGGGTTTTTGGGGTTTTAGCGTTTTAATAGTTTTTTGGATTTAGAAGGGGTTTATTTAATTTTAGGGGTTTTAATGGTTTTTAGTGATTTTAAACGTTTTAGGGGTTTCAAGAATTTTTGAAGTTTTTAATGTTTTTTATGGACTTATGGGTTTTAGGGTTTTTATGCTTTTTAGTGTTTGTTTATTTTTATGGGGTTTAGGGGTTTAATTTATTTTAGGTTTTTTATTGATTTAATTGTTTTTTATAATTTTATGTTTTTTATGTATTTTTTTATCTTTAGAGTTTTATAATTTTAAGGATTTTTATATCTTTTTATCATTTTTGTTATTTTTGTGGGTTTTAGGGATTTTGACGGTTTTTATGGTTTTTTATGTTATCAGATTTTTTATTGTTTTTTTTTTGTTTTTAGGGTTTTTTTGTGTTTTCCCATGTTCAAGGTTTTCTTAGTGTTTTCAAGGAATCTTTAATTTTTTACATTTTAAGGGATTATTCATGGTCTTTTGCGGTTTTAGGGTTTTTTAGTGTTTTGGGGATTTGGAGGGGTTTCAGTTTTTTTTTGTTTTTTTGTTTTATGGGTTTTTTAATTTTATATTATTCTAAGGGTTTTTAATTTTTTTTACTCTTTTTATTGGTTTAAATGGATTTTGGATTTTTTTAGTGGTGTTTTAGGGTTTTTAATGTTTTTAGGGGTTTTATGGTTTTTAGTTGTTTCTAGAGTTTTAGGGTCTTTTAGGGTTTGGGGGGTAAGAGTTTTTTGGTTTTTAGGGTCTTTATGTGTTTCTATTTTTTAAGGTTTTATTTAGATTTTTCATGGTTTTAGGGTTTTTTATATTTTTAGGGATTTTTAAATATTTTTTACAATTTTATGCTTTTTTTGGTTTTTTTGGGATTTTGTGGGTTTTTTTTGTTTTTCTATTTATTTGTTTTTAGGTTATTTTAGGGTTTATAACATTTTAAGATTTTTAGGGAAAGGAAGGGTTGAGACCAGCCACGCCTAATCCCCCAATATTTAAACCAAAAGTAAAGAAACAACAGAGAGATAAAAGGAGGGGTTACATAACAGGTTGTTTTTTTATATTTTATGGTTTTATTAGGGTTTTCATGGTTTTTTTGTTTTTAGAGATTTTTAGGGATTTTTTGAATTTTCATGGTATGTTTTTGGGTTATAGGTATTTGGAATATTTTGAGGGTTTTATGGTTCTTATTTTTTTAGGGGTTTTAATGTTTTTTAGCGTTATTTTAGTTTTTAGGGTTCTTATGGTTATTTAGAAATTTTTTATGTTTTCATAGGTTTAAAGTATTTTCAAAGATTTTAGTGGGTTTTAATAGAGTTATGAATTTTTAGTGTTTTTAGGGTTCTAGGAGTGTTTATGTTTTTATAGATTTTTAAGGATTTAGGGTTTTTAGGGTATTTAACATTTTTTAGGTTTCTATGGGTTTTATGTGTTTTTAGGTTTTTAATGTTGTATGAGGGGGTGTCACGATTTTAGGGGGGGGTGTATTTTTTTTATGGAATTTTAGGTAATTTTAATGATTTTTATGGTTTTTCTTTGGTGTTTATGTGATTTCTATGTGTTATAGGGGTTTTTATGGGTGTTTGGGAATTTATTATTTTTAGAATTTTTTAGGTGTTTTATAGAATTTAATTGTTTTTTGTTTTAATCTTTTTTTTAAATTTTTTAGGGTTATATGATATTTTTTTAGGTAATTTTTGTGTATTTTATGATTTTTACAGATTTTAGGGATTTTGGGTTTTTTAAGGAATCTTGGGCTCTTTGGATTTTTTCAGGTTTCTATGGTTTTTTATTCATTTTTATATTTTTTTGAGTTTTTAGGTTTTTCAAGGGTTTTATAGTTTCTTAATGTTTTAGGTTCTTAAACAGTTTCTAGAGTTTTTATAGGTTTTTTGTTTTTTTATGATTTTCAATTTTTCTATTTTTACGGGTTTATAGTTAATTTAGGGGTTTTAGGTTATTTTTAGGGTTCCTAGGGTTTTTTTCATGTTTTGGGTTTTAGGGTTTTAAGTGTTTTTAGGTTTTAAGGGAAATATTTGGTTAGGATTTTATGGTTTTTTATGGTTTTATGGATTATTATGGATTTTTTAAAATTTGTTTGGTGTTTTTGGTTTTTTATGGATTTTGAGGGGTGTTTGTGTTTTTTTGGGTTTTATAGTTTCTAGGGGTTTACAATTTCATTTTTTTTGGGGTTTTAAGTTTCTCTAGATTTTATAGGATTTCATTGAATAATAAATGTTTTTAGGGTTTTTACATTTTTTTTGGATTTTAGGGAATTTTTTAGATTTTTATGTTTTTAGTGTTTCAAGGTATTTTGAGTGTTTTTAAGGGTTTTTATAATTTTTTGGTATTTATAGTTTTTATTTTTTGTTTTTTTGGGGATTCTTTTTTGGTATTTACAATTTTTTAGAGTTTTTAATGTTTTTAGGTGTTTAAATGTTTTTTATAGCTTTTATTGGTTTTAATGTTTTTATGGGCTTTAGGATATTTTTTCGTTTTAGAGGGTTTTATAGTTTATTTGGTTTTTTTATTATTTTTAGTTTCTTATGGCATTAATAATTTTTATGTTATTAATGGGTTTTAAGTGTTTTTATGTTTCTAATGTTTTCTCTGGGGTTTTTAGGGATTTTAGGGATATTTATGTTTTTAGGAATTCTCAGTTCATTTTTTGGATTTTAATGGTTTTTAGCATTTTAAGGATTTTGAGAATTTTATTATTTTTAGGGGTTTAAATGTTTTATGAAAATTTTTTGGTTTCATTATAATTTTTAGTGGATTAAAGGGTTTATATGGTAATTATATGTTTTTATTGTTTTTATGTTTTTAGGGGTTTAATGGTTTTTATGTGTTTTAGTATTTTTAGGGTCTTTTAAGGTGTTTTGGGTTTTTATTTTTTTAGGGTTAATGTGTTTTTATGTTATTATGGTTTTCCTAGGGTTTCTCAGGTTTTTAGGGGTTTTATGTTTTTATGGATTTTAAGGATTTTTAGGAATTTTTTAGGGGTTTTAGGAATTTTTATGGTTTTTAGGGTTTGTAGGATTTTTTTTTTCATTTTTAGGTTTTCTATGGTTCTATGTTATTAAATTTTTCTTAATATTTTTCAAAGTTTTAGGGATTTAATATTTTTAGGGTTTTTTGGGATTTTTTAGGATTTTTAAGGGCATTTAGGGTATTTAGCTATTTTGAATATTTTTTGGGGTTTTTAGGGCGTTAAATTTTTAATGGTTTGGGGGGGGGGGGTAGGGGTATCAGTAGTTTTTTTCGGTTTTAAGGTTTTTAGTGTTTTTAATATTTGTAGGGGTTTAATGTTTTTTTATATTTTAGTGGTTTTAAGTGGTTTTAAATTTTTAGGGTCTTTTTGGGTTTTATGTATTTTAGCAAATATTTTTGGTTCTTAAGGGATTTAAGTGTTTTTTGGTTTTATTAAATTATAGGGATTTTTTGCGTTTTTTTATGTTTTTAGGCACTCTTATGGCTTTTTAGGATTGTTGTGGTTTTTAGGGGTTTTAGGATTTTGGTTTTTTTAGTTTTTAGGGGTATTTTTTTTTGTTTTTATTGGTTTTGGGTTTTTTATATTTTTACTGTTTTCGTAGTTTTTTTATGGTTTTTATATTGATTTGGGATTTTCATCGCATTTTTTGGATTTTTATGGTTTTGAAGATTTTTTTAGGAATTTTAGGGTTTTGATTCTTTTTTTGTTTTTACATTTGCTGTAATTTAGGGTTTTGGTGGGGGGTTTTTTATTTGTTTAGGGTTTTGATTGTTCGTTAGTGTTTTTTAACTTTTTTGGGGATTAAAAGGTTTTACAGTGTTTAGTTATTTTAGTATTTTTATGTGTTTTTAGGGGTTGTTTTAATGTTTTTGGGGGTTTTATGGAATTTAGAGATTTTAGGGTGTTTTTATGATTTTTTGGGGTTCTTCCATTTTTTAGGTTTTTTAGTGGTTTTAAGTGTGGTTAGGTTTCTATGGTTTGCTTTGGGTTTTTCATAATTTTTATGTTTATTTACATTTTTAAGTAATTTTATGTATTTTTTAGGATTTTTATTGGTTTAATTGTTTTTATGTATATTGATGGCATTTAGGGGTTATTAATGTCTGTAACGTTTTTTATTATTTTGTTGGTTTAAGTGTTGCTAGGTTTCTAGGTTTTCATAGGTGTTATCATGGTTTTTAGGTGGTTATGCATTTTTTAGGATTTTTAGGTATTATTTTGGATTTTTTTGTATTTATGTTTTTTATGTTTTTTAGGTTTTATATAGTTTTCAGGGTTTTTGGGGGATTAAAGGGTTTTAAGAGTTTGAAGTGGTTTTTAAGTTTTTTATGGGGTTTTAAATTTTTTAGTGGTTTTAGGGTTTTAATTTTCTTTTAAGGTTATGTGGTAATTTTACAGGTTTTTATGATTTTTTTCATTTTTAGGGTTTTTATGGGTTTTTAGTGTTTTTAGTTTATTATGAGTTTTCTTCATTTTTTCAGGGTTTTTATAATTTTTTACATTTTAGATACTTTTAGAGAAGGTATTTATTATTTAGGATTTTTACTTTTTTTAGGGTTTTTTTGGTTTTGTTTTGGATATAAAAAAATATATTTTAAGGGGTTTTAAGTGTTTTAATGTTCTTATGGGTATCTTATCATTTTTAAGTTTTTTAGGGTGTTTAATTTTTTTTTGGGATTCTTAGAGATTTTTATAAATTTTACTGTTTTTATGGTTTTGGTGATTTGGAGGGGTTTTAAGGATTTTTATGTATTTTAGGATTTTTTTTTGTTGATTTAGGTTTTTATGGTTTTTTCATTTTTTTAGAGTTTTGTGGTTTTTTATTGTTTTTAAAATTTATTATGGGTTTAATGTGATTATAGAGTTTTTAGTGTATTTTTTGGGGTTTTATGGGGTTTTAGTCTTTTTAATGTTTTTAGGTGTCTTATGGTTTTTTGAGTATTTAGGGGGTTTAGGTAATTTTTATTTATTTTTAGGAATTTTAGAATTTCTTGAGTTTTTTAGGTGTTTTACGTGTTTTTAGGTTTTTAATGTTTTCCTAGGTTTTTCAGGGCATGTTGGGTTTTTTATTTTGTTAGAAATTTTATGGGATTTGTTATGATTTTTAGTGTTCATTAGGGGTGTTTATGTTTTTTATGGTTTTAGTTTTTTTATATTTTTTTGGGTTTTAAGGGCTTTAATTGTTTTAGTTTTTAAATATTTTCTTTGGGTTTTTGATGGTTTTTAGGGTTTATTATATTTTTTCATTTTTTAGGCAATTTTCAGATTTTAATGGTTTTTAGTGAATTTATGGATTTCGAGGGTGTTAGGGTTTTTATGGTTTTATTCTATTTATTGTTTTTTGGGGGGATTTTATGTTTTTTTATTTTTTATGTTTTTTATGTTTGTTAGTGTTTTATATATTTTTAGGATTTTAAAGTGTTTTTAGAATTTTTAGTGAATTTTAAGTGTTTTTATATTTTTTTGTGTTTTTTAAGTCTATGATGGGTTTTTATGTTTTTATGGGTTTTAGGGATGGAAGGGTATTTTAGGGCTTCTCCTAGTAGTCATGTTTTTTTATGTTTCACGGAATTTTTATGAGTTTTTTACAATTTTTATGGTTTCTTATAATTTTTATGGTTTTTAGTTGTTTTTAGGGTTTCTAGGATATTTATCATGATTTTATCATTTTTATGTTTTTAGTGGTTTTTATATTTTTAAGGATTTCTTTAGGTTTTTAGGGTGTTTATGTTTTTAAGTATTTTTAGGGATTTTTCATATTTTAATGTTTTCAGGAGTTTTTGGAATGTTTAAGGGTTTTATGGTTTCTAGGGTATTTATGATTTATTTTGTGTTTTAGGGTTTCTCTTGAGTTTTTAGGTTTTTACGGTTTTTTAAGGGTTCAAAGGAGTTTTAGATTTTTAGTTTTATTTTATGGGTTTTTAAAATTTTCATGTTTTTATGGTTTTTAGGGTCATTTTAAGGGTTTTTAGGTTTTTGATCATTTTTTAGATTTTTTTGGGGTTTTAAGATCTTTAAGGTTTTTTTAGGTTTTCTTAGTTTTTTTAGGGGTTTTATGGTTTTTTTGTTTCTAGGGTTTTTAGGGGTATTAAATATTTTTATTTGTCTTTATGGTTTTTTATGATTTTTATCATTTTAGGGTTTTATGTTTTTTTGTGTTTTTAGGTTTATAGGGATTTTAAATGAATTTTATGTTTTTAAGGTATTATTTGGGGATTTAAAGGATTTAAATTTTTTTTATGTTTTTAGGGATTTTTAGGGATATTTTTATATTTTGAATGGTTATCGAGTTTTTTGACATTTTGAAGGGTTTTAGGGATTTTTAGGGGTTTTAGGTTTTTTTTCATTTTTTTTGGAATTTTATGGTTTTTTACTTTTAAGGGATTTTTTAGTTTTTAATGTAATTTTAACATTTTTAGGGGTTTGAATGGTTTTTTGAGTTTTGATTTCTTCTTAAGGTTTTATGAGATTTTAGTGTTTATAAGGTTTTTAGGGGTTTTATGTTTTTTTGGTCTTTAACGTTTTCTTAGGATTTTAATGGTTTTTAGTAATTTTTTTTAAATAAATTTAGTAGTTTTTATTATTTTTATCATTTTTTGATATTTTGAGGTATTTTGGGTTTTGGGGGTAATTAGTGCTATGTGGGGTTTGTGATTTTTTATGTTTTTAGGGGTTTTATGTGATTTTAGGTTTTTAAATATTTATTAGGGTTTATAGGTTTTTATAAATTTTATGGACATTAAGGGTTTTTTAGTAATTTTATAGTTTTATGTTTTTTTGGGATTTTTATGGTTCTGAGTTTTTTGAGTTTTTATGGGTTTTTGGTTTTTAGGGATTTTTAGGGATATTTATGGTTTTAAAATTTCTTGTTATTTTTTAACATTTTGCGGGTTTAAAGGTTTTTTTGAGTTTTCTGTGGGTTTTATGGTGTCTGTGATATTTTAAGGTTTTTAATGATTTTAGGAACTTTTATGGTATTAGAGATTTTAGGGTTTTTACGGTTTCTAGGAATTTTAGTGTATTTTTTTTGTACTTTTATGTGTTTTAGGTTTTTATGGTTTTTATGGGTTTTCAAGGTTTTAGGATTTTTTATGTTTTAGGGATGTTTATAGATTTCTTAGTATTTTTAGGGTTTTTAAGATTATTTTTGTGATATTGATGGTCTTTAGGGTTTTTATGGTTTTTTAGGTTTTTCTATTTTTTATTGATTTTGAGTATTTTAAGTGTTTTTAAACATTTATATATGTTTAAAGGGTTTTTAGAGTTTTTAGTCTCTTATTAGGTTATTTATGAGTTTTTATGGTTTTTAATGTTTTAGGGGTTTTATTGTTTTTAGTTGTTTTAGGATTTTAGGGAATTTAATTTCTTTTTATTTTTTTAGAAATTTTTAGTATTTTAGGGGTTAGTAGTGTTTTTATGTTTTTAAGGTTTTCCTAGTGATTTATGGGGTTTTAGGGTTTTATATGCTTTTAGGGACATTTAGATATTTTTTTAGGATTTTTTGGTTTTGGGGTGTCTAAGGATTTTTTTTTGGGGGGGGGGGGGTTAGTGTTATTTAGGGTTTCTACGAGATTTATGGATTATAGTGTTTTAGATTTTTAGGGGATTAAAGTGTTTTTAGGGTTTTATGGATTTCATATGGGTTATCATTATTTTCATGGGTTTTTTATATTTTTAGGTACTTTACGGATTTTGTGTATTTTTTTGTTTTTTATAGTATTTATGGTTTTCATGGTTTTATTGATTTTTATGATTTATAGGGGATTAGGGTTTTATGATTTTTTTTGATTTTGGGTATTAAAGATTTTTGTTGATTTTTGGGGGTATTAATGTTTTTATAATTTTTTAAACATTTTTATGGGTTTAAAGGGTTTTTAGAATTTTTTAGTGGTGTTAAGGTTTTTATGGGTTCTTAGGGTTTTTAACTGTTTTTGGGGGATCATTATGGTTTTTAGGTATTTTATAGGTATTGGGGTTTTTTATAGTTTTTTGCATTCTCTAGGTTTTAGCGGTTTTAGTTGTTTTTTGGATTTTATGGTTTTCTTAGGGGTTTTCATGGTTTTTGGGTTTTTCTAAATTTTTCCTAATTTTTAAGATTTTAATGTAATATTTGTGATTTTGAGGGTTTTGAGGGTCTTAGGGTTTTTAGGGGATTTATTTTTATTTATGTTTTTTAGGGTTTTTAATTATTTTTGTTTTTTAATTTTTTCTTGATGTTTTTAACGATCCTTGTAGTTTTTATATTTTATGGTCTTCTAAGATTTTTTTGTCTTTTTATATGTTTTAGTGATTGTGATTGTTTTTAGGGTATTTATGGATATTTTCACGGGTTTTGGGGTTTTTTTGTGTTTTCTTGGGTTTTAGGGGTTTTAGGGGTTCGAGGGTAAATTTTTAAGGGGTTTTAGTGTTTTTAAGTGGTTTTTGTGTTTTTGGTAGATTTTGATGATTTTTAAGTGTTTTAGAATTTTCTAGGTTTTTAAGGATTTTGAGAGTTTTTAGTTTTTTATTTTTTTCTTATGGTTTTTTAGGATATTTATGTTTTTTAGATTTTTAGGATTTTTTTTGGGTTTTTTAATGATTTTTATGGGTTTTAGGGATTTTAGTTATATTCAGGGATTTTATTATTTCTATGGTTCGTAGGGTTTGTAGGGTTTTTAGTGGTTTTAATAAATTTTTGTATTTAATATTTCCATATGTATTTGAGGGTTTTTATGTTTTTATGTTCTAGGAATTGTTTAGGATTTCTTTGGGATTTTGGGTTTTTAGGTATTTTGAGTGTCATTACGATTTTTTAGGTTTTGGGGTTTTTATGTTTTTTTTTGGATTTTAAGGTTTACTTAGTTTTTTTAGTTTTTTTTTAGTTTTTAGAATTTTTTATATTCTTAAGGTTTTAAAGGGTTTTTAGTATTTATAGGGGGTTTAGGTTTTTTATCATATTTAGGGGGTTTTAGGTATTTAGGGGTTTTTATGTTTTTTAGATGTTTTAACGGTCTTTTAGGGTTTGGTAGTTTTTTTTCATTTTTATTTTTTTAGGGGTTATAAATATTTTTAGGATTTTAAGGTTTTCATAGTGGTTTTCATGGTTTGTTTGGTTTTTTACATTTTTAGGGATTTGTAGAGGCCATTTTTGAATTTTAGGATTTTTTGAGTTTTTTGGGATTTTGAGGGTTTTAGGGATTTTATGGTTTTTACGGTTTTTAAGGGGTTTTAGAATTTTTTAGTTCTTTATGGTTTTTAAGTGTTTTTATGTTTTTAAGGTTTTATTATGTGTTTTAGTGTCTTCATGTTATTTACCTTTTTGGGGATTTTAAGAAATTTTGTGATTTTTATGGTTTTTTGGGTTTCAGGTATTTTTATATGTTTTATAAGGTTTTCAGGGTTTCGTGGTTTGTTGTGGTTTAAGGTGTTCATTTTAGTTTTTAAAGGTTTTAAATAGTTTTTATATTTTCTAACCGTTTTAGGTGTTTAGTGGGTTTTTAGAGATTCTTGTGGTGTGTGAGGGTTTTTATGGCTTTTTATGGTTTTTATGGGTTTTAGTTAATTTTTATTGATTTAATGGTTTTTTGGGTTATTTTAGGGGTTTTAGATTTTTTAGGATTCTATTGGGGGTTTTAGTGTTTTTATGTTTTTAAGGTTTTCTTAGAATTTTCGGTGTTTCTATGTTTTTTATCATTTTTAGGGATTTTTGGGGCCTTATTTGGTTTTAATATTTTTTATGGTTTTTATGGTTTTTATGGATTTTGAAGTCATTTCGGGTATTCGTAGGTTTTTCATGGTTTTCTATGTCTTTTAGTGTTTCTTATGAGTTTTTATGGTTTTAATAGTTTTTATGTTTTTAGAGATTTCTATTTTTTAATTAATATTACGTTTTTTAAGGTTATATGGGATTTTGATGGTTTTTTGAATTTTTAGGGTTTTTATAATTTATTTGAATTTTAAGGGTTTTATGTGTTTCAATATTTTTAATGTTTCTTAGGGAATTTAAGGGGTTTATGATTTTTTTTATTTTTAGGGATTCTAGGTATTTTTAAGATTTGAATGGGTTTTTGGGAAATTGGAGATTTTGAGGGATTTAGGGGTTTTATGGTTGGGGGGATTGGGGTTTTTGAGATTTTTAGTGTTTTTATGGTTTTTTAGGATTTTAATTATTTTTTAGTCCTGAAATGATTTTTATAGATTTTAGTCGGTTGAAGAGATTTTATGGGTTTTTATAGTTTTTAGGATTTTTGTTGTTTTAGGGGTTTTAGGGTTTTTTGGTATTTTATGGATTTAAAGCTTTTAAAATTTCTTAGGATTTTGAAGAGTTTAAAGTGTTTTTCGATTTTGATAGTTTTTTAGCGTTTTTCATGGTTTTAATTTTTTTTTGGGAGTTTATTTCATTTATTAAGATTTTTAGATTATTAGGTGTTTTATAGATTTTGAGGCATATAGGGTATTTTCGGTATTTTGGGTTTTTAGTTTTTTTTAATGATTTTAGGTTTTTCAGGGTTTTGAAGTGAGCTTAGGTTTTTAATGTTTTCTTATGGTTTTTTTTATTTTTTGGGTTTTTATGTTTTTAGGTGTTTTTATGTACTTTTGGTGATTTTTTAGGGTTTCAGGGAATTTTAGTTTTTTTATTATTTTTAGGGTTTTTATAGGGTTTAGGATTTGTTTTTTTTTCAGTTTTTAGATTTTTTTAGTTTTTAGGGTTTTTAATGTTTTTAGAGTTTTTTTATCATTTAAAAGAGATTATAGGGTTTTTATATTTTTTAATGTTTTTTTGGATTTTTAATATATTTTAGAGTTTTTTATTGTTTTGGTGGGTTTTAAAGTTCTCAAGTATTTTTATGGGTTTTAGTGCCTTTTGGTGTTTTTAAGGTATTGAGAAAATTTTAGGTTTTTAGGGGTTTTAAATGTTTTCTTTGGGGTTTTCAATCTTTTTTGGGATTTTTTTGTTTTTCGTGATTTTGATGTATTCATAGGTTTTTATGGTTTTTTTGGTTTTTAGGGATTTTTAGTATATTTAGGATTTTAGGTTGTTTTGGGTTTTAGCAATTTTTAGGGTTTTTAGGGGTTTTAGGTGTTATATGTAATTATGTTTTTCTTAATGATTTTAGAGTTTTTTGGGGTTTTTACATTTTTAGGGAATTTTAGGTATTTTTTAATATATTTTTTTTGTTTTTTTGGTTTTTTTGGTTTTTTTATGTTTTCGGGTTTTTAGAGTTTTTAGGTTGTTTTATGGTTTTTAGAGTTTTTTTAAAAATTAATAGGGGTTTAAGGGTTTTTAGATTTATTAGTGAATTTATGTTATTTATTTATTTGTATGTTTTTTATTGTTTTTTTGGGGTTTTAGGTGTTTTCAGGGTTTTTAGTGTTTTTCATGGGTTTTTAGGGATTTTAGCATTTTTAGGTTTTTTGGGGCTATAAGTTCTTTTATGTTTTTTAGGTTTTCTTAAGGTTTTTCATGGTTTTAATATTTTCTATTTTTTTTTGAGTTTTTAGTTATTTTATAGTTATTTTAAGGGATTTTAGTGATTTTAAGGATTTTGGGTGTTTTAGAGTTTTTAATGGTTTTTATAATTCTTATCAATTTTTACGTTTTTTAGGTGTCATATGTTCTTTTAGGTTTCTATGATTTATTTTGGGTTTTTGGGTATTTTATGGTTTTTATGATTTAAGGAATATTTATGAATTTTTTGATTATTTATGGGTTTCTAAGGATTTCAAAAGTTTTTAGGGTATTTTTTAGGGTTTATATTTTTTTATTGTTTTTTGTGTTTTAGGGATTTTTTGAGTTTTCTAGGAGTTTTATGAGGTTTAATGATTTTTTAGGTTTTTATGGGTTTTTAGGGTTTTTAGATTTTTTGATAATTTTTATGTTTTTAATTTGTATTATTAGTTCTAAGGTTTTTAAGTGTCTTTATAGTTTTAGTTGTTCTAGGGTTTTGGGTAATTTTATGGTTTTTCAGGGTTTTTAGCAGTTTTTAGGGTTTTTAGGGTTTCATGTATTTTTAAAAAAATTCACTATTTTCTTATGGGTTTTTAGGATTTTAGACTTATTTAAATTTTTTAAGGCGATTTATGGATTTTTTAGGGTTTTTCTGCAGTTTTACAATTTTTTAGCATTTTAGGTTTTTTAGGGGTTTGAACTATTTATATGTTTTAAGGTTTTCTTAGGGTTTTTAGGGATTTTAGGGGTTTTTAATTTATAATAATTTTTGGAAATTTTAGGGTTTTTATAGTTTCATAGGGTTTTAGAGATTTTGATTTTTATGGGTTTTTTAGTTTTTTTTATCATTTTTGGTGTTTCTATGTGCCTATTTTGTGTTTTTTTTGGGGTTTTTGGTATTTTTGAGTTTTTTTTATGTTTTTTATATTTTAAACGGATTTAAGAGTTCTTAGTGGTCTTTTAGGTTTTTTTTGTTTTTAATTTTTTATAGGATCTTATGGTTTTATGGTTTTAATGGTTTTAGCGCTTTTCGATTTTAGGGTTTTTATTATTTTTAGGTATTTAAGGTTTTTTTAAGGTTTTTCATGATTTTTAGACTTTTTTTATTTTTAGGAAGTTTTTGTTCTTTTTTATGAATTTTATGGGTTATTAGGATTTCAATGTTTTTAGTGTTTTTAGAGTTTCTAGATTATTTAGTTTTTCAAGGTATTTTAAGTGTTTTTATATTTTTATGTCTTTCCTATGGTGTTTCAGGTTTTTTGTTTTTTTTATGTTTTTATTCAATTTTAGGGAATTTTAGTATTTTTATAGTTTTTTGGGGTTTTGGGGTTTTTTGAGATGTCTATGGTTTTTAGGGTTTTTAATGTTATTATGTGTTTAAATGGTTTTTGAGGTTTTACTGGGCTTTTAGGTGTTTTGTTTTTTTTATGGTTTTTTTGTAAATTTTATATGTTTTAGTGGTTTTCATAATTTTTTTGGGGTTTTCATGATTCTTAGCATTCATTAGGTTTTAAGGGTTTCTTAGGGTTTTTCATGGTTTTAGGTAGTTTATCATTTTTAAGGATTTTTATTTCGTTTTAGGATTTTTATGTTTTTGTGGTTTTTATGGATTTTAAATGTTTTTTATTGTATCCTAGGGTTTTTAGGCTTTTAAGGCTTTTACTTGTTTTTAGGGTTTAACGTATTCATAGGTGTCTTTAGGGTTTTATATGTTTTTTAGGGATCTATGGATTTTTTAGGATTTTTACTATTTTTTGTGATTTATGGGTTTTGTTTGTTTTAGGGATTTAAGGTTTTTATGGTTTTTGGGTCTTTTAGGATTTTTTAGTTTCTTTGTTTCTTTTTTGTTTTTAGTGTTTTTGAATAATTTTTGGGGTTTAATGTTTTTAGAGTCTCTAGTGGATTTTTAGTATTTTTATGGGGTTCTAGGGATTTTTAAAACTACTAGGGTTTTATTGTAATTTGAGTTTTTAGGAATTTTATTGTCTTTTAGGGTATTATTTATTTTTTGTTTTTTATGGTTTTATTTTTGGTTTTTTGGTATTTATGTTTTTTTTACATTTCTAGGAAATTTTCCAACTTTTTTAGGTTTTTTATTATTTTTATGGATATTGGGGATTTTGGGTGTTTGTTAGGGTTTTTATGGTTTGACATTTTTTTAGAATTTTTGGGTTTTTAGAAGATTTTAGTATTTTTAGGTTTTTATAGTTTTCTTTTAGTTTTTCATGTTTTTATAGTTCTTTATGTTTTAAGGAATTTTCTGTAATTTTTATGCTTTTAGTGGGTTTATAGGGGTTTTAGGGATTTTTCGGGTTTAAAGGGTTTTTAGGGTTTTAAATGTTTCTGGGGTTTTTTGAGTTTTAAGGGTTTTATGTTTTATTTATATTTAAGTAATTTTTTAGGGGACTAAAGGGTTTTTAGAGTTTTTAATGGATATTAGGGATTTTTTTGGGTTTTTAGGCTTTTTTTATTTTTAGTGTTTTTTTTGTTTTTGTAGTTTTTAAAGGTTTTAGGATTTTTAGGGTCATTAAGGGTTTTTATATGGGGGGTGTTTCAATTTTTTGGTTTTTAGGGGTATTAAGTGTTTTAGGGTTCTTATGGATTTCATAGGGGCCTTCAGGTATTTTTAGTTTTTTATGTTTTTTGGGTTTTTGAGGGATTATTTTTGGTGTTATGGTTTTTTTCTTTGTATGGATTTTTAGGGTTTTAAGAGTTTTATGTTTTTTTTGGTTTTTTTAGTTTTTAGGATTTTATGTTTTCTTGGGTTTTAAAACAATTTTAGTTATTTAAAAGTTTTTTTTATAGTTTATAGTTTTTAATGTTTTTATGGGTTTTTAGTTGTTTTATGGTTGTTAGGGGCTTTAGGGCCTTTTAGTGTATTTAATGTTTTTTGGGGTTTTATTATTTTTGAGGTTTTTATGGATTCAAAGTGTTTTTGTAGTCCTTAAGGATTTCTTATGGTTTTTAGGTTTTTTATCATTTTTGTGGTTTTTCGGGATAGAAGTGTTTTTTTATGATTTTAATGATTTATTATGATTTTTCTGGGTTTTTAGGGTTTTATACACTTTTTGGATTCTTAGGGTTTTATTGAATTTACTTATCGTTTATTAGGGATTTTACTGATTATGAGGGGATTTTTGGGTTTCTAAGGGTTTTTGGGGTTCTTTAGTGTTTCTAGCATTTCTTGGGTTTTTAGGGGTTGTATGTGTATTTATGTTTTTTATGTTTTCGTTGGGTTCATTCTATGTTTTTAGGGTCTTTTATGTTTTTTTAGTGATCTAATAAGATTTTTATGGTTTTTAGGGGTTTTAAGGATTTTGAGGTTTTTAAGGGATTTTAATGGGTTTTACAGTTTTTTTCTTTTTTTCGGTTTTAGGTTTCTTTTTGAGTTTTTAGGGTTTCTAAAGTGTTTTATAATTTTAAATGTTTTTAAGGGTTTCAAGGGTTTTATATTTTTAATGGATTTTTGGGATTAAATGGGTTTAGGTATTTTAAATTTTTAGGGTGTTTCATGTTATTTATGTGTTTTAGGGTTTTTTTGTGTCTTTTTAGAGTTTTTAGCCTTTTGTATGTTTTTAGGGCCTATAATATTTTTTAGTTTTTTAGGATTTATTAGGGTTTCTCATGGTTATTAGGGTTGTTAGGTTTTTAGTTATTTTTAGTGAATTTTTATGAATTATTAGTTTTTTGGGCTTTTAGGGATTTTTTGGGTTTTAAGTGTATTCATGGTTTTTCTGGGTTTTAAGGGTTCTTAGTGTTTTTATGTTTTAAATTATTTTATAAGGGTTTCCAGGGATTTGTGGTTTTTTTTGTTTTTAGGGATTTTGAGGAATTTTTCTGGATATTTAATGTTTTTAGGATTTTTATGGTTTTCCAAATGGTTTCATGTTTTCTATAGTTTTTAAAATTTTTATGGATTTTAGGGATTTTTTTATTTCTAAGGTTCTAGGGTTTTATGGATTTTGAGGGGTTTAAGGTTTTCCTGGTCTATAGGGGTTTATAGTGTTTTTAAAAAAAATTATGGTTTTGGAGGTTTTATGTGCTTTTGTATTCTTAAGGTTTTTTACGGTTTTTCGTGGTTCGTAGGGTTTTTTATGTTTTTATAATATTATGGATTTTTAGTTTATTTATTGTTTTTAGGATTTTTAGGTATTTTAAGTATTTTTAGGTATTTTTAGGATTTTTAGGTATTTTTATGGTTTTTATTGTTTTTAAGTTATTTATTGTTTTTTAGGTTTATAGGGGTTTTAAATGTTTTTAGGTTTTTAATGTTTTCTTAGAAATATTAGTGTTTTTATTTTTTTAGGTATTTTTAGAGATTTTATGGTTTTAATTGTTTTTAGGCTTTTTTAGGGTTAAGGTTGTTTGTTAGTTTTTTTTGGTTTTTGAGTTGTTTGCGGTTTAATTATTTTTTAATGTTTTTTTAACATTTTTATGGGATAAAGAGTTTTTAGATTTTTTATTGGGTTTTATGGATTTTTTTTGGTTTTTAGAGTATTTGATGATTTTATGGGGTTTTTAGGTTATTATGGTCTTTTTAGGTATTTATGGTTTTTATCGTTTTTTAGGTTTTGGATGGTTTAAGTGGTTTTTGGTTTATATGGCCTTCTTAGTTTTTTGTGATTTAGAATTATTTCATTTTTAGTTGTTTTTAGGGATTTCATATAATTTTTATGTGTTTTTGGGATTTTTAGGGGGTTTGTAGTTTTGTATGGTTTTTAGGGTTGTAGGTTTTTAGCCTATTTTAGGATTTTTTGGAATTTAAATGTTTTTAGATTTTTATGTTTTCCGTAGTGTTTTTCAGTTTATTGGTTTTTTACATTTTTAGTGATTTTTAGGGGTTTTTTGTATTTTGAGTGTTTTTATGGTGTTTAAGAATTTTCAGGGTTTTTTGGGGGTTAATTTTTTATTATTTTTTTTAGTTTTTTTATAATTTTTAGGACTTTTATGGGTTTTATGTGTTTTTATGTTTTTATGATTTTTAGGGGTTTTATTCTTTTTTATGTTTGTTATTGTTTTGTAATGATTTTTTATGTTTTTATTGATTTTTAGATATCTTTTATGGTTTTTTTAATTTTATCATTTCTAGGGATTTTGGGGGTTTTAGAGTTTTAGTGTTTCATGGTTTTTTGGGTTATTAACAATTTTTTTGAGTTTTTGAGGGTTTTAAATTTTTAAGTGTTTTTTAACTTTTTTAGGAGTTCAAAATGTTTTTAGAGTTTTCAGTTGGTTTTTTGTTTTTTATGGGGCTTTATAAATTTTATGGATTTTAGGGTTTTGGGGTAATTTTTGGGGGTTTGAGTATTTTTAGTGTATTTTAGTTTTTTCGGGGTTTTATGTCTTATTAGGTTTTTTAGAATTTTATTAGTAGTTTTCAAGGTTTAAGGGGGTTTTACATTTTGAGGATATATAGTGATTTCATAAGATTTTTATGGTAATTTAGGATTTTTAGGGGTTTTAGGTGTTTTAGGTGTTTTAGCGGTTTTAGGGGTCTTTGGGGTTTTAAGGGTTTTTAGGGTTTTTAGGGTTTTAAGACATTTTATGTTTATAAGTTTTTAGTAGGATTTTTCATGGTTTTCAGTTTTTTCTACATTTTTAGTATATTTTGGGATTTTTATTTTTTTATTGTTTTTATGTTTTTGTGGATTTTTTGGGTTTTTATGTTTTTTGGTATTTAGGATTTTTTTTGGTTATTTTTGGGTTTGTATGTTTTTTTAGACATTTTAGGGTTGTATGGTTTTTTAATGTTTTTAACATTTACAGGGGTTTAAAGCGTTTTTAGAGTTTTAGGGGTTTCTGTGGTTTCTAGAATTTTTAAGGGTTTTAAGTGTTTTTTAGTTTTTAATGTTTTTATATGGGTTTTCTCGGTTTTTAGGGGTTTTTACGTTTTTAGGGCATTGGGGTATTTTATCATTTTTATGGGGTTTGAGATTTTTTATGAATTTCAAGAATTTTTTAGGTTTTTAGTGTTTTCCAGGGTTTTTTGGTTTTTATCCCTTTTTGGATTTTTGTTTTTTATGTGGTTTTACGTTTTTAATGTTTTCTTAGGGGTTTTAGGGGTTTAAGAAATTTTTACATTTTTAGTGATTTGTAGGGATTTTTATGGATTTTTATGGTTTATGGGTTTTTTGAGTTTTTTTATTTATTTTAAGGGTTTTTAAAATTTTTAGGGTCATTTTGGTTTAAAGGTATTTTTGAGATTTTAGTGGTTTTTTGGGTTTTTGGGTTTTTATAGGTTTTTATGGGTTGTTTTATATTTTTAGGGTGTTTTATTAATCTTATAATTTTTCGACTTTTTTCATTTTCCTATTTTTTAGGAGTTTTAATTGTTATTAGGTTTTTAACATTTTCTTTTAGGTTTCAGGGTTTTAGGGATTCATACATTTTGAGGGTTTTTAGGGAATCTTATGACTTATGTTTTATTATGTTTTTTAGGTTTTTTGGGTTTTTGGTATCTTTTAGTGTTTTTATTGATTTTAGGATGTTTAGGTTTTTAGGGTTATTTAGGGGGTTTATGGGTTTTTAGAGTATTTTTACACGTTTAGGGGTTTCAAGGGTTTTATATTTTTTAGTTGGATATTGGGTTTGTATGGGATTTTTGGGTTTTAACGGTTTTTATGTTTTTATGGTTTTTTGGGGTTTTTCTCTTTTTAAGGTCTTTTTATTGTTTTCAGGGATTTTAGGGTTTTTAACATTTTTATGGATTTTAGGTAAACTTATGGATTTTATTTAATTTTAATATTTTTATAGTTACATAATGTTTCAAAGGATTTTGATGGTTTTTATGGTTTTTTGGTTTTTAGGGGTTTGAAATGTCTTATTTTTTATGGGTTTTACTGCGTTTTAATGATTTTAGGGGGGAGGGTCATTTTATAGGATTTTTTGTGATTTTTAGGATATTTATGGGTTTTAGACTTTTTATGTATTTTTAGAGTCTTAGGTATTTAAGGATTTTCCGGTTATTTTGGGTTTGAATGTTGGTTTTGAGTCATTCGAGGGTTTTTATGACATTTATTGTTTTTAAACTTTTTAAGGTGTTTTAAGGGTTTTTGGGGGGTTTTGGGTTTTTTGGTTATTAAGGGTTTTATATTTTTAGGGGTTTAGGGTTTTTTAGGGGTTTTAGCATTTTTTAGGTTTTTAGGGTTTTAATGTTGTTTTAGGGATTTAATGATTTCTTAGGGATTTCTATGGGTTGTACGGTTTTTTTTTCAATTTTAAAATTTTAATTTTACTTTTAGGATTTTTAAAATTTTTATGGTTTTTATGGATTTTAATCGTTTTTAGGATGTTTTATGGTAGTTAGGGGGTTTTCGGGTTTTAAGGGGTTTTAGGGTTTTTTAGTTTTTTGGGGGATTTAAGGGTTTTCAGAGTTATTAAACCTTTTTAGGTGCTTAATAGGATTTTAGTTTTTTTATTGTTTTTTCGTTTCTTATGCGATTTTAGGGTAGAAGAGGTGCAGGACTAGGCTATCCTAGCCGCCAAAAATTCAATAAAACATAAAGAGACAGCTACAAGATGAATCTACAAGGGTGAGAGTGTATCTAACCCTTGGAATTCGAATAAAAAAACAGAGTACAAAAAGGTGGAGTAATGAAGGACCACATCAAACATCTTTCTTAGATCGCTCTTTTGGAGATAGTGTCTGAAACCGAGATGGACTCCCTATATGAATGTGAAAAACTGAATCTCATGGTCCGAGAAATATTAATTTTTTGGATTTTTTAAATTTTTTACATTTTTTCTGGTTTTTTGGGTTTTTTCGTTGATTTTAGTTTTTGGGTTTTTTGGTTTTTTAGAGTTTTTTATATTTTTTGGTATTTAATAGGTTTTTAGACTATTTAGTGGGGTTTTAAGTTTTTAAACGGTGTTAGTGTTAATAAGGTTTTTAGGGGTTTTATGGTTTTAGGGGTTTTTATTGGTTTTAGGTTCTTTTAGGGTTTTTTTGCGTTTTTAGGCTTTTTAGGGATTTTTAGTGTTTCTAGGTTTTTAATGTTTTCATAGGTGTATTTTGGGTTTTAGGGTCTTTTATATTTTAGGGATTTATGGTCTTTTTTAGGATTTTTATGGTTTTCAAAGGGTTTTAGGGATTTTAGAGTTTTTACATTGTCAAGGGTTTTTAGCATTTTTAGGTATTTTTGGGTATTTAAGTATTTCTAGGTTTTTAATTTTTTTTCTTTGGGGTTTTACTGTTTCATAGGGTTTTTCAATACAATGGATTTTTAGGGGTCTTGGATATTGGTGTTTTTTAGTTTATTTAGAGATTTTGTGGGTTTTAATGGGGTTTTTGGGTTTTTAGGGTTTTTGGGGTTTTATACTATTTTAGGTATTTTGGGTTTTTGGTGGTTTTAGGATTTTATGGTTTTTTAGAGTTTTAACGTTTTTGGGTCTTAAAGGGTTTTTATATTTTTTAGAGGGTTTTTAGGATTTTTCAAGGTTTTGGGGGTTAAAATATTTTTATGGGTTTTAATGGTTTGAATGGTTTTTGGGTTTTTTTGGATTTTATGGTTTTTTTGGGTTTTTAAGGGGTTTTATCAATTTTTATGTTTTTATGGGTTTTATGTGTTTTAGGTTTTTAAGGGTTTCTGAGTGTTTTTTATGTTTTTCTGGGATTTTTAAATTTAATGAATTTATACAAAATTTAGGGATTTTTAGATTTTTTTTGTTTTTAAGGATTTTGAGGGGTTTTGAGTTTTTAGGGTTTTAGGGTTTTTATCGGTTTTTGGTCTTTTACGGTTTTATGTATTTTTTTCATTTTTATATATTTCTTATGTATTTAAATTTTTTTGGTTTTTTTTCATTCATACAAATTTTTATGTATTTTTAGGATTTTTATGGTTTTTATACTTTTAAGGTATTTAGGGATTTTAGTGTTTTTTTGAGTTTTTTGTTTTTTATGGTTTTGAATTTTTTTGGAATTTTAGGGGTTTATGGTTTTATAGAGTTTTAAAAAAAATTAGTTGTTTAAGGGGTTTTGAGAGTTTTTAGTGGTTTATTAGATGTTTTGCAATTTTTTAGGTTTTTATGGTTTTAGGGGTTTTATGGTTTTTAGGTGTTTTAGGGTTGTTTATGGTTTTTAGAGGTTTTGATGTTCTTATGGTTTTATGTAATTTTTCTTTTTAGTTTTCATAGAGGTTTTTGAGGTATTTTATGTTTCTGTATTTTTAAGGGATATTTAGGTATTTTTAGGAATTTTGGGTTTTATGGTTTTTGAGGGTTTTTAGGATTCTGAGGGTCTTTTAGGTTGTTTCTATATTTTTATGTTTTTAAGGGTTTTAACTATTTTCAGGTTTTTAGGGTTTTATTAGGGGTTTTCATTGTTTTTTTGTTCTTTTAACATTTTTAGGGATTTTTTTAGTTTTATCGGTGTTTAAGGTTTTTTTATAGTTTTTAACATTTTGAGGGGTTTAAAGGGTTTTTTGAGTTTTTAGTGGGTTTTAGGGATTTTATGCATTTTTAGGGTTCCTAAATATTTTACGGGGTTTTAGTATTTTTTGGGTTTTCGTGGTTTTTTACGGTTTTTGGGAATTTTATCATTTTTAGGTTTTGGGGGGTTTTAAATGTTTTTATGTTTTAAGGTTTTCTTTGGGTTGTTTAGGGTATTTGTGTTTCAATGATTTTTTATGGAATTTTTATGGGTTTTAGATTTTTTTTTGTATTTTGAGGGTTTTCATGGTTTTAGGGTATTTTTGTGTTTTTATAATTTTTAAATTTTTCTAGGGATTTATGAATTATTATTTTTTAAAGAATTTATTAATTATTTTCATGGATTTTCAGTCTTTTTCTCATTTTTATTAATTTTTAGGGGTTTAGGGGTTTTATGGTATTTATGGGTTTTAAGGATTTCGAGTGGTTTTTGGGTTTTAATGGGGTTTTTGGTTAGTTTTATTGTCTTTAGGGTTTTGTTGTGTTTTTTGGGTTTCTAAAAGTAGTCTAGAGTTTTTAAACATTTTAGGGGTGTAAAGGGGTTTCAATGTTTTTAGTGGGTTAATAGGGTGTTTTTGGGCTATTATGGATTTTATGTTTTAGGGATATTTTTATACATTTATGATTTTTAGGTTTTTTTAGGGTTTTAGATTTTATATGGGTTTTTATGGGATTTATTTTTTTTATAGTTTTAAATTTATTTTTGGGGTTTTTAGAGTTTTTTTGGGTTTTTTATGTTATTTGGTATTTTAGGTATTTTTTATTATTTTTATTATTTTTCATTTTTATAGGGATTTTGTGGGTTTGGGAGTTTTTATATGGTTTTAAGGGTTCATGGTTTTTTAGGGTTATTTTTTTAGTTTTTTTGTGTTTTTAAGGTTTATAGAGTTTTAATGTTTTAGGGGTTCGAAGGGGTTTTTAATGTTTTTCTAGGTATTTCGGGTGTTAGGGGTTTAGAGGGGTTTTAATGTTTTTATGGTTTTAGGGTTTTTAGCTTGTTTGATTTTTTTTATGGGTTTTATATATTTTAATTTTTTTAGGGTTTTATCAGGACATTTCAGTGTTTTAGGATTGTTTATATTTTAGGGATTTTTAGTGTTTTTATGATTTTTTCATTCCATATGTTTTTTATGGTTTTATCGGTTTTTAGGGTTTTGTATTGTTTTTAATGTTTTATGTAGTTTTAGGTTTTTTAGGAATTTAAATATTTTTAGTTGTTTATGGTTTTCTAGAGTCTTAGGGGTTTTAGGTTTTTTCCATTTTAATGATTTATAGGATTTTTTAGGAAATATTTTATTTTTAGGTGTTTTTTGACTATGGTTTTTTAGGAATTTTTATGGTCTTTTGGTTTTTTTGTTTTTTTGGTGTTTTATTTTTTTATTTTTAGTTTTTTAACAAATTTAGGGTTTTTATGTTTTGGGGGATTTTAAATGATTTTTAGGATTTTTATTGTTTTTTAGGTTTTTTGGTTTTTTGGTTTCTCGGTATTTTATGGTTTTTTGGTTTGTATAGTTTTTTTTGTAATTTTGTTATTGTTTTTTTGAGTTTTTATGTTTTTAAGGGTTTTTAGAGTTTTATAATTTTTTGATAGTTTAATGGATTTTTAATGTTTTACTTATTTTTAGGGTTTTTAGGAGTTTTTAAGGTTTTTATTTTTTAACGATTTTTTATGGTTTTTAGGTGTTTTAGGGTTTTTATGGTTTCAATAGTTTTTAGTGTTTTTTATATTTTAAATGCTTTAAGTGTATTTTGGTTTTAAGGATTTATTAGGGTTTTTAAAGATTTTTAAAGATTTTTAATATTTTTAGTGGTTTTAGAGTTGTTTGGGGTTTTAGTGTTTCTTAAGGGTTTAGGGGGTTTTATAGTTTTTCTTGTTTTTATGTTTTTAGCGTTCTTTCATTTTTTGGGGATTCTTGAGTTTTTATATTTTTTAGGGGTTTTAAGTGTTTTTAGGTTTTCAATGTTTTCTTAGGGTTTTTAAGGTTATTAGGGTATTTACTTTTTTAGGTATTTTTAGGGACTTATTGTTTTTTATGATTTATAGTGTTTCTTAGGATTTTGTGGGTTTTTATGGTTTTTAGTTTTTTTAGGGTTTTCTAGATCATTTCCAAAAAATTAGTTTTTTAGGGGTTTAAATTGATTTTATATTTCTACAATTTTCTTAAGCTTTTTCAGGGTTTTTAAGGATTTTAATTTTTTTAGTAATTTTTGGATATTGTAGTATTTTTATGGGTTTTTAGGATTTTTAGGGTATTTAGGGGTTTTATGGTGTTCGGGGGTTCTTAGCATTTTTATGGTTTTTTTGGTTTTCGAGCAGTTTAAATGGTTGTTATAATTTTTAGTGGTTATTTGGGTTTTTATGGTTTTTAGGGATCTCAATGTTTTTATGGTTTTTAAGGCTTCGAGCATTTATATGTTTTAAAGGATCAAAGTTTTTTAGGTTTTTAGGTATTCTTAGGGATTTTATTATGCTTTACGTTTTTTTGGATTTTTATCACTTTTTATATGTTTATGGTTTTAGGGGTTTTTATAGATTTTAAGTGTTTTTAGGATTTTTATGTCATTTTTTGGTTCTTTCAATTTTTTCTAGAGTTTTTATTATATTAAAAGATTTTTTTAATGTTTTATACATTTTTAGGTGTTTAAAGGGTTTTTTAGAGATTTTAGTTGTTTTAGAGGTTTTATGGGCTTTTAGGGGTATATGCGTTTTATGGGTTTTAGCAAATTATAGGGTATTTAGGGTCTCTTAGGGTTTTTAGAGGTTTTTAGGTTTATCAGGGTTTTTATGTGTTTTTGTATTTTTAATCTTTTCTGATCACTTTTCAAGGGTTTTAGGGTTATTTCCATTTTTAGGTATTTTTAGGGTTTTTAGGTCTTTTAGGGGATTTAGGGAATTTGAGTGTTTTTCATGTTTTTATTTTTTTATAGGTATTTTATGGTTTTTAGTGTCTTTGGATTTTTAGGGGTTATAAGAGTTTTTAGGTTTTCACAGTTTTTCTTTTTTTAGGGATTTTACATATATAGATGCATTATATGGGTATTACAATTTTTATGGTTTTTGTGGTCTTATGGATTCTGAGAGGTCTAGGGGTTTTTGGTTTTAGGGGTTTTGGATTTTTAGGGTTTTTTGAGTGGGGGGGCGGGGTAAGGGTGTTTTTAATCTTTGTATGTGCTTAAATGGTTTTTTGATTTGTAGTGTATTTGTAGTTTTTTATGGGTTTTTAGTGTTTTTAAGGTTTTTTAGTGTCTTTTTGTAGTTTTATGGTTTTAGGGTTTTTGAAATTTTACGATTTTTTAGGTTTTGGGGGTATTAAGTGTTTTTAGGTTTTTATGATTTTTTATGATTTTTAAGGTTTTTATAATTTTTTATGTTTATTGGGATTATTAGGGAAAATATGGATTTTTATCGTTTTTTGGGTTTTTTGGGTTTTAGGAATTTTAGGGTTGTTAGGGTTTTCTATTTTTTATAGATGATATGTTTTTATGGTTGTAAGGGTTTATTTGGTTTTCTTATGGTTATTAGGGAATATTACATTTCAGGTAGTTTTAACACTTTTTTAGAATATTTATGGTTTTTGGGTTCTTGAGGGATTTTAGAGTTTTTTTCGTTTTCAGGGTTTTTATTATTTTTTTAGGGAAATTATGGTTTAGAGTGTTATTATGTTTTTTACGGTTTTTAGTGGTTTTAGATTGGTTTTAGGTTTTTAGTTTTTTTAATTGTTTCTAGTTTTAATGGTTTTCTTTGGGTTTTTTAAGGTTCTTATGGTTTTTTAAGTTTTTAGGTATTTATAGTGATTTTTTTATGATTTTTAAGGTTTTTAGGTATTTTTATGGTATGATGGTTGAATGTTTTTTTATGTTTTTTATAGTTTTTTGGTTTATAGGGTTTTTAGTGTTTTAGGGTTCTTATTGTTTTTTAGAGTATTTAATGTTTTTTGGGGTTTATTGTGTTTTGATATTTTATAGTGGATTTTAGGGTTTTTATAGGGTTTTTGGGTTTTCTTAGGTTATTAGGTATTTTATGGTTGTTATGGGGTTTAGGTATTTTAGGATAATTTAGGGTTTTAATATTGTTTGTATTTTTAAGAGTTTTATGTATATTTTGGTTGTTTAGGGTTTCTGAGTTGTTTTCAAGGTTTTTATGGTTTTTATGATTTTAGGGATTTTTTCAGTATTTTGATTTTTTTAGGGTTTTTATTGTTTTTTGGGATTTATAGGGTTTTTCAAAAAAAATATTTTTTTTGGGTTTTTTTATCTTTTAGTATTTTTAACATTTTTTGTTATATTTAGGAATTTTTAATATTTTATAGTTTCTAGGGTTTTAAGGGATTTTTATGGTTTTTAGTTTTTTAATAGTTTTGAATGTTTTTAGAGTTTGGAAACTTTTAGGGGTTTAAAGAGATTTCATAGTTTTTATTGTATTTTAGGAGTTTTAAATGTTTTTAGGTTTTTTATGGATTTTAAACTTTTTAGGTTTGTGGGGATTTTGGTTTTTTAGGGTTTTTATCTTTTATTTGGTTTTTAGTGGTTTAAGGTGTTTTTAGGTTTTTAGGGTTCTTAAATGTTTTATGGGTTTCAAGGGTATTTATAGTTTTTAGTGATTTTTAGGGGTTTTAAGTGTTTTTATGGTTTCTAGGGGTTTTATTTTATTAGGAGTTTTAGGGTTTTATGTTATTTAGGGTTTTTAGATTTTTTAGATTTTTATGGGTTTTAATTATTTTTAGGTTTTAAAGGTTTTGTTAGGAATTTTGAGTGTTTTTTTAAAATCGGTTTTTCAATCATTTTTTTGGATTTGTATGATTTTTTAAGATTTTATGTATTTTTATTGTTTTAGGGATTTATAATTTTTTTAGGGTTTTATTGGGTTTTTATCATTTTTAGTTGTTTAAATTTTTTATTTTTTTTTAATATTTTCAGAGTGAAATTTAAATTTTTAGGGTTTTTTACATTTTTATTGATTTTTTGGATTTTTACGATTTTAATGGTTTTTAGGGATAATAGGGGTCAGGGGGTTTTTTGGGTTCTGAGGTTCTTTAGTGTTTTAGGGTTTTATTTAGTTTAATAGGGTATTAAATTTTTTCGATTTTATTATCATTTTTATAGGTTTCAAGGGTTTTTATTGTTTTGGTAGTTTTTAATGTTTTTTTCATTTTATGGGGTTTCCATTTTTTATTGATATTTATAAATTTTTGGGGTTTTAGGGTATTTTTAGTTTTTTCCTTTATGCAATTTAATTGTCTTTAGGTTTTTATGGTTTTATTATGGGTTTTGAGGGGTTGTAGGGTTTTTATCTCTTTTAAGGATTTCAGTTATTTTTATTTTTTTTCGTTTTTGGGGATTTTAGAGATTTTTTAATGGTTTTTAGGGTTTTAGTGTATTTAGGGGTTTTAACATATTTTTTCATGTTTTTTGAGTTATAAGTTTTTTTATGGATTTTTATTTTTTATGGATTTTGATGGATTTTTTAGTATTTTTATATTATTTTTAGTTTTTTTAGGAATTTGAGGTTTTTTTGATTTTTTAGGTTTTTATGGTTTTTCAGTATTTTTAGATTTTTTTTGGGTTTTTATGGTTTTTAAGTATTTTTTGATTTTTAAGGTTTTCTTAGGGATTGATGAGGTTCATGTAAATTATGGTATCTATGGGTTGAAAGATGACATGATGAGGAGGGATAATGATTTCACAAGACACGTTGTAAGGAGTCGACAACCCAATGATAAGGGAGCAGACAAAGAAAATGCAGGAAATAAATGGGTTAATCATATAATTCTAAGGGGAGGATCATACACTTTCTTTATTGAAGCATCCATGCCTATATTTACATTAATTATGGAAAAAATGCTTTTAAAGTATTATCACATGTTGTGTTGTGAATTTCAATCCCACGCACTATGGAATCTTCAATATCAAAAGTCATGGGCTAGTAGTCTTTAATTTCCAAAAGGGTGTTCTATGTGTCTGTTAAAGTCATGGGAATGTCCTAAAATTGTAAAAAAATTATTTCATATTTTGAATTGATTAAAATAGGTGTTTGACTTTTGTATCACGCTTTGGTTATAAATAGCCACCCCTTTTATACTATGAACATCATGAATGAAGGTAATTTTAATAGGGTGAGTTTTTCTTGAAAACATTGTGTTCCTTCTTAGTTATTTACTTATCAAAGGATTGTTCATCATTTGTGTTGTGTTATGGCTATATTTCTTACAGAAAAGTTCTCTTTGGGTTCTACATTGACTATCTCTCAACATTCTTCCTTATTCCGACCATTTATAGCCCTTCTCACCTATTTTATTAGGGTGGTTCAGGTGCCCATCATGAGAATATTGAAAATGGTTCCTAGGACACTTCTTAGTAGGTCTATGACCACGTATCATTTGGTATCAAATACCAAATACATGAAATCATGTTCATATTTTTTTATCCCTTCTTCAATCTTGTTTTCTCATTGAATCGGGCTGACATTAATTATAGTTCATTTTTTCTTCACCTATTAACATAATTTCTTGACCATTTTTGACACATAATATATCAATACTATATTTTAGATGAACAATTTTCTTCTTCATATGAAAATATTTAAATCAAATCTAAATGTCATGAGATAAAGTGGGTTCAAATTTTATATGTAATTATGAATTTATAAAACCACACATTTAGCACCTTGGTTTTGGGTACTTCACCCTTTATTTATTTATTTTAAGTATATAAAATGTATGTGTGATGTTTTGGGTGCATTGGAGGAGCTTTCTTATGTTTTTAGGATTTTTTGGAGGTGCACAGTTAGTAATAACTATGCAACACCTCCAGGAAACCAGGCAACAGAAACAGTGGAAACTGGGAAAGCTTACGGTTAGGTGCATGGTGGCCAAACCGTGTGGTTTCCCATTAGGAACATTGAAATGTAGTATAAATGGGTATATCTTGGTTGGTTCATGATTTATCTAACTATGTGAGGTGTATTTCAAGGCAATGGGTCATGCATGGTTTGAGCATGATTTTCATAACTATGTGCCCTAACTATGCACCATGAAAAATGAGGTCAAAAAATTGTATGTCTAATTTGATTTACCAACTAAACCGTACATTGTTTCTGTAAAAAATACACAACATGAATTACTCTTCCTACCAATGTTTTGGAGATAATTCCTTTCAATCGGGGAGCGATTCCTAGTAGAATCCAAGTGTGTTAGAGGCCCAGATTCATCAGTATATTCTCATTTTTAATCATTTACCTTAGATATCCTCTCCTTTCAACCTAAAGAATAATGAATCTAGTTATTTGGGGATAGATCTATGTTTTTATTTTAATATTTAGGGGATATTATAGTTTTTATTGATAGGAATGACATCTATATTTGAATCTTGACGATCTAAACAGTTTGTTAAATTTGTTGTGTTGTTCTTTGTTTTTTCCTAGGTTTGAGTGGTAGGTGGATTTTCTCTCGAATCATCATGATTATAACCTGATGTATTGATTTAAATAGATTTAATTGCTTCTATATTTTTTAAAAATCATGGTGTGATTTTATTTAATTCCCGTTTGATTTATTTGGTTGGAAATCATGGGAATTGGATAGATTATTGGAAATCCATTGATTATAATTTTAAAATAGAGATTATAATATTATGGTTGGTTAATTCAAGTAATTTATTTGTTGAAATGATTTTATTTAAATGGGTTGATATGATTTGAGAATAACATTTGGGCTTGAGTTGAATGGGATGGATAATGTTCGTGAAGTGCCATCATCGAAGGGATGGACTATGGATGCATAATTCCACCTTAACCGGTAGCATGAACATTATGTGTATTTTTGTGTTAAGTATGGTTTTAGACATGGAAATGTTTATGTAAAATTATAAATTGATAAATGGTTAAAAAAATATGGTATTTAAGATAGTATTATTTTACTTGTTAGTATATTCATTGAAAAAAAGGTTTTAATGGATTGTTTGATTGTCTTCCATGTAAAACTATTTTAGTTAGATATAAACAGCTTCAATTTTTTTAAACTATTATATATAAATGTTCTAACATGTTCAATCCTAGTGGAGTGAGTTGGGAAGTCATTGGCGAAATCCTATTGAGTTTTATCCTCACCCCATTCTTTAGAACTATGGTTCATTTTTGGATGTTATATATCGAGACACTTGTAAAGTCTTCGTATCCTAGTTCATTAATGACAATTCATGATATCTTGGGTTGGTCATGTGTATTTGGAACTTATAAAATATTGTTATTTTTTGTGCCTTTTGTGTCTTTTGAATTTTTTATGATTTGGTTCTATTTTTTTTGTCCAATTTATTCTGTTTGTACTCTGATATTTTCTTTTGGTTTAGTCTCGTATTGGCATGCATTTTGGTACTAGTACATTATTAATAAGTTTGGTTTTAATGGTTATCATTGGTTTGTTTATTTTATATTCTAGGGTAAAATCATCACCCTACTATTTATGAGGACCTTGGTTTTTATTTGCGTCATTTATTGTCTTGGGGATGTCATGTAAGACCTAGTAGGTCCCCCATTACATATCATTCCAATGAGGAGGGGAATGATGTTACCAATGGTATCATATTTTTCAATCCCTGACTTTAAAATCATATTGTTAGGTATCTTAGGATGGTATAAAGGTGATAGCATTGTTGGAACTTGAAATTTAAACCACAAAATGTGTATTTAACCTCTTTATGCCGAAACATAATGAACCTGGGAGTTGGGTACATGAGTGTATTGAGACAATTATAGGAGTTTTCACCTCATCTTCATGGATTTAGTTGATTATAATATCATTCCATTCATTGATAAAAATGAATTCCCACAAATATTACATAATTCATTTTGAGTAATGATTTATGATTTGGTGAAAAAGTGTTGTTTTTTTAAAATATTTTAAAATGGTTTGTTTTTCCAAAACATGGTGGAATTTTTAAAAATAGTTTTAATGTGAGAGTTTTTAAAATTTTGAAAAAATTGTTGTGGTATGTGTGATGTGGTAAATTTGAAATTTATAATCCTTTATTTTCTGGAGGGTGAGTCTAAATTGATTTTTCATTTGGTTGTTGTGAATGGCTCTGGGTAGGCACCATCAAAATCCAATGGAAGAGGCTACTGGGAATGTGGTTTTACTTGATTGACAGGTGAACCAACAGTTGGTTAGAGTATTGTATGGAATTTCAAGTAATGGAAAAAGGGAATAGAAACAATTAACCTAGGAAATTGGATCATTCAGATCATCTCTAAAATCATAATCCACACATATTTCGTGGTGATTCAAAAAAAAGAAATGTGGCTAAATAGGATGAATCAAATATTCAATTTCTTTAGCACACAAGATATAGTGAATCTAAATTTGGAAATGTACATGCTAGAAGATATTTCATGCCAATGGTGGGATTTATTAGTTCAAGTTAAATTGGACTAAGGCATGACATGGGATGATTTTGAAAAATTTATTAACAAAAAATTCTATCCTCATACTTTTTAAATTTCTTGAACAACATACATATTTAGTTTGAAGAATGAGAACCTCACACTGAAAGTGTATGCAGATGAAGTTATGGGTTTTGTCATCCTTTCACCTAAAGTTTCCTAAAGTTCATCCTTTAAGGAATTTATTTTTTAATCAGGTTTGAGGCCAGAGATTAATTCAAATATTTTCATTCATTGTATATCAGATTATAAATAGATAGTCAATAGAGAAACAATGGAATAAATGTATATTTTAGGAAATAAGGTTGGAGGAATCATGGTAATACCTATGAAAATAGGTGGGAACTGTAATTCTAGGAAAAAGAAAAAAAGGGACTTTTATTTCCATGGTGGTGGTATGGCACAAAATTATAAGAAAGGATCAGTGAATATTCCTCCTAAACTAGAGTGAACAACCAATTGTTTTCAATGTGGTTCTCTCTATCGCATAAAGAGATATTATATGTCACCATATATAGAATGTCACAATTTCAATATGATGGGACATTCACAGCATTATTGTTTTAGTGCTCTGAGTTCAGGTGCTAGGGACATATATCATGCCTATCATGCATCGTATTCTTCGATGGGATTAGTGTAGCAGAACTAATCTTGTTAGAAAACCCAATAAATCCCTAGAAATTATAGGAATTCCAAGACTCCTTAACCAGGGAAATATCAACAAGGTAACCAAGAGCTATGTACAATGAGTATTTAATTTTATGGTGTTGAGAAAGTGATCATGGATGATCAATAGGTACCTTCGATGGTGATAGGTTTGATTATTTTTAATTTTACCCTTATAAAAGCTTTGTTTGATATTGTTGTGTTTCATTGCTTTATTATTTCTCATTTTTTTGATCTTTTGGGTTTATATGTTGAGATTATTCCATCATTTTTGAATCTAGAAACTCCTCTCAGACAAAAATAATTTTGAGGCTTTATGGGAAAAGAATGTTCTATAATTATTGATGGTGCTAAAATGATTTGTGACTTCGTTGTTCTTGAGATGTATTTGTATGACTTAATACTAGGTATGGTTTGGTTGAAAATGTTCATAGATGGCATAAACTATTATACACAAAGGGATAGTTTTACAATTGAAAATTTCATCAAGCATCTCTTTAGAATAAATCAGAATGTAAAGGTAAGTGGAGTATGATTTTTGGAACCAGTAGTTGGAAATATATCATACCAGTTTAATTTCTTAACCTGGGAATTTGTGGATGATATCATGAATAACTATTTTCCAACAATTTTTTATTAGTTTACTAATGGTTTTCCTAATAATTTATTATGGTTTCCACCCATAAGAGAAGTAGATTTTATGATTCATCTCTTACCATTAACCAGTCCTATGTAACTTCTGTCTTATCAGATGTCACTAAAAAAATTAAGGCAATTGAATGTCTAGTTACAAGAGTTGGAAATAAAAGGTTCCATTCAGCCTAGTACATCTCTATAGGCATCTCCAGTTTTTTTAAGTCAAATTAAACTCTTCACTATTGTGGAGATTATTGTAATATTGATTAAGTTATGATAACGAATTGGTAGCATCTTCTATGCATTGATTACATGTTTGATCAGTTGAGGGGATACCACCGATTCACTAAAATTTACTTGCATTTGGGATTTCACCAACTACGGGTTAAGAAGGAGGATATAATGAAGACATCTTTCTTAAGTAGATATGTAAATTATGAGTATTTAGTTATTCCTTTTGGTCATACGAATGCTCTAGTTATCTTTATGTTATATATGAATCACATATTTCAAATTTATCTAGATTATTTTTTAGTGGTACTTTTGGATGACATACTCATTTATTCTATGACAAATAATGAACATGATAAACACTATTAGATAGTGTTGGGTTACTTATAAGATCATTTTATGTAGGGAAACCATTCAAAATTTTATTTTTAGATATAAGAGGTATGATTTATTGGACATGTTATCTCTAAAAATTATGTTTTTTGGATCAATTAAATATATATGTTTTTATATATGGGAAACAACTAAATAATTTCATTATTATATGTAGTTTCTTTAGCTTGGTAGGTTATTATCAGAATTTTTTTCAATAATTTTCACAACTATATTAGGAAATGGAAGATTTGAAAAGGAAAAGTATTCAATTCCAATGGAACAATCAATGATAAAAGTCTTTTTTCAGAGTTTCATTTTCACCTTATATTAGCACTGATCATGACATTACCATAAATAAGAAATGTCTATGCAGTGTATTGTGATGCTTCAAGATCTAGGTTTGGGTGTGTTCTAATGTTTAGAGATCATGTTGTTACATATGGATCATAATAGTTATGGTTTCATGAGTAGAAATACCCAACACATGATTTGGAATTAGCTACTGTGGTCTATGCTTTAAAGACCTGGTGTCATTATCTTTTTGGTGAGAAATTAACAGTATTTATAAATCATAATATCTCGAAACACATTTTTTAACAAATATATTTGAATCATTGTTAAATAATTTGGATGGAGTATCTTAAATTTTTTTACATTGACTTGATGTATACATATGGTAAAAGGAACTCTATAGAGGATGCATTAAGCAGAAATCCATATTGTGAGTTGGTGAAAGAGGCTTCATATAAATGGAATATAATGTCAGTGACTGCTGAAATCCACTTATATTATGATGATTGTGGTAGTGTTGTTGTTTTCTTTCTTGATTCTTCTATTACTACTTTTAAAGGGAAGATAAAGAGTCACAAAAAACTGATTCTGGATGTGATTCTATGAGGAAGAAATTCAATATTTGGGGGACCATTGTAGGATGGAAACATGACAGAAGATCAGTTTCGTGCTTTCAATATTGTATGGTTGTATCTTTTTATTGTTAAGAACAACTACTTCGTGTTTATCACCATTCTATATGGTCTGTTCATCCAAGAATAAAAAATATGTATAAGGACATGAAAGCACAATTTTGAGGGGCTGACCTTTAAATAAAGGTGGATGAGTTTATTTTGATTAGACTCATTTGTCAGAAGGTTAAGGTAGATAACCAATGACAATAAGGTACAAGGAAATCCTTACAGATTCTTATTTGAAAGTAGGATCAGATATCTATGGATTTTGTAATAGGTTTACTAATGATGGTTCAGAAACATGATTTATATGTGTGATAGTGGATCAGCTGGAAAAAATTTCCCATTTCATCCCTATTCATGAATCTAATATGGTGGAGGAATTTTAAAAAATATATATTTAATAAGTTGTAAAGTGTCAAGGTGTTCATACCTCTATTAGATTTGATTGAGACCCCAAGTTTACATAACATTTTTTGGAATATTTATAAAAATCCCTAGGGACTCAATTGACTATGATCACGGTGTATGATCCTTAAATTGATGGAAAATATAAAAGGATGATCCAAAAATTGGATAACATGCTTAGGGATTGGGTAATGGGGTTTGGTGGCTCATGGGGGGTCACATCCTGTTAGGTAGTTCTCATAGAACAAAAGTTATCAGGCCTCAAAACATATGGAACCTTTGGAATAATTTTATGGGAGTCCTTGTCTTTCTCCACTTTGTTGGGTGGAAAAAAATGAGACTTCACTTGTTGGACCAAACCTCGCATAAGATACAATCCATAAGATTTTGTAAACTAGAAAGTGTATAGAGATAGAATAGATATTTCATAAATCATATGTGGGTCTACATTGATGAAATTCTACATATTAGTTGAGTGATCATGTGTTCTAGATAATATATCCAAGGATTAAGAAACATTGTTTTGGGATGTAGGGAAATTTATGTCTTCAATAGATAGGCCCTTTTGATATACTTGAATGGGTGGGTGAGGTGGAATATCAGTTGGATTTTCCACCAAGGTTTAGTTTAGTGAATAATGTGTTTCTTGTAACTCAATTAGATAAGTATCAACCTGACCCTAACCATGTGATTTTATGGGATAACATTGACGAAGATCTGGATTCTATTAGTGGTTCATGAGTCAGATAATATTATGGATAGGAAATAGAAATTCTTCCATAGAAATACATCATTCTAGTGTATATTTTATCAAAACACGGTCCAATTCAGAAGGAAACAAGGGAGCGTGAAAATGAAATGATAGAGAAATGGCCACAAATCATCATGGGAAACTCTTATTTTCTACTTACCAAGGATGAAAAGACCAATGGTGGGGAGAGTTTTTCACCCCCCAAATATCAGTTACATGACCCTTTATTTTTTAATTTTACGTACATAAAATCATTGGGTTATTTTTTAGATGTTTCGAGTTGAATTTTCATGTTTCTAAAGCGTCCATGGAGTCAAATAGTCTAACCATGGTTAATAGAAACTGTTAAAAATCTCTAAGAAACCATGAAACTGAATTAGTGGATATTGGGGATGTTCATAATTAGGTGCATCGTTTGGAAAAACTGTGCAGATAACCAGTAAAATACATTCAATGATGGATAATGAGGTATAAAAAAGTTGGTGTATAGTTTTTTTAACCATGTGATTTATATATCAGAGGTTTGTTCATAGGCATTGGATCTTTCAAGGTTAGCACATGGTTCATCAAACCATTCACCTTAACCATGCATCATGGAAAATTATATCTGAAAATTGTGGATATATATTGATTTTCCTCCTAAACAATTTTTTCCCATAAATAGGCCATAACATGAATTTCTCTTCCCCACAAGGGGGTGGAGACTATTATTTTTTATCAATGAGATATTCCTATGTGAATCAAAGTGCGTTAGAGACCACGATTCGTTGGTAAGTGGTTTTTCTCCATCGTTTTCCTTAGATCTATTATCCATAACTCTTTTGGAATTAGGGGTCTAGTTCATTGAAGATAGATACATGTTTTTATATGTAATTATTGATGAGATATGATTGTTTTCATTAAAGGGAACGAGATAATTGTTTGAATATTGAATATTAAAGGCCTTTTTAATGTTATTGTGTGGTTATTTCATTTTATCCTATGTTTTAGAGGTGGGTGGATTCTCTCTCAATTCCTATGGATTAGAACTTGAAGGATTGATTTAAAATTGATTTAATTGAATGAAATTTTTCTGAAAATAATCATGTTAATTGTTTGAATTATAATTTTATTTTTGGTTCAGAAAATCGTTGGAATTAGATGTCCTTTTGGAAAACCATTGTTTATAATTTTAAAATGGTGATTTGAAAATTATGTTTGGTTGATTCATGTAAATTATTTATTGAAATAATTTATTGAATTTTTTTGATATGATTTCGGAATAATGGTTGGACAAGAGTAGGATGGGTTGGATAATGTTAATAAAGTACCACTAGAAAAGGTATGAAGTATGGATGTGATGTTCCACCATCCATGGAAAGACTAGCTTATGTGTGTGTTTGTATTGAGGATGTCAGTGGTAATAGAAATGTTTATTCCAAATCATAAATTGTGAAATGTTTAACTTGTTTGTTGATTTTCCTTATAAAATTATAGTGTTAGTTTTAGATTTATTCCATGAAAAAAATTATTCTTTTTTGACTTTTTCATCGAAAAATTGTTTTGTTTATATAAATTACTATATGTATTTTAAAAAAATTATAAAAATTTTCTAACATGTTCAATCTGAGTGGAATGGGTCAGTAAGTCATTGTGGAAGTCCAATTGATTTTTATACTCACGTCCTACATAAGATGTATTGGGTGTTTTCAGATTTTATATATCAAGAAACAGGTAAATGAAAGGTATCATAGTTATATAGTAATGATTAATGATTCCTTGGGTTGGGCATGTGTATTTGGATCTTGGAGCATAACAAGATTTCTTATTGGGTTTTTGGTGTATTTTGGTTTTGTTATCATTTGATTCCATTTGTTATGTGACATTGATTCTTTGTGTACTCAGATATTTTATTTTGGTTTATTCTTGTATTATATTTCATTTCAGTAATTATGCGTCATTTGTAAGTTTAGTTTTTATGGTTTTCATTTTTTGTAAATTTTATATTAAAAGTTAAAATCTTCCCCCAATTGTTTATGAGGCCCTTGGAATTTATTACCTACCTTTGGTGTATTGGGGATTTCACCTAAGGCCTAGTAACTCCCCCAACACTTCTCAACCCAATGACTATGGGCATGATATTATCTTAGAACTCTCATTTTAATTCTAGTTGTTATTTTAAATTATTACTTTCCCAATATTTACTTATTTGAAATTCGTCTTCTTAATACTTCATTTATGAAAAAAATGTATCTAATAATTAAAAAAATTGATTTCTTAAAAAAATAAAAACATATTTATTTCAAAGTCCATTTATTATTTTTCTTCATTAATTATTTCCCCCTTCCCACATTTTCCTCTTGATTCCATTTTTAATTTTATATTTTTAATATAGTTTGAGAGCATAACACTCCAAAGAACCTTTAGATTTTTTGTAATTGGGTAATAATGTTATAGGAAGCAATTTGAGTGGTAAAAGGAAAGAGTGTTATATTTGGATAAAAAATAAAAAATTGGGTGAAACATGAGTGAACATAATATTCTTTACTGTAACCATGTGAGGTGGTGTGTGAGGTCAATATTCCGTTTAATTGAATTTTTTGTGTAGGATTACTAAATAGACGATTGAGTAACACCAATGAAAGGGAAAATAATTTTTCCATAGTGGATGTACAAGAAATGATTAAAAGTTAGAATATGAGGGTGGATGAATTATAATCCCCTCACAATTCTAAGCACCAACAAAGAGGAGGTTTATTGAAGAAGAGGGGGATTTATCCAATTTTTATGTGACACTGATTTAGATAAGGAAACCACAATTGGGGAATAAAATTATCTAGGATGGGTCAGGACCAGGATACCTTCATTTCAAGGTAGGAGTAATTCAAAGACATATTAAGAATATGAATAAAATGTAGATTATGTTTTTGGTTGTTAGAACTATTCAAAATAAAATAAGGTGAAGTTAGTGACTATGTAATTCACCAACTATGACAATATTTGGTGGCAAAAACTACAGGTGAGTTAATAACAAAGTGGATAAAGTAATATCCACAATTAGGAGAAGATGAAAGTGGTAATGTGTATGGGGTTTATTTCTAGCCAATATTATCATGATTTTTTCCTCATGTTGTAGGGTTTAAAAAATGATATGTGAGTATTCAGGAGATCCAAAAATAGATGTAGATCATCATGATTTGAGTCAATATTTATGAGGAGTGAGAGGCCACTATAGTAAGGTTAATGAACATCCTCAACCATGACATTTGGGATATAGTGTAATTGCACCACTATATGTATATAAGGGATAATATTCACATAGTAGCTAAAGTGAATATGTATGTAAAGGCATGATGTAATCACCCTAAATCTTATGGTATGGATTATAAATATTCTTTCAAGTTTAAGGATTCTAAACCGTAAGAATATTTAAGGGATCCCAAAACTAATTCAGAGGAGGTGACTAAACCAAAACCATTATTTTCATAATCCAAAGGTAAAGTAAAGGGTAATTTTTTTTCCAAATCTCATGATATAAAATGTTTTAAATGTCAAGTATTTGGAATTGTTTCCTCACAATTTCAAAATAAGAGGATCATGATTATTATGGATGATGGAGATGTTGTTTGTGATAGATCAAGAGAATATGAAAGTCCACCACTTGAAGAGTGTTCAAATTTTAAATAGAGATCCCCATATATAGAAAAATGATTGTGGAAAGTCATTCGTTGAGTGATAAACTCGATGGATAACATGATCAATAGAAAAGGGAGAACGATTTCCAAACTTGATGTCACATAAATGATAAGGTATATAGTATGATCATAGATGGGGGTAGTTTCGGAAATGTTTCAAGTGGTATCATGGTTAAAAAATTGGGTTGAGCTATGAAAAAGAATCATATGCCTTATAGATTGTAATGGTTAATCATTAGTGGGGATGTTAATGTGACTATGAAAGGGAAAGTTCTATTTTATATTTGTATGAATGATGATGAGGTGATATGTAATGTTGTTCCCAATAATTATAGTCATATATTTTTGGGAAAGAGTTGAAAATTTTATAGGAGGTCCACACATGATGGATACACCAATAGTTATTGTTTTGTGTAAAATTGGAGGACAGTTCTAGTTACACCCCTGATATTGTTGCAATATTATCATGGCCAAGTGATGATTGAGTGAGACTATAAAAATGGAGAAAACAAAAAGAGATAAAAATAGAGATAATTGAGATATAAAGAGTGAAAAATGAGTAATTAATGATATAAAAAAGAATTGAAGGAAATAAAATATTTTAAAACAAGAGTGAAAATAAGAGTGAAGAGAAGAGATTTAAGGGAAAAGTTAGCATATTTTTTGGAAAAGGAGAGATAAATAGAGCTTTATAGGGGGAAGAAACGTTCATGCTTCTATGTAAGGGAGAATTTTTTTGCCACTAACTCTATTATCCCAACAATTCATTCTTGGGTTTTATATTTATTACAAAAATATGATGATTGAGCAAGGATGTGTTGGACATGAGATACATTTTATCAAGGTGTTTTGGTACAAAAAACCAATTAGAAGGGAGGTTCTGGGAGAAATAAAAATAAAAACTTCATCCATGAGGAGATAGAACCTTCCATTTATTAGATAAGATCATTGATAATGCTGATAATTTTTAGTTACCCAATATGTATAGAAATTTTAGTGTTACCTTTAATGTTTCTAGTCTTTCTTCCTTTGAATTATAGTTTTTTGGGATGAATAATATTGAGGAGGGAGGTTGTTATTTGAATCATGTAACAGGTGTAGATCGAGGGGTTGAAAGCATACTTGATAAGTGGGGAAGAATTTACATAATTAAACAAGACTCATTGTGAGGAGATGGTAGCGCGATTAAATGGGAGCAGACCAAGAGAATAAAGGAGGCCTTAAATGGGTTAATCATGGAATTACAAGGGGTGGCACAAAACCATTCTTTAGAGGAAGAATCTAGGCCAATATTTACATTAATTAATGTACAAACATGCATTTAAAGACCTATCCCATGTCGTGTGATGAATTTCAAGCCAACCTAACCATGGAATCATTAAATTATAAAGTGGTGGGCTAGTTGTATTTACTTCCTAAAATGGTGTGCTACATATCCCTTGAATTCATTAGCATGTTCCAAAATTTTCAAAATAATCATTTAGTATATTTGACTTGTCTAAACTAGGCATTATACATTTGAATCACTCTTTGGATATAAATAGACACCCCTAGTATTTATTGAACACCAAGAATGAGTGTAATGTTATTATGGTGAGTTTTTTTTTTGAAACCTTTGCATTAACGCGTAATTCTAGACTTATCAAAGGATTGGTCATCCTTTAGAGCATCTTATGGCTATAGTTATTAGAGAGCAGTTATCTTTGGATTCTACCTTGAAAAACTCACTCCTTCATTCCTTATTTCCACCATTTATATCCATTCTCACTTGATTTATTATAAAGATCTCGGTGGTCAACATGCAAATATTGAACATGGTTCTTAGGAAACTTCTTAGCGGGTGTTGCATTGCGTAAATTTTTTTTTCTGGTTTTCAGTGATTTATTTATTTTTAGGTATTTTAGGGACCTTTTAGAATTTTTATGGCTGTTTCATTTTTAGGTAACTTGAGGTTTTTTTTGGGTTTTTAGTAATTTTATAGATTTTTTATGATATTTAGGTTTTTTTTGTTTTTATGATTTTTATAGTTTTTAGATATTAGTAATAATTTTAGGGGATTAATGGATTTTTAGAGTTTTTAATGGATTTAGGGTTTTATGGGTTTTAAATTTTTTTTTAAAAAATTAAGTGTTTTTTGGTTTTTTAGAATTTTTAGAATTTTTATAAATTTTTAGGTTATTAGGGTTTTACATGTTTTTAGGTTATTAAGGATTTATTGGGGGGGGGGGTTTGGTTTTTTGGGTTTTTAAAAATTGAGGTATTTTTGGATTTTCTTGGGGCGATTTGGTTTTTTGGGATTTTTAGGGGTTTTACGGTTTTTATGGGTTTTTTATGTTTTAGGTTTTTTGAGTTTTTTTGGGTTTATAATGTTTTGTTAGAATTTTTTAATCATTTTTAGGGATTTGAAGATTTTTTAGAGTTTTAAGTGGTATAATGGTTTTTTTGGGTTTTAGGTGTTTTTAAGGATTTTATGGTTTTTATGGTTTTTGGGGGATTGGGGATTTTTAGGTTTTTTAGGGTTTTTTGAGTTTTTTGAGTTCATTTTGTTTTTTAGGGGTTTAATTTCTTTTTAGTTATATATGGTTTTCTCATGATTTATCAGGGAATCTAGTTTTTTTACATTTTATGGATTTTAAGGTCTTTTTATTAATTTTTGGGTTTTTAGGGGTGGAAGGGATTTTATGGGTTTTGGGGTTTTTAGAGTTATTAGGGTTTTTATGTGTTTTATGGGGTTTGCTTTTTGTGTTTTTAGGATTTTTTATAGTTTTCTAGAGTTTTTAATGTTTTGAGGGATTTAAAGGTGTGGTAGAGTTTTTATTTGGTTTTAGGGTTTTTATAGGTTTTTAGGGTATTTAAGGGTTTTAGGTGTTTTTATGCTTGGAAGGGGTTTTGTTGTTTTTCGGGAATTTTAGGGTTTTTAGTGTTTTTTACGGGTGTTAACTTTTTTTAGTTTTTTTACATTTTTATTATGATTTTTATTGTTTTTTATGTTATTTTATATTTTTTATGGATTTTCCATCTTTTCAAGTGTTTTTATTTTTTTAGGGGTTTTATGGATTCTAAGGGTTTTAGGGTTTTTAGCATTATTTAGCCTTTTGGGGTTTTACCTCTTTTTAGGTTTTTAAGTGTGTCTTAAGACATTTGAGGGTTTTTAGGAATTTTTTACATATTAATATAATTGAATCGATTTTTTAGAATTTTTAATGGTGTTTAGGGATTTTAGGGATTTTGAGTGTTGGTATTGTTTTTTGTGGGTTTTTGGGATTTTTGATTTTTTAGGGGTTTTTAGGATTGTTATATTTTTTTAATTTTTTATGGGTTTAAAGGAAATATATAGTTACTTATTTTTTAGGGTTTTAATGGGGTTTTATGGTTTTTATGGTTTTTTTTTGGGCTTTAGTTTTTTGGGTTTTTAGAGTTTTTTAGGTTTTTGGGGTTTAATTTGCTTTCTATTATTTAATTTTTTATTAGGGTTTTTTCTTAGTTTTTAGGGTTTTTAAAATTTTAGGCACTTTTAAGGATTTTTTGGATTTTTTTGGTTATTAGGGTTTTTTGGTATTTTTAGGGAGTTTAAGAGTTTTTCTGGGGTTTTTGGGTTTTATATTTTTTTTCAATTTCTTAGTCTTTTGAAGTGTTTTATTGGGGTTTTAGGGTTTTATGTATTTTTATAGCTTTTATTTTTTTTATGGGTTCTTATTATTTTTGTGGGTTTTAGATATTTTTTAGGGTTTTAGAATATTTTAGATTTTTTTAGGGTTTTTAAGTGTTTTTGGTTTTTAAAGTTTTCTTATGTCTTTTAGTGTTTTTATGTTATTTTATGTTTTTAGGAATTTTTATGTATTTTTATGGGTTTTTAGTGTACTATATATTTTGAGGGTTTTGAGGGGATGTTATGGCTTTTATGGAGTTTTGTTTTTTAGGAGTTTTTTTGATTTTTTAGGGTTTTTAAGTTTTTATTATTTTTTTATCATTTTAGGGGTTTAAATGGATTTATAGTTTTTAATGTTTTTCTGGGTTTTTAGGTTTTTTTATGGTTTTAGGGGTTTTTATGTATTTTAGGGGGTTTTAGGGATTTTATAATTTTTAGGTCTTTTATATCATTATTTGGGTTTTTAGGGGTATTTAGTGATTTTTTTGTAGATTGGGTTTTTCTTAGGTTTTTTCAAGGTTATTAGATTTTTATATGTTTTTAAGAGTTTTATGGATTTTTAGTATTTTTATGGGTTTTTAGGATTTTCAAGGGTTTTAAGGGTTTTATGGGTTTTATAGTTTTTACGATTTTTAGTGTTTTAGGGGTTTAAATTTTTTAAGGTTTTTGTGGATTTCATAGGGGTTTATGGGATTTTAAGGTTTTTAAATTTCTAGGATTTTTTTATTATATTTAGGGTTTTCTGGGTTTTTATAGATTTTTAGGGTTTTAGAGATTTTTAGGGATATTTAGGGTTTTGTGATTTTTTTGTTTTTTAGGTTTTTTTGGGTTTTTTTACTTTTTTGGGGTTTTAAGTATTTCTATAGTCTATTAACCTTTCAAGAGGTTCTGTGATTTTATGTGTTTTGGGGTTTAGGGGGTTTTATGGTTTTTAGCGTTTTTATATTTTTAGGGTTTTTTTCTACTTTTTTTAGTTTTTTATTATTTTCCTATGGTTATTCAAGTTTTTCATGTATTTTTCCATTGTATGGATTTTTTTGGATTTTTTGGTTTTTATGGTTTTGTGGTTTTAGGTATTCTGAGGGGTTTTAGGATATTTAGGGATTTTATGGGTTTTCTGTTTTTTAGGATTATTTTTGGGTTTCATCGAGGTTTTCTCTTTTTTTATGGTTTTTAAAATATTTAACTGTTTTTGGTTTTTAAGGGTTTCTTGGGGGTTTTTGGTGTTTTTATGTTTTTTATGTTTTTTTTTTATTTTTAGGGCTTGTTTCAAATTTTTTGGTTCATAGGGTTATTAGGTATTTTGAGGGTTTCTACAGTTTTTTAGGGTTTTGTGGTTTTTTTATTTTTTATGGATATTTTTTATTTTTTAAGGGGTTTTAATATTTTTTAGAGTTTTTTAATGTTTTATGGGGTTTAAATTATTGTAGTGTTTTTTTGTTATTTGTGGATTTTATTTGTTTTTAAGGTTTTTTATGTTTTTTCTGGGTTATTATGGTTTTAGAGGGTCTTGGGTTTTTTGGATCCTTTTAGTGGATTTAGTGGTTTTTGGGTTTTTAGGTATTTTAGTGGTTTGTCGGTGTTTTTAGTTTTTATGGTTCTTTTGGGGGTTTTTAAGGTTTTTAGAGTTTTTTACATTTTTAGGAAATTTTTTAGGATTTTTATGGTTTTTTTGGTTTTTCGGGATTTTCTGGGGTTTTAGATTTTTTTACGGTTTTAAGGTTTTATTTTTATTTTGGTTTTAGGGGTTTTAGTTTTTATGGTTTTTAAGGTTTTTAGATTTTTTTAATTTTTTTTGTATTTTTAAGGATTTATGTAATGTTTATTGGTTTTTAATGTATTTATGAAGTTTTAGGGTTTTAAAATATTTTTAGGGGGTTTATGGATTTTTAGGGTTTTTACCATTTTTTAGGTGTTTAAGGGTTTAAGTGTCTTTAGGTTTTTATGTTTTTATTGGGTATTTCTTGGTTTTGTGCTGTTTTTTACATTTTTTGGATATTTAATGATTTTAGTATTTTTATGGGTTAATAGTGATTTTCTAGATCTTGAGGAGTTTTAGGGGTTTAGGGTATTTTTGGTTTTTATGGGTTTATTGGATTTTATTATTTTTTAGGATTTTCCAGTTTTTTGGTGTCTATTAACATTTCTATGGGTTTAAAGTGTTTTTAGAGTTTTTTTTGGGGTTTTTAGGTTTTAAGGGCTCTTTAAAGGCTTTTAGGCGTTTTTATGGTCTTTTGGGTTTTTATGGGTTTTAACATTTCTTTCGGTTTTTAGGGGTTTTATGAGTTTTTAGGTGTTTAATAATTTATTACGTTTTGTTGGGTTTTTTAGTTATTTTTATGTTTTTAGGGATTTTAAGGCCTTTAAGTATTTCTTATGTTTTGATGGTTTTAGGGAATTTGAGGAAATTTTGGGTTTTTTGGGTTTTTTAGGGTTTTATGCTTTTTTGGCCTTTTAGGGTTTTTTGATTTTTTAGTGGTTTTAATGTTTTTTTGAGTTTTTTAACATTTCTAGGGGTTTGTAGGTTTTTTATAGTTTTTAGTCTTTTTTAGAGCTTTTAAGGGTTTTTATTGTTTTTATGGGTTTTTAGGGTTTTTATGGGGTTTTTAGGGATCTTAAGGATCTTAGGGTTTTTAGAATATATTAAAATTTTCAGGGATTTATGTTTTGATAGTATTTTATAATTTTCTTAGAGGGTTTTTAGGGATTTTTTGGATTTTTTGGGTTTTTAGGTTTTTTATGAGTTTTTAGGGTTTTTACGGATTTAGATGGTTTTTAGTGTTTTAGGGTTTTTAAGGGTTTTAGTGTTTTTACTTTTTAGGGGTTTTATGTTTTTTATGTTTTTATGTTTTTTTATTTTTTAGGGTTTTTATCATTTTTTAGTTTTTTATAGATTTTTAGTGATTTGTAGGGTATTTATTTGTTTTTAGGGTTTTATGTATTTTGATGGGTTTTATGGATTTTTAGGGGTTTTATGTTTTTTAGGGTTTTATGGTTTTTATGGTTTATTTATTTTAGGGTTTATTTTGATTATTTAGGGGTTTAATGGTTTTATTTTTTAGTTTTTTATGATTTTTACGGTTTATGATGGGTTTTTAGAGATTTTACTGGGGTTTTGGGTTTTTTGGGATTTTAAGGTTTTTTCGGGTTATTATGGGTTTATATGTTTTAGGGATTTTAGTTTTTTTATCTTTTATACATTTTTTACTCATTTTCTGTCTTTTATGTTTTTATGTTTTTCTTAGGGTTTTTACGGTTTTTTAGGATTTTTACATTTGAGGTATATTAATGTATTTTTTTAGGATTTTTATGGTTTTTAGTTTTTTTAGGTTTTTTAGAGGTTTTAAGGATTTTAGATGGTTTTTTGGGGGGTCTGGGTTTTTTAAACCTTTTTAGGGGTTTAAAAGGCTTTTATGTTTCTAGTGGGTTTTTGGGGTTTGAAGTTCTTTTAGGGGATGTTATGATTATTGGGGTTTTTTGGTTTTTTGTTTTCTTATGGGTTTTTGGGTTGTTATCATATTTTTATTTTTTTAGGATTTTTGGTGTTTTTAGGTTTTTACGGTTGTCATTGGGGTTTTAATTAAATTCAGGGTTTTTATGTATTTAGGGAATTTTGGGACTTATTTAGGTTGTTTGGAGTATTTTATAGTTTTAAGGGATTTGGATTGTTTTAGGGTTTTGGGGGTTTTAGGATTTTTATGGATTTTTGGGTTTTTATGGGATTTTATTGTTTTTAGGGTTATTATGGAATTTTAGTGTTTTTTTTAAGAATTCGTTGTTTAATGTTTTTTAGATTTTTTAGTGGTATTTAATGGTATTTAGGGGTATTTAGGGTTTTTTCATGTTTTTTGAGGTTTTTATATTTTTTAATTTTTAGGGTTTTTAAGGTCTTGTAATGTTTTTAACATTTTATAGGTTTTCATGTGATTTAATGTGTTTTAAGGTTTTAAGGGTTTTCATAAAGATTTTCCGTTTTTTTAGGGATTTTTAGGGTTATTTAGGATTTTTATGGTTATTAGAGTTTTTAAGGATTTTTAGGGTTTTTTAGGATTTTCAGGGTTTGTTACGGGTTTTAGCATTCTTTATGTTTTTATGGGTTTTAAGTGTTTTTTTGTTTTGAATGATCTATTTGGGTTTTCCAGTTTTTTATGGGTTTTTACACTTTTCTGTTATTTTAGGTATTTTTTTTATGATTTTTATGGTTATTCTGGTTTTCAATGATTTTGAGGTTTTCAGCGTTTTTACTGTTATCTCGGGTTTTTATGATTTTTTTTCACTTAATTAGGATTTTATGGTTTCTTAAACAATTTAGTGTTTTAGGAGATTAAATGATTTTTAGTTTTTTAGCGGTTTTGGGGTAATGGGTTTTAGTGTTTTAAGGATTTTAAGGGTTTTAGGGTTTTTAGTGTCTTATTGGGTTTTTATTGTTTTTAGGGTTTTCAGAATTTTTTCGATTTTTAGGATTTTAATTACATTTAGGTATTAATATTTTATTAAGTTTTTTTGATTTAAAGGGTTTTTTTCAAGGATATTTAGTGATTTTTAGTCTTATTATGGGTTATTAAAAAATTTAGAAATTTGGATTGTTTTTAGGGTTTTTTGTTTTTTTGGATTTTTAATGTTTTTCATTTTTAGGGATGTTATGGTTTTTAGAGTTTTTTAATGTTTTTATGGTTTAAAATGGGTTTTAAGGTTTTTAATGTTTTTCACAGGTTTTATGGTTTTTTAGGGTTTTTAAGTTTTTTTAATGTTTTTTGGATTTTAGTGGTTTTAGGATATTTAGGGTTTTCTGTGTTTTTAGTGTTTTTTACATTTTTAGGGATTTTAGAGATTTTTTATGTTTCTCATGTTTTTATAATTTTAAGGGATTTTGATAGTTTCATTAGTGTTTAGGGTTTCTTGGGTTTTTTTTTGTTTTTAGATTTTTTGGGGTTTTAAAATATTTTAGGATTTTAAGGATTTTTAGTGTTTTTTAGTGTTTTTGGATATTTTTATGTTTTTATTTATTTTTAGTGTTTTTTATGATTTTAATAGTTTTTAGGGACTTTTGGAATTTTTAGTGTTTTTAAGGTATTTCGGAGTTTTTTTGGTTTTTCTATGTTTTTAGGGTTTTTGGATTTTTTTTGAGTTTTTATGGTTTTTTTAGTTCTTTATGTTTTTAGAGATTTTGAGTGTTTTAGTGTTTTTGTGGTTTTAGGGTTTTTATTGATTTAAATTTTTTAAAGATGATCTTTTAGTTTTTAGGTTTTTAATTTTTTTGGGGGGTTTTCAAGGTTTTTATTGTTTCTTATGTTTTCAAGGGTTTTAATTGTTTTTTTTGGTTTTTGATGATTTCTTAGGGGTTTTCAGGGTTTTTAGAATCTTTTATGTTTTGTTGTATTTTTAAATTTTTTTAGGATCCTTATGGTTTTTAGGTTTTTTTTGGTTTTTAGGGAAAGTAAGATGTGAGGGTTGGGCTATTCCCCCCCACCCCAAATTTATTAGCAAGAAAAAGAGACACATCAGACTAGGGAGTGGAGGGGTCAAACGACCCACACCCAAAAACCCCTTACAACTCACGCAAAAAAAGAAAATCAAAAAATAGAAGAAAATAACCAAACAATTTTAATGGATTTTTTTAATTTTCATGGATTGTTATAGTTTTTTGGGTTTTTTGGCGTTCTGAGTGTTTTTATGTTTTTTAATGTTTTTTAGGGTTTTATAATTTAATTGGGTTTTTACGGTTTATTTAGTGTTATATAGTTTTAAAAGTTTTTTAGAATTTCTTATCGGTTTTTATTGGTTTAAATAGTTTTTATAATTTTTAGTGGCTTTTAGTGTTATTATGGGTTATTATGGGTTTTTACATTTTTCATTTTTGTTATAGTTTTTTGGTTGTTTTGGGGTTTTATGGGTTTTTGAGGTTGTTTTCATTTTTAAAGTATTTTAGGGGATTTAATTTTTTTTATTATATGTTATAATAAGTTTATTCCTGGTTTTTAGGGTTTTTTGGAATTTTTATATTTAAAGGGATTCTTTCGAGAATTTTTTATATTTTTTTATATTTTATAGTTTTTAGGGATTTTTATGGTTTTAAGTATTTTTATGGGTTTAGTGTTTTTAGGTGTATTATAATTTCTAGGTTTTTATAGGTTTAATATTTTTTAGGTTTTTTAATTTTTCATAGGGTTTGTGGTTTTTAGGGTTTTTAAAATTTTTAGGGATTCTTATGGATTTTGAAGATTTTTTATTGGTTTTTAGATTTTTTAGGCTATATAGGGATTTTAGATTTTTCAGAGGTTTTACTATTTTTTTTTGTGTTTTAGGGGTTTTTTTGAGTTTTTTAGGATTTTATTTTTTTTAGAGTTCTTTAATATTTTTAGGGGTTTAAATTATTTTTAGAGTTTCTATTAATTTTTAGGTTTATTATTGGGTTTTATGGTTTTGTAAATTTTATATGGTTTTTAGGGGTTCAGAAGTATTTAAGGGTTATTTAGGGATTTAGTGTTTTTAGGTATTTTAGGGATTTTAAGTAATTTTAGTTTTTTAAGGCTTTCTTAGGGATTTTTATGGTTTTAGAGTATTTATTGTTCTACGGATTTTAGGAATTTTTTATGATTTTTATGGTTTTTAGGAATTTTACGGTTTATTATTGTTTATTAGGGTTTTGGGGATTTAGAATTTTAAAGTGTTTAAAGTGTTTTTTGTTTTTTTATGATTTTTTAGGGGGGTTTTAAGATTTTTTATGGTTTTTATATTTTTAAGGTATTTGGGGATTTTATAGGATTTTATAGAATTTATGTTTTTTTTGGTTTTTTTGTTTTAAGGAATTTTGAGGGGTTTTTTGGGTTTCCCATGTCTTTTAGGGATTTATGTTTTTTATCGTTTTTAGGGTTTTTAGGGGTCTTATTGTTTTTTGGGTTTTAACATTTTTTAGATTTTTGTGGTTATAATATTTTTTGTCTTTTAAGGTCATATACCAGTTTTTACTTTTTATAGGGTTTTAATGATTTTTAAGGGTTTTATGATTTTTGTAGTTTTTAGGGTGTTTATATAATTTTAGGGGTTTTATGGTTTTTTAGGTTTCTTATGATTTTTATGGTTTTTTAGTTTTTCGGGGGGGTTTTCAGGTTTTTGGGGTTTTATAGATATTTAGATTTTTGAACTTTTTTAAATGTTTATATATATTTTAGAATTTTTAGTGGTTTTTTTATTTTATTTTATGGGATTTAGTATTTTTAGGGTTTTTGGGTGTAATAGGGTTTTTTTTTGTTTTTTTGGTTTTTAGGGCCTATAAGCTTTTTAAAGTGTTATTATTATTTCTTATATTTTTTAGATTTTTAAGGGTTTTATGTGCCTTTAGGTTTTTAAGATTTTCATAGTGTTTTATATTGTTTTAAGGTTTTTTATTTTTAGGGTTTTTAGGTATTTCTAAGGATTATTATGGTTTTTAGGGTTTTTATGGATTTGAGGGGGTTAAATTCTTTTAGAGGTTTTGGTATTTTTAAGTTCTCTTTCATTTTTATGTTTCTTTATGGGTTTTATGTGCTTTAGGTTTTTATGGTTTTCTTAGGCTATTTCTGGTTTTTTAGGGTTTTTTAGTTTTTTAGGTGATTTTATGAATTCTTTAGGATTTCTATAATTTTTATGATTTTTAGTGTTTTTAGGGATTTTGGGGTGTTTAACGGGATTTTAGAGTGTTTAGGGATTTTATTGTTCTTTTTTTGTTGAATGTGTTTTATTTGAGTTTTTTAGGGGTTTTAAGGTTTTTAGTTTTTTATAACGTTTTTAGGGGATTGAAGGTTTTTTAGAGTATTTATATTTTTATGGGTTTTTAACAGTTTTCTACAGTGGGGGTTTGTTGTTTTGTTGTATTTTTAGGGTTTTTAGGGTTTTTATCATTTTTATGTTTTTAGGGAATTTAAGTGTTTCTGAGTTTTCATGGTTTTCTTAGGGGTTTTAAGGATTTTAAATGTTTTTAATGTTTTAGGGGTTTCATGGAATTATTAATGAATTTTATGGTTTTTTATTATTTGAGTAGTTTTAATTGTTTTGAATTTTTTTTGTTTTTATAAGGTTTTTAAGGGTTTTTATATTTTTTTAAAAAATTGGGATTTTTTATAATTTTTATCATTTTATGGGGTTTTAATAATTTTTTGGGTTTTTAGGATTTTTTAGAGTTTTTTGGGTTTTTATGGTCTTTCTGGGGTTTTAAGAGTTTTTCAGTTTTATTTGTGTTTAATTTATTTTATATTTTTTTTACATTTCAATAATTTTAAATTGTGTTTAGATTTTTTAGTGGTTTATGGTTTTTATGGGTTTTTATATTTTTTATAGTTTTTAATGATTTTTATGTGGTTTAGGGGTTTAGGGGTTTAGGGGTTTTAGTGACTTTTTTTTGGTTTTTGAGGATTTTTGTTTTCTCTAGGTTATTTAGGGATCTTAATTATTTTTAGATTTTTATGTTTTCCTTAGGTTGCTTCAATGTTTTAGGGTTTTTTACACTTTTAGTGATGTTTAGTTTTTTTTAGGATTTTTATGGTTTTTAGGGTTTTTAGGGATTTTAATGTTTTTGCGGGGTTTTAAGGGTTTCAACATTTTTAGTATTTTTGGGGGTACTAAGTGTTTTTAGGATTTTATGGTTTTCATAGAGGTTTTTAGTGTTTTCAAGGATTTTTGTGTTTATTGGATTTTTATGAATTCTTAAGTATTGTTATTGTCTTATGGGGGGAGGGGGTTAGGTGTTTTTTGAGTTTTTAGGGTTTAAATGTTTTTTAGACTCTTTTAATGTTTTAGGGGTTTAAAGGATTTTTTGGGTTTCAATATGTTTTTTAGGGTTTTTTCGTTTTCGGGTCTTCAAATGTTTTTCAGGGGTTTAGATTTTCATGGTTTTCAAGGTTTTTTATATATCTTTAGTGTTTTAAGAATTTTTTTTAGGTTTTTTAAGTGTTTTGATGGGTTTATGGTTTTCTTAGAATTTCTTAGTGTTTTATGGGTTTTAACGTTTTATGGTGTTTAATGGGGTTGTTAGTATTTTTATGGTTTTTAGGGTTTTTAAGAATTTTGAGGGTTTTATTTATTTTGTAGGGATTTATCCCTTTTTTGTTTTTTCATGTTTTTAAGTGTTTTTAGGTTGTTATTGTTTTTAGGGGTTTTCAGGCTATTTTTTTTAGGGATTTGAGGGAGCTTTTGTATTTTTTTGGTTTTTTGGTTTCATATAGATTATGATGGTTTTTAGGGGTTTTTTATGGTTTTTAAAGGTTTCTAGGTTTTCCATCATTTTAAGGTTTCATAATGTGTTATAATTGTTTTTATGTTTCTAAGGAATTATTAAAAGTGTTTATTGTTTTTGATGTTTTCTATGTTTGTTTGTGTTTTTTATGGGTTCTTTAGGATTTTTATAGGGTTTTATGGTTTTTATGGATTTTTATGGTTTTTTAGGGGTTTTATGGTTTTTTATATTTTATTTAGTTCTTTATGTTTTAAAAGTTTTTTAGAGTTTTCTGAAATTTTTTGGGGTCGAAATTATTTTTAGAGTTTTTAGATGTTTTTTTTGGTTTTTTAGTGTTTATATTGGTATTTATGGGTTTTTTGGTTTTAAGGGTTTTTAGCATTTGGTTCATTTTTAGGGGGATTACATTTTTTAGGTATTTAAGGTTTTCCTTGGGGTTTCCGTGGTTTTTAGTGTTTTTTACATTTTTAGGATTTTTTGTGATTTTTTAGATTACTTTTGGTTTTTATGGGTTTAGGGATTTTTTGAGTTTTTGTGGGTTTTGGGTTTCTTATGGTTTTATGGTTTTATGGATTTTTTAGTTTTTTATGGTTTTTTAGCTTTTAGGAGCTTTAATATTTTTTGGGTTTTTTTTAATGTTTTTACGTTTTTAAAGGATTTTTAGAAATTTCAATTTGATATTTTAGGGTTTTAAGTGTTTTTAGGGATTTTAATGTTTTTAGGGATTTATGAGTTTTTGGGATGTTTAGGGTGTTTAGGGTCTTTTTTGGTTTTAAGGGTTTTAACATTTTTAGGAATTTTTTGGTTTTTATGTGTTTTTATGTTTTTACCGTTATCTCAGGGGATTTCAAGGTTTTAATTTTTTTATGTATTTTTGGTTTTTTATGTTTTTTGAAATTTTTGGGATTTTTAATATTTTTGTGGTTTTTAGGGTTTTTATATATTTTTAGGTTTTTTATGGTATTTAGGGTTTCTATGCTTTTTAGCAGTTTTTGGATTTTTAAGGGATTTATGTGTTTTCATTATTTTATGTTTTTCATAGGATTTTTAAGTGTTTTAGGGTTTTTTTGTATTTATGGGGGGTTTTCACATTTTAAATATATTTTTAGGTACTTGGGTTTTTAGTGATTTTGAGGGTTTGGGGGTGGTTATGGGGTATTTTTGTTTTTTTTATTGTTTTGGAGGTTTTTTTAAATTTTTTTTATTTTAATGGTTTTTAGAGTTTTTTAATATTTTAGGAGTTTAAAGAGTTTAATGAGTTTATAGAGTTTTTTTAGGATTTTTATATGTTTTTAGGGTTGTTCAAGGTTTTGAAGGTATTTTTGTAGTTTTTAGGGATTTTTAGGGGTTTAGGGTCTTTTGGGTTTTTAGTATTTCTATGGTTTTAGGGTTTTTATGTTTTTATGGTTTTCCATGGTTTTTTTCGGATTTTATGGTTTTTTACATTTTTTGGGGATTTTTATGGATTTTGTTAGGAAATTTACATTTTTTAAGGGTTTTATGGATTTTGAAGTTTTTAAGAGATTTTTAGGGTTTTTAGGGCTTTTCGGGTTTTAGTTTTTTTAGGTTTTTTAGCGGATTATCATAGGATTTGAGGGTTTTCTTTTGGTTTTTTATGTTTTTTTTGTTTTTCCCATTTTAGGAATTTATAGGGATTTTTTAGGATTTATATGCTTTTAGGGACAAGGACGGAGCGGAGCAAGGCTTTTCCTGACCCACCCAAAATTTACTAGAAAAATAGACACAACAGACAAGGGAGGGAAGGGGTCAATCGACCCACTCCCAAAAACCCTTAACAAACCCCAAAAAAGAAAACCCCAAAAAGGAAGACATGTCAGTCAACATCACTACCAAAGTCAGAAATAGAAGACGCACCAAAAGGGTCACCCTCCGCACCATATGCAGAAGCCGCATCATCAGAGCAGGAATCAAAATCATCCCATCCTAACTCAAAATCCACAATTATACTGAGGAGCGTCAGGTGCTCCTTCCTGTATTTGTCTTGTTCCGGGGACTATTGATTCTCCTGTTTATTATCATTGACTTTAAGTTTCACTACCATTAAAAATGCTCGGGTAGCTATGGGTCTCGAAATAGTGGAGTAATTCCTCCTTATCCACCTCTTTGAGGTGGAATATTTCAGCTTCTTGGAATCATTTTAACATTCCTCCACCTCTTTGCCTTTTAAGACACTATAATCAGTTCTCATACCCATGGTCTACATCCCCTGACCAGATAATTTACAACCATCCAAAACTTCTTCCTGCCCCTCTACCTCCACCTTTCCAGACCGATCACCCTGAACTTCATCATCACCCCTAGGTTTCAACCCCTACGTTCATGAAACATCCCCTTCAGCACAAGAAGGCCATGCACCTCCCTCATACACAACCAAGGCAGTCCAATCAAGCTTCCGGGTGGTAACTATATTGTCTGGAATATCTCCAGAACAGATTTGGGATCCAACCCCAAGCGAGGCCCCATAACTGAATCACATGCCTCATCACGCCACTCAACCATCTCACATTTCTCAGACACGTCCCATGGCTCATCCGCCTCCCACTACTCCTGACCGGACTAAACCACATCTCCTGGCTCGGCTCCCCTATACTGCTCAATCATCTTCCCTTTCATAGAATCAATGCACTGCTCAGCCACCTCTTCATCCTTTTTCCTCATCCCCTTATCATCCAACATTCCCTTCCCATCCACACAACATGGCTCGCCATCAGCAGCTCCATCAAGAACTGCCCTAAGACGATTCAGGTTGATGCCAGAAACCCTATATCCAGCCACACCCTCAAAGGAATCCTCCTCAGATTCCACTCTGCTCTCCTCCAGCAGAACCTACACTTCAACATCCCCATTGTGACTACATCCCAATGCCATCAAAACATCTTCAAACACACTGCCATTATTTAACCCATTCTAGTCATTGAAAAAAGTGAAACCGTCCACATACACAAGTACCTCTCCTTGTGCTTTCATCGTCCCTTGATCCTCCACATCCTCCTATGCCACAACATCACTCTTTTTCATCATAGACACAAGACACTGAAACCTATTTAACCAGGACATGTCACACTGAACATGCTCCTCCTTCTTGCTAGGATGCACACCAGTAATGCTATCAACTGATTACACTACCACTACATTATCACCTTCATCACCACTGTTTCTCTTAATATTCTCTGACCACAAGGCGCCTACTCATTCCTCCACTTTACCACCACCACATTTAAAATCATCTCTCAGTCGTGAAAAAAATTCCTTAACCATTGGATGGGAAGGAATGCACTTAACATCTTTAATAGGAACCTTCATCCCCCACACTAGAGTCGTTCTTCCTTATCCAAGCACCCCCTGAGACAGATTCAATATAGTCGATCCCCTTGAGCCTCTTATATAAACCCATCTTTCATGACCATGATGCTGGAAAGAGGAGCGTAAATCAACCCTGGTCTCATAAATCACTAGTTTCCTCTATCGATGCTCCTCACCAACAGTAATCCACATAAAATCCATCAGCACCTTGGAAGCATCCACCTCAATAAAGGCCCTTGGAATAATCGGATGCCATAGAGCCCGAGTCCTACTATCCATGCATAGGAAACTTTCCACCAGGTTCCCCAACATTGAAATATTGGATAAATTTTTTAAGGGGATTGGGAGTTCGGGAAATCTCATCTAGGTTGCCACCACTGGAAAATCACAGTGCCAGTTAAGAAAAAAATCCAATAGAAAAGTGTGAACAAGGCACCATCGCATTTCTGAGGAACTTCATAACAGACATGGATAAGATCATCCTCAAATGTAAATCGAATCAGAATATAGTATTTATCGACAAGACCCACCATTTCATGATCTTGCAGATCCCATCTTTCAAAAACAAATATGTCAAAAACATCCACTAGAGGGAGCCAGTTTAGGAATCGAGCAACCAAAGTCAACTTGTGCAGAGCTAAGCCTTCATTAAACACTGTATTCCATAACTGGATTTGTGGACATCCTTCTTAAAGGTCAAGAAACTTAATGTAATGCACAATCTGTTGAAAAGGAGGCATCAGATATGGAACTGTCAATGGGACAAAAGGTATCTCATCTTCAAGAATCAGTGGATGCCCCTCCCCTGCGGCAGGGGGAGGGAGAGGTGCGATTAGCGTCATCGTCTTCAAGGTTACCAAAGGGAGGGGGAGATGCCATCGCGAGAGAGTAGATGTGGTCCCATCCTTATGGATCTTCTTATATGTTTTTTAGGGTTTTTAATAATTCTGAGCTATTTTAGTTTTTTTATGGTTTTAGGTTTTTTATGTTTTTTGGTTTTTTAGGGATTTTTAGAGCTTTTGAGGGATTAATATTTTTTGATTTTTTTAATGTTTTTAGATATTTAAATAGGTTTTCTATTTTTTAGTATTTTCTTCATGGGTTTTAAATGTTTTTATAGTTTTTATAGTTTTTATGGTTTTTAGGGGGATTTAGTGTTCTTATGGTCTTTGAGGGTTTTTATCATTTTTTAGGTTTTTAGTGATTTTAATGTGTTTAAGTTTGTACTTTTATTTTTTAGGGTATTTTTGGGATTTTTGGTTTTTTTTATGGCTCCATATGGTTTTTAACGATTCTGAGGATTTTAGGGTTTTTAGGGTGTTTATTGTTTTTAGGTTTTTATGCGTTTAAAGTTTTTTGTTAATAATGTTTTCTTAGGGTTTTTCATGGATTTTAGTGTTTTAATTAATTTAGGTATTTTGATGTATTTTGTATGTATTTATAGTTCTTTTGGTATTTTAGTGTTTTCTGGTTTTTGGCTTCAATGATTTATTTGGGGGTTTTAAGGATTTTTTAGTTTCTTAGTGTTGCAATGTATTTATAAATTTTTATGATTTTTATGGTTTTAAAGGGATTCCATATTTTTAGTGTTGTTTCATGATTTCAATCGGATTTTAGGGGTTTTTTCGATTTGTAGGTTTTTTATGGGTTTTAGTGTTTTTATGTTAATTTGGGTTCATAGGGGTTTTTGAGTTTTTTAAAGTTTTTAAGGTTTTTAGAGTATTTAAATATTATTAGGTGTTTGAAGGTTTTAAGTTCTTTTAGTGGGGATTTAGTTTTGTATGTGTTTTAGGGGTTTTTTTGATTTTTTTTACCTTTTACGGTATTTTATTATTTTTATTGAGTTTTATCATTTCTTATGTTTTTAGGGATTTATTTTTTTCAGTTTTTATTGTATTATTAAGGGTTTCTAGGGTTTTATGGTCTTTTTATTTTGCATGATTTTTTTGTGCTTTTATATGATTTTTTGGGTTTTTTAATATTTTTAGGGTTTTAAGGTTATTTAGGGTATTTAGAGTTTCTTGGTTTTTTTGATTTTTTGGTTTTCTAGGGATTTTAAGAATTGTTACGTTTTTTAGGTTATCTTATGGTTTTTACGGGTTTCTGTGTTTTTTACTTGTTTAACAAATTTTATGGATTTTGTAGTATTTTTATGGTTTTAGAGTTTTAGTGATTCGATGATTTTTAGGGTTTTAATGGTTTTATGTATTTATTTTTGTTTTGGGTTTTTTGGTTTTTTTACCATTTTCATGGATTTAATGTGATTTTAGAGTTATAAGTGGTTTTTAGGGTTTTTATAGGGTTTTGGGGTTTTATGAATTTTAGGGGATTTTAGGTTTTTTATGGTTTTTATAGTTTTTTGGGTTTTTATCATTTTTATGTTTTTAGGGGTTTCAAGTGTTTTAGGTTTTTAATGTTTTATTAGGGTTATTTAGGGGTTTTTTGGTTTTTTACATTTTTAGGGATTTTAAGAATTTTTTATGTATTTTATGGTTTTTAGGTTTTTTAGGGATTTTAAGGGTTTTTTATGTATATAGTGTTTTTTCGATTTCTATTTTTTTTGGGTATTTATTTTTTGAGTTTTTTAGGTTTTTTTAATGTTTATTAGTGTTTTTAATGTTTCTGGGGTTTTAAAGGGTATTTAGTGTTTTGAGGGGTTTGGGGGGTTTTATATGTTTTTTATGGGGTTTAAAAGATTTTTTAGGTTATTTGGATTTGGGGGATCTATGGGTTTTAGGGGGTTTTAGGTTTTTAGGGTCCTTTTGGTGGGTTTTATCAATTTGTTTTAGGGGTTTTAAGGGTTCTTGGTATTTAACGTTTTCTTAAAGTTTTTCATGTTTTTTTTTGTTTTTTAGGGATTTTTTAGGATTTATATGATTTTATAGGGTTTTTCGGTACTTTGATGGTTTTATGGTTTTTAGAGTTTTTACGGGTTTCATGGGTTTTAGAATTTTTAGGTTTTTAGTGGGATTAAGAATTTTTATGTTTTTTATGGTTTTTAGGGTTTTAGGGTTTTTATGTATTTAGGGTTGTTAGGATTTTTTTTTATTTTTTTGGTTTTATGGGATTTCAATGATTTTTATGGTTTATACAGTTTAAGGGTTTTTTAAGGTCGTTAGGGTTTTTAGTGTTTTCTATGATTTTTATGGTTTTTAAATAAGGATTATCTTTTTTTTTGACATTTTCAGGGGGTGTAGGGTTTTTATTTTTTTCACATGGTTTTTAGTGTTTTTATGGGTTTTTAGGTTTTTTAAGGATTGTAGGGGGTTTTTAGGGTTTTAGTGCCTTTTAGTAGGTTTTAGGGTTATTTGTGTTTTCTAGGTTTTTTATGAGATTTAACTATTTTTATATTTTTAATGTTTTCTTCAAGGTTTATCAAGGTTTTAGGGTTTTTTATGTTTTTTGGGATTTTTTTTCTTTTATTGTATTTTTATTGTTTTTTAGAGTCTTTATTTAATTGTATGGGTTTTTGGTTTTTGATTGTTTAGGGTATTTTAGGGATTTTAGCATTTCATTTTTTATGGGTTTTATGTTTTTTTATGTTTTTAATAATTTCATAGGTGTTTTTGATGGTTTTTAGGGCTTTATTATGTTTTTATTAATTTTAAGTGATTTTTTCTTAATTTTTTGGTTTTTTTGGGTTTTTAGGGATTTTGAGGGGGTTAGGGGTTTTAGGGTTTTATGGATCCTATAGTCTTTTTTGGTTTTTGTGTTTTTTGAGGGTTTTAGGGTTTTTAAGTGTTTTTAGATTTTTTAACGTATTTAGGGATTTAATATGTTATTAGAGTTTTTAGAAGTTTTTAAGGGTTTTATGGGTTTTAGGGTTTTTAAAGGTTATTAGGGGTTTTATGGTTTTTACGAGTCATAAGGGTTTTTAGGGTTTTTAGGGTCTTTTTATTGTTTTTGGATTTTTATTATTTTTTAGGTTATTTAGGTTGTTTTTGTGTTTTTAGGATTTTAAGGTCTTTTAAGGGGTTTTCAAGGTTTTTATGTCTTTTTACATTTTTATCAGGTTTTAGGATTTTATTTTGATTTTTTGGTATTTTGGATTGTTTTAGATATTTTTTGGATTTTTAGAATATTTAGGTTTTTAGGGGTTTCTTATTTTTAAATTTTTTAAAGGTTTTATTATGGTTTTTTCAGGTTTTAAGGGTTTCTAATGTTTTTTAGGATTTTTAGGGGTTTTTAGGATTTTATTGTGTTTTAGGGTTGTTTAGGGATTTTGAAGGATTTTTGGATTTTAAGGTTTTTTAGGGTTTTAATACTTATTTTGGTTTTAGGGTCTTTTATTTTTTTAGTGTCTTAAATTGTTTTAGATTTTGTTAACATTTTTATGGGTATATTGGTTTTTATATTTTTATATTTTTTTTATGTTTTTAGGGGTTTTTACGTTTTTCAGGTGGTTTTATGGTTTTATGGTGTGTTATGGTTTTTAGGGTCTTTTAGGTATTTTTTAGGGTTTTTAGAATAGTTTAGTGTTTTCTGGTTTTTACAGTTTTCTTAGGTTTCTTCATGGGTTTTAGGGTTTTTATGTTTTTATATATTTTTATGCATTTTTTACGATTTTTGTGGTTCCTTTGGGTGATTAAGTATTTTAAGGGCGTTTATGGGTTTTTAGGGTTTCATGGTTTTTAGGGTTTTCAACATTTTAATGTTTTTTAGGGGTTTATTTGTTTTTTTTTTATTTTGAGGTATTCTTAGTTCTTTTCAGGGTTTTTATGTTTTTCAAATTTGTAGGAATTGGTTAGATTTTTTATGATATTTAGGGTTCTATAGATTTTGAGGGTTTTTATTGCCTTTTATAGTTTTATAGTTTTTTTTATTTTTTGGGATTTTGTTTTCTTGTTTTTTATTTTTTATTTTTTCTATGGTATTTAGGGTTTTTTAATGTATTTATGGGATTAAATATTTTTTATAGTTTTTACTATTTTTAGGGTATTATGGGTTTTAGTGTTTTTAAGGGTTTTTTAGGGTTATATGGTTTTTAGGTGTTTGAAAGTTTTATGGTCTTTCAAGGGGTTTTATGGATTTTAGTGTTTTTAGGGTTTTAGGTTTTTAAATTTGTTTAGGAATTTAAGGTTTTTAGGGGTTTTCAAGGTTTTTAGGGGTTTTTAGGGGTTTTTAGGTTTTTAGGGATTTTAGAGATTTTTAATATTTTCAATGTTTTTTTACTGTTTTTTGGGATTTTTAGTGGTTTGAGGTTTTCCATTTTAGGGGTTTTATGTTTTTTTAGGATTTATTTTTTTCATAGAGTTTTATAGGGTATTTATGGTTTTTTTTAGAGATATTTAAGGATTTATTAGGATTTTTATGGTTTTTTGGGTTTTATGTATTTTCATGTTTTTTATGGGGCTTTATTGTTTATAGAGTTGTTTAAAAATTTATCATATTTAGGTATTTTTGGTTTTATGTTCTTTTAGGTCACTTTTTTGTTTTCTTTGTGTTTTTAAGGATTTTTAAGATTTTTTATGTCTTTAGTTTTTTATATATTTTATTATATTAATTGGTTTTCAATGGTTTTAGTGATTTTGAGGCTTTGGTGTTTTTTGGTGTGTTTAGGCTTTCTTTGTTCTTTAGGGTTTATAGGGTTTTTTGTGATTTTTGAGTTTTTTAAATTTCTTATTGTTTTTAACGTATATTGGGGTTTTAAGTGTTTTAGTGATTTATGTTTTTTAGGGTTTTTATGGGTTTTATGGTTTTTGCAGTTTTTATGGGTTTGATTGGTTTTGGAGGTTTTTATGGCCTTTTTATGGTTTTCTAGTCTTTTTATCATGTATTGTTTTTTCGATATTTAATTATTTTTAGCATTTTATGGGTTTTTCAAGGTTTTTAGGTTTTTTTATGATTTACATATTTTGTTTATTTTTATGGATTTTAGGATTTCTAGGGTTTTTAGGGATCTTTAGGGGTTTAAGGTTTTTTTATTGTTTTAGGGGGTTTAGGGTTTTTATTGGTTTGTTTGGTTTTTAGGGGTTTATAGTTTTTTAATGTTTTATTAAGGTTTTGATGATTTTTAGGTTTTTTACATTTTTGTGTAATTTTGTGTAGTTTTTAGTATTTTTATAGTTTTTTGGTTTGTATAGATATTGTGGGTTTTTAGTTTTTTTAGTGTTTTTGTGATTTTTTTGGGTTTTTATATTTTTTTGAGATTTTTAGGTGTTATGATATTTTAGATTTATTTAACAATTTTGGGGATTTAAAGGGTTTTTAGAGTTTCTATTGGTTTATAGGGTTTTAATGGGTATTTAGTGTATTTTAATGTTCTTAATGATTTTTATCATTTTTAGGTCATTTTAGGGTATTTAGGGGGTTTAGGGTTCTCGAGTTTTTAGTTTTTTAGGGGTCTTAATTTTATTTAGGTTTTTATGGTTTTCTTAGGGATTTTCAAGGTTTTAGGGTTTAAAACATTTTTATGGATTGTAAGGGATTTTACGGATTTTTTTATGGTTTTTATAATTTTTGGGTGTTTTAGCTGTTTTAAAGAAATTAGGGATTTGAGTGTTTTAAAGTGTTTTAAGATTTTTTTTAGGTTTTTTTGGGTTTTAAGTATTATTGTGTTTAAATGGATTTCTTATAGGTTTTAGTGAAAAAAAAAATTTATGGATTTTTCAGGTTTTTTATGGATTTTTAGTGTTTTTAGGAATTTTTAGGGGTTTTAGTGTTTTTAGGGATTTTAGGGTGTTAGGGGTTTAAAGGTTATTTAGCGATTTTTTGGGTTTATAGGGTTTTTAGGATGTTTAGGGTTTTTGAAGTTTTTTATTCTTTTTTAAGGATTTAGGGGTTTTAGGGTTTTTAGGGTTTTTAGCGTTTTTTAGGGTGTTGGGATTTTTAAGTTTTTTTTTTCTAAGGTTTCATTTTATTTTATTTTTATTTTTTTTGTATATTTTTATTTTTATGGATTTTTTATTTTCATTTTTTTGGATTTTAATGGAATTTTTTGGTTTTTATGGATTTTGAGGGTTTGGGGGGGGTTTAGGGGTTTTTGGATTTTTGGGGTTGTTAGGGTTTTTAGGGTTTTTAGGGTTTTTATCCATTTTTAGATTTTCAATGATTTTTAATTCTTTTTAGGTTTTATAAGTTTTTAGTGGTTTCTAGGTTATTCAAGATTTTGAGGTCTTTATATATTTTTAGGGCTTTTTAGAATTTTTATGCATGTTTAGTGTTTTCAGGGATTTTGATGGTTTTTAGGGTTTTTGTCATTTTTTTTTTGGGTTTTTTGGATTTTTCTATGTTTTTTCAGTTTTAAAGTCATTTTATAGTCTTTTTAATGTTTTCTATGATTTAAAGGGGTTTTAGTGTTTTTATTGGGTATTTATGGTTTTTATGGGTTTGAGGTTTTTAAGGTTTTTAGGGGGTTTTTTGGTTTTAGGTGTTTTAGGGATTTTAGGTTCTTTGTTGGGTTTTTAGGGTTTTTAACATTTTTAGGGTTTTTAGTGGTTTTAAATGTTTTTAGGTTTTTAAGGATTTCTTACTAACTTTTAGGGATTTTAGGGGTTTTTATGTTTTTATGGATTCTTATTAAATTTTTAGGATTTTTATGATTTAATAGGGTTTTTATAGATTTTGAGGGGTCTTTAGTTTTTTTCCGGTTTTTACGTTTTTTATGGATTTTTTGGGTTTTTAGGGTTTTTTTAGTTTTTTAGGGTTTTTAATATTTTTTAGTTTTTTTAATTTTTTTATTGGTTTAAAGGGTTTTTATTCTTTTTAGTGGGTTTCAGGAATTTTATAAATTTTAGGGGTTTTAATTTTTTATGGGTTTTTATGGTTTTTAAGGATTTAGAGTTTTAGGGTTTTTAGGGGTTTTGGCATATTTTTAGTTTTTTAGTGGTTTAAAGTTATTTTTAATTTTTAATTTTTTCTTATGGTTTTTAAGAAATCTTATTTTTTTTAAGATTTTATTGATTTATAGGGTTTTTTAGTGATTTTTACTAGTTTTTAGGGTTTTTTGTATTTTTGAGTTTTTCAAGGGTTATTAGGGTTTTTTGGGGTTTTTGTTTTTTTTTTGTTTTTAGTGGTTTTTTATGTTTATAGAGTTTTTAAAATCATTAATAGTTTTTATTTTTATTGGGTTTTAGGGATGATTTAAACTTCTTAGTATTTTTTTGAGGTTTTTTGATATTTTAGATTTTTTGATGTTTTTCTGGGGTTTTATAAATTTTTTGGGGTTTTTGGAATTTTTGTGTTATTTTAGGGTTCTTATAATTTTTTTAGTTTTTTCAAAGGTTTTAATTGTTTTTAGGTTTTTAAGGTTTTCATTGGGTATTTATGGGGTTTTATTGATTTTTATGTTTTTAGAGATTTTATGTATTTTTTAGGATTTTCTTGTTTTTGAGTGTTTTTAGTGAATCTTCAGATTTTTTAGGGTTTTCAGTGATTTATGTGTTTGAAATGGTTTTTATTGTTTTAGGGATGTTTTATTGTTTTTATGAAGATTTGGACATTTGATTATGTTTATGGTTTTATGGCTTATAAGGATTTTGAGGTTTTTTTTTGTTTTTTATAGTTTTCTATGGTTTTTATGGTTTTTATAGGTTTTTTGGGTTTGTAGTTTTTTTTTGTGTTTTTGGGTTTATATTTTCATTTGTTTTTTAACATTTCTCAAGGTCTGAAGGGTTTTTTATTTTTAGTGGGTTTTTATTAATTCTATAGGGTTTTTAGGGTTTTCATTATTTTGGGGGTTTTAGGGTTTTAAGGTTGTTAGTGTTTTATGGTTTGTTATGTATTTATGGATTTTTATGATTTTTAGGATTTTATTTTGTTTTTTTTTTGGCGTTTTAGGGATTTTGATTGTTTTTAGGGTTTTATGGTTTTTATGGTTTTGGGGGGTTTCAGAATTTTTTTTGAATTTTTAATGGTTTTAAGGTTTTTTATCTCTTTTAATGTTTTTAGGTGCTTAAAAAGTTTTTTGAGTTTGTAGTGGTTTTTTAGGTTTTTATGGGTTATAATAGTTTTATAGTTTTTGGGGGTTTTATGGTTTTTAGTGGGATTTAGTGTTTTTAAAGACTTTTTATGGCTTTTATTATTATTATTTTATCTTTTTTAGGTTTTAGGGGTTTTAAGTGGTTTTAGGTTTTTATGGTTTTCTTAGGGTTTTTCATGATTTTTAGGGGTTTTTTACATTTTTAGGGGTTTTTATGGATTTTAAGGATTTTTATGGGTTTTATGGATTTTGATCAAAATTAGGGTTTTTTATAGTTTTTAGGGGTTTTAGGGTTTTTATCCTTTGTAGGGTTTTTCAGGGTTTTATGTGTTTCTAGGTTTTTAAGGATTTTTAGGGGTTTTTTTGTGGTTTAATGGATTTTATGTTATTATATAATTTTAGGAATTTTATGATTTTTCTTTTTTTTCTGGTTTTATAGATTTATAGGGTAATTTGGGTTTTTATTGTTTTTACAAGTTTTCTTTTTTTCGATTTTTTCTGGGATTTTTAAAAAAATTTATTATTTTTTATAGTTGTTAGTAATTGTTAGTGTTTTTTGAAATTAGGATTTTTATGGATTTTTAGGTTTTTTAGGGTTTTATTTATTTTTCTGTTTTTCTTATGGTTTTCTGTATTTTAGGATTTTTATGTTTTTAGGTATTTTATGGATTATTATGGGTTTTTAGGGGTTTAAAGGATTTTGAGGTTTTGAGAGTTTTTTAGGTTTTATTGGTTTTTATGTTTTTATTGTTTTTTTAGTTTAAAGGGGTTTTAGAGATTTTTAATATTTTTAGGGTTTTAAAGGGGGTTTAGAGGTTTTAGTGGGCTTGTTGGGATTCTATCTGTTTTTAGGGTTTTTAGGGGATTTTTTTATTGTTGTTGAATGGTTTTTAAGTTATTTTTAGGGTTTTTGATGTATTTAATGTTTATATATTTTTTAGTATTTTTATGTTTTTTAGTTTTCGAAGGTTTTATTATAGTTTTTAATGGGTTTTAAGTTTTTTTTTTACATTTTGGGATATTTTTGTCTTTCTTGGGTTTTTTATTTTATTTAGAGTTTTTAGAGATTATGAGTGTTTGGGGTTTTTTTTTGGTTTTTTGGGTTTTTTGAGTTGTTGGGGTTTTAAGGGGTTTTTGTGTTTTTTAATGAATATATGGGTTTAAAAGTGTTTTTATATTTTTTTTTGTGTTTTTATGGTTTTTATGGGAGGTAGGGTTTTAATATTTTTAGGGGTTTTAGGGTTTTAGTTTTCTTTTTTTTTTTGGTTTTTATGGTTTAATTTTTTGATTTTTATCAATTTTATCGTTTTTAGAGTTTTTTAACATTTTTAGGGGTTTAAATAATTTTTAGAGTTTTTAGTAGGTTTTATGATTTTATTGGTCTTTATGGTTTTTATTATTTTATGTGTTTTATGGTTTTTAGGGGGTTTTATGTTCTTTTAGGGTTTTTATAATTTTTTAGGTTTTTAGGGGTTTTATGTGATTCTAGGTTTTTAATAATTTCTTAGGTTTTTCGGGGTTTTTAGCATTTTTAACGTTTTTATGTTTTTTTGGGAAGTTTCTAATTTCAATGGGTTTTCTTGTTTTTAGGAATTTTCAAGGTTTTTACAGTTTTTAGGGTTTTTTTATAGTTTTTAGTGTTTTTTGGTTTTTTTGGGTTATAAGTATTTTTAGTTTTTTTTTCATTTCTTATGGTTTTCAGGGTTTCTTTATTTTAAGGTATTTTTAGGATTTTTTAGGAATTTTAGTACTTTTTTGGGTGTTAGGAATTTTGAGTGTTTTTAAGGGTATTGGGGATTTTAGGGGTTTTATGGGTTTTATAACCTTTTAGTGTTTTTAGGGTATTTTTCATTTTTTGGGGTTTAGGGGTTTAATTTGTTTTCAGATATTTAAGGTTGTCTTAGGGTTTTCAGTGTTTTTTTGGGTTTTTAGATTTTTAGGTATTTTTTGGTGTTTTTTAGAATTTTTACGGGTTTTTAGGCTTTTAGGGATTTTGATGTGTTTTCGAGTTTTTTTGGGATTTTAGAATTTTTATGGAATTCAGCATTTTTAGGATTTTTAGGGGTTTCATGTATTTTTAGATTTTTATGTTTTTATGGTTTTTAGGGTTTTTCATTTTTTTCTGGTTTCTTACGTTTTTATGTATTTCTCTAGTTTTTTAGGATTCTCAAAAAAAATAGTTTTGAGGGATTTTGAGTGGTTTACGGTTTTTTGGGTTTTTTTGGGTTTTCTGGTTTTTATCATTTTTAGGTTTGGGGGGTTAAGTATTTTTAGTTATTCATTGTTTTAATTGGATTTTCCAAGTTTTTTTTATTTTCTTTACATTTTTGAATATTTTTAGGTATTTTATAGGTATTTTATGTTTTTTAGGGTATTTATAGATTTTTAGTGTTTTTTGGGTTGTTTGAGTTTCCTGGGTATTATGATTTTTTGTGGGTTTTAGGGGTTTTTTGAGTTTTTCATTAGTTTTTATGGTTTTCTAATGTTTTTTATAGTTTTAAGGGGCTTAAAGATTTTTTAGGGTTTTTAGTTGGTTTAGAGTTTTATGGGTATTAGGGTTTTTAATTTTTTTAGGGGATTAATAATTTTTGAGTTTTTTTGGGTTTGTAGATTTTTTTAGCATTTTTTATGTTTTTAGGGGTTTAAAGTGTTTTTTGGTTTTTAAGGTTTTCTTTGGGGTTTTTAGGGTTTTTCCATTTTGGGGACTTTGATGGATTTTTGAGGATATTAATAGTTTTTTGGGTTTTAATAAATTTTCTGGGGTGTAGGGGTTTAACGGGTTTTTTTGTGTTATTTATGGTTTTTTGTGTGTTTTTGGTTTATTTTGGGTTTTATGGGTATTTATATTTCTAAGGTTTTTTAAGGGTTTTCAAGCATTATTGGGTGTTTTATATTTTTATGGTATTTTTTTTGGGATTTTTTATTGATTTGTATAGTTTTGTTTGTGTTTTTAGTAATTTTGTGGGATTTTAGGGTATATAGAGTTTTCTATGAGTATTTTTGTGGTTCTATGATTTTTTATATTTTTTATAACATTTTTGGGGTTTAAAGTGTTTTTATAGTTTTTAGTGGTCTTTAGGTTTTTTGGTGGTATGAGGTTTTTTAATGTTCTTATGGGTTTTTATGTTTTCTAGGGTTTTGTAGTTTCTAGGGTCTTTAGGGTTTTTAGAGCTTTAATCATTTTATAATTATATTTGGGTTTTATGTGTTTTATGGTTTTTAATTTTTTCTTAGTGTTTTTCAGGGTCTTTAGAGTTTTTATGTTTTTTTTGGATTTTTCAGTATCTTTATTTTTTATGTTTTTAGGGATTTTCGGAGTCTTTATGGTGTTTTGGGTATTTTGGGGGGTTTTGGATTTTTTTTTTCAGTTTTAGTTATTTTTAGTGTTTTTAGGTTTTTTTAGGGGTTGTGAAGGTTTTTAGGATTTTTATATTTTTTTTGGGATTTTTTTGATTTTTTTAGGATTATTATAGGTTTTTAGATTTTAAGGGATTTTGGGGGTTTTACGATTTTTATGGTTTTTTGGTTTTTTGGGTTTCTTGTTTTTTAAGGGTTATAGTGTTTTTTATTGTTTTTGAACATTTTTATGTAATTAAAAGGCTTTTAGAGTTTTTAGTGGGTTTTTTGTTTTATGGGATTTTAGGGTTATTAAATGTTTTTAGGGGTATTCATTGTTTTTTTGGTGTTTATGGTTTTTAGTGACTTTTTTGGGGGTTTAACATTTTTAGTTGTTTTAGTGGTTTTATGTTTTTTTTAAGTTTTTAAGGTTTTCTTTGGGGTTTTCAGGGTTTTTAGGGGTTTTAGGGAATTTTAGGATTTTTATGATTTTTGTGTTTTCATGATTGTTTTTGGTTTTTGATGGATTTTTATGGATTTTTAGGGTTTTATATAGATTTTAGGTGTTTTATGGGGTTTTAGTGGTTTTTAAGGTGTTTGAGGTTTTTATGGTTTTTATGGTTTTTAGGGTCTTTGAAGGTTTTTAGGTTTTTTATTTTAGTTTTTAGGTTTTTAGGGATTTACATATTTTTAGGTTTTCAAGGTTTTCATAGGGTGTTTCTAGGTTTCTAGCGTTTTTTACATTTTTTGATATTTTTATGTATTTTTATGGTTTTTAGGATTTTTAGAGATTTTGAGTGTTTTTTTTTAATTTTAGGGTTTTAGGGTTTTTAGGGTTTTCTTTGGTTTTTATCATTTTATAAGTTCTGAGGTGTTTTTTTATTATAAGTATTTTTTTGGGTTTGTCTAGGTTTTTATGGTTTTATTATTTTTAAAGATTTTTATGACTTTTTTATATATTTAGGGTGTTTATGTTTTCTAGAGTTTTAAATTATTTTAGGGGATTAATGTGTATTTAGAGTTTTTAGTAGTTTTTTAGTGTTCTTATGGGTTTTAGGGTATTTATTTTTTTTAATGGCTTTTATGGTTTTTAGGGGTTTTAGGAATTTTATGGGATCTTGATGGTTTTTAGGGTTTTTAATGCTTTTTAATCAATTAGGTTTTTATTGTTTTATGTTTTTAAGGTTTTCTTAGGGGTTTTCAGGGTTTTTTTGGTTTTTTAAATTTTCATTGATTTTTAGGTATTTTTATGATTTTTGCTAGTTTTTAGGGTTTTTAGGTATTTTATTGTTTGTAGGGTTTTATGGTTTTTATCATTTATTAGGGTTTTAGGGTCTTTTTGTGTTTTTATATTTTTAAGGTATTATTAGGTTTTTTGGGTTTTTTGATTTTTTTAGGGATTTTTTAGGATTTTTGGGTTTTTGGGATTTTTTGGATTTTGAGGATTTTTTGGGTTTTTAGGGTTTTTCAGAATTTCTTGGGGTTTTTAGGGTTTTTATAATTTTATGGTTTCTATAGGTTTTATGTGTGCTTAGGTTTTTTATATTTTCTGAGGGATTTTCTGTTTTTTGGGTTTTTTACGTCATAAAGTATTTTTAGGGAATTTTTGGACTTTTATAGTTTTTAAGGTTTTTAGATATTTTGATGGTATTAGGGTTTTAAGCTCTTTTATAGTTTTTAGGGTTCTTGGATTTTTTAATGTTTTAAGGATTCTTTTGAAGTTTTAAACATTTTTGGTGTTTAAATGGTTTTAATATTTGTAGCAGTTGTTTTGGGTTTTCAGGGTTTTTAATGATTTTTAATGTTTTTTTATGTCTTTATAGTTTTTTTGGGGGTTTTAGGTTTTTTAGGGCCTTTTCATTATTTTTTTAGATTTGATCATTTTTTAGAATTTTTAGGGGTTTTATGTTTTTTTATATTTTTATGTTTTTTTAGGGTTCTTAGGATATTTTATGTTTTCAGGGATTATTAGGGTTTTTTATTATTTTATGGGTTTTTAAAGTTTTTAGGGATTTTGAAGGTTTTTTAGGTATTTGGTGTTTTTTAGGTATTAAACATTTTTTGGGTTTTTAGGGGTATTTAAGGTGTTTAAGTATTTTAGGGTTTACTTAAGGTTTTTAGGGTTTTTTACATTTTTAGGGATTTTTAAGACATTTTTAGGAATTTTATACATTTTTACATTTTCAGGGATTTGAGGGTTTTTAAGGGTTTTCAGGGTTTGTAGTGTTTTTTGGTATTTTAAGGGTTTTAAGTGTTTTTAGGGTTTTAAGGACTTTTTAGGCTTTGTGGAAGGTTTTACAGGTTTTTACATTTTGGAGGATTTTTAGGGATTTGTTAGGATTTTATGCATTTTTAGGGGTTTTATGTATTTTTTGTGTTTTTATTGTTTTAAAGGGTTTATGGTTTTTTTAGTTTTTTCGGGGATCTTTGAGTATTTTAGGGGTTTTAATGTTTTTTAGATTTTTTTACTTTTTTCGCGGATTAAATGGGTTTTAGAGTTTTTACTGGGGTTTTAGGGGTTCTAAGGGTTTTAGGGTTTTTTATGTTATTTAGGGGTTTTATAGTTTTTATGGGTTTTTATGTTCTTTTTAAGTTATTTATAGTTTTTATTATTCTAAGGTTTCTTATGGTTTTTTAGTTTTTTTTGTTTTTACGGTTTTCTTAGGTTTTTTAGGGGGTTTTAAATTTTTAAGGATTTTTAGGGAGTTTTAGTATTTTATGGGTTTTTAGGGTTTTAAAGGGTTTTTAGGGTTTTTAGGGGTTATAAAAAAATTTAGGATTTTGGGGGTTTGATGTGTTTTTTTTACATTTTTCTTAAGGGTTTTCTGGGTTTTTGTAGTTGTTTACATTTTCTGGGATTGTCGGGTCTTTTCATGATTTTAATGGTTTTTTGGTTTTTTGGTATTTGAAGGGGGTGTAGGTTTTTAGGTTTTTTTGTTTTTTTTTGTTTTAGGGTTTTATGTTAAAATACATGTGTCATAGGAATAGTCAAATAAGGACCATCTAGTGTAGAGATAATTTGAGCCAAAACATCACAAAATCCCTCAAAGGGGTTTGTTTCAAGAATCTCATCTCCTTCGCAAATGATAGTAGTACGTGAATCTATCTGGATGAGAGGCCCCTTTATAAAATTATGAAGGGTTGATGATACATTCACACAGTCACATTCAGAGTCATGGAGGGCTTCATGAATGTGTTAAGGGTTGATGGTATCGTCACGAAAGTGTCATTGAAACTCGGTGTTCCATGCCCATTCATAGAGATCATAAATCTTGTTCAAGGCCTCCCATCATTTTGAAACCCCTTCCTTATAAATATGCCCTTCATTCCAATATTTTAGAGATGACGAGAGACCTTTTAGCTTCTAAAATTTCTCTCTCTTGATGAACCTCCTATGCTTCACAAAACAATGATAAATTAGATCACCCATGTTATCCATGCTTCATGAAACCTCTTTTATTTTGTTCTTGAGAGACTCTACCTAATGTGGATATGAATTTCACTAAGTTCAACACCCTTCATGAAGGAAGAAGGCCCTATGATTCACTTGAGGCTTCCTAAAGTGTTCATCCTTCATGAAGCCCTTTTCCTATTAATCAAGACTTCATCCTAAGGCAGAGTCACCCTGCTTTTCCGAAGAGTCCTTCTTCCTAAAGCTCCTGAACTATGTGATGACCTCAAAACATTAAATACCATCCTTCAGATGCCTCCAATATTTGTGAAACATCCCTCCTGGTCATCTACATGGTTCCTCCCTTATGTTGACCTCCTTTGATGAAGTTTGAGTGCCCAAGGTCCCCACACCTATATAGGACTAGCTCTACAACACCTCAATTACCTATGTGACATGTTCTACCTACTCCTTTTTATGTCCACTTCACTCCATGTGTGGATAAAGCCCCCACCAACATTATTCTTCTAAGAATATATACTCAAACCACCTTTTATTTTAACTATATTGACTGTAAAATAGACCTTGTGATCAAACACTCATCTATGGTAGTGAAAATGCCATACCCAACACAAAATGTGCACAAGTGGTGGTCACATAATCTAAAGGGGTGAGGAGTTACTCCCCCCATGCCCAATCTGCCTAACGTAAAACTATATAGTCCCTTGTACTAGTCCTATGACATTAAACTACATGATAATAAACATATCACATGACGTAAAATTGTAGTCTTACCTTGTGTGATGAAAATAGGATTCCCCATGTATGTTCATCATGAGATGCCACCTTCTACCACACCAAGGGATGACCATTCCACCATGGGAAACTTTCGAGCACAATCCCCAAACCATTCCCCCAAGAGAAATACTCATGTGAAGGGTAACTCCCATGAATAATCCCCACACTATTCATCGTATATTCTCCTTCTGTGATACAAGTATCCTTACATCATGATGCTAAACTTCATGGATTAGACCTATTACGTGACCTTAAATTACAACGCCAAATTGCATGGGTTTTTATCCATTTCTTGGAAATAGGGTACGTAGGACACCACCTTAAGGTTTAATCTTAATAATTGTAAATTCATGGTGTTTCCCCTCTAGGTACACACCTTGAGGATCTACCTCTAAGGTATTCGATCCAAAATGGTATTGTTAGGATCCACCTATATAGGGACGTTGTTCCATCCATCTTGGATCCCCCTCTATAGGGTGTTTCATCCATCTATCTCGGATCTTCATCAATAGGGATTTCGATCCATCCCTTCCAGATATTCCTCATAAGGCATTCAATCCATTCATCAGTAAACAAACCAGGTTTGAAATCATCCCTCCAAGGGACGCACCTCCCAGGTCAGCCTCCATAGAGCATTTGATCCATTTATCTTGGAACATGCTCTATAAGGAGTATGATCAACTTTGGTAAATTATCCAGGTCTTCCCTCCTAGGGATCCACCTTCCAGATCTGACTTCACATTTTGTTTGATCCATCCACATTGGTAAACTATTTTTGTGTTCCATCCTTGGGATGCACCTCCTTGATCTTCTTTCGTGGGTAATTTTGATCAACCAATCTCGTCTCTGCAAGAAATTAAACTCATTCACCAATCCATCTTACTAGATGTGCTAATACATCTCCACAGGACATAGAACTTGTGACATGAATCAAAATACCAACCCCATCCATATGTATGGGATGGATAAGGTAAAAATTCATGGAATAATTACACCCCTATAAATGTTACCCTATGATTGACATGGTATGCCTGGGGTTCAGCACCTAAGAAGCCTCATATGAGATTCCGTCCAAAGAGAAAGAATACAGGTGACCAATGTGCCCATTGTCCATACATTCCCATAGATTCCCAATGAGACTACTCTTCAGAATGATGTCTGTTTCCCTATCAAGAAGAATGTAGTATATTAAGACAGATTAAATGTAATTAACGGATGTCCACAAATATATAGAGATGATAATGACTTCCACAAACCAAACTCAAATATATGAGGGATTGCAGAACTAGGAAATGATCTCCACGGTAGAATCCCTGGAAGTAGGAATTGACATCCCATCATCTCATTTTGACCAATGAGAAGAAATCTACATTGAATTTGATGAAAGTCAACCGCCTTTGGAAATTGGGAATGTTGGGAAACAACATGCCAGTGTACACCAATGCACTGGCGGGGTCCTGGAGAAAGCATTAGAAAAAAATAGTGAACCCAACATGAAACTATTCTCCTCTAACTATGGGTAATAGTAGATTTGGATCACTTGTAGATTATCATGTCCCCGAATCTAAACATCTATCACCAAGCCAGACTAAGAAAATGGTTGTCCTAGTATGAAACTCAATAGATAATTTAGGTAGTTAGCATTGGGAATCCTTGATCTGAGACATTGTTAGTGCAGATCCTTATCTGCTTCAGAATATTGGTCGAATTTGGGGAAAATGGAATAAATTTCCTTGTACTTATACTAATATTCTAATCCACCTTACTTATAAGACCTTAGCAATAGGAAATCAAAAACCAAGTTCTCAGATACATTGAGCTAGGTGGTACATTGATGCAGTAATCCCACATAACCATTCTTGCTCCAATAATTTTGTTATGACTTCAACTACTGGGTTCCCACGCACCATCCCACTTGATAATATCATTCAATGTAGGGATATCGATGCCCTTATATATCGGTACGAGTTTGAGGGGGTCATTACCACAAGGGACATGGCCCACTGGGACCTGAATGCGTTAGCTCCTCATTATCACCACCACCCCAAAGGTCGCACCAGGGAAAACCACTTCCCATTCCAACAACATACTGGTTCAAGAGTCTCTCCCTAGATAACTATAATGAATATCTCCCATACTTTGAGGAGGTGGGGGATGATTGAATTGTGATGACTATAACTATAACTCTATATCCATCAAAGAGGGTTCCCACTATGCCACATAAATGCCAACAACAAATGTTCCCTTAGGCTGGAGAATAAGTGGACCGCACCCCTACTCATCTTTCCCTGATCAGAATCACCTAATTCCATCATCAGGGGTAGGATTAGGATAATTATAAATTAGGAGAATCTACTATGGATTCATTGTCCCATTCCACAACTAGTTCATTCGACCAGATTCCTATATAATACAAATAAGGATCGAATCATGATGATGAGTTTCAGTGCAGAGAACCTCCTTGCACTATCAACAACACATGAAGAGGTCACCCTCGCACATTAAATAACCATCATGAAGGTCCTCACTATATCGTTTCTAACTATATAGGATGTACTCCGCACTCCAGTACCAACTCAGGATGAGGTCTCCTTGTATCATCAACAACTAGTATAGATTTCTTAACAATACTCCCACTTCACAACACAGAGGTCATACCTATGTTGAAACTAATCATTATGGAGGCCCTAACAATGTCCAAACAAATAAAAACAAGGGAACTCCATGAATTACCATCCACTAACATGGAGGTTATCCTTATGTCAATGAATTTCCATTCATTGAAGAATCATCCTATGGTTGAAGGGATAACACACTCATCATCAATGGAGAAATCCTGGGAAACACAATGTCATCATGTACCTCATGGATCTATCAAATTCTGAGGGGAAAGATGAATTGATTATCAAGCACTCATCCCAGTCATCGATGAATAGGGTAGGATCCCAATAGATAATTCTTTATATCTCATGCGTTGAGATCCATAGGATACCTAAATCCCACCACAGATACTAACAAGTGGAGGATGTTCTGGCTCCCTTCCAGGGGCTCATGGTGTAGCCATATCTCTCACCTCCAATGTCCATCCACTCTACCTCTACACAAGACTTAGGAGAGATATCGAGAACTGAATTATCTCCTTCATATGATAATTACTTTGTTGAGATAAAGGTGAGTGTCACTTCCCATACACATGAGACAATAGTGAATACTCAATCCTAAAAGGGCGTTATGATTCGGTTGGTGGCGCCCCCGAGAGACACCCATGCATGTAGTGAACAATTGAATCATGAGGTGAATTATATATCAGTCAAATGACCACAAAATTTATCCACATAATTTCCAGCACTAATATCTTTTCTATAACTGGTTAGATCTTGGGTCAACCCAGAATAGGGCCCTTCCTTTTAGCAAGTGGTTTTGTTGGAGTTTCTAGCCCCAAACTAGTTTTCTATGGGGTTTTGGCCACCTGAAACTCTTAACATCAATGTACCAAAGTCACTTACTATTTTTCAGGTTGTGTGTTTCATCCATACCATATAAGAAATGCTTCACTAAAACTGTGACCATTGGTTAGTCTATCCACCATGATAGGAACACCTTGAGGCCATTGATCAGAAGTACTGAAGGGTTGAGATTGACGTAATCCTAGTGGCTCTGCACTCTTAGTATCCTACCTACCACCATACCCTCCAAAAACATTTTTTCAATTAACATAAAATGATATATTGTATTATGGAAGAGGAATATCTAGATGTAGAGATCACGGTCTAGGGAAAGTATAATTCTCTTCACTTTAACCCTATCTTAAGACAACCTGACCTACCTACGAATGATGACTATTCCCCTCCAGATATTATCATAGTAAACATGGTTTTTTCCAAATTTTCCAAGAAAAAGATCTTCGATATGATACTTGATAGGGTAAATCTTCCCCAAAGAGTAGTGCAGTATTAGATATACCTTTAGACAAGTGTCCTTACCCACCAGCAGAGAAAGATACATGGCCTCGGTGATCCACCCAATGATACATTTCCCACTAATCAACGTCTAAAAAAGGGAAAGGATCATATTGAACCCTCATATACATTCGAGGTTGCATTGAAAACATATACAGATCCTATGATGGTCACCCTGCTCTATCATCTTAAAGAGTAGAAAAGGGTCATTGCTAATCTCATGGATGATCTGATCCAGAATTATGGCATTGCCTGATGGGAACCCATTTCCCCTATACTATGAAATAAATGCATTATTGTCTAGATGAACCTAGTTGAGATCAATAATCCAACATATCTAGAGAGAGTATATGTAGGATTTTTTTGGTATATAACCGAGGTATGAGTCATTGAACCCGCCAGAGCAGCATAATTATCCCCCTCAAGATCCAGGTTTTAATTTTCCACAAACTTTTGAGGATTCTTAACAAGTTGATGAGACCATACAAACTTTTTTTGGTTATTAATCCTAATAAATATAGTTATACTCAACAATATTACTTGATAGCCCCTCTCATCACTCACCTTGAGGACTTAGAGGTGTGACATGTGGTAATCCCACCTGACAGAAAGTCGTACCCAGCATGGGAGGATAACACTAGATCACCCCCTGGAGTTTAGTATCGCTATATTTTCCCCACTAAAGGGAACTAGAGACCCACTGAAGTACTTATACCACTTCATCTCAAGTTGTGGACCCATTTGGGGAACCCTAGAGTAGTAGGAGGTTGCCAATCTTTGGTGTTTTATTCAAACACTGGAATGAACTGCATTCATTTGGTATAACCAACTACATATATAGTCCATTAATGTTTGGTAAGAACTTAAAATATAATTCCTCTACTAGTTTAGCTCCACCATGAATTAAACAAGTGTTTGTTCACCTCTTCAAGTGAATGAAATTTCCTGATGATTGAGTCATATATTTTTACCAAGAGGAATGGTCTCATATACTCTCTCAACTTTCCAATGGCCATGGAATAGTTTTTATGATGTACCTGTAGAATGCTAAGACTAATCTAGTCCCTGCCCTCATCACTGAGAATTTTCTATGTGTATTCCAAGAGTTTGTCTATAAGACCCAACGTTTGGAATAAGCATTGAAATCGGCTAAGAAGGCATTGTTGTTTTCTATTATAGCACCCAAAAGGAGACTATCCAAAGAAGATATAGTATTAGTTTGTCAAGTATATTCCCACGATCAAGTTGGGTTATTGTCTCGTTTTCTAAAAGTGATTCATTCAATGTAGTGACCCTATGAGGCATAGCATTTCCCAGTGAAAAACAATCAAGAACCACCCCACCAAGCATAACCACCTAGACGAGACAATACAACTTCATCCCCTTGTATAGCCCAGGCTCCCAAAGCAACCTTTATAAATAGAGGGAACCAAAATTATTATTTAAAAGATACAAAAAGTCCCATGTTATTTCATATATGCCATAGAAAAGGTAATTATGAATATGTTTGAGTGCATAAGGGCTTGGGAGGCCGAACTCACTGATCACATCAAACATTCACTATAAAATAATTAGATTTTTCCAATAAGGCTATGTCTATTGGTAATAGTGAATTTTCTATTGGTAAAATGTTTTAAAATCAAAAATTGTATTTTCACTAAAAATTTAATAAATACTATATCACTAAATGTTATTGTGATAGATAAAATAGGTCTCTTACTATTATAATAATACCAACTTTTATATTATGTGTTTGTAGATGTGTTTAGAAATAGATTAATATGGAAAATATATCTATCAAAAATAATATTACCAAATTATATCATTTATTTATAAAATAAAATTAAATAAAAATTATAAATTTTTATTACTATTAAAATATCGTATTGTGTATATTAATTTATTATTAATAATAAACATGTTTTAATTCTCTAGAAAAAGGTTATTTTCACACTTGTTCAGACTTATAAAAACAATAATTATATTAATAGTGGAATTTAGTACAAAATAAATCAATACCTAGTTGAAGTTGATTGATATGACCATAAAAAACTCGAAAACCCAAGATCTATCTATTCAATTTCTACCACCGCACCTCCATCACCCATGTATTCTCTTGACTGCAATCTTTCAACACTATCATCTCTTGACTATAGTCTTCCAACACCAATCATGGTAGAAGAATAATTACTTCCACCAAAGATATTTCATCACCCTCAAGTAGGCCACTAGAATAATCCAACTAAGTCAACTCTTGTTCTATTTATGTACCTCAAGTCGATATTATGACACATCCTTCATCTCAATGATCTATACCATAAACAATCAAAAAACATACCAAAAAAATAGAAAAATATATCTTCGCGAATTGAAACAAAAAAATTAATAAAGTATAAAAAAAGAAAGCCACATATTTAAGAAATTGAGTTGGAAAAGGGGTATAGAAAAAAAATAACACCCCTAAAGAGTGTATTTTTGTCCTCCTAGTTGGGTCACTATGAAATTTTTCATAAAGGAATATATAATGTTCAAATACAACAGTTAAAAAATGAATTTATGGATAGTATTTCATGTTATAATTACAGATCATGAGTATATCCAACAAGAATGGATTCATATGAAAGAAACACTAATTACTGTATATATCATATTAAATCATCTTATAATGGTGCTATAAAAGTATGCCGGCATGTATTTCAGCATACCTGATTTTAATAATTGAGTATTCAATATGATTTTCAACAAAATAAATGATGGAAAATTCATGTCAAAATAACACCATAATGCCTTTAGACTCCACACGCCTCATGTTTTTACAAGAAACCAAGTATTTTTGTAATAAAAAAGTTTTCTATAATTAGTGCAGTGATTATTCGAATGAAAATATTAGGCACTTACACAAAACCATTGTTACAAATCGGGTTCCAACAGGTAAAAAAATGAATGACAATTTTGATTAGAATTAAAATTGAATGAAGAAAGTACCTCCCTAAAATGAGAGGGTGTTATCCTCTAGAAAATGATGAACCTTCCATTTTTATCTTCTTAAATTTCACTCAGTCTGATTTTTCTCATTGAAGTGCCTATAATAGAAACAAAATCAACATCAGATTCAATCATTTTAGTTCAAGAATTATAAAACCATATAAAATGTTATAAATCACATTAACCATCCCTATTGACATCTCAAAAAATCAAGTCTCTTAGGAAATAATATATCCTCCCATCACCAATGCTACAAATCTAGAGGAAATAGAGGTGGAAGCGGCTAATTCACATCATTCTAAAAAAACATGAATCAATATTAAAATTTCCTTCTATATTTGATTATAATATGTTGAAAGTATCAACCATATATTTTTTTTTACATTCAAATGTTGGTTTTAGAAGAATATATAGGATAAATGTTGATAAAAACTATAGATAGATAGCATTAAAGACCTTCTAGCATCCATCATTCTTACTAGAAAAAGTGAGCTGGTTCATGGGATGTTGATTATTATAGTTTTTTATATCATTGAGTATGCTTGGAGGGATAAAAATGTTCTGGTATTTGAGAAATAGTCACCATACATTAATTTAGGAACCATGGAAATTCACAGGGATGTCATCACTACTTCCAAGATCTAATTGGGTGACATGAAGAATGATATATCTGATATTAATTTATTGATAATATTTGGTGTTTCTGAACTTATATTCCTTATAAATGTTTATATGAAATACTTAAATACTTGTAATTTATTCAAGTTTGTGTATACATGTGTATTATGTGTTTTTGAATAGGCACCACTAAATAATATTAGCAGGACCAGAAGAAATCCCTCATACATTTTTTAATTTTATAATAATTCATAACACCAAGAAAACAATATGAAAATCCATCAAGATTAATGAAATCAAGTATCAACAACAATGAAGCCAAAACTTATTGAAAATATCAATTCTTGACAACCTCATTTAGGAATTTTTTATTCCCTAGGCATCCATTATTTTCAAGCATCCAAACAATAACATCCTGAAATACAGTTATTAAAGAAATATAATAAAAAGAGATGAATATTTCCATAAAAAAATTGAATAAAACCATTATGAACACCCATCCTGAATAGTAGTAAACTCTATCTCATAACCCTAAAAGAACACCAACATAAAAAGGTAGCTTGAAAAGAACCACATATTTGACATGAACATATATGTAAACATATTTCTAATTAATTTTAATATAACTTTATATCATTTCTTTCACTTTTATGAAAGTATATTTTTAAACATTATGTATATTTAACAACCTAAAATTCATATTGTCTTCGCACTTATAAAAACATGAAAATTATATTGCAATACCTTTTATAATAAAATATCTTGCATTTTTTCACAGTTTTATATCATTTTATAACATTGATAAAAAATAATAATAACATTTATAAAAATGACTATGTCACGAAATTAATGAAGATACTAGACCAAAAATTGTTCTTTGACTACATAATTTATGAATGAATCTATTTAAATAATCTAATATTTACATGTCTTGCAAAAAAATTAGTGAAAAAAATTACACATTCATTTAGTAAACCAATGTACTCTTATATAGTTTTGAAATCCTATAAACTAAATGTTGTAAAATATGTGTCCATAATAAAAGACCTCTATAGTCTTTTAATCTTCAATTTAACACTCAATTACAATTTGGACTACATAATATATTAAAAAATCATACCTCCATGAAATTTTTTACAAATGGAATGAAAAATGATCCCCATGTGATTCTTGTTAAAAATCATATAAGGCTGATAAAAAAAACCTGGAATATGGTTAAAAATCATGTCCCACATTGATCCAAAAATGCACTTTATAAACTTCAAATACAGTAATCTCATGTTTCTTTACAACACATTAAATAAACATAAAGAATCACAAGCATTAAAAAAACGAAAAATAATAATAACCATGAAGAAAAAAATTAAACAAAAGGTGCATAAGGTCTTACATTGGTGCCTTAAGGGTGAGGGTGGGTCCATTTTAGAATCTACATGAACTGTTATAAGCATGAAGGATGAACTAGTTGAAATCAAGTGGGTTGAGCTTCATGGCCCATGGATCAATGATCTGGATCATATATTCTTTATTGTTTTCTTGGTACTGGATATAAATGTCCCTGGAGGGGATGATAATATGTTGGAGTCTGTGGAAAACCTTTAAGATAAAGGATGAAAATAGTTTATGGAAAATAAGTATAAGTTAGTTCTTGTGTAAGTGAATTAAATGAGAACACTTAAAAAGATTATACATTCCACATTTCTGAAAGGTCGTGTGTAAATTCTAAGTAGAATCCAGATCGTGTATTCAATCTAAGTGGAACAATAAGAAACCAAGATGAGACCATCTGTTCAATCTGTGTGGAACACTAAGAAACCCATATGAGAAAGAGGTGAGGGGACAATTTTCACAAATTCCAGAGATTCTATATTTCTAAGATTAAAATTTCACAAAAAAATACAAAGATTCCATATTTCCAAAATAATTCATAGATTCCAGATTTCATTCAGTAGTAAACTTATCTAAATTCTACTTAGAAACCTACCTATCATATACTTAGATTTCACACATGGATTGGGCATCTATCTATATTATTGAAAATATTAAAAAACAACCAGATTTCAAACCATGGAATGAGAAATAGGTGATGGTGAGTAAGATGTTAGTGAGAACACTAAAACAGCAATGAGGCATCATTATATTACCTTAAACATGTATCCTTGAATGCTTCACACACTCTATGACCAACTACGGATTAAGAAACACTTCTTATATCTTAATGATACATATTATTAAGGAATAAATGGAATAATACCTATCCAGGTCATCATTATTGATAAATTTCTTCCTCATCCACTAAAGGTAAAGGAATATGCAACATGAAACACAAGTAAAAACATCAGTATTTCTATTCTCGTATTATTATCACCAGACACATTGAAAAGAGTATTAATAAAACCATTAGTTTTTTCCATGTAATGTCATTTATCTTTCACATTTTTTTTGGTAAATTTAGAATTGAATTCAATGTGGTCATCACATTTTGATGTTACTGGTGTGTCCATCTAAAGTTTTCATTAGAAATAGAAAATTGATCCTGGATTGTAAATAATGGTGGAAAATGTCATTATACTATATTTCTAGCTTAGCAAGTTCGGCATGAGGGTTCTAATGACCCTCAATATGAAGAGGATGAATTAAAAGTATAATGAAGATGAATTTGGTAACAAAATATATTATTGAAAACAGATAAAACCCATCCTTAATAAGATCCCAGACCTCATCCATAATAGATGGTGGGTCTAGAAATCCCTTAGAATTTTCTAGTACATCGATGAGGTCTGGCATGAAAGCACTCAATTGTTTCCCTAAAATCCTTACCATTAAGCATTGACTACGTTCTGGATTGTGTGTGCTGACTAGAAGATATACATGTAGGGGAGGAAGCAGCTGATGAGAAAAGGAGAGGGGCATGAGAGGGAAAAATATTAGAATACTGAATATAATGTAAAGGATAAAGATATGATAATATATTCAATGGTCAATAATAGCATAAATAAAATAGGGAAAATTTATCCCAAAAAAATGTAAAGTTTGTAATGTAAACGATAATGTAATGATACTAATATAGTGTACATGATAAATTATTTGTGTTGAACTAACCATAATGTAAACCTATGGTTTGTATATTGAGCCATGTATAGAAATTATAATGAATGATATGAATATAAATGATCCCCAGTAAATATCATTAGAATTTATAATGATATCAATGAAGAATGAGGGTTAGAAATTAAACCATATGAAAATTTGTGAAAACCTCATGTTGGGAAGGTCGGGTGGGGAAGGTTGGGGATGGTGGGGTTCAAGAATGGAAGTTCAGGGATGGTGGGGGTCAAGAGAGGAGGGATGGGGGGTGGGGGTCGTATGGTGTGGATGGTACAATGTTTATCGAAAGAGTGTGGCTGGTGTGGAGGGTCACGGTGGAGGAGGCCAGTGGGTGTAGGGTTTTGGAGGAGGTGGTTGGAGTCATGAAAGAGGTGGGTGGTGTAGATGGAGAGTGGTGGAGGATACAATGAAGGTTGATGATAGGAGTGGTGGTCACAGAAGAGGCAGGGGTCGTAAAGGCGGAGGAGGCATCTGTTTCAGTGGAGGGCGGCAATGTTGTTGGTCTCTAGAGGAGGTAGGGGTGGGGTGGATCTCACATTGGATGAGGGTAAATTAGTGTGGGGGATTGGTAATGATTTTAAAAAATAAAATAAATAAAATAAAATATCAAATTTCATTCGTTTTTTTAATTAATGATATGATATATATATATATATATAAATATGAATGGTATAAAATTTAATAAAAATTATAAATTTTATTTTAATATAAAATGAAATTTCAATATGTGAATAAAAATTATTTTTAAAATAATATTAATCAATTTATTGTTATGATTTTTATTCATGAAATTTAAATTATTTATTTTTTGAATTTATTTTGACTATATATTATTATTTTTGTTCAGATTAAATGTGAATATTAAATTACCATGTTTGTAGATAATATCAAACATATATGTAAATATATCAAATATCACAATGACTTAAATTTATTTTATAAATATTTTCTATATTATTTTCAAATGAACCACATAAAAAAATATATACACCATTTATATTTAGATAAAATTAAAAATTAAAATATGTTAATGATATATTTTTAATAAGACCTCAAAAAATTGATATTGACATTGGTCGTAAAAATAGTAATATATAAAAATAGTGTTCTCTTAATTTTTTACGGATAAAATATTTGTTGTTATTAAATGGTTAATTATAAATTTTTTTATCAATGGTAAAAGATTTTTTGGTAATTTTAATCACTAAAAATAGATTCCCATGTTAAAAAAATATTGGTATTAGTATACTAAAGAAATAGATATAATTGATGGTAAAATAATTGTTGGTATTAAATGATCAATATCAACAGATCTATCTATTGGTAAAAAAATGCATTGGTATTAAAAATTAATACAATGAAAACATAATATATGTTGTAAATTCCCATTTTTACAAACAGTTATATTATCAGCCAATAAATTTATGTTAGTATATGCCACTTTTTGTAGTGATTTTCTGAACCACAGGATCCTTGAACATACCATCAAGGAAAGATATGTGTTCAAGGACTGGATCTAAGACCAAGTGGATCCTATCTTGTTCAATTTGGTTGAGGTCCTAGCATTAGTGCCACCAATATCTGCCAACATCGATTGTGATAGAAAATGTTTGATTGAATGGAAGATGACTTATATCCCCATAATGTAGAAGTATGATGACTGTTTGGCTCACAAATCAATCTCTCATTCACACGGTGTCATCCATGATCTCTTAGGAAGTCTAGAACCTCCTTCTATTAATGCACAATCTCCAGAAACATCCTCTATATCTATGTTATATCCCTCCAAGTCCCAGAAGAAAAATCATCAACAACACAATGTGAAATATAATCCCACACTGGTGCCAAAACCATCTCAAAATCTTAGTGAATTCATGCCTCCTGAGTTAGTAATTTCACCCAAGGTCCATCTAGTGCTATAAAAATAAAACGATGAGGAGGAGTACACATCCATGAATGTTGTTCATCTAGTAGACCACTTCACAGTTCTTAATAGTGAGTACCAGGAAAACCCCCTAAGTGCCTATGGATGAAACCATCAAAAGAATGTATGAGGATATACAAATCACCAGAATACCGAGGCTAGTGCCTCATGCCAAGATATGAATGCTACCAAGACTAGGCGACATGTTTTTTTTCAGATTTCAATAGGCACCGTCCTCTCATCCTGATCCCCAAACACAACTCTGTCTCCAAAACTGTTAGTTTAACGAGAAGATCAGTCATAATATCATAGTGACCAGGCTTGGATAGCTAGAGCCAATCCTCATCCCACAAATAATAAGTCATCGGTGTTTTATATCAAGTCAATTGGTCATTGGTAGGATATTTCAAATACCATCCAGATTCTAGTGGTATATCCAGCAACATTTATTGTCATTCCTACTGAGGGGACCCCCCCTTTGAGAATAAACATGAATTTGGCATAGATTTATGATTTGTTGAAGCACCTCACCAACATAGACAAAAGTCATTAAATCCTCTAATACCTCTAAATTTCAATAGAAAACAATGAGGCCCTTGTATAATCCTTGATAATCCATCTCCAGTTCAAAGAATATGTTGATGTTGGAGAACACCTACTATGTGGAAGAGGTCGAGTGAGTGTAATATGAAGTTGTTGTCTCATAATTCAAATAATATGAGGGCACCCTAAATCCGAGGTATATACACCTGCTATAAATTATAATCCATTTAAATGGGGTAGAGATCCATCGCTTCTTGGTGGACACATGTTATGATATTTACCTCATCCTAGCCAATATGCTCCAAATGTTGAGGCTAACTGAAGCTGATTTGATTTCTTCTAACTTGATAATTAATGGGTATGATGGGACTAAGAATAAATTTTGTGGAAGGATCTGGTTGATGATACAATTTTTTGTCTTTATAGAATGTTTTGAAATCTTGGTAGTCTCATAGGATATTACCTACAACATGTTGTTAGGTAGGCCCTAGCTTCATTTTCCTATGGAATTCCCCTACTCATATCACTAATGCCACAAGTCAAAAGTCAACGGTCGAGTAGGGGAACACTAGAAAAATGTGTAACCATTTTACTTATATGAATACCACTATCTAGAAATCAATAATTATAAGAGATAGGGGAATCAATTTCATATCTATGGGATTAAGAAAATCAATGATTAGACAACCACCACGATCAATCCATGGGAAGGTATGGATGATGATTTGGTTCTCCAAATTCATCGGTTGGAGACAACAATGTCATACCTAGGGATATATTTTGTTTTATCCAAGATAAAGGGTCATAGATTCCCTAAAAATAAGTAAATTCCATAGATTACCTCATACTCTTACATAGGACAAGTTTAGGTGATACCAGAAGGCCCCACCCTTGTAAGGTACTGAGAGGCTAACCCTATGGCCACCATTTTGTGGTATTCCCACATGTTCTGCAAAGAAGGATTGAAATGAATAAAGCTTAATCACCAATAATTCCTTAACATCAAGCATATACCTCACGATCAAAGATCAGATGGAATTGGATTGACAGACTCTGTCTCTATGGTTTCAGTAGAGCAGAAACCCCTGAGTGAGGATTCTGTATTTTTCCAAGTAGGCACCAATGTTACCCTAAATCATCTATCCTGAATGAATTGTCTCCTCCAACTAATTATCTTACCTCGTATGATGAGGATGATTTGGAAGTCGCTCCACCTTCATTCTAAGTGGGTGTCTCAACCACTGTTGATGAGTTGGTTCTGGTGAACCTTGGTACCAAGGAATATATATGGATAATTATAATCAATGCAACTATGTCTCCAGATGATAATCTATAGTATGTGGTTTTCTTATAGTATAACTATGATGTATTTACATATAGTTATGATGATATTCTTGGACTAGACCATTATGTCACCATGCACCATCTTGGTTTCCGAATGAGTCATCGCAGATTCAATCATCCTCTTAGGAAAATAAACCCTTCCTATGGTTCCATTTTCAAGGCCATGGTTGATAAGCTTATCAAATCCAAATTCACCAAGGATGTCTATTACCCTATATATATATCCAACATCATCCCCATTAGTAATGATAATAGGTAGATCAGAACCTTTATCAACTTATAAGTCCTTAACCGCCATTTTTCAAAGGATGATTTCCCTATTATAGTGACAGAGTTATTGATTGGTTCTTTATATGGGTACAAGTCCATTGCCTTTATGGATGGATAATCTAGCTACTACTCTGAGGGTACCCAAAGGGATGTTCCTCAATTAGTTAATGCCTTCATCTTGAATAATTGAGGGGCTACATATCAGTGGTCCATGCACCGTATATTCAAACTGATTCTTGGAAAATTAAGAGAATTCCATGTAGATGTTTTGGTGGTAAAATCCCACCAACATTAGGACCATCTAAAATACCTAGAGAAAGTGTTTTATTTCCTTTTCTCTTGGAATTTGAAGATAAACCCCCTGAAATTTTAATTTAGGGTCACCTCCATGAAGTTTCTTATCATCTTTTTTAGATACATATGTATTGATATTGACCCAAATAAGATCAAATCCTTCATCGAGATGACTTACTTGAGAAACCATCAAGAGATGTGTGTCCTTCTAGGCCTCTTAGTAAAAATACTCTTATTTATTGTGAATATGGATGAAAATTTTAATCCCATTTAGAGGCTCAATAAGAAAGGAAATACCTTCTAGTGGGATAAGGAATGATAGACAACGTTTGAGGAAATCAATAATTATCTGCTACAACCTTTGGTTTTGATTCCACCCATCTCCGTTAACCTTATATTTCATTACAAGATGACCCTTTATTGGTCCCATGGTTCCATTATTTCCCTGAATAATTATGATGGTATATAAAAGAATTTATATTATCTCAATCACACGCTCCTCGACACAGAGTCCAAGTAATCTCCTATCAAGAAAAGATTCCACCCACTTTGTTTTCATGGAATAAGTTGTTAAATTATCTAAAACACCATGATATAAAACTATTTTCCCATGTATAACCATTTAAGTATATCCTAAGCCACCCCATGCTGATGGGATATCTGACATGTTGGGTAGTGATCCTTCAGTAGTTTAGCATCATGTTCGTTCCATTGAAATACATCAAGGGATGGGATTGGTAGACTTACTAGATACCTATATGACCCTGGATTAATTTCCAATAGGAATTGATTTCCCAGAAACGTCCATTATCTTAGTAGATTAAGATATGACATATTTTTAGATTCACATCAACAGTGACTCCCATAACCTAGCTAGTAGAAATCTCAATGATCCCAAGTTAAATAGACTGGTCTTTGAGATCATATTCATCACCCCAACACATTCTATTCTACCATACTCATTCATATTATTTGAAGGTTGAACCAATAATGAGAAATATTATCGAACTCTCATTACTGGTATCAAGCTAGACCTTGTTATTGATGTCCCATTTCTATAAATAAATCTAGATTCTAAGCTAGTGATCAAATAGATTAATGGTGACATTAGAAATAAAGAGCTTATTCCCCCACTAGATTGCAATAATAAGATAATGTCCCAGTTAACTTCTTATTCAAGTGTGACTTATATCCCTTGATAATAGAATGGTTAAACTGATACCTTGTCCATTTTAGTCATGTATCTTGTAGAGCCTAGCTAGGATGAAATGTTTGTTCATGTGGTGAATTAGAGGGACATCACCCCCATCATGTCATATAATGATGATAGGAAATAGGTAAACCAAATGGCTACAAGGTCTTCTACATTAGGACCCATGGGTTACCCCATAGTACAGGAAATATCCAATTGGAAAACTCCTTTTGTTGAGAATCTCCAACATAGAATTATCCCACCAGATTAAGATGAGAAAGAGAAAATATATCAGTGTGTAATGAAGTTTAACATTTAGATCAGGAATAACCTCTAATAAACTCTATATAGAAATGGGTTTGACATAATTATCCTTTGATGAATCCACGTAGATGATATTCACTAGGTTATAAAGGATGTTCTTGTTGGGTCCTATATTACACATTAAGATAGACCGATGCTCTCCCACCAGATTCGAAGGCCGAATATGTGTATCCCGTCAAAGTCTATGACTGCATTGAGTTTTTCTAGAGGTATCTTGTGTGTCATATCCATACCCGATTTTTTAATCGACCGCATGATCTTCTCTACACCACTAAGTATCTTTTCCCCCTTGTATTATGGGCAATCGTTGTTGTGGGGACATACCCAATAGTGATAGCTTGTCAGTGAATATTCATCCAGTCCATGATGGATATCTTCTCCAAGTGGGTAGAATTGGTTCCCTTTAATGGAATTCATGGAATGATCCGTGATTTAGTTTTTGAGATTCCACATAATCCATGGATTTATATTTCCTAACTCAATTCTCATAGAGAATGACATCAACTTTCAGGCTATTGTGCTGAAGAGGGTGCATGTCAAGTAAGGGATGCCTCGTGAAAACCATGGAAAGCATCAATTCCCCTAGCCAATGAGGATTTCCCCCACTAGAATTGGACTTATACCACACCATGCTTCAGAACCACATTTGGCTTGATTCCCATACACATGGGATACGTAGTGATACCTGAATTTATTATATTTCTTCCCATCCACAAAATCATTAACCCTTCATACCCTTGGTCCATTTACCATCCACGAATTATGACCATAAACTGCGTGAAGTTCATATCAAGGTGTGTATGTGGTTCACAAGTATTTTTGTATCGTTTTTGCTACAATGGTCCAAGCGTTACAACCCTTAATCTATGTCTCATTTTCTTCTTGATACTTGAGTGGTATGTGCACCTTTTATGGATCCTTTCACATCAGGTTTTACCTTTTTATTTCCGTACATATACCCTTGTAATAAACATCACCCCCATTGTCCAATTTATATGACTTTAATCTTTTTTACATGGTCTAGATCATACATATTTAAACTATGTGTAACAAAAATTTCAGGAATTCTTCATATAGTGCATGGTATCCTTGAGTCTAGTCTATTAAAGACTTAACTCTTTCACCCCACAAATTTCCTTGAATCCTCTTCATGTCCTAATCATTATAACCTTAAACAGTGTGCATTCACTTCTCATTTTCATGATTTTCATCACCCCTGGTAAATCCTATGCCTCCACCTTATTTCTAGAACTATGAGTGTCTTGATTTCCATATTCATGGGATATGTAGTAATTCCTAGACATTCCATATTTTATCTCAGGAATAGACTCACTTTGAAACTCTAAATTAACCATGTTGTTCACACCTCAAAACTCTCTCATCAACATACTTTTGAGGTATAACCCCTGTTCATTTACCTTGACCTATTAGTGGGGCAAGATTTTTTCATATGAAAATTTAATGAAGAAAATAATGGTATGATTGATGTGAAAACCCTGATAAAGTCCTCAACACACAATGTTAAACCATAATCTTACCCAGTATTACCTGGATGCCACTCAATGAGAGATGATTCATACCACAATCCAAACTGGGATGACCCATATGAAAAATATTGTTTGGGGGAATTTCATTAACACATGCTGCTAAACTATATCCCTACCATGTATAAATTAGGTATCCCTCATATTTCCATATGATAAGAACTACTATAATCATTAGAGAGGGTATCCCCCCTTCCATCCTTAGTTCCTTACTATGATACACTTTCTAACTATGTGTGGATTGACTCCCATATTTATTGGATACATAGTCAAACCCAAATATATTATCCTATGATGAACCCCCTTCATCAACTCATTGAGCGGTCCTTCCTTCCCTAATTCCATGATGTCAAACTAGGGTAAAATTTTATAGGTTTTGTGTGGAAGAGGGTGTAACATCCCAGGTAAATAATGAATATGAAATTTTCATATTTATTAATATTTGTGAATTAAATATTAATTTTACTTTAAAGGGGATTCTATGTTCGATGGTGTACTTGATACTCAACAATTGGTTTCTTTGAAATCTCACGTTTTACACAACATTGAGTTATACCGAAAATAATATATTAACATTATTATGGTAGTTAACGCATAGTCGTTGTATTTGAGATTATGAATAGAACTAACTACAATATGATTACAGGTGTTTTTTAAATGGTTTTACATTTATCAAATAAAAGCTATAGGCTTAAAATGTGAATGAATCCAATTTTATGCCTAAATACTCTAATATTCTTTAAAAGTTTGATTTACCCCCTTTTGATGGAGAACCCTTTTTAAAAATAGTTTTTGTTAATTTTATATGTTCTATTTGACAAAATAAAATTCTTCTTTATAATTGGGACATCAAAATTTACTTTGGATGAAATTTTGGTATTTTTCTGAAAAAGTTCATTTTTTATGAATAGTGAAAATTACTGCATTTTAATTCAAAGATGCCTTTTAATATAATTTATTTATATAGTTATATTGTTATTTTTATTAGTTTTAAAGTTTAATTGTATTATATTTTTACCATTTAATCCAATTTTGATAATTGTAAATAGTTTAACCATGAAATTGTTCATAAACAAGTGTTAATCTTTTGATAGTTACTATTTCTTAAAAACACGCTTTTTGGGTTTGAAAATGAAAATTAATTTTAAATTAATTTCTGAAAAATCTGTGTTTTGAATTTGGAAAAATGGATTCAATATTTTGAATCATGAGGCCCAAATTGTGTAAATAGGTAACATTTATTTTTAGACATTATGAATAGTAACTTTAGTAAATATTTTATTTACGATGGTTAAAGGGTAAATATGGTAAATAAGGGAAAAAATTAATATTATAATAATATTAAATTACCCAAACACGTGTCCTAATCCTATTTTCTGATACATAGCCAACCATGGGCATCATTGGGTTGATTTGGGGACCCCATGGAGCCACTTGTATGTGAACCTTATCTCTTAGAGTATAAATATTAATTGGAAATATAAAAAGATTTAATACATCATGGTATTTTATTTATAATTTTTAGACATAAAATAAATAAATATAATTATGACACAATGGTGATGCAGTTATTACTTCATTAATAAATGATTCAAATTAATGATATTATAAATATTGAAATAAATTTATTTTGAATCTTTTTATGCCATACACAAATTTTATAGATTAGAATGACTTGTTATCTTTTAATTAATGAAGGTTTTTTTGAAAGAATCATGTTTCATTGGATTTCTTAAAAAGTTATGATATGAATATTCTCAAAATTAACCTAATTCATATTTGAAAATATAAAATATTTTATTAAAATTTATAAAATTAAAAAAAATATGATTCAGAAAAATAGTTATCATAAGTCTAAAATATTATTATTGACTCTTTAATTGGATATTTGTCTTTTTTGGGTAACTATTTTAATTCCCAAAGTGTTAAATACTTGATAAAACAGTATGAATAAAAAGGGTTAAATAAAAAATATTGGGATTAAAAAATATCTAAAACGTATCCAATTCATATTGAATGATTTTATTTAGACTTATATGAACCTTATCTCCAAATTAAATAAGTTTTAGACCTTTTTAAACCGAAAATAATTTTATAATAAAACAATACATTCAAAATTCCCTAAAGAGCCTCTCCTCCCTCTTATAAAAGGCCACCACATCTAACCCATTACTCACACCTCTCAAGACCCTTGGCTCATGCAACTTCAGATCCAATAAACTCCCAACATCCTTATATTCCACCTATAATACTTATTTTTGGAAGAAGGAAACTAAATAAAGTCTTTTGGTTCAAACCAAAGGGAGTTACCTGATTTAAAGGTAACGTCTTATCTCAAGTTCTTTTCTATTATTTTCATTCCACATCCCCCTAAACTCTCTTTATTCCATCATTTTATAAAAAAACTAGTATATTCAATACAATAGGATTTTTTATGAGAAGGATTCTAACTAAACATCCACACACCTCCATCTAATTGATATAAACAAACTATTCTTGTGGACGGCGAACTACTGCATCATGAAATGATGATTGTTCAATTATCTCTTACCGCCTCTCATGGTGGACTTTATGATGGAACTGAATTTATATGTGATATATTTTATATTTATATTGTCTATATTCTTATTTATTTTTTATTTATATCATACATTTATGGTTTCTATAAGGGTTAAATATGATAATTTCTTTTGAGGAAGTGCGGACTACCACCCCCTCAAAGTGATGTGACTCTTTCATGACATACGTGGAACATATAAAGAATGGAGTTAATGAAATTATATATGATATTATACTAAAATATAATATACCTATGTATCATTATATTTTCATTCCATTAAATATGAAATATAAATGAATGTAGCGTTCATGCGTATGTATGGATTAACATCTCCATGAACGGTTCATTTCATTTCTTAGCTCCAAATGTTATGTACTATTATAAATACATATGTATACATAATATATATGATATATATGATATCTAAATCATGAATATCATTCTGGAGATAAACTAATTTTATCCACATAAACAACATGAAATTATAATAAGTCCATTTTTGACTCAAGTTCTAAATATCGAAAAAAAACAACCGTTATTAACTTAAATGATTATATAATGTTTATAACATGGTAATAAGTGATATAAAGGAATAATAAACTTGAAAAAGGTTCTGATGAAATTATAAATTAACTTTAGTTTATTATTCAGGAGATTAAATAATGAACAAGTCAAGTCAAACACGAGGTAAGGGAATTCATCTCAATCACCTTTCATTGAAGTATATTTTGATTTATACACAAATTTCTTTTATATGATGTATAAAACCCTTTTATTTTTCATTTCATTCTAAAGAAATATTATTTTTCTATGTAGAATTTTACTAAATGAAAAAGGGAACATTTATTTTTAACGTACACGGTGAAAATGACCTTTCCGCCACTACGAGCATAATTTGATATTTGGCTTCCTTAATAAGCCGTAATGTTTTTAAAAATAAAATAAATACCATATACTCTTTATACTTATTTTGGTATAGAAAATGGTTTTGAGAATGGATTTATTATGCCAATATATTTAATTTTTATATTGTGATTTCAATGTGGAAATCATATCTTTCCTTTATGCATGTTCATGTGTTATGATTATGTTTTGGTTCTTGGGAATTTTTTATGCATATCAGTGGTTCTGTGATAAACCTAGAAAAGGTGATCCTGGGATAAATCTCCAATGCATTGGGTAACATGACCGAGGTAAATGTTAATGTTTGTCTTAAGAGATTTAGGTAATATACTATGATGGGAATTCAAAACGTAACTCCCTTCGTAGCTGTGAAAGCTATAACGTAAGTATGTTAAGGATTCCCCAAGTTACATTAATGATTTATGATTTCTATGTATTATTCATAAATATTATGATTTCATGAGGTGTGTTAAAGAGCTTATGTTTTTTATGTATTGATATACTAATGATTTCTTTCTTTATTTTATTAACCATGGTGAGTTTTTATGCTCATCCCAGGTTTTTGAAATGTTTTTCATCAGTTATAAGGCAAGGGAAGGGAAGGAAGAATTCGATAATATTTATTTTAAGAAAAGAATTATTTTTTTCTTTTATGAGTTTCAATTTTATGAAAAAAATGAGTACTAAGTGGAAGTGTATACTTTTTAATATTTCATATTTAATGTAATAGTTATGGACTAATTCTATAACACTATAAACCTAAAAATATCCTCAATGTGAATTATCAACTAAATTCAATATTATGTAATGTTTAATTATGGGGTATTATAGTTGGTATCAAAGGTAGGTTTAGACAACTTTGGGTGTTAGGATATTGTTAAATTAATATCCATAAATTAATTTATGGTAAGATTGAAAAGATATAGCATTTACAGATTACTATGTTACTTTAACTAAGACATTTCTGTGTTTAGAATGGGTTTTCATAGAGGATCCAGGGAAACTGTGATGGGAAGGAATACATAGGGAAATTTCCTTCCTTGTCAGCATCTTGAGATGGTCTGAATTAGACATGAATAATTTTTTGTAGTGATGGATCAGTTTACTCAGGTGATAAATGGTGGTTGTGAGTATTGATGATATTTTGGTATATTCTAAAAGTAAAGGGGAGTATTAAATTCATTTAAGTGTTGTTGTGAAAACTTTTAAAAAATAAACTATATGGGAAATTCATCAAGTGTGAGTTTTCATTACATAAAATTTCATTCCTTGGTCATATTGTTTCTAAAGATGGCATAACCGTTGACCCTTCTAAAACAAAAGTTGTTGAAAAGTGGACAAGACCAACCAATATCACAAAGATCTATAGTTTTCTTGTTTTAGCTGGATATTATAGAAGGTCTGTTGAAAATTTCTCCCAGTTATCTAGACTACTAACTATGTTAACTAGAAAATGTGTTAATTTCATTTGGACTAAAGAATGTGATGATTGTTTTCCATAATTCAAAAGAAGATTGGTGAATTCTCTAGTTTGGTAATTACCTCCAGAAATGTTGAATTTATTGTCTATAGTGATGCTCAGTTGAAAGGACTTGGTTTTTTTCTAATGCATAACGATCAGGTACATGCTTATGCTTTACGTTAGTTCAAAATCCATGTGTTAAATTACCCTATACATGATTTGGAAGTATCTACTGTTTTTTATTTAAAAATTTGGAGTCATCATCTCTATTGAGTAAAATATGAAATATATACTGACCAAAAAATTTTAAAGTATATATTCACTCAGAAATAATTTAACATGAGACAGAGGAGATGGCGTGAATTAATCAAGGATTATGATTTCACAATTCATTATCATCCAGGATAAGAAAATATAGTGGTTGATGCTTTGAATCGAAAAAGTAATGCTACACTAACTATGTTACATTTGGAACAAGATACTTTGATTAATGATTTGATGAAATTTAGCATAGAAGTTGTTGGTGAATGAAATTATTCTATTTTGTTTTAGGTGTCAGTGAAATCATCTCTATTAAAATAATTAAGCAAGCGTATAAGGAAGACAGTGATTTGCAAAAAAATGTAGAGTTGGTTCAGAACGGTAAGTTTCCAGAATTTAACATAGATAAAGATCGTGTTTTGATATTTGGGAAGAGATTATGTGTTCCTTGTGATTCAAAATTGAAGAATGATTTGTTATGTAAAACTCATGTTTCTCCATTTTCAATTCATCCTAGCAGTACTAAGATGTACATAGATCATTGAGAGTATTACTAGTGGGATGGAATAAAAAGAGATATTTCTGAATTTTTCTATGAAGTGTTTGACTTGTCAAAAGGTTAAAGCAGAGCGGAATTTATTGCAATGGATGCTTTAGTCTTTACCAGTTCCAAAGTGGAAATTGGAAAATATATCTATGGACTTAGTTGTGGGATTACTAAGGACATCTTGAGGTAACAATAAAATTTATGTTATTGTTGATCGATTGACTAAATCTACTCATTTCCTTTCTATTCAAGAAGATTTATCTATAGATCGACTTTATCAGTTATATGTTAAAGAGATAGTCAGGCTACATGGAGTTCCCCTCTCCAATGTATATAATCATGATCCCAAGTTCACTTCTAACTTTTAGAAAGGCCTTCAAAAGCCATTGGGTACTGAATTAAATTTTAGTACAGCTTTTCTTCTTCAATACGACGGGCAGTCAAATGAACAATTCAGACATTGAAAGTTATGCTTCGTTCTTTCTCAATAGATTACCAGGAAAGTTGGGACCATCATCTTTATTTGGTTAAATTTTCTTATAATAACAGTTTTAATTCTAGTATACAGATGACTCCATTTGATGTATTATATGGAAAGAAGTGTTGAACTACTGCTTTTTAGGATGAAGTAGGTGAAAGGAAGGTGATGGGACCAGAATTGGTAGAAGAGATGAAAAAAATCAATTGATTCAGAAGTACATGAAAACATCTCAGAGCAGGCAGAAACTTTATGCAGATAACCGAAGGAAGGATCTTTCTTTCAAGGTAGTTGATCATGTCTATCTCAAAGTTTCTCCATTGAAAAAATGTGATGTGTTTTGGTAGGAAGGTAAAGTTGAGTCTGAGGTTCATTGGACCCTATGAAATCCTGGAGAAAGTTGGATCAGTGGCCAACAGAATGGATTTTCCCCCATTTTTATTCCAGGTACAAAATGTTTTTCATGTTTCAATGTTGAGAAAGTATATGCCGGATCCATCTCATGTTTCGAGTCTAGAAATAGTTCAGTTGGAAGAGAATCTTTCATATAAGGAACAACCAGTCCAGATTCTTGATCGCAAAGAGCAAGTGTTTCAAAATAAGGCAATCCATCTAGTAAAAGTATTGTGAAAAAACCATATGGTTGAAGAGGCAGCATGAGAATTTGAAAATGTTATGAGGGATAAATACCCCCATTTATTTGATAAGTGAATAAAATTTCGAGGACACAATTTATAAATGGGGAAAGGATGTAATATCCTAGGTAATTAAAGAATGTGAAATTTTCATATTTATTAATATTTTTGAATTAAATATTAATTTTACTTTAAGGGGATGCTATGTTTGATGGTGTACCAGATACGCAACAATGAGTTTTATTGAAATCTTACAATGCACACAACGTTTAGTTATACCGAAAAATAATATAATAATATTTTTATGGTAGTTAACGTATCGTCACTATATTGGAGGGAATGAACAGAACTAACTAAAATAAGATTACACATGTGTTTTAATTTTTTTTACATTTATCTAATAAAATTTAGAGGCTTAAAATGTTAATGAATCAAATTTTAAGCATAAATACACTAATATTCTGTAAACGGTCGATTTACCACCTTTTGAGGGAGAACCCTTTTTAAATATTGTTTTTGTCACATTTATATGTTCTATTTGAAAAAAAAATAAAATTCTTCTTTAGAATCAGGACATCAAAATTTACTTGGGATTAATGTTTGGTATTTTTCTGATAATATTCATTTTTAACAAATAGTGAAAATACTACATTTTAATTCAAAACTACCTTTTCATATAATTTATTTTAATAGTTATAATGTTATTTTTATTGGTTTTAAAGTGTAATTAGATTATATTTTTACCATTTAATCCATTTTTTGTCATTTTAGGTAATTTAACTTTGAAATTGGATATAAACAAGTTTCAATCTTTTGATATTTATTATTTCTTAAAAGAATTATTTTTGGTTTTTACAAAAGGAATTAATTTTAAATTAATTTTTGTAACTTCTGTGCTTTGAATTTTGAAAAATTTATTCCATATTTGTAATCGGGAGGCCAAAATTTTGTAAATATGTAACTTCTATTTTTAGACGTTTAGAATAGTAACTTCAGTAAATATTTTATTTACCATGGTAAAAGGGTAAATCTGGTAAATAAGGGTAAAATATAATATTATAATACTATTAAATTACCTTAACACATGTCTCAATACTATTGGTTGATACATGGATGACCATGGAAATCCTTAGGTCGATTTTGGTACTCCATAAAGCCACTTGTAAGAGAAAATGACACTTTATAAAAATTAATTGAAAGTTAAGGAAGAAATAACCTAAACATATACCTTTTACTAAAACAATTTTTATATAGGGATATATAAGTGATCTCTTTGACAGTAAATATTAATTTTAAATATAAAAACATTTAATACATCATGGAATTTTATTTATAATTTTTATAAAATAAATAAATAAATTTAATTATGATACATTGGTGATGCAGTAATTACTTCACTAAAATAGAATTCAAATAAATGATATTATAAATATTAAAATTTATATATTTGGAACCTTTTTTTCCATACAGTAATTTTATAGATTATTATGACTTGTTATCATTTAATTAATGAAGTTTCTTCGAAAGAATAATGTTTCTTTGTATTTCTTAATAAGTCATGATATGAATAGTGTCCAAATTGACATAATTCATATTTTAAAATATAAAATATTTAATTAAATTTTGTAAAATTACAATACAAATATAGTATTCTTCAAAATAGTTATAATAAGTCTAAAATGTATTATTGACACTTTAATTGGATATGTTTCTAATTTGGGTAACTATTTTGATTCTCAATGTGTTAAATACCTGATTAAATGGTAGGAGTAAAAAAGGGTTAAATAAAATAGATAAGGATGATAAAATATACAAAACCTATACAATTCTTATTGGGTGATTTTATTTCGACTTATATTCACCTTATCTCCGAATTAAATAAGTTTTCGACCTTTTGAAACATAAAATAATTTTATAATAATATGATACTTTCAAACTTCCCTAAAGAGCCCCTCCTCCCCCTTATAAAAGGCCACCACCTCTAACCAATTACTCACACCTCTCCAGCCCATTGTATCATCCAAAATCTGCTCTAATAAGATCCCAACATCTCTATATTCCACATAAAATCCTTAATTTTTAGAGAATAAAATTCAATAAATCCTTTTGGTTAAAACCAAAGGGACTTGCCCGATTTAAAGGTAGCGTCTTCTCTCAAGTGCTTTTATATTAATTTCCTTCTACAACCCCCTAAAGTCTATTTATTAAATTATTTAAAAAGAACTAATATCTTAAATATAATAGTATGTTGTTATGAGAAGGATTATAACTATACATCCACACACTTCCATCTAATGGATACAAACATACTGTTTCTGTGGACGATGAACTACTACCTCACGAAACAATGATTGTTCAATTATCTCATATTGCCTCTCATGGTGACCATTATGATGGAACTATATTTATATGTGATATATATTTTATTTATATTATCTATATGCTTCTGTATTTTTCATTTATATAATACCTTTATGGTGTCCATAATGGATAAATACGATAATTTCATTTGAGGATGTGCGGACTACCGCCCCCTTAAAGTGATATGACTCATTCATGCCATATGTGGAACATATAAAGGATGAAGTTAATGAAATTATATATCATATTATACTGGAATTATAATATACCTATGTATCATTAAGTTTTCATTCCATTAAATATGAAATATAAATTAAATTAGTGTCCATGCATATGTACGACTAACCGTCTCCATGAACAGTGCATTTCATTTCTTATCTCCAAATGTTATGTACTATTATAAATACATATATATAATCTATATATATGATATGTAATATATCTAAATAATTAATAGAATTCTATAGATAATGGAATTTTGACCACATAGACTACTTGTAATTATAAGAATTTCATTTTTGACTCAAGTACCAAATTTCAAAAAATGACCATTATTAACATAAATGATTATGTAATGTTTATAACGTGGTAATAAGATCTATAAATGGAATAATAAACATGAAAAATGTTCTTATGAAATTATAAATTAACTTTAGTTTATTATTCGGAAGATTAAAGAAAGAATGAGTCATTTCAGACACGAGGTAAGGGACTTTGTCTCAATCACCTTTCATTGATGCATATTATGATTTATACACGAATTTATTTTATACGGTCTATAAACCCCTTTGAATTTTAATTTTATTCAAATGGAATATATCTTGTCTATATATCATTTTACTAAAAAAATGGAATTATTCTTTTTAACATATGTAGTGACATCAACTTTTCCGCCGTCGCGAGCATTATTTGATATTTGGATTCCTTAACAAGTTGTAATGTTTTTTATAAGGAAAATAAATACAATATACCCTTTTAACATATTTTGGTATTGAAAATGGTTTTGGTAAAGGATTTATTATTTCAATGTATAGAAATGTTATATTGTGATTGCAATGTGGAAATTTTATCTTTCCCTTATGCTTGTTCATGTGTTATAATTATGTTATGGTTCTTGGGAATTATTTACGCATACTGGTGGTTCCGTGATAATCCTAGAGTGGGTGAGAACAAGATAGCTCTCCAGTGCATTGTTTAATGTGACAGACGTTAAATTTAATGTTTCTCCTAATAGATTTAGGGAATATACATTTATGAGTATTCCAAATATAACTCCCCATGTAGCTGTGAAAGCTACAACATAAGTATGTTAAGGATGACACAAGTTACCTTTATGATTTATGATTTCTATGTGTTATTCATAAGTCTTATGATTTTATGAGTTGTGTTAAAGATTTTATGTTTTGTATGTATTTATGGACTAATGATTTATTTCTTTATTTTATAACCCTTATTGAGGTTTTTATATTCATCCCATGTTTTTAAATGTTTCTCATAGGGTATAATGCAGTATAAGAGAAAGGAAGAATTCAAGAATATTTATATCAAGAAAATAATTTTGGTTTATTTTATGAGTTTTTTTATGAAAAAAATGGATACTGAGTATAAGTGTATACTTTGTAATATTTTAGATGTAATGTAATAGTTATGGCCTAATTCTCTAAAACTCTAAACCTGAAAAGATCCTCAATGTGAATTATTAACTTAATTCAATATTATGTAATATTTAAGTCAGGGGACTTATTGAGGGTCCCTTCAACCCACCCTTCACATCAAGTTGTCACTATTTTATATCAAACAATCCTTTTTATGGAATGCCTCTCCCCTTTGGTCAAAGCTATGCGACCTTAAATGATAGATTGTTATAGTCCGTGTTGTATGAATTTAAACTATAATGCTTGACATTCAAATTATACAATGTTAAACTACAACTTTAGTCATTCTGAAACTAGGATTCCACATACAACTAGTATGATATTCTAATTTACTATATTTTAAATCAAGATTCCTTGTATAGAAAAAATGTGATGAATCACACACTTCCCCATACAAAACTGAGATTCCACATATGATAGGTATGAGATTCTGATTTACCCTATTGGAAATCAAGATGCCTCATAACATGATATCATCTAAAACCCCCACCAAAGAGGATGTCACACTACCAGTGTCATTCTCCCACCACACAATATATTTTCCTCTTTTAACTTTCCTTTATTTGGATAATCATCATTCTCCCTATCTTGATAGGATTCATAATGGTAGTTGTTACTGGCCATAATGGCCCACCCTCCATCTTGAGCCCATACCACTCCTTGTTTCCTACACCGAGCATGGATTATGTGGGATTAGGGTCCTTTAGGAGGTTTTCATTAAAAATGTTTTAGGAATTTGATCACACCCCATTGGTCCAAGATCTATGACATTAAACTAGGAGTTCAAGTCTAAGAATCTCGACATTAAATTATGTATGAGTCATCCTAGTAATTTGATGTGTGGTGGTGAGACTTATTGTCTTTATCCATGCCGAGGTTATCTCTTTGTCACACCGTACATATCCACTTCTGATTCTCAACCCCCACAGTCCAAGATTTATGAACATAAACTAAAAGTTAGGTTCCAAACTCTATGACCAGAAACTAAGTGCCTATAATATAATCCTAACAATATTAAGTTATGCAGTCATTATATCAAGGATTTTTTGTGTGACGTTAGGTAACCTCTTACGCCCCTCTTTTCATGTGAGGTAGCCTTTTAAATTCTACAGAAACTCATTAGTGACAAAAACCCCATTAGACCAAGTTGTATGACTTTAAACTAATTTTCAACCTTTTCATTATATCTTTCATGGGATTGGGTCATCCATGGACCCCATTCTTGTTTCTTTAATTACTTCATTGATCCATTTTAAAAATTTTTGGGTGCCTATTGTCCAAAAAAATATGAACTTAAACCAGGAGCACATGTATACGCATCATGACCTTAAACATTGTGTGAGTCTTCTTAGAGTAATGTTTTTAAGCATCAGGCCTACTTTTCCTTCTTTCACGTTGATTTTTTTACTCACCACACTACACATATTCAATTGAATCACCCCCTAGAACAAGAATTATGACCGTAAAATATCTTCATATGATGGAAACTCTATGACTTCAAACTAGGATTCCTAGTCAAATAATTATGACTTTAAACAATTTGTGACTCTCCCCATATTATTTCTCTAGGTACAAAATCATTTGAGCTCCCTCTTTACTTTTAAAGACACATAGGGGTACCCAAATAAAGATACCCAACCATGACATCAACCATCTAGGTTGGTTGGGTATTCTTCATATCATTTCACACATGCTAGAAACAATATGTAAAACTACTTGGATTTACATCTCAATCAAATAACTTTAAACTATGCAACATAATTTCCTCATTGTATGAAATTCAACTATTTGTCTAACATCCTCATTGTACATCATTAAATGGAATTTTTATCATCTATATTTCATGATTTAATATTATGAATAATATTATTGTTTTTTTGAGAAAAATTTGTATTTGGTGTCATCCATCTACCACATCATTTAGAATTCATTGACTATCATTCAATATTCGTGATGCTTCTCCCCCTAGAATATGAGTTTATCTTTTTCATAGGCCGATACACCCACTCCAACATGCTCTAATCCATAGTGGCATAATTATGGGAGTATTGGAATACATTGGATCATTCTGCCACTTCATCTCCAAACCTCACATGCCCATTATTTGGATCCTCATCATCATTCATGTATAAAGGTACCCCCTAACAGAATAGTGTACAGACAAAATGGATCACCTACAATCCTAGGCCATTTCCTCGGATACTTAGGATGAAATTTCGATATGGGTTCTATGTTTCAAATATTTTAAGTGGTCAATCCGTTTTTTTCATCATTCCTAGATAAGAAGTATTGATGTTTTGTTTCAAACATAGTCAGTAGTTTTCCTATACCATGATTCCACTCTCATTGTGTTCAAGATTTTGTGCATTGTGATTCATGCTTTTACTTCCATTTGTTGGAGTAAAATTCAATTCCCTTGGAGTTAGAACATTCATGAACCACAGAACATTGGAAAATAAAGTCAACTATTTTGAGAGCCTTATTCTCTAGCCATAGCCTGTCTCAACATGTACACTCTTTCTATACAATCAGTAATGAAAGACCTTGGTTGTTCAATGATTGTATGACACTATCATATGAACGAGAAATCACATGGTCACTCCTTTCTTCTCACACCATGTATGTCTCACATGAGTTTATGGATTGGTTATTAGTTATCTCATGAATATAATTTAAGTGAAAATAATGAAATAGGTTTAGGCATAGAAAATTTTAATGAATAAATGTTTTATAGGGTAATCCACATATCATAATCTCTCCATAGAAAATTACTTTAGAGATCTACCCTATCGATTGATAATTTAAGCTTAGCTAACCTCTTTTGATCAGTCTCTAGGGTCTGCTTACACTCCTCTAGGTAGTCAATCTCTTCGTTGGCTATAGATATATCCTCTTTATACCTATACAACTATCAGTTCTATTCAGCTTAGTAATCAACCACTATTAATGATGCATAAGCATCATTGGCCTTGTATTCTTCCTACCGGGCCATTAGATTGTTGATGACCTCATAATGAGTATAAGTGATCATTATATTGTCCTGTTATATCCCCTCCATATAAGATATCTCTCATTTAGATTACTCAATAACTTTGGTTCCCCCATCCCTATGTTTCTTACAATAAAGGTCTAGCACATTCCACTCCACACATGGACACTCGATAAGAAAGTATTGATCCAATTCATGATGGATGTTAGAGTCCACCCCACCATTCCCCATGATAACTAGCCTATGGTGAAGAGATCCCACCCAGCTTGTCAGGTCAACTATTTGGGTGTGGGTGATGAAGTCCCACATATACCTCCATGTCATGTGATGAACAATCCAATTTTCCTCAGTGACATAAGAGATCAAATCCTAAAAATGTTCGAGCAGTGCAGGATTTTAAGGAGGGAATATTTACAATACCCCATCATCTAGATCATCCAAGTGTAATTTTTTGAGCCTACATAGATAAGGATCATATCTTGTAAATAGATTCTCATCAGCCTATTCCCCTATAGTAGAGGCCTCTTCTACCGCTTGGGAAACTTTTAAGGTGGACACTACTATCCCAGCTCCTTCAGCTACCCCATTTGGTGGAATGATCTCATCCTTAACTCCCATGGACTCTATTAGAGGTAATTATAATTTAATAACATTCCACACTTCATCCATAGTCACCATGTCTTCTGAAGAGGTGGTCGCTTCATCCATTATTACTATAGCTTCAACGAATGCCTCTGGTGGTGACTCTATGATTTTCTCTTCCAACACATCTCCTTTGGCCAACCCTATCATAGGCCTCACCATGACCCCCTCCATCGAGTGCATTTTCTCAACGATCTACTCCAATTGAACCTCCACAGTTAGCCCAACCACCACAATCTCCTCATATATACCCACCAGAAGGGAAACGACCACAATATCCACCTCAACCCTCAGCATAGTTAATGCAAGTGTTGATGTTGGTGGCTGATTCACAAGTTTCATTCATACTATCATTCCAAAATGTTTCGTTCAATAATAGTATTACAATGTAAATAAGAGAATGGTGAATATGAGGAAGAGAATTACATAAATTTTACATCCTAGTTAAGAGATCCTAGTGTTTTACAAGTAATTCTCCAAGAATGTTTCCCTCCTCAGTCGCTGCCTTAATTGCAGGAACTGATGGATGGATACTTATTAAAACAACATCAGGAAGATACCCCACACTCATCCCATTATGGGTTTAGGGTTCCTCTCCCTCAACACAAGGCTTACTATAGACTCTCCCCCTCTTGCTGGGTTCATCGATTCCTACGCAAGTGAAAAAAGTAATTAGGATATAAGTTTAAAGGTCTAGATGATATTTTAAAATGCACAAAGACGATTGGATTTACCTGGTTGAATGAAGTATGTCCAAATCCATCTCAAATTTGATAAGAATCACTTACCTAGGAGTATTTTGATCCTTCTCCGTTAGTCATTCCAGTATTTCCACGACCCACTAGATCATCTAGATGGGAAGTAATACCTAGAAACATCCTCACTGGATTGGTCAAGGGACATGTGGTAACATGATATTACATCATATCCTCCAGTTCCTCCATGAATTTTATAGCCTCAGCATGAGGAACATAGAATCCTTACTTTTTTTGGACCAAACTGGTGAGTTATATCCCATCTGTTTTAAGATATTTCCACACCACCCATGGGGTGGTGAGAAACTTATAAAACCCCCACATCTCCTAGGAATTAGGTAACACTACATCGCTGGGAACATTTGGTCAAGGTACTCATTTCCCTTTTCCTTGGACATGAACCCTTAGGATCACACAAGAGGGTTCCCCTTATTCTTGGTATGGCTTTCACATGGTCATTAGACCTGATGATGTTTCCCCTCTCTCTCTAGCCTCTATATGTATCGGGCTAGGGACTGCCTGACCCACTACTGCAGCTTTGCCACTAGGTCGACCCTACCTCCATGGTGCTCACTAAAAACCACTAATCCCCAAACCTATGGTTTTGGGGCCTCTCATTAACCAGTTCGTTTCGTTCAACACCTTAATATTTTCCTGGGATATGTGCTCTCCCAACTTAGGACATATTCATGGATGAGTCCATACACAGAGGTAGGTGGTGACAACTCATTTTTCATTTTCCAATACTCATGTGTGAACATAAACCAAATTTGATATACAAATAAAGGTTGACACTCATGGAACACCTCTATGTATACCTTCAGTGTCAATCACTATAGACATATATACTAGCTCAAAAATTGGTGTAGAATGTATGGGTAATAGATCATATCATAGTTGACCCTCACCACCAATACACCACCTTAGATTTAAAGGGGGTACAATTTATTCTCTATGTTTCATGTAATATCATTAGTCACCATCTTCATTAGGAAGGGTAATGGGTGAAACATGAAATTATTTTTCATCCTGACCCATTCTATCACATCTACAATACCCACATGAGAAAAAGACTCCAGATGATGTTCATAATTTCTGGTCGAAAGTTTGTGGTTGGGGGATACAAGGGGATTGGGGACTCATATCCGCTCATGTGTGTGGCCGACCAACTATATAGAAAATGGAGGGGCCCACATACATTTAGAAACATCTTCCATTCATTGATGTTGTGAAGTAACTTATATGACTTTTCTAATACCAGTACAGATAGGTTGACATGATGCCTCGTCGCCAGTATCACTATCATATTTTAGGTTCCCAACCACACCCCCATGTGTGAATCCATAACAAGTAGAATCCAGATATAGATAATCACAGTAATGAACCCCTCTCACCTGACCACATAAGGAAATTTATTCTTTCTGTTGTAGAGGCATAACTACCACTAGCTCGCCTCCATGATCTGCCAATAGGAGTACTCCTTTCTCCACTAGTATGCCCCAATACATATGTGTGGCCTCCCTAGTAACTTATATGATAGATCCTCTACCGCAACTAGCTTCAACTTTGGTTCATTTTTTATGTACCCAAACCATTTCTTAAAGGGGATATCCCTCATCCTTAGCTTCATTATGATGGTTCCCTTCACCAGGTTCATCAATGCTTTCGCTAGGGATGATAGCTGTTCTTTCTCCTTACACACTTTTTTGTGGGGAGAAACTCTTCATAAATCTCCCCAAGGATCGGTATCCCAATTATTTGGTGAAGGTCCCATAGGATGACTCTGACTTCTATATTATTTAAATGGAACAAGTTGGTCCCTTGTGACCACCTTCTTAGAAACTGAGGCATGATGTATTAATGGTGGTAAACATGAAACTGTAAGGCCCATGATACTTTTAAGGGACCCACACTCTTAATATTTTTCATGAAATCTCATCATGATGTGTATACCCAATAATCTGAATCCCATTCATCAGTAATGTTTCCATTATGGTGCAGGTCCCAATTGTCATTGAATCCTTTTAGAAGAACCCCAAACCCTCCTTGAGGATCGTCTTATATTGAGGGGGGAGGGTGAATCTTATTATATCTTCTCCCCATAAATTTTACGGTTTTCTTTTATCATTTTTAGGTTTTTAGGGGTTTTAAGTGTTTTCAGGTTTTTAAGGTTTTATTAATTTTTTTATTTCTCATAATAATTTTTACATTTTTAGGTTTTTTTAGGGATTTTTAAATTTTTATTATTTTGACGGTTTTTAGTGTTTTATTGTATTTCATGGGTTTTATGGTTTTTATGGTTTTTTTTGGGATTTAGTGTATTTTTAGTTTTTTAGGATTTTATGAATTTAGAGTTCTTAATCATTTTTCGGATTTAAAGGGTGTTTAGACTTTTAGTGTTATTATGGTTTTGTGGGGTTTTAGTGGTTATTAGGTTTTTTGGAGTTTAATGTTTTTTGGGTTTGAATGGGCTTTAGGGTTTTGTAGGGTTTTATGGGATTTTAGGTTTTTAGGGTTTATATGTTTTTTTGGTTTTTTTGGTTTTATTGTAGATTTTTAGGTATTTTTTTACATTTTATGCGATTTTAGGGAGTTTTTAGAATTTTTATGGGTTTTAGTTTTTTAGTAATTTGGAGGGATTTTGGAGTTTTTAGGATTTTTTAGGGCTGAAAGATTTTTTTATTTTTTAGGGGATTTAAGAATTTTTAGGTTTTTAAGTTTTTGTTAAGGGTTTTCTGTGTTTTTAGGATTGGTCATGTTTTTAGGTATTTTTATGGAATTTTAATGATTTTTATGGATTTTAGGGTTTTTGATGTTTTTTTGGGTTTTAGGGATTTTACAGTTTTTAGGGTTTTTTGGGATTTTTAGTAGTTTTAAGGTTTTCTAGAGTTTTTTGAAATTTTTATGGGTTTAAAAAGATTATTGATTTTTATGTGGGTTTTTAGTGTTCTTTAAACAATTTAATGGTTTTAGGGTTTTTTGGCATTTCTTTGTTTTTCATGGATTATTGTATTTTTAGGATTTTGAGGTTTTCTTATGTTTTTTAGGGTTTTCAGTCGATTTTTTGTTTTTGGGATTTTGAGGGATATTTTATGATTTTTATGTATGTTTAGGGATTTTTTCCTTTTTATGGTTTATAAGGTTTACATGAGTTTTTAAGTTATAAGGGATTTTAATTATTTTTATGTTTTTATGGTTTTGTTAGGGGTTTTTCGAGGTTTTTTATGTTTTTGTGAATTTTAGGGATTTTTTTGGATTTTTATGAATTGTACAATCCGTGGGTCCTGCTCCAGTAGTCATGAAGAAAAGCCACAGACTAGCCTAGTAGAAATGGCTGAGTCCGAGAGAAGTCGTCGGGTAACCCACTGCCTAGTCTCTTCTAGAGGGTAAACCCTAAGAGTTTGTTGGGTAACCCACTGCCCATTCTCTGCTGGAGGTTAAACCCTAAGAGGTCGTCTAGTAACCCACTACCCAGTCTCTGCTAGAGGGTAAACCCTAAGAGGTCATCGGGTAACCCACTGCCCAGTCTCTGCAGGAGGGTAAACCCTAAGAAGTCAATGAGAAACCCACTGCCCAGTCTCTGCTGGAGGGTAAACCCGAAGAAGTCAGTGAGCAACCCACTGCCCAGTCTCCACTAGAGGGTAAACCCGATGAAGTCGGTGAGCAACCCACAACACAGTCTCTACTGGAGGGTAAACCTGAAGAAGTCGGTGAGCAACCCGCTGCCCAGTCTCTGGTGGAGGATACACCCGAAGAAGTCGGTGAGCAACCCACTGATGAGTCTCCGCTGGAGGGTAAACCTGGAACTGCTCTGGCCATCCCAACTAGATGTTACAACACTGGCCAACAGAACACAGAGTGGGTATCGTGCAACCACCCAGCTCCAGAACAAAACTACAGGAAACCACTCAACCATGCTGGTCGAAACCATCGAGAATAGGAGGACCCTCTACGTCACAAGAGGTCAAAGTTATGTAAAGTAGAACACGTCACACACATGGGGCCCACACGATGTGTGGTCCCAGCTCATCTCCCAACCAAGCACAAACGTTCTCAAGTAAAAACTACAACATGTACCTCCGAGAATTCTCATATACTCCCAGAGTATATTACATTGCCCGCCCAAGGGTTATCGTGCACACGTCACCCAATGTCAATGCAAAAAAGGAGAAAACATAACTTCGCCAACCTGATTCCTCCACGGCCCTTGCACAACCAACCACATCTCTTTAGACATCATCTTCACTCACACGAGAGTCAACGCGATCTCACAACAAGGGTTCGCTTCGGAACACAGCAAGAAGAATTGCCACCGGAGCACCTTTCATGCTTCTCCATTTTAAGAGATCTCAAATGAGACTCTGCATGTCCAAACGGATCACACCATTACAGTCCCCATGAAAAACACGAGGGATAGAACACTTACTCACCCGAAATGGACAACCTGTGAGTATTGTACTATTCAATGTACCCAGCCTGTTTGGGCCCCGCACCCCGACTCCAATACTCGTTGGGCGAACTGCGCCATCACAATGCTCTCGAAAAAACAAGTGGAAACGAATACTCAAACGCCTCGAAAAGATGTCTGGTGAAAAGGGCACAAAAATGATGCACACAGCTTAAGAGACGTCCCATTTGGCCCACGCCTCAACTCTGGCTTCAATTCCTAGAACCACCCCGGTCAATTTCGCCTCGATGCCAGGGTCACAATGTCGTTGAGGGCATCTAAAACGGACTCCAAATGCAGAATCTAAAACTCCCTACTTTATACATAAAAGGGGCCTTGTGGGGCCGACACCTCAAGTCCAAATTTATGCGGGCAGATTTCACTGTTGCAATCCCCTCGGAAAAACACTCAGAAACGAGTACTCAAACACCCTAAACGAATGTTGGGTGGCGTTTCACCGTAAAGCGTGTGAACTTTTCCCTAGGGAGCCCGCAACTTGTCTCCAACCCTAACGATTCAGGAAGCATCTCAAAAACACCGCATGAGGACTAAGATCTCACTGCCTCTAATGACACATCAATCGGACATCCCAAGACGGAGTTAGGTCCGACACAACAATTAATTAATTAATTACTTAATTAATTTTTCACATTTAGCGTTTCATGTTACCGAGCAATGAAACCAACCCACAAGGGCTCCAAACCAACCTTGGAAGGACCGTCTCATCTCCAGGGCCACCCTGCCTTTGACAGTATGTCAAACGGACGTCCGGTTCGCGATCCACGTCCGTCACGACTTTATAATAAATTAATATTATTGAATTAACGCGTCTCTAGGCACCCAACTTCTGGCGTAGGACCCAAAAACCCTGGGGCATACTTCAAAAATTTTTCCTTATTACCACGGACCTACAACTACATATTGGTCGTCAAACGGATGCACCGTTTAGAAAATATGTCCCCTTGAACACAAGGGGCCCAGAATGGGCCAGTCCAGACCGACCGACCCGATCCAGCTCGCTGCGGCCCGCTGGCCGCAGCCAACCCAGAAACCACCGGACCCCTCGGGTCCAGCTTCTTCAAACAGACTGGCATACTAGCCGGTCTTTGCTCCATGAGGTGCAACATGACCCGCGATTTGCGGGTCCTTGTTCCCCCAGCAACCGGATTTGGCCGGTCTTCCTTGACAATCAAGCAGGACCCGCGTTTTGCGGGTCCTGGCTTCCTCCGAATGCCCAAGGCCAGGCCTCAGGCTCCTCCGCCGAGCGCGACTGGCCAGCGCCCCTGGCAGCACACCGCTGCCGGACACCAGCGACTTCGCCTCCCGAGGCACCACCGTAACACGTCGTGGCCGCACTGCCCGTCGCCGCTCCTCTGCTCGCTGCTCCACCACAGCGGCGGCTGCAACCGCCTGCTGCTTTGCATGACCCCCAGAGCCGCCACTTCTTTTAAACCGGATCACCACTGAAACCCGACCACCTCCACACACTGACCCACTGAATGCCTCTCGACCGCACCACTCCGGTTCCCCCCTGCTTGCACCTCCGCTCATCGATCCATCGGTGGGTTAATACGTCCGAAAGTGGGCGATGAATATACGCGAAGAATGGATGGATTTTGGATACATTTTTAGGCTTTGAACACGGATTGATGACCTTGTTAGTGTGGTCATCGATGATTGATGAAGTAAAAGAAAAAAAACAATATGAGAAAGATTTAATTTATGAGAACAACTTCAATCTGAAAATGAAATCAGAATAAATCCTACCTCGATTTATTTGTCGGTCGATGACGACATGTTCACCTTGCATCCACTGCGATTCGCCAAAGTTCCTTCATCATCCGCCGAAGGGAGGCACATGATAATGGAGGAGGGATTGAGGGAGGTGGGATATCTCTTCCTCCAAGGAAATTTAGAGGAGAGGAAGGGGATGAGGGGTGTGGGTTACAGTTTATATAAGGGAAAAATTAATTAAAAAATTAATTAATTTAAAACTCTAAATTAACCAGCATCCAAAACTCTCGTCAGAGTCAAGGTTAAGCCTCCACTAGGGTAAAAACCACCTCATGAGCGCAACGACAGCCTCAGAATTTTATTTTGAGCTTCCTTTTGAATGTAATAAAATTTAACGCCCGAGACCGCTAAATTACGAAAAAGCCCCTGGTGGAATTTTTCATAAAAGTCTCACGCCCACGAATGTTACACCCATCCTAGTGTAAATGGAACACTTAGGACTCAACAGTGCCCTCAGTTTTCCCATTCGAGCAATCACTTAATAGATACTTGATTTTAACCATTAAACGAATAAATTAATTATTTTATTTATCTGTTTAACGTTCCGGCAACGAGCGAGGGGTCCCAACTTCCCGCTCCGACATGAATTTTGTCATTCCTAGGGAAAACAACCCATTTTGGACTCATCCATACTCTCATATTTAGCATTTGAATTACCGTTTAGGAGTTATCCCATATATTTTTCATTCTAGTGTGAAGGCACTGAAAATTTAATTCCGGCCACACCGGGGCTCGGAATCGCACGCTGTCTGAAGATGCTGCTCTGGAATAACATCAAGAAGATTAAAAAGTATTTTATATAAAAAACCAGGTTCTTACCAATGAGGTCTGTTTGGAGGTACTAGCTTGTGCACAGTTAGCACACGGTTTGACTAATCATGTGCCCTAACCATGCACCGTCAAAAAGTAGATCCAAAATTTGGGGATCAAATATGATTTACCTCCTAAACCAATTATCTTCCCAAAACATACCATAATATTAATTCTTATTCCTCCCAAGGTGTAGGGGAAAATTCCTTCTGATCTAGGAGATATTTTTCGGAGAATCCAGCTGCATTGGAGGCCCGGATTCATTGGTAAGTGCCCATTCTTCATCATTTACCTTAGATATATTCATATTAACTCTTTAGGAATCATGGATATTGTTATTTGGGGATATATAAATGTTTTTTATGTCAATATTTATGTTATATTATTGTTTTTATTTAAGTTAATGTGATATAGGTTGGAATATTGAAGATTTAATACAGTTTGTTAAAGTTGTTTTATCGTTCTTCATTTTCTCATATGTTTTAGAGGTAGGTGGATTATCTCTGAACTATACTTGATTAGAACCTAATGTATTAATATAAAATTAATTTAATTTCTTATAATTATTATAAAAATCATGATGTGATTTAATGGAATTCTCTTTTGAATTATGGTTTTGGAAATCATTGTAACTGGATGGATTTTTGGAAAACCATGGTTTGTAATTTTAAAATTGTGATTTTAAAATTAGGGTTGGTTGGCACAAGAAAATTATTTTTTGAAATGATTTTATTGAAATGGGTTGACATGATTTGGGAATAAATTTTGGGAATGAGTTGAATGGGTCGGATAATCATCAGGATGTACCACCATCCAAGGAATGAAGTATGGAGGTGAAGTTCCATCGCCAATAGTAATACCAAGATTGTGTGTTTTTTTTGTATTTATGATTTTTTTTGATATGTAAATTTTTATTCCAAATCCTTAATTTAAAAATGGTTAAAATCCTTGTTGTTGTTACTTGAAAAATTATTGTGTTAGTTGTTGATATACTCCTTGAAAGAAATGGTTTTGAAGGCTTGTTTTATTTTTTTCCTTGGAAAATGTTTTGGTTATATATAAACTACTATAAATTATTTATAAACTATTTTATATAAATGATCTAACATTTTAAATCCTAGTGGCATAAGTTGTGAAGTAAATGGAGAAATCTTAATGAGTATTATATTCACCCACTACTTGTGAAATATCATGCATTGGTATATGGTATATATCAAGACACAGTTAAAGGAAAGGTACCGCACTTCTTTAGTGACACTTCTTGATACCTTGGGTTTGGAATGTGGATTTGGATCTTATAACATATTTGGAGTTTCTGTTTGTGTTTTCGGTGTCTTTCAGATTTGTTATCAATTATTTTCATTGGTTATGGAACATTTATTTCTCTTGCACTTTGATATTATATTTTTTGTTTACTCGTGTATTGCCTTGAATTTTGGTACTCATACATCATTAATAAGGTTTCTTATAATTTTTATCATTGGTTTGGAAATTTAATTTTGAAATTGAAAATCATTTCTCAACTATTTATGTTTCCCATGGAATTTTTTTCATCCTTTTCGTGTCTTCGGAATGTATCCTAAGTCCTAGTAGCTTTCCTATCACATCCCAAGCTAATGAAGAGGGACAAGATATTAAAAATGGTATCATATTTTTCATTCCATAACTTCTAATTTGTATTGGTATGTCTATTGGGATATTAGTAAGGATATAAGATTGTTAGAAATTGAAATTTAAAGCATAAAAGAATATTTATCCTCATTATGTTGAAATTCGTGTTTCTAGGGAGTTGAGTATGTGAGTATTTTTTAACACTTCTAGGAGTTGTATCCTCATCATCATGGGATTAACTGATGAGAATAAAATAAAATTCATTGATAAAAATGACTTCCCACTAAGAGTATATAATTATTTTTGAGTAATTTTTATGATTTGGTTAAAAAGTGTTTATTTTTTAGAATAGTTGAAAATGGTTTGTTTTTAGAAAGCATGGTGGAATTTTAAAAAAAGGTATCAAAGTGGAAACTGTTTAATTTTGGAATTCCTTGTTATGATATGTGTGATGTGGTAAATTATGAATGTCTAATACTTTAGTTTCTAGAAAGATATTAAATTGAGTTTTCTTTTAGTTATAGTGAAAGGAACTGGGTAGGGAAGATAAAAACCAATTGGAAGAGGATGTTGAAAATTTGATTACACCCTAGACATGGGTGAACCAATTGTGGGTTCATATTATTTTTTAGGCCTTTCAGAACATGAAATGAGGTAACATAAAAAATGAACCAAAGAAGGTGGATCATTCAGTTCAGTTTTAAAAACAGAATCCTCCCATCCGTTAGGGTGATTTAGAACCAGAAAAAGTAGATGTGTAGCTAAATATGATGAATCAGATCATTGATTTCAATGTCACAATAGTTGAGATGAAACTAAAGTCTGCAACATACGTGATGGAATATCTTTCATGTTAGCTTTGGGATTTATAACTTCAAGCTAAATTGGACCAAGTCATCAAATGGAATGATTTTGAAGAATTTTTTAAAAAATAATTGTATCCTCATTCTTTCTGGATTGAAATAATAGAAAACTTCTTCACATTGAAGAAATATAACAACACAATGACATAATATGTTGCTAAATTTATGAATGTAGTCTACCTTTCCCCTGAACATGTTGTAAGTGCATCCTTGAAGGACTGTATTTTTTAATCAATGTTTAGGCCATATATTTACTCAAAGATTGTCATGATTTTTATATCGGACTATACAAAGATGGTTAATAGAGAAACAATGTCATAAAATTAAATCCTAGGAAATACGGTTGGAGGAAGTATGTTAATACCTATGGGAACTAGTGGGAACACTAAGGATAGTAACAAGGGAAAGAGGGACACCTATTTCCAAGGTGGTGGTATGACTCAAAATTATATGGTGAGATGAGTGAACCTTATAACTAAACTAAAGGGTACAACTGATTACTTTCAATGTGGTTCTCTCAATCACATAATAAAATATTTTATAGAACCACCGAGATAATGTCACAATTTAAACTACATGGGACATCTACAATATTATTATTGTATTACTCAATGTTCGGGTGCTAGGAACACATATTATTATTCTCATAAAATTTACGCTTTTATGGGATGAGTGCAGCAGAATGTCTCTTTTCGGTAAACCCAAGTAATCTATTTCTATTCTAGGAATACCATGAATCTTCATCCAAAACAATTTCAACATGGTAACCAAGATAAAATACCAATGGAAAATAAATTATAATAAGATAAGAAAGTAAACATGGATGATTAATAGGGACCTTTGACAGTGTGATGTATGATTATTTTGAAATATAATCTTATGAAAAATTTGTTTGATATTTTTAGGTTGAATTCGTTTATTGCTTTTTGTGTTATTGATCTTTTGGGTTTACTTGTTGAGATGATGCCCTCTATTTTAAAAATTAAAAATACTCTTGGAAAAAAATAATGTCGATAGGGATGACTATATTTGAGACTTCTATGTGCATGATATTTATTTCTATGACTTAATCATGAGTACGGATAGGTTGAAAATATTCAAATCTAACATCAACTATTATAGACGTAGTGTTATATTTACAATTGATGATGGTGCCAATCATCTCTTTAGATAAAATCAGAATATATAGGAAAGTTGAGAAGGATTTTTGAAACTCATAGTTGGAACTATCTCATACCATTTGACAACCTTGACCATGGAATATGTGGATGATATTGAGAATAGAGATTTTCCCACAATTTTTAATCACTTTCCTAATGTTTTTCCCAAAACAATATCAAGGTTTCCAACTATAATACAATTTGATTTTATAATTGATATATTTCTAAGGATAAATCCTATATCACTTTAATATTATCATATGGAACCAATATAATTAAGGGAATTGAACTTATAATATACATATTTAAAAAAAATGATACATTTGACCTAGTATGTCTTTGTGGGAAGCATGAGTACTTTTTTAAAAAAGGTGGATGAAACTATAAAACATTGTTTATATTATTATAATCTTCATCAAGTTATGTTAATAAATCTATATCCTCTTCCATGAATTGATGACATGTTTGATCAATTGAGAGGAGGTCAGTGGTACTCTAAAATTAACATTAATTAGGGATATCACCAACTCCGGGCTTAGAAGGTGGATTTTCCAAAGACAACATTCAGAAGTAGATATGACCATTATGATTATGTGGTTATTATTTTATGTCGTTGAATACACTAGATTCAATTATGGAATTTATTAATTAGATATATCAAAGTTATCTAGATTATTTTTAGGTGGTAATTATGGATGACATACTAGTGTATTATTTGAAAAGGGTTGGTCGTGAGAAACACTTAAGGATATTGTTGGGTATCTTGTAGGATCATTGTATGTATTAAAAATATTAAAAGAGTAATTTTTGGATATAATATGTAAATTTTCGTTGACATGTTATCTCTTAAAATTGTGTTTATGTGGATCCAAAAAATACAGATACCATGATATCTTGGAAACCACCATATAATATCTTTGGGATACATAGTTTAATTTCCCGGACTAGTTATTACTAATACCTTGTTCATGAATTTTTACGACTAGATTCACCACATATATATTTTAAAAGGAACAGTGTTCCATTCTAATGGAACAATAAATGTAAAAATTATTTTCAAGAGCTTACAGTTCACCTTTTATTAGCACTGATCTTGATATTTCTAGAATCAGGACAAAGATATGTGGTGTATTTTGATTCTTTATTATCTAGGTAAGAGTGTGTTGTCATACATATAGATCATGTTGTTTCCTATAGCTCTTGGAAGTTACAGTTCCATGGGAAGAACTACCCAACATATGATTTGTAATTATATAACGTGGTCCAGGATTTGAATACCCAATGTTATTATATTTTTATGAGAAATTAATAGTGTTCATGAAATATAAGAGCATAAAACACATTTTCCCAAAGATAGATTTGAATATGAGATAAAGAAGATTGATGGAGAATCTTAAAATGTTTTAATTTGACTTAATTTATACATTAGGAAAATGTAACTCTCTAGTGAATTAATTATGTAGAAATTCATATAGTTATATGGTTAAAGAGGCTTCAACTAAATGGAATATAATGTCAGTTATTATCAATATACACCTAGATTGTGAATATAAAGTAAGTGTTGTTGTTTTCATTCTAGTTTCATTTATTCCTGATTTGGAAGAGAAGGTTAAAGAGGCACTAACATCCAATTATAAATATTTTTATATGAGGGAAGAAAACAATGGTGGGATGTCCATTGGGGGATGGAATCTTGAAATAATATCAGTGTTGTTGTTTTCATGATTGGATGGTCATACCTATGTCTTATGAGGAACAACTCTTTCATGTTTATCACCATTTCAGATGGGTTTTAATCCTAAAATAAGAAACATGTATAAGTCACTAAAAGAATAATTTTTGTTTGATTAAATGAAACGAAATGTGGCCGAGCTTTTTTTGATATGCCTCACTAATTATCAGGATAAAAAGGTGCACCAAAAAAAGTGATTAAACTATAGTAGTTATCAATTCCCATGTTGAAATTGGATAAGATAACAAAAGATTTTGTAATAGTTATACCAAGGAAGGTTCAGAAACATGATTCTATATGGGGGATAATGGAACAAATTGAAAATTCATCCCATTTTATAACAATTATTGAATAATATCCTACTTAATAATGTCCCACTAGATCATGAGATCAAAGATGTTGTATTTAGTCGTAACACAAATGGTGCCCCAGGTCTAGATGGCTTTAATAATCGGTTCTACCAGCAACATTGGAACATCAATCAGTATGATGTCTGCTGAATGGTTAAAACTTTATTTTCTAAAGGCATTCTTCCTCATGATATAAACTCTAAATTCTTTATCCTCATTCATAAATATGAAAATGCTGATGAAATCAATCATTTCAGACCCATGTCTCTAATTAACTTGCAGTTTAAAATTATCACCAAATTGATTTCCAACTATATTTCCAACATCAACAATAGAATTATTTCATGGAATCAATTTGGTTTCATTAATGGCATATCTATACAAGATTATATTTGTTTAGCCTCTGAATCCACTAACCTATTGAACAGGAAAACCAGAGGTGGGAATGTGGCCATTAAACTCGATATTACGAAAGCCTTTATTACCATTGAATGGGATTTTATTTTTAATGTTCTTAGAAATTTTGGTTTCAACAGGACCTTTATCAACATAATTACCACTCTTTTTAATTATACTCATATCTCTATTACGATAAATGGTAATCCTAGAGGTTACTTCAACTGTTCTAAAGGGTTCAGGCAAGGAGACCCCCTATCGGCTATCCTTTTATCTATAGCTGAAGACTAACTTAGTAGACTCATCTCACAAGCCATTGGAAATGGTAATATTAAGCCTATTCCCGCTTCCATAAGTGTGAATGGACCCTCCCATTTGCTATATGCTGATGACATAATCACTTTCCTAAAAGGAGACAAAAAAAAAGCAAACTTAAAACCATCATATCTCACTATGAAGAAGTCTCTGGTCAACATATCAACTGGATGAAATCATTTATTTTATTTGGAAAAAACTATCCCCCTGGCCGAAAAAGTAGAATTACAAATATGATTGGTATTCAGGAGGGATTTCTACCTTTCAACTATCTTGGGGTTCCCATTTTTTGGGGTAGACCCAAAGCGATTAACTTTACTACCATTTTTATCAAACTCTTCGACACCTTTCCTCTTGGAATGGAAAAAATTTCTCAATGACAGAGAGAATCTTCCTCGTTAAATCCACAATTGTTTCTAAACTAGTCTACTCAATGATGATCTATAAATGGCTGGAAAGTCTCTTAAAGCACATCAACGTTTCCATTAAAAACATTATCTGGACGGGAAGCACTTTGGAAAGTAAATTAGTTACCATACCTTGGTCCACATGCTGTAAACCTATTGAAAAGGGTAGTATTGGAATAAAAAACCTCACAAACGTTAACCAGGCCCTCAAGGCGAAGCTCATGTAGAATCTCATTTGTAATAAATCGCCTTCTAGGGACTTCTTTTGGGCTCGTTTCCTTGGAAAAATCTGAAGGAACACATATACATATCTCACGTATTCCATATGGCCATCCAAAAAGTGTAATTTTAACTCCATTATGACCAATTCAAGATAGATGGCCAATAAAGACTCGAATTTGAATTTTTTTCTAGATAACTGGACTGGAATGAACTTGATTTCCTTAACTTCTACCTCACATCTCCCTATGCACACTAAGGACACCATTAAAGACATCATGAATGTGCAACACACTCCCCTTCCATAGTAGATTAAAACTATTGTCGAGATTTACCACTTCTCTGTTAATGATGATTTCCTGATTTGGGAACCTTACCATAATGGGATTCTTGACATGAAGAGATTTTACAAGAATTTATAATCTAATGATATGAAAAACTTTATCTTTCTTAACAACTTCAATAATTCCTGGATCAAACCTCTAATATTTATTGTTTTTTGGCATATTGCTCATAATAGAATTCCAACTGACTCCAATTTACAAAGTTTTGGAATCAACCTTTGTTCTAAATGTCGTATGTGTAACCAAAATCATGAAGATATTAACCATATTTTCCTTTCTTGTGATAAAACAACTGCTCTTTGGCATTATATTTTTAACATATTTGAATGAAACTAGTTTTTTTGTAGTTCTATAATCTCTCAAATTCAAAAATTCCATGACAAATTTGACTATCAATAAATCAAGAATCTCTTTGTGGCCGCAATTGTAGATCTTCTTTATGTGATCTGGTATGGTAGGAATGAATATACCTTTTGCAACAGTTCTTTCAATCTCAATGCAGGAAAAATGATAATTCTTATCACTACCCGAGAGGCGGCCTCAATACAGAAAGATCAATGTAACAACTCAGTCAACGATTTAGTGATCCTATGACGTCTTGGGATTGTAGGTAACTATCCTCTCCCTAAATTTATGATAGAAGTTTTTTGGAATCCCCCCTATATGTTGGATCCAAATCAACGTAGATGGCACTTCTAAAGGCAACCCCGACCCATCGGGTTGTGGATCCATCTTCAGGAATCATCTGGATCAAGTTCTCAGTTGCTTCTATGGATCAACTGGCATGGCTACCTCCTTAGAAGCCTAGATACTCAACATCATTCATGCGATCTCATTTGCCAAGAATCACAACTGGAACAACATATGGATGGAATGTGACTCCTCCACTACCATCCAGGAAATCTGGAAGGGTACTATCCACCTGGCTTGGAAACTCACTTCCCGCTAGATTGAATGTCTGCACTCTCTCTCTGCCCTCAACTTAATTTCTACGCATGTTTACCGGGAAGAAAATAGAGTTGAGGATGCCCTTGATAACATCAGCGTTGATAAGGACACTACCTGGGGAGATGATCTTCCCGTGAGATTCTTCCTCTTTATTTGTGGGATGTGAACAAATACCTTCTATTAGACTTGGTTAACCCCTTTTTTTAATAATAAATTTTGGGTTTTGGTCTCGGACCAGAACACTATTTTTTAAAAAAAATGTGAAGTTTTAAAGTGTCAAGGTTTTCTAATATTGATTATATCTAAAATATACCAAAGCTTCACATTTCATTTTTGGAAATATTTGTAGAAATTCCTTAAGACATAGTTGACTACAATCATGGGGTAACATCTTCCAATAGATGGACTATATGAAAGATTAATCCCAACATTTGAGGATATTCTTAGGGATTATGTAATATATTTTGGTGTCTCGTGTGAGGAGAACATACCATTAGTGGAATTATCTTATGATAAAATTTATTAGGAAACAATACATATGGATCCTTTAAAATTCTTTTATGAAATTATTTGTTGTTATCCACTTTTTTGGGGTGGAAATAGGAGAGAATTCACTGGTTGGATCGGTCCTTGAGTAAGAGATAATGGAGAAGATTCTGGTAATAATAAAGATGATGGAGACTACATAGAGTTATTTGAAATCATATTGGGTCATTTTTTACATTTTTTGTCATTTGAGGTTAGTGAAAATGTGTTCTTGATAATATCCCCAAGGCATTGGCATCATTTGTTTTGAGAATTAGGGAATGTTTTCTCTTTGATACATAGTTCCTTTTGAGATACTTGATCATGTGGGTCCGGTGGCATATCGTTTGGATTTTTCACCAAGGTTTATTTTAATACACAAGCTATTTCATGTATCTCAATTTAATAAGATTCAACTAGATCCTAAAAATGTGATTTTATGGGATCATGATGACCTAGAATCAGATTCGATTGTGGATCATGAGCTATTATGGATTCTAGATAGGGAATAGAAATTATTTCATTAGAAAAGAATTATTCTAGTGTGGGTTTTATGGAAACATGGTCAGATTTAGGAAGGAATTTTGGAATATAAAAATGAAATGATGAATAAATGTCTAGATTTCTTTAGGCATGACTCGAGATTTCTAGTTTCTAGGGATTTAATGACCAATGGTTGGGAGAATGTATTAACACAATTTTAGGTACTTGACATTTTATTTATTTATTTTATGTATATGAATTTATTGGGTTCAGTTTCAAGAGGTTTGGGGAATCTTTTTCAGGTTTTGAGGCTTTAATGACGGTGAATGGTTTGAGCACAATTATTAGAAACTGTGGAACACCCCTATAAAATAGTTCAATTGAAACAACAACACTATATAGGTGAGAACTATGCACACATTTTGGCCAAACCATATGTATTCCCAGTAGAAACAATTAAATTTTATATAGTGTGGTATAATATGGGTTGTGCATGATTGTTCTAACCTTATGGGACAACCATGTGAGCTGTGTTTGGAGGTAGTGTCTCATTCAATGTTAGTGCATGATTTTTCTAAAGATGTGAGATAACCATGTTCCTTGTGTTTGGAGGTAGTTTCTAAATCATGGTTAGTACATGATTTTCCTAAATTTTCCCCCAAACCATTCGCCATGGAAAATTAGATTCATAAATTGAGGATCTAATACAATTTACCTCCTAAAGAACCATTTAACCATAAGTAGAAAATAAAATTATCTCTTCTTCCTCCCAAGTGGATACAATTACTTTTGATCTGAAAGTTATTCCTAGGTGAATCCAAGTGAATTGTACACCCATATTCATCAGTAAGTGCATGTTCTTCATCATTTTACATGGATCTCTTCTCCATACCACTTTTGTAATTATAGAAATAGTTTATTGGGTATAGGTCAATGTTTTGTGATGTCAATCGTGATGGGATATGATTTTTTGATTTAAGGGAATGAAATCTAATTTATAATAATGAATATTCAATCTTTTTTATTAAATTTATTATTTTATTCTCAATTTTTTCCATCTTTTGAGTGGTAGGTGGATTCTCTCTCACTTATCTTGATTATAAATTGATGTATTGATTTCAAATTGAGTTAATTTATTGATTTTTTTGTGAAATTTTTTTTTGTGATTTGATGGAATTATCATTTGAATTATGTTTTGGGAATTCATAGGAATTGGATAGATTTTTGGAAAACCATTGTTTATCATTTTAAAATGGTCATTTTCAAATTATGGATGGTTAATATAAGTAATGTATCTTTAGAAAATATTTTATTGAAATGGGTATATATTATTTGGGTATAACATTTGGGAATGATTTGAATGGGATGGATAATGGTCGTGAAGTACCCCCATCAAAGGGATGAAGTATGGGTATAAGGTTCCATCATCAATAGTAACACCAAACTTTTGAATGTGTTTGTTTTTAGTATGTATGTGGAAATTGAAATTTTTATTCCAACTCATAAATTCATAGATGGTTTAAATATTTATTTATGTTCCCCTAAAAATGAATGTGTTAGTTGTTGTCTTAATGTTTGAAAAAATGGGTTTAAATTATTTATTTGATTGTTTTCCCTAGAAAAATTTTTTAGTTTCATATATACTGCTTTAAATTTATTTTAAATTATTTTTTATACAAGTTATAACAAGTTCAATCCTAGTGATGTGATTTTTGAAGTCATTTTGGGAATCCTAGTAAGTTTTATACTCACCCCATACTTGGTCACTATGGTGTATTTCTAGATATTATATGTCGAGATAGAGGTAAATGATAGGTATCCTAGTTATTACTTATGCTTCTTGATACCTTTGGTTAGGAATGTGTATTTAGATCATGGAGAATGTTGGGAGTTGTTTCTGGTGTATTTGGTGTCTTTTGGTTTTGTTATCATTTGGTTCCATAGGTTATGTCACCTTTATTTTTCTTTTACTCGGATACTTTGTTTTGGTTCAGTCTTCTATTTTCTTGCATTTTGGTACACATGCATCATTATAATGTTTGGTCATTAGGGTTATCATAGGTTTGGTCATTTTATCTTAAAATAGAACCTTTCCCCCCAACTATTTGTGAGTCCCTTATAGTTTATTTCTATTTTTTGGTGTCTTGGGGATGTCGCCTAATGTCTAATAGCTCCTACATAACTTCTCAATCCAATTAGGAGGAGCAAGATGTTACAGAAAAAATCTCACATTGATTCTATTTGGTGTTTCAAATTATTTATTCTTCTAAATTGAAATATTTAAAATTAATCTTATTTCTAATTCAATTATTTAAATAAAATTTTCCAAGATTAAAAAATAAAGGCCAAAAAATTGTTATATTGTTAGTCGAATGTCAATTAATGATTTTTCATCAGACTATATCTTATACTTACCACATTTTCCTCTTGAATACATTTTGAATTATATATTTTAATTCTAGTTAAGGATTTCCAAACTCCAATGATCCTTTAGATATTTTGGAATTAGAAAATAAGGATATAGAAATAACATTAAGTGATAAAAGGAAAGAGTGGAATGTTGATAAAAAAGAAAAAATTTAATGAAACATGAGTGAACATAATATTTTCAAGTGTAGACACATGAGGGAGACTGTGTGGTCCAAATTAATTTACATTCACATTTTATTTTGGGATTCTTAAATGTTGTAGGCATGTAACACTAATGAAATAGATATTAAGTTGTTCATAAGGGTTGTACAAAAAAATCTAAATGATGAATGTGAGGAATGAGGAATTACAATACCCTTATAATTATAGAGAACCACCAAGGAGGAGTTTCATTGATGAAGAGGAGATATCTGATTTTCATTAGTCACAGATTCAGAGAAATAAACCACCATGGAAGAAGACCAATGATCTTGGAGGATTAAAGTTGAGGATCCCATCATTCCAATATATTAATGAACCCAAAACATACATGGAATTGGAATTAAAGGTAGAGCATGTTTTGGTTGTTAGAACTATATAGAAGAAAATAAGGTGAATTCATCAACTGTGTAATTCATTTACTATGGTAGTATTTGGTTGGACTATATATATGTGAGTCGACAGAAAAGTAGAGAAATAAAAATATGTACTTTGTAGGACATGGAAGTGGTAATGCATAAGTAGTTTATTTCAATCCACTATTACCATGATTTTTTCCTCATGTTGTAGGTTTGGAAACAAGGATTTATGAGTATTGAGGAGTATCATAAAGATATTGAGATCATCATGGTTCAGGAAAATATTGATCAGTAGTGAGAGGCAACTATGGTATTTTTTGTGAATGGCCCCTACCATGAAATTCAATACATAGTGTAAATTCACCACTATTTGAATATAGATGATATTATTCACATGGATACTAATTTGGAGATGTAAGTAAAGGAAAGAAGCATGTTCTCTATATCTAATAGAAATGATTCTAAATCTTTTTTAAATTCAAGGATTCAAAAACATAATAAAATGTAATGGAATAATGGAATCAAATCAACTGACCAAAACAAAACCATTCTTTCTGAAATCCAAATATAAAACATAGGGTATGGTTTTTTTCCAAATTACATGATATAAATTTTATTTAAGTGTCATGGGTTTGGTCATTTCTCCTCCTGATTGATAAATAAGAGGAACATGGTTATTTTAGATGACGGAGATGTTCTTAGTGCTAGGTCAAATGAGGTTGAAATGCCACAACTTTAAGAGTATTTAGATGTGGAAATATAGAGCCCTGTATATAGAGAAATTCTTGGGTAAATAAATGATTTGAGTGATTAACCCAAAGGAAAATATGATCAAGAGAAAAGTAAAAACAAATTTTTATAAGATTCCTCATCAAAGATAAGGTATGTCGTATGATCATTGATGGGGTAGTTTCACAGACATGGAAAGTGGTTTTGTGGTTGATAAATTGGGTTTAACTACGACCAAGAATCCAAGTCCTTATAGATTTTAATGTTTAAATAATAATGGGGATGTTAAAGAGATTTATCCATCATATTTTCCATTTTATATTGGTATGTTTGAAGATAATGTGATATGTGATGTTTTTCACATGAATTCACGTCATATCTTGTTGATAAGTCCATGATAATTTAATAAGAGGGTCACACATGATGGATTCACCAGAATCTATTGTATTGTGTACAATGGGAGTACATTAATACAAAAACCCTTGAGGATATTGTAAGCTTATCAAGATCAAGTGATAATTTAGAAAGGTTATGAAAAGTGAGAAAAAGAAAGAAAAGAAAAAATAGGGAGAATATAAATATAAATACTGAAAAGGAGTGATAAGTGACATTAAAAGAAATAAGGTAAAGAATAGAGTTAAAAAAATAGTAAAAATAAGGGTGAAAAAGATTATTGAGGGAAAAGGGAGTTTATTTTCTAGAAAAAGGGAGATAAATATAGAATTAGAAGGGGGGGGGGAATATAATTATTATATTATAAAAATTATTTTACCAATGACTCTTTTAACCCATAAATAACTTTTTTTGTGTTGTATATTTATTAAAATAATATAGTGGTCAGGAAAGGAAATTTTATAAATGAGCTACATTTGATCTAGGTGGTTTTGTATGGAAAAAACCGGTAAAAGGGGGGTTCTCGGAGAAATGAAAATAAAAAATCCATGCATGAGGAGATGAAACATTCCAATCCTTAGAGAAGATCAATGATAATTCATACATGATTGAGTTACTTAATAGGTATGGAAATGTTAGTGTCACAATTAATGTTTCTGATCTTTCCCCTTTAAGTTTTCATATTTGAGGATGAATCCTTTTTAGGAGGGAGGTGATGATGAGGATCATGGAAGACATGGGAATCAAGGGGTTGAAGGAGGATTTGAGGAGGAGGGAAGAATGTGAATGATTTCATAAGACCCAGTTTAAGGAGTTGGTGGCCAAATGACATGTAAGAGGACCAATATAATAAATGAGGCCTTAAATGGGTTAATAATGTAATTCCAAGGGGAGTCCTAATACCCTTTCTTGAGGGAAGTATATGGATCTATATTTACATTAATTAAGTCCAAAAACATGCTTTTAGTGGCCTATCCCATGGTGTACTATGAATTTCTATCCCACACCACCATGGAATCAACAAAAATAAATAGTGGTTATCTAGTTGAATTTACATCCCAAAAGGGTGTGCTACTTGTCCATTAAAGTCATGGGCATGTGCCAAAATTGTCAAAAGTTTCATTAACTATTTTCTAATAGTGGAAACTATGTGTTAGACTTTTGTATCACTCATTGGCAATACAAATCCACCCATTATACTCTTTAAACATAAAAAATGAAGGTAATGTTATTATGGTGATTTTATCTAGTAGCCTTTATATTTATTCTTAATTATTGAATGATCAAATGATTTGTCATCCTTTAATATGTGTTTTCGATAGAGTTATAAAATACAATTTCTCTTAGGATTATACCTTGAAAAATTATCTCATTTCCTACCTATTTTTACCATTTATATCCATTTTTAGTTTCTTTACTGTAGAGGTCTGGGTGCTCCACACACGGATGTTGAACAAGGTTATTACAAAACATTCTAACAAATCTTGAATTGTGTATCAAGGTAATTCATGTTTTTTTACATTTTTTGTTATTTTTTGTGATTTTTTTAGAATTATTATGGTTTTAAGGGGTTTTTACAGATTTTGAGGGTTTTAAGGTTTTTTAGGTGTTTTAGGGGTCTTTATTTTTTTATGTTTCTATGGGTTTTTTAAAAATTATAGGGGTTTAAGGTTTTTAGTGTTTATGGTGTTTTATGAGTTTAAGTGTTTTTAGTGTTTTTATTTGTTTTTTAGGGTTTTTTAAATTTTTTAGAATTATTAAAGGGTTTTATGAGATTATATGGGTTTTACGGTTTTGACTGTCTTTTTGGTTTTTAGGGGTTTTAAGTGTTTTTCAGATTTGGTGGTTTTCATAGGGTTTTTTGGTTTTTTAAATAGTTTTTAAAGTTATAGGGATTTTAAGGATCGTTTTAAAATTTTTATGGTATTTAGGTATTTTTTGGTGTTTACGGGTTTTTACGTTTTTTAGGGATTTCAGTTATTTTGGTTTTAGGTTTCTTTTTGAGTTTTAAGGTTTTTTTGAGTTTTTTTAACATTTTTATGATTTTGAAGAATTTCTAGATCTTTTATCAGCCTTTAATGGTTTTATGGTGTTTTAGGGTTTGTATGATTTGTAGAAGTTTTTATAGTTTTATGGTTTTTAGTGTTTTTGGGATTTGACATTTTTTAAGATTTTTTGGGTTCAAAGTGTTTTTTGGTTTTTTAGGTTTTATTAGGGTTATTTAGATTTTTTTTATGTTTTTATGGATTTTTAGGTCCTTTTAATATTATTTTTAGTTTTTAAGGTTTTTATGGTTTTTAGGGATTTTGACGGGTTTTTGGATTTTTAGGTTTTTATGGTTTTTGTAGTATTTTTCGGGGTTTTATGTTTTATTTATTTTCTGGATTTTTTTCGTTATTTTAATCCTTTTAACATTTTTAGGTGTTTAAAGGGTTTTTATAGTTTGTAGTTAGGTTTTACAATTTTCATATTGTCTTAGGGTTTTTAAGGTCTTTAGGTTTTGTTTTTGTTATTAGGGGTTTTTAGGATTTTTATGGTCATCAAGTGTTTTTAGTGTTTTTAAGATTTTAATGGTTTACAGTGACTTTATGTTATTAAGGTTTTATTATGTGTTTTTAGGGTTTTTATTAATTTTTAAATTTTTACATATATTTATAGATTTTCTAGAATTTTTATGGTTTTTACAGATTTTGACTATGTTAAGGGTTTTTTGGGGTTTTGAGGGTTTTTATGATTTTTTTATCCTTTTTAGGTTTTGCAGGTTTTAAGTGATTTGTTATATTTAAGGTTTTCTTATTTCATTTCAGGTTTTTTGGTTTTTTCACATTTTTAAGGATTTTCATAGCTTTTAGGGTTTTATGGATTTTTTGGGTTATTAGAGATTTTGAGGGTTTTTTGGTTACTATGGGTTTTTTGGTTTTTATAGTGTTTTTGTTTTCAGTTTTTATGGATTTTATGGTTGTTAATGTTTTTTAAAGTTTTGGGGGATTTAAATGGTTTTTTAGGTTTTAGCCATTTTTAGGGATTTTATGTTATTTTTGGTTTTCTAGGGTTTTTACTTATTTTATGGGGTTTATGGTATTTATGTTTTTAGGGGTTTTAGGGTTTTTATTGTTTTTTGGTTGTTATGGGTTTTATGTGTTTTTATGTTTTTATCTATTTCTTAGGGTTTTTGATGTTTTTAGGGATTTTTATGGATTTTTATCATTTTATTATTTTTAGGCATTTTACGCATTTTTATGGGTTTTAGGGTTTCTTAGAGCATTTATGGGTTTTTAGTTTTTTGGGTGTTTTCTTTTGTTTTTGGGGTTTTATCGTTTTTTAGAGTTTTTAGTGGTTTCAGTGTTTTATGGGTTTTTATAATTTCCATGTGTTTACTGTTTTTAGAGGTTTTAAGGGGTTTAAAAGTTTTTATCATTTTTTATGATTCTTGGGGTTTTAAGTGTTTTTATTTTTTTCATGTTTTCTTAGGGGTTTTTTTGGTTTTTAGTTATTAGATGTTTTTTTATTTTTTAGGGATTTGTTATTATTTTTATGGGTTTTAAGGGTTTATGGTTTTAAGTGTTTTTAGAATTTTTATGTTTTGTTGGGTTTTTAACTATTCTCAGGTTTTTATGGGTTTCTTAGAGGATTTTAGGGTTTTTAGTGTTTTTATGATTGTATATATTCCTATGTATTTTTTAAAAAAAATCATTGTCTGTTTGGATTATGAGTGTTTTTAGGGGTTTTTTGGGTTTTATGGTTTTTTGGGTGTTTGGATTTTTTTTAGGGATTTTAATTTTTTAGTGTTTTTAATTCTTTTACAGGATTATATGGTTTATATATTTTTTGGTGATTTTTATAAATTTTAGGCGGTTTTAGGGTTTTATAAGGTTTTTTGGAGGTTTTTTAGGGTTTTAGGGGGTTTAGTGTATTTTTTAGGATTTTAATGGTTTTAAGGGTTATTATGTTCTTAAGGTATTCATAAGGTTTTTAGGATTTTTAATATTTTTTATGTTTTTAGGGATTTTTATGGATTTATGTGGTTTTTTGTGGTTTTTAGGGTTTAAAGGGATTTTGAGCGTTATTTGGGGTTTTATTGGTTTTTTTACTTTTTAGGTGTTTTATGAGTATTTTAGGGTATTTATAATTTTTTAACAATTTTAGGTGTTTAAAGGTTTTTTAGTTTTTAGTTTTTTTAGTTTTTATGAGTTTTTAAGTATTTTAATGGATTTTATGGTGTTTATATTTTTTAGGGTTTTTATGGTTTTAGCTTCTTTAGGTTTTTAGGGCAATAAGTGTTTTTAGGTTTTTAATATTTTCATAGGGGTTTTAATGGTTTTAAGGGTGTTTTAATGTTTTATTAATTTTTAGATAATTTTTAGGAATTTTAAGGGTTTTAGTGTTTTTGGGTATTTTGAGGGTTTTTAGGTATTTTGAGGGTGTTTAGGCGGTTTTAGGGTTTTTCCTTTTTTGGTGTTTTAGAGCCTTTCTTAAATTTTTAGTGGTTTTATGGTTTTTTATTTTTTAATGTTGTAATTATTTTAAATATATTTTATATGATTTAGTTCAATTTAGGGTCTCTAGGGGTTTGGGGGGGGGTTAAGGTTTTAAAGGGATTTTAGGCCTTTTGGGTTTTTAGGGCAGAAGAGGTGTGAGGGTCTGGCTATTCCCGACCCCCACAATTTATTAGAGAAGAAAAAATGGACATAGTAGGCAAGGGAGGGGAGGGGTCAAACGACCTGCACCCAAAAACCCTTAATAGCCCCATTCCCAAAAACACAAACAAAATACCCCAAAAGCACATAAAGGTTTTGTCAGGTTTTTATTGTTTTTAACAGTTTTTATTTATTTAGGGGTTTTAAGTATTTTTATTATTTTAAGGTATTTAGGGAATTTCAATGTTTTTAGTGATTTTTTTTGTTTTTAGGAATATTTTGAGATTTTTTAGGACTTATATGTTTTTATGGTTTTTAGGGATTTTGATGGTTTTTAAGATTTTAGGGTTTGTCGGGTTTTTATATTATTTTGGTTCTTCAGGGGGGTTTTTGAGTTTATTTAGTTTTTAATGGTTTTTATATTTATTTAATATTTTTAGGGGTTTTTTGGGATTTAAGTTTTTTTACAAGTTTTTAGAGTTTTATGGGATTTTTGGGTGTTTAATGTTTTAGGTGTATTATGGTTTATAGTGTTTTAAGCGTTATATTATGTTTTTAGGGGTTTTAATGTTTTTATGTTTTTCTGGGTTTCTTAAGGTTTTCATGGTCTTTAGGGGTTTTATGTTTTTAAGGATTTTTAAGGATTTTATGATTTTTATGTTTTAGTGTAACTTTTTTAGTTTTTAGGATTTTTTGGATTTTTTATCGTTTTTAATGTTTTTAGTGTCTTTTAACATAATTAGGTGTTTAAAGGGTTTTTAAATTTTTATTGGCCTACAGTGTTTATGGGGTTTTATTGTTTTTTTATTATTTTATGTATTTTTATAGTATTTTGGGTTTTTGGATATTTTATGGTTTTTAGTGTTTTTTAGGTTTTAGGGATTTTGTATGTTTTAGGTTTTTATGTTTTTGTTAAGTGGTTTTAGGGTTTTAGGGGTTTTTATATTTTTTGGGTTGTTAAGATATATTTTAGAAATTTAATGTCTTTTTTAGGGTTCTAGGGTTTTTAATGCCTTTAGGGTTTTTAGGTTTTGAGAGTTTTTATATTTTTTGGGTTTTTATATTTTTTGTTTTTAGGGTTTTATGTTTTTGAGAGTTTTTTGATGTTTTTAGGGGTTTAAAGGGTTTTTACTGATTTTAGGGGTTTTAGGGTTTTTATGTGTTTTATGGATTTGTGAGGTTTTTAGGCGTTTTATGCTTTTCAGGGTTTTAGAGTTTTTAGGGCCATTTAGAGTTTTTTTGTTTTTTTTCATTTTTTTGAGTTTTATGGGTTTTATGTGTATTTATGTTTTTAAGGATTTCATTGGTTTTATTGCATTTTAATGGATTTTTAGGTTTTTAGGAATTTTTAGTATTTTTAGGTTCTTTTTTGGGGCACTTAGGGGTTTTAATGATTTTGAGTGTTTTAGGATATTTTAGGGTGTTAGGGTTTTTAGGGTTTTTAGCATTTTGATGTTTTTAGTGGTTTTATGTGTATTTAAGTTTTTAAACCCTTACTAGGGTTTCTTAGGGTTTTATGTTTTTTAGGTTTTCTAGGATTAGTATGGATTTTTTTCCATTTTTTATGAGTTTTTATGGCTTTAGAGATTTTGAGAGGTTTTTTGGGTTTTTTGATTTTTCTGATTTTATCGTTTTTTGCGGTTTTATGTATTCTTTTGAGTTTTTTTAAGGTTCTCATGATTTTTGTAGGTTTTTATCATTTTTATTAGTTTTCAAGGGTTTTTACTGGTTTTATTGGTCTTTGGTTATTTATGGGTTTTTAGGTATCTTTATGGTTTTTAAGAGTTTTTATGGTTTTTAGGAGTTTTAGTGTTTTAACGGCATTTTAGGTTTTTACCAATTTTTAGGATTTTTTAGATTTTAAATTATTTTAGGTTTTTAATCTTTGATTTGGGGATTTTAGGACATTTATGGGTTTTAATATTTTTAGGGATTTTTAGAATTGTTTTAGGTATTTTTTTGGGTTTTAGGGATTTTGAATATTTTTTTGTGTTTTGATGGTTTTTGGGTTTTTTTTGTTTGTACTATTTTTTGGGTTTTTAGATATTTTTAATGATTCTTCGGGTTTGAAGGTTTTTATATTTTTAATTGTATTGTAGGGTTTTATTGGGTTTTAGGGTTTTATTATGGTTTGTATGGGGTTTTTTGGGTTTTATGTTTTTTAGGGTTTTAGGGGTTTTATGTATTTTTAGGTAAATTAATCATATGGGTTCATCGGTTTTAAGGGGTATTTACATTTTTAGGGTTTTAGTTATTTTTTAGGATTTTTAGGGGTTTTAGGGATTTTTATGGGTTTTAGGGTTTTTAAGGTTTATAGGTTTTTTTTGGGTTTTTTTGTATATTTATATTTTTAAGGGTTTTATGGTTTTTTAAAAAATTTAACTTTTTCAAGGATTTAACGTGTTTTTAAATTTTTAGAGGGTTTTAGGGTTTTTTGGGGGTGTTAATATTTTTTAAGATTTATAGGAGGTTTATGGTTTTTATAGGTTTTCAGTTATTTTAAGGTTTTTATCCTTTTTAGGGCAAGGAAGGCTCGGGTCCAAGCTATTCCCAGGACCCCCCAAATTTTATTAAAAGAAAAGACACAGACATTGCAGACAAGAGAGGGGAGGGATCCACCTATCCACACCCAAAACCCCTTACGACCTCAGACCGAAGGCCACAGAAAGAGAGGAAGAAAGGAAAAAAGAAAAAACAAACAAGTCAAAAAGTTCAAAAGGAAAAGTACACAGGGGGAGGATCAGTCAACATCACCACCAAAATCCTCCATCTCCGCACCTCGAAACCCCATGACCACACCAAATCCATCATACACATCAGCAAAACTGAAATCTGACTCAACACCCATGTCCGTTGAGTCCCATCTAGACTCAAAATCCACTTACATTCTAAGCCTGGATAGTAGCTTCATCCTAGCCTTCTCTTGCTCTGTTGAAATTGAAAGCCTCTCTCACTTATTCACCTTTAGATTAAGTCTGACAGCTCATGAAGAGGCCCTAGTTGCCATGGGACGTGGGAGGGCAGAGTAATACCTCCTCTGTCTTCGTCTCGGAGGGGAAGAAGTGGATCCAACTGCAACACCCACCTTCGCACAAGTGACACCATCACTGACAGCCGATGGTGCCTTCCCTTTCTTATAGTCTGTCCTAGGAGTTTCAGCACATCCTCCAGTTTTTTTATCATTTGTCCTAGCCATAACAGCATTTATCCGGCGATCATCCTCAACAAAATGCTCCTCAATCCTCTCAGCTTCATCCTTAAGCGGGAACCTTTCCCATTCAACCCACACCATCACATGCAGTTGCACACAAAAATATTCAGCAGAGGGGACACCATGAAGGACCATAGCCCTCTGCAGGTCCATGGACGAACCACCAGCATCACCAGCATTTCCTGGAAGAGGGCTAAAGAATTGGCCACTGGGAGGATCCTCAGCACTGCTTGTACTGTCAGAGGGAGGAGATAACCCAGGCCCCATGTCAGGTTCCCCCACGCCTGGACACCCGGACAGAACCAGAGGGGAATCACGCCAGTTCATGTGTGGCCCCTTGGTGATCCAGGTCTCTTCATCCTCCATAGACCTTTCCTCAGCTGAAGACAAGCTCCACTCATATCCAGTCTTCGGGCCCTGAGAAACCACTGCCTCCTTCACGACATCTTCCACCAGCACATCCACCATGGCCGGCTCAGCCAAGACCGCAACCTGAAAGTTGTTTGGAGCAGTCACACCAGCATAAATTGCTAGAAAGGATCCATCAGTGATCTCATTAACCTTCAAGCATGCTATATCATCTTGTTCCAGATCTAGAGCATAGGGCTCCACCACATTTTCTTCCGAGACGCCCATCACAACAACCTTCCCAAAATCTGTCTGCCTCCTAGGGGAGTCACCACACCCGTGGACACCTTCATCAGAAACCTGATTATCCCTCTCCGCCAACATCACTTCCTCTTCATCAAAATTCCCCGAAACACCAGAACCTCTAGCCAGAATCACAATGAAACCACCTGAATCCATCAGGGCCACCTCTAAGTCACTTCCAACCAACAAAGCAGACGAGCAGGGAAAATCAGCATTCATCGGTTGGGAGGAAGCCACCCCCTTTTTCCCCTTCACCTCCACCAGAGGGAGGGTAATCTCACCAGAAGACATGCGAACCAGAGAACCACCACCCCTGATAGTGACGGAGAAGCCTCCATAGTGATCACTGTTCCCAAAACTCCCACAATATGAGCAGAAAACCTGCCATTCCTCAAAGATGACAGGTTGTCTCCACCTGAGTTCTTCCCCCACTGCAATCCAGACAGTATCCATAGGAGAATTCGAAGCATCAATTTCAACAAAATCCCTTGGTGAAACCGGATGACAAAGGTCTCTAGTTCTACTATCCACACATAGGAACATCGCCACCAAATTCCCAAGCATCGAAATGATAGATATATTTTGAAAGGGAAGGGGAAGCTTAGGAAATATCACCCAAGTAGCAGCAATCAGGGAACTCCACTTCAGATGAAAATCAAAGCTCCACCGAAAGAGGGAGAAGCGAGCACCATTGCGTGACCGAGGATCCGCTGACCAGGCAAGGATCAGGTCTTCCTCTGTGGAAAAGCGAATCACGATGTGGGATCTATCGATCAGTCCCACAGTCGCCCAATCCCTAAGATTCCAGAAAGCTGAAACGAACCTATCGAAAGTGACAACTGGGGGACACTGCATAGGAAATCTTGCGACCAGAGTCAGGTGGTGCAGGTCCGAAGCTTCAGTGAACTCCCGAATAGGAAGGGGAATCTGCGGACAACCTTCTAAAAACTCACAAACCTTCGGGAAGAGCACCATTCTCGGGAAAGAGGGTAACGAGTCAGCAGAGGAGAGAGACGATATGTCCTCCGAGAGAGGATACTCCCCCGTAGAGAGGGGGTAGGTGCTTCATATTCCATATTCTTCAACCTGGGAGGAAGCCACCATCGCGAGGGAGCCGGATCGCGAGAATCACCAGATCCACCATCTCCTTCAGGCCTCTTTATCCTTTTTAGGGGTTTGAAGTGTTTTTAGGTTTTTAAGGATTTCTTAGTATTTTCAGGGTTTTTAGGTTTTTTTAAGTATTTAGATATTATTTGGTATTTTTTAGAATTTTTAGTTTTTTCTAGGTTTTCTAAGGACTTGAGGTGTTTGACGGTTTTTTGGGTTTTTTGGGGTTTTTGAATTTTTTTAGGTTTTTTAGGGGGATTAAGTGTTTTTAGGTAATTAAGGTTTTCTTTGGGTTATAAGGGTTTTATAGTTTTTTTATTTTAGGTATGTTTGGGATTCGTTAGTATTTTAAGGAATTTTTTGGGTTTTAGAAATTTTGACGGTTTATGGTTTTTAGAGTTTATATGGTTTTTATGGTTTTTTGGGTTTTAGGGTTTTTTTTGAGTTTTAAGGTTTATGGATGTTCTTTGAGATTTTTAAAAATTTTAAGGGTATAAAGTATATTTGGCATATTTAGTCGGTTTTAGATATTTTATTGGTTTTTAGGGTTATTTTATAGTTTTTAGGGTATTTATGTTTTTAAGGGGTTTTTTTTTTGTGTTTTCAGGTTTTTTAGGGTATTTAATATTTTTATGGGTTATATGTGTTTTTTGGTTTTTATGGTTTTCTTATTGGTTTTCATTGAATTTAAGGTTTTTTAGATTTTGGTTTTTTTATTTTTTTATGTTTTTTATGAATTTTATAACATTTATGGATTTTTAGTGTTTTAGTGGTTTTAGGGTTTTTATGGTTTTTTGGGTTTGTATGGATTTTTGGAGGTTTTTTTGGGTTTTATGGTTTTGAGAGCCTTTAACATTTTAGGGGTTGAAAGTGTTTCTTGATATTTTAGGGTTTTTTATGGTTGTATGGGGTTATATGGATTCTGGGGGTTTTTATGGATTTATGGTGGATTTAGGGTTATCAGGGTCCATTTAAGGGTTTTTCACATTTTTTTGATTTTTAAGGTTTAAAATGTTTTTAGGTTTTTATGTTTTACTTAGGGATTTTAATTATTTTTATCGATATTTAGGGTTTTTAAAAAAATTTAGGAATTTTTAGGATTTCTAGGGGTTTTATGTATTTTAAGGGGGTTTAAGGGTTTTTTTGGGGTGTTTTATGTTTTTAGATTTTGTTTAGGTTTTATAGGCGGTTTAAATTTTTTTAGAATTTTTAGGTTTTCTAAGGGATTTTCTGGGGTTTTCGGGTTTTTTATATTTTAAGTATTTTATGTATTTTTATGGTTCTACATGGTTTCAATGTATTTGGAATGGTTTTATAGTTTTTAGGGTCTTATGGGGTTTATTGAATTTTGGGGTTTTTAGGTTCCTTTTGATTATTTATGGGTTTTAGGGTTTTTATATTTTTTAGTGTTTTTGTAGGTTTAAATGGATTTTAGTGTATTTAGTGGCTTTTTGGGTATGTATGTATTTTAAGAGATTCTATAGTTATATGTTTTTTATGGTTTTTTAGTGTTTTTAGGGTTTTTAAATCTTTTTTTTGTTTTTAAGTGTTTTATTTCATTTAGTTTTTAAAATTTTTATTATGGCATTTGGGGTTTTTAGGGGTTTTTTCCTTTCTTAAGAGTTTTAGGGATTTTTTAGTTTTTAATAGTTCTTAGGCTTTTACTGATTTTGAGGTTTTTTAGGTGTTTTCCCAATTTTTAGAGGTTTTTTCGGAGTTTTTATTGGGTGTTTAAGGTTGTTAGGGTTTTTAACATTTTTATAGGTTTAACGTGTTTTTACAGTTTTTAGTGTTTTTAAGGTTTTTAAGGGTTTCTAAAGGTTTTTAGTGGTTGTATGGTATTTAGGATTTTTTAGGTTTTTAGCGTCGTTTTGGTTTTTAGGGGTTTTAATTTTTTTAGGTTTTTATGTTTATCTTGTTTTTTAGTGTTTAGTTAATTTAGGTTTTTAGGGATTTTGAAGGATTTTTTAAAATTTTATGGGTTTTTGGGTTTTAGAGATATTGACATTTTTATTGTTTTATGGGTTTTAGGTGGTTTAGTGGGTTTTTTTTTGACTTTTTAGGGGTTTTATGGGTTTTTAGTGTTTTTAATAGTTTTTAGGAGTTCAAAGGGGTTTTAATGTTTTTAGGGGTTTTAGGGTTTTAATGAATTTAAGGAATTTTATGGTTTTTTGGTGTTTTTTGTTTTTATGGTTTTTAGGGTTTATGCGTTTTTAGAGTTTTTAGCATTTTTAGGTTTTCTATGGGTAATCAATATTATTAGTTTAGAAAGTTTTCCTTATGGTGCTTCAGGGTATTTAGGGGTTTTATGTATTTATGTATTTTTAGGGATTTTTAGGGACTTTATGGATTTTTTTATTTTTAGAGATTTGAGGGTTTTAATGTTTTTATGAGTTTTTGGGGGTTTTAGGGTTTTTGATTCTGTAAGGTTTCTTAGGTTTTTAGTGTTTTTATAATTTTTAAGGGTTTAATGTTTTTAGAGTTTTTATTGGTTTTTTAGGTTCTCATGTGTTTTTAGGGGTTTTAAGGGTTTTAGGAGTTTTTATGATTTTAGGGGTTTTTACGGGATTTTAGTTGATGTTTTTTAGGTTTTCTGTTTCTTTTTTCAGGGGTTTTAGAGGTATTTAGGGTTTCAGGAATTTTTAGGTCTTTTTAAGATTTTTATCATTTTTTAGGTTTTTTAGGGATATGAGGGGTTTAAGGATTTTACTGTTTTTAAGTATTTATGTTTTTTTGGGATTTTAGGGTTTTTTGAGTTTCTTTTGGTTTTAATGTCTTATAGTGTTTTTTCAAATTACTCAGTGTTTATATTGTTTTTATATTTTTATAGGTTGTTAGGGTTTTAATGGGGTTTTATGGTATTTTATGGTTTAAGTGCTTTTATGGTTTTTACTATTTTTAGGATTTTTTATGTTTTTCTATGTTTTTAGAATTTTTTGTTTTTATTGGGATTTTAAGTGTTTTTAGCATTTTATGTTTTTGTTAGGGGTTTTTAGATTTTTTTGGGGTTTTACTTTTTAAGGATATTATGGATTTTTTTATATTTTATGGATTTTAGGGTTTTTTGGGATTTTGATTATTTTGGGGGGTTTTATGGTTTTTATGGTTTTATAGTTTTTTGGAGGGTTTTAGGGTTATTTTGGAGTTTTTAGTGTTTTAATGGGTTTTAGAGTTTTTTACATTTTAAGGATTTAAATGATCATTGGAGTTTTTATTTGGGTTTTAGGGTTTTTATGCCTTTTATGGCTTTTATGTTTTTAGGGGTTTTATGGTTTTTAGGGTTTCTAGGGTCTGTTTAGTATTTTTAGGGTTTTTATCATTTTTGGTGGTATAAGTAGATTCAGTATTAATGATTTCTAAGTTTCCTTCAGGTTTATTGGTTTATGAATTGTTTAGGGTTCTTTAGTTTTTTTTGGGTTTTTGTGTTTTTTGGGATTATGAGTATTTTTGGTTTGCTTAGATGTTTTTAGTGTTTTAATCATTTTTAGGTGTTTTAGGAGTTTTTAGTTATTTTAGGGTCTTATGGTTTTCTTATGATAGTTTAGGGTTTTAAGAGTTTTTACATTTTTAAGGATTTTTAGGATTTTTATGGCTTTTATGGTTTTTAAGGATTTTTAGGGTTTATGGTTTTTAGGGTTTTAAGAGCAATTTAAGTTGTTTTTGGGTATTTAGGAATATTTTTTGAGTTTTTTATAATTTTAAAGTTTTTTATAATTTTTTTTAATGTTATAAGGGTTTAAAGTGTGTTTAGATGTTTTAGTGAGATTTTAAGGGTTTTAGGGTTTTATATGGTTTCAAGGGGTTTATCATTGTTTTTTTAGGGTTTTTAGAATTTTGAGTTTTTTATGAGTTTTATGTGTGTTTATTTTTTTTATTGTTTTTTCAAGGGTGTTCAGGGTTTTTAGGGTTTTTACGTCTTAAGACAATTTTTGAGATCATTAGGATATTTATTGTTGTTATCGATTTTTGGGATTTTGAGGGTTTGATGGGTTTTTAGGATTTTTGGTTTTTTATGACTTTTTGGGATATTTTGGTTTTTTATATTTTAAGGGTTTTACATGTTTTTTATATTTCTTAAACATTTTTAAGGGTTTAAAGGTTGTTTAATATTTTAGTGGTTTTTTGGATATTTTTGTTTTTAGGGTTTTTTAAGGGTTTTTGGTTTTTACATTTTAAGTTATTTTTGGGGTTTTTAGGGTCTTTTAAGATATTTATATTTTTTAGGTTTTTATGGTTTTATTAGTGATTTTCAGAGTTTTTAGGGTTTCTAACGTTTTAGGAATTTTTTTTTATTTTTTGGTTTTTTTATGGTTTTCAAGGTATTTGTGGTTTCTGAGGGGTTTTATGGGATTTTAGAGATTTTAGAGTTTATAGGGTTTTAGTGTTTTGTAGGTTTTTAGGGTTTTAGGTGGTTTTAGGTTTTTATTTTTTTTATTGGTGGATTCAAGGATTTTACGGTTTTTATGATTTTAAATATTTTTAGGTGGTTTTATTTTTTTATTTTTTTTATTTGGGGTTGCAGTGATTTTTGGGTTTTTACGATTTTAGGAATTTTTAGGTGTTTTTACGGATTGTAATTGTTTTAGGGGTTTCAGGTATTTTGGGGGTTTTATAGTATTTATGGTTTTATGTTTTTTAGGTATGATATGGGTTTTAAGTGTTTTTAGGTTTTTAAGGTTTTTTTATTTTCAGGGTTTTTTGGGTTTTTATGGAATTTTAGGGATTTTAGGATTTTTATGGTTTAATTTATTTTCGGAATTTTGGGGGTTTTTTGTGATTTTTTTTTTGTTTTTTGATTTTTTAGGGTTTTTAACATTTTTTATTTTAGGGGGTTTATGTGGTTTTAGGATTTCAAGCCTTTCATAGTGGTTTCATGGGTTTTAGGGTTTTACATTTTTTTTAGGTCCTTTTTAGGATTTTTTTGGGTTTTAAGGTCTTTAGGGATTTTCATTTTTTTAGGGTGTAAATAGTTATTATGGTTTTAAATGTTTTTTCAGGTATTAATTATTATTTTTTAGTTTTCTGGGGGTTTATGTTTTTTAGATTTTGTTAACATTTTTAGTGGTTTAAAGGATTTTTAGAGTTTTTAGGGGTTTTATCGGTTTTTAGGGATTTTATGATTGGGGGGATTTATGGTTTCTATGTTTTTTATGGTTTTTAAGGTTTTCGGGGGTTTAATCAATTTTATTAGTTTTTATGGGGTTGAAGTGTTTTTAGGATTTTCTGGTTTTCTTAGGGGTTTTTAGGGTTATTACTGTTTTTATGTTTTTTTTGGATTTAAAGGTTTTTTAGGATCAATATGATTTTTAGGAATTTTAATGAATTTTATTATTTTTAGGGGTTTTGGGGTTTCTTTGAGTATTTTAGGGGTTTTTTGGTTTTTCATATGTTATTAACATTCTTAGGGGTTTAAAGGGTTTATAGAGTTTTCAGTGGTTTGTAAGGGGTTTTTATGTTTTTTGTGTTTTTTTTGGTTTTTAGGGGTTTTATGGTTTTTATCATTTTTTACTGTTTTCTAGTGGTTTTAAGTGTTTTTTGATTTTTAAGGTATTTTTAGGGGTTTTTTAGAATTTTATTTTTTTAAAAAATTTTATAGGATTTTTAGGATATTTATGGTTTTATGGTTTTATGGTTTTTTATATTTTTGTGGTTTTTTGGGTTTTTTGGGTTCTTAAGGTTTTTATGGTATTTTTGGATTTTTAGGGGCTTTTTTGTGCATTTAGATATTTTAATTTTTTTAGTGTTTAAAAAAAAAATCGTTGTTTAAAGGGATTTTAAAATTATTAGGGGGTTTTTTTATTTTTATGGGGTTTTTGGTCATTTTATGTGTTTAGGGTTTTTTAGAAATGTTAGTGTTTTTTATATTTTTAGGGGTTTTATGATTTTTAGAGTTTTTAGGTTTTCTGAGGGGTTTTTGGGTTTTAGGGTTTTTCAAAATTTTTATGATTTTTAGATTTTTTTTAGGATTTTAATTGTTTGTTTTTTTTTTTGGGATTTTGAGGGTTTTATGGGTTTTAGGGTTTTTATGTTTTTTTTAGGTTTTTTTTGGTTTTTTTGTTCTTTTGAGTTTCTAATGTTATTTATTTTTTATTTTTTTAGAGGTTTGAAGGGGTTTTATAGTGTTTAGTGGTGTTTATGGTTTTAATGGGGTTTTAATGATTATTTTTGTTTTTAAGAGGTTTTACGGTTTTTATGGATTTTAAGGGATTTTAGGGATTTTAGGATATTCAATGTTTTCTCTGGTTTTAATTATTTTAAGGGTTTTATGGGTTTCTTACAATTTTCCAAGGCATTATGGGTTATTATTTTTTTTTTGGGATTTTTAGGGCTTGTAAGGATATTCAGGGGTTTTAAAGATTTTGATGTGTTTTAGAGGTTTTTATGGTATTTTCTGTTATTTTTTTAGGTTTTTATGGTTTTTGGAGTATTTTTAACATTTTTAGGGGCGGGGTTATAGAATTTGTAGTGGTTTAGGGAAATTTTTATTTTTTGTAATGTTTTTAGGGATTTTTATGTTTTCTATGGTATTTTCGGGTTTTTATAATGTATTAGGTTTTTAGGGATTTTAAGTGATATTTTTTTATGGTTTTTTATGGTTTTTCTTGTTTTAATGTTTTTTAAAAATTTTATGGATTCTACAAATTTTTAGGGTTTTTATGGGTTTTAAGGGTTTTAGGGGGTCTGATGGTTTTAGGTTTATTTTGAGTTTTTAGGGGTTTAAAGGTTTTTTAGAGTTTTTAATGTTTTTATGGGTATAAAGGGTCTTTAGAGTTTTTAGTGGTTTTTATTGAATTTATGGGGGTTTTAGGGTTTCACGTTTTTTTTTTGGGTTTTATGTTTTTAGTGTTTTTACATTTTTTATTTTTTTAGGTTTTAGAGATTTTAGGATTTTTTAGGATTATTAGGTTTTCTTTGGGTTTTTCTTTTTTTTAGGGTTTTTATTTTTTAGGGATTTTATTGATCTATTTATGATATTGATTATTTTTGGGTGGTTTTATGAATTTTTTTCAGTTTTAGGAATTTTTCATCTTTTGGGGGTTTCAGGTGTTTTTTAGACTTTATTAGGGTTTTTTATGATATTTATAATTTTTAATATTTTTTAGGGGTTTACTAGTTTTTTGAGGTTTTTGCAGTTTTTAGGGTTTTATAGGTTTTTATGTTATTATAGGTTTTTAGTTTTTTATGGTTTTGTGTGTTTTATTTGTTTTAGGGTTTTTTTAGAGTTTTAGTGTTTTTCAGGTTTTTACTGATTTTAACTATTTTTATGTTTTTGAGGTTTACTTGGTGTTTTCAGGTTTTTTAGGGGTTTTTACATTTTTATGGATTTTCAAGGTGTGTTTATGAATTTTATGTTTTTTAGGGTTTTAGGTAATTTATGGGATTTAGGGGTTTTATGGTTTTCTGTTTCTTGGTATTTTTTTGGGTTTTTGTGTTTTTAGGGGTATTAAGATTATTTAGATTTTTTAATGTTCTTATGGGATTAAAGAGTTTTTAGATTTTTTATTGTTTTTATGATTTTTATGGGGTATTAGGGGTTTTTTAATGTTTTATGAGTTTTATGTGCTTTATAATTTTAGTGGTTTTAGTGGATTTTATGGTTTTTACGGTTTTTAGGTTTTTATGGGGTTTGAGTTTTTATTATTTTTTTATGGTTTTCATCGAGTTTTTGGAGATATTTTTATGTTCTTAGGTATTTTTATGTCTTTTTCTATTATTTTTATTGTTTTATAGGGTTTTTATATTTTTAGTGGTTTTTAGGGTTTTTGGGTTTTTAGAGTTTTTTGGGGTTTTATGGTTTTTTGAGTTTTGTACAGTTTTAAAGGTTATATAGAATTTTTTTATATTTTAATGGATTTAATGGGGTTTTCTAGTTTTTAGTAGTTTTATATGTTTTAATGGGTTTTATGGTTTTTAAGGTTTTCGAGGTTTTATGGGTTTAGAGTTTGTGGGGGTTTTTTGTGCTTTTAGTGTTTTTAGCATTTTTAGGTTTTTAGGCGTTTTAAGAGTTTTATGGTTTTTAAGGTTTTCTTACGGTTTTACATTTTTTTGGGAGTTTTGAATTTTTATGGATTTTTAGCGGATTTTTATTTATGGTTTTTTGGGTTTTAGGAATTTTAAAGGGTTTTAGGGGGATTTAGGATTTTTCAATTTTTTTGGTTTTTTGGGTTTTTTTAGTATTATTGGGGTTTAAAGGTTTTTATGATTTTTTTAAAAAAATTAGGTGTTTAAGGTGTTTTTATAGTTTTTACTGGTTTTTTGTTTTTATTGGTCTTTATATTTATAAAGGATTCTAATGGTTTTTATGATTTTTGTAGTTTTTAGGGGTTTTAGGATATTTTTATGTTTTTAGGGGTTTTATGCTATTTTAGTTTTTTATGGTTCTCTTAGGGATTCATTCATAATTGTAGGGTTTTTCTTATTTTAGGAATATTCTTGTATTTTTTATGGTTTGTAAGGTTTTAGAAATTTTGAGTGTTTTGGGGTTTTTTTGGGTTTTTTTTGTTTTTTGGTTTTTTCGAGTTTTATGTTTTTTTGTTTTTAGGGTTTTAATGTTTTTATAGTTTTTAATATTTTTATAGGTTTAAATGGTTTTTATAGTTTTTAGTGTTTTATTATGGTTTTTATAGTTTTTTTTTATTTTAAAATTTTTTAGGGTTTTTCCTTCTTTTTATGTTTTTTAGGGTTTTAAATGTTTTTAGTGTTTTCTGGGGGTTTTTAATTTTATGATTTAAGATTTTTAGTGTTTTTATAATTTTAAGGTTTTCTTAGGGTTTTCATCATTTTTATGATTTTTATGTTGTTGCGTATTTCCCTATTTTTTACGATTTTTATGGTTGTTTATTGTTTGTAAGGATTTTGAGGGTGTTTAGGGATTTTATGGTTTTTTATGGTTTTTTGGGTTTTAGGGTTTTTTGTAATTTTAGTTGGGTTATGGGTTAAAGGGATTGATAATTTTTTTAGGGTTTGAAAGGGTTTTCTAAAATATTTAGTGGTTTTATGGGTTTTATGGGGTATAAGGGTTTTTATGGGTTTTAGTGGATTTATGTGTTTTAGGGGTTTTTATGGGTTTTTAAGGATTTAGTGTTTTTAGGTTTGTAAGGGTTTTAAATGTATTTAGGGTTTTAAGGATATCTTTGGGTTTTTATGTTTTTTATAATTTTTTACTTATATATATATATATGTATTGGGATTTTTTTATTTTCATGGTTTTTAGGGATATTAGGGTTTTTGAGGATTTTTCGGGGTTTTAGATTTTTTTGATTTTTTCGGGTTTTTTTATTTTGTTATTTTTTTTGGTTTTTTGTGTTTTTTAAAAACAATTGGGATTTAAATGTTTATTATATTTTTTAAGGGTTCTTATGGGTTTCCTGGGGTTTTAGTGGTATTTATGTTTTTAGGGGTTTTTATCATTTCTTGAGTTTTAAGGGGCTTAATTGTTCTTTGGTTTTTAAGGTTTTCTAATGGTTTTTAGGGTATTTAATGTTTTTTATGTTTTTAATACTTTTTAGATATTTTTATAATTTTTTTCACTTTTAGTTGTTTTATTATTTTTATAGTTTTTTTGGGTTTTTAGGGTTCTCTTTATTTTTTAGAGTTTGAATGGTTTTCTTGGAGTTTTTTATGTTTTTAGGGGTTTAAAGAGGTTTTATAGTTTTTGTGTATTTTTAGGGTTTTATTGGTTTTTAGGGGGTTTTAGGGTTTTAATGTTTTAGGGGTTCTTTTAGTTTTAGGGGGGTTTGGGTTTTTAGGGTATTTTTAGGGTTTTTAAAGGTTTTAGTATTTTTTATGTTTTTAGGGGTTTTATGTTTTTTTAGGATTTTAATGCTTTTCTAGGGGTTTTAAGTGTTTTTAGAGTTTTTTATGTTTTTAGGCATTTTTATGGATTATTATAGGTTTTAGTGATTTTGAGGGTTTTTAGTGTTTTCTAGGTTTTTAATTTTTTTTTTGATTTTTTTACGATATATGGTTTTTTATAGTCTTCATCATTTTTAGGAGGTTAAAGGTTTTTTTAGTTTTTTGGGACAATTAGGGTTTTTATCATTTTTTATTTTTTTAGAGTTTTATGTGTTTTTAAAATTTTCAGTTTTTCATTGGGTTTTCCAAGGTTTTTAGGGTTCATTACATTTTTATGGATTTTTATGTCTTTTTTGGATTTGTACTATTTTAGGGTTTTGAGGGATTTTGGAGGGTTTTACTGTTTTTTTTTGTTTTTATGGGCTTTATAATTTTTTATTTTTAGGGGGTTTTAAGTGTTTATTGGTTTCTATGGTTTTCTTAGGTATTTACAGGGTTTTTAGGGTTTTTATTTTATGTATATTCTTATGTATTTTTTTATGATTTTTATGGTTTTTTGGGTTTTTAGTGTTTTATGGTATTTTTGGGTTTTTATTTTTTATTTAGTATTTTTTGGGTTTTATGTGTTTTTAGAGTTTTTACCATTTTTGGGGGTTTAATGTGATTTTATTTTTTTAGTGGTTTTTAGGTTTTTAGGAGTTTTCACATTTTTAGGTTTTTTTGGGTTTTATGCGAATTTAAGTTTTATAGTTTTCTTAAGTATTTTCTAGGTTTTTAGGGTTTATTTTGTTTTTATGAATTTTTAGGTCATTTTTTATTTTTATGTGTTTTGATGATTTTTAGGTATTTTTAGTGTTAATTGGGGTTTTAAGGCTTACATGGTTTTTATGGTTTTTAGGGGTTTTAGTTTTTTTCTTAGAGTTTTTTTGGTTTTTATGGATTTTAGTTGTTTTAATGTTTTACTGGGTTTAAAGTGTTTTTTAGAGTTTTTATTGGGTCTTTATAGCTTTTATGGGGTTTTATGTGATTTAATTTTTTAAGGTTTTCTTATAGGTTTTCATTGATTTTAGGGTTTTTTTTTAAGGATTTTTTTTGATTTTTTAAGAATTTTATGGTTTTCTTAGGTTTCAATGGATTTTGATAGTTTTGGTAGTTTTTAGTGTTTTTATGAATTTTTTGAGTTTTAGTGGGTCTTTTTTTTTAGTTTTTAGAGTTTAAATGGGTGTTTAACGTTTTTTAAAACATTTATAGGAGTTTAAAGGGATTTTATATTTTTAGGGTTTTTATGGATTATTAGTTTTTAAAGCTTTCTCCGGGTTTATGGTTTTCAGGGTTTTTAACATTTTTTTGGATTTTAGGGGTTTAAGTGTTTTTAGTTTTTTTAAGGTTTTATTAGGGGTTTCTCTAGTTTTTAGTGTTTTTACATTTTTAGTGATTTTAGGGGGTTTTAGGATAATTTATGGGATTTTCGGTTTTTTTGGGATTTTGATTGTTTTTAGTGTTTTTTGTAATTTTTGAGTTTTTTTGTTTTTATGAGTTTTGTAGGGTGTTAGGGGTTTTTATATTTTTAAACCTTTTTGTGGGTTTAAATTTTGTTTAGATTTTCTCATGTTTTCAGGGTTTTTATGTTTTATTCATGTTTTTTATGGTTTTTAGGGGTTATTATGTTTCTTAGTGTTTTTAGGGTTTTATGGGCTTTTATAATTTTTTAGTCTTTAATAGTTTTTAGGGTTTTGAAGTCTTACGATTTTTTTGGTTTTTTCATGGTTTCAGGTATTTTTATGGTTTTTTAGGATTTATATGGGTTATTAGGATTTTTATGTATTTTGAGGGGTTTTTTGGGTTTTTAGGGTTTTTAGGGTTATTAGTGTTTTTATGGTTTTTTTGTTATTTTTTGGTTTTTTGGTTTGTTATAGGTTGTTTAGGGTTTTATAGATTTGTAGAAAATAGGGGTTTAAAGGGGTTTTATTTCTTTTTAGTGTTTTTAAGGGTTTTATGGGTTATAAGGGGTTTAGTGGTTTTTATGTTTTTTAGGTTTTTAGGGGGTTTTATGGTTTTTAAGGGTTTTATCATTTTTTAGGTTTTTAGGGGTTTAAAAAGTTTTTAGATTTTATGGTTTTCTTATATTTTTTAGGGATTTTTGATTTTTTATGTTTTTGTCGATTTTTAGGGATTTTTTGGATTTTTTATTGGGTTTTTATTATTTTTGGAGTTTTATGCTCTTTTGGGTTTTAAAGGCTTGTATAGTTTTTTTTGGTCTTTTAGGGTTTTTTGAGTTTTTTGGTTTTTTAATGTTTTTAGAGTTTTTATCATTTTTAAGGTTTTAAAGGAGTTTTAGTGTTTTCAGTGGTTTTATGTGTTTTTATGGGGCAACGAAGGCTCAGGGGGCCTGTCTATTCCTAAATCCCCCCAAAATTTATTAGAAAAAAGACACGAAGACACTACAGACAAGGGTGGGGCGGGGTCAATCCACCCACCCCCAAAAATCCTTAACAAACACACACCCAAAGACCACAAAAAAAGAAAAACCAAAAGAATAAAAAACACAGAAAACAGAAAAACATAAAAGACACCAGCATCATCTCCCAGCACATCAGCAACAAGCATCCATCAATACAAATACCAGCAATCATCCACTAGCCATTCAGTAACCAGTATCCATCATCATCAAAACTATCAGCAGTAACTTCAGCAACCAAACCTCACAGAACATTCCATTTCACAGCAACACACAAACCATCACCAAGCACCAACAACTTTTATTACATCCCATCCAAGTAACAGCCATCACCCAGCAACTTAAGAACCCGAAGCCATCACCACCAATCTCCCCATCCAGCAGTACCATAGCCATACCCAGCAGCTGAACTAGCACCACCATATAACACAGTTCAATCACCAGCCATACAAAACCACCCGCACCAGAGGCAGAACCACTAGCAACCAAAGCAGGAACCAGTACGCAGCTCAAACAACCCTTCCGGCAGCCTAGAAATCGCAACACATAGCCATAACGCAGCACCTCAAAACTATCCCAGCGAACCGCATCAACGTTATCCCATGGCATGACCATCCACCACCACAAACAGATCCAAAACCGAAGAAACCAACCTGAAATCGAAACTAGAACACCGCAAAACAGAAACAGGACAGGAGAATTAACATGAGTCAAAGACCGGGCTGAGAAACAAACCTTTAAATTCTGCGCAGACCAAAAACAAGCGGGATCGAGAACCCAGAATCCTGGAACGAGAGAATCACCACCAAGCTGAATCCATGCCTTCAGCATCCAACAAGAAACAAAGCAACTCCAGAGAGGCCACCACAAATATCTCAGGCACAACGCTTCAAGGGGAGAATAAAGCATCAGCGACTGAGGAAACCAGACCCCTGCGTTATGCTGAAGAAGAGGCCATAACCCATACCGCCGAAGAAATCCCGTACACCACTATAAAAGTCGAAGTTGTTGACCCATCTGTGGAGGCCCCGTCTCAACAAACGCGATCTGGAGCTACAACCAAACACCGTTGGGGTTTCCAAACGCCAAAGAGTTGACCGCTTCACCAAATGCAGAGAAGATATGATCCATAACCACAACATGAGTCACAACCTCCGAAGCCGCCAAATCCCGATCACATGGTGAAATAATCCAAGGAAAGATTGAATTTGGAGATAAAGGCTCATGAAAGAGCAACGCTCTGAAAACCTGAAGCCGCAAAAATAACACCGCATCATCGGGTCTAAAGAGAACATCGAGAGCACACCTCCACCAAGTGGAATGGAGTGAAGATCCATAGCCAAAACCCCAATCAAGATCCAAGGGAAGACCTTGAATTCACGACGAGCGGGGGAACGAACCAGGGCAGAGCACCGCCATCCTTTTTCTTTCTCTTATGTGGTTTTATGGGGTTTGGTGTTTTTTATGGTTTTTAGGTGTTATAGGATTTATAGATTTTTTAGGGTTTTAGTATTTTTAGGTTTTTAGGGGTTTAAATAATTTTTAGTTTTTAATGTTTTTTTTGGTTTTCATGGTTTTTAGAGTTTTTACGTGATTAGGGATTTTTATGGGTCCTAGGGTTTTTGGGGTGTTTATTGTTTTTTGGGTGTTTATGGTTTTTTTAGTTTTTAATATTTTTAGGGGTTTAAAGTGTTTTTATAATTTTTAGGAGATATTATTCGTTTTTTGGGTTTTTATGGTTTTTATTGTTTTTATTGTTTTAAAGGTTATTATGGGTTTTTCGGTTGTTTAGGGTATTTAGAGTTTTTTATGTTTTATAAGGGTTTTAATTATTTTGAGGTTTCTATGATTTACATTGAGGTTTTTTGGTTTTTTTTAGTTTTTGACATTTCTAAGGATTTTTAGGGATTATTCCGTATTTTTATGGATTTTCAGGGTTTTAAGGGATTTTAAGGGTTTTTGGGTTTTTTAATGTTTTTATGATTTTTTTGGGTTTTTATAGATTTATTTTATTTTTTATGGCTTTTATGGTTGTTAAGATTTTTTTATTTTTTTATGGGTTTAAGGAGTTTTTAGAGTTTTTACTTGTTTTAGGGATTTTGGGGGTTTTTAATCTCTTTATGATATTTTATGGTTTTTAATGGTTATGGGGTTTTTTGGGTTTTTTTGGAATTTTAGCGTTTTAGGTTTTTTAGGTCTTAAATATTTTTGAGGGTTTTCAGTTTTTCAGGGTTTTTACATTTGAATGGATTTTATTGTTTTCAATGATTTTTATAGTTTTTTAGTATATTTTAAATAATTGTGGATTTCTAGGGATTTTCTAATTTTTAATGGTTCTTATGAATTTTGTGGGTTTTTTATGATTTTTATAGTTTTTAGTGTTTTTAAGGATTTAGTGTTTTTAGATTTTTTTAGGTTTTTAGGTGCTTAAAGTAATTTTACATTTTTATGTTCTCAAAGAAGTTTTCTAGGGTTATAAAGGTTTTTATTTTTTGAATGATTTTTTGTTCTTTTTAATTTTATTTTATGGTTTTTAGTATTTTTTGGGATTTTGAGGGGTTTTAGGGTTTATAGGGTTTATAGATTTTTTAATTTTTTTGGGATTTTATTTTGATTTTAAATTTTTTGTGGTTTTAATGTTTTTAATGTTTATTAATGTTTATATGTGTTTAATGGTTTTTATAGTTTTTAGTGGTCTTTCAGGGTTTTTTTGGATTTTTATGTTTTTAGGGGTTTTATGGTTTTTAGGGGGTTTTAGGGATTTTAGTGACTTTTGGGGGTTTTGTAGTTTTCAGGTTTTAGGGTTTTTAAGTGTTTTTAGTTTTTTAATGTTTTCTTTGAGGTTTCCCGTCCTTTTGGGGTTTTTATCAATTTTAGGAATTTTTAGTAGTTTTAGGATTTTTAGGGATTTTGAGGGATTTTTTTTGGTTTTTAGTGTATTTAGGATTTTTAGGGTTTTAAGGGTTTTAGAGGTTTCTTAAGATTTAGTTGTTTTTAGTGATTTTTACAAGTTTTATGTTTTTAGGGGTTTTAGTTCATTTGAGCATTTTGAGGGGTTTTAGGGGTTTCGTTATTTTTGGGTTTTTACGATTTTGTTTTTGAGTTTTTTAGTGCTTTTAGGGTTTTTTTTAGTTTTTTATCAGCTTTATGGGTTTTTTTTTGTTTTTAGGGTTTTTATGGTTTTTAGGGGTTTTATGTGTTTTCAACGTTTTTAGGATTTCTTTGTGTTTTATGGGTTTTAAGGGTTTTATTGTATTTAGGGATATTATGGATTTATTGAGGATTTGATAGAATTTTATGGGTTTTTGGGATTTGGAGGGTCATTATGGATTTTTTGGTTATTATTGTTGTTTTGAGGTTTTAGGATTTTTTGAGATTTCTATAGTTTTTATGGGTTTTAGAGTATTTTGAATATTTTTAGGGGTTCAAAGGGTTTTTACATTTTTAATGGGTTTTTATGGGTTTTATGGGGGGGGGGTTTAAGGTTTTTATGGGTTTTTTGTTTTTAGGGTTTTTAGGAATTTTTGTGTTTTATAGTTTTTCAGTTTTTTATGTTTTTTGGGTCATAATTTTTTTTAGGGTTTTTAAGGGGTTTTATGTTTTTATGTATTTTGGGAGTTTTGGGGAATTTTTAGGACTTTATGGTTTCTAAGGATTTGGGTGGTTTTAGGGGTATAAGTATTTTTATGGTTTTGGGGATTAAGGGTTTAATGATTTATTTAGTGTTTTCAAGGTTTTTTATATTTTTACCTTTTAATTCATTTGAATGGTTTTTGGAGTTTTTTGTGGTTTTATGGTTTTTATGGGTTTTTTGGGTTTTTTTTGGGTTTTTTGGGTTTTTTGGTTTTTTAAGGGTTATAGAATATTTTAAGGCTATAGGGGTTTTAATTTTTTTTAGGATTTTATGGTTTTCTTCTGGGTTTTCAGGGTTGTTAGGGTTTTTTTAGGTATTGATGTTTTTGTAGTGTTTTTAAGTATTCTTGTGGTTTTTTGGGTTTCTAGGAATTTTTAGAGGTTTTAGGATTTTTAGGATTTTTAGATTTATTTTGGGTTTTAGGGTTTCTTTGGAGTTTTTTATGTTTTTAAAGTTTTTTTTATTTTTGAAACATTTTTAGGGGTATAAATGTGTTTTATAGTTTTTAATGGTTATTAGGGTTTTTATGATTTTTAAGGTTTTTTTGGGTTTTATGGTTTTTGGTGGTCTTAATGTTATTTAGGGTTTTTATAATACTTTATGTTTTTAGGGGTTTTAACTCTTTTTAGGTTTATAAATTTTAATTAGAGGTTTTCAGAGTTTTTAGGGCAAGGAAGATGCGAGGGTCGGGCTATTCCTGACCCACCCAAATTTATTAGAAAGAAAAAAGAGACACAACAGACAAGGGAGGGGAGGGTTCAAACAACCCACACCCAAAAACCCTTAACGACCCAAGACAAAAGACACCAAAAAAATAAAAATCAAGAACAAAAAAGAAAAAACACAGAGCAAAGAATCCACCACCATTATCTAGCATCAACCAGCATCCAGCAGCTCACAGGTAACCAACGACCAGCATCCAAACTCGAACAGTGAACAACATCCAGCAGCAGCACGACCATAAACCACAGCTTCAGTACCTCCCATCTGAGAAACAACCAGCATCCAGAACCACCAGCATCCCGTATCACAGAACCACAAACATCCAAGATCACAGAACCATCAACATCAAAATCACAATCCTCACCATCACCAGCATTCAACAGCTCACCACCAAGCAGCAACCAGTATCCAATCTCACAAAGACCAGAATCCAGGACCTTTACAACAAAACAACCAACTACCAACAACACATAACCATCATCCAGAGCAGGAATAATCACACAACTCAAACAGCTCTTCCAGCAAACCAGAATTTGCAATACATAACCAAAACGCAGCACCTCAATACAAGCCCAGTGAACAACACCAATATCAGACCATAGCAGAATCATCCACCACCATAAGAGGATCCATAACAGAAGGATCCAACCATAGAATTTAGCTGTAAATTAAAGGACAAAAAAACCGCATTGGCACCGTCGGAATGAAAGGACCAAAACTATAATGCCGAAAAACATAAACAGGCCAGTATTAGAAGCATGAAACAACGATCGGGCAGAGGAACAGACCTGGAGCATAATCGCGGAACGAGAATGAGAAAATTTGAGAACCCGGAAACCTAAATCAAACATGATACCACCAACCATCCATGCCTTCTGCATCCAATGAGAAACGACGCAACACCAGCAGAACTGCCGGACTTCTCCCATGCACAGCTCCGCAAACAGATGGAAAGCATGCATCATCGAAATCCGAGAAAACCAGACCCCCACAAATTGTCATGGAGGAGGCCAGGAACCACGCCACCGAGGAAGTCTCATCCACCATTGATATGTTCAAAACCATTGACCCATCCATGGAGGAATCATCTCAGCAATCGCAATCTGGATCTTCTGCGTGGACCAATCACCTGCAGATCTAGAAAGAACGAGATCCGGTGCATCCCCAGAAAGCCGGCACCACGCCTTTCTCATCAACCAGAGAAGCCACAGAAATCCTTCCAATTCAAGATCCTTATCACCACACAATCTATCTGCACCTTTAACCACGCGAGACAATAGAGAAAACCCTCCGCCATCCCAAACAAAGAGTCACAACACCGCATTTGAATCCATACTGCACCATAACTGAACCCATCTGGAGAGCCAAAGTTAAAGATCCACACCATCGAAAAAACCCCACGCCTCGCCAGATCTCCACTCAAACCACACAGATCTGAGATAGAAAAGCCCAAAAGCAACAGTAGCCTCCATATCTATCAATCCAAAGGAATAAATCCCATCGCCGTGGAATGCAACACCACCGAAGATTGACATCGTCCAGCACCGCCTAAAGCCACCGAAGAACGATTCCACCGGGAACCACCAATGAAAACCGCAACCACCAAGGGGAAAAGCACTTCGATCTAGAGTAGCTGAATCACCAAGATCTGGAGAGCGCCTCAACGAGAGCATACCACCGGGAGAGCAGGCCACCATCTTATTTGAGTGTTTTTAGGGGGGTTTAGGGATTTTTTAGAGTTTTTATAGTGTTTTACGTTTTCATGAGTTTTTTAGTATTTTTATATTTTTTAGGTTTTTTTTATTCTGATGGGTCAAATGTTATTACAGGTTTTATGATTTTCTAATGTTTTTTTGTTTTTTATTTTTTATAGAGTTTTTAATAATTTTAGGACTTTTTTATGTGTTTAGGGGTTTAATGGGTTCATAATGTTTTTAGTTGGTTTTTAGGATTTTAGGGATTTTTAATGTTTTTAATATTTCTAGGGGTTTTAATGGTTTATATTATTTATTCATTTTTTTTGGGTTTTTAGAGTTTTTTAGGTTTTAGGGGTTTTAGGAGATTTGGTTTTTTATGGTTTTCATGGGATTTTTTATTTTTTGTGTGCATTTTTACATATTTAGGAAATATTTTGGGTTTTTTTGGATTTTTATGTTTATATGGGTATTTAGGGCAGTTGACAGTTTTTATGATTTTTTGAGGTTTTTTAGGCTTTATGGTTTTTTATGTTTATAGGGGTTTTTAATATTTTAAGGTTTTAATGTTTTTTAGAGTTTTAAATTTAATTATTGTTTTAATGGGTTTTTTATATGTTTAGTGGTTTTTGGGGTTGTTATGGATTTTAGGGTTTTTATTGTTTTTAGGGTTTTTATGGTTTTTATATGTTTTGGGGGTTTTATGTGTTTTAGGTTTTAATGGTTTTCTTAATGGTTTTCTAGGATTTTAGGATTTTCTTGTATAAAGGGGTTTTTTGGGATTTTAGGATATTTATGGTATTTTAGGTAATTTAGGGATTTTGAGAGTTTCTAGGGTTATTCGGGATTTAAGATTTTTAGGTGTATTAGTGTTATTAGGTTTAAACACTTCTAGAATTTCAAGTATTTTTTATGGGGCATTTGCAATGGATAAATTTTCCATCACAAATAGATCCTATGTGTAAAGTATTTACGACGAATGTAGATTTCCAAAACAAATAGTAAACATATGTTACATATTTATAGGTCCATCAAAATAGTTTTGACGAGGTTTCCCATCATCCAACACAAAAATCATTTGTAGTTGGAATTTTCAAAATAATAAGAAGTCCATCAGAAATTCCCTTTGAGTAAAGATTATTTGTGACTGAATTCAATGTCCTTTGAAAATAAATTTGAAAAAAAACATTTTTGTGACACTATTAATTCTTCCCTAATTAATCCATCATAAAATGTTTTTGGAATTAACATTGTCAAACCCCACCTTTCTTCTTCCTCATATCTTATTCCTTACCAAACCAGATGTGTGACAGAACCCTACCGAACTCCTCACTCCATGGAGCCCCAGAAAGCATTGTTTCTTTAGTTTTTATGTGATTTCACATCAGATCTGTATGGTATAAACTCTACTTCTATCATCTATCAGTTTTTTTTGAGTATTTTTGTTAGATGCTATAAGTACTAGTTTGGAAAATCCTAGGTTTATAAATTTACCCAATTATGATGATTTATTTGACATGTAAGGTTAATCTAAATTTATTATTTCATATTTGAGTGTCTTGATTATGCATGAGTTGTTTTAATTTGATTTTATGTATTTTTCACTTGATCTTTAAACTTAATATATATTTTTGGGTGTTTAGGGTGACTAAAATGTTATTATTTCATATTATAATTTGAAATATGATTTTTATTCTAATATTCTGGAAGTAAGCATTTGTTTTAAAATAAACTAGTTTCATGAGTACTTAGATTTATTTTAATTTTCATGGTGTGTTTAGGGTTGTCGAAAGTTTATTATAATATTACCTATTCTTTTTTGCTTTTAGTTTTTTTGTTTTTTGTATTTATTTCGTTTGTGTCCCTATTCAATTTTTTCACACACATGTATGTATAGCTAAATATTTGTTATGTTAATTTCTTTATAATAATAATATTTGAGTACGTGAATAATATTTGTTTAGAATTATATTTGCATCCACAAATAATATTTGTTTTTAAAATTTTTTGTTTATAATAATACTTTTTAAAATAATTTTTTTTCTTTCCCACATGTATGTATGTATGCATCTCTAAATATTTATATGAATAAATATTTGTTATTTTAATTTTTTTTGTGCACGTGCATGTGTGTAATATTAAATTTTATATTAGTATATTTTATTAATAAATTATGTAATATATAAATATATATATATATATATTGTGAAATAAATATAATTTATTGGTTTTAAATAATGGTGATAAAATTAATTTAATGAAAACATTTTAATAAAACATTATTGATAAGAATTTTTTTATAAAAAAACATTAAAAAATTGATTTAATGAAAAATGACATTTTAAAATATTTAATATTCATTAAAAACATAGTTAATGATCATTAGGTTAATTTTTTGTAATATTTTGTTAAAAAATATAAAAAATATAATGAATTATTATAAATTCTTAAAAAAATTAATTATTAAAAAATGTTTTATTTATTTCAGAAAATAGTAAAAATCAATAAATAATTTATAATATGAAATAATTAATGATTCTTTATAATTAATAAATTATTAATATTATAGATAATTGTAAAATGATAATAATTTTTTAAAAAATTATAAAAAAATTTACAACTTTTAGAAATCCATATTAATTCATATAGAATTTTGTATTAATTAAAATAATCAGTATTAATATTTTGAATAAATTTTGTGAAAACACCCGACTCATACAACTATTATAATTCATCTAGGGTAAAGATAACTAATTCAAAAATTATTAATTAAAAAATATGAACTCAATTTTGTTTATAAATTATTTAGATGAATTATAAATTCAAGGTAATCAAATTTATTTATAATCAAAATTAACTATAAGTAAAAATATATACAATATATATATACATATGTTTATATAGATTTGATATTTGTATATTTGTTTAAAAAATGAGTGGGAATATATTTTATGTATTTATATCAATTAAGAAATTGTGATATATAGATATACAAATTATTAAAATTTTAATAATAATTTAAAGAAATTATTAATAATCATTAAATAATATATAATAATTTAAATAATTTACGAAATTGTAATATTAATAATCATTACATAATAAATTTTTTATCGTAAAATTGTAATAATAATTTATGAAATTATGATGTATATATATATAATTCCCACATAATTTTTATTAATTTAAATAGTTAAAAATAATCCTTACATAATAATAATTACATAATTTATAAAAATTAAGAATAACCATTACATAAGTTATAATAATAACCATTACATAAATAATAGTATGAATTACATTATTTTTAATAAATTTTGCTATATTTATATTAATTATTAATTAATTAATTATTAATCCTTTCATATAATGGTTAAGATAATTAAAATAATCTACATTAATAATTTTTATAAAAATTGTAATATATATTTATATATAAAAATAAATAATTAAATAAATAATGTTAATAAAAAATAACAATGATACCCTCGCGTGCAATATAATGAAAAATCCCACGCTATCAAATGTTATTTCAGGTATAGGGTAAACACCACATATCGTGCCTAATGGTTGTCTCCAATTTTTAATATGATAAATAGTATGGGAGATACATTAAATTTTAATACGAAATTATAATAAAAATATTAAATGAATTTCCCTCGTGTGTAATCTGACAAAACACTCGATGCTAAAAAATTTTATGTCACACCTAGGGTAACCCCCACACCCTGGACCTAACAATGATCTCTGATTTATCATACAATACATAGTTTGGAAGATACATTGAATTTTTATGATAAATTTTTATAGAAATATTAAATTAATTTTCCTCAACCGTAATGTAACTAAACACTTGACGCTCAAAAATCAAATGTCGCATCTATGGTAATCCCCATATCCTGGAACCAATAGTGATATCCAATTTATCATATGAGACACTATTCAAGATATATTCTATTACTTTCAAAAAAATATCATGTGTCTTATATAATATATATAATATTTTTTGTTTTATCTACGCTGATCCACTATGGGCCTCGTAAACTATGGCTAACCTAGAGCCTCACTCTACTGATATTTCATAGAATATTTGAAGATGGTATAATATAATAATATTTTTTAACTAGTCAAAATGATCAGAAATAAGTATTCTTATTCTTTTTGTTTTTTGAATAACTATGTACTTGGCATGTAGACACCAATATCTATTACATGATCATGATTTGATAAATAATCACAAAAAAAACAAATAGATCTGGTTTAAATCATATCTACATTGGATTTTCTGAAAAATTTATATCATTTTCATTGTCAAATTTAGATTTTTTTTCAATAGGAATAATTAAATTTTCATGTCAAAAATGTGATCATAGGATATTTGAAACATTTGACAATTTTTGACTTGATCTATTATGCTTTGGTTTTCAGAAAGATAATATTTTTTGGTATCAACATGTTGAAATGAGTTCAGTAGAAAATAAAAAATTATTGGTTCAAGATCCAACATTTGAAAATTTAATATATGAGGTTGTTGGTCTATCTATTCCTAAAAAAAAACTCAAAATGATAATCAAAATCCTGAATCAGAAACTTCTCAGTTTTACAATTTGTTGAAATCTATTAAGGAGGCCTTATATTCGAAAAGCCATATGAGAAAGCATGATTATTTTACAAAATTTATTACAATTAGATCATATTTTTGAAAGTGTAGTAGTTTTTTTGATCGTATTTTATCTTTTTTAAAGTCATTGTTACCTGAAGTAAATACATTAGCTACAAGTTTCTATGAAAGTAAAATATTGGTTCATAATTTTTGTCTAATTTATCAGAAGATCCATGCATCTTCAAATGATTTCATCTTATATTATAGTTATTATGAATCTTTGGTTAATTGTCTAGCATATGGATAATCAAGGTATAAAGAGGCACAATAATGAAATTCTATAGTTCCGATGAAAGAGTATATATATATTTCAATTACACCTCATTTATAGTGTTTATTTATGTCTCGCTATATAGATGGATTGATGACATAGAATTAATCAACTATTTCCTTCATAAAAATATTAAACCATCCATGTGATGGTGATTCATGTAATCATTTTGATCAGACACATCCTTCTTTTTATTTTGGACCTACCAACAGACTGCATGAAATTTCTACTAATGGTTTTGTCCATTTTTTTCTTACAATAGTCAGTATTCATGTTGGTTTGTTTTGATTACTACTTACAACTTTCCTCCTTGTATGTTGATGAAGGAACCATATATATATTTTACATTGTTAATTCCAGTACATCCAAAGATGAATATTGATGTGGATTTGAATACACTAATTTATGAGTTAAATTCATTATTGAAAAACAGTGTGACTACAATTGATATAACTGCAGATCATAATTTTATATTGAAGGTTGCATTAATATAGATAATCAATGAATTTATTGAATATGGTATGTTATCTGGATAGAGTACACATTTTCTAAAATCATATTTGTACTGCATGGATATGTAAAAAGAATTTATGCATGGTATTGGGAGAAAGGTTGGTTATTTTGAATTTCATTAGATATTTCATCTTGCGGATCACCCATTTCGAAGGAACAAAATTAATTTTAAAAAAATTCAAATTTAAACAGATGCATATCCATTTGTGATGTCTGGTAATTAGGAAAAATATGTTATCTCTTAATTACATCTTGTTAATTTTGGACCAACCATAAATGAGAAAATGATAAATGGTTTTGGGAGATATCATAATGGGATAAAGTGGACTATTTTTTGGACCATTCATATTGGTCTGATTTGTTGGTTCGTTACATGTTAGATGTAATCCATATTGAGAGTAATTATTTTGATAATATGTTTTATACAATGTTGGAATAACTGGTAAGACAAATAATAATGTAAAGGCAGAGTTAAATGTTGCACATAATTATAGACGTCCTGAACTTCAATTATTTGAAAATGACAGATCACAGAAATTAATGAAGCCAAAATAAGCATACTCACTTAGTAAAGAAAACTGTTTATTATTATATCAATTGATTAGAGATTTGATGTTACGATATGTTTATGCTTCAAATTTTTCTTGTTTTTTCATAAATGTGCATAGTCTCGGGTTAAAAAGTCATGGAATTTATGTAAAAAATTAAATATTACTTCTTGTTGGTCTGAGAGGTCTATTGTATTCTTCAATTTGTGACGTGTTGATGGAAATATTTTTTTTTCAGAGATATTTTTGTGAAAACATTAGATTATGATGCATTGATTTTGTTTCAAAAATATGTTGTTTTAATTTTATATAAATTGGATAAAATATTCCAACCATGCACTTGGATTCCATGGAACATTTAATATTTAATTTCCATGTGAAGATAAATGTGGAGGGCCAGTACAATTCCGATGGATGTATTCATTTGTGAGATGCACGAAAAAATTAAAGAACAAATTACATAACAAAGAATCTATTGAAGGGTCTATTGCAGAAGTGTACTTATAAGATGAAATTTAAAATTTCTTCTATTATTATTTTCAATCAGAATATTCTTCAAAACATAAACACATGGTTCATAATGACAAAAATTTTAATGATGTCACAGACTATCTAGTTTTAGTTTTTAATCAGAATGAGATTGGTTTCAGTGGTTATCATGAGAGATGTATTACAGATTAAGAACTGCACAGAGATCATATTTACATTTTTTGATTTGTGAATAAATGAAACAATTTGTGAACTAAGTACTAATTTTTTATTATTTTGTTAAATATTTAAAAAATATATCAATATTTAGATTAACTTTTTTTGTAGACTACTTGATGACCATATCAAAAATAACTTTACAAAAATTATATCTGATGCTCTTAAAGAAAGTTGAAATCAAAATCTTGCATATTGGGTTTGAAGAATGTTAAGATATGTTTATTTCTATGGAATATAAAATCAATTTTTCCATGATATCTATTAATAATAATAATTATTTTTTAGTTATAACACAACATGAAAATAAAACTGACAGTTAAATATTTGTTCTTAAAAACCCTCCATCAAAATTGGTAAAATTTTATATAGGATATGTGGTTAACGAATTTTGATTCCATACATGAAAATATGGAGAATCAATGAAATAAATTAATAGTGTTTTTTTGAAAGGATTCCATAATAAGTATATTGAATTTGAATTTTATATTATACTAGATTAAATAATTGAGTTATGTTATATGGGTCCAAATTATGTTACAATATTTAAATGTCATTGGTATGATACTGATCGGGGGTTGCGAGTTCATCCACAACATGGAGTAGTTGAAATTAAATATAATAGTCTTCTTGCCTGAAATGAACTATTTAGTTTGTCCCATCAAGAACACCATGTTTAATATAAAACTTACTATTATTTTTCGAGACATTTGAAGGACTGTTGGAGTGTGATAAAAATAAAATCATGTGGAAATAAATTTATTGAAAATGAAAATGGTTCTGTGGAAGTGAAAAATATCAAAAAAAGTAAAGGCACATATCAAAATATATCTCTTAGCTGACGGGATATAAATATCAATGATGAAACCCCCTAGTTAACGAATGATGATATAGATAATGATGATGATGTAATAAGGGATGATGAAACTGAAACTCATTTAGAAGTTGAAAATACTGAAGATGAGGATGGAGATATTGATATTGATAAAAATTCCGGTGAAGATGATGATTGATGTATTATATTTAGGTATTTAGATATAGGTAATTATTATATTCTGATATTTATTAGCTTTTTAAATTTCATATTTTTATTAACAATCTGTTAGAAGTAAAATTATATTATTTTGACATTTATTATTTTTTTATATTTCATATATGTATTAACTATCTCTGATTCGTAATAATATTTGTTTCTCTCACTCATGCCAGACATCCGGCTGATGAACCTGATTCAGATCCTCATCCTCAGGCTGGTGCACCTACATGGAGGGGGTGCAATCATGTTTAATTTCTGATTCCGGATCCTATTTCAGTGAGACAACCATCTGTTGATTTTTAACATCCTTTATAAAGGTATTTTTAATTGTTTAATATATTTTTTTTATCTTAACTAAGTGTTAAATTTGATAACAATTTTAAGATTATATATTAGTTTCAATTTTCACAGTTTTTTTTCATTTAGCCATTAGGAAGGCTAGTGCGATTCTATGAAATTATTTTCCATGCCACGAATGTCATGGTACTTGGTACCCATTTTCATATGTGACCGTATGTTCGACCACTGGATGGTTCGTAATGAAATAATATTTAATTTTTAAAACATTATTTAATTTCTAAAATATTTCATTTAATTAACTTGTAGAATTTATTTTCTTTGATTTCTCATATCTAGAGAGGTCTTATCTGAGAGGCATGTGGTACTTGTATTCATGAGCTCATTCGTCAATTTCTACCTATCATCAGAAAGAGATCCCTGGATAAATCTTGTGATACCATTTTCAATCAATCTTGGGTCTTCCATCATCCCAAAAATATAGCAGCTCTTGTATGGAATGGGTTGTGCTACTTTAGGCTAGGATATAATTTTAATAGTAGATCATCATATGGGCATTATAGCTAGGGGAGGCAAGAGATCACACATACAGTCGGTAGTTGTACATTTTTCATACATCGACGACTCATGGAAAGTGGTATTATTTATTAATGTATATATATTTTTACTATAAAATGTTTTTTATATCATATAGGCTACTACTAGCCCATCTATTATGGACTATAATGATTATAAGAAGATATAAACTGATCCCCATAGAGAAGAAGTTATAGGTGAACGATAGTTCCATATTGTGGTTAGTAGTTTTATTTAAAAATGTCATGAATATTAATTTTATTGTTATTATAATTTTTCATTATATTGAAAGGAAACATATGAAGTTATGACTTCTCATTCATGGGAGAGTCAAGCTAAGACCGAACAATATGTAAATGTTGATCTGGGTTTGGATGAGGGGGCTTAGTTATAGGAGACTTCGTAGGGGTGTCAAGAAAAGATGAGTGATCAGTATTGGTTCTCACCTAACACATATGTGTTATTATGGTATATATGCTATGGAATTAGTGAGTGTGAAGGGATATTATGGAGAGTCTTCATCGATTCCATCGTCCACTACATTGTATGAGGATAGGTTGATATCTTAGGATGAGATGATATAGAAGATGCAGAAGGAGATGGAAGAGAAGTGTGAGCAACAACATTTGAGAGATGAGAAGATGGTTGAGTTTATGCGGTGACTTGTGCATAGCATTGGTCTAAAGTTTCCACCCCCATGTCCTTCAAGTGATCCTCCTCCACCAAACTATAGTTGATAATTTATGTCATTTTTATGACTTTTTTTTGTAATTTGGTATAACATATTTGTTATTTTTTAATAGATGTATAACTTTTATTTCAATTTAAATTTGTTTAATTTCCTATAATTATTTTTAAATATTTGTAAATTTATTAATTTTCTTATTTTTGAATATTTTTTAATTAATTTTAGGTTATTTACTTATTCATAAATATATATATTTTTTGGATTTTTTTTCTATATATAAAATATGTTAATTAATTTTAATAATTAAAATAATTAAAATTATTTTTTATTATAATTATTTGTTAAAATAATTTTTTTTATTATAATTTTTTTAAAATACACTTATTTTTTAAAAAATTTATTAATTTTATTATATAATTTTTTAAATAATTTAAATTAATTTTTTAATTATTTTCAACCTTTTTTAAAATATTAGTTATTTCTTATGGGTAGATTCATCCATCTTAAATAACCTTTTGAAAAAATTTTGATGATCAAAGGGAATTTTTTAAATAAGTATTATTTTTATTGGATCATCGAAAATAAACATATTTTTGATGCCACCATCTGTGACTGGGTATTTGTAACGGGCTCCCGTCAGAAATGACATTTTTCCACTGGCATCTCTCATAAATACCCCATCACATAAATGGTATGAAGGCCTTCATTTTTATTATGTTTTTATAATAACCTTTTTATGTGTTGAAGGGGAACTCGTACATGGATTGTAGGCTTCATGAAATTACAGGACTTGACGATCATAAAGGAATTCATTCTCGACAATGACTACTTGAAACTGCCCCTACCCAACATCTGCATTATGATCAGCACTATACCTTTGCATGATTGGTCAGCTATGAGTCCTGTGTAGGGATGCATAGGACTGGTACCTATGGTAAAGTGATACCCTCTAATTCTTCCATATCCGATTAGCTCTGCTCTGGTGAATACTAATACTCTGAATCCTCATCTAGGGCCTTGTTCCTTGTAATTTAGTCTGGTACATCAGCAATTGATATGGCTCGAAGGCCTTGAGGTTTCCCAAAGGTCTTTAGGTGCCCTGAAAGCCTTGAGGTCACTTGAAAGCCTAACTGGCCCTAAGGCCTTGGGTACCCCGAAGTCCATGAAGGACCTGAGGACCAAAACGATGGACCAAATGCCTAAACAGGTGAATAGTCTATGCTGGTATAGGGCCGAACAGTTCTTGCTACTATACCATCTATAGTTCTACTACAGTACCCAAAAAAAATTCCCCCATCTGTATTTAATCTTAGGCCTCTTGAATGCACTTAAGAAGTCCTCACCAACAAGGGTTAGGCTCATGTGCGCAAAAACCCAATCACAATTTCCTTAAATTCTTGTACTGTTATATGTTTTAAGTGTTTTTTTGTCTTTATGGTTATCTTAGGAAATTTCAAGGTTTTTAGTTTTTTTCTGTGTTTAGGTATTTGGAGGGTTTTCTTAGGAATTTTAATGTTTTTAGGGTTTTTATATATTTTTAGGTTTTTAGATTTATTATGGTTTTTCTATTTTTTATGATTTTTTTTGGGTTTTTAGGGATTTTATATTTTTTTAGGGTCTTATTATTTTTTGGAGTTTTAAAAATTTTATGAGTTTTAAATGTTTTTAAAATATTTTTGTGTTTCTTAAATTATTTATGAGATTTTTATAGTTTTTTAATTTATCTGAGTGTTTTTATGTATTTTGAGTATTTTAGGGGTTTTGAGGGTTTTAAATTTATTTAGGTTTTAGGGGATTTAAGTGTTATTATATATTTTCTATTTTACTAGGGTTTTTTCATGCTTTCTAGGGTCTTTTAGGTTTTTTGGGATTTCAAGGTATTTTTATGATTTTTATGTGCTTTAAGGGGTTTTAATGATTTTGAGGGTTTTAGGGTTTTTTTTGGGTTTTTAGGTGTTGGTGAGTTTTTTATGTTTTTAATGTTTTATAATTTTTAACGGTTTTAGATGGTTAAATTATTTTTAATGTATTGTGTAGTTTTTGGCATTATATGGGTTCTTAGTGATTGTAATTTTTTTGTTGTTTTTTGGGTTTTTAGGATTTTTTTTGATTTTTTTAGTTTTTTTGGGTTTTTAAGAGTATTTTGGTTTTTAAGGCTTTATTAAGTGTTTTTAGGATTCATAATGATTAATAATATTATAGGTATTTTATAATCATTTTTATAATTTTTATAGTCTTCTAGGGTTCTTAGGTATTTTGTGGGTTTTTAGGGTTTTTAGGATTTTTATGTATTTTTTTGGATTTTATGGTTTTTTTAGTTTTATGGTTTTTATGATATTATAGGGTTTTAAACGTTTTAGGGGTTTAAAATTCTTGTTGAGTTTTTACAGTTTTTCGTGGTTTTATGGTTTTTTCATGGTTTTTATGTTTTTTATGGGTTTTATGGTTTTAAAATATTTTTAGGGGTTTTTAGGTTTGTTTGTATTTTTAGAATATTGTAGGGTTTGTAAGGGTTTTATGTTTTTTAGGTATTAAAGGATTTTTAGTGGTTTTTATGGTTTTAGTGTTATTTATATTTTGGTATTTTTATTTATTTATTATGAATTTTATAGTTTTTATGGTTTTATGGATTTTGAGAGTTCAAGGATTTTTTTAGGGGTTTTAGTGTTTCTTTTTGGTTTTTTTTAGTTTTTTTAGTTTCTTATTGATTCTAAGGATTCTTTTCTTTTTTTTAATGTTTTAAGGGTTTAAATGGTTTTTGGGTTTATATTTTTTTGGGTATCAATGCGGTTTTAGGTGGATTTTAGGATTCTAGTTGGTTTAATGGTTATTTGGGGTTTTAGGATTTTTTAGGGATTTATTGTTTTTAGCGTCATTTAGATTTTTAATGGTATTAAGTGTTTTTAGGTTTTTAAGGTTTCTTTAGAGGATTTAGTGTTCCAGGGGTTTTGATGTTTGTTTTTTATTTTTGTTACTTTTCAGGGTTTTAAAGAGTTTGAGAATTTTTATGGGTTTAAGGTTTTTATGATTTATTGTATTTTTGGGTTTTCTGAGTTTTTAATGTTTTATTTCGGGTTTTTTGAGTTTTTAGGTTTTTTAAATCTTTTAAGAGGTTTTTAAATTATGTATGGGTTTAAAGGGTTTATAGAATTTTAAGTGGGTTTTTACGGTTTTATGGGTTTTTGGGTTTTTTTTGGGATTTAATCAATTTTAATGTTTTTATTGATTTTTAGGGTTTTTAGCATTTTTTCATTTTTAGGGGGTTTAAGCATTTTTAGGATTATGTTGTTTTCTTAGTGTTTATCTATGTAGTTAGGGGTTTTATGATTTTTTGTATTTTTAATTGTTTTTTAATATTTTTATTAGGTTTTAGGGTTTTATTGATTTTGAGTGTCTTGTAGGTTTCTTCATTTATTAGGGTTTTATGGTTTTTATGGTTTTTGGGTTTTTTTGTGTGTTTATGGTTTTATGGTTTTTTAGATTTTTTTGAATTTTAGGGTTTTAAATGGATTTTATAGTTTTTAGTTGTTTTCATGGTTTTTATGGGGTTTTATGGTTTTTTATTTTTTTAGGGTTTTTATGCTTTTTAGGCATTTTAATAGTTTTTTATATTTCTATGGTATTTTAGGGTTTTAGTGATTTTAGGTTTTTTCTAAATTTTAAGTGTTTTTATATTTTAAACTGTTCATATAAATTTTCATTGTTTTTAAAGTTTCTTTTACATATTTAGGTATTTTTATGGGGTTTTGGGATTTTTATTATTTTTTGTGTTTTTATGGATTTTGCGGGCTTTTAGGATTTTTAGGGATTTTCTATTTTTACCAATTTTATATTTTTTTGGAGTTATAATTATTTTTAGGTTTTTATGTGTTCATATGTGATTCATGGGGTTTTTATGTTTTTATATTTTGTTTGCTTTTTTTGAATTTTTATAGGTTTTTAAGGTTTTTTGAAATTTTGAGGGGTATTTAGGTTTTTAGGGGTTTTAGTGGTGTTTAGGGGATTTTGAGTTATTTAGGGTTTTAAGGGGTTATACAGTTTATTAAAATTATTGGGGGTTTAAAGGAAATTTATTTTATTTAGTGGGGTTTTAGTAATTTTATATATTTTTAGTGTACTTAAAATTTTAAGGGTATTTATGGGTTTATGGGTTTTTTTGGGTTTGTTGGATTTTTTTATTTTTTAGGGGTTTTTATGATTTTTATGTGTTTTGGGTTTTTAATGTTTTAAAATTTTTTAAGGGTTTTATGTTTTCTTATGTTTTTATGGTTTTCTAAGGGTCTTATAGGGTGGTTATGGTTTTTTTATTTTATGTGTTCTTGGATATTTTTTGGGATTTTTATGGTTTTTATGTTTTTAGGGATATTGGGGGTTTTTAAGGTTTTTATCATTTTTGGGGTTTTAATGTTTTTTTATATTTTTTAGGGGTTTTAATCATTTATAGATTTTTTTTAACATTTTTAGCAGTTTGTTGGGTCTATTGAGTTTTTACTAGGTTTTAATATTTTTATCGGGATGAAGGATTTTTAATGTTTTTATTGTTTTTGTGGTTTTTATGGGGTTTTATAACTTTCAAGGTTTTCTAGTATGTTTTTGTTTTTAGGGGTTTAATAAGTGTTCGTCTTGTTATGGTTTTCAATGTTTGTTTCATGATTTTTTTCAGGCTTTTACATTTTTATAGATTTTCAGACCATTTTTAGGATTTTTATGGTTTTTTGGGATATTGAGGGTTTTTACATTTTTATGGGTTTTTTGTTTTTTGGGTTTTTTGCATATTATTTTTGTGTTTTTATCCTTTTTAAGATTTTTTGCATTTTTTAACTTTTTTAGTGTTTTAAATGGATTCTAAAGTTCTAATTAGTTTTAGGGATTTATGAATTTTTATGGTTTTTAATTGTTTTTTGGGTTTTATGGTTTCTAGGGTTTATATGGTTTCTAGGGTTTTTTTTGGTTTTAAGGGTTTTTAGCATATTTAGGGTTTTTAGGTGTTTTCATTGCTTTTAGGTTTTTGTGGATTTCTAAGAGTTTTCATGGTTATTATGATTTTTTAAATTTTTATGTACTTTTATATAACGTTTAGAAATTTTATAGGTTTTTAGGGGTTTTAGGGATTTTGTGGGTTTCTATGGGTTTTTAGGATTTTATTGTTTTTTGGGGTTTTGGGGGTTTTTTGTGTTTTTATGGATTTTAATGTTTTTTAATGTTTTTTAATGTTTTTAGGGGTAAAAAGTTTTTGTGTAATTTTTAGTTATTTTTAGGTTTTTATGGGTTTTTAGGGTTATAATGTCTTTAGGTCTTTGCATGGTTGTCAATGTTTTTTGGGATTTTTTTACTGTTTTTTGGATTTGAGGGGTTTTAAGTGTTTTTTGTTTTCTTAGTTTTTATTAGGGGTTTTCTTGGTGTTGGAGGTTTTTAAGTTTTTATGGTTTTTAATGTTTTTTAGTATTTTATTGTTAATTGGGTTTTTAGGGATTTTGAGGGTTTTTACGATTTTTAAGGTTTTTATATTTTTTTTTGTGTTTTTAGGTCTTTTGTGTTTTTAGAGTTTAATGGATTTTTAGTGTTTTAACATTTTTAGGGGATTAATGGTTTTTGTAGTTTTTAGGGTTTTATTTATTTTTAGTGTGATTTAAGGGTATTAGGTGTTTTTATTTTTTTGTTTCTTATGTTTTTTCGGGGTCTATTAGGGTTTTTATAATTATTAAGATTTTATAGGATTTAAAGTGTATTTAGGTTGTTAATGATTTATATGGTAATTTTAGAGTTACAGGGATTTTTGGGAATTTTTTTAGTATTTTTTCTTTTTTAGGATCTTCATGTATTTCAAGTTTTTTAGGTTTTCATAGGGTTTTTATGGTTTTTTTTTGTTTTTTTTATTATTTTTTGTGTTTATTTATGTTTTTAAAGCTTTTCACAGTATTTTATTTTTTTAAGGTTTTATAGTGTTTTTAGTGTTTTTAGCTATTCTTTTTTTGTTTTTCTGGGTATTTAGGGGTTTCAAGTTTTTCAGGGGTATTATGGTTTTTAGAATATTTATGTTTTTTAGGTTTTAAGGGGTTTTTTTCATTTCAATGATTTTTTATGTTTTTTGAGATATTATGGGATTTTTTGATTATTTTACGGTTTTATGATTTTTAGGTGGGTTTTGGGGTTTTTGGGTAGTTTTATGGTTTTTTATATTTTTTAAAAATGAATGGGTTTAAATGGTTTTTTATTTTTTAGTGGTTTTTAGGGTTTTTTTGGTTTTAGGGGTTTTAAGGTTTTAAGTTCTTTTAATGGTTTTTAGGAGATTACAGGGTGTTTTAGGGTATCTGGAGTTTTTATGTTTTCTAGGGGTTTTTATTACATTTATGTTTATAAGGTTTTCTTAGGGTTTTTTGGATTTTAGGGTTTTTACGCATTTACATATTTTTTGGGATTTTTTTAGGATTTTCACGTTTTTTTGGGTTTTAAGGGATTTAGAAACATTTTAGTTTTTTAAGGGTTTTTTAGAATTTTTTAGTTTTTTTGGTATTTTAGGTGTTTTTAGGATTTTATATTTTTCTTGTAGGTATTTTGGGTTTCATATTTTTTTAGTTTTTATTTATTTTTAGAGGGTTTTTACTATTTTTATGAAAATTTGGGTATTTGGAGTTTTTGGCTTTTTAGAGTTTTTATGTTTTTAGTGAGTTTTTTGATATTTTTAGGTTTTTTATGGTCTTTTAGTGTTTTTTTATTTTTAATTATTTAATGGATTTTAGTGTTTTAAGTGGTTTTAGGGTTTTTTAGGTTTTCAGGGTTTTTATAATTTTTAGGTTTTTCAGGGGTTTTATGTGTTTTTATATTTTAAGGGTTTACTCTTTATTTTTTGGGGGTTTTAGTGTTTTTTAATTTTTTGTACATATTTTACGGTTTTAATGAATTTATATGTGTTTTTTGAAGTTAAAGGGATTTTCAGGGTGTTTAAGGTTTTTTGGGATTTTATCCTTTAATGGGTTTTTGGTGTTTTACTGTTTTACTTTGCGTTTTTTTATTTAGATGGATTTTTTAACATTTTTAGAATTTAAATTGAGATCAAAGTTTTAGTGGTTATTAGGGTATTTATGGTTTTTTGGATTTTCTATGATTTTTATGTGCTTTTATGTTTTTTTGGGCTTTTAGGGTTTTGTGGTTTGTAAGTTTTTTATTGTTTTTTAGGTTTTTAGGAATTTTAAGAGGTTTGAGGTTTTGAAGTATTTATTATATTTTTCATTGCTTTAGAGTTTTTATTATTTTAGTAATTTATGGGTATTTTTATGTATTTTAGGCATTTTAATGGTTTTTCAGGTTTTAGGGATTTTACCAATTTTTTTAGACTCGAAGGGGAATTTTTTTTTTCTGTTTTTGAACATTTTTAGAGTTTTTAATGTTTTTAGGGGCTTAAAGGGTTTTTATGGATTTAGGTGGATTTTAGGGTTCTATGGGTTTCTGGTTTATAAGGTATTTTGGTGTTTTTTTTGGTTTTTAGGGTTTTTAGCATTGTTTTGGTTTTTAGGGTTTATAAGTTTTCTTTATGTTTTTAATATTTTATTAGCGTTTTTTCTGGGTTTTTATGCTTTATTAAATTTTTAGAGAATTTAATGGTATTTTTGGGATTTTTATGTTTTTTAGGGACTTTGTGGGGTTTTACGGTTTTTTATGGTTTTTTAGTTTCTTGGGATTTTTTTAGTTTTCTTTGGGTTTTTAAGGTTTCATGGAAATTTTTAAATTTTTTACGGGTTTAAAGGGTTTTTAGTTTTTTTAAGTGTGATATTAGGTTTTAAGGGGTTTTAGGGGGTTTTGGGTTTTTTTGGCTGTTTTGGGTTTTTTGGTTTTTAGTGTTTTTTAGGTTTTTAAGGGTTTTTTGTGTTTTTAATTTTTTTATGGTTTTCTTTGGGTTTTAATAGTTTTTATATTTTATTAACTATATTGTTATTTTTAGGGTTTTTGAGTATTTTTTGGGTTTTTAGCGATTTTAGGGATTTTGAGGGTTTAAGGGCTTTCATATTTCTACGGGTTTTTTAGGTTTTAGAGTTTTTTTAGTTTTTTAGGGTTTCTAATGTTTTTAGAGTATTGTGACAACTTATGGGGTTTCAAGGGTTTGTAGATTTTCTGGTAGGTTTTTATGGTTTTTGTATATTTTTATGTTTTCTATGGATTTTTTGGTTTTTAGGGTTTTTAAGTTTTTTAATGGTTTTTTAGGGTTTTCAACATTTTTAAGCTTCTTTATAGTTTTAAGCGTTTTTAGGTTTTCATGGTTTTGCCACGTTTTTTTGTGTTTTTAGAGATTTTTGGGATTCTTTAATAATTTTATGTTTTTTATGTTTTTAGGGATTATGTTTATTTTTAGGGTTTTTTAGATTTTTTATGGTTTTATTGAGTTTTTAGGGGCTTTAAGGTTTATTATATATTTTTAGAATTTTTAGGGTTTTGAATGGTTTTTAGAGTTCTTAGCGGTTTTTATGGGTTTTATCAATTTTTTAGGTTTTTAATTTTGGTAGTTATTTTATTTTTTAGAGGTTTTTAGGGTTTAGATCGATTTTAAGGATTTTTAGAATTTTTTATGTTTTGGGGTTTCTAGTGGTTTCTAGTGTTTTCAGGTTTTTAAGGTTTTCATTATGGTTTTCTGGTTTTATTTGGTTTTTTATGATTTTAGGAATTTTTTGAGTTTTTTGGATTTTTAAGTGTTTTTAGTTTTTATGAATTTTGAGGGGTGATAGGGTTTGATAACGATTTTAGAGTTTTTAATGTTTTTTTATTTAGGTTTTTAGGTGTTTTAAGTTTTTTTAGTGTTTTTATGGTTTTTTACATTTTTAGGGAGATTTAAGTGTTTTTTAGTATTATTATGGTTTTTATGTTGTTCAAGGTTCTGAGGGTTTTAAGGGATTTTAAGGGTTTTTTTGTTTTTTTTTATTTTAGAGTTTTTTTAGTTTTTGAAGGGATTAATGTTTTTTTAAAGTTTTTAATGTTTTTAGCGGTTTAATGGGGTTTTAATTTTTTTTAGTTTTTTAGTGTTTTATGGGATTTTTAGGTTTTTAAGGGTTTAGGGGTTTTTTGGTTTTTAGGGTTCTTTGGAATTTTTAAGATATTTAACAGTTTTTTCCCTTTTTAGATTTTTAGGGTATTTTATGAATTTTAGGTTTTTATATTTTTCTTTGGATTTTTTAGGATTTTTGGGTTTTAAATTTTTTAGGGATTTTTAGGAATATTTAGGATTTTTATGGGTTTTAGTGTTTTAGAAATTTTTGTATGGTTTTAGGAATTTTAGGGTTTTTAGAGTTTTTATGGTTTCTTAGGTTTTTTATGGTTTTATGTGTTTTTAGGTTTTTTATGATGATTTAGATTTTTTTAACGTTTTATGGTGTTTAATGGGTCTTTAGGTTTGTAATGGGTTGTTGTTCTTTATGTGGTTTTTTGGTTGTTTATGATTTCTAGCAGTCCTTATGGTTTTTATGGTTTTTTGTTTTTTATGGTTTTTATATTTTTTATGTTTTTAGGGTTTTTAATTATTTTTAGGTTTTTATGGTTTACCTAATGATTTTCAAGGTTATTAATGTTTTTATGGTTTTTAGGGATTTTAAAATTTTTAATGGGTTTTTTGGGGTTTTATGGATTTTGAGTATTTTTAGTGTTTTTTGGGCCCTATGATTTTTTGGGGTTTTAGGGGTTTTTATGTTTTAAAGGGTTTTTATAGTTTTTTGATTTTTAGGGGTTTAAAGTGTTTTAGATTTTTTAACTGGTTTTAGGTTTCTATGGGTTTTAGGGTTTTTAATAATTTTAGGGGTTTTATAGTTTTTATGATTTTTTAGGCTTTTTAGGTTTTTTATGTTTTAAGGGTTTTATGTGTTTTTAGTTTTTAAAGTTTTCTTAGGTTTTTTCATTGTTTTAAGGGTTTATTGCGTTTTTTAGTAATTTTTAGGGATTTTTAGGTTTTTTATAGTATTTTATGGTTTTTAAGTGTATTTTTGTATGTTTTTTGGGTTTTTTGGGTTTTATGTTATTTTTTATTTTTATTGGCTTTTTATGGTTTTTTATAAATTTTTATCATTTTTTGAAATTTAAAGGGAATTTTTAGTTTTATTATTATTTAGGGTTTTTTTGGGTTTTAGTGTATTTTATGGTTTTTAGGGGTTTTATAGGTCTAGGGACTTTTAGGGTTTTTAGGGTTATTAGCGTTTTTTAGGTTTTTAGGGGTTTTAATTGTTTTTATGTTTTCAAAATTTTCTTAGGTTTTATTTGGGTTTTTAGGGTTTGTTACATTTTTAGGTATTTTTAGTATTTTTAGGATTTTTAGGGTTTTTATAGATTTAGTAGGATTATAAGGTATTTTATGTTTTTGGGGTTTTTATTGTTTTTTTATTGTTTTTTTGGGGTTTTTTAGTTTTTAGGGGTTCAATGTTTTCATATATTTTTACCATTTTTAGGGGTTTATAGGATTTTGAGAGTTTTTATCGGTTTTTAGGGGTTTTATTGTTTTTTATAATTTTTTAGATTTTAGGTTTTTTTTTATTTTTTGGAGTTTTTAGGGGTTTTGGGGATTTTGGGGGTTTTATAATTTTTTAGGTGTTTAGGGGTTTTAAATATCTTAGGATTTTAAGATTTTCTTAGTGTCTTCCTCGTTTTAGGGGTATTTATGTTTTTAGGATTTTTTTGATATTTTTTAAGATTTTAATGGATTTTAGGGATTTTAGGTAATTTGAGTGTTTTGGGTTTTTAGTGTCTTTAGTGTTTTTAGGTTTTTTGGGAATTTTTTATGTTTTAGCATTTTAAGTTTTTCTTAGGGTTTTTCATTATTTTTAAGGTTTTTTAAATTTTTATTATTTTATAGATTTTTTAAATATTTTTTTGGTTTTTAGGTTTTATAGGGATTTTGGGGGTTTTTGGGGGGTTTTTGGGATTTTGTTGTTTTTTGGATTCTTTGATTTTTTGGAAGTTATTTTTGTGTTTTTAATAGTTTTTAATATTTTTAGTGTTTTTTAAAATCTGTAATGGTTTAAATGATTTTAAATTATTTAGTATTTTCAAGGGTTTTACGGGTTTTTAGAGTTTGTATAATTCAGGGTTTTTATGGTTTTAATGGTTTTATGTTTTTTAAGGTCTTCATATAAATTTTAAGTGGTTTAGGGTATTTGTTTTTTTTTGTATTTTTAGTGATTTTTAAGATTTTTAGGGGTTTTAGGATTTTAGGTATTTTGAGGGGGTTTTGGGTTTTTTAGTTTTTTATGTTTTTTGGTTTTTTAGTTTTTTGTGTTTTTAGGGGTTGAAGGTCTTTTATTATTTTTTTATATTTTCAGGGTTTAAAGAATTAATAGAAATTTTAGTTCTATCTAGGGTTTTTATGGGTTTGTAGTATTTTTTAGGGTTCTTGGAGGTTTTATATTTTTAGGGTTTTTAGATTTTTTAGCCTTTTCATTTATTTTGGGGTTTTAAGTGTTGTTGGATTTTTAAGGACTTTTTAGGGTTTTTCGGGATTTATTTTTGGTTTTTATGATTTTAAGGATTTATAAGTATTATTTAGGAATTTTATTATTTTTGGGGTTTTTAGGGACTCTGGGTGTTTTTAGGGTTTATGAGTTTTTATGTTTTTGTTTAGGGGTTTTGGGGGTATTTTAAGTTTTTAGCATTTTTATGATTTTAATTTTTTTAAAGTTTTTTGGGGTTCAAATGGTTTGTAGAGTTTTTAGTGATTTTTTTTGGGTTTTATGGTATTTACGTTTTAAAGGGTTTAGGGCATTTATGGATTTTATTGTTTTTATGGTTTTTAGTGTTTTTAGGGTTTCTATATTTTTTTATGTTTTTAGTGCCTTTATGTGTTTTAATATTTTAATGTTTTCATAGAGGTTTTTAAGGTTTTTAGGGGTTTTTATGTTTTTAGGTATTTTGTGTATTATTAGGATTTTTATATTTTTAAGTGTTTTTAGGAATTTTTAGTATTTTAGGGTTTTTAGTGTTTTTTGTGGGGTTTTATCGTTTTTGGGGGTTTTATGGTTTCTAATATTTTTACAGTTATTTAGGTTTTTTGAGGTTTTTAGGGGTTTTATGTTTTTATGCTTTTCTTATATTTTTTCATGGTTTTTACTATTTTTTAAGGATTTAGGGATTTTTTGGGATTTATTTAGATTTCAATGGGGTTTTAGGATTTTTAGGGATTTTTAGGGATTATATGGTTTTAAGGGCTTTTAGGATTTTTTGAGTTGTTTGGGTTTCTAATGTTTTTTATAGTTTTTTAGAATTTTTAGGTGTATCAAGGGTTTTTAGTGTTTTAGTGGGATTTTAAAATTTTTATGGGTTCTAGGGTTTTAAGGGTTTTTATGGTTCTTATGGTTTATATGGTTTTTTCACTTTTAAAGTTAATAGGTTTTTTAGGGGTTATAAGATTTTTTTTTGTTTTTCATGCTTTCTTAGGGACTTTTATGTGTTTTAGGTTTTTTATATTTTTAATGATTTTTAATGATATTTTGTCTATTTTAATGGGTTTTATGGTTTTAGGGATTTTCATTGTTTTTTGGGTATTTTTGTTTTTTTTTGGTTTTTATGATTTTTAGGGTTTTTAGGGTATTTTGAGATTTTTAGGATTTAATGTTTTTTTAGATTTTTTAAAATTCATAGGGGTTTAATGTATTTTAGAGTTTTATGTAGTTTTTAGGGTTTTTATGGTGTTTTAGGGGTTCTAGAGGTCTTAATTTGTTTTAGGGGATTTTAGGGTTTTTAGGGTATCTAGCATTTTAAGGTTGCAGGTTTTTTGGGATTTTATGGGTTTTTGTGTTATTTAGGGTTTTTAGAATTTTTTTAACAGTTTTATTTTTTGAAGGGTTTTTAGAGTTTTTAGTTTTTTTAGGGTTTTTATTGGTTTTTATGATTTTTAATGTTTTTTGGGGATTTTTAGTTTTATGTTTTTTAGGGTTTAAAATATTTTTTAGGGTTTTTAGTTTTTTAGGAGATTAAGTGTTTTAAGGTTTTTTAGGTTTTCTAAGGGAGTCCCTTGGTTTTAAGGTTTATTATATTTTTTTGTAATTTTAAGGTATTTTTTAGGATTTTTAGGGTTTTTAGCATTTCTTTGAATTTTTAAATTTTTTAGAGTTATTTGGATTTTTCAGTTTTCAGTGTTTTGTGGTTTTTATGGATTCTAAGTGTTTTTAAGTATTTTAGATTTTTTAGAGTTTTTTATGGATTTCACATTTTTTATGGTTTAGTTATTTTTAGGGATTTTTAGGGTTTTTATGTTGTTTAGTTTTCATAGGTATTTTGAGAGCATTTAGGAGTTTTCGGGTTTTTATTGTTTTTTAGGTATCCAGGTTTTTTAGTTTTCTTGGTTTTTAATGTTTTCATATTTTTTATCATTTTTGTGGTTTTAAAGTCATTTATAGTTTTTAGTGGGTTTTAGGGATTTTATGGGTTTTCGGGTTTCTAATGATTTTAGGGGTTTTATTATTATTTATTAATTTTTCAATTTTTTATTCTATTTATGGGTTTTCATGGATTTTATCATTTTTTAGGTTTTTAGGGGATTTTAGGGTTTTAGATATTTTTGGCTTTCTTATGGGTACTAAGGGTTCTAAGGGTTTTTTCATTTTTAATGTATTTTTAGGTATTTTTTATGATTTTTATGATTTTTATGGTTTTTAGTGATTTTTTGTGTATTATGCTTTTTTAGGGTTTTTCAAATTTTTATTTTTTTTATTTTTTCTTTGTGTTTTTAGGCTTTTAAGCATTTGTTAGGGGTTTTCATGTTTTTTGGGGGTTTTATTTTCAAATAATTTTTATGGAATTTTTTGATTTTTATTTGTTTCAGTATTTTTATGAATTTGGATGGTTTTTACAGGGTTTTAGGTTTTTTAGTGATCTTATGGGTTTTTTGGTATTTTAGTATTTTTAGAGTTTTTTATGGGTTTGAATTTTTTTAGAATTTTTTTTATATATTTGGTGCTTTTATGAGTTTTTAGAGGTTTTAGTGGGTTTTGGGGTTTTTAAAGAATTTTTGGGTTTTTATGGTTTTAGGGGTTATCCTGGTTTAAGGGTGTTTTAGGGTTTTTAGGGTCTTTAAGGTTTTTATCCTTTTTAGAGGGTTTAATTGTTTTTTTTGTTTTTGGGTTTGTTAGGGGTTTTTAGGGATTTAGGGTTTTTTACATTTTTAAGGTTTTAAGGTATTTTTAGGATATTTATGGGTTTTTAAGATTTTTAAAGAATTTGATGGTTTTAATGGTTTTTATAGTTTTTTGGTTTTTAAGGTTTTTATATGGTTTTTTGTATTTTAATGATTCTTATGTTTTTAGGATTTTATGGATTTTTTTATTATTTTTCTGGTTTTTAGGTTTTTAGGGTTTTTGGGTTTTTGGATTTTGAGTGGTTTTAGGGTTTTGTAGAGTTTTATGTGTTTTGGGTTTTTTTGTATTTTTTGTGTTTTATAGTATTACAGGTTATTATAATTTTTTAAAATTTTTATGGGTTTAAAGGGTTTTAGTGTTTTTAGGGGGTTTTTATGTTTGGGGGGTATGGGTATTATGCGTTTTTATGATTCTTAGAGTCTTTTAGGGTTTTTTTGGGGTTTACAATATTTTATATTTTTATGGGTGTTAAGTATTGTTATGTGTTTACTATATTTTAATATTTAGTGATTTTTATCGATTTGTAGGATTTTTATGGGGTTTTAGGGTTTTAGGGATTGTTAGGGTTTTTGGGGTTTTTATGCGTTTTATGATTTTTAGGGGTTTTATTGTTTTTTAGGTTATTAGTTGATTTATGTGTTTTTATGCTTTTAGTGTTTTCTTATGTTTTTTTAGGGTGTTTACGGTGTTTATGCGTTTAAGGGTTTTAGGGATCTTTTGATCTTTCAGGGGTTTTTGTTGTTTTTGAGTTATTTTTAACATTTTTTGGGTGTTTAAAGGGTTTTTATAGATTAGTGGTCTTTAGGGTTTTATGGGGTTTTTGAGTTTTTAGGGTTTTATAGTTTTTTTTCATTTTAGGGTCTTTTGGGATTTTACCATTTTTAGGTTTTTATGGGTCTTAATTATTTTTTATTTTTTAAGGTTTGCAGAGGGGTTTTCAATGTTTTTAGGGTTTTTTTTACATTTGAGGTATTATATGGGTTTTTATGATTTTAATGGTTTTTAGGGATTTTGAGTGTTTTTATGATTTTTAAGGTTTATAGGGTCTTTATGGTTTTTTGGGTATTTATGTTTTTTTGCTTTTAGGGGTTTTACGGTTATTTTTAGATTTTAACTGTTTTAGGGGTTTAAAAAATTTATATTTTTAGTGTTTTTGTGAGGATTATGATGTTTTAAGGTTTTAGGGGTTTTTTGTTCGATTTAGGGGTTTCTATGGTGTTTTAATATTTTTAGCATTTTTTTTGTGTTTTTAGTGTTTTAATGTTTTTAATTTTTTATTGGGGTTTTTCACGTTTTAAGGGATTTTTAGGGGTATTTAATATATGAATGGGTTTTTTTTTGGGTTTTTATTTATTTGCAGGGATTTATAGTTTTTAGGGGTTTTAGGTTTTTAGTGGATTTATATTTTTTTGTGTTTGTAATTTTTTTTAGAGTTTTGTATCAATTTTATTGGTTTGAATTATTTTTATTGGTTTTTAGGGTTCTGTGGGGTTTTCTAATATTTGTAGGGGGTTTTTTATCGTTCTTAGAGTTTTTTAGTTTGTTAGTGTTTTTTATGTTTTTTTAGGTTATTAAGGATTTTATTATTTTAATGTTTTCTTATGTGTTTCAATAATTTTTAGATGTTTTTATGTTTTTAGGTATTTTTAGGGGGGTTTTGGATTTTTATGGTTTTGGATTTCTTATGGATTTAGAGAGTTTTTACGGTTTTTGTGTTTTTTTATATTTTTAGGGGTTTTAAGTGTTTTAGGTTTTTATGTTTTTCTTATAGTTTTTATGTTTTATTAATTTCCTTGATTTTTAGAACATTTATGATGTTTTTTTGTTTTTATGGATTTTGTGAGTTTTACGTATTTTTAGTATTTTATGGTTTTTATGGTTTTTTGGCATTTTAGGATATTTGGAGTTTTTAGTGTTTTAAGTATTTTTTAAGGTTCTTGAACTTTTTTAGGGATTTAACTGTTATATAGATTTTTTTATGTTCTTTGTGGTTTAAAGGGTTGTTTGGATTTTTATTGTTTTAAATGTTTTTATAGTTTTTATGTTTTTAGGGTTTTTAGTGGTTTTTAGGTTTTTTATGTATTTTAATTGTGTTTAAGGATTTTATGGTTTGTTTTGGGTTTTTCTTAGTTTTTATGTTTTTTAGGATTATTTAGTTTTTAAATGATTTTTTGTGATTTTTATGGGTTTTTACTGTTTTTAGACCTTTTGATTGGTTTAGGGTTTTTTCTTATTTTTTGGGCTTTTTTTAATTTTTAGGGTTTTCCAGAATTGTTGATATTATTTGCCTCATTTATTATTTTTTTGGGGTTTAAATGGTTTTTTTAAAATTTTCAAGGGCATTTTTTGGTTTGTAGGGGTTTTTAGGTTTTTAGGTTTTTTACTATTTTAGAAAATTTTAGAGTTTTTACGGTATTTTAATGTTTCTACCATTTTTAATTTTATGGGGGTTTATTTATTTTTACCCTTTTATGGTTTTCTTAGCATATTTTAGTGTTTTTAGGGTTTTCTATGTTTTTGGGGAATTTTTTGGGGTTTTTGGATTTTTATGGTTTTTAGGGTTTTTAGGTGTTTTGAGGGATTAAGGGTTTTTATGGGTTTTTATATTTTTTGGATGTTAAGGGTTTTATGTTTTCTTGGGTTTTTAAGATTTTATTAGGTTCTTTCAGGTTTTTTATATTTTTATATTTTTTGATTTTTATGGATTTTTTAGGATTTTTATGGTTTTTATGGAAATTTGGGATTTTGAGGGTTTTTAGGCTTCTGTTTTATTTTAGGGTTTTTAGGGTCTTTTCAGTTTTAAGGGGGTTTAGAGTTTTTCAATATTCTTATGCGTTTAAAGGGGTTTTAGTGTTTTAGTGGGATTTTAGGTTTTTGGGGGGATTTAAGTGTTTTTTGGATTTTATGTTTTTTAGGGGTTTTACGAGTTTTTAGGGGGTTTTAAGATTTTTAGATTTTTTTTTGTTTTTAGGGGTTTGAAGTCTTTCTAGTGTATTATGGTTTTATTATGGGTTTTAATAGTATTTTGGGGCCTTTATGTTTTTAGGTAATGTAGGGATTTTTAGGATTTTTTATGGTTTTAGGAATTTTGTTGTTTTTTTGGGTTTCTTGGGGGTTTTAATGTGTTTTAGTGTTTTTAGAGTTTTTATGTTTTTAGGGGTTTTAAGTTATTTTAGTTTTTTACTATTTTTATACGGGTTTTAAGGATTTTAAGTTTTTGTATATATTTCATGGTTTTTAGGGGTTTTTAAGATTTTATGGATTTTTATGGATTTGTAGGATTTTTATTGTTTTGAAGGATTTTGCAGGTTTTAGGGGTTTTCATGGGGTTTTTAAATTGTTTTAAAGTGTTTTCAGTTATTTATTGTTTTTATGTTTTTAACAGTTTTAAGTGATTTTAGTTTTTAATATTTTCTTAGGTGTTTTTAGAGTTTTAATGTTTTTAAGGATTTAATGATTTTAGAGGATTTATAGGATTTTTTTTTGGTTTTTATGGTTTTTAAGGGTTTTTGGAGATTTTTAGGCATTATAAGGGCTTTTATGGGTTTTTTGTTTTAAGGTGTTTTTTTAGTTTTTTAGGATTTTAATGGTTTTTAGTGTTTTTTTTATCATTTTTAGGGTTTTATAGGGTTTTTAATGTTCTTAGTGGATTTTTAGTGTTTTAATGTGTTTTCTGTGTTTTTATGGGTTTCCCAGGTCTTTTTTTTGGGTTTCGGAGTTTTTTATATTTTTAAGGATTTTAAGTATTTTTTGGTTTTTATTGTTTTCTCAGAGTTTTTTTACATTTTTAGGGGTTTTAGGGTTTTTTAATATTTCAATTATTTTAGGGAATTTGATTTGTTTTAGGTTTTTGTAGGTGTTTTAAGGTTTTTAGGATTTTTAGTGTTTCTTTTATTTTTAGGGGTTTTTGTGTTTTTAGGTTTTTATGGGTTTCTTAGGGGTTTTCAAGGTTTTTAGGGGTTTATATGTTTTAAATATTTTTAGGGTTTTAGGATATTTATTATTTTTAGGTTTTTTGGGGTTTTGAGTGGTTTTTGGGATTATTGGTTTATTATTGCTTTTTTGGTGTTTTAGGGTTTTTCTGAGTTTTTATCATTTATAGGATTATTAGAGTTCTTAAAATTTTTGGGGGTTTAAATGGTTTTTTGATTTTCTATCTGGTTTTAGGGGTTCTATTGGGTTTAGGGGTGTTTAATGTTTTAAATAGTTTTTATGGTTTTCATGGTTTTAGTATTTTTAACATTTTTAGGTGATTTGAATTAGTTTTTATTAATTTTATGGGTTTTTTGGGGTTTTTGGGGTTTTTGGGACTTTGTGGATTTTAAGGGATTTTTTGGCCATTTAGGGTTTTTATGGTTTTTTTGTGTTTTTAGGGGTTTAAAGGGTTATGGAATGTTTAGTGGTTTTCAGGTTTTTTATTATTTTTAGGTGGTTGTTGGGTTTTTTGGAGTTTATGGTTTTTAGGGTTTTAGGGTCTTTTTGGTATTTTAGTGTTTTTAAAGTATTTTTAGGTTTTTATGGTTTTCTTATGGTTTTTTTTTCATTTTTTACAATTTTAATGATTTTTAGGGGAGTTTAGAATTTTTACTTTTTACGGTTTTCTATTTATTTTGAGGGTTTCTTATGGTTTTTAGGTTTTTAGGGATTTTAGATTTTTAGGGGGTTTAAGTAATTTTTGGGATTAATGGTTCTTATATGGTCTTTTTTTATTTTTTATGTTTTTAAGGATTTTTTATATTTTTTTAGGTTTTTAGGATTTTTAGGGGTTTTAGTGATTTTATGGTTTTTTGTTATTTGTATGTTTTTTGTGTTACTAACGATTTCTAGATATTTTTAAATTTTTTATTGGTTAAATGGTTTATAGAGTTTTTAGTGGACTTTTAGTTTTTTATGGGGTTTTAGGTTTTTTGGGGTTTTTTAGGGGATTCATAATTTATTGGGGTTTGTGATTTTTAGGGTTTTCTGGGATTTTATCATTTTAAGGTTTTTAGAGGTTTTAAGTGTTTTTTTGGTTTTCAATGCTTTCTAAGTGTTTTTTCATTTCTAATAGGTTTATGCTATTTTAGGGGTTTAATGGGGTATTATTGTTTTAGTGCTTGTTAAAGTTTTTATTGGTTTTATGTTATTTAAATTTTTAGGTGTTATAATAGGTTTATGTTATTTTAGGGTTTTAGTGTTTTTAGGTTTATATGGGTTTTATGTGTGTTTGGGTTTTAATGGTTGTCTTATGGGATTTCTGGTTTTTAATATTATTTATATTTTTATGGATTTTAGGTCAATCTTAGTTTTTTTATTGTTTTTAGGGGTTTAAGTTATTTTCTACATTTTTTTGGTTTTCTAGGGTTTTTTGGGTTTTTTTTGGTCTTTTTGGTTTTTTTGAGTTGTTTGGAGTTTTAATTATTTTTAGAGTTTTTAACATTTTTAGGTGTTTAAATGAATTTTAGAGTTTTTAGTGGGTTTTAGGGTTTTTATAGAGTTTAAGGGATTTTATGTGTTTAGGGGTTTTATGGTTTTAAGGGGTATTGGGGTCTTTTATGGTTTTTAGTGTTTTAAGGGATTTATGTGTTTTTAGGATTCTATGGTTTTCTTATGGGTTTTCCGAGTTTTTATGGTTTTTAACATATTTTGGGATTTTTTAAAAAATGGTATTTTAACAGTTTTTAGGGTTTTTGAGTGTTTTTAGGTTTTTTTAGTGTTTTGGATATTTAAAATTATTTGGGCTTTTAGGCGTTTTAAGTGTTTATTGGTTTTTATGGTATTCTTCTGAATTTTTATTGGTTTTAGGGATTTAATGATATTTGGGAAATTTAGTTATTTTTTATGTTTTCTATGTTTTTAAGGTTTAACGAATTTTGAGCATTTTTAAGGATTTTAAGGTTTTTATCATTTTTTGGGTTTATATTTTTTTTATGTTTTTTGTTTTTTATGGGTTTTTAGAGTTTTAACATTTTTAGGGATTTAAATTGTTTTTAGATGTTTTTTTGGTTTTTTGGATTTTAGTGAGGATTTAGGGTTTTACAGGTTTTTATGGGGGGTTTATGGTTTTTAGGGTTTTTAAGGTTTTAGTGTTTTTAAGGGTCTTAGTGTTTTTAGGTTTTTAGTGATTTTATGTGTCTATAGGGTTTTATGATTTTTATAGGGTTTTTTGTATTTTTTGGGGTTTTTATGTTTTTAGTAATTTATAGGGAACTCTTTATATTTTTTTGTAGTTTAGTGTTTTCATGGATTTTGAGGCTTTTTATCATTTTTTATGTTTTCTAGGGTCATTAATTGTTTTTGGCTTCTTTGTTTTTCTTACAGTTTTATGGAGTGTTTTGATCTTTTTATTGATTTTTTGGTATTTTTTTTTATTTTTAATGGCTTTAGGGTTTTTTTGAGTGTTTTTTGTTTTTATGGGTTTTTTTGGTTTTTTGGGATTTTTTTGAGTTTGAAATGCATTTTCTTTCGGATTTTAGGGTTTTTAAAATTTTTGGTATTTCTATGGATGCTATGACTTCTTTCATTCTTATATTTTTTTGGTTTTGTGTGTTTTTAGTGTTTTTATGTTTGTAAGGTTTTGTTTGGATTTTTCAAGGATTCGGTTTTTTAAGTCATTAGGGTATTTTTGGATATTTTATATTTTTTCTATTTTTTTTTGGTTTTTATGTACTTTTATGGGTATAGGTTTTTCTAGAGGATTTGGGGTTTTTTAATTTTTTAGGTTTTTAGGGGCTTTACGAGTTTTTTTTGGGTTTTTATGGTTTTCATTGGGAATTACAGCATTTCAGGGGTGTGTACATTTTTCGGGATTTTTGTTGTTTTTAATGATTTTTAGGGTTTTTTATGATTTCTATGTTTTTCAGTGGATTTAGGGTTTCTAGTATTTTTACGTGTTTTTTGTGGTTTTTGGTTTCATTCGGGTTTTCAGGATTTTATGTTTTTTAGAGTTTTTTTACATTTTTAGGAATTTATAGGGTTTTTATTGTTTTTATTTTTTTGTTCTTTTTTGGGTTTTTATGACTTTTATGGTTTTGGGGGGTTTCTATGTTTTTAGGGTTTTTATGGTTATTAGAATTTTAGGGTTTTTAGAGGTGAACATTTTTTAGGATTTTAGGGTTTTCATAGTGGTTTTAATGGTTTTATGTTTTTTATGATTTTTGGATTTTGGGGATTTTTCCAAGATTATTATGATTTTGTTAGTTTTTACGATTTTTCAGAGGTTTTATCATTTTTTTCATTTTTTTGATTTTGTGGATTTCGTGGATTTTAGGGTTTTTTAGTTTTTAGGATTTTTAAGGGTTTTAGAGTTTTTTAGCCATTTTAGGGGTTTAATGTGCTTTAAGGGTTTTTAGTGGTATTTAGATGTTTTGAGGCATATAAATTTTTTAGGGTTTTTTCTGTTTTTAGGGGATTTTAGGGATTTTATGGTCTTTTAGGATTTTTAGGATTTTTTATTTTTATGGGTTTTAAGTGTTTTTAGGTTTTCATGTTTTTATGGGTTTTTAGGGTTTTTAGGGTTTTTAGATATTTTATAATTTTTAGGGTTCTTAGGGTTTTTCAGGAATTTTATTGGATTTTAGGGTTTATATTTATTTTTTAGGGTTTTAAGGGTTTTGAGTTTTAATGGGTTTAGATTTTGTTATGTTTTTAGGTGTTTTATGTGTTATTAGATTGTTTTATTTTTTAAGGTTTTTAGGGTTTTTATGTTTTAGGGGTTTTACAGATTGTTTATGCTTTTATGGTTTTTGGGTTTTTAGGTTTTAGTGGGTTTTAATTTTTTAGGGGTTTTAAGGTTTTATTGGTTTTTATGGTTTTTAGGGTTGTAGGTTATTTATTATTTTTATGTTTTTGGGGGTTTAGGTGATTTTATGTTTTCTAGATTTTTTATTGGTTTTAGTGGATTATATAGTTTATAGAGATTTATGGGATTTTATGGTTTTTATGAATTTTTATGGTATTTGGAAGTTTTTATGGATTTTAGGGTTTTAGGGGTTTTATGTGTTTTTTGGTTTTCTTTGGGGTTTTCACGTTTTGTAGTGGTTTTACAGTTTTATGTATTTATTTTGTATTTTTTAGTATTTTTATGGTTTTTAGGGTTTTTAGTTGTTTTCATTGTTTTTAGGGTTTTTAGAGTTTTTAGGGTTTTTAGAGTTTTTATGGATTTTATATTTTTTTAGGTTTTTAAGGTTTTCATTAGGATTTTTGGGGTTTTTAGGATTATTTTTGTTTTTATGGATTTTTAGGGTTTTTAGTATTTGTATGGTTTTTATGGTGTTTAGGGTTTTGATTATTTTTTGGGTTTTAAGGATTATTATGGTTAATTTAGGGTTTTGGGGGTTTTATTTCTATTTTTAGCGTATAAGAGGGTTTTTGAGTTTTTAACATTTTTAGTGGTTTAAAGGGAATTTAAATTTTTTTGGCATTTATTTGGTTTTGAAAGGGTTTTAGTGTTTTTAGGGATTATAGGGGTTTTTTGAGTTTTTTAAGGTTATTATGGTTTTCAGATATTTTAACATTTTTTTGGGTATTAACGGGTATTTAGAGGTTATAGTGTATTTTTTGGGGTTTTGTGTATTTTTAAGGCATTTAGAGTATTTTATGGTTTTCAGGGATTTTACGGTTTTTAGTATATTTAGGTTTTTTGGGACTTTAAGTGTTTTTAGGATTTTAAAAATTTTTAGGGGGTGTTAGGGTTTTTTTTGTTTTTTTACATTTTTATGTATTTTTAGGGATTTGTTATTAACTTTTTGGTTTTTAGGTTTTTGTAAGTTAGTGGGGGTTTAGGGATTTTTAGGTATTTTAGGTATTTTAGGATTTTTAGTGTTCCTTAGGGTTTTATGGGTTTTATATGTTTTTAGGGTTTTAGAGTTTTCTAAGGGTTTTCTATGTTTTTTGGGGTTTTAACAATTTTGTGAATTTTAATGATTTTTTAGGATTTTTAAGGTTTTAGGATTTTTAGTGTTTTGTGGGTTTTGAGGGGTCTTAGGGTTTGAATGGGTTCATAGGGTTTGTTTTGTGTTGGGGGGGGGCTTATAGTTGTCATAGTTTTTTCTAATTTTTTTATGGGTTTAAAAAGTTTTTATAGATTCTACTGGTTTTTATAGTTTTTATAGGTTTTATGGTTTTTAAGAATTTTTAAGGTTTTTAGGGTTTTTAGCAATATTTTGGATTTTTGGGGGTTCCAACTGTTTCTAGGTTCTGAAGGATTTCAAAGGGTTTTATGTTAATTTAAATTTTAGGGAAATTTAGGATTTTTTTTTGGATTTTTAGGGATTGTTAGGTATTTTTATAAATTCTTAGGGTGTTTTGGATTTTGAGGGTATTTGTGGGTTTTTTAGTTTTAATGGATTTTTTGGTTTTTTTGTCGAGTATTTTATATTTTTTATATTTTTTTAGTTTTTAGGGGTTTTCATGGGGTGTTTAATATTATTAGTTGTTTTTATGGTTTTATTTGGGGTTTTCAAGTGTTTTAGGTTTTTTTATTTTTTTAGGGAATTTTATATATTTTTTAGGATTTTTAGGGTTTTTAGTTTTTTTTATGATATTTAGGGATTTTAGGGTTTTTTAGGTTTTTCAGGGTATTTAGTATTTTTTATATTTTAAGGGGTTTTAAGGGTTTTTTGGTTTTTAATTTTCTTAGGGTTTTCATGGGTTTTTACATATTTAGTAATTTTTAGGGATTTTGTACTGTTTTTATGGGGTTTTAGGGTTTTTTTGGGATTTTAAGGATTTTTATGGATTTTTAGGCTTTTAAGGATTTTTTGGATTTTTTTCATTTTGTTATAGAGTTTATAGGATTTTTAATGTTTTTAGTGTTTTTTAACATTTTTCGGGTTTTCTGAGTCTTTGAGGTTTTTCAGAGTTTTATGGGTTCTTTGGATTTTTATGGTTTTTAGGATTTTATGGTTTTATATTTTTTGTGGTTTTTAGTGTTTTAGGTGTCTTTTACGTTTTTCGGGGTTTTAAGGTTTTTTGTTTTTAAGGTTTTCTTAATGTTTTAAAGTTATTTACATTTTATGTCTTTTTATGTCCTTTTAAATTTTTTTGGGGTTTTAGTTATTTTGAGTGTTTTTAGAGGTTTTAAGTGGTTTAGGATTTTTAGGTGTTTTTTTGTTTTTTTAAGTATTTAAGGATTTTATGTTTTTTAATGTTTTAATTTTTTCTTTGTTTTTTTGTGATTATCATGGTTTTTTAGTTTTTTAGGGATTTTTAATCTTTTTTATAATTTTTTAGCGTTTTTAATGTTTTTAGTGTTTTTATGGGTTTTATGGGTTTTATGGGTTTTAGGGTTTTAGGGTTTTTAGTGTTTTTAAGGTTTTTATCGGTATTTAGTGTTTTTAACATTTTTTATGGTTTAAATGGTTTATATAATTTTAATTATTTTATATGTTTTTTATGAGTTGTTGGATTTTTAAATATATTAGTTGTGTTTTTGGGTTTTTACTTTTTTTTGTTTTTGTGATTTTACAAGTTTTTAGGTTTTTATGTTTTTCATACGGTATTTATGATTTTTTTGGGGGGTTTTATGTTTTTGAGGTTTTTTAGGGATTTTTTTGGGTTTTTATGGTTTTTATGATTTTGCGGTTTTAGTGTATTTTAGGGTTTTTAAGGTTTATGGGGGTTTTACGTATTTTTTATTAATGGGATTTTTTGGGTTTTATGAGTTATTTTATGGTTTTAAACAAGTTTTAGTGTTTTTCATTAATTTTTAGAGTTTTTTTGGGTATCCCTGATTTTAAGGGTTTTAGGGGTATTATGTTTTTAGGTGGTTTAGGGTTTTTAGAGTTATTTAGGGTTTCTCATTGTTTTGTGTTTTTTTTTTCAAGGGTTTCTTAGGGTTTTTAGAGGTTTTATGATTTTTTATGTTTTTAGGGATTTTACAGATTTTTCTGGATTTATTAGTTTTTATGGTTTTTATTTTTTTTAGGTTTTTAGGGGTTTTAATTTTCTTTTGGTTATAAGGCTTTCTTGGGGATTTTATATGGTTTTTAGGTTTTTTTTCTTTTTATGAAATTTTTTGGATTTTCTATAATTTTTGTGTTTTTATGGGTTTTTTGGATTTTTAGGGGTTTTTTTATATTTAGGGGTTTTGTGGATTTTTTTGAGTTTTTCTAACATGGTTTTAATGGGGTTATTGAGTTTTTAGTGGGTTTTGGGTTTTTATGGTTATTAGGGAGTTTTATAGATTTTTGGGTCTTTTGGGGTTTTTTCATTTTTAGGTTTTTTAAGTATTTTAATTACTTTTTGGTTTTTACGATTTTCTCAGGGTTTTTTTGGGGTTTGTTTAGGTTCATTTACATTTTTGTGGATTTTTAGTGATTTGTTAGAATTTAATGTTATTAGGTGGTTAGAGGGGTTTAGGGATTTGAGGGTTTTAGGGTTTTGAGGGTTTTACATTTTTACGTCTTTAGGGGTTTTAAGGATTTTTAGGGTTTGAACGAATTTTAGTGGTTTTTAGGGTTTTATGTTTTTTATAATTTTAGGAATTTTTATGGATTTTTTAGGATTTTTATAATTCTTAGGGTTTTAGGTATTTTAATGGTATTTATAATTTTTAAGGTTTTTATAGTTTTATGGAGTTTTGGAGTTTTTAAGTTTTTATGGTTTGTAAGGGTTTTTAGACTTTTTAACATTTATAAAAGTATAAAGGGGTTTAAGTGATTTTTGGGTTTTAGGAAATTTCATGTTTTTTGATGTTTTTAGTGAATTTTGGGATTTTGATGGTTTTTAAAAAAAATTATGGTTTTTAGTATTTTTAGGGATTTTAGGGTTTTTAATTGGTTTTAGGTTTTTAATGTTTTCTTAGGGTTTTTAGAGATTTTAGTATTTTTTAGGAGATTGTGATTTTTTTGGATTCATTAGGTTTTTATGTATTTAATTATTTTAGGATTTTTGAGGGTTTTTATGATTTTTAGGGGTCTTTAGAGTTTGTATGGATTTAATTGTTTTTTGTATTTTTATGTTTTTAGTTTTTCTAAGTATTTTAGGGTCTTCTTAGTGTTTTTAGGGATTCTAGGGGTTTTTTAAATTTTTAGAGGATTTATGTATTTTTAAAAATTTTATTGTTTTTAGGGGTTTTAGGGATTTTGAGGGAATTTTTTATGTGTTTTATGGTTTTATCGGGATTTAGGTTTTTTATTTGAGTTTATAGGTGTTTTTTGTTTTTTGTAAAGATTTTTAATGTTTTTAAGTGGTCAAAAGGATTTCATAATTTTAGTGGTTTTAGGGTTTTATGGGTTTTAGGGATTTTATTTTTGTTATGGATTTTAATGGTTTTTATTGGTTTTTAGGGTTTTAAGCACGTTAATGTTTTTAGCATTTTGAGGGTTTTCAGCGGTTTTATATGATTTTTGGTTTTTAAGGATTTCTTAGTGTTTTCAAGGGTTTTAGGGATTTTCTAAATTTATAGATTTTTATAGATTTTTAATGGGTTTTAAGGGGGTTTAGGGATTTATTGTTTTTTAGGGTTTTTGGGGTTTTTGGGAATTAAGGTTTTTTCTGATTTTTAGTGTTTTTTGGTTTTTTCGTATTTTATGTTTTTAATTGGTTTCTAATATCTTGTTATGGATTTTCAAAATATTTATCAATTTTTACATTTTTAGTAATTTTTAGGGATTTTTTTAGGATTTTTATGGTTTTTATAGGTTTTTTGGTTTTAGAGGTTTGTTTTGGTTTTTTAATTTATTTGGGTTTTTTTTTGTTTTTTAGGGTTTTTAACATTTTTAACTATTTCTATGGTTTTATAGTTTTTAGCGTTTTTAATATTTTTATCAATTTTTAGGTTTCTTAGGGGTTTTATGAGTTTCTCGGTATCTATGTTTTTATTTGGGGTTTTTTGTTTTTTTGGGTTTTTTATGTTTTTATGAATTTTTATGAATTTTTATAATTTTTAGGGGTATTTAATTTTTTATGGATTTTGAGGGATTTTAGTGTTTTTAGGGTTTTTAGTGGTTTTTATGTTTTTAGGGGTTTAAATGTTTATAGGTTATCAGAGGTATTTTTAGTGTTTTTAGGGGATTTTGTGTTTTTAGGGATTTATTTTGTAATTTTTTAGGATTTTTTATGGTTTTTAGGGTTTCAAAGATCATTGACGGTTTTTAGAATTTTTCAAAGATTCTAGAGTTATTATAGTTTTTAATGGTTTTTTGGAGTTTTTTTTACCATTTTTAGTGGTGTAATAAGGTTTTTTGATTTTTAGTGAGTTTAAAGGTTTTTTTGGGCTTTTAGAGGTTTTTAATGTTTTTAGAAGTTTTATGGTTTTTAGGGAGTTTTAAGGGTATTATCATTTTAGGTTTTTAGGGTTTCTTATTGGTTTTTTTGTTTTTTATTGGTAATATGTTATTAGGTATGTTTAGACATTTTTTAAGATTTTTTTGGTTTTAGAATTTCTAGGTATTTCAAATGGTTTTTAGCATTTTAGAGTCTTATGTTTTTTTATTTTAAGAGTTTTTTTACTTTTTTAGGTCTTTTAAAAAAATTTAGAGTTTTTAATGTTTTTAGCGGTTTATAGGGTTTTTATAGTTTTTAGTGGTTTATAGGGTTTTAGGGACTTTTAATGTTTTAGGAATTTTGACGGTTTTTAGTATTTTTAGGTGTTTTCAGGATTTTAATGATTTTTTAATAGTTTTAAGTGCTTTTTGGTATTTATTGTTTTCATAGGATTATTATGTTTTTTTATTTTTTTAGGTATTTTTAAGGGTTTTATGATTTTTATAGTTTATTGGGGTTTTTATGGATTTTTTTTGGTTTTTTTATTTTTTAGGGATTTTTAAGGGTTTTTTGTTTTTCTAGAGTTTAGGAGTTTTATGTGCTTTTTGGTTTTTAAGATTCTATTAGGGGTTGTTATGGGTTTTAAGTGGTTTTTTCATTTTAGAGATTTTTTGGGATTTTTAGGGTTTTTAAGGATTTATGGGTTTTAGGGGATTTTCGGGTTATTCGGGTATTTAGGGTGTTTGATTTTTTTTTGGTTTTAGAGGTTTTTTTGATATTTTAGGTGTTTAAATTTATTTTAGAGTTTTTAACGTTTTTAAGGTTCTAAACGGGTTTAGATTTTTTATTAGGTTTGTAGGGTTTTATGGGTTTTTAAGGGCTTAGAGTTTTTTATGATTTTTATGTTTTTATGGTTTTTAGGGGGATTAAGTGTTTTTAAATTTTTAGGGTTTTCCTAGCGATTTTCAGTGTTTTCCATGTTTTTTATTTTTGTATGGTTTTTAATATTTTATACTATATTTATGGTTTTTGTGATTTTTTTTGGATTTTGAGGGTTTTTAGGCATTTATATGGATTTTAGGGTTTTTAGAATTTTTCCGTTTTTAGGGGTTTTAAGTATTTTAAGATTTTATGTGTTTCTTATGGGTTTTAACTTTTTTTAGGTTTTCTATGTTTTTATAGTTTTTATGGATTTTATGGATTTTGATTGGTTTTTATGGTGTTTAGGGATTTTGTGGGTTTTATAATTTTATAGGGTTTCTATGGTTTTATTATGTTTATTTGAGGTTTTTTATGTTTTTCAATGTTTTTTAGGTTTCTATTTTTTTAGGTTACGTGGGTTTGAAATGATTTTAGTTTTTAAGGTTTTCATAGAGGTTTCAAGGGATTTAAAAATTTTAGGAATTTTAGGATTTTTATGGGTTTTTAGGGTTTTTAAGATTTTATAGGGTTTCATGGATTTTACGGCTTTTAGGATTTGTTATGCTTTTAGGATTTTTTGGAGTTTTTTAGGTTTTTATGATTCTTTATCATTTTAGGGGGTTTATGGATTTTAATGTTTTTTTAACGTTTTTAATTTTTAAATGGTTTTTTTGATTTTTTGGAATTTTATGTGTTTTGGGGTTTTTTGGGGGGGTTTTATTTTTTAGGGGTTTTTGGGTTTTTAGGATTTTATAGGGTTTTAATAAATTTTTATGTTTTTTATGGGTTTAAATTGTTGTAACAATTTTAAGGTTATCTTTAGGTTTTTAGGGTTTTAGGTTATTTTAAAATTTTAGGGATTTTTATTCATTTTTTATAATTTTTATAGATTTTAGGTATTTTAGAAATTTTGTGGGGTTTAGGGATTTCAAGTTTATTTTTGTGTTTTTATCATTTTCTTTGGTCTTAAGGGTTTTTAGTATTTCTGGGGTTTTAAGGTTTTATTAGGAGTTTTAGGGGTTTTAGTTTTTTTAACCATTTAGGGATTTATATTGGTTTTTAAATTTTTATGGACTATGTGGTTTTTAGAGAATTATAGGGATTTTATGGATTTTTGGGTTTTTTTTTGGTTTTTTGGGTTTCTAGGGGTATTTTTTAATTTTTTATGATCTTTATAGTTTTTAACATTTTTAGGGGTTTAAAGGTTTTTTTTAGTTTTTAGTGGTTTTCAAGGTTTTTATGGATTTTAGTGTTTTTAACGGTTTTTATGGGGATTTTTAGGATTTGTGTGTTTATGTTTTTTAGGGGTTTTAATTTTTTTATTAATTTTTAGGATTTTTAGGGTTTTTATGTGTTTTTATGTTTTTATGGTTTTCATAGGTTCTTTGAAGGGTTTTAGGGTTTTTTATTTTTTTATGTATTTTCATATATTTTTTAGTAATTTTATTGGTTTTTATGTTTTTAGGGTTTTTAGGGATTTTGAGGGTTTTTAGAAGTTTTATAGTTTTTATAGTTTTTGGGTTTTTTTTTGTGTTTTTGATGTGTTATTATTTTATTAGATTTTTTATTGGTTATTGGGTATTAATGGGATTTTAGTGTTTTTACTATTTTTGTGGTTATTATCTCTATTTTGATTTTTTATGGATTTAGGGTTTTTTAGGGTTTTTAGGTTTTTTAGCAGTTATTGAGTTCTTTTTGTTTTTTATTGATTTTAAGTGTTTTTAGGTTTTTATGGTTTCTAAAAAGTATTAACGATTTTTAGGGGTTTTTATGATTTTAGGGATTTTTAAGACTTTATTGTATTTTTATAGTTTTTTGGAGTTTTTTTTTGTGGAATTTTTGGTATTTATGGTTTTTTGGGGTTTTAATGTCTATTTTGATCTTTTAGGTTTTAGGTTTTTATATATTTTTATATTTTTATATGTTCAAAGAGTTTTTAGTGGGTTTTTGGGGTTTTATGGGATTTAGGGTTTTAAAAAAATTTCATGGTTTTTATAGATTTTAGATTTTTACGGGTTTTTTCTAGTGTTTTTGTATTTTTTTAGTTTTTTGAGGAGTTTTACTTTTTTATGGTTTTATTAGATTATTTTTTTTATTTTATATGGTTTTTAAATTATAATGTATTTATAGGGATTCTTTTGGTTTTTATGCATTTGTTGGTATTTTAGGGTTTTTCATGGTTTTTGGTGTTTATATAAATTTTTGTGGTTTAAGGGCTATTTTAATTTTTAGGGAATTTAGATATTTAGTGGTTTTTATGGTTCTAATGGGTTTTATGTTTTTCAAATATTTTTATGGATTTTTATTGATTTTAATGTTTTTGGGGTTTATTGGGGTTTTTAAGGATTTTTTAACTTTTATAGGGGTTTTAAGTATTTTTAGATTATTCTGGTTTTCATAGTTTTTTAGTGTTCCTTGGTTTTTTTTCATTTTTTGGGACTTCTGGTAATTTTTTTAGGATTTATATATTTTTAGTGGTTTCTTGGGATTTTGAGGGGTTTTAGGGTTTTTCTGTTTTTTTTGGGTTCTTAGGCATATTTTAGTTTTTTTTATTATTTTAAATGTTTTTTACAGTTTTTAAATTTTTTAGGTGCTTAAGAGGATTTTAGACTTTTATTTATTTTTTAGGGTTTTTGGGTTTTAGGTTTTTGATGTTTTTAACGAGTATAGGGGTATTTAGGGTAATTTTTTGTTTTTCGTGTTTTTAATATTTTTAGGGTTTTTACATGTTTTTAGGTTTTTAAGAGTTTCTTAGGGGTTTTCATGATTTTTTAGAGTTTTTATGTTTTTAAGTATTTTAATTTTTTTGTGGTTTTATGGATTTTAGGGGTTTTAGGGATTATAGGGGGGGCTTTGTTTTTAGCGTATTTTAAATTTTTAGGGGTTTTAATTGTTTTTATATTTTCAAGGTTTTTAGGGTGTTTTAGTGGTTTTAGTGTTTTTAGGGAAATTTTACATTTTAAGGATTTTTGAAGGATTATTTAGGTTTTTATCGATTTTCAGGGTTTTGGGGTTTTTATGGATTTTTTTTCGGGTTTTTGGGTTTTTTTTTTGTTTTTACAAGGGGTTAGGGTTTTTAATGATTTTAGGGTTTATTATGGTTTTAGGGATTTTTGGGTTTTTTGGGTTTTTGGGTTTTTCAGTATTTTTTAGGTTTTCTTGGGGATTTAGTTATTTTTATGTCTTAACATTTTCTTAGGGTTTTGGGGTTTCTGGGGGTTTTTTGTTGTAATAATTTTTAGAAATTTTTAATATTTTTATGCGGATTTAGGGATTTTGAGGGATATTAGAGATTTTTGGGTTTTTGTAGTTTTAAGGTTTTTAGTCGTTTTAAGTGTTTTTACGTTTTAATTTATTTCTTAGGGGGTTTCTTGTTATCTTGAGATTTTTTGTGTCTTTAAGGATTTTAGAGTTTTTTTTTATTTTTATGGGTTTTTTGGGTTTTTAGGGATTTTAAGGGGTTTTTGGATTTTTTTGGTTTTAATGGTTTTTTAAGGTTTTTAGATTTTTTAAACTTTTTTAGTGGTGTAATGGGTTTTTAGTGTTTTTATTGGGTTTTTAGGGGATTTAGGGTTTTTAGGATTTTTATGGGGTTTTAGGGTTTTTTGAGTTATTATATTTTTATTCTTTTTATGGTTTCTTAGGGGTTTTCAGGGTTTTTAGGTTTTTTATGTTTTTAGGTATTTTTAGGGATTTTTGAGGATTTTTATGGGTTTTAGAGTTGTTAGGAATTTTCAGGAGGTTTATGGGTTTTAAAGTTTTAATGATTTTTTTCGTCTGTAGGGTTTTCTGAGATTTTTAGGGTTTTAATGTTCCTTCAAGTTTGTTAACGTTTTAGGGATTGAAAGGGTTTTTTGAGTTTTTTGTGGTTTATTAGGTTTTTAGGGTTTAAGGGGTTTTATGGGATTTACGGTTATGGTTTTTAAGGTTTTTGTGGTTTTTTTTATTTTTTAGGGTCTTAGGGGTTTTATTTATTTTTGTGGCTTAATTTTTTCATAGGATTATTAGGATTTTTATGTTTTTTTTTATTTTTAGTGCCTTTAACAAATTTTTAGGGGTTTATGATATTTAGGAATTTTGAGGGTTTTTAGGGTTTTGTTATTTTTAAAGTTTTAAGTGATTTTTTTTTCTATACATTGGGTTGGGGGGGTTATGAGTTTTTTAGTTTTTAATGTTTTTAAATGGGTTTTTATGGTTTTAGGCCTTTTATATTTTTAGGGATTTTTAGGGATTTTTAGAAATATTTTTCTATTTTTTATTTTTAGGGGTTTTGAGGGTTTTCAAATTTTTTGGGCTGTAGGGTTTTAATGGGGTTTTTTTGGGGATATCATGTTTTATGAGTTTTTATAGATTTTATGTTTTTTATAGTTTCAACATTTTTCCGGTTTAAATGATTTGTAGAGTTTTTAGTGGGGTTTTTGTGTTTTTTGGGGCTTTATGGTTTTTATGGTTTTTAGAGGTTTTATAGGATTTTATGGGTTTTTAAAGCTTTTTAGGGTTTTACATTCTTATATTTCTTTGGGTATTTATGTTTTTTTAGGTTTTTAAGGGTTTATCAAGGTTTTTAGATTTTTATGGGTTTTTATGTTTTTATGGATGTTTATGTCCTTTTTTGTAATTTTTTTGTTTTTAGGCAAAGAAGGATTGGGTCCAGGCTATTCCTAGAACCCACCAAAATTTATTAAACAAAAAGACACAAAAACTACAGACAAGGGAGGGGAGGGATCAAACGACCCGCACCCAAAAACCCTTACAACCCACGCCAAAGAATGAAAAACAAAGAAAGAAAAAGGCACAAAAACAGACAAAACCGCAGCATCATCACATCACATCCAGCCAGTACCAGCATTCAGACTACAGCAGCAAACAACATCCAGCAGCAGCAACCAGCCAACCAGGATTCTCTATGGATTTTGAGGGTTTTTATGCATTTTAGGATTCTTAAGGGTTGTAGTGTTTATTAGGTTTTTAGGATTCTCTGTGTTTTTTGTTTTTTATGGTTTTATTAGGGGTTTTTAATGTTTTTATGTTGTTTTATGTTTTTATGGTTTTTATGGATTTTTAGATTTTTATCGGTTTTTATAATTTTTAGGGATATTGGGGGTTTTGAGTGTTTTTAGGGTTTTTATGGTTTCATTTGGATTTAGGGTTTTTCTACATTTTTTAGGGTTTGAAAGGTTTTTAGTTTTTTTTATAATTTATTTAGGTATATAGAGTTTTTAAAGTTTTTTGTGGGTTTTTTGATTTTAAGGGGTTTTAAAGTTTTTAGTGGTACTTTTTTGTTTTATTTTGGGTTCTTGGGTATTTATGTTTTTTAGAAATTTTTTGTTTTAGGTTTTTTAGGATTTTTAATTGTTTTTAGGGTTTAAAGACTTTCTTAATGTTCTTTTGGATGTTTATATTTTTAGTTATTTTTATGTAATTTTTATTGTATTTTTATGTAATTTTAGGGTTTTTTTGGTTTTTAGGGATTTTGAGAGTGTTTTGGTTTATTTTTGGTTTTTATAATTTTTAGGGGTTTTATGTGTTTTAGGGTTTTGATGTTTTCTTATAATTGTCCATGGATTTGAAAATTTTAGGATTTTTAGGGATTTTTTGGATTTTATGGGTTATTATGGTTTTTACAGTTTTTTCGGTTTTTTGGGGTTTTAAGGGTATTTATGGGTCTTTTAGGGGTTCTAAGATTTCTTAGAGTATTTTCACATTTGTATGGAATTAAAGGGTTTTTAATAGTTTTTAGTGATTTATGGGCTTTATTATTTGTAAAAAAATTAGGGGATTTATGGTTTTTAGGTTTTTCAGGGGTTTTTAGGTTTTTAAGATGTTTTTGTTTACTTCTGGGTTTTAAGTGTTTTTTATGGTTTTCTTTGGGGTTTTCATGGATTTAGGATTTTTTTATTAATTTTTATGGTTTTTCGGGATTTTTTTAGTTTTTTTGGGTTTTTTAGAATATTGATGGTGTGTTTGGATTTTATGGGGTTTTTACCAATTTTTATGTTTTTTGTGTTTTATGTTTTTTTAGGTTTTAAAGGTTTTCTTAGGGGTTTTCAAGGTTTTTAGGGGTTTTTATGTTTTTATGGATTTTTATGGATTTTTAGAATTATTTGTGTTTTATTTTTTAGATATTTAGTGGGTTTTATGGGTTTTTAGGGTTTTTATGGGTTTTTGGGGTTTTTAGAGTTATTATGGGTTTTAGAGTTTTCTATTGTTTTAGGGAATTAAAAAAATTATTTTTTTTATGTTTTTGGGTTCTTATGGATTTCTTTGTGTTTTAATTTTTTTTTAGTGGTTTTTACGGGCTTTTGGGTTTTTATTATTTTTAAGATTTTTTAAGATATTTTGCATTTTTAGTTTTTTTAGTGGTGTTAATTGATTTTATGTTTTTACGGATTTCATAGAGATTTTAGATTTTGTAGGTCTTTTTTACGTTTTTAGGGTATTTTAGGTCTTTTTTAAGATTTTTTTGGGGTTTTATAGTTTTTAGGGATTTTTAGGGGTTTTGGGATTTTAGGTTTTTTACGGGTTTTATAATTTTTTTAGTGTTTTTTTATTTTTAGGGGATTTATGGTTTTTTAATTTTTTATAATTGTTTTAGGGGTTTAAAGTTTTTTTAGATCTTTTAGTGCTTTTTTGGTTTTATGTATTTTTATGAAATTTACAGTTTTTTTGGAGTTTTTAGTGTTTTTAGGGGGTTTGGGGGGTTTTGAGTCATTTAGTGTTTTAGTGTTATTTTGGCCTTTATTTTTTTCAATGTTTTTTGGTTTTTATGATTGTAAAGTGATTTTTTTGATTTTTATGGTTTTTTAAATCCTTAGGTATTTGAGGTCTTTTTTAGGATTTTATGGTTTTCATGGATTTTTTTTTGTTTTTTATGAGTTTTTTTATGGGTTTTTTTTGGATTTTTTTCATTTTTTAGGGTTTTAGGGGTATTAAGTGGTTTTTGTTTTTTATGGTTTTAAAGGGTTTTTCAAGGATTTTAAATTTTTTTACACTTTGGGGGATTTTTTTTCATTTTTAAGATTTTTTATTATTTTTATTGTGCTTGAGTTTTCTTGGTCTTTAGGGTTTTTATGGTTTTTAGGGGTTTTTTGAGTTTTTCAGGTTTTTAGGATTTGTAGAGTTTTTATCATTTTTAGGGGTTCAAAAGGTTTTTAGTGGTTTCTAAGGGGTTTTATGGGTTATTAAATTTTTTTAGTTTTTTGGGTTCTTATGGTTTTAAGGGTTTTGAGGTTTTTATTGTGTTTTTTTGGATTTTATGATTTTTAGGGGTTTTAGGGTTTTTAAGTGTTTTTCTGTTTATTATGTTTTAATAGGTGTTTTCCATGTTCTTAAGGGCTTTTTGTGTTTGAAAGTATTTTATGGATTTTTAGGGTTTTTATGGCTTCTTAGGGGTCTTTGGGTTTTTGAGGTTTTTAGGGTTATTAGGGAAAAGAAGGTGTGAGGCCAGACAAGTCTGGGGGCCCCAAAATATATAGAAAGAAAAAAAGACAAGCAAGCAAGGGAGGGTGGGTCAAGTGACCCACACCAAAGTCCGAAACCTCACACACGAAAGTCCAAAAGACCCAAAATACCAAAGGAATGATAACTACAGACAAAATTCACCATCCCCATAAGTGTCTCCATCAGCCCCATAGCCCGAGGAAGCATCCAAGTCCACATAATCCCATTCAGAAGATTCATATTTCTTAAGGAAGGATGCATAATAATTACAGAGTTCCACATCCAGCTTTGCTTTGGGAGCCCGATCTTCCCTACCATGTGCATCTCCTTCACCTTTTCTAGACTTGGAGGAGGCTCTATTAACCATTGGCCTATGAAGGGAGGAATAGTACCTCCTTTCTATCCGTTTCACTATAGGGTCACTCATCACCTTTTCCTTTCTGTGGGCTGTATCAGCAGGCACGACCATGTCACCCTTCCTGCCACATTCAAAAATAGACTGTGGATTTCTCTTCTGATTACAACTAGAGAACCAAAAAGACCCATCATCGCCTGCTCCCTCTTGATCCTAGCCATGATGGTGTACATAAGGTCATCTTGTTCCCCAAAAAATTCTCCTAGCCTTATGGGTTCATCATTATCATCAATAAGAAAGACCACTAGTTGTAGGTATGGCTTTTGGAAGATATCTTTTATATGCTTCTCAAGCGGGATTTCTAAATAGTCCAACATAATCAGGTCAGATAGCTGAACAATGGGGGAAACTTCTCAAATAGAACCAGAGTGGAGCCCGGATCAGGCTGCTCAATGATCCTCATATCTGCATGAAGGCTATCGAACTGCTGCTTGGGCTGAGGGGAATCACTCAGACTAATTCCAGGCACAACAACATCAATCATCAGTTGCTCCGGTGAATGCACAGTGGGCGGGGGGGGGGGGGTTTCTGCACCCAATACCCTCAATCAATCATTATAGGAATGAAGATCTGTGTCTAGGAGGTCATCAGTATTAGCCTCCACATCCAGTAGTTGTGGTCCCACCAAACCACCTTCCTCAATTACCTCAGAGTCCTAAGGGTGCAAGCCTGTGAACCGATTTGAGGTTAAGACCAGCTCATATTTACTTCCATGACAAACTACTGGAGGTCCTGGTAAAGTATCCCTCTCTGGCCCATGGAAGGCTTGTTTTAATTTCATGCTCGCGTCCCTACCATGGTCTGAATGTAAGATCACGACCCCTACTTCACCAAGAGTGTCATCCCCCACTTCAAGAGAGGCATCACCCCCATTCTGAAGGCACCCTTCATTTTCTTGAAAATTTCCTTGACCAGGATTTGCTCCTCAGCACCCTTCTAGGGAGATGATCCCCCTTACTCCACCATATCGTCCCTCTAAACATCCAGCAGAGAGTCCCGAGGGTCATCATTCCTCACCTCCGGCTCCCCTGTTGAGCTCAACATTAGGGAGATGGCCTCTTTTCCACACCTAACCACCACACCATCACTATATCTGCATTCCCTTTTCATATGACCAAGAGTAAAGCATGAGACGCAGTAATTCACCTATGATTCGAACTCCACCGGCTTCTTCTACCTAATATCTTCTCCAATTTCAATCCAAAGATGTCAAACTGGTTCCTTCGAGACATCCATTTCAACACAAACCCTCAGAGAAACTAGATGACAGAGGTCCCCAGTTCTACTTTACACAGACAGAAACCTTCCAAACAAATTTCCCAGCATAGTAATAATGGACATGTTTTGAAAGGGTAGGGGGAGCTCAAGAAACCTTCCCCAGATTTCCATCAGTGGTGAGTCAGGATTTCGATGGAAGTCAAAGTTCCACCAGAAGAGGTAGAAGTAAGTAGCATCACACCTGTGAGGAGCTGTTGACCAGGCTCAGTTAAGATCTTCTTCTGACGAGAACCGAAACATAATGTGACTATAGTTGACCAAACTAACCATGGCACGGTCCTTGAGATCCCAACGCATGAACAAAAATCTATCAAAATCATTGATCGGGGGATGCGAGTTCAAAAACCTGGCTACAAGGGTCAGGCTATGGATGGCAGATTCCTTGTTGAACTCTACAATCGATAAAGTAAGCTTCGGCAGACCTTTGTGAAAACCTGGAACATTAAGGGATTTTAGTATTTTTAGGGGTTTTTGGGGTTTTATGCATTTTATGGTTTATTTGGGGATTTAGGGGTTTTTTGAGATTTTTAGGGTGTTTGCAGTTTTCTATATTTTTTAATGTTTTAGGGATTTAAAGGGTTTTTATATTTTAATGTGGATTTATAGGGTTTTTATTGGTTTTTAGGGGTTTTTGTTATTTTTAGGTGTTTCTATGGTTTTTAGGGGTTGTAGGGTTTTTAGGATTTTATGGTTTTTAATGTTTTTAGTTTTTAAGGGTTTTAAGAGTTTTTTTTGGTTTATAGGTTTTCTTTTAATTGTTTAGAGATTTTTGGATTTTTTACAATTTTTTATGGATTTTTAGAGTTTTTATGGTTAGGGATTTCATATTTTTAAAGTGTTTTTAGGGTTTTTATTTTTGTGGGTTTTTATTGGTTTAAAATTTTTTTAGGGTTTTGATTTTTTTCATATGTTTAAAGGAATTTTTATGTTTTTAGTGATTTTTTAACTTTTTTGGGGGTTTTAGTGATTTTAGGGCTATTTATGGTTTTTAAGATTTTTAGTTTTTGTTTATGGTATTTAGAGTTTTTAGGTTTTTCAGGGTTTTTTGTATTTTTAGGTTTTTTTTGATTTTTAGTAATTTTTGGGGCCCTTTTAGGATTTTGATTGTTTTTAGGAATTTTATGGGTTTTTGAATGTTTTTATATTTTTTTGTGTTTTGTTTGTTTTATGTTTTTTATAGTTTTTTGACATTTTTTGTTGTCTAAAGGGGTTTTAGTGTTTTGGTGGTTTTTTTTAATCATTATTTAAGGTTTTTAGGGTTTTTTTAATTTTTAGAATTTTTTGTTTTAGGTTTTGTAGTGTTTTTAGATGTTTTAGTGTTATGTGTTTTTTGGATTTTTAAGGTTGTCTTATGCGTTTAATGAGTTTTTGAAGTTTTTTATGTTTTTAGGAATTTTTTATCCTTCTTAGGTATTTATGGGTTTTAGTGTTTTTATAGATTTTGAGGGGTTTTAGAGTTTTTAAGGTTACTAGGGTTTTCAGAGTTTTTTGGTTATAGGGTTTCAAGGTGTTTTAGGGTTTTGTGGTTTTCATAAGGGTTTTCATGTTTTTTTTATTTTTTTAGGGTTTTAGGTGTTTTTATGGTTTTTTAATTTTTTATGGGTTTTGAGTGGTTTTAAGGTTTTTTAGTGTTTTAGGGGTTTTTTTGTTTTTTGGGTTTCTAGGTTTTTTGGGTTTTTATTGGTTTTTATGGGTTTTTTATATTCTTTTAACATTTTTAGTGGTTTAAAGGGTTTTATAGTTTTTATTGTGTTTTTATGGGTTTTTAGTTTTTTAAGCTTTTATTGTTTTTATGTTTTTTCAGAGTTCTATACTTTTTTAGGTTTTTATGGTTTTTTTTATTTCATAGTTTTCAGTGTTTTTAAATTTTTTGGGTTTTGAGGGATTTTTTAGATTTTTTGTGGTTTTTCAGGTCGACTTTGAGGGTTTTTAGGATTTTTAGGGTTTTAGGGTTGTTTAGGAATTTTATCATTTTATGATTTTAGAGATTTTATTTTTAAGGTTTTTATACGTTTTTGGGGTTTTTTACATTTTTAGTGATTTTTAGGGTTTTTTAGGATTTCTATGATTTTTAGTGTTTTTTTGGAATTTGAGGGATATTAGAGGTTATTAGGGATTTTAGTTGTTTTAAAGGGTTTTATAATTTTGTTTGATTTTTACGGGTATTAAGTATTTTTTAAATTTGTTAGGTTTTCCTTGGGTTTTTAGTATTTTTTCATTTTTAGGGATTTTATTTTATTTTCAATATTTTTATGGTTTTTAGGGTCATTAGGGTTTTTAGAGGTTTCTAGGGTTTCCAGGGTTTTTATGGGTTTTTTGGGGCTTTTTTTCAGTTTTTAGGGGATTTAAGGATTTTTAGTGATTTTAAAAATTTTCTAGGGTTTAAAGGGGTTTTCGATTTTTTAGTGTGTTTATAGGGTTTTATGGGCTTATAGTGGTTTTAAACATTTTAGGGTCTTGTATGATTTTTAGGGTTTTGGGGTATTTAGAATTTTTTGGGGTTTTAACTGTTCTTTGGTTTTTAAAGATTTATTATGATTTTTTGGGTTTATAAACTTTTTATGTTTTTAGGTATTTTTTGGATAATTTATGTTTTTTATTATTTTTATGGATTTTTGTGATTTTGAGTTTATAGGGGTTTTGTGGTTTTCTATGGTTTTTATCAATCTTTAGGTTTTTAGGCGCTATAAGTGTTTTTGGTTTATAAGGATTTTGTAGGGTTTTCAAGGTTTTTAGGGTTTGTTTTGTTTTAAGGGGTTTTTAGGATTTTAAGGATTTTTATGGTTTTTAGGGGTTTTGAGAGTTTTCATAGCTTTTTTAGGGTTTTTTGAGTTTTTATGGTTTTTTTGGTCTTTATGGGTTTTTTGAGATTTTTAGGGGTTTTAATGGTTTTTAGATTATTTTCAAAAAAAATTAGTGGTTTAATGGTTATTTTAATGTTTTAGAGGGTTTTCTGAATTTTATGGGTGTTCTTGTTTTTATGGTTATAAGGGTTTTAGGGTTTTCATGGATTTTTAGGATTTCAGAATTTTTAGGTTTTTATGGTTTTTATGTGTTTTTCTTTTTTTAAAAGGGTTCTTAGGGTTTTCCAGGCTCTTTTGGATTTTTATGTTTATAGGTATATTTCGGAATTTTGTTTGGATTATTATGGGTCTTTAGTGTTTTCAGGGATTTGGAGGGTTTTTTGGGTTTTTATCTTTTTTAGGGTTTTTAGGGGTTTTAATTGATTTTAGTTTTCTAATGTTTTCTTAAGGGGTTCAGGGTTTTTATGTGTTTTAATGTTTTTAGGTATTTTTATGGATTTTTTTGGATTTTTTTAGTTCATAGGGGTTTCGATGGTTTTTAGGGTTTTTTGGGGTTTTATAGTTTTTAGGGGTTTTAGGGGTTTCTTGTGATTTTTATTGTATTTATGGTTTTTAGATTTCTTTAATATTTTTAGGGCAGAAGAGGTTCATGACAAGGCAAGCCTAGCCCCCCAAACTTAATAAAAAAGAAAAAGGTAACTACAAGATGGGCCTGAAAGAGCGAGTATGAACGTCGCCCTTCCGATCCGAGTCCAAGAATGGAATACAATAAGGTGGGGCCATAAAGGACCACATTGAGGAGCTCTCCATAATCACCTGTTTGGAGAGGGTGTCAGTAACCGAGTTAGCTTCCCTATAAGCATGTGAGACATTGAGGTTCAAGTTCTGAGACAGCTCCAGGCATTCGATCCAGTGTGGTAAGAGTCTCCAGGGGACATCCCTGGAGCGTCCCTTTAACGCATCAACCGCAAGCATCGAGTCAAACTCAATCCAAAGCGGTGACCAATTGAACTGGAATGAAAACGTCACGGCCTTTATGATCGCCCACAACTCCGCTTCATAAGCACAACCATCCCCAAGAAAACTGAAAGAATCATCCCTTCATGAATCCCCACGGGGTACGAAAAAATCCCCCACACCCTGATGGCCCAGGAGCGCCAAGTGTCGCGCCATCAACGTTGACCTTTATCCATGACAGGAGTGGCGGGACCCATCTAATAAATTTCAAGACAAGCGGCTTTCAGCTCCTGCCAGCCTCACCAAGAGCACGCAGTACAGTGAGGTCCTCAACATCATTAAACATCGTACCTTCCGGAAGCTGTGAGGCGTTGTGAATAGACCTGTGTATCGACACCACCCTTCCCTACAATGAGAGTGGCTGCCGATTGAAAGCTATTGCGTTCTGGGAAGCACAAATATAATGAATGGTAGCAGCCACCCCGGCCAACAGAAGGTTCCAGATCTGGTCACTCCGGTGCAGGTCAACCAACCCATGCAGGAAGCCACAAATTGACCCATGTGAATAGCAAGTCAGCCCAAAGCTCTATGAAAGGTTGCTCCATAGCTCCGCAGAAAAAGTACAGTGCAAGAAAATGTGGTCGCAGCTCTCTTCATCTCTCCTGCACAGAAAGCAAGCATAAGTGAGTTTTCATCCAGCAATTTGAAGCTGATCATGTGTTGGGAGTCTGTTTCGCCAAATTTTCCTGAGGAGAATAAAGTGGGATGGAGGAATGAAGGACGTCCTGAATTTAGTCAGCCATGATGGCGAGGCCGGGCCTGGAAGACACTTTAGCTGGTAGTAATCACATGTGTTAAATTTGCCGACAATGTTGGGCATCTAGATAAGAGTATAAGTGTCAGTATAAGTATATCGCTGCACTTGCATGACAACACTGTCTGGGAGGGGGGACGTCGATACATCATATTGTCGAACCAGTTCAGCAATGGTGAGGTGCTGCTGGTCAAGTGGCGGTGTCAGGACATCTGCAAGGGGCTATTCCAGCCATGGTGTCGACTAGTAGTTCAAGCTAGAATTCCGGGACATAATCCATTTTGTCTTTGACATAATTTCCTTGTACGAGGACCTTAAAGTGGGCCAAACCGAGGAGGAAAGATACCCCGTAAAATCATCACACAATCTGCGTGTGAATCTTTCCTTTAGAATGTCAAGTCCTTCATTCTAAGGGTTCAGAAAACTCCACGTAAACTTAGCAATCATTGCATCATTGAATCCCCGTAGGTCCTTAATTCCTAGCCCGCCCATATCAAGCGGCTTCATATAGTGCTTCCAGGCAACGAAGATCATTTTCATCTCAAAAATTGAGCCTATCTAGGAAAAGTTACTAATCTTTGCAGTTAGGCTTTTAATGAGGCTCACCGGCCATCTATAAATGGAGAAGGCATGGACGAACATGGTGGTGATAACAAAATTAATCAAGAAGACCCGTCCAGCCTATGAAAGAGATTTTCCCCTCCATTTCGACATTTTCTGGGTGATTTTAGAGGCGATTCCTTCAAAGTAACAGCTTCTTGATTTCCCCCAGAAGAGGGGAACTCCCAGGTATGTGAAGGGAAGTGAGCCTCTCTTGACACCCAACATATTGGCAATGCGAGTCTGTTTTGCAGGAGGAACACCCTTTCCAAAAACAGTTGAGTACTTGAACCAGCTAATGGCCTGCCCAGCCACACATTCATAGTTGTGGAAGATTTTCTTAATTGTGGACAAAGTCTTCCTATCAGCCTTCCCAACAAAGAGGATGGTGTCTGCATATATCAGATGTGTGGGGACAAAGAGATTCCGACCAGCTTTGATCAGAGAAAATAGCCTCGCCTGCATGAGATCAAGAATGCACCGGCTCATGTAGTCCTCCACCATAGCAAATAAAAAGCTAGAGAGAGGATCCTCCTGGCGAACTCCGCGAGAGCAAGAAAAAAAGGCGTACGGAGAGCCATTAATCAGAACCGAGACTCTGGCAGTATGAAAGAACGAGGCAATCAGCCTGATGAACCTGCTGTAGAAGCCATATCTGCTAATTATCTCAAAGATGAAACTCCATTTAATTGTGTCAAACACCTTGGAAATATCCTGCTTCAAAGCAAAGCTACCTTGCTTTGTATTTCTTTGCATAGCATTGACCCCCTCCGAAGCGATAAAGAGGCATGTTTGGATGTTCCTCCCAGGGACGAACCCAAATTGATTTGGAGTAATGATGTATCCTAGAATTTTCCCCATCCTGATGACAATGATATTGCTGATTATTTTCGGGATGGTGTTTCCAACGACAACCAAGTGAAAGTCTCCAATTACAATAACATTCTCCTTCTTCGGTATCAAAGAGATAAAGTTATCACCTGCGCCAGGAGGAAGAGAACCGGAGAGAAAAAGTTCCCTCACCGCATTGGTTATGCCCTCATGGAGAATATCCTAGTAGAACATAAAGAATTTATTTCCAAAGCCATTAGGCCCCGCAGTGTTGTCCATATTAAGAGAAAAGAGTGATGCCCTAACTTGACCCTCTAGAGGAGCGGTCGTGAGGGTCTCATTCTGCGTGGATGTGACACAGGCTGAAATAGAGTCCGCAAACATGGTGAAAAGTTGACCGTCATTTGTGTAAATCTCCTGGAAGTAGTCAACGGAGGCTTTGGAAATGTCCCCAACCGTGGTAAATGTGTTGTCCCCAACCCGGACAGTACTCAAGGTATTCTTGGTCTGCCTCTCATTGTGTAAGCCATGGAAAAATTTGGAGTTCTGGTCTCCATCCTGCAACCATTTAACGTTGAATTGTGCTTTGGAGAGCTTTTCTTTGAGGTCCAACAACTCATCCAGCTTTGAATGAAGGTGAAGCTCCTTATCTGCTAGAAAATTCTGCTGCTGTGCCAAAGTTTGACATGCATCCAGCTGAGATTCAGATGCGGCAATATCCTCATCCATCCTTGAAAAGGACTTCTTACTCCATTCTTTTAAGTGGATCTTCACCTCTTTTAATTTTGAAATTAAGATAAAGTGGGGGCTTCCAGTGATAGTGATGCTCCAGGCCTTCATAATCTCCTCCCTACAACCGGATATTGTGAGCCATACATTGTTGAACTTAAACGGAAGAGGAGTGGATATAGAAAGATGGTCCTGTATGTCAAACACCAAGGGGTTGTGGTCCGAGTTAAACCTCGGGAGGATGGACCCAGAAATAACCATCGGGGATCCTCCACCACCCATATGATCAAAGCATCTATCCATTTTACAGGCCTCTCTTCCATTAATGGTATGTCATCCCAATGTGAAAGTGGCCCCAGAAATAGAGACCTCAAATAAATCACAGTGGCCCAGGCAAGAGGCAAATTCCTCTGCAGCTGAGCGCGAGAAGTGTGGACCATGTTTTTCTTCAGGCCTCAGGACTATATTAATGTCCCCAGTAACCACCCAACTGTTATCAATGCCCTCACTAACATGCTCTAACTCCTTCCAGAGAAGTTTCTGAGTGTTTTCTGAATAGGAGGCATAAACAAAAGAAATGGTGAGAGTGTCAGCATGCAAGAAGACCTTGGTGGAAATCATTTGTGAGCTCAAGTCAACCGAAACAATCTGCACACTGCTGTGCGCCAAGACCCATAAGTTTCCCAGACCATCAACTCCACCATTTTATGTGAGGAGGGAGTATACAAGGGAGATCCAGTTGAATCCCTTATAGTTTTCAAATTTAATCATGGGCTCTGCTAGCCCGATTAATAAATGCTTATGGGAAATAAAATGCCGAAGGGAAGCACCCATTTGGAGAATTTCCCAGCCCTTGGAAATTCCAAAATAATATCTTCATTTGGGGTAGGAAGTGTCAGCCAGGGGGGTAAGAACCTTTCCCCTCCCCTTTCCCTTACTCCCCTTCTTTTTGGGGGTATCAGCATGCTTTTCCCCATTAGCTATAAAATATTTTGCTGCCTGGTTCTGCGGCATAGCTTTCGGTGTCTTGGTGGAGTGATCCGGCCCAGCATCTACTTGCTCCTCCTCAGCATCGACCTACTCCTCTTCAACTGTGTCACTCCAGAAAGCCCCACTTAGGGGGTTAAATTTATTCAAGACATAGATTGTCTTTTCTGTGGGGACCCTCTGTGACTTCCTAACCGCCTTGTCTGAGCCTACCAAAGTGAAAGAGGATCCGTTTTCCAGTGCAGCTATGGTGGCAAGGGGCATATTAGTGCTCTCTCTTAGGGTGTCCTTGAAAACAGTCTCGCTGCTCGGGGTTTGCTATACTCCATCACTCAAGGCATCTCCAGGGGCACTACCGGGAGCAGTCTCCTCACACTCCTGAGCATGCGAGCATTGGGCTGGGGTGACCTAAACCTCAGACGCAGTGCCATCATCATCACCCTCCTTAGTCACCAGCACCGGGGAGTGAACAACTGCTTCATGCGCGGCCGAGGAATCATGTCCAGTGGCCTGAGCATCCTTTGAATCCCCAGGGGCAACCTCCGGTTCCACCGAGTCATCCGCACTCAAACCACCATCAGCCAACGCCGTATTTCCAGCAGGGCCATTGTTAGTTACTACGGCAACCACCCCATCTTGGGGAGCCACAACAGATTTATGGGAAGCCCCACATTTCCTGATGCATTGAGGCGCTTCGTGTCCCTGAAGATTGCAGATTGAGCAGGTCAACAACTTCCTGTATTCCGAAACCAGATGCCCATAGTTTCTTCAGGAGGAGCAGAACTTGGGGCGCTTCTCGTACATAATTTCCAGCGTTAAACTATCCTCAAGTGTGTTAAAAACCACTTCTTCAACCTGGGTATTTGAAAATTCAACCTCCACTAGTACCCTCTCATAGTTCCCCTACCTTGGAATGTCCGTCTCCTTATCAATGTGAATGAGATAGCCAACCGCTGAGGCAATATCCCACAAAATCCGCGGGTGCCAATAATACCAGTTCAGTTTACAGATCTGTATCCACACCTGGGCAACTGTGTTCTTCATGCAAAATGTATCGAAGCCTCAGTCCCAATCCAGAATTTGAAGGATCCCGAGCTTGAGATTAAGGGAGCCAAACTCCAAGCCCGCCGCTTGCAATCATCGGAGGGAAAAACGATATGGAAATAGGCACGGCCCATCACCGTCATTTTCCAATCCGAGAACCCCCATACATCCAAAATGTGATTAGAAAGATTGTCACTACTCCATAGCCCCTCTCCCTTTTCCATAATAACTCTCTCAATGATAGAAAATTTGCAAAGGCTGGATCATTCTTACAGTGCTTCTCGGTTAGTGGAAACATGCGCAATCTGCCCCTTTCGAATCACACATCCAGGGGAGGGGGCGCCGAAGTCAGTAAAGGTCAGAGAAGCGGCTGATTTCACAAAATCAACGAAATTCTTTTTGGATCCAGATGGCTCCGCTGGATCTTGAAGAGAACCTTTCTTCGTAGTGTCGGCTCGAAAATGCTGGAAGAGCTCATAATTCGGAAGGGAGAAATACCCTTTCCCCTTCTTTGAAAGCGTAGGGATTGGTGATGCCGGTGGCATAGGGTCTCCGCGATCGCCTAGCTCCCGATCTTTCTCCATATTTATTTAATTTTTTAGGGGTTTAAAGGAATTTTAGAGTTTTTATTGGGTTTTAGGGTTTCTATTAGGGTTTTTAGGGTTTTTAAGGTTTTTAGGGGGGTTTTAGTGTTTTTAGTTTTTTAATGTTATCATAGATTTTGTTCAGGGTTTTTAGGGTTGTTTACGTTATTAGGGATTTTTAGAGATTATTTTTATTTTTTATGGGTTTTAGGGTTTTTATAGATTTTGAGGGTTTTACGGATTTTAGGTATTTCAGGTGTTTTAGAATTTGATAGGATTATTGGGGGATGAAATTTTTTTAGGTTTTAATGTTTTCATAGGTTTTTTTTATGGGTTTTAGAGTTTTTTATGTTTTTGGAATTATAAAATTATTTTTTATGAATATTATGTTTTTTTGATTTTTAGGGATTTTGATAATTTTTATGGGTTTTATGGTTTTTTAGGTTTTAGGTTTTTTATAGTTTTTATGTGTTTAAAGGGTTTTTAGTGTTTTTAGTGGGTTATTAATGTTTTATTGTTTTTTACGGTTTTTAATATTTTTTGCGGTTTTATGGTATTTAGGTATTTTTAAAAGTTCATTCATTTTTTAGGGTTTTAAATGTTTTTTGGGTTTTAAAGTTTTTCTTAGTGTTTTTCATGGTTTTATAGATTTTTATGTTTTTAGTTATTTTTAGGATTTTTATGTGTTTCCGGGGTTTTTGGGGTTTTGGGGTTTTTAGTTTTTAGGGTTTTTTGAGTTTTTAGGGGGTTTAAGGGTTTTTAGATTTTTTTTTGTTTTTACATGTTTTATTTTTGTTAGTGTTTTTAGTTAATTTTTGGGTTTTAGTGTTATTTTTAAGGGTTTTATGGGTTTTTACGGTTCTTAGGGTTTTTTGGGGTTTTTAGGGTTTTTAGGGTTTTTATGATTTTTCGGTGTTTTAATTGTTTTTAGGTTTTTACGATTTTCATAGGATTTTTAGGGTTTTTAGGGGATTTTATATTTTCAAGGATTTTTTTTATGATTTATAGGGTTTTTAGAGATTTTGGGTGTTTTTGGGATTTTTTGGGTTTTTAATGTATTTGATAGTTTTTATAATTTTAAAATTTTAGGGGTTTAAAGTGTTTATAGGCTTTTATGGTTTTATTTTGTGTTGTATGAGGATCATGGCACACATGAGAGTCGAGGCGATGAAGGCGTACATGATGAGGAGGGAGGAGTGCACATGATTGCAAAAGACCCATTGCATGGAGTTTGTGGCCCAATGATAAGGGAGTGGACCAAGAGAATGATGGAGGCCTTAAATGTGTTAATCGTGGAATTCTAAGGGGAGGACCAATGCCATTTATACGGGGAAGTATTTGGGCTTACATTTACATTAATTAAGTCCCAAGCATGGTTTTAAAGATCCATCCACTGGTGTGCTACGAATTTCATGCCCACCCCACCATGAAATCTTCAGTGTCAAATGTGGTGGGCTAGTTGTCTTTACTTTCCAAATGGGTGTTTTACTTTTCCCTTAAATTCTTAGGCACGTACGAAAATTTTCAAAATCATTATTTGGGATTTATGACTTGTGAAAAATAGTTATTAAGATTTTTTATAACTCTTTGGATATAAATAGTCACCCCTTGTACTCTTTGAACATCATGAATGAAGGTAATGTTAGTTTTGCTATTTTTTCTTCCAAACATTATTTTATTTCTTAATTCTTGAATTATCAAAGTATTTTTCATATTTTGTGGTTCTTTGTGTCTAGAGTTCTTAGAGACAACATATCTTTGAATTATACCTTGACCAACTCCCTCCTTTATTCTTTATTTTCACCATTTATAGGCTTTGTCCCTTATTTTCATACCGAGATCTAGGTGCTCATCATGTAAATTTTGAACATGGTTCGTAGGAAACTTCCAAGTTGGTCTTAGACTTCATATCATTTGGTATTGGAACCCAATTAAAAAGAAATCAAGTTCATCATTTCCCCCTAATTCAATCTTTTTTTCTCCTCAAAATTGAGTCAACATCAAATCTTGACCATTTTATTCTTCACCTAAGAACATCATTTTTTCATAATTTTTGAATTAAATTATATAAATCATGTATTTTATAATATCATATTTCATATCTATCTGGAATCATTGAAATAAAAACTATAAATTTTGATATAAAACATGTTTAAATTTTGTGATGCAATATTCCATATTAAAACCGAGCATGTAGTACACCCATTTTTAGTTACATAACCCTTTATATATTTATTTTATGTATATAAAATTTTGGGTGATTTTTTTGAGAGGTTAATAGGATATTTGAAAGATTATTTTAGGCTTTTCAAGACGTACATGGTTTGATCATGGTTAGTAGAAATCGTGCAACACCTCCAGGAAACCGTGCCACTTAAATAGTAGAAATTGGGGAGGCACATGGTTTATCTAAGCAATGAAGATTTAAAATAGAAACTATGAAATTATAGATAGTGGTATATAGAATATTTGTCACATATTGTCTTTTAATCATGCGAGCCCACCATGTGAGGTGTGTTTGGAGACAGTAGTGTGTGGACGGTTAATGTATGGTTTGCCTAAATGTGTGCCCTAACTATGCACTATCGAAAATTAGATCTGAAGACTATTGATATAATCTAATTTTCCTCTTAAACCACCCATTTTTCCCAATTAGGACATAGTATGAATTCATCTTCCTCCAAATGTGATGAGGACAGTTCATTTCGATTTGAGTGATTTGCCTAGGTGAATCCAAGTGCATTGGAGATCCAGATTCATTAATAAGTGACCATTCTTCATCTTTTTTCCTTATATATATTGTACTTACATATTTTAGAATCACGAGTCTATTTCGTTAGGGATATATATAAGTTTTGTGATGCCAATATTGATGTTATATTATTGTTTTTATTGGAGAGGTTGATATCTAAGTTAGAATCTTGAAAATTTAAGCCAGTTTTTAAAATTTGTTGTGTCATTCTTCGTTATCACTAATTTTTGAGAGGCATGTGACTTCTCTCTCAACTCCTCTACAATATAACATTATGTTTCATTTTCAAAATTATTTATTTTCTTTAAATTTTTTTCAAAATAATTTTTTTATTTTATGTAATTATCATTTTAAATATGGTTTTGCAAATCATGGGAATTGGTTGGGTTTTTGGAAAACCAGTGTTTATATTTTTAAAATGGTGATTTAAAAATTATGGATTGATTATTCAAGTAAATTATATTTTAATTTTTTTATTGAAATGGGTTTATATGATTTGGTAATATGTTTTGGAATTAGTTGAATGAGATGGATAATGGTGATGAAGTACCACCACCAAAGAGATGGTGTATGGATGTGATGTTTGTATGTCATTGGTTGCACCATGATAGTGTGTGTCTGTGTTGAGGATGTTTGAAGACATGAAAATATTTTTGAATAATCATAAATTTAGAATTGGATACAATATTTATTGATGTTCCTTGAAAATTTATTATGTTATTTGTTGATTTATTCCTTGAAAAAAATGGATATGAAGGCTTGTTTGATTGTTTTCATAGGAAAAATATTTTGGATAGATACAAATAGATTTAAATTAATTTTAATTTTTTTTATATAATTGTGATCATATGTTTCATACTACTGGTGGGAGTAAGGAATTGATTTGGTACATCCTACTTATTTTTATACGCACCCCGTACATGGGAACTATAGTGAGTTGGAAGATGTTATATATAGATACACAAGTAAAGACAAGTTATCCCAGTTCATTAGTGACACTTCTTGATACCTTGGGTTGGGAATGTAGATTTGGATATTGGAGAAAATTGGGAGTGGTTGTTGGTGCCTTTTGTGTCTTTTGGTTTTGTTATCAATTGGTTTCATTGGTAATGTTACATCGATTCTTCTTGACTTATGATATCTTATTTTGGTTTAGTGTTGTATTGGATTGTATTTTTGTACTCATAAATCATTAATAAGTTAGTTTGTTATTGTTATAATTGGTTTGGTCATTTTATCGTAAAAGGTAAAATCATCCCTCAAACAATTTACGAGGCCCTATGAATTTATTTATGGCCTTTGGCGGTTTGGGGATATCACCTAAGACTGAAAATAGAATTTTTATTTGATATTCATAAGACACTTTTTAGTTATGTGGTAACTAAAAAACCACGTGGGATTCCAAAATTTGAAATTCAAAGATACATAGACCTCAAAAGAGAACATGGCCCGAGAAGATCATCCAAGATCACCTGCCTCGCCATCCATCAGTGTAGATGTCACCATCCATCACCACTATCATCATTTTCATCATCGTTACCAATATCATCTCATCATAGTCACCACTATCATCATCACCTACCTAGACAACTATCATCATCACCGATCAAAACACCACCCTTGTCATCGCCTGTCAGCCTCATTGCCGAAACCCCAACATCCATGCCTAAAAAACACCATCTTCACTGACACCAAAAACAATATCAACAAACAAAAACCAATCCAAAATAACCATCATCACATCACACTCGACATCATCATCGATGTTGACTCCATCACTGAACCAGAAACAAAAATTACTGAAATATAACAAAAATCAACCACATCAATGAGCAATCATAAATAGGATCAAGCACTTGTAAAATAAACCAAAAAAATTACCATAAAATGAAGAAGAAACCATGAAACATTATCAACACCTCCATCCATCATGATGAACCATTCACTGAAGCAGTCACCGCCAGTAAAACATTCAAGAAAATTTAAAAACGAAACACACCCAGAAATAGAATATCAAAATAGCATCATAAAATAAGAGGAAACCCATAAGCATAAAATGAAACACCATCGCAGGTAATTGCTCCTGGTCCACCCTCAAAAGATGAATCAACACATCCCAAGACACCACAAGAGCCCTCACACAAGACCAATATGGGGTTTGAAATGAAGGGTTTGGAAGAAAGAGCAGTAAGAAAGTGACCTAAGGGATTGGACGAGCCACAACCACCGGAATGGACTAGAGAGAAACCAAAAGGGACTTTTGAGAGAGAAGGGAAGAAAACCTAGTTGAAAGGGACTATCAGGGGATTAGAAAAGGGTAGATGAAGGATCATAAATATCATTAAGAGTAAGTGTGGTTGAAAAAGAAAGCACAGGGAACCCTAGAAATCGCTGAGAGAGTAGGGATTGCTACTCCCAAAGGGGGAGGTTTTGTTGGAGAAAATGAATAAATACATCACCTCAATTAGGAAGATATTGAGGAGGGTTGAGGGAGGAGGAGAAGATTCCAGAAAGGTAGTGGTCAATCCTCCCCCTCCAAATCTCTACCGATGGTAAACCCTAGGCGAGAGCGAGATCTGAGATGTACCGTAAGACCGAGTAGCTCCCTTGTAACTTCTAAAGCTAATGAAGAGGGAAAAGATGTTAGAAATGGTATCATATTTTTTGTTCCTTGACATTGAAATCCTATTGGTCTACCTATTGGGATGGTATAAAGGAGAGATTATTTTTATAAATTTAAATGTAAAGCATAAAATGGTGTAGATAAACTCTTTATGATGAATCACAAGTTACAATGGAGTTAGGTACGTTAATCTTTTAAGACACTTATAGGGATTATCTCCTCCTCATAATGGGTTTAGCTGTTGAAAAGATCATGAAATAAATTGATAAAAATTACATCGCACTAAGAGTATTTAATTAATTTTAATTAATGATTTTTGATTTGGTCAAAAAGTAATGATTTTTAAAAATAGTTGAAAATAATTTTACTTTCCAATGTATAGTGAAATAATCAAAAAATGGTTTTAAAGATGAAAATTTTAATTTTTGTAAATCCTTGTTGTGATGTGTGTGATGTGGTAAATTTAAAATTTCTAAGACTTTAGTTTCTAGAGAGCGAGAATAAATGGATCCTTCTTTTGGTAATAGAAAATGGCCCTGAGTAGGCACCGTAGAAACCAACTGGAAGAGGCTGCTAAGAATGTGGTTTCTCCAGATCCTTGGGTAAAACAATAGTTGGTTCAGAGTATTTTATATTAATCTCAGGTTGTAAAAAAAGGGAATAGAAACAATAAAATATGGTAAGTGGATCATTCAGTTCAATTTGAAAAGAAAAATCCACCCATTTTTGGGGGTTATTCAGAACTGGAAAAAGCATAAGTGCGGCTAAATTGGATGAATCGAATCTTTGATTACCATGGAACACTAGCTAAGATGAAGTTGATGTTGGAAACATACATGATGGAAGATCTTTTAAACCAGTGGTGGGATTATGTAGTTATAGATAATTTGGACCAAGGCATGACATGAGAATATTTTGATGAATCGTTTAACAGTAAATTATATCCTCATATGCTACTACAAAACAATCCCTTAATAGTGTGAACATTATCAATGCTAGAAAAAATAATTGATAAAGATTCCTTTTATGAGCACTTTTTTATATGACTAATAAAAGGTACCCTTTATCAGTTCATTTTTTAGCACTGATAAAAGACACCTTTTATCATCACATTTTTTTAGCGCTAATAAAGGGATCCCTTTATCAGTGCTTTATTTTGAGCATTGATAATGGGTAACCTTTATCTGTAGTTTATTTTTATCACCCATAAAGGAAACCTTTATCAGCACTTATTTGTCACTGATTAAATTATGAATTAAATGAAATAACTAAATAAATAAATTATAGAAATGTTTTTATTAAAAATAAATATATGATAAAAATTAATAAATTCATTATAATAAATATAATTTATAAATAGTATATATTAAAAATAAAGATATATAAAAAATGAAAATTAAATAAATAATAATTAAAATTATGTAAATCGATAAAAATATTAAAAAATTAACCAATTAAATAATTATTGATAATGTTACTAAATGATATATATATATATATATGAATTTATATAAATATGATTTATATAATATGAAATATTTATGCTTTAAATATTAATATACATTTAGTGAATATTGGTTTATAATTAAAAACTAATATGAATTAAAAATACTGACTAATTGCATCGAGTAATAGAAATAATTTAATATCATTTGATTTTCCAATCCGATATAGATAAAACATATTATATTAGTTTCACAAAAACATAATTAATAATTATATATATATATGTACACACACAAATTTTTTTTTGTGAATTTAATCAATTATTATTATTTATTTTATATATATTTATTTACTACGTTTTAATTTTTTCAATATGTAATAATCTTTATTTCAATATATATCAATTTTTTAATGATTTATATTTAATTAATCAAGATTATACAATTTTTAATTTTTTTTAATGTGTACTCTTTTTTAATTATTCAATTTTTCTCATTTTTAATATTCGTACACATAAGATTAAATATTCATTAATAATTTTAAAAAAATATTTGTTAAAAAAATATTTATAAATAAAAATATTTATAAATTTACATTTACTATTTTTAAAAAATTATAATTATAAATAAATAAATTATATTTGTCTGTAATTTATTTATATAATTATAAATAAATATTTATATACTTAAATAATTATAAAATTATAATCAATTTATTTAAATAACAAATATATTGACTTTATTTAAATTTATATATATTTATTAAATATATATACATACATATTTAATTATATAAACTTATATAATGACTGATTTTTTTTAAAAAGTATTTATATAATTATAAATAATTAATTATATATTCAAATAATTATAAAAATATTATTTTATAGAAATTATTATTATAAGTATTATAATTATATATATAAATTATAATTTTTTAAAAAAAATATTATTTTTTTAAAAAGTATTATTACGTATTTAATAGATCTTTTTTATCGTTGATAAAGATATAGATTTATTAGCGGTAAAAAAGAGCTAATAAAATACGTATTTATCAATGCTTTTTAGTGGTGATAAATCCCTATCTTTATCGGTGCTAAAAAACACTAATAAAGATTTCTTTTATCAGTTCTTATAAAATAAGTTTTGATAAAAGTTATCTTTATTAGAGTTTTATTGGAAGAACAAATAAAAATATCCCTATATATTTTAAGAAGCCTAACCATCTTAAACCAGTTCATGATATCCAATGCTCTCCACGGAATCCACTGGCTGCCGACACTCCTTTTGGTTTAATCCAAGCTCTAATATAGGCTAGAATCATGGCACCAGTTATTCCTAGGCTCGAATCCAAGGCTCGAGTGATTCAAGTATCGAATGAAACCAGGGCTCGAATGAAATTCCAGTTTTTTGATATCTCTAATTTCCCTCAGTTATCCACTGAACATTATCACCCCACATTCGTGTATCCCAAAAACTCTTTTTTCACTATCCTAAAATAAAACAATCCCAAATTAATTGTTTTTAGATATATTGAAGTATTGTCTTCTCCAATAGCATGTTGATCTCCTTGGTACATCATTGGTACTGTGCGACTTGAAGTATATCAAACCCAATGTTGAGTCATGTTGTTGTGAGTTATAATAGTCTCCCAATACCTATTTTCAATGAAATCTACATCTTTTTAATCATTAAATTTTAAAAAAATTATCCATATAGTGGTCGGTGTTTTCATTGGTTTGGAATATTCCATTGAAAATCTGTTGGGAACATCTTTATCATATTTTGATAGAGAAATTAATGTGCTAAGATTTCCTATAAACCATGTAAAATGTCTCACAAATCATAGACATCTCAATACTGTACGTCATATTACCACAAAAAAAATTTCTTTGTGTTTTTTCCAATCCTTAAATATTATGTCTTTGATATATATTAGTACCAACATCCTTTGATCAATCTCTTTCTGGATGTTGAGGTTGTGATCAACTCTACCTCACTAAAAACCAAGCTTTCTTAGGTATTGACCCAACCATAAATACCAGGTCCTCAATGATTTATTTATCTTATACAAATAATTATTTAACTGGAACACCTTTCTCTAATTTTCCTCAATAATAAACCCATATTTTTTCTCAATGTATACTCCCCCGTTAAAAACTCAATTGAGGAACATAGATTTGGCATCCATTTGGTATACTTTTAACAAAGTTTTCACTAAAACATTCAAGAAAATTCAAATAGTTTCTAACTGGTCTATGAACCAAAATTTATCCCAAATATAAATTCCATTTATCTAAAAATCCCGCTTACACACTAACTATTCTTTATCCTGAGCCACTTTTCCATATTCAATTATTTTATTATTGAACACCCACTTGGTTTTGATAACATTTCTTTCTTCCAACCTTGGAACAATTACCCATGTTATATTTTTATTATTTGGATAAATCTCCTCATGCTTATATTTAATCCAATTATTAACCTTTTCTACCTCTCCAAAAGATATAGAATTTACTAAGATAAAAGAGAGGGTTTTTTTAGAGTCCTAATCCTTTGAGTTTTCACCGAATCTTTGTGATTACCAATGCAAATTTATACATTGATTTCAGCTTTTCTTGTATTTCTTATTGTTGATAATACGGATTAATTTTTCTCACCATCAATATCTTATTTTGATTCTACCTCATCCTTATGTTATTCCCCCTATTCTACTCAATTCAACATTAAGTTCCTCTGCTGTTTTATTTTTATTTTGAATATTAACAATCTCCCCATTATAATAATTAAAAAAATATATATCTATTTTATCTTTTCTTTATAAAAACATCTCAACTCACCCTTTTTAACTCAACGTTTAATTGTATCATTATCTAATATGATCAATTTTCACTACCAAAAACCAATTTCCTCTTTCAAACACAATTACCATAAATTTGTGCCGACCCCAAATCATAAAATGGTTCAGCTAGTTTTCAATACCTATGAAAAATATATCTATCATTGAAAGGATAACCCACTCATTAATACTTCTTAAAAATCACTTCAGTTAATTCATTACACGTCTAAAAAACACTATGAATGTTTTACGTTAATACATCTAAAAAATATAATTCATCAATATTTCCTTTCGGATCCACCCTTAGGAATCTCTGATTAGCATCCATGTAATTCTGACAAATGGGTGGCATTACCCCTTTTTGAAAAAAATGGAGTAAAACTGTCAACCTCATCAGTTTCATCTCCCAAATTTTTATTATTCCAATTTTTTTCTTGGGACTCATCCCCCATATCTTTTATGTTTCTTTTACTACTCTGACAATTACTCATCATATCGATAACTACAACATTGATTATTTCAAGAAAAAAATGTGCATGTCCAAAAGAGATGGATGATGAGTGTCAAACAACAAAAGGAAATGATAACTATTCTGATGTTGAGCTGATGAGGCTGAAATTTGCCTATAACATTATCATTTGGATGAATTTTGAGGACAACACCTACCATAGTGGAGTCATTATTTTCTTAAATTCAATTACACATTTTCTTAAAATCATACTGATATTATTTGAAACAATTAAATATTGAGTTTCACTTATTAGAATTATATACAACTTTCACCATTGATAATGAATATATTACTATTTTTATTTATTAATATAAAGAATTAATATTTTATTAACATAGTAGTAAATCATTAGTTTCTTTCATATTATTCAAAGCTTCAATCCATGGTATCTTAGTTTATCCTCATCCTCCTCACTCCTTGATTGATTGTTTTGAGGGACCTATTTTCATTTATTTGCATTATTATTACTTAACTGTCAGTATATCCCTATGGTCAAAAATGTTTTCATAGTAAAATAATTATCCAAATAATTAATATATTATTTCATATCTATGTTTAATTTATTTATTTTTAGTATTACTCATATAATAATTTTTTTCTTATACAAGTTGATTCTTTTGTTCGAGTTGGGTTGGTTTTTTCAAATCTTCACATGGTCATAAGGGATTCAAATTCAATCCTAAAAATGAGATAAAGAACAAAAGGAAATGAATCATGAATTCATACAACCATTATGAAAATTTGAATTCCAACTACTTATTTAATTAATTTTTTTTTCATTTTATATACTATTTATAAGTTAATTTTCCTAAAATTTTTATATTATAATTATTTAGTTTTTTCATAGATCGTTTGGGAATTCATATTTTACTTTCAACTATCTACAAAAAGACATGAAATCGATAAAATGATTCTTCCTACCAATGTTACCACATTTTCCAATTTCATTTCTTTTCTTTGTTGAACTGCCAAAACTACATATTGATTAAATGTTGTTAGCTGAAAAACCATTTCCATTGTAGAATTCCAAAAGAGTAGAGGAATCTCATGTGACCATTTTGGTGACTTCTCATGATACATTGTTTACATAAGCTTCCTATACTCTTATAGCTTTGAACAACTAGAAAAGTTTTCTAGCTAAGAACATTGATTCAATATGTGGTGTTGGATGTTCAATATATATTTATAATTGAAACTTGATAACATTTAAAATTAGGATTATTTGGATACTTTTGGATATTTTGGAATTAGCCACACCTCAATATGACACAAGGTGTGACCAGTATGACTTCAAATGCTTCTTTTTATTTAAAATTAACATTAAGATTAGTAAAAAGGAAAACAAACATAATTAAAAAGGGGAAAATATAGTGATTGGTTTTATAATTTAAGAAAAATATCCATTAGTCATTTGTTATGTGTTGAAATCACCCTCACCTCAATTTATTGAATGGTGTGACCACTATGACTCAATGTCTCTATTATTAGTTTAAATTTTATAGTTTCGTTCAAAAAATTACTAACTAAAAATATAGAAAACACAAATGTAATTTCATGATAATTCATAAAATATGTTAATAATTCATTTTTTACATGTAGGAATTAGTCTCACATCAAACCGATACACGATGTGATCGGTATTATTTAAAGTTCATGTTTCCGGTTTAAAATAACATTTTAGTAAAAAAATGTGATGTACAAAAAATCAATGAAACACATTTGGATTGTCTTCATACATTATGAAAATTTTCCATAACTCATTTTAGATGTGTATAAATTATATGCGCCTCAATATGTTGTATGGTGTGACCGATATGGCTCTAAGTGCAACTTTTTAATTGAAATTGACATCAATTTTTGTATAAAGGAAAACTAAACTACTCAAATCCAATAAAACACATTCATATTGTTGTGATACTTTATGAAAGTGATCCATAAGTCATTTTTTACATGTAAGAATTATCCACACCTCAGTCTGATACACGATGTTCCCAATATTACTCAATGTGTTCATTATTAGTTTAGAATCAACAATTTAGTTCAAAAAATGGCACTCACTAAAAACTAAGAAAAAGTCAATATATTTTCATGATCATTTTGGAAATTGATTCATTAGTAATTTTTGACATGTAGAAATTAGTATCACATAAAACCAATAAACAGTGTGACTATTATGAGTCAAAGTTCATGTTTCCAGTTTAAAATGACATTTTAGTAAAAAGAGTCAAGTGATGTACTCAAATATGAGTAAATGAAATAATATTGTATTGATACTTTAGTAAAACAATCCATAATAAATTTGGGATATGTATTAATTAGTCACATATCAATTTGACTCATAGTGTGAATTATATGACTCGAAGTGTGTCTTTTTATTTAAAATTGACATCAATTTTAGTTAAATAGAAAACCGACCTACTCAAAATTGTAAAAAAACATTTAGATTATTTTGATACTTTAGAAAAATGATCTATAAGTCATTTTTGAAATATATGAATCAGTTTCACCGCAATATGACGCATAGTGCGACCAATATGACTCCAAGTGCGCCTTTTTATTTAAAATTGACATTAATTTTAATAAAAAGGACAACTGACCTACTCAAAACCGAGAAAACGCATTCAGATTATCTGGATACTTTAGTAAAATGATCCATAAGTCAATTTTGACATGTAGGAATCATCCTCACCTCAATCAGATACATAATGTTCCCATTATGACTCAGTGTGTCTATTATCAGTTTAATATCAAAAATTTTTTTTAAAAAAGTTTCACTCACTGAAAACTGAGAAAACAAACTAAAATTTTCTTGATAATTTAGGATAATGATTTATAAGTCATTTTTGATATGTATAATTTTTTATCACATAAAACTATTTCATGATGTGACTAGTATGAGTCAAAGTGTGTGTTTCCATTTTAAAATGATGTTTTAGTAAAAAAATAAGCGACATACCTGAAGCCAAGAAAACAGATTTGGATTATTTTGATACATTAGGAAAATGATCCATATGTAATTTATGATGTGTAATAATTATACTCACCTAAATCCAATTCCCAGTGGTATTGGTATGACTCCATGTTCTTTTTTTCAATATATAATTATCATTTTAGTTTAAAATGAGCATCACATCGCTAAAACAAAGAAAACAAGCCTAGATTATTTTCTAATAATTATATCTTTTATTACATATTTAATATACTTATAATTTTTATGTTATGATTATATAGTTAATTTTTATAGAGATAGTGATTCAAGATGAAAAATAAGTTGTGTGACATGTTAGAATCTACCGCAACTCAATCTGATACACAATGTTCCTGGTATGACTCAAATTTTAGTTTAAAATTAACACTTTCTGTTAATTTATTTCTATATATTATTACTGAAATAATAATTTTTTTCTTATACAAGTTTTTTTTCTCAAGCATGGGTTAGGAACGAAAGATAATGGAATACTATTGTTATTTAATGTATGTAATAATTAGTACATATGTAATTGTATAAACTAATTTTTGAAATGTCTATAATATAGTATTTTATTCTTGTATTTGATTTTAAAATTTTACTTCATTTAAATTATGTATTAATATATTATTTTTCTAATTTTGTAGAGTTTTTGTTTCTTCGGTGTGCTGTTACAGCACAATGAACTATTGCTACAATGGGTTGTTGCAGCAAACTATAGTATGCCCCTTTATCAGTGCTTTTATAAGTGACGAAAAAATTCTACGGTTTTAATATATCTCCAGTAGTCAGTGCTTCTCTAGAACTGATAAAGTCCATTTTTAGCACTGTTAAAGGACTATTTTGTATTTTTGATACTTTACAGTTTCAAGAACAACAAACTTCTTCAGTTTAAAGTAAGAGATACTCACAGTGATAGAGTACGTGGATAAATTTATGAATTTAGTTTTCTTCTCACCTGATGTTTCTCCAAGTGCGTCATTGAATACATGTATTTTTGAATCGTGGTTGAAGCTAAATATTCTCTAAAATATTTTCATGCTATGTATATAAGATTATATATAGTTGGTTAATTGAAAAATAGGGGAAGGAAGTGATATCTAGAAAAATACAATTTGAGGAAGCATGATAATACATATGGGAACTGGTGGGAACTCTAATGATCTTAATAAGAGGAAGAGGGACACAAATTTCCAAGGTGGTGGTATGAATCTGAATTAGATGGTGGGATTAATGAATCTTCCTCCTAAACCAAAGGGTACACTTTATTGTTTTCAATGTGGTTCTCTCGATCCCATAAAATGAGATTGTACACCACCTCTTATAACATGTCACATTTTCAATAAGATAGGACATCTATAATGTTATTGTAATAGTTATCCAAGGTTAGGTGATAAGGACACATACCATTATTATCAAGCATTGTATTCTTCAATGGGATGATTACATTAGAATAGATATCATCAGTAATCCCAATCAATCCATTGCGATTGTAGAAATACCATGACTCCTCAACTAGTGAAATCTCAAAAGGGTGATAAAATGAAAACAATAGTGAGTAAGAAACTATATGGGGTTGAAAATGTGATCAAGGATGGTCAATAGGTAACTTTTATAGTGATAGGTATGATTATTTTGAATGTTACCATTATGAATTCTTTGTTTGATACAATTTCTCACATTATTTTATTGCTTCTCATGCTATTGATCTTCTGGTTTTTCCTATTGAGATGATTCCTTCTTTTTTAAAATATAAAAATACACTTATACAAAAAAATTGAGATTTTGTTTTTTGGAAATCATGTTCTGTGACTATTGATGGGGATCAAATGATTTGGGACTTCTCTATTCTTGAGATGGAAATCTATGACTTAATCATGGGTGTGGATTGGCTGATAATGTTCAAAGAACACATTTATTGTTATACATGAAGGATTAGTTTTACAATTGATGATGTTATCAAACATCCCTTTAGATAAAATCATAATGTAAAGGAAAGTGGAGAAAGATTATTGGCACCAAAAGTTTAAACTATCTCATTCCAGATGGTAGCCTTTACCTTGGAATTTATGGATGAGATTGATAATAATAGTTTTAGAACAATTGTTGATTAGTTTCCTAATTTTTTTCATGATAATTTCTTAGGGTATCCACAGAAAATAGAATGATATTTTATAATTGATTTATTTCAAGGGACTAGTCCAATATCACTTATAAATTATCATATAGCTCCAATATTATTAAGGTAATTGAATGTATATTTGAAAGAGTTAAAGATTAAAGGGTTTATTTGGCCAAGTATGTCTCTGTAGGCAGCACCAATTATTTTTGTTAATGAATATGGATGAAACTCATAGAATTTATAAGGATTATCATAATAAAAATCAAATTATGAAAAATAATTAGTATCATATTCCATGCATTGATGAAATGTTTGATCCATTAAGGTGATCCCGATGGTTCTATAAAATTAATTGTCGTTCAGGGTATCACCAACTATGGGTTTAGAAGGATTATATTCTGAAGATATATTTCATAAGTAGATATGGCCATTATAGGTATGTGGTTATGCCTTTTAGTCTTACAAATTCACAAACTATCTTTATGGAATTTATGAATTAGATGTTTCAAAGGTATCTTGATTATTTTGGGGTGGTATATTTTTAATGGCATACTAGTGTTTTCTAGGACAATGGTTGAGCATGAGAAACACTTGGTGATAGTGTTGGGTATCTTGTAAGATCATCTTTTGTATGAAAAACAATTAAATTGTTTTTTATACAATTGGTATATTTCTTTGGCCCTGTGTTATTTGAAAAAGGTTTTTATGTGGATCCATAAAAGATAGAGGTTGTGGTCTCTTAAAACAACAAAATAATTTCTTTGAGATACTAGTTATTAATGATGTTTTTCTCATGAATTATCTTGACTAGATTCACCAATGAAAACTTTTACAAGGAAAAACATTTAATTCCAATGAAATTATCAATTTCAAATGCCATAAAGAGCTTTAAGTTCACCTCACATCTGCACCGATTATGATATTTTTGGAATATGGACAAGGATATTTAGTGTATTATGATGCATCCAGATCCTGGTTGGGGTGTGTTCTCAGGCATTTAGATCATGTTGTTTCTTATAGATCATGGAAGATGTGGTTTCATGAGAATAAATAACCAAAAAAATTATTTGAATTAGTTGTTTTAGTCCATTCTTCTAATACCTGGCATTGTAATCTTTTTGGTAGGAGATTTATAGTGTTTACTGATCATAAGATATTGAAACAAATTTTCTCATGAATATATTTGAATCTAAGACATAGAATATAGATGGAATATCATCAATTTTTTGACATTTACATAATGTGTACATTGGGTAAATGGAACTCCAGGGAAGATTCATTGATAATAACTTCATATACTCAATTGGTTAATTAGGATTTAGATAAATGGCAGCTAATGTAGGTGATTTCTGGCATGCACTTGGATTGTGAATATCCGGGTAGTGTTATTATTTTCTTTCAGGTTTCTTTTGTTACATATTCGGTATATATGTTTAAAGAGGCAGAAAAAACATATTCTAAATTTGTTTCTATGAGGTATACACTCAATGGTTGGGAGACCATTTGGGGATGGAATTTTTAAAGAAGATCAATGTTTTAGTTTTGAGATCATATGGTTATAACTTTGGATTTTCAGGAATAACACTTTCATTCTTATCACTATTTGAGATGGGTTGTTTATCATGGAATAAAAAATATGTATGATGTAATTAAAGAAAAAAAATTTGGGGGTGACATGAAAATAATGATAAATGAGTTGGATTTGAGATACCCCACCTGTCGTCAGGATAATAAAGAACTCCAATGACAAGAGAGTATTCTGCAATCATTATAAATTCTCATGTGGAAATGGGAGATGATATCTATGGATTTTTTTAATAGTTATACCAGGTACATTTTGGAAACATGATCCCATATGGGTGATAGTGGATCAAATCACAATGTTTTCCCATTTAATCCATATTCATGAATCAAATACAATTAAGGAATTTTCAAAATTTTATATCTGAGAATTTGTGGAGTGGAATGGTGTTCTAGTCTCACTTATATCTGATTTAGAACCTAGGTTTATGTATTATTTTTGGAAATTTTTACAGTAATCCATTTGGACCGAATTGACTATGAGCATGGCGTATCATCCTAAAATGGATGGATAATCCAACTGGTTGGTCTAAAAATCAAAAGACATGTTAATGGATTTTATAATGGATTTTTGTGGCTCATGGGAGGATCACATATTGTTAGTGGAATTATCATACAAAAATAGTTACTATATCTCAATAAATGTGGCTCTTTCGGATGAATTGTATGGGTATTGTTGTTTCTCTCTAATTTTCTGAGAGGAAGTAGGTGAGACTTCATTGTTTGGACCAATCCTTGTGAAAGAGACAATGGATAAGAATAAGTTAACTATATAGAGTATAGAGATGAAATAGTCATCAAAACTCATATGAGGATTATCATTGATGATCCCTATTTTTTTAGGTGAGTGATCATATGTTCTTGAGAATCTCTATAAGGCTTGGGAATCATCATTTGGGTAAGAATGGTACATTATATCCTTGTTATGTAGGACCCTTTGAGATACTTCGACGAGTGGGTGAGTTGGAATATCAATTGGATTTGAAACAAATGTTTAGTACAATTTATAATGTGTTTCATGTATCTTAATTTAATAAGTATCAACCTAACCCAAACCATGTGATTTGAAGAGACCACATTGACCTTGAACTAGATGATACTCTGATTCATGAGTTTGTATAGATTTTTTATTTGAAAGAGAAATTATTGCATAAAAAATCCTCAATATAATAATGGTTTTATGGAAAATGGTCAGATTTAGGAGGAATATTTAGAGTGTGAAAAGGAAAACATAGCGAAATGGCACTAAATCTTCAGGAAACGTTTTGGATTTATGATTTTTGTGGATGGAAAGACAAATGGTGGGGAGAATATAGCACACCTAGTTTTTGGTACTTGACCCTTTATTTATGTATCTTATGTATATAAAATAACAAGGTTATGTATTAGTAGTTTTTTAGGAGGTTTATAATGTTTTTGAATATTATTTGTAGGATCAAAATTTGTGAATGATTAGTATAAACCATGAAACACCTCTAGTAAACTGTGAAACTGAAAAAATGGACACTGGGGAGGCATGCGGTTAGGTGCACGATTTTGAAAAACCATGATGATTCGCAATAGAAACAATGTAATATTGGATACTATGTATAACACATTTGTTTTATGGTTTGTTAAACTATGTATCCAAACTGTGTGAGGTGTGTTTGGAGGTAGTGGCTCCTGCATGATTTGTGAATTGTTTTCCAAACCACGTGACCTAAACACAAACCATGGAAAATTAGATCTAAAAATTATAGATCTAATCTAATATACCTCCAAAACCACTAATTTTTTCCTTAAAAATTCTTTAGAATAAATTTTTCTTCCTCCCTAGGTGGTGGATACAATTCCTTTTTATCTTAGAGAGATTCCTAGGAAAATATATATGTGCTGGAGACCATGATTCATCGAAAATTTCTTTTTCTTCATCATTTTTCTTATATATATTCTCATAAACTTTTTTAGAATAATTTATCTAGTTCATTGAAGAATATACCCATGTTTTGTGATGTCAATATTGATAGTATATGATTGTTTTTATTAAAATTAATGAGATTTATGTTGTAATATTGAATATTTAAGCCATTTTTTTAAAGTTGTTAGGTCATTATTCATTTTATCCTAAGTTTGACAGGTATGTGGATTCTATTTCGACTACTTCTGATTAGAAACTAAATTCTTTATTTCAAATTGAATTAAATTCATGATTTTTTCTAAATGATAGTGTTATTTTATGGAATTCTTTTTAGAATTATGGTGTTTGAAATCATGGGAATTGGATGGAATTTTGGAAAACCATTGTTTATAATTTTAAAATGGTTATTTTAAAAGTATTGTTGGATGATGAAATTAAATTATTTATTGAAATTATTTTATTTAAATGGGTTGATATGATTTGGGAATAACTATTTGGAATGATTTTAATGGGATGGATAATTATTTTGAAGTATAACCTTGAAATTAAGAGAGAATTGACATAAAGTTCCACAATAAAGGGTATCACCAATACTGTGTGTGTGTTTGTATTGAGGATGTGTTTGGACAGTTAAATTTTCATTCCAAATCATAAATTGATAAATGGTTAAAATATTTTATGATGTTCCCTAAAAAATGATTATGTTAGTTGTTGATGTATTCCTTGAAAAAAATGGGTTTGAGGGCTTGTATGATTTTTTATTGGTAAACTATATCTGTTAGATGTAAACTATTTTAAATTGTTTTTTAACTATATTATATAAATTTTCTATCATGTTTAATCCCAGTGATGTGAGTTGGGAATTCATTGGTGGAAATACTACAGAGTTTGATACTCACCCCCTTCTTTGGCACTATGGTGCTTTTGAAAATATTATATACTGAGACACAGATAAAGGCAAGTTATCCATGTTATCTAGTGATGATCCTTGATACCTTGGTTATGGAATGTCTATTTATATCTTAGAGTAGATTAAGAGTTTTTATTTATGTCTGTGGTGTCTTTTTATTTTTTTATCATTTGGTTCCATAGGTTATTTTACATTGATTCCACTTGTATTATAATATTTTCTTTTGGTTTATTCTTCTATTATCTTGAATTTTGGTCCTCATGTATTATTAATTATTTGTTTTTTATCACTATCATTTTTTTCATTTTATCTTAAATGTTAACATCTTCTCTGAACTTTTTATGAGGCCCTTGGCATTTATTTCCAACCTCAGGTGTCTTGGGTATGTCACCTATGGCCTAGCAGCTCCCCTGTCACTTCTGAAGACAATGGGGAGGGGAATGAACTTACAACACGACTCTAATATTGATTCCATTTGTTGTTTCAAATTATTGATTCACTTACATTTACATATTTAATAATAATATTATTTATACTGAATTTATTGAGAAAAAAACATACCCAAAAATATCTAAAGGCTAAAAAAATTAATATATCTTGATTCCTACGTCCATTTATCCTTTTTATCATCTTTTATCATTCCCTTCAATAATTTTTCTCTTAAATACATTTTTAATTTTATATTTTAATTCTATTTTTCTATTTCCACACTCCGATGATGCTATATATTTATTGGAATTGGGTAATAATTCTATATGTATCATTTTGAGTGGTAAAAGGAAAGAGTGTTACATTTTATTAAAAATCCAAAGTTGAGTGAAACATGAGAAAACATAATATTTTTTAGTGTAAAAAATGATGGAGTGTGTAACGTCCATATTCCATTCTCTTTAAATTTTCTTATCGGATTCATAAATGGAATAGGTGAGTAACACTAATGAAATAGACATTAAGTTGTTTATGAGGGTTGTACAAGAACATTTTTAAAGGTTGAATGTGAAGATTGATAAATTGAAATCACCTTACAATTCTAATAAACCACCAAGGATGAGGTTTTTTGAAGAAGATGGGGATATATTTGATTTATATGAGTCACTAATTTGATGAAAGCAACCACCATGGAGGAAAAAATTGAACTTGGAGTAGTATTGTTTAGGATCCATTCATTCTAATTTCACTATGATCCCGAAACATCCTTGGATTGGGAATCAAAGATAGAGCATGATTTTGATTTTTAGAACTTTTTTAAGGAAAATAAGGTGAGGTTGGTGGATGTAGAATTCACACACTTTGCTAGTATTTTGTGGGACCAACTATAAGTGAGTCGATGAAAAAGTATAGAAAGACCCATCCATAGTTGGGAGGATAATAAACTGGTAATGTGCAAGAGGATTATTTCTAAACACTATTATTGTGATTTGTTCCTCATGTTGTAGGGTTTGAAACAAAGGGCTATGAGTTTTGAGGAGTAGCATAAATAGAAAGAGATCATTTTGATTTTTTCTAATATTGATGAGTAGTGTGAGGAAACATTAACAATGTTCTTTAATGACCACAACCATGAAATTTGGGTCATAGTGGACATGCACCGCTATTTAGATATGGATGATCTTCTCCCCATAGCTACAAAATCAGAGTGGCATGTAAAGAAAATAAGGATTCACCCTACATATTAGAGCAAGGATTCTCAATATTAATTAAATTCAAAGGATTCCGAATCACAAGAACATGTAGGTAAAGGAAAATGGATAAAAAGGAGATGACCAAACCAAAACCATTGTTTTTGGAATCCAAAGGTAAAATGAATGGTAAGGTTTTTTCCAAATCAAAAGATATGAAATGTTCTAAATTTGAAGGATTTGGAAATTTTTATTAAAAATTACCAAATAAGAGGACAATTATTATTTTGGTTGATGAAGATTTTCTTAGTGATAGCTCAAGTGAAGATGAAATGGAACCACTTTGGATGTGTTAGGATTTGGAAATGTTGAGCGACATACATAGAAAAATTCTTGTGGAATGGCATGCTTTTAGTTCTCGAACCTAAGGAGAACTTGATCCAGAGCTAAGGGATTAAACTTTTCATAATAAATATTATGTCAAAGATAAGGTATATAGTATGATACCTGATAGGGTAGTTTCAAAAATGTAGAATGTGGTTTGATGGTTAATTATTTCAGTTTATCTATGACCAATAATCATAGTCCTTATAGATTGTAATGGTTAAATAATAGTGGGGAAGTTAAATTGACTAAGAAAGTGAATTTAATATTATCATTTGGGATATATGAGGAAAAGGTGACATGTGATGTTGTTTCCATGCATTCTAGTCATATTTTATTTGGTAATCCCTTGTAAATTTGATAGGAGGGTCACACATGATGGACACACCAACCGCTATTCTATAGATTTCAATGGGAGGAAAATTATACATAGCCACCTGAGGATGTTGCAGGATTATTAAATACCATGTGAGTATTGAGAGAGATTATGAAATATAGAAAATAATATGGAAAAAATAGAGAGAATTATTAAATCTAGAGTACAAAATGAGCGATGATTTATATCAAAATAAAAAAGGGAAATAAAATAGTTGAAAACAAGAATGAAAATAATCATAAAAAAGAGTGTTGAGGGAAAATTGATTTTATTATAAGGAAATGAGAGATAAAAGAGAATTAGAAGTGGGGACTACCATGAATCTATGAAAGTGAGAATGTATTACCACTAACTCTTTAACCCATAAATTCCTTCTTATGTTGTGTCTTTATTACAAGAATTCAGTCATTGAGAAAGGAAGTTTTGGAAATGAGATACATTTGATCCATGTGGTTTGGTATGGAAAACATACTAAAAGATAGTTCCTAAAGCAATAAAAATTAGAACATCATCCATAAGGCGATGAAAGATTCCAAGTATTAGATAATATCAATGATAATGCATACAAGACTGAGTTACCCAAAATGTATGTAAATGTTTGTGTCACCATTAATGTTACTGATCATTCTCCCTTTGAATTTATAGATTCGAGTATGAATCCATTTTAGGGGGAGGGGTTGATAAGGCTTATGGAAAAATTTGTGACTGATGGGTTGAAGGCAGACATGATGAGGAGGGTGGAATGCGCATGATTTCAAAATACTTGTTATAAGGAGTTGGTGGGCCAATGACAAGGGAGAGGACCAAGAGAATGAATGATGAGTTAAATGGGTTAATCATGGAATTCTAATGGGAGGCCTAATAAAATTTATTAATGATAGTACCAAGGATTATATTTACATTAATTAAGGAAAAAACATTCATTTAAAGTCCCATCCCATGGTGAGTTATTAATTTCAAGTCAACCTCACCATGGAATCATCAATGTCAAAAGTGGTTGGCCATTTGTCTTTAATTTCCAAGAGGTTATGCTACTTGTCTATTAAAGTCATGGTAATGTTCCAAAATGTTTATTATCATAATTTATGATTTCTGACTTGTGGAAACTAGTTTCTAGACTTTTTTATCACTATTTGGATATAAATACCACCCCCTTGTACTCTTTAAACACTATGAATGAATGTAATGTTAGTATGATGAGTTTTTCTTACAACCATTTTGTTCTTGATTAAATCATTACTTATCAAAGTATTAGTTATACTTTGTGGCATCATGTGTCTATAGTTATTAGAGATAAGTTATATTAGGGTTTTACCTTGGCTAAATCTGTCTTTTCATCATTATTTCAACCATTTATATCTCTTCTCAGTTTTTTGTTATGAAGATCTAGTTGCCCATCTTGAAAATAATGAAAGAGGTTCCTAAGAAATTTATTATTCAGTCCTAGATCATTTATCTTGGGGTTTCAAGGAATTAATGGTTTTCTAAATTTTTATGAAATTTTAGGATTTTTCATGTATTAGGGTTTTTAGATATTTTGAGGAGTTTTATGAATTTTTTGGGGTTTTAGGGGTTTATTGAGTTTTTATAGTATGAATGATTTTTGGAGTTTTGAATTTTTTAGGGGTCTTAAGGGTTTTAGATACCAAGGAAGGTGCAGAACTAGGCCGAGTTCCCAATCCCCCAGAAATATGTTAAAAAGAATGTACAAAGTACAGAGGAGTGACAGAAAGTAAAACAACAGACCTCACAACATCATATATGAGAAAGCATCAAAGAAATTGCCACCACCACCTTCTGAGAACTCATCTGGATCCACCGACACCCATTCAGAATACAGAGCATACTGATTTAGCATTTGGTTGTATTTCTCCCTCCGATGTAACTGCACTGGGGACATGGGTTCAATGGTCCTTCTTCATCCCCTATTTTGATCCGTGTATTTAAAATTTCCATTTTTGTTGAAGACCTAGTGGATATGGTCCTCGGCAAGTTGGAGTAATATTTTCTGTTTTTCCTCTTTGGTGGAGTGGTGGAAGCTCCATTGCTTTCGTTCCTTTTCACCCCATTCCTGAGAATCTCACTATAGAATTCCTTTATATGACCCTTTGAATGGAATCCCTAGTTCTCCTTCCCCTCATACACCATTTGAGAGCCCTTATGCACCAAGGAGGCTATATCCTGGGAAGGTTCATTATTAACATCCATAGGTGTCCAACAGAGAGAATACTCCTCATAAATCTTACCAACTTTTGTTTCAAGAACCAACTTCTCCAAGTTTATAAGTTCACTCTTCTGTGGCCCACCACATCCCTCACTTGTTTCCTCCTCTTCCATATCTTCAGCCTCCTTCAACTCTGCATTTTCCAGAGCTGCGTAACAGCTTTTGGAGAACGTTAGAAAATCATCAGACCTTACCTACACCAGAATAGAAGATGTATTCTGATGTGGATCCACAGGATCATCAGAGAATTGTTTCTGCTCTAATCCCCAACCCATAACATGAAAGTAAGAGTTTGTAGCATCCATGCCCAAACCACTAGAATCAAGACTCAGTTTTTCAGACTGATCATTCTCAGTACTTTGCACATTAGTGTCATCTACGTGATTATGATTACCATTTTCACAAGTAGAATTCTTATTTCAAATCAGATCCAAGTTTTCCTATCTTCCCATAGCAGCTGAACTCAAGGAATTTTTAATTTCCTGCCTCAAATATTGCACTTCATCATGATCAGTAAGAAAAAATTCCATGGGAGATCCCTTCATCAAATCCCCTAAGGGCGCCCCTGAACCAAAGTAGGAGAAACCAAAATGTTCTCAATGATTAAAATGGTTTGTACCTAACTGTCCTGATGCGCTTCTGCTAATGTAGACTGACCATCCGCAGGGTTTCTAATTTCCTTCAGACTGGTGCCTCCACACTGATTCCCATATGGGGCAGCAGCACCACCCGACATTGCTGCAGAAAATTATGCATTTGGGGTAGGACCCGTCCACTCATCAAGTGTTTTCTTACGACAATTAGCAGTATCATGTCCCTACTTCTAACAACCAGAACAAAAATGGGTCCTAGAATCATAGATAATATTTTGGGCATACATGTATTCACCTTAAACCACAATCCACACGATCTCAGGTGGGATCCTTGAGAGATTCATCTCAACACAGATCTTCATGGTTGAAGGGTTTTTCATGGAATCCATACATTGGTCACAAAATATAAACCATCCAATTAAATTACCTATTGACCTGAGCAACCCAGGATTTAGGAACGAAAGTGGAAGACGAGGAAACTGTAGCTAGATCGCCAAGTTGGGAGAGTCATAGTTCATATGGTACGCGAAGGACCACCAGAGAAGATTAAAAGGAGACCTAGAGGAGGATTTTCTATTTCTGGACCATGCCCTACCCATGTCAGCCTCATCAGCGAAGAGAATAAGGAGTTGTCGCGGCCCCGGGATCCCTACCGGCGTGTGATGCTTCAGTCCCCAATCATCATTAACAATCTTACCAAAATCTTCCACTAGGGGTCACCACCGAACAAATCTTGTAATCCAGGCTGTGGAGATCATCGAAGAGGCTTCGGAAAACTATTGAACTGTAACTGGAACGACAGGTTGAATAGAGATGCAAACCGGGACCTTCAAAGCAACATGTATTCCGGGTATGAAGAATACCGCATCAGACGATGGCCTAATGAAGCCTCGGTCCCTTAACATAACAGATCTAGAGTTAAGAGTAGGAGTCGAAGACCCCTCTCCCCCTGTTGTGGGAGGATAGGTCACGGCGGCCGCCATCGGTGTAACCTAGGTTAACGCCATCGTAAATCTCTATTGAGAGCCTTCGGAAATCTCCATCTCATCCAAAGTGTTGTATATATTATAGTGGGATTTATGGTTTTTATGGGTTTTGGGGATTTTAATGGTTTTTAGGGGTTTTAATGGATTTTACAAATATTAGGATTTTTTAGGGTTCTTAGTATTTATTAGTTTTTTAAAGGTTTTAAGTTTTTTTGTGTTTTTAATGCCTTCATATTATTTTTAGGCTTATTTCTCACTTTTTAGGGTTTTACGACACTTTTATTATATTAATGGTTTTTAAGGTGTTTAGAGAGTTTAAGGGTTTTTAGGGGGGTTTGTTTTTTGGGGTTTTAAGTGTATTTGGGGGGGGGGGGTTAATGATTTGTAGAGTTTTTAGAATTTTAGGGTTTTAAAGGGTCATTATATTTTTATTGTTTTAGGGATTTTAATTATTTTAGGGGTTTTATGTTTTTAGGATTTTTAGGGTTTTCGGTGTTTTAGGTGTTATTAGGTTTTTAAGGTTTTTCATTAGAGTTTTCATTGGTTTTAGGGTTTTTTATATTTTTATATATTTATAGGAATTTTTACGAATTTTATGGATTTTTGGATTTATAAGGATTTTTAGGGTTTTTATGGTTTTTGTGTTTTTATGGGTTATTGGATTTGTAGTGTTTTTTTGGTTTTTTTGGTTTCTAATAATTTATAATATTTTTAGGGGTTTGATTGATTTTTTATAGTTTTTAGTGGTATTATAGATGTTTTATGAGTATTAGGAATTTTATGGTTTTTAATGATTGTTTGGTTTTTAGAAAATTTTATGGTCTTTTATGTTTTGTATTATTTAAAGGTTTTTAGGGGTTTTATGTTTTTTAGGGTTTTATGGTTTTCACAGGGGTTTTAAGGTTTTATGGATTTTTTCTAATTTTTTATATATTTTATTATTATTAGGTTTTTATGGATTTTGAGGGTATTAGGGATTTTTAGGGGTTTAGTGTTTTTTAGTGTTTTTTGTGTTTTTTTGGTTTTTAGGGGTTTGATTTTTTATTATGTTATTACGGTTTTATTAGTGTTTCTCATGGGGTGTAGGGGTTTTTACATTTTTTGGAATTTTTTGGGATTTTTTTTGGATTCAATGGGTTTTAAGGGTCATTTTGTGTTTCTATGGGTTTTTATATTTTTAGGGATTTTTAGGTTTTTTTATATTTTTTTATGGTTTTTAGGGTTTTTAGAGATTTTAAGGATTGTGAGTTTTTTTAGTGTTTTTAGGGGTTTTCTGGTTTTTTGGGTTTTTGGGATTTTTTAGTTTTCAGGGGTTTTAAGGGTTGTTAGATTTTTTTATTTTTAGTAGAGGTTTAATGGAATTTTAGATATTTTAGTAGGTTTTCAAAATTTTTAAGGGTTTTGATTGTCTTTTAATATTTTTATATGTTTTTTTTGTTTTTATAGGTTTTATTATTTTTTAGGGAATATTTAGAGTTTTTGGGGTTTTATTGTATTTAATAGGTTTTATGTGTTTCTAGGTTTTTATGCTTTTGTTAGAGGTTTTAGGGTTTTTTTACATTATCCTAGATTTTTAGATATCTTTTTAACATTTTTATGCATTTTTTGTTTATAAGTAAGTTTAGGGGTTTTAGGGGTTTTAGGGTTTTTAATGTTTTTTTAGGGTTTTAAGTGTTTTTTTGTTGTTTAATGTTTTCTCAGGGTTTTTATTTAATTTGGGTTCCCAGTGTTTTATGTAATTTTTAGGGAGTTTAATGTTTTTTAACATTTTTTTGGTTTTTAGGAATTTTTATGATTTTAGGGTATTATGGTTTTTATAAATATTTGGGTTTTATGGTTTTTTTTAGTTTTTTAGGTTTTTACGGTTTATTAGTGTTTTTAATGATTTTACTAGTTTAAAAGGGTTTATTATTATTATTATTATTATTTTTTATGTGGTTTTCATTTATTTTTTAGGGTTTTAGGAGTTTTAGGGTTTTAGGGTTTTAATTGTGGGTTTAGGGGTTTTATAGTTTTTAGTGTATTTTGGTTTTTTAGGTGTTTTAAATGTTTTTAGGTTTTTACATTTTTCTTAGTGGTTTTCAAGGTTTTATGGTTTTTTATTTTTCAGGATTTTTTTGGGATTTCAAAAAATCTTTATTCTTTTTTGGTGGTTTTATGGATTTTGATGGTATTTATGGATTTTATGATTTTTATGAGTTTTTGTGTTTTTTAGATGTGTTTAATGTTTTTCAGGGGTTATATGGTTTTATAGGGTTTTCACAATTTAGAGGATTAAAGGTTTTTATTGTTTTTATTGGGTTTTTTGGATTTTGTTTGGGTTTTAGGGGGTTTATTGGGTTTTGGGGGTTTTTATGGTTTTATAGTTTTTATGTTTTTTATGGTTTTTACTCTTATTTATGTTTTTAGGGGTTTTATGATCTTTAGTTTTTTATGAATTTCTTAGGGGTTTTTAGAGTTTTAGGGTTTTGTTACATTTTTTGGTTTTTTTGGGGTTTTTATGATTTTTAGGCATTAAGGGATAATGAGTGTTCTTATGGTTTTAATTTTTTTAGATTTTTAGTTGTATTAATGTTTTTTAAAATTTTTAAAAATTATAAGGGATTAAAGGGTGTTATAGTTTTTAGTGGGGTTTTACGATTTTATGGGTTTTTAATGTTTTTAAGAATTTTTTGGGGTTTTTAGGATTTTATAGTTTTTATATATAATTTTTATGGTTTTTATGGTTTTTCGGGATTTAGCAGCTTTTTTGTTTTTACGGGTTTTAAGTGTTTTTACGTTTTTGGGGTTTTATTACGGGTTATTGGTTTTTTAGAGTTTTTATGATTTTTTGGGAATTTTAGGATAGTTTTTCATTTTTATGGTTTTTAGGGTTTTATTGAATTTATAGGGTTTTGTGGTTTTTATGGTTTTTTGTTTTTAGGGTTTTCCATGAGTTTTATAATGGTTTTAGTGTTATGTAGAGTTTTATGTTTTTAATGGGTTTAAAGAGTTTTTAATGTTTTTAGTGGTTTTTTGGATTCAATACAATTTTGGGGTTTTAGAGGGTTTTAGGGATTTATTAAGTATTTTAGGGGGTCTTAGGGTATATTAGGGTTTTTAGGCGTTTTAGTGTTTTTAAGGTATTTAGGTGTTTTAAGTGTTTTTTGGTTTTTAGATTTTTTCTTATGGATTTTTAGGGGTTTTATGTATTTTATACTTTTAAGGATTTTTAGGGATTTTTGGGATTTTTATGGAAATTTAGGGTTTTCATGGATTTTGAAGGTTTTAGAATTTTTTTAGGTTTCTGGGGGATTTATGTGTTTTTAGTGTTTTAAGATTTCCTTCGGTTTTTCAGGGTTTTTTCAGTTTTTGGTATTTAGGGATTTAAGGGATTTTTTAATTTTTATGGTTTTTAGGGTTTTTTGGAATTTTAATGTTTTATATGTTTTTTGGGGTTTCATGTGTTTTTTTTATTTTTAGGGTTTTTAATTTTTTTAGTATATTTTATCATTTTTAAGAGTTTTAAGGGTTTTTAGAGTTTTTGCGTTTATTAGGATGTTATGGTTTTTAGTGTTTTTAAGATTTTTAGGGATTTTAGGGTTTTTATCATTATTTCGTTTCTTTTGTGTTTTAATATTTTATTGGTTTTCATAAGGGTTTTAATGGTTTTTAGTGTTTTCATGTTTTTAGGGGGTTTATGGTCATTTATATGTTTTTTATGGTTTTCATGTATTTTTGGGTTTTTGAGGTGTTTTAGGGTTTTCAGGGTTTTAGGGGTTCATGGTTTTGGGTTTTAGGGTTTTCTTTATTTATTTTTCATGTTTTAAGGTTTTTATATATTTTTTTAACATTTCTACATGTTTTAATGGTTTTAATAGATTTTGTTTTTTTATTTTTTTTATGGTTTTATAGGGGTTTTAAATGTTTTTAGTGGTTTTAGGGGTTTTAGTATTATTATGGGTTTTTACCATGAAAGATTTTATTAGGGGTATTCGTGGTTTTTAGGGTTTTCAACATTTTAATAAATTTTTAGGTCATTTTCTGGATTTTATGGTTTTCATGGTTTTACGAATTTTTGGGGGTTTAATGGTTTTTAGGGTTTTTATGATTTTTTGGCTATTTTTTGAGTTTTTAGGGGTTTAGAGCTTCTCTACAGTTTTTTGGGGTTTAATGTTTTCCAGATTTTTTAGTGGTTTTTAGGGTTTTATAGCTTTGTAGGGTTTTTATGGTTTTTTGGGGGGTTTTATGGTTTTTAGTGTTTTTGGGATTTAATTTTATTTTAGGATTTTAATACTTTTGTGGGTTTTTAGGTGTTTTAATTGTTTTTATGTTTTTATTGTTTTCTTAGGGGTTATAAATTTATGAACTTTTTATGGATTTTAGGGAATTTTAATGATATTTATGTTGTTTAGGGTTTTTATAGAAATTGAGGGTTTTATGATTATTTATGGTTTTAAAGGTTTTTTGGTTTTTTGGGGGTTTAGTGGTTTTTTGGATTTTTAGGGGTTTTAAGGGTTTTTATATTTATAATGTTTTTAGGGCACTAATAATTTTTTTAATGCATTTATGTTTGATGGGTTTTAGGGTTTTTTGATGTATTTATGGGTTTTTATCGTTTTTATGGTTTTAGGGTTTTGGGGTTTTTTGGGTTTCTAGTGTTTTAGGTTTTTATAAAATTTAAGTGTTTTTGGCATTTAGGTTTTTCATAGAGGTTTTTAGTGTTTTTAGGGATTTTTTTAAATTTTGAAGAATTTTTCGGTCTCATTTTAGAATTTTGTTTTTAGGGTTTTAGGTATTTTTAGTGTTTTAGGGTTTTTAGGGTTTTTATAGTTTTATGGTTATTTTGGGTTTTTTTGATTTTTATGGGGTTTTATCCATCTAATAGTTTTTAATGTTTTTATGGGATTAAATAGTTTTAGAGTTTTAGTGGGTTTTATGGTTTTTATGGGGTTTTATGGTTTTTATGTTTTTATGGTTTTTATGGTTTTTAGGGTTTTTAGCATTTTTAGGTTTTTTGGGGTTTAAAGTGTTTTTTTGTTTTATGTTTTTAATGGGTTTTTAGAGTTTTTACTATTTTAGAGAGTTTAGTTATATTTTTGGATTTTTATGTTTTAGGGGTTTATGGATTTTGAGTATTTTTCAGGTTTTTTTGGAAATTTAGTGGGTTTTTTTATTTTTTAGGGGTTTTAACATTTTTTTGGAGTTTTTAAAAAAATTTAGTGTTTAAAAGGGTTCTATATATTTTAGTGGATCTTTAGGGGTTTTATTCAATTTAAGGCGTTTTGGGGTTTTTATGGGGGTTTTCAGGATTTATTGTTTTTTAAGTGATTTTATTTTTTTAGGTTTTTTTGTTTTTCTAATAGTTTTTAAGTGGTTTTGGAGGTTTTTTTATGTTTTGAGGTATTTTTAGGAAATTTTGGGTTTTTATTGTTTTAGGGGTTTTAGGGATTTTGAGGGTTTTTTTGGTTTTTAGGGGTTTTAGATTTTATCATGCCTTTTTAGGTTTTAGGGGGTTTTCGTGAGTTTTCATGTTTTTTTAATTTTTAGAGTTTTTTTAAAGATTGTAGTGGTTTAATTGGGGTATAGATAAATTAGTGGGGTTTTTGGGGTTTTTGGGGTTTTATGGGTTTTATCATTTTTAGGGGTGTTTATGGTTTTTCAGGATTTTCCGGTTTTTGGGTTTTTAGGGTTTTATGCGTGTTTTATTTTTTAGGGGGTTTAAGTATTTTTAGGTTATTTTGGTTTTATTAGGGGGTTTTGGGGTTTTTTGTATTTTTTATGTTTTAGGGATTTTTTAGGAATTTTGTTGATTTTTAGTTTTTTAGGTATTTTTATGGTTTTTAGTATTTTTTGGTTTTGGGGTTTATTTTATGTGTAAATATTTTTAGTGTTTTAAGAGTTTTCTAATGGTTTTAGGGGTTTAAAGGGTTTTTAGAGTATTTACTAAGTTTTAGTGCCTTTATGGATTTTAATGGGTTTTAGGAGTTGTTATTATTTTTTGGGGTTTTAGGTTTTTAGAGACTTTTTAGAGGATTTAACATTTTTATGTTTTTAGGGGTTTTAAGTTTTTTTATGTTTTTTAGGTTTTCTTAGGGTTTTTTAGGGTCTGTAGGTTTATTCATTTTTATTGGGTTTAGGTGTCTTTTTCTTTCAAGGTTTTCATTGTGGTTTAAAAGGTGTGTAGGTTTTTTAAGTTTTAGTGTTTTTTGGGATTTTTAAGTTTCTTATTTTTTGTATCATTTTTAAGGATTTTGAGGAGTTTTAAAGTTTTTAATATTATTTTTAACATTTTTTTGGTATTTAATGGTGTTAGTGTTTTAGTTTATTAATTTTTTCCTAGGGGTTTTATGGGGTTTAAGGGTTTTTTGTTTAAATTAATTTTTTGTATTTTTTTGTATTTTTTTTGTTTTTCTAGATTTTAGGGATTTTGACGGGGTTTAGGATTTTTATGGTTTTTTTTAATTTTTTTCAGGTTTATTTGAGTTTTTATGAGGTTTTATTTTCTTAGAGTTTCGAAAAAAAATTTGGGGTTTAATGGTTTTGTTGTGTTTTTATTGGGTATTTAGGTTCTCTGGGTTTTTAAAGTGGTTTAATGTTTTTTATGGTTTTAGTGTTTTTAGGGTTTTTAGTGTCTTGACGGTTTTAAGTGTCTTTAATTCTAATGTTTTATTATGGATTTTTATGGAATTTGGGGTTTTTAAAATTTTATGGGGGTTTAATGGTTTTTTGTAATTTGTTGAGGTTTTATGGTTTTAGTGATTTTGAGGGTTTAAAATGTTTCTTGCGTTTTTTTGGTTTTTTGGGTTTTTACGATTTTTTGAGTTTTTATGGGGTTTTAAGGTTTTTTGAGTTTTTTTATGTTTTTATGGGTTAGAAGTGTTTTAGTGTTTTTAAGGTTTTTATATGGTTTTAGGGGTTTTATGTTTTTTTGGTTTTATGGTTTTTAAGGGTTTTAGTATTCTTATATTATTTAGGGGTTTTAATTGTTTTCATGTTTCTTGGTTTTTTGATGTCTTTCATGATTTTAGGGATTTTTACATTTTTAGATATTTTTATGGATTTTTTTTTTGTTGTTTTGGAGTTTTTATTGATTTTGAGGCTCTAAGGGTTTTTTGGTTTTTTGGGAATTTAGGGATTTATGAGACTTTATAATTTAAAAGAGTTATAAGAGTTTTTTAAACATTTTTAAGGGTTTAAAGTGTTTTTGGAATTTTTACTGTTTGGGGGTTTTCTCGGTTTTTTCCGGTATTTTATGGTTTTTGAGATTTTATGTTTTTTGTGTTTTTATTTTTTTGTGTTTTTATGGTTGTGGTGGGTTTTATCTGTTTTTTGGATTTTAAGGATTACATTGATGTTTTCAAATTTTTTTTACCTTTTTACAATTTTTGTGGGGTTTTTAGGATTTTTAATATGCTTAGGGATTTTAGGGTTTTTTTGTTTCTAGGCATTTAAGGGTTTTTAGAGTTTTTTAATGTTTTTAGGGATTTAAAGTGATTTTAATTTTTTTTGTTGGTTTTTAGGTTATTGTGGGTTTCTAGGGGTTTTAAGGTTTTTATGGGTTTTATGGGTTTTAGGGGTTTTAGGGTTTTATCTTCATTTAGGGTTTTAATCATTTTTAGGGGTTTTAATAATTTTAGGATTTTAAGGTATTATTTAGTGTTTTTCTAGGTTTTCGGGTTTTTATGATTTTTTGGATTTTAATGTATTTGTAGGATTTTAATTTTATTTAGGGTTCTTCCAGATTTTGGGGTTTTTCGGGTGTTTTAGGGTTTTTATCGTTTTTAAGGGATTTATCATTTTTAGGTATTTTAGGTGGTTTATGTTTTTTTAGGATTTTAAGGTTTTTTAGGGATTATTATGATTATTTGGATTTTTAAGTTTTTTGGGATTTTAGGGAACTCTTACGATTTGTATAGGTTTCGGGGTTTTAGAGATTTTGAGGGTATTTCAGGGGGTGAGGTGGAACCCTTACTAGGCCTGTAGGTGTAAGTATTACATTGGATGATGGGGTTCTGTGGTTTTGTGGGTTTTATTGATTTTATGGTTTTTAGTGTTTTTTTGGTTTTTAGTTTTTTTATGGTTTTTAGTGTTTTTCATAGAGTTTTTAGTGTATTTAGGGTGTTTTTACATTTTTAGGGATTTTAGAGATTTTTTTGTATTTTTATGGTCTTTTTGGTCTTGCTTGATTTTCATTGTTTTTAAGGGTTTTATTGGTTTTTCTGGTATTTATAATTTTTAGGGAGTTTTATGGTTTTTATGTGTTGTAAGGTCATTTTATCATTTTTATTATTTTAGAAATTTTTAGGTTATTTGGGTTATAAGTGTTTTTAGTTTTCTTTGTTTTGTTTGGGGTTTTAGGGGTTTTAGGTGTTTTATGATTTTATGGATTTTATTATTTTTATTATTTTTTAACGGTTTTATGTATTTTGAGGTTATTTAGGGTTTTAGGGTATTATTGTTTTTTATTTTTTAGGGTTTTGAAGTGTTTTTAGGGGTATTAATGGTTTTTAGGGATTTTATGTTTTTATGTTTTTATATTTTTTAGGTTTTTTGGTTTTTAAGGTTTTTATAGATTTTGAAGAGTTGTCAAGGTTTTATGGGTTTATATATTTTTTGGAGTTTTTTGGGTTTTTTAATAATTTTAAAGTTTTTTAGAATTTTTAGCAGTGTAAAGGGTTTTTCGAGTTCTCCGTTTTATTTGAGGGTTTTATGGTTTTCTTGTTTTTTAAGGGTTTTAGGGTTTTTATAGTTTTTTGAGTTATTTTGGATTTTTATGGTTTTTATATTTGTAATCATTTTTTGGTTTTTAGGGTGTTTAAGTGTTCTTAGGTTTTTAATGCTTTCTTATGTTCTTTCATGGTTTTATATTTTTTCATGTTTTTGGCGATTCTAAAGAGTTTTTAGTATTTTTATGGTTTTTAGGGTTTTTTGGGAATCTGAGGTGTTTGATGGATTTTTTTGTGGTTTTAATGTTTGTGGAGTTTTTTTTACAGTTTTAGGGGTTTAATGGTTTTTAGATTTTTTAGTAGTTTTTAGAGTTTAATGGAAATTTAATTGTTTTTCTCGGTTTTATGGTATTTAGGGGTATTAGGGGTTTTTTTGGGGGGGGGGGGTTTACCATATTTTAGGATTTTAGGGGTTTTAGGGTTTTTAGGTTTTTACAGTTTTCATAGGGGTTTTTCAAAGTTTTAGGGTTTTTTTGGTTTTTAGGGATTTTGACGGATAATTTATGATTTTTATAGTATTTAGGGATTTTGAAGGCTTTATGTTTTTTAAGTGTTTTTTTTTTTGGGGTTTTTTGGTTTTTTTTTTGATATTTTTATGGTTTTTATGGGTTTTTAATTTTTTTTTGAGCTTTTAGGTTTCTATGGTATTTTTAATGTTTTAGTGGGTTTTATGGGGGTTTTAAGGTCTTTATGATTTATTGGTGTTTTTATGTTGTTCAGGGAATTTAGGTTTTTTATAGTTTTCAGTGTTTTTTATATTTTTAGGGTTTCTAAGTGTTTTTAGGTTTTTAATGTTTTTTAAAGGGTTTTCAATGTTTTTAGGTTTTTATTATTTTTAAGAAATTTTAGGGGTATTTAGGAGATTTAGGGTTTCTATAGATTTTAAGAGATTATAGAGTTTCTATGGTTTTTTTGGGGTTTTTGGTTTTTTGATGTTTTGGGATTTGAAGGTTTTTTAGAGATTTTTAACGTTATTGGTGTTTATCGAGTCTTTAGATTTTGGCTGTTTTTAGGGATTTTATGGGGTTTTAGGGATTTGTATGGTTTTTATGTGTTTTTTTGTTTTTATGGGTTTTAAGGGATCTTATTTTATTTGTGTTTTATGGGTTTCAAGTGATATTTGGTTTTCTTTTGGGATTTTTACGGTGTTTAGGTTTCTTTACATTTTTGATTAATTTTAGGTATTTTTTAGTATTTTAAGGTTATTTGTGATTTTTTGGGAGGGGGATGGGTTTTTGGGTTTTATGGGTTATAGGGTTTTAAATTTATTTTATATTTTTTAACATTTTTATGGGTTTAAAGGGTTTTTTAATTTTTAGTGGGTTTTTATAGATTTTTTGGATTTTAATGTTTTTTGGGGTTTTATGGTTTTTAGGGTATGTTAGAGTTTGTAGTATTTTTAGGTTTTATAAGGGGTTTAATTTTTTATTTTTTTATGGTTCTATGAGGGTTTTTCTGGAATTTTAGGGTTTTAATGTTTTCAACAATTCTAGGGTTTTTTATTATTTTATGTATTTTTAGGATTTATAGAGATTTTAAGGGTTTTAGGGTTTTTAGGGTTTTATGGTTTTTTAGGGTTTTGGGAAGATTTTTATTTTTTCCTTTGGTTTTCAGGTTTATAGAGTTCTCTAAGATTTTATGGGGTTTAGAGGGGGTTTTTAGAGGTGTTAGTTGTTTTTATGGGTTCATGGGGTTTAGGAGGGTTTAAGGAATTTAGAGCTATTTATTATTTTTAAGGTTTTTAGGTTTTTAGCATTTTTATGGGTTATAAGGGGTTTATGTTTTTTAGGTTTTATTAATTTCTTAGAGGTTTTCAAGGTTTTAGTGTATTTTTTGTTTTTAGGGAATTTTTATTAATTTTAAATTTTTATGGGTTTTTAGGGTTTGAGGGATTTTATGGGTTCTTAGGGATTTTTTGGTTTTCAGGGTTATTATTTGTTTTTTCTATTTTTTCATTTTTAGGGGTCTTACGGGTTTTAATGGGTTTAGAGTTTTCTAACATTTTTATAGGTTTAAATTGGGTTTTATATTTTTTAGTGGTTTTTATGAGTTTTAAGGATTTTAGGGGTTTTTATATTTTTTTGGATATTTACCATTTTTAGGATTTTAGGGGTTTTAAATGTTTTTAGGTTTTTAATAATTTCATTGGGAGTTTTGTGGTTTTTATGGTTTTTTATGTTTTTATGGATTTTAGGTTCTTCAATGAATTTTATGTTTTTTAGGGTTTTGAGGCATTTTGATGGGTTTTATGTGTTTTGTTGGTTTTTAGAGGTTTATAGTTTTTTTGAGTTTTTAGGGTTTTCTTTATTTTGTAGGTGTTTTTTTAGTTTCTAGGGTTTTAATATTCTTATTGATTCTAACTTTATTAAGGGTTTAAAGGTTTTTTATAATTTTTAGTGGTGTTTATGGTTTTATGGGTTTTTGGGTTTTTTGTATTTTAGTGACTTTATATTGTTTTATGGTTTTTAAGGGGTTTTAGGATTTTTAGGGGGGTTAGGGGTTTTATATTTTTTTAAATTTTAAGGGTTTTAAGTGTTTTTAACGTTTTTATAGGTTTTTTTGTGTTTTTTGGGTATTTTACATGTTTATGGTTTTTAGCGATATTTTTGGATTTTATGTGTTTTTAGAATTTTTGGTGTTTTTTATGGTTTTTATGGTTTTGATGGATTTTTTATGTTTTCCTATGTTTTAAGGGTTTTTAGTGTTTTATAATGTATTTTGGGTTTTAAATGGTTTTCAGAGTTTTCGTTGGTATTTTAGGATTTTTTGGTTTTTTTGTGTTTTTGTTCTTTTTATAGTTTTTGGGGTATTTTTGGTATTTGGGGTTTTCTTAGGGGTTTTAGATTTTTTGAGGTTTTTAGGGTCTCCAAGTGTTTTTAGGATTTTAAGGTTTTCTTAGAGTTATTTAAATTTTAGGGATTTTTTGGGTTTTGGGGATTATTTTCTTTTTTATGGTTTTTAGGGATTTTCAGGGGCTTTATGGTTTTTATAGTTTTTATGGGTGTTAAATATTTTTATCATTTTTTTAGTTTTTAAGGGGTTTCATATTTTTTTGAGTGTTTAATATTTGTAAGGGATTGCATATTTTTTAGAGTTTTTTGTGGTTTTATTGGTGGTTTGGGTTTTTAAGGTTTATATGGGATTTTATATTTTTTAGGAGTTTTAAAGGTTTTAGGGTTTTTAGTGTTTTTAATATTTTTATATTTTTAAGGGTTTTTAGTGTTTTTAAATTATTATGGTTTTCTTTGGGTTTTGTAGGGTTTTTATAGTTTTTCATATTTTGAGGATTTTTAGGGAATTTTTAGGATTTTTATGGTTTAAGGGATTTTTGAGGGTTTTAGATTTGTTTTGGTTATTTAGGGGTTTTATGGTTCTTTTGGTTTTTTTGAGATTGTTTTAGTTTTTTAGGGGTTTAAATTGTTTTAAGAGTTTTTTAAATTTCTTAAGTGTCTGATGGGTTTTCCAGGTTTTTAGTATATTCAAGGATTTTATTTGGTTTTAGGGTTTTTAAATATTTTAGGGTTTTTATGGATTTTAGGGGTTTTAAGGATTTCAATGGATTTAAGGGGTTTTATAGTGTTTAGGTTTCTAGGGGTTTTAAGTGTTTTAGTAGTTTCGAGGTTATCCTAGGTTTTTTTAGTGATTTTATGTTTTTTATGTTTTAGGGATATTATGGAATTTTTAATATAATTATAGTTTTTATGGTTATTAGGGATTTGGAAAGGATTAAGGGATTTTATGGTTTTTTGTGATTTTAGGGGTTTTTGAGTTTTTTTTGGTATTTATGGATTTAGAAAATTTTCAACAATTTTTTTTGATCAATGTGTATCTAGATTTTTTTGTGTTTTTATGGGTTTTTTGTGTTTACAAGGTTTTTAGGTTTTTTATGTTTTTAGTGTTTTTGGGATTTTTATATTATTAGGTTTTTGAAAGGATTTTATGTATTTTTAGGTTTTGACGGTTTTGTTAGGGGTTTTCTAGATATTTATAAATTTTTACTTTTTTGGAATTTTTCATGATTTTCTTTATTTTTAATGTTTTTAGGGTTTTTAGGATTTTATGGTATTTATCATTTTTTGGTTTTTAGGGTTTTCGTGGATTTTAGAGTTTCTTATTGTTATTTGATTTTAAATGATTTATAGAGTTTTTAGTGGGTTTTATGGGTTTTGTTTCTTTTAAGGGATTTACAGTTTTTTGTGTTTTTAGGGTTTTATGGGATTTAGGGTTTTTAGGTTCTTTTTAGAGTTTTTAGCATTTTTAGGTTATTAGGGGTTTAAAATGTTGTTAGGTTTTTACTTTTTTCATAATGTTCTTTAAAGACTTAATGTTTTTACGGATTTTTAGGATTTTTATGGGTTTTTAGAGTTTTTAGGGATTTTGAGATTTTTATGTTTTTGTATGTTTTTATGGGGATTAGATTCTTTTAGGTTTTTAGGGGTTTTTTGTGATTTAGGTTTTTATGATTTTAATAGGGATTTTCATGGGCTTTAAGGTTTTTATGTGTTTATGAATATTAGGGTTTTTACGGTTTTGTAATGTTATTTTGTTTTTAGAAATTTTGTGGGTTTTTAGGTTTTAGGGATATTATAGTTTTTATTTTTTTTGGGTTGTAGGGTTTTTTTTTATTTTTTAGGGGTTTTATGGTTATTTAGAGTTTTTAAAAAATTTAGGGTTTTAAAGGGTTTTTTGAGTTTTTATTGGTTTTTTTTATTTTTTTAGGTTTTTTTATTTTTGTATGGTTTTTAAGGGTTTTTATGGTGTTTATGGTTTTTTGGGGTTTATATGGTTTTTATCTTTTTTTAGGGTATTTAGGGTTTTTTTATTTTTTTAAGAATTTCTTAGGGGATTTCAAGGTTATAAGAGGTTTTTATGTTTTTGGTATTTTAGGCTATTATTATGATTTTTATGGTTTTTAGGGATTTTGATGGGTTTAAGGGTTGTTTAGGGGTTTTTTGGGTTTTTGGTTTTTTTTTTGTATTTTTGGATTTTTATGATTTTTGGGGTTTCAAGGGTTTTGAGAGTTTTTAAAAAAATTTGGGGGATTATAGGGGTTTTTTGAGTTTTTATTAATTTTAAGGGTTTTATTGGGTTTTGGTTCTTTTAATGAATTTGGAGGTTTTAGGGGTTTTAGGGTCTTTTTAGGGGTTTAGGGATTTTAGTGTTTTTAAATGTTTTACATGTATTTTTGTTTTATGTTCTTTTTATTTTTCTCGCTTCTTAAGGTTTTTTAGTTTTTTATGTATTTTGAGGATTTTTATGGATTTTTATCTTCTTATGGTTTTTAGGTATTTTTAATGTTTATTATGGTTTTCAGGTTTTTAGTGTTCCGGGGGTTTTATGGTTTTTTTATGATTTTTATGTTTTAAGTGTTTTTATGTGTTATTAGATTTTAAAGGGTTTTTAGGGTATTTAAGATTTTTTGGGGTTTTTTATGTTTTTAGGGATTTTTAGGGATTTTTTTGGATTTTTATGGTTTTTACAATTTTTATGGATTTTGAGGAATTTCAGGGTTTTTAGTTTTTTTAGGTTTTATGGGGGTTTTTTTGAGTTTTAAGGGATTTTTGAGTAATGTATGGGGTTTCATGTTTTTATAATTTTTTAAATATTTTTAGGGGTTTAAAAGGTTTTTAGTGTTTTTAGTCTTTTTCTTGGTTTTCATGGAGATTTAGGTTTTCAAATGTTTTTAGGTGTTTTAGGGTTTTTAGGGTTTCTATGGTTTTTAGGATTTTTATTATTTTGTCGTTAATTAGAGGGATTTAGTATTTTTTATGTTTTTATGGGTTTCATTTGGATTTTCAAAGTATTTATATGTTTTTCTATATTTTTAGTATTTTTATGGTATAAGGACATTTATTGTACAACACCACCTTGAGGATGTCACAATTTCAATAAGATAGGAAATCTAAAATTTTATTATCATTGTTATCCAAGGTGAGGTGATGGGAACACACACCATTCTTCTCAAGCATCGTATGCTTGAACAGGAGTTCAGTAGAATAAATATCATCAGTAAACCCAATCAATCCATTACGATTCTAGGAATACCATGACTCCTCAAGCAGGGAAATATCAACAGGGTATCAAAGAGAATAACACAGTGAGTAAGAAATTATATGATGTTGAGAAAGTGATAAATGATAATTATTCTGTACCTTCGATAGAGATAGGTATGATTATTTTGAATGATACCATTTTGAATTCTTCATTTGATACGAGTTATCACATTTTTTTATTGCTTCCTGTGCTGTTGATCTTCTGGGTTTTCCTTTTGAGATGATTCCCTCTTTTTTATAACATACAAATACCCTTAGAAAAAACAAATTTTGAGATTTTTTTTTGTAAAAATCATGTTCTATAACTATCGATGGGGAACAAAATATTTGGAACTTATCAATTCTTGAGATAGATTTATTTGACTTAATCATGGGTGTGGATTGGTTGATAATGTTCACAGATCATGTTGATTATTATACATTAAAGATTAGTTTTACAATTGATGATGTTATCAGACATCTCTTTAGAGGAAACCAGAATGTAAAGGAAAGTGGAGAAAGATTTTTGGCACTACAAATCCGAATTATCACATTCCAGATTGTAGAATTTACCTTGGAATCTATCGGTGGGATTGATAATAATAGTTTTAAAAAAGTTTTTTATTAGTTTCCTAATTTTTTCATGATAATTTCTTTGGGATTCCACCCATAAGATAAGTAGAGTTTACAATTGATCTTTTACAAGGGAATAGCTCAATATCACTTCTAACTTATTATATAGAACAAATATTATTAAGGGAATTTAATGTCGAGTTATAAGAGTTAAAAATTAAAGGGTTCATTTGGCTAAGTATGTCTCTATGGGCAGAACCAATTCTTTTTGTGAAAAAAGGCAGATGGAACTCATAGAATTTATGAGATTATCATAATCTAAATCAAATTATGAAAAATAATTAGTATTATATTCCACACATGGATGACCTGTTTGATCAACTGCAGTTATCTCATTGGTTCTCTAAAATTGACCTTTATACGGGGTGTCCCCAACCATGTGTTCAGATGGAGGATATTCTAAAGATAGATTTCATAAGTAGATATTTTCATTATGGGAATGTTTTTATGCCTTTTAGTATTACAAATTCACCATCTTTATGTAATTGATGAATTATATGTTTCAATGGTTACTAAATTATTATGTGGTGGAATTTTTTAATGACATATTGGTGTTTTCTAGGAAAAGGTTAAGCATGAGAAACAATTGGTGATAGTGGTGGGTATCTTATCGGATCATCATTTGTATGAAAAACTTTTAATTTGTGTTTTTTGGATACTAGATTTATATTTATTTGGACATGTGAGATTTTAAAAAGGTGTTTATGTGGATCAAGAAAAGATAGAGGCTATGATCTCTTAAAAACAACCAAATAATTTCATTGAGATACTAGTTATTACTAATTTTTCCCATTAATTTCCATGACTAGCTTCACCAATGACAAATTTTACAAGGAAAATATTTCATTCCAATGTATTGATAAATTTAAAAAGCCTTAATGAGCTTTACGTTCACATCCGCACCAATATTGATATTTTTGGAATAAGGACAAGTTTATGTGGTGTATTGTGATGCATCAGGATCTGGGTTGGGGTGTGTTCTCATGCGTTGAGATCATGTTGTTTCTTATAGAGCATGGACGATATAGTTTTGTGAAAATAATTAACCAACAAAAAAATTTATAATTAGATATTGTAGTCCATTCTTCAAATACCTGGCGTTGTTATTTTTTGGTGAGAAATTTATAGTGTTTTTCGATCATAAGATCATGAATTTTTCTTCTCACAAATATATTTGAATACGAGACAAAGAAGATGGATGGAATATCATCAAATTTTTGAAATTTACTTAATATATGCATTGGGTAAAGGGAACTCTATAGAAGGTGCATTAATAAGAAATTCATACAGTCAATTGGTGAATTAATATTTAGATAAATGGATTCTAATGCTGGTGATTACTGACATGCCCTTGGATTGTGATGATCTATGTAGTTTTGTTCGTTTCTTTCGGGTTTCTTTTGTTCCAAATTTGGTAGATAAGTTTAAATAAGCACAAACACCTAATTCTAAATGCGTTTTTATGAGGTAAAAACCCAATGGTGGGGAGACCTTTGGAGGATGAAATATTTAAAAAGAGTAGTGTTTTGGTTTTGAGATAATATGGGTTTCCCTTTGTCTTGTGAGGAATAACACTTTCATTCCTATCACTATTTGAGACGGGTTGTTCATCATGGAATAAAAAATATTTATAATGAAATGGAAGAAAAGTTTTGGTGGTATGACACCAAAATAAAGGTGGATGAGTTTTTTTTTGAGATGCCTCACCAATCACCAGGTTAAGGAGTAACACCAATGTCTAGCGGGTATACTATAATATTTAACAATTCTCACGTGGAAATGGGAGAAGATAGAAATTGATTTTGTAACAGGTGTACCGAGGAAGGTTTGAAAACAAGATCTCATATGGGTGATAGTTGATCAAATCACAACGTTATCCCATTTCATCTATATTCATGAATCAAAAATAATGGAGGAATTTTCAAACATCTGTATCCGAGAACTTGTTAATTGGAATGGTGTTCCAGTCTCAATTTTATCTGATAGAGACCCTAGGTTTATGTATTGTTTTTGGAAATCTTTACAGCAATCCATTTTGACTGAATTGACTACGAGCATGGCGTATCATCCTAAAATTGATGGAAAATCTAGAAGGATGATCCAAATATCATAGGACAAGTTTAGGGGTTGTATAATGGATTTTGGTGGATCATTGGAGGATCACATATCATTTTTGGAATTATCATACTAAAATTTTTACCCAGCAGTCATATCCAAGCACGCTTGGACCGCAAATTTATTAATAAAAAGAAAAGTACAGAGACAAACAAGAGAAAGAGAATGAGATTACATCTGAGAATAGTCATAACCATCACATTCATACCTGGTCATATCATCCGCATCGGCTGCCTCCCATTATGATTGGGGCTCATATTGTTTGAGAAACTTGATATAATCATTCCATCGCTCCAATTTCTCCATAGATTGCTTGTGCTTGGCCTTCATGGAAGATTACCTGGTGGTCACCGTCCTCGGAACTGCAAAGTAATCTTTCCATGGTTTCCTTTTAACTGTGGTAGGCAATACACCCTCACTATCATAGATTCTGATCTTTTATCCTCAAACGATATCACTGTAAGAGGTTTTAATCATATTCCTATCACTTTCCTCATCATCCTCATGAGTTTCCCCCCACTTTCAAGGCAAGGAAACTTCCTTTCCCGGAGTGGAGACCTCGGCCCCTTCCTTCCCATCATCAGAGTTGTTCCTCCGTTCCATAAAATATTGCTTCTGAATATTCATCTGTGAAGAGTCATTCACCACCAGTGCTGATGTAGGACTCAGATTATCAGAATTGATATCCTCATGAGCTCTAGAAGGTCCACTATAAGATCTTGTCAGAGTATAATCAATAATCAACTCTTTTCCCTTCGACGGAGGCAGCACATCAGGGGTTTCCTTCATAAGCGGGTCACTTTCCTTGATGGCATGCATTGGTGAGGATGATTCCTTCAAAGTATCCTTTTTTTGACAGAGAATGGAGGGGTGTCCTCGCATTCCACACTCCTTACAAGTGATATTTTTACGACACAACTCCAAAGAGTGCCCCACAGTCATGCTTTTATTGCAGAAAAGATGTTTCTTTTCATATTCAACATCAATCAGAATTTGATCAGACGGAATAGAAAGTGTTACCGTATCAATGAGAGTGGATCTGAGATCAACTTCAACCAGCATTCTAGCAAAGTTCCAAAATCTGACGTCTGTCGTTTCCTTATCAAGGAGGATGGGAGTTCCAATTACCATTCCAATATCATGCAGGATCTCTAGATGCCAAAGAACCCAATTAAGCCCATGAAGACGCCCCCATACCCGAGCGAAGACATTTTTTGCATTCGATACATTAAAGTAAAGTGACCATTCTTGCAGATGAATCTATCCCGGTTTTAGAAACATAGAACCAGAACTCCATTCCCTAAGCTTGAGATCCACCGATGGAAACAAACAGTGAAAGAAACCCTGCCCAAGGGATAAACATTTACAGCTAGAAAAGCCCCACAACATCAAAATTCTACAGAATAAATCTTCACATTTCTAGGGATGCACACCTTTAGGAAGAACAATGCGAGAAATCAATGAGTTCTCACCCAATTCCAATCTTTCAACAATCACACCAGGGTTCACCTCGATGTGAGCCAAAGATCCCATTCATAGAATCCTTCTATGACAGGAATACTCATTCTTTTTCTGATCCGATAAAGAATCCTACATCACATCAACAAAGGAGTGTTGACCACATGATGCAGCATGAGTAGGAACCTTAACAGATTCCTGCAAATGGCCAAAATTGATGTCGGAAGAGGAAATCTTCAAAACATCATTTACCATGGATCCAGAAGAATCCTGAGCACACTAGTTAAGGGATTTGCAGTGCGGAGGATTCACATTTTCGCGATTCAACACCCTCGCTGCACCATCCTCCGATCGCATCAGAACAGTCTCACCAGAGAAGACCTTCACGCCTCCAACCAATGCAACATCAGTAGAGGCCTCTAGGTTTTTCACTCTTCTCGGAATCACATCAGTAGGTCGTCGCTCGCCGGAGGAGACCCCACCACCAGCCGATGTGAGCAAAGTAGCAGAAATCACCGGATTTTTTAGAATGGAACTCGGCGTAGCGCTCAAAACCAGATCATTTCCCCTCTGTCACACATTGAGACGATTGAATCCAAGGAAGTGAGGAATCACCATTTCGGTAGAAAACCCTAGCAGGCACCATCGCTCCGTGTCGTCGCTCGGTTCGCCTCCCGTCTCTCCATCCACCTTATCATACTAAAAAAGTTATTATACCTTGATATATATGAATCTTTTTGAAGCATTGTATGGGTATCATTGTTTCCTCCAATTTTCCTGGTGGAATTTGGTGAGACTTCACTGTTTGGAACAATCCTTATGAAAGAGAAAATGGAGAAGAATAATTTAATTAGAATAAGGATGGAGATGACATAGAATCATTTAAAATCATATGAGGATCATCATCAATGATCCTTATTGTTTTAGATGAGTGATCATATGTTCTTGATAATCTCTCCAAGGCTTGGTAATCATCATTTTTGTAAGAAGGACCAGTTATATTCTTGATATATAGGACCCTTTGAGATACTTGAATGGGTGGGTGAGTGAGAATATCAATTGGATTTGTAAACAATGTTTAGTTTAGTGTATAATGTGTTTCTTGTATCTAAATTTAATAAGTATCTAATTGACTGTAACCATGTGATTATATGAGACCACATTAACCTAGACCTAGATGATACTCTGATTCATGAGCCTATACAAATTTTGGATAGGCAAGAGAAATTATTTCATGAAAAAATCATCAGTCCATTGATGGTTATATAGAAACATGGTTAGAATTAAATGGGAAACTTTGGAGTTTGAAAATGAAATCATTGATAAATGGCCATATCTCTTCAGGTAAAAATATAGTTTTCTGCATTTTGAGGATGGAATGACTTATGGTGGGTAGAATATAGCACCCCTAGTTTCATATACTTGACCCTTTATTTATGTATTTTATGTATTTAAAATTACATGGTTATGTTTTGGAAGGTTCGTATGAGATTTGGAATGTTTTTGAATATTTTAAGGATGATCAAAGTTTGTGAACGATTACTAGAAACCATGAAACACCTCTAGTAAACTATGAAATTGAAACAATGGACAATAGGGAGGCACGCGTTTAGGTGCACGATTTGACCAATCCCTATTGATTCCTAGAAAAAACAATAATAATGGATACTGGGTTATAACATGTTTGTTTTAGAGTTTTCTAAACCATGCAACTGCACTATGTGAGTTGTGATTGGAGGTAGTGGCTCATGCATGGTTAGTGCACGGTTTTCCTAACAAAGAGACCTAACCATGTACCATGGAAAATTAAATCTGAAAAGTGTGGATCTAATCAAATATAAATCCAAATACATTAATTTATTCCCTAAAAATCCCATAAAAATAATTCCTCTTCCTCCATAGGTGGTGGATACAATTACTTTTTATCTATGAGGGATTCTTAGGAAAATCCATGTGTGATGGACACCTGGATTCATCAAAAATTGCCTATTCTTCATCATTTTTCTTATATATCTCCTCATTACCTCTTTTAGAATAATTTATCTAGTTCATTTGGGGATATATCCAAGTTGTTTGATGTAATTATTGATTGGATATGATTGTTTTGATTGAAGGGAATGAGATCAATATTGTGATATTGAATATTTAATCGAATTTGTTAAATTTATTATGCTGTTCTTCATTTTCTTCTAAGTCTGAGAGGTTGGTGGATTCTATTTTTACTACTTCTGATTTGAAAATAATGGCTTTATTTCAAATTTATTGAATTTAATGTAATTGTTTTGTGAAAATAATGATGTGATTTTATGGAAATCTTTTTTTGAATTATGGTTTTTTAAAACATGGGAATTGGATGGAAATTTGGAAAAACATTGTTTATAATTTTAAAATGTTGATTTTAAAAGTATGGTGAATGATTAAATTAAATTATTTATTGAAATTATTTTATTGAAATGGGTTAATATTATTTGGGCATAATGGTTTATCATGAGTTTAATGAGATGGATAATGGTTGGGAAGCTCCACAATGAAAGTTATGGAAAATGGATGTGATGTTATACCATCAATGGTATCATCAATCTTGTGTGTGTGTGTTCCTGTATTGAGTATGTGTTTAGACATTAACTTTTAATTACAAATCATAAATTGAAAAAATGGTTAAAATATTTTATGATGTTCCATGAAAAATTATTGTGTTACGGGTTGATATATTCCTTGAAAAAAATGGGTTTGAGGGATTGATTGTTTTTTTCTTGGTAAACTGTTTTGGTTGGATATAAACTATTTCAATTTTTTTAAACTATTTTATATAAATTTTCTAACATGTTTAATCCTAGTGATGTGAGTTTGGAATTCATTGGTGGAAATCAAATAGAGTTTATACTCACCCCCTACTTGGGTACTATGGTATGTTTGAAAATGTTATATATAGAGACACAGGTAAAGGAAATTTATCCTAGTTCTTTTGTGATTATTCCTATTACCTTGGGTAGGGAATGTGTATTTGGATCTTGGATTATGTTAGGGGTTGTTATTTTTGTCTTTTGTGTCTTTTTTTTATCATTTCGTTCCATTGGTTATGTCACATTGATTCCGCTTGTATTATTATATTGTCTTTTGGTTTAGTTTTGAATTATCATGAATTTTTTCCTCATTTATTATTAATAATTTTTTATAGATATCATTGTTATGTTAATTTTAACTTAAATGTGAATATAATCTCTGAACTTTTTATGATGCCCTTGGAATTTATTTCCAGCCATTGGTGTCTTGGGGATGCCACATATGGCCTAGTAGCTCCTATGTCACTTCTCAAGACAATGAAGAGGGATAGGATGTTACATCACGATTCTCACATTGATTCCATTTGATGTTTCAAATTATTTATTATCCTATATTTACATATTAAAAATTATTCTTGTTTCTACTGAATTTATTTAGATAAAACTAACCCAAAAATCAGAAAAAAAACAAAAGGCTCAAAAAATTACATCACCTTGAGTCCTACGTCCATTTATCATTTTTCATCATCTTCTATTTTCCCCTTCACACATTTTCCTCTTAAATGCATTTTTTATTTTATCTTTTAATTATTTTTTTTCTATGTACACACTACAATTATCATATAGATTTATAGTAATTGGGTAATAATGCTATAGGTGGCAATTTGAGTGGTAAAAGGAAAGAGTGTTACATTTTATTAAAAAGGAAAATTTTAGTGAAATATGAGAAACATAATATTTTTTACTGAAAAAATGATGGAGTGTGTGAGGTCCATATTCCTTTCCCTCTAAATTTTATTATCAGATTCTTAAATGGAAGATGCATTTAACACTAATGAAACAGACATTAAGTTGTTCATGAGAGCTGTACAGGAGCATTTCCAAAGGTTGAATGTGAGGGCTGATGAATTGAAATACCCTTACAATTATAAAGAACCGCCAAGGAGGAGGTTTGTTGAAGAAGATGAGGAGTAATTCGATTTTCATGGGTTACTAATTTGAAGAAATAAACCACCGTGGAGGAAAACCAATTATCTTGGAGTAGTAATGTTGCAGATCCCTTCATTCCATTGTAACAATAATATTAAAACATCTTTGGAATGAGAATGAAAGTTAGAGCTTGTTTTTGGTTGTTAGAACTATTATATGGAAAACAAGATAAAGTTGGATGATGTGGAATTAATATACTGTGCTACTATTTTATGGGACCAACTACATGTGAGTCGATGAAAAAATGGAGAATGACCCATCCACAGTTGGGAGGAGAAGAAACTGGTAATGTTCAAGAGGTTAATTTCTAGAAAATATTATTGTGATTTGTTCCTCATGTTGTAGGTTTTGAAACAAGGAGATATGAGTGTTGAGGAGTACAATAGATAGACTGAGATAATTATGATTTTGTTCAATATTGATGAGTAGTGATATGCCACCTTAACAAGGTTATTTACTGACCACAACAATGGCATTTGTGTCATAGTGGACATGAACCACTATTTGGATATGGAGGATATTATTCACATAGCTACAAAAGAAGATCGGCATGCAAAGGAAATAAGGATTCACACTACATCTTATGATAAAGATTCTTAGTCTTCATTAAATTCCAAGGATATAGAATCACAAGAACATTTGAGGAATTGAAAAATTGATACAAAGGAGGTGACAAAAAACCATTATTTTTTTTAATACAAGGTTAAAACGAAGGGTTAGGTTGTTTCCAAATCACATGATATGAAAAGTTATAAATTTTATAGATTTGTAAATTTTTATTACAAATTACAAAATAAGGGGACCTTTATTATTTTTGTCGATGCATATGTTCTTAGTGATATCTCAAGTGAAGATGAAATGGAACCACATGAGTAGCATTAGGATTTGGAAATGGAGAGCCATGTACTTAGATAAATTCTAGTGGACCGACACACATTATGTTCTCAAACCAAAGGAGAACTTGATTGGGAAGAAAGAGGTCAAATTTTTCTTAATAAATATAACATCAAATATAAAGTATATAGAATGATACATGATGGGGGTAGTTTCCAAAATGTAGAAAATGATTTGATGGATAAAAAATTGGTTTTATCTATGACCAATAATCCTAGTCATTATAGATTTTAATTGTTAAATAATAGCGGGGATATTAAAGTGACTAAAAAAGTGAAAGTTCCATTTTCAATTGGGATGTATGATGACAAGGTGATATGTTATGTTGTTCCCATGCATGCTAGTCATATCTTTTTGTGAATTCCTTTTAAATTTTATTGGAGCATCACACATGATGGATACACCAACTGCTAATCTATTAAGTTGAATGGTAGGACGATTATACATACACCTCTATGGATGTTTCAATCTTATCAAATACCGTCTCAGAATTGAGAGATATTATAAATTTGAGAAAAGCAAAAATAGATAAAAAATATAGAGAATGGAAAAATCAAGAGTAAAAAAATGAGCGATGAGTTATATCAAAATAAATAAGGGAAATAAAATAGTTGAAAACAAGAGTGAAAATAGGAGTGAAAAATAGTGTTTAGGGAAATGTGAGTTTATTTTAAGGAAAAAAAGGAACACGATCATTAGAGGGTGAGGAAACTCTCATAATTATATGAAAGGGAGAATTGTTTACCACAAACTCTCTTAACCCATAAATTTCTTCTTATATTGTGTCTTTATTACAAGAATTTGGTCATTGAGAAAATAAATGTTGGAATGGAGATAAATTTTTTCAATGTGGTTTGTTATGGAATGACTACTAAAATAGAGTTCCAAGAGAAATGAAAATAAGAACATCATCCATTAGGTGATGGAACTTTCCAGGTCTTAGTGAACATCAATGACAATGCCTATAAGACTAAGTTACCCAATAGGTATGAAAATATTTGTGTCACCTTTAATTGGGTTGTTATTTATCCCTTTGAATTTTTAGATTCAATGATGAATCCATTTTAGGGGGTGATGATGAGGATCATCGAAAAAAATTTGATTGATGGGTTGAAGGCAGACAAGATGAGGAGGGTGGAATGCACATGATTACAGAATAACGGTTGTGAAGAGTTGGTGGGCCAATGACAAGGGAGAGGACCAAGAGAATGAAGTATGAGTTAAATGGGTTAATCATGGAATTCTAATGGGAGGCCTAATAAAATTTATTAGGGACAGTACCTAGGATTATATTTATATTAATTATGGAAAAAAATCCCTTTAAAGACCCATACCATGTATATTAATTTCAATCCAAACTCACAATGGAATCATCAATGTCAAAAGTGGTTGGGTAGTTTTCTTTAATTTTCATAATGGTGTGCTAATTCTCCCTTAAAGTCCTAAGAAAGTGAGAAATTTTTTGAAATCATCATTTAAAATTTTTGAATTGGGGAAACTTGATGCTAGACTTTTGTATCACTCTTTTGATATAAATACCACACCCTTGTATTCATTAAGCACCATGAAAGAAGGAATGTTAGTTTGATGAGTTTTGATTGAAACAATTTTTTTCTTTTTTATTTATTGACTTATAAAATTATTGGTCATCATTTGTGGTCTAATTTGTCTAGAGTTATTAGAGACAAGTTATATTTGGGTTTTACCTTGATTAAATCTCTCCTTCCATCCTTATTTCAACCATTTATATCCCCTATGACTTTTTTGTTATGGATATCTAGGTGTTCATCATGAAAAAAAGAAAAAATTCCTAGGAAAATTTCTAGTCGGTCCTAGATCATTTATCTAGTTTTTAAAGGATTTTATGGGTTTTTAAATTTTTAAGTATTTTTATGATTTTTACGAGAATTAGAGTTTTTATGGATTTTTTTTGGTTTTAAGGGTTTTTTTAGTTTTTAAGGTTTCTATGGTTTTCTTAGTTTTTAATGTTTTAGGGGTATAAAGGGTTTTTATATATTTTAGTGTGGTTTTATTATTTTTATAGTTTTAGGGGTTTTAATGGTTTTAGGGGTTTTAATGGATTTTATGCATTTTAGGATTTGTTTGGGTTTTTAGTATTTTTTTTGGATTTTAGGGTTTTAAAGTGTTTTTAGGTTCTTATGTTATTCATATTTTTTTAGGGGTTTTTAATTTTTTTAGGTTTTTAGGTAACTTTTATGATATTTATGGGTTTAAATGTGTTTAGGGAATTTGAGGGGTTTTAAGGTTTTTGGGTTTTTGGGTCTTCTAAGGTTGTTTTTTTATTTTTTGGGGGGTTTTAATGATTTGTATAGTTTTTAGAGTATAAATGGTTTCTTATATTTTTAGTGGATTTTATGGTTTTTAATGATTTTAGGGGTTTTATGTTTTTAGGGTTTTTAGGGTTTTTAGGTTTTTAGGGGTTTTAGGTGTTATTAGGTTTTTATAGTTTTCTTTTGATTTTTCCAAGGATTTAGGGTTTTTTATATTTTTATATATTTATAGGTATTTTTAGTATTTTTATGGTTATTAGGGGTTTTAAGGATTTTGAGGGTTTTAGTGTTTTAGTGTTTTTATGGGTTCTTGTATTTTTAGTGTTTTTTTATTTTTTTGGGTTATATGGTTTATAAGAATTTTTAATATTTTTAGGGGTTTAGAGAGTTTTTAAGTGGTATTATAAATGTTTTATGGGTTTTAGGATTTTATATATTTTTTAATGTTATCATAGGGGTTTTAAGGGTTTTATGTATTTTTTTAGTTTTTTTATATTTTTATTGTTATTAGGATTTTAGGGATTTTCAGGGTTTTAGGGGTTTTAGTGTTTTTAGTGATTTTAATATTTTTTTTAATTTTAGTGTTTTTTGGTTTTTAGGTGTTTGACGTGTTATTTATTTCTTAATGTTTTCTTAGGGTTTCTCAGGGAGTTTAGGGTTGTTTACAATTTTTGGAATTATTGGGGATTTGTTAAATTTTTATGTGTTTTAGGGGTCGTTTAGTGTTTTTAGGGGTTTTATGCTTTTAGATAGTTTTAGTTATTTTAAGTATTTTTATGGATTTTAGGGTTTTTATAGATTTTGAGGGTTGTTTGGGTTTTTTAGTGTTTTTAAGAGTTTTCTATTTTTTGGGTTTTAGGGTTTTTTTGAGTTTTAAGGTTCATTAGAGTTTTTAATGTTTTTAGCAGTTTAATGGAATTTTATAGATCGGATTGGGTTTTTAGGGGTTTTATGGGTTTTGAGCATATGTTATTATTTTTAGAAGTTTTTTTTGTTTTTATAGATTTTTATGTTTTTATGGAATATTAAGGGGTTTTAGGGGTTTTAGTGTTTTTAAGAGGTTTTTAGTGTTTCTATGTTTTTAAGATTTTCATAGGGGTTTTGTGGTTTTTTACATTATCAGGGATTTTTAGTGATATATTTTGGATTTTTCGGTTTATATTGTTTATATGTATTTTTAGGGCATTCATAGGTTTTATGGTTTTTAGAGTTTTTTGGGTGTTTTAATTGATTTTAGGTTTTTATGGTTTTCTTCGGGTTTTTGTTTTATAGGGTTTGTTATCTTTTATGATATTTTTATGGAGTTTTATATATTTTAAATTTTTTTAGTTTTGAGGGATTTGTATGGTTTTAGGGTAATATGGTGTTGATTTTTTTTTGGGTTTTTGGATTTTTCTTAGTTTTTTAGGTTTTCTCGGTTTATTAATGTTTTTAATGTTTTTACGGGTTTAAAACGGTTTTATAATTTTAGTGATTTTTATTTTTTTTATGGGGTTTTTTTGATTTTTTTTGGTTTTTAGGGGTTTTATGGTTTTTGGGGGTTTTAGGTGGGTTTTAGGGGTTTTATGTTTTTTTTGTGTTTTTAGGTATTTATGTGTATTAAGTGTTTTTATGTTTTTATATTTCTCTTATCGGTTTTCACAGTTTTATGGTTTTTTATGTTTTTTGGTATTTTAAGTGATTTCATTATATTATTACTCATTTTTGGGGGTTTTATGGATTTTGATGGTATTGGGGGGGGGGGGGTGGGTGTTTTATGATATTTTTGGGTTTTTTGGGGGGTTTTAAAGTTTTCTAGGGGGTTTGTGGGTTTTTATAGGTTTTTATAGGTTTTTAATATTTTGGGGGTTTAAAGGTTTTTATTGTTTTTATGGGGTTTTTTTGGATTTTTTTGGGTTTTAGGGGTTTTAAATGTTTTTTTTGGTGGGGGGGGGGTATGGTTTTATGGTTTTTATGATTTTTAGGGTTTTTATTATACTAATGTTTTTAGGTGGCTTATGATTTTTTTTACTTTTTTATGATTTTTTAGGGGTTTTAAGGGTTTTATATTTTTTTTACATTTTTAGGAATTGTAGGGGTTTTAAGGATTTTAGGGGGTTTAAGGATTTTGAGTGTTTTTAGGGTTTTAGGGATTTTTTTATATTTTTTGGGTTATTATTTATTTTTAATATTTTTAATATTTTTAGGGGATTAAATTGTTTTTAGAGTTTTTAGTGGGGTTTTAGGGTTTTATGGGATTCAAAGGTTTTTAGCTATTATTCTGGATTTTTCTGATTTCATGGTTTTTATTGTTTTTATGGATTTTATGGTTAATAGGGTTTTAGAACCTTTTTTGATTTTAGGGGTTTTAAGTGTTTTTAGGTTATTAGGTTTTTCTTATGGGGTTTCAATATTTTACATTTTTATATATTTTTAGGGAATTTGAGGGTTTTTTTGTATTTTTATGGTTTTTAGGGTTTTAATGGATTTAGAGGGTTTTATGGGTTTTATGGTTTTTCTCTTTCTTTTAGGGTTTTCCATGAGGTTTCTAAGGGTTTTAGGGTTATGTTGAGTTTTTTTTGTTTTTATGGGGTTTAAAGGGTTGTTAATGTTTTTATTGGTTTTTGTAGTTTCAATGCAATTTTTGGGTTTTAGAGGGTTTTAGGTGTTTTTATGGATTTTATGGGTTTTAGGGTCTTTTTAGGGTTTTTATGGGTTTCATTTTTTTATGTTTTTTAGGCCTTTTAAGTGTTTTTTGGTTTTTAGATTCTTCTTAAGGATTTTTAAGTGTTTTAGGTATGTCACATTTTTAAGGATTTTTAGGGATTTGTTGAATTTTCAGGGGTCTTTAGGGTTTTCCTGGATTTTTATGTTTTTTAGATTTTTTCGGTTTTTGAGAGATTTATCTGTTTTTATGTTTTTAAGATATTATTAGGTTTTTTCAGGTTTTTTTGGGGTTTTTGGTTTTTAGGGATTTAAGGGATTTTTAGTATTTTAGTGTTTTTATGGGTTTTAAGGATTTTATGGGTTTATATTTTTTTGGAGTTTTATGTGTCAATTTTAAAATTTTAGGGGTTTTTAGGGTTTTCATATTTTTTAACATTTTTAGGAGTTTAAAGGGGTTTTAGTTTTTTTTCTGTTATTAGGTTTTTAGGTTTTTAGTTTTTTTAAGATTTTTAGGGCTTTTAGGGGTTTTAGTGTTTTTAGGTTTCTTTGAAATTTTAATAGATTTTAGTTTTTTTATAGGTTTCATTGATATTTTTAGTTTTTTTAGTGTTTATTATGTTTTTAGGGGGTTTTAGGTAATTTTTATGTTGTTATGGTTTTTAGGGATTTTGGGGGTTTTGAGGTGTTTTACGATTTTTAGGGGTTTATGGTTTTTTAGGTAATATGAGTTTTTTGATTTTTTTAGGGTTTTATGGTTTTCAAAGTGTTTTAATATTTCTAGGGGTTTGAATGATTTTTAGAGTTTTTGGTGTTTGGGTTTATAGGGATTTTTAAAAAAATAGTTTTTAGGTGTTTTAGGGTTATTAAATATATTTTTTGGGTTTTTACCATTTTTAGGTCTAAAAGGTATTTTAGGGGTTTTCATGGTTTTTATGGTTTTATACATTTTGAGTAATTTTTAGTGCATTTTTAGGAATTTTTTTGTTTTCGGGGTTTTAGGAATTTTTGTTGTTTAAATTTTTTTAGGGGTTTTAATGTTTCTTAGCTATTTTTTTAGTTTTTAGGGTTTTAAATTTTCTCTAGAGTTTTTAAGGTTTAAGGATTTCTGGACTTTTTAGAGGTTTTTAGGGTTTTCTAGGGATTTAGAGTTTTATAGGTTTTAAGGGGTTTATGGTTTTTAGTGTTTTAGGGTATTTATGGTATTTTAGGCATTTAATACTTTTTTGGTTTTTTTGGTGTTTTATGTGTTTTCATGTTTTTATGGTTTTCTTATGGGTTTTAATTTTTTTTTTAAATTTTTATTGATTTTAGGGAACTTATATGATTTTTATGGTGTTTAGGGTTTTTATGGAAATTGAAGGTTTTATGATTATTTAGTGTTTTATGGTTTTTTGGGGGTTTTAGGGGTTGTTTTAGTTTTTTGGAGTTTAAAAGGTCTTTATATTTTATAATGTTTTAGGGGTTTAATGTGATTTTTAATTTTTAGTGCATTTAGGTTTTTATAGGTTTTTATAGTTTTTAATCTATTTAGGGGTTTTATGGTTTTTATGGTTTAAGGGTTTTTTAGGGTTTTTATCGTTATAGGTTATTAGGGGTTTTATGTTTTTGTAGGCATTTAAGTTTTTCTTAACGTTTTAGGGGTTTTTTTTACATTTTGAGGGATTTTTATACGTCATTTAAGAATTTTTATAGGGGTTTTCAGGTATTTTTAGTGTTTTTGGTTTTTTAAGAGTTTTAGAGTTTTTATTTGTTTTGGGGGGGGGGGGGGGGGGTTGGGTTTTTGGGGTGTTTTTTTTAGTTTTTAGAAGTTTTTCGCCTTCTTATAGTTTTTAATTTTTTATGGGTTTAAACAGTTTTATAGTTTTTAGTCATTTTTAGGGTTTTTATGGCGTCTTAGGGTTTTTATGGATTTAGGTATTTTTATAGTTTTTAGGTTTTTTTGATTTATTTAGGGGTTTTTAGGGTTTTTAGGTTTTTTAGAATTTTTAGATTTTTCGGGTTTTTTTATTTTTTTTATTTTAAGTATTTCTTATCGGTTTTATGGGTTTTTAGATTTTTTACCATTTTATAGTGTCTAGGTATATTTTTTTGTTTTTATGTTTTTAAGGGTTTTATAGATTTTGTGTATTTTTGGGGTTTTTTATTTTTAGGGGTTTTTTTCGATTTTCTATGGTTTCTGACATTTTTTGAGTTATTACAAAATTTTATTATTTAAAATGGATTTAGTGTTTTTAGTGGATTTTAGGGGTTTTATTAGATTTTAGGTTTTTTGGGGTTTCTATGGGGTTTTCGGGTTTTTACAGTTTCTATGTGTTTTTATGTGTTTTTAGGTTTTTCTTATTTTCTTATAGTTTTTCCTGGTTTTTAGTGGTTTTTTATGTTTTGTGGCATTTTTAGGGATTTTTTTGGGTTTTTATTGTTTTAAGGGGTTTTGGGGATTTTGAAGGTTTTTGGTTTTTAAGGGTTTTAGATTTTATTATGTTTTTCAGATTTTAGGGGTTTTTTCTTGAGTTTTTATGTTTTTATGGGTTTTAGGGTTCTTAAACATTATAGTGGTTAAATTAGGGTTTAGAGTCATTATTGGGGTTTTAGGGGTTTCATGAGTTTTATGGTTTTATGCGTTTTTATGAATTTTAGGGATTTTTAGGTTTTTAGGGTTTTAGGGTATTATTCTTGTTTTATTTATTAGTGGGTTTAAGTTTTATTAGGTTATTTTGGTCATCTTAGGGGGATTTAGGGGTTTTTTGAATTTTTTATGTTTTTAAGGATTTTTTAGGAATTTTATGGGTTAATAGGGTTTTTATGGTTTTTTAGTTTTTTTCAGTTTTTTGGTTTTTTTATGTGTAAGGGTTTTATAGTTTTTTAATTTTTTTGGTTTAAATGGTTTTTAGAGTTTTTAGTCGGTTTTAGTGATTTATGGGGTTTTTATGGTTTTTAGGGTTTTAATTGATTTTAGGGGTTTTAGGGTTTTTATAGAAATTTAAGGGGTTTTAAAAAAATTTAGGTTTTTAGGGGTTTTAAGTGTTTTTAAATTTTCATGGTTTTATTTGGGGTTTTCATGGTGTTTAGGGTTTTAGGTTTTAGGGTTTTTAGGGATTTTTAGTATATTTTATTTTTTGGGTTTTTAAGGATTTTGAGGGGTTTTAATGTTTTTCATAGTGTTTTTAGAATTATTTTTGTAATTAAGGGTTTTATTGTATTTAGTTTTTTAATGTTTTCTAAGGGATTTTCAGTGTTTTTAGGGATTTTTATTTTTTTTTTGAGATTTTTTGGGATTTTTCGGTTTTTTGGGTTTTAGGGTATTTTAGGGATTTTGAGAGGGTTTATGGATTTTATGGATTTTTGTGTTTTTATGGGATTTTTTGAATTTTTAGGGGTTTTAGGTTTTTAGAGTTTCTTAACATTTTTAGGGGTTTAATGGGTTTGTGTGGTTTCAGTGAGATTTTAGGTTTTGTGGGGTTTTAAAGTGTTTTATTGTTTTTTATGGTTTTAGTGTTATTATGGTTTTTAGGGTTTTTAGTGTTGTTAAGGGTTTTAAGTATCTTTATTTCTAAGGTTTTATTCGGGTTTTTAGGGTATTTGTGGATTTTTACATTTTAAGGGGTTTTACGAGTTTTTAGGAATTTAATGGGGTTTTTGGGTTTTAGGGATTTGGAGGGTTTTAAAAGTTTTTTGGGGTGGTTTGGGTTTTTACTATTTTTTGAGTTTTATTGGGTTTTATGTTATTTTTAGTTATTTTAATGGTTTATGGGTTTGAGGGGTTTTTATTGTTTTTAATGGTTTTTATGGGGTCTTAGGGGTTTTATGGTTTTTAATGTTTTTAGGGGTTTTAGTGTTTTAGCATTTCATGATTTTTTGGGGTTTTAATTGTTTTTATATTTTTAAGGTTTTCTTGTGGTCTTATAGGTTTTTAGTGTTCTTTACATTTTTAGTTATTTTTATTGATTTTTGAGGATTTTTGTGTTTTCAGAGTTTGTATTGATTTTGATGCTTTTAGGGTTTTTTGGTTTTCTCGAGTTTTAGGGGTTTTTTAGATTTTAGGACTTAAAAGGGTGTAAATAATTTTTAATAATTTTTAGGTGTTTAAAGGGTATTTAGCATTTTTACTATTTTTGGGGTTTTCTGGGTTTTTGGGTATTTTATGGAGTTAGGGGTTTTATAGTTTTTAGTTTTTCGGTGTTTTTATTGTTTTCAGTGTTTTTATGGGTTTTTAAGTGTTTTATTTGTTTTAGGATTTTGAAGGTTTACATTGGTGTTTTCAACATTTTTTCTATTTTTTTTATTTTTATGGGGTTTTTTGTATTTTTATGGTTCTTAGGGATTTTGAAGGATTTTAGAGTTATTATGGACATTAGAGATTTTTTGGTTTTTAGTGTATTTTTGTGTTTTTTTGGAATTTAAAGGTTTTTAGATTTTTAATTTTTTTAGAGCATTAAAGGGATTCAATAGTTTTTGGGGTTTTTAGGGTATTGTGGGTTTTTAGGGGTTTTATGGTATTTATGGGTTTTTTGGGTTTTTATGGTTTTTTAGGGTTATTAACAGTTTTAGGGGTTTTAATCATTTTATGAATTTAAGGTATTATTAGGGGTTTTCAAGGGTTTTAGGGTTTTATGTTTTTATGTATTTTTAGGTGTTTTTACTCTTTCAATAGTATTTAGGGTTCTTATATATTTTGAGTTTTTTAGGGTCTTTTAGGGTTTTTATGGTTTTTAGGGGTTTTATCATTTTTAGATATTTTAGAGGTTTTAGTGTTTTTAGGATGTTAGTGGTTTTTATGGACTATTTTTGGTTTTAGGGTTTTAAAAGTTTTTGGAATTTTTAGGTATCTCTGAGGATTTTTATGGGTTTTGGGGTTTTTTATAGATTTTGAGGAGTTTTAGAGTTTTTATGGATTTTAGGGGTTTTTTTATTTTTATTTCTATGGGACTTAGGGTTATTTAAATTTGTAGGGGTTTTAAGGATTTCTAGAGTTTTATTACGTTTTATGGGATTAAAGGGTTTTCAGAATTTTTTGTGGGTTATTATGGGTTTTATGGGGTTTAGGGTTTTAAAGGGTTTTATGGTTTTTATGATTTTAATTTTTTTTAGGTTTGTTTAGGGACTTTAGATTTTTTTAGTTTTTTTGGTTTTAAAAGTTTTTAGTTCATTTTGGTTTTCTATGAGTTTATATGACTTTATTGGGGTTTTACATTTTATAGATTTTAGATATTTTTTAGGATTTTTATGGATTTTTGGGTCTTTTGGGTATTTCAGTGTTTTTAGTTTTTTTAATGGTTATTCGAGATTTTATAAATTTTAGGGGGTTTTATGGTTTTATGGGTTTTAGGGTCATTTTAGGATTTTCTACTATTTTTAGAAAATTTTAGGTTTTTTGGGGTATAAGTGTTTTTAGTTTTCTTGGTTTTATTAGGAGTTTTCAGGGTTTTTATGGGTTTTTAGGCTTTTATGGATTTTTTATTATTTTTACTATTTTTATGGTTTTTAGGTATTTTGAGGTTATTAAAGGTTTTTTGGATTTTTTATTTTTTATTTTTTAGGGGTTTGAAGTGTTTTTAGTGGTTTTAATGGTTTTTATGGATTTTATGTTTCCAGGGTTTTATATTTTTTTATGTTTTTCTCTTTTAGGGTTTTTAGATATTTTGAGGGGTGTAAAAGCTTTTATGGGTATTTAGATTTTTTTGAGGTTTTTAGGTTTTTTAACATTTCTATAGTTTTTTAGAATTTTTAAGCGTGTAATGGGTTTTTAGAGTTCTCAATTTTATTTTAGTGGATTTATGGTTTTTTAGTGTTGTTAAGGGTTTTAGGGGTTTTATAGTTTTTAGGGTTTTTTGGTATTTTTAGGGGTTTTTGGTTTGTATGAATTTTTTGGGTTTTACGTGTTTTAAGTGTTTTTAGATTTTTATGATTTTCTTCAACTATTTTAGGGTTTTAGAGTTTTTCACATTTTTTGGGATTCTAAGGGGTTTTTATTATTTTTATAGTGTTTAGGTTTTTTGGGTTTTGAGTGGTTTTATGGATTTTTTTGTTTTTATTTTTTTGGAGTTTTTTATTATTTTTTAGGGGTTTATTTGTTTTTTTTTTGATTTTTTAGTAGTTATTAGGGTTTAATGGGTATTTTATTGTTTTTAAGGGTTTTATGGGTTTTAGGTGTATTAGTTTTTTTGGTGGCTTTTACCATATTTTTGGTTTTTGGTGGTTTTTAGGGTTTTTAGGTTTTTGCGGATTTCATATGGGATTTTCAAAGAATTCGGGGTTTTTAGGTTTTTAGGGATTCTTAGGGCTATTTTATTAATAATATAGTCTTTAGGGGTTTTTAGGGTTAAATTAATTTTATAGTTTTTTGGGGGTCTTTTTTGAAATTTTAAAGGATTTTATGGTTTTTTAAATTTTTTTGCATTTTTAGGGGTTTTATGGGGTATTTAGGGTTTTTATTCTTTATATTTTTTTTATGTTGTTTATGGATATTATATTTTTTATTATTTTTAGCATTTTTTATATTTTTAGGATTTCTATGTGTTTTTATGTTTTTAATGTTTTTAAGGGGATTTCAAGGTTTTTAGGGTTTTTATATTTTTAAGTATTTTTATAGATTTTTAGGATTTTTAAGGTTTTAAGAGATTATGATAGTTTTTAGGGTTTCTATAGTTTTTTGGGGTTTTAGGTTCTTTTAAGTTTTTAGGGTTTTGAAGATTTTTTAGAGATTTTTAATGTTATTGGTGTTTATCGGGTCTTTAGATTTTAGTGGGTTTTTGGGTTTTTTGGGTTTTTAGGGATTTATATGGTTTTTAGTGTTTTTTATGTTTTTATTGGTTTTAAGGGATTTTTTTAGGGGTTTAAAGTGATTTATGGTTTTCTTTGGGGGTTTTTAGGGTGTTTAGACTTCTTTACATTTTTTGGAAATTTTAGGGATTTTTTAAGATTGTTATGGTTTTTAGGGATTTCGAGGGGGGGTTGGGTTTTTAGGGTTTTTTGTTTTTTAGGGTTTTTAAGGTATTTAATAAATATTTTTAACGTTTTTATGCGTTTAAAGGGTTTTTAAAATTCTAGTGGGTGTTTAAGGTTTTTATGGATTTTTTGGGCTTTTAATGTTTTTTGGTGTTTTATGGTTTTTAGGTTATTTTACAGTTTATAAAATTTATAGGTTTTATAAGGAATTGAATTTTTTATATGTTTTTATTGTTCTATGAGGGTTTTTTGGGGTTTTATGGATTTTATGTTTTCAATGATTTTAGGGGATTTTAGAATCATTATGGATTTTTAGGATTTATATGGATTTTAAGGGTTTTTTGGTTTTTTCGGATTCATGGTTTTTTGGGATTTTAGGGGAATTTTTCAAGTATTTTTGGGTTTTCATGTTTTTAGAGTTTTCTAATTTTTCTTTTTGGGTTTAAAGTGGGTTTGTAGACGTTTAAGTGGTTTTTATTGGTTTATGGGGTTTAAGAGGTTTATAAGGTATTTAGGAGTATTTATTGTTTTTATATATTTGTAGGTTTTTTTATGTTTTTATGTATTTTTATGAATTTTCGATTGTGGGGGGGGGGGGTTAAGGTCTTTTAGGGAATTTTTAGAGTCTTTAGCATTTGTTGGGTTTCAGGTGATTTAATGTATTTTTTGTTTTTAAGGATTTTATTGGTTTTTTCTTTGTTTTTTTTGGTTTTTTATGTTCTTAAGGAGTTTAATTCATTTTTTGGATATTTATTGTTTTTTAGGGATTTACTGATTTTGAGGGGTTTGGGGTTTTTAGGACTTTTTTGCATTTTGTAGGATTTTTAGGGCTTTTATGTGTTTTTAGGTTTTAGAATTTTTTTAGCATCTTTTAGGGTTTTTATGATTTATTATCATTTTAGAGATTTTTAGGGCATATTTATGATTTTTATGGGGGTTTTACAGTTTTATAGATTCTAATCATTATTAGGATTTTTATACTATTTTTGGGTTTTACGGTTTTTTTAGTATTATAGGGTTTTAAGGGTTTTTAGATCATTTTAATGATTTTAGGGGTTTTAATGGTTTTTAGAGTTTTTAGTGGTTGTTTTTTCAATTAATTTAGGGTTTAAGGTTTTTTTGAATATTTTAGAGTTGTTCAAGTGTTTAAGGTTTTTTGGGTTTTATAAGTTTTATGGGGTTTTAGGGGTTATTCCATACATTAGAGGTTAAATGATTTTTGAGTGTTCTTAGGGTTTTAATATTTTCATAGGGTTAGTCGGTGTTTTTATGGTTTTAACTGTTTTAGGGATTCTAATTTTTTTAGTATTTTTTTTTGTTTTTTAGGGTGTTTAAGGATTTTGAGGGTTTTTATGTTTTTTGGATTTTGTGGTTTTTTTTGGGTTTTAATGGTATTTATAGTTCTTTAGGGTTTTATGGTTTAATGTGTTTTTTATCTTTTTTTGCAGTTTCAATGGATTTTATATTTTTATTGCTTTTAGCGTTTTTTTGGGTTGTGGGTTATATATTTAGGGTGTTTTATGGTTTTTCGGGGTTTTTAGGGACTTTAGGTTATTTTCCTTTTTTTTTGGGTTTTGATCATATTTTATGTTTTTTATGGGTTTTCTGTTTTTTTATTTTTTCTGGGTTTTCATACAGGTTTTATGTTTTTTTGAGTTTTTTATTTTTTTAATGATTTTTAGTATTTTTTAGAGTTTTAATGTTGTTCAAGGATTTATAAGGTTTTTGGTGATTTATAGTTTTTTAGTTTTTTGTAGTTTTTAGGGGTTTTAAATTTATTTAGGTTTTTAAGGTTTTCTTTGAGTTTTTAGGTTTTTATTGTTTTTATGTTCTTAGTGATTTTCTTGTCTTATTTAGGATTTTGGTGGTTTTTGAGATTTTTATAGATTTTTATGGTGTTAGGGTTTTTCGGGTTTTTATATTTTATATGGGTTTTTAGGGTTTTTTGTGTTTTTTAGGGTTTTATTATTTTTTACCTTTTTAGGTGTTTAAAGGGTTTATATAGTTTTTAGTGGATTTAAAGGATTTTAACACTTTTTATGTTTCAGGGGAATTGATTATTTTTTCATTTTTACGTTTTTCATAGGGGTTTTCATGTTTTTAGGGTTTTTACATTATTATTGATTTTAATGATTTTTCAAAAAAATTAGTTTTTTTGGATTCAATGGATTTTTAGGTGTTTTGGGGTGTTAGGTTTTTATGGGTTTTTTGGGATTTTGATGTTTTTGGAGTTTTAAGTGTTTTTAAGTATTCATGGGTTTCTTTGGGGTTTTTAGGGTTTTGGGGGTTCTTTATGTTTTTATGGATTTGTAGTTATTTTTTAGCATCTTTTATGTTGTTATGGATTTTTTTTGAACTTTGAGGGGTTTAGGGTTTTTAATAAATTCTTGGGTGATTAATGTTTTTATGGTTTCTACGTATTTTAACTTTTTTACAGTTTTTATAAAAATTTAAGGGTTTAAAAAGTTTTTAGAGTTGTTAAAGGGTGTATATGTTTTTCTAGTTTTTTACATTTTTAGTGGTTTTAGGGTTTTATATATATTTAAGGGTTTTATGGTCTTTTAGGGGTTTTATTGTTATTAAGGTTTTTTAGGGTTTTAAGTATCATTAGTTTTTCAAGGTTTTCTTATAGTTTTGAAGTTTGTTAATTTATTTGGGATTTTTAATGTTTTTAGGGATTTTAGGGATTTTTAGTGTTTTTATGGGGTTTTAGGGTTTTTAGAATTTTTTAGGTTTTTAGGGTTTTAAGGTGTTTTTTGTTATAAGGTTTTATTAAGGTGTTTTGAGTTTTTATGTTTTTATAAATGTTTAGGGTTTTTTTGGATTTTATTAGTTTTTAGTGTTTTTAGTTATTTTTTTGGTTTTTTTGGGTTTTTATGGTTTTAGTGTTTTTATGATTTTTTAATGTTTTTAGGGTTTTTTGAGTTTCTATATTTTTTATGTTTTTTTAAAATTTCAATATGTTTTTAGCGTATGAATTATTTTATGTTTTTTAGTGATTTGGTTGGTTGTTTATGGGTTTCTAGTATTTTAATGGTTTTTAGGGATTTTTAGAAATTTTAGATTTTTTTTTGGATTTTTAGGGTTTTGGTATTTTTTTGTTTTTATGTGTTTTTAGAGTTTTTAGGTTTTGAAGTATTTATTAGGGGTTATATAGTTTTTTAGGGGTTTATATTTTTTTTGGATTTTAGGGTTTTTCTAGTGTTTTTATGCATTTGGTCAGTTTTATTATTTTTGAGGCCTTTAGGGTTTTTAGAATTTTTAGGTTTTTATGGTTTTTAATTATTTTTTTGGTTTTTAAGGTTTTCATAAGGGTGTTTTATGATTCTAGGGATTTTTATTTTTTTTCTAGATATTTTTTTGATTTTTAGGATTTTTATGGGTTTTTAGGGCAAGGAAGATGTGAGGGATGGGCTATTCTCGACCCGCCCAAATTTATTAGAAAGAAAAAAAAGAGACACAACTAACAAGGGAGGGGAGGGGTCAAAAAACCCACACCCAAAAACCCTTTACAGCCCAAGAAGCAAAAGGCCAAAAAAAGAAAAAAGAAAAAAGAAAAAACAAACAAATCCAAGCAGCAACCACCACCATCCAGCATTAACCAGCATCCAGCAGCTCATAGCTAACCAACGACCAGCATCCAAACTCACAAAATCCAGCATCCAGTACCATCAACAACAATCACCTTCAAACCAATCACCCTTCAACAACTCACACCTAGAAACCAGTATCTGGTAACTCAAACTCCATCATCTAGTAGCACCTAAACAACAATATTCCATCATACTACTTCTCACCATCCAGCAACCACCAGTCCAGCCACAAACATCATTCAACACCAGAGTTTCAGCCAGCCAACATTTCCTTCAACGCCTCGTGAACAAGCCTCTGCAAAACCACTATTTCCCTTATCAGCACGCACCAAAAGCCACAACAGCATAAACAAAATCGAAAAAACCTAAACCACCTTATCCATAAATTCAAACAGAGTATCTCTAACCAGATGAAGATCCCCACTAGAGAATCAGCCCGCCATCCAAGCAAACCATAATAGCAGATCAATAATACACCCACAAAGCAGTAGTGCACTAAAAACACGAGCCACTGGAAAACCAAGAGAAGAACAAATGAACAGGAAAAAAACCACACCAAATATGGCATACCATATTTCCCAAATAATCCGAAGAGCACCTGATACCGTGAGTCTGAGAAACACCACTGAAGCCCATCGCCATGAACCGGAACACAAAAGTATGACTCGCTCATCCCTGAATCTGTATCGGTGAAAATCAAAGACTCCAAAACTATGTGGTTCAACCATGGATCTGCAATGCCGCGTGCAACTCAGGGAAACACCACGACCAGATCCATTTCCAAGCAATGCGCAGTGAACGGATTTTTCCAACTCAACCATGGATCTGCAACACCAAGAGAAGGGGAGACCAAATCTCACCGTATACTCCAAAGAACTGCAACTTCGGATTCGAGAGGGTCCATAGCGTCCCCAAAAAACCAGTCGCACACTGGGAAGTCTGAATCTAACCACCTCCTCCTCCATGGATCGCCCAGTGGAAGGTTCGGTCCACCCCACGAAAGCTCCGCAACGCCAAAAGCCAGAAATTCCAGAACTGGCTTGCTCAAAAATGGATGAATCCTTCATTTGAAGCTGCTTCCAGTGGAGACCTGTGAGATCACGATCAATCCAGAGAAAGCTCACCTCGAGAGAAGAGGGCAGTAGTGAAAAGAAATCTGACACCTGAGGATCCACAATCTTGTCGAAGAAGCACCACACGATGAAGGATTGACGCCGACGGAAGACCTAGATGCAAGAGGAGCCCAGAGATGTGGGATCCATCTCTCAGCTCTCCTTATGGTTTTTTCTTTGCCTTATGGGTTTTTAGGGGTTTGAAGATTATAATGATTTTTAAACTATTTTAGGGTTTTTAGGTTTGTATGTATTTTTCGGGTTTTTTGTTTTTTTGTTTTTAGGGCGTTTGGGGTCTATTGAATTTTTTTATCATTCATTGGGTTAAAATGATATTTTGAGTTTTAAGTGGGATTTAGGTTTTTTATGGGTTTCTAGTATTTTTAAGTGTTTTAGGGGTTTAGCGTCTTTATAAGGCTATTTGTGTTTCTTAGGTTTTCAGGCGTCTTAAGTGTTTTAGGTATATATGGTTATCCTTGGATTTGTAGTTTTTTATGCATTTTTATGTTTTTAATGATTTATTGAGATTCTAATGGGTTTTTAATCATTTTAGTGATTTTGAAGTGTTTTCATGGGTTTTAGGTTATTTTATTTTTTAGCTTTTTAGGGTATTTAAGGTTTTTATATTTATTTAATGTTTTAGTGGGTTTTATGGGTTTTAGGTTTTTTAAGAGTTTTGACGTTTCTTTGTCTCTTTTTATGGATTTTTATTATTTCAGGAATTTTTATGTTCTTCTTGGTTTTAAGTGTTTTTTGATTTTTAAGGGTTTCTTAGGGTTTTAGGGTGTCTAATGGTTTTACATTTTTTTTATTTCTAGTATTTTTATGGGTTTTTAGTTCTATTTGGGAATTTGAGTGATTTTATGGTTTTTTAGGTTCTTTTGAAAATTTAGTTTTTTAGGGTTTTATGGGTTTTTAGATTTTTAATATTTTCTTAGGGATTTTCAAGAAATTAGTTTTTTATTTGTTTCTATGGATTTTTTGGTATTTCTTTAGATTTTCATTGTTTTTAGGGTGTTATTCGGATTTTCAAGGGTTTTCAGGGTTTTTTTGGGGTTTATAGATTTTTTTAATATTCATAGGGGTTTAAAATATTTATAAATATTTTGGGTATTTTTTAAAATTTTAAAGGTATATTATTTTTAGGTGGTTTTTCGGTTATAGGGGTTTTGGAAATTTTATGGGGTTTTAATGATTTTATCATTTTTATATTTTTAGAATTTTTATATGTTTTTAGGGTTTCTTATTATTTTGAGGGGTGTAAAGGTTTTTAGGGTTTTTATAAATTTTTTTGGCTTTATATATATATTTTTGTTTTCTTTTTTTTTTTGTGTTTAAATGTTTTTATAGATTTTTTAGTTTTTAGGGTTTAAATAGTTTTTAGAGTATTATGTGGTCTTAGGGTTTTTATGGGTTTTATGTTTTTTAATGTTTTTTAAGTTTTTATGGCTGTTAGGTTTTTTTAGGGTTTTTATGATTTTGAGAATTTTTAGGTATTTTAGGGTTTTGTGTGTTTTTAGGGTTTAAGGTTTTATTTTAGTTTTGAGGGTTTTTATGGGATTTCAAATTTGTAGGTATTTTAATTAATTTTTTTTATTTGTCTATTATTAGGAATTTTTTTGTTTTTGGGGTATTTTTTTTAGGGGTTTTAAATTTTTTAGAGTTTTTAAATTGTTTTATGTGTTTAATGGGAGTTTATAGTTTTTATTTGTTTTTTGGTTTTTTGGGTGTTTAATATTTTTAATGATTTTATGTAATTTTATGGTCTTTGTATTATTTTTATGCATTTTTTCAATTTATAGGTTTTTATGGGTTTTTTGAGTTGTTAGGATTTTAGGGTATTCGTAGGATTTTACAGGGTTTTTTGCATATTTTTACATTTTTAGCGATCTTTACGGATTTGTTAGGAGTTTTTCTTTTTTTATAGTTTTTAGAAATTTTGAGGTCTTTTAGTGATTTTTGGGGTTTTTGGGTTTTAATCTTTTTTTTTAGGTTTTTTGGGGGTTTAATAATTTTTCAGTTTTTAATGTTTTTAAGGGGGTTTTATGGGGTGTTAGGTTTTTTCTAATTTTTTCCTTTTTATGAATTTTTTGAGATTTTATGGATTTTTATAGGTATAATGAAGTTTAGAGATATTGAGTGTTGTAGGGTTTTTATGGTTTTTTTGGGTTTTTATGATTTTTTTATTATTTATGGGATTTATAGTTATTAGAGTTTTTACAATTTTTAGGGTGTAAAAGGGTTTTTAGTGTTTTTAGACATGTTTTTGGTTTTTATGGGTTTTTATTGTTTTTATGGTTTTTATGGTTTTTTCTGTTTTTATGGATTTGGTGGGTTTTTATGGTTTTAATGGGTTTTTGGTTTTCAGGGACTTTTAAGGGGTTTTATCATTATTTACATTTTTATGGGTTTTCTGTGTTTTTCGGTTTTTATAGTTTTCTAATGGGTTTTCAGGGGGTTTGGGGTATTTAATGTTTTAGGGTTTTTTAAGGATTTTAGGTTTTTAACGTTTTTTTAGTGATTTTAATGGGTTTTTGGGGTTTTTAATGTTTTTACCATTATTAGAGGTTGTATGTATTTTATGTTTCTTTATGTTTTAATTATTTTCTTAGATATTTTAGGGACTTCAGGGTCTTTATATTTTTATGGATTTTTAGAGAATTCATTGGATTTTTATAGTGTTTTAGTGTTTTTGTGGATTTTTGGATTTTTGGGTTTTTATGGGTTTTATGTTTTTCTGTTTATGGATTTTTTTAATTTTAGGTGTTTTAAGATTTTTTAGAGTATTTTACATTTTTTGTGGTTGAAATAAGTTTTAGAGTTCTAGGGGTTTTTAGGATTGTTTTGGATTTTTAGATTTTTTTATGGGTTTATGGGTTTTATGGTTTTTATAGTTTCTAGAATTTTTAGTTTTTTTAACATTTTTAGGTTTTTATGGGTTTTAAGTGTTTTTAGGTTTTTAATGTTTTCATAAGGGTTTTTAGGGTTTTTATCGTTTTTACAATTCTATATATTTTTATTGATTTTTTTTGGATTTTTACTAGTTGTAAAGGATTTAAGATATTTTTGGGTTTTTATGGGTTTTTAAGGGATTTTGGATTTTATGGTTTTTAGTAATTAGGGGTTTTTTTTTATTTTTTAGTGGTTTTACCTTTTTTATATATTTTTAATGTTTTTAGGTATTTAATGGATTTTTAGCATTTTTAGTGGTTTTTATGGGTTTTTGGAGTATTTAAGGTTTTAGGGGTTTTTATGATTTAAGGGTATTTTAGGATTTTAGGGTCTTTAAGGGTTTTTTTAGCATTATCAGCATTTTTTAGGTTTTTAGGGTATTCACGTGTTTTTAGGTTTTTAGGGTTTTCTTACTATTTTTCTTATTTTTTATGGTTTCTTACTTTTTTAGGTATTTGTTGGGCTTCTTTAAAATACTTAGGTTTTTAAGTATTTTGTTAGTTTTATGGGTTTATTAGGTTTGATGTTTTTTTGTGTTTTATGGGTTTTAGGGGATTTATGTCTTTTTCTGTTATTAAGGGTTTCTTATGGGTTTTTATGATATTTTATGTTTTCAGGGATTTTAAAAGATTAATAGGTTTTTTATTTTTTTCAGTGTTTTGTAGGATTTCGAGGGTGTTTTGTTTCATTATGGTTTTTATAGTTCTTTTTGGTTTGTTGGGGTATTTGTTTTGAGTTATATTTTTTTTTATGTTTGGGGCCGAAGACTCATTTTTATTATTAAAGAAAAGAAAATAATTCTTTTAGCTTGGTAGAGGGAGACCCATTATATAGCCCGAAGGCCCAGTGGGCATGTAGCCCATTATATAGTCTGTAGGCCCAAGTTTTGGGCCCAAAGCCTATACTATGAATATTAACCCGGCTGCTATAGTACTCTCCACTGCTACAGTGCCATGTCGCTGCTATAGTACCCGCCGATGAACAGTACCACCACTACTACAGTACCACTACAGTACTGCTACAACACATATGCCCAATGGGGTTTGAACCCCCATTTTTCATGTAGGATTATGGGGTAGTTACCACTAAGCCAAACCCTAACTATTTTTTTTGATTTTTCAGAGTTTTTATAGTGTTTTATATTTTTTAATGTTGTTTGGGTTTAATGGTTTTTAAAGTGTATAGTTTTTTTAGTGTTTTTAATTTTTTTTATATTTTTTAAGAGTTATTGATTTTTTGTGGTTTTTAAGGGTTTTAATATATGTTTAGCGTTTTTCGAATTTTTAGGTTTTTTGGGTTTTTAATTGTTTTTATGTTTTTAAGGCTTTCATTGGGATTTTTATAATCTTAATGTGTTTTATATTTTTAGGATTTTCAGTATTTTTTATAACAGTTATGGGTTTTTGGGTTTGTTAGGGAATTTTATGGTTTTGGGGGATTCTTAGAGTTTTTAGTTTTTTACGGGTTTAAATTGTTTTTATATTATTAATGTTTTCTTAGGGGTTTTTTATTTTTTTAGGCTTTATTATATATTTTGGGGTTTTTAGTTATTTTTAATTAATTTTTGGGGTTTTAATCATTTTATGAATTTTGAGGGTTTTAGGGTTTTGATAGTTTCTTTGGAGTTTTAGGGGTTTTTTGAGCATTTCAGGATTCTTATGGATTTTAGTTTTTTAAATTTTTTTAGTGCATTAAATGGGTTTTAGATTTTTATGTCAGTTTTAGGTTTTTTATGGGTTTTAGGTTTTTAAGGTTTCTTTATGGTTTTTAGTGTTTTTAGGGGGTTTAGGGAATTTTTTGGTGTTTTTAGAGTTTTTTTGCTTTTTTGGGGTTTTGAGTGTTTTTAGGCTTTTAAGGTCTATTTACCTCATTTTAGTGATTTTTTGGGGTTTTTTTATGTATTTTGGGATTTTATGTATTTTTTAGTATTTTTATGGTGTTTTTGGTTTATTGGTTTTTTGACGGTTTTTAGTGTTTTTAGGCATTTTAGGGGTTTAAAAGTTTTTTTGGTTTTTGGGGTTATCATGAGTTTTTATTTTTTAATTTTTTTTTGTAGTTTTAATATTTTTTTGGGCTTTAATGTATATTTATTATTTTAAGTGTTTTTTAAGGATTTTATGGGTTTTGGGGTTTTTATGGTTTATTAGTGTTTTTCTATTTTTTAGGGTTTTATTTTTGTTTTTTCAGTTATTAGGGGTTTTACAGTTATATTATGTTTCTAGGGGTTTTAAATATTTGTATGTTTTTATGGTTTCTTAGGGTTTTTCATGTTTTGTTTGTTTTTTTTTTGGATTTTAATGGATTTCTTTAATGATTTTAATGGTTTATTGGGGTTTTATGGATTCTGAGGGTTCTATGGTTTTTATGGTTTTATTGTTTTTATTCTTATTCAGTTAATAGGTATTTTCTATTTTTTATGGTTTTAACATTTTTTTGTTTTGTAATGTTTTTTGGGGTTTAAAAGGTTTTTATAGTTTTTTGCTAATTTTAGGGTATTTAGGGTTTTGGGGGGTTTTTTTGTTTTTAGTATTTTTAGGGGTTTATAGATTTATAATGCTTTTAGGTTTTTTAGGATTTTACGTGTTTTTAATTTCTTAAGGTTTTCTTAGGTATTTTAAGTGTGTTTGTGTTTTAAAATAATTAGTGAATTTAAGGAATTTTTAAGAATTTTTATATCATTTTTGGATTTTTAGGGATTTGAGGGGTTTTATAGTTTTATGGTTTTTTTGGTTTTATTAGGGATTTAGTGTTTTGTGGTTTTTAGTGTTATATAACACTTTTATGGGTTTGTGGTGTTTTTAGAGTTTTAGTGGGTTTTTTGGTTTTTATGGGTTTTTTTCTGGCGTTTTAATGGTTTTATGGGGTTGTATTACTTTTAGGGGTTTTAATGATTTTATGGATTTTTTAGGGTTTTTGGGGTTTTTATACATTTTATGGTTTTTAAGAATTTTTAGGTTTTTATGATTTTCTTATAGATTTTCACAGTTTTTAGGATTTTTTTTAATTTTTATATAATTTTAGTGATTTTTATGATTTTTGTGGTTTTTTTTGGATTTTGAATATTTTGAGGGTTTTTATGGATTTATAGGGTTTTATAGTTTTTAAGGATTTAATGGTTTCCTGAGTTTCTATGGTTTTTAAGGGTTTTTACAATTTTTAATGTTTGTTGGGGTTTTTAAAGCGTTTTTAGAGCTTTTAGTGTGTTTTAGGGTTTTAGGGGGTTTTCAGGGTGTTATGTTTTTTTGGGTTTTTTGGTTTTTATGGGTTTTGAGGGGTTTTACTATCTTTTAGGATTTATTAGGGATATTACATTTTTATAAGGTTTCAATGGTTTTTAATTGTTTTTAGTTTTTGAAGGTTTTCTTAGGTGTTTTGAGGGTTTTTATGGTTTTATATGTTTGTAGATATTTTTATAGATTTTTCCGGATTTTAATGTTTTTATAGTGTTTTTCTAGATATTGATTGTTTGTTTCATTTTTAGGGTTTTAGGGTTTTATATTGTTTTTTTTACTTTTTTATGTTCCCTTGTGGTTTTAAGTGTTTTTATTTTTTTATGGTTTTCTTTAGTTTCATCAATGTTTTTTGTGTTTTTAATCTTTTTAGGAATTTTTAGGATATTTATGATTTTTAGGTATTTTAGTTATTTTTTAAAGGATTTAAATTTTTTATGTTTTTTTGGGATTTTGGTTTTTATGGTTTTTTGAGTAATTTAGGGTTTTATGGTTTTTAATTTTTTTTAATTTTTTAGGGGTTTAATGGGTTTTCAGATTTTTTAGTGGTTTTTAGGTTTTTATGAGTTTTTTGTGTTATTCATGGGTTTTCAGGGTTTTATGGTTTTTAGGGGTGTTAGGGGGTTTTTTATGGTTTTTATGGTTTCATCAATTTTTGGGTTTTTTAGGGTATTAAATATTTTTTGGTTTTTAAGGATTTCAACATTATTCATTGTTTTTAGGGGTATTCTCATTTTTATGGATTTTTATAGAATATTTAGGATTTTTATGTTTTTTTAGTTTTTTGGGATTTTTTGGGTTTTTATGTATTTAATGGGTTTTCCTAAAATTTTATGGGTTTTTTTAACTTTTTTGTTTTTTAGTTTTTTTATAATTTTTTAACATTTTAAATGGTTAAAAATTGTTTTAGATCTTTTAATGGTGTTTTAGTGGTTTTATGTATTTTCAATTTTATTTATGGTTTTAGGGATTTTAATGGGTATAAGTGTTTTTAGAGACTTTATGGTCTTTTAGTTTTATTGGGTGTTTTGTATTTTTACGTTTTTAGGGCGTTTAAATGTTTTTAGGTTTCTATGGTTTTCATAGGTGTTTTTAGGGTTTTTAGGGTGTTTTACATTTTTAGGTTTTTTATGGATTGATCAGATTATTATTGAATTTTATGGTTTTAAGGATTTTGAGGGTTTGAGGGTTTTTATTGGTATATTTAGGTTTTTTTTGGGATTTTTGAGTTTTTTAGGGTTTTATAGGTTTCATGGTTTATAAAGTTTTTTAGTTATTAAAGAGTTTTGAGATAATTTATTGTATTTTATGGTTTTTTGGTTTCTAGGGTATTTTAATGTTGGGGGGGGGGTTATTGGTTTTAGGGGGTTTAGGGTTTTATGGTATATTGATGATTTTTATAGATTTTGGAATTTTTCATAGTTTTTCTGGTGTTTAAGTTATTCATATGATTTTTATTTTTTTTATATGACATTTTAGGGTTTTTACATTGTTAGGGATTTTTACAGAATTTTTAGGAATTTTATGCACTATTCTGGTTTCTATAGATTTTGGTGTTTTAGGGGTTTTTATAGTTTTTATTTTTATAGGGTATCTAGTATTTTTTGGTTTTTGGGGGTTTTTAGTATTTTTAGGTTTTAATGGTTTTCTTAGAGGTTATCAGGTTTTTTAGGGTTTTTATTTATTTAGGTATTTTTAGGGATTTTTAGGGTTTTTATGGTTTTAGGGATTTATCGATTTTGAGGTTATTACTATTTTTTGGTTTTTGGGGTTTTTAGGTTTTAAGGTTTTTGAGTGTTTATCATATTTTTTGTTGTGTTAACTGTTTTTAGGATTTATGATTTTCTTATTGGTTGGGGTTTTAAGTATTTTTATGTTTTTATGGGTTTCAATGATTTATATGGTATCTTAGGGATTTTAGGGAATATGGGGGTTTTAGGGTTTTTAGAGGGTTTGTTTTTTTGGCTTTATAGGGGTTTTTTATGATTTTTAATGTTTTTTTGAGTTTTTTAACATTTTTTGTGGTTTAAAGGGGGTTTTTGAGTTTTTAGTTGTTTTTATGGATTTATGGGCTTTTAGGGTTTTTAATATTTTAGTAGTTTTCAGGACTTTTGTGGTATTTTGGTAATTTATTATATATATTTTTCGTATGGGTTTTAATTGTTTATATGTTTTTAATCATTTCTTAGGGATTTTAGGATTTCAATGTTTACTATATTTTTAAGGGTTTTTAGGTCTTTTCTAGATAATTAGGGTTTTAGGGATTTTGAGTAGATTTAGGAATTTTTAGGGGGTTTTTTTGGTTTTTATGTTCTTAGGGGGTCTTAGGGTTCTTTTGGGTTTTTATGGTTTAAAATATTTTTAGCGTTTCTTATAATTTTAAAGGTTTTATGGGATTTTTGAGTATTTTGTGGTTTTTTCTGTTTTTTAGGGTTTTTTTAGATTTTTTACATTTTATGGGATTTTTATGTTATTAGTGTTTTTATATTTATTATGGTTTTATGTGTGTTTAGGAAGTGGTTTTAGGTTTGTAATGTTTTCTTAGTGCATTTTAGGGTTTTTTTGAGAAAATTATGTTTTAATTTATTTTTAAGAATATTTTATGGGTATTTAGAGTTTATATGGATTTTGTGGGTTTCAGGGTTGTTATGTATTTTTTATTTTTTGGTTTTTTCTGAGTTTTTTATGTTTTTAACGTTTTCATAGGTTTTTTAAGGTTTTTAGAGTTTTTTATGTTTTTAAATATTTTTAGTGATTCTTTGTATTTCCTTCTTTTTAAGGGTTTTAGTGATTTTGAGGGGATTTTTTTTGTTTTTAATCCTTTTTGTGTTTTTCAAGATTTATAGTGTTTTATGTGTTTTAAAATTTTTAATGTTTTGTTATGGGTTTTTAGGATTTTTTAAAATTTAATTCATTTTTAAGATATTATTGGGATTTATATTGTTTATAAGGGTCTTTAGGGATTCTGAGGAGTTTTAGGTTTTTTGGTGTTATCAGGGTTTTTTGTTTTTTCTGGTTTTATAGTGTTTTGTGTTTTTAAGGTTTTAAAGATTTTTATAGTTTTTAAAAAAATTTGGGTTTAAAGATTGTTTTAAATTTTTATTTGTTTTTATGTTTTTTTTGAGTTTAATGGGTTTTATGGTTTATATGTGTTTTTTCCATTTTATGGTTTTTGGGTTTTTTTGGGGTTTTTAACTGTTTTATATTTTTATGGTTCATAAGTGTTTTCTCTTTTTTAAGGCATTCTTAGGGATTTTTAAGGTTTTATGACTTTTTTTGTTTTTAGGAATTTTTTGGGATTTTTAAATATTTTTAGAGTTTTTAGAGATTTTTGAGCAGTTTTATGGTTTATTAATATTATTAGGGGTTTTATGGGTTTTTAAATATATTATGTGTTTTTTATGGATTTTATGTTTTTTAACGTTTCTAATAAAACTTATGGGATTAAAATGATTTTAGTGTTTTTAGGGATTTTATTGGGTTTTAGGTTTTTTTTGGTTTTTTTTGGTTTTTTGGTTTTCTGGATTTTTGAGTTTTTTTTGGGTTTTAAAAAAAATTAAGGGATACAAATGTTTTTAGGATTTTAATGTTTTCATATGGTTCTTCAGTGTTTTGGTGTTTTTTTTACATTTTTGGGGAATTTTTAGTATTTTAATGAGTTTTAGGGGGTTTAAATATTTTGAGGGGTTTTAGTGTTTTTAGTGTTTTGTTGATTTTTTGGGGGGTTAATATTTTTTGATTTTTGTTGGGTTATAAGGTCTTTTAGTGTTTTTTAATGTTTTTAGTGGTTTAAAGAGTTTTTTAGAGTTTTTTAGTGGATTTTAAATATTTTTATGTTTTTTAGCATTTTAAGGTTTTTAGGGTGTTCTATTGTTCTTGGGGTGTTTTAGGGTCTTTATGGACATTTTTGGGTTTTCAGTGTTTTTTTATGTGTTCCTATTTTTTATGATTTTCGTAGAGGATTTCATGTGTTTTAGGGTGTTTTCCATTTTAGATATTTTTAGGTATTTTTTGTATTTTAATTGTTTTCAGGGTTTTGGTGATTTTGAGGGGTGTGGGGGGGGGGTTATTTTTATGGTTTTGTAGGGGTTTTTCTGGGTTTTTTTATTTTTTATGGTTTTAGATGTTTTCTAGATTTGTTTAAATTATTTTAGGGGTTTAATGTGTTTTTAAAGTTTTAGAGGTGTTTTAGGGTTTTATTAATTTTAGTTGTTTTTAGGGGTTTTAGAGTATTTGAGGTTCTGTTAGGGATTTTATTCTTTTTTGTTTTTCTAGAGTTTTATGTGTTTTTAAGGTTTTTAGGATTCATTAGGGTTTTTATTATTTTTATGGAATTTTATATTTTATGAATTTTTATGGAGTTTTAGGATATTCATGGGATTTTAGTTTTTTATGGATTTTGAGTGCTTTTAGGGTTTTTATGGTTTAAGGTTTTTCTATGGTTTTAGTACCTTTTATATTATTTTGGTATTTTAATTTTTTTATGTTATTGAGGTTTTCTTTATGCTTTTTAGGCAAAACAGGTTTGGGGCCAGGTGGATCCCAGCCCCACAATATTCAATAACATAAAATAAAGGTACAAGGCATTACAAGGAGGGTTTTCACAGTCGAGTGTGCAATTCACCCTTCATGTCTGAGTCCACAAGAGGAGTGCAGAAATCTGGTGCAATAAATGACCACATGGAACATCAATCCTCAATTGCTTTCTTGGAGAGTATGTCTGCCACCTTGTTCGCTTCCCTGTATATATGTGTGACCATAATGTTCATACCCTGAGAGATTCTCAGACAGCTAACCCATTGTGGGAGGAGCCTCCATGGGATTGTCCTTGTTTTGCTTTTGAGGGCTTCCACCGCCAACATTGAGTCAGATTCAATCCAAAGCTGCTTCCACCTGAAGAGGACCGAAAACTGTACAGACTTAATCATGGCCCATAACTTCACTTCATAAGCACATCCATTCCCAATGTAATGATAAAAGAATCCTTTAACAAAACCTCTATACGTCCGGAAAACACCACCACACCCAGAGAGACTAGGCGCGCCTAGGGCTGCACCATCCACATTAACATTAATCCATTCTGGGATTGGTGGAATCCACCGAATGAATTTAAAGTCCTTCGATTTCCTGCATATTCCAGAAATACAAAGATTTCTCAACATAATAAGGTCCTAAATATCATTAGCCATCGCACCCTCCTGGATATGAGCCGCTGCATGGACTGCTTGATGAATTGCCACCACACCATTTCGGAGGCAGCATGCGTCATTATCAAAAACCACTTTGTTCCGAGCTTCCCACACAAAAACAGTAAGAGCCGCAGCGGTAGCAAGAAGCAGATTGGCAATTTGTTGACTGCATTGCATGCCAACGACACTGGTGAAAATAGCAGACAACGTGCTGTCCCTGCAGATTTTCAGCTGGAACATGCCCTGAAAATGATCCCAAAGACCTGTAGCCAACCTGCACTTAAGAAAAATGTGTTGCAGATTTTCCTCATCATGAAGACAGATCGGACAAGCAGATGCCAAATTCCACCCAACTCTTTTCAATTGCTCTTGAACTGGCAATCTATTTCTCTAAATTTTCCACAGTAGCAGTTGGCTAGAGGGGGGAATGAAGGGCCTCCGAAATTTAGAGAGCCTAACAGGGGGTTGAATTCCATGCTCACATTCAAACCGGTAAGACTCCTTCACACTCAACATCCCAACCGTATTTGGATTCCAAATGAGGTAATCCATGTCCATAAAACTATTGTTTTGTATTTGTGTGATAATATTCTGCGGCAGGATACCTTCAATCTCTTTCATATTGTCCTTGAGATCAGTAATGGACTAGTGCTTGAAAACCTGAGGTGGCTGGACAGATTCACTGATGGGCATATCCAGCCAGGTGGTCTTCCCACATTTCAAGGTCGAGTGCCTTGAGACCACCCATTTTGAATTGGAGATAATGCGCCTATATGAGGACCTGATTGTGGTCCAAACCGATGAGGGGATGAATCCTAGGAAGTCCTTACATAGCATAGAGTTGAATCTTTACCTCAAGAATTCAAGACTCATGTCAGTCGGGTTGAAAAGATTCCATGTGAATTTTCCAATTAAGGCATCGTTGAATTTCCTGGGGTCCTTGATGCCCAGCCCACCCATCTCGATGGGCTTTGTGCATTCTTTCCATGCCACAGAAACAAGATTCTTCTTAGTTATGCATCATGTCCATGCAAAGTTTCTGATTTTTGCCTGTAGGCTCTTGACGAGACTTGTCGGCCATCTGTAAATGGAGAACGCATGCACAAACATGGATGTAATGACAGAGTTGATCAGGAAAATTCTGCCTGCCTGAGATAAGAAATTTCCTTTCCATTTCGCAAGTTGCTAGGTAACCTTGAGAGAAATTTCCTCCATGTAACTACTCTTCACCCTCCCCCAGAACAAGGGGACCCCCAGGTACATGAGGGGGAGGGAGCCCCTCATGATACCAAGATTTATGACAATTCTGCGTTGTTTGGGGGCTAAAATCCCATTGCCAAAAATGATAGAGGACTTTTTCCAACTAATTGATTGCCCTGAAGCCTCCTCATAATGTTGTAGAAGTGACTTAATTGAATATATTTTACGCCAATCAGCCTTCCCAAAAAGGAGAATATCATCCGCATATAGAAGATGAGTTGGCACGTAAAGCTCTTTCCCAGCATTAATCTGGGCATAGTAACCAGCCTGAACTAGATCAATTATACATCTGCTCAGGTAATCCTCAACCAGAGCAAAGAGAAGTCCAGAAATTGGGTCACCTTGTCGGACACCACAGGAGCATTGAAAGAACCCCTTAGGGGATCCATTAATAAGAATAGAAATCCTGGAACTGGATAGGATATTATGGATCAACCTTATAAAAGAGGCGGAGAAGCCATACCAGGTGAGAACAGTAAAGATAAAGCTCCATTTGATTGTATCGAATGCCTTTGAGATGTCCAGATTCATAGCAAAGCTTCCATGTTTAGAGTCTTTCCTCATTATGTTAATACCCTCCGATGCAGAGTAAAGGCAACTCTGAATATTGCATCCTGGGACAAACCCGAATTGGTTTGGCGTGATTATCCCACCAACAATGTTCCCCAATCCGGTCGCTAGAATTTTACTTATTATCTTAGGAATGTTATTGCCAATCGCCACCGGACTAAAGTCCCCAATGTCCATGGAATTCTCTCTCTTTGGAAGTAGAGCAAGGAAGTTGGAGTTCGTTCCATGGGGAATGGAGTAGAAGATAAAAAATTCCCTGATAGCATTAGTGATCTCCACATGGAGAATATCCCAATAGAACAAAAAGAACTTATTAGTGAATCCATCCGGACCGGGAGTGCTGTCCATGTTCAGAGAAAAGAGAGAAGATCTGACTTCTTCCTCAAGTGGTGTATCAGTAAGCTGCTTATTCTACATCTCATTAATACAAGGAAAAATAGAGCCAAACAGACTGGGTGTCTGCTCATGCCCTCCATCATTATAAAGTGCTTTAATGTGATCAATCACAGCATCAGATATTTCATTCTCAGTTGAAAAGGAGACCCCATTAACTCGTATGACATCTAGAACTTTCTTTGATTTTTTCTCCCTGTGAAGACAATGAAAGAATTTGGAATTCCTTTCTCTTTCCTTGAGCCAATCCACTCTAAATTTATTTCTATCCATCTTCTCTTTAAGAGCCAAAAGCTCATTCAGCTTCATGTGGAGTTGCATTTCTTCACTAGATGGGGTAAGTCGCTGCTGGTCATCAATTTGGCAGTGAGAAAGCTTGGATTCAGCAGCCATGATGTCATCGTCGAGCTTGGAGAAAGAGATCTTAATCCATTCCTTAAGAAGACTCTTTATTCGTTTGAGCTTTTCCGCCACCACATAATGTGGGCTGCCATGAAAAGTGCTGCTCCACCCATCAGCAATCACTTCCCTACATCCAGGCATGGTGAGCCAGGCATTGATGAATTTGAATGGCAAAGGAGAGGACCTTCAGGTGCTATCATTGATCTCAAGCATCAAGGGATTGTGATCTGAGTTGAACTTAGGGAGAGTAGAGGCAGGCATCACAACTGAGGACTTGCTATCATTGATTTGGAAAAAACATCTATCCAATTTACTTGATTGCCTCCCCTTTATGGTGTACCTTCCCCATGTGAAGCGATCACCCACAGCAGGGAGTTCCACCAGATTGCACTGATCAATACAACAGGAGAATTTCTTTGTAGCAATACGTGAGAAAGATGATCCAATCCTTTCATCTGGCCTCAGCACCGTATTAAAATCACCAACAGCAACCCAGTTGTAATGATCATGTTGACTGATACTCATCATATCACTCCATAGTTGCCTTCTCCTAGTTTAAACACATGAGGCATAGACAAAAGAAAATGTATGTAAGGATTCATGAATCTGGATCCATAGGGAGATGATTTGAGGTCTGCTCTCAACGGATACCACTTGAATACAATCATGTTTGAGGACCCAAAGAGTCTCCACACAACTCTCAATGTTATTGTGTGCAACAAGAGAGTAACCAAACTTCTTCCAGTTAAGTCCCTTCCAGTTGTCGAAGCTATTCATAGGTTCTGCAATCCCTAGAAGCATCGGCTTTTTGGATGAAATTAAATGTTTAAGGGCACGGGTCATTGGAATATTTCCCAGCCCTATGCAGTTCCAGAACATGATCTTCATTGAGAATATTTTTTCCCACCCCCAGCAGGAGGTTGCTTCTTGTTGGCTGTGAGGTCAATTTCTTTCGCTTTTCCTTTCCTGCCCTTATTCTTGGGAGTCCTGCCAACCAGCTTCTTCATGTGTTCAGACACATTCTCACACACTTGAGTCTCATTCGGAGTGCCACAGTTCACAGACCCATTGGCTCCTTCTTCATGACCTTGCTCATTACCCCCCTCATCAGCCCAGAATCTGCCAGAGAGTGGAGTGAACCTGTTTGTGCACAGAGCCCATCAGGAGGCTGGAAATTGGTAGTCCTTCTAGCAACCTTACATGAGACTGGAGTGAACTCCCCACTCCGATCCTGCTGGGCATCATCATGTTGCACCAGTATCCCAACAATATCTGTGCACGTGTTCACCTCCTGCATGGTTCCATATCTCTGATCCAGTGCATGTTCATGCACAGGACTCTCCAGCAGAGTAGGAGGGGGTGATGCACTATTACTTGGAATATTGTGCCTAGCCAATATCTCCACTTGTCCTGGGACCAGAGCAGAATCACCCTGCCCTAACTTAGAGAGCTATCCACTCGCATCACCCTCCACATGAGCAGGGGCTGTATGTGCCACAGTACCACCGCCAGTGGGAGCAGCCCCACTCTTCACAAACGTGCTGGGATCCGAGATTATGGACTCAGTTATGATCTGGAATGATGGGCACATGGCCTGTGATGACCCAATGGGAGGAACATTCATATCAGGATCACCCACCACATCCTTAGCTGCCAGTGGCACTGCCACATTCCCAATAGAAACACTGGAATCCCACGTGTTTGACAAGCAGCTCGGGCCATGTACAGTCCTTACAGGGGCTGATGGATTCTCCAGACCGTCCACTTCTATCTGTGCAGGGGATGGCTCTGACACAGTCCCACCACCAGAGGGAGCCACCCCACTCTCCACTATGTTGCTGAGATCAACACAGGTGGACTACTTGTGAGTTATAGCCTGGATCGATGGACACATGTCTTGATTTGACCCTATGGGGGGAACACTGTTAACAAGCCCAGGAGGCGCAGTGACATCCTTAGAGGTAGATTCCCTATCAGCCATCACTGCCTCTGCATTATCCCTATCTCCATTGGCCATCCCGACTGGAGCTTCGACCACCACATTGTTTCCCACAGCACGCCCCAGTTCAGAGTTTCCAAGGGGCTGCATCATTGATTCAGAAATTATCCCCTTTCCCTTCACCTTCTTGCTCCGAGAGTCAGGTTCCACATGCCCCCGCTGTTTGCAAATGCCACTGATTCTGGACCTACTACATTCAGCGAACGAGTGGCCTATGAATTTTTAGGTGGAGCAAAACTTGTTCCTCCTCTCGTATTGTATTTCCAGGTTCAAGGTATCATCAATTGTGGTGATCACTACCTCTTCAACGAGTGTACTCGCCAAGTCAATCTCAACAAACACCCTTGCATAGTGCCCGTACCTTGGATTATCAGTCTCTTTGTCAATGCGAATGGGGAATCCAACCGTAGAGGCAATATCCCATAAGATTCCGGGATGCCAGTAAATCCAATTCAACTTGCATATGCGAATCCACACTTGCGTTAAGGTATTTTTCACATTTTTTGGATCAAAGTTTCTGTCCCATTATTGTATTCTGAGGAGTCCCAGCTTAAGAGAAATCGATCCAAAGCTCCAGGCCTTCCTTTTCAGTTCATCTGTGGGGAACACCACATGATAGAAACCGCGCCCCATTGCAGTCATCTTCCAGTTATTGAAACCCCAAGCCTCAGAGATACGACTCGCAAGATTATCAAATTTCCATAATTTTTCCCCTTTTGGGACCAGAACCCTGGCAATGATGGAGAAATGACACAAGCTCACCTGATCCTCAACCGCCTCTCTGTTTGCAGCAACGTGGGCAATGCGCCCCTTCCGGATAATTCTTCCAGGGGAAGGAGACTCAAAATCAGTGAAGGATAGCGATGCAGCCGACCTCACCACTTCCGCAAAATTCATGCTCATCACTTGCGGCCGTGAGGAAGTAGGAGGATCTGGGTTCACCATGGAAGGATTATAGAAATGAAAAAGCTCACCATGGCTGACTGGGTCAGCAATGTTCCCCCCAGAATTCGGAACATCCTCTTGATCCTTCCCATGGACCGCGGGGGGGGGGGGGGTCCTCTTCCTCCTTGTTCCGCCATCTTCCATTATGTTTTTTAGGGTTTCTAGTGTTTTTATCTCTAATGGATTTTTAGATATATTTGTATGATTTTTTTGGTATTTGGGTTATTTTGGATTTTGAAGGTTTTGAAGGGTTTTATGTTTTTTATGGATTTTATGGTTTTTTGGATTTCATGGTTTTTTTGAGTATTTGAGGGGTTTTTAATATTTTTTAAACATTTTTAGGGGTTTAAATGATCATTATTTTTTTGTTTTTATGGTTTTATAGTGTTTTAAGGGTTTTCAATTGATTTATGGGGTTTAATGATTTTTGGGTTTTAATGGGTTTTACTGTTTTGTGTGTTTTTAAATATTTTAGGGGTTTTTAGTGTTTTTTGGTTTTTATGGTTTTGTTAGGGTTTTTAGGGGTTTTAGTGTTTTTTATGTATTTTGGGATTTTTAGGGATTTAAAGGATTTTTAGGATTTTTATGGTTTTTAGGAATTTTGTTGGTTTTTAGATTTTTTAGTGTTTTTAGGGTTTTATGGTTTTTTCTAGGTTTTTACGGTGTTTTTTTATTTTTTTTGGTTTTATGATTTTTTATACTTTTTAATTATTTATATGTTTAAAGGGGTTTTAGATTTTTTTAGTTTTTTCTAGGGTTTTTATAGGTTTTAGGGGTTTTATGAGTTTTTAAGTGTTTTATGGTTTTGAGGTGTTTTAAGGGTTTTTATGTTCTTTTTAGGGTTTCTTTGTCTTTTTAGAATTTTCATGTTTTTACATGTTTTAACTGTATTTAAGTTTTTTAGGTTTCCTTATGTGTTTCCACGTTTTTTTACATTTGTAGGAATTTTTATGGAATTTTTTCTCTTTAGGGGTTTGAAATATTTTTAGGGATTTTTGGGTTTTTAGCGGTTTCATGGGTTCCAAGGTTATTTTTGGTTTTTAGAATATTTTTTTGTTTTAAGGGCATTGTGGTTTTTATATATTGTTATCATTTTTAGGTACATAAATGGTTTTTCATGTTTTTAGTGGTTTTGGTGTTTTTTTGGTTTTTTATGGTTTTTATGTTTTTGGGAGTTTTATGGTTTTTAGGGGTTTTAGGGGATTCAGGTTCTTTTAGTATTTTAGAGGTTTTATCATTTTATTTTTGTTTTTTAATGTTTTAGATGTCTTTTGATTTTTTGGTTTTCTTTGGGGGGGTTCAATGTTTTTAGGATTTTTTATGTTTTAGGGATATTTAGGGACATTTAGGGGTTTTATGGTTTTCTCATGTTTTTTAGATAATGTGGTTTTTATTGCTTTTATGGTTTTTAGGGATTATTATGGTTCGTATAATTTTTATGTTTTATAGGGGTTTTATGTGTTTTTTGGTTTTTATGATTTTCTTAGGGGTTTTCAGAGTACTTATGGCTATTTATTTTATAGGTATTTTTAGGGTTTTTTAGGATTAATATGGTTTTTAGGGTTGTAGGGATTTTTTGCATTTATTTATTTTTTAATGGATTATTGGGTTTTTAAGTTTTTTTGGGGGTTTTTTAGTTTTTAGGTTTTCTAAGGTTTTTAGTTCTTTTAACATTTCTAGGTGTTTAAAGGTTTTTTAGTGGTTTTAGTGGTTTTAGGGTTTTTATTGGTTTTAGGAATTTTTATGGTTTTAGGGGTTTTATTATTTTTTTGCTTTTTAGGGTTTAAGGATCTTAGGAATTTTATAGTTTTTAGTGTTTAAGGATCTTAGGGGTTTCAGGGTTTTTAGGGTTTCTTATATTTTTATCAATTTTTAGGGATCTTTTAATATTTTTATGGGTTTTAGGGTTTTAAGGGATTTTGAGGGGTTTCAGGTTTTTTACGGTTTTAGAAGTATTTTGGTTTTTTGGGGGTTTAGGAATTTTTTTGGGTTTTCATGTTTTTAATGTTTTTTTACTATTTTTAACATTATAAAGGATAAAATTGTTTTTATTTATTTTCATGTTTATTGAGTTCTTATTGGTTTTAATGGTTTTTATGGTTTGTAGGGGAATTATTCATTTCAGGGTTTTTAGGTTTTTTTTTAGAATTTTAAGGTATTTTTTATAGGATTTTAAGTATTTCCTAGGGTATTTATGTTATTTGTTTGGTTTTTATGTCTTGAGGGATTTTTATGGGTTTTTTTGGATATTTATAGTTTTTTAGTGTTTATAAGGATTTTGGGGGTTTTATGGATTTTTAGGCTTTATAATGTTTTTTGGAGTTTTTTTATCATTTTTTGTGGTTTTAAAGAACTTAGGGTTTTTATTGGTGTTTTATGGGTTTTTTGGTATTTTTATGATTTTATGTGGTTTTTATGGATTTTAGGGGTTTTGTGGTCTTCTAGGGTTTTTAACATTTTTTAGGTTTACTAGGGTTTTTTATTATTTTTATTTTTTGAAGGTTTTCATATAATTTTTTATGGTTTTTAGGGGTTTTATATTTTTAGTTATTTTTAGGGGATTTTTTTATTTTTTAAGGTTTTTAGGGTTTCTTGTGTTTTTGAGGGTTTTTACGGCTTTTAGGGTTTTCAGATTTTTTCAGGTTTTTATGCATTTTATGTGATTTTTTATTTTTAAGGATTTCATTGGGTATTCATGCCTTTTAGTGTTTTTTTTGTTTTTTGGTATATTTTGGTTGCTTTTTTATTTTTATGATTTTTTTAGATTTTTAGGGATTATTATTGTTTTTAGGGTTTTTACAATTTTTTTGTTTACATATATATATATTTGTATTTTTAGTGTTTTATGGTTTTTAGATTTTTTCACGTTTTTATGGGCTTAAGGGGTATTCAGACATTATGCTGGTTTCTAGGGTGTTTATGGGTCTTACTGGTTTTTCTGTTTTTTGGGATATTTATTGTTTTTAGGGTTTTATAATTTTTTGGGATTTTACGGGGTTTGGAATTTTTTAGGTTGTTAGGGGGTTAAAATGTTTTTAGGTATTTAATGATTTCTTAGTGTTTTTAAGGGTTTCAAGGTTTTTTAAATTTTTATGGAATTTTAGGATTTCCTAAATTTTTATGTTTTTTATGATATCAGTGACATTGAGGGGTTTTATGGTTTTTAGGGTTTTTTACGGTTTTGGGGGGTTTTAGGTTTTTTTTGGATTTTTAGCATTTTTCGGTTTTTAATGGATTTATGTTTTCTTAGGTTTTTATGTTTTAATTTTGGTTTTCTCTGAGATTTACTGGTTTTTTATATTTTTAATGATTTTAAAGAAATTTTTATGATTGTTATGGTTTTAGGTGTGTTAAGGCTCTTGAGGGAATTATGGTTTTTTTGGGTTTGGGGGGGTTTTATGGATTTTTATAATTTTTATCAGGTTTTGGTTTTTTGAGGTTTTTATTGTTTTTTATGATTTAAATAATTTCTTAGTGTTTTTATATGTTTTTAGGGGGTTTTATGTTTATATATATTTTTTGGTTTTTTAGGATTTCTATGGTTTTTAGGGTTTTTAAGGATTTTGAGGGTTTTTAGTGTTTTTTTAGGAATATGATTTATTTTTGTTTTTAGTTTTTTTTTATTTTAGGTTTTAAAATGTTTTATGATTATTTTAATGTTTTTTATGGGTTTAAAGAGGATTTGAGGTTTAAGGGGTTTTGGGTTTTTTGGTTTTAGGGGTTTTAGAGTTTTTAGAGGTTTTAGAATTTTTTGTGATTTTTTGGGTTCTAAATGTTTTAATTTTATTTAATGTTTTCTTAGGGTTTTTTACAATTTTTATGGTTTTATAAATTTTTACAGATTCATAATTTTTTTAGTATTTTTTTGAAGGATTTATGGTTTTGAGGAATTTTTTGTAGTTAGGGTTTTTTAAGTATTTTAGAGGATTTAATGTTTTTTGAGTTTTAATGGGGGGGGGTGTGTTTTTTAAGGTTTTTAGGATTTTTTTAGTTTTTAACATTTTAAGGGTTTCAAGGAGTTTTTAGATTATCTATTAGTTTTTATAGTTTAATGTTTTTTTATGATTTTTTATTAGATTTATTGTTTTCATGGGGTTTTAGGGGTTTTTTGGGTCTTTTATCTTTTCTAGGGTTTTAGTGTTTTTTAGGATTTTTATGGGTCTTAAGTGTTTTTAGGTTTTTAAGGATTTCTTAGGATTTTTAGTGGGTCTACGGGTTTTTATGTCTCTAGGGGTTGAAGTTGTATTTTTTTATTTTTATGGTTTACAATGAATTCTAAAAAATTTAATGTTTTATGATTTTCAGGGTTGGTTTGGGTTTTTACAGTTTTTTATAATTTTTTATTATTTTAGTGTTTTTAACATTTTTAGTGGTTTAAATGATTTTTATACATTAAATATTTTTAGTTTTTATGGGGTTTTAAAGTTTTTTATGGTTTTTGGAGTATTTGGTTTTTTAGGTTTTTTAGGGTGTGTTAGGAATTTCAGTGTTTTTATGTTTTTTTATATTTTTTAACAATTTCTAGGATTTTGTGGATTTATTAACATTTTTGGTACAATTTTTAGATTTTTAGGAGTTTTTAGGATTATTATGGTTTTTAGATATTTTATGGGTTTTGAGGGATTTACTGTTTTTTTTGTTTTTTTTTTGTCTTTTAGGGTTTTTTCATTTTTTGGTGGTTTTATAATTTTTAGAGTTTTTAATCATTATTAGGGGTTCAAAAAGATTTTCTAGTTTTCTATGTTTTTTAGGGATTTTTTTATGGGTTTTATGGTTTTAGTATTTTTACAATTTTTGGGGTTTTTAGTCCTTTTTAGGTTTTAATGGTATTTATAATTTCTTAGGTATTTAGAGGATTTAAGTGTTTTTTTGTTTTTTAATGTTTTCTTAATTATTTTCATGGTTCTTTGGTTTTTTTGTTTTTATATATTTCAGGGTTTTTTTTATTTTAAAGTATTTTTGGATTTCTATAGATTTTGAATGTTTTTAGGGTTTCTGGTTCATTTTAGGTTGTTGAGGGTTTTTAATATTTTATATGTTTTTAGGGGTTTTTTATTGTTTCTAGTATCTTAATATTTTCATAGAGGTTTTCATAGCTTTTATGAATTTTTACATTTTTAGGAATATTTTGAGATTTCTTAGTATGTTTTATCACTTTTTAGGGTTTTATGGTTTTGAGGGGTTTTAGGGGTTTATGGATATAGGTTTTTTAGTGTTTTTTAGGTTTTTTAAGGGTGTAGAGTGTTGTTAGGATTTTATGGTTTTATTAGGGTTTTTACAATTTTAAGGATTCTTATACCTTTTTAGTATATATTTTTTTTTGTTTTTGTGGATTTTATTGATTCTGAGGTGTTTTAAGAATTTATAGGGTTTTGATGGTTTCGTATGTTTTTAGGGTATATTTTTAGTTTTTTGGGGTTTTATGGAAGTTTTGAGTTGTTTAAATTTTAATGTTTCTCAATGAATTTTAGAGTTTTTAGTGGTTTTTTTGTTTTTTATGGGTTTTAAGCATTTTTATGGTTTTTACTAGTTTTAAAGGATTTTAAGGTTTTTTAATTTTTTGAGGACTAATTTGTATTTTTTTGGGATTTAATGTTTTGTTGGGTTTATAGGGATTTAATGTGTTTTAAGGGTTTTAAGAATTTAATATTGTCTTCATGGTTTTAGTGGTGTTTTATTTTTTATGGATTATTAATATTTTTATTTTGTTTTGTATTTTTATGTATATCATGTTTTTTTATTTATAGGATTTTTAGGGTCTCTTGGGGTTTCAGCGGTATTAAGTGTATTTAGGTTTTTATGGTCTTCTTAAAGTGTCTAGGGATTTTTATGTTTTAAGGTATTTTTAGGTATTTTTTATGATTTTTATGGGTTATTATGGGATTTAGGGTTTTTTATGGTTTTCAAGGTTTTTGGGGTTTTTATAGTTTTCTGGGGGAATTAGGGTTTTTTACATTTTTTGGTGGTTTACCTTTTTTCTATTTTTTAAACTGTATAAAATTTTTTAAACATTTATATAAGATTTTAGTGGGATTATTTGGTTTTTTAATGGTTTTATGGGGTTCAATTGTTTTATTGGTTTCTTCAGGGTTTTTAGTTTGTTTATCGCTTTTTAGATTTTTCAACATTTTAAGTGTTTTTTTTAATTTTCTTGTTTTCTTAGGGGTTTTCCGATTTTTTATGGATTTTATGATTTTTAAAGAATTTTAGGTATTTTGAGGCGTATTGGGGTTCTTATGATTTTAATGGTTTTTTGGGCTGGTAGGATTTTAATGAGTTTTTAGGTTTTTAATTTTTTTTGGTGTTTTTTAATATTTTTTGCAGTATTAATGTTTTTTAGAGTTTCCATTGATTTTTAGGGTTATTATTTATTTAGTTTTTTTAATATTATTAAGTGATTTATGGATTTTTGGGGGTTTTGGGGGTTTTAGGGGTTTTAGGGTCCGTTAAGGGTTTATTTGGGTATTTAGTGTTTTTAGTTTTAAAAATGTATTACGTGTTTTTTGGTTTTTACTTTTTTCTAAGGGATTTTAATGGTTTTTAGTGTTTAAGGGTTTGTTTAAATATTTAGGGATTTTTATTACTTTTTAAGGATTATTATGTTCTTTTAGTGCTTTTTAGGAATTTAATGGGATTTAAATTTTTTTATGGATTTTAGGGTTTTTTATGATATTTTGCATTTTTTAGGTTTTTCGGTGGTTTTAAGTGTTTTTAGGTTTTAAGGTTTTTTTAAGGATTTCAGAGTTTTAAGTTTTTATTGGGGATTTTTAGGAACTTTTTATGATTTTTATTATTATTTGGGGTTCTTAGGGATTTTGGGAATTTAATTTGGTATAGGGCATTTAGGGTTATATGGTTTTTTGTGGTTTTATGGTTTTTTTAGATTATTAAGGGGGTTTAAGGTTTTTTTGAGTTTTTTAATGTTTTTAGGTGATTAAAGGGTTTTTTGAATTTTCACTATTTTTAGGGTTTTATGGGTTATTAGGTTTTTAGGGGTTTTATGATTTTTAGGTGTTTTAGTGTCTTTCAGGGTTTTTAGGAGTTTTAGAATTTTTTAGGATTTTTAGGGGTTTTATGTGTTTTATGATTTCCACTGTTTCATAGGGGTTTTTAGGGTTTTTTACATTTTTAGGTATTTTTAGTGATTTTGAAGCTTTTTGGGGGTTTTCAGATTTTTAGGGATTCATGGTTTCTTTAGTTTTTTTGCCGATTGTTTTGAGGTATTAGGGTTTTTATAGTTTTTTAGAGTTTCCAAAATTTTAGGGGTTTAAATGGGTTTAAACATTTTAGATGGTTTTAGGTTTTTAGGGTTTTTATGGGTTTTAGAAGTCATTGGGGTTTTAGGGATTTTGAGTTTTTTGAGTTTTTTAGTGTTTTAGGGTTTTTAGGATTTATATAGTTTTATATGTTTTTATGGGTTTTATGTGTTTTAGGGTTTTAATGAAATCTTATATTTTTTCATGGTTTTTTTTATTTAACACTTTTAGGGGTTTTTATGATTCTAATGTATTTTTGTTGTTGTTATGGATTTTGGGGGGTATTTTGGCAGATTTTGTGTTTTAACGGTTTTTATGGTTTTTGTGTTTTTAGATGTTTTATTGTTTTTTAGGGTTTGAAATGTTTTTAGAGTTTCTATATAGTGTTAATGGTATAATGGGTTTTTTATCTTTTTTAGTTTTTTGTTGGGTTTTTATGTGATTTTAGAGTTTTTAAGGTTCTTAGGGTTTTAAGGGTTTTAGTGTTTTTAGTGTTTTTTAAGTTTGTAGAGGTTTTATGTGTTCTTGGATTTTTAAGTTTTACTTTTGGATTTTCAAGATTTTAGTATTTTTTTAATTATTTTAGGGATTTATAATTATATTTATGATTTTTATGCAAAATAATAATTTTTAGGGATTTTAATGGTGTTTAGAGTTTTTTTGGGTTTTTGCAGTTTTTTTGGGATTTTGGGAATTATTTAGGATTTTTAATGTCTGTAGACTTTTTTCAACATTTTATGGGATTGAAGGGTTTTTATTGTTTTCCATGGTTTTTAGGGGTTTTAGGGGTTTTAGGGGTTTTTTATTTTTTTTGGGTTTTTAGGGTTTTTGGTGTTTTAAGGGTTTTTATATTTTTTATCATTTTAGGTGTTTGAATTTTGTTAAAGTGTTTCATGGTTTTAGTATTTTTATGAGTTTTGTGTTTTTATGGTTTTTTGGGGGTCAATGGACTTTATAGCTTTCATGGGTTTCCTTTGTTTTTAGGTTTTTATGTTTTTTAGGGGTTTTAATGTCTTTTTTTAATTTTTTTTGGATTTAAAAGGATTTTTTTTATTTTTAGGGATTTATGTGTTTTATATATTATGAGGGTTAGTAGGGTTGTTTAGGGAAAAGAAGATGCGAGGGTCGGGCTATTCCCGCCCCCCGCCCCCCCAAATTTATTAGCAAGAAAAAAGAGACACAATAGACAAGGGAGGGGAGGGGTCAAACGACCCAAACCCAGAAACCCCTTACAACTCATGCAAGAAAGAAAAACAAAAAAAAGGAAAAAGACAAAAAAAACACACACATCCAAGCAGCCACCACCACCATCCAGCATCAACCAGTATCCAGAAGCTCACAGCTAACCAATGAACAACATCCAAACTCACAAAATTCAGCATCAAGCATCAAGATCTAGTAGCAACAATCACCGCCCAACTGATCAACATCAAACATCCATCAGCACCAACACCACCATTTCAAACCACCACAGCCATTCACCACCAGCAAAAACAGACCACATCACCATCCAGCCAACCTGCACCAGCATCCAACAACAGCATCCAGCACCAACACCAAAACATCAAAGCCACACAACAGTAACATCCCATCCAATTCAACTCGCCCCAAAACCATTCCATCGATCCAACACACCAGCACTCACATCAAAACAAATCCTCTATATCATGTCCAAAAATAGCAAGCAACGCCACAACCAAAGACCATAAGCAGCAGCAAGAGATAGAGGAACAAAAGAAGAACCAAAGCCTCCCTCCTCCAAGCAACTGGACCCGAACCTGTGCGCACCAAGCCACACCTACAGCCGACACCGAACCAGGAAGACATGCGAGGAGACAAAAGCATGCCAAGGTTGACTCCTCACCCTCCAGATCTGGGGCAAGGCAATCGAACCGGAGGGGCCCTGCAGACAAGCTGGCGTCGGGACCACCAGATCTGCAACTAACCAGGAGATGGAAGGGGGAAGAAAAAACCGACGCCGGGTCTCAGACCAGGCATGCCATGAGCCAACCGAGATGGACCTTGAGCTGGGAGGGGAACCGTCTCAGCAACAAAACCGAGTCCTGAAACAAGGCAAGCCAGAAGCTCGAGGTGAACCTAAAGAACGGTAGGGGAACCTTCGCAGCACTTCAGAACCCGAAACCAAGCACCAAGAAGCCAGATCAGAAGATGGGACGCGCAACAGGGCCGCCATCGGGCAAGCCAGACAAGATCCCCCCCATCCAAATACCCTACACACTAGATCTGGAGCAATCTAGGCATGAAAAGGCCACCACCGCACCAACTGGATCACGCAAAGCCATCACCCGCCGTTTCTGAGCCAATGTGGGACAAAAAGCACCGAGGTCAGACCTTGCTGGAGGAGGATGGAGGAAGACAGCAGGGGAAAACCCAGGAGGCGCAAGGAGGGGAGGAGAGCCGCCACTCAGAGGCCTAGTTCTATCAAGGTTTTTTTCATAGGGCTGTTTAGGGTTTTAAGGGTTTTTATGTTTTTTTAGGATTTTATATGTTTTTATCTTTTTTGTAGTTTTTCAAAAAAAATTACAATTTTTAAATTTTTTTAATGTTTAAAGGTTTTTCAGTTGTTTTGGGGTTTTTATGGGTTTTTGTGGTTTTAATAGTTTTAAGGGGTTTTATGTTTTGTAGGGGTTTTAGGGTCTTTAGGGTCTTTCTAAGGATTATTAGGGTTTCTAGAATTTTCTATTTTTTAGTGGTTTTAGGTTTTTTAGTGGTTTTATTTTTTTAGTATTTTAAGGTTTTATTAAAGGGTTTTTGGGTTAATTACTCTTAAATTTTTTTTATTAATTTTTTATAATTTTTATTTTTTAGTGTTTTTCACTATTTTGATGATTTTAAGGTTTTTATGGTTTTTCAAGATTTTAGTTTTTTATGGGTTTCTAGTGGTTTCATGTTTTTGATATATTCTTATAGATGTTAAGGGTTTTATGGTTTTTTTGAAATTTTTATGGAATTTTAATACATTTTATCATCTTTTTTTTGGGGGGGGGGGGTTTATGGATTTTGAAGGTGTTAGGTTTTTTATGGTTCTTTTTGGAATTTAGGGGTTTTTTGTGTTTTTTCGTGTTTAAAGGGGTTTTTAGATATTTTATTTTTTAGGGATTTAAAGGATTTTTATAGTTTTTATTGGGTTTTAAGGGTTTTTTTGTTTTAGGGGTTTTAGGGGTTTTGTGGTTTTTATGGTCTTTCAGGGTTTTTATGGGTTTTTAGCATTTTGAGTTTTTAGGGGTTTAAAGTGTTTTTTGGTTTTAGGAGATTTAATGGGGAGTTTTCAGGGGTATTATGGGATTTTACATTTTTATGTATTTTAGGTATTTTTTATGATTTTTAATCTATTTTTGGTTTTTTTGGATTTTAAGGGTTTTGTGTTTTTATGGGTTTTAGCAGTATTTAGGTTTTTTAGGGATATTAAGTGTTTAAATATTTTTATGGGTGATAGGGTTTTTACGTTTTTATGTATTTTGGGTATTTTTAATATTTTTATGATATTTTAGGGTTTTAATGTATTTTGATTGTTTTTTATGGATTTATATGGACTTTAGGGTATTTTGTGGTTTTTCAGTTTTTAGCATTTTATTGAGTTTTTTAGGGTTTTTATGGGTTTTTAGAGTTTATTAATGTTTTTGGATTTCAAAGGATTTTTAGATATTTGTTAGTTATTAGGGTTTTTATCAGTTTTTAATGGTGTTTATGATTTTTATGGTAGTTAGTGATTATGAGGGTTTTATGGGTTTTATAGAATTTTAGGGTTTTTAGATATTTTTTGGATTTTATAGATTTTTTGTTTTTTATGGTTTACTAGGGTTTGTAGGGATATTTTGGGGGTGGGGGTGGGGGTGGGGTTGGTTCTCATTGGTTTTAGGTTTTGTTAAGGTTTTTAGCATTTTTAGTTTTTGGGGTGTTTTAGTGTTTTTATTTTTTAGGTTTTTAGGGGGTTTTAGGGTTTTACGAGTTTTTATGTATGTAGGTTTTAAGGGGTTTTTTTTGTACTTTTTATAGTTTTTTTGTTGTTAGTGATTTTATGGGGTTTGGGGTTATAGGGTTTTTATGGTTTCAGGGGGTTTTAGGGTTTTCTGAGTTTCTTTATTGATTTAAAGGTTTTTATAATTTTTAAATGTATTTAGTGGTTTAAATGGTTTTATATTTTAACTAATTTTTGGGCTCTTATGGGTTTTTAGGGTTCTTTATGTTTTTTATATTTTAGGGTTTCTATGGGTTTTTATCTTATTTATGTTTCTAGGGGTTTTATGTGTTTTTAAGCTTTTAGGGTTTTCTTTAGGTTTTTCATGGTTTGAGGGTGTTTTTTGTTTTTAGGTATTTTTTTCACTTTTTTATGATTATTATGGGTTTTATAGATTTTGAGGGTTCTTAGGGTTTTTAGGGTTGTTATTCTTTTATGTTTTTTGGGGGGTTTTAGGGTTTTTTTGTGTTTTTTGGTTTTTAGGATTTTAATGTTTTATAATATTTTTTTTTGTTTTGTAGGGTTTTTAGAGTTTTTAGAGGTTTTATATGTTTTTATGGGTTTTTAATGTTATATGTATTTTTTATAGAATTTAAGGGGTTTTAGGGTTTTTCTAGAATTTTAGGTTCTTTTTAAAGATTTAATAATTTTTTAGGTTTTTAGGGATTTTATTTTTTTAGGTTTTTTGTTGTTTCATTGGGTTTTCATGTTTTTTAGGTTTTTTATGTACTTATGAATGTTTTGGGATTTTTATAATTTTTATGTTTTTACGATTTTTTGGGATTTTGATGGTTTCAATGGTTTTTGTATTTTTTGGGGTTTTAATTGTTTTTATATTTTAGTGGTTTTAAGTGTTTTGGGGTTTTTATGGTTTTCATGGGGTTTTTTTGGGTTTTTACAATTTTATGGTTTTTTGAAATTTTTATATATTGGTATTGTTTTAATGGTTTTTAACGATTTTTTGGTTTTTGGGGGGTTTTAAGGTTTTAATGGTTTTTTTTGTTTTGTGGGTTATATTTTAATTTTTTTGGGTTTTCATGGTTTTTAGATTTTCTTGACATTTTTATGTGTTTAAATGGGTTTTATTTTTTTAGTGACTTTCAGGGTTTTGATTGGTTTTTAGTGGGTTTTATCGTTTTAGGGATTCTTATAGATTTTTGGGTATTTTAGGGTTTTAAGGGTTTTAGAATTTTTATTTCTGAGGGGTTTAAAATTCGTTTAGGTTTGTAAGGTTTTCTTAGGGGTTTTCAATTTCTTAAGGTTTTTGGGGTGCATTAGAGCATTTTACGGATTTTTATTATTCTAGTGTTTTTATGGATTTTGGGGGGTTGTAGTGTTTTTATGGGTTTTTATCATCTTATAGGGTTTTTAGGGGTTTTATGTTTTTCTTCAGGTTTTTATGGTTTTCATGGGATTTGTTTGGATTTTTAGGGTTATATACATTTTTAGGGATTCTTGGAGATTTTATTAGTTTTTATTGGGGTTTGGTGTTTTAGGTATTTTGAGGGCATTTATGTTTTTTAAAATTTTTAGGTTATTTAAGGGGTTTTAGGTTTTCTTTAGTTTTATAGTGTTTTTAAGGTTTGTAAGAGTGTTTTAACATTTATAGGGGTGTAAAGGGTTTTAGAGTTTTTATTAGTTATTTAAGTTATATAAGTGGATTTAGGGTTTTCAAATGTTTTTAGGGGGGTTTATGGTTTTTAGGGTTTTTGTCATTTTTAGGGGTTTTATGTTTTTTTATGTTTTTACAGTTTTCTTATAGGTTTTTAGGCTTTTTAGGGTTTTAAAACGTTTTTATATATTTTTAGAGATTTTTAATATTTTTTTGGTTTTTAGGGTATTATGGTTTTTTATGGTTTTAGTGATGCTCAGACTTTTTTGTGTTTCAAGATTTTTGTGTTTTTTAGTTTTTAATGGTATTTTAGTTTTTTTTACATTTTTATGGATTTAAAGGGGGTTTATAGTATTTTTTAGTTGTAGGATTATTATGAGTTTTTAGGGGTTTAATAATTTTCTAGAGGTTTTTTTGGTTTTTAGGGTTTTAATGTTTTTAAGCTATTTTTAGTGTTTTAAGTGTTTTTACATCTTTAGGTTATTATTAAGGTTTTTCTAGTTTTTAGGGTCTTTTATGTTTTAATGTATTTTTAATTATTTTTAAGAATTTTTGTGGTTTATTAGGAGGTTTAGGGATTTATTGGGGTATTTAGTATTATTAGGGTTTTTATTGGTTTTTAGGATTTTTTTTTGATTTTTTTGGATTTTAACGGTTTTTAGTGTTTTTTGAACAGTTTTAGGGGTCCTATGGGTTTTACTGTATTTAGAGGTTTTTTGGTTTTTATGGAGTTTTATGTTTTTTTCTGTTTTAGGGGGTTTTATAATTTTAGTGGTTTTTAAGGACTTTTAGGGTTTTGAGGGGTTTAAGGTATTTTATGTTTTTAGGGGTATAAAGGTTTTTAGTTATTTAATGTTTTCCTAATGTTTTTTGGGGTTTTATAGTTTTTAGGGTTTTTAAGAAATTTTATGGATTTTTAGGATTTTTATGTTTTTAGGGTTTTAAGGGATTTTTTGGGGTCTAGGGGTTTTTAGCGGTTTTGGGATTTTAGGGATTTTACCATTTTTTAGGTTTTAGGGGTTTTTAGTGTTTTTTGATTTTTTATAGTTTTGTTAGGGGTTTTAAGGGTTTTTAGTTTCTTTAACATTTTTGTTGATTGTTTATATTTTTTTTGTTTTTACATTTTTAGGTTTTTTAAATATTATTAGGGGGATTTAGGGTTTTTATGGGTTTCATGGGTGTTTATGTTTTTTTATGGTTTAAAGGTTGTTTAGTGTTTTTTACTATTTTTAGGTGTTTAAATGGGTTTTAGAGTTTTTAGTTATTTTTTGGGTTCTTAATGATTTTTAGAGAGTATAATATTTATTTTGTCTATTTTTACTGGTTTTAAGAGTTTTCTTTTGGGTTTTAGGATCATTTTATAGGTTTTTAGATTTTTAATGTTTTTACTACTTTTTTAGGGATGTTAAGTGTTTTTATGCTTTAAATTGTTTCTTATGTTTTTAGGGTGTGTAGGGTTTTTTATATTTTTATGTAGTTATAGAGATTTTTTTTGGGTTTTATGGTTTTTTAGGGATTTTATTGATTTTCAGGAGTTTTTTTTTGGGGGGGGGGGGTTAGGGTTTTAGGGTTTTAAAGGGTTTTTAGAATTTTTAAGGTTTTTGGGATATTATTTGTTATTTGTTTAAGGTTATTTTAGTTTATTACAAGGTTTATGGTTTTTTATATTTGTAGGTATTTTCAGTGCTTTTAGGTTGTATATAGTTTTTATGGATTTTAGCTATTTTGAGGGGTTTTGGGATTTTTAGTCTTTTTAGGGTTTTATTGTTTTTTCATTTTTATTGGTATTTGTGTATTTTAACTTTTTTATGGTTTTTTCAGAGTCTTTATTTTTTATGGGTTTAAATTTTTTTTAGTCTTATTAGTGTTTTTAGAGTTTATTATTGGATTTTATTGTTTTTATGGTTTTTAGGGGTTTTTGGGGTTTTGGCGGTTTTATGGTCTTTTTAGGGGTTTTTCTGTTTTTTTTTTGTTTTTAGGGGTTTCAAGTGTTTTTAGGTTTTTATAGTTTAGGGGTTTTTAGGGTTATAGTATTTTTAATTTTTCAGGGATTTTTACGAATGTTTTATGTAGTTTTAGTGTTTTATGAGATTTTTGGGATATTTATGGTTTTTAGGGGTTTAGTGTTTTGATGTTTCTTCGGGGTTTTAAGTTTTTTTTAGATTATAATGTTTTCTCATGGTTTTCCATAATTTCTAGGACTTCTTAGATATTTAGGTATTTTGGGGAATTTTTTAATTTTTTGAGGTTTCTAGTGTTTTGATGGTGTTTATGAATTTTGAGGGCTTTATGGTTTTTTTAGTGATTTTATGGATTCATTTTGTTTTTAGGGATTCTTTTGGGTTTTAGGGATTTTTACTATTATTAGTTTTTTAGTGTATTTATAGATTTTGAGAGTTTTAAGGATTTTATGGTTTTTTTGGGATTCAAGTTTTTTTTTTAGTTTTTATGGTTTTTTTTAGTTTTTTAACATTTTTTCTAGTTTAACGTGTTTTTTTAGTTTTTAGTGGGTTTTAAGTGGTTTTACTAGGTTTTTGAGTTTTCTTGGTTTCTAGGGTTTTTATATTTTCATGGTTTTTTAGTTTTTTAGTTTTTAGGTCATTTACGGGTTTTTAGGCTTTTAAGGTATGCTTAGGTTTTTCAGGGTTTTTATGGACTTTTATGATTTTATGGATTTTTAGGGATTTTTTTTAAATTTATATAGTTTTTAATATTTTTATGGATTTTGATGGTTTATAGGGATTTTTACGTTTTTTAGGTTTTTATTGTATTCAATGTATTTAGGTTTTTAAGGGTTTTATATGTTTTTAGGTTTTTAGGGTTTTAGGTTTTCAATGATATTAGTGAGATAATTGGATTTTTAGTATTTTTATAGTTTCTAGGGAATAGCGAGACTTTTGTTGTTTTTATGTATTTTAGGGTTTTTTTATTTCATTGGGTTTCTAGGGTTTTCTGTGATTTTTTGGGGTTTTATGGTTTTTAGAGTATCTAAATCTTTTTATTTTTTAAAAGGGTTTTTACAGTTTTTAGTTGTTTTTTTGGATATTTATGGATTTTACAATTTTTTTGTTTTTAGGGGTTTTATGTTTTTTAGGGTTTTTGTAGTCTTTTAGGGTTTTTTTATTTTTTAGGTTCTTAGTGTTTTTATGTGTTTATTATGTTTTTAGGTGTTTCTTAAGTGTTTTCAAGGATTTTAGGGGGGTTTTAATGTGTTTAGGGATTTTTAGGGACTTTTTTTGTAATATTATGGTTTTTAGGGTCCTTAGGGATTTTTAGGGGTTTTAGTGTTTTTAGGGTTGTTTGTGACTTTTAGTGTTTTTTTTTGTTTTTTATTGGTTTTAAGTGTTTTCCACTTTTTAAGGTTTTCTTACTTGTTTTCAGGGTTTTTAGTTGTTTTTACATTTTTGGTATTTTTAGGTATTTTTATGATTTTTTGTGGTTTTAGGGTTTTTATGGACTTTCAGGGGTGTAAGTGTTTTAAGGGATTTGAGGGTAGTATGGTATTTACTGTTTTCTGGCTTTTTAGGATTTTTTTTGACATTTAGGTTTTTTAATTATTTTTTGTATTTTCTAAAAATTTTAAATGTTCAAATGGTATTTAGATTTTTTTTTTGGGTTTTATGGGTTTTAGGGGGTTTTTACATTTTTTAGGATTTTTAGTAGTTTTAGGGTTCCTAATGATTTTTGATTTTTTAGTGCATTTAGTTTTTTATGGATTTTTAGGGGTTTTAGTGGATTTATATTTTTATTGATTTTATGACTTTTTATGTTTTTTGGGTTTTTAGTATTTTTATGGATTTTGAGGATTTTAGGGGATTTTAGGGGTTTTAGTGTGTTTTTATGTTTTTTTCAATTTTTTAGGATTATAGGGGTTTAAACTATTTTTAGGGATTTATGGTTTTCTTAGGGGTTTTCATGGATTTTAGGTTTTTTAATGTTTTTAGGTATTTTTGGATTTTTTAGGAATATAATGGGTTGATTGGGGATTTAGGATATTTTTTTTGGGTTTTTTGGGTTTTAAGTGGTTTTAGGGTTCTTAGGTTTTGAATGTATTTTTTTTATTTTAGAATTTATTTAAGTTTTTTGGGTTAATAATGTTTTTAGAGTTTTTTTTAAAAAAAATATAAGGGTTTAACGGTGGTATAGATTTTTTAAGTGTGGTTTTAGGTATTTTATTGTTTTTAGGTTTTTTATGTTTTTAGGGGATTTTATGGTTTTTATGGTGTTTTAGGGTTTTTAGGGTCTTTTAGTGTTTTTAGGGTTTCTATGGTTTTAAGGGTATTATGTGTGTTGAGGATTTTAAAATTTTATTTACGTTTTCTTGGTTTCTGTGTTTTTTATGTTTTTAGGGGTATTTTAGGTATTTTATATTTTCATAGTTTTTAGGGATTTTAGGTATTTTGACGCATTTTGGGTTTTTAAGGTTTTCTAGGGTTTTATAGTTTTTAGGTTTTTAGGGATTTTAAGTGTTTTTATGTTTTTGAGATTTTCATAGGGGTTTTATGTATTTTTAGGGTTTATTATATTTTTAGGTATTGTTAGTGCATTTTTTTAATTTTATGGTTTTTTAGGTTTTTTATGGATTTTGAGGGTTTTGACTGTTTTTCATACTTGTTGGGAAAAGTAGGTGCATGACCAAGCTATTCCTGCCCCCCCCCCCCAATTTATTAGAAAAAAGACAAAGCAAACAAGTGAGGGGTGGGATCAATCAATCCACACCCAATAACCCTAGACACCCCCACGGAACCCAAAAACCCAAACGAAACACAAAAATACCACAAAAAACCATGCATATAAGAAATCCAAAATCACCTCCATCAGCACCTCCTAACCAATCATTAACTAGCATCCCACAATATAGTTTCTATCATCCATCAACATCAGGACCAGAAGTTCCACCGCCAGTAACATAGAACCACCAGCATAAAATCATAAACATCACCTTCATCACATCCCATCCCAGTAACAAACATCACCCAGCAACTCACATTCAATAAATCGTCACCTCCTACCCAGTTAGCACCCAAAATATCACACCCAATACCATAGGCAGAAACACATGACCACTAGCACCGATGCCTAGAACCAATCCACAGCACCAATAAATCCTTGTTGAAACCCAAACCTAGACGGTCCCTCCAACGACCTAGTTTCCACACATCTGGGCTAGAAAATGCATATTACCTCGCCAAAAAAAAACCAGAATCCAACACCAGAAACGACTCACGGCCTAACCAATCACAACTGATGAGTCCACATTCCGATGTAGAAACCAAAAAAATCACAACTTAACAGGACGATCATCAATAGCTTAAAACAAAGATGAAGCTGAGGAACTAGAAGCACAAACCTACATATTTTTTTAAACCCAATTACTAATAGCAGATTTTAGGTTTTTAAGGATTTAATGGTTTTTTGATGTTTTAGTAGTTTTTTTGTTTTTAGGGTTTTTAAGATTTTTAATGGTTTTTAGTATTTCTTAGGGTTTTTCGTGTTTTTAACCTTATTTAGGTTTTTAGGGGATTTAATATCCTATAGGTTTTTAATGTTTTCTTTTTGTTTTATAATGTTTTTAAGTCCTCTACATTTTTAGGTATTTTTAGGTATTTTAAGGATTTTTATGTGTTTTAGGGTTTTCAAGGGACTTTTTGGGTTTTTAAATTTTGTTGGAGTTTTTAATATTTTTTTGTGTTTTTATGGTTTTAAATTTTTTATTTTTTTAACATTTTTAGGTGTTAAAAGGTTTTTAGAGTTTTTAGTGGTTTATAGGGGTTTTATGGGTTGTAGGGTTTTTTTATTTTTTATATTTTTTGGGTTTTTTTTATTTTTTATGTTTTAGGTGTTTTAAGATTTTTTAGGTTTCTATATTTTTTATGGGTTTTGAAGGATTTTTTGGTTTTTTTACATTTTAGGGATTTTATGGTTTTTTATGTTTTTAGGGATGTTGAGGATTTTTATGAATTTTTTCTTTTTTTTAGTTTTTTAGGATTATATTTAATTTTTTAACTGTTTTATGTTTTTTAGATTTTTAACATCTTTTGGGGGTTTAAGGGTTTTTCGAGTTTTTTGTGATTTTTTGAGTTTCAATGATTTTTGTGTATTTTTTATTATTTTTACGTATTTTATGGTTTTTAGTGTTTCTAGGAGTTTTTGTGATTTTAGGGTTTTTTTTTTCATTTTTTGGTGTTTTATTTTTTTTCATTGTTTTTTGGACTTAAATGTTTTCTTAATGGTTTTCAGCAATTTAGGGTTTTCCATTTTTACGGATTTATATGTTTTTCTTGGATTTTTATGAGTATTTCGGGTTTACATTTATTTTGAGGTTTTTTAGGGATTTTAGGGTTTTAGGTATTTTAACAGTTTTTGGGGGTTTACAGTTTTCTTAGTTTTTTATTTTAGTTGTTTTTAATGTTTTTAGGGGTGTAATGGGGTTTTTAGAGTTCTTAGTGGGTTTTAGGGTTATTATTTTTAGGGGATTTAAGGTGTTCAGAGGTTTTTAGGGTTTTAGGGTTTTTTGTTTTTTGTGGGTGCTAGTGGTTTTAACATTTTTATGTTTTTACCAGTTTAATTTGTTTAAAGGATTATAATATTTTCATAGTAATTTTCATGGATTTTATGGTTTTTTATATTTTTTTAAATTTTTAGGTATTTTTAGAATTTTATGGGGTTTTAGGAATTCTAAGCCTTTTAGTGTTTTTTCATGGTATTTTATGTTTTTTATATTTTTAGTGATTTTTCTAGGATTATTATTGTTTCATAGTTATTATGGATTTTGAGGGTTTTTAGGGTTTTTAGGTTTTATGGGATATTTGGGATTTTTGGGATTTTTATAGTTTTTTTTGGGTTTTTTGAGATTTTGCGGCTTTTTATGGTTTTATAGTTTTTTGGGGGGTTTTATTTTATTAGGGTTTTAAATTTATGTAGATATTTTAAAATATTTAATGGTTTAAAGGGTTTTTTGAGTTTTTACTGTTTTAGGGGATTTTAGGGTTTTAAGGTTTTCATAAATTTTTATGGTTTTTAAGGGTTTTAGAGTTATTAGGGGTTTTATCCTTTTTTGGGTTTTTTGGGGTTTTTAGTGTTTTTATGTTTTTAATGGTTTCTTCGGGTTTTAATGGGTTTTGTACTTTTTATGGTGTTTAGGGATTTTTTAGGATTTTTATGGTCTTTATGGGTTTTTATGGATTTTGATGGTATTTAGGGTTTTTAGATTATTGTGGATTTATGGGTTTTTAAGTTTTCATTGATTTTTTAGGGTTTTAATGGTTTTATAGATTTTTTAAATATTTTTATGGGTTTAGATCATTTTTAGAATTATTTTTTTAATGGTTTTTATAAATTTTTTTAATTTTTTTAGGGATTTTTCTTAGGTTTTTTTTAGGTTTTGTGGGATTTTTTGAATTTTTATTGTTTTGTAGGGTTTTTTGGGATTTTATGGATTTTATTGTTTTATAGTTTTTTTTTGATTTTTGGGTTTTTATTTTATTAGGGTGTTAAATGTCTGTAGAGATTTTAAAATTTTTAGGGCTTTGAAGGGTTTTAAGAGTTTTTACTGTTTTAGGGGTTTTTAGGTTTTTAAGGATTTTATAGAGTTTTATGGTTTTTAAGGGTTTTAGAGTTTTTAGTGGTTTTATCATTTTTATGGGTTTTGGGGTTTTTAGTGTTTTTATGTTTTTAAGGGTTTCTTTGGGTTTTAATGGGTTTTTTATGGATTTTTAGGGACTTTTTTAGGATTTTTATGGTCTTCATGGGTTTTTAAGGATTTTGATGGTATTTAGGGTTTTTTATTTTTGTGGTTTTATGGGTTTTTAGGGTTTCTTATATGCATGGTTTTTGTGTGATTTTTAGGTTTTGTGGGACTTTTCGGATTTTTATAGTTTTTTATGGATTTTGGGGATTTTGCGGCTTTTTATGGTTTTATAGTTTTTTTGATTTTTGGGTTTTTTATTTTATTAGGGTTTTAAATTTCTGTAGAGAATTAAAATTCTTTAGGGGTTTAAAGTATTTTTTGAGTTTTTACTGTTTTAGGGGTTTTTAGGGTTTTTAAGGTTTTTATAGAGTTTTATGGGTTTTAAGAGTTTTAGAGTTTTGGGGGTTTTATCTTTTTTCTGATTTTTTTGGGTGTTTAGTGTTTTTATGTTTTTAAGGGTTTCTTTAGGATTTAATGGGTTTTTTCCTTTTTAAGAATTTTTAGGGAATTTTTTAGGATTTTTATGGTCTTCATGTGCTTTTATGGATTTTGATGGTATTTAGGGCTTTTTTGATTTTTGTGGTTTTATGGATTTTTAGGGTTTCATTGATTTTTTAGGGTTTTAATGGTTTATATAGATTTTTGAATATTTTTATGGGTTTAGATCATTTTTATAATTTTATTAGTTTTAGGGTTTTTATAGGTTTTTAAATTTTTATTTTTTTTAGTGGTTTTATGATTTTTAAGTGTTTTTAAGGATTTTAGGTCCTTTGGGTTTTAGTGTTTTTAGGTTGTTAGGGGTGTTAATTGTTTTAAGGTATTTATGGTTTTTTTTGAGTTTTTTTGGGTGTTTTTAGGGTTTTTAGGGATTTTAAAGATTTTATGTATTTTTTCTGTTTTTAGTGATTTTTAGGGGTTTATGGTTTTATTGTTTTTAAAGGTATTTAACGTTTTTAGAATATTTGGAGGTTTTAGATTTTAATGTTTTTAATGTTTTCATTGGTTTTTTTATTGTTTCTATGGTATTTTATATTTTTAAGGGTTTTTTTTATTTTTTAATATTTTTATGATTTTTAGGATTTTAGAAATTGTTAGGGATGTTTGGGTATTTATCGTTCTTTTGTGGTTTTACGCTTTTTCCATTTTGGGGGTTTTAAGTTTTTTTTCACATTTTTTAACATTTTTAGGGTTTTGAATGGTATTTATTGTTTTTTGGGAGGGGGGAATGGTTTCTAATGTTTTTAATGGTTTTTAGTGGTTTGATGGTTTTATGGGTTTTAGGGTCTTTTAGGGTTTCAACTGTTTAAGGTATTTTAGGGTTTTAAGAGTTTTTTTTGGGTTTTACGTTTTTTATGTTTTTAGGGATTTGAAAGGATTTTATATGATTTTTTTTAGTTTTTTCACATTTTTAGGGATTTTAAGGGTTTTAGGGTTATAGTTTTTTTTTCATGTTTTCATGTTTTTTTTATTTTTTAGGGAATTTTAGAGTTCTATGACGTGAAAATTACTTTTTATTTCTAAAACTTTTATGGGAAAGTGAGAGCACAAGTCCATACAGAAAACCATATCATTAAATAGCGATGAAGACAGATGAACCACTGAAATCAAGTTTAATCTTATTAGATGCATTATTCATAAATAGTTTCTAGAGAAGTCCATTAACCTCTAACTCCGGATCATCTTTGATAAGGTCCTCATACCAAATAGCTAACTTTTTCCCACCTCTGTATGAACTCTTCCATGCTTATCTTTCCTACATAAAACCCTCTTTCCAATATACGATATTGTTTGTTAATCCACTCCATCTACATCCTTCTAGTTTCCACTTCAAGAGAACTGTTAGACATCTTAATCCGATACTCTTTCGAGGAACTAAATGAAATCAATTTATCTAACATATCATCCTCAGAATGGATAATAACTTTTCATGTATCCTTGAACGAGACCTCCTCCATCTTCTTTGATGCCATAATATCCAGAGCTTCATCAACTATGTCTTCATTAGGGATTATCTAAGGATGTAGTCTAGAATCCACCATTACCTTATTACCTGAGTGGATGAACGGACCAGCAGCCTTGCATCCTGTGGGCATAGGGTTGATGGAGGTGTCAGCCACCTCATGCTTGTCACCATTGCACTTTCTCACAGGAATGATTCCTTAATTTCTAGGAGCCTTTTGGGGTATCTTACCTATGCTTTCAGATCTCGTAACAGGAGAAAGGGGTAGGTTAGAGTAATCCCTTCTAGGTTTCACCCTCCCTTTTTTCATAATGATGTCGTCAGAATCCAAAATAGTGTTATTTCCTTTCCACTAAGAGGGTCTAAGATATTCCTCTACAAGGACCAATTCCTTGGACACAGTGGGATCCAAAGCATCATCTATGTCCTCTTGAGAAAAATCCCTTCCACCAAGGGATCCTCTCTATGGGTGACATCTATCTCATTAGGATCCCCTTGATCAAGGCCATACTATTCTCCAAAAACTGCAAAATGGCTTAGAGAAATCAAGAATTGCCCTCTAGTATTAACTTTCACATCATAAGAAATTCTAGCTTTTGAGACATACTTCAACTTGTCTGAAGCTACTGTCTGAGAAAAGCATCGACCCATGAATTGGAAATGAGATTAGATGTCAGACAGAACCGAACACTGGGAAACCACACAACTATAATCATCCCCACAGATAGCATCATTAACCACATTAACATTGGATGGATTTACAAGAAGAATCGGTAATTCTTGAGAAGCATCCAAGTGGACCACCCTTTCGCTCCTCCCAACCCCTTCTTGGTCAAGTCCTACACAAACCCCACTATCACACAATGTCCCAAAAACATCCCCGTATGATCATGCCATATCCAGATCACATTGAAGCCAATGAAGAATATCAGTAACTCTTGGGTTATCTTGATAAAATAGAGATGACTTCTACTGATTAGTAGCATCCTCACATAGGAGCCCGAGAGAAACAGAGGTAGTGTGGTCTACCCCTAACTTTGGACCACCTTCATCAGATCCAGACCCATCCACAATCCCATCCTTTCCTGGGGGAGGGTCACTAGCACCATGGTCCCCTTGTAATTTCCTCCCTCCATGCCGACTGGAATGGGACAGGTGCCCGAGGTGGAGACACAGTGAAAAAAAGTGCATCCATGAATAAAACCCAATTTGTTTATTCAAAAGAAATTCCTCTCCTAATGAAATATAAATAAATTCAACTGGGGGTATTGACACATAAACTTCTACATCGATATGTATAGATATTGGGTGACATACTGAACTGGTTCTCAAATCCGAATAGATAAAATGGCCTACCATGTTTCTGAGAATTTGGATGATAGATAGGTTCTGAAAGGGGAGGGAGAGCTCATGAAAGTGTACCCACAAAGCTGTTGGTGGGGCATCCCATATCATATGAATATCGAAGGACCATTTCAGTAGAGGAAAGTGATATCTGATGTAGTATTGAGGAGCATTGGACTATCTAATGATCATATCCTCCAAGGAGGGGAATCGAATAATGATGTTCTGTTTGTCCAGGAGCACAACAGACACCCGTTTTAGCAGTCCCCATTTTTAAAAAACAAATCTCTCAAAAATGTCGACCAATAGATGTCGTGAAGTGAACCAAGCCACCAATATCCAGGAGAAAAGAGTATAAGGATCCATAAATTCTAAGGTCAATAGATTGAATTGAGGGTATCCATCACGGAGGTCCGTTCCCATAGGGAAAATGAATATTTCAGGGAATGTACAAAAATAAATAGAAAAAGAAAGTGGGTAAGAGGATGAAGTCTTCACTATTGGAGGGGAAGAGAAACCCCTCCCCAAATGATGGGGGAGGGGCGGAGGTGCTAACCATGGATACCTAGGTCATGGGTGAGTCACTAAGATCCGATAAAAGAGATCCCCATGTCATATGTGTTTATATAATTATAAGGTTTTCCAATTAGTTTTCATGATTTATAGGGTTTTTTATATTTTCATTGATTTTTTTTTAATTTTTTATGATTTTTAATTTTTTTATGATTTTTAGGGAATCATATAGATTTTAGGGTTTCTTAGTTTTTTAGGGGTTTTAGATGTTTTATTTGTTTTATTGAGTTTTTTGGGTTTTAATGTTTTTATTGATTTCTTTACATTTTTAAGCATTTAACCCTTTTTAGTGTTTTTAATAGTTTTAAGGTTTTTATGGGTTTTAGGGTTTTTTTATGGTAGGGGGGTGTATATGTTTTTAGGTATTTTATGGTTTTTATGGGTTTTATAATTATCTAGGTTTTTATGATTTGTTTTTATTTCTAGGTATCTAAGGTTTTATTAGGGGTTTTTATTGTTTTTATGAGTTCTTACATTTTTTCTGATTTTTATTTAATTTTAATGATTTTTATGGGTTTTAGAGTTTTTAGAGATTTTGATGGTTTTTAGGGGGTTTTAGGGTTATTATAGGGTTTTTATCATTTTTAGGTTTTTAGGTATTTTTAGTTTTTCAGGTTTTTACGGTGTTATTAGGGATTTCAGGTTTTATAGGTTTTTTACATTATTAAGATTTTAGGGAATTTTTTGGATATTTGTTTATATTTTTGGGTTATTAGAGATATGGAGGGGTTTTTTGATTTTTATGATTTTTACGGTTTTTAATGTTTTTTGGGTTGATGGGGCTTTTGAACTATTTTTAGGTTTTTGTGGTTTATGTAGATTTTTAATGTTTTTTGGGTTTAATGTATTTTTAGATATTTTGGTCAATTTTTAGGTGTGTTATGGGTTTTACCATTTTTTATGTTTTAGGGTTTTTATGGTTTCTTGGGTTTTTAGGGGTTTTAATAAATTTATGGGTTTTTAGTTCTTTTAGGTTTTGGGGGGTTTAATGTGTTTTAATTTTTTTAAAGTCTTCTTAAGGTATATCATGAGTTTTAGTGTTTTTACGTTTTTAGTGATTTTAAGGTATTTTTCATTATTTTAATGGTATTTTAGGGGTTTTATTGATTTTGACGGTTTTTAGTACTTTAGGATATATTATTACCTGTTTTTAGTTTTTAGGGTTTTAAGTTTATTTTGGATTTTTTGGTTTTCATTGGGTTTTTATTGGATATTAAGGTTTTTTAAATTTTAATAATTTTTTGGGTTTTAATGATTTTTTTTTCAATTTTATGAATTTTAGGGGTTTTGGGGGGTTTTAGGATTTTTACGATGTTTAGGATTTTAATTAATTTTTGTTCTTTATGGTTTTTATTTATTTTTTACATATTTTTATAGTTTTTTTTAAAAAAAAGTTAGAGGTTTAAATTGTGTTTAGTGTTTTAAGTGGGGTTTTTTGGTTTTATGTATTTTTTGGAATTTTTAAAGATTGTAGGGGTTCTATGATTTTTAGAGTCTTTTAGTGTTTTTGTGTTTTTATGGATTTTAAGTATTTTTTATGTTTTTATGGTTTTTATAAGGTTTTTTTTTGGTTTTTTGGGGTTCTTTATGTTTATTGTTAATTTATGGTTTTTTAGGTTTTTTATGGATTTTAGGGTTTTTATGAATTTTAAGGGTTTTTAGGGGTTTATAGCATATATTGGTTTTTTTTGGTTTTTTTGTGTTATAAGTGTTTTTAGGTTTTTATTGATTTATAATGGTTTTGAGGGTTTTTTAGTGTTTTTATTTTTTTATGTATATTTCGGATTTTTTTAGGATTTTTAGGAATTTTATGTTTTTTATTTATTTTGATGGCTTTTAAGGGTTTGGTTTTTTTTTGGGATTCAACATTTTTATGTTTTTAGGGGGTTTGAGTGTTTTTAGGTTTTTAATTTTTTAACGGTTCTTCAAGGTTTTTAATGTTATTAAAGATTTTAAAAATTTTTATGGTTTTTAAATTTTTTTAGGGATTTTGAGGTGTTTTTGGGTTTTAGGGTTTTTTTTGGGTTTTATAGTTTTTTGGGTTTTTATTTGTTTTTTTAGTTTTTAGGGTATTTATTTTTCTATGAGATTTTAATGTTTTTTGAGGATTATGGTTTTATTATAGTTTTTAGTTGTTTTAGAGGTTTTATGGGGTTTTAGTGTTTTTAATATTTTTAGGTGTTTAATGGTTTTTAGTGATTTCAGGGTTTTTGGGCCTCTTAGGGGTTTTAGCGTTTTTAGGTTTTTTACTGTTTTAAAGTATGTCATGTTTTTATGATTTTCATAGGGGTATTCATTGTTTTTAGGTTCTATTATATTTTAAGGTATTATTAGGTATTCTGATTCTTTTTTGATATTTTAGGGTTTTCCTGGAATTCTAGGGTTTTTAGCATTTATAGGAATTTTAAGGGTTTGATTTTTTTTTGGGTTTTTAGTTTTTATTTGGGGTTTTAAGGATTTTTGTGGGTTTTATGTTCTAAGGGATTTTTAGGTATTTTTAGGATTTTTATGTTTTTAGGGGATATAGGGATTTTGAGGGTTCCACGATTTTTTAATTTTTAGGGTTTTCTTGGGTTTTTATATTTTTTATATCATTAAGGGTTTTAAGTTATTTTAGGTATTTAAGGTTATATTAGGGTTTTCATTATTTTTAGGGTTTTGTATCATTTTAGGGTTTTCAAGCTCTTATTTAGGATTTTATGGGTTTTTACGTTTTTAGGTATTTTAAGGTATTTCTAGTGTTTTATAGGACTTTTAGTGGTTTTATTGTTTATTTGGGATTTTAAGGTTTGAATGTTTTTATTGTTTTTAATGCTTTTAGGTGTTTAAATGGGTTTTTTATAGTTTTTTTGTTTTTAGTGATTTTATCAGTTTTTACAGTTTTTTATGGATTTAGGGTTTTATGGATTTAGGGTATTAGGGATTTTTAGGCGTTTTAGAGACATTTATAGTTTTTTAGAATTTCTAAGTTTTTAATGGTTTTATGTTTTTTTTGTTTTTTACTGCTTTCATAGGCTTTTTTAGTTTCTTAGGTTTATTTAAATTTTTAGAGTTTTAAGGGTTTTCTGGATTTTTATGATTTTTAGTGTCTATAGATTTTGAGGGTCTTTAGGGGTTTTAGGGTTTCTAGATTTTTTGGTGGTTTTAAGGATTTTATGTTCTTTTAAATTTTTATTATTTTCATAAGGATTTTCATGGTTTTGGTGTTTTTATGTTTTTTGGGATTTTTTTAAAAAAATAGGATTTTTTTGATTTTTTGAGATATTAGGGATTTTGAGGTTTTTTGGGTTTTTTGGGTTTTTTAGTGTTTTTTGGTTTTCAATGTTTTATATTGTTTTGGATTTTTATATTTCATTATATATTTAAGGTTTTCTAATTGTTTTTATGGTTTTTTTGTTTTTAGGGATTTTGAGGGCTTCGTGGGTTTTGGGGTTTTTTGGGGTTTTTGGGGTTTTATGGTTTTTTAGTTTTTAGGGGCTTTAGGGTGTTTAGTTATTTTAAAAAATTTAGAGGTTTAATGGGTTTTTAGTGTTTTTAGTTTTTTGGGGGTATTTATCGGTTTTAAGGGTTTTTTAATATTTTAGGGATATTTATGGTTTTTAGAGGTTTTATGAATTTTTAGGGACATTTTGGATATTAGTGTTTTTAGTTTTTCGGGGTTTTATGTGTTTTTATTTATTTGAGGTCTTCTTATCGTTTTTTGGGTATTAGGGTTTTTACATTTTTAGGGTATTTAAGGGTTTTAGGATCTTTTATCATTTTTATGGTTTTTAAGGCTTTTTATTTTTTTAGGGGTTCATGGTGTTTAGGGATTTTGTGTTTTTATGTTTTTAGTAGATTTTATTGTTTTTATTTTTTTATGTTTTTTTAGGGGTTTTAGAATTTTTTACATTTGTAGGAATTTTTAGGGAATTGATAGGAATTTTATGGTATGTTATGTTTTATAAGGATTTGTGGTGTCTTTCGGGATTTGTTTTGTTTTTTTGGATTTTTAGAATTTTTTAGGTTTTTAGCAGTTTTAAATGTTATAGTTTTTTATAGGTTTCATAGGGTTTTCTTAGGGTTTTAGGTTTTTTTTTATTTTTAGTGATTTTTATGATTTTTTAGTATTTTATGGGTTTCTTTGGGTTTTAGTGATTATGATGTGTTTTTGTGTTTTTAGGGTTGTTAGGGGTTTTAGGTTTTTAGGGGTTTTTAGTGCTTTTAGGTTTTTATAGTTTTCTGACTATTTTCACAGTTTTTAGGATTTTTTTCATTTTGTGCATTTTTACATTTCTTTAGGATTTTTATTTTCTGTAATGATTTATAGGGTTTTTTTTGGGGCGGGGGGGGGGGGGGGTTGTGGGTTTTAGGGTTTTTATAATTTTTGTAATTTTTAGGTGGTTTCATCAGTTTTAGGGGTTTTATGGTTTTTCAATATTTTTAATATTTTTAGGTTGAATTTATTTTTAGTTTTTTAGTTGTTTTAGGATTTTTAAGGGATTTATGTGTTTTTAAGGTTTTACTTGTTTTTATGGTTTTTAGATATTTTAGGGATTTTTTGTGTCTTTTATGTATTTTAACATTTCTTATTTATTGGGGGTTTTAATATTTTTAGGTTTTTAAATATTTATTATGGGTTTTCCTCATTTTTAGGTTTCTTTGTTTTTAGTAATTATGATGGAATTTTCTGTATTTTTCTATTTTTAGGGTTTTTTGGGATTTTTATGTTTTTAATGTTTTAGGGTTTTTAGGGTTTTTTTATTTTTGTGGTTTTTCATGATTTTGTTTTATTTTTTAGGGGTTTAAGGTTTTTTTTAGTTTTTAATGATTTTAGGGGTTTAAGGGGTTTTTACAGTTTTTAGTGGCTTTTAGGATTTTTATGGATTTTAGGATTTTTAAGGATTTTAGGGATTTTATAGGTTTTATGGGGATTTATGTACTTATTTGGGGTTCTTGGGTTTTTAGATTTTTTTTAGGTGTTTAATGTTTTTTTTGTAGGTTTTTGATTTTTTTTCTTATGGCATTTTACGATTTTTAGTGATTTTAATGTATTTTAGGATTTATGTATTTTATGTTTTTTAGGGTTTTTATTGTTATTATGGATTGTTTTGGTTTTTATTGTTTTTTTATTTTTTGGGTTTTAGAGGGTTTTTTATAGTTTTTCAATATTTTTAGGTGTTTAAAGGGTTTTTATGGGTTTTAGGGTTTTTATGGCTTATGTTTTTTTGGTTTTCATGGGGTTTATGTGATTTAGGTTTTTATGGTTTACATATGTGTTTTAGTCTTTTTAGGTTTTTTTAGTTTTTTATGATTTTTAGTGTTTTTAGGGGTTTTCGGGAGTTTTGGTTTATTTATGGTTCTGAGGGGTTTTAGAGTTTTTAGTATTTTTAGGATTTTTAGGGGTTTAAAGTGTTTTATGTTTTTAATGTTTTCTTATGGATTTTTAAGGTTTAATAGGTCTATGTTTTAAATAATTTTGATGGATTTATAGGTTTTCATGGGTTTTTTGGGGGTTTAGTGATATTGAGGGATTTTAGGGATTTTTAGAGAATTTTGTATATTTTTGGGTTTTTGAGGGTTTTAGGGGTTTTATAGTTTTATGGGTTTTAGGTTTTCTTTAGTCTTATATAGTTTTTACTGTTTTTTTTTGTTTTTCTAGGGGTTTTATGTTTTTTCAATTTTTTAATGTTTTCTTAGGAATGTAAGGGATTTTTGATTATTTTTACATATTTAGGGATTTAGGAAATTTATTATGTTTTAAATGGGTTTTGAGTTTTATTAGGAATTTTGAGTGGTTTAGGGTTTTTAGGGTTTTTAGCGTTTTTAGGTTTTTAGTGGTTTTATGTTTTTATAGGTTTTACAGTTTTCCTTGGGGTTTTAATGGTTTTATGATTTTAGAAATATTTAAATATTTTTTAGAATTTTTATGTGTTTTTCGGGATTTTGATGGATTTTAGGGGTTTGTAGTGTTTTTAGGATTTTATAGGTTTTTGGATTTGAGATTTTTTTTACTTTTTTAGGGTTTTAGAATTTTTATTGTCTTTATGGGTTTCTAGGGTTATTAAATTTTTTTAGTTTTTTTACAGTTTTTATGTCATTTGACGGATTTTTATGCTTTTAAGTGGGTTTATGGTTTATATGGTTTTTTCGTTTTTATGTTCATTTATGGTTTTTTTAGTTCTTATAATTTTTATATTTTTAGTGGTTTTAAGTGTATTTAGTTTTTTATGGTTTTCTTAGGTATTTTCAATGGTTATAGCGGTTTTTTCATTTTTACGGATTTTTGGGAAATTTATGGTTTTTTAGTTTTTTTATTATTTTAGAGGGATTTGGGATTTTTTGGGGTTTCAAGGTTTTTTTCCGCCATTTATGATTTTTATGAGTTTTAAGAGTTTTGTGGGTTTTATGATTTTCATCATGTTTTTCAAGGATTTAGTGTTTTTTTGGGATTTTTGAGTATTTTTTATGTTTTTTATTATTTTTAGGGCTTTTAGAGATTTGAGGGTTTTTTTTGGGATTTTAGTGTTTTTAGAAATTTTATGGTTTTGTTCGGGTTTTAGGATTTTTATTTGTTTTTTTTAATTTTAGTTTTTTTCCAATTTTTTAAATATTTATAGGGGTTTAAAGACATTATATAATTTTAGTGGTTTTTAGGTTATTTATTTTTTGAGGTTTTTATAGCTTTTATGGGTTTTTATGGTTTTAATGGTTTTAGGGTTTTCTGGATTTTAGGGTTTTAGAATTTTTATATTTTTTAGAGGTTTTAAGTGTCGTAGTTTATTATGTTTTTATTAGTGTTTTTTATAGGTTTTTAAGATTTGTTATATCTTTAGGTATTTTTATGGATTCTCTAGTATTTCTATGGTGTTTAGGATTTTTTAGATGTTTTAGGGTTTTGAGGTATTTTGGTTTTTCTGGTTTTTGGGGGTTTTAAAGTTTTTTTTGGTTTTTTGGGGTTTGAAAATTTGTTTGAGTTTTTAACATTTTTAGGGGTTTAAATGTTTTTTAGTGTTTTTTATGTTTTTAGGGTTTTTATGGGTTTTTATGGGTTTTATCAATTTTTGTGGTTGTTAGGGGTTTTAGGTTTTTTGTGTCTTTTAAGGGGATTTAAGGGTTTTATTGTTTATTAGTTTTTAAGAGTTTTATTTGTTTTATAAGTTTTTAATGTTAGCATAGGGTGTTTTTTGAATTTTAGGGATTTTTAATTTTTTTGGTATTTTTACATATTTCTATTATTTTTATGGTTTTTAGAATTTTTTGGGATTTTTGGGTTTTTTGTGTTTTAGGGGTTTATTGATATTTTTTGGGTTTATACGATTTTTATTGTTTTTAACATTTTAGTTGATTAAAGGGTTTTTAGGTTTTTTAGCATTTTATGGTTTTTATTAGTTTTAAAGGGATTAGGCATTTTAGGGGTTTTATGGGGTTTTATGGTATTTTGGGTTTTTTGGATTTTTATCATTTTTAGGTTTTTTAGGGTTTAAATTCTTTTTATGATTTGATGGGTTTCTTGGATTTTTTTTGGGATTTATGGGTTTTTTAAAAATTTACGTATTTTTAGGGATTTTGTAGTATTTTTAGGGTTTTTTGGTTTTTAGGGATTTTAATAATTTTTAGGGTTTTAGGGGTTTTTTTTTGTTTTTAACATTTTTTGGTTTTTAGGGGTTTTTTATATTTTTTGTTTTTAAGGTTTTCTTTGGGAGTTTCTGGATTTTAGGGTTTTTCATGTTTTTAGGAATTTTTAGGGATTTTTTTTATTTTGATGGTTTTTTATGATTTTTAGGGATATTGAGGGTTTTAGGGTTTTCTTGATTTTTATGGGTTTTAGGGGTTTTAGCGTTCTATTTTGGGTCTTTTACAGTTTTTAAGGTTTTTTATAATTCTTAACATTTTTAGTATTTTATAGGGATATTAGTGTTTTAGTGGGTTTTACGATATTTTGGGTATTTTGGAGGTATAATGGGATTTAGGGTTTTATATATTCTATGTTTTTATGGTATTTCATGGTATTTAGTTTTTTTAGGTTTTTAGTTTTTTTTAGGTTTTTAGGGGTTTTATTTTTTTTTTCTTTTATTTTTTTCTTATGTTTTTTTGTTGTGTTTTATGGTTTTTCTAAATTTCAAAGATTTTTTGGGCATTTTTAGTATTTTATTTTTATAGGGGTTTTAGGGGTCATTAGGGTTTTTTGGGGTTTTGGGGGCTGTTAGGAATTTTTAGGTGTTTTTAGTTTTTTTTATTTTCTAGTGGTTTTAATTTTTTTAGTATTTTATGTTTTTCTTTAGAATATTAGGGGTTTTTCAGTTTTTAAATGCTTAGGTATTTTTAGGTATTTTTATGATTTTTATGGTTTTTATGATTTTGAGTGTTTTTAGGCTATTTTGATTTTTTTGGTTTATTATGGTTTTTGGGTTTTAATTTTTTTAGTGTTTTCAAACGTTTTAGGGATGTGAAGGCTTTTTTGAGTTTTTATTAGGTTTAATGGGTGTTTTACTATTTTTAGAGGTTTTATGTTTTTTAGGGATATTAATGTTTTAGGGTATTTGAGGGTTTATTTAGGTTTTATGTGTTTTTAGGTTTTTTTGGTTTCATTAGTTTCTTTTTATGGCTTTTATGGGATTTTACATTTTTTGGATTTTAGGGATTTTTAAGTATTTTTTTGGTCTTCTAGGGGTTTTATGTGTTTTGAGGGGTTTTAGGGTTTCCCATAGTTTTTAGGGTTTTCATCATTCTTTTGGGATTTAAAGAGTTTTTTAGTGTTTAGGGCTATTATGTTTTTTTGAGTTTTTATTTTTTTTGGGATTAAAGGGTTTTTATAGATTTAGTGGGTATTTATGTTTTTATAATTTTAGAATTTCTTAATATTTTAGGGGTTTTAGGGTCTTTAAGGGTTTTAATTATTTTTAGGGCTTTAAAGGGTTTTATTTATTTTTAGGTTTTTAAGGTTTTCTTAGGGGTTTTCTATGTTTTTTATGTTTTTTTTACGTTTTTAGGGATTTTTATGGATTTTTATGATTTTTATTGTTTTTATGGTATAGCGATTCTGAGAGGTTTTAAGGTTTTAGTGTTTTTATCATTTTTAAGGATTTTTTAAGGTTTAATGTTTTTTAGGATTGTAATATTATCTTAGGGTTTTTTCTAGGATACTTGGGTTTTTGGTTTTAGGGGATTTTGTTGCATTTTTTGAATTTTTATGTTTTTTTAGATTCTTTAGGGATTTTGATGGTTTTTAGGGTTTCTATGGGTTTTTTGTGTTTTTAGGGGGTTTTTGAAATTTTGAGGTTTTTAGTGTTTTTAACGTTTTTAGGGGATTGCTGGATTTTTAAGGGTTTTTAGTTATTTTTAGTGATTTTATTAGAGTTTAGGAGATTTTAATTTTCTAGGGGATTTATGATTTTTATGGGTTTTTAGGGTTTTATGTTATTGTAGGTATTTATTATTTTTGGGGTTTTGTGGGTTTTAAGTGTCAATAAGCTTTTCATTGTTTCTTTGGGGTTTTGAATGTTTTTATGGTTTTCTACATTTTTAAGGAATTTTAGGTCCTCTAGGATTTTTATGGAGTTTAGGATTTTAGGGATTTGAGGTTTTTATTGGTTTTTTGGGCTTCTAAGGGTTTTTATATTTTTTTGTTTTGAGGGGATTTATGAGTTTCTAGGTATGTAAGGATAACTTAGGGTTTTTCAAGGTTTGTAGGGTTTTTTATGTTTTTAGAATTTTATGGATTGTTAAAAATTTTTATTATTTTTATGCTTTTAGCAATTTTGAAGATTTTTTGGGTTTTGTTGGGTTTTTAGCGTTTTTATATACTATTTTTGGGTTTCTAATTTTTTTAAAGTCTTTCGGGTTTTGAAGGTTTTTTAGTGTTTTTAAATTTTTAATGGGTTTAAAGGGTTTTAGAGTTCTTAGTGGGTTTTTAGGGTTTTATGGGGTTTTAGGTTTTTTTAAGGTTTTTAGGTGATTTAATAGTTTTTATGGATTTTAAAGACTTTTAAGGTTTTGATTATTTTTTTAATTTTTTTTTATTAGGATTTTTTTTAGGATTTTTTAGAATTTTTTTATTTTAGGGGTTTTAGGATTTTTCGATGTTTTTTAGTAATTTTCTTGGGTTTTTAATGTTTTTTGGTTTATATAGAATTTTTAGGTTTTTAGGTGGTTTAACAGTTGTTATAAATTTATAGTTTTCTTAAGGTGTTTTAGGGTTTATAGTTATTTTTATCATTTTAGGGATTTTTATAATTTTTTAGGAATTTTTATGGATTTTATGGTTTTTTCCGATTTTGAGGATTTTTATGTTTTTTACCATTTTTAAAGTTACAGGTTTTTAGTGTTTTTAATGTTTTTAGTGGTTTTTAACATTATTTTTTTTAAAGGCGATTTAAATATTTTAGTGGGTTTTGGGGTTTTCATGGCTATTTGGGTTTTTTATGATTTTTTTGGGTGATTTAGAGTTTTTAGGGTTTGAGGATTTTTAAGAAGGTTTTAGGGGTCTCCACGGTTTCTTACATTTTCTAGTTTTTATGGGTTTTAAGATATTTCATGTTTTTAATGGTTTCTTAATATTTTTAGGGGTTCTAATGTTTTTTACATGTTTAGGGGTTTTTTGGAATTTTAGTATTTTTATTAGTTTTTATGTATTATAAGGATATGGACGGGTTTTATGGTCTTTAGGTTTTATCATATTTTATGTTTTTGGTGTTTTTATGTGTTTTTGTTTTTTAAGGTATTCGTAGGGATTTATATGGTTTCGTTTTTTTTTTAATTTATAGTTGGTTTTTAGGTTTTTTGGGATTTTTATTGTTTTTTTGGGTTTTAGGTATTTTGAGGGTTTCTTGGGGGTTTTGGATTTTTATATTTTTTGAGTTTTATGTTTTTAAGGATTTCATAAGGGTTTTCATGTTTTTTCTAGGGTTTAGGGACTTTTAGGATTTTAAGGGTTTTAGGGTTTTTATGTTTTTATTTGGAGGGTGGATGATTTTTTTAGTGGTTTTATGATTTTATTGAATTTTTTAAACATTTTTTGGTTTTTAAAGGGTTTTTAGAGTTTTTAGTCATTATTAGGGTTTTATGGTATTTAGGGTTTTATTGGTTTTTTGGGGTTTTCTGGGTTTTAGGGTTTTTTTGCCTTTAGGGATTTTTAGCGTTTTTTGGTTTTTAGGGGTTTTAAGTATTTTTTTGTATTTATATGTTTTCTTAGAGGTTTTAAGAGTTTTAGGTTTTTTACATTTATGGATTTTTATGGTATTTTAGTATTTGTATGGTTTTTTTGGGATTTTGAGGTTTCTGGGATTATATAGTTTTTAAGGTTTTTTAGGGCCAAGGAGGCTTGAGACCAGGCTAGCCTGGTCACCCAAATATTATACCAAGAAGAAAAAACAAAGTGATACAAGGAAGGGGTAAATAACTGTGTGTGCAACTCACCCCTCAGGTCAGAATCCACAACAACAAGCAGGATGTCGTGGCAACAAAGGACCACAATAAGCACCTCTCTATGATGGCCTGTTTGGAGAGAGCATCTGCAACCACATTCACCTCCCGGTAGGCATTTTTCATAGTAAAAGTCAGGCTTTGGCCCATGTTGAGGCATTATATCCGTTGGAGGAGGATCCTCCAGGGGACGCACCTAGACCTATTTTGGAGTGCAGTCACAGCAAGCATGGAGTCAGATTCAATCCATATGACGCTCCAGCTGAATCTGAAAAAAATACTCAATCGCCATTATCATGGCCCACATTTCAGCTTCAAGGGCGCACCCATCACCAATGAAGTGATGGAAACAACCTTTGATGAAGCCCTGATATGTGCGAAATACTCCATCACACCTAGTAGGACCTGGCGCACCTAAGGCTGCACCATCCACGTTAACCTTAATCCACGAGGAGAGTGTAGGGATCCATCGGATAAACATGGGAACCGTTGGATTTTTGGCCCAGTCGGAGACACCAAGAAACCGAAGGATAATGAGCTCACTAACATCATTCTCCATAGAGCCTGTCTGAATGCGGGAAGCCACATAGAAAGCCTTGTGAATCATCACCACACCACTGTAAATGGAGAGCCATTTTTTGTTGAAGGAAACCACATTCTGAGTGGTCCAGACACATGAGATGATGGCTGTAACGGTGACCATCAGGATATTTCATACTAGATCGTTGTAATCCTAGTTGGAAATGTCTCCCAGGAGCTCGAAGAGAGGCATGTCTAGGGAAGTTGGGAGCCCAAAAATATTCTTTATGTAAAGGAAAAGCGCTGCACTAAATCTGCATTGAAGGAAGGTGTGATGAATATTATCATCAGCACAAAGGCAGAGGAAACAAATGGGGGTAAGGCTGTGCCTAGCTTTATACAGCTGTTGCTGCATTGGCAGTCGATTCTTCCAGATTTTATAAATAAGAAGATGGCTGGATGGAGGGATGAAATTCCTCTTAAACTTTGAGAGCTAGGCTGGGGGAGGGGACCCACTAACACAGTTGTACCGATAATAATACTTATAATTTAACTTCCCACAATGGTTGGGTTTCCAAACCAAGATGTCAAATTCAACATAGGAATATCGCTGGATTTTATGTAAGCCTTCAGAAGGAAGGCGCACCTCAAACTCTTCTAAACGTGAAGTGAACGTCGTGATGGATATGCTCTTCAGGCCAGCATAGGGAGTCATGTATTCTTGAAGAGGCCTATCAAGCCATGGTGTGGACCAATCATTATGTGCTAAGTGATTTGCGACGATCCATTTCGAGTGATAAATAATATTCTTATACGAGTCGTGAATTGATGGCCAGACAGAAGAGGGGAAGTAACATGCATATTCGTCGCAATGTTTAATCACAAACCTTTCCTGAGTGAATCCCAAGCCTCTACTAATAGTATTAAGCATACCCAAGTAAATATTTCAAGGAGAGAATCATTATATCTTCTGGGATCTTTGATGCTAAGCCCTCCAAGATCAACGGGTTTAGTGAAGGTCTTCCAAGCCACCGTAACTAGTTTCGTTTCACTTATGCATCCCGTATAGGTGAAGTTCATGATCTTTGCTTGAAAGTATTTCAGGAAGTTGACCGGACATATGTAGATAGAGAAGGCATAAGTCATCATGGAAGTGATAACTGAGTTGATAAGATAGACACTGCCAGATTGCAATAGACATTTCGTTATCCATTTCACCAACTGTTGAGTAATTCTGGTGTCAATACTTTTAGGGTGGAAACACCTGAATCATCCCCAAAAAATGAGAATGCCCAGATAATCTAAATGAAGTGATCCTCTCTTGACTCCAAGGGACCTTACAATGGAAATCTGGCAGGGTCGAGGGACCCCCTACGCAAAGACTATCAGGGACTTCCTCCAACTGATAGACTACCCCGCCACATTTTTATAATGCCGGAAGATCATCCGGATGGAATCCAAGGTCCATTTGTCTGCTTTCCCAAATAGAATAATGTCATCAGCATAAAACCAATGGGACGACACATGGAGATCCCTTCCTACCCTGATAGGAGTAAAGAGACCATCATGGCCAAGGTTAAGAAGACACCAACTCAAGTAGTCTTCAACAATCGCCAAGAGATTTCCTGAAAGCGGGTCACCCTGTCTGACCCTGCAGAAGCTGAGGAGAAACCCTTTGGGAGATCAATTTATAAGGACATAGACCCAGTCACTGCTTAAAATGGACATAACCATCTGGATAAATCTGCTCGAGAATCCATACATGGAGAGAACCTGGGAGAAAAAACTCCACTAAATAGTGTCAAAATATTTGGAGATGTCAATATTAAGAACGAAGTTTCCCTGTTTGGACCACTTCCACATGACTTTGATGCTCTCCGAGGTCGTGAAAAGGAAATCCTGAATGTTCCCCCCTAAGACGAACCAAAATTTATTTGTAGTAAGAATTTCCCAAAATAATTCTCTATCCGCATAACCAGAATCTTGTTGATAATTTTGGGAATTGTGTTCCCAATGAACACTAGTCGAAAGTCGCCAATTTCAATGGCATTTTCTTTTTTGGGGATTAGGGCAGTGGAATTAGAGTTGACTCCATGTGGTAACACACTCAAGAGAAAAAATTTCTATAACAGTGCTAGTAATTCCCTCATGCATGATATCCCAGTAAGACATGAATAACTTGTTAGTGAAGCCATCCAGTCCCACTGCACTGTCAATGTTAAGAGAGAACAATGCAACCCTAACTTCCTCCACAAGGGGTGCAGTCGTTAAATCCATGTTATGTTGCTCATCAACACGCGGCAAGATGGAGTCCATCAAAGAGAGGGAGTATTTCCTACCATCATCTGATTAAATCCCTAAGAAGTGATGAAAAATAGAAATGGAAATCTCATCCTTTGAGGTGAAAGTAGATCCTGAGATATGAACATCTTTTAAACAACTTTTAACCTTTTTCTCCCTGTGCTGCCAGTTGGAGAATTTCACGTTGCGATCTCCATCTTATATCCATCTAACATTGAACAAGTTTTGGATATAATTTATTTGAGAGCCGGAAGATCATCAAGTTAGGAATGAAGCTGAAACTCCTCATGATATGGTTGGGGAAAGTGCTGATTAGAATTCTGGCGGGAGGCGATTTGTTGCTCCATAGCCTGAATATCATCATCTAGACTAGAGAAGCATTTCCTGCTCCATTCCTTGAGCGAGGATATGCTATTTTTAACCTAGATACCAACATATAGTAGTGACCGCCAAAGAGGTCTTCATTCCAACCATTAGTGACAATTTTCTTGCATTTAGTGACTGCGATCCAGGCATTATTGAACCTGGATGGTAGGGGTGATGACCATGGAGGGCCCATGGAACATTCAGCGATCAAGGGGTTATGATCTGAGTGAAATTTGGGGAGAGTAAAGCCCAAGACATCAAAGGGAGTACACCCATCACTGATCCTTTAAAAGAACCTATCCAGCTTGTTGGCCTTCCTTCCATTAACAGTGAAGCACCCCCCATGTAAAGGAAGCTCCAGAGAAAGGAACTTCTATGAGATCACAAGTATCAAGGCAGAAGAAGAAGTCCTCGGCAACCAAGTCAGAGAAGTTGGTACCAATCCTCTCATTCGGGCGCAACACAGTATTGAAATCTCCAATCAAAATACAGTCATTATCGATGAGCCCATTTAGGGTAATTAGTTTTTCCCATAGGGATCGTCTCCTCGTGGATAAGTAAGATGTAAACACAAAAGACAAGGATAAAGGGGTAGCATTGTATGTAGCAGACAAGGTGATGACCTCGGTGCTCACGTCCACAGATGTCAACTAGATGTCATCATTCTTTAGTACCCATAATATGTCCACACCATTCTCATTAGCAGTCTTGGCCACATGGGAGTAAATGTGGATACCCCAGTTGAAACTCATCCAGTTATCGAATGAGATCATTGGATCAACAATACCGATAATCATAGGCCTCTAGGAAGTAAGTAAATACTTATGGGATGAGGTTGTGGGAGGATTCCCAATCCCCCGGAATTTCTAGAAGAGGATCTGCATCAAATGATAGGATTCACCCTTCTTATAGGGTAGGTGTTAACAATCAGAGGTGTTTCTTTCAAATTTTTCCTTTTCCCCTTTTTCTTGGGCCTTCCCACATGGTTCTTCTTAGTGGAAGGGTTAGTTTTAGCAATCTGGTACTTGAGTTCTAGGTCATCCAATGGTTGAAAGCTAACCTCATGTGGAAGGATCATTTCAACTAGTCCGAAAGACCCTTCCAACTCATCATCATTTTTTTCATCAGCCCAAAAGCTACAATTGAGAGAGGTGAACCTGTTCATGGGGCATAGTGCCACATGGGAGGTACTCTTATCTGTGTCTCACTATGAGACCTTTCTAGAGGACACAAACATAAATGAATCATCATTCAAAGATGGGAGGCCCGAAGGTGGGCAGTCCTTCTTAAGGCTAGGGAGGGTAGAGGGCCATAGAATGGCTGCAGATGTGGGAAGGCCTAGTCCAACATCCACCTCATACAAGGGAGGGGACGATCCCTAGAAACAGGCTGGGCTCACCACCGTGAGAGGACCAAAATGAGAGGAAGTTTTCCAGGCTTAGCCATGGTTGCGTGTGAACTAGCAGTAGGCTCAGAGGCCAGGCCAGGTTCATACATGACTACCTGCAGGCTGGGAATGGTTGTAGTAGGCTCTGATTGGGTTTTATTGTATGGTTTTTTTACTTTTTATTGACGATTGGGGATCATTTAGGATTTTCATGGTTTTAGTGGTTTTTTGGATTTTTAGGAATTGTATTGTTTTTCAATTTTGCAGATTTTTTTGATCGTTCAGGGTTTTTAGGGTTACTTTAATGATTTTTATGTTTTTAGTGGTTTAATGTTTTTTATAGTTTTAATTTTTTTATCATTTTTAATAGTTTAACGTGGTTTTAATGTTTTTAGGGGTTTTTATGGTTTTAGGGGGTTTTAGTGTTTTATGGTATTTTTAGGGTTTTTAGTGTTTCACGGATTTTTAGGATTTTGTGGTTTTATATGTTTTTAGCGTTTTATGTTTCTCTTAGGGTTTTTTGGTTTTTAGGGGTATTTAATTTTTTGGGGATTTTTAGGGATTTTTTAGGATTTTAATGGTTTTAAGGGTTTTAGGGATTTTGATGTTTATTTTATTTTATGTTATTTATGTCCTCTAAGTGTTTTTTTAATTTTTAGGGTTTTTATATGTTTTTAGTGTTTTTAGGATTTTAGGATTTTCAGAGGTATTTTAGGATTTATAGGGTTTTTTATGATTTTATAAATTTTTAGGGGTATTTTATTATTTTTATGATTTTTAGGGGTTTTAGGGGTTTTTATTATTTTTAGGGTTTTATGTTTTTGGGGGATTTATGGTTTTTATCATTTCCTATGTTTTTAGGGGTTTTAATGATTTTTAGGATTTTAGGGTTTTTCATATGGTTTTTGAGGATTTTTAGGTTGGTTCTGTTTTAAGTGAATTTTATATATTTTAAATTATTTTTTTGGTTTTTAGGGGTTTTGGGGATTTGGAGGGCCCTTTACATGTTTTTGGGTATTATGGTTGTTTTTGTGAATTTAGGATCTTTTTTAGTGTTTAGGGTTTTAATGTTTTTCTGTGTTTTTAACGTTTTCATTAGTTTAATTTTTTTATATTTTTTAGGATTTCTAGGTATTTTAGAGGTTTTATGTTTTTTTGGGGGTTTTAGGGTTTTTGGTGTCTTATTCGGGTTATTAGAGTTTTGAGCATTTTTTAGAATTATTAAATATTTTAAATGTTGTAGGATTTTAAGGTTTTTTATAGGTTATTCATGGTTTTTATGGGTTTTTATATTATTATGGATTTTTTCTGATTTTACATTTTTTTATGGGTTTTAGTGATATTGATGGTTTTAGGTTTCTTTGTATGTTTTACAAGTGTTTAGTGTTTCTAGTTTTTTAAGATTTTTATGTGTTTTTTTAGATTTTAAGGTTTTCTTAGGTTTTTTCATAATATTTAGTTTATTTTATTTTTTATGAATTTTTTCGGTTATTTAAAATATTTATGGTTTATTAGGTTTTTATGGATTTAGAGGGTTTATAGTTTTTGTAGTTTTTTATGGGTTTGGGTTTTTAAGGTATTTTGGTAGTTTTTGATGGTTTTAGGGTTTTTAGATTTTTTTAATTTATAGGTGTTTAATGATTTTTTTTGTGTTTTTAGTGGTTTATTGGGTTTTAATGGTTTTTTTGTTTTTAAGGTTTTTATTATTTTTTATGGTTTTATGGATTTTTAGGGATGTTACCTTTATAGGGATTTTAAAAAATTTAGATTTTTTGTTGGTTTTAGGGTTTTTATGAATTTTTTTTGGCTTTTATGGTTTTAGGGATTTTTGTGATTTTAGCTTTTTTAGTGTTTTTAGGTTTTTTTAGTTTTTAAGGTTTTCTTAGGGGTTTTTAGGGTTTTATGGTTTTTATTTTTTTAGAGATTTTGTATGAATTTTTAGTGTTTTATAGTTTTTAGGTTTTTTGTATTTTGAGGGTTTTAGGGGTTTTAATCATTTTTTGTGGTTTTAGGGGTTTTTAGGTTTTTAGATTTTTTTGGGTTTTTAGTGTTTTAATTTTTTTATAGTTTTTTATTGATTTTGTGGTTTAAAGAGTATTTAATGTTTATAAGGATTATTAGGGCTTGTATTATTTTTAGGGTTTTTACGGTTCTTAGGGATTATGATGGTGTTTTTGGTTTTTTGATGTTTTTGGGATTCATTGGTTTTTTATTATTTAGGTTTTTTTGACTTTTTATGTGATTTTTTGTTTCTGAGTGTTTTTAAACATTATTTTGGTTTCAAAGAGTTTTTAGAGTTTTTTTTTGAGTTTTATAGGTTTTTAGGGTGTTTTATCGGTTTTAGGGGATGTAGGGGTTTTAGGATATTTTTACGCTTTTTATTGTTTTTAGCATTTATTAGTATCTTAAGGGGGTTTACATGTTTTTCTGTTTTAATGGTTTTCTTAATATTTTTATGAGTTTCTTATTGTTGTTTAGGTTTTTAGATATTTTTGGATGTTTTTTTAAAATTTTAATTTTTTAATGGTTGTTTAAAATTTTGAGAGTTTATAACGTTTTAGGGTTTTTAATAATTTTATGATTTTAAGGATTTTATGTTTTTTAGTGTTTTAAGGTTTTCTTAGTGATTTTCTTGGTTTTTATGGGTTTTTACATTTTTAGGTATTTTTAGGGATTCATTCGATTTTTTAGGTTTTTAGGGATTTTAATGGTTTGGGGGGGGGGGAGGGGGTTACGGTTTTATGTTTTTTTTATTTTTAGATGTTTTTGGGATTTTAGGGGGTTTTCATGTTTTTAGGGATTCTAATGGTTTTTATGCATTTTAATTTTTATAAGGTTTTAATGGGATTTTATATTTTTATTGGTTTTTAGGGTTTTTATGGGTTTTGGGGTGTTATAATGTTTTTAGGGGTCTTTATTGTATTTCAGGTTTTTAGGGGTCTTAGGGTATTTTTAGTGATTTAGAGTTTTTAGGTATTTTAGTGGTTTGGAGTGTTTTTAGGTTTTTATGGTTTTCCTAGAGTTTTTTAGGGTTTTTAGCGGTTTTAGGTTTTATGGATTTTTAGGTTTTCTTTGGATTTTTAATGTTTTTAGGGTTTGGGGGGATTTTTAGGGATTTTAATGGTTTTTAGGGTCTTTATGATATTTATCATTTTTAGGTTGTTAGGGGATTTATGTGTTATTAGGTTTTTAATGTTTAATTTTTTTGGGTTTTTAGGGTTTTACGTTTTTATGGCTGTTTAGGGATTTTTTTAGTATTTTTTTAGTTTTTAGGGATTTTGGGGGATTTTAGGGTTTTCAATGTTTTTATGGTTTTTGGTTTTTATAGGGTAATTATATTTTATTCTTGTTTTCTTATTTTATTGGTTATTAGTTTTTTAATTTTTTTTGTAGAGTTTTTAGGTTTGTTTATGTTTTTAGGGAATTTTAGGGGTTTTAGGATTTTTTTGGGTTTTTAATATTTTTATGAATTTTTAGATTCTTAGGGGTTTTTAGATTCTTAGGGGTTTTTAGAATTTTTAGGATTTTTAGTAATTTTTTCAGTTTTTAGGGATTTTGAGTTTCTTGGGGTTTTAATGGGTTTTAGAATTTTTAATGATTTTTGGATTTTAGAAACTTTTTAGAGTTTTTAGCAATTTTTTAGTTTTAAATGGGGTTTAAAGTTTTTAGGGGTTTTAAAGTCTTTGGAGGGGGGGAGGAAGATAGTTTTTTTTTTTTCTTGGGGTTTTAGGTTCTTTTTGGTTTTTAATGATTACTTAGCATTTTTCATAATTTTTAAGGGTTTTTATATTTTTAGGGATTATTAGGTATTTTTTTATTTTTATGGTTTTTATGATCTTTAGGGATTTTTAGTGGTTTAGGGGTTATTAGGGTTTTAAATGTTTTTTAGGTTTTTGGGATTTTAATTGATTATAGGGTTTTAAGGTTCTCTTAGGGGTTTTCATGATATTTAGTAATTTTTATGATTTTTGTGATTTTTTGGATTTTTATAATTTTATGGTTTTTGTGGGTTTTAGGGATTTTGAGGCTTTTTAGAGTTTTTAGTGTTTTTGGAGTTTTATAGTTTATTGGCGTTTTACTATTGTTTGAGTTTTTTTTCATTTTTATGGATTTTTAGTGATTTTAACATTTTTAGTGTTTTAAAAGGTTTGTAGAGTTTTTGTAGTTTTTTAGGGATTTTATTTTTTAAGGATGTTTACGATTTTTTAGAGTTTTCATAGTTTTTATTGGTTTTTAGTTACTTTTTATGGATTATTAGGGGTTTTTCAATTTATTTATGTTTTTAGGGATTTAAATTTTTTTATTTTTTTATATTTTTTATAGGGTTTTTTATTTTCATGTTTCTAGATATTTTTATTGATTGTTTTTAAATTTTAGGGGTTTCTTGGGATTTTTTGGATTTTGATCGTTTTTAGGATTTTAGGTGTTTTAACATTTTTAAATTTTTATACATTAATGGGTTTTTTGGGGTTTTAATGTTTTTAATTGTTATTTTTGTGTTTTTAAGGTTTTTATAGTTCATAATGTTTTTAGTGATTTTTAGGGGTTTTATGGGTTTTGAAAATTTTTAGGGGTTCTCATGTGTTTTAGGATTTTATTGTTTTTATGTTTTTATCCATTTTTTGTTTTAGGAGTTTTATGTAATTTTTGTTTTTTATGGTATTCTTACATGTTTTTTAGTGTTTTAGGGTTTTTTAGGATTTATGGGTTTTTATGGATTTATTTAGATTTTTATTTTTAAGGGTTTTTTGGGGATTTCTATGTTTTTTTATTGTTTTTTAGGGTTTTTTTGAATTTTTTTGGTTTATAGTTATTTCTTTGTTTTATGTTTTATTTGTTATTTTAGGGGTATTCAATGGTTTGAGGGGTTATTAAGTTAATATGGGGTTTTTATTTATTTTTATGATTTTTATGATTTTTACGGTTTTTAGGGTGTTTAGGGATTTTTTGGGATTATACCGATTTTAGGGTTTTAGCGTTTTATGGTTATTTTGGGTTTTTTGTGTTTCAAAATTTTTATGGTTTGTGATTGTTTCAAAATTGTTTGGGGTTTCAGTGTTTTTAGTAGTATTTTTGGGTTTTAAGGTTTTTAAGGTGTTTAGTGTGTTTTTTATGGTTTTTTGGATTATTAGAATTTTTTTTGGTTTTAAGGGGTTTAAGTATTTTCAGGTATTTTAGTTTCTCTTAAGGTTTTTAGGTTTTTTATGTTTAAAGGGATTTTTTGGGATTTTTTATGATTGTTATATTTCTTTAGGGAAATTTTTAGATTTGGATGTTTTTTTGGTTTTTTGGGTTTTTTAGGGTTTTTTAGGGTTGTTAGTGGTTTTCTGGATTTTTAGTATATTTAGTTTTGGGGGGGTTTTATAATTTTTCAGTTTACTAAGGTTTTCATAGGGGCATTTTTTCATTTTTTGGTTTTTTTTCATTTTTAGGGAGTTTTAGAAATTTTTTAGGATTTTTATGGGTTCTTAAGGTTATTAGGGATTTGAGGGGTTTTAGTCTTTTAGGTTTTTTAGGGTTTTACAGTTTTTATGGGTTATTTATTTTTTAGTTTATTGGGATTTTTAGGATTTTATATATTTTTAATTTTTATTGGTTTTTAAAGGGTTTTTAGGGTTTTTATGGTTGTTTATAATTTATATGGTTTTTTAGGGTTTTTTAATTTTTGTTGGGGTTTTATGGTTTTTAGGTTATTAGAGTTATTAGGGCCTTTTAGGGTTTTTAGGAGTTGTAGATTTTTTTTTGGTTTTTAAGGATTTTAAGTGCTTTTATGGTTGTTCACATTTTTTGGTATTTATAAGGGTTTATAGGATTTTTAGTGTTTTTAGGATTTTGAGGGGTTTGGGGTTTTTTGTTTTTGTAGTTATTATTAGGGTTTTAAGAATTTTCTAGGTTTTTATGGGTTTTATGTGTTTATAAGTATTTAAGTTATTCTTAGGGGTGTTAGGTTTATTTATATTTTTAGTTATTTTTAGGGATTTATTTTGGATTTTTATGGATTTTTTTGGATTTTATGGGTTTTATGGGTTTTTAGTGATTTAAGTGTTTTTATGGTTTTTATAGTTTTTTGAGTGTCTGTGGTTTTTGAGTTTTTTGGATTTTAAGTTTTTTTATTTTTTTATATTTTAAGAGTTTAAAGGGATTTTAGTGTTCTTAGTTAATATTAATGGTTTTATGGGTTTTCAGTGTTTTTATGTTTTTTGGGGTTTCTATATTTTTTAGGTTTTTAGCAGTTTTAATGGTTTTAGGGGTATTATAAACTTTTATGATTTTAAGGGTTTTATGTGTTTTATGGTTTTATGGTTTTCTTATTATTTTTCAGTGATTTCAAGGGTTTTAAATTTTTAGGCATGTTTAGGGATTTTTATAATTTTTTATGGTATTTTGGGATTTCAGCAATTTTGGGGTTTTTAGATTTTTTACTGTGTTTTTGGATGTTTTGGATTTTAGGGGTGTTTCATGGGTTTTAAAGGGTTTAATTATTTTTAGAGTTTTGAAAATAAATTAGGGGATTAAAATGATTTTTTGAATTCTTAGTTGGTTTTATGGCTTTTAAGGGGTTTTAGGGGATTTAATAGTTTTTTTGGGTTCTTAGGATTTTCCTAGGTTTTTAGGGATTTTGAGTGTTTTTTGGGTTTTAAAAATGTTAATGGGTTTATGGTATTTGTGTGTTTTTATCTTATTAAGGTTTTATTAGGGTTTTCTAAGGGTTTTAGGTTTATTTACGTTTTTCCACATTTTTAGGAAATTTTCAAATTTTCTATTTTTTTGGGTTTTTATGAATTTTCATGGTTTTAAGGGGTTTTCTGGTTATGGGTTTTATGGTTTTTTAGGAGGCAGGGTAGTGTTTTTATTTTTATTTAGGAAATTTAATTTTTTTTAATTTTTTTTAACATTTTTAGTGGTTTAGGGGCTTTTCATAGTTTTTAATATATTTTACGTTTTTATAGGCTTTTAGGGTTTTTGATAGTTTAAGGGGGGTTTTATGGTTATTAAGGATTTTAGGGGTTTTTATTATTTTATTATTTTATCAATTTTGGTTTTTTTGGGGTTTTAAATATTTTTAGGTTTTTTAGGGTTTCTTAAGTGTTTTCAGGGTTTTTAGGATTTTTTACATTTTTTGGGATTTTTAACGACTTAAAGGATTTTTAAGGTTTTTAGTGTTTAAAGGGATTTCATGGGGCTTTAGGGGCTTTAGGGTTTTTTTTAATAGTTTTATGGTTTTTTTGGGGATTTATATTTTTGGGGGTTTTTAGGGTTTTTATGGATTTTTAGTGTTTTGTTAATATTTTTAGAGGATTAATGGGTTTTAGAGTTTTTTTTGTGATTTTAGGGATTTTAAGGCTTTTAAGGGTTTTAGTGTTTTTATGGATTTTAGTGGGTTTTATGTTCTTTATAGTATCTTCTAGGGTTTTGGTATTTTTTATGTTTTTTGGGATTATAAATAATTTTAGGTTTTTAACGTTTTCTTAGGGTTCTTCAGGGTTTTTATGATTTTTTTCATTTTTAAGATTTTTATGGGGCTTTATAATTTTTATGGGTTTATAGGTTTTTTAGGGATTTTGAGGGGGGGTTATGTTTTTAGTGTTTTTAGAGATTTTATGTTTTTAAAGGTTCTATGTTTTTATTTGGTTTTTAAGGGTTTCTTAATGATTTTTAGGTGTTTTTACATTTTAAGTAATTTTTAGGGTATTATAATGCCTTTTATGGTTTTTATGGTTTTTGGAGATTTTGGGAATTTTCAAGGATTTTACAATGTTATGTTTTTAGGGGTTTTAGGTTTTTTTTATTTTTTAGTTTTTTAAGGTTTTTTATATTTTTTTTGTATTTTAAGCGGTTTAGGATGAATTTAGGATTCTTCAGGGTTTTTATCATCATTTAGGTTTTAGGGGTTTTAAGTGTTTTTAGGCTTTTAATGTTTTCTGGGGAGGTTATTGTTTTTTTGTTTTTAGATTTTATGGATTTTTAGGTATTTTTTGGATTTTTCTATGTTTTTAGTGTTTTTAGGAATTTTGAGGGCTTTTAAGGATTTTTAGGGATTTTTAGGGATTTTTTCTTTTTTCTGTTTTTAGGGTTTTAAGTGTTTTCAGGTATTTATGGTTTTCTTATGTATGTTCATGGATTTTAGGAATATTTATGTTATTAGGGGTTTTATAGATTTTTTATTTTTTTTGTTCTTTGGGATTTTTAGGGATTTGAGGGTATAACGGGTTTTTATGGTTTCTTCAGATTTTTTTGAGTATTTAGTGTTTTTATAATTTTTTAATGTTTTTAGGTATGTAATGGATTTTCAGAGTATTTAGTAGGATTTGGGTTTTTTTGGGATATTTCATATTTTATGGTTTTTAGGGAGAATTTTGGTTTTTAGTGCTTTTTATGGACTTTTTTTGTCTTTTAGGGTTTTGGTGTTTTATGGGTTTTATTGTTTTTTATTGATTTTAGGTTCTATATGTTTTCTTATAGTTTTTCAAATTTTTAGTGTTTTTTACATGTTTGGTGATTTTTTGGTATTTTTTGGATTTTTATGGTTTTTTAGGGTTTTATGGATTATGAGGAGTCTTTAGGTATTTTAGGGATTTTTTTTGGTTTTGGGGGTTTTTTGGGTTTGAGGGTTGTTTTTTTGTTTTTAGGGATTTTATGGATATTTATATTATTTATATATTACAAGGGTTTTAATGGGATTTTATAGTTTTATGTGGTGTTTTCTTGTTTTTATGGGTTTTATGCATTTTTAGGTTTTTATGGGTTTATGGTTTTTAGGGGTTTTGATGGTCTTTTTAGGAATTTTAATGTATTTATCAATTTTATGCTTATAGGGGATTAATATTTTTAGGGGTTTAATATTTTCTTATGGTTTTTCATGGTTTTTTAGGGTTTTTTTGTTTTAAGGGATTTTTAGTGATTTTTTATATTTTTAGTTTTTAGTTTTTTGAGTGATTTTGATGTTTTTTTTTGGTTGTATGGAATTTTGTATTTTTTGGTTTTTATGGTTTTTAATATTTTTTGAGTTTTACATTTTTCGTAGGGGGTTTCATGTTTTTTAAGATTTATGGGATTTTTAGGATATTATAAGGATTTTTATTGTTTATTAGGGTCTTTATGGATTTTCAAGGGGTTTAGGTTACATATGGGTTTTTTTGGTTTAATGTTTTTTTTGGATTTTAGGGGTTTTTAATGATTTTTGGGTTTTAAAGGTTTTTATTTTTTAAAAAAAAATTATGGTTTTAAATCGTTTTTAGAGTTTTTAGTGGTTTTAGGGTTTTTTTTATTTTTTGTGGTTTTCATGTTAAAGGGTTTTATGGTTTTAGTGTTTTTAGGGTTTTGGGGAGTCTTATGTTTGTTAATGTTTCCAGGGTTTACATTATTTTTTATAGTTTTTAGTTGGAATTTGGGGTATCAGGGTTTTTTGTGATTTTATAGTTTTAGGTGGTTTTATAGGTTTTAGGTTTTTAGGTCCTTTTTAAGTTTTTTTTCATTTTTTTGGTTTTTTGGGGTTTTATGTGTTTTTTGGTTTTTAAGGATATATTATGTTTTTCTACGTTTTTTTGGGTTTTTTGTTTATAGGTATTTTTTAGGATTTTTGTGGGTTTTTAGGATTTTCATTGATTTTTAGGGTTTTAGGGTTTTTATGGTTTTTTAGGTTTTAGTGTTTTTATTTGATTTTAGGGTTTTAATGTTTTTAAATATTTTTAGAGTTTTTGAAAATTTTATGGATTTCATCGATTTTTCATGATTTTCAGTTTTTAGGGGTTTTGTGGGGGGTGGGGGTTAGTATTTTTTGGGTTTTAATGTTTTTATGTATTTTAATGGTTTTGAGTGTTTTGGTTTTTATGTTTTTCTTAGGGATTTTCATGGTTTTTAGGATTTAGAGGTATTTTTAGGGTTTTAGGGATTTTTTCGGACTTTTTAGGTTATAATGTTCTTTAGATACTCTGATGTTTTTTATGTGTTTTAGGGTTTTAGGGTTTTTATGGGTTTTTATGTTTTAGGTGTTTTTTGTGTTTTCTAGGGTTTTAATGGTTTTTTAGAGATTTTTAATTTTTAGCGGGGATTTAGATTTCTAGTTCATTTTTAGTGTTTTTTGGGTTTTAATGGTTCAGTGGTTTTAGCTTTTTTACATTATTTTGAGAGTTTTTTGGGTTTTCATAATTTTTAAGGTTTTGAGTGGATTATGTGTTTTAATATGTTTTTATGAGTTTATGGTTTTGTTATGTTTTCTATAATTTTTAAGTCTTTCTATGTTTTAAAGGATTGTTTTGGAATTTTTTATGATTCTTATGGTTACTTAAGGTTTTTAGGGAATTTTATGGTTTATGTATTTTTAGGGTCTTTTTTGGTTATTTTGGGTTTTTAGTATTTTTTAGGATTATTGGGGTTTTAAGTGGTTTTGGGTTTTAATGGTCTTCTTAGTGGTATTCAGGGTTTATCATGTTTGTTACAATTTACGGAAATTTTAACCCTTTTATAGGATTTTTTTTTTGTTTTTTTGGGTTCTTAGGGATTTTGTGGGATTTTAGGGTTTTTATGGTTTTTGGGATTGTTTTGAGTTGTCAGGGGTTTAAATGTTTTTTGAGTTTTTTCATGTTTTAGTGGATTAAAGGGTGTTTTAGTTATATTTGTTTTTATGGTTTTTATAGGTTTGTAGGGGTTTTATGTTTTTATGCATTTTTAAGATTTTTAGAATGGGGGGTTTAAGGTCCTTTAGGTATTTTGAGGGATTTTTGCATTTATTGGGTTTTAGGTGATTAAAATTATTTTTTTAAGGTTTTCTTTGGCATTTTCTGGAGTTTTCTAGTTTTATATGCACTTAAGGATTTTTGTAGGATTTTTACGAGTTTTATGTGTTTTTAGGTTTTATAACTATTTATCATCATTCAGGGTTTTTATGGGTTTTTATCATTTTAGATATTTTTACGGATTATTTTGGATTTTTCTCGGATTTTATAGATTTAGGGATTCTATGAATTTTTAAAGTTTTATAGTGTTTTGGGGTTTTGGGTTTTTTTGAGTATTTTATGGATTTACGGGTTTTTAGATCCTTTTAATGATTTTAGGGGTTTGAATGGTTTTTTACAGTTTTTAGTGTTCTCTTTTAAGTTAATTTTGGGTTTATGGTTTTTAAGGTTTTTAGATTTTTTCTAGTGTTTAGGGTTTTTTTGGTTTTTTTAAGATTTTTATGGGGTTTTAGGGGTTTTATAATATTTTATGAGTTTTGGTGTTTTTTAGTGTTAATATGGTTTTAATATTTTCTTTGGGTTGGTCAGGGTTTTTTTGGTTTTTATTCTTTTAGGGGTTATAAAATATTTTTAGGATTTTTATGGTTTTTAGGGTGTTTGTATATTATTAGGGTTTTTCTGTTTTTTGTGTTTTGTGTTTTTTGTGTTTTAGGGGTTTTCTCAGTTCTTTAAGGTTTTATAGTTTAATGAGTTTTTTTATCTTTTTGGGGTTTCGATGGATTTTATTTTTTTATTGGATTTTTTAGGGTTTTAATGTCTTGGGGGTTATATTTTTAGGGGGGGGGTCATGGATTTTATGGGTTTTAGGGTCTTTATGTTTTTTTTATATTTTTTGGTGTTTTGACCATTTTTTAGGTTTATTTTGGTTTTTGAGTTTTTTTGTGTTTTTAGGTTTTCATAGGGGTTTTATGTTTTTTTTTTTGATTTTTCTGGTTTTATTAGAGATTTTTAGGTTTTTAGGGTTTTTATTTTCTTAAGGATGTTCACGTATTATTTTGTATTTTTGTGTTTTTTGAGGGTTTTTATTTATTTTTACGGTGTTATGGGTTTTAGGGTTTTCATGGTTTATTTGGGTTTTTAATGTTTTTTTGAGTTATTTAGGGTTTTTAGTGTTTTTAACTGTTTTAGGTGTTTAAAGGGGTTTTAGAGTTTTTAGTGGTTTTGAAGGATTTTAGCACTTTTTATGTTTTTCGGAGGACTAATTTTTTTTATGTTTTCATAGGGTTTTTCATGTTTTTGGGTTTTTCACATTATTATGGATTTTAATGATTTCTCAAAAAAAAATTATTTTTTGGGTTTCAATCGATTTTTAGGTGTTTTATGGGTTTTAGGTATTTATGGGTTTTCATGGGGTTTTAGGGTTTTTTATGTTTTTAGAGATTTATTTATTTTTAGGTTTTCAAGGATTTCGTGGGGTTTTTTTTGGGTTTGGGGGTTTTTTGCATTTTTAGGTATTTTAGGTATTTTTCAGGATCTTTAATGTTTTTATGGATTTTTTATATTTTGAGGAGTTTTAGTGTTTTTATGATTTTCATGGGTGTTTAATATTTTTATGGTTTCCGGTATCTTAACTCTTTAAAGAAAAATTAAAAATTTTAAGGCTTTAAAAGGATTATAGAGTTGTTAGAGGGTGTTAGAGATTTTCTAGGTTTTTAAAATTTTTATGGTTTAGGGGTTTTATATTTTTTACATTTTTAAGGTATTTTAGGGGTTTTAGGGTTTTTTATTGTTTTTAAGGTTTTTTAGGGTTTTATGTTTCATTAGGATTTCAAGGATTTCTTAGAGTTTTGGAGTTTATTGAATTTTTTGGACTTTTTTTCTTTTTTAAGATTTTTAATGTTTTTAGGAATTTTTCGGATTTTTATTGTTTTTAGGGGATTTAGGTTTTTTATCATTTTTATGTTTTTAAGGGATTAAATTGTTTTTTTGGTTTTTAAGGTTTTATTAAGGTGTTTTTGGTTTTTATGTATTTTTAGGGGTTTTTTAGGATTTTATAAGTTTTTAGTGTTTTTAGTTATTTTGAAGGTTTTCTGGTTTTTTATGGTTTTTAAAATTTCATAATGATTTTGGTGTTTGAATTATTTCTTTTATTTCATAGTGGTTTTATAGGTTATTTATAGGTTTTTTGTGTTTTTAATGGTTTTTAGGAATTTTCAGAGTTTTTTCAGTTTTTAGGGTTTTAATGAATTATTTTGTTTTTAGGGGTTTTTAGTGATTCTAGGTGTTTAGGTATTTCAAAGGGGTTTTAATGCTTTTTAGGGTATTATTTTATTTTTTATGGATTTTAGTGTTTTTTTAAATTTTTGCGTTTTCTAGGGTTTTATGAATTTTTTCAGTTTTTTGAGTTTTTAGGCCTTTTAGGGTTTCTAGCATTTTTAGGTTTTTATGGTTTTTAATTATTTTTGGGTTTTTTAGGTTTTTATAAGGGCGTTTTGTGATTTTATGGGTTTTTATGTTTTGTGGAATTGTTTTGTATTTTTAGGATTTGTATGGGTTTTTAGGGGTTTAGGGATTATAATGATATTTGAGGTTTTTTAGGGTTTTTAGCATTGTATGGTTTTTTAGGTTTTTTTATGTTTTTTAGGGTGTTTATGGCTTTTAATTTTTTTTCATTCTTTGGGTTGAAATGGAACTTACATTTTTATGTTTTTTTAGGGTTTTTATGAGTTTTCAGGGTTTTTTAGGGTTTTAGGTGTTTTGGGGTCTTTATAAGGCTATTAGTGTTTCTTAGGTTTTCAGGGGTCTTATGTGTTTTAGGAATTTATGGTTATCTTTATTTTTGTAGTATATTTATGTATTTGTTTTTGAATGATTTATTGGTATTTTAATGGATCTTAAGGTTTTTAGTGATTTTGAAGGTTTTTAGGGGTTTTAGGATCTTTGATTTTTTGGATTTTTTTGGTTTCTTTGAGTTTTTCAGGTATTTAAGGTCTGTATAATTTTTTAACGTTTTAGTGAGTTTTATGGTTTCTGTATTTTTAGTGATTTTAAGGTTTCTTTGTCTCTTTTTATGGATTTTTATGGTTTCTGAAATTTTTTGGTTCTTAGGGGTTTTAAGTGTTTTTTGATTTTTAGAGTTTTCTTAGGGATTTTTGGGTTTTTAAAGATTTTAAATTTTTAGGTATTTCTAGTATTTTTATGGGTTTTTAGTGATATTAGAGAATTTGAGAGATTTTAGGGTTCTTAGGTTCTTTAAAAATTTTAAGTTTTTTTGGGTTTTTTGGATTTTAATGTTTTCATTCGGGTATTCAGGCTTTAGGTTTTTATTTCTTTCTATGGATTTTTTTTGATATTTCTTTAGATATTTATTTTTTAGGGTTTTATTTAGATTTTAATGGGGTTTTGGGTTATTTTGGATTTCTGGGTTTTTAGATTTTTTTAATATTCTTGCTGGTTTAAAATATTTATCATGTTGTAGTGGGTTTTTTTAAATTTTTTATGTTTTTATTGTTTTTAGGGGATTTTTTGGTTTTAGGGGTTTTAGGACATTTAATGGGGTTTCAGGGATTTTATCATATTTAGGCTTTTAGGGTTTTTATGTGTTTTTAGGTTTTTAAGGTTTTTATTATATTTTCAGGGGTTTTTTGGGGGTATTTACTTTTTTAGGGATTTTTGGGATAAATTTGTATTTTTAGCTATTTTAATGGTTTTAATGATTTAGAGGGGTGTAAAGGTTTTTTAGGGTTTTTATTATTTTTGTGGTTTTTATTTTTTTTTTGTGTTTTTTAGGGTTTAAGTTTTTTTTATTTTTAATGTTTCAAGGATCTATATAGTTTTTAGAGTTTTTTGTGGTCTTAGTGTTTTTATTGGTTTTATTTTTTTATGTTTTTTATGTTTTTATGGTTCTTAGTGTTTTTTAGGGTTTTTATTGTTTGAGAATTTTTAGGTATTTTAAGGTTTTGTGTGTTTTGAGGGTTTTATTGATTTTATTTTAGTTTGTAGGGTTTCTATGGGTTTTCATATTTTTAGGGATTTTTTTTTTAATTTTAGAATAATTTTGGATTTTTAGGATTGTTTTTTTATTTTTGGGGAATTTTTATTTTTTAAGGGGTTTTAATATTTTTTTAGAGTTTTTAACATTTTTTATGTGTTTAATGGGCATTTAGAATTTTTATTATTTTTAATGTTTTATAGGTATTTAACGTTTTTAATGATTTTATGTGATTTTATGGACTTTTTATGATTTTTATGGGTTTTACCATTTTATAGTTTTTTTATCGGGTTTAAGTGTGGTTACGTTTTTAGAGTTTTCAGTGTTGTTACATTTTTAGCACATTTTTTTCAATTTTAGCGATCATTAAGGATATTTTATGATTTGTCTTCTTTATGGTTTTTAACAATTTTGAGGTCTTTTAAGGGGTTTTGGGGTTTTTGGGTTTTTTTGGGTTTTAATATTTTTTTAGGTTTTTTGGGGGCTGTAATACTTTTCAGCTTTAAATATTTTCTATGGGTTTTTATGGGGTTTTAGGTATTTTATGAATTTTTTTCTTTTTAGGGATTTTTGGGTTTTTTGGGTTTTTTTGGGTATAATGGATTTTAGGGATATTGAGGGTTTTAGGGTTTTAGGGTTTTCTTTATTTTTTTTTTGGGTTTTTATGATTTTTTTTATTATTTATGGGATTTATAGTTATTAGAGTTTCTTAATTTTTTAGGATGTTAAAGGATTTTCTGATTTTTTTTGACATTTTTTGGGTTTTTATGGGTTTTTATGGTTTTTAGGGTTTTGGTGAGTTTTTATGGTTTTAATAGGTTTTAAGTTTTTAAGGACTTTTAGGTGTTTTTTGGGGTTTTTATAATTTTATAGGTTTTTATGGGCTTTTATTGTTTTTAGTTTTTTATAATTTTTTTTGGGTTTTCAGGGGGTTTGGAGTTTTTAATGTTTTAGGGTTTTTTATGAATATTTATGTTTTTTAATGGTTTTTTGTGATTTGGATGGGTTTTGGGGGGTTTTATTGTTTTTACCATTCATAGGGGTTGTAGGGATTTTATGCATCTTTATGTTTTAAATATTTTCTTAGAGTTTTTAGGGATTTTAGGGTCTTTACATTTTTATGGATTTTTAGGGATTTAATATGATTATTATGGTGTTTTATTATTTTTATGGATTTGAGGGTTTTAGGTTTTTAAGGGTTTTATTTATTTATTTTTGTTTTTTTTATTTTTATTGTTTTTCTATTTTTTAGAGTTTTTAACATTTTTTTGGGGTTGAAATAATTTTTACAGTTTTAGGTTTTTTTTTGGATTTTTATGAGTTTTTAGATTTTTTTGGTTTTTAGGGGATTTATGGTATTTAGAGTTTCTATTATTTTTAATTTTTTTAACCTTTTTAGTTTTTTAGGGGATTTAAGTGTTTTTAGGTTTTTAAGGTTTTCATAAGGGTTTTTAGAGTTTTTACCTTTTTTACAATTTTAGCAAATTTTAATGATTATTTTGAATTTTTAGGGGTTTTAGAGGATTTAGGAGAATTTAGGGTTTTATGGATTTTTAGGGGTTTTTGTATTTTTAATGTTTTTTAGGTCTTAGGGGTTTATTTAGTTTTTAAAGGGTTTTAAATTTTTTAGTTTTTTTATCGTTTCTATGAATTTAAAGGATTTTTAGCGTTTTCTGTGGTTTTTATGGGTTTTTGGAGTTTTAATTAATTTTTGGGGATTTTATGATTTAAGGGCCTTTCAAGATTTTACGGTCTTTTAGGTTTTTTATCTTTATTAGTGTTTTTATGGTTTTTAGGATATTTATGTGTTTTTACGTTTTTAGAGTTTTCCTAGTGTTTTTCAAGTTTTTTATTATTTTTTACATTTTTAGGGATTTGTAGTGATCCTTTAGAATAATTAGGTTTTGATGTATTTTGTTGGTTTTATGGGTTTATAAGGATTAATTCTTTGTAGTGTTTTATAGTTTTTTGGGGATTTATGTTTTTTTATGTTTTTATGTTTTTATGTTTTCTTATGGCTTTTTATGATATTTTATGTTTGTAGGGATTTTAAACGAGTTTTAGTTTTTTATATCTTTTTCATTGTTTTTAAGGATATTGACGATGTTTTTGTATCTTAATGGTTTTTATAGTTTTTATGGTTTTTTGGATTTTAGTTTTTTTATTTTTCTATGATTTTAGGGCGTTTTAGATTTTTTTAATGTTTTTAGAGGTTTAATGGTTTTTAATGTGTTTAGTTTTTTTAATTTAATTTTATATTTTTTAAGGTTTATAAAATGTTTTTTTTTGTTTTTAAGGGTTTTATTATTTGTTTAGTGTTTTTAACATTCTTAGATTTTTATTGTTTTTAATTGTTTTAATGTTTTTAAATTTGTATTTGGGATTTTTATAATTTTAATGTGTTTTATACTTTATGTATTTTAGGTATTTTTTATAACATTTATGGGTTTTTTGGGTTTTTTGGGTTTTAGGCCATTTTATGGTTTTCAGGCATTCTTAGTGTTTTTAGTTTTTTATGGGTTTAAACAGTTTTTAGATTATTATGGTTTTCTTAGGGGTTTTCAAGGTTTTTATATTTTCTTATATTTTAAGGGATTTTAGGTATTTTTAGATATTTTTTGGGGGGTTTTAAGCATTTAAGAATTTTGAGGGGTTTTATGGTATTAATAGTTTTTTTTGGAGTTTTAGGGGGGTTTTTGACATTTTAGGGTTTTTAAGGTTTTAGTTTTTTAAATGTTATTAGTGAATTAAATGGGTTTTATATTTTTTGTGGGTTTTAGGGTTTCAATTGGTTTTAGGGGTTTAAGGTTTTTTTATGGTTTTTATAGTTTTTAGGGGGTTTAGGAAATTTTTTGGTGTTTTTATATTTTTTTATGTTTTTAGGGGATTTGAGCGTTTTTAGGTTACGAATGTCCTCTTACGGGTTTTCAGTGTTTTTAGGGTTTTTTACATATTTTGGAATTTTTATCTATCTTTTAGTATTTTTATGGGTTTTTTTGTTTTTATGGATTTTGGGGGTTTTTAGACTTTTTCAGGTATTTTAGGGATTTGAAGGGGTTTTTTTGGTTTTTAGGGTTATCATGAGTTTTTATTTTTAATTTTCTTTTTATTTAGAATTTTTTATTTTTTTTGGTTATAAAGTGGTTTTTGTATTTTATGTTTTTTTAGGGGATTTTATGGGTTTTATGGTTTTATGGTTCATTGGTGTTTTCGGGTTTTTAGGGTTTTATTTTGGTTTTTTCTATTATTAGGGGTTTTAGTGTCTTATTATGTTCTCAGGGGTTTAAAATGTTATTAGGTTTTTATGGCTTTCTTAGGGGTTTTCATGTTTTTAAGGTTTTTTTAGTGATTTTATGGATTTTTTATGATTTTAATGGTTTTTGGGGTTTTATGAATTATGAGGGTTCTATGGTTTTTATGGTTTTGTGGTTTTTATGTTTTTTGGGTTATTAAGGATTTTCTATTTTTTTGGTATTAATATTTTTTTGGGTTTCATAATGTTTTTAGGGGTTTAAAAGGTTTTTATAGTTTTTAGTTATTTTTAGGGTTTTTATTAATTTTTAGGGTTTTATGGTTTTTGGGGTTTTTCGGTTTTTAGGGTTTTAGGGGTATCCAGTTTTTTGTGTTTTTAGGTTTTATAGGATATTAGGTGTTTTTAGGTTCTTAAGGTTTTATTAGGGGTTTTAAGTGTTTAGGGTTTCTAAATATTTAGTGAATTGAAGGAATTTTTTATGATTTTTATGGTGTTTTGGGGTTTTTAGGTATTTTAATGGGGTTTCAGGTTTTTTAGGGTTTTTTTCTTTTTGGGGGATTTAGAATTTTTTAGACTTTTTTTAGTGTTTTAAGGTTTTATGTGTATTTTAGCATTTTTAGGGCAAGGAAGATGCGAGGGTCAGCCTATTCCCCCTCACCCCAAATTTATTAGAAATAAAAAAGACACAATAACAGGAAAATAAAAAAAATAAAAAGAAAAAAGAAATAACACACACATCCAAGAATCCACCACCACCCTCCAGCCTCAACCAGTATCCAGCAATTCATAGCTAACCAATGACCAACATCCAAACTCAAAAAATCCAACATCCATCACCTCCCAGCCAAATAGTAACCAGCATCTCGCATCACAATTTTCCCAAGTCAACTTCTCTTTTCCAAATATATCCACCACCAAAGTCTTAGAGCAACATTACTTCTACACCTCCCAGCTAAACAGTAACTAGGGTCCAGCAGTACACCTTCCAGCACCCGGAAACTTCTCACAAGGAAGACTACCCAGTCACATTCTTAGGGCTTTCCATGGATTTTAGGGATTTTTTAATTTTTATATGTTTTTAGGATTTTTCCAATTTTTGTTGTTTTTAGGGATTTTGGAGATTTTTTGGGTGTTAGGATTTTTCAGTATTTATAGGGTTTTGTAGTTTTTATGGATTTAATGGGTTCCTGAATTTTTAGCGTTTTTAATGGTTTTAAATTTTTTTAATGTTTTTAGGTGTTTAAAGTGTTTTTAGAGCTTTTAGTGGGTTTTAGGGTTTTATAGGTTTTTTTGGTGTTATGTTTTCATGGGTTTCATGGGTTTTATGGGGTTTTAGGTGTTTTAGTGTTTTTTAGGGTTTATTACGGATATTACATTTTTAATTTTTTTCAATGTTTTTAAATTGTTTTTAGGTTTTGATGGTTTTCTTAGGTTTTTTCAAGGTTTTTATTGGTTTTTATGTTTTTAGATACTTTTTTAGGATTTTCCTAGAATTTTATGTTTTTATAGTGTTTTTAGGGATATTGATTTTTTTAGGGTTTTTAGGGTTTTACGATTTTCTATGGTTTATTTCATTTTTTATGTTCCCTAGGGTTTTTAAGTGTTTCTATTTTTTTATGGTTTTCATTGGTTTCATCAATTTTATTGTTTTGAATGTTTTTTGGAAATTTTTATGATATTTATGATTTTTAGGTATATTTGGTATTTTTATGGGGGTTTAAGGATTTATTGTTTATGGGGATTTAGAGTTTTATGATTTTTTCTAATTATTTTAGGATTTTATGGTTTGTTCGATTTTTAATTTTTTTAGGGGATTAAAGTGTTTTTAGAGTTTTTATTGGTTTTTAGGTTTTTATGGGGTTTTAGTGTATTCCATGGGTTTTTATGGTTTCATTGTTTTTAGGGGTGTTGGGGTTTTTTTTATTTTTATGGATTCATAATTTTTTGGTTTTTATGGGTCTTAAATATTTTTATGTTTTTGAATCATTCAACATTTTTAGGGTGTTTAGGGGTTTTCTCATTTTTTTAAAATTTTTTATGGAATTTTTAGGATTTTATGGTCTTTATACAATTTGGGATTTTTTTGGGTTTTTATAGGTTTTATGGGCTTACTGAATTTTTATGGGCTTTTAACCTTTTTTAGTTTTTCGGTTTTTCTTAAAAAAAATTAAAATTTTAAATGGTGTAAATGGGTTTTAGATATTTTAATGGGGTTTTAGTGGTGTTATGGGTTTTTAGTTTTATTTATTGTTTTAGTGATTTTTATGGTTTTAAGTTGTTTTTAGAAACTTTAGGGTCTTTTAGAGTTTTTTAGGTTTTTTGTGTTTTTAGGGGGTTTAGGGGTTTTAAATGTTTTTAGGTTTCTAAGGTTTTTATAGGTGTTTTTAGGGTTTTTAGGGTGTTTTACATTTTTATGATTTTTATCTATTTTACGAATTATTATTGGATTTTATGGTTTAATGGATTTTGTGTGTTTCTGTGTGTTTTGGGTTTTTTTTGGTTTTAGAGTTTTTTTAAGGTTTTATGGATTATATTTTTTGGGGGGATAAAATATTTTTTAGGGAACTTATATTATTTTATTGTTTTTATTGGTTTCTAGGGTATTTTAACATGGGGGGGTTATGGGTTTTAGGGTGTTTATATTTTTATGGTGTTTATAGGATTTTTTGGGATTTTATCATTTTCATAGTTTCTTCTGGTGTTTTAGTTGTTGATATGTTTTTTATTTTTTTATAGGATCTTTTAGGGTATTTACATAATTACGGATTTTTAGGTAATTTTTAGGAATTTTATGATTTTTTCTGGGTTCTATAAATTTTAATATTTTTATAGGTATTTACAATTTTTATTTATTTAGGTTTGGTAGCATTTTTTGATTTTTAGGGGTTTTAAGTATTTTTAGGTATAAAGGTTTTCCTAGGGGTTTTCTGGTTTTTTAGGATTTTTAGGTCTTTTTGGTATATTTAGGGATTTTTAGGGTTTTTATGGTTTCTAGGGTTTTAGGGATTTTGAATTATTAACTGTTTTTTTTGTTTTTAGGGTTTTTTAGGTTTTAAGGTTTCTAAGTGTTTATCATATTTTTAGTGGTGTTAAGTGTTTTTTGGATTTATGTTTTTATTATTGGTTTTTTTTTGTGGTTTATGATTTTTTAGGTTTTTACGGTTTTCAATGATTCATATAGTATCTTATGGATTTTAGAGAATATAGGGCTTTTCAATTTTTAGAGGGTTTAGGATTTTTTTTATTATTTTTTTCTATTTAATGATTTTTTATTGATATTTTATGTTTTCTAATTTTTTTTCTATATTTTTTAACATTTTTTGTGGTTTAAAAGGTTTTTTTGAGTTTTTCGTAGTTTTTTATTGTTTTATGGGTTTTTAGGGTTTTTAATGTTTTATCTGTTTTCAGGATTTTAGTGATATTTAAGTAATTTATCATTTTTTTGTTTATTATGGGTTTTAATTATTTATAGGTTTTTAAACATTTCCTAGGAGTTTTGGGTTTTCAATTTTTATTACTTTTTATGATTTTTAGGTCTTTTAGGATATTAAAGGTTATTTGGGATTTTAGGGATGTTGAGTGGATTTTAGAATTTTTAGGGGTTTTGTGGTTTTTAAGGGTTTTAGAGGTCTTAGGGTTCTTTTGGGTTTTTATCGTTTTCAATTTTTTTGCTTTTTTATAATTTTCAAGGTTTTTAATGTGTTTTTTCTGTTTTAGTGGATTTTTTGGGTATTTTAGGGTTTTAGGGATTTTATATGTTTTTAGGGATTTTTATGTTTTTAGTGTTTTTAAAATTTTAGGTGTTTAGTGTTTTTATGAAGTGGTTTTAGGTTTAAAATGTTTTCTTAGTATATTATATGATTTTTGAGAAATTTATGTTTTAATTTATTTTTAAGGATTTTTTTATTTTTATTGGTTTTTCGTGTTTATACGGATTTTTTTGGTTTTATGGTTTTTATCTTTTTTTTATTTATTTGGTTTTTTCTAAGTTTTTTATGGTCTTGACATTTTTAAAGGTTTTTTCGTGGTTTTCAGAGTTTTTTATGTTTTTACATATTTTTAGGGATTTTTTGTATTTTATTATTTTAAGGGGTTTTAGTGATTTTGATGGGGTTTTTTTTGGTTTTTTGTTTGTTTAGTGTTTTTCATATTTTGTAGTGTTTTATGTGTTATAAAAATTTTAACGTTTTATTAATGATTTATAGGATTTCTTACAATTTAATGCATTTTTTAGATATTATTATGAATTTTATTGTTTATGAGGGTCTTTTGGGATTCTGAGGAGTTTTGGTGTTTTTTGGGTTTTCAGGGTTTTTTGTTCTTTTTTTGGTTTACGATTTTTTTTTAGTTTTTTATGGATTTTTGTTTTTTTATAGTTTTTAAAAAAACGGGGTTTAAAGGGATTTTAAAATTTTAATTTGTTTTTATGGTTTTTTAGAGTTTTCGGGGTTTTAAGTTTTATATGTGTTTTTATGCCTTTTTATAGTTTTTTGGTTTTTTTAGTGTTTTTAGCTTTTTTATATTTTTAGGGATCTTATGTTTTTTTTCTTTATTAATAAATTCTTAGGATTTTTCAAATTTTTTTGGTTTTTTATGTTTTTAGGTATTTTTATGGATTTTTAATTGAATTTAGGGTTTTTTAAGGGTTTTAGGGACTTTAAGGGGTTTTATGGTTTATTAGGATTATTAGGGTTTTTATGGGTTTTTGGAATTTTAAGGATGTTATCTGTTTTTAAGGATTTAATGTTTTTTAGGTTTTCTAAGCATTTTTTGAGGATTAAAAGGCTTTTATTATTTATAGGGATTTTATGGTGGTTGGGGGGTTTTATGATTTTTATGGGTATTTTTGGTATTTTTTGGATTTTTTAGTTTTTATGGGTTTTTGAAAAAATTAGATCTTTTAAATGTTTTTCAGTTTTTAATAGTTTCATATGGTTCTTTAGTTTATTATTGTTTTTTACATTTTTTTTTGAATTTTTAGGAATTTAGCGAGTTTTAGGGTGTTTATGGATTTTGAGGGTTTTTAGTGTTTTTTGTTTTTTGTTGTTTTTTTGGAAGGTTTAGATTTTTTTAGTTTTGTAGGGTTATAAGCTCTTTTAGAGATTTTTAAATTTTTTAGTGTTTTGATGGGTTTTTATATTTTTTAGTGATTAATATGAATTTTAATATTTTTTTTATCATTTTTAATGATTTTAGGGGTTCCTATGGTTCTTGGGGTGTTTTAGGATTTTTATGATCATTTTAGGGTTTTTAGGGTTTTAGATTTTTTTTCTATTTTAATGTGTTTCTATGTTTTAATGTGTTTCTATGTTTTTATGATTTTCTTATGGATTTTTATGGGTTTCAGGGTTTTATTTCCATTTTAGTTATATTTAGGTATTTTGTGTTATTTTGATTGTTTTTAGGGTTTCATTGATTTTGAGGGGTTTTAGGGTATTTTTATTTTTAGAGTTTTATTGGGGTTTTCTGTGGGTTTTTTATTTTTTTAAGGTTTTATAGGTTTTTTATAAAAAATAAATTATTTTGGGGGTTTAATGTGTTTTTTTAGTTTTAGAGGGTTTTTTATGTATTTTAGGGGTTTTATGGATTTTCGTAGTTTTTTTTTGGTTTTAAGGTCTTTTAAGTGCTTTTATGGATTTTAATATTTTTTTGGTTTTTCAGGGTTATTATGTGTTTTTAGGGTTTTAAGGTTTCCTTAAGGTTTTTATGATTTTTATGTAATTTTATGTTTTATATATTTTTATGGAGTTTTAGGATTTGCATGGGTTTTTAAGGTTCTATGGATTTTGAGTGCTTTTGGGGTTTTCTTGAGATTAAGGATTTTCTATGGTTTTTAGTGGTTTTTATATTCTATTGGAATTTTAATTGTTTTAAAGTTTTAAGGGTTTTCTATATGCTCTTTAGGGTTTCTAGTGTTTTAATGTCTAAGGGATTTTTACATATTTTTGTATGAGTTTTTTTGTTTTTTGGGTTTTTTGGGTTTTCATGGTTTTTATAGTTTTTAGGGTTTTTATTGATTTTATGGTTTTTGGATTTCAGGGGTTTTTTGAGTATTTTAGGCTTCTTAGAGGTTTTTAGAGGTTTTTAAAATTTTTAGGGATTTAAAGGGTCATTATGTTTTGTGTTTTTAGGGTTTTGGGGGTTTTAGTGGGTTTTAAGGGATTTATGGGTGATTAATGTTTTTTGGGATTTTAATGGTTTTAATGGTTTTTAGTGTTATTTTTAAAAAAAATTGGGTTTTAAGTATTTTTAGGTTTTTATGTTTTTATTAAGGTTTTTAGTGGTTTTAGGGTTTTTATGTATTAAGTAATTTTTAGGTATTTAAAGAATTCTTATGTTTTTTAGGGTTTTTGAGGATTTTGTTGGTTTTTAGGTTTTTTAGTGTTTGTTGGTTTGTTGGTTTTTTCTAGGTTTTTAGTGGTGTTTTTTAGTTTTTCTTATTTGATGGGTTCTTAACACTTTTTTAATTTTTTAGAGGATTAATGGGGATTTTATTTTTTAGCATGTTTCTATGATTTTATGGGGTTTTAGGGATTTTATGATTTTTTAGGGTTTTAGTTGTTTTTAGGGTTAATTTGGGTTTTTAGCAATTTCATATTTTTAGGGGTTTTAACTGTATTTTTTTTCAAGTGTTTCTTAGGTATTTGGATGATTTTTTACGTTTTAGGGATTTTTATGGAGTTTATGCTCTTTATGGGTTTTTAGGGGTTTGAAGGATTTTTGGCGTTTTTAGGGTTTTCTAGTGTTCTTAGGGTTCTCAAGGTTATTTTTAGTTTTTAGAATATTTTTTAGTTTTAAATGTTTTATAGTTTATATATTTTTTTTCATTTTTAGGTACCTAAATGGTTTTTAGTGTTTTTACTTGTTTTGGTGTTTTTATGGGTTTTTTATAGTTTTTATGGTTTTGGGAGTTTTACAGTTTTTAGGGGTTTAGGGGATTTAGGGTCTTTTATAATTTTAGGGTTTTTATCAATTTTTTGTTTTTTGGGGTTTTATTTATCTTTATGTTTTTTGGTTTTCCTTGGGGTTTTCAATGTTTTTAGGTTTTTTTATGTTTTAGGTATATTTAGGGACTTTTTATTGTTTTTATGGTTTTCTCATGTTTTTAGGATAATGTGGTTTTTGCAGTTTTATGGGTTTTATGGTTTTTTAGGGTTTGTAGCATTTTTTATGTTTTATTGGGGTTTTATGTGATTTTAGGTTTTTATGGTTTTGTTAGGGGTTTTTAGAGTACTTAGGGATATTAGTTTTTTTAGGTATTTTAGGGATTTTTTTGGATTTTTAGGGTTTTTAGGGAAGTAGGGATTTTTGTGTTTTCTTATTTTTTAAAGGATTTTAGGGTTTTTATGTTTTTTGGGTTTTTTTGGTTTTTTAAGGTTTTTAGTGTTTTTGACATTTTTAGGGGTTTAAAGGGTTTTTTGAGTTTTTAGTGGTTTTAGGGATTTTATGTGTTTTAGGAAAGGAAGATGCGAGGGTCGGGCTATTCCCGACCCCCCCCCCCCCCCCCCCCACCACCAAATTTATTAGCAAGAAAATAGGAGACACAGTAGACAAGGGAGGTGATGGGTCAAACAACCCACACCCAAAAAAACCCTTACAACCCCCGCCAAAAAAGAAAAACAAAGAAAGAAAAGACTCAAAAACAGACACAAAGCGGCATCATCACATCACATCCAGCCAGAACCAGCATCTAGCAGCACCACATCCAATCATCCTAGCAACACAACAGCAACAACAGATCCAAACCAACCATCCCCAGCAACAAACAGCACCAAAACCAACAGCACAACCAAACACAACCAGCAGCATCAAACCACATCACAAGCACCACAAGCAAGCGCAACCATCATCACCTTTCAACAAACAGCAACCAGCAACTAGCAGCACAACATCAAACTCATCCACAACAGCATCAAAAACCAAAAAACCATACATCATCCAGCATTCACTAGCAACCAGCAGCTCATAGCCAACCAATGGCCCACATCCAATCTCACAAGGTCCAGTACCCAGTACCTTCTCACCAAGAAGGTCCCTCTCCACCAGCATAGAACCAACATCATCAACAGAACAAGATTCAGCTCCACCCAACAGAACTAATAACCAACATCCACATCGAATCCAAAACAGCAGCCAAAATGCAGCACCTAACCTGCCCTCCAACAACATCATGGGGGGAAACCAGCAACTCGAAAACCAACCAAATTTAAGCAGAAACAACAACTCAATACCAAACCAACCACTATACAAGAACACGCATACTTGAAAATTAAATCGAACACCGAATATCGTGAGTATAAATTCGTCAACAGCAAGATCCAAGAACCAGAATGTAGAACTAAAAGAGAAAACCTGCATCCTCACCCTAATCATCTGCCATGGACCTTCGAGAAGCCAGAGAAGCCAGCAAGACCCTCCTCGGGTCCAAAAAAGCAGTGCAAAACCGAGCACGGAGCCATAAACGCCAGCGTGAAGAAGATACAAAGCCCGTTGGACCCACTTATCACCAAGGCAAAGCCAGAACTCCCCCCGACAAAACCACCAGGTCGTCTTGCCACACCAGAGATCCATCAGGCCGAACACACCTCTGCCAATTCGAAAAAGCATCCATCGCGCTTATGTTGACATCACTATCAAACTATTCAACTTCGTGCAGATCACTAGAAAGGCATCACCGATGCCGCCAAGAAGCGCAGAATGTAGATCTAGCAAAGCCGATCCAAATTGAAGAAAAAACCAGACCAAGATGTCGCCACCACACCCTGAAACAACCCACCAGATCTCAGTGCCGTCAACCAACTGCCTCGAGAACCACCATCACTCCAGGGAAGAACGCCTCTCTAACAGAAAGCCATCCGCATGAAAAATCCTAAAGAGGGGGAGATCCACAGAGTCTCTGAAGAGGATTCCAATATGTAACCCTAGATATCGCAGTGTTGGGAGAAGCTCGGGAGGGAGCGACGTCATTTTCCCTTTATGTGTTTTAGGTTTTCTTATGGTTTAACAGGTTTTATTATTTTTGTAGTTTTTTTGTTTAAGGATTTTAAGGATTTTATTGTTTATTTGTTTTTTATAGGTTTTAACTGATTATATGTTTTTATGTTTTTTGTAGGGTGTTTATGGGTTTTAGGGTTTTTATGTTTTTAGGGTTTTTTACATATTTTATATTTTTATGGGTTTTATGCATTTTAAGGGTGTTTTGAGGTTTTTATGATTTGTTTTTTTGTTTTTATGTTTTTTTGAGTTTTTTTACAGGCATTATGAATTTTTATGTTTCTTAACATTTTTTTGTTTATAAGGTTTTTAATGTTTTTCATGGGATTTTATGGATTTGAATGGTCTATAAGAGTTTTTATAATTTTTAGGTTTTTTGGGGTTTTAATGCTTTTTAGAGTTTTTAGTAATTTTAACTTTATAATGGGTTATAAGTGTTTGTATGTTTTTAAGGTTTTCTTAGGGGTTTCAAGGTTTTTAGGGTTTCTTACATTTTTAGGTATTTTTAGGGATGTTTTAATATTTTCATGGGTCATAGTGTTTTATGGTATTTCGAGGGGTTTTAGGATTTTTTTTAGGGTTTTAGGGGTTTTTTTGGTTTTTTGGGGGTTTAAATTTTTTTGGGATTTTTATGTTTTTTAATGTTTTTTACCCTTATTTAATTTTTTAGCGGATAAAAGGTTTTTTAATTTTTTCATGGTTTTAGAGTTTTTATTGGATTTAATGGTTGTTAAAGTTTTCAGGGGTTTTATTCATTTTAGGGGTTTTATGTTTTTTGGGGGGTTTTAGCATTTTAAGGTATTTTTTTTATTTTAGGATTTACTATGGTATTTATGTAGTTTATTATTGGTTTTCATGTCGTGAGGGATTTTTATAGTTTTTTTTGGATTTTTATGGTTTTTAGTGTTTATAGGGATTTGGGGGGTTTTAAGGATTTTTAGAGTTTATATGTTTTTTTGGGAGTTTTTTTATCATTTATTGTTGTATAAAAGTTTGTAGGGTTTTTAGTTGGGTTTTATGGGTTTTTAGGTATTATTATGATTTTTTAGGGTTTTTATGGGTTTTAGGGTTTTTATGGTCTTCAAGGGTTTTTAGAATTTGTATGTTTATTATGGGTTTTATTTATTTTTTTTGTTTTTGATGGTTTTCTTATAATTTTTTACTGTTTTTAGGTGGTTTATATCTTTAGTTATTTTTAGGGTTGTTTTTTAAAATTTTTATGGTTTTTAGGGTTTCTTGGGTTATTGAGGGATTTTAAGGCTTTTATGGTTTTTAGATTTGTTTTAGGATTTTATTCATTTTAATTATTTTTAGATTTTTGAAGATTTCTTTGAGATATTCATGCCTTTTAGTGTTTTTTATGTTTTTAGGTATTTTTGGACGCTTTTTTATTTTTATGGTTTTTTTGGATTCTTAGGGATTTTTTGGGTTTTTAGGGTTTTTATGTTTCTTTGGATTTATATATATATATTTTTAATTTTCTAGTGTGTTATGGTTTTTATATTTTTCCCATTTTTAAGGGGTTTTTAGAAATTATGCTTGTTTTTAGGGTGTTTATGGGTCTTACGATTTTTTTTGTTTTTTGGGGTATTTATGGTTTTTAGGGTTTTATCATTTTTTTGGATTTTTTGAGGGTTTGTCAATTTTTAGGTTTTTAGGTGTTTAAAGTGTTTTTAGGTATTTAATGATTTTTTAGTGTTTTTTGGTTTTAGGGTTTTCTATGTATTTAGGTAATTTTAGGATTCCGTAGGATTTTTATTGTTTTTATGATTTTAGAGATTTTGAGGGGTTTTAGGGTTTCAAGGGTTTTAGGATTTTTAAGGGTTTTTTTGAGTATTTGAATGTTTCTATTTGTTTTTATATTTATAAGTTTTAATTTAGTGTTTTAATGGGTATTTATAAATTTTTAACGTTTTTAGGGGTTTTGGGGTTTTGGGGGGTTTTAGGTAATTTTTTGGAATTTTAGCGTTTTTAGGTTTTTTATGGTGTTATATGTTTTTTGTTTTTATGTTTTTATGGTTTTCTTTTAATTTTTTCTGGGATTTACTAGTTTTTTATATTTTGAAGTATTTTAATGGAATTTTTTGGATTGTTAGGGTTTTAATGGTTTCAGGGCTCTTGAGGGCGTTATGGTTTTTTGGTTTTTTGCGGTTTTAATGAATTTTTAGGGTTTTTATCATGTCTATTTTTTTGTAATTTTTTACTATTTTAGGCTTTAAAGAACTTCATAGTGTTTTTCTAGGTTTTTAGGGGTTTTTATGTTTCCAGATATTTTTAGGTATTTTTTATGATTTTAATGTTTTTTATGGTTTTTAGGGATTCTGAGGGGTTTTAGTGTTAATTTAGGTATATGGTTTTTTTACTTGTTTTTTTTTAAATTTTAGATATTTAATGGTTTTTATATTATTTTAATGTTTTTATGGTTTTAATGGGATTATATTTTTTTATTGGATTTTTAATTTTTTATGGTTTTTACGGCTTTTTAAGGATTTAGGGTTTTTTATTATCTTGAACGGCTTTTACAGTTTTTGGGTCTTTTAGGGGTTTTTGAGTTTTTAACGTCTTTTATGTTTTTAGGGGTTTTATGTTTTTAGGATTTTAATATTTTCATATATTTTTACTAGTTATTTACAATTTTTTTCATTTTAGGGTTTTTAGGGACATTATAGGATTTTTTTGTTTTTTTGTTTTAGCGCTTATGATGATTTTATGGATTTTATAAATTGTAGTGTTTTTTAGGGGTTTTAAGTGTTTTTTTATTTCAAGTTTTTCTTAGTTTTTTTAAATTATTAGAGGTTTTTTTATGTTTTTAGGGAATTTAAGGGCATTTTTTGGATTTTATGGTTTTTACAGTTTTTAGGTATTTTGAGGGTTTTTACTATTTTTAGGGGTTTAAGGTTTTTTTTTGCGTTTATTGTTTTTTATGTTTTTTTGGGGGTTTAGAGGTTTATAATATTTTTTTAACATTTTCAAGTTTTTAAAGTGTTTTTAGAGTTTTTAATGTTTTTTAAGGTTTTAGGAGTTTTTAGTTTTTATAATGGGTTTTAAGTTTTTTTATTATTTTTATGGGTTTTAGGGATTTTTAGGTTTTTAGGGGTTTTAGAATTTGTTAGTTTTTAAGGTTTTTAAAGTTTTTAGGATTTTAATGTTTTTATGGGTTTTTAGTGTTTTATGGGTTTTTATGTTTTTATTGTATTTTAGTGGTTTTTTATTATTTTTATTGTTTTTTGGGTTCTTGGGTATTTTGATGGGGTTTTTTTGATTTATTTGGATTTTTGGGTTTTAGGCGTTTTTTTATTTTTAGGGCTATTAAGTTGTTCAAGTATTTTAAAAAAATTAGGTATTTAAAGGGTTTGTTTTTTTAGCGGGTGTTTAAGGTTTTTTAGTAGTTTATGGGTTTTTGGTGTTTTGGGGGTTTTAGGATATTGGAGTATTTTTATGGTTTTAGGGTATTAGATTTTTTTATGTTTTGAAGGGTTTTAAGTATTTTTATTTTTTTATGTCTTTCTTAGGATTTTCAAGGTATTTATGGGTTTTTTAATTTTTTAGGTATTTTATTTTGTTTTGATGGATATTTATGGGTTTTTAGGGATTTAAGAGTTTTGATCAGTTTTAGGGTTTTATGGGTTTCTTATGATTTTCCAGGTTTTATTGAGTTTTCTTCTTTTTTAAATATATTTAAATATTTTTTTTGGATATTTGGGTTTTTAGTTGTTTTAGGTATTTTTAGGGGATTTAGTTTTCTTTAGTATTATTTGGGTTTGTTGGTTATTTTGGTTTGGGGGGGGGTTGATTTTTTTAGAGCATTAAATGTTTTTTAGTGTTTTTTATCATTTTTAATTGTTTAAAGTGTTTTTAATAGTCATTTGTGTTTCTATGACTTGTTAGGGTATTTGAGGATTTTAGGGTGTTTTTTGGGTTTTGGGTTTTAGAAGTTTTAGTGTTTTTAGAGGTTTTAGATTTTTTAGGCTTTTTGGGTTCTAAATGTTTTACTTTCTTATGATTTTCTTAGGGGTTTGTACGGTTTTTAGGGTTTTTGTAATATTTTAGGGATTCACAGTTTTTTTAGTATTTTTTGAAGGTTTTATGGTTTTTAGGAATTTTGTTCTATTGAGGGTTTTTAGGTATTTTAGGAGATTTTATATTTTTTGAGTTTTAAGGGTGTGATTTTTTAATGTTTTTTTTCGAGTTTTAACATTTTTAGGGTTTCAAAAGCTTTTTATGGTTTCTGTTAGTTTTTAGATATAAATGTGTTTAATTGATTTTTAATTGGTTTTATTGTTTTTATGAGGTTTAGGGTTTTTTTGGTCTTTTAGGTTTTCTAGGGTTTTAGTGTTTTTTAGAAATTTTTGATGTCTTATGTGTTTTTAGGTTTTTAAGGTTTTATTAGGGTTTTTAGGGGATTTAAGGTTTTTTATGTCTCTAGGGTTTTTAGTTGTTTTTGGGATAAATATGGTATATAATGTTATTTAAAAAATTTAATGTTTTTTGGTTTGTAGTGTTTGTTTGGGTTTTTAAGGTTTTTTGTGGTGTTTGAAATTTTTAATGTTTTTAGAGTTTTGAACATTTTTATGGGTCTAAAAGGTTTTTATTTTTTTATTTTTTTTAGTTTTTATGGGGTTTTAGTGAGTTTTAATGGTTTATGAGTTTTAGGGTTTTTATGTTTTTTAGGGTGTGTTATGATTTTTAGTGTTTTTACATTTTTTTGTTTTAACCATTTCCAGGATTATAAGCATTTATTAAGGGTTTTTAGTAAATTTTTAGTTATTTTTAGGGGGTTTTAGGATTTTTATGGGTTTTATATATTTTATAGATTTTGAGGCATTTACTATTTCTTGGTTTTTTATGTTTTTATGTTTTTATGTTTTTATGTTTTTTAGGGTTTTTAATAGTTTTTTGGTGGTTTTATGGTTTTTAGAGTTATTTTTATGTTTTTAGGGGTTCAAAAGGATTTTTGAGTTTATCATATTTATAGGGTTTTTGATTTCTTTAAGGGTTTGAATGTTTTTAGGGTTTTTACAGTTTTAGGAGTTTTCGAGTCTTTTATGGGTTGTAAAGATTTTTATAGTTTCCCCGGTATTTAGAGGTTTTAAGTGCTTTTTGTTTTTTTAATGTTTTCCTAATTATTTTCAAAGTTATTAGGTTTTTTTGTTTTTATATATTTTAGGGATTTTGTTAATTTTAAAGGGTTTTAGGATATTTATAGATTTTGAGGGTTTTTTGTTCTTTTTAGGGTTTTGAGGGTTTTTATTTTATTTTATGCTTTTGGGGTTTTTATTGTTTTCTTTTTCTGCGGATTTTCATAGGGGTTTTCATTGTTTTTATGCATTTTTACTTGTTAGGGATATTAAGAGATTTTTTAATATTTTTATAAGTTTTTAGGGTTTTATGGATTTTGAGGGGTTTTAGGGGTTTTTAAGGGTATAGGGTTTTTAGTGTTTTTAGGGTTTTTATGTTTTTAAGGGTGTAGAGTGTTGTTAAGATTTTATGGTATTCTTAGGGGTTTTTACAAATTTAAGGATTCTTATAACTTTTTATATTTTTTTATTTTGTTGGATTTTATGGATTCTGAGGTGTTTTAGGAATTTTTAGGGTTTTAATGGGATTTTTTAGGTTAGTTGGGTTTCTTTTTAGTTTTTTTGGATTTTATGGGGTTTTAGAGTTTTTTTATCATTTTTATGATTCTATATAAATTTTAGAGTTTTTAGTGGTTTTTAAGTTTTTATGGGTTTTAAGTTTTTTTATGGTTCTTACTAGTTTTTAGGATTTTATGTGTTTTTAATTTTTTTAGGACTATTTATGATTTTTTGGGTTTTATACATTTATAAGGTTTTTAGGGGTTTAATGTTTTTTTAGGTTTTTAAGATTTTATTATTTATTTCAAGGTTTTAGGGGTGTTTTATGTTTTAAGATATTTTTAATATTTTTTTGCTTTATTGGGTTTTTATTGAGATCAGGTTTTTAAGATTTTTAGGGTTTTTAGACTTTTTAGTGGTTTTAAGTGTTTTTTGGTTTGTATGGTCTTCTTAAGGTGTCAAGGGTTTTTTACATTTTGAGGTATTTTCAATTATTTTTTACAATTTTTAAGGGTTTTTAGGAGAATTAGTGATTTTAATGGTTCTCAAGGTTTTTTGGGATTTATTGTTATTTGGGGGAATTGAGGTTTATTAAAAAAAATTGTGGTTTACCTTTTTTCTATTTTTTGAACAATTTTAGTGGTTTAAACAGTTCTTACATATTTTAGTGGGTTTAATGGGTTGTTTAAGAGTTTTATGGGGTTTAATGGTTTTTTTGTTTCTTCAGGGTTTTTATGGTTTTTATTGTTTTTTTGGACTTTCAACTTTTTATGTGTTTTTTGATTTTTCAATATTTCATAGGGTTTTTTTTTGGTTTTTTAGTGATTTTACGATTTTTTAAGGAATTTTAGGGATTTTTATTGTTTTTAGGGGTTTTAGTTATTTTGATGGGTTTTAGGGTTTTTATGATTTTAATGGTTTTTTATGTTGGTAAGATTTTTATTAGTTTTTAGGTTTTCAATTTTTGTACATTTTTTTAACTTTTTTAGTGGTATTAATGTTTTTTAGAGTTTTTATTAATTTTTATGGTTATTATGAATTGTTAGCGTTTTTAAATATTTGTAAGTGTTTTATGGGTTTTTGGGGGTTTCTCGGGTTTTAGGGTCTTTAAGGGATTATTAGTGTATTTCAAGTTTTTAGTTTTTTAGGTATTTTATGTGTTTTTCAGTTACTACGTTTTTCTTAGAGGTTTTCATTGTTTTTATTGTTTTAGGGTTTTTTTCAATATTTAGGGATTTTTATTATTTTTTGGAGATTATTATGTTCTTTTTTTTTGTTTTTTGGGAATTTGAATGTTTTTAAGGTTTTGAATGTATTTTAGGGTTTTTATGACTTTTAGCATCTTTTATGTTTTTCGGTGGTTTTGAATGTTTTTTTATTTTTAAGGTTTTCTTAGGGATTTTAGAGTTTTAAGTTTTTCTTGGAGAATTTCAGGAATTTTTTTATTTTTATTATTATTTAGGGTATTTAGGGATTTTGGTGATTTTTAGGGGGTTTATGGATTTTAAGGCATTTAGGGTTTTTTGTGGTTTTAAGGGTTTTCAGTTTATTAATGGGTTTTAAGGTTTTTTTGTGTTTTTCATTGTTTTTAGGGGTTTAATGGGTTTTTTGTGTTTTCAGCCTTTTTAGGGGTTTGGGGGGTTTTATGATTATTTGGTGTTTTAGTTTCATTTAGTATTTTCACGTTTTATAGAGTTGTTTATGTTTTTAAGGGTTTCTTATGGGTTTTTAAGGGTTTTAGGGTTTTAAAATTTTTAGGTTATTTTAGTACTTCTCAAGGATTTTTATTTTTTTAGGGATATTGAAGGTTTTTGGGTTATTTTTTATTTTTAGGATTTTATGGTTTCTTTAGTTATTTGGGGATTTTTTGAATTTTTAGGGTTTTAATGGGTTTTTACAGTTTTTATGGTTTTTTAGGATTTCCAACATTTTAGAGGTTTAAAGGGGGTTTAAAGTTTTTAGTCGGTTTTAGGGTTTTTACTGTTTTTTTTATTTTTTGGGTTTTTAAGTGTTTTTTGAGTTTATATGGTTTCCTCAAGGTTTTCTATAATTCTTAGGATTTCTTCGATATTTAGGGATTTTGGAGATTTTTTTTTGAGTTTTTGGGGATTCTAGTGTTTTGAGGGTTTTTAGGATTTTAGAGGGATTTTAGGTTTTTTTAGTGTAATTATGGATTCTTTGGGTTTTCAGGGATTATTTGGGTTTTTAGGGATTATTTATTATTTTTATTTTTTTAATGTTTTTATGGATTCTGGGCATTTTAAATATTGTTATTCATTTTTTGGGATTTGAGGTTTCTTTCGTTTTTATGGTGTTTTGGAGTTTTTAAACATTTTTTCTAGTTTAACGGTTTTTTTGAGTTTTTTGGGATTTATAATATTTTTTTGGTTTTTTTTCTTTTTACGGATATCTGGTTTTCTTGTACTTTTATTATTTTTATTCTTTTTTGGTTTTTTAGTGGTTTTAAGTGTTTTTAGGTTTTTATGTTCTTATGGTGTACAAGTTTTTTTACATTTTGAGGTATTTTCAAGTATTTATTGTGGTTTTTATAGGTTTTTAGGGGCTTTAGGGATTTTTATGGTTTTCATGGTTTTTTGGGTTTTTATGGTTTTTTGGGGAATTAGGGTTTTCTTACATTTTTTGGAGGTTTACCTTTTTTCAAATTTTTAAATAGTTTTAGCGGTTTAAAGAGTTCTTACAGATTTTAGTGGGTTTAATGGGTTGTTTAAGGGTTTTAGGGGGTTTAATGGTTTTTTGGTTTCTTCGGTTTTTTTTGGGATTTTATCATTTTATAGGTTTTTCAACGTTTTAAGTATTTTTTGGTTTTTCTAGTTTTATTAGGGGTTTTTAGGTTTTTATGGACATTATGATTTTTATGTAATTTTAGAGATATTTAATGTTTTTAAGGGTTTTAGGTATTTTGATGAGTTTAGGGGTTTTATTATTTAATGTTTTTTTGGGCTGGTAGGATTTTTATGTGTTTTTAGGTTTCTAATTGTTTTAGTGTTTTCTAACATTTTCAGCGGTATTGATGTTTTTTAGAGTTTTCATTTATTTTTAGGGATATTATGTTTTGTTAGAGTTTTTTAATAATTTAATGTGTTTTATGGTTTTTTGGGGGTTTTAGGGGTTTTAGGGAATTTTAAGGGTTTATTAGGGTATTTGGAGTTTCTAGTTTGTAGGTGTTTTAGGTTTTTTTTGGTTTTTATGTTTTTCTTTGGGGTATTCATGGTTTTTAATGTTTTAGTGTTTTTAAACCATTAGGGTTTTTTATTACATTTTAGGGATTATTATTTTCTTATATTGTTTTTTGGGAATTTTATGGTTCTTAAGGTTTTGTATGGATTTTAGGGCTTTTTATGATTTGTAGCATTTTTTAGGTTTTTGGGTGGTTTAATGTGTTTTTTTTTATGGTTTTATTAGGGATTGTAGAGTTTTAAGTATTTCTTAGGGATTTTCAGGCATTTTTATGATTTTTATTATTATTTAGGGTTTTTAAGGATTTGGAGAATTTTAGGGGGTTTAGGGCTTTTATGGTATTTATGGTTTTCTGTGGTTTTTGGGTTTTTTAGGTTATTAATGGGTTTTATGGTTTTTTGGAGTTTTCCAATGTCTTTAAAGGTTTAAAGGGTTTTTTTATCTTTCATTACATTTATGGTTTTTATGGGTTAGAAGATTTTCAGGGGTTTTATGACTTTTAGGTGTTTTAGTGACATTTAGGGTTTTTAGGATTTTTAGAGTTTTTTAGGTTTTTAAGGGTTTTAAGTGTTTTATGTTTTCAAGGGTTTCTTTTGGGTTTTTAGGGTTTTATGGGTTTTACATTTTTAGGTATTTTTAGGGATTTTCAAGGATTTTAATGGGTTTTTAGGGATTTTAATGGTTTTTGGGTTTTTTAGGATTTTTAGGGTTTTATGGTTTCTTTAGTTTTATTGGGGACTATTTTTGAGTTTTTAGGGTTTTTATGGGTTTTTAGAGTTTCCAAAATTTAAGGGGTTAATAGGGTTTTAAAGTTTTTAGTCGGTTTTAGGTTATGTAAGGTTTTTATGGATTTTAGAGGTCATTGTTGTTTTTAGGGATTTTGACATTTTTTGGGTTTTTTAGGGTTCTAGGGTTTTTAGGGTATATAGAATTTTATATGTTTTTGTGGGTTTTATGTGTTTTAGGGTTTTAATGATTTATTTGAGTATTTAAGGGTTTTGTGATTATTTTACACTTTTAGGGATTTTTTTGGATTTGATGTATTTTTTGGATTGTTAACGATTTGGGGGGTATTTTTCGGGGTTTTGGTTTTTAGGGTTCTTATGTTTTATTCTGTTTTTAGGGTTTGAAATTTTTTTCGAGTTTCTATGTTGTTTTAATGGTCTAGTGGGTTTTTATAGTTTTTAGTTGTTTTTTGAGTTTTTATGTGTTTTTAGAGTATTTACGATTCTTAGGGGTTTTATTTTTTTAGGGTTTTTATTGTTTTTTTATGTTTTTTGGGGTTTTATGTGTTTTTAGGATTTTATGTTTTACTTTTTGATTTTCACGATTTTACTGTTTTTTTATGATTTTAGGAATTTTTAATTATTTTTTTATTATTTTTAGGGAAAATAATAATTTTTAGGGATTTTAATAGTCTTTAGGGTTTTTATGGGGTTTTTTGTGTTTTTCGGTTTATTTAGGGTTTTTAATGTTTTTATATCTTTTTAAAAAATTTAGGGGTTTGAAGAATTTTTAGAGTTTCCCATGGGTTTTTAGGGGTATTTATGGTATTTATGGTTTTTTTGTTTTTTGGGGGTTCTAGGGTTTTTGGTGTTTTTAGGGATTTTTTGAGTTTTTTTATAGCTTTTATGGTTTTTATATTTTTTATCTTTTTAGGGGTTTTATAGGTTTTTATAGTGTTTCATGGTTTTAGGATTTTTATAGGACTTAGGGTTGTTATGGTTTTTTGGGGGTTTATGGATTTTATAGCTTTAAGGGGTTTTATTTGTTTTTTGGTTTTTATGTTTTTCTTAGGGTTTTAATTAATTTTTTTCATTTTTATGGATTTAAGGTATTTTTCTATTTGTGTTGATTTAATGGGTTTTATATATTTTCAGGGTTTTTAGGGTTGTTTAGGGTTTTTACGATTTTTAGATTTTATAAGTTTTTATGTTTTTTTTAGTTTTTAATAATTTTTACAGTTTTAAAAAAAATAAGGTTTAAAGGGTTTTTAGAGTTTTTAGTTTCTATTTTGGATTTTTATGGGATTTCGATGTTTTAAAATTTTTTAAGTGTTTTTGTGGTTTGTAGGGGTTTTAGGATATTTTTGGTCTTTTTAGGGATTTTTAGGGTTTCTAGAATTTTTTATATTTTAATGGCTTTATGTTCTTTTAGGATTTTCAGGATTCATTAAGGGGATTTAGGGTTAATTATGCTTATATGTACTTTTAGTAATTTGTTATAATTTTTATGTTTTTTTAGTGTTTTTATGTATTTTGTTGTTTTTGTGGTATTTTTGGTTTTCATGATTTTGGTGTTTTTAGGGGTTTTAAGGTACTTATGGGTAGTATGAGTTTTCTAGGTTTTGGGGGTATAATGGATTTTATGGTTTTTATCATGTTTAGGTTTTTGGATTTTTTTTATTTTTTTAGGTTTTAACAAAATTATTCGGATTTTCTTGGGTTTTTAGATGTTTATATGTTTACAGTTATTTTTAGGGTGTTTTTTAGGATTTTAGGGGTTTTAGGGTTTTATAGATTTTTATAGTTTTAAGTGTTTTTTATAAATATGGTTGTTTTTGTTTTTAGTTTTTTCAAATTCTATATTATTAATGTTTTTTTTATTATTTTGATGTTTTTATGGTTTTAAAGAGTATTTGAGGTTTTCAAGGGGTTTGGGGTTTTTGGGTTATAGGGGTTTTAGAGTTTTTAGAGGTTTTTGATTTTTTAGGATTTCTAGGGTTCTAAATGTTTTAATTTTTTTACGGTTTTATTAGGGTTTTGTAGGGTTTTTAGGGTAATTTACATTTTTATTGATTCATGGTTTTTTTAGTATTTTTTCAGGTTTTATAGTTTAGAGGAATTTTTTGGTTTTTAGGGTTTTTTAGATATTTTAGGGGATTTAATGTTTTTGGAGTTTTAATAGGGGGTTGAGTTTTTTAAGGTTGAAATATTTTTTTTAGTGTTTAGCATTTTTCAGGTTTCAAAGTGTTTTTAGAGTATTTTGTACTTTTTAGAGTTAAATGTGTTTTTATGATTGTTAATTGGTTTTATTGGTTTTATTGTTTTAAGAGGTTTTTTGGGTTTTTTGGGTCCTTTAGTTTTTCATTGGTTTTAGAGTTTTTTGGATTTTTAGAGGTATTAAGTGTTTTTAGGTTTATAAGGTTTTCGTAGGGTTTTTAGGGGATTGGTGTTTTTCATGTCTCTAGGGTTTTTATGTGTTTAGGGTTTTTAGTTGTATTTTGGGTTTTTATGGTTTAAAATTATTTTTAAATTTGTTAAAGTTTTATGGTTTTTATGGTTTGTTTGGGTTTTAACAGGTTTGTTTTGTGTTTTTTAGATTTAATAATGTCTTTAGAGTTTTTAACATTTTTGGCGGTTTAAAAGGTTTTTAAACATTTTATGTTTTTAGTTTTTTATGGGGTTTTAGGGGTTTTTAAGGTTTTATGAGATTTATGGTTTTTAGGTTTTTTAGGATGTGTTAGGATTTGTAGTGCTTTTTTTGGTTTTTTATTTGTTTTAACTATTTCTAGGATTTTTACCATATATTATGGGTTTTCAGTACATTTTTAGAGGTTGATAGGGGTGTTTATAATTTTTATGGTTTTTAGATATTTTACGAATTTTGAGGGATTTACTCTTTTTTTGGGTTTTTATGTTTTTTTATGTTTTTTATAGTTTTTTATTTTTTGGTGGTTTTATAATGTTTAGATTTTTTTAAACATTTTTAGGGCTTCAAAAGGAATTTTCAGGTTTTTTTATGTTATTAAAGTTTTTTTAGTTTTTTGGGGTTTTAGGGTTTTTAGTGTTTTTACAGTTTTAGGGGTTTTTGAGTCATTTATAGGTTTTAATGGTTTTTATAATTTATAAGGTATTTAGAGGTTTTATGTGTTTTTTGTTTTTTAAAGTTTTCTTAATTATTTTCAAGGTTCTTATGTTTTTTAGTTTTTAGATCCTTTAGGTAATTTTTTAATATTAATGTGTTTTAGGATTTTTATAGATTTTGAGGGTGTTTAGGGTTTTAGGTTCTTTTTAGGGTATTGAGGGTTTATATTATTTTTTATCTTTTTATGGTTTTTTATTATATTTAGTTTCTTATGTTTTTCGTAGGGGTTTTCATGGTTTTTAAGCGTATTTACTTTTTTGGGGTTATTTAGAGATTTTTTAGTATTTTTTATCACATGTTAGGGTTTTATGGATTTTGAGGGGGTTTTGGGGTTTTATAGTTATTTTGAGTATTTTATCATTTTTAATTTTCACGAGGAATTTTTGAGTTTTTAGTGGTTTTTATGTTTTTTATGGGTTTAAAGTGTTTTTATCGGTTTTACTAGTTTTTAATATTTTAAAGGGTTTATGTTATTTGGGACTATTTAAGATTTTTTTGGGTTTTATAGTTTTGTAAGGTTTTTAGGGGTTTAAAGTGTTATGAGGTTTTTTAGATTTCAATATTGTCTTCATGTTTCTATGGGTTTTTTATGTTTTTAGGTATTTTTAATATTTTTATGGTTATTTGGATTTTTATTCACATAAAAGTTTTTGTGGATTTTTAGGGTTTTTAGGTTTTTTAGTGGTTTTAACTGTTTTTTGGTTTCTATGGTCTTCTTAAGGTGTCTATGGATTTTTACATTTTGAGGTATTTTAGGAATTTTTTATGATTTTTATGGTTTTTAGGGGGTTTAAATAGTTTTATGGTTTTCATGGTTTTTTTGGTTTTTATGGTTTTTTGGGGGAATTGGGGTTTTTTATATTTTTCGGTGGTTTACCTTTTTTCTATTTTTTTAAAAAAATTATCTTTTTAAATAATTCTTAAATTCTTTATTGGGTTTAATGGGTTTTTTAAGTGTTATAGGGGGTTTAATGGTTTTTTTGGTCTCTTCAGGGTTTTTGGCATTTTTATCATTTTTAGGCTTTCCAGTGTTTTATGTTTTTTTTTGGTTTTCAGGTTTTCTTTGGGGTTTTTAGGTTTTTATGGATTTTAATATTTTTAAAGAATTTTAGGGATTTTTATTGCTTTTAGGGGTTTTTGGTATTTTTATGGGTTTTAGGGTTTTTATGATTTTAATTTGTTTTTTGGGTTGGTAGGATTTTAATGAGTTTTTAGGATTTTAATTTTTTTAGTGTTTCTAACATTTTTAGTGGTATTAATGTTTTTTAGAGTTTTCATTGATTTTTAGGGTTATTATTTTTTATTTTTCCTTTATATTTTTAAATTTTTTATGGTTTTTTGGGGATTTTAGGGGTTTCAGGGTCTTTTAAGTGTTTATTAGGGTATTTAGAGTTATATGTTTTTAGGTGTTTTACATGTTTTTAGGTTTTTATGTTTTTCTATGGTGTTTTCATGGTTTTTAGTACTTAAGGGTTTTTTTTCAATATTTATGGATTTTTATGAATTTTTTGTGATTATTATGTTCTTTAAAAGTTTTGGGGAATTTAAAGGGTTTTAAGGTTTTGAATAGATTCTAGGGTTTTTATTATTTTTAGCATTTTTTAGGTTTTTGTGTGGTTTTAAGTGTTTTTAGGTTTTTAAGGTTTTCTTATAGATTTTATAGTTTTAAGTTTATCTTAGAGATTTTCAGGCATTTTTTATGAATTTTATTATTATTTAGGGTTATTATGGATTTTAGGGAATTTTATTGGGTATATGGCTATTGGGGTTTTATGGTTTGTTGTTGTTTTATGGTATTTTAGTTTATTAAGGGGGTTTTGATTTTTTTTTGAGTTTTTTCAAATTTTTTTGGGGTTTAAAGGGTTTTTTTTGAGTTTTCAGTATTTTGAGGGTTTTTATGGGTTTTCATGGTTTTTAAGGGTTTTATGGTTTTTAAGTGTTTTAGTGTATTTTATGGTTTCTAGGGGTTTTAGAGTTTTGTTGGTTTTTTAAGGGTTTTATGTGTTTTATGTTTTCAAGTGTTTCATATGGGTTTTTAGGGATTTTTACATTTTTAGTTATTTTTAGGTATTTTTAAGGATTTTTATGGGTTTTCGGGACTTTGAAGGTTTTTGGGTTTTTTAGGATTTTTATGGATTTATGGTTTCTTTAGTTTTTTTGAGGATTTATTTGAGTTTTTAAGGTTTTAATTGTTTTTTAGAGATTCCAAAATTTTAGGGGTTTAAAGGGGTTTAAAAAAGTTTAGTTAGTTTTAGGTTTTTAGGGTTTTTATGGATTTTAGAGGTCATTGTGGTTTTTAGGGATTTTTAGGTTTTTTTGGGAGTTTTGGTTTTTTGGGTTTATATAGTTTTTTATGTTTTTATGGGTTTTATTTATTTTAGAGTTTTAATTATTTCATAGTTTTCTTCTTGTTTTTTGGTTTTATTACACTTTTAGGGAGTTTTTTGATTTTGATGTATTTTTTGGGATGTTATGAATTATCGAGGGTATTTTAAGGGGGGGGGGGGTTGGGTTATTAGGGGTTTTATGTTTTTGTGTGTTCTTTGAGGTTTTATTGTTTTTTAGGGTTTGAAATGTTTTCAGAGTTTCTATATGGTTTTAATGGTCTAGTTGTTTTATATTGTTTTTAGTTGTTTCTTGGGTTTTTATGTGTTTTTAGTGTTTTTATGGTTCTTAGGGGTTTTATATTTTTTAGGGTTTTTGGGGTTTTTGGTTTTTTAGTGTTTTTTAGGATTATATTTGTTTTATGTATTTATAGATTTTTAAGTTTTACTTTTGGATTTTCATGGTTTTAGTGTTCTTTTTGTTTTTATGGATTTGTAATTATTTATAAGATTTTTATGCAAAATAATAATTTTTAGGGATTTTAATCGTGTTTAGTGTTTTTGGGGGGTTTAGAATTTTTTGGGTTTTTGGTGTTTATTTAGGGGTTTTAATGTTTGTATATTTTTTTAAATGTTATAGGGGTTTGATGTGTTTTTAGAGATTTCCATGGTTTTAGGGGTTTTTATGTGTTTTGGGTTTTTTGGGGTTATTATGGTTTTTAGTGTTTTTAGTGTTTTTTGAGTTTTTTACAGCTTTTAAGGTTTTTATTTTTTTTATCATTTAATGTGTTTGAATTGTTTTTATAATTTTTAATGTATTTAGTATTTTTATGAGTTTTAGGGATTTTATGGTTTTTTGGGGGTTAATGGACTTTATAGCTTTCAAGGGTTTTATTTGTTTTTAGGTTTTTATGTTTTTCATTCTGTTTTTAATGTTTTTTTTATTTCTATGGATTTAAAGTGATATTTTTATTTTTATGTATTTTATGTGATTTATGTGTTCTGAGGGTTAGTAGGGGTTTTTAGGGTTTTTAGGGTTTTTATGTTTTTTGTTGGATTTTATATGTTTTTATGTTTTTTACAGTTTCTCAAATTTTATAAAATTTTTAATTTTTTTGAGGTTTAAAGGATTTTTAAAGTTTTTAGTTGTTTTTTTGGGGTTTTATTGGTTTTCGATGTTTTAAAAGTTTTTAACGGTTTTATGGTTTTTAGGGTTTTTAGGGTATTTATGGTCTTTTTAGGGGTTTTTATGATTTCTATAATTTTTTATTTTTTAGTATTTTTATGTTTTTTTTGGATTTTAAGGTTTTATTAACGTGTTTTGGGTAAATTACTCTTATATGTATTTTTAGTAATTTTTTATAAATTTTTTTCTACTTTTAGGTATTTGGATGGTTTTAAGGGTTTTTATAGTTTTTCAGGATTTTAGTGTTTTTATGGGTTTTAAGTGGTTTTATGTTTTGGATATATTCTTAGGGATGTTAATGGTTTTTATGGTTTTTAAAATTTTATGGATTTTTAATACATTTTAGGATATTTTTTATTTTTGGGGGATTTATGGATTTTGATGGTTTTAGGGGTTTTATGGTTCTTTTTGGAATTTAGGGTTTTTTTTGAGTTTTTATGGGTTTAAAGATATTTTTATGATTTTAATTGTTTTTAGGGATTTAAAGGGTTTTTATAGTTTTTACATGGTTGTATGGGTTTTTTGTTTTAAGGGTTTTTGGGGTTTTGTGGTTTTTATGGTCTTTCAGGGTTTTTATGGGTTTTTAGCATTTTTAGTTTTTAGGGGTTTAGAGAGTTTTTTGGTTTTAGTGGATTTATTAGGGGGGTTTCATGGGTTTTTTTGGATTTTAAATTTTTATGTATTTTAGGTATTTTTTATGATTTTTAATCTATTTTTGGTTTTGTTGGATTTTAAGGGTTTTTTATGGTTTTATGGGTTTTAGCAGTATATAGGTTTTTAGGGATTTTAAGTGTTTAAATATTTTTATGGTTTTAAAGGGTTTTTATGTTTTATGGATTTTTTGGTATTTTTTATTATTTTTATGATATTATAGGGTTTTTATAGATTTTGATTTTTCTTAGGGTTTTATAGGGACTTTAGGGTATTTATATTTGTAGATTCAACATTTTTTTACTTTTTAGGGTTTTTATGGGTTTAGGAGTTTATTAAGGTTTTAGGAATTCAAAGGATTTTTATATTTGTGTTTATAATTAGGGTTTTATGGGTTTTTAATGTTGTTTAGTATTTTTATGGTATTTAGTGATTATTAGGGCATTATAGGTTTTAGAGTATTTTAGGGTTTTAAGATATTTTTAGGATATTATTGATTATATGTTTTTTAATATTTACTAGGGTTATTAAGGATATTTTTTGGGGTGGGGTTGTGTGGTTTTCATTGGTTTTCTGTTTTATTATGGTTTTTTGCATTTTTCAGTTTTTTTGGGTGTTTAAGTGTTTTATTTTTATGGTTTTTAGGGGCTTTCAGGGTTTTATGGGGTTTTAAGTATGTAGGATTTTAGGGGGGGTTGTACTTTTTATTATTTTTGTGTTTTTAGGGATTTTAAGGTGTTTGGGGTTTTGTATGGTTTTTATGGTTTAAGGTGGTTTTAGTGTTTTCCGAGTTTTTTAAGGTTTTAAAGGGTTTTAGAGTTTTTTAATGTTTTTAGGGGTTTAAAGGGTTTTAGATTTTATCTTTTTTTTTGGGTTCTTATGGGTTTTTAGGGTTCTTTATGTTTTGTAGTGTTGTATGGTTTTTATTATTGAAGGGTTTCTATGGGTTTTTATCATTTTTATGTTTTAGGGATTTTATGTGTTTTTATGCTTTTAAAGTTTTCTCCTGGGTTTTCATGGTTTTAGTATTTTTTTGTTTTTTGTAAAATTTATCACTTTTTTATAATTTTTATGAATTTTATGAATTTTGAGGGTTCTTAAGGTTTATAGGGTTGTTAGTATTTTATGGTTTTGGGGGTTTTAGGTTTATTTGTGTTTTTTCGTTATAAGGATTTCAAATTTTTTTAATGTTTTTACGGTTTTATAGGGTTTTTAGAGTGTTTAGATGTTTTTGTGTTTTAATGTTTTTCTGATGTTATAAGAAATTTTTATGGATTTTGGAGAGTTTTAGTGTTTTGTCGGGTCTTTTAGGTTCTTTTTAATGTTTTTATCATTTTTAATGATTTTTAGTGATTTTATGTTTTTTATGTTTTTTATGTTTTTTAGCATTTCATGGGGTTTTCATGTTTTTTAGGTTTTTTATGTTTTTATGGATGTTTTGGGATTTTTATAATTTTTATGTTTTTTATGGTTTTAGTGATTTTGATTGTTTTTAGGGGTTTTGTAGTTTTTGGGTTTTAATTGTTTTTATGTTTTAGTGGTTTTAGGTGTTTTGGGGTTTTTATGGCTTTTATTGGGTTATTTGGGGTTTTTAACTTTTTATGGTTTTTTTCATTTTAAAGGATTTGTATTGTTTTTATGGTTTTTAATGAATTTGAAGTTTTTTTTGGATTTTTTAGGGTTTTAATGGTTTTTTGGATTTAGGGGTTATATTTTATTTTTTTACAGTTTTCATGGTTTTTAGATTTTTTTAACATTTATATGGGTTTTAATGGGTGTTATGTTTTCGTGGTTTTTCGAGTTTGGATGGGTTTTTAGTGGTTTTTATCATTTTAGGTATTCTTATAGATTTTTGGGAATTTTTGGGTTTTTATGGTTTTTGGAATATTTATTTCTTAGGGGTTTGAAATGTTTTTAGGTTTTTAAAGTTTTCTTACGGTTTTTCAAAATTTTAAGGTTTTTCTGGTACATTAGAGCTTTTTTTGGATTTTATGATTTTGGAGTTTTTATGGATTTTGGGGGGTTTTAGTGTTTTTATGGGTTTTTAGTATCTTTTTGGGTTTTTAGGGGTTTTATGTTTTTTTAGGTTTTTATGGATTTCTTGGGTTTTTTCAGATTTTTATTATTATATACATTTTTATGGATTTTTAGAGATTTTATGATATTTATTGTGTTTTGGGGTTTTATGGATTTTGAGGGCATTTATGTTTTTTAGGTTTTTTAGGTTCTTTATGGGGATTTAGGTTTTCTTTAGTTTTTTAGAGTGTTTAAAGTTTGTATGTTTTTTTAAAATTCATATGGGTTAAAGGGTTTTAGAGTTTTTATTTGTTTTTAAGTTATATATGTGGATTTAAAGATTTCAAAGGTTTTTAGGTGGATTATGGTTTTTACAGTTTCAGAGGGTTTTAGAGTTTTTATCATTTTTTGGGATTTAAGTATTTTTAGGTTTTTAATATTTTCTTTGTGGTTTTTAGTATTTTTATGAATTTTTAATGTTGTCATGGATTTTTAGGGATTTTTAAGATTTTTTTGGGTTTTTAGGGTTTATTGGGTTTTTATGGTTTTAGGGGGTTTTAGTGTTTTTATTTTTTTTTCGATTTCAACAATTTTGTGTTTATAAGTTTTTAAATTTATTTTAGTTTTTTTATCATTTTTAGGGATTTAAAGGCAGTTTTATATTATTTTTTTGGTTTAGTGTTCTTATAAGCTTTAGGGGTTTTTACGTTTTCTAGTCGTTTTTTGGTTTTTAGGGTTTTAATGTTTTTAAGGTTTTTTTAGGGTTTTAAGTTTTTTTAGGTTTTCAGGGTATTCTTAAGGTTTTTTGGGTTTTAGGGTTTTTAATGTTTTAAGGTATTTTTAATTATTTTTAAGAGTTTTTGTGGGTTATTAGGGTTTTTAGTGATTTATGGGGGTTTTTTATAATTATTAGTGTTTTAATGGGTTTTTAGGATTTCTTTGATTTTTTTTGGGTTTTAAAGGTTTTAAGTGTTTCTTAAAAGTTTTCTGGGTCAAATGGGTTTTACTCTTTTTCGTGGTTTTATGGTTTTTAGTAGGTTTTATGTTTTTTATATTTCTATGGGGTTTTATTGTTTTTAGTGGTTTTTAGGGTCTTTTTGGGTTTTGAGGGGTTTAATGTTTTTTTTGTTTTTAGGGGTTTTATGTTTTTTAGTTATTTATGCTTTTCCAAAGGTTTTTTTTTGGTTTTATCTATTTTTTTATTTTTATGGAATTTTATGGTTTCCTATGTTTTTAGGGTTTCTAATTATTTTGTGGGTTTTAGGGGTTTTTAGGTTTTTTAGGGTTTTTTAGGGTTTTTATCATTTTTTAAGTTTTTAGAGGTTTAAAGTGTTTTTGATTTCTATGGTTTTCTTAGGATTTTTAAGGGTTTTTACTTTTTTTAACATTTTTAGGGAATGTTTATATTTTTTTGTTTTTTCTTTTTTAGGTTTTTTGATGGTTTTAGGCGGTTTTAGGGTTTTTATGGTTTTCTTGGGTTTTTTGGTTTTTTATGGTTTAAAGGTTCTTTAGTGTTTTTTACTATTTTGTAGTGTTTAAACGAGATTAATAGAATTTAGTGATTTTTTGGTTTCTTATGGTTTTTAGAGTATATAATAATTTTTTGTGTTTTTATGGTTATTTGGTGTTTTTTTGGGGGTTTAAGGTTGTTTTATAGGTTTTTAGGTTTTTTAATGTTTTTTACTATTTTATGGATTTTAAATGTTTTTATGATTTTAACATTTTATTATGTTTTTTAGGTATTGAGGGATTTTATATATTTTGAGTGGATTTTTTTTTGGGGGGGGGGGGTGGGGGTTTTATGGTTTTAAAGGGTTTTTAGAATCTTTTAGGTATTTTAGAGTATTATTTGTATTATGTTTTTAAGGTTATATTAGTTTTTGACAATTTTTAGTGGTTTTTTATGTTTTTAGGGATTTTCAGTGCTTTATAGGATTTATATAGTTTGTAAGGATTTTAGGTATTTTGAGGGGTTTTGGGATTTTTAGTCTTTTTAGGGTTTTATTGTTTTTTTATTATTATGGGTTTTTGCCTCTTTTATCATTTTTATGGATTTTTAGAGTTTTTATTGTTTTTAATTGTTTAATGTTTTTTTAGTCTTTTTAGTGGTTTAGAGGTTTTTATTGTATTTTAGGGGTTTTATGGTTTTTAGGGGTTTTAGTGATTTTAGGTTTATATGGTCTTTTTAGGGTTTTACAGTGTTTTTATTTCTACGGGTTTTATTATTTTAATAGGTTCTCATGGTTTAGTTGGATATATTATTTTTTATGTTTTATAGATTTTTAGGGATTTTTTAAGAATTCTATGCAGTTTTAGCATAATTTGGGATTTTGATGATTTTTAGAGTTTTTTTAGGGTTTTTAGTGTTTTTTGGTTTTTTGGGGTTTTATGTGTTTTTTAGATTATAAGGTTTTCTCACGGTCTTCCATAATTGTTAGGATTTCTTTGATATTTAGAGATTTTGGGTTTTTGTTTGAATTTTTGGAGTTTATAGGGTTTTGATGGTTTTTTGTAATATTGTGGGCTTTTAGGGCTTTTAGTGTTTTTATGGGTTCTTTGGGTTTTTAGGGATTCTTTGAGTTTTTAGGTCTTATATGGTTTTTAGTGTTTTTTCATACTTTTTATGGGTCTAAAGGGTTTCAGAGTTTTTAGTCAATTTAGTGGATTTGGGGGTTTTACAGGTTTTTATGGTTTTTTGGTTTTGTTGGTTTGTAGGGTTTTAGTCAATCTTTATATTTTTGTAAGGATTTTAGCATCTTTTAGGTTTTTTAGGATTTTTAAGTGTTTTTTAGGTTTTAATGTTTTTCTTATGGCTTTTTAGGGATTTTAGGGGTTTTCATATTTTTTGGATTTTTTATGATTTTCTAGTTTTTAGAGTTTTAGGGATTATGAGGGATTTTAGGGGTTTAAGGATTTTTAGGTTTTTTCTGTTTTTATGGATTTAATAGTTTTCTGGGATTTTAGGTGTTTTATAAATTTCTATATTTTTATGTTTTTTTTTGTATTTCAGGGAATTTAGGGGATTTTTTGTTTTAAGGTATTTTTAAGGATTTTTTTAGGTTTTTATGGTTTTTAGGGATTTTGAGGGGTTTTGTCTTTTTACTGTTTTTATGGTTTTGGGGGTTTTAAGTTTCTTTTGACTTTTTTATAGTTTTAAGGATTTTTATAATTGTTTATCAATTTTTAGTTTTTAAAGGGTTTTAGGGTATTCAATGGTTTTAGGATTTTTATGGGGTTTTAGGGGGTCTAGATTTTAGTATTTTTGGGTATTTATGGTTATTAGCATTTTTTAGTTTTTTATGGGTTTAATGTGTTTATAATTTTGTAAGGATGCCTTAGGGATTTCTAGGGGTTTTAGGGATTTAACTAGTTTTAAAGGATTTTTTTTGGTTTTAAGGTTTTTTTGTATATTAGGGTTGTTTTTGAGTTTTTTTAGTTATAAGGTTTTTGGAGTATTTTGAAGTTTCTTATGGGTTTTAGTGGAATTTAGATTATTTAGTTATTTTTATTTTTTTGGTATTAATGTTTTTAAGGTTTTAGGGGGCTTAATGGGTTTTTTTTGGGTTTTAGGTGTTTTTAGTGGTTTTAGGGTCTTTTTAGTGTTTTTAGGGTTTTTAACATTTTTTACGTTTTTATGGATTTAAAGTGCTATTAGGTTTTCATGGTTTTCTTAGGGGTTTTCATGGTTTTTAGGGGGGTATTTATGGTTTCTTAGTATTTTTAAAATTTTCAGGTTTTTAGTGATTTTATGTGTTTTATATTTAATGGTTTTCTTATGGATTTTAGGGTTTTTAGGGTTTTTTACATTTTTAGGGATTCTTTATGATTTTTATGGGTTTTATGGGTTTTATGGAATTTTGGGGTTTTAAGGTTTATAGTGGGTTATATTGATTTTAATGGTTTTTTTAGTTTTTAGGGCATTAAGTTTTTTTAGTTTTGTTAAATTTTTACAGTGTTTATATGGTTTTTTGGAGTTTTAAGTGGTTTTTGGGGTTTTTATGGGTTTTTTGGGGTTTTAAGTATTTCGTCTGTATATTTGGTTTTTAGGTGTTTTTACGTATTTTGGGTCTTTTAGTGGTTTTATGGTTTTTAGTATTTTATCTATGTTTCATTCTGTTTCCGGTTTTCAGCCTCGAAACACCCAATGGCTCAGTATCCGATGATACACGGACCTGCTTTCCAAAGGCAGGCGTTTACTGGATGGTCTAACCAACAACGCTTAAGAACTCACATTGGTCGAGAGGATGGGAAGTCGGGATCATCGCACCCATTTGGGGGAATTATTTCATGTTCCAGGACTCTCTTATAGGTTTAAAACGTATTCATATGTTCATGAATATTTGGTTTATACCCAAACATAGTATCCATGGATTTAACCCTTGATTGGCAATGGACAACTGAATGCAGGGGTTTAGAATCATTTATGACCAAGGTTTACCATCCCTCATTGGATTAATTACCTCGAGGAGTCTTGACTCACTGAAACAGTTCTAGGGGCCGCTCGGCGAACCGAAGTGATGATAGTTGGATCAACCGTGTGTTGGGCTTGAACCTCAGGGAAGCTTCCTACGTACCCTACCTAGGAGACAGGGATCAAAGTCCACATAGTTCGAATTAGTGTGGGGCTTACGCTCTGAGGCAGCCCAAGATGTGGATTGGGGCTTACACTCTGAGGATGCCCAAAGATATGGATTGGGACTTACACTCTGAGGAGGCCCAGTAGTTCGGATGGGTGCGGGGCTTACGCTCTGAGGAAGCCCATGATGTGGATTGGAGAATACACTCTGAGGATGCCCAAGACATTGGTAAACCGACATGAAAAGGGGGGGATAGAATGACCCATTATTGGGCTTGAACCTCGGAGAAGCTTCCTACGTACCCCGCCTAGGAAACAGGGATCAAAGTCCACGTAGTTCGGATTAGTGCGGGGCTTACGCTCTGAGGCAGCCCATGATGTGGATTGGGTCTTACACTCTGAGGAGGCCCATGGTAATGGATTGGGGCTTACACTCTAAGGAGGCCCAAGAGAGGATGTCATGGTCAATGCTTACTCTAAGACCACATGATTCATACTCGGTGTGAGAAACAAGAGGCAGCAGGGACCAGAGGATCACGTCGAAAAAGGTGCGTCCGTCAGAAGTACAGTGGGGCATACTCATGAGGGCGGGCCATGGCGATAGATTGGGGCTTACACTCTAAGGAGGCCCATGGTGATAAAGAGAAATGGGAGACGGAAAGGGGTGGTCTTGTCCCCATATCCTCTCTTGCAGTGCATGAGGGATTCCTTCTGATGGGTATTTTACCATCCCTGGGATGCCCTTGACAAGTGGAGAGGCAGAAAAAGGGATTCTCGAGCTCAGACCCCGCATTACCGTGGGAATGTGAACTTAGGCATGCTTCGGGATTCTTCTCAAGGGTCGGGGAAACCCCTTCGCCTCGATTTACCGTGGGTATGTGAACTCAAACCGGCGCGCTGATACACCTGAGGGTTACATCACACGGGTTCGGTGGCTCTAGTGGAGGCCTCAGCTCAGGGCCGATGAGTGGGCTCATGAAGGAGTCACGGGGGATCGGGCCGGATTGGAAAGATCTTATGCGGCTCAGGGAATGGGAACTCTGGCGATTTTTGTGCCCTTCACATAGGGAAGTACTACGCAGCTGGAGGGGTCGTCCGCGAAACAGGGTGGTCCGCAGACTGAGAGGTCGTCCATGAACCAGGAGGTCCATGGACTGATTGGCCCTCTGCGAACCAGGAGGGTTTGCGGACTGATTGGTACCCCGCGAACCAAGATGGTTCGCGGCTCCAGGTTCGATCTGTGAACCAGTGTGGTCCGCGGAGGGTTCCATGCAGGCATCAGCGGCCAAGGGCGGCGCTTGCCGGAGGCTCGTCGGTCAGGGTTCGCCCACATAGTGGGGTGCTACACGGCGCGGTGGATCGGAAACGAGTCATAAACTCCCTGGTCCGCGGGGAGTGCATCCGCGGAGGGGCTATGGTTTGCGGTCTTGTATTTTTATTTTATTTTGAGATCACGGTTCACCAAAGTATTATGCATTTTCGGTTCTTTATTAGTTCGTTCCCGGGATCATACCTTCTGTTTTTCACGAACTGGAACTTCGCTCTTTCCGAAATCCTAAGCCTTCCTTCGAAAGCCTTCCTCCCGAGCTTGATAGCCCTTCTCTTCTTCCACCTTTTAATCGTCTGAATCTGAATCTTCGAACCCCTCCTCCTTTCCCCCTTGTTCTCCTTTTATAGAGTGGGGAAATAGATTTAACTGTGGTTAAGAGACATCTTTTGTGGAGGCCAATCACTGAATACCCAGTTTACGGTAGACTTGGTCAATCCGTAATTCGCGGTGGGCATTGAACGCTTCTCCCCCCCCCCCACGAACCGAACTCAGGGAGTGCTTCACGGCGGCAGAGGGTCCCTCCTCCATTCTGCAAATGACAGCGGATGTGTCTTGAACCGGTCGACGCAGTCCGCGGTTGGGGCGGTTCATGACGGTGAACCGGATCGGCACCCATCCTGCCTCATGATCGCGGAGGATCTCTCCACCATTTTGTGAATGGCGATGGTTCGCGGAGGGGGGTGATTTGCGGGGCCTGGCCACGTCACATTCTCATGGGACCGGTCCGCGGACCGGTCCTGCTTGTTTCTTCTTTGATTTTTCTCTATTATTTTCCCCAATTCTTTGGGGGGGGGGTTTGGGTAGAATCTCCTGTGCAGATTTTTCAGGACCCTACAAATGCCCCCCATCGGAATGGGGTCCAATTGGAATGAAGAGGAGGCCATTCAAATGCCATATGGTCCTGAAACTGGGATGGTTTGCTGTAGGGAAGTTGACCTAGTAGGGGACCACGCCTATAAATATGGGGGGGGCTTCATTTGTCCTTTACCGAATTCTTCGCGAAACCAGAGCTCCCTCGCCTCCGCGCACTCGTTCATTCACGAAGTGCTTCGTCCGTGAACCGGCTGCGAATTCTGCGAACCATTCCACCTTCGCGGTCACCTTCACCCGCGAACCACTTTCCCAACCATGAACCATCACTCTTAATTAATTAAAAAGTAAGTCAAGATGTTTCGTGGAGGAACTTGCCTCACGGTTTTGGTTCTCCACATTTAAAATCTCTTGAACTTCAAAAGTTTCTAAGTCTTTGACCTTAATTACTTATAGTCGGGATTGAAATTCTGCAGAACAACTTGGTTCGCGATTTCCTGGCCAATGCTCCGCAGGATAGGGTTTCGCGGACTACTTTCGTGAAGGGGTGGTTCGCGGGATGCTGGCATCACAAACCTCCCTTCAAGGCCTCCTTGCGGACTTTGCTTATGAAGGATCCTCAACTGATCCTCAACCACAAATCTGGTATTTTTGTCCAGATTTTTATTTTAGACTAATTGATTGTTGGATTTCGTTGTGTAGGGAGAGGATATGGTTCCCCCTCATTCTGTACCGAGGCCTACTGCAGAGATGCTCCCAATTGGTTCAGGGAGACGTTTAGCTATGATTCGCAGAGTGAAGAACATCCAAGAGGTCCCTATTAGGTCTGTCTTTCCTGACGATGTCGCCTTGAATGATTTTCATCCTCATGATCTCCTGGATTATCCACTGTCAAGTCGACTTCCACTTCATGGATTTAGTCTCCAAGATGATGTCCCAATTCCCCCCCCCCCCACTTTCTCAGGTATTCCTTCTCCTTTCTTAGAAGCTTCGTACAAGTGTATTCAGGCGAAACTTACCCAATCAGGGGAGATGGTTTCCAACTCTATCAAGAAAGACGCCTACATTTTGAGGGACTCTATTTTGACCCAAAGTGATCAGCACGCTCGAAACATTTCTCAGGAAGCTGTCTCCAGGAACTACCCTTCTATTATCAACCTTGCTTGGTTAGATCTCGATGCGGGATGGATTCCTATGTGGGATCTTCGATCTGGAGGTCTCTTATCAAATGACTAGGCTTGGGATTTCTGGGTCCATCGTTACTTCTAGGAGTTTCCTGAATCACTGGAAGCAGTCAATTTATACTCCGCAGTGTGGGTCTCCCAATTTTCCATTTACCCACCATCCTTGGTCCTGCCATACCTACTCAGTCGCTGGTGTTCAGGAACTAATACTTTCTACCTTACCCATGGTGAAGTTGGTATTAGCCTATGGGATATCCATCAATTGGGAGGAATCCCGATTATTGGAGAAATATATAAAGAATTTCTTCCTGCTCCTGATGCATGGGATGACATTTAACATGTGTCTTTCTTGGCGAGGGATATGTTGTTCATGGCGGAGCAGTCACTAGGTCATGCGTTGCGTGCCCGATCTCTTATTCTCTATAGCACATGGATAGGGTTATTTCTGAACACCACCGGTCCAGTGCTGAAGAACAAGCGCCCAAGGACTCATCCTTCTCAACAGTCACAAACCTCTCTAGGTTCCTACTGGGTAGTTCTAGAGGCAGACGACTGCCTTTCATGGGGTTACAGGGCACAACCTAGTGTGCCGCCCTTGCTTCGGCTGGTAGGTTTGTTTGCTATGTTCCAGAGCAGGTGGATATTTCCTTCTCGGGATATTAATCCTGGCGTCAGGGCTTGCAGCCTGATGATGGCAGTTGAGATGATAGAGGGCTACATGGTGAATTTGGTTGTGCCCACATTGGCTCACATTTATGAACTACTGGGTCACATATAGAAGGGCGGTTCACCCTTTTGTCTGAGTGGGCCATTTCAATTTTTGTATGGCTGGGTAGCGGATCATTGTCGCTGCTATAAGTATCATCACAACACGGTTATCTCGCTTCCTACTTTTTGGCCTACTCTGCTTGATGTAGCTGGAGTTTACCTAAAATCCCTCAGCTCGGGTGAATTCCTCGAGCTTCTGAACCACTTTTCCCAGTTTTCTTTCACTCCTTACCCTGCCCCTTCATGCGTTTTCGTCGACAACTGTTGGGGGATCTTGGAGGAGCTCTCTTACATGATCTCTCTCTGGGACGGATTTCGGTGTTCGCGGATCAACAGGGTTTCTCTGTGCAATTTGTATATCCCGTATCATTTTTCCCACCAGTTTGGGTGCATGTAAGTCTATGTTTCCCTCCCCCATCCTCAGGCTCGAGGACTGCACCCGGCCACACTTCGTCAGTGGTGGCTGATGCTGACGCTGGAGGGATCTGACGCGAGTATTCCCCTGCCTGTTGTGGGGGAAGACGCCGACCTTTCCATGGAGTATGCAAAGGCATGGGTAAAATACTATCCCAATGGGATCCTAGGGACTACAATTTGGCAATTTCCCAAATCAGGAGGTACTGCGGCTGTCGCATCTACGACACCTTCATCATCACCTCTAAGGGAGGATCAACTGATGGCTCGTCGATCAGTGTGGCACAAAGGATTTTCCATCCCCAGTCCTGTAGTGGCCAAAGTTCAGGTAGGTTTATCCTTCTTGAACGTGGATGAGGACGACCTTGTGGTTCCAGGTCCTAGTGAGACAATACAAAATGTTTTTCCAGTCGATACCGGGATTTTCAACTTGATCCCCAAGCCTAAACCGGGGTTATAGGCTCCAGACTTTCCAGCTTCGGAACCGTCTTCTAGAGAGCACATGCCTACGCTGGTTGCAATGCCAGATTTTGTTCACGTGTTATCTGGAGAGGACACCAAAGATCCTCATGCCATGGAGGACCACCGGGCGGTGCACAGGTGGGCCTGGCCTCTAATTTGTGAGATTGTTGACGAAACCCCCCTAGATGAGATGGAAACTAAGACCGGAGCACTTCGATATCTCTTCTTGGGTTTGGGGTCAGGTGGCTTTGAGTATCGGCAGTTCCATTCTCTTGCTTTCCACGTTGTCATGGATCGTGAGGAGGCTTCCACAAGTGAATGCAAACTTGATCACTCCGCTGCTGCTCATTGCGGGACCCGAGCCCTAGAGGAAGCCACGATACAACTCCATCAGCTGATGGCACAGGAGGAGACCTCTCAAGATCAGGCGGCCATTCTATCCTCCGAGTTTCATGAATGTGAAGAACATGCAGTGATGCTCAGGAATCGGTTGTCAGCTTTGACCGTCCGTATCGAAACCACCAGAAAAGTGATCGATGTTCTCCGAACAACAGTGGAGCGTACTTGTCCGGTGGCTGAGATTGAATCCACAGAGAAGGTCGTGTTCGAACGGTCTTGCAATGACCTCCACCGCACGGTTGCTGATCTGGTGGAGAGGGTGAGTCAGGCTCCTTTATGACTATCAAATCCACTCTTGTACCCTCTATTTTACTTACCCCTCTCCCTTCTCTTATTTTTTGTGAGGGAGAGACCCCAGTTTGTGTACGTCCTCCCCACTTATTTTTGTTCGAACGAAATAAAATCTCTTTCAATCACTTGTTACTATAAAATTTGATTGTTTCTTGAACAATTATTGTGTAAATAACAACTCACTGAATCAGAATTAATCATAACATAGAGAAAAAGCTATAACTTTTGTCGAGACCATCGGGTCCAGCGAACACAGTTTGACTATTGCTAGGGTTTTATAGAAAAAACCACAAAAGTTTTGTCTCTTTCTTTAAATACACTAATTTTTCCTGGGATCATTTATTGTGAACCCAACAGGTGCTGCCTGACTTTTGCTTAGGTCGCCCTTTTCGGGTTTTCGGCCTAACAGGATTTGTGCCTCTTTTCTTTGTGAGCGGTTTAAAGTCCCGCCGACAAGACTATCATTTCTCATGTTTTAGGTCGAACATCATTGACCGAAAATGGTGGGGAAAGGGCCCCAATGAGGTTTGGTTAACCAGAAGATGTCTCAATACCCTTCAGACGCATGTGGGGGGAAAACATATTTGGACGACATGAAGGGCATGTCACAAGGCATGGGAGTCACATCGGCGTACAGTGGTAGGAAGAGCGTTTCCTAAGGAAACCTTACCTTTGGTAGACGGTCCAAGGATGATCAATATGCAGAGCCGCTGAGGGCATGGTATGCATATTCATGAAAAGGTGTCCTTAAGTCAATGACTATCCATTTCTGATTTCCAGGGGACTTTATGGAAGTCTGGATCATGGAAACAACGATGGGTGTCTTGGAAAATTATGAAAACCACTAGGAGTGGCTCATATGGGGAGTGTGACATCTGAAAGGGTTTTGGGTGCATCCGTACTAATCAAGATCATGGTCAGGAGACCAATTCCCTACGCATTTTGTTAGCGTTAGGGATGGCAGAGGCTTGGCGCAGTTTGAAGTCATACAGTTGGGACATCATTTAAAATGGAACGACTTCTCCTGGTTCTCCGTAATCTTTTCAAAGATGTTCCACTATATTCAGGAAGGATATGTGAAAGAGGATGGTAAACTATAACACGGAGGGTTTCCGAATCTCGGGATAGACATGGGGGATCAGGGGCCAAGAGGCGTACGGAGGGAAGCATTGCCTAAGGAAATCTTTCCTTTGGTAGACGGGCTAGGGGAGATCAATATGCAGAGCCGCTGAGGGTATGGTATGCATAGTCATGCAAAGGTGTCCTTAGGTCAATGTTTGTATTCCCTTGATATCCAAGAAATTTCATGGATGTTGAGGTTTGGGACCATCAGGGGTGGCTTATGAGAGTTTGGATTTTTTTGAGTGCATAGTATGGTTTATGATGAGAGGGTGCTTGGATATGGGGGAAACATCTAGAATAAACTTCTCAAGAATGGGTTAAGTAATCCCTACGCGATTGTGAGACGGTGACTTGTGCCAGTCTGACCCGTGCACTGAATGATAGAGAAAAACCTTTGTTCCTTACTGAACCCGTGGCAGGTTTGACCGTACAGTTTATCATCATGTGGTTAGGACATATTCTGTACAGTTTAGCGTCATGCAGTAAGGTCTAGGGGCATTATTTAAAGGTTGATGTGAAGTTTAACTTCATGTAGCGAGGATGAGAGTAATTATTTTTAAGCCAGTGAAAACGGTTGTGGTTGGATGAATTTCCCTGGATGGTTAATGCTTAGTCTTTGTAGTTTCATGCCAAGCGGCCAAGATGTCCCGTTCAGTTTTAGCGTCATGCGGTAAGGACACAGTTGCAAAGTCCGCTCTTCATCATAATGTAATTGGTCTTGAATATCTCAACATTCCCTAGAAGTGGAGGGGGGTTGATTGGTGTAAATCATGGTTCTGGGGAATCTTGGATCAGGAGAGATGATATGGGGGCTCTGAGGCCGGTAAGCGTACGGAGCTAGGAAGAGTATCGCCCGAGGAAATCTTGCCTTTGGTGGACGAGCCATGGGATATCATTATGAAGATCCGCTGAGGGAATGGTATGAATAGTCATGAAAAGGTGTCTACGGGCCGATTACTTTCCACTTCTGAGGGCTGTGAATGGTGATGAAGATCCGCAATTTTCTGGGTCATGAAGACTGTCATTTGGTAGGAAAAATGTCTGGACATGTCGGGCATACTCGACCCTAGTTTCTGTTAAATCTTAGAGAGCGCCCTGTGCCGATTTACTTTATGCCCGGGGGCATTCCTTCACTCCATGCAGTTTAACATCATGCGGGAAGGATGAGGTACTCCTAGTTTATCAGTAATAGAGATCGGAACATCGGATGACTATTGCTGCAGTCACTCGAAGGATAACTGGGTCAACATGTTCTGATATACTTGGAACAAGGTGTGGGATGAGGGTTGTAAACTGCAACTTTGAGTTTTCCCGGATCAGGAGGTGTGGTGTGGGGGCTCTGATGCCAGTAAGCGTACGGATCTAGGAAGTATACCGCCCGAGGAAATATTGCCTTTGATGGACGAACCAGGGGCTATCATTATGCAGAGTTGTTGAGGGCATGGTATGCATAGTCGTACAACGGTGTCCCTGGGTCGATTACTTTCCACTTCTGATGGCCATGAATGGTTATGAGGATCCACGATTACTCACAGTGCATAGTTCGGTATGTGGGGATAATGGTGTCCGTGGATACAAGAAACATTTTCACTATAATTGTTCGTTGAGTTAAAGAAGCCTAGTCCTAGCATGATGTTCGTTGATGCAGGTCGCTATGTGAACCACCGGATGACACATAGGCTAGCCAGATAGGGATACCCTGGCAACACCTAGATGTGAAAAGGGGAATGAACCTGTAAACCACTTCGCCATAAACTTCTGGATCAGGAGGTATGGCTTGGGGGCTCTGAGGCCGGTAAGCATATAGAGCTAGGAAGAGTTTCGCCAGTGGAAATATTGCCTTTGGTAGATGATCCAGGGGCTATCATTATGAAGATCCGCTGAGGGCATGGTATGTATAGTCATGCAAAGTTGCCCACGGGTCGATGACGTTCCACTTCCGATGGCCATGAGTGGTTATGAAGATCCATATTTATCCAGGTCGTGGAGTCTGATGTATGGAGTGGACGCATCCAAATGTGCAAGAATTATCTCCGTCTCGTATCGCCATGTGTCTTGGGTGAGTCGTGATGAAGTCCTTGCAGTTTAACTTCGTGCGGTGCGGGCGAAGTCAGTGCAGTTTATCGTTATGCGGTGAGGACGAAGTCCATGCAATTTAACGTCATGCGGTGAGGATGAGGTATACACCCCGTGTAGGCCTGGTTCGTACATGGGGGAAGGGGGAAATTCTCAACATTATTGTCTGTGCAGTTTAATGTCGTGCGGAAAGGATACAGTAATACACCCCGTATAGGTCTATCCCATACACAGGGAAAAGGGAGTATTTTTAAATCATGCTATCTGTGCAGTTTTACGCCATGCGGTAAGGACGAGGAGTACATTCCATGCCGGTTTAGTCCATTCATGGGGGGGGGGAGGGAATTTTTACCTTTTATTCAGGGGATGGTCCAGGATGGGGAATCCTTGTGTCACTATGTATCCTGCAAGGGCAGGAATCAATCCATACGTAGTTCTTTGAAATAAGTACACCCCGTACAGGGCTGGTCCATACACGGGGGAAGGGGCATTGTTAAAAATTGTTTTCCACATAGTTTAACATCATGCGGTGAGGATGAGGGATACACATCATGCAGGTCTAGTCAATACACAGGGGGAAGAAGTCATTTATTAGGGAGTGGCTGGACCAGGGTAGGGGATCCCAGTGTCACTACGTATCCTACGAGGGCAAGAATCAAGCCGTATGTAGTTCTTTGAAATCCATGCAGTTTAACATCATGCGTTGAGGATGAGGTCCATATAGTTTAACATCATATGGTTAGGACAAGGGGTATTATTGGATTACATGCAGTTTAATGTGATGCGGTGAGGACGTGAATACACCCAGTGCAAGTCTGGTCCGTACACGGGGGAAAAGGCACTCCTTTTTTGAGATGGTTGGGCAAGGGTGTGGAATTCTGGCGTCACTACGTTTCCTGCGAGGGTAGAAATCATGCCTCACGTAGTTATCTAAAAGACGATACACCTCATGCAGGTCTGGCCCGTACACGGGGGAATAGGGCATTTTTTTCTTTTTTTTTTGAATAATATTTTTTTGTGCAGTTTAATGTCATGCAGCACGGACGAACTCCATGTATATTAACGTCATGCGATAAGTACATAGGTGACCCAACGTGAAAAGAAAAAGAGGGTTCTACGCAATTTAACGTCGTGCAACGAGGACGAGTTCCATGAAGTTTAACGTTGTGCGGTGAGGACGAGTTTTGTGCAGTTTTAACGTCGTGCGGTGAGGATGATGAATACACCCTGTGCGGGTCTGGTCTGTACATTTGGGGAGAGAGAATTCTTGAATATTATTATCCATGCAGTTTAGCGGCGTGTGGTAAGGATGAACTCCATGCAGTTTAACATCATGCAGTGAGGATGTAAATCACACTTGGTCTCTATGAAAAATATTTCTTTAGGAATCTTTCATTTATAGGATCGGTTGTGAATTTTCCGTCCATGGAGATTAGGGTATATGCTCCATTGGAGTAGACCATGTGTACAATGTATGGTCCCTCCCACTTGGGCTCCAACTTTAGAGGCTTCTTTCTAGGTATCATTGGGGTCCGTAGGACCAATAACAACTCTCCTTCCAATAAATATTGAAGACAAACCTTTTTGTTGAAGGCTCGTGCGATCTGGTTCTGTTATACCTCCAGATGGTGCAATGTGTGCAACCGCTTCTCATCCAGTTGTTCCAATTCACTTAGCTACTTTTCTGACCACTCATCATCGGATAATTGATCACATATGGCAACACGGAGTGAGGGAAGTTGGAGTTTAATGGGCAGGACCACCTCGGTGCCATAAACCAATGAGTACGGGGTAGCCTGAGTAGCAGTGCGGATTGTGGTTCGATAACCCCACAATGCATGGAATAGTTTATTCGTCCTTGACTTCTTGTCTATATCCACCATTTTCTGTAGAATGTTGGACAGGGTCTTGTTAAAAGCTTCTATCGGTCCGTTGGTCGCTGCATGGTAGCGGGATGAGTGGTTAGCCTTGATACCATACTGGTGGTATAGTTTCTCCAATTCAGCAGAGCAGAAGTTGGTGTTGTTGTCCGTCAGTATGGTATAAGGGACACCAAATCTGGTGATGATATTGTTCTTCACAAAGCTGACAATATTCCTTGCCCCGACTACCTTGAGGGGTATGAATACTTCCCATTTGGAAAAGAATTAGGTTTCCATGAGGATATACTTCAACTGTTTGGCCGTGGTGGGATGATATGGTCCCATGACGTCCATACCCCAGATGAAAAATGGCCATAAGTACTTAGATTGATGGATTAACTTTGGGGGTTGGTGTATGAGGATGGAATGAATTTGGAATGAGTGGCATTCCACGGTAAAGCGCTCACAATCTCGTGCCAATATGGGCCAGTAGTACCCAAGCCTTCGAACCTGATGGGAAAGATTGGTCCCTGGTTGATGTGATCCACATGCTCCTGCATGTACTTCATTCATTAGGGTGGTAGTTTCTTCTCTGTCAACGCATCTGAGGAGTACTCCATCAAGGATTCGTTTGTATAGGACCTCTTGCTGACCTGCGCCGCCATATAGGACAAAGTTAATTGCCCTTCTCCGTATTTGCTCTCGTTTAGCCCAGTCTGATGGAAGTTCTCCCCGTTGAAGGTAATGCGCGAGGGGGGTCATCCAGCCAGTGGCACAAGCGTATGGCTCAAGTACAGGACTGGATTCAGGGATTTCTTTCGGCTTGGTCTGAAAAAATGGCAATACCATTCGACGGTGAGCAATACTGATAATTGTTTCATCTCGGCCTGGGTTAGCTAGGGTTTTGTCCGCGTTGGCTAATGCATCATCCTGAGCGTTCTGAGACCGGGGAATATAGGTCAATGTTGGTTCTATGGATAATTCCACCAGTAACCCTCGAACATGGTCAAACAGGGGGATCATCTTCTCCTTTTTAATAGCATATTCACCGTTAACTTGCTTGATGACCAGTTCCGAGTCACCTTTTACCTTAAGGTGATGTACTCATGTCTGGAGTACAAGTTCCAGGCCTATAATGAGGGATTGATATTCAGCTTCATTCTTCGTACATCCCTCTGATAGGAGGAAGGAATATGGCACGACTACTTTTTTTGGGGACACGATTATTATGCTCAAACCCACTTTTTTGAATCTGGGATCCTTCATCCTCTTCCCGGTTGGGATTTGGGATGCGCCGTCAAAGTACATTTCCCATGATGGGAATTCCTCTCGAACTGAGAAGATGTATTCATCAAGTAGCTCAGTGTCCAGTGCAGTAGTCCCAGTCAAAGGGTGTCCTGCTAGAAATTCTAATAATGCTTGACCCTTGATGGCTTTCTGAGGCACAAACCGGATTTCAAACTGTTGTAGGATGACCGCCCATCGGGATAGGCATCCGGTTAGCATCGGGCGGCTGAGGATGTACTTGAGAGGGTTACTTCACAAGATCAAATGGACTTTATGATGCTGCAGATCATGACGCAGATTTTAAACCACGAAGAACAAGGCCAAACAGTTCTTCTCGATATTTGAGTATCGAGTCTCAGCATCAATCATGGTTCAGCTGAGGTAATAGAGACTGTTTTCACTGCATGTGTCATTATTTCAGGCGAGGAAGGCTCCCAGTGACCGCTCTACGGATATCACATACAAGATGAGAGGTCTTCCATCAACTGGGGGCATGAGCACCGGTGGGATTAAGAGGTACTTATTCATGTTGTCGAACGCCTCTTGGAAGTCATCCATCCATTGGTACGTGACCCCCTTCTTTATTAACCTGGTGAAGGGAAAAAATTTTCCTGCCAGGTTGGCTATGAACCGCCTGATATAGGCTAGGTGTCCTTGTAATCCCCTCAACTCAGTGAGATTTCGGGGAGGTGGTAGCCTGAGAATAGCCTTTGTCTTCTCAGGGTCAACTTCGATGCCATGATGGCGTACAACGAAGCCAAGGAATTTCCCTTAAGTAACCCTGAAGGCGCATTTCAAGGGGTTCATCTTCAAGCTATGTTTTCGGAGCTTGTTGAAGGTGGTCTCAAGGTCCGATAGGTGATCCGAGCACTATCTGGACATGAACACCAGGTCATCTACATAACACTCGACGAATTTCCCCAGCAATGGTTTGAAGATCCAATGCATGGCATGCTGATATGTGGCGTCGAAATTCTTGAGACCAAAGGGCAGGACCCTATAACAAAATACCCCTTGTGGGGCCCTAAAGGTAGTTTCTTCTTTGTCTTCTCGGTCCATCCTGATTTGATTATATCCACAATATCCATCCATAAAGGTTAAAGCCTCATACCCAGCCGTTGCATCGATTACCAACTCGGTGATTGGAACCAGGAAGTCATCATTCGTGAAATGCCGATTGAGATCTCTAATATCGATGTAGACACGGTTTTGTCCATTATTTTTCTTGACAGGGATGATGTTAGCAAATAAATGGGGCACTGGACCTCTCGAATGAAACCTTCTTTAATGATCTTATCGACTTCAGCCTCTATTTTGGCGGCATGTGAGGGATGCATCCTTCTGGTGGCCAGTTTATAGCCCAGGTGGTCTTCTAGAAGACCTAGGTGATGCGTCACCACATTGGGATCTAGTCCTAAAATTTCTATATAATTCCAGGAAAAAACATCTCGATGTTTCTTTGGGAATGAGGTATATACCTCGTGTTCCTCAGAAGACATGGCCACACTGATGAGAGTAGGCCTCAGATCTTCCTCGGTACCCAGGTTTATTTCCCTGTGTTCCTCCACCATGGTGGAGATGCCCTCCACAAATGCAGGAGGTGCGTCCCTAAGATCTTCCCCCTCCTCTTCTCCCAAATCCTCATCTTCTTGATCCGATGAGGAGACAACGCCTGACATGGGCTCTTGGGAGTCCGGAGGCGAGGTGTCGTGGGCATCCTTACTTGAGTATTCATCCCTAGATCGAGGGTTGGTGGACGTTCCCACATTGTCACACACGACCACTGTGGCATAAGTCATGTGGACATCTGAGTGCATGTCCATACGTAAACTCCTAATCCCAACATGGTTAATGGGAAGGACATAATCTCCACCATGCTTCCTAAGGGGGTCATCAGGAACCATCTCCAGGCCATTTAGAGCATGGATCCAATCGACACCATCGACCAAGGGCTTATTTTTCTTTTGCTCATAGAACCCGAAGTTAATGTAATGTGACTCAGAGAGCTCAAAAGGGGCCTGGTCGGCATGAAATGTTCCACTTTGTCCATTGACGCAGTACTTGATACACTGGTGGTAGGATGAAGGAACGACCATGTGCTTATGGAGCCACGGCCTTCCCAGTAGTGTATTGAATGTTGTGCTCTACTGGACCACCAGGAATTCCCTATAGGATACCAGGTCACCAAAATAGGTCTTTAGCTTGATTTTCCCATTGGCTTCTGCTTTCTATTGTCGTATCCTAACAAAGTTGTGGCCGAGGGAATTAGGTCGTCCTCATTGTAGTCCAACTTACAGAGTGTCTGTAGAGGAAGGAGGTTAAATCCGGAGCCATTGTCTATAAAGACTTTCCAGATCTCAATACTATTCAGTGTTCCAGACACATATAGTGGTATGATGTGTCCTTGCAAGATGGCATCTTCATCCTAATCGGTGAAGGAAATCACCGCATTGCATTCAGCCGGGTCAGTCTCCGTCCGGTAAATTTCAGCAGAAGCTACCTCAGCTTGAAACTCCTGGGGGCTAATCAAAGATTCTATAAGTGCCTCCCTGAGGTCTGCTGACAGACATAGGGCATCGAGGATTGATATATTCGATGGTACCAATGACAGCTGCTTAAAGATATCATATTTCTTCTCCAGTGGCCGATGGTTCTCCATTGGTGGGAGAGTCTTGGCAGGTACCTTAGGGGCTGAAGCATTTGATGAGGAGGGACTGGCCTCAGGGTCAGATATCGATGTCGTTCCCACGTTTTGAGGACTTGGTCTGACTGGTCTGTTTTTGCGAACTAGGCGGCCAAACACTTGCTCCTCCTCTGGTGGGTATCGCAGAATAACGGGGCCAGAGTGGCTGCTTGTGGAGGTGGAGGGGCATTCCTTCTCCTGCTGAGTCCATTGAAGGGCTCTCCCACGGGTTTCCGTGATATTAACGGTTTAGGTCGGGGTCCAACTGTAGGGTTGGTTTTGGCCGCGGCTTCGTATCCCCTAGTGTCCCCTAGCTCTATGATTCCTCTTCCCAGCTCCTTGTGTAGGGAACTCGGGTTCGTAACCATACCCTTTGTCAGGTAATGATTCCATAAGATGGATGACGTTAATAGAACCAAATATTTTCTCTTCATCCTATAACAGGCCAACCTGGTCGGTTGTCCCTGATGGTGCGGTTTGGTGGCTTGGTGCCCGTGATGCCAAATTCGAGGGAATGAAATCTGCAAGGGTCGAGACTAACATTGGCCCTGTCGCGGACTGCTCCTCTTGCGACTGTTTCTTTCTTCTACTCCACCTGTATGACCGGCTTGTGCAGAGTTGTGAGGATGATGTCATCGGCTGTGCGGCATTAGGGGTTGTTGGTGGAAACACCAACTGCTATAGTTGAGATCAGAGTATACCCTGTGCTCGGTTGATAGTCTTTAGAGTCATCCAGTTATCAAATTTCTTCCCCTGCTTGCTGGTGAATTTTTACCACCCCTCCTCTTTGCCGGAGTTGGTGGTAGAGATACATTCCACTTGTTATGGGGGTGGTCCCAGCTCAACTTGTCTGGAGTCTACCATCCTCTGCAGGAGTTCCTTGAAGACGAAGCATTCTCGGATACTGTGCCCCAACATTCGATGGTAGGGGCAGTAATATGGCCTATCATTGCGGCTAACTTCTTCAGGTTTCCTCTGCTCTGGGAGGCGGAGCATGTTGTAGTTCATGGCGGAAATGAAGTAGCCACATAATTGATCATATTGAAATGAGTATACTTTTTTGTCTTCGTTTCTAAAACTGGTTCCGCTTCGGTCCTCTCTGATCGTCCCGTTTAGGCGGAGGCGGCCGCTGATATGCCGGAGGCCCTTGACTATTTGGTGGAGGCCTGAGCAGTGGAGCGGGCACATGGGCCAGCTTGAGTGTGACAGTGGATGCTTCATCTCTAGGATCTCTTTTCGTAGGAGCCTACGAGGCTATTCAGGACTTCGAATTAGTCTGCTGTAGGGAGTCCTCAATTCTCTAGGCAATGGCCGAGAGATGGAAAAATCCAGTGGTGTACTCCACTGGTATGAGTGGTGTTCACAACTCATCTCGAAGATTATCAATGAATATGGATAGCATCTCATCTTGAGGTATTGGTCTGTTCATTGAATAGGTCAGACCATTCAATCTGGCGATGAAATCTGAGACCCTCTTGTTCTCCCTCTGCTTACAGTTCATGAGATCGCTGACCATTGTCTTAGGCAATGTTGAGCTGAAGTGGAACAGGAACTGCTGCCGAAGGTCTTCCCAGCTCTTTAGTGACTGGGCTGGCAGACTCTTATACCAGACAAAGGAAAATCCTTACAAGGTCCATATGAAGCATATGAGTTTCACTATTTCTTGTTTCTCTGGAGTTCCCATCATAGGGTCACAATAGGATGCGTAGTGCATCAAATGTTGTTCTGGATCGCCTGACCCATTTAAGATTGGGAACACACGGCTCCCAAAATTGGTCGGAGGTGGCATGTTGGTCCCCCAATCTAGGTAGGGTTTCTGCTCTGGCTGTATCGGAGTGCGTCGATCTTCCATCACTTCCAATCGAGTTGTTAGTGGCTCGATGGTGTTGGTGAGACCCTGGTTTACATCCTATTGGGCCCGGTCTTGGGCAGGCGTTGGCCGAGGCGTTGTCTGGGGATCTGGATTGGCTGGTACCTGGTGTGTGTGTGCCGTTTGTGGCACCTTAAGAGGGTTTAGGTGTACTCGCTCAAGTTTCTTCCTGAGTGGAGGGAAGTATTGGTATTCATCCGAATCTATGCTTAGGTAGTTGGAAGGACCGGGCGCCTCGTTGGACGGGAGCCCTAACCGTACTTCGTTGGCCGGGGAAAACCATATCCTTTGAGGTACACATACTGGGAGTGCATGATGTGGTTCTTCATGGGATGCACTTTCAATAAGGCGGTTCCTCTGGAGTAGCTCGGTGTTAAGCCACCACAATTCCTTCATCTTATCTTCCTATCGAGCGAATCTCTCTTCAAGCGTGAGTGGCTCATCTTTTTCGAGAGAAGGAGGCGGGCTAATGGTAACCAGTTCTTTGTTCCTATCCCTTTTGGAAGCTCACTGGGTAGGCGGAGGAGGATTGGATAGAAGGACGACCATATTTAGGGCGGCCCTCTGGTTTCAGGTGCACACACCTGGTGGTTTGTTGTGAGTCATAGCCTGACCGGAACCATCATCTCCCGATCCGTTTGGATTTGAATTTTCCCCGGTGTCACCCATGGGGTTAGCCTCTATACCGTTGATGAAATAATATCGCGGGGCAGAGGGGATGTCATCTTCCAAATAGGAAGAGGATCTCCCACATCTTCAGTAGGCCCTCCCTTTCCTGACCTGGTATTTCCTTCGGACTTCTTGACGAAGGGTGATGCGGAGAGTTCTTTGATGCGACCTTATGGTGTGCCTTCCTATCAAAGGGGGTGATTATTCAAATGACAGGATATGATGGGATCTTCCTCTTCTAACTGTCCTCCCTAGACGAGAGAATTCTGATTCTCATGGGAGAGGTTGTTGTTGAGGGGGTAATAATTCCCCCAGCCTTGAGGGATGGTGTTGGATCCATTATTTGGACATAGAGTCTCTTCCCATTTTTACTGGTCTTACGGGGGAATTTTTTTTAAAAAATGCCCCCAGCTCTGCAGGATGGAGTTGAACCTGGATTGCGATAGTGGTTAGGCTATCACTACCTACCTGACCTCGTGTGCCCCCATTCGAGGGTGAACTGGGTTTGGTGCAGAGATCTTGTGTGAATAAATCCCTTCTGGGGAGGCAGGAAAAGATCACTGATTGGCATCTGATAGGCAAGAGGCATGTTGTATACTCTCGGTCGCCTGATTCAGGAGTTATTTAATGACTCATTCCCATCGGGACTGATTCTTTTGGGACTTAATCAAGGCCTAACTCTGCTAGGTGTGTTTCCTTTCCTGAATAGAGAGACCACTCAATTGCCGTCTTGACGTGACGACGTTGCAAGACACTATGACGAAAATATTTTTCAGGGTGGGGAGCAGAGTGAAATGTAGAGCTCCATGTTCTACCCATCCCCTGATATGGACTCCCATCATAGTGTCACTGATGAGGTGGCGCAGTTGGTGCAGCACACAAAGGTAGGCTATCTCCATGTTTCCTTTACGTCTCTCGGGGTGTTGTCGTTGCGCCGTAGGAAGGGACTCCAGTTCGATGTGACGCAGGAGGTCTTCTATCGTCTTGATGTGGTCTACATACCCTTTATAGGGTAGGAAGCTTGATTTTATCTAGCAGAGGGTCATCCATATATTATGGCAGATGTCGTGCACGCATTTTTCCGACAACTCTTTGGGTATGGAGATATGAGAGGTGGTCGTAGGCCAAAACATAACTTGTATATCATCCCTGGCCAGCCATTTCCTCAGGTGCAACATATCGGCATACTCCTCCACTAGGGAATCTTTTACCTGGTTAGCCCAACTGAGATGCTCACTGACAATGTGGTCGGAGGCAGTGGGACCGGTAGGTGCTGAAGCATTATGTGGGCGACTCCAAGGTGGTTTAGAGGATGATCGTGGCCCTGGACCATCTCCTGATTGAAGAAGGATGTCTTCAGTGACTAACTGGTGATCTGACATTCTTGATCCCGTCATTCTAAGTGCCTTGTCATATGAGGGCTTTTCGGTGCTTGATTCGGTAGGGAGAGGACCAATCTGTCGATATGATATGTCATTGCGGGGAGGACCTCTGCAATGGTGTCTGTAATGGCGAGGACTACCATTACTGCTTGATGCTTCACCACATAGAGGAATTTTAAAGTGTACACCCTGGGGAGGACCTCCAAGGCGTGTCACAACAATGGGAGGACCTCCTGGCTGCGTAGCGTCGTTACGGGGAGGGCCTTCGCAACAAATTCCATCATGGTGAGGATGTCCATCATGGCTTGACGTTTGACATGCATCCTGGTGAGGACCTTCATGACACACCACGACAAGGGGAGGACCTTCTTGTTTCTTGGGGCCAATGTGGGGAGGACCTTCGCAATGGAAGTCGTGGTGGCGAGGACTACCATCATAGCTCGATGCTTCACTACATAGTGGACTTTTGCAGTGCACACCCTGGGGAGGACCTCCAAGGCATGTCGCAGCAAGGGGAGGACCTTCTGGATGCATATCGTCATTACAGGGAAGACCATCGCAATAAATGACATCATGGTGAGGATATCCATCATGTATTGACATTCGACGTGCATCCCGGGGAGGACCTTCAGGACACACCGCGACAAGGAGAGGACCTTCTTGTTTCTTGGGGCCAATGCGGGGAGGACCTTCGCAATGGCAGTCATGGTGGCGAGGACTACCATCACAGCCTTATGCTTCACTGCATAGAGGAATTTTGTAGTGCACACCCTAGGGAGGACCTCCAAGGTGTCTCACAGCAAGGGGATGACCTTTTGGAAGCGTAGCATCGTTACGGGGAGGACCTTCGCAACAACTGCCATCATGGTGAGGATATCCATCATGGCTTGACATTCGACGTGCATCCTAGGGAGGAACTTCAGGACACACCGCGACAAGGGGAGGACATCCTTGTTTCTTGGGGCCAATGCGGGGATGACCTTCACAATGGCGGCCGTGGTGGAGAGGACTACCATCACAACTGCGGAAATGGATAGGACTACCATTACTGCTGCCGTAGGGAGAATATCTGTGGGATACATCTTGGGGAGGGCCTCCAGAATGTACCGTAATGAGGGGAGGGCCTTCTCGTTTCTTGACATATCTACGAGGAGGACCTCTGTTATCAGGGTGGAGAGGACTACCACCGTGATCTAATTCCTGGCTACGTGGAGTTCTGTTGTAGTGTAACCCCTGGGGAGGACCTTCAGGGAAGGCCACAACAAGGGGAGGTAATTCTTGTTAGGATGAGACGTCACTGCAGTGACGGCCTCCACAGTTTCAACTATGATAGCGAGGACTACTATCATAATCTGTGGTTCCACTGCATGGAGAGTGATTGCAGTTTATACCCCGGGGAGGACCTTCAGGGTGGACCGCAACAAGTGTAGGACCTTCTTGCTGCTCGATCTTCTGGCCACATGGAGGGTTTCTATGACTCGCATCAAAAGAGGATCTCTCATGATCGATCGTTATATGCCCACGGGGGAGGCCCCCACAAGAGCTCTGGGGAGGACCTTTAGAGCTGCTGGTAGTGACATTGTGGGGAGGACCTTCGCAACTGCTACTTCCACTCCCATAATATGGTAATGGGTGGGCAGGGCTCTGAGCCTGCGATGTGTTCTTAGAGGCATTGGAAACCCCAGATTCCATTAGAGCGGAGTCATGAACTCCCCCTTTATTTTCAAGCTATCTTCGGCGCGTTCGGGGTGCTCTTTTGCGGGCAGTGGGGACCGTCTGCTGTTGACAACGACCTTCACCTCCTTTGGGTCCCTATATAATTGGGTCCTATGATGCTGCCGGGATACGTCGACAAACATCTTGACTTTTAGCAGGGATATATTCCTGGATGGTAGAATCCACCGTGATGGATGGGTGTCCCCCAGTTGGAACGAGTGAAGTTGCTCAATCCGGTTGCCCTTACGTCGCAGAATATGGACGGCGACCCTCCTAGGATGAAGCAGGGATGAAAATCTTCTCTGAGGCGGCTATCTCGTCTCTTAGATGAGTCACCTTAATTGGGGAGATGAGCTCATGGGCCCGAGTCCTTGTTGTTGCCACTGATTCAATTACATTCTGGAAAGTCTGCATGATATGATCTGGGATTGATACTTGCTCCTCCACCATTGCCAGGATATGTAGAGTGTCATCTTTGGCTGGAATGTGTATGAAGTCCCATTCCAGTATTGAAGTAGGAAGATCCTGCTATGGTCCTCCAGTGGTCAGTGGGTACAGAAAATTCTCCTGTGCCGGGGCAGGTGAACGAATCTGCCCCTGTACCGGGATATTCCGGTTTATCTCTCCATTTTCCACCACATCGGGGTGGCGGACTTTACTTGCATCCGCAGGGAGCTAGCCCTACATATATTGGTTTCCCACCGTATTGAGTCGGTGGCCTTTGTTGGCTGGGATATGTTCACGCCTATGATTTTCCACCACATCTGGGTGGCGGGCTTTGCTGATTGATACCATATCAGGATGGCGGGTGTCAGAAGTATCTGCTAGGAGTTGGTCCTGTAGGCACCGGGTCGCCACCATGTCAAGCTGGTGGGCTACACGACCCTGAGAAGGGAGAGGTGCATGCCTGGTAAGTGTCGTCCTGTGTAAGAGACATGATTTATGGAGCTCGGTGAGGATGCGCTTCGGCTTGTATGATACTGCCATGTTTGGATGGCGGGCACGGGAGGAGGGAATAGGTGATGGTGCCTGTTCGTGGTACGCCTCTGTGGCTGGGCAGCGGAGCTCCTCCTCAGGGACTAGGGTGATGACCAGTCCCCGATGGTACGTCTGCCGCCCTCGTCGGGCGGTCTGAGGGGTCGGAGCTTAGGGAGCGTGGGCCTGAATCCTGAAGGGGAAATCCTTATCGGTGTGAGGATGTCAGGTCGTGGAATGACCGTGATGACGTTTGTCGGCGGGGGCCTTGGAGCGGAATCCCCATTGGGTAGGGATGAAGTCCTCAATGTCAACCTCATCCGCTATCCTAAGATAAGGGAGGTATGCATTGTCACGTCCTGGGGATAGAATCCCGAAACGGTTGGAGACAGCGACAAGGGGCTGTCTGGATTTTCCTTTGTAGCTGCTGCTGGGCAGGCGACTGGTGAGTTTTGGCGGATTGGAGGGTGTGCATGGCCACCTCCACCATTGATAGAGTACCGTTCACGTGGTACTCTCATATCAGCACGTCTGAGTCCCAGCGCTGAAGACGCTGGGTGGGTGACAGGGCCCTCCGTAGGTGAGGATGTCCAGTCCTTGTGTTGTCGGAAGCACACACTTGTGAGTTCATTCAGGATGCCATTGGATTGAAGGGAGTTATGAAGGTAGTACCTACAAAACATTTTATCAAATACAAGTAGCAAACCTGTCAAAGCAGCATCTCATTATCCCTTGCATAGTTAATGACCTTGCTTGGCCCTCCTTATGAGTAAAAGGGGGAAAAGGGTGGATTAACTTAAATCCTCATGCTTGGTTAAATATTCACGTTGGGTTAACCATTTTTTTGTTTGGTTTCCAGTTTTCGTCCTCAAAACACCCAACAGCTTCGTATCTGATGATATGTGGACTTGCTTTCCAAAGGCAGATGTTCGCCGGATGGTCTAACCAGCGAAGCTTAAGAACTCACATTGGTCGAGGGGATGGGAATTTGGGCTCATATCACCCCTTTGGGGGGAATTATGGCATGTTACGGGACTCTGTTATAGATTTAAGACGTATTCATATGTTCGTGAATCTTTTGTTTATACCCAAACATAGTATCCATGGATTTAACCCTTGATTGGCAATGGTCAGCTGAACGTAGGGGTTCAGAATCATTTATGGCTAAGGTTTACCATCCCTCATTGGATTAATGACCCCGAGGAGTCTGGAATCACTGAGACGGTACTAGGGGCAGCTCAGCGAACTGACGTAAAGATAGTCGGATCAACCGGGTGTTGGGCTTAAACCTCAGGGAGGCTTCCTACGTACCCTGCCGAGGAGATAGGGATCAAAGTCCACGTTGTTCGAATAAGTGCGGGGCTTATGATCTAAGGCAGCCCAAGATGTGGATTAGGGATTACACTTTGAGGAGGCCCATGTTAATGGATTGGGGCTTCACTCTGAGGAGGCCCGATAGTTCGGATGGGTGAGGGGATTACGCTCTGAGGCAGCCCATGATGTGGATTGGGGCATAAACTCTGAGGAGGCCCAAGATGTTGGTAAACTGATGTGAAAATGGGGGGATCAGAATGACCCGTTATTGGGCTTGAACCTCGAAGTGGCTTCCTACATACCCCGCCAAGGAAACAGGGATCAAAGACCACGTAGTTCGGATTAGTGTGGGGCATACGCTATGAGGAATCCCATGATGTGGATTGGGACTTACACTCAGAGGAGTCCCAGGGTAATGGATTGGGAATGACACTCTGAGGATGCCCAAGAGAGGATGTCATGGTCAATGCTTACTCTAAGCCCACATGAGTCATGCTCGGTGTGAGAAACAAGAGGCAGCCGGGACCAGAGGATCACGTCGTGAAAGTTGCATCCGTGAGAAGTACAGTGGGTCTTACGCATGAGGGCGGCCCATGGAGATAGATTGGGGCTTACACTATGTGGAGTCCCATGGTGATAAAGTGCAATGGGAGAGGGAAAGGGGGTGCTCCTGTCCCCATCTCCTCTCTTGCAGTTCATCAGGGCTTCCTTTTGATGGGTATTTTACCATCCCTGGGAAGCCCTTGACATGTGAAGAGGCAGAAAAGGGATTCCCGAGCTCAGACCCTGCATTACCGTGGGAATGTGAACACAAGCATACATCGAGAATCTTCTCAAGGGTCGGGGTAACCCCTTCGCCTCGATTTACCACAGGTATATGAACTTAAATAGGCTTGCTGATGCGCCTGAGGGTTACATCACACGAGTCTGGTGGCTCTGGTGGAGGCCTCATCTCAGGGCCGATGAGTGGGCCCGTGAAGGAGTCACGGGGGATCGGGCCGGATTGGTAGTATCTTATGCGGATCAGGGAATGGGAACTCAAGAGATTTTGGTTCCCTTCGTATAGGGAAGTGCTGAGCGGCTGGAGGGTCCGTCTGCGAACCAGGGTGGTCCATGGACTGAGAAGCTATCCACGAACCCGGAGGGTCCGCTGATTGAATGGTCGTCCGCGAACAAGGGGGGTTCGAGGACTGATTGGCACCCCGCGAACCAAGATGGTTTGTGGCTCCGGGTTAGATTCATGAACCAGGGTGGTCCGTAGAGGGTTCCATGCAGGCAGCGGCAGCCAAGGATGGTGCTGGACGGAGGCTTGTCAGTCAGGGCTTCGGCTGCATAGGAGGGTGTTACGCGGTGCGACAGATCAGAAAAGAGGCATACACTCCCTGCTCTATAGGGAGTGCATCCATGGAGGCACTATGGTTCACAGTCTCCTCTTTTTATGTTATTTTGAGTTCGCAGTTCACCAAATTATTAAGCGTTTTCGGTTCTTTATTAGTTCGTTCCCAGTTTCATACCTACTGTGGTTCGCGAACTGGAACTTCGCTGTTTGCAAAATCCTAAGCCTTTCTTTTGAAAGCCTTTCTCCCAAGCTTGATCGCCCTTCTCTTCTTCTGCCTTTGAATCGTCCAAATCTGAATCTCTTAACACCTCCTCATTTCCCCCTCGATCTCCTTTTATAGAGTGGGGAAAGAGATGTATTTGCGGTCACGCAACACATTTTGTGGAGGCCCATCACCAATTAACCAGTTTACAGCTGACTTGGTCAATCTGTAATTTGCAGTGGGAATTGAACGCTTCTCCCCCCTGTGAATGGAACTCAGGGAGTGATTCGTTGCTGCGGAGGGTCCCACCTCCATTCCGCGAACAACAGCATATGCGTCTTGAACCGGTCGACGCAGTCCGCGGTTGGGGTGGTTCACAACGGTGAACTGGATTGATGCCCATCCTGCCTCACGATCGTGGAGGATCTTCGCCTCCATTTCACAAACGACGATGGTTCGCGGAGGGGGGTGCTTCGCGGGGCCTGGCCATGTCGCATTATCATGAGATCGGTCCGCAAACCAATCCTGCTTGTTTCTTATTTTATTTTTCTCCATTATTTCCCCAATTTTTTTTTGGGGGGGGGGGTTTGGGTAGAATCTTCTTTGCGGATTTTTCAGGACCCTATAATTTGGTTTTAGGGGATTTAATTTTTTTTTGGTGTTCATGGATTTCTTAGGGTTTTCATGGTTTTTAGGGGTTTCTTACAATTTTAGAATTATCAGGCTTCGGTTGTATTTTTTATAGTTTTAGGGTTTTTAGAAATTTTTAGGGGGTATTGGATTTTTAAGGGTTTTTAGTGTTTTAAGGGGTTTTTAGGGTATTTTCATATTTAATATTTTTGGAGGTTTTAATTGGTATTTTTGTAATTAAGGTTCTATTATTATTTTCAAGTATTTTTTGTTTTTTTGGTTTCTTAGGGATTTTTAGGATTTTTTTATTTGTAGGGTTTTTAGAAATTTTGCGCGTTTTATGGGTTTTTTGGGTTTTATAGATTTGTTTTGGTTTTATGTTTTTATTGTGTGTTTTAGGATTGTAATTATTGTTAGAGTTTTTTCCCATTTTTATATGTATAAAGGGTTTTAGGGTTTTTATTTGTGTTTAAGTGTTTTTATAGGTTTTTAGGTTTTTTATGTTTTTTAGGGTTTTTGTGGTTATTAGAGTTTATTTTGGACTTTTAATGGTTTTTAGAATTTTTAGTGTTTTTATGTTTTTATGGGTTTTATGTGTTGTTAGGTTTTTATGTTTTTTCTTAGGGGTTTTGGGGGTTTTCTGGTTTTTAATGTTTTTATGGATTTTTAGTTTTTTTAGGATTTTTATCAGTTTTATGGGTTTTAGGGATTTTGAGGTGTTTTAGGGTTTTTAGTGGTTTTAAGTGTTTCATGTTTTTTATGGTTTTATTAGGGTTTTTTTTGGATTTTAATGTTTTCTACATATTAGGTATTTTATAGTTTTTATAATTTTTAGAGGTTTTAGGTTTTTGTTGGTATTTTTAAGCGTTTTTTTATTTCTTAATGTTTTTATGATTTTTTTGAGTTTTTTCATATTTTTAGGTATTAAAATGGTATTTTTAGTTTGTTTGGGGTTTTTAGGGGTTTTAGGTTTTTTTATGTATTTTAATTTTTTTTTTTTGATTTTTTGGGGTTTGTAAGGTATTTAGAGTCCTTTTAAGGGATTTTAGGATTTTTAGAATTATTTATATTTTTAAATCGTTTTGAATTTTTATAAGTTTTTATGTTTTTCTAAGTATTTTTCACGGTTTTTATGGTTTTCTACACTTTTATGTATATATATTTACTTTTAATGATTTTTATGGGATTTTGGGTTTTGTGGATTTTGTGTGTTTTAAAGTGTATTTATGGTTTTATGGATTTTTAAGATTGTTATCATTTTTTATATATTTTAGGAGTTAATGTTTTTTTAATGTTTTTAAGTTTTTCATAGGGTTTTTCTGTGTTTTTAATGTTTCTAACATTTTTATGGATTTTTATGAATTTTAGGGGATTTAGGGTTTTTAGTTTTTTAGGGTTTATGATTTTTTTATTATTTTTAGGGTTTTTATGTTTTACAGGTTTTAAGTGTTTTTCAGTTTTAATGATTTTTTAGGGTTTTATAGGGTTTATATATTTTTCTATCTATTGATTTTTTTATGTGGTTTTAGGATTTTTTTTTCATTTTTAGTGTTGTTTATGGATTTTCATGGTTTTTAGGGTTGTAAGGGGTTTAATTTTTTTAATAATTTTTGGGGGTTCAGGGTTTTTTTGAGTCTTTTAGGGGTGTAAATGTTTTTCAGGGTTTTATAAAATTTTAGGGGTTCAAAGGGTTTTTAGAGTTGTAGTTTTTATGGGTTTTAGGGTTTAAAAATATTTAGGGGTTTTATGGTTTTTATGGGATTTTCGATTTTTAGGTCTTTTAGGGTTTTAAGAAATTTTAGGTTTTTTAGGGCTTTTTAGTGTTTTTAGTTTTTTATGTTTCCCTTAGTGTTTTTTCATGGTTTTAATGGCCATTTAATTTTCTTGTTATATTTAGAGGGTTTTCAATATTTTTATGACTTTTAAGTTACATAGAAATTTTGGGGGTTTTAGGGTCTTTTAAGGTCTTTAGTGTTTTTAGATTTTTTAGGTTTTTTAATATTTACTTAGCTTTTTAATTGGATTTTTGGGTTTTTAGTTTTTCATGAATTTTGGGGGATTTTAAGTTTGTAAAACAATTTATGGGTTTTAAGTATTTTTAGGGTTTCAATGTTTTTGATGATTTTTAGGGGTTTGGGGGGATTTATTTTTGGGTTTTCAGAGATTTTTTGAGTTTTTAGGGGTTTTAATGTGTTTAGTGTTTTTAACAATTTTAGGGGTTTTAAGGGTATTTAGAGTTATTAGTGCTTTTTGTTTTTTTGGTTTTTAAAGATTTTAAGGATTTTAGGGATTGTATGGTTTTGGGGGTTTTTTGTTTTTTTATGGTATTTTTAGTGTCTTTTTAGAGTTTTTTTTAGGGTTTTTGAATTTTTTAGTTTTTTGTGGTTTTAATATTTTTTACGTTATTATGGTTTTCTTAGGGTTATAAATGTTTTTTATGGTTTTCTCAATATTTAGGAATTTTAAGTAATTTTCTAGGATTTTTATTGTCATTGGTGATTATGAGGGGTTTAGGGGTTTGTAGTGATTTTAGGGTTTTTTAGATTTTTTTTGTGATTTTATGTTTTTATGGGTTTTTTGTGTTTTTTGTTTTTATGCCTTTGTTAGGGGTTTTCATATTTTTAGGGTTTTTTATTTTTTTTAGAATTTTGGCATATTTAGGATTTTTTGTTTTTATTTTTGTAGAGATGTAGAGTGTTTTCATGGTTTTTAGGTTTTTTTGGGTTTTTATGGTTTTTTGTACTATATAGGGGTTTTGGTGTTTATAGTGGTTTTCATGTTTTTATTGGTTTTAATGGTTTTTAAGGTTTTTAGTTGTTTTTTGTTGTATAGGTTTTTTTTTGTTTTTAAGGTCTTTTAGGTTATTTAGGGGGTTGAGCATTTTTTATGTTTTTTGGGGGTTAATGTGTTTTTTGTTTTAAACAATTCTCTTAGGATTTCTAGGAGTTTTATGGTTTTTTATGTTTTTAAGGATATTTAGAGATTTTTTAGGATTTATATTACTTTGTTTTTTGATTTTATGGTTATTGAGGGATTTTAGGGTTTCATGGGTTATTTGCGTTTTAAGGTTTAAGGGTTTTTTATGTTTTTATGGTTTTAAGGTTTTTTTGGGTTCTTAATGTTTTTAGAGGTTTAATGGGTTTTAGAGTTTTTAATGTTTTTTGGGATATTTTTAGGTTCGTGGGGTTTTTAAGGTTTTGTGGGTTTTAGGGATTTTTTTTATGATTTATGGTATTATTAGGGTTTTTAGGGTTTTTTTTCATTTTTTATATTTTAGGGGTTTTAAGTGTCTTTAGGATTTTATTGTTTCATATGGGGTTTTTTCAATGTTTTTTACATTTTTTGGGATTTTTAGGGATTTTATTTTTTTTTTATTATTTTTAGTAATTTTGAGGCGTTTAGGGTTTTTTAGTAATTTTATGGTTTTTTGGTTTTTTTACTTCTTATTGGTTTTACGTGATTTCATGTTTCTTAGGATTTCATTGGGTTTTTCACAATTTAGATGGTTTTTTACATTTTTATTTTTTATGTAATTTTTATGATTTTTTAATTTTTTAGGGTCTTTACGGATTTTGAGTGGTTTTGGTTATTAGGGTTTTATGGTTACATAGTTTTTATGGGGTTTTTTCATGTTTTTATGGTTTTTATATTTTTTAGAGTTCATTAATGTTTTTAGGGGTTTAAAGGGTTTTCATAATCTTTGTGACTTTTTAGGGTTATCATGGGATTTTTAGGGTTTTTAATATTTTTAGGGGTTTTTTTTGGTTTTTAGTGGTTATAGGGTTTTGTGTTATTTTTAGGGTTTTCAAAGAAATTTAGATTTTAAGGGGGTTAATTATCATCAGGTTTTTATGGTTTTCATAGGTTTTTCAGGGATGTTTTTTTTTATGTTTTTAGTGATTAGTGATTTATTTTTATTTTTATGATTTTTATGGTTTTTAGTGATTTTGAGTGGTTTTAAGGTTTTTAGGGTTTTTAGGAGATTATGTGTTATTATGTTTTTTATGTTTTATTAGGGGTTTTTCTTATTTTTAGGGTTGTTTTTGTTTTTATGTATTTTAATGTTTTTTGGACTTTTGGGGTTTTAGGGTTTTTAAAGATATCGAGCATTTGGGGGGTTTATGGTTTTTATGGTTTTTTGTGTCTTTAGGGTTTTTATGATTTTTTAGGTTCTTTTGTGCTTTTTTGGAGTTTTTGAATGTTTTGAGATGTTTTAACGGTTTTCTAGGTTTTAGTTGATTTTTGGGTATTTATGTGTTTCTAAGGTTTTAAGGTCTTCGGGGTTTTTATGTTTTTTGGGATTTTAATTATTTTTAGTGTTTATGGGTTTATTCTGGGATTTTAAGGTTTTTTACATTTTAAATGTTTTATTGCATTTTATGATTTTGAAACTTTATGGCTTTAAGGTATTTTTAGGGTTTAAGGGTTTTTCAGGTTTTATATGGTTTTTATTCTTTTTTACGCTTTAGGGGTTTTATGTGTATTTTGGTTTTTATGGATTTCTTAGGTTTTTTACGGTTTTCAGTTTTTAAAATTTTAAGGATTTTATGCGATTTTATGTTTTTTAGAGTTTTTAGTTTTTTTTATTGTTTTAGGGTTATTTATGGTTTTAAGTGGGTTTTTTTGGTTTTTTTGTTTTTATGTATATTAATGTTTTTAGGGGTTTTATGACATTATTAATTTTTTAATGGTTTTAGGGGTTTAAATGGTGTTTTTATTTATAATAGGTTTTATGGGTTTTAGTTTTTTTTATGGTTTTTAGGGGTTTTATGTTTTTTAGGAGAATTTAGGGTTTTTGGGACATGTTAGGGATTTTTAGGGGTTTTAACATTTTTCTGGTTTTAGAGGTTTTTTGGGTTTTAAGGATTAATTTAGATTTTTAGTATTTTTTACATTTTTAGGATACTTTTGGGATTTTTTTGAATTTAATGAGTTTTAGTGTTTTTTGATATTTTTGATTTTTTAAAGATTTTTTGGGAATTTTATGGTTTTTTGATTTTTTAGGATTTTAGGGGATTAAAGTATTATTGTGTTTTAATGGTTTTCTTAGGGTTTAAGGTGTTATTTACATTTTAGGTATTTTATGTCCTTTTTGGGATTTTTATGGTTTTTAATGTTTTTAGGGAGTTCGATGGGGTTTAGCGTTTTATAGATTTTTTTTTGTTTTTTGGGTTTTTAATGTTTTTATGAGTTTATTATGGGTTTATGGTCTTTTGTTTGTTTTTTTTAACATTTTTAGTGGTTTAATGGGTTATTATTGTTTTTGGTGGGGTTTATGGGTTTAGAATATTAACAATTTTAGGGGTTTTATGGTTTTAGGGGTCTTCCTATGGTTATTTGGGTCCTTTAGGGCCTTTTAGGGATTTTTAGGGTTTTATTGTTTTTTAGTATTTAAATAATTTATGTGTTATTAGTTTTCAAGGGGTTTTTAGTGTTTATAAGGGGTTCTCTGTTCATATGGTTTTTATAATTTTGTAGGTTTTTATTGATTTTTAGGGTTTTTAGGTCTTTTGAAAATTTATGGGAGTCTTATGGTTTTGTTGGTTTTTAGAGTTTTTTTGTGTTTTTCCTACATTATATGGGTTTTAGGTTATTATGTTTTTAATGATTTCATGGGGTTTTCATGATTTGTATGGGTTTTTATTCTTTGAGGGGTTTTTTCAGGATTTTTTGGATTTTTATAAATTTTTTGTTTTTGGGATATTCAGGGATTCTAGAGTTTTTAGGGAATTTTGGATTTTTTTGGTTTTATAGTTTTTTTATTTTTATAGTGTGTTTAATGTTTTTATTTTTTTAATGTTTTAAACATTTTTAGGTTTTAATGGGTTTCTTGATTTCTTCAGTGGGGTGTTTTCGAGTATTTATGGGTTTTTTGGTTTTTTAAGGTTTTATGAGATTTTTAAGAGTTTTAGGGGTTTTATGGTTTTAAGGTCTTTTCAGGGTTTCATAGTTCTTATATTTTTTATGTTTTTGGTCTTCTATGTGTTTTTAGATTTTTAGTGGATTCTTTTTCTTTTTAGGGTTTTAGTGTTTTTTATATTTTTAATGAATTTTTGGGATTGTTTATGATTTTTATGAGTTTTAGGTATTCTAAATGATTTTACTATCTCTAGGATTTTAATGGGTTTTCATGGTTCAATGTATTTTTTTAGGGTTATTATTATTTTTAGAGTTTTTATTGTTTTTAGGGATTTTATGGTTTTTAAATATTTTAGTGGTTGTTTAGCCTTTTAATTTATTATAGTGTTTAAATGGTATTGTCAGGGTTTTATGGTTTTTATTGGTTTTTGGGGTTTTAGTTTCATTTATGGATTGTTGAATTTTTAGCATTTTTATTGTTTTTAGGGTTTTAAAATGATTTTTGACTATTAATTATTTCTTAGTGGTTTTCTTGGTTTTCAAGGGATTTAATGTTATAGAAATTTTCATGGGTTTTTAAGGATTTTTATTCTTTTTTAGATTTTTTAAGATTTTGAGGGTTTTAATTTTTTTTTATGGTGTTTATAGTTTTTTTAGGGATTTTAGTGTTTTTAGGTTTTAGAGGATTTGAGTGTTATGTTTTTATAGTTTTCTTCGGGTATTTTGATATTTAGGGTTTTTATGTTTTTATGTATTTTTTATAATTATTTATTATTTTTATGATTTTTTTATGGTTTTTAGATATTTTGATGGGTTTTTGGATTTTTAGGATATTTAGGGGTTTTATAGTTTATTTTTTTGGTTTCGCGGTTTTTTAAGTTTTTATGGTTTTATGGTTTTATAGAGTTTTTTAAAGTTTTTAGGGGTTTAAATGTTTTTATTTATTTTTATAGTTGTTTAGGGTTTCATAGGTTTTAGGGTTACTATGTTTTTAGGGGTTTTTATGCTTTCTCATAGGTTTTATGGGTTTTAGGGTTTTTAGGTATTTTTTGGGTTTTTTATCATTTTTTATTTTTGGGGGGGTTTAAGTGGTTTTAGTTTTTATAGTATTGTTATATTTTTAGGGGTTTTCTAGGTTTTTATGGGTTCTTACGTTATTGTAATCTTTTAGAATTTTTTTGGTTTTTATTATTTTTAGGAATTTAGATGGTTATAGATATATAGGATTTTTTTTTCTTTTTAGTGGTTTTTATTTTTTTAGGGGTTTTAAGTGGTTCAGTGTTTTTGTGTTTTTCTTATCGTTTTAGGGTTTTTAGGGATTTTTAGGAATTTGTTTTTGGATTTTATGTATATTTATGGGTTTTAGGGATTTTCAGTATATTTAGGATTTTAGTGTTTTTAGGGTTTCTATTTGTTTTTTCAGTTTTTTTGAATTTTTTCTGGGTATTAATGTTTTATATATATTTTTTAGGTTCTTATGGTTTTAATGGAGTTTTTTAGTTTTTAGTGGTATTCAGGGTTTTTATGGGTTTTAGGGGTTTAATGGTTTTTAGTGGGTTCTGATTATTTTTTGGGATTTTGTGAGTTTTAGGAATTTTTTAGGGTTTTTAGGGTTTAAACATTTTTTAGGCACATTAGAGGGTTTAATTGTGTATGGTGTTATACAATTTTCATAGGGGTTTTTTGGCTTTCTAGGGTTGTTTAAAGTTTTATGGATTTTTGTGTTTTTTAGGATTTTTACCGTATTTTTTTGATATAAGGGTTTTTGGGGTTTTATAGTTTTAGGTTTTCTTAGGGTTTTGATCAATTTTTAGGGTTTTTTATTTTTTTTCAAGTTTCTAAGGTTTTCTAAAGGTTTTATAGGGTCTTTTGGTTTTTTGAAAAATTTCAGTCATTTTTAGTGGATTTTTATTATTTTTATTGTTTTTTTTAATTTATTTTTAGGTTTTTATGGTTTTTATGGTATTTAGGGTTTGGGGGGGTAAGATATTTAAGAGTTTTTAGGGTTTTATTATAGCTTTTAGGGGTCAAAATTATTTTTTAGTGTATTTTAACATTTTTAAAGGTTTTTCGAGGTGTTTAGAGGGTTTTATAGTTTTTTGGATTTTGTGGGTTTTAGAGTTATTTATATTTTTAGGTATGTTTTCATTTTAATGATTTTAGGGGGTTTTAGTGTTTTTAGGTTTTTATAGTATTCTATTGTGTTTTTGGGTTTCTTGGGTTTTTTATAATATTTGGGAATTTTTGGGTTTTTTAGGATTTTAATGGTTTTAGGGGTTTTAGTGATATTGAGGGTTTTTTGGGTTTTAGGAAATTTTTTTATTTTTAGTGTTTTTTAGATTTCATGGGTTTTATGTGTTTTTAGATTTTAATGGATTTATTATATTTTTCTATGTTTTTTGGGTATTGTTACATTTTTAGTGGTTTTTTGAATTTTTGAAAAATTTTACGTTTTATGGGGTTTTATGTATTTTTAAGGTTTTAGAGACATTTAGAGTTTGGTGGGTTCATGTTTTTTTAGGATTTAGGGTTTATTTATTACTATTTTAGGGTTTTAAATGTTTTTTAATGTTTTTATAATTTTTAGGTGGTTTGGAGTGTTTTAAGAGACTTTATTGGGTTTTAGGGTTTTAATTGGGGTTTATGGGTTTTAAGGATTTTATGAAATTTATGGGTTTTAAAAGTTTTTTGGAGTTTTTAGTGTTCTTTTGGGTTTTTTTATAGTTTTTTGGTTTTTAGTGTTTATAAGTGTTTTTATGTTTTTATGTTTTTCAATGTTTTTTATGGTTTTTCCATTTTAAAATATTTTTTTGTAATTTTTTTAACTTTATAGTTTTTTTGGTTTTTAGGGGTTTTAGGGATTTTTAGGGGTTTTAGGGGTTTTATTATTTTTAGGATATTTATCATTTGTTAGGTTTTGGGGGTATTTATTGGTTTTAGCTTTTTTAGGTTATCTTCAGGGTTTTTGGGTTTTAGGGTTTTTTACATTTTAGGAGTTTATTGTGACTTTTTAGAACATTTATGGCTTTATATGGCTATTAGAGATTTTTAGGGGTTTTAGGGTTTTTAGGGTTTTAATCATTTTTTTAGTTTTAGGGGTTTAATAATTTTTTTAGTTTTAGGGGTTTTTTAGTTTATTTGATTTTTTTAGTTTTTAGATTTTATATAATTTTTACTAGTTGAAAGAGTTTTTTACAATTTTCATGTGTTTTAGGATTTTTATGGGTTTTAGGGGTTTTTTATTTTTAGGGGTTTTATGTTTTTTAGGTGGTTTTAGCATTTTTAGGATCATTTATCATATTTTAGGGTTTTTTCATTTTTTATATTTTTAGGGTTTTATAGTTTCTTTTGGATTTAAAAGTTTTATTAGTGATTTTTTGGGTTTTTAGGGTTTTTTACATTTGCAGAGATTTTTTGCATTTTTAATTTTTATGACTTTTTAAGGATATACTATTTTTAGTTTTCTTATGGTTTTTTGGGATTTTATCAATTTTTAGTGTTTGATGAGTTTTAAGTGTTTTAAGTCTTTATTTTTTTCATTGGGGTTTTCAGGGTTTAGGGGTTTTCCTGCTTTTAAGATTTTAGGTATTTTTTTTATTTTTTATGGTTTTTTTGGGTTTTTAGGTAATCAAGGGGTTTAGTGTTCTTTAGAGTTTTATGGTTTTTTGGGGTTTAGGGGGTTTTATGAGTTTTTTGTGATTTAATGCGTTTTTAGTTTTTTTATCGTTTTTTGGGTTTTAAAGGGCTTTTTTGAGTTTTTGTGGGTTTATGGGTTTTATGAGTTTTACTGTGTTTTTTTGTTTTTTATAGTTTTTAATGATTTTATGTTTTTAGTGTTCTTATTTTATTTTGTTGTTTTATATGGTTTTTAAAATTTTTTAGGTTTTGGGGGGTTTAAGTGTTTGTTATTTTTAAGGTTTTCATAGGTCTTTTTAGGGTTTTTTGGGTATTTTATGTTATTAGGTATTTTAAGGGATTTTTTTTATGTTTTCTATGGTTCTTAGGGTTTTTATAAATTTTAAGGGTTTTAAGCATTATTAGGTAATTTAAGGTTTCTTATGGTTTTTTGAGTTTTTTGGGTTTTAAGTGTTTTTAGGTTTTTAAGGTATTTATAGGGGTTTTCCGGGTTTTTAGTGTTTGTTATGTTTTTAGGATTTTTTTTGGATTTTTTTGGATTTTTATGGGTTTTTAGTGTTTTAATTTTAGTATTGTATTAATGGTTTATATGTTATTTGGGTTTTAGGTTTTTTTTAGTTTCTAGGGTTTTTACGGTTTTTTAATTTCCGAACATTTTTATTGGTTTAAAATAATTTTTGGGTTTTTAGTGATTTTTATGGATTTTGTGGTTTTTATGATTTTTAATGTTTTTAAGGATTTTAGGGGTTTTTATAGTTTTTATGGTTTTTAGGGTTCTTATAATTTTTTATGTTTTTATGGATTTTTTAATGTTTTTAAGTTTATATTGTTTTCTTAAGGTTTTGCTAAGTTATTTGGGTGTTTATCATTTTGAGGGATTTTTTTTTGGATTTTTCGGAATTTTAATTGTTATTTATGATTTTTAGCGATTTTGTGGGAAATTAGGATTTTTTGGGGTTTTAGGTTTTGTTTTTTTTTTGTTTTGGTTTTTTCATGTTTTAGGGGTTTTATGGTTTTTAGAATTTTTAACATTTTTGGAGGTTTAATGTTTTTTAGAGTTTTTAGTGGTTTTTTTGGGTTATTTGGTTTTTTATGGTTTTTGTGGTTTTATGGGTTTTAATGGATTAAGGGGTTTTAGGATTTTCCAAACTTTTTATGTTTTTGGGGGTTCTTAGGGTTTTGGGGTTTTTAATTTTTCTTTGTGTTTTAAGGGATTTTTTAATTTTTTATGTGTTTAGCTATATTTAAGGATTTTATAGGATTTTTATAGCTTTTGGGGGTATTTTAAATTTTCAGTGATTTTAGGGTAATTTATGGTTTTAAAGGGTTTTATGAATTTTTGAAGTTTTAGGGGTTTCTTATGGTTTTTGGGGCTGTTAAGGTTTTTTAGTGTTTTTAATCATTTTTAGGGTTTTAAATTGATTTTATTATTTTTAGTTTCTTTTAGGGTTTTTATGGGGTTTTACGATTTTTACATGATTTTTGGTATTTTGGTTTTTTGGGTTTTAAGGGCCTTTTTGGTTTTTAAATTTTTTATTTTTTATGGGTTTTAAGTGTTTTAGGTTTTTAAAATTTTCATAGGGGTTTTAGGGGTTTTTACATTTTTAGTGATTTTTAGGGATTTTTATGGATTTTTAGGATCATTTTGGTTTTTAGGGTTTTTAGGGATTTATAGGTTTTAGGGGGGGTTTTTTGGATTTTGGGTTTTTGGGTTGTTATGATTTTTTCAGGTATTGTAGAAATTTTTGTTGTTCAGGTTTTTTGATGTTTTTATTGTTATTAAAAGTTTCTATGGCTTTAAAGTGTTTTTAGAAATTTAGTGGGTTATTACTGTTTTATGTGTATTTAGGATTTCATAATGTTATTAGGGGTTTTATGGTTCTTAGGGATTATTAGGCGCTTGAGAATATTTTTATGGATTTTACAATTTTTTGGTTTTTAGGGTTTTAATGTGTTTTTATGTTTTTAGGGTTACTTTTGGATTTTGAATGTTTTTTGGGGTTTTTATGTTTTTTGGGAAATTTAGGAGATTTTTGAATGTTTATGTGTTTTTGGGGTTATTAAGGATTTTGAAGGTTTTTACAGGCTTTAAGAATTTTTATAGTTTTATCATTTTCTATGTATTTTATGGAGTATTTTTTTAGGTTTTCAATTTTTTTCTTAGGGGTTTTCAGGTTTGTTATGTTCTTTTAATTTTTTTGGGCATTTTAGGTCTTTTTTATTTTTATTTTTTTGGGGTTTTAAGGATTTAAAGGTTTTAGATTTTTATGAGGTTTTTTTATTTTTTAGATTTTAGTTTATTTTTTGATTTTTTATAGTTTATAGCGTTTTTAAATTTTCTTAAATTTTTTTAATATTTTTAAGGGTTTAAATGGGTTTTGAAGTTTTTTTTGGTTCTATGGTTTTTTTTGTTATTATCAATTTATAATTTTTGGGGGTTGTTATGGTTTTTAGGGTTATTTATCGTTTTTCGGTGTTTATCATGTTTTGTTTTTTTGGGTTTTAAGTGTTTCAAGGGCTGTGATGTTTTCTTAGGGTATTTTATGGGTTTTGGATTTTTTATGATTTTGGTATTTTTTGGGGTTTTGAAGATTTTTATGGGTTTTAGGGTTTTTAGGGATTTTGAGAAATTTAGGTTTTTTTATAGTTTTTGGGTTTTTATGGTTTTTTCTATTTTAATGTAATTTTGAGTTTTATAAGGTATTTAAGGATTTCAATTTTTTTAATGTTTTTAGGGTTTTAAAGGGTTTTGGTTTTTTTAGTTGTTTTTAGAGTTTTTCTTGATTTCAATTTTGTAATGTTTTTAGCAGTTTTTATGTTTTTTTGGGGTTTTCAAGTTTTTTGGTCTTTACATGATTTATAGTTTGTAGTCATTTTGATTAGTTTTAAGAATATATTGGTTTTAATTTTTTTTGGGGTTTTCAAGAATTTTAAGGTTTTCAATATTTATATGGATTTATAGGTCTTTTGGGGAATTTTTGCTTTTTGGATTTTTAGTGATTTTGTCCCTTTTAGTGTTTCTTAGGGGTTGTTTCGTTTTTGGGGGTATTTACCTCATTTAGGTTTATAGGGATTTTGATGGTGTCTAAGGTTTTTATAGTTGTTTTTGTTTTTTTTGTTTTTAATTGTTTTTTTGTATTTTTAAGGTTTTTATAGTTTTTAGAGTTTATTATAAATTTTAGGGGTGTGGATAGTTGTTAAATTTTTTAGTTGAATTATTTGGGTTTTAATGTGTTTTTAGGGTTTTAAAAGGATTCTAGGGGTTGTATGGTTTTTACAGTTTTTTGGGGTTTTAGGGGTTTTTAGGTTATTTATGTACTTTCAAGATTAAAAAGATTCATTAAGGTTTTTATGGTTATAGGGTTTTTTATGTTTTGATGGTTTTTACAGATTTTTGTTATTTTTTGGTGTTTTTTAGATTTTGAGGGGTTTTATATTTTTTTTGGTTTTTATGGTTTTTTGGATTTATTGGGGGTTTCTTAATGTATTAAATGTTTTTTAGTGTTTTTATCGTGTTTGGGGTTTTAAAAATATTTTAGTGTTTTTATTGTCTTTATGATTTTTATGGGTTTCTTGGTTTTTTAATGGTTTTTAAGGGTTTTATGGTTTTGGGGGATTTTAGGTTTTTTAATATTTATTAGGGTTTTTGTGTTTTTTGGGTACTTAGCGGTTTTTCTTGTTTTCTCAGTTTAAAGGTTTTCATAGGGGTTTCCGTGGATTTTTGGGATTTACATTTGTATGGATTTATTGGGATTTTAGGATGTTTATGTTTTGAGGATTTTTAGGGATTTTCGGGGTTTTGTGGTTTTGTGGTTTTTGTGGTTTTTTAGATTTTTATTTTTTATTTCATTTTGTTTTGGATTTTAAGGGGTTTATGTATTTTTTGGTTTATAGGGGTTTTTGGGTCATGTAGGGTTTTTAGGGTTTTATCATTTTTATGTTTTTAGTGATTTTAAGGTTTTTTTTGGTTTTTATGATTTTATTAGGTGTTTCTAGGGGTATTAAATTTTTTTAGTGTTTTTTTATGTTTATGGATTTTTTGGGTTTGATGGGATTTTTATTATTTTTTAGGGTTTTAGCGATTTAGAGGGGTTTTGGGTTTTACAAATTTTATGATTTTTTGGCATTTTTTTTGATTTTTAAGTGGTTTTATGGGTTTTAAGGGTTTTTAACATTCTTAGGGGTTAAAAGAGTTTATAAATTATTTATTGGTTCTCAGGGTTTTTATGAATTTTTAGGATTTTTTATGGTATTAGGGATTTTTAGGGTTTTTGGACTTAATGTAGGATTTTACCATTTCTAGGTATATTAGGGGTTTTATGTTTATTTTTGTTCTTTAGGTTTTCTCATTGTTTTTCTAGGGTTTTTGGGTTTTCTAACTATTTTTTGAGATTTAGGGATTATTTATAACTTTTATGTTATTTTTTGGGGTTTTATGATCATTTGGTGTTTTTGGGATTTTTTAGGGTTTTTAGGGTTTTTATTTCCTTTGGGGTTTTTGAGTTTTTTTTTATTTTTTGGGGTTTTGAAGTGTTTTTAGATTTTTTATTTTTTTTTTGGTTTTGACGAATTTCTAAATTTTTAGTGGTTTTAGGGGGTTTTGTGGGATCTTAGGTTTTTTTAATCATTTTTTGGGTTTTTATGTTTTTATGGGGTTTTAGAGATTTTTGGGGTTTTTAGGATTTTTAGCCTTTTTAAGTTTTTAGGGGTTTTAAGTGTTTTTGTTTTGTATTTATTTTTTAGGCGTTTACACAGTTTTACATCTTTTTTGGTTTTTAAGGATTTTAAGGGTTTTCAAGTATTTTTATGCTTTTTTATGGGGTTTAGTGATTTTAATGGATTTTAGTTTTTTTAGGGTTTTTTCTGATTTTTAATGTTTTCAGGTTTTTTTGGTTTTTGGGTTATTTTTAGGTTTTAATTTTTTTCTTTAGGTTTTCAGGGTTTTTTAAAATTTTAATGATTTTTGGGAATTTTTAGGAATTTTATGGTTTTTATGGTTTTTATTGATTTGGATGATTTTTAGGAGTTTTATGGGTTTCTAAGAGTTTTTATCATTTTTTGGTACGTTAGTGTTTTTATGTTTTTAAGGTTTTCTTAGCATCTTTGTGGGTTTTTACAGTTTTTAACATTTTTAGTTATTTTTAGGACTTTTTAGGATTTTTATGCATTTTAGGGTTTTTAGTGATTTTGAGGGATTTTAGTGATATTAGGGATTTAGGAGTTTTATGATTTTTTTGTGTTTCACAGTTATTTTTGTTTTTTTGGATTTATGGCTAGTTAAATTTTTTTAACCTTTTAATGTGTTTAAAGGGTTCTTAGAGTATTTAGTGGTTTTAGGGTTTTTAGGGGTATTAAGGTTTTTATGGTTTTCATGGTTTTTAAAAGTTTTCATGTTTTTGTGTCATTTTAGGGTTTTTACGATTTTCTGCAATTTTTAGGTTTTATAGGGGGTTCATGTCTTTTTAGGTTTTCTTAGTGTTTTTACTGATTTTTAGGTTATATAGGATTTATGTGTTTTTCGGTTTTCGATGTTTTCATATGGTTTAAGGGTTTTTTTGAGTTATTCCAGTTTGTAGGGATTTTTTATGGTTTTGTGGGTTTTTATTGATTTTTATTATTTTAGGGTTATTTAGGGTTGTGGGTTTTTACCGCTTTTAGCATTTTTTTGTTTTTAGGTTTTTTATGTTTTTTAAGTATCTGATGTCTTCTTTGGGGTTTTCATGGATTTTAGGATCTTTGAAGTTTTTATGGACTTTTATGCTTTTAGGGGTTTTAGGGTATTCGGGATTTTGATGTTTTTAGTGAATTTAATGGTTTTTTGGGTTTTATTGTTTTTTAATTTTTTTAGGTTTTAACAGTTTTTAGAGTTTCATTAAAAAATTTAGGTGTTTAAATGTTTTTAGTGTATTTAGTTGTTTTTATTTTTTTTGTTGATTTTTCATTTTTTATAGTTATTAGGAGATTTTAGGGTTTTAGGATATTAAAGTATTTAAGGTTTTTATGGCTTTCTTAGGGGATTTGGTTTTTTTGTTGGTTTTTAGTTTTGTAGGGATTTTTAAATATTTTTTTTGGATTTTTATGTTTTTTTTTGTTTTTATGGTATTTTTGGGTTTTTTGGGATTTAGGGTTTTTATGAGTTTTTAAAGAATTTAAGGTTTTTAAAGTGTTTAATGTATTTAGGGATTAATGGTTTCTTAGATTTGTATTATTTTTTTTCAGTTTTTATCAGTTGTTGGGTATTTTATGTGTTGTATGGGTTTTATGGTTTTTGGGTTTCTAAGTCCTTTTTGGCCTTTTAGGGTCTTTTATTGGTTTTAAGGATTTTTAGTGTTTTTAGGGGGTGTTAGGGAGTCTTGGGGTTCTTAAGGTTTTCATATTTTTCATATTATTATGAGATTTAAGTATTTTAAGGTTTTTAAGATTTTTTAGGGGTTTTAGGATTTTTAAGGAGTTTTACATTTTTAGGGTTTTTAGGGATTTTATTGGTTATCATGGTTTTTATGGGTATAGAGGGTTTTATGGTTTTGATTTTGGTTTTTTAGTATATTTATGGTTTTTTAGTTCTTTAATGTTTTTAGGGGTTTAAAAGGTTTTAAGAGTTTGTAGTGGATTTTAGGGGTTTTTGGGTTTTTAGGTTTTTTTTTATGGTTTTTAGTTATTTTATGGTTTTTATGTTTTTAGTGTTTTTTGGGTTTTTAGTGTTTTTATGGTTTTAGGGGGTTTCGGTATTTTTATATTTCATCAGGATTTTGTTTGGTATTTTTATATTTTTATAGAGTTTTGTAATATTTTTATTATTTTTTTGTATTTTAATGGTTTTATGGATTTTATTGATTTTGATGGGTTTCAGGTGTTTTTAGGGTTTTTATGTGTTTTTAGGATTTATAGGATTTCTTAGGGTTTTGGGGTTTTAAGTGTTTTATGTTTTTCTTTATTTTTTCATGTTTTTTAGGGTTTTGGGAATTTTTCTGAGATTTTTATTGATATTTTGGGATTTTTATAGTTTTTAGAGGTTTTAGGTTTTTTAATGTTTTAGTGGTTTTTAGGGATTTAGGGTTTGCAAGTTATTCTGGGGGTTTTAGGTTTATTTTTGAGTTTTTAGTGTTTTGATGTTTTTAGAGTTTTTTAATGTTTTATTGGTTTATATGTTTTTCAGTTTTTTATTGTCTTTATGCTTTTTATGTGTTTTAATGTTTTTATGGTTTCATGGGTGTTTATGGTTTCTAGGGTTTTTTAGGATTTTTAGGGTCTTTTAGGTATTTTTAGTGTTTTGGGCATTTTAGCGTTTCAAATGTTTTTTAGGTTTTTATTCTTTCAAAGGTTTTTTCAGGGTTTTAGGGATTTTTATGTTTTTCAGAATTTTTATGTATTTTTTAGCATTTAAAGTATTTTCGATGTTTTATGGATTTTGAGGGGATTTTTTACCTTTTTAGCGTTTTTAAGGGTTTTGGGGTTTTATTTGTTTTTATAATTTTAATATTTTATAAGGGGTTTTCAATGATTTTATTGTTTTTTACGTTTTATGGAATTTTATGGAATTTTAAGTTTTTTAAGGTTTTCTATGATTTATAGGGATTTTATAGGTCTGATGGTTTTTAGGGGTTTAAATGTTTTTAGGGTTTTATGTTTTTTTGGGGTTTTAGGTGTTTTTAGTTTTTTGTGCATTTTTGGGTTTTCAATGTTTTTTAGCAATTTTTAGAACTAAATGGTCTTAAGTGTTTTTTATAATTTTGTAGGGTATTAATGGGCAAAACAGGTTTGGGGCCAGGCGGATCCCAGCCCCACAATATTCAATAACATAAAATAAAGGTACAAGGCATTACAAGGAGGGTCTGCACAGTCGAGTGTGAAATTCACCCTTCATGTCTGAGTCCACAAGAGGAGTGCAGAAATCTGGTGGTTTTTTTTATTTTTAGGTTTGTAAGTGTTTCTAAGCGTCTTTCAGGTTTTTAGGGTTTTTAGGTCTTTTTAGGATTATTATTAATTTTTTAGGGATTTTTGTGATTTTGAGTATTTTTAGAGCATTTAGGGTTTTTAGGGTTTTAGGGTTTTTCTTGTTTTATGCTTTTTTTATTTGAGGGTTTCAAAGGATTTTAGTGTTTATAATGTTTTTTGGGTTTTTTTGGGTTTTTTGTGTTTTAATGGATTTTTGGGGTTTTTATAAATTTTAGGAGGTTTTAGTGTATTTTAGGGTTTTTTTCATTTTTATGTTTTTTAAGGGTTTTAAATGTTTGTAGGGTTTTTACGCCTTTTGTTTGGTATTTGAAATTTTTTAGGGTTTTTATGTTTTTACTTATTTTTAGGGATTTTTTATGATTTTTGGGGATTTTTAGGGGTTTTTTTGGGATTATAAGCATTTTTGTGTTTTTTGAGGTTTATAGAGATTTTAGCATTTTTAGGTATTTATGTGTTTCATGTTTTTGTAGGTTTTAAGGTTTTCTTATTATTAGTTTTGTTTATAAATTTTTAGGAATTTTTACTGAGTTTCTAGGATTTTTCTGGTCTATAGGCACTTTGAGGGGTTTAGGGTTTTTATGGGCTTTAAGAATTTTATGTTTTTCTTTGCGGAAAGGAAGGTGCGTGGCCAGGCTAATCCTGGCCCACAAAAATTTATTAGAAGAAATACACTGCAAATAAAGAAGGGGCAGGGTGAATCAACCCACACCCAAAAACCCTGTACACCCCCACAAAACACAAGAGTCCCCAAAAACCCCAAAAGACGCACAAAACCAGAAAAAGTAGAAAAATAAAATCATCTCTTTCAGCATCTCTCAGGTAACCAACAACCATCATCCAACATCACAATTTTCATCATCCATCACCTCTTTTACAAGCATATCCATCCACAACAACATAGAACCACCAGCAATAAATTCATAAACAACATATTTATCACATCCAAGCCATGCAACAACCATGATCCAACACCTAATTTTCAAATAACCCGCACCTCTTTTGATCACTAAACAGCTCCTAACACCCTGCTTCTGTTCCAACAACCAACAAAACCAATTCCAAATATCACATCCCTAACATTCGTCCATAACCCTCCACATTCAGTCTTCAAGGAAAGAAGCATCCAATAACCAGTAGCACATCATCTAGAAACCATCACTTTCATGCCAAATGGCATCCAAAAACCAGAAACTCGTACTCAAAAACATCCATTCGAAGGGAAGAAAAACATGAATAACAGCGCTCACATTGAGGTTATAGCGCCGCTAAGAATCAAACAACATCCAGTCACCCTATTTTTAGCTTCCTACACCTCTATCCTAGGAAGATCTGCTGTCAGTAGTGCAGAACCATCACCACCAAACTCATAATCCTCAGTTTCCACACATCCCAGTCTAGCAGCAAACAACATCCAATACCAAGGTTTCCGAAAGACAACATCTCCTTCCACACCAAAGAAGAAAGCAGCAAAAAACAACATATCTCTCTCAACAACACACACCAAATTCCATATAAACATCAAGAAATTAGAACAAACCAGAACCATCTCATCTAGAAACTCAAAAATAATACCCCTAACCAGAAGAGGAGCCCAACTAACTGACCAATCCACTAGCTAAAAAATCCAAAACAGCAGATCAATCATTCACTCACTAAGATTATGAAAACATAAATCATGAGCCTCTAGCACACTAAAAGTAGAGAAAAATCATAGTTAGAACACCAAAACATAGACGACATACCAAATCTGAAGCACCATCTAGAAAAAAACATTTCAGGTCGCCGCACGAAGGAGACTCATCTGCTGAAGAATCCGAATTTCACATACTGCCATGAATCTGATGAATGCTACTGAGGCTCATCGCCACAAACTGTAACACCCTAATCTGACACTCACCTATCTATATCTGTAGTGGAACACTCTGAAGATTCAAGATATAAGTGGTACCACCAAGGATCTACAATTTTTCACCAATGAAAAACCAGATTCGGTCCAATCCTCCTTAAACCTGCCACGTCGCACACTAGGCAGACCAGATTAGACTCGATCGTCAACGGTGATTCCTTCATTTTATGATTATTTTAAGGTTGGTATGGTTTTTATGGTTTTTAATGTTTTAGGGTTTCAATTGGGTTTTGTGGTTTCTATCCTTTTCATGTTTTTTGGTTTTTAATGTTTTATATGGGGTTTTCTGGTTTTTTTTGGGTTTCTTACATTTTTAGGGATTCTAGGTACTTTTTTGAATGTTTATGAGTTTTTAGGTTTTTAGGGATATTGAGGGGTTTTTATTGTTTTTAGTTGTTTTAGGGGTTTTATAGTTTTTTTTTATGTTTTCATAAGTTTTATGTGTATTTAGGATTTTATGGGTTTCTTAGAGGTTTTTAGGTTTTTAGAGTTTCTTATGTTTTTTGGGTTTTTTTTGTTTTATGAGGTTTTTACAGTTTTCTTTGTGTTTGTATATATTTAAGGGTTTTAGAGTGTTTTGTATTTTTTAGGGGTTTAAATCGTTTTTAGAGTTTTTAATAGGTTTTAGGATTTTTAAAGATTATAGGGTTTTTTATTTTTTGAGTAGGTTTTATGATTTTAAATTTTCTTAGGATTTTATAGAATTTCTATGATTTTTAGTGTTATTTAGGTTTTTTATGGGTTGTAATTGTTTTTGATTTTTGAGATCTTATTTGGTGTTTTCAAGTGTTTGAATGGTTTTTTACATTTTTAAGAATTTTTATGGGTTTCATAGATTTTTTTGTTTTTAGGATTTCTGGGTTTTTTAGGGCAAAGAAGGCTCGAGACCAGGTGACCCTGGCCCCCCCCCAAAATATATTAAAAAAGGGAAGATCACCAAGAAGATGTTACATGGGGGGATTACAAACCTGGGTGTTCATATCACCCTTCATATCAGACTCCACAAATTGTAGGTAGCTCGGTGTGTCCACATGCGACCATATCGAGCTCCTCTCCACAATCGCCTATTTGGATAACGCATCTACAGGTGAGTTTGCCTCCCAGTAGGAATGTGTGACAAGAAGGGTGAGTCATTGGTAGGAAGAAAGGCATTCCATCCATTTTGGAAGGATCCTCCAAGCGACGTGCTCTGATTTAGCTTTGAGAACTTGTACTTCATGCTTAGAGTCTGATTCAAGCCAGAGGGGATTCTATCCAAGATGTCCAGCAATCTCAATCTCTTTAATCATTCCCCAAAGTTCATCTTCAAGGGCACACCCATTCCCAATTAAATGATGAAAACAAGCCTCGATGTGTACGGAAGACCCCTCCACACCCCGAGGTCCCCGGTGCACCCACCGCCCCACCATCCATGTTGATTGTGATCCAGGAAGAGATTGCGGGGATCCATCAGATGTATTTGATAATCTTCAGTTTCCTTGGCCTTCCATCCACACCAAGTAACCACAAGAGAATAAAATCACTCACATAATTTTCCATCAGGATGGATTGGATATGAGACGCTGCATGGATCTCTATGTGGATGCTGCTGACACCCCCATGAATGAAGAGCCTCCCTTTGTTGAAAGTAATCGCATTCCGGGCATCCCATGTGTCTGAGATTTTGGCGGAAATGGCTACATTTCAGGGGGGGGGGGGGTTTGGGGTTTTTGGGTTTTTTTTGGTTTTTGGGGTTTTAATGATTTTTAGGATTTTATTGTTTTATAGTTTTTTAGTGTTTTAAATGTTTTTATAGTTCTTAATAATTTTATGGGTTTAATGGTTTTTTTATTTTTTATTGGGTTTTTATGGTTTTCATGGGTTTTTAGGGTTTTTAATGTTTTTTTTCATTTATGTTTTTTTGATATTTTTAAGGGTTTTATGATCTTTGGGGTTTTAAAAGTTTTTAGGTTTTTAGGGGTTTTAGGTTTATTTTTGTATTTATATTGTTTTAGTGTTTTTCAGAGTTTTTTGGATTTTTACATTTTTTTATTTTTAGGGATTTTTTGTATTTTATTCGTATTTAGGTTTTCTAGAGATTTTGAGGTTATTATGTTATTAGGGTTTTGGGTTTTTAGGGGTTTAATTGTTTTTTATGTTTTTAGGGTGTTAATGTTTTTAGGTTTTTAATATTTTCTTAGGGGTTTATGTATTTTTTATAGGTTTTAATTTTTTCAGGATTTTTTTGGGATTTTTGAGTATTTTTATTGTTTTTAAGGTTTTTTGGTATATTTTGAGCTTTTATGATTTTTAGGTTTTTTAAGATATATATGGTTTTTTGGTTTTTTGGAGATTTTTTATTTTTTGGGTTTGTAATGTGTTTTAGATATTTTTATCATTTTTTTTGGGGATAATGGTTTTTTAGAGTTTTTAGAGGTTATTAGGTTTTTTATGTGGTTTTAGGTTTTTGTGGATTTTAGGGGTTTTAGTGTTTTTGGTTTTTTGGGTTTTCAGGGTTTTCATGGGTTTTACTATTTTTTTCTTTTTAAGGGATTTAAGTGTTTTATGTTTTTATGGATTACATAGGGTTTTCAGAGTTATAAATGTTTTTTTAAGTTTTTAGGACATTACAAGGATTTTTATAATTTTTATGGTTTGTATTGTTTTTAGGGATTTTGGGGGTTTTAGTGTTATTATGGATTTTAGAATTATTACTGCTTTTTATTTTTAGTGGTTTTTTGTTTTTTTTTGTTTTTAGGGTTTTCTTTAGTTTTTTCATATTTTTTGGGATTCTTTACATTTTATGGAGCTTTAGTTTTTTATTAGAAGTTTTATGCTTTTTATGGATTTTTGGTTTTTTGATGTTTTTAGGTTTTTTTTGGGATTTTAGAGGTTTAATGGTTTATTTATATTTTTAAGGTTTTTTAGTTTTTTGATAGTTTTAATTTCTTTTAGTGTTTTTATGTTTTTTCAGGTTTTAAATTATTTTCAGTGTTTTTAGTGGACTTTTAGGATTTTTGGACTTTTTATGGTTTTTAAATAGTTTTATGTTTTTTATATTTTTTAGAGTTTTTAGTGGGTTTAGGGATTTTAGATTTTTATGGATTTTATGGTATTTAATTGTTTTTTGGATTTTGTGTTTCTCTTTGGTTTTTAATTATTTTTTGGGATTTTTTGTGTATTGCAATTTTTAGGACCTATTTTAGATTTATAATTTTTTTGTTATTTTATAGATTTTGGGTGTTTTCGAGTTTTTAGATTATTTGGGTTTTTAAATAAATTAGGGTTTTTGGGATTTTTTAGTTTCTTATATGATTTAGGGTTTTTAGAGTTTTTATGGTCATAAATGGCTTTTGGAGTTTTTTGTCGATTTTTAGGGTTTTCATTGTTTTTTATGGTTTTTAATGTTTTTAGTGGTTTTATGGTTTTAAGGGTTTTAGGTTGTTATGATATTTTAGTGTTTGTATTTTTTTATGTTTTTAGGGGTTTTTCGTGGTTTTAGATTTTTAAATTTTTTATGGATTTTCATGTTTTTTATGTATTTTACATTTTTTAGGACCTTAAGATAATTTTAGGATTTTGATGGGGTTTATTGGTTCAAGGGATTATAAGGTTCTTTATGGTTTTTTGGGTTTTTAGTCTTTTGGGGTTTTAAGCCAATTTAGATTATATGGTTTTCATAGGATTTTTTAGTGGTTTTAGGGTTTTTAATTTTTTTTGGGATTTTTAGGGCTTGTTTAGGATTTTTGTAGATTTTTTGGGTTTTTGGTTTTTTTGGTTTTGGGTTTTTCTAGGGTTTTAGAGGTTTTATGGTTTTTATTTGTTTTTAGGGTTTTTTAGAGTTTTTAGGGGTTTAAATGTGTTTATATTTTTTAATGATTTTAGTGATTTATAGGTATTTTAGAGTTTTTTGGGTGTAATTGGGTGTTTTAGTGTTTTTTAGGTTTTTAGGATTTTTTTGAATATTAGTTTTTTTATGGATTGTATGGTTTTTTGGATTTTGAGGGTCTTAAAGGTTTTATGGTTTTTAAGATTTTTTTTTCATTTTTGGGTCATTAAGAGTTATTTTTTTGAATTTTTAGGGATTTTAATGTTTATATTGATTTTTTTTATGTTTTTAGGGTTTTAAATTAATTTGTAGAGTTTTAGTGTGTGTTTAGGTTTGTTATGGGTTCTTAGTGTTTTTCAATGTTATATGTTTTTTATTTGTTTTAGTGGTTTTTGAGGTTTTTGTGGCCTTTTGGGTTTTTAGGGTTTTTTATGTTTTTGAAGGATTTTAAGTGTTTATTGGTTCATGGGGTTCTGTTATATTTTCTTACTATTTATTATGTATTTATTTTGATTTTGTGGGCTTTTAAATATATTTTTTTGGGTTTTTAGAGATTATTTGGATTTTGAGGGTTTTAGTGTTTTTAGGGATTTTTTTTATGGTTTTAATGTTTTCTCATTTTTGAAGGTTTTAATTTTTTTAATGGGTTTTTAGAGTTTTTTAGGGTATTTTGGTATTTTTACATTTTTAGGGATTTTAGAGAATTTTTATTATTTTTTCAATTTTAGTGTTTTTGGGATTTTGAGGGATTTTAGGTTTTTTAGGTTTTTTAATGTTTTTTATAGTTCATATATGTTTTTATGGGTTTTAGTGTTTTTATTACATTTATAGTTATTATAGGATTTTTGTTATTATAATGTCTTTAGGGGTTTTTAGGAATTTCTTGGATTTTTTTGATTTCTAGGTTTTTATGTGTTTCAAGTGTTTTTAGGTCTTTTATAATTTCTTCTATTTTAGGGGTTTGATGATTTTTTAGAGTTTTAGTTGGTTTTCAGGGTTTTTATGGGTTTTAAATTTTTATGATTTTTATTTGTTTTCATGATTCGATGATTTTCAGCATTTTTAGCTTGTTAGTAGTTTTTGGGTTTTAAGGGGATTAAGTGTTTTTTTTATTTTTAAGTATTTCTAATGGGTTTTTAGGGTTTTAGGATTTTTGATAGTCGTATGGATTTTTATGATCTTTAGAGTTTTTTTATTTTGGTGTTTTTAGGTGTTTTAGTGTTTTTAGGGATTTGAGTGTATTTCGGTTTTAAGGGGTATTATGTGTTTGTAGGGTTTTAATGTTTTGTTTTTGGTTTTCATGGTTTTTAGGTTTTTACACTTTTAGGGATTTTTAGGGGCATTTATGATTTTTTTTGTTTTTCAGAGTTTTTTGTATTTTCAAATTTTTCATGGTTTATTGGGTTTTTTCATGTTGCTTATAGTTTTTAAGGTTTTTATATTTTTTTAAAAAAAATTAAAGGTTTGAATAATTTTTATTGTTTTTAGTGTTTTTTAAGATTTTCGGGGCTTTTTGGAATTTATATGTTTTTTTCATATTTTTATGGCTTCTTTAGTTATAAGAATTTTAGCATTTTTGGGGTTCTTAGGAGTTTTAAGTGTTTTTATGTTTTTAGTGTCTTCCTAGTGGTTTTCAATATTTTTTGTTTTTTACAATTTTAGAGAGTTTTTGGTATTTTTAGAATATTTATTATTTTTTGGGTTTCAGGGATTTTGAGGGATTTTATGGTTTTTAAGATTTAAAAGGTTTTTATCATTTTTGGGGGTTTTAATGGCTATAACTGTTTTATGTTTTTTATGTTTTCTTATAGGTTTTTTAGTGTTTTTAGTGTTTTTACATGTTTATGGATTTTTAGGGATTTTCAATGATTTATATTGTTTTTAGGGTTTTTAGTGTTTTTAGGTTTTTATGGTTTTCAGCATTTTTAGAGTTTTATGGTCTTTTGGGGTTTTTAGGCTTTTTATTTTGAGTTTTTAAGCGCTTTATGCTTAATTAGAGTTTTTAACGATTTTAGGTGTGTGAATGGGATTTAGAGTTTTATTGTTCTTAAGGGTTTTATGGGTTTATAGAGTTTTTATAGTTTTTATGGGGATATGTGGCTCTTTCTATTTTTAGTGCATTTTAGGGGTTTTATCATTTTTACGATTTCTTATTGGTCTTATAATTTTTAGGTATTTAAGGGTTTTTTTGGGTTTTTCATGTTTTTCGTTTTTTCAAGTTTTTAGCGATTTTAGATATTTTTTTCTTGTTTTTTGGGATTTTTCCAGATTTTGAGGGGTTATAGGGTTTTTGTGGGGTTGTATTATTTTTATTGTCTTTTGTTGATTTATATTTTTTTAATTTTTAAGGATTGTAAGGCCTTTTAGGGATTTTATGGTTTTCATGGTTTTTAGGGTTGTTTGGGTTTTTTGTCCTTTTGTTATGGTTTTTAGTGTTTTATGTTGTTTTTTGGTTTTTAAGGTTTTCTTCCTAGTTTTCACGATTTTTATGGTTTTATATGTTTTTTGAGATAATTAATAATTTTTTTGGAATTTTTATAGTTTTTAGGGTTTATAGGGATTTTGAGGGGTTTTAGGGTTATTAGGGTTTTCTACACTTTTATGGGTTTTAAGGGTTTTATTTGTTTTTAGTTTTTAAGGTTTTCTTTGGGGTTTTTAGCGGTTTTATGTTTTTTAAGTTTTTATGTGTCTTTATTTATTCTTTATATTTTTGATGGTTTTTGGGAATTTTAAGGGTTTAAATGTTTTTTAGGGTTTTTGGGATTTTTATAGATTTTTTGGTTTTAGTGTTTTTTGATTTTTTTGGGGTTTGAATGTTTTTAATAATATTTCAACATCTTTAGAGGTTTAAAGGGTGTTTATAGTTTTTAGTGTATTTTTTGGGTTATGATGGATTTTAGGGTTTTTATTGTTTTTCGGGATTTTGGGGTTTTCGGGATTTTATGGTTTTTTAGGGTGTTTAGCATTTTTAAGTTTTTAGTTGTTTTATGTTTTTTAGTTTTTTAAGGTTTTATAAGGGCTTTCAATGTTTTTTGTGTATTTAGGTTTTTGGGGATATTTTGGGATTTATATTTTTTGGGATAATATGGATATTGAGAGTTTTTAGGGATTTTTAGTGCTTTTAAGGTTTTTAGGGGTTTTAAGTGTTTTTTGTTTTTTAATTTTTTTCTTAGGGGTTTTCTTGGTTTTTAAGAGTTTTTATGTGTTTTTTTAATTTTTGGGATTTTTGAAAAAATTTATAGTTTTTTTGGGGATTAGTATTTCCTTTATTTTTAGGTGTTTTATTGTATCATTGGGTTTTAAGGTTATTTTTTGATTTTTTATATATTTTTTTGATTTTTAGAGTTTTTAAATATATTTATGAGTTTAAGTGATTTTCAAAGTGTTTATTCAATTTTATATGATTTTAGGGTTTTAATGTTTTTAGGGGTTTATAGTTTCGAGTGTTTTGATTTGGGTTTTTAAGGTTTTTATGTTTTTAGTGATTTTTAGGTATTCATTTGTTTTAAGCTCTTTTAGGTTTTTGTGGTTTCCATAGGGTTTTTTAGTATTATTTGTGTTTTGTTCGTTTTAGGTATTTTTAGTGCTTTACTAATATTTTTATGGTTTTTTATAATTTTATAGATTTTGTTTATTTTAAGGGGTTTTGGGGTTTTATGGTTTTTTGGGGGGTTTTAGGATTTTTGGAGTTTTTTAGAGTTTAATGGTTTTTTGAGTCTTTTAAAATTTTATCGGTTTAAAATGATTTTAGATTTTTAGTGGGTTTTTATTTTTTTTATTAGTTTTTTGAGGTTTTAAGGGTTTTTATTATATATTGGGTTTTTAGGGTTTTTATTAATTTTATGTATTTTAGGGAATTTATTTTTTTAGGTTTTATGGTTTTGTTATAGTTTTTTAGGTTTTTATGGGTTTTTAATTTTTTTGGGAATTTTTGGAATTTTATGGTTTTTTTAGTTTTTATGGTCTTTAGGGATTTTGAGGGGTTTTAGTGTTTTTTAGAATATTTAGGTTTTTATGGGTTTAAACTATTTTTATGTTTTTACGGTTTTCTTGTGGGGTTTTCATTGTTTTTAGTGGTTTTACATTATTAGGGATTTTTATGGTTTTTAGAATTTTATGGGTTTTAGGGTTTTTAGGGATTTTAGAATTTTTATATTTTTTTTATATTTTTAGAGGGTTTTACCCTTTTAGTGTTTTTAAAATTATATATATATATATATATATATATATATATATATATAATTTTTTTGTGGTTTCAAGGATTTTATAAATTTTTAGAGTGTTTTAGTTTATTTATGGATTTTAGGGGTTTTTAAGGTTCTAAGGGGTTTTATGGTTTTATAGGTTATTATTGTATTTAGGGCCTTTTGGGTTTTTAACAGTTTTTTATTTTAGTAGTTAAAATTATTTTTTGGTTTTTAAGGATTTCATAGGGGTTTTCAATGTTTTTATGGTTTTATTATTTTTATGGATTTCATGGATTTTTAGGAAATTTATGGTTTTTTAATGGATTTTTGGATTTTGATATTTTTAAGGTTTTTTTTGTATTTTCTAGGTTCTTTAAGGTTTCTATCATTTTTAGGTTTTTTGGGGTTTTAAGTGTTTTTATTTTTTAAAAGTTTTCTTTGTTTTTTTAGGGAAGTTAGGGTTTTTTTTGTTTTTCTTGAATTTTAGGGCATTTTGAATTTTTTTTCTGGTAGGGTTTTTATGGATTTTGAGGGTTTTAGGGGGTTTTAATGTTTTTAGGATTTTTATGGATCTTTTGGGTGCTTATATTTTTTAATTTCTAAGGGTTATAATGAATTTTAGTTTTTTTAACATTTTTTATTGTTTAAAGGGGTTTAAAGGGGTTTTATAAATTTTAGCTGGTTTTTTTGTTTTTATGGTTTTTAGGTTTTTTTATAGTTTCTAAGAATTTTGTTTTTTTATGGGTTTAATTATTTTTATTATTTTTAAGGTTTTTTCATTATTAGGTTTTCAGGGGTTTTAAGTGTTTTTAGTTTTTAAGGATTTGTTTGGTTTAATTAGGGTCGTTGGGTTTTTTTATGTTTTTAGGTATTTTTAGAACTTCTTAGGAGTTCTATGGGTTTTAATATTTTCTAGTAATTTTGAAGGGTTTTTAAGTGTTTATGTTTTTTAGGGTTTTGAGAGATTTTAAGTGTTTTTAGGATTTTAAGTGTTTTTAGGATTTTAAGGTTTTCCTAGAGGGGTAAACGGTTTTTAGTCCTTTTAATTTTTTGGGAATTTTTAGTGATTATTATGTATTGTTATGGGTTTTTAGGGGTTTTTTGAGATTTTTTTTTGTTTTTTTGGTTTTAAAGGGGTTTTATTTGTTTGTTTGGGTTTTTAGTGGTTTAGAAGTTTTATGGGTTTCTATTTATTTTAATATTTTTAGGATTTTTTTGCGGATTGATCTTTCTCTATGATTTTTTAGTGTTTTAAGTATTTTTAGGTTTTTATGATTTCATAGTGTTTAAGGGCTTTTAGAGATTTTTATATTTTTAGGTATTTTAGGGATTTTTTATATTTTTTTTATATTTTTAGTGTTTTTAGAGATTCTGAGGGGTTTTACAGTTTATTTTCAGATTTTATGGTTTTGGTGGTTTTCTTGGGGTTTAAGAGTTTTTCTTTTTTAATGGTTTTAATGTTTTTTAGAGTTTTTTAATATTTTATGGGTTTAAAATATTTTAAGAGTATTTATTGGTTTTAGGGAATTTATGTGTTTTTTAGTTTTTTAATGTTCTTAGTGGCATTTATGGTTTTTAGGGTTTTAGGGTTTTTTATATTTTTAGCGATTTTTATATTATTTAATGGTTTAATGTATGTTAGTTTTGTATGGTTTTCTTAAATTTGTTCATGTTTTTTAGGTTTTTATACATTTTAGTGTTTTTTACTCTTTTTTAGGATTTTTAAGGGATTTTAGTTATTATGGATTTTAAGGGTTTTTAGGGTCTTTTAGGGGTTTTATCATTTTTTAGGATTTTTGGGATGTTTATAGTGTTTTTATGATTTTCAGGCTTTCTTTGCGATTTTCCTAGTTTTACGGATTTTTTTACATTTTAGAATTTTTTGGGTTTTTAAGATTTTTGGTGTTTTAGGGGTTTTTTGAGTTTTAGGGGTTTAAAGGTTTTATTGATTTTTCTAACAGTTTTATTTTTTTAATGGGTTTTTATATTTTGTAGTGGGTTTTGGTGTTTTTATGGGTTTTATGATTGTTAAGGTATTTACCGGTTTTATGGTTTTATGGTTTTTAATGTTCTTAAATTTTTTAGCCTTTATATGTTTTTAGAGGTTTTAATTGTGTTTGGTGTATATAGTTTTCTTATAGTTTTTATGAGATTTTATGGTTTTTATCTTTTTAGATATTTTTTGGGATTTTAAGATTTATTTTTGTTTTTTATGGTTTTTAGGGATTTGTGGATTTAAAGGTTGTTTAGGGTGTTATAGTGTTATAGTTTTCTATTTTACGGTTTTTTATTATTTCGGGTTTTTAAGGGTTTTTAATTTTCATTGTTATTATGGGTTATTATGGTTTTTATGGTTTTCATGGGTTTTATGGTCTTTATGGGGTTTTAGGGTTTTGGTGGTATTTTAGGGTTTTTAGACATTTTTTGGTTTTTATGGGTTTAATTTTTTTGTGTTTTTAAGGTTTTGTTAGGGATTTTTAGGGATTTTAGAGTTTTTTACTATTTTAATATTTTTTAGGGATTTTTAGAATTTTTATGTTTTCAGGATTTTATACGATATTGAGGATTTTTACATTGTTTTTTTAGGGTTTTATCATTTTTCGGTTTTGGGGATTTTAAGTGTTTTTATGTTTTTGTGGATTTATTTCAGTTTTTAAGGGTTCTAATTATTTTTTACATTGCTAGGGATTTTTAGTAATTTTACAGGTTTTATGGGTTTTAGGGATTTTTAGGGTTTTTGGGGTTTTTGGGTTTTTTTCTTTTGGGTTTTTTGATATTTTTAGGGGTTTTATGGTATTTTAGAGTTTTTACCATTTTTATGGACTTAATTTTTTTTAGAGTTTTTAGTGTCTTTATGGTTTTATGGGTTTTAGGGCATCTAAAGGTTTCAGGGGTTTTTACAGTTTTTATGGTGTTTACGGTTTTTAGTGGTTTTTAGGTTTTTATAGGTTTCAATTTCAGTTAGGTATTTAAGGTTTTATTAGTGGTTTTCTATTTTTTTAAGTGTTTAATGTGTTTTTATTGTTTTAGTGCATTTTTATGGGTTTTATGGGTTTTTCATAATTTTATGGGGTTTTTTGTTTTTTAGGGTTTCTATGTTTTTATGGTTTTAAAATTTTTTTATGTTCTTTAGGGGTTTCAATTTTATATATTCGTATATGTTTTTCTTATTGATTTCTGTGGTTTTAGGGTTTTTTATATTTTTAGTGGTTTTGGGGTTTCTATAGTATTTTTCTGTTTTTTATAATTTTTACAATTTTTGGGGGATTTCGGCTTTTTGTACGGTTTTTAGATATTATTTGTGTTTTTATATTTCTTAGGTTTTAGGGGTTTATTAGTTTGTTTAGGAATTAATGGTTTTATTGGGGTTTTCAAGTGTTTTAAAGTTTTTTATATATTTTGGGATTACTAGGGATTTTTTAGAGTTGTAAATTGTTAGGGTTTTTAGGGATGTTGAAGGGTTTTCACGGGTTTTTAGAGGTTTATTGTTTATTTGGATTTTTAGGGTATTTTTATTTTTAAGGGTTTTTAATGATTTTTAGAGGTTTTTTTAACATTTTTAGTTATTTATAGGTTTTTATTGTTATTAGTGGGATTAGTTTTTTTTTGGGTTCTGTTGTTTTTGAGGATTTAGGGGTTTTATGGTTTTAGGTACTTTTATGGGTTTTAAAGACTTTTATGTATTTAGTAGATTTAATTGTTTTTAGGTTTTTAAGGGTTTCTTATGGATTTCATGGTTTTTTATTTTTTTTATGTTTTTTAGAATTTATAGGCATTCTTTCGGATTATAATGGATTTTTAGGGTTTCTTGGTGTTTTGGGGTGTTTTAGGGTTTTTATTGTTTTTAAGTTTTTTATTGTATTTATGTTTTTTTGGATGTTTTGATTTTTTAGGTTTTTGAAGGTTTAATTTAATTTTTAACCTTTTCATGGGATTAAATTATTTTTAGAGATTTTACAACTCTTTCAGATTATAATGGGTTTGTAGGGCTTGTAAATGTTTTCAGGATCATTATTGTTTTTATTGTTTTTATATTTCTTTAGGGTTAACATTTTTTAGGTTTTAAGTGGCTTTAAGTTTTTTTTAGGTTTTTATGGTTTTATTAGGGGTTTTCATGTTTTTTAGGGTTTTTATATTTTTAGTATTTTTTTGTTTTTTTTTGTAATTTATGCTCTTTAAGTGTTTTTAGGTGTTTTAGTGTTTTTTGGAATTTAAGGGTTTTGAAGGATTTTAATATTTTTATGGTTTTTAGGGAGTTTAAATTTTCTTAGGTTTTTAATGTTTTCCTAGTGGGTTTTTGGGTTTTTTTATTTTTAGTTTTTATGAATGTTTATTTCCTTCTAAGGATTTTTAAGGATTTTTAGGGTTTTTATTGATTTTGAGGGTTTTTAGGGAATTTTATGGTTCTTATGGTTTTTATGTTTTTTATGTTTTGATGGTTTTTTGTGTTTTTTATGAGTTAAATGTTTTTGTAGATATATATTATTTTTAGTGATTTAATAGTCTTTTGAGTTTTTAGTTTGTTTTTATAGGTTTTAGGATTTTTATGAGATTTAGGGTTTTTAGGAATATTTAAGGTTTTTAGGATATTTGAGTTTTTAGGGTTTTAATGTGTTTTTTGGTTTTTTATGTTTTTTATTGGGTTCTCTTGGTTTTTAGTGTTTTTTATGTTTTAGGAATTTTTGGGTTTTCTACGAATTTTGTGTTTTTTAAGGTTTTAGGTATTTTGTACATTTTAGGGGTTTCTTGGTTTTTAGGGTTTTTATGGGTTTTATGGGTTTTTACTAATTTTTGAGTTTTTTTTGGGTTTTTAATGGTTTTACCATTTTAACGGGATTCAATGAGTTTTAGACTTTTAGTATATTTTAAGGGTTTTATAGGTTTCTAGGGTTTATTCTGGTTTTAGGAGGTTTTATGGTTTTGAGGGATTTTTAGTGTTTTTGGGTCTTTTTGGGTTTTTGGAATTTTTTATGTTTTTAGTGGTATTATGTTTTTTAGGTTCTTATGGTTTTCCTAATAATTTTCAATGTTTTTTGGGTTTTTACGATTTTTGGGATTTTTGGGGATTTTTTATGATTTTCATTGTTTTACATGAGTCTTGGGGATATTTAATGGTTTTTAATTTTTACTCGGGTTTTTAGTGTTTTTTTAAGTTTTAATGAATTTATGTGTTTTTAAGTTTATCATTTATTCTGAGGGTTTTCCGGAATTTTTAATTGTTAGGTAATTTTTGCGATTTTTAAGCATTTTTTATGTTTTTTATTGTTTTAGGGATTTTGAGTGTTTTAGGGTTTTATGGCTTGTAGGGGTTTTTTTTATTTTTTGGTTTTTTGGTTTTTTCATGGTTTTTGGGGTTAATGGGGTTTTAGAGTTTTTTTTGTTTTTTATGGTTTTAATAGGTTTTTAGAGTTTTTATATTTTTAGGGTTTTTATTTTTTTATGGATTTTTATGGTGTTTGGTTGTTTTATGCTTTTAGGTTTTTAACAGTTTTAGGGCCTTTTATGGTTTTTAGAATAATTTAAGGATCATTGGTTTAAAATTAATATATTTTTTTGGATATTTATGGATTTTTAATGTTTTTTGTGTTTTTTAATTTTTTTAGTGTTTGTAAGATTTTTAAGGGCTTTAAGTGTCTTTATATTTTTATAGTTTTTAGGGGTTTCCATCTCTTTTAGGGTTTTTATGTTTTTATAGTTTTTTAATACCTTTTATTATTTTTATGGTTTTATGCTTTTAAAGGATTTTGAGGGTTTTTGATTTTTTAGGGTTTTTAGGGTTTTCTAGGATTTTATGGTTTTTCAGTTATTTATTATTTGTATGGTTTTTTATATTTTTTAATATTTTAGGGGTTTAAAGTTTTTGGAGAGTTATTAGTGGGATTTTAGGGTTTCTATTGGTTTTTAGAGATGTAGGTTTTTACAGGGTTTTAGAGTTTTTATTTGATTTTAATGGGTTTTCAAGATTTTGTATATGTTTGGGTTTTTAGGGGTTTTAAGTGTTTTTATGTTTTTAAGGTTTTCTTAATATTTTTTATTTTTGGTATCTTTTTGGGTTATTTAGAATTTTTATGTTTTTTTAGTGTTTTTTTATATTTTTATGGTTTTTAGGGGTTTAAGGGGTTTATGTGTTTTTTATGGTTTTTGTTTTTTTTAGGCTGTTTTTATGTTTTGTATGGGTTTGAATGTTTTTTTTGAGTTTTTTTTAACATTTTCAGGTGTTTAATTTTCTTTTTTGTTTTTGTTTTTTAGAGTTGTATGGTTTTTAAAGGGTTTTATGGGTTTCAAGGTATTTAGGGTTATCAAATTTTAGGATTTTCGTGAATTTAAGTTCTTTTAGGTTTTAATGGTTTACTTAGTGTTTTTATTAGTTTTTAGGTGTTTTTACATTTTAGGGATTTTAATTTTCTTTTAATATTTTTATGGATTTTTATGGTTTTGAGGGATTTTTAGGGTTTTGAGTGATTTTTTGGGTTATTTGGGTTTTTAGAGTTTTTAAAGGGTTTTAATGTTTTCAATGTTTATAGGGGTTTGAAGTGTTTTAAGGTATTTAGATATTTATTAGGGGATTTTTTGTTTTATGGGTTTTTTACATTTCTTGGGATTTCTAGGGACTTTTAGGATGTTTATGGTTGTTAGGGATTTAGTGATATTATGGGTTTTACTTTTTTGGGTTTTTATAGATTTTTCTGGTTTTAGGTTTTCTGAGTTTTATATTGGTTATAATGGTTTTTATCATTTTTATGGATTTACTGGTTTATTAGAGTTTTTAGTGGGTTTTGGGGGGGGTTTGGGGTTTTGGGGGTTTTATGTTTTTAGGGTTTTATTGCTTTTAGGGACTTTAGGGGTTTTTTTGTTTTTATCATTTTTAGGGTTTTAGGGGATTTAACTATTTTTTGGTTTTTAAGGTGTTCTTTGGGTTTTCATGGTGTTTAGGATTTTTTATGTATTTAGGAATTTTTAAGGCCTTTCTCGGATATTTATGATTTTTTACAGTTTTTTGGGTATTTATGGTATTTTGGGTTTTATGGGTTTTTAGGTTTTTAAGGTTTTTTAGAGTTTTTGAGGATTTTAGCGGTCTAAATCTCTTTTAGAGTTTTCATTTGTTGTTAAATTTTTATGGGTTTTAGTGGTTTTAAAATTTTTAAGGTTTTCTTTGTTTTTAAGGAGATTCTACTGTCCTTTAGGGATTATAGAACTTTTTAGGTATTTTTGGGGTTTTATGTGTTTTTAGGTTTTATGGTTTTCTTAGTTTTTTTGAGGGTTTTATAATATTATACATTTTTATAGTTTTTTAAGGTTTTTTTGTTTTTAGGGTTATTAGAGATTTTCAGGGTTTTTAGGGTTTTAAGGTTTTTTAGGGTTTTAGTGTTTTTAGGTTTTTTAGTGTTTTATGTGTTTTTATGTTTTTATGGTTTTTATGGGTTTTTTAGGTTTATTAGGGTGTTTTATGTTTTTAGAGTTTTAGGGATCTTTTAATATTTTTACATGTTTTTAGGGATTTTAGAGATTTTGAGGTGTTTTAGAGTTTTTAGGGTTTTTATATTTTTATTGGATTTTATGTTTTTTTGGAGAATTTTACAATTTTATGGTTTTTAGAGTTATTTTTAAAAAATTTATGGGTATAAATTTTTTTAGAGTCTTTATTGATTTTTTAGGTTTGTTATGGGCTTTTAGGTTTTTATGGTTTTTTTGGGGTTTATAGTATATTTATTTTCTTTAGAGTTTTTAGAATTTTTAAGATTTTAAGGGTTTTAATTTTTTTTGGTTTTTGAGGTTTTCTGATGGGTTTTTATGTTTTTATGAATTTGAGGGATTTTTAAGGGTTTTCATGGTTTTTAGGGTATTTTATGTTTTAATAATTTTTAACTATTTTTTTTTGTTTTTATTATATTTTTGTTTTTGGGGATTTTATGGTTTTTTGTGTGGTTTGTATTTTTTTTTGTTTTTTTTGTTTTTATGGGTTTTGAGAGATTTGAATATTTTAGGTGTTTAATGGTTTTTTATAGTTGTTTAGTTATTTTATGCGTTTAATGGTTTTTAAGGTTTTACGGGTTTTTATGGTTTTTTAGGTTTTTTTATCGTTTTTATGGTCTTTTAGGGTTTTATTGTTTTAACTGTTATTTTGGGGTTTAGGGGTACTAAGTGTTTATATGTTTTTTTTATATTTTTAGGGGTTTTCTTTAGTATTAGTGTTTTGTAACATTTAATTTATTTTTTGGTTCTTTTAGAATTTTTATAGTTTTTAGGGTTTCATGTTTTTAGGGATTTTGAGGGGAGTTAGGGGAAGTTAGGGTATTTAGGTTTTTTTTTTCAGATTTTATATTTTTTAGATTTTTAGTGTTTTTAAGTGTTTTTAGGTTTTCAAGGTTTTCTTATGTTTTTTAGGGTTTTTATATTTTTGGGATTTTTTAAGGATTTTAATGGTTTTTATGGTTTTTATGGATTTAAAAGGGTTTTACTTTTTTATGGTTTTTAAGGGTTTTAGTGTTTCTAGGGTTTTTTAGGGTCTTTTAGGGTCTTTTAGAGTTTTTAGGTTTTATTGTTTTTTAGGATTTTAAGGGTTTTTGTGTTATTAGTTTTCAAGGTGTTTTAGGGTTTATAAGGGGTTTTATGTTTTTATGGTTTTTTGGTTTTTTAGGTTTTTTGTTTATTTGTAGGGTTTTTAGGTCTTTTGAAAATTTACAGGGGTCTTATGGTTTTGTTAGGTTTTTAGAGTTTTTGTGTGTTTTTTTTTACATTTTGAGGGTTTTAGTTTTTTATATTTTTATGTTTTTTATGGGGTTTTCATGGTTTGTACATATTTTTATGATTTGAGAGGGTTTTTCAGGAATTTTTGGATTTTAAATTTTTTTTTGTTTTTTTGGATATTTAGGGTTATAGAGTTTTTAGGGAAATTTGGATTTTTTTGGGTTTTACAGTTTTTTTAGTTTTATAGTTTGTTAAAAGTTTTTAATGTTTTTAATGGTTTTACGGTTTTTTAGGTTTTAATGGGTGTTTATATTTTTTTGTTGGGTTTTTTTTGAGTTTTTATGGGTTTTTAGGTTTCTTAATGGTTTTTGAGATTTTTAAGGGTTTTAGGGGTTTTATGGGTATTAATGTCTTTTTACGGTTTTAGAGTTTTTATATTTTTTAGGTTAGGGGGTTCTAAGTGTTTTTAGGTTTTTAGGGGTTTCTTTTTCATTTTATGGTTCTAGAAGTTTTTATATTTTTAATTATTTTTTGGGATTGTTTATTATTTTTAGGTTTTTTAGGACTTCTGAGTGATTTTAGTATTTTCTGGCTTTTTATGGGTTTTCGTGTTTCAGAGTATTTCTGAGTTTTTATGGTTATTGTGATTTTCAGAGTCTTTAATATTTTTAGGGATTTTATGGTTATAAAATATTTTAGTGGTTGTTTAGGGTGTTTATGTATTATAGTGTTTAAAAGGTATTTTCAGGGTTTTATGGTTTTTATGGGTTTTGGGGGTTTTAGTCTCATTTATGGTTTTTAGGATTTTTAGGGGGTTTAGGTTTCTTAGGGGTTTAAAATGACTTTTGACTATTAATTTTTTCTTAGGGGTTTTCTTGCTTTTTAAGGGATTTAATGTTTTTGGAATTTTCATGGGGTTTTAAGGTTTTTTATTCCTTTTTAGATTTTTTTAGTTTTTTAGTGTTTTTATTTGTTTTTAGGGTGCTTATATTTTTTTATGGATTTTAGTGTTTTTAGGTTTTATGGGATTTATGTGTTTTTAGGTTTTTATAGTTTTCTTAGGGTTTTTAAGCTTTTTTGGTTTTTTATGTTTTTAGGAATTTTTAGTTTTTATTTAGTATTTTTATGAGTTTTTTATGGTTTTTAAATATTTTGATGGGTTTTTTGATTTTTAGGATATTTAGGGGTTTTATATTTTATTTGATGGTTTAGGGGTTTTTTTAGTTTTTATGGTTTTACGATTTTTTTGATTTTTTTAATGTTTTTAGGGGTTTAAATGTTTTTAGAGATTTTAATAGTTGTTTAGGGTTTTATGGTTTTTAGGGTTTTTATGTTTTTAAGTGTTTTTATGCTTTCTCAAGGGTTTTATGGGTTTTATGGTTTTTACAGATTTTTAGGGGTTTTTATTATTTTTTATGTTTTGGGCGGTTTAAGGGGTTTTAGGATTTTAAGGTTTTCTTATATTTTTTAGGGGTTTTCTCAGTTTTTGGTGTTTTTATATTTTTGTAAATCTTTACACTATTTGTGGTTTTTATTATTTTTAAGGATTTAGATGGTTATAGATATATATTGTTTTTATCTTTTTTGTGGGTTTTATGTTTTTAGGGGTTTAAGGTGGTTTAGTGTTTTGTGGTTTTCTTATGGTTTTAGGGTTTTTATGGATTTTTAGGTTTTATTAGATTTTTATGTATATTTATGGGTTTTAGGGATTTTGAGTGTTTTTGGGATTTTAGTGCTTTTAGTGTTTCTATTTGTTTTTTCATTTTTTTTTGAATTTCTTTGGGTATTAATGTTTTATATATTTTTTAAGTATTTTAATGGTTTAAAGGGATTTTTAAGTTTTTAGTTTTATTTAGGGTTTTTATGGGTTTTATGGGTTTAAAGGTTTTTAGTGTGTTCTTATTTGGTTTTGGGATTTTGGGAATTTTAGGTATTTTTAGGGTTTTTAGGGTTTAAACATTTTTAGGTACATTAGGGGATTTAATTTTGTATGATTTTTTACCATTTTATAGGTGTTTTTAGGGTTTTTAGGGTTTTTAAAATTTTTATGGATTTTTGGGATTTTTAGGATTTTTATTGTATTTTATGGTTTTAAGGGTTTTGGGGTTTTATAGTTTTAGGGTTTCTTAGGGTTTTGATCACTTTTTAGTGTTTTTCATTTTTCCGTGTTTATAAAGTTTTCTAAAGGTTTTCAATGGTCTTTGGGTTTTTTTTATATTTTCAGTCATTTTTAGGGGATTTTTATATTTTTTATAGTTTTTTATGGTTTTTAGATATTTTTAGGTTTTTATGGTATTTATTGTCTTTAGGGTTTTTTTGTGGGGGGGGGGGTTGTAGTTTTATGGGGTTTTGGAGTTTTATTATAGTTTTTATGGTTTAAAATATTTTTTAGAGTTTTTAGTTCATTTTAACATTTTTAAAGGTTTTTCAAGGTGTTTAGATGGTTTTATAGTTTTTAGGATTTTTATGGGTTAAGAGTTCTTTATATTTTATTAGGGATTTTAGTATTTTACAGATTTTAGGGGGTTTTAATGTTTTTTTGTTTTTCTAGTTTTTTAATTGGCTTTTGGGTTTCTAGGGGTTTTTAAAATTCATGGGAATTTGTTGGGTTTTTAGGATTTTTATGGTTTTAGGTTTTTTAGTGATTTTGAGGTTTATTTGGGTTTTATGGGTTTTTTTTTATTTTTTATGTTTTTTCGTTTTCATGGGTTTTATGTGTTTTTAGGTTTTAAATTATTTATTATATTTTTATATGTTATTAGGGTATTGTTACTTTTTTAGTGGTTTTTTGAATTATTTAAAAATTTTATGTTTTTTGGGGTTTTATGGATTTTGAAGGATTTAGAGACTTTTAGGGTTTGGGTAGGTTCAATTTTTTTTACGATTTAGGGTTTCTTTATTACTATTTGAGGATTTTAAATGATTTTTAATGTTTTTACCATTTTTTGGTGATTTAGAGGTATTTTAGAGACTTTAGTGGGCTTTAGGGTTTTAATTGGGTTTTATAGTTTTTAATGTATTTATGAATTTTTTGGCTTTTAAATGTTTTTATTGTTTTTGGTGTCCTATTTTTGTTTTTTACAGTTTTTAGGTTTTTAGGGATAATAAGTGTTTGTAGGTTTGTATGGATTTCTCGGTGTTTTTAGGGGTTTTCTATTTTTAGAGATTTTTAATATTTTTTTTATAGTTTTTATGGCTTTTAGGGTTTTTTGGTATTTTTAGGGGTTTTAGTGGTTTTAAGATTTTTAGAATTTTTATCATTTTTTGGTTTTGGGGGTATTTATTGGTTTTATCTTTTTTAGTTCATCTTCAGGGTTTCAAGGTTTTTAGGGTTTTTTAGATTTTTTTAGTTTTTGGGTTTTTTTTGTTTTTATTTTTTTTTAGTTTTTAAATTTTTTAAAAAAATTACTAGTTGAAAGAGTTTTTAAATATTTTCATGTGTTTATAGGATTTTTATTGGTTTTTGGGTTTTTAGGTGGTTTTAGGGTTTTTAGGGCCTTTTTAGCATAATTTAGGTTTTTATCATTTTTATATTTTTTTGGGTTTATAGTTTTTTTAGGATTTAAATGTTTTCTCAGTGATTTTTTTGGGTTTTTAGGGATTTTTAAATTTTCAAAGAATTTGTGCATTTTTTTTATTTTTATATATTTTTAAGGATTTACTATTTTTAGGTTTCTTATGGTTTTTAGGGATTTTATCAAATTTTTTTATTTTAGGAGTTTTAAGTGTTTTAAGTATTTATTGTTATAATAGGGGTTTTCAGGGTTTATGAGTTTTCATTCTTTTAGGAATTTAGGTATTTTTATATTTTATGTAGTTTATTTGGGTTTTTATGGAATTGAGGGTTTAGTGTTTCTAGAGTTTTATGGTTTTTGGGGTTTAATGGGTTTTATGAGTTTTTTGTGATTTAATGTGTTTTTATTGTTTTTAACGTTTTTTTTGTGTTTTAAATGGGTTTTTTGAGTTTTTTGTGGATTTATGTGTTTTATGAGTTTTACTTAGTTTTTTGAGTTTTATGGTTTACAAATGTTTTATGGTTTTTAGTTTTTTATTGTATTTTATGGTTTTATAGGTTTTTTATAATTTATTAGCTTTTTTCGGTTTAAGTGTTTGTTTTTTTAAGGTTTTCATAGGTGTTTTTAGGAATTTTTTGGTTTTTTTGTTATTGGGTATTTTGAGAGATTTTTTATGATTTTTATGGTACTTAGGGTTTTTAGAAACTTTGAGGGGTTTTTTTCATTTTTAGAGGTTTTAAGGTTTCTTATAATTTTTTGAGTTTTTTAGGTTTTAAGGGTTTTTAGGATTGTAAGGTTTTCATAGGAGTATTCACGGTTTTTAGGGTTTGTTATGTTTTTTGGATTTTTTTGACGTTTTTATATTTTTATGGGTTTTTAGTATTTTAATTTTAGTATTGTATTTTTGGATTATATGTTATTAGGGTTTTATGGTTTTTTATTTTTTTAACGTTTTTATTGGTTTAAAATAATTTTTGAGTTTTTAGTGATTTTTTATGGATTTTGTTGTTTTTATGATTTTTTAGATTTGTAAGGGTTTTAGGGGGTTTTATAGTTTTTATGGGTTTTAGGGGTTTTAATATTCTTTTAGGGTTTTAGGGTTTGTAGGGTTCTTAGGGATTTTAATTTTATTATGGATTTTTAATGTTTTTGGGTTTATATTGTTTTCTTAAGGTTTTGATATGTTATTAGGGTGTTTATGATTTTGAGGGTTTCTTTGTGATTTTTTGGAATTTTAATTGTTATTTACGGTTTTTAGTGATTTTGTGGGTTATTAGGATTTTTTAGGGGTTTAGGTTTTGTTTTGTTTTTGTTTTGGGTTTTTTGGTGTTTTATGGGTTTTATGGTTTTTAGAGTTTTTGACAATTTTATAGGTTTAATGTTTTTTAGAGTTTTTTGCGGGTTTTAAGGGATTTTCGATTTTTTATGGTTTTTTGTGGTTTTACGGTTTTTACGGGATTTAGGGGTTTTAGGGTTCACCAAACTTTTTATGTATTTCGGGGTTTTTTGGGTTTTTGGTTTTTTAATTTGTCTTTGTGTTTTAAGGGTTTTTTGGATTTTTTATTTTATTAAGTGTTTTTAGGGATTTTTTATGATTTTTATATCTTTTGGGGGTATTTTCTATATTGAGTGGTTTTAGAGTTGTTTAGGTTTTAAAAGGGTTTTATGGATTTGTAGGTTTTATGGGTTTCTTAAGGTTTTTGGGGCTCTTATGGTTTTTTAGTGTTTTTAAACATTTTTAGGGGTTTAAAGAGCTTTTATTATTTTTAGTTGCTTTTAGGTTTTTATGGGGTTTTAAGGATTTTACGTGTTTTTTGGTTTTTTGGTTTTTTGGGTTTTAAGGTCATTTAGGTTATTAAATTTTTTATTTTTTATGAGTTTTAAATGTTTTAGGTTTTTTAAATTTTCTTAGGGTTTTATGGGGTTTTTACATTTTAGTGATTGTTTTGGGATTTTTAGTGATTTTTAGGATCTTTTTGGTTTTTAGGGTTTTATGGATTTATAGGGTCTTGGGGGGGTTTTGGGTTTTTGGGTTTTTGGGTTGTTATGATTTTTTGAGGTATTGAAGAAATTTATGTTGTTCAGGTTTTTTGATGTTTTTATAGTTTTTAAAAGTTTCTATGGGTTTAAAGTGTTTTTATAATTTTAGTGGGTTATTATTGTTTTATGGGAATTTAGGTTTTCATAATGTTTTTAGGGGTTTAAAGGTTCTTTGGGATTATTAAGTACTTGAAGATATTTTTTATTGATTTTAGAATTTTTAGGTTTTTAGGGTTTTTATGTGTTTTTTTGTTTTTGAAGGTTTGTTTTGGATTTTGAAGTTTTTTTTGGGGGGGGGGGTTATGTTTTTTGGGAAGTTTAGGGGATTTTTGGATGTTTATGTGTTTTTAGGGTTATTAAGGATTTTGAGGGGTTTTATGGGTTTTTAGAGTATTTATAATTTTATCAATTTTTAGGTATTTTAGAGAGTTTACGTGTGTTTAGGTTTTCAAGTTTTTCTTGGGGTTTTATAGTTTATTTGGTTCTTTTACATTTTTAGGCTTTTAGGTCTTTTTTTATTTTTATTTTTTTTTGAGTTTTTTAGGATTTGACGGTTTGACAGTTTTAATGTGTTTTACGTTTTTTTTATTTATTTTATAGATTGTAGTTTATTTTGGGATTTTTTTTTTGTTTTTAGAGTTTTTAATTTTTTTTAGCATTTTTATATCATTTTAGGGGTTTAAATGGGTTTTGGAGTTTTTTTTGGTTCTATGGTTTTTGTTTTTATCAATTTATAATGTTTTGGGGTTGTTATAGGTTTTAGGGTTATTTATGTTTTTTAGTAGTTATCATCTTTTGGTTTTTTGGGGTTTTAAGTGTTTCAAGGGTTGTAAGGTTTTCATAGGGAATTTTAAGGATTTTGGGGTTTTTTATGTTTTAGGTATTTTGGGTTTTTTAGGATTTTTATGGTTTTTAGGGTTTTTATGGATTTTGAGGATTTACGGTTTTTAATATTTTATTGGCTTTTTTAAGGTTTTTTTTAATTTTAATGTTATTTTGAGTTTTATAATGTATTTAAATATTTTATTGTTTTTATTGTTTTTATGGGTTTAAATGGTATTATAGTTTTTATTGTTCTTTAGAGTTTTTATTGATTTCCATTTTTTAATGTTTTTAGCGGTTTTTATGGTTTTTTTGGGTTTTAGGATTTTTTGGTCTTTTACGGGTTTTAGCGTTTTTCATTTTTTAATTAGGTTTAAGAATATATAGGTTTTATTTTTTTTGGGGGGTTTTCACGGTTTTTAATGTATTAAATATTTTTATGGATTTACAGGACTTTTGGGGAATTTTTTTTGCTTTTAGGATTTTTAGTGATTTTGACCCTTTTTAGTGTTTCTTAGGGGTTTTTTGGTTTTTTGGTTTTTTTATCTCTTTTTGGTTTTTAGGTGTCTTATGTGATTTTATGTTTTCATGGATTTATTAGGGATTTTCATGGCTTAATGGTTTTTTATATTTGTAGGGTTTTTTGATATTTTTAGCATTTTTATGGTTTTCGTGGGGTTATAGGGATTTTAAGGGTGTCTCAGGGTTTTACGATTTTTTATGGGTTTTTTTTGTGATTTCTAAGGTTTTTATAGTTTTTAGTGTTTATTAGAAATTTTAGTTGTTTGGATAGTTTATAATGTTTTTAGTTGTATTAACACGGTTTTTATGTATTTTTAGAGTTTTAAAAGGTTTCTAGGGGTTGTATGGTTTTTACCGTTTTTGGGGTTTTATTATTTTTAGGTGTTTTATGTGCTTTTAGGTTTAAAACTAATCATTATTGTTTTTTATGATTATAGGATTTTTTATGGTTTGAGGGTTTATAGTGATTTTTGTTATTTTTTGGTGTTGTAATGATATTGAGGGGTTTTAGGGGTATGTTGAATTTTTTGGGTTTTTTGGATTTTTTGGGGCTTTTAATGTTATAAACGTATTTTGAAGTTTTTAACGTGATTGGGGTTTTAAAAATATTTTATAGTGTTTATTATCTATTACATTTTATGGGTTTCTTTGGTTTTTATTGTTTTATGGTTTTGGTGGGTTTAATGTTTTTTAATGTTTATTAGGGTTTTTGTGTTTTTTGGTTACTTAGGAGTTTTTCTTGTTTTCTGGGTTTAGAGGTTTTCATAGGGGATTTTATGGATTTTTTGGATTTACATTTGTATGGATTTATTGGGATTTTATGATGTTTATGTTTTTAGGATTTTTAGGGATTTTTGGGTATTTTATGTTTTTAGGTTTTTGTTGTTTTTTTAGATTTTTATTGTTTTTGAGTTTTTTTGGATTTTATGGACTTTTAGAGATTTTTTATGTTTTTAGGTGTTTAATGTTTTTTGGAATTTTTAGAGGTTCTTAATGTTTTTATTGAATTGTACGGTTTATTTAGGGTTTTAAGGGGTTTATGTATTTAGTGGTTTATCAGGGGTTTTGGTTCTTGAAGGGTTTTTAGGGTTTTATCTTTTTTTTTTGTTTTTAGGGGTTTTAAGTGTTATTTGGTTTATTTACTTTTATTAGATGTTTTTAAGGGTTTTAATTTTTTTAGTGATTTTTTATGTTTTTAGGGATATTTTGGGTTTATTGGTATTTTTTTTATTTTTTAGGGTTTTAATGATTTAGAGGGGATTTTAGGTTTTACAATTTTTAGGGTCTTTTGGTATTTTTTGAGTTTTAAGGGGTTTTAAGTGTTTTAAGTTTTTTTAAAATTTTTAAGGGTTAAAAGAGTTTATAAATTATTTATTGGTTCACAAGGTTTTTATGAATTTTTTGGATTTTTTTACATATTTAGGGATTTTTAGGGTTTTTGAATTTTATGTAGGATTTTAGTGTTTCTAGGTATATTAGGGGTTTTATGTTTTTTTATGTTTTAATGTTTTCTTATTGTTTTTCTAGGATTTTTGGGCTTTCTAACTATTTTTTGGATTTTTGGGATTATTTAGAACTTTTATGGTATTTTTTGGGTTATTAGGATCATTGTGTGTTTTTAGGATTTTTTAAGGTTTTGGGTTTTTATTTCCTTTGGTGTTTTTGGGATATTTTTATTTTTTTGGGGTTTTCAAGTTTTTTAGATTTTTTTATTGTATTTTGGTTTCAACTATTTTATAAATTTTTTAGTGGTTTTAGGGGGTTTTGAGGAATCTTAGGTTTTTTTAATCATTTTTTGGGTTTTTATGTTTTTATGGTGTTTTAGGGATTTTAGGGTTTTGTAGGGTTTTTTTTATCATTTTTATGTTTTGAGGAGTTTTAAGTATTTTTAGGTTTGTATTTATTTTTTAGGGGTTTACACAATTTTTACAGTTGTTTTTAGGGTTTTTAGGGTTTTTAAAATTTTTAAGGATTTTTGGGATTTATTAGGATTCTTATTATTTTTATGGTTTTTATTGATTTTGAGTGTTTTAGGCGTTTTGAGGGGTTTTTGGGTTTTTATCAAATTTAGATTCATTAGTATTTTTATGTTTTTAAGGTTTTCTTAGCGGATTTCTGGGATTTTATAGTTTTTAACATTTTTAGTAATTTTTAGAAATTTTTAGGATTTTTATGCATTTTAGTGTTTTGGGATTTTGAGGGATTTTAGTGAATTTAGGGATTTAGGGGTTTTATGATTCTTTTTGTGTTTCACACCTTTTTTATTTTTCAGGATTGAAGCTTAGTTATAGTTTTTTAACAATTTAAGGTGTTTAAAGTGTTCTTATAGTTTTTACTGGTTTTAGGGTTTTTAGGGTTTTTAGGGGTTTTATGGTTTTATGGTTTTCATGACTTTTAAGGTTTTTCATGTTTTTGTGTCATTTTTGGATTTTTAGGATTTTTTTCATTTTTTAGGTTTTATAGGGGGGTTCATGTATTTTTAGGTTTTCTTAGTGTTTTTACCGATTTTTTAGGTTATATAGGATTTATTTGTTTTTAGGTTTTTGATGTTTTCTTAGGGTTTAAGGGTTTTTTGAGTTATTTTAGTTTGTAGGAATTTTTTAGGGTTTGGTGGATTTTTATTGATTTTGACTACTTTTAGGGTTGTGGGTTTTTACTGTTTTTAGCATTTTTTGTTTTTAGGGTTTTTATGTATTTAAGGTCTTCTTTGGGGTTTTCATGGATTTTAGGTTCTTTTAGGCTTTTAGGGATTTTTATGATTTTTAGGGGTTTTAGGGTATTGGGATTTGGATGTTTTTAGAGGTTTTAATGGATTTTTGGGTTTTATTGTTTTTAATGTTTTTAAGGTTTTAACTGTTTTTTAGAGTTTCATTAAAAAATTTAGGTGCTTAAATGTTTTTAGTGTTTTTACGTTTTTTAGTGTTTTTTTTGGATTTTTCGTTTTTTATAATTATTAGGGAATTTTAGGGTTTTTGGAATTTAAAGTATTTAATGTTTTTATGGTTTTCTTAGGGGTTTTGGGTTTTTAGTGGATTTTAGTTTCGTAGGGATTTTTGAAGATTTTTTGTTGGAATTTTTATGTTTTTTAGAGTTTTATGTTTTTTTTTGAGTTTTTTGGGATTTAGGGTTTTTATTAGTTTTTAATGAATTTATGGTTTTTAAATTGTTTATTGTATTAAGGGTTTAATGGTTTGTCAGAGTTGTATTAGTTTTTAGGGTTTCTATTAGTTTTAGGGTATTTTATGTGTTATATGGCTTTTATAGTTTCTGGGTTTTTAGGTCATTTTGGGCATTTTAGGGTCTTTTATGGTTTTTAAGGATTTGTAGAGTTTTTAGGGGGTTTTAGGGAGTCTAGGGATTTTTAAGGTTTTCATATTTTTGTATGTTTTTATGAGATTTAAGTATTTCATGGTTTTTTATATTTTTACGGGTTTTAGGATTTTTAGGGAGTTTTACATTTTTATGGTTTTCAATCCATATTTTATGTTATATGGTTTTTAGGGATTTTAAAGGTTATCATGGTTTTTATGCCTATATAGGGTTTTATGGTTTTGTTTTTGGTTTTTTTTGGTTTTTTAGTATTTTTATGGTTTTTTGTTTTTTAATGGTTTTAGGGATTTAAACGATTTTAAGAGTTTTTAGTAGATTTTAGGGGTTTTTTTTGTTTTTAGTTTTTTATGGATTTTAGTTATTTTATGGTTTTTGTGTTTTTAGAATTTTTAGTGTTTTTATTGTTTTTATGGTTTTAGGGGGTTTTTGTGTTTTTAAATTTTTTCAGGAATTTTTTTGTATTTATAGATTTTTTTAGAGTTTTGTAATTTTTTTTTCTATTTTTTAGTATTTTGATTGTTTTAGGATTTTATTGATTTTTATGGGTTTCAGGTGTTTTTAGGGTTTTTACGCGTTTTTAGGGTTTGTAATATTTCTTAGGGTTTTAGATGTTTTATGTTTTTTATGTTTTTTATGTTTTATTTATTTTTTTACATGTTTTTTTTGTGTTTTTGATATTTTTCTGATATATTTATGGATTTTTTGGGATTTTTATAGTATTTAGTGGTTTTACGTTTTTTAATGTATTAGTGGTTTTTAGGGTTTTAGGGAATACAAGGTATTCTGGGGGAGTTTGACGGGTTTTTTGTGTTTTTAGTGTTTTGACGTTTTTAGTGTTTTTTAATTTTTTAGGGGTTTAAATGTTTTTTAGTTTTTTAGTTCCTTTATGGGTTTTATGTGTTTTATTGTTTTTAAGGTTTCTGGGGGTTTTTATTGTTTTTATGGGTTTTTAGGATTTTTAGGGTCTTTTAGGGGTTTTAGAGTTTTGGGAATTTTTATTGATTCAAATTTTTTTAGGTTTTTATGTTTTTCAAAGGTTTTTTCATGTTTTTAGGGATTTTTATGTTTTTCAAAAAATTTAGTTATTTTTTTAGCATTTTAGGTATTTTCAGGGTTTTATGGATTTTGAGGGTTTTTAAAATATTTTAGCATTTTCAAGGGTTTTGGGGGTTTTATTTGTTTTTATAATTTTAATGTTTTATAAGGGTTTTTCAAGGATTTTTTTTTTTACATTTTATGGAATTTTAGGGAACTTTTTGTTTTTTATGGTTTTATAGGATTTATATGGATTTTGATGGTTTGATGGTTTTATAGGGTTTTTAATGTTTTCAGGGTTTTATGATTTTTTGGGGTTTTAGGAGATTTTAGTTTTTTGTGTGTTTTTGAGTTTTTAATGTTTTTTAGAATTTTTTAGGACTAAATGGTCTTAAGTGTTTTTTGTTGTTTTGCAGGGTCTTTATGTGATTTTTTTGGTTTTTGGGGCTTTTATGGTTTTTATGGTTTTTAGGTGGTTTTATTTATTTTTAGGTTTATAAGGTTTTCTAAGTGTATTTCAGGTTTTTAGGGTTTTTTAGGGTTTTTAGGTCTTTTTAGAATTATTATTGATTTCTTAGGGATTTTATTGATTTTGAGTATTTTTAGAGCATTTAGGGATTTTAGGGTTTTATGGTTTTTCTTGTTTTATGGTTTTTTCTTTAAAAGGTTTCAAAGGTTTTTTGTGTTTTTAATGTTTTTTGGGCTGTAAAATTTTTTAGAGTTTTTTTGGGGTCTTTAGGGTATTTTGGGTTTTAATAGTTTTTGGGGTTTTTATAAATTTTAGGTGTTTTCAGTGTATTTTAGTTATTTTTTCATTTTTATGTTTTATAGGGCTTTTAAATGTTTTTAAATTTTTAAGGATTTCTTTTGGTATTTTATATTTTGTAGGGTTTTATGTTTTTATTTATTTTTAGCGATTTTTTATGATTTATGGGGGTTTTAGGGATTCTAAGGATTTTAAGCATTTTTTGTGTTTTTTGAGGTTTTTAGGGGTTTTTGAATTTTTAGGTATATATGTGTTTCATGTTTTTCTAGGTTTTAAGGTTTTCATAATATTTTTTTTGGTTTATACATTTTTATGAATTTGTTGTGAGTTTTTAGTATTTTTCTGGTTTATAATAATTTTGAGGGGTGTAGGGTTTTTAGGAGCTTTATGAATTTTATGTTTTTTTTGCAGCAAGGATGGTGCTAGACCAGGATAATCCTGGCCCACAAAAATTTATTAGAAAAAAGACACTACATACAAGGAAGGTTCGAGGTCAATCAACCCACACCCAAAAACCCTGTACACCCCCAAAAATCCCAAGAGTCCCCAAAAAACCAAAAAGACACCCAAAACCAGACAAAGTAGAAGAATAAAACCATCTCCATCAGCATCTCCCAGCCAACCAGCAACCAGCATCCCACAACACAATTTTTATCTTCCATCACCTCCTTGATAAGCATATCCATCAAAAACAACATAGAACCACCAGCACTAAAATCATAAACAACATCTTTATCACATCCAATCCATACATCAACCCGGATCCAACACCTCATTTTCAAATAACCAGCGCCTCTTTTGGTCCCCAAACAACTCCTAACACTCTGCTTCAGTTCTAGTAACCAGCAGCACCATTTACAAACATTGAAACCCTAACATTCTTTCATAACCCACCACCTCTAGTCCTCAAAGAAAGAGGCATCCAATAACCAGTAGCGCAACATCCAGCAACCATCACTTCCAAGACAAATGGAATCCAGCAACCAGGAACTCGCACTCAAAAGCACTCATTCAAAGGGAAACAAAACATGAATAACAGTGCCCACATCGAGGTCCATAGCACCGCTAAGAATCAAACAGCATTCAGTAACCCCATTTGTAGCTTCCTACACCTCCACCCAAGGAAGATCCACCGTCAGAAGTGTCGAACCATCAGCACCAAACTCATAATCATCAGCTTCTACACATCCCAGTATAGCAGCAAACATCATCTAGCACCAATGATTCTGACAGACAACATCTCCTTCCACGCCTCGGAAGAAAGCAGTAAAAAACAACCTATATCTCTCATAGACACACACCAAATTCCACAGAAAAATCATGAAATTAGAACAAACCAGGACCATCACATTCAGAAACTAAAATGGAATAACCCTAACTAGAAGAGGAGCCCAACTAACCAACCAAACCACCAGCCAAAGAATCAAAAAACAGTAGATCAATCAACATCTAACTAAGCCAAAGAAAACTGAAATCACGAGCCAATGGCACACTTGATGTAGATAAAAATCACAGGTAGAACACTACAACATAGATGACATACCAGTTCTAAAGCACCATCTGGAAAAAAAACCTTCCATGTTGCCGCTCAAAGGAGACTCATTTGCCAAAGAATCCAAATAACACATGCTGTCATGAATCTAAGGAATGCTACAGAGGCCCATCATCGTAAACTGTAACACCAAAATCTGACCCACACCTCCCTGGATCTGTAGCGGCACACTCTGAAGATTCTAGATACATGTGGTACCATCAAGGGTCTATAGTTTTGCAACAAGGAAATGCCATATTCAGTTTAATCCTCTTCAAACCTTTAGATCACACACTGGGGAGACCAGATCTGACTTGATCATCAACGATGATGCCATCATTTTATGAGTTTTTCTACGGTTAGCATGGTTTTTATGGGTTTTAAGGTTTTAGGGTCTTAAGGAGGTTTTATGGTTTTTAATGTTTTATATGGGGTTTTCTGGGTTTTTTGGGTTTCTTACATTTTTAAGGATTCTAGTTACTTTTTTGGATGTTTATGAGTTTTTAGTTTTTTAGGTATTTTGAGGTGGTTTTAGGGGTTTTAGGTTTTTTCAGGGTTTTATTGTTTTTTATGTTTTTATAGGTTTTTTGTGTATTTAATTTTTTAAGGTTTTCTTCGAGTTTTTTAGGGTTTTAGAGTTTCTTATACTTTTAGGGGTTTTTTGGTTTTTTTAAGGTTTTTATAGATTTTTGTGAAATTGTTTGTATTTTAGGGTTTTAGAACATTTTATAATTTTTAGGGGTTTAAATGTTTTTTAGAGTTTTTAGTATATTTTAGGGGTTTTAAATATTATAGGAGTTTTTTTGAATAGGTTTTAGGGTTTTAAATTTTCCTATGTTTTTTTATAATTTTTATAATTTTTAGCGTTATTAATGTTTTTAGGGGTTGTAATTGTTTTTTATTTTTTGAGGCTTTATTAGAGGTTTTCATGTTTTTAGGGTTTTTTACTTCTTTAAGAATTTATATGGGTTTCTTGGATTTTATTATTTTTATGGTTTTAGGATTTTTTAGGGGATATAGGGTTTTTTTGTTTTTAGAGTTTTTATAGGTTTTTGGGTTTTTAGGGTTTTAATGATTTGCTGGGATTTTATAGTTTTATTGAGTTTTTTTATGGTTTTCACTATTTATTTTTTTAACGGTTTTATGGGTTTAATGGTTTTTTGAGTTTTTTATTGGGTTTTTTAGGTTTTCATGGGTTTTTAGGGTTTTTAATGTTTTTTTGGTTTATGATTTTTATATTTTTTAAGGGTTTTATGACCTTTGGGGTTTTTATTTTTTTTAGGTTTTTATATTATTTTAGTGTTTTTTCGAGTTTTTAGGATTTTTTCATTTTTTAAATTATTATGGAATTTTTGTATTTTATGGGTATTTAGGTTTTTTATAGATTTTGAGGTTATTTGGGGTATTAATGTTTTGGGGTTTTAGGGGTTTAATTGTTTTTTTATGTTTGTAGGGGGTTAATGTTTTTATATTTTTATGATTTTCTTAGCGGTTTCTATTGTTTTTATAGTTTTTAATGTTTTTGGGATTTTTTTGGGATTTTTTTGTTTTTGTATGATTGTTAATGTTTTTTAGTATATTTTATGTTTTTAATATTTTTAGTTTTTTTAAGATATATATAGTTTATTGTTTTTTTTGGGATTTTTTATTTCTCAGGGTTTCAATGTGTTTTATATATTTTTAACATTTTTAGGGGACTAATGGTTTTTTAGAGTTTTTTGTGGTTTTTAGGTTTTTAGGGGGTTTTTAGGTTTTTCTGGATTTTAGGGGTTTTAGAGTTGTAGGTTTTTTGAGATTTTAGGTTTTTAAGGGTTTTAGAATTTTAATATTTTTAAGGGAGTTATGTGTTTTATGATTTTAAGGATTACATAGGGTTTTCAGAGTTTTAAATGTTTTTATTTTTTTCGGACATTTCAATGATTTTTAGAATTTTTTTAGGGTTTTTAGTGTTTTTAGGGATTTTGAGGGGTTTTAGGGTTATTATGGGTTTTTGGGTTATTATAGTTTTTTTTGAATGGTTATAATTTTTTTTTGGTTTTTAAGGTTTTCTTTAGTCTTTTCAGATTTTGGGGATTCTTTACATTTAATTGTGGTTTAGTTTTTTATTATAATTTATATAATTTTTATTGATTTTAGGGTTTTTGAGGTTTTTAGTGTTTTTTTTGGGATTTTAGAGGTTTTATGGTTTCTTTATATTTTAATGGTTTTTGAGTTTTTTAGAGTTTTTATTTATTTTTTGTGTTTTTAAGTTTTTTCTAGTTTTAAAGGACATTCAGAGTTTTTAGTGGACTTTTAAGATTTTTTGATATTTTATGGTTTTTAAAAAAATTTATGGTTTTTATATTTTTTAGTGTTTTTATGGGGTTTAGGGATTTTATATTTTTTAGATTTTTAGTGGATTTGTTTTTTTATGGTTTTTGTGGTTCTCATGGGTTTTTTAATTATTTTTTGGGTTTTTTGTGTTTTTCGATTTTTAGGAAATTTTTATATTTATATGGTTTTCAATGATTTTATGGATTTTATGTGTTTTGTGGTTTTCAGATAATTTGGGATTTTAAGGAATTTAGGGTTTTAGGGATTTTTTTTCTTATGTGATTTAATGTTTTTAGAGTTTTTATAGTCTTAATTGGCTTTTGGAGTTTTCCGTGGATTTTTAGGGTTTTCAATGTTTTTTAGGGTTATTAAGGTTTTTAGTGGTTTTAGGGTTTTATGCATTTTATGTTTTTATGCTATTTTAGTGTTTTTATATTTTTTTGGTTTTTACGAGTTTTTACTGGTTTTATATTTTTATTTTTTTATGGATTTTCATGTTTCTTAGGTATTTTACATTTTTTAGGACCTTTAGATTATTTTAGGATATTTATGGGGTAATGGGTTCAAATTATTCTGAGGTTTTTATTGTTTTTTTGGGTTTTTAGTCTTTTTGGGGTTTTAAGTATGTTTAGTTTATAATGGTTTTCATAGGATTTTTCTGGTGTTTTTGTGTTTTTAAATTTTTTTTGTGATTTTTTCAGTCTGTTTAGGATTTTTATGGAAATTTAGGATTTTAGGTTTTGTTGGATTTGGTGGTTTTATTGTTTTTATTAGTATTTAGGGTTTTTTTGAGTTTTTAGGGGTTTATAGGTGTTTATATTTTTTAATTATTTTAGTGATTTATAGGTATTTTAGGGTTTTTTGTGGATTTTATGATTTAAATGTGGTTTTATAAATTTTTATGGTTTTAGTTATTTTATGTTTTCTATGGGTTTAAAGTGATTTAAGGGTTTTAAGGGTTTCTTTGGTTATAATTGGGGTTTTTAGTGTTTTTTAGGTTTTTAAGATTTTTTTTGGAATTTTAGTTTTTTATGGTTTTAGGGTTTTTTTTTGGATTTTGAACAATTGTCAGGGTTTTTATGGTTTTTAAGATTTATTTCATTTTTGGGTCATTAAGATTATTTTTTAATTTTTAGGGATTTTAATGTTTATATATAATTTTTATGTTTTTAGGGTTTTAAATTTATTTGTATAGTTTTAGTGTGTTTTTAGGTTTTTTATGGGTTCTTAGTGTTTTTCAATGTTTGATGTTTTTTATTTGATTTAGGGGTTTTCGGGTTTTTGCAGCCTTTAGGGTTTTGAGGGTTTTATAGGGCTTTTAAATATTTTAAGTGTTTATAGGTTCTTGGGGTTCTATTATAGTTTCTTAGTGTTTTTAGTGTTTTTTATGTATTTTTGGATTTTGAGGTCATTAAAATATTTTTTTGGGGTTTTTAGAGATTATAAGGATTTTGAGATTTTTAGTGTTTTTAGGGATTTTATTATTTTTTATGGTTTTTAACATTTTATCATTTTTGGAGGTTTAATAGTTTTTTTCATTTTTTTAATGGTTTTTGGTATTTTTACATTTTTAGAGATTTTAGGGAATTTTTAGTATTTTTTCATTTTTAGGGTTTTTTGGGATTTTAAGGGATTTTAGGGTTTTTACATTTTTTAATGTTTTTATTAGTTCATATATGATTTTAGGGTTTTTTAGTTTTTTATTCCTTTTATAGTTTTTATTGGTTTCTTGTTATTTTAATGTTTTTAGGGGTGTTTAGGGAATTTTTGGATTTTTTTCATTTCTAGGTTTTTATGTGTTTCAAGTGTTTTTAGGAATTTTACAATTTCATCAATTTTTGGGGTTTGATGAGTTTTTAGAGTTGTAGTTGGTTTTCAGGGTTTTTATGGGTTTTAAATTTTTATGATTTTTTTGTTTTTAGGGTTCGATGATTTTCATCATTTTTAGCGTGTTATCATATTTAGGATTTTAAGGGGATTATGTTTTTTTATTTTTAAGGATTTCTACAGGGGTTTCAGGGTTTTAGTATTTTTGACAGTTGTATGGATTTTTACGATCTTTAGAGTTGTTTTATTTTGGTGTTTTTAGGGGTTTTAGGGTTTTTATTGATTTGAGTGTTATTTCGGTTTTAATGGGTATTAAGTGTTTGTAGGGTTTTAAGGTTTTATTTTGGGTTTTCATGGTTTTTAGGTTTTTTACACTTTTAGTTGTTTTTAGGGCCTTTTAGGATTTTTATTCAATTTTTTTTGTTTTTTAGAGATTTTTTTATTTTCAATGTTTTCATGGTTTTTTTGGTTTTTTCATGTTACTTATAGTTATTAAGGTTTTTATAGTTTAAAAAAAGGTTTGAATATTTTTTTAGAGTTTTAATTTTTTTTAAGATTTTTTTGGGATTTTTGGAATTTATTTCTTTTTGTTGGATTTTTATGGATTCTTCGGTTATAGGTGTTTTAAGTGTTTTTAGGTTTTCCAGGTTGTCTTAGTGGTTTTCAATTTTTTTTTATAATTTTAGAGTGTTTTTAGTATTTTTAGAATATTTATTATTTTTGGGGTTTTAGGGATTTTGAGGGGTTTATGGTTTTTAGGGTTTAAAAGGTTTTTATAATTTTTAGGGGTTTACAGGCTATACAAGTTTTATGGTTTTTAGGTCTTTCTAAGGGGTTTTTAGTGTTTTTAGGGTTTTTTACATTTTTATGGATTTTTAGGGATTTTTCATGATTTATAATGTTTTTAGGGATTTTACAGTTTTTAGGTTTTTATGGTTTTCTAGCATTTTTAGAGTTTTTATGGTGGTTTGGGGTTTTTATGGTTTTTTGAGTTTTTTAATCATTTTATTCATTTTTAGATTTTTAAAATATTTTAAGGGTTTAAATGGATTTTAGAGTTTTATTAGTTTTTATCATTTTATGGGGTTTTATAGTTTTTAATGTTTTTACAGAGATATGTGGTTATTTGTAATTTTAGCGCATTTTATGAGGTATAAAAATTTTCCAATTTCTAATTGGTGTTATAATTTTTAGGTATTTTTGGTTTTCTTTGGGTTTTTCAGGATTTTTGATTTTTTATGTTTTTAGTTATTTTAGATATTTTTTTTAATTTTTCTGATTTTTTTGGGTTTTTCTAGATTTTGAGAGATTTTGGGGTTTATTTGGGGTTTTAGGATTTTTATGGTCTTTTGGGGGTTTATATATATTTTTTAATTTTTAAGGGTTTTAAGGTCTTTTTGGGTTTTTTATGGTATTTAGGGTTTTTAGGGTTGTTTGGTTTTTTAGTCCTTTTGTTATGTTTTTAGAGGTTTAAAGTGTTTTTAGGTTTTTATGGTTTTCATTGGGGTTTTCATGGTTTTTAGGGTTTTATATGTTTTGGGAGATAATTAAGAATATTTTTAGTATTTTTATAGTTTTTAGGTTTTATATGGATTTTGTGGTGTTTTAAGTGTTTTTTCAGTTTTCCCCGCTTTTATGGTTTTTTGGGGTTTTATATGTTTTTAGTTTTGTAAGGTTTTCTTTGGGGTTTTTAGAGGTTTTATTGGTTTTATGTTTTTATGTGTTTATATTTATTTTTAGATATTTGATGGTTTTTAGGGATTTTAAGGGTTTAAATGTTTTTAGGGTTTTTTTGGAGTTTTTATGGATTTTTTGGTTTTAGGGTTTTTTGAGTTTTTTGGGGATTAAAGATTTTTTTGTAATTTTTCAACATCTTTAGGGGTTTAAATGGTGTTTAGAGTTTTTAGTGGGGTTTTTTTGTTTTGATGAATTTTAGGGTTTTTATTGTTTTTAGGGTTTTATGGGTTTGGGGGATTTTAAGTTTTTTAGGGTGTTTAGCATTTTTAGGTTTTTATTTGTTTCATGTTTTTTAGTTTTTTAGGGTTTTATTAGGGTTTTCAATTTTTTTTTGTATTTTTAGGTTTTTGAGGATATTTTGGGATTTATAGTTTTTGGGATAATATGTATATTGAGAGTTTTTCGGGGGGGGGGGGGGGGGGTAGTGTTTTTTAGTTTTTTAGGTGTTTTAAGTGTTTTTGGTTTTTTAAATTTTCCTTAGGGGTTTTCATGATTTTTATTAGATTTTAGGGTTTTTATTTTTTTTATGGGTTTATAGTTTTGAGTATTTTTGTTTGGGGTTTTTAGGGTTTTTAAGTTTTTAGTGATTTTTAGGTATTTATTTGTTTTAAGTTCTTTTAGGTTTTTGTGGTTTTCAGAAGGATTTTTAGGATTATTTGTGTTTTTTCATTTTTAGGTATTTTTAGTGTTTTCTAAATTTTTATGGTTTTTCTAGATTTTATAGATTTTGATTATTTTTAAGGTTTTTTGGAGAGTTTTATGGTTTTTGGGGTATTAGGATATTTGGAGTTTTTTAGATTTTAATGGTTTTTTGAGTCTTTTAACATTTTATGGGTTTAAAAGGATTTTATATTTTTAGTGGGTTTTTATGTTTGTATTGGTTTTTTGAGGTTTTAGGAGTTTTATTATATTTTTGGTTTTTAGGTTTTTATCAATTTTATGTTTTTTAGGGTATTTATTTTTGTAGGTTGGGTGGTTTTGTTATAGGATTTTAGGTATTTAAGGGTTTTTAATTTTTTTTTGGGATTTTCCGTATTTTTATGGTTTTCTGTGTTTTTATGGTTCTTAGGGATTTTGAGGTGTTTTGGAATTTTTTTATTTTTAGAATTTTTATTTTTTTAGGGTTTTAAACTATTTTTCGGTTTTTATGGTTTTCATATGGTTTTTTCATTATTTTTAGGGGTTTTCCTTTTTATCGATTTTTTGGGTTTTTAAGATTTTTATGGTTTTTATGGTTTTTAGGGGTTTTATGGTTTTTTATAATTTTTATTTTTATTTTTTTAGGGTGTTATATCTTTTTAGGGTTTTTTGAATTTTTATTGTGTTTTTGTGTTTTTATGGATTTTTTGGGGTTTTTAATGTTCTTAGGGGTTTTATGGTTTTTACATGTTATTATTTTTTTCAGGGCCTTTTAGGATTTTTGACAATTTTATGGTTTTTTGGGTTTAAATTAATTTTCTGTTTTTAAGGATTTCTTAGGTTTTTTATGGTTTTTAGGGTTTTTATTGTTTTTATGGATTTTTAAAAAATATATTGTTTTTAAAGGAATTGGGGATTTTGATAGTTGTTAGGGTTTTTAGGTTGTTTAGTTTTTTAGGGTCTTTAAGGTTTCTATCATTTTTAGATTTTTGGGGTTTTTATGTTTCTTCATGTTTTTAATGTTTTCTTTGGGTTTTTAGTGCTTTAGGGTTTATTTGTTTTCTTGAATTTTGGGTATTTTTGGGATTTTTTTAGTGTTTTTATGGATTTTGAGGGTTTTATGGAGTTTTAGGTTTTTATGGATTCTTTGGGTGCTTATATTTTTTAATTTCTAAGGGTTTTAATGAATTTTTAGTGTTTTTAACATTTTTTGGCATTTATAGGGGTTTAAATGGGTTTTATCATTGTTAAATATTTTTTTATGATTTTTTTTGTTTTTTATGGTTTTTAGGAGTTTTATGGTTCTTATGGTTTGAAGGATTTTTAGGATTTTTAAGGATTTTTTCATTTTTAGGTTTTCAGAGGTTTGATGTGTTTTTAGTTTTTAAGGCATTGTTTGGTTTACATAGGGTTGTTGGGTTTTTTTTTGTTTTTAGGTATTTTTACGACATCATAGTAGTTCTATTGGTTTTATGGTTTTTTAGTAATTTTGAGGGGGTTTTAGTGTTTATGGTTTTTTAGGGTTTTGAGTGATTTTAAGTGTTTTTAGGATTTTAAGGTTTTCCTATAGGGATACAGGTTTTTTAGGATTTTCACTTAATTTGGTATTTTTAGTGCTTATTTAGTATTTTTATGGATTTTTAGGTGATTATTGTGATTTTGTTGGTTTTGTTAGTTTTAAAGGGTTTTAAGTAGTTTTTTTTGGGTTTTTAGGGTTTAGGGGTTTTTATGGGTTTCTATTTATTTTAGGATTTTTAGGGTTTTTTAGGGATTGAACTTTATTTATATTTTTTAGTGTTTTATGTTTTTTAGGTTTTTATGATTTCTTAGTGTTTTAGGGCATTTAGGGGTTTTATATTTTTAGGTATTTTAGGGATTTTTTATATTTTTTATGTTTTTATAGTTTTAAGGGATTTTGAGGGGTTTTACGGGTTTTCTCAGATTATACGATATTGGTTGTTTTCTTGGGTTTTAAGGGTTTCTCTTTTTTTAGGGGTTTAATGTTTTTTAGAGTTTTTTAATATTTTTAAGGGTTTAAAATATTTTTAGAGTTTTTAGTGGTTTTAGGGAATTTATGGGTTTTTTGGTTTTTCAATGTTCTTAGTGGAATTTATGGGTTTTAGGGTTTTTTATATTTTTAGAAATTTTTATATTATTTAGGGGCTTAATGTTTGTTAGTTTTGTAAGGTTTTCTTAAATTTGGTCATGTTTTTTAGGTTTTTATACGTATTTAGTGTTTTCTTACTCTTTTTGAGGATTTTTTTAGGGTCTTTTAGGGGTTTTATCATTTTTGGGATTTTGGGGGTGTTTATAGTGTTTTTTGGGTTTTCAGGTTTTCTTCGGGATTTTCCTATTTTTAATGTTTTTTGGTGTATTTAGGGGTTTTATGAGTTTTTAGGTGTTTAAAGGTTTTATTGGATTTTCTAAAATTTTTAGTTGTTTAATGGGTTTTAATATTTTTAGTGGGTTTTTGGGTTTTTATGGGTTTTAGGTTTCTTAATGTTTTTACCAGTTTTAATGTTTTAGGGTTTTTAGGGTTTTTTAGGGTTTTCAAAATTTTTAGCCTTTATAGGTTTTTAGTGGTTTTAAATGTTTTAGGTGTTTATAGTTTTCTTATAGTTTTTATGAGATTTTATGGTTTTTATCTTTTTAGGGATTTCAAGGGATTTTAAGATATGTTTTTGTTTTTTTTATTGTTTTTACCGATTTCTGGATTTAATGGTTTTTTACGGTGTTATAGTTTTATAGTTTTCTGTTTTATGGGTTTTTTTATTATTTATAGTTTTTATTGTTTTTTTAGTTTTCATTGTTATTATGGGTTTTTATTGTTTTCAAGGGTTTTATGGTCTTTATGGGGTTTTAGCATTTTGGTGGTATTTTGGGGTTTTAGAAATTTTTAGGTTTTTATGGGTCTTATGTTTTTTATGTCTTTAAGGGTTTGTTAGGGGTTTTCAGGGATTTTAGAGTCTTTTACTTTTTTATTATTTCTTAGGGATTTTTATGATTTTTATGGGTTTCAAGAATTTTTTGGATATTGGGCACTTTTACCATGTTTTTTTGAGTTTTATCATTTTTAGGTTTTTTAGATTTTAAGTGTTTTTAGGTTTTTGTGGGTTTATTTTGATTTTTAAGGGTTCTAATGGTTTTTTACATTGTTATTTTTTAGTATTTTTACGTGTTTTAAGGGTTTTAGGGATTTTTAGGGTTTTTAGGGTTTTTAGGTTTTTTAATATTTTTAGGGGTTTTAAGGTATTTTAGAGTTTTTACCATTTTTATGGATTGAAATTTTTTTTAGAGTTTTCAGTGGATTTATGGATTTATCGGTTTTTGGGCATCTATAGGGTTTAGGGGTTTTTACGGTTGTTATAGTGTTTCGGGTTTTTAGTGATTTTTATGTTTTTATGGGTTTCAATTTCTTTTAGGTATTTAATGTTTTATTAGTGGTTTTCTAATTTTTTAAGTGTTTAATGTGTTTTTATTGTTTTAGAGCATTTTTATGGTTTTATGGTTTTTTCATAATTTTATGGGGTTTTATGTTTTTTAGAGGTTCTATGTTTTTATGGTTTTTAGCATTTTTTATGTTTTTCAGGGGTTCCAATTTTATATATTCTTATATGTTTTTCTTATCTATTTCCGGGGTTTTAGGGTTTTTTAGATATTTAGTGGTTTGGGGGTTTTATAGTATTTTTATGTTTTTTATAATTTTACGGGTTTTGGAGGGATATCAGCTTTTTTAGGGTTTTTAGATTTTATTTGGGTTTTTAGTATTTCTTAGGTTTTTAGGGGGTTTTTAGTTTCTTTAGGCATTTATGATGTCTTGGGGTTTTCAGGGGTGTTAAGAATTTTTATATACTTTGGGATTAATAGAGATTTTTTTAGAATTTTAAATTATTAGGGTTTTTAGGGATCTTGAAATGTTTTCACGGGTTTTAGAGTTTTTAGGGGTTTATGGTTTTTTTGGAATTTTTGGGTTTTATTTATTTTTTATGGGTCTTTAATGTTTTTAGAGTTTTTTTAATATTTTTAGTTATTTATAGGGTTTTATTGTTATTAGAGGTATTAGGTTTTTTTTTGGGTTTTATGGTTTTTAAGTATTTAGGGGTTTTATGGTTTTAGGTACTTTTAGGGGATTTAGAGACTTTCTTCTATTTAGGGGATTTAATTGTTTTTCGGTTTTTAAGGGTTTCTTATGGTTTTTAATGTTTTTTGGTTTTTTTATGTTTTTTGGGATTTGTTGGCATTTTTTTGAATAGAATGGATTTTTAAGGTTTTTTGGTGTTTTGGGGTTTTTTACGGTTTTTATGGTTTTTAAGGTTTTTATGGTTTTTATGTTTTTTTGGATATTTGGAGTTTTTATGTAATTGAGGGTTTTAATTTATTTTTAACAATTTCAGGTGTTTAAATTTGTTTTTAGATATTTTAGTGGTCTTTTAGGTTTTAATGGTTTTTAGGGTTTGTAAATGTTTTTAGGAGCATTATGGTTTTTATTTTTTTATTATTTAGGGTTAACCTTTTTTAGGTTTTAAGTGGTTTTTATGGTTTTTAGGTTTTTATGGTTTTCTTAGGGGTTTTCATGTTTTTTAGCGATTTTATATTTTTTGTATTTTTTGGGTTTTTTGGTAATTTATGGTCTTTAATGGTTTTAGGTGTTTTGTGTTTTCTGGTATTTAGGGGTTTTGAAGGTTTTTAATATTTTTAGGATTTTTAGGGAGTTTATTTTTTTTTAGGATTTTAATGTTTTTTGGGGTTTTTAGGGATTTTTTTGGTATTTTATGTTTTTATAAATTTTTATTTCCTTCGAAGTTTTTTTAGGGATTTTTACCCTTTAAATTGATTTTGAGGGTTTTTAGGGAATGTTATGGTTCTTAGGGTTTTTATGTTTGTTATTTTTTGATGTTTTTTTTGTTGTTAAGGAGTTCAGTGTTTTTCCTAGATATATATTATTTTTAGGAATTTAATAGGCTTTTGAGTTTTTAGTTTGTTTTTATGGGTTTTATGTTTTTCATGGGATTTAGGTTTTTTAGAATTATTTAGGGTTTTTATAATTTTTGAGTTTTTTTAGGGTTTTAATGTCTTTTTAGGTTTTTATGGTTTTCATAGGGTTTTTTTTGTTTTAGTTTTTTTTATGTTTTAGGTATTTTTGGGAATTCTTGGCATTTTGAGGTTTTTTAAGGTTTTAGGGATTTTTTGCATTTTAGGGGTTTTTTGGGTTTTTCGTGTTTTTTGGGTTTTTATGGATTTTTGGTTTTTTTGGATTTTTACTAATTTTTGAGTTTTTTAGGGTTTTCAATGATTTTACCATTTTTAGGGGTTTCAATGATTTTTATCCATTTAGTATATTTTAAGGGTTTTATATGTTATTAGGGTTTATTATGGTTTTTAGGGGTTTTTATGGTTTTGATGGATTTTTAGTGTTTTTGGGTCTTTTAGGGTTTTTGGAATTCTTTATTTTTTAGTGGTTTTATGTTTTTTAGGATATTATGGTTTTCCTTCTAATTTTCAATGTTTTTTGGGTTTTTACGTTTTTTCTGAATTTTGGGGAGTATTAGGATTTTCATTGTTCTACTGGGGTCTTAGGGATTTTTAATGGTTTTTAATTTTTTTCTAGGGTTTTTAGAATTTGTAGGGTTTTTTGTGTTTTTTATGTTGTAAGGGATTTATGTGTTTTTATGTTTTTAATTTATTCTTATCTTTTTTCCGGATTTTTAAAGTGTTTAGGTATTTTTTGGTATATTTAGCATTTTTTTACATTTTTTATTGTTTTAGGGAATTTGAGGGTTTTAGGGTTTTTATAGATTTTAGGGGTCTTTTAATTTTTTGGTTTTTTCTGTTTTTAGGGTTTTTAGAGTTTTTAGAGTTTTTTTTTTGTTTTTTACAGTTTTAATAGGTTTTTATAGTTTTTAGATTTTTTTGGGTTTTTATTTGTTTTTTGGGAAAGGAAGGCTCCATGCCAGGCTATTCCTGGCACCCCCAAAATTTATTAGAAAAAAGACACGAAGACACTACAGACAAGGGAGGGGTAGGGTCAATCAACCCACACCCAAAATCCCTTAACAAACACACACCAAAAGACCACAAAAAAAAAGAAAATTCAAAAAAAGAATAGACACAATGCCATACACACAGCAGCATCAGCACCATCTCAGCCAATTCCAGAAGTCGGCAGCTCCATCACCCCTTTATCACTTCTTATCCAAGCAGAAGCCAACATCCAAAGCTCACAGCCAAGTAGTGACCAGCATCCAATATCACATGTTCTAGCATCCAACACCTTCAGGACCTCCCATCCAAACAGCAACCAGTTACCAGCTTCACTATCTCCAACCTCCATCACCTCCTCGCTAATCATATTCACTTCACCGCCTCGTAGTGAGGCAACAGTCAGCACCAAGCATCATCATCTTTCTTCACTCCCACTGCTAGGAACACATCCACAGTGCCCAAGATCAAGATATAATCCAGCACTATTAACCAGTGACAAAAGGCAACATCCACGATGATTCACAACCAATCTAGAAACATCTCCAAAATCACTAGCTCCCACTTCAGCCTGCGCCACCACGGTGGGCAAGTCCATCTTCATCACACCAGAACCACCAGCAGTAGAAACAAGATCTAAACATGCCTTACATTTTAGCCAAGTCCCAACCAACATTCCAGCAAAAGGCACCTAGTAGCACAGCCAGGGGTATAGAACAACCAGCATCAAATGCAGGTCAAACCAGAAGTAACACGAACCTAAAACATCCACATCCTCAAACACCTCCTCACTAAGGAGAATCACCAGCTGCAACATAAATCCACCAGCACCAGACTCATAAATGACAGCTTCATCACACCCCATCACTACATTAAGTATTAACTAACGCCACCAATTCTGGTTTATGGGTTTATGGGTTTTTATGGGTTTACGGGTTTTATGGTTATAGAGGTTTTTATCGTTTTTATGGTCTTTTAAGGTTTTATTGTTTTAACTGTTATTTTGGGGTTTTATGGTTACTATGTGTTTATATGTTTTTTATATTTTTAGGGGTTTTATTTATTTTTAGTGTTTTATTACTTTTAAGTGATTTTTTGGTACTTTTATAATTTTTATAGTTTTTAGGGTTTTCATGGTTTTTAGGGATTTTGAGGGGTTTTGGGGTAGTTAGGGTATTTAGGTTTTTTTGGGATTTTAGAGTTTTTAGATTTTAAGGTTTTTAATTATTTTTAGGTTTTCATGGTTTTCTTTTGTTTTTAAGGTTTTTTATATTTTTAGGGATCTTTATACTTTTTTAGGATTTTAATGGTTTTTATGGTTTTAATTGATTTAAAGGGGTTTTAGTTTTTTATGTTTTTTTAGAGATTTTTAATGTTTTTTGGGTTTAAATGTTTTTTATAGTTGTATTTCCTTTTATTATTTTTATGGGTGTTGACGTTTTTAAGCATTATGGGTTTTTATGATTTCTAGGGATTATTAGGGTTATTGGGGTCCGTTAGGATTTTTATGCTTTTGATCATTTTTTAAGGTTTCAAATGTTTCTATTTTTTTATGTTCTTCTTAGGGTTTTTATGGTTCTAGTAATTGTTATTTTTTTTGAAATTTTAGGTATTTTTGGAGCATTTTTAGAAATTTTAGATTTTTAGGGATTATGAGGTTTTTTAGGGATTTTTTTACAATTTTTAGCGATTATAGGGTTTTTGGGGGTTTTATGCATTTTTAGAAATTTAATGTTTTCTAAGGTTCTTTCTAGTATTTGAGCTATTTTTAGGTATTATTGTGTTTTTATAGTTTTTTTTGGTTTATAGGAATGTTGAGATTTTGAGGGTTTCTGGAATTTTTAGTGTTTTTAGGGTTTTATTATTTTTTTGGGGTTTTAGTTTTTTTTCTGTTTTTAATGTTTTTAAGGTTTTTCATGTTTTTTTATCATTTTTAGTGGTTAAAGTGTTTGAAGTGTTTTTATTGGTTTTAGGGTATTTATGGAATTTTTATGGTTTTTGGGGATTTTATTTTTTAAGGGGGTTTTTTGGAGGTTTTAGATTTTTTGGAATTTTTGGCTATTTTCATTTTTTTGATGGAGGAGGGGGTACTTGCTTTATAGTTTTAAGGTTTTATAAATGTTTTTCTAGATGTTTTTGGTTTTTAGGGTTTATGGTATTTTTTTATTTTTATGGATTTTAATGGATTTTATCTATTTTGAGTATTTTAGAAGTTTTAGGGGTTTTAGGGGCTATTAATGTTTTTAGGGTATTTAACATTTTACGTTTTTTGGGTGTTTTGTGAGTTTTAGGATTTTATGGTTTAATTAGGGGTTTTTAGGATTTCTCGGTTGTATTTTCTTTTTTATGTATTTTTAGGGTTTATTAGGATTTTAGTGGGTTTTAGGGTTATATGGATTTTGTTGGTTTTATGCGCTTTTTAGGTTTTTGGGATTTCAGTTTTTTTAGTTTTTTTATTTATTTTTAGGTTTTTAGGGTTAATTAGGGGGGTTGTATGGTTTTTTGTGTTTTTAGGGTTTTTCACGTTTTTAGGGATTTTTTATATTTTTATGTTTTTAGGGTTTTTATTGATTTTGACGGTTTTTAGGGTTCTTATGGTTTTATAGGGCTTTATGTGTTTTTACGTTTTTGGGTTTTGAGGTTTTTTATGATTTTTTATCACTTTTAGGTGTTTAAATGCGTTTTAGATATTTAATGGTTTTTAGGGGTTTTATGGTTTTTAGTGGTTTTCAGGTTTTTTGGGTCTTTTAGGGGTTTTAGAGTTTTCAGGGTTTTTATGGGATTCATGTGTTTTCAGTTTATTAAGGTTATCTTTGGGGTTTCAAGGATTATATGTTTATTAGGTTTTCAAGGGTGTTTTTTGGAATTTTTAGGATCTTTATGGTTTTTAGGATTTATAGGGATTTCGAGCGGTTTTAAGGTTTTTTTTGGTTTTAGGGTCTTTATTTATTTAGCGGTTTTGAGGGTTTTAGGTTTTCAAGATTCTCTTAGGGAGTTTTTTAGATTTTTAAGGATTTTTATGTTTAAAATATATTTATGTATTTTTTAGGAATTTAACTATTTTTAGGGGTTTAGGGGATTTTGATGGTTTTTACGGTTTTATCAGGTTCCTATGATTTTTATGGGATTTTGTGTTTTTATGGTTTATTTGATCTTTTTAAGGTTTTGGATTTTTTATTGTTTTTTTATCTTTTTTAGCGGTCAATGTGTTTTTAGAGTTTTTATTATTTTCTAGTATTTTATTTGTTTTATGGGGTTTTTTGGGTTTTATAGGGTTTTATACATTTTAGGGATTTTTAGTTGTTCCAGGGCCATTTTAGGTTTTTAGTGTTTTTCTGTTTTTTTGGGTTTTGAGTTTTTTATATTTTTACTATTTTCATAGGGGTTTTCAAGTTTTTTAGTTTTTTCAACATTTTTTGTTACTTTTAAGGAATTTTATGGAGTTTCAGGTGTTTTTATTATTTTAAGGGATTTTTAGGGGTTTCTAGGGTTTTAGGATTTAAGGTTTTAAGGTTTTTTATTGGGTTTTAAGGTATTTATATTGTTTTGGGGGTTTAATGTGTTTCAATAATTTTTAAGTTTTTTTGGGGGTTTAAATATTTTTCTAAATTTTTAGTGTTTTATCGTGTTATTATGGACTTTTAGGGGTTTTAAAGGTTTTTAGGTGTTTTTATGTTTTATAGGGTTTTCAGGGTTTTCAAGAAATTTATGTTTTTATGAATTTTTTTTAAGTTTTTTGGTTTTTAAATTTCTCAAAGGGTTTTAAATATTTTTAGTGTTTTTTCATTTTTAGGGATTTTAAAGTATTCTTATGGTTTTTTGGGTTTTTTGGGATTTTAAGGGTTTCGATAATTTTTTGGGGTTTAAGGGTTTTCTTGGTTTCTGGTATTTTTAATGCTTTTTTAGTTTTAAGGTTTATTAGAGTTTTTAAATTTTATATGGGTTTAAATTGTTTGTATACATTTTAGTGGATTTAGGGATTTATGGGGTTGTAGTGGTTTTGAATGATTTTAGGGGTTTTATGGTTTTTAGGGGTTGTAAGGGTTTTGGGGGGTTTTTAATAATTTTTGTTGTTTATTAGGGTTTTTATTGTTTTAGGTTTTTTTGGAGTTTTAAGTGTTTTTAGGTTTTTCAGGTTTTCTTATGGGTTTTCTGGGTTTTATGTATTTTTACATTTTTAAGTAATTTTTGGACTAATTTAATGTTTTTTTGTTTTTCAGGGTTTTATGGGTTTTTTATATTTTAGTTATTGTTACGGATTTTCAGGATTTTTTGGGTTTTTGGGTTTGTTGGGGAATTTGGGATTTTTAGGGTTTTTAGGGGTTTATGGTTTTTATGGATATTTTTAGGTTTTTAGTGTTTTTTGATTATTTTAGGGTTTTTTAATTTTTTTTTAATTTTGTATTATTCTTAGAGTCTTATAGGAGTTTGGGAGTTTTTAGTGCGTTTTGGGGTGTTTTATGAATTTTTAGTGTTTTTATGGTTTTTAGGGTTTTTATGATTTTTATAGTTTTTAGGGTTTTCAAAAATTTTTTAGGGGTTTAATGTTTTTTTAGGTTTTTAATATTTTATATATATTTTCACAGTTTAAATGGTTTTTACATTTTTTATGGATTTTTAGGGATCTTTTAGAATGATTATGGATTTTAGGTGTTTATAGAATTTTTTTAGCTATTATGGGTTTTAAAGTTTTTAGAGTATTTAACTTTTATAGTGGTTTGAAGCGTTATTTGTGAGTTTTTAGTGGTTTATTAAGTTAATATGCGGTGTTGGGGTTTTTAATGTTTTTATGGTTTTCATTATTTTTTGGTTTTTATGGATTTTAGGGATTTTATGTTTTTTAGAATATTTTATGGTTTTTAGTGTTTTGCAGATTTTTTTGGTTTTTAAGTGTTTCAGGTTATTAAGGTTTTCTTAGGGTTTTTAGGGTTTATATGTGTTTTTAATTTTTAGGGATTTTTAGGGCTTTATTAAAATTTTTATGTTTTTAGGGGTTTAGGGATTCTGATGGTTTTTTTAGTTTTTATGGTTTAAATGATTTTATGTTTTTATGGGGATTTTTGGTGTTTTTAGGGATTTTAAGATTTTTTAGGGTTTTTATGGTTTTAAGAGTTTTTAATGTTTTTAGGGGTTTAAAGGATTTTTATAGTTTTTAGTCCTTTTTAGGAATTTTAATGGCTTTCAGTTCTTTTATTGTTTTATAGGGTTTTATGGGTTTTAGGGTTGTTTAGTGGGGTTTTAGGGTGTTTTGTTTTTTTATGTTTTTAGTGGATTTATGGGTTTTTACGTTTTTATGGTTTTCGTAGGATTTTTTTGGGTTTTTTGTGTTTTTTACATTTTTATATATTTTTAGAGATTTTTAAGAATTTTAAGGGGATTTATGGTTTTAGATATTTTGCGGGATTCTGGTTTTTTATGGATTCAATGGGGTTTTAGGTGTTTTATCATTTGTTTTGTTTTAGATGTTTAGTGTTCCTTTAGGTTATTTAGGTATTATTTGGAGTTTTTCATTGATTTAGAGTTGTTAGGTTTTTATGGTTTTTTGAGATTTTATGTTTTTTATTTTTTTATGGTTTTGAGGGATTTTGGGAGTTTTAGGGTTTTATGATTTTTATGATTTTTATAGTTTTCATATTTTTCTAGTTTTTATGTGTTTTAATTGATTTTAGGTTTTTTAGGTTTTCATATAATATTTTAGTGTTTCTTTGGGGTTTTTGTATTTTTATTGAATTTTAGGGCGAAGGTAGATGCGGGAACCAGGCTATTCCTGATTCCCTCAAATTTTATTTATAAAGATACATAGAAAACCGGGGGAGGGGTAGGGTCAATCGGACCATGCCCAAAAACAAACCCCAAAGGGAAAAACAAGGAGAAAAAAAAAAGAAAACAAAACAAAAAACAAGTAATAAAACACAAGGACCAAGCGAAGATCTGCAACACCATACATTTGGTCACTATTCATCAGCACCAAACAAGCATCAATAACCAAGATCCTCTATTCCATCCTCACAAGCATCAAGACCACACCAATCCAACCATCCACCAAACTCAAAACTATTCGACAACATGCAGATCAAGATCCTGCAACCAGATATGATCTGAACCAAATCGAAGATGAATCTGTATCTTCGACTCCACTTTATTCTACATTATTCTATGAAACCACCTCCCTCCATACATTTTACTAACTCTCACCATTCCAACACAGCCACTACTCTTCCAAGAAGACTAAACCAGAGCATTCAACATGAAACACCAGAAGTAGTAGACCCAAACCTGTAACGACAACACCCCATCACATGAGAATGAGAACCTCCCAAATCTAATCCTCAGAAGCTGTGGAAAGACAACGACAACATAAACGGCCAGAAATGCAGCAGAAAACTTGACCCATCCACGCAACATCTTCTCTACAGATCCAAGAAACCATTCAGGAGTGCCGCCTGAAAAAGCAGATCTGAGTCAAAGCGCCTCAACCGAGCCAAACCAAAGCCGCCTTGAAATCTCAGTCTAATCCTACATCTTCCATGAAGTGAAGCCACAACACCGTCGGATACTAACGAAGGGCATCACATGAAGTCACTAACCATCCACCATCAGTTTTTAGTGTTTTTAGGGTTTCTATGTTCTTTTGGGTGTTTATGTTCTTTTAATGTTTTAAGGGGTTTTAATGTTTTTTGAGTTTTTTAACAGTTTTGGGGTTTAATGGGGATTTCATGTTTTTAATGGTTTTTAGGTTTTTAATGAAATTTGTTTTTTGTGTTTTTAGGAGTTTTATGGTTGGGGGGTTGCATTTTTTGGGTCCTTTTATGGATTTTTATAATTTTTAACATTTTTTAGGATTTTAAGGGATTTTAATGTATTATTAATTTATAGTTTTCTTACAGTTCTCAAGGTTTTAAGGGTTTTTTAAAATTTTAGGGATTTTTACTATTTTTAAGGATTTTTATGGTTTTTTGGAATTTGGAATGTTTTTAATATTTTTAGGGTATATAGTGTCTTTAGGGGTTTTATCACTTTTATGTTTTTATGGGTTTTAAGTTTTTATTAGGGTTTTACAGGGTTTTAGTTGTTTTTCATTGTTTTTTTAGTGATTTTAGGGGTTTTAATGGATATTAATGGGTTTATAGATTTTTTGGAATTTTGTGGATTTTTAGGTTTTTATGGTTTTTAGGGGGTTTATGGGTTTTTAGTTTTTTTTTGTTTTACAAATTTTTAGGGTTATAATGGTTTTATATATGTTTTTATAGTTTTTTATATGTATAAAAGGTTTTTAGTGTTTTTCATGTTTTTGGGGTATTCTGTGTTTTTAGGGTTTTTGATGGTTTTGGGGGGTTTTGTTGTTTTTATGGATTTTTTGGGTTTGTGGGGTATATTTAGGGGGTTTAGGTGTTTAGAATTTTTAGAGTTTTTTAGGGATTTTAGGGATTTTAAGTTTTTTTAGGTTTTTTATGCATTTTAAAAAAATTAACAATTTTTAAGAATTTTTTATAATTTTTATGTTTTTTTAGATATTTAGAGGTTTTTAGGGTTTTTACGGATTTTAGGCATAATTTGGGTTTTTAGAATTTTAGTTTTGTTTAGGGGTTTAATGGTTTTTGGATTTTAAAGGTTTGTTATGTCTTTTTATGGTTTAGGGGTTTTTATGCTATTTTCGATTTAAGCGATTTTTAAGGATTTTTATGGCTTTTTTGGTAATTTGCAGGGTTTAGTGATATTTTTTGTTTTTTGGTTTTTAGTGTTATTTTGGTTTTTTGAGTTTTTAGGTATTTTATAACTATTAGAGTTTTTTTAATGTTTTTAGGGTTTTGAACTATTTTTTGAGTTTTTCGAGGATTTTCCCATGTTTTTTAGGTTTTTTATGGTTTTTTGGTTTTTTGGTTTTTTGGGTTGTATTCACCTTTTAGGGATTTAGGGTCTTTAGCATTTTTAGGTTTTTTAAGGGTTTTAAATGTTTATATGTTTTTATGTTTCTTAGGGTTTTCCAATGTTTTTAGGGGTTTAACATTTCTAGGGATTTCCATGGATTTTTTAGGCTTTTATGGTTTTATAATGCTTTGAGGGATTTTGAGGGGTTTTGGTTTTTAGTAATTTTAGGGTTTCCCAGATTTTTAGTGTTTTTTATCATTTTTTAGGACTTTTAGTGATTTTAAGTATTTTTGTGGTTTTTAATATTTTATTAGGGGTGTTTAATGATTTACAGTTTTTTATGTTTTCAGGGATGTTGGTGGCTTATTTTTTATTTTTTTAGGTTTTTTGGGCTTTAGGGATTTTGATGGTTTTAGGGTTTTTATTGTTTTTTGGGTAATTATGGTGTTTTTAGTTTTTTAGGGTTCTAAAAGTTTTTATAAATTTAAATAATTTTAAGGGGTTAAAAAGGTTTTCAGTGGGTTTTATTATTTTTAGGGTTTTTAGGGTTTTAGAATCTTTTTAGGGGTTTTAGGGGTTTTATAACTTTTATAGTTTTAGGGGTTTTAATTGTTTTTATATTTTTATGGTTTTATTAGTATTATTTAGGTTTTTAGGGTATTTTATGTATTTAGGTATTTATATTACTCTTTTGGTATCCTAATGGTTTTAGGGTTTGCATGGATTTTTAGGGTATTATGGGTTTGTAGCATTTTTAGGGGTTTTAGGGTTTTTATTTTTTATGTTATTTATAGGTTTTATGAATTTTTAGATTTTTAGGTTTTTCTTATAGATATTCAAGGATTTAAGGATTGTTTTCCTTTTTATGGATTTTAAGTCTTATTAATTATTTTTGGTGTTTTTAGGGATTTTTGGGATTTAAGGGTTTTAGTTTTTTTTAGGTTTTTACAAATTTCATGGTATGTTATTGGGTTTTTGGGGTTTTTAGGGGTTTTTAGGGGTTTTATGTTTTTTGATATTTTTTTAGGGTTTAAAGGGTTTTTATATTTTTTTAGTGGTCTTAGTGTTTTTATGGGTTTTTAGGGGTTTTGCGTTTTTAGGGTACATAGGGGTTTTTAGGGTTATTAACTTTTTTAGGGTATTAAGGGGTTTAAAGAAATTTTGTGTATTTAAAATATTTTTATGCACTTTTACGATTTTATGGTTATTTTACATTATTTGGGATTTTTTTGGATTTTTTTCGTATCTTTATTGGTTTTTAGGGGTTTTAGGGGCTTTTAGCATTTTTTGGTTTTTTGGTTTTTAGGGATTTTATGGATTCATAGAGTTTTTAAAAAATTAAGTGTTTACCTGAATTTTAGATATTTTCTTTTTTTAGGGAATTTATTTTTTTAGTTTTTAGGGTATTTTATGGTTTTTAGGGGTTTCATGTTTTTATGGTCTTTTTGAATTTTAGCGTTTTTAATATTTTTAGTGGTTTTATGTTTTTTATATATTTATGGTCTTCTTAGGGGTTTTCAGTGTTTTTAGGTTTTTTATGTTTGAGGAATTTTTATGTATTTTTAAAATTTTTTATGTTTTTAGGGTTTTTAGGGATTTTGAAGGAATCAAGGGTTTTTAGAGTTTTTAATGTTTTTTATGGTTTTTAGAGTTTTTTTTAATGTTTTTAGGGGTTTTAAGTGTTTTAATTTTTTTTAGGGTTTCTTATGGTTTTTATATATTTTTTGGGTTTTTATTTTTTTGTGGATTTTTAGAGGTTTTTGAGGATTTTTAGGGATTTTATGGTTTTTAGGGTTTTAATTGATTTCGAAGAGCTTCAGAGTTTTTTGGGATTTTTATAATTTTTTTGGGGGTGGGGGTTTAGGGATTTTTTGTGTTTTTATCATTTTATGGGATTTTACTATTTTTTTACATTTTTAGTGGTTTAAGGGATTTTTAGTGTTTTTAGGGGGTATAAGGTTTTTATGGGGTTTTATGTTTTTTTAATGTTTATAGGGGTTTTTATGATTTTGGAGGGTTATAGGGTCTTTTTAGGGTATTTAGAAATTTTATCGTATTATTTGTTTTTTAGGGGTTATAAGTGTAAATAATTTATTTATTATTTTGTTATGGTTTTTCAGGGTTTTCAGGGTTTTTTATTTTTTAGGTAATTTTAAAGACTGTAATGATTTTTATTCTTTTTAGCATTTTTAGGGATTTGAGAGGGTTTTAGAGTTTTAGGGTGTGTTAGGGGTTTAATAGTTTTTTAGGTTTTTGGGGTTTAAAATGTTTTTAGATTATTAAATTTTCATAGGGTTTTCAGGGTTTTTTTTGTTTTTTTTACAATTTTAGGTAATTTTTGGGATTTTTAGTATATTTATAGATTTTTAAGGGTTTTTTGTATTTTGAGGGTTTTTATTGTTTTTTAGGGGTTTAATGTTTTTATGTTTTTTATAGTTTTTTATGTTTTTAGGGGTTTTATGTTTTTTAGTTTTTTATGGTTTTTTAGATTTTTTTAGTTTTAATGTTTTTTTATACTTTTAAGCATTTTTAAGAATTTTTAGAGATTTTTTAGGATTTATTTGGTTCTTAGAGTTTTAGTTATTTTGATGGTTTTATGGGTTTTATGGTATTTAGGGGTTTAATCGTTTTTAGGGTCTTTGGTTTTTATAGTGTTATAGTTTTTTATGGTTTTATGATTTTTTTTAACATTTTTATGGGTTTTTAGGGTTTTTATAATTTTTAGCGGGTTATTAGGGGTTTTAGGGTTTTTATGGGTATTTGGGGTTTTGGGTTTTTAGGGTTCATAGATATTTTTAATTCTTTTGGGATTTTATGTGTTTTTTAGGTTTTTATGGATTTCATAGAATCTTTTAGGGGTTTTATGGTTTTTACATTTTTATGTATTTTTAGGGAGTTTTAGAATTATTATGGTTTTTATGGTTTTTACAGATTTTGATAATTGTTTTGGTTTTTTAAGGTTTTTTGGTATTTCAGGGTTTTTAAGGGTTTGGTGTTTTTATGGTTTAATGGTTTTTAGAGTTTTAAAATGTTCTTCGGTGTTTAGAGGGTTTAAGAGTTTTTAGTGATTTTTGGGGTTTTTATGGTTTTTAGGGTCTTTTAAGGTTTTTAGCGGGTTTGTGGTTTTTAAGTGGTTTTTGAGTTTTAGGGTCATTATGGTGTGTTTTAGGTTTTGTATCAAATTTTTGGTTATATAAGGGTTTTTACAGTTTTTTATAATTTTACAATTTTTTTAGTGATTTTCATGGTTTCTAAGTCTTTTTACATTTTTTGGGATTTTTTTAGCATTTTTTGGTTTTTAGGGATCTTGAGTGTTTTAGGATCTTTAGTATTTTATGGGTTTTAGGGTTTTTTATAATATTAAGTTATTTTGATATTTTAAGTGTTTTTAGGTTTCTAAGGATTTCTTAGCTGTTTCCAAGGATTTTAGGGGGTTCTATGTTTTTATGACTTTTTAAGGTTATTTTGGTTTTTAGGGTTTTTAGGGATTTTTTGGGTTATTTTTGTTTTTTATGGTTTTTTGGGGGTTTAGTATTTTTTTTATTTTTTTAGGGTTTAAAAGTTTTTTAGAGTTTTAATATTTTTAGGGGTTTCATGGTTTTTTTTGAGTTATTAATATTTTTTGGGTTTTATTTGGTTTTAGTGTTCTTTAATGTTTTTAGGGGTTTTTTTGGTTTTTATGGATTTTATAGTTTTTAGAGATTTTAATGGGTTTAGGGTTTTTTATTTTCTTAGTGATTTTATGTTTTTTAGGTTTTTAAAATTTTCTTATGGGTTTTTCTAGGTTTTTATAATTTTTTTTACATTTTTATAAAATGTTATTACTTTTTATGTTTTTATGATTTTTATAGGTTTTTTCTGATTTTAGGTATTTTTAGGATTTTTGGGGTTTTTTTGAGATTTAGTTATTTTGTTTAAGGTTATTTTAGACTATTTATGTTTTTAATATTTTTAGAGTTTTTTTAAGAATTTTAGGGGTTTAAAGGCCTTTTAGTGGTTTTAGTAGTTTTCTATTTTTATAGATTTTCTAATGGTTTTAGGGCTTGTTTGGATTTCAGTGGTTTTTTGGATTTTTTGGAATTTTAGGGTTTTAAGAAAAGTTTTTTTTTGTTTTTAGGGGTTTTAAATGTTTTAATTTTTTATTATTTTCTTTGGATTTTATGGTTTTTAGGGATTTTTAATTTTTTATGGAAGTTCGGGAATTCTTTGGATTTTGAGGGATTTTTTTGGTTTTTAGGTATATTGAGGTGTTTTTTTTATTTTTAGGGTTTTTAAAATTTTTAGCGTTTTAGGGGTGTAAGGTATTTTCATGTTTTTAAGTTTTTCTTAGTGTTTTAGGGTTTTTATGGTATTTTTACATTTTTAGGGTTTTTATGTCTTTTTTGTACTTTTATGGTTTTTAGGGTTTTGCAGATTTTTTGGGTTTTTATGGTTTTTAGGTTTTTTAGTTTTTAGGGTTTTTTTGGGTTTTTTCAATTTTTTAGGGTTATTAGGTCTTTATAGTTTTTTAAACATGTTTAGGTGTTTAAGGGATTTTGGTTTTTTTATTGGGTTTTAGGGTTTTTATAGGGTTTTCTAGGTTTTTTAAGGTTTTCGGGTTTTTTGTGTTTTTATGGGTTTTAGTGGTTTATGGTTTATATCTTTTTTAGGGTTTTTATTGATTTTTAGTGATTATTGGTTTCTATGGTTTTCTGAGGGCCTTTCAGGGTTTTATGGGTTTTTATATTTTTAGAGATTTTTAGGGATTTTCTAAGACAGTTATGTATTTTTTTGGTTTTTTAGAGATTTTGAGGGGTTTGTAGTTTTTAGGGATTTTAAAAATTTTATGTTTTTAGTGGTTTTAAGTGTTTTTAGGTATTAAAGGATTCCATAGGGTTTTGGGGTTTTAAGGTTTTTTTACATGTTTAGATAGGTTTACATATTTTTTCAATCTAATTTTTGTTTTTAGGTATTTTATGGAATGTGAGGAGGTATAGTGTTTTTAACAATTTTTATTATGTTTTTGGGTTTATACAATTTTTTCAGTTTTTTATGGGGTTTAAGGTTTATAGAGTTTTTTTAACTTTTTTAGGGGATTAAACCATTTTTAGAGTTTTCAGTGGGTTAGGGTTTTTATTTGGTTTTAGAGTTTTTTTAAAAAAATGGGGATTTTAAAATTTTAAAGGGGGTTTAAGGATGTTTGGGACTATTAAGGTTTTTAAGGGTTTTAGTTGTTTTTAGGTTTTTATGGTTTAATTATGGGTTTTTCAGGGTTTTAGAATTTTTTACATTTTTAGTTATTTTTAGGGATTTTTATGTTTTTTTTATTTTAGGGGTTTTAGGGATTTTGAGGGGTTTAGGGTTTTTTGGTTGTTTTGGGATTTTTAGTGTTTTTTGAATTTATTTGTATTTTTAGTGGTTCATAGTGATTTTAGGTTTCTAAGGTTTTCTTAGTGGTTTTTAGGTTTTTTAATTTTAAAGCTACTTTTAGGGAATTTTTAAAAATTTTAGGGTTTTATATTATTTTACGGATTTTTTTGGTTTTATTGTTTTTAGGGATTTTTGGGATTTTATTTTTTTGGGGTTTTGAGATATTTTAGATTATTTTTGGGATTTTATGGTTTTTTATATTTTTTAATGTTTTTACGGATTTAAAAGCATTTGTAATTTTTTTTTATTTTAAGGGTTTTTTCGGTTTTTACGATTTTTAGGGGCTTTTATGTTTTTAGGGTTTTTAGGGGGTTTTAGGGTCTTTTATGGGGTGTTAGTGTTTTTATTTTTTTTAAGGTTTTAAGAGATTTTAAGAGTTTTTAGGTATTTATGGCTTTATTAGGGTTTTCATGGTTTTAGAATTATTTTACATTTTTATGGATTTTTATAGATTTTAGGATTTTTATGCCTTTTAGGGTTTTAAGGGATATTTTTTGGGTTTTGTTGTGGTTTTTAGGGTTTTAGTTTTTTTTCGATGTTTTAAGAGTTTTTGTGTTTTTAATGAGTTCTTGGGGGTCTGGAGTTTTTTAAATTTTTAGTCTTTTTTGGTATTATTAGGGGTTTTATGGTTATAAGGATTTTTATGGTTTTTTAGTGTTTTATGGTTTTTTAAGATTCTAAGGGTTTTTATGGTTTTTTGGTTTTTTTTTTTTGACTTTTTTAGTTTTTAATGGTTTTCTTGGAGTTTTTTACCATTTTCAGGGGTATAAATGGTTTTTATTGTTTTTTAGGGTTTTTATGGGAAGTCAGGAATTTTTAATATTTTAGGAGTTTTTATTGATTTAAGGGGTTTGGGGGTTTTTAGTGACTTTTGATGGATTTTTAGGGCTTTTAGTTTTTTTAGGTTTTTATGAGTTTCAAGTGGTTTTAGGTTTTTATGGCTTTCTTATGGGTTTTCAGGGTTTTTTATTTTTTGGGATATTTTTAGGGGTTTGTTTGGATTTTAATAGGTTTTAGGGTGTTTAGAGATTTTGAGGGTTTTGGGTTTTTTTGTGCTTTTGAGTTTTTATATTTTTTTTGGGATTTAGTGTTTTTTAAATTTTTAGGGGTTTTATGTTTTTTTAGTTTTTTTATTATTTTTAGGGGTTTAAAAGGGTTTTAGAGTTTTTAGAAGTTTTTTTGAGTTTTTTAGGTTTCTTTGGTTTTTTATTTTTAGGTTTTTAGGGTTTTTAGAGGTTTTAAGAGTTTTTTAGTTTTAATGGTTTTCTTATGGTTTTTCCCACATTTTATGGTTTTTAATTTTTTGAGATTTTAAGGCTTTTTATGTTTTTTATGGATTTTAGGTATTTTAGGCATTTGTGGGTTTTTAGAGTTTTTAGGAATTTTAGTGGTTTTTAGTGTTTTTATTGTTTTAAGCATTTTTATGGTTTGATAGGTTTTATGTGTTTTTAGGATTTAATGGTTTTCTTAGTTTTTTTCTCGTTGTTTAGGGTTTTTTACATTTTTAGAGATCCCTATGGAATTTTTAGGATTTTTATGTTTTTATAGTTTTTAGGGATATTGAGGGTTTTTATGTATTTTAAGAATTTTAGTGTTTTATGGTTTTTTTTGGATTTTAGGGGGGATGGTTTGTACGGGTTTTAAGGGTTTTTTGAGTTTTTTAACTTTTTCAAGGGATTGAAGGGTTTCTATAGTTTTATTAGTTTTTAGGGTTTTTATATGTTTTTAGGGGTTTTATGGGTTTTATGGGTTTTAGGGTTTTTAGGGTTTAAAAAATAGATTTTTAGTGTTTTTAATCATTTGCATGGTTTTTATAATGTAGGGAGAAAACATGGTTCCCACTCGCCCTACACCCAGGTCTACTGCCGAGTCTCTCCTAATTGGTTCAGGGAGGCGTGTAGCTATGATTCATAGAGCGGAGAGCATCAAAATGGACGCTAGTCTGTCCATCATCCCCGACGATGGCGTCTTGAAGGGATTGATCTCTCCTGAGCTCCTAGGTTATCCACTATCAAATCGACTTCTGCTTTATGGCTTTGTTCTTCAAGACGACATCCCTATCCCTCCTACTTTCTCAGGGATTCCGTCTCCTTGCATGGAAGCATCACCAAAGTGCATTCAGGCGAACCTTACCTCATTCGGGGAGATAACCTCAGATCCTGCCCCAAAAGACACTTTCATTTTGAGAGGATCTGTTTAGACCCAAAGTGACCAGTGCACTCAAGACTTCTCTCAAGAAGATATCTTCAAGAATTACCCCTATATTATTAACCTTGATTGAGTGGATCCTGACGTGGGGTGGATTCCAAGGTGGGATCTTCGGTCTGGTGGGATTTTCTCAAATGATTGGGCTTGGGCCTTCTGGGTCCATCCTCATTGCCAGGAATCTCCTGAGTCACTAGAATCTGTCAATATGTACTCCACAGTGTGGGCCTCCCAGTTCGCCATTTACCCCCATCTTTGATCCTGCCTAACCTGCTCAGTCACTAGTGTTCAAGCACTAATACATTCCACCTAGACCATGGTGAAGTTGGCATTAGTTTATGGGACATCTGCCAATTGAGAGGGCTTCCGATCGTTGGTGAAATGTATGATGAGTTTTTGACAACACCTAATGCATGGGACGACGTCGAACAAGTGCCTTCGTTGGAGAGGGATATGCTGGTTATGGCGGAGTGGTCAATGGGTAAGGCCTTGCGTGCCCGCTCTCTTATCCCCTATAACACCTGGATAGGGTTATTTCTAAAAACCACTGGTCCTGTGCCAAAGATCAAGCGCCCCAGGACTCATCCTTCTCAACAGTCACGAATCATCCCAGGTTCTTACTGGGTGGTTCTGGAGGCAGGAGACTACCTTTCATGGGCTTATGAGGTGCATCCCAGTGTGCCGCCTATGCTTAGTTTGGTAGGTTTGTTTTCCATGTTTTTGAGCGGATGGCTATTCCCTTCTCAGGATATCAACTGAGGTGCCAGGGCTTGCACCTTGATGATGAAAACTGAGTTGGTAGAGGGATGCCCGGTGAATTTGTTCATTCCCACTTTGGATTGTATTTACGAATTACTTAGCCACATGCAGGAGGGCGGGTCACCCTACCGTCTGAGTGGGACATTTTAGTTCTTATACAGCTGGATAGTGAATCATTTCCCCTGTTATGAGTATTGTCATAACACAGTCATTCTTCTTCCTACATTTCGGCCTATCTTGCTCGATATAGCTGGGGTTTGCTTGAAGTACCTTAGTTATGATGAAGTCATCAAGCCTCTTAGTAACTTCTCTCAATTTGATTTCTCTACCTACCCCACCACTTCTGGAATCATGGTTGAAAACCGTAGGGGAATCCTGGAGGAGCGTTCTTACATGATTTCACTGCAGGATGGGTTTCTGTCCGTGCGGATTGATATAGTTTCTCTATGTGAGTTGTATTCCCCCCATCATTTTTTACCAGTTTGGGTGTATGCAACTCCATGTTTCTATTCCTCCTCAGGATCGAGGACTACAACCGACCACTCTCCATAAATGGTGGTTGATGTTGATGTGGGAGGGATCTGATACAAGCATCCCCTTACCTGGAATAGGGGTGGCTTCCAGCCTATCCTTAGAGTACGCAAGAATGTGGGTGAAACATTATCCCGATGGAATCCTGGGGAAGGCTGTCAGGCATGTTCCTAAATTAGGATTCACTGAGGCTACTGTGCCTACTGCACCTTCCTCATCATCTCTGAGGGAGGACCGACTGATGGCTCGATGGTCAAAGAGACTCAGGGGATTTTTCGCTCCCAACTCCTCTACGACCAAAGTTTAGATAAATCCATCCTTCTTGGACGTAGACGAGGATGACCCCGTGGCTCTGGGTCTCATCAAGACAATTACTGAAGTTTTTCCAGCCAATATTGGACTTAACAACTTGATTCCCAAGCCCGAACCGGGGTTAGAAGTTTCAGACCTTCCAACTTCGGAACCATCTTCTAACGTGCACATGTCTGCGCTGATCACAATGCCAGACTTCATTTCCATGTTATCTAACGAGGATACCGAAGATACTCATATCATGGAGGACCACTGAGCAGTGCGTAGGTGGGACTGGCCCCAGATTTGTGAGATTGTTGTCGAAACTCCTCTGGCTGAGATGGAAACTAAAATTGAAGCTCTCCAACAACTCTTCCTTGGTTTGGGGTCATGTGGCATTGAATATCGGCATTTTCACTCTCTCGCTTTCCAGGTTTTCATTGCCTATGGGGAAGTTTCCGCTAGTGAACACAAGCTTGCTCACCTTGCTGCCTCTCATTGCGGGAACCGAGCCCTTGAGGAGGGCATGATGAAGCTTCATCAGCCGATGGCATAGGAGGTGGGCTCTCAAGATCAGGCGACATCGCTATCTACCGAGTTGCGCGAATGCGAAGCTCGAACGGCGATGCTAAGGGATCAGTTTTTAGCTATGAGTGGTATCCTTGAAGCCACTAGTAAAGGAATCAACGATCTCCAAACAACAGTGGGGTGCACTCATTCGGTGGCCTGGGATGAGGCCAGGGAGAGGGTCGTGCTGGAGCAGACTTGCAACAATCATCATTGCACGATTGTAGATCTGATGGAGAGAGTGATTCATGCTCATTTGTGACGATCAGGTCCATTCTTGTACACTCTATTTTGTGTACCCCCCCCCCTTTTAATGCGAGGGAGAGGCCCCAACTTGTTGATGTCCTCCCTTATTTTTCGAACGGAACACAATCTTTGTCATTCTTTCCCAACTGTAAAATCTAATTTTTACCGAAACAATTGTTATGTAAACAACAACACACTGAATCAAAATTAATCATGATTAAGGAAAAGAGAAACAAACTCTAACTTTTCCCTGGATCATGGGATCCAGCGAGCATAGTTTGACTATTGCTAGGGTTTTGTTGAAAAACCCCACAAACTTTTTGTCTTTTATTTTAATACCCTAATTTTGCCTGGGATCATTTGGTGTGGACCCAGAGGGTATGGACTGATTTTTGCTTAGGTCTCCCTTTTCGGGTTTTCGGCCTAACGGGCTTTGCGCCTTTTTTTGGTGAGCGGCTTAAAGTCCCGCCAACAAGACTGTCATTGTTGATGTTTTAGGTCGAGCATCTTTGACCAGGTATGGTGGGTTGAGGGCCCCAATGAGGTTTGGTTGATTAAAAGATGTCCTGATATCCTTCAGATGCATATGGGGGGAGCATATTTAGATTTGAACGACATGTAGGGTATGTCTCAAGGCATGGGAGCTGTATCTGTGAGAAGAGGTGGGAAGAGAATAACCTAAGGAAATCTCGCCTTTTGTAGACAGGCCATGGGTGATCAATATGAAGAACCGCTAAGGGCATGGTATGCATAGTCTTGCAGAGGTGTCCTTAAGTCAATGACTCTCCATTTCTGATGGTCTGAAAACTTCATGGAAATTTTGATTATGGAAACCACCATGGATGGCTTGGAGAATTATAAAAACCATCAGGGGTGGCTCGGAAAGGGTTTGTGTCATCTGAAATGGTTTGAGAACATCTGTATTAATCAGGAGTGTGGAAGAAGGGTCCCTTTCCTATGCATTTATCTAGAGTAAAGGATGGGTAGAGCTTGTCGTAGTTTAATGTCATGCTGCTGGGACATTATTTAGAATGGAACGGCTTCCCCTGGTTCTTGGTAATCTCGTTAGAGACGTTCCGCCATGTTTAGGTAGGGTTGTGAAAGAGGCTGGTAAACTGTAGCTCAGAGGGTTTTTGAATCCTGGGATGGACATGGGGGCTCAAAGGCCAAGAGGTGTATGAAGAGGAATACTGCCTAAAGAAATCATTCCTTTGGTAGACGAGCCAGGGGAGATCAATATGCAGAGCCACTGATGGAATCGTATGCATTATCATGCAAATGTGTCCTTGGTTCAATGATTCCATTCTCCTGTTAGCCGAGAAACTTCAAGGATGTTTGTGATTTGGTTCCACCATGGGTGGTTTATAAGAGTTCGGGTTTTTCTGAGTACAGAGTATGGTTTATGAAAAGAGGGTGCCTGAATACGGGAGAAACATCTAGGCTATATTTCTCGAGAATGGCTGGGCCAGGATGGGGAACCTTGGCGTCACTACGTATCCTTCAAAGGAAAGAATCAAGCCGTACATAGTTCTCTGAAGTCCATGCAGTTTAACATCGTGCGGTTAGGACATAATACTCTTAGTTTAAGGTCATGGAGTTTGGATTGTTGGGTACTTGGCAGTTTAACATCCTGCAGCTCGGACGATAACTGCTTGTAGTTATGCCAATGTAGATGAAATACTCTTTGTTTAAGGTCATGGAGTTTGGAATGTTGGGTGCTTGGCAGTTTAACGTCCTGCAGCTCGGACGATAAGATCTTTTAGTTATGCCGGTGTGGAAGAAATACTCTTAGTTTAAGGTCATGGAGTTTGGACCGTTGGGTGCTTGTCAATTTAACATCCTGCAGCTCAGACGATAACTGCTATTAGTTATGCCAGTGCGGATGAAATACTATTAGTTTAAGGTCATGGAGTTTGGACCATTGGGTTCTTAGCAGTTTAACGTCTTGCAGATCGGATGATAACTGCTTTAGTTATGCCGGTGCGGACGAAATACTCTTAGTTTAAGGTCATGGAGTTTGGACCATAGGGTGCTTGGCATTTTAAATTCCTACAGATCGAACGAGGGGAATTTTGGTTATCTATGAAAAATAATTCTTCAGGAATCTCACATTTTAGGAGCGGTGGTGAACTTCCCGTCCATGGAGATCAGGGCATATGCTCCGTTGGAGTAGACCTTGTGTATAACATATGGTCCCTCCCACATGGGCTCCAGCTTTGGAGGTTTCTTTTCGGGTATCAATGGGGTCCTGAGGACCAACACCAATTCTCCTTCCAAGAAAGACCGAAGACGAACCTTTTTATTGAAGGCTCGTGCAATCCAGTTCTGGTATACTTCCAGATGGTGCAAAGTGTGCAACCGCTTCTCGTCTAACTGTTCCAATTCACCTAGCTACTTTTCTAATTTCTCATCGTCAGATAATTGGTCACAAATGGTAATACGTAGCGAGGGCAATTGAAGATCAATGGGAAGAACCGCTTCTGTTCCGTATACTAATGAGTACGGAGTAGACCGAGTAGCGGTGCAGATTGTGGTTCGGTAAGCCCACAAGGCATGGAGGAGTTTATCCGGCCACGACTTCTTGTCTTTTTCCAACATTTTCTGGCGAATGTTGGACAAGGTCTTTTTAAAAGCCTCTATCATTCCGTTGGCCGCTGCGTGGTAGCGGGAGGAGTGGTTAGCCTTGATACCGTATTCTTGTTATAGTTTCTCTAATTCAGTAGAGCAGAATTTGGTGCTGTTATCCGTCAGTATGGTATGAGGGACACCAAATCTGGTGATGATATTGGTTTTCAAAAAGCTTACAATTTTTCTCACCCCGACTTCATTAAGGGGTACAACTTCTGCCCATTTTGAAAATAAGTCGGTTGTCATGAGGATATACTTCAACTGTTTGGCTATAGCGAGAGGATATGGTCCCACGAAGTCCATTCCCCAGACGGAAAATGGCCAGGAGTACTAGGCCTGATGACGTAACTCTGGGGGTTGGTGTATGAAGTTGGCATGAATTTTTCATGAGTGGAATTTTGTGGTAAATTGATCACAATCCTGTGCCACTGTGGGCCAATAGTAACTAAGTCTTCGAACCTGATGGGAAAGCTTGGACCCCGGCTGATGTGCCCCACATACTCCGATATGTACCTCAGTCATGATAGCAGCAGTTTCTTCTCCATGAATGCATCTGAGGAGGATTCCATCAAGAACTCATTTGTAGAGTACCTCTTGCTGACTTTTGCTGCAATATAGGACAAAGATGATTGCCCTTATCCATATATAATCTCGTTCAGCCCTGTCTGGTGGAAGTTCTCTCCGTTGAAGGTAGATTCCAATGGGGTCATCCAGCTGGTGGCAGGAGCATATGGCTCAGGGACATGACTGAATTCTTTGATTTCTTCATTGTTGGCCTGAACAAATGGCAGGACCATTCAACAATGGGAAATACTGATAGTCGTTTCATCCCGGTCTGGGTCAGCTAGGGTTGTGGCCACATTTGCTAATGCATCAGCCAGAACATTCTGAGACTGAGGAATATACGTCAATGTTGGATCTATGGATAATTCCACCATTAACCCTCAGACATGGTCAAACAGGGGAATCAAATCCTCTTTTTTAATAGCATAGTCACCATTGACTTGCTTTATGACAAGTTCTGAGTCACCTTTTACCTTAATATGATGTAATTGTGCTTGGAGTGCGAGCTCGAGGCATGCAATAAGGGCTTGATATTCCACTCCATTGTTCGTACATCCTTCTGACAGGAGGAAGGAATACAGAAATACTGCCTTTTCTGGGGAAATGAGTATTATCCCTAGAACCACCTTGTTAAATTTTGGGTCCTCCATCCTTTTCCCTATTGGGTTTTGGGACGCGCCATCGAAGTGAATTTCCCATGTTGGGAGCTCCTCTTGAACCGAGAAGATGTCTTCATCGGGTAGCTCGATGTCCGACATGGTAGTCCCTATTGAAGGGTGATCATCCAGAAATTCTGCTAATGCCTGGACTTTGATTTCCTTCTGAGGCACAAACCAGATGTCAAACTATTGCAGAATGGTTGCCCATTAGGATAGGCACCCAGTCAGCATCAGGCGGCTGAGGATGTACTTGACCAGGTTATGACACGAAACCAAATGGACTTCATGATGCTACAGATAATGTCGCAACATTTGAACTATGAATACCAAGGCCAAACAACTCTTCTCGATGTTTGAGTATTGAGTTTCAGCATCAATCATGGTTCAGCTTAGTTAATAGAGAGTGTTTTCACTACTGATGTCATTTTTCTGCGTGAGGAAGGGTCCTAGCGACCACTGTAGAGACATCACATACAGTATGGGAGGTCTTTCTTCAACTGGGGGCATGAGCACTAGCGGGCTCAATAGGTACCTCTTTAGGCTGTCAAATGCCTCCTGGAAATCCTATGTCCATTGGTAGGTAACCCCTTCTTCATTAACCTGGTAAAGGGAAAACATTTTCCTGCCAAGTTAGCTATGAATCGCTTGATGTAGGTCTGGTGTCCTTGGAGTCCCCTCAACTCAGTGATATTGCAGGGAGGTGGCAGGTCAAGGATAGCCTTCATCTTTTTAGGGTCGACTTCGATGTCACTATGGTGTAAGACGAAGCCAATGAATTTCCCTGAGGTAACCCCGAATGTGCATTTCAAGGGATTCATATTCAGGCTATGCTATTGGAGATTGTTGAAAACAGTCTCAAGGTCTGATAGGTGATCCGAGCGTTGTCTGGACCTAACCACCAAGTCATCTACATAACAATCAACGAATCTCCCTAGGAATGTTTTAGAGATACGATGCATGGCACGTTGATATGTGGCGCCAGTATTCTTGAGACCAAATGGTAAAACCCTGTAACAGAATATTCCTTGAGGGGCCCTGAAGGTAGTGGGTTCTTCGTCTTCTTAGGCCATCCTGATTTTATTATACCTATAATAGCCGTCCATGAAGGATAAATCCTCATACCTGGACATTGCGTTGATTAACAACTCGGTGATCGGGACCGGGCAATCATCTTTCGGGCAATGCCGATTGAGATCTCTAAAATCAATGCAGACACGGATTTGTCCATTCTTTTTCTTGACAGGGACGATGTTGGAGAACCATATGGGGTACTGGACCTCCCAAATGAAGCCTTCTTTAATGATATTATCGACTTCATCCTCTATTTTGGAAGCATGTGAGGGATGTGTCCTTTTGGAGGCCTATTTATCGCCCTGGTGGTCTTTTGGAAGACCTAGGTGATGCGTCACCACTTCGGGATCGAGTCCTGACATTTCTGTGTAATTACAGGCCAAGACATTGTGGTATTGTCTCAAGAAGGAGGTATATACCTCGTGCTCCTTGGGGGAAATGTCTGCACTAATGAGAGTGGGCCTCGAGTCTTCCTTCGTACCCAGATTTATTTCCCTAATCTCATCCACAATGGTGTAGATACCTTCCTCAAATGCGGGAGGTGCATCCTTGAGATCTTCCTCCTATTCTTCTCCCAAATCCTCATCTTCTTGATCTGATGGGGGAGATTTCTTGACTCGGGCTCCTGGGAGTCCGGAGGCGAGCCATTATGGGTGTCCTCGCTCAAGTATTCGTCCCAAAATTGAGGGTTGGCGGACGTTCCCGCATTGTCACGCTTGGTCGTTATGGCAGAAGTCATTAGTATAGCTGAGTGTGTGTCTGAACTTGAACCCATGCTCTCAATAGGGTTGATGGGTAGTACGTAGTCTCTGCCAAGCTATCTGAGGTTGTCATCAGAAACCATTTCCAGACCATTTGGAGCAGGAATCCAGTCAATACCATCATGCAAAGGCCTCTTCCTCTTTTGCTCATAAAACCTGACGTCAATGTAGTGTGACTCAGGGAGCTCGAAAGGGGCCTTGTCGATGTGAAATGTCCCACTATGTCCATTGATGCAATATTTAATACACTGGTGGTAGTATGAAGGAACTACTATGTGCTTATGGATCCACGGCCTTCCCAGCAGGGCATTTTATGTTGTGTTCTGTCGAACCACTAAGAATTCCGAATAACCCACAAGGTCGCCAAAATGGGTCTTTAGCTTAACTTGTCTCATTGGCTTCTGTTCAATTTTTTCATAACTCAACATGGTTGTGGCTGACAGGATTAGATCATCCTCACTATATCCCAACTTGTGGAGTGTCCATAGGGGAAGGAGGTAAACTCCAGAGCCATTGTCAATAAAGACATTACGGATCTCAGCATCTTTTAGTGTGCCAGACACATATATCGGTTTGATGTGTCTCTGCATGATGGCATATTCATCCTGATCAGTGAAGGAAATCACTGCATCGCATCTAGCCGGGCCAGTCTTCGTCCGGTAAATCTCGGCAGTAGATACCTCGGCTTGAAAATCTTGGGGGTTGGGAAAAGCATCTATAAGCTCCTCCCTATGGTCTGCTGACAAACATAGGGCATCCAAGATCAACAATTTGGCTGGTACCGACGCCATCTGCTTAAGAATGTCGTATTTCTGTTCCAACGGCTGATGCTTCTCCGTTGGTGGGGAAGTCTTAGCGGTCAGCTTGGGGGTTGGAATGTGAGACGTGGAGGGACTGGACGCATGGTTAGATGTCAACGGTGTTCTCAAGTTTTGGGGATTCGGCCCGGCCGGTCTGTTTGCATGCACTAGGCGGCTAGACACTTGTTCTTCCTCTGATGGGTACCGCAGAATGACAGGGGCAGAGTGGCCACTTGTGGAGGTGGAGGGGTATTCTTTCTCCTGCTGAGTCCATTAAAGGGATCTCCCACGAGTTTTCGTGATATTAACGGTTTGGGCCGAGGTCCAACTGTAGGGTTGATTTCAGCCTCGACTGCGCCTCCCCTTATATCCCATGCCTCTGCGATTCCCCCTCCTGGCCCTTTGTGTCGGGAACTCGGGTTCATAACCATACCCTTCATCAGGGAATGATTCCATAAGATGGATGACATTTATGGAACCAAAAATTGGCTTCTCATCCTCTGACAAGTCAACCTGGTCGGTTGTCATTGATGGTGTCGTTTGGTGGGTCGGTTCCTATGGAGCTAAGCTCGAGGGCATGAAATCTGACAGCGTCGAGGATAAATTTTGCATCGTCGCGGACTCCTCCTCTTGCGCTTGTCTCCTCTCTTTTTGACAGTTCCTGGACGACCGGCTCGTCGAGGGTTGTGAGGCTGATATTGTCAACTGTGAGGCATCAGGGGATGTTGGAGGCAACATTGGGGACAATGTGGGGAGGACCTTTGTAATGGTGGCCGTGGTGGTGAGGACTACCATCACAGTTGCTACAATGGAACGGACTACCATTACAGATGCAGTAAAGAGAATATATGCGAGGTAAACCCTGGGGAGGGCCTTCAGAATGTACTGCAACGAGGGGAGGGCCTTATCTTTGCTCGAAGTCTCTATGGGGAGGACCTCCATTATCAGGGTGGCGAGGACTACCACCGTGACCTGATGCACGGCTGCGCGGAGTGTCGTTGCAGTGTAACCCCAAGGGAGGACCTTCAGGGTAGGCCACAAATAAAGGAGGTTCTTATTGTCATGATGAGACGTCACTGCAGGGAGGGCCTCTTTAGTTGCTACTATGATAGTGAGGACTACTATCATAATCTGTGTCCCTAGTGCATGGAGAGGGTTTCCAGTGTATACCCCGGGGAGGACCTTCAGGGTGGACCGCAGAAAGTGGAGGACCTTCTTTATGCTCGGTCTTCTGGTCACGTGGAGGGTTTCTGTGACTCGCATCAAAAGAGTATCTCTTGTGCTCGATCGTTATATGCCTATGGGGGAGGCCCCCGCGGGTGCTCTGGTAAGGAACTTCAGAGCTGCTGGTAGTGACATTGCGGGGAGGACCTTCGCAACTGCTACTGCTCCTCCCATAATATTGTATTGGGTGGGTAGGTTTCTGATCCTTTGATATGTGATTAGCAGCATCAGGAACCCCAGCTTCCAGCAGAGCAGAGTCATGAACCCGATCTTTATTTTCCAATTACCTTCGGCATGTTCGGGGTGCTTTCTTATGGGAATCGGGGACCATCTACTATTTAGAATGGACTTCACCATTGGTTCCCTGTATAATTGGGTCCTGTGATGCTGCCAGGATACGCCAATGAACATCTTGACTTTTATCAGGGATATATGCCTGCTCTGGAGCATCCACCGTGATGGACGGGTGTCCCCCAGTTGGAACGAGTGAAGCTGCTCAATCTGGTTTTCCTTGCTTCGCGGAATATAGACGATGACCCTCCTAGGTAGAAGCATGGATGCAGATCTACTCCAAGGTGGCTATCTCGTCTCTTAGATAAGTCACATAATTAGGGAGACGAGCTCATGGTCCTGAGTCCTTTTTGTTTTCGCTGTTGCAATTACACTCTGGAAATTCTGCAAGATATGATCTAGGATCGATACCTGCTCCTCCATCATTTCCAAAATATGTAGAGAGACATCCTTGTCTGGAATGGGTATGAAGGCCCATTCCGTTATCAGAGTAGGAATAACCTGCTCTAGTCCTTCAATGGTTAGTGGGTACTGACAATTCTCCTGTGTCGGGGCAGGTGAATGAATCTTCCCCATGGGCCATGATATGACGGTTGATCTCTCCGTTTTCCACCACACCGAGATGGCGGTCATCACTTGCATCAATAGGGAGATGGCCCTACATATGTTGGTTTTCCACTGTATCGAGTCGGTGGCCTTTGTTGGCAGGGAGACATGCATGCCTATTAATTGCCGCCACCTCTCGATGGAGAGATTTGTTGATCGCCACCAGATCGGGATGGTAGGCATCATGAGCATCTGCTAGGAGCTGGTCTAGCAGGCGTTGGGTCACCACCATGTCGAGTTGGTGGACATCACAACCCTGGGTAGGGAGAGGTGCCTGTCGGGTAGGTTTTGTCCTACGTGAGTGATGGGCATGATTGAGCCCAGTAGGGATGTGCGCCTGCTCGTATGATGGTTCCATGTCTGGATGGTAGACTTTGGAGGAGCGAACAGGTGTATGTGCCTGTTCATGATATGTATCCATGCCTGGGAAGCAGAGCTCCTCCTCAGGGACAAGGGTGAAGATCTGTCCTTGGTAGTACGTTTGTCTCCCTTGTCGGGCGGTCCAATGGGTCGAAGCTCGGGGAGCATGGGACTGGATCCTCGGGGATACATCCTCCTTGGTGGGAGGGTGTGGAGTCGCGACATGACCGCGATGACATATTCCGATGGGGGCCTTCAAGTGGAACCCCAGTTTATTAGGGATGAAGTCTTCAATGTCGACCTCATCTGCCTCCCTAAGATAAGGGAGGTACACTTAGTCTCGTTCTGGGGACAAACTCTCGAAATGGTTTGAGATGTTGACAGGGGCCGTATGGATCTACCTTCGCAGCCGCTACTGGGCGGGTGACCGGCGGGTCTTTGCAGATTGGAGGGTGTTCATGGCCGCCTCCACCATTGGGAGAGTACCTTTTACAAGGTACTCTCGGATCAACGCATCCGAGACCCAGCTCTAAAGATGCTAAGTCGGTGATGGGGTCCTCCGTTGGTGAGAAAGTCCAGTCATTGCGTTGTTGGAAGCACGCGCCTGTGAGTTCATTGGTGATTCCATTGGATCAAAGGGAGTCTTGTGTGGTACATGTAGAACATATTTTAACAAATACAAACATCAAACCCGTCAAAGCAGCATCTCATGATCCCATACGTAATTAATGACCCTGCTTGGACCTCCTGGTGAGTATAAGGGGGGCACAGAGTGAGATTAGGTTAAATCCATCATGCTTGGTTAAAGATTCATGTCGGGTTCACCATTTTTTGTATCGCGGTGCATGACGGGGTCGTGGGGAAGAAACATGCGCTACCTGACCGTTTATTAGAGAAGGTTGGGCTCTAATTAATCACTCATATAGGGTACACCATTTTCCACCTCGAAATTCCCAACAGTTCCATATATAGTAATACATGGACCTACTTTCCAATGGCAGGCGTTTGCAGGGTGGTTTGACCAGTGATTTTTAAGAACTCACATTGGTAAAGAGGATTGGAAATCGGGCTCATCTCTCCCTTGTGGGGGGAATTATGGCATTTTCTGGAATTCTATTATAGATTTAAGATGTATTTATATGTTCGCAAATCTTTGTTTTATACACAAGCATAGTATCTACAGATTCCTCCTAGTTGGCAATGGTCAGCTGGACGCATGGGTTCAGAATCATTTAGGCATGAGGTTTAACATCCCTCATTGGATTAATGACTCAGAGGAGTTTGGACTCATTGAGACGGTGCTGGTTTAAAGCCTCATAATTGGGTGCTCTGGAGTTTATGGTCATCTAGGGGGGACAGATAAAGACTTGGGAGTATGGATAGAACCCGTGACATGGGATTCTTACGTATCCCCATGAGAGGAATTTGCATCCACGTAGTTCGGTTTGGTATGGGGATTACACTCCAGGGTGCCCAGGGTTAGTGTGGTGATCTGCCGTGAAGATAGCCGGATCAACCGGTTGTTGGGCTTGAACCTCGGGGAGGCTTCCTACGTACCCTGCCTATAAGACAGGGATCAAAGTCCACATAGTTCGAATGGGAATGTCGGAGAACCGATGTGAATGTGGACCTGGGGGTCCGATGGTGATCGGGCTTAAACCTCTTGGAGGCTTCCTATGTATCCCTGTGGTGGGGAATCAAAGTCCCCATAGTTCATATGGATTGGGGCTTACACTCTTAGGAGGCCCATGGAAATGGATTGGGGCTTACACTCTGAGGAGGCCCATGGTGTGGATTGCGGATTACACTCTGAGGAGGCCCATAAGAGGATGTCATGGTCGATGTCTACTCTAATCCCATGTGAGGCATGCTCAGTGTGAGAAACAAGAGGAACCAGGGACCAGATGATCATGTTGCGAAAGGTGTTTCCATGGGAAGTGGAGTGGGGCTTATACATGGAGCGGCCCAAAAATTCGGGGCTTACTCCGAGATGGATTCCCATGGCGACAAAGCGCAATGGGAGAGGGACTTGACCCCAAAGAATGATGGAGAAGAACCCCTCCCCACTACGCCCTTCCCTGGCCATAGTCATGGGGAAGTACGTAGGTGCATGGGGGCTTCCTTGTGATGGGTAGTCCACCACGCCTCAGGGAAAAAACAAGTGCCCTAGTCTTAACAAGTTGAGGGGCAGAAAGGGGACTCCCAGGCTCGAAATCCGCATTACCGTGGGAATGTGAACCCAAGCATTCTTCTGGAATACACTCAAGGGCCAGAGAAACCCCTTCCCCCTTGCTTACCGTGGGTATGTGAACTCAAAACGGCATGCTGATGCGCTTGAAGATTACACCACACAAGTCTGGTGGCTCTGGTGGAGGCCTCGGCTCAGGGCCAATGAATGGGACAATGAGGATGTTGCAGAGGATCAGGTTGGATTGGAATGATTTTATCGGTATTGGGGAATGGGAACTCTGAAGGATCTGGTGGGCCACACAGGTGTATGAGTGGTGGCACCCTTCGCGTAGGGATGTTCTACGTGGCTGGAGAAGCCGTCTGCGAACCAGGGTGTTCCGCAGATTGATGGGAATTCCTCGAACCAGGGTGGTTCTCGACATGGTGGTTATCCCGTGAACCAGGGTGGTTTGCGACTTCGGGTTCGTCCCGCGTACCAGGTTGGTACGCGGAGGGGTCCACACGAGTAGTGGTTGCCGATGGTGATTCTATTCAAGGGTTCGTCGTTCAGGCGCCCGTGTAGGAGGGTTCTACGTGGTGCGACAGATCAGAAAAGGGGCATAAACTCCCTGGTCTGCAGGGGGTGCGTCCGTGGAGGGGCCATGGTTCATGGTCTTCTTTTCTTTGTTATTTTAAGTTCGCGGTCCACCATGTTGTTATGTGTTTTCGGTTCCTTATTAATTTCCTTCCATCTTCATACCTGTTCTGGTTCGCGAACTGGAACTTTGTTTTTTGCAAATTTCTAATCTCTGTCCTTTGAAATTCTTCCACCCGAATCAGATCGATCACCAAAATTTCCCCCTTTGGATCTTCCCCTCGATCTCCTTTTATAGAGTGGGGAAAGAGATATATCTATGGTCATGTGGAACCTTTTGTGAAGGCCCATGATCGGAGACCCAGTTCACGGATGACAGTGTCAATCCACGACTCACGGGTGCATTGAACGCACCTCCCTCGACAAACCAAACGAGCTCGGGGAGTGCTTCGCAGCTGTGCATGGTTCCGCCTTCATTCTGTGAACAATAGCGGATGCGGCCTGGGCCAGTCGACGTGGTCCGTGGCTGGGGTGGTTCGTGATAGTGGACCGGTTTGGCGCATTTCCTGATTCGCGCCCGCGGAGGATCCCCGCCTCCATTCCGTGAACAACAGCGGTCCTTGGAGGGGGTGCTTCACAGAACCGGCCACGTGGCGTTATCATTGGACTGGTTCGCGGACAGGTTCGGCTTGTGGCATCATTTGAGTATTCTCAACACTTTTCCCCTATTCTTTTGGGGGGAACTTGGGTAGAATCTCCCTTGTGTTTTAGGGGATTATCATTATCCTTTGAGGATTTTTCAATACCCTACAATTGTTTTTTAGGGTTTTAATGGTTTTTAGTGGTTTTAGTGTCATTTTATGGTTTTCTAAAGTTTTCAGTATTTTTATGTTTTTTGTGTAGTATTATGTGTTTTTAGGTGTTTATGATTTTCTTAGGGGTTTTCTGGGTTTTTTTGATTTTTTCATCTTTAGGTATTTTATGGCTTTTTTATGATTTTAATGGTCTTTTGGGTTATTTGGGAATTTGTGGGATTTTTAGGTTTTTATTGGTTCTCAGGGTTCATAGTGTTCTTTTTTTAGAATTTTAACTATTTTTATTTTTTCAAAGATCTATTAGGTGTTTTATAGGTTCATAGGGTTTCTTATATATTTAAAAATCATTAGGGATTTTTTGAATTTTTATGGTTTTAGGTTTTTTAGGTATTTTTGTGGTGTTTAGGGTTTTTTAGGGGTTTTAGGAGTTTATGTTTTTTTGGGATATTTTTATATATTTATTGTTTTGAGGTTTTCTAGAGTTATTAAGAATTATTAGTGGCTTAAATGAATTTTAAGATTTTTTTTAATGGGGTTTTAGGGAATTTATGGATATTTATGTGTTTGGATGGTTTTAGGAAGTTTATAGGGTATTTGGGGCACAACACCGCTAGGGTTCCTCCCACGCCACCTCCCTCTACTCTGGATTGACTCCCCATATTATCCTTTGTTTGGAGGCCTGATTCGGTTGTTCTTTATTGCGGTAGATCTTGTTTCCTCGTGGCTCTGGCCTGTCTCTAACTCAGATGAGCGGCAAGGTGTGGCGTTCAAGTTTCAGCATCAGCGGTTTGAGAACGACTCTTCGTCCACGGATCTAGGTGTTTAGTGGTTGAGAGTGGTCTTCGGGGATAATTGGGATGGAAATGATGGGAACTAATTTAGTATTGAGGTTAGTCTTTTCCTGGAGATCTGGTGTTGTTCTTTTCTTGCTGTTATTTTTAGCAAAGATCTCTTTTTTGGATGATTTCTGGTATGGTGGTTTCTGTGCTAGTGTTCAGCTGTACATCTTTCATTTTCTATGAGAGGGTTTGTTGAATTTTATGTATTGGTATGTAATGTGGGCTAGTTGGGATGTGAGGGATGGTTATGTGATGATGGTGAAGGATGAATTTTGTTTAAGGGCAAGGTGGAACTTCTGAGCTGTCTGCGGATTAGGGTGTTAATGGCGTCAGGATCTATTCATCTTCATTTTGGTTTATTTGACGTCCTTTGTGGATGGATTCTTCCTGGTGGTCCATTTAATTTTACTTGAAGGGTGGGTGAATTCAACTGGAGTTTTCCGACAGGAGGATTTGGGCCGGTGTTGATGGTCGCGCCGTGGGACATTCAAGGTTACCCTTTCTGAGGTTTGGACAGAATTTCTGATGTTCTTGTTCCCCAGTTCATGTATTCTTGGACATTTCCATTGGTTTATGATGTTTTTGTGTAATTGTTAAATTGGTTGTATTGGAATCATGTAGTGGGGTACTGGGAACCCATAAATCGGCTTTTGAAAATGAAAAAAATGATTAGCGGTATAGGGTATTCGGGGGTTTTGGTATTTTTCTGGTTTCATAGGGTTTTTATAATTTTTATGTTTTAGTATTTTTATGTATTTTTATGTTTTTAAGGTTTTATTATAGATTTTATATTATTTTTTGTGTTTTTTATGTTTTTAGGGATTTTAGGGTTTTTTAGGATTTTTATCGTTTTTATGGCATTTAGGGTTTTTTATGGGGGGGGAGGGGTTGGTGGTTTTATGGTTTATAACATTTTTATGGGTTTTTAGGTTTTTTTTTTTGATTTTTTCGGAGGATTTAAGGTATTTATAATTTTTAATGTTTGTAGGGGATAAATGGGTTTTAGTGTTTTTTTGGGTTTTATGGATTTATGGGTTTTTTGGATTTTTTCATATTTATAGGGGTTTTTAATTTTTTTGGGTTTATAATATTTTTAATTGTTTTAGAATGTTTTTTGTGTTTTTAGGAGTTTAATGTGTTTTTATGTTTTTATGGTTTTCTTAGAGGTTTTCATGATTTTTAAGATTTTTTATGCATATTGTAATTTTTAGGGAATTTTTATGATTCTTATGGTTTTTTAAAGATTATATGGATTTTAATGTTTTATAGGGGTCTTTTTTGTTTTTTGGATTGTATGGTTTTTTGGGGGTTTATGGTTTTTTTGATTTTTTAGAGGTTTAATGTTTTTGTATAGTTTTTTATAATTTTATGGGTTTTAAATGGTTTTTAGAGTTTTTTGTGTGTTTTTATGGTTTTTATGGTGTTTTATGATTTAGGTGTTTTTTGGATTCTATGGTTTTCTAAAAAAATAAGGTCTTTTTGTTTTTAGTAGTTTTAATCATTTCAAGGGTTTTGAGGTTTTTTTGGTTTTAACAGGTATTTTAGGATTTAAATTTTTTAGGAATTTTTATGGTTATTTAGGAATTTTATTATTTTGAGGGTTTATGGATTTAGAGGTGTTTTAGTGGTTTTAAGGTTTTTTTGAATTTTTTGGATTTTTTTTTATTTTTCATGGTTTTTTGGTTTTTTAGAGTTTTTTAAACTTTATTATGGAAAGGAATGTGCGGGGTCAGGCTATCCCGGACACCCCCTAAATTTATTAGAAAAAAAGACATAAAAGAAAGGGGAGGGGAGGTGTCAAACGACCCACTCCAAAAAACCATAGACACCCCGACAAAACCCAAAATACTACAAAAAACCCAAAAGGCGCACAAAACCAAAAAGACAGAAATTCAAAATCAACTCTAGTAGTTTATAGGTTTTTTGGGGTTTTAGCAGTTTTTATGGGTTTTTTGTTTTTACTAAGGTTTTAGTGGTTTTTACGGAGTTTAGGGGTTTTGTGTTTTTTATTATTTTTAGCAGTTTATAGGTTTTTTGGGGTTTTAGGTGTTATTTTATTTTTAAGGTTTTCTTAGAGTTTTTTGGGTTTTTTAGATTTTTAGGGATTTTTTTTGGATTTTTTTGGGTTTTTTAAGAATTAGATATTTTGATGGCTTTGAAGGTTTTTATTTGTTTTTTGGGTTTTATGAGTTATATTGAGTTTTTTAGGGGTTTGAATTTTCTTTATGGTTTTTAACATTCTTTAGGGTTTAAAGTGTTTTTCTCAAGATTTTAGTGGATTTTAGGGGTTTTAGGGTTTTATGTTTTTTACCTGTTTTTTGGTATTTATGTGTTTTTTGGGTTTCAGGATTTTTTGGGTATTTTGCACATTTCGGTTTTTAGAGGATTTAAGTGTTTTTGCATTATAATTTTTTCTTGGTTTTTTTTAGATTTTTAGAGTTTTTTATGTTTTTAGGGATGTTAACGGATTTTTACGAATTTAATGGTGTTTTAGTGTAATTATGGATTTTGAGGAGTTGTAGTCTTTTTAGGGTATTTTGGGTTTTTGGACTCTTTAGGGTTTTTATGTTTTTAGGGGTCCGAAGTGTTATTAAGGTTTTCTTAGGGTTTTTAGAGTTTTCAATGATTCTGAAACTTTTAGGGATTTAAAGGGATCTTTTAGGTTTTTTATCGGTATTAGTGGTTTTATACATTTTTGTGTATTTTTATTGTTTTTATGGATTTTTATGTATTTAGATTTTTCTTGGGCTTTTGGTGTTTTTGAGGTTTTTAGTGTTTTTATCCTTTTATAAGTTTAATGGGGTTTTAGATTTGTTAGTAGTATTTAGGATTTTAATGGGATTTTAGGGTTTTATGGGTTTTATGGGTACTGTAGTTTTTAGGGATTTCATTATTTTTTAAGTTTTATAGGGGTTTAAAGTGTTTTTAGGTTTTTTAGGTTTTATTAGTGTTTTTGGGTTTTGGGAATTTATAGTATTTTAGGCATTTTTTTGATATTTTTTCAATTTTTAGGGATTTGGGGGATTTTGTGTATTTTTTGGTTTTTGTGTTTATTTGGATTTTATATTTTTTAGTGAGTTTTTTTGAGTTTTTTAGGGTTTTATGTTTTTTATAGTTTTTAACATTATTAGGTTTTAATTTTTTTTAGATTTTTTAGTGCTTTTAATGTTTTTATGGATATTTGGGTATTTTTAAGGTTTTTAGGTGTTTTGTGGTTTTAGGTTTTTTTATGTCTTTTATCTTTTTAATGTTTTTAGGGGATTATAGTGTTTTTATGTTTATTATTTCTTGTTATGTTTTTTTTGGATTTAAGGTTTTTTGTGTTTTAGGTATTTTTAGGGATTTTAGGATTTTTAGTGATTTTGGGGTTTTTATGGGTTTTTAGGTTTTTCTTAATTTTTTTTGGTTTTTAATTATTTTTTAGTGTTTTTAAGATTTTTATGGTTTTAAAGGGAATTTAAAATTTTAGTCGTATTTAGGGGTTTTATGGGCTTTAGGGTTCTTTAAGACTTTTAGGGCCTTATAATTTTAGGGTTTTCTGGGTTTTTTGGTGTTTTAGGGTTTTTAGAAAATTTTTGGATTTTTTGGAGTGGGAGGGGGGTGGTGGAGGGGGGTTAAGTAAATTAAGGGTTTAAATGTTTTATTATGGGTTTATGGTTTTTTTTTTTACGTTTTATTTATTTTCCGGTTTTTCTTTAAGACTTGAAATGTTTTTTATTTTTTCAATTTTGAGGGTTATTTGTGATTTTACGGTTTTTATTAGTTTTGGGTTTTTTTCTATATTTTAAGTTTTTAGGGTCTTATGTGTTTTTAGGTTTTCATGGACTTATTAAGTTTTTATATGTTTCCATGGTGTTCTTATTGGTTTTCAGGGTTTTTAGGGTTCTTATTCTTTTTTTAGATATTTTTACAGCTTTTTTAGAAATTTTATTATTTTTTATATTTTAGTGATTTTCAGGGTTTAAGGTTTTTTGTGTTATTTGGATTTTTTTTAATATTTATTTTGGATTTTTATAGTTTTTAGAGTTTTATAATATTTATAGTGGTTTAAAGGGTTTTAGAATATTTTTTGTTGTGTTTAGGATTTTTATTGGGTTTTAGGGTGTTTTGTGTTTATAGGGATTTTATAGGTTTGGGATTTTTTGTATTTTGATGGTTTTTTGGGGTTTTAGAATTTTTAAGTTATTCATAGGGGGTTTTAAGTGTTTTTCAGTTTTTATTTTTTTTATATAGGATTTCAGGGTTTTAGCGATTTTTATGTATTTCTGGAATTTTTTTGGATTTTTATGTTTTTATGGGGTTTTAGGTATTTTGAAGTTCTTAGGGTTTTTAATATTTTTATGGTTTTCTGGGAGTGTAGTATTTTTGAGTTTTAGGGTTTTTTGTTTTTATAGTTTTTAGGGTTTTATTGGTTTAAATGTTTTTCATACTTTTTTGTGCTTTTCTATGTTTTTAAATATGTTTTCAATTTTTAGAGGTTTTTAATGGGTTTTAGGGTTTTTATGGGTTAAAGGGGTTTTAGGAATTTTTAGGGGAATTAGTGTTTTAAGGGTTTTAGGGGTTTAAGTGTTATTTGGATTTTAATTTATTCTTAGGGATTTTCAATGTTTTGGGGTTTTCTTATTTTTTAGGTATTTTTAATATTTTTTTTTGATTTTTACAGTTTTTAGGGATTTCTTGAATTTTGAGGGTTTCGAGGATTTTTTAGAGTATTAGGATTATATTTTTTTTGGTTTTTTTTCTTAGTTATTATGGTTTCTATGGTTTTTATAGTTTTTAAACATTTTTAGTTGTTAAAAAGGGTTTAAAAGTTTTGGTATATTTTTATGATTATTTTATTTTTTTTAAGGTTTTTTTCATTTTTAGGTTTTTAGGGGTTTTAACATTTTTTTGATTTTTTAACATTTTCTTAGTGTTATTCATGTTTTTAGGGATTTTTAATATTTTTATGTATTTTTAGGGGTTTGTAAGTTTCTTTTATTTTTTGGGTTTTTTGGGATTTTGAGGTCGTTTAGGGGTTTTAGGGCTTTTAGGGCTTTTTTTGTTTTGTTTTCAAAAGGTTAGGGTCGAAGCCTCATTTTATTATTAAAAAAAATAAAATACCTCTTTTAACTACGTAGAGGGAGACACATTACATATGCCGATGGCCCAGTGAGCATGTAGCCCATTACATAGACCGTAGGGCCAAATTTCTGTGGTTTGGGGGATTAGGGGTTTTTTATTTTTTAGGGGTTTTAAGGATTTTAGAGTTTTTTAAACATTTTTAGGGGTTTAAATGGGTTTTTATAGTTTTTATATGTTATTTTAGTTTTTTATGGGTTTCAATGGTTTTTAGGGGTTTTTATGTTTTTTATAGTTTTAGATTTTTTTGCGGATTTAAGAAATTGTTTGGTTTTTTGCAGTTTTATGTTTCTTTAGTTTACTAAAGTTTACTTAGGGGTTTACATGGTTTTATATATATTTATGGATTTTAATTATTTTTTAGGATTTTCATGGGTTGTTATGTTTTTAGGTATTTTGATGGTTTTTATGGTTTTTATTATATTTATGAATTTTATAGTATTTTGGTTTTTAATATTTTTTGAGTTTTTTAGAATTTTTTTAGGGTTTTTAGATTATTTAAACGTTTAAATGGGTTTAACGGATTTTTAGAGTATTTAGTTGTTTTTTTGGGATTTTTTGATTTTTAGGGGTTTAAGGGTTTTTAAGGTATTAGGGGTTTTATAGATTTATAGGTTTTTAGGTTTTATGATTTTTTAATTTTTTTTGGGGTTTTAATATTTTTTATGTTTTTATTGTTTTCTAATGGATTTTAAGGGTTCTAATGCTTTTAAAATTTATAGGGTTTTTAGGGATTTTTTTGATTTTTATGGTTTTTATCATTTTTAGGGATTTTAGGGTTTTTATGTGTTTTTAAGGGTTTAAATATTTTTATGGTTATTTTGGTGTTTTAAGGGTTTTTGTGTCTTTTATGGTTTCTAATTTTGTTTGGGAATTTTGAGGTTTTTAGAGGTTAGAAGTGTTTTTTTAGTATTTCGTGGGTATTAGGGTTTTTAGGGATTTATTGGGTTATTATTGCCTTTTGGGGGGTACTATGGGTTTTAATATTGTTAAGGATTTTAAGGTTTTTATTCATTATTAGGTTTCTATGTTTTTAAGTTGATTTATATTTTTATGGTTTTCTTTAGGTTTTTAGGGTTTTTATGGTTTTTTATATTTTTATAGATTTTTGGGGATTTTTATGTTTTTTATTATTTTTATCGTTTTTAAGGATTTTGATCGTTTTAGGGTTTTTGGTGTTTTTATAGTTTTTTTGGGGTTTTGGGGTTTTAAAGATTTTTTGAGTTTTCGGGGGTTTTAGGGTTTTTTAGATTTTTTAAACATTTTTTGCGGTTTAAAGGGATTTTATAGATTTTTTTCGGTTTTTAGGGGTTTTAGTAGTTTTTACGATTTTTAATGTTTTATGAGTTTTATAGTTTTAGGGTTTTAGGGTTTTCTATATCATTTTAGGGTTTATAATTTATTTAGGTTTTTAGTGGTTATATATGTTTTCAGGTTTTTAATGTCTCGTATGGTGGTATACATTTTTGGGGATTTATAGATATATTTTCTGGATTTTTATGGGGTTATTTGGGTTATTTGTGGTTTTTTATGGATTTTAATAGACTTTAGGGGTTTTATGGTTCTTAGGTTTTTAATGTTTTTTTTGGTTTTTAGGGATATTTTTTGTTTTTAGGGGTTTCAAGGTTATTTAGATTTTTTAAATATTTTTAGGTGTTTAAAGGGTTTTAGAGTTTTTTGCTGGTTTTTTGAGTTTTAATTGTTTTATCGTTTTAATGTTTTTTGGGGTTTCACTGTTCTCAGTGTTTTTTTAGGGGTTCTAAGTGTTTTTAGGTTTTTATTGTTTTCCAAGGGTTTTTAGGGGTTTTAGGGTGTTTTGTTTGTATGTATTGTTATGGATTTTAGGCTATTTATTGATTTTATGGTTTTTTTGGTATTTTGAGGGGATTTTGGGTTTTTATGGTTTTTTGGGTTTTAGTGTGTTTTTTGGTTTTTTTGGGTCCATAGGTTTTTAGGAGTTTTTAATTTTTTTAGGGGTTTAAATGGATTTTAGAGTTTTTAGTGGGGGTTTTTTTGGGTTTTTTGGGTTTTAGGGGTGTTAAGGTTTCTAGTCATGTTCAAGGTTTTTAAGGGTTTTCGGGTTTTTTTGGTATTTAAGGGTTATTGTAGTGCTTTTTTTATTTTTTGGGATTATATGGGGTTTTAATTGTTTTTAGGTTTTTAAGGATTTCTCAATGTTTTTCATGAATTTTAGGGTTTTTTATGGGTTTTTGATTTTAGGGGTTTTAGGGATTTTGATGTTTTTTGGGGTTTCATGCTTTTATAAAGTTTTTAGCATTGTTTTTTGTTTTTAGGGTGTTTTATGTGATTTTAGGCTATTATAGTTTTCTATGGGGGGGGGGTTTCAGGGTTTTACGGTTTTTATGTTTCTAGGCATTTTTAGGGATTTTGATTCCAATTTCTATTGTTTTTAGGGGTTTTAGGGATTTTGAGCATTATTATGAATTTTTTGGTATTTATGTTTTTTTGGTATTTATTTTTTTTGTGGTTTTCGGGGTTTCTTAATTTTTTTTAGAGTTTTTTAACATTTTAGGTGTTTTGAAGGATTTTAGAGTTTTTAATGGGTTTAATGGGATTTAAGGTTTTTTATCCTTTTTAGGGGTTTTTATAGGTTTTATGGGGTATTAATTTTTTTGGGTTTTTATCATTTGTTTGGTTTTTAGGGGTTTTATGTATTTTTATAATATTAAGGTTTTTTTATGGTTTTTTAATTTTTTTAGGGTCTAATATGTTTTTATGGATTCTTAGGGATTTTAATGGTTTTAGGATTTTTTTAGGATTTTGAGGGTTTTATGGTTTTTATGGTTTTTTGTGTTTTTGGGTTTTTAGTGTTTCTGAGTTTTTTGGGGTTTTAAGGGTGTTTTGAGTTTTTTAATATATTTAGGGGTTTAAAGGGTATTTATAGTTTTATAGGGTTTTATGGTTTTTATAGTTCATATGGTTTCTTTTGTTTTTAGGGGTTCTTTATGGATTTTTGTTGGTTTGGGGTTTTTTTACGATTTTTAGTGTTTTCAGGTTTTTAGGGGTATTAAGTGTTTTCATATTTTAATTTTTTCGGTTTTTTCTAGGTTTTGGGTATTTACATTATAGGTATTTTTTTGGTATTTTTTAGGATTTTTTAGGAATTTTAGAGTTTTTTATCAGTTTTTTTGGGTCTTAGGGATTTTTTTGAGTTTTTGAGTGGATTAAAGGGTTTGTATAGTTTTAACATTATTATTATTTTAAAGGGTTTTTAGTGGATTATGGGTTTTATGGGTTTTTTATTTTTTTTAATTTTATGGTTTTTATGGTTCTTATGGTTTTAGTGTTTTCAGAGTTTTGTAGGGGTTTCAGCGCTTTTTAGGCATTTTAGGGGACTTAAATTTTTTTATATTTTTAATGTTTTCTTAGAGGATTTTATGTTTTTAAGGCATTTTACATTTTATGGTATTTTTGGAGATTTGTTTAGGATTTATATGAATTATTTGTGATTTTAGGGTTTTTTTGTTTTTAGTGGTTTTTAGGTTTTTAGAGTATTTATCGATTTTTGGTCTTTTGAGGGTTTCTTGAGATTTTAGGGTTTTATATATTTTTATCTTTTTCAAGGATTAAAATTATTTTTATAGTTTTTAGAGGTTTTTAGGGTTTTAGGGTTTTTAAATGTTTTAGGGGTTTTATTATTTTTAGGTTTTTTAGGGATTTTAGTATTTTTTGAGTTTTCAGAAGTTTAAGGTATATAGAGTTTTTTAATGTTTTAGTGGGTTTAATGATGTTTTAATGTTCTTATTGGTTTTTGGGGGTTTATAGGATTTTTAGTGTTTTAAATTTTTTTTGGGGTTTCTAATGTTTTTAAGATTATAAAGTGTTTTTAGGGTTTTTAACGTTTTTCAGTTTTTTAGATGTTTTAAGTGTTTTCTCATTTTTATGGTTTTATTATGTTTTTTGAAGTTTTTCAAGGGTTTTTACGTTATTATAGAATTTTATTTGAGTTTTTTAAGATTTTAATGGATCTTTTGGGTTTTTATAGAAATTTAGGGTTTTAGAGTTTTTTAGGTTTTTTTGGGATTTTGGATTTTTTATGGTGTTTTAAGTTTTGTAGGGATTAAGTGTTTTTATATTTTTTTAAAATTTTTATGGTATTAATGGGTTTTATAATTTTTTATTTTGTTTTGGTTTTGGTGGGTTTTTTTTTGTATTTGAGGGGTTTTTACTGTTTTAAGGGGATCAAATATTTTTTAATGTTTTAAGAGTTTTTAGGTTTTTAGGGGATTTAAGTGATTATACGTTTTTAATGTTTTCATATGGGTTTTTAGTGTATTTTGGGGTTTTACATTTTTATATATTGTAGGGTTTTTATGATATTAATGGTTTTTGGGAATTTGAGTGTTTTATGGTTTTTATGGTTTTTATGGTTTTTTTTGTTTTTAGGGTTTTGTATGTTTTTAGGATTTTTAATTTTTTTAATATTTTTAAAATATTTTTTTGGGTTTAAATATTTTTAGAGTTTTAATCGGATTTGAAGGTTTTAAGGGTATTGGTATTTTGTGAGGTTTTGGGGTTTTAGTATTTTTAGGGGTTTTAGGGTTTTTAGGTTATTTAGTGTTTTAGATTTTTAGGGGTTTTATATTTTTTATGTTTCTAAGGTTTTATTTGTGGTATTCAGGGTATTTAAGGTTATATAAATTTCTATGGAATTTTTTTTATTTTTTGGATTTCAATGGTTTTTATTGGTTTTAAGGATTTTAAGGGATTTATAGTTTTTACAGTTTTTACAATTTCTTTATATTTTTAGCATTTTTAGTTTTTTTAAGTGTTTTAAGTATTTTAAGGTTTTTAAGATTTTATTAAGATCTTTCAGGTTTTATGTTTTTTATATATTGAGGTATTTTTAGGGATTTCTCAAATTTTTATGCTTTTAGGGATTTTGAGGTTTTTAGAGTTTTTAATATTTTTAGGGTATTTTTGGATTTTTAGGGTAATCTATATTTTTATGATTTTAAGGTTATTAGAGTTTTAGTGTTTTAATAGGGTTAAAATATTTTATAGTTTTAAGTAGTTTTTAGGGATTTAATGGGTTATTAGGGTTTTTAGGATTTTTAGTGGTCCAATTATTTTTAGGGGTTTTGGGTTTTTAGTTATAATTAGGGTTTTGAGGTTTTAGGATTTATAGGTGTTTAGTAGTTTTAAGTGTTTTTATTTTTCTGTGGTTTTCCTAGGGGTTTTTGGGTCTTTTAATTTTTTAGGTATTTTTGAATTTTTTTTTGTATTTTTATGTTTTTTATATATTTTTACTGTTTCAGGGTTTATGGGGGTTTTTTTGGTTTTTTTGGACTTTTCATTTTTTAGAATTTTAGGGGGTTAATGTTTTTTAGGTTCTTAAGGTTTTCTTAGGGATATAAAGGGGTTTTTTAAATATTTTTGGTATCTTTTAATGATTTTTTGGCTTTTTATGGTTTTTTAGGGTTTTTGGGATTTTTTGGGTTTGGGGGGGGGGGTTTAGGGATTTTATGGTTTTCTGGGTTTTGATAATTTTTTTAGTTTCTTATCATTTTAAGGTTTTTTAAATTATTTAACGTTTTGACTAGTCTAAAGTGTTTTTATTGTTTTTATTGGTTTATAGGTTTTTATTGATTTTTAGGGTTTTAATGGTTTTATATGTTTTTATAGTCTTTATGGTTTTTAGTATTTCTTACATTTTTCATGTTTTTTGAGTTTTTAGGTTTTTAAGGATTTATATGTATTTAGGTTTTTACAATTTTCTTATGGTTTTTCTAGGGTTTGGTGTTTTTTACATTTTTATGTATTTTTATGGATTATTTAGGATTTTATGGTTTGTAGGGTTTTTATAGATTTTGATGCTTTTAAAATATTTAGGGTATTCAAATTTTTATCAATGTTTTTGTATTTTTAGGGTTTTTTGAGTTTTAATGGGTTTTATGGGTTTTTAGAGTTTTTTAACATTTTTTTGTTTAATGGGGTTTTAGAGTTTTGTTTGGTTTTTAGTGTTCTTATGTTTTTTAGGGTTTTATGGTTTTAAGGGATTTTTTATTATTTTATCATGTTTTAAGGTATTTATTGTTTTTAATATTTTTTAGAATTTTAGGAGTTTTATGTATTTTTAGGGTTTTTAAGGATTTGAGGGGTTTTGGGTATTTATGGGTTTTTTGGGTTTTTTCGGGTTTTTTGGGTTTTTTTGGGTTTTTTGGTTTTTTAGGGTTTTATGTTTTTTTAGACTTTAAAAATGTTTTAGGTGTTTAAAGGGGTTTTAGAGTATTTAGTGGTTTTTAAGGTTTTATGGGTTTTTAGGGGTTTTAATGTTTTTGAGGGGTTTTTAGGTTTTTTCAGGTTTTAGGGTGGTTTAGCGACTTTAAGGGTTTTTATAAATTTTTATCTTTTTAGTGTTTCTAATGGGGTATTGGATTTTAATATTTTATTATATTTATTTTTGGTTTGTTGAATTTTTTACGTTTTAGAGACTTTTTATGATTTTTATAGATTTTTTTTGTTTTCTATGGATATCGATGGTTTTTAATGTTTTTAGGGTTATTATATGATTTTTTATTGTGTTTTTAGGTTTTTTAAGGGGTTTTATGTTTTTTAGATGTTTAATTTTTTCTTAGGTATTTCAATGCTTTTAGGATTTTGTTATATTTTTAGGTATTTTTAGGGATTTTTTGGGATTTTTATGAACTTATACATTTTTCAGGATTTTGAGGGTTTGTGAGGTTTTTTAGTGTTTTAGAGTTTTTATGGTTGTTTGGGTTCTTATTGTTTTATGAGTTTTTATGCTTTTAAAATTATTTAGTGTATTTTAATGTCTTTAGTGTTTTGAACAATTTTTATAATTTTAGTGGTTTTTTTGTTTTTATGGGTTGGGAGGTGTAAGGATTTTAGGGGTTTTTATGTTTTCTTATTGTTTATAAGGTTTTTAGGGTTTTAGGATTTTTAGGATTTTTAGTGGGGTTAGTGTTTTAGGCTTTTATGGTTTTCATATGGTTCTTCACTAGTTTTATTGTTTTTATTTTTATGCATGTTTAGGGATTTTAAGAATTTTGTGGTATTGTCTTATTTTTATAGTTTTTGAGAGTTTTTTTATTTTTTATGGGTTTTTGGGTTTTTAGAGATTTCTTTTAATTTTGATAATTTTTATTGGTTTTTAGAGTTTTTTTTATGTTTTTATGGGTTTAAAGAGTTTTAGGGTTTTTAATATTTTTAGGAGGTATTGGGGTTTTAAAGATTTTTTTTTTGTTTTCATAGGGGTTTTCGTGGTTTTTAGCATCTTTTAGAAGGTGTTTTCTAGTTTTATGTTTTTTGGGGGTTTGGGTTTTTAGGTTTTTTTCTGATATTTTAGGGATTTTATGTTTTTTGGATTTTTAAACATTTTTTAGGGTTTAAATCGGTTTTAGTGCTTTATTCGGGTTTTATGGGTTTTTAGGTTTTCAATGGTTTTTAGGTTATTTGTTTTTTTTTTGGTTTTTAGAGGGTTTTTTGGTTTTTTGGTTTTTTATATTTTTCTTAAGGGTTTTTTATTTTTTTATTATATTTTATATATATAGGGATTTTAGGATAATTTTTACGATTTTTAGAGTCGTTATGGATTTTGAGGGGTTTAGTGTTTTAGGGTTTTTTGGGGTTTTTATGGTTATTTTTAGTTTTTTAGGGTTTTCAAGTTTTATATTTTTTTAACCTTTTTACGGTTTTAAAGGGTTTTATAGTTTTTTGGTGTGCTGAAGGGTTTTAATTGGATTTTGGGGGGTTTTAAGGTTTTTAAGAGTTTTATGGTGTTTAAGGGATTTGGGGGATTTTTAGGGCTTTTAGCATTTTTAGGTTTTTTTGAGTTTTGGTGTTTTTATGTTTTTAAGATTATCTTAGGGTTTTCCAAGGTTTTTTGGGTTTTTTTATGATTTTATGGAGTTTATAAGTTTTTTAGGATTCATAGGGTTTTTATGGTGTTGTGGTTTTTATTATTTTCTGGGGGGGGTTTCGTTTTTCCGTTTTTTAAGTTTTTAATGATTTCAATGTTTTTAGGGGTTTAATTGATTTTAGAGTTTTTAGTGGTTTATGGTTTTTATGGGTTTTAGGGGTTTTTTGGTTTTTGGTAATTTTGTTATTTTTTAGGCTTTTTATGATTTTTAGGTTTTTTTTGAATTTTACATGTTTAGTGTTTTAGGATTTACTTATTGTTTTTTGTGGTTTAGAGTAGTTTTTAATATTTTATTACATTTTAGGGTATTTTATAATTTTAATGACTTTTATTGTTTTAGGGATTGTGAGGGGTTTTAGGGTTTATTTGCATTTTTACGATTTTTATGGTTTTTAATTTTTAGGGGTTTTTAATTTTTACAGGGTTTTAAGTTTTTTATTATTTTTCCAGTTTTTAGGGGTTTAAAAGAATATTATACTGTTTAGTGGGTTTTATAGTTTTCATTGTTTTCTAGGGTTGTGTGGTTTTAGGGATTTTATGTATATTTCGGGATATTATGGATTTTACTATTTTTAGGGTTTTTATCATTTTTAGATTTTGAAGGGTTTAAAGTGTGTTTAGGTTTTTAATGTTTTACTAGGGGTTTTCAGTGTTTTATGGTTTTTTCATTTTTAGAGGTTCTATGATATTTTTTAGCATTTTTATGTTTGTTTGAATTTTAAGTCATTTTAGGGTTTTTTACAGTTTCATGGTTTTAATGGTTTTTCGGGTTTTCAGGGTTTTTGAATTTTTAGGGGTTTATGGTTTTTAGATATTTTTAATGATTTTAGTGCTTCAAAGGGATTTTAGTGTTTTTAGTGGGTTTTCATGGTTTTAATTGGGATTTATGATGATTTAATGTTTTTAGGGGTTTTATGGGTTTTAGGGTCTTTTAGGGGTTTTATGTTTTCTAGCATTATATTTTTTTAAGGGTTTTAATTTTTTTAGCTTCTTAAGGTTTTCTTTGGGTTTTCATGGTTTTAGCGTTTCTTATATTTTAAGTGATTTGTAGTGATTTTAATAGTTTTTATTGTTTGGTGGATTTTAGGGAATTTTAGGATTTTAAGGGGTTTTATTGTATGTTTAGGGTATATGGTTTTTTTAGCTTTTTGGAGTTTCAAAGGTTTTTTAATTTTTTTTAATGTCTTTAGGGGTATAAAACATTTTTAGAGTTTTAGTGTCTTTTTATCATAAGGCATGTATGTAGTGGATTTTAGGATTTTATAGGTTCTTATGTTTTTTATGATATTAAGGGGTTTTATGGGTTTTAGGGGTTTTAGTGTTCTTAGCATTTTTTAGGTTTTTAGGTTTTTTAAGTGTTTCTTGGTTTCTATGGTTTTATTATAATTTTTCGAGGGTTTTAGGGTTTTTTATTATTTTGTGAATTTTAGGTTCTTTTTAGGATTTTTATGGTTTTAAGGGGTTTTAGTGTTTTATGATTTTTAGGGGTTTCTGTGTTTTATTTTTTTAAGGTTTTATTATAATTTTTCTAGTTATTTATTATTTTTTACATTTTAAGGGAGTTTTTGGGATTTTTATAGTTTTTAGGGTTTCTAGGGATTTTGATGCTTCTTCTTATTTTATAGTTTTTTTAGGATTTTATGGTTTTTTGAGGTTTAAGGGGTTTTTTGAGTACATAGGGTTTTAATGTTTTTATATTTTTTAACGTTTTTAGGGGTTTAAAGGGTTTTTATATTTGTTTAGTGTTTTATTACAGATTTTATGTTTCTTTGTGTATTTAATGTTTTTAGGGCATTTTATGGTTATTATGGTTTTTAGGGTATTTACAAATTTTAGGTTTGTAGGGTTTTTATGTGTTTTTAGGCCTTTATTAATTTATTATGTGTTTTCTGGGGTTTTAGCGTATTTTTAAATTTTTTGGGTTTTTAGTGATTTTTTGGATTTTTATACTTTTTTGGCTGTTTAGGGATTTTAAATATTTTGATGGCTGTTTTGGGGGGTTAGGTTTTTAATTTAAGTTGGTGGTTTTAGGGTTTTTTGAGTTTTTAGGGGTGTTATGTTTTTTATATTTTTTTAACGTCTTTAGGGGTTTAATGGGTTTTTGAGTTTTTTGTTGGTTTTAGGGTTTTTATGTCGTTTTGTGTTTATTTAATATTTTTAGGGGTTTTAGAGTTTTTTTTTGTTTTTTACGGATTTTAGGGCTTTAGCATTTTCTTGGTTTCTAGGGGGTTAATGTTTTTTAGGTTTATAATGTTTACTTAGGATTTTTAGGTTCTTTGGGGTTTTTAAATTTTTGGGGGGTTTTAGGGATTTTTTAGAATTTTTTTGGGTTTTTTAGGAATTTGATGGGTTTAGGGTTTTTATGGTTTTTATGGGTTTTCTATCTTTTTTTGGTTTTTTTTTTTGATATTTTAATAGTTTTTAGATTTTTTAACATTTTTAGTGATAAATGGTTTTTTATTTTTTCTGATAATGGGGTATTATAGGGTTTTAGGTATTTAGGAGTTTTTATGGGTTTTAGGGGGTTCTAGGGTCTTTTAGGGATTTTAATTTTTTTTTGGATTTTAGGGGACTATTTTTAGGTTTTTAACTTTTTGTTAGGGGTTTTGGGGTTTCATGGTTTTAATATTTGTAGGTATTTTTTGTTATTTTTAGGATTTTTAGGGTTTTTAGCATTTCTAGAGATTTCAAGGGTTTTTAGGGGTTTTAGTATTTTTAAATTTTTAGGTGTTTAAGTTATTTTATGTTTTAAATGTTTTCTTTGGGGTTTTCTTGGTTTTTATGTTTTTAATATTTTTAAGGATTTTATGGATTTTTCATGATTCTATGGTTTGTTTTGGTTTTATGTATTTTGAAGAGTTTTAAGGTTTTTTTATTTTTGTTTATTTTTTTGGTTTTTTAGCGGGATTCTGAATTTCTAGGATTGTTAAGTGTTTTTAGAGGTTCATAACAATTTTAGGGGTTTAGAGGTGTTTTATAGTTTTTAGTGGTTTATGGATTTTATGGGGTTTGAGGGATTTTTATAGTTTTAGGGGGTTTTATTGGTTTTTAGGGTATTTTAGGGTTTTTATGTTATTTTTATGTATTTAGGAATTTTTTAAGGATTTTTATTGTCTTCTATGGTTTCTTTGATTTTGAGGGGTTTAAAGGTTCAGATGAATTTCAGGGTTTTATGCTTGTTATTAGGTTTTATGTTTTTTAGTGTTTTTAAGGCTTTTTAATGTTTATAATGTTTTTTAGACTTTTAAGTGTTTTTAGAGTTCATAGTGGGTTATAGGTGGTTTGTTGGTTCATAGGGATTTTTATGGTTTTAGGGGTTTTAGGTTTTTAGGGGTCATTATGTTTTTACAGAATTTTAGTGTTTTGTCATTTTTAGAGTTTTTAGGGGTTTTAAGTGTTTTTATTATTTTAATGTTTTCTTATGGAACATCATGGTTTTTAGTATTTTTTTATTTCATTAGGAATTTTTACATATCTTCTAGGAATTTAATGTATTTTTTATCATTTTTAGGTTTTTTAGGGGTTTAGGGGGTTTAGGGTTTTATCGTTTTTTAGGTTTTTATTCATTTTTTTGGTTTCTTAGTGGTTTTAATTATTTTTAGGGTTTTAAGATTTTAATAGGGGTTTTAAGGTTTTATTGTTATTTTGACGTTTTTAGGTATTTTTTGGTATTTTTTATGATTTTTATGGTTTTTGGGCTTTTGGGCTTTTGAGGGTTATTTTGTTTTTTTGTGTTTCAATTTGTTTTTGAGTTTTTCATATTTTTAAGATTTTAAAACGTTTTTAAACATATTTAGGGGTTTAAAGGGTTGTAGAGTTTTAATGGGTTTTAGGGGTTAATAGATTAAATAGTTTTTATGGTGTTTAAGTTTTTTATTATTATTAAAGGCTTTAACAGGTTTAGGGTATTTTTGTGTTTTTTAGTTTTTTATGTTTTTAGGGGTTTTAATTGTTTTTAGATTTTTTTGGTTTTCTTAGTGTTATTTAGGATATTTAGGGTTTTTATATTTTTGGATACATAGGTATTTTTTTGTATTTTTATGGTTTTTAGGGTTTTTAGGAATTTTTAATGTTTTAGGGGTTTTTAGGGTTTTAGTGTTTTTTAGTGTTCTAATCATTTTTTGAGTTTTTAGGGGTTTGAAGTGTTTTTAAGTATTTAATGTTTCCCTAGGGTTTTGATTGGTATTTTTTAGGGGTTTTAGTTATTTTTTAGGATTTTTATGGTTTTTAGGGTGTTTTTGGATTTTGAGGTGTTTTAGGGGGGGGGTTATGGTTTTTTGTGTTTTTAGAGTTTTATTAAATTTTTTATGGTTTTAATGTTTTTTACAATTTTTTAACATTTTACTGGTTTAAAGGGTTTTAGTGTTTTTATTTTGTTTTAGGGGCTTTATGGGTTTTTAGGTTTTAAAGTAATTTTTGGTTTTTTTATTGTTTTTATGATTTTTTGGGGTTTTTGGTTTTTTAGGGTTTTTTGGTCTCTATGGGTTTTAAGTGTTTTTAGGTTTTTAATTTTTTCTTAGAGTCTTTCAAGATTTTAGGGTTTTTATGTTTTCATAGGTTTTAGAGTTTTTTTAATCATTTATCGTTTTTTAGAGTTTGTAGGGATTTTTAGGGGGGTTTTGGTATTTTGGGTTTTCGAGTTTTTATGAGTTTTTGTGTTTTAAGGTTTTTTTTAGTTTTTATGATTTTTAAAGATTTTAGTGTTTTTTAACATTTTTTGGGGTTTAGATGGATTATAGTGTTTTTTGTGGGTTTAGGGTTTTTTGAGGTTTTTTGGCCAGTTTTTATGGGGTTTTTTGGATTTTTGGATTTTTATAGGTTTTTAGGGGATTTAAGATTTTTAATGTTTTTTTTTGGTTTTTAGGTGTTTTAAGTATTTTTAGGTTTTTAAGTTTTTCTTTTGGGGTTTCTAGGTTTTTATTGTTTTTTACATTTTTATGGATTTGTAAGGCCTTTTTCGTATTTTAATGGTTTTTTTTGGGTTTTAACGAATTAGAGTGGTTTTCAGGTTTTTATAGTTTTTAGGAGTTTTATGGTTTTTTTTGTTTTTTAGGGTTTTAATAGTTTTTTAGATTATTTTTAAAAAAATTGTCTTTTAAAGGTTCTTTCTGTTTTTTTATTGTTTTTAGGGGTTTTAGGGTTTTAGGGTTTTTATGGGGTTTTAGGGTTTTTAATGTTTTTATGGGTTTTAAGGTTTTTAGGGTTTCTGGTTCTTTAATTTTTTTTCTTGGTTTTTATGGATTTAATGTGTTCTTGGGTTTTTATGTTTTTTTAGGTTTTTCAAGGTTTTTAGTGATTTTTATGTTTTTAGTGATTTTTTTATGATTTTTAGTGTTTTGGGTTTTTTTAGGGTTTTGATGTGGTGTTTGGGTTTTTTGCGAGTTTAATGTTTTGTAGGGTTTTAGGGTTTTTATGTTATTTTAGGTTTTTATAGTTATATTAGGGGTATTAAGTTTTTATAAGGTTTATTAACTTTTTTGTGAGTGGTAGATCTTTTTAAGGGGTTTTTGGGGTTTAGGGATTTTCCGTATTTTGAGGGTTTTAGGGGATTTTATGGGTTTTAGAGTTTTTACTTTTTTTATATATTGTTTTTTTTGGGGTTTTGTGGTTTTTTAGAGATTTTACCATTTCTAGGGGTTTTAGTGGTTTTAGTGTTTTTAGTGGATTCTTAGGGTTTTTATGGATTTTTAGTGGTTTTAAGGTTATTAAGGATTTTTATGTTTTTTAGGTTTTTTAGGGTTTTAGGGTATGTTTCATTTTTAGGTTTTTTATTGGTTTTATGTGTTTTTAGGTTATTAGGGGTTTCTTATGGGGTTTCAGGTTTTTTAGGGATTTTACATTTTTAAGGATTTTTTATGATTTTTATGATTTTTTAGATTTCTAGGGATTTTGTGGGGTTTTTTTGGTTTTCAAGGTTTTTATAAATTTTATGGTTTTTAAGGTTGAATTGAAAATTTTAGGGTTTTAAGGGTTTTTAAATATGTATTCATTTTAGGGGTTCAAAGGGTCTTAGGGTTTTTAGTGTTTTTAGGGTTTTTATTGGTTTTTATGGTTTTTAATGGTTTTTTGGGGTTTAATGGTTTTAGGAATTTTAGGGGTTTTAGCGGTTTCAGTATTGTTAGGTATTTTAGGGTTTTAAGCGTTTTTTCAGGTTTACACGCTTTCTTATGGTAATCGGGGTTTTTAGGGTTTTTAGGTTCTAAGGATTTTTAAGCATTATTTTGGATTTATGTTTTTTAGTGTTTTTAGAGAATTTAGGGGGTTTTTAGATTTTTTGTTTATTCTTGCGTTTCTACAGTTTCTTAAGTTTTTAATGTTTTTTTATTTATTTTATATAGTTTTTAAGGTTTTTAGGTTTTTAATGGGTTTTTATAATTTTTAGTAGAATTTTAGGGTTTTTATGGGTTTTTAGTGGTTTTTATAGTTTTTAGGGGGTTATTATTTTTTTGGCAACGAAGATGCGAGGGTCGGGATATCCCCCCCCCCCAATTTATTAGAAAGAAATAAAGAGACTCAGTAGACAATGGAGGGGAGGGGTCAAACAACCCACAAACGAAAACCCTTTACAACCCATGCCAAAAAGAGAAAATTCAAAAAGGAAAAAACCAACAAGCACACCCATATCCAAGAAACAACCATCATCATCGTCCAACAACATCCAACATCTAGTAGCTCACAACCAAGAAATGAACAGCTTCCAACGTCACATATACCAGCTTCCAGTACCTTCTCACCAAAACAAGCCATCACAAGCAGCACATAACCATCAGCACCCGAATCACAGGAGAACCAGCAGCCATAGTTAACTTTTATCCAACAACCATCATCCATTCTCGCAAGATCCAACATCCAGCACCTCCTCACCAAGAAGGTCCACCGCAAGCAGCACAGTGCCAATATCACCATATTACAGACTGGAAACATCATCTCATTCCAACCAAATAGTAGCCAGCCATCATACCAAAGAAAACCAACAACCAACAGCTTTCCACCTTCAACATAGCTCAGCAAGAAAATATGCACCTAGCCACAGTCATGGGAAAAACCAGCCACATCCAAAATATACCAAATCGAACAACCCTTCCATCATTCAAGACCGATTATCCTAGAATCCTCCACCTTGATGCACATAGAATTAAAGCCAACCGTATAGCAGCCAATTGCACAGGGCCACCAGTACCCCGGAATAGAACCAACAGCTTCATCAAAATCCAGCTCACCAGCAATCAGCAATTTCTGAAAAGCACAAAAATCATTCACGCCTTGCAAAAAAGAATAAGCACAAAAAAATCATCTCACCTATGCACACATCGAAATCAATAACCAACACCATAAATGGTTCGCATTAATAATAGCCACAATCACAAAGTAGAAAAAATTGTAATGCAAAATCATCGAACTAGAAAATACAGCAACGAAGCCATTTACCGCCAAACGGACCAGATCACAACAAGACCAGAGAAAGATGGTAGAAACGGAAGGTGACCACAGATCCGAAGAACCAACTCGAGCAACGATCTGAACCAGAACACATACCTGCCTTGCAGACACCATCGGCGGACCAGAACTAAAGGACCAAGTCAACACGGCCGGAAACCAATCGGATCCAAACAATGCCTCCAGGGAAAGCAACACTTCGAGAAAACTAGATCTAAGCATCTCCACCAAAGATCCGTAACACCAGAGACCAGAGACCAGATCCAGACCACTTCTCCAAGAATCTATAATGTCGCACACCGGAGAGGTTGGATCTGACCTGATCCTCCATGGTTGACATCTGAGGCCGACGCTAGGGAAACTTCAAACACAGCGCAGATCTAGATCCAGGGGCAACAAACTGTAGGTGTAGGGAGCAGCAGTGCTGTGACGACTGATGCCTAAGAATCCATGACCGAATGGGGGTTTTATTGGAATTGAGAATTTTTTAAGGTTTTAAAGGGATTTATGGCATTTAGGCTTTTCATAGTTTTTTAGTTTTTTTGGATTTAAGAATTTTTATTTTCTTTATGGTTTTTTATTTATATTTTTTTAGTGTTTTAGTTTTTTAGGTTTTTTTGAATATTTTAATGTGTTTTAGGGTTTAAAGTTTTTTTAGTGTTTTGGATGGGTTTTATGGATTTATGTTTTTTAATGTTTTTTTTTGTTTTTAGTTGTTTTTTGGTTTTTCGGTTTTTCAGGGATTTTAGGATATGTCTGGGTTTTAGTGTTTTTAGTTTTTCAGAGGATTTAAGTGTCTTTAATTTTTAAGGTTTTTAGGGGTTTTTAGGTTATTTAGGTTTTGTTAATATTTTATAATTTTTAGGGATTTTTAGAATATTTTTTAGGGATTTTGAAGGGTTTTTTGGGTTTTTAGGGCGTTTTCTGGTTTTTAGTGGTTTTCTTTAGTTTGTAGGGTTTTAATTTTATTTAATGTTTCTTTAAATTCATGTTTTAAGGGGGTTTATAGTTTTATGTGGGTTTTAAGGGATTATCATTCTTTTTTATGGTCTTTATTATCTTTAGGGCTTTTATGGTTTTTATGGGTTTTATGGTTTTTGGTGTTTTTATGGTTTTTTGTGTTTTTAAGGATCTTTTTATCATTTTTAGGTTTTTAAGGGTTTTAAGTGTTTTTTGGTTTTTAATGATTTTAGGGGTTTAGGGTTTTTATGGTTTTTAGGTCTTAGAGATATTTAGGGTTTGTTATGATTTTTAATTATTTTAGGCTTTTAGGGATTTTTAGTGGTTTTATGCTTTTTAGAGGTTTTAGTTTTTTTATGTTTTCAGGTGTTTTATGTTTCTTTTTTTCATTTTTATGGTTTTATTATGGTTTTTTTGTGTTTTAGGTTCTTAAGGTTTGTTATGTTTTTAAGATTTTTTTGGGATTTTTTATTGATTTAGTTTTTTTATGGTTTTAGTGATTTTGATGGATTTTTGGGTTTTTTGTGTTTTTTGGGTTTTTATAGTTTTTTTGGATTTAGTTTTTTTTTGAGTTTTTTAGGGTTTTATGGTTTTTTAAATTTTTCAAATTTTTAGTGGTTTAATATTTTTTATATACTTTAGTGGTCTTGGGGGATTCATGGGTTATTAGGGGTTTAACTGTTTTTTGGTGGTTTTATTATTTCATTAAGAGTTTTAGCATTTTTAGGGTCCTTATAGGGTTTTAGGGTTTCTATTATTTTTATGTTTTTATGGGTTTTATGTATTTTTATGTTTTTAGGGTTTTCATATGGGTTATTAGAATTTTTTGGATTTTTTCATTTTTAGTGATTTTTAAGGCCTTTTTTAATTTTTATAGTTTTAGGGTTTTTAGGTATTATGAGGATTTTATGGTTTTTATCCTTTTTAGCATTTTTTGGATTTAGGGGTTTAAAATACATTTAAGTTTTTAAGGTTTCTTATTTTTTTAGGCTTTTAATATTTTTATGTTTTATGGATTTTTAGGTATTTTTTGGATTTTTATGGGTTTTTGTTTTTGAAGGATTGGGGTAGTTACTTTATTATTTTTTGGTGTTTTAACAGGGTTTTTTTTTTATTTTTAGGGTTTTTATGGGTTTTTATTGTTTTTACCATTTTAGGGGTTTAATTTTAATTAATATTTTTTATTGTATTTTTTTGTTAGTATGGGTTTTTATTATTTTTATGGATTTTAGTGTCTTTTTTTGGTTTTAGGGTTTTTTAAGTATTTTAGGTTTTTTAGGGGTTTTAAGTGTTTTTATATTTATAAGGTCTTCTTAGGGTTTTTAGGGTTTTTTTATTATTTTGTTATTAATGATTTTTAGGGATTTTGAAGGATTTTTATAGTTTTTTGGGTTTTCAGGCGTTTTTATTGATTTTAGGGTTTTTTTGGGGTTTTGAGGAATTTTTTGATTTTTAAGGTCTTTACATGTTTTTATAATTTTTAGTTTTTAATGTATTTCCTAGGGTTTTCAAGGTTTTTAGTAGTTTTGATGTTTTTATAAATTTTTATGGATTTTTTATGTTTTTATGGTTTTTAGTATTTTGAGGGAATATTTTTGTTTTTAGGGCTATTTTGAGTTTTAGGGTTTTTACAAACTTTTATAGTTTTGGACTATATATGGATTTAATGTAATTTTAGAGTTTTTAGTGGTATTTTCAGTTTTCTTGGGGTTTTTTGTGGGTTTGTGGTTTTTGGGGTTTTATTGTTTTATTGTTTTAATGCTATTTTTAGTGTTTGGGGTTTTTTTAATTTTGATGTATTTAACATATTTATGAGTTATTTATTTTTAATGTTTTCTTAATGGATTTAACTTTTTTGTGCTATTTTATTTTTAGATATTTTTATTGATTTCTTAGTATTTTTAATGGTTTTTATGGATTTCAAGGAATTTAAAGTATTTTTGGGATTTTTAGGTGTTTTTAGGGTTTTTAAGTTTTTTTGGTTTTTAGGGTTTTATGTGTTTTTAGGTTTTTATGGTGTTATTTGAGGTTTTTTTGGTATTTAAGGGTTCTTTATGTTATTTTGGATTTTTATTATTTTTTATCTAATTTTAGGGTTTTATGGTTTTGGGGTTTTAGGGGTTTTAATGTTTTTATGGGTCTTTAAGATTTTTAGGGTTTTACAGTATTTTTAAGGGCTTAGGGTTTTTGCATTTTTTATGTTTTTTGGTATTTTAAACGTTTTTATGTTTTAATTTTTTCTTAGGGGTTTTTGTGGTTTTTTGGATTTCTATATTTTTATTGATTTTTATGGATTCTTTAAGATTTTTATGGTTTTTTTTATCAATTTTAGTGATTTTGAGGGTTCTAGGGAATTTAAAAGTTTTTTTATCATTTTTGATGTTTTTAGGGGTTTTAATTATTCTTAGGTTTTTATGGATTTAATAGGGTTTATCAGGAATTTTGGGGGGTTTTACGTTTTTAGCTATTTTTAAGGTTTTTAGGGTGTATATGGATTTTGAGGGTTTCTAGGGTTTTTAGGGTTTTATGGATTTTAGGTTTTATGGGTTTTTTGTTTTTTTAGGGGTTTTATGGTTTTTAAACATATTTATTATTTTTATATGTTTAACGGTTTTTTCGAGTTTTTAGCGTTTTTAGGGTTTTATGGGTTTTTATGGTTTGGGGGGGGGGTTTATGTGTTTTAGGGGGTTTAAGATTTTATGTTATTTTTAATAATTCCTATGTATTTTAGAGTTTTTTTATGTTTCCTTTGGGTGTTATGTGTTTATAGATTTTGAGTTTTTTTTTCTTTGGGGTTTTCCCAGATTTTAGGATTTTGTTCATTTTTAAGCATGTTTTGGGGTTTTTTGGGGTTTTTATTTTGTATGGGTTTTACATATTGTAAAGGGTTTTAGTGTTTTTAGTATTTTTATAATTTTTTGGGATTTAAGTTTTTTAAAAATTTTTTATGTTTTTAATGTATTTTATGATCTTTTCAATGTTTTTATGACTTTTTATATTTTTAGATATGTTTATGTCATTTTTATTATTTTTATGGTTTTTATGGATTTTTATGTATTTTTGGGACTTCATGGGATATTTTGTGTTTATTTTAGTTTTTATGATTTTTTTTGGGATTCTAGGGTTTTGTTTAGTCATTTAGGGGTTTTAATCTTCTTTATATTTATTTAAAAAAATTATAAGTTTAAATGGTTTTTAAATTCTTTAGTGATTTTTTTGGTTTTTTATAATTGATTTTGGCTTTAAGAGTTTTATGAGTTTTTATACTTTTAATGGTTTTTAGGATTTTTATCATTTTTAGTGATTTTTGGTTTTTTGGTGATTTAAGTGTTTTTAGGATTTTGATATTTTGTTAGTACTTTTCATAGATTTTCAGTTTTTTTATTTTTTGAGGGATTTTTGGGGATTTTATTGGTTTTGGGTGGTTTTGTGTTTTTTAGGGTTTTAGGGTATTTACAATTTTCAATATTTTTTAGGATCATTAACTGTTTTTATGTCTTTATGGTTTTCTTAGGGATTTTAGTTGTTTTTAAGTCTTTAAAAATTTTTATGGCTTTTTTGATTTTTTTCGTGTTTTTAGGAATCCTTAGTGTTTTTAGTATTTTTTTGAGGAGTTTTACAGTTTTTAGTGTTTGTAGAGTTGTTTTTGGATTTTTAAGGTTTTTTAGATATATTTTATTTTTTGGGGGGGTTCTAGGGTTTTTAGAGTTTTTAATGGTTTTTTAAATTTTATGAGTTTTAGGGGGTTTTTAAATTTGTAAGGGTTTTATGGTGTTTAAGGATTTTAAGAGTTTTATGGTCTCTTTAGTATTTTTTTAGGGTTTCATTCATTTTTTTTGTTTTTAGTGGTTTTAAGTGTTTTTATGTTTTTTATTGTTTTCTTATGGTTTTTCATAGTGTTATGGGTTTTTATATTTTTTGGGATTATATACGACTTTTTTTTACTTTTTAGTGTTTTTAGGAATTTTTACAGGTGTTTAGGATTTTTAGGGTTTATATTATTTTTAGGTGTTTAGGGTTTACTTTATCCATTTCAAGGGTTTTCAGAGTTGTTTAAAAGTTTTTAGGCAAAACATGTTTGGGGCTAGGCGGATCCCATCCCCACAATATTCAATAACATAAAATAAAGGTACAAGGCATTACAAGGAGGGTTTGCATAACCGAGTGTGCAATTCCCCCTTCATGTCTGAGTCCACAAGAGGAGTGGAGAAATCTGGTGCAATAAATGACCACATGGAACATCCATCCTCAATTGCTTTCTTGGAGAGTATGTCTGCCACCTTGTTCGCTTCCCTGTATATATGTGTGACCATAATGTTCATACCCTGAGAGATTCTCAGACATTTAACCCATTATGGGAGGAGCCTCCATGGGATTGTCCTTGTTTTGCTTTTGAGAGCTTCCACCGCAACATCGAGTCAGATTCAATCCAAAGCTGCTTCCACCGGAAGTGGACCGCAAACTGTACCGCCTTAATCATGGCCCATAACTCCGCTTCATAAGCACATACATTCCCAAAGTAAGGATAAAAGCATCCTTTAACAAAACCTCTATACGTCCAGAAAACACCACCACACCCGGAGAGACCAGGCGCGCCTAGGGCTGCACCATCCACATTAACTTTTATCCATTCTGGGATTGGCGGAATCCACCGAATGAATTTAAAGTCCTTCGGTTTACTGCATCTTCCAGAAATACCATGAGTTCTCAACACAATAAGGTCCTTAATATCATTAGCCATCGTACCATCCTGGATATGATCCGCCGCATGGACTGCTTGATGAATTGCCACCACACCATTTTGGTGGCAGCATGCATCATTATCAAAAACCACTTTGTTCCGAGCTGCCCACACAAAAGCAGTAAGAGCCGCAGCGGCAACAAGAAGCAGATTGGCAATTTGTTGACTGCATTGCACGCCAACGACACTGCTGAAAATAGCAGACAGCGTGCTGTCCGTGCATATTTTCAGCTGGAACATGCCCTGCAAATGATCCCAAAGACCTGCAGCCAACCTGCACTTAAGAAAATGTGCTGCAAATTTTCCTCATCCTGAAGACAGATTGGACAAGCAGAGGCCAAACACCACCCATCTCTTTTCAATTTCTCTTGAACTGGCAATCTATTTCTCCAAATTTTCCACAGCAGCAGTTGGCTAGAGGGGGAAATGAAGGGCCTCCAAAATTTAGAGAGCCAAGCAGGGGGTTGAATTCCTTGATCACATTCAAACTGGTAAAACTCCTTCACACTCAACATCCCTACCGTATATGGCTTCCAAATGAGGCAATCCATGTCCATAAAACTGTAGTTTTGTATTTGTGTGATAATATTCTGTGGCAGGATACCTTCCAATTAAGGCATCATTGAATTTCCTGAGGTCCTTGATGCCCAGCCCACCCATCTCGATGGGCTTTGTGCATTCTTTCCATGCCACAGAAACAAGATTCTTCTTGGTTATGCATCCTGTCCATGGAAAGTTTCTGATTTTTTCATGTAGGCTCTTAATGAGACTTTCCGGCCATCTGTAAATGGAGAACGCATGCACAAACATGGATGTAATGACAGAGTTGATCAGGCAAATTCTGCCTGCCTGAGATAAGCATTTTCCTTTCCAGTTCGCAAGTTGCTGGGTAATTTTGAGAGAAATTTCCTCCAGGTAACTACTCTTCACCCTCCCCCAGAACAAGGGGACCCCCAGGTACATGAGGGGGAGGGAGCCCCTCATGATACCAAGATTTCTGACAATTCTGCGTTGTTTGGGGGATGAAATCCCATTGCCAAAAATGATAGAGGACTTTTTCCAACTAATTGATTGCCCTGAAACCTCCTCATAATGTTGTAGAAGTGACTTAATTGAAGATATTTTAGGCCAATCAGCCTTCCCAAAAAGGAGAATATCTTCCGCATATAGAAGATGAGTTGGCACGTAAAGCTCTTTCCCAGCATTAATCTGGGCATAGTAACCAGCCTGAACTAGATCAATTATACATCTGCTCAGGTAATCCTCAACCAGAGCGAAGAGAAGTCCAGAAATTGGGTCACCTTTCCAGACACAACGGGAGCATTGAAAGAACCCCTTAGGGGATCCATTAATAAGAACATAAATCCTGACACCGGATAGGATAGTATGGATCAACCTTATAAAAGATGCGTAGAAGCCATACCTGCTGAGAATAGTAAAGATAAAGCTCCATTTGATTGTATCGAATGCCTTTGAGATGTCCAGCTTCATAGCAAAGCTTCCATGTTTAAATTCTTTCCTCATTATGTTAATACCCTCCGATGCAGAGTAAAGGCAACTCTGAATATTGCATCCTGAGACAAACCCGAATTGGTTTGGCGTGATTATCCGACCAACAATCTTCCCCCATCTGGTCGCCAGAATTTTACTTATTATCTTAGGAATGGTATTTCCAATCGCCACCGGACGAAAGTCCCCAATGTCCATGGCATTCTCTCTCTTTGGCAGTAGAGCAAGGAAGTTGGAGTTCATTCCATGGGGAATGGAGTAGAAGATAAAAAAATTCCCTGACAGAATTAGTGATCTCCACATGAAGAATATCCCAATAGAACATAAAGAACTTATTAGTGAATCCATCCAGACCGGGAGTGCTGTCCATGATCAGAGAAAAGAGAGCAGATCTGACTTCTTCCTCAAGTGGTGCATCAGTAAGCTGCTTATTCTGCACCTCATTAATACGAGGAACAATAGAGCCAAAGAGACTGGGTGTCTGGTCATGCCCTCCATCATTATAAAGTTCTTTAAAGTGATCAACCACAGCATCAGATATTTCATTCTCATTTGAAAAGGAGACCCCATTAACTCGTATGACATCCAGAGCTTTCTTTGATTTTTTCTCCCTGTGAAGACGATGAAAGAATTTGGAATTACTATCTCCTTCCTTGAGCCAAGCCACTCTAAATTGATTTCTAGCCAGCTTCTCTTTAAGAGACAAAAGCTCATTCAACTTCAAGTGGAGCTGCATTTCTTCGCTAGATTGGGTAAGTCGCTGCTGGTCATCAATTTGGCAATGAGAAAGCTGGGATTCAGCAGCCATGATGTCATCGTCGATCTTGGAGAAAGAGATCTTACTCCATTCCTTAAGAAGACTCTTTATTCGTTTGAGCTTTGCCGCCACCACATAATGTGGTCTTCCCTGAAAAGTGCTGCTCCACCCATCAGCAATCACTTCCCTACATCCAGGCATGGTGAGCCAGGCATTGTTGAATTTGAAGGGCAAAGGAGAGGACCTGCAAGTGCTATCATTGATCTCAAGCATCAAGGGATTGTGATCCGAGTTGAACTTAGGGAGAGTAGAGGCAAACATCACAACTGAGGACCATCTACCATTGATTTGGAAAAAACATCTATCCAATTTACTTGCTTGCCCCCCCTTTATGGATTTTATGTATTTTATTGTTTTTATGGTTTTCATGGGTTTTTTGGTTTTTTGGGTTTATTGTGGTTTTTTGTGGTTTTATCATTTTTTATATTTTTTGGGGTTTAAATTGATTTTAGGTTTTTAATGTTATCTTGGGGTTTGTAGGGTTTTTATGGTTTTTAATCTTTTAGGAATTTTAATTCTTTTTAAGAACATTTATAATTTTTACGGTTGTTTTCCTTTTTATTTGTTTTAGGGTCATTCAATTTTTTGGTTTTTTATGATTTTTTGGTTTTTTGGGTTTTATTGAGTTTATATGGTTTAAAATGATTTTTAGAGGTTTTTTTACATTTTTTGCATTTAAATGGGTTTTAGAGTTTTTAGTAGGATTTTGGGGGTTTTAGGGTCTTTTAATATCCTATGGTTTTTTATAGTTTTTATGGGGTTTTAGGGTTATTAGGACCGTTTTAGGGGATTTATTATTTTTAGCATTTTTTCCATTTTTAGTGGTTTTATGTGTGTTTATTTTTTTGGGGTTTTCTTAGGGGTTCTTAAGGTTTTTAGGGTTTTTTAAGTTTTTTGGTATTTTTAGGTCTTTTGAGGAATTTTATAGGCTTTTATGGTTTTGTTGATTTTTAGGGTTTTAGGGTTTAAAATGTTTTTAGTGTTTTTAGTTTTTTTATGGTTTTTGGGGGTTTTAAGAATTTTTAGGTTTTTATGAGTTTATTTATGTTTTTAGGGTTTTTAGGTTTTTTTACATTTTAAGTGATTTGTGTGGATTTTTTGGATTTTTATCATTTTCATCATTTTTGTGATTTTGAGTGTTTTTAGGTTTTTTCGGGTTTTATCGTTTTATATTTTTTTAGTGTTTTGGGGGTTTTTTTGAGTTATTTAGTGTTTTATGGTATTTAGAGTTTTTTTTAACATTTTTAGGGATTTAAATGGGTTTTTATACTTTTTATAGTTTTCAAAGTTTTTTGTGTTTTATGTGTTTTTATAGTTTCAATACTTTTTAGGGGGATTTGTGTTTTAGGGACTTTTTTGGGTTTTTAGGTTTTTCGGGGTTTGAAGTGTTTTTGGGTGTTTTTTTATTTTCTTGGGGTTTTTAGGATTTTTAGCGTTTTTTACATTTTTTGATCTTTTTTGGATTTTATTGAATTTGATGATTTTTAAAGATGTTTTGGTTTTTAGGATCATTTATGATTTTTAGGGGTTTTAATATTTTTACAGTTTTTAGGGAATTTTATGATTTTTATGATTTTTATGGGTTTTATGGATTTGGAGGGGTTTTAGGGATTTTGGGGGGATATAATGGTTTTTTGGGTGTTTTTAATTTTTATTTTATTTTTTTTGGGTTCTAAAGGTTTTTTAGAGTTTTTAAAAAAAATTAGGGGCTTCAAGGGGGTTTGGAGTTTTAGTTGATTCTTAGGGGTTTTTATGATTTGGGGGTTTTTAAGGGTTTTTGGGGGGTTTTATGGTTTTTGTGGGGTTTAAAAAGTATTAAATAGATTTATGTTTTTAATGTTTTCTTAAGGGTTTTATTATATTTTTAGGGATTTGTAGGCCTTTAAGGGTTTTTATGAGTTTTATGGGTTTTTATGGGTTTTAGGGATTTTTAAGATTCTTATGCTTTTAGGGTTTGAGTTATTTTTGTGTTCTTCTGGTTTTTTGGGGTTTTTTTGGTTGTTTTTTTGTTTTTAGGGTATTTAGAGATTTAGTGGTTTTATAACTTTTTTATGGTTTTTAAGGTTCAATGTTGTTTTATTTTTTTTAGTGGTTTTTTGGGTTTTTTGGTTTTAAGGGTTTTGGGGGTTTTGGAAATTTTTATGTTCTTAAGGGTTTGAAGTGTTTTTAGGTTTTGAAGGTTTTCATTATGTTTTTTCAGTAATTTTATGGTTTTTAACTTGTTAAGGAATGTTTTTATATTTTATGAATTTTAATAATATTTAGTTATTTTAGTGATTTTGAGTTTTTTTAGAGTTTTTAGGGGTATTATGGTATTTTTTTTTAATTTTTTGGATTCTTTAAAGTTTTTAGGGTTTTTATGGTTTTTTATAGTTTTTAATGATTTTAAATATTTAAAATTCTTTCATTTTCTTCTATGATTTTAGTGTATGTATTGGTTTTTAGGGGTTTTTAGGGTCTTTTATGTTTTTCTGATATTTTTAGGGGTTTTATTTATTTTTTGGCATTTATGGTTTTTATAGGGGTTTTAATGGTTTTAGGGATTTTTTAGGGATTTATATGGATTTTTTCTGTTGTTAGGGGTTCTAATTTTTGGGGTCGTTTAATGGGTTTTTTTGGAATGTTTATGTTTCTTCAGGATTTTTACATTTGTTAATTTTTTATGTGTTTGAAGGATTTTTAGATTTTTTAGTGAGTTTAGGGTTTTTATTAGGTATTATTATTTTTTAAGTTTATAGGGATTTATGGTTTTTGGGGGTTTTGTGGGTTTTATTACATTTTATTGGTTTTTATGGTTTTATGTGTTTGTTAGGTTTATTAAGGGTTTTATGTGTTTTAAGGTTTTAAGGTTTTCTTAGGTGTTTTCAGGGTTTTCAAGGTTGTATATGTTTTCTAGGAATTTTAGGGACTTTTATGATTATTTGGTTTTTAGGGTTTTTAAGGATTTTGTGGGGTTTATGGTTTTTAGTGTTTTAATCATTTTTTATGTTTTTAGACATTTCAATTTCTGTTAGTGTTTTTATGGTTTTCTCAAGGGATTTTATGGGTGTTTTACATTTTTAGGTATTTTGTTGGGTTTTTTTGGATTTTTTTCATTTTAAGGCATTTTGGAGATTATGAGTGTTTTTAGGGATTTTTCATCATTTTAGTTTTTCTATGTTTTAGGTGTTTTTAGGTGTTTTTAGGTTTTTAATTTTTTTTATTAAGGGGATTCAGGGTTTTTATGTTTATTTACCTTTTTTGGTATTTTGTAACTTTTGAATATTTTTATGGGTTTTTAGTATTTTTAAGGATTTTGAGGGTTTTTTGGGTTAGGGTTTTCTTGGTTTTCTTGGTTTTTAGGGTTTTTTTGTTGTTTTAGGGGTTTCATGTTTTTTATATTTTTCAATGTTTTTAGAGGTTTGAAGTGGTTTTTTTGTTTTTAGTGGCTTATTATGTTTTTTGTGGGTTTTAGGGTTCTTAAGGATTTTTGGGGTTTTATGGTTTTTAGATTTTTTATGGATTTTAATTGTTTTTAGGTTCTTAAGTATTTTTTACAAATTTTCACGTATTTTAGGTTTTTCATAACATTTTTATGGATTTTAAGTACTATTTTAGGATTATTATGGTTTCTATTGGTTTTGGATTTTGAAGGTATTAGGGTTTTTTAGGTTTTCTATGGTTTTTATAGTTTTTTGGTTTTTAGGGTTCTTAACTATTTCTAGGTTTTTATGGTCTTCTTATTTTTTTAGGGGTTTTTATTTTTTTTTGTATTTTTATGGATTTTTATGGGGTTTTAATGTTTTTTCTATGGTTTTTAGGTATTTTAATTGTTTTTAGGGTTTATAGGGTTTATAGGGGTTTTTTGGGTTTTAGGGTTATTTTTTTTAGTTTTTTGAGTTTTTTATGGTTTTTTAGATTTTTTTAAAATTATTTAAGATGATTAAAGGGGTTTTAGAGTTTATTCTTGTTTTTTGATTTTTATAGTTTTTTAGGGGTTTTATGGTTTTTAAGGGTTTTTGGGTTTTTGGTGCTTTTATGGTTTTTAGTGTTTTTATAAAAAAAAATTGGGTTTTAAGTGTTTTATGTGTTTTAAGTGTTTTTAGGTTTTTACATTTTTCATAGGGGTCTTTCGAGTTATTGGGGTTTTATATGTTTTTCAGAATTTGTAGTGATTTTTTAGGATTTTTATGTATTTTTACAGTTTTTAGGGATTTTGAGGGTTTTTATGGGTTCTAGGGTTGTTACTATTTTTAGGGATTTTACATTTTTTTAGGATTTTAGGGTGTTTAAGTGTTTTTATGTATTTTTAGGGTTTTCATGGGTATTTATGTTTTTATTGATTTTTAAGAAGTTTTTAGGATTTTTATGGGTTTTTATGACGGTTCTTGGGGCAGCGGAAGTGCGGTTGGGCCGGATCCCAACTGTAATTTTTACCATGATCAATGATTATTCCAGGATCAATGTGAATATGAATGAAAGTATCCACGAAATTGAATCAATGATTTAGATAAAGATGGAAGAGGCCTGAAACCTTTAGAGAGGATCTTGCACCTCATGCTAATAATTAATTTAATTAATTTCATAAAAAAATAATACATGGATCTTTGGTTTTTTCTATATTGATGATGTTGATCATCTAGAATGACACTTTTGGATTATCTTGTTGTGCTTCCAAGGATAGATCCTATAATCCCTCTATCTGTGATCCACAAATGCTCTGAAGGGCTCCGATCGACACCACTCGTTCTCTGGGTGCTAGTGCGGCGAAGTGACTGTCTTGTGTCGGTCATTCTGGATTTCTTGTTCTTCGGCCTTGACGAACATCTCTTGATCTTGAGAGGGTAAGGAAGGAGATTCGATAGAGAAATTTTCTCAATACACCAGGTATGCGGTTTGGGTATATGGAACAATAGACATATGTGTCTATTTATTGACATGGGGCTTCAGTTACAATATTTAATTGTGTAACAAAAATTAAATAAATTCATAACCTTAGAGAAAAACCATACTATTAAAAATAATAGCACATTATTATTTATGGTGCACCAACTTGCGCAAAATATAATTATAAATAAAATTCCACGTCACAAAAAATAGCCCTTTTATTTTAATTTGAGCCAACTGGTTAAATAATTATTTATCATTTTTCAAATAATTATTTTACTATCGGGCCGACCTTGGTCCTCTCGAACTCCACTTCAATTTTTTGAACACCTGAATAAATAAATAAATAATTTATTCTACTATATAAATATTTTTTAAAAAACTATTAAATAATTTTTTATTAAATGTTTAATAAAATAAATAAATATATTTTACCCACAATCTGGTTAATAATTATTTATTTAATTTATGAAATCATTTTAACTTGAATAAAATTATTCCACTATATTGAAAATAATATTTATTAATTAAATTAAAATAGAATTTAATTGAGACCACCAGAAACACTTAGTGTGTGACTATCTAGGATTCTTTCTCGTTGCCATTAGATGGTCTTGCCTAATGTTCAAGAGTATTGTCTAGCAATGGGTCAAGGGACCTATGAGAAAGAACTTAAATTCCCAACAACAACATCCACATCTGAACGCTCACTGTGTAATATAATCCCTTTTTCTCAATATCTCATCAAGTAGGTTTTATGATAGTGTTATTAACTTTTAGGCTTGATAGGTCATTCCTTGACTAATTGAAATAAAATCATCGTTACACCATAACCAAGGAATTTCGCATGAAATTTCAATTTCAATCAAAAGGCCGAGATATCAACTTCCATAAAGGGTAGGGACAAACCCTTACCCGACTTATCCATTAATAAAATTGCACTCATGACGCACCCAATGTACCATACTTCCCGCCAGCTGTATGCATGATAGTTTCTATCAATAAACCAAAGTTCGCAAGTTGTGACACATATTAATGATAATCTTAATGTATAAGGATCATTACACATGCTTGTAGATAGAAATATCTGATGACACCAAAACATGTGGAATTCCTACTGGAGGGTATGTTCTCATAGTCTAATGTCATGGAGATTACTAAGTGATAACTTCACGAGAGTAATTCTCATATTCTTATGAGTACTCGCACTTGATGGTTTCATGCTATGTGTCCCATCATAGTATTCCATCCAACCGTAGAAATATATTTAAGAATATTGTTATAGAATTTCAAGGTTCTTATCATAGTGGGTAACTTCCATGACCTTATCAACAAGAAAAATACTCTATGAAATTATTACATGACATTCCTGTAGAACAATGGGCAATATGTAATAAGATGTTTAGTATTTAAATACATTAAATATCCATGTACTATAAGTACATCTAGTTTGTTTTAGGACACCAACTCTTACAAACTACAAATTGGACTAGAGACAACTTCCTACAACTTTCAATATACTAGACCTCAAATATTGATCATAATTCTACTGATTCAATGATTTAAACAATGGGTCTGCCACTTTTTCATCTAAAAAAATACTACTCATCGCAACTTCACCTCTTTGAGAAAAATTCCTCAAGATATGATACTTCTAAAGTATGAGTTTCATCCACTGATGTGACCTTGGATCTTTTGTGAGACCCACCACTGTATTATTATCATAGTACAGTGTGATGGGATATTTACTAATAGGTATCTAATCTATCTACTATATGAAGCTTTGCATCCATAATTCTTCTTTATCCTCAACTTGAGCTATGATATACTTGTAATATGTTGAAGAATATGTGACCACACTCTTCTTTGATCTCTTCTAGCTCACTGCACCTACATTCAAAGTGAAGATGTATCCCGTTTGTGACTTCATTTCATCTTGATCAGTCTCGAAACTAGAATATTCATATCCTATGATGACTAGTTCCTTGTTTCCTCCATTAACCAAGAACATATCCTTAGTACACCTCGGATAGTTTAGGATAGTCTTGACTTCAATCCAATGGCGGTCTCCTAGGTCATCTTGAGAACTTCTTACTACACTCAATGCATAGGTGACATCCAACCTAGTATATAGAATGGAATACATGGCTTACCCTATCGATGATGCGTATGAAGTCCTTGACATTATATTTCATTATTCATGTGTCTGAGGACCAATTTTCTTGGAAAGATTAATGCCACGTGATGCTACAAACAATCCCCTATTTGATTGTTCCATAATAAATTTCTTCATTATCTTATCAATGCATACACTTTGACATACGCCCAACAATCTCTTTGATCTATCACGATGGATATTGATCCTAATAATATATGTTTCATCACCCAAGATATTCATGGAGAATAATTGATTGAACCATTCATTAACAGACTATAAGACTGGTGTCTCATTTCCAATAAGTAATATCACATCAACATAAACTATTCAGAAAATAAATGTAGTCCCACTAAACCATTTGTAGACACAGGGATCACATTCATTCTGAATAAATCCGAATTTTGTTATGGATTCATCCAAATGAATGTTCCATAACCTGGATGCTTTCATAAATCCATAAATGGTTTTCTAAAACAGTCATACCTTATTGGCATCTTTTGGAGTCATAAACCCCTCAGATTGTGTCATGTTGACATCTTTATAAATGTTCCAATTAAGAAAGGATGTTTTGAAATCCATTTTCCAAATCTCATAGTCAAGGTAAGAGGTAGTGGCCAATAGAATTATTATGGATTTAATCATTTAAACAAGTGAAAAGGGTTTATCATAGTCAATTTCTGGATGTTGTTTTAACCCTTTTGCAACCAATCATGCCTTATAGGTACATACTTGTCCTTCTATGTACAATTTATTCTAGAATACCCATTTCCAACTAACAGAATTTACATCAACTGGAGGATCTACCAAAATATAGACTTTGATTTAGTACATGAAATCCATTTTAGAATTCATGGTTTTTTCCACATAGCAACATCTGTGTCACTTACTGCTTCCTTGTATGTTAGAGGATCATTATTATCAACAAATAATGAGTCACCATCCTCAGTAACTAAAAAATCGTAACGCTCTTATTCTATAACCTGTCTTGTACTCCTATGTAGTTCTGGTGTCTCTAGGACAGTCATTTCTTCCATAGGGATTTGTGGAATCTACTAAAATACAAACTCTTGTAGACCATGAACCTCAACGTCATCGAAGTCTATATTTCTCCCATTATCTATTTTGGTGATGTGATCCCTCTTAAGGAATATGGTGCGTCATTCCACTATAACTTTTTTTCTGGAAGGTTTCAAAGGTAATATCCCCTTGTTTTGTTAGGGTATCCTATAAAGTTATCCTTTGTGCCTCGGGCTGCAAGTTTGTTAACTTAGAAGGCCTTATCAAATGTATCGGTTCCCCACACATGTAAATTCAATAACATGGATTTCTTTCCACTCCAGAACTTGTATGGAATACAATTTATTGATTTAGTTGGTACTTTGTTTAGTATGTGCACAATTGTTTGCAACTCATGTCCCCAAAAGGATAATGGAAGACTCTCAGGACTCATCATTGATCTCACTATGTCCAACAAGGTGCAGTTCCTCCTTTCTCTCACACCATTCCACTAGGGCATGTAAAGAGGAGTGAGTTGGGATATGATCTAAAACTCTCATAAGTAATCAATGAAGTCTTGATTAAGATATTATCCACCTTTTTCTGAGTGGTGTCTCTTAATCTTCTTACCAAGATGGTTCTCAAACTCATTCTTGTGTTATTTGAACATATCAAAATAATGTGACTTATACCTCATTTTGTAGATATATTCATATCTACTAAAATCATCTGTAAAAGTTATAAAGTATGAGTACCTAACCCTTGCTTCAACTGGAAATGGTCAACACAGATTGATATGAACCAATTGAAGAAGTAATTTATCCCTTTCAACTTTCCCACTAAATTGGACTTTGGTTGTTTTGCCCTGTAAAAATGCATGAAATATGCCAAGTTGTTTTAATTCAAAAGAATCTAAATATCCATCTTGAGGTAACATTGTCAAGCGTTTCTCATTTTCATGACCTATATGGTGATGCCAAAGTTTGGTGTGGTATGAGTCATGAGAATTATTTTTGTTATCAATTTCCATTACTTGGTTTGTGTAATCCAACACATAAAGACCATTGGATAAATGGTCCCTACCAAAACAAATGCTATCATGGTAAAAAATGAAATATTCATTTCCAAACTTGAAAAAATACATATCTATCTAATATGGATAAAGAAATAATGTTTTTAGTAATATATATCTCAAATAGAAAACCTTTAATTCAAGATAATCCCAGTTAGCAATATGAGGTGGAAGTCCCTGACAACTACAGTAGAAATTCTGGCTTCATTGGCTACTCATATATCTACCTCCCCTCAGTCACTCTTCCTAAATCTACTTGGTTCTTATATTTGGATACATATGTGAGCACCAAAAGCTTTATCTAATACCATATTTTTTTAGAAATAGATAGATTTCATTCGGTAACAAATTCACCTGAAGCTTCCCCTTTCTTCTTAGTCTAGGTGCAGTTCTTCTTCCATTAGCTTTTCTTGCCACATGTGAAATAAATAGCCTCATGTTCCCTTGCCTCCCCTTTGATCTTCATTTTCTAGGAAGGTCCTGAATAATATTTGGGCTTAAAGATATTCACCATCACTTTCCTCTTATTCACCATAAGGACATATGTCTTTTCACACTTCATATCTTTGTCCACTTGAAGAATGAGGAGAAGAAGTTCATATAGATACTTCTCAATGTTGTTCATGTTGAAATTGACAACAAACCTAGAGAAGCTATGAGGGAGTAATGTAAGAATGAGATCGGTGCCCAATTCTTTAGGGAGATTAAACCCTATAACCTCTAGGTGCTCATTGTATCAAATGATCTTGACTACATGAGGACTATCTAGGGCACCCTCTCCAAGCTTACTCTAAAAGAGTTCTGTAGAGATCTCAATCCTTTCCTATCTTTTGCTCTCCTAGTAAAGACTATAGAGGTTCTTTATCATGCTATTAGAATCCATGTTTTCATGAGACTTAATGAGTTCACTTGAAATTGATGATAGCATCAAATATTGAACGTTGACTGCATCGTTCATATGTTTCTCATAGACCAGGAAAGTCACATCACTAACCTATTTGGAAAGTGGATCAGGTAATGCTGACTCTAACACGTAAGACTTCCATTCATGGCATAGGATAACCTAGATGAATATAAACCACTCATGGATGTTATTGTCAGTGAGGATGTTGTCTTTATCCAGAATTGATCATAGGGATAGTGTGGTTGATGAGCTTTTCATTTTTATTCTAAAATTAAAAGAGAAGAACATTAGTACTTTCTTGATTAAATTTTTATGAGAAATAATAAATTAATTTTATCAAGTCTCCTACTATTTTATCAACTGCCAATGGCCCTCACCATTGAACTCAGAATGTCTAGTTGTGATGACATACTAGTGGAGAGGATCTATATTTCTCTATGCATAAACCCAATAAGGGTTTGTCAAGCTATTTGAAGGTATTTATGTAGGAAAGTCTTTTCCAACTATGGGCTTGTAGGTCCATGATCTGTTTAGTGTACTCTACAATCCTGAAATCTTGACTTTGGATTTCCTCAACTCTTGCCTCCAATATTACACCAAGTCTAGAAAGGGATACTCTTATTGATGTAATATAGTTAATTCATCCCAAAACCATTCATAAGGGCTTCCTATATTAAAGTAAGTTTCCTAACAAAGGTAAGACAAACACATAGTTTTATTGTGTTTTTACCTTAATAAAGTAATAGAAGGATTGGTTTGACTTAATATTTTATTTGATATATTTTTATCTATTATGTGTGAATTTATTATTATTATTATCACATGCTTGTTAATATTATGTGGAACTTAATTATGTGATTAACCATAAATTGATAATATTTATGCATAAGCCTGATTTATTTTAGTTCCATCTTGCTTCCCTGATTAATAAATTAATTATGTGATAACAACAACACAACCATAATGATAAACCATGAAACTGAAAAAAAAGAGAAAGGCATGATCATGATATTTTCTAATTGTTAGTTTATCTAGATGTTGATAAACTAACTCCGAACTATGGTATAAAAACCTTGAACCATTTGTGTTCGTGTTTACATCTTTCCACCTATCCACCTCTATATCTCTTGGGATTGGTTTTATCTCAGCTCCAGCTTGAACTGCCTCTTTCGGATTTGGAGTTTCATCCATTACATATGCTTTTAAACTCACATGTAGGTGAGGGGTAAAATGGGGGTTTACATAAAAAAAATCATGGGAACGCAAGCCTTATATATTACCAAGGAGATATGTCTCACATACCAACAATTAATTTAATAAATAAATTAAAATGAAACCAATCACATACAAATGTCTTGGTCTAGCTCATGATTATCCATATACATGCAACAAGTTATGCATTTAATAAAACTAGTTTTCAATTATTTAATCATTATTATGAAGGTAAATAGTGCCAAAATCGATTAATTATTATATTTAATTAATCAATCATATTATCTTAATACTTTTCTTATTTTCCTTGAGATTCTCATCAATCATAAATTTAAACAAATAAATTCATTTAAAATTATCATTGTATGTAACTAGTAACTTGAAGGAAACCCAGTGAGTTTCTGTTCATAAATACCCAATGAGTATAAATGAACATTACAATGATATTAAATTAAACACATATACATAAAACTCCTATCATGTGTTGTGCCTCAGCTTTATGCCCTCACCATTGTACCCATATCAAGGCTTTTTATAATATAATAATAAATATTAATAAATATGCAGAATTCGGATGAATACATGGTGTGTAGTTCCAACAACACGGTGTGTACTATAATTCACCTTCCATCCAAAGTGCACACCTAGGGATACATAGTGTAAATGTACTTTAGAAATCTTCGGAGTACACATCGTGTCTAGTGGGAAATAATCTAGGTAATATCTTTGTTACACAGTCTCTAGTCAGGCAAGCAATGTATGAGGTACATGATCCAAACCTACCATGATGGGAATACACATCATTTCAAGTGGGCCACACATCGTCTAATCCAAAAACATTGTACCACATATTCCTGGTCAACACACAAAGTCATTAAGACATAGAAAAACTCCAATGACATGACTTGGTTTGGAGGACTAGTCCTAGTGCATGGAATCATGACTTCATAGTGTGTACTGTCGAATACACACCCTATATTCTGGTGATGTAGGGATAGGAACCTTTGGCACCTTCAGATGAGATCTTCTATTTTATTTAATGAAAATTAAAAGAAAATATCATTTCAGAAAGCTGAAATAGAAATGCAAAGAGGTAGAACAGATCTTGAAATCAAGATTATAAGAATGATTAACCTTGAATTGAAAAACAAAATTATTAAAATTTAAATTGTCAACGAATTATTTAAATAATTATAAGCAATGATGTAACTGCTCTGATTCCACTTGGAGGTTCCGGGCATAGCAGAAGTGTGGTTGGTCCATCACCCAACTTTAATTTTTACCATGATCAATGATTATTCCTGGATCAATACGATGATGAATTCCAATCTACACGGAATAGAATCAAAGATTAAGATAAATAAGGAAGAGGTCTGAAACCTTTATAGAGGATCTTGCACATCATGTTTGTAATTAATTTAATTAATTCCATAAAGAAAATAATACATGGATCTTCAGTATTTTCTTCATTGATGATGTTGATCATCTGAAATGACCCTTCAAGATTAACTTGTTGCGCTTGAAAGGATCCAAACTAGAATCCCTATAATGGTTATCCACATGTTCTTCAACGGACTCAAATAAACACAATTCATTATCTAGGTGCTAGTGTAGAGAAATGAGTGTCATGTGTCGGTCATTCTTGATCACTTTTTCATCGGCCTTGAAGAACATCTCTCATCATTGAGAGGAGTGGGAAGAAGATTCTAGAGAGAAATTATCTCAATTCACCGGGTGAGTGGTTTAGGTACATGACACAATATATGTATGTGTCTTTTTATTGACATGGGGCTTTAGTTATTATATTTAAATCCATACCAGCAATTAAATACATTTATAAAATTAGAGAAAATCTATAATATTAATTTCAATACAGCAACATTATTTATGGTGCACCAACTTGCACAAAACCAAATAATAAATAAAATTGGGCATCACAGAATAATAGCAGCGTTATTTTAATTGGTGCCAACTCGTTAAATAATTATTTATCATCTTGAAAATAATTATTTTACTCTCAGAACATCCTTGGTCCGTTCAAATTCCACTTCCATTTATTGAACAGCAGAATAAATAAATAAATAATTTATTCTCTTAAATAAATATTTTATTTACAAACTAGTAAATAATTATTTATTAAATGTTCATTAAAATATATAAATAAATTTTACCCACAATTTGGTGAATAAATATTTATTTAATTTATGAAATCATTTTAACTTGAATAAAATTATTCCACTATCTTGAGAAAAATGTTTATTAATTAAATTCAAATAGAATTTAACCAAGACCACCAAAAACACTTATTGTGTGACCCTTTTGGATTCTTTCACATTGCTATTAGGCGGCCATGCCTAAAGTCTAAGAGTACTATCTAGAAATAGGTTATGTCACCCAAGAGAACGAACATAAAGTTGCAACAATGACATCCACATATGAATGCTAACTGTGTAATATAATCTCGTTGTTGAAATATCTCATCAATCAGGTTTCATGATAGTGTCATCTAATTTTATGCTTGATACGTCGTTCTTTAACTACCTAAAATAAACTCGTTGTTGCACTATGGCCATGGAATTTTGGGTGAAATTTATATTTCAATCAAAGGGATAATATATAAACTTCCTTAAATGGTAGGGAAAAATCCTTCCTCAATTAATTCATTAATTACATGTCACTCGAGATGCACCCAACGTACCCTACTTCCCGCCAACTGTCTGCATGAAATTTTATGTCAGTAAATCAAAGTGCACGAGTCATAAAACGTATTAATGATAATCTTAAAGTCTAAATATAATTAACCATGATCACAAATAGAAATATCTGATGACACCAAAATATGTGGAATTTCTACTAGTAGATCTGTTCTCATAATCTCCTATCTTCTAGATTACCATGTGCGAACTTCATGAGAAGAAGTCTCATATGCTTATGAGTTCTCGCACCTAACGGCCTGCATGCTATGTTTCTAATCATAGTATGTCATCTAACCATAGAAATATATTTAAGAATATTTTTATAACATTTAAATGTTCTCACCATAGCAGGGATCTACCATGACCTTATTAATGCAAAAAATACTCTAGGACATTATTACATCATTGTCATGCAGAACAATGACCAATATGTAATAAGATGTTTAATATTTAGATACATTAAATATACATGTAATCAAAGTAAAACTAGTTGGTTCTAGGACAACAACTCTTAAATATTAGTGTTTTTTGATATTTTTATGGGTATTAGGGTTTTTAGGGTGTTTAGGGTTTTTAAGGGGGTTTTTTTGTGTTTTTGGTGTTTTTTATTGAGTTTTTGTGGTTTTATGTTTTTTATATTTTTTAATGTTTTTTTTAATTTTAAGGGTTTTAAGAGTTTTTAGTGGGTTTTATGGGTTGTATAAATTTTTAGGGTTTTTAAGGTTTTTTGGGGTTTTATGGGTTTTAGGGGTGTCTAGGGGTTTTTTTGTCTTTTTAGTGTTTTTAGAGTTTTTATGTTTTATAGGGGTATTAATTGTTTTTAAGTGTTTATATTTAACTTACAGTTTTAGGGTTTTTATAATTTTTTTGTTATAGGATATTTTTAGGGATTTTTTATGATTCTAATATGTTTTTCAGGTTTTTATGGATTTTGAGGTTTTTAGGGTTTTTAGGGTTTTTAGGATTTTCATCATTTTTAGGTTTCTTATAGGTTTTAAGTGTTTTTTGGTTATTAATTTTTTCTTATGTGTTTTCAGGGTTTCAAGTTTTTTTTATTATATTTTTTTGGTATTTTTCGGGATTTCAGGGGTTTTATGGTTTTTAGGGTATTTACGGTTTTTAGGGTTTTTTTGTTTTTTTCTAGTTTTTTGGGGTTTCTTTAGTTTTTTAGTGTATTTAAGGTTTCAATGTTTATTAACGTCTTTAAGACATTAATGGGGTTGTATAGTTTTTAGTGGTTTTAGGGGTTTTAGAGGGTTTTATGTTTTTTAGGCTTTTAGGGGGTTTTATGGTCTTTTTACAGTTTTTAGCAATTTTTAGGTTTTTCGTGGATTTTGGTGTTTTTATGTTTGTATGGTTTTATTTGGGTTTTTATGGGTTTAGGGTTTTTATGTGTTTTGTGATTTTTTGGAATTTTTATATTTTTATGATTCTTTAGGGGTTTTAGTGTATTTACAGTTTTTAGTGTTTTTAGGTTTTTTAGGGGTTTAAGTATTTTTAGGTGATTATGGTTTTCTTATAGTTTTTAAAGATTTTTAGGGGTTTTTATGTTTTTATGGATTTTTATGGATTTTTTTTTATGATTTTTATGGGGTTCTATAATTTTTAGTGATTTTAAGTATTTATTGGGAGTTTAGGGTTTTAGGGTTTTTTTGGGTTTTTAGGGTTTTTTGAGATTTTGTGGGTTTTAAGGTTTTCAATGGTTTTTTTATTTTTAGGGTTTTATAGGGTTTTTGAGTTTTTAGTGGGTTTTAGATATTTTATGGGTTTGTATGGGTTTTTATTACATTTGTGGGTTTTAAAGTTTTAAGGGTTTTTAGGTTTTTTAGTATTTTTGGGTTTTAGGGGGTTTAGGTGTTTTTATGTTTTGAAAGTTTTCATTAGGTTTTAGAGTTATTTTATATTTTTTTTATGTTTTTAGGGATGTTTAGAAATTTTTTTAGATTATTTTGGTATTAGGGTTTTTAGGGATTTTGATATTTTTTAGGGTTTTTATGGTTTTTAGTTTTTTTAGTTTTTTATGCTCTGATCATCGGACGGAGGTAGTTTATCATCCCATTTGTCCACGGATTTATGTAGAGGTTGATGTTGCGATGTATCCTGTTAATTGGGTTTGTATTACAGATGGGAAGGAATTTTGGAGGAAGCAGGATGTCAAATTTGATTCTTGGATGTCATTCTTTGTTGCCTACGGTCGTCTTGGGCATGCTGATTCAGTCTGTCAGATTAAAGGTCTGCTTGAGGCTTCATCGGGGGCATTGAGAATGGGCAATGTGGGTTCTATCCCATCTGGTTCAGCCTCACTGGTGGTCAGGGAGCCGTCTAGGAGTACTTGGCCACAACATGAGCTTGTTGAGGGCGATCAAGATCGGGTGGCTTCCAATGCACAAGCAAAGAATCCTCGGGTTGATGTTCAGGCTGCTGAGAGTTTTGGTCCTGCTTCTAAAACGTAGGGGAATCCTTAGAAGGAGGCGCAGAAGAGGCCATGTGAACCAACTGTTAGACATATTTTTGAGCACTTAAAGAGTGATCTTGGGATTCCTAATGCAATGACAGTGGAGACTTTGGATTCATGTGCCCACCGGAAAAAGTCTGTATCTGAACAGTAGTTGGACCCAGTTTTTTCTGAACAGAGGGCAGTGGATGCTTGTGTGAAGGAGTTGACAGAGCGGGAGGCTGTTGCTGGAGGAATATAAATTATGGTTCCCACTGGTAATCATTTTCTGGAATTGGAAAATGAGGTGAATTTTCAAGAATAGGTAGATGATACAAGGTAGGAGGGTGGCATGATTTAGGCTGCTCTCTCAAATGAGGATGCTGCAACAAGGAATGTTTTACAGGATGTTGTGGATCAGCCGTAATATCTTGCCATGATTGAATGTAACAATTATTTTCAGCAAGAACGGGGTTTGAACTATCAAGAAGTAAAAATCCTAGGAAAGTGGGTGATATTTCTGATAGTGAAAAGGAAAATGAGAGTATTATGGTTCAGATTTCTTATAGTGATGCGGTTCAGGGTGGGGATGAAGGTGTCTAAGAATGAGGGTGCTATGACTGTCCCATCACGGAGGAGGTCGAGAAAAGACTACTCTTCTGTTCCAAGGTCGTTTCTTACCAGATCTTCAGCTGTGAAGGAAAGTGGGGTAAGGCTGTCATCAATGGAATTCGTGTCTCCTGAAAAATTGAATATAAGATGGAAATATGCTAAGGTCCTCAAGAATTATGAATGTTCAGAGTGGGAATCCGCTACTTCAGAAGAAGGAATATTTGATGGATATAGTGATGGGTGTGATTTTTATGATATGTAGCTCTTTTCTCCCTCACTGTACTTGGTGGATGTTTTCTCTTTTCTAATAAATGGTCAGAGGATTTTCTCTGATTGAGAATTCTTTGTTTAATGTGATTAAGGTTTTAAATGGTTTATATAATTTTTAGTGTTTTTTTAGTGTTTTTATTGGTATTTATTGGTTTTATTGTTTATATGGGTTTTATGGATTCAATGGGTTTTTTAAGAATTTTAAGGTATTTTAGTGTTTTTCGAGTTTTTATAATCTTTTAGTTTTTAGGGGTTTTTATGGTTTTTATGTTATTATTGTTTCTGTAGGTTTTTTAGGGTTTTTAGTATTTTTATAATTTTAGTTATTCTTATGGAATTTTTCATTTTTTTTGTTTTTAGGGGTTTAGGTGTTTTCATAGTTTTTGGGTTTTTTGGGGTTTAATTATTTTTTATGGTTTTTATCATTTTTTATTTTTTAGTGGTTTAATTATTTTTGGTTTTTAATGTTTTTTCAAATTTTTTAAGGCCTTCTATGAATTTTTTGATTTATTTGGTTTTTTGGGGTCTTTTAGTCTTTCGGGGTTTTAAGGATTTTTTTTAATTTTCTAATTTTTTTCATGGTTTTAAACATTATTAAGAGTTTTTATTGGTTTTGAGGGTTTTCATGGTGTTTATGGTTTTCATGTGTTTTATGGGATTTAAGGGTTTTTAGTTTTTTTACTGGATTTTTAGGGTTTTTAGGGTTTTCATCATTTTTTAGGTTTTTAATGGGTTTAAACAGTTTTTAGGTTTTTTATGTATTGTTAGGGTTTTTTAGGATATTTGGATTTTTTTATGTTTTAGGAATATTTAGGTATTATTTTAGGATTTTTTTAGGGTTTTTATGTACTTTGATGGTTTACAGGATTGTTTAGGGGTTTTAAGAGTTTTCATCAAGAATTAGGTTTTTAGGGGTAATAATTATTTGTAGGTATTTATGGTTTTCATAAGGTTTTTCAAGGGTTTTTTTGGGTTTTATGTTTTTAGGGGTTTTAGGGAATTTTTGGATTTTTATTGATATTTAAGGTTTTTAGGAAATTTAAGGTTTTTAGGGTTTTAGGGGTTTTGTGTTTTTTTAAGGTTTTTGGTGTTTTTTTAGATTTTTAACATTTTTAGGGGTTAATGTTTTTTTTATAGTTTTTATTTATTATTTAAATTTTCTGGTGGTTTTATGGTTTTTAGGGGTTTTAATGGTTTTTATGGATTTTTGGGGTTTTTTTGGGTGTTTAGTGATTTTAGGTTTTTAGGGGTTTTAAGTGTTTCTTTGGGTTTTAAGCTTTTCTTAGGGTTTTTCAATGTTTTCAGAGTTTTTTAATTTTTTAGTGATATTTATGGATGTTTCTTTGGATTTTTGTGTTTTCTTAGAAATTTTAGGAATTTTGAAGATTTTTAGGATTTTTTAGGATTTTTAGAACCTTTTAATATTTATGGTTTTTAGTGTTTTTAGGGGTTTTAGGGATTTCAAGTGTTTTTTAGGTTATTCGGGTTTTTATGGTTTTTGGGTTTTTTTTAGTTTTTGGGATTTTTAAGGATTTTGAGATTTTTTAAACATTTTTTTGGGGTTTAAATGGGTTTTAGAGATTTTTTTGGGTTTTAGGGTGTTTAGTGTTTTAGGGTTCTTTAATTGTTTTTGGGGTTTTGGGGTTTTAAGGGTTTTTTGGGTCTTTTTACGGGTTTTTAGGATTTTTAGTGTTGTATAGTTTTTAGGGGATTTATGTGTTCTTAGGTTTTTATGAGAACCATATCAATGACCCCAAGCCAATTTCTTGGGTGAAGGAGTCTACTTTTTAGGGCCTGAGGATGTATGGGAGATTAAAGAGTTCAAATACTATAATAGGCAATGCTCTCACTTCATTAAAGTCCCAATGGATCTCAACAGTCATTTATGGGAAACATTGTTCCTATTATCTCACTTATTCAATTCCAAACCTGATTTCTAATTCTCCTGCATGGTTTCACAAATTTAGGAAGCCGTTCACACATGGAGATTCTAGAATGGAATATTTGGATATGAATCCAAATCCTATGGGACAGGGAATCAAAGTCAAATCTTGTGGGATATGGGGTAAATATTTGTGCTGTTTCCACAAATTTATTATTTTCCATTATATTTTTTAATTTAATGGTACATGGTAGGAATATGTTTTTTAGATATCAGGTAATATACCCTTTACCTTTTGTGTAACCCATTGCCTATAAATAGCCACCCAATGGAATTGTATTCTCATTAAAGTATTCAAAATTGAAACTCTATGAGTTTATTATCTCCATTGCGAGGATGATTACTTTCTTATCTTAATCTTCAATATTATTTTATTTTCAATATACAAGTTATAATGGTGATCTAGCATCATAAAGATGTAAATTTTGTGCATCAACCCAAATGCGTTATGGTGATGATTGACCATCAAATCCCTCCCTTGATCCAATTTTTTATCTATCTTATTTTCACATTTAATTTTCTATATGTGATTTTTTCCGAAACAAAATTAAATTCTATCACCTCATCATTTTGTGATTTTAAAAAATAAAAGCATCCTATCATTTAGATATTTTATAGAAAAACTGTTACTCTCTACTCATCATATTTTTCTTCAAAACAGTAAACAGTAATCTTTTTGGAATATTTGAAAATAAAAGAGAAAAAAAGAAAAAAGAAGTAGATACAATTACTTCTTTATTGTGGTTTACATTATTTTTACTATATATTTCTATACATAACCTTCACCTTAATTTAATATCATCTTCATATTATATTTGTCTCATATTTTTTAAATTTTTCTTATCATTCACAATCCGTAAAAATTCACATACCACACCTCTTCACCACATTTCTTCCTTTTACACATTTTTTTAACTTCTTTTACACCCTTTACTCTTTTATGACTACTTCACCACTAAAATGGGTTGTGTTAAAACATCCTATAACAAAATATTTATTTGGGATGTATTTGTGGTATGTGATCACCCGAAACAAGGTATTAGATTTCATAAGATCATGGGATTTTAATTGAGTGAAGAGATTAAATAGGAAAAAGAAAAATGTTGTTCAATGTTTATTATTATATTAGTGAGTGTTTAAAACATGTGTATGAGAGTGTGTATCCTTGTTTTATAGAGTTTTTACAACTTGTGTGTTTTTTTGTGACATTATGTGTATGAATGTGTAAATTTTATGTGTATGTGTGTGTATATCTTACATGTGTGAGTGTGTGTTGTTGTGAATGTGTGTATATATACATTTATTCATGTGCTGATCATGTGTGTGTCATTTTTTGTGTTTCTCCCTATGTAATTTTGTTTTCATGTTAATTATCTTGGGAGAAGATCATGTAAAGATAATTACTCTTTCTTGTGATGATATAATTTTAAGTAGATCTCCCGTGACTGAAGTTACACAATTCCAAAATAAATATTTGATGTGACATTTAAAAAATCTTATTCATAGGAAGTTGGAGGGTTTGAATGAAAGGATTTATGAACTAGAGAATAAACCAAGATCGAGTACTATCCATGATAATACACAGCGTGTTATAGCACCATGTTATCCCCACATTATATAAGAAGATATATAGAACATTGATGATGATTTTGAGGATGTCCCACAAAGGAGTAGTAGCTTCCAATAACCTACAAGTGGAAAAATAATACTACATGAAAATTAAATCCTTAGTGGTATTAAGGATGTTTTCCCTATTTTCAATGTAAAACAGATCTGGAAGAATACTAAAAGTGGTAAAAATTTAGCAAGAGGGGATTCCCTTGAGCTTCATTACATCCTCCTCATAACTTTTGGCCCATTGACTTTTGTTGTTTCTTGATTTTTTGTTTGTATTCTTTTCTTCTATTATTTAATAAAATGATGATGATAAATAGAGATGAATATTGAGAAATTGTTTTTATTCCATGAATATTTTGAGGAGAAAACATTCGAACTATCTTCCATTGAATTTTCTTATTATTTAATAATTTGGTGGGATCAAATGAAACATTTGATGGATAGATATAGAATAATTCTCATAAAAACATGGGATGACCTGATGATTCCATGTATAAGAGGTTTTTCCCTCACATTACTATATATATTTACACAAAACCATCAATTACTCACCCATTGTAGTAATATTGATGAATATTACTAGAAGAAGATGTAAATTTCTAATATTTGAGAAAACATTGATAGGGATTCATAGGAAATCAGGGAATAGTTTTTTTTACATGGGCTCAGTCAGAAGATTGTTGATCAAGTGTGGATGTACCACCATGTGGAGATACAAGATATGATCCACCAGGACACCAAGATTGAATAAAAAATCAATATGAGGAGAAACATGAGGAAACCCACTACCTCTTTCACACCCTGGAGAAATTTATGTAGTGAAATTGGAGATTCATCAAATCCAAAATAAGAAATTGATCAATAAATTGACAAGGTAATTATTACACCTAAGAAAACTACTTTTAAGGATAAACAAAATATGAATTGGGATATTCAATGCTTCAAATATTGAGGGGTCACATTTCTAGGGAATAGCCAAACTGGTGCACCATGACCATCAATAAGTATGGAAGTTTGGATACCAATGGAGAGAGATTGAAATAGAAAGGGGAGAAATCAACTAAAATTGATAAAGGTTAATTTCTAGAATATGGTGAGATTATATTAACTAAGATGTTTCTAAGTGAAAAATGACCATATAAGATAAAGATCATTGGGAGAACATTTTCTATAAATAGTGAAAGATCCATGGGAAGGTATGTGGTGTTGTTATTGATTTATGGTGTTGTAGAAATGTATAGAACACCAAGATGGAGGAGAAGTTGAGGTTTTTAACTCCAAATCATCAATATCCATATTAGATTAAGAGGTTTAATTATTGTCGGGAGATGAAGTTTACCAAATAGATGAATGTATTTTTCACCAAAATTAAATATATGTATGAGTTTTTTTATGTTATTATTCCTATAAATATGTAGAAATTTTTGGGGGTATGGCTGTTGATGTACTATTGGATCATTACTCATGATGGGTTCTCAAACCATCATTCATTTTTACAATGATGGTAACATATAACCATCAATCCCTTGTCACCCAAAACAAATTGTAAGATAACACTCTGAGAGAAAAAATTGAGTGATTAGTTATAAAAGATGTAAAATGATAAAGGATATAATGAGGGAAAAGGGGAATTTGAGAGAAGAAAAGAATTAAAGATCAAAGAATAACCCATATGGAAAAAGGATTATAGAGGAGAGAAAAGTTTGATGATGGGAAAAATAGTGATGTTATGAAATCATTGATTTACTAGAAAAAACATTTTAGTAATTATATACAATGATATTATTTTTACCACTAATGACTTAACATATCCTTTTCTTTATGTTGTTGAGTCTTTATTCAAGGAATTTGATGATGTGTTTTCTGAAGAGGTTCCACCCAGTATTCCCCCATTAGAGGTATTGAGAATCATATTGACCTCTTACCAAGATAATCCCTAACAACCACCTTGTATACCACACCAAATGAGATGAAAAAAATAGAATCAAAGGAATGTTCATGATTTATTGGATGTGGGATATATTAGAGATTGTTTTTTAATTGATGTGTTGTACTGGTGATTCTAGTGCCCAAGAAGGATGAAACATGGAGAATGTTCATAGACTCTAGAGTCATTAATAACACTATGGTTAGGTATTATAATTTTATACCAAGGTTAGATGATATAATAGCTAAGTTAAATGGATCTAGTATTTTAACAAAAATTAATTTAAGAACAAGATACAATCAAATTAGTATGAAATAAAGAGATGAGTGTAAAATATAATTTAAGAAAAAAATATGGACTTTATGAATGGGTTTTCATGCCCTTTGGTATCAATAATGCACATAATATATTTATGAGGGTTATGAATCATGTATTATGTGAATATGTTAGAAAAGATGTAGTTGTTTAATTTAACAATATTTGGTCTATAGTAGGACTTTACAATAACATATAGATTACTTTAGAGAAGTCCAATAGAAGATAATAAAGGAATTTTTTGGAGACATTAAAAATTGTTAATTTTTTCTTGATAAAATTGTTTTCCTTGTATTTTTGGTATGCTGTGATGGATTTCAGGAAAATATTGAGAAGTTGATTTTCATTTAGGAGTGGGTGACTCCCACCTTCTTCGGATAGGTAAGAATTTTCCATGGGCTTTATAGTTTATATATAATATTTGTAATGGACTTCGATACAATATCGACGATGTTTAGTGAGTTGGAAAATAAGGCTATTCCTTTAAAATAGGGGATAACTCATGATAAGGCCTTATATACACTCAAATAGAGAATCACTAATGAACCCCTTCTTTCTCTCTTGGTAATTGGTAAGGAATTTCAAATTTACTGTGATGCAACAAGAATTTCCATAGGAGGAGTACTCATACAATAGGGTAAGATTGTTGCTTTCTTTAGTGATATGTTAAATAGACCATCCCTTAACTATGCTACATATGATAAAGAGTTGTATGCATTGTATAGAGAACTAGAAACATGAAATCATTATCTTTGGAATAAATAATTTGTGATCCATTGTAATCATAATGATATTAAATATATAGGGAGACAACATAAACTAAATAGGAGACATTCTAGATATCTTAAATTCCATGAATCATTTATATATGTCACCAAGCATAAAAAGGGTAATGAAAATATTGTGGCTGATACACTTTCATGAAGATATTAAGGATTTTATGAAACCTATAATTCTTTTGGTGAACTATTTGGTCATTGTAAACATATAGTTCATTGGTAAAAGGTATATATACATGATTGATTCTTATTCTGAATTGATAATATTTTTATTCCCTATTGTACTATCTATTGAATTTACTAAAGTAGTCACATTATTGTGGGTTAATGGGACATTATGGTGTTGAAATAATGTTAAGTGTTCTTAGTGAGAATTTTTATTTGTATAGAATTTCAAAAAAAATTGATAAATTTTTGTGAACGTTCATTTTCTACCATAAAGAAAAAACTAAGATTAACCCACAAATATTATATCTTCTTATCTAAATCCCTAAAACCCCTTTAGAGGACATAACAATTGGCAACATTGTGGCATGACCATGGACCAAGAGGGGTGAGAATTGATTTTTTAGTGGTGGATCTATTTTTTAAAATGGAGCATTATACTCCTTATCAAAAAAATAGATGATTCCACAAACATTTCAATGATTTAATTTCAAGATGTATTCAAACTTCATGGAATACCTAAGACGATTATGTCAGATAGAGACAAAAAATTCCATATTCACTTTTAGAAGAACATGTAGAGTAAACAAGGTTTAAAGTTATTGTTCTCCACTACCTATCATCTACAAGATGATGGGGATACAGAGGTTCTGAATCAGAAACTATAACCCCCTATATTGATAGATATTAAATATAATCTTAAGAGTCTGGAGGAGTTTCTTCCACATGTGTAATTAATATATAACAGGGATAAGTATTCAACTCCTCAATATTACCCATTTCAAATTTATTATGGATTTAACCTATTTCACCTATTGATTTATTTATATTTCCTAAACAAGGAATAAACTATTAGGAATGTGAAAGGGAATATAGGATTCATTTGGAAAAATCCTTGAAAAGGAAAGGAAAACTATTGAGATAATGAACCAGAAATATATTGGTCGTGAAAATAAGGGTCATAAGAATGTATTTTTTTGAGTCTAATGACATAGTTTATATTTAGATGTGACAGGAAATACTTCCCAAAAATTTTAAATAAAAAAGCATGCCATGAGGAGATAGACCTTTCCAAGGTCTCAAGAAGTTTAACACTAATGATTACAATATATCTTTTCTAGGTTAGTATAGTGTCTGTTTCACTTTCAATTTTTTGACCTTTATCCATTTTTGATATAGTGGATAAAGATTCAAGGATGAATCCTTTTCAAGAGGTAGAGTATGATGTGAACCTTGTAAATGTAACTATGCCAATTTCCTGGGTAGAGGAGTTGGGTTTTCAAGGCCTAATGATATGGGGGATATTAAAGAGGATGAATTATACAATGGGAACTTATCTCACTTTCTTAATGTCCTAATGGATCCCACCTTACATTGATGGATAAAATGGTCTACTTGTCTCACTTATTCAATCCCAAGAATGATGTTTAAAACTTGTCCCACATGGTTTATTTAATGTTGGAATAATTTCTCCCATGAAGATTATATAATGACATATTTTAAAACCAATGTGAAATCCTATGGGATACATGTTTAAATACATATGTTATTTTTCAAAAAAATTATTGTTTGACTTTAAATATTTGACATTAAGGGGACAAGTTAATAATATGATTTATGAATTTATTGTATTAGAAAAATTGAACTTTAATTTCACCAATTGGTTATAAATGGCCACCCCATGAAATTTTATTCTCATTCCATTTTCCATTAGTAAAACTCTGTGTGTTTATTCTCTCCATTTTGAGGATCATTACATTCTTCCATTACTCTTGTACATTATTTCCATGAAAATATACAAGTTTGATTGATTATCCAAGACCAAAAAGCACCCAATTATGTGCCTTAACCTAAGTGAATTTTTGAGTGTATTGGCCATTACATCTCCCCCTTGATTATGTTGTATAAGTAGTAAGTCATGCTCCATATAGAGTTAATTAACTACTGGCTTCCACTATCCAAACTCATCATCTGCTTCTTAGCACTGAATTGTATTTGTTATCTTCCAATGTATTCCATGAATATTAGGCTAACCCATGTATATCACATCATGTTTTGAAGGTTTTTATGTGATTTAATGGAATTTAGGTTTTCTTATATTTTTATGAATTTTAAGGCTTTATAGTATTTTTATGGTTTTTAGGGTTTTTAGGGATTTTAAAGGGTTTTATGGTTTTTAAACTTTTATTGGTTTTTAAGGGTTTAAGAGTATTTTAGGTTTTTAAATATTTTTATTGTTTTTTATTTTTTAATGGTTTTCTGAGAGGTGTCTAGTTTTTAGGGTTTTTATGGTTTTAGGTATTTTTAGGGAATTTTTTGGATTTTTATGATTTTCAGGGTTTTATGTTTTTTTGGGTTTTAGGGGATTTTTATGTTTTTAGGGTTTGTAATGTTTTCTAGAGATTTATATAAATATTCATGGTTCAATGGGCTTTATATTTTTTAGTGCGTTTTTACGGTTTTTAGGGGTTTCAGAATTTTATGGGTTTTGGGGGATTTTAGGGTCATTTTAGGGTTTTTATGGTGTTTAAAATTTTATAGGTTTTGTGTGGTTTTAATTATTTTTATGAATTTGAGTTTTTCTTATGGGTTTTCATATTTTATAGGTTTTTTAACATTTTTATGGGTTTTAGGTCTTTTTCATAATTTTTATGATTTTTTGGGGTTTTATGGATTTTTAGGGTTTTGTCAGATTTTTAGGGTTTTCTAGGGTTTTTAAAATTTTTTGTATTTTAAATGTATAAGGTTTTTTTATATTTTTAAGGAATCGATATGGTTTTTATGGTTTTTTTGAATTTTTTTATTTTTGGGGATTTTTATGGTTTTTATGGTTTTAGGGATTTGAGTTTTTTTTGTTTTTTTGGTTTTTAGGGTATTTTTTGGGTCTTAGGTTTTTAAATATTTTTTAGATTTGTTTAACTTTTTTAAGGTTTTTACTTTGTTTTTAGATTTTTTAGTGTGTTTTTGGGTGTTTAAAGGTTTTAGGGTTTCTTGCATTTTTAGGGAGTTTATGGTGTTTGGGGTTTTATAATTTTTTATGTTTTTTAGTATTTTTAAGTGATTTTAGTTTTTTAATTTATTCTTATGGGATTTATTTTTCTTGGGGTTTTTATGTTTTTATGGATTTATAGTGAGATTTTATAATTTTTATGGTTTTTAGGGGTTTTAGGGCTTCTTTGATTATTATCATTTTTAGGGGTTTATGGTTTTTATAGTTTTTTAGATTTTAGGGGTTCTAATTGCTTTTTATGAGTTTCATATGGGTTTTTAAGGTTTTTAGGGGTTTTTATGTTTTTATGGATTTTATGGGTTTTTAGGTTTTTTATGGGGTTTTAAGGTTTTTATGTATTTTTCAGGTATTTAGGATTTTTCATGTTTTAAGGTTCTTTTGTGGTTTTATGTTTTTTATTGTCACGACCTGTCCCCTGGGGCCCGTATCGTGACTACCCAAAACCCCCCTCCCATAGTCCAGGGGATGACGACTAGCACCAAAGGCGTAAATCCCAAATCTGTGAAAGAATTTCCTTTATACAAGTAAACAGACATAATCAGAGTACACAACTAGAAGAAAAACACTAAGAAATACTGTATACAGAAGAAGTGCTGGAAAGTAAAAGGGGTGGGAAATACAAGCCCAATAGTAAAGTACAAGGAAAGGAAAAATGGGTACAACTAAAAAGAAAAACACCTGGAAAGTGTCTAGAAGCTCCTAGATCTTCCTCCAGGTTTCTTACCTGAAGGTAGGTACATATGACCTCCACAACACTCCATGTTCATCAGACTCCACCGTGTACCGATACGTCGTAAGGTACTCCTCCGGGTATTGTCCAGTCCTGGTGCTCTAGGCCTCCGTCAGTGTTGTTCGTCATCTGCATCTAACACAATGAGGTTCGGGCATAGCCCATACATGGGTGAGTATAACGATACCCAGTAGAAACCCTGATACCCTCAAGGTCTCACAAAATCCTACAAGGATAAAACACATAGTATGATTTCAACGGATAACCATTACTAAGCTATATGCCCATACATATACCTAAGTTATCAAGTAACTCATCTCAATCATGAGGAAAACACAAAGGTCATTCACTCAGCTCAAACCCGGATTTTTATTCATGATGTCGAAACCACGGCTCCTGGAGAACTTCTCCTCTATAGAGTACAGTGGGCATGCCACTACAAGTAAGAACTTCCCACTAACCTTGGATTGCTGAAGTACTCCAATTTTCAAGTTTTGTGGGCCTGCTGATACAACCAAGCACTTCCCACCTAGGGTTTACCACTACAACCAAGCGCTCCCTCTCATAGCCTACAGAGGTACTCTTTCTGTCGATTACCACGGGTCTGCCGCTACAACCAAGCGCTCCTCCACCGTGGGTCTTCTGCTACAACCAAGCGCTCCTCACTGGGCCATCCAAATCACTTCGAGTGGATCGACCAACAATCGTCAAGTCTCAGCCAGCTAATAGGTCTCTACAATATGCTCACTCGTCATCTGGAGGATCCACTCCACGTGCCACAAGCCGATACTCCAAGTGTCACGAAGTCTTACGTAGAAGTATCAAAAGGACTACCATGTCACATGGGTCTCAACGCAATAGACGGCGCATCGATCAGATGCCATGTCTATGTGTTTTTAGCCTTTTAGTCCCAGGGGCCTGGTTGGATTCATGAACGAACCAACCTGACTGTGACACAACTATACCTCGTACTCTAGTGGGGTATACTCAAAGGAAAGGCTATAATCCAAGAATAATGGTGTCGCTGATGGTTTGTCAAACGGACGTCAGGTGCCAAAAATATGGCCCAAGAAGGTAAAGGGTCAGTAATGGGCCCGAGTCCGATCCGACCTGGTCAGACCGAATCGACCCAACCCTGTCTGGGCCGACCCGTTCCGACTTGCTAGGTCGGACCCGGCCCGTTGAGCTGGTCATCCCGCTATGTTTTGACCCGGTCGGCTGGGCCCGACCTAGCGGACCGCGAGGGTGGTTCGGCCCGATAGTTGCCACGTAGGCAGCTCAGTAACTCAGCCAGGGAAACCGGGCCTGTTCGGCCAGCGACATCGCGGGGCATACCACGGGTCGGCGCAGGAGGACGGTGTCCAGGAGGCCATCAGGCAGGCCGTGCGGGGCACGGGCCGCCCGGATGAGCTCTAGCAGGCTCTGGGCGCACCGGGCGGGCCATAGCAGGAGCCGGGCAGCGCGCCGGCAGGTGGCGTGGGGTGCCAGAAGCGTGCCGGCAGGGGAGAGTGGCACCGGGAGGGCACCGGTAGGGGGCGCGGGCCACCGGGAGTGCACAGGATGGGGGTGCGGGGTGCCGAGAGCATGCCGGTTGGGGGGCACGGGGCGCCAGAAGGTGTGCGGTGCACAGGGAGCACCCCGGTAGGGGAAACAGGGCGCTGACAGGGGGAGCGGGGCGCTGAAAGTGTGTCGGGGGCACCAGGCTTGCTGTTGTGGGGCCGGCTAGTGCACCAGAGGGGCACCGGGGTGCGTAGTAGCACACAGAACAAGCCGCTGGTTGCCTGATGGTGATCGGCCTAGGGCATCAGTGCTCTGTGGGTGCGGCGCGATTCTCATAGGCCATGGGTAGCTTGGCCTTTATTGTTGCTTCCTTCGTAGCCATCGCTTCTTCACCATGCCGTAGGGTGTCACATGAAAGAATAAATCGACAGAGGATATCAAGCTGTGTTAAGTCGGCCCCCATCCTCCACATTTAAATTGATAACAATTATCTCAACAAGAGGGAAATAGATGTTCTTTAATTGTTTTTAAAATCGCGCATCAAATATTTTTCAATCCAAAGAAGGGAAAAAGTACAAGATATTATGCTAGAACAAAACCCCTACCTTTTGATTAACGGTCGATCATTTGTTGACGTTGCGGTAGGTTGGTCGTTGATCTGTGGTAGACAATCACGTCCCACATCAAAGGGGTCTGAGGAAGAAGGTCGGAGAAGAATATCACCGCTGGCATTCTTCACGTTCTTCATGTTCTTCATTAGGAGGGGCATAATCCTCCAAGTATAGGGTGATGCGTCTCTTTGCCAGCATTTCTCCGCTTGATGAAGCCATCACAAAACCTTCCCCCAAGCTTCCATTATATAGGAGAGGGATGGTTTTTCTAAAATCACGTTGGCATGTAATTCAAATGGTAGAATTAATTAACCAGGCTGCACCAAATTAACTGCACGAGGGGTGTTACAATTAATTTGGAGGATGTCAAGAGGCTCTCCTTAATTAATTCACACATGTCGGCGTAATTAATTAAGGGAGATGCCACAAATTCAAAGAGGAGGATTTTTCCATTAAAAGGGTGGTGGTGTCACCATTAATAGGGGGAGTTGAGAGGTTATGGTCTCCTCCCATTAATAGGGGTTCGGTGGCCACGTGTGGTCCCCACAACATTTAACCTCACATGGGAGATTGGGTTCTGGTGGGACCCACCACCATAACCTCTCATGGGAGATTAGGGTGTGTCCTTCCCACCACCAACTCCCATGTGGAGGTTTCAACTACTTTCACTCACATGGCGGCTGGAATAAAATAAAGTTTGGATACACTTTATTTTATCATTTTTTTGAAAAAAAATCCAAAAAATAACTTTTATTCCCAACCATCCACCATCAGGGTGAAAGTATTCTTAAGATAATATCAGCGCTTTCAGTCCAAGGTGCCCTCAGATTTCAATTCTGAGCAACAATTCAAAAGTTATAAAATGTTGTTCACACGTTTACTGAACCTACCCGAAAAAAAGTTCAGAAAATTATTATCAGCCACCCTCGACCCATGCCGGTTGAGTTCAGGCTATTATTAGGTGAAACAAACCCCAACTAACCCAAGGGTACTCTCATATTTTCAATCCGAGTTACCGTTTAGAAGTTACAAATTTTTCAATAAAATAATTTTCAATTAATTATTTTATTTAGGGGCCAAAACTAACTTTTTCTGCTGGCCTGAACCAACCAAAGTTAGTATCTTCGTAAACAAAGCATGCCCTCACGAGTTCAGTGGTGGTCTCGGATTTTTAATCCAAGCTATAGTTTGTGAGTTATAAGCATTTGAAAAATAAAATAATTTATTTAATTATTTTATTTACGGTTACGCAATTTTTGGGATTTTTCACAGGAGACCCGCACCAACAAAACTTAAGTCGCGCCTAGGGTAAAAACGCCATTCTATGTGCAATGGTTTCCTAAGATTTATGATCTGAGTAACCATTTATGAGTTATTCCACTTTTTCAGGAAAACTGCTTACGCGTGTTAATTTAATCTTAACAAAACTTCAGAAATTGATTCTAGGCACACTGGTCCTCGGAATCAAGCACCGTCTGAAACTATGGACTCGTAAAATTCCCATGAATTTAAGAAAAAAAAAATTCACAGAATTCTTGGGTCTTTACACTCTCCCCACCTCAGGGCTTTACTTCCCCATAAGTTACAACCCACACTAAAGGAACAAATGCGGGTATTGAGCATCCATCTGAGCATCCCACTCCCATGTTCTCTCCTGGATGTTCTTTGCTACAAAAAAACGTGCACCATAGGTATTGACCGTCCAAGTAGGACCTGCTCCTGTCGATCCTCAATCTCCACTGGAACCTCCGTGAATATTTCCCCATCATCAATGTCTACCTCTCCATGGTCGATGAAGTGTGAAGGGTCATGCACGTATCTCCTTAGCGGAGATACCTGGAAGACATCATGCACCCAATGAAACTAAGGTGGAAGGGCTAAGCAGTAAGCCACCACACCTACTCTGGTGAGGACCTAGAAAAGTCTGATGAATCTCGGAGATAACTTGACGCCTCAGCCAAATCTCCATTGACCTCGTCGAGGTGAGACCTGTAGAAATACATGGTCGCCATCCTCAAACTTCAGAGGTCTCCGTCTCTTAACAGCATATGAATTCTATCTACTTCGTGCTATCTTTATCCACTCTTGGATGATCTGCACCTTCTCCGTGGTAGCCCATACCATCTCTAGTCCCACTAGTGCGGACTCCCCTGGGTCTGTCCAACATAGTGGCGATCTGCAAGGTCATCCATAAAAGGCCTCAAAATGTGCCATACCGATGGTGGAGTGGTATCTACTGTTGTAGGAAAACTCCACCAATGGTATGTGATCCTCCCAGCTGCGACCAATGTCGAGGACACATGCACGAAGCATGTCCTTGAGAGTCTGATTTCCCCGCTTAGTCTGACCATCCGTCTGAGGGTGGAAGGTGGTGCTCAGATGAAGCTGTATCCCGAAATCTTCCTGAAACCCCTTCTATTGCTGGGAAGTAAAGCATGTGTCATGTACGGAGATAATAGAAGAAGGTACTCCATGTAAATGTACTATCTGCTACACATAGAGGCTTCTCATGCTCTCTACTGAACCCCGTTATCTGATTAGTAGGAAGTGGCCCGACATGGTGAGTCAGTCAACAATCACCCAAATCAAGTCATGACTCGTGGATTTACGTGGAAGACCCATCATTAAGTCCATTGATATCCCATCCAACTTCCACTCTGGGACCTCTAAAGTTTGTACCAAGCCTAATGGTATCGAGTGCTCTGCCTTCAGTTGCTGAAAAGTGAGGCACCGTGAGACAAACTCCACTAATTCCTTATTCATACCTGGAAACCAATGCTGTCGTAGAAGGTCCTAATACATCTTTTCGACTCTTGGATATATCGTTAAAGGGGAAGTATGGAACTCCCTCAACACCTCCTCCTGAAGTGCAACCGGTACCATGGTACATCTTCTGAAAAGGATGACGTGCTCCCCACTTTCACAAAATACATCAGGTGTCATCCCTATGGATATCTGAGCACATCGCGTCTCACAGTCATTATCTCCACGTCATGCCTTCCTGACTCTCTAATGAAGAAGAGGAGTGACTGTAAGAGACTGTAGAAAGGCTGCTCCATACCTATCCAGAAAGGATATATGTAAGGTAGCCAGCTGCTATGTCTCCTTGCCTAGTATTTGTATACCAGTCCTCATGCTGAGCACATCTGCAACAACGTTCCCCTTCCCAGGAGTATAGACTATCTCAAAGTCATAGTCCAGCAAGAACCGAAAACTCAAAACTCCTTCTTCCATGAGGTTAAGGCTGGCCGACTCAAGAGTGATCGGCTGCAGCCTTCTATGCATGAGTTTAACCTGTGCTACCTGGGTTTCCCTTTGTTTTCTTGTTTTCCGACTAAGGAAAACATCATCTCAACATTGTAGATAAACCACAACCTTTTTTCCTAATACATTCAATCTATGTATGAACTGTGGTTTCCCAGTCCATACCCAAACTAACATCATAAGGCCTCGACACTACCACCAAGAGGTTCCCCGAAACTCCAGCCTCAAGGGTCAAATCACACTGTTGGCGTACGTGTGATTATCAAGTCTCCTCCCAAAGGTATCTCCATAGATTAGGGTCAAGTCAATGGATTAACTAGAAACTGTAGTTCTAGGACAAGATTCGTGGAAGGAAGGAATGATTGGTACCTATGTCTATTGATACAGCAGCTATTAGTAAACGCAGTCCGTACCTCGAATCATTCCTAGAGCCCTTGGGTCACACTCCATGACTGCATGCATCTATTCCCTTCCTTTTCCCTCCGGCTCCCTGAGCCTGATGGGGAATACAAAGGTGGGTGGTTGTAACACGTCAAAATGTACACAACCTCATGCTGCTCTCCTAGCTCTACTTTCATGTCTGCTGCCTTGAAGATTCATCTGTCCCTGTTACATCCTCTTTCCGAAACAATTTACACACCTAAGTCTCTGAGAATGGCGCTAGTTTTCTTCTTTCCCACTACTAACATTCACTGGCTGTATCCTCTCAGCCAAAGAACATTCAATCGCAACAGTTCTCTCTAGAATCCTAACATAAATAGGAATGCACAGAGGAAAAAGAAAGTGTTGGCTCAGAAGTCCCTAAACACATATCACTTGGAGGTCCAAACTCCGAAGCACTGATTGTATCGTATTCATCGAGTACCAGGAATTATCGGTACGCCTTAATGTATACTCAGCTACGAACATGTCATCCTGTCGAAGCAGTAGAAGTTATAGATAACTCTTAGCCACCTCCTCAGGCTAGTCCTCAGAATCCTGTAAGTTGGGCTCGCCATGGAGCTTGAGGGGTATCTGATGCTGAAACATGTGTAAGTCACTAATCCTACATGTTTCATCAACCGGTAGCGCCAATTGAAACTCTTGACCAACATGCAGTGATATAGCTGACTCACTAACTGAAGGTACAATATTGGGCAGAGGTCCACATACCAAAGCCTCATAACTATGCGGACCAACCTCATGCTCACTCACTGGGAAACACTAGTGGCTATGATCACCATATGTTCTACTGGTGTCTCGACTAGGCGGAGAACTCTAGCAATCGCCTCCAGTGCGGCTGATGGAATATGTTTCCCAACTGGTGGTGGTGCTGTTGGTACACCACCCAAAGGTGCCAACATAGTAATAGGTACTTGCACCGGATCCTCGTCGCTTGGTGGGCCGTCATCGTGTCGTCTCTAGGAACTCTAACTGGTTATCTACGTGGAGGCATCCTAAATGAATAGATGCGACATAGTCAAAAGACTATACCTGGTGAGCTGACCTGGTTTGAGATGACATAAAGAAAACATTTGAAAACACACACACAAAAAGTGTTTTCATGTACTAAGTCATAAATCAGTAGTCAGGGTCATGTTGTATGGATACGTCGGTAACCGCACCAACACTGGACTCCCAAAAATTAAAAACCACACTCGGTACCCTTAACACTATTTCTTCACAGAAAAGAAAATATCAGAGTCCTAAGTTCTACGGTAGAACCGAATCCTCTGATACCAAATTTTCACGACCCGTCACCCGGGCCCCATATCGTGACTACCCCAAGTCCGCCTTCCATAGGCCAAGGGCTGGAGACTAGAACCAAAGGCATAAATCCCTAAGTTGGGAAGGTATTTCTTTTACACAAGTAAACAGACACAATCCGAGTACATAACTAGAAGAAAAACACTAAGAAATACTGTATACAGAAGAAGTAATGGAACGTAAAAGGGGCCGAAAAACCAAGCCCAACAGTAAAGTAAAAGGAAAGTACAAACAAGTACAACTAAAAATACAAACAACTGGGAAGTTTCTAGCAGCTCCTGGATCGTCCTCCAGGGTTCCTACCTGAAGGGTAGGTACGGATGGCCTCCATAGCACTCCACGTTCATCAGACTCCACTATGTACTGATACGTCATAAGGTCCTCCTCTGGGTATCGTCCAGTCCTGGTGCTCTCGGCCTCCGTCAGCGCTATCTATCATCTGCATCCAACACAATGTGGTGCGGGCATAGCCCGTGTTGGTGTGAGTATAATGATGCTCAATAGGGACCCCAAGACCCTCAAGGTATCACAAAATCCAACAAGGATAAACCAAAAAGTATGATTTCAATGGATAAACATTACATAGGTATATGCCCACACATATACCTAAGTTATCAATTTACCTATCTCAATCATGAGGAAAACACAAAGGTCATTGACTTAGCTCAAACCCGTATTTTTATTCACGATGTCGAAACCACGGCTGCTGGAGAACTCCTCCTCTGTTGAGTATAGTGGGCCTGACGCTAAAACCAAGTTCTTCCCACTAACCTTGGACTGCTGAAGTACTCCACTTATTGAGTACTGTGGACCTGTTGCTACAACCAAGCGCTTCCCACCATGGGTCTGCCACTACAACCAAGTGCTCCCCCTCATAGCCTATAGAGGTACTTATTCTGTCTAGTACCACGGGTCTGCCGCTACAACCAAGCGTTCCTCCTCTGTGGTTCTGCTGCTACAACCAAGCGATCCCCACTAGGTCATCCAAATCACTCTGAGTCGATCGATCAGCAGTCGCCAGGTCTCAACCAGTTACTAGGTCTCTGCAATATGCTCACTCGTCACTAGAAGAGTCTGCTACACATGAAACAATCCGATATTCAAAGTGTCACAAAGTCTCATGTAGAAGTATCACAAGGACCTCCACTTCATAGGAGTCTCAAAGAAATAGAGACTGTGTCAATCGGACGCCCGGTCTGTGAGTTATTAGCCTTTTATTCCCAGGGGACTCGTTGGATTCGTGCACGAACCAACCTGACTGTGACTCAACAATACCCCGTACTCTAGTGGGGTATACTCAAAGCGATGACTAAGATCCAAGAATACTGGTGCCACTGACGGTTTGTCAAACGGATGTTCAGTGCCAATGATATGGCTCAAGAAGGTAAAGGGTCGGTAATGGCCCCGGGTCCGGTCCGACCTGGTCGGACCGACACGGTCCATCTCAGTCTGGGTCAACCAAGTCAGACTCACTGGGTCTGACCCAGCCTGTTGGGTGGGTCAGCCCGCTATGTTTTGACCTGTTCCGTTGGGCCCGACCCAGTGGACCGTGAGGGCGGTTCAGCCCGATAGTCTCCACGTAGGCGGCTCGATAACTCGGCCCGGGAAACATGACTGGTTCATCCAGTGACATCACCGGAGACACCGCAGGTCGGCACGGAAGGCCGGTGGCCGGGAGGCTAGTAGGCAGGCCGTGCGGGGCGCGGGCCGACTGGATGGGCTCTGGAAGGCTCCGAGCAAACCAGGTAGGCCACCGCAAGAGCCGGGCATTGCATCGGCAGGGGGCGCGGGGCCCCAGAAGCGCGCCGGCAGGGGCACAGGGCGCTGGGAGTGCGATGGAAGGGGGCATGGGGAACCAGAAGTGCACTGGCAGGGGGTGCTTTCGTAGCGATCATGCCGTCAGGGGGGCGCGGGGCGCTGGGAGTGCGCCGGAAGGGGCACAGGGCACCGGGAGCGCGCCGACAGGGGGGCTCGGGGCACCGGGAGCACGCCGGCAGGGGACGCTGTGTGCCGGAAGCCCACCAGGGGTGCCGGGATGGATATGGTGGGGCCGACTAGCATGCCAGAGGGGAAACGGGGTGCGCAGAAGTGCACAAAACAACCCGCGAGGTAGCGCTGTGGTGATCATCCCGGGGCATCGGTGCTCCGTGGGTGCGGTGAGATTATCAGAGGTCACTGGTAGCTCAGCCTTTGTTGTTACTGCCTTCAACGCCATCACTTCTTCGCCATGTCATAGGGCGTCACAAGAAATAATAAATCGATATAGGATGTCAGGTCGTGTTAGTTCAGCCTGTATCCTCCCCGTTTAAAGTGATAACAATTATCTCAACAAGAAGGAAAGAGATGTTCTTAAATTGTTTTTAAAACCGTGCATTAATTCTTTTTCAATTCGAAGAAGAGAAAAAGAACTGTAAATTATTCTAGAACAAAACCCCTACCTTTTGATTAATGGGCGATCATTAATTGACATCGTGGTAGGTTGGCCGTCGATCCATGGTAGACAATCACGTCCCACATCGAAGGGGTCCGAGGGAGAAGGTTGGAGAAGAAGATCAGCATCAGCGTTTTTTGCGTTCTTCATTGGGAGGGGCATAATCCTCCATGTGTTGGGCGACACGTATCTTTTCTAGCGTTTCCATGCTTGATGAAGCCATCCCAAAACCTTCCCCAAAGCCTCCTTTATATAGGAGAGGGAGGGTTTGTCTAAAATCACGTTGGCACATAATTCAAATGGTAGAATTAATTAACCCGACTTCACCTAATTAATTTCATGAGGGGGGTCGCAATTAATTTGTAGGATGTCAAGAGGATCCCCTTAATTAATTCACATGCATTGGCGCAATTAATTAAGGGAGATGCCACAAATTAAAAGAGGAGGTTTTGGCCATTAAAATGGGTGGTGGTGGCACCATTAATAGGGGAGTTGAGGGGTTATGGTCTCCACCCATTAATAGGGGTCGGGTGGTAACGTGTGGTCCCCACCACATTTAACCTCACATGGGAGATTGGGTTCAGGTGGGACCCACCACCATAACCTCTCATGGGAGGTTAGGGTGTGGAGGTCCCACCACCAACTCCCAAGTGGAGGTTCCAACTACCCGCACACACATGGCAGTTGGAATAAAATAAAATGTGGCTACACTTTATTTTATCAAATTTTTAATAAAAATCCAAAAAACTAACTTTTATTCCAGACTATCTACCATCGAGGTGAAAGTCCTCATAAGAGAATATTGGTACTACGAGTTCAAAGGGGCCCTCATATTTCAATTCCAAGCAACGGTTCAAAAGTTATAAAACGTCGTTCGCACGTTTACGGAACGTACCCGAAAAAAGATTGGAAAATTATTATCAGCCACCCTCAATCTTCACCGGTCAAGGTTAGGCTCTTCTTAGGTGAAACACACCCCAATGAACCCAACAGTATTCTCAGATTTTTAATCCAAGTTACCGTTTAGATGTTAAGAATTTTACAATAAAATAATTATCACTTAATTAATTTATTTGCAGCCCAAAACTAACTCTTTATTATGGCCTGCGCCAGCCAATGTTAGTATCTGCATAAATAAATCATGCCCTCACGAGTTCAGTAGTGGTCTCAGATTTTTAATCAGTGCTACCATTTGTGATTAATATGTATTTGAAAAATAAAATAATTTATTTAATTATTTTATTTACGATTATGCCATTTTTGGGATTTTTCACAGGAGGCCCGCGCCGACTAAACTTAAGTCGCGCCTGGGTAAACGCACCATCCTAAGGTTAATGGTGCCCTCAGATTTCTGATCTGAGTAAGAATTTATGATTTATTCCACTTTTTCAGGAAAACTGCTTACGCTCGTTAATTTAATCCTAACAACACTTCAGAAATTGATTTCGGGCACACCGGGCCTCAGAATCAAGCGCCGTCTAAAACTACAGACTCATAAAATTCCCATGAATTTAAGAAAATAAAAAAAAAATCACGGAATTTCTGGGTATTTACATTTATGTTTTTATGGATTTATTATTGATTTTTTGGGTTTTTATGGTTTCTTACATTTTTATGTATATTTTTGAAAATTTAGTATTTTTAGTGTTTTATGGGTTTTTTTGGTTCTTAGGGATTTTTTATGTTTTTGATGTTTTAAAGGTTTTATAAGAATTTTAACACTTTATGGGATTTGTAGGTTTTTATTGTTTTTAGAGGGTTTTTATGGTTTTTATACGTTTTCATGTTTTTTTTGTTTTTAGGGGTTTTATGGTTTTTTGGATTGTTTAGGATCTTTATGTTCTTTTTAAAAAAAAAATTGGGTTTAAAGAATTTTTAGTTTTTTGGGGGGGTTTTAAGTTTTTTTCATTTTTTTAATGATTTATTGGTGTTTTAAGAGGATTTATGGGTTTTTATTTATTTTTAGGGATTTTATGATTTTTATTATTTTTAGGTTTTTTGGGGATTTGATGGTTTTAATAGTTTTTATGGTTTTTATGGTTTATAGGGTTTTTAGGGTCGTTAGGGTCTTTAGTGTGTTGAGGTTATTAGGGATTTTAAGTTTTTTTATGTTTTCAAGGTTTTCTTAGAGATTATCTGAGGATTTAGTGGTTTCTAAATTTTTAGGGTTTTTTAGTGAATTTCTAGGATTTTTATGGTTTTTTGGGTTTTTAGGTATTTTGATGGTGTTTAGGGGTCTTATGTTTTTTTGGATATAGGTTTTTATGGACTTTTAGGTTTTTTATGGGTTTATATATTTTTTAACGTTTTAGGGGTTTAAAGGGGTTTTAGAGTTATTGGTGAGTCATTGGATTTTTATTGGTTTTTAGGGTTCTATGGTTTTTTGGGGGTTTATGCTTTCTAGGGATTTTAAGGATTTGTTTGGGGTCTTTAAGGGTTTTTAGGATATATATTATTTTTTTAGGTTTTTATGGGATTTAAGTGTTTTTTGGTAATTAATATTTACATAGAGTTTTTTTCTGGGTTTTTGGGTATTTGAGGGGTTTTAATGTATTTTTATGTATGTTTCATGGTTCTTAGGGGGTTTTTAGTGTTTAAGGGTTTTAAGGTTGTTTAGAGTTTTTAAAACATGGTAGTGGTTAAAAGGGTTTTTAGAGATATTATTGGTTTTGAAGGGTTTTATGGGTTCTTAGGGTATTTTTAGTGTTTTTAAGGTTTTTCTCATTTTTAGGGTTTTAGGGGTTTTATGAATTTTTTGGTTTTCAATAATTTCTAGTGTTTTAGGTGTTTTAGTTTTTTTACGTTTTTATGTATTTTTATGGGGGTTTTAAGGTTTTTAGTGCCTTTAATGGGTTTTATAGTTGTTTATATTTTTATGGATTTAAATAGATTCTAGAGTTTTCAGTGAGTTTTTATGTATTTAATGGGTTTTTGAGTTTGTAAGGTTTTTGGGGGATTTATGTATTTTAGGGGGTTTTAGGGTTTTTAAGGTCTTTTATGGGGTTATAGTGTCTTTAGATTTTTTTAAGTTTTTATGTGTTTTTAGGTTTTTATGTTTTCCCTTGACTTTTTTAGGGTATTTATGGATATTTATATTTTAGGGTTTTATAGGGCCTTTTGTGATTTTTATGCATTTACAGTTTTTAGGGATGTTGAGGGGTTTTAGGGTTTCATAGTGTTTTTTGGGTTTTTAATGTTTCTAGTGATTTTTATGTTTTTAGGGGTTTTTAGTGTTTTTAGGTTTTTATGTTTTTCTTAGTAGTTTTTTAGGTTTTTAGGGTTTTTATGTTTTTTGGGATTTTTAGTGAATTTTAGGATTTTTAATTATTTTTAGAGTTTTTAGAGATTTTTGTGGTTTTTAGGGTTATTTATGTGTTTTCTGAGTTATTTATGCTTTTTTAGGTTCTTTATATATTTTTAACATTATTAGGGGTTAATGGGTTTTTTATAGTGTTAGTTAGTTAATAGGGGTTTCATGGGTTTTTATGTTTTTATATGTTTCTATGAAGTTTTATAGTTTTATGGGTTTTAGTGTTTTTTAGGTTGTTATTATTTTTAGGTTAGTTAGATGTTTTAAGTGTATTTAGAATTTTATGGTTTTCTTAGGGGTTTTCAAGGATTTCATGTATTCTTATATTTTTAGTGTTTTTAGGGATCTTTAATTATTTTTATGGGTTTTTATAATTTTAGTGCTTTTGAAGGTTCTTAGTGTATCATGGTTTTTTAGGGTTTTTATAATTCTATAGGTTTTTTAGTGTTTAATGTTTTAACAGGTTTTTAAGGTTTTCTTATTGGTTTTTAGGGTTTTTTTTATAAATTTTTGGGTTTTTAGGGTTTTTAAATATTTTTATGGGTTTGAGGGTTTTTAGGGATTATTAGAGTTTTAGGGTTTTAATATTTTTATGGATTTTTTTGGTTTTTAGGTTTTTATGGGGTTTTTGATTTTTTTAGGGTTTTAAGGTTTTTTAGAGTTTTTTTATAATTTTTTTGAGGATTAATTGGTTTTTATATTTTTAGTGGGTTTTTAGGGTTTCTATGGATTTTGGGGGTTTTATATGTTTTTTTGGGTTTTTATGGTTCATACGAGTATTTAGGGTTTTAAAATTTTCTAATGATTTTTTTATGATCTATGTTTTTTTATCTTTTTTAGGTTTTTAAGGTTTTCTTAGTTTTTTTCAAGCCTTTTAGAGTTTTTACGTTTTTTGATATATTTTTTTATTTTTAGGATTTTTATATTATTTACGGTTTTTAGGGATTTTGAGTGGTTTAGGGTTTTAGGGTTATTAGATTTTTTAGGTTTTTTGAGGATCCTTTAGTATTTTTTAGGTTTTTAAGTTTTTCTTATAATATTAATGATTATTTGGGGGTTTAGGTTTTTATGTATTTTTTAGGAATTTTATGGTTTTTAGGATTTATATAAATTTTTAAGGTTTTTATAGATTTTTTGGGGTTTTGGGGTTTTGGGGTTTTTTGTGTTTTTTGGGTTTAAAAGGTTTTTAGAGTTTTTAATGATTTAATGGGTTCAATGTCTTATAGAGTTTTTATTGTTTTATTAGGTTTTTATGGGTTTTAGGGGTTTTAAAGTGATTTCGGGTATTTTTCTGGTTTTTAGGGGTGTGTAGGGTCTTTTGGGTCTATTATGGTTTTTAGGTTTTTTTCTGGGTTTAAAGTGTCTGTTTTTTGTTTTTTTTTATATTTTATTATGTGTTTTCAAGTGTTTTAGGGTTTTCCTATTTTTAGATATTTTTAGGGTGTTTTTTATTTTTATGATTTTTAGGGTTTTTAGGGATTTTTTTGGTGTTTTATGGTTTTTAGGTTTTTAAGTTTTATTATGTTTTATGTGTTTTTAGGTTCTTATGTGTTTTATATTTTTTATGTTTTATGGTTTTCTTATGGGTTTTAAGGGTTTTATGGTTTTTTTTACATATTTAGAGATTTTTAGGTATTTTTTTTTGTAAATTTTATTTGATTTTAGTGTTTTTAGGGATTTCGAGGGGTTTTATGGTTTTTATTTATTTTTTGTGCTTTTAGGGATTTTTAGGGTTACTAGGATTTTTAGGGGTTTTGTGGATTTTTGAAGTCTTTAGAGTTATTTTAGTTTTTTTGCGGTTTTATGTTTTTTTAAATATTTAATCATTTTTATGGGTTTTAAGGGTTTTTAGATATTTTAGTGTTTTTAGGGGTTTTAGGGTTTTTAGGATTTTTAGGGGTTTTATGGGTTTTATGGGTTTTTATTAGTTATAGGGTGTTTTAGTGGGTTTTTCCTATTTTTATCTTTTTGGGGGGATTTAGGTATTTTAAGTAATGTTAGGTTTTTAAGGTTTTTAGGGGGTTTTCATGGTTTATAGGGTTTTCTACATTTTATGGAATTTTGAAGACCTTTTTAGGATTTTATATTTTTTAGGGTCCCTGGGAATTTGGAAGATTTATTGGGTATTTTTGGGTATTTTTGGGTTTTTAGGTTTTTTAGTTTTTTAGGTTATTTGGGGTTTTAATTGTTTTTTATGGTTTTAATGATTTCCTTGGCGTTTTTACTAGTTTTATGGTTTTTTGGGTTTTTAGGGATGTTTATGTTTTTTAAGAATTTTATTTTTTTATGGATTTTGAGGCATTTCATGGTTTTTAGGGTTTTTAGTGATTGAATTGAATTTTTGAGTTTTTAGGGGTTTAATTTTTTCTTTTCAGTTTTTTGATGTATTTTTAATTTTAAAGGGATTATAATAGTTTTTAGAGTCTTTTATGGTTTTTAGGGTTTTTACGGTTTTCATGGGGTTTTTTTAGTTTATTGGGTTTTTAGAATTTTTTACGTTTGCATGGGTTTTACGTATATTTAGTTTTTGGAGAATTTTTTAGTGTTTGTAGAATTTTGGTATTTTTTACATTTTATGCTTTTATAAGTATTTTTTTATGTTTTATGGTGTTTTTGTTTACTAGGTAATTTTTATGTTTTTTGGGTTTTTAGGGTTTTTAGTGTTTTAAGGGTTTTTACCACTTTTTATGTTTTTAGGGGTTTATGTGTTTTTAGGTATTTTTTTATTTTTTTAGGATTTTCAGTTTTTTTAGAGTTTTTATAGGTTTCTACGAATTTTAGGTCGTTTAAGGATTTTTTTGGTTTTAGGGGTTTTAGGGATTTATAGTCTTTTTGTGTCCTTTTCAGGTTTTTATGGGTTTTGAGGGGGCATTTGTCGATTTTTTCTAGGATTTATTTTTTAAGAGTTTTTTTTTATTTTTTTAGGATTTATTGTTTTTTTATTGTTATAGTTGTTTTTAGTGATTTTATGGGGTTTTTGGGTTTTTATGGTCTTTAAAGATTAAGGTGGTTTGATGGTTTTTATGGTTCTATTGGGGTTTTTATATGTCTTTGGTTTTTAGGGGCTCTATGGGTTTTTAGGGTTTTATGGTTTTCATATGGTTTTTAGGGTTTTAGGGTTTTAGGGAATTATACATAAGTTTTAAGATATTTATTATTTTTTAATTATTTTGTGGGTTTTCAATGTTTATTATGTTTTCAATTTTTTTACAGTACTTTGGGTATTTATCATTTTTAGGAATTTTAAGTGTTTTTAGGTTATTAACGTTTTCTTAGGGTTTTATTTGGGTTTTTATGGTTTTTGTGACATTTCTGGATTTTTTAACATTTTTAGGGGTTTTTAGTTTTCTGATAGATTTTATGGGGTTTTAGGGAATTTCAGGGGGGATTTTTGAGTTTTTAGGGTTTTAAAGGATTTTTTAGTGTTTTTTATTGTTTTTATTGGTTAAAAATCATTTAGAATTTTTAGTGTAAATTTAGTTATTTTATGGTGTTTAAAGGTTTTTTGTGGTTTTATGGTTTTAGGGGTTTTAGGGTTATTAGGCTCTTTTTACAGTTTTCATGGATTTTTTTTTGTTTTTTGTGTTTTTAGGGGTTTTATGTATTTTTTGGGTTTTAAGGTCTTCTAAGGATTTTTCAGGGGTTTTTTTGTTTTTTTATGTTTACAGTCATTTTAGGGTTTTTATTATTTTATTGTGTATTTATATATTTTTATTATTTTTTTAGGGTTTTTGGGTTTCTTTGGGTTTTTATGGATTTTAGGGTTTTTTGTGTTTTAGGGGTTTAATGTTTTTTTCTTTATATGTTTTCTTTGTGATTTTCAGGGTTTTAGGGGTTTTTATGTTCTTAGGGATTTTTAGTTTTTTAGTATTTTTAAGGTTTTTAGTGTTTTTAGGTGTTTTATGGCGTTTTAGGGTTCTTAGGGTTTTATGGTTTTTAGGGTTTTAGGGATTTTTTTAGTTTTTTACGGTTTCGAGGTTTTCTAGAATTTTTAAAGTTTTTATGGGTTTGAATGGTTTTTAGAGTTTTTAATGCTTATTTAGGGTTTTTATTATTTTTTATCGTTTTAAGAGTTTTTATGGTTTCTTTGGAGATTTCAGGGATTCTGGTCTTTTTATGGTTTTTATCATATTTGTTTTTTAGGGATTTTATGTTATTTTATGTTTCTATGATTTTAGTAGGGGTTTTTAGTATTTTTTATGTTTTTATGGATTTTAGGGATATGTTTTATGGTTTTTATGAATTTTGATGGTTTTAAACATTTTTAGGGTTTTTAGTGATTTAGGATTTTTAGTTTTTATAGGTTTTTTAAGCGTTTTTAGTTTTTTAAGTGTTTTTGGGGTTTTTTCAGTGTTTGTAGGGTTTTTATGTTTTTTGGGGGTTTAGGGTTTTTTAGGTTTTTTATGATTTTTAGGGGTTTTAGGGTTTTTTAGTGTCTTTAGTGTTTTATTGGTATTTATATTTTTTCAGAATTTTGATAATTTTTTTGTGTTTTTAGGGTTTCTATAGTTTTTTTTGTTTTTTGGTTTTTTTGGGGCTTTTTGTGTGTTTTTAGCGTTTTTAGAGTTTTATGTTTTTAAATATTTTTAACATTTTTAGGGGATAAATGTTTTTTAGATTGTTAGTGGGTTTTAGGGTCTTTATGGGATTTATGGTTTGATATGGTTTTTAGGGATTTAAATAGTTTATTTGGGTTTTAGGGTTTTTAGAGTTTTTAGGGTTTTTAGGTTTTTTGTCGTTTTCATTTTTTCAGGATTTTATTGTTTTCTTAGGGTTTTTAATGTCTTATATGATTTTTTATATTTTTAAGGAATTTTTGGTATTTTTAATGATTTTTTAGAATTTTAGATTCTTTAGGGATTTTGAGGGATTTTAGGATTTTTAGGTTTTTTGTGTATTATAGTTTTTAGGGGTTTTAGAGTTTGTTTGGTTTTTTATAGGTTTTACATTTTAATAATTTTTGATTTTTTCTTATTTGTTTTCATGGTTTTTAGGGGTTTTTATGATTTTATGTATTTGTATGTCTTTTTTAGGATTATTATTAGTTTTAATTTTTTATGGATTTTTATGGTTTTTAGTGTTTTTTGGTTTTTTGTGTAATTTTTGGTTTTTTTTTAGTTTTTAGTCTTTTAATTTTTTTTAGATTTTTTAAATATTTTTTATGGCTTAAAGGGTTTTAAGTGTTTTTATAGTTTTTTGTGTGTATATTGGTATTATATAATTTTTTGTGGTTTTAATGTATTAGGGTTTTTTATGGTTGGTAGATTTTTGGTTTATGTTAGGGTTCCTAGAATTTTTTTATAATTTTTCGCATTTTATTAGTTTTTACAGTTTTCATAGTGATTTTCAAGGTTTTTAGGGGTTTTGTGTTTCTTAAGATTTTAATGCTCATTTTGGATTTATATGGTTTTTAGGGGTTTTAGTGATTTTGAGGTTTCATAGGGTTCTTAGGATTTTCATGGTTATTCCTATTTTTAGGTTTTTAGGTGTTTTAAAAGTTATTATGTTTTTATGGTTTTTTGGGATTTTTAATGGTTTTTAGTGGTTTTATGTTTTTAGGTATTTTTTATTATTTTTATGGCTTTTTAATTTATATTTATTTTTAGTGTTTTTAAGGATTTTAAGGTTTTTATAGTTATTTTGGGTTTAGTGGTTTTTTTTGTTTTTAGGATTTTTATGGATTTTTAGGTGTTTTTGATATTTTCATGGTTAAAAGAGTTATTAGTGTTTTTAGTGGTTTATTATTTTTTATGGTTTTTTAGGTATTTCAATTTTTTGGGGTTTTATGGTTTTTAGTGGTTTTAGGGTCTTTTTAGGGGTTTTGGGGTGTTTACGTTTTTTAGGGTTTTAAGTGATTTTTTGTTTTCAAGGTTCTCTTTGTGGTTTTCATGGTTTTAGTGTTTGTTATGTTTTTAGGATTTTTAGGGTATTCTATAATTTTATGGTTTTTAGTGTTATTAGGGATTTTGGGGACTTTATGGTTTTTTATAGTTCTTTTATTAATCAATCCTTTTTTCTTAATCCTTCTTTTATTTTCCTTGATATTCACATCAATCGTAATTTTAAACAAATAAATTCATTTAAAATTATCTTTGTATGTAATTAGTACCTTGAAGGCATCCCGATGAGTTTCTATTCATTACTAACAAATGAGTATAAATGAACATTACAATGATATAAAATTAAACACCTATAAATAAAACACCTATCATGTGTTGCTCCTCAGCTTTACGCCCACATCATGGTACCCGTCTCAAAGGTTTTTATAATATAATAATAAATATTTATAAATATGCCTAATTTGGATATGTACCCGGTGTGTAGTTCTAACCACACTGTGTGTACTATCATTCACCTTCCATCCAAAGTGCACGCCTGGGGATACATAGTTTAAATGTACTTTATAAATCATTAGAGTACACGGTGTGTTCAGTGGGCCATATGCCATGTAATATCAATGTTACACGGTCTCTAGTCGGGCAAGCCATGTACGGGGTACATGATCCAAACCTAACCCGAAGGGACTACACATCATTTCCAGTGGGCCACACATCGTGTAATCAAAAAACAATGTACCCCCTATTTTTGGTCAACACACAATGTCATTAAGACATAGAAAAACTCCAATGACATGTCTTGGTTTGGAGGACCAGTCCTAGTGCATGGAATCATGACTACATAGAATATACATTCGAATACACTCCTTGTATTTTGGTGATGTAGGGCTAGGAACCATTGGCACCTTCCGATGAGATCTTCTGTTTTATTTAATCAAAATTAAAAGAAAATATCATTTCAGTAATGTGAACTAGAAATTAAAATTGGTAGAACAGATCTTGAAATCCAGATTATAAGAACGATAAACCTTGAATTGAAAAACTAAATTATTTAACTATAAATCTTCAAAGAATTATTTAAATAATTATAAACAATGATGAAACTACTATGATTCAACTTGGAGGTTCCGAGCGTAGTAGAAGTGTGGTTGGTCCATCACCCAAATTTAATTTTTACCATGATTAATGATTATTCCGGGATCAATATGACGATGAAGGCCAATCTACACAGAATAGAATCAAAGATTAAGATAAATAAGGAAGAGGTATGAAACCTTCAGAGAGGATCTTGCACAACATGTTTGCAATTAATTTAATTTATTACATAGATAAAATAATGCCTAGATATTTAGTATTTTCTTCGATGATGATGTTGATCATCTGGAATGACCCTTATGGATTATCTTGTTGCGCTTGCAAGGAACTAAACTAGAATCCCTCTAGTAGTTATTCACATGTTTTTTTATGGACTCCAATCGACACAATTCATTCTCCAGGTGCTAGTGCAGAGAAATGAGTGTCATGTGTCGGTCAATCTTGATCACTTGTTTTTCGACGTTGAAAAACATCTTTCATTATTGAGAGGAGTGGAAAGATGATTCTAGAGAGAAATTGTCTCAATTCACTGGGTGAGTTGTTTGGGTACATGACACAATATATGTATGTGTCTATTTATTGACATGTGGCTTCGGTTACAATTTTTAATTCCATAATAGAAATTAAATACATTTTTTACATTAGATAAAATCCATGATATTAATTTTAATAATGTATTATTATTTATAGTGCACCAACTTGCACAAAATAGAATTATAAATAAATTACCGCATCACAAAATAATAGCAGAATTATTTTAATTAGTTCCAACTAGTTAAATAATTATTTATCGTCTTGAAAATAAATATTTTACTATCAGACCAGCCATGGTCCATTCAAAGTCCAATTCCATTTATTGAACACTGAAATAAAAAAATAAATAATTTATTCTCTTAAATAAATATTTTATTTACAAACTAGTAAATAAATATTTATTAAATTTTCAATAAAATAAATAAATATATTTTACCCACAATATGGTGGATAAATATATATTTAATTTATGAAATCATTTTAACTTGAATAAAATTATTCCACTTTCTTGAGAATAATATTTATTAATTAAAATCAAATAGAATTTAACCAATAACACCATAAACACTTATTGTGTGTCCCTTTAAGATTCTTTCTCATTGCCATTAGGAGGCCTTGCCTAGAGTCCAAGGGTAATATCTAGAAACAGGTCATGGAACCCAATAGATCGAACATAAAGTTTCCACAATTACATCCACCTACGAACACTAACTGTGTAATATAATATCATTGTTGCAATATCTCATCAAGCAGGTTTCATGATAGTGTCATCTACTTTTATGCTTGATACATCGTTCTTTAACTACCTAAAATAAACTATTTGTTGCACCATGGCCATGGAATTTTGGGTAAAATTTATATTTCAATAAAACAGATAAGATATCAACTTCCATAAATGGTAGGTACAAATCCTTATTCAACTAATCCATTAATGACATGTCACTCAAGATGCACCAAACGTACCCTTCTTCCCGCCAACTATCTACTTGAAAGTTTTTGTCTGTAAATAAATGTGCAAGAGTCGTGACACATATTAATGACAATATTAAAGTCTAAATATAATTACACATCCTCACAAATAGAAATATCCAATGACACCAAAACATGTTTAATTCCTACTAGTAGATCTGTTCTCATAATCTCCTATCATGGAGATTACCATGTACGAACTTCATTAAAAGAAGTCTCATCTTCTTATGAGTAGTCGCACCTAACAGGCAGCTTGAAATGTGTCCCATCATAAAATTTCATCCAACTGTAGAAATGTATTTAATAATATATTTATAACATTTAAATTTTTTCATCATATCAGGGATTTACCATGACCTTATCAATGAAAAAAATACTCTAGGACATTTTTACATGATATTCATGCAGGACAATGAACAGTATGTAATAAGATGTATAATATTTAAATACATTAAATATACATGTAATAAAAGTAAAACCATTTGGTTCTAGGAAACCAACTCTTACATTTTAGTGTTTTTGTAGATTTTTATGGTTATTAGGGTTTTTAGGGTGTTTAGGTATTTATGGGTTTTTTGTGTGTTTTTAGTGTTTTTATTGAGTTTTTATGGTTTTATGTTTTTTATAGTTTTTAATGTTTTTTTGAATTTAAAGGGTTTTTAGAGTTTTTAGTGGGTTTTATGGGTTGTATGAATTTTTAGGGTTTTTAATGTCTTTAGGGGTTTCATGGTTTTTAGGGGTGTCTTGGGATTATTTGTTCTTTTAGGTTTTTTATGGTTTTTAGAGTTTTTATGTTTTATAGGGATATTAAGTGTTTTTAAGTGTTTATGTTTAGCTTAGGGTTTTTATGGTTTTAATAAATTTTATTTTTAGGATATTTTTAGGTCTTTTCTATGATTCTAATATGTATTTTGGGTTTTTATTGATTTTGAGGGTTTTTAGGGTTCTTAGGGTTTTTAGGATTTTCATCATTTTTACGGTTTTTATAGGCTTTAAGTGTTTTTTTGGTTATTAATATTTTCTTATGTGTTTTCAGGGTTTCTATTTTTTTTACCTTTTTTTATATTTTTTGGGATTTTAGGGGTTTTAGGGTTTTTAGGGTATTTATGGTTTCAATGTTTATTAAAGTTTTTCAGACATTAATGGGTTTGTATAATTTTTAGAGGTTTTAGGGGTTTTATGCGGTTTTATGTGTTTAGGCTCTTTAGGGGGTTTTATGTTCTTCTTAAGGTTTTTAGTAATTTTTAGGTTTTTAGTGAATTTTGGTGTTTTTATGGTTTTATGGTTTTATTTGGGTTTTTCAGGGGTTTAGGGGTTTTTATGTTTTGTTGGGATTTTTATGATTTTTTAGATTTTTATGATTCTTTATGGGTTTTAGTGTATTTACAGTTTTTAGAGTTTTTAGGTTTTTTAGGGGTTTAAGTATTTTTAGGTTATTGTGGTTTTCTTAGAGTTTTTCAAGACTTTTAGTTTTTTTATGTATTTTTATGGATTTTTTAGGATTTTTAGGGGGTTTTATAATTTTTAGGGATTTTAATGATTTATCAGGTTTTTAGGGTTTTAGGGTTTTTTGGGTTTTTAGGGTTTTAAGGTTTTCAATAGTTTTATTATTTTTAGGGGTTTATAAGTTTTTTAGTGTTTTTAGTGGGATTTAGAGATTTTAAGGGTTTGTATAGATTTTTATTATATTTAGTGGTTTTATGGATTTAAGATTTTTTAAGTTTTTTTTAGCATTTTTGGGTTTTAGGGGGTTAAGTGTTTTTATGTTTTCATGGTTTTCATTAGGTTTTACATGTATTTTTTATTTTTTTATCTTTTTAGTAATGTTTAGGTATTTTTTAGATTTTTATTGGTTTTAGGGTTTTTAGAGATTATGATATTTTTTTACGGTTTTTATGGTTTTTATTATTTTTTGTTTTTTAGGTGTTTGATGTTTTTTTAGGATTTTAATGTTTTCTTAATGATTTTCAAGGTTTTTCGTTTTTTTACATTTTAAGTGATTTCTAGGGATTTTTAGGATTTTTATTTTCTTTTAGAGTTTTGATGAATTTTTATGGGTCTTAGGGTTTTTTACGGATTAAACAGTTTTTAGTGTTTTTAATGTGTTTAAGGTTTTAAATGGTTTATAGTATTTTTAGTACGTTTTTTTGGGTTTTTTTGGTTTTTATGGGTTTTATTGTTTGTAGGGGTTTTATGGATTCAAAGGGTTTTTTGGGATTTTAAGGTCTTTTAGTATTTTTAGAGTTTTTAGAATTTTTTTAGTTTTTATGGGTTTTTATGGTTTTTTAGGTTTTGAATGTTTCTATAGGGTTTTCAAGGTTTTTAGTATTTTTACAAATTTAGTTATTCTTATGGATATTTACATATTTTTTTTTTGTTTTTAGGGGTTTAGGTATTTTCATAGTTTTAGGGTTTTTAGGGTTTTTAGTGTTTTTAGGATTTTAGCATTTTTTATGTTTTAGTGGTTTAATATTTTTTGGTTTTAAATGTTTTTTGAAAGTTTTTAGGGCCTTCTATGATTTTTTTTGATTTATTTGGGTTTTATGGGTTTTTTAGTTTTTAGGGGTTTTATGAATTTTTTTATTTTTCTAATATTTTCAAGGTTTTAAACATTATTATGAATTTTTATTTGTTTTTAGGGTTTTTATGGTGTTTATGATTTTAATGGGTTTTATGGGATTTAAGGGTTTTATGTATTTTTTACTAGATTTTTAGGGTTTTTAGGGTTTTCATCATTTTTTAGGGTTATAATGGGTTTAAAGTGTTTTTGGGTTTTTTTATGTTTTGTTAGGGTTATTTAGGATATTTAGATTTTTTTATGTTTTATGTGTATTTAGGTATTTTTTTTGGATTTTTTAGGGTTTTTATGGATTTTGATGGTTTTTAGGATTGTTTCGGGGTTTTAAGAGTTTTTAGTAGGAATTAGGTTTTTAGGGGTTATAATTATTTGAAGGTATTTGTGGTTTTCATATGCTTTTTCAAGGGTTTATTGGGTTTTATGATTGTAGGGTTTTTATGGATTTTTTGGATTTTTATTGATATTTATGGTTTTTAGGCATTTTAAGGTTTTTGGGGTTTTATGGGTTTTGTATTTATTAAGGTTTTTAGTGTTTTTTAGATTTTTTAACATTTTTAGGGGTTAATGGTTTTCTATAGTATTTATTTATATTTCGAGTTTTTTGTGGTTTTATGGTTTTTAGGGGTTTTCATGGGTTTTAGGGGTCTTTTGGGGGTTTTTAGTGATTTTAGGTTTTTATGGGTTTTAAGTGTTTATTTGGGGTTTTATGATTTTCATAGGGTTTTTCAATGTTTTTAGAGTATTTTAAAATTTTAGGGATATTTATGGATTTTTTTGGGATTTTTATGTTTTCTTAGGGTTTTCCGGGATTTTTAAGTTTTTTAGGATTTTTTAGGATTTTTAGCACCTTTAAATATTTTATGGGTTTTAGTGTTTTTTGGGTTTTTATGGATTTCGATTATTTTTTAGTTTATTCGGGATTTTATGGTTTTTGGGTTTTTTTGAGTTTTTGGGGTTTTTAAGGATTTTGATATTTTTTAAACATTTTTTGTGGTTTAAAGGGGTTTTAGCGATTTTTGTGGGCTTTAGGGGTTTTAGGGTTTTAGGGTTCTTTACGAGTTTTTGGGTTTTTGGGTTTTAAGGGTTTTTTGTGTCTTTTTACGGGTTTTTTGGATTTTTAGTGTTGTATAGTTTTTAGGGGATTTATGTGTTTTTAGGTTTTGATGAGAACCATATCAATGACACCAAGATAATTTCTCAAGTGGAGGAGTCTACTTTTTAGGGCTCGAGGATGTATGGGAGATTAAAGAGTTTGAATAATATAATAGGGAATGGTCTCACTTCATTAAAGGCCCAATGGATCTCAACAGTCATGTATGGGGAAAATTTTCCTATTATCTCACTTATTCAATTCCAAACATGATTTCTAATTCTATGCCTGCATGGTTTCACAAATTTAGGAAGTCGTTCACATATGTAGATTCTTAAATGGAATATTTGGATACCGAATCCAAATCCTATGGGATAGGGAATCAAAGTCAAATCTTGTGGGATATGGGGGTAAATATATGTGCTGCTTTCCACAAATTTATTCTTAGCCATTATATTTTTGAATTTAAGGGTACATGGTAGGAATATGCTTAATGGATATCAGGTAATAGACCCTTGACCTTTTGTTTAACCCATTTCCTATAAATAGCCACTCCGTGGAATTGTATTCTCATTATAGTATTCAAAATTGAAATTTTATGAGTTTATTATCTCCATTGCAAGGATCATTACTTTCTTACCTTAATCTTCAATATTATTTTCTTTTCAATATAAAAGTTAGATTGGTGATCTATGATCATAAAATGTCAATTCTGTGCATCAACCCAAGTGCATTATTGTGCTGATTGACCATCAAATCCCTCCCTTGATCCAATTTTTTATCAATCATATTTTCACATTTAATTTTCTATATGTGATTTTTCTTCGAAAAAATAAAATTCTCTCACCTCATCATTTTGTGATTTTAAAAAATAAAAATATCATTTCATTTAGATATTTCATAAAAGGATTGTTACAATCTACTCATTATATTGTTCCATAAAACAATAGACACTAATCTTTTTGGAATATTTGAAAAGAAAAGAAAAAAAGAAAGAAAAAAAGCAGATATAATTACTTCTTCATTGTGTTTTACATTATTTTTACTTTCTATTTCTATACATCACCTTCACCATAATTTTACATCCTCTTCATATTATATTTGTCTCATTTTTTTAATATTTTCTTATCATTCACAGTCAGGAAAAATGCATATACCACACCTCTTCACCACATTTCCACCTTTTACACATATTTTTACCCTCTTTTACACCCTTTACTATTTTATGTCCCCTTCACCACTCAAATGGGTTGTGTTAAGCCATACTCTAACAAAATATTTATTTGGGATGTATTTGTGGTATGTGATCACCCCAAACAAGGTACTAGATTTCATAAGATCATGGGATTTGAATTGAGTGACGAGATTAGATGGGAATAAGAAAAAACATTGTTCAATGTGCATTCTTATATTGGTTAGTGTGTAAAACTTGTGTGTAAGGGTGTGTATCCATGTTTTATAGATTTTTTACAACTTCTGTGTGTTTTTGTGTCATTATGTGTAAGAATGTGTAAATATTATGTGTGTATGCGTGTACATCTTGCATGTGTGAGTGTGTGTTGTTGTGAATGTTTGTGTATATACATTTATTCATGTGTTGATCGTGTGTGTGTCATTATTTGTGTTTATCCCTATGTAATTTTGTGTTCATGTTAATTATCATGGGAGAAGATCATGGAAAGATAATTACTCATTCTACTGATGATGTAATCTGATGTAGATCTCATGCGACCAAAGTTGCGCAATTCCAAAATAAATATTTGCTGTGACATTTCAAATATCATATTTACAGGACGTTAGAGGGTTTGAATGGGAGGATTTATGAACTATAGAATAAACCCAGACCAAGTACTATCCATGATAATCCATAGTTTTCTATAACACCATGTTATCCACACATTATATAAGAAGATATATAGAACATTGATGATGATTTTGAGGATGTCCCATAAAGGTGTAGTAGGTTCCAATAACCTACAAGTGGACAAAGAAGACTACATGAAAATTAAATCCTTAGTGGTATAAAGGATGTTTTTCCCTATTTTCAATGTAAAACAGATCTGGAATAATACTGAAGGCGGTAAAAACCTAGCAGGAGGGGATTCCCTTGAGCTTCATTACTTCCTCCCCCAAACTTTTGGCCCATTTACTTTTGTTGTTTTCTGATTTTTTGTTTGTATTATTTTCTTCTATTATTTAATAAAATAATGGTGATGAATAGAGATGAATATTGAGAAATTGTTTTTATTCCATGAATATATTTAGGAGAAAATATCCTAACTATCTTCCCTTGAATTTTCTGGTTGTGTTATAATTTGGTGGGATCAAATGAAAAATTAGTGGGATAGATATTGAATAATTTTCATAAAAACATGGGATGACCTGATGATTCCATGTATAAGAGGTTTTTCATTCACATTACTATATAGATCTATAAAAAAACATTAATTACTCACCCATGGGAGTATTATTTAGGAAGAATACTACAATAATATGTAAATTTATAGGATTTGAGAAAACATTCAGGAGGTTTCAGAGGAAATCATGGAATAATTTTTTATATGGGATAAGTTTGAAGATTGTTGATCAAGTGTTTATGTACCACCATGTGGAGATATGAGATATGATCCATGAGGACACCAAGATTGACTAGAAAATCAATATGAGGAGAAACATGAGTAAACCCACTACCTCTTTCACTCTATGGAGAAATTTATGGTTAGAAATTGGAGAATAATTAAATTCAAAATAGAAAATTGTTTAAAAAAAAGTGACAAGGTAATTATTACAACTAAGAAAACTACTTTTTGGGATAAACAAATGATGAATTAGGATATTCGCTGTATCAAATATCGAGGGTCAAATTTCTAGGGAATGTACAAACTGGTGTATCATGAACATTAATAAGTATGGAAATTTTGATACCAATGGAGAGAGCTTGAAAGAGAAAGGGAAGGAATCATCTAAAATTGATAAAGGTTTATTTCTAAAATATAGTGAGATTATTTTAACTAAGATATTTCTAAGTGAAAAATGACCAAATGAGATAAGGATCATCGGGAGAACATTTTATATACATGGTGAAAGATCCATGGGAAGGTATGTGGGGCTGTTATTAATTGAGAAAGTTATAGAAATGGGCTACAAGCCCACTGGGATTTCAGGCTATGTAATGGGTCTCCATCTACCCAGTTAAAATAGGTATTTGCTTTGGTTTATTAATAAAAATGAGTCTTCGGCCACAACCTTTTTTATAAAACACCAAGATGGTGGAGAATTTGAGGCTTTTAACTCCAAATCATCAATATCCTTATTAGATTAAGTGGTTTAATTATTTTAGGGAGATGAAGGATACCAAATAGGTGAAGGTATTTTTCACCATCATTAAATACATGTATGAGTTTTTTTTGAGTTACTCTTCCTATAAATATGTGGAAATTTTTGTGGGTACGGTTGTTGATATATTATTGGACCGTTACTCATGATGGGGTCTCGAACCACCATTATTTTTTACAATGATGGTATAATATTACCATCAATTCCTTATCACCCAAAAAAATTATAAGATTATACTTTGAGAGAAAAATATGAGTGATGAGTCATAAAAGATGTAAAATTTTAAAGGATATAATGGGGGAAAAATATAATTTGGGAGTAGAAAATAATTAGAGAGAAAAGAAAAACCCAGAAGAAAAAGGATTATAGAGGAGAGAAAAGATTGATGATGGGAAAAAGTGTGATGTTATGAAATCATTGATTTTGTAGAAAAAACCTTTAGTACTTATATACAAAGATATTATTTTTACCACTAATGAATTTACAAATCCTTTTCCATATGTTGTTGATTCTTTATTCAAGGAATTTGATGATGTGTTTTCTGAAGAGGTGCCACCCAGTTTTTCCCCCATTAGAGGTATTGAGCATCAGATTGTCCTATTACCAAGATAGTCCCTACCAAAACACCTTAAATACCACACCGACTGAGATGAAAAAAAAGAGAATCCAAGGAATGTTCAAGATTTTTTGGATGTGGGATATATTAGAGATAGTTTTTTAATCGATGTGTAGCACTGGTTCTTCTAGTGCCCAAGAAGGATGAAACTTGGAGAATGTTCATAGACAGTACAGCCATTAATAACACTACGGTCAAGTATTATCATTTTATACAAGGGTTAGATGATATAATAGATGAGTTAAATGGATCTACTATTTTAACAAAAATTAATTTAAGAACAATCTACAATCAAATTAGTATGAAAGAAGAAGATGAGTGTAAAATATAATTTAAGAAAAAAACATGGACTTTATGAATTGTTTGTCATGCCCTTTGGTATCAATAATCTACACAATAGATTTATGAGGTTTATTAATCATGTATTACATGAATATATTATAAAATATGTAGTAGTTCACTTTAATGATGTTTGGTCTATAGTAGGACTTTACAATAACATATAGACTACTTTAGAAAATTCATAGAGAAGTTAAGAAATGAATTTTTTAGAGACATTAAAAAATGTTAATTTTTACTCGATAAAATTGTTTTCCTTGTATTTTGGTAAGTTGTGATGGATTTCAGGTAAATATTGATAAGATGATTTTTATTTAGGATTGGGTGACTCCCACCTTCTTCTGATAGGTAAGAAGATTCCATGGGCTTTATAGTTTATTTATAAGATTTGTAATTGACTTTGATATAATATCAGCGATATTGAATTAGTTGAAAAAGAAGGCTATTACTTTAAAATAGGGTAGAACTAAAGATAAGGACTTATAATCAATAAAATAGATAATCACCAATGAACCCCTTATTTCTCTCTTGGTAATCGGTAAGGCATTTCAATTTGAATGTGATGAAAGAAGAATTTACATAGGAGGAGTACTCATGAAATAAGGTAATATTGTCTCTTTCTTTAGTGTTATGTTAAATATACCATACCTAAATTATGCTACATATGATAAAGAGTTCTATTAATTGTATAAATAACTAGAAACATGAAATCATTATATTTTGAGTAAATAATTTTTGATCCATTGTAATCATAAAGATCTTAAATATATTAGGATCCAACAAAAACTAAACAGGAGACATTCTAGATATCTTGAATTCCATGAATCATTTCCATATGTCACCAATCATAAACAGGGTAATGAAAATATTATGGCTGATACACTTTCATGAAAGTATTATCTTTTATCGACAATGGATTCTAAACTACTTGGTTTTGAATACATTAAGGATTTTATGAAACTGATAGTTATTTTGGTGAACCATTTGATCATTGTAAACATATAGTTCATTGGTAAAAGTTTTATATACATGATTGATTCTAATTATGAATTGATAAGATTTGTATTCCCTATTGTACTATCTATTGACTTCTACTAAAGTAGTCACATTATTGTGGGTTAATGTGACATTATAGTATTGAAAGAATGTTAAGTGTTCTTAGTGATAATTTTTATTTGTATAGAATGTCTAGATATATTGATAAATTTTTGTAAACGTGCATTTTCTACTATAAATAAAAAACAAAGATGAACCCACAAAGATTATATCTTCCTATCTAAATCCCTAAACCCCTTGATATGACATAACATCAGACCTCATTGTGGCGTGACCATGGACCAAGAGGGTTGATATTTTTTTTTGTGGTGGACTGGTTTGTTAAAATGGAACATTATACTCCTTATCAAAAAATAGATGATTCCACAAACATTTAAATGATTTTATTTCATGATGTATTCACATTTCATGGAATTCCTTGGAAGATTTTGTCAGATAGAGACACAAAATTACATATTCACTTTTTGAGGAACTTGTAGAGTAAACAAGGTATAAAGTTATTGTTCTCCACTACCTGTCATCTACAAGATGATGGGGATATAGAGGTGGTGAATCAGAAACTGTCACCCCATATGTATATAATTGTTAAATATAATCTTAAGAGTTTGGGGGTGTTTCTTCCACATGTGTAATTAACATATAAGATGGAAAAGTATTCAACTCCTCAATATTACCCATTTCAAATTGTTTATGGATTTAAACCAATTTCACATATTGATTTATTTCTCTTTCCTATACAAGAATAAACTATTATGGATGTGAAAGGTCATATAGGATTCATCAGAAAAAATCCATGAAAAGGAAAGGAAAAATATTGAGTGAATGAACCTGAAGTATATTGATCATGAAAATAAGTGTTATAAGAATGTATTTTTTTGAGACTAATGACATAGTTAAGATTTATATGTGAAAGAAAATACATCACAAAAATTTTAAATCAAAACTCATGCCATGAGGAGACAGACCTTTCCAAGGTCTCAAGAAGATTAGTAGTAATGATTACAATATATCTTTTCTAGGTTAGTATGGTGTATGATTCACTTTCAATTTTTTTACCTTTATCCATTTTGGATATAGAGGATAAAGAGTCAAAGGTGAATCCTCTACAAGTGGTGGAGTATGATGTAAACCCTGTAAATGGAACTAATCCAATTTCTTAGGTGAAGGAGTTGGGTTTTCAATGCCTAAATATACGGGGGATATAAAAGAGGATGAATTTTGCAATGGGAACTTATCTCACTTCCTTAATGTCCCAATGGATCCTACCTTACATTGATGGGGAAAATGGGCCAATTGTATCACTTATTCAATCCCAAAAATGATGTTTAAAACTTGTCCCGCATGGTTTATTGAATTTTGGAATCATTTCTCACATGAAGATTATAGAATTCCATATTTTGACACCAATGTAAAATCCTATGGGATACGTGTGTAAATACATGTGTTATTTTTTAAAAATTTTATTGTTTGACTTTAAATATTTGACATTATGGGGACAAGTTAAGAATATGATTTATAAATTAATTGTATTAGACCCATGACCTTTTATGTCACCAATTGGTTATAAATATATACCCCATGAAATTTTATTCTCATTCAATTTTCCATTTGTAAAACTCTGTGTGTTTATTCTCTCCATTGTGAGGATAGTTACATTCTTTCATTACTCTTGTAAATTATTTCCATGAAAATATACATGTTTGATTGATTATCCAAGCTCACAGAGCACCCAATTATGTGCCTTAACCTAATTGCATTATTGAGTCTATTGGCCCTTACACCCCCCTTGAGTATGTCTTATAAGTAGTAAGTCATGCTCCATAGAGAGTTATTTAACTACTGGCTTCCACTATCCAAACTCATCATATGCTTCTTATCCATGAATTGTATCTATTATATACCACCGTATTCCATGAATATTAGGCCAACCAATGTATCTCACATCATGTTTTTATGGGTTTTAGCTATTTTAATGGCATTTAGGTTTTCTTATATTTTTATGAATTTTTAAGGCTTTATAGTATTTTTATGGGTTTTAGGGTACTTAGGGAATTTAAAGGGTTTTATGGTTTTTATGGTTTTCATGGTTTTTAAGGGTTTAAGAGTATTTTAGGTTTTTTAGGATTTTTAGTATTTTTATTTTTTTATGGTTTTCGGAGAGGCGTCGCGGTTTTTTTGGGTTTTTATGGTTTTAGGTATTTTTAGGGCATTTTTTGGATTTTTTTCATTTTTAGGGTTTTATGTTTTTTTAATTTTTACGGTATTTTTATGTTTTTAGTGTTTTTAATGTTTTCTAGTGAATTTTATCAATTTTCAGGGTTCAATGGGATTTAGATTTTTAGTGTGTTTTTAGTGTTTTTATGGGTTTTAGAATTTTATGACTTTTAGGGGATTTTAAGGTCGTTTTAGGGTTTTTAGGGTGTTTAAAATTTTATGGATACTGTGGGGTTTTAATTATTTTTCGGTATTTGAGCTTTTCTTAGGGGTTTTCATATTTTATAGGTTTTTTTTTAAATTTTTATTGTTTTTAGGTTTTTTTAGAATTTTTATGATTTTTTTGGGTTTTATGGATTTTTAGGGTTTTGTCAGATTTTTAGGTTTTTCTAGGGTTTTCTTATTTTTAGTATTTTAGAGGTCTAATGTTTTTATATTTTTTAAGGATTCCATAGGGTTTTTCAGGGTTTTTTTATTTTTTACATTTTTGGAGATTTTTATGGGTTTTAAGGTTTTAGGGATTTGATGTTTTTTTATTTTTTAGGTTTTTAGGGTATTTTTTGTGTCTTAGGATTTTAAATATTTTTTAGATTTTTTTTAAACTTTTTTAAGGTTTTTACTTTTTTAGAGTGTTTAGTGGGTTTTCAGGTTTTTATAGGTTTTAGAGTTTTTTTTAACTTTTTAGGGCGTTTATGGTGTTAGGGGTTTTATAATTTTTTTTGTGTTTTTAAGATTTTTAAGTGATTTTAGTTTTTTAATTTGTTCTAATGGTATTTATTTTTATTGGGGATTTTATGTTTTTTTGGATTTAGTGTGAAAATTTATAAATTTTATGGGCTTTAGGGGTTTTAGGGCTTTTTTGATTTTTTCATTTTTAGGGGTTTATAGTTTTTATAGTTTTTTAGATTTTAGGGGTTCTAATTATTTTTTAGGAGTTTCATATGGGTTTTTAAGGTTTTTAGGGGTTTTATGTTTTAATATATTTTAGGAGTTTTTAGGTTTTTTATGGTGTTTTAGGGGTTTTTATGTATTTTTCGGGTATCTAGGATTTTTCTTGTTTTTAGGTTTTTAGGGGTTTTATGTTTTTTATGTTTTTCTGAATTTTTTATTGAATTTTTTGAAATTTAGGGTTTGTTACGTTTTTATGTATTTTTATGAACATTTAGTATTTTTAGGGATTTTATGGGTTCTTTGGGATCTTAGGGATTTTTTGAATTTTTGTTTGGATTTAAAGGTTTTATAAGGATTTTAACGCTTTAAGGGATTTGTAGGTTTTTATAGTTTTTAGAGGGTTTCTATATTTTTTATATGTTTTCTTGATTATTTATGTTTTTAGGGGTTTTATGGTTTTTTGGATTTTTTAGGATCTTTATGTTCTTTTTAAAAGTTTTTTTTGGGTTTTAAGTATTTTTAGTTTTTTTATGGGTTTTAAGTTTTTTTCGGTTTTTAAGGATTTATTTGTGTTTTTAAGAAGATTTATGGGTTTTTATATATTTTTTTGGATTTTATGATTTTTATTATTTTTAGGTTTTTTTGGTGATTTGATGGTTTAAATAGGTTTTATTGTTTTTATGGTTTTTAGGGTTTTTAGGGTTTTAGTGTGTTAAGGTTTTTAGGGGTTTTAGGTGTCTTTAGGTTTTCAAGGTTTTCTTAGAGATTATCTAAGGATTTAGTGGTTTTTAAATTTTTATGGATTTTTAGTGAATTTATTGGTTGTTTATGGAATTTAGGGTTTTTGGGGATTTTGAGGGTGTTTAGGGATCTTATGGTTTTTTGGGGGTATAGGGTCTTATGGAGTTTTAGGGTTTTTATGGTTTTTTATATTTTTTTAATGTTTTAGGGGTTTAAATGGTTTTAAGTGTTTTTGGTGAGTCTTAGAATTTTTATTGGTTTTTAGGGTTCTATGGTTTTTACGGGGTTTATGCTCTCTAGGGATTTTAAGTATTTTTTGGGGTCTTTAAGGGTTTTTAGGATATTTATTCTTTTTTAGGTTTTTAGGGGTTTTATGTGTTTTTTGGTAATTAATATTTACATAGGGTTTTTTCTGGGTTTTTGGGTATTTGAGGGGTTTTGGGGTTTTAAAGGATTTTTATGGATTCTTCTTGGTTCTTAGGGGGTTTTTAGTTTTTAGGGGTTTTAAGGTTGTTTAGAGTTTTTAAACATTGGTAGGGGATTGAAGTGTTTTTAGAGATTTTATTGGTTTTGTAGTGTTTTATGGGTTCTTAGAGTAACTTTTGGAGTATTCATATTTTTTCTCATTTTTAGGGATTTAGGGGTTTTATGAATTTTTAGGTTTTCAATAATTTATAGTGGTTTTAGGGTTTTTAGTGTTTTTAACATTTTTAGGTATTTTCAAGGGGGGTTTAGAGTTTTTAGTTCCTTTAAGGTGTTTTAGAGTTTTTAATATTTTTAAGGATTTAAATATATTCTAGAGTTTTTGGTGGGTTTTTATGTTTTTTATGGGTTTTCAAGGTTTTATGGTTTTTGGGGGTTTTATAGATTTTAGGGGGTTTTAAGGTTTTTAAGGTCCTTTATGGGTTTTTAGTGTTTTTAGAATATTTTATGTTTTTATGTGTTTTTAGTTTTTTAAGTTGTTCCTTGAGGTTTTCAGGGTATTTATGGGTATTTATGTTTTAGAGTTTTTTAGGGACTTTTGATATTTTTATGGTTTTATAGTTTTTAGAGAAATTTAGGGGTTTTGGGGATTCATATTGTTTTTAGGGTTTTTATTGTTTCTTGTGAATTTTAGGTTTTTAGGGATTTTTTGTGTTTTTATGTTTTTATGTTTTTCTTAGTTTTTTTGGTTTTTAGGGTTTTCAGTTATTTTTGAGGTTTTTAGGGTTATTTATGTGTTTACTGAGTTTTTTTATTCCTTTTTAGGTTCTTTATATATTTTTAACGTTATTATGGGTAAAAGGGTTTTTATAGTTTTAGTTAGTCAACCCGGTTTCCATGGGTTTTTAGTTTTTTATATGGTTCTTTGGCGTTTTATGGTTTATAGTGGTCTTAGTGTTTATTAGGTTGGTATTATTTTTAGGGTTTTTAGATGTTTTAAGTGTTTTTAGGATTTTATGGTTTTCTTAGGGGTTTTCAAGGATTTCTGGTTTTTTTACATTTTTATAGTTTTTAGGGATTTTTAAGTATTTTTATGGGTTTTTAAAATTTTAGTAGTTTTGAAGGTTCTTAGTGTATCATGGGTTTTTGGGGTTTTTTTCATTCTATAGGTTTTTTAGTGTTTTATATTTTAATAGGTTTTTAAGGGTTTCTTATTGGTTTTTATTGTTTTTTATGAATTTTTGGGTTTTATGGATTTTTAAATATTTTGATGAGTTTTAGGGGTTTTATAGATTTTTAGAGTTTTATGATTTTATTATTTTTAGGGATTTTTTGAGTTTTTATGTTTTTAGGGGGTTTTTATTTTTTTAGGTTTTTAAGGATTTTTAGAGTTTTTTATCATTATTTTGAGGTTTAATTGGTTTTTATATTTTTAGTGGGGTTTTAGGGATTCTATTGGTTTTGGTATTTCATATGTTTTATGGGTTTTTATGGTTCGTATGAGTATTTAGGGTTTTATGGTTTTATAATGATTTTTTTGGGTTCTATGTTTTTAGCTTATTTTAGGGTTTTAAGGTATTCTTAGTTTTTTTCAAGCCTTTTTGGGTTTTTAGGTTTTTTGATATTTTTTGTAATTTTTAGGATTTATATAGTATTTAGGGTTTTGGGGGATTTTGAGGGGTTGTGGGTTTTAGAATTATTAAATTTTTTTGGTTTTTTGAGGAGACTTAAGTATCTTTTAGGTTTTAAAGGTTTTCTTATAATATTAATGATTTTTTGGGGTTTACATATTTATGTTTTTTATGAATTTTATGGTTTTTTGGATTTATATGGATTTTTAGGGTTTTTATAGTTTTTTTTGGGTTTTGGGTTTTTGGGTTTTTTTGTGTTTTTTTTTGTTTTTAGGGTTTAAAAGGTTTTTATAGTTTTTAACGTTTTTATGGGTTTAAAGTCTTATATAGTTTATATTAGTTTATTTGGGTTTTAGGGGTTTTAGGGGTTTTAAAGTGTTTTCGGGTATTTTTTTGGTCTTTAGGGGTGTGTAGGGTCTTTTGGGTCTATTATGATTTTTAGGTTTTTAGGGTTTTAAGTGTCTTTTTTTTATTTTACATTTTATTAGGGGTTTTCAAGGGTGTTAGGGTTTTCCGATTTTTAGAAATTTTTATTTTTATTTTTTATTTTAATGGTTTTTAGGGTTTTAAGGGGTTTTGAGGGGTTTTATGGTTTTAAGGTTTTTTAAGGTTTTTTATGTTTTATGTGTTTTTTAGGATGTTATGGGTTTTATGTTTTTTTATGTTTTTAAGGTTTTCTTATGGGTTTTAAGGGTTTTATGGTTTTTGTACATATTTTGGGATTTTTAGGTATTTTTTTTGGAAATTTTATTTGGTTTTTATGTTTTGAGGGATTTTTTGGGGTTTTGGGGGTTTTATTTATTTATTGGGATTTAGGTATTTTAAGGGTTACTAGGATTTTTAGGGGTTTTGTGGATTTTTGAGGTTTTTAGGTTTATTTTAGTTTTTTCGTGGTTTTATGATTTTTTAAATTTTTTTATCATTTTTATGGGTTTTAAGGGTTTTTAGATATTTTAGTGTTTTTATGGTTTTTATGGGTTTTGGGGTTTTAGGATTTTTAGGGGTTTTAGGGGTTTTTATTAGTTATAGGGTGTTTTAGGGGGGTTTTCCTATTTTTATCATTTTTGGGGGATTTAGTTGTTTTATGTAATGTTAGGGTTTTAAGATTTTTAGGGGGTTTTCATGGTTTATAGTGTTTTCTACATTTTTTTGAATGTTTAAGTCCTTTTTAAGTTTTTTATTTTTTTAAGATCCCTAGGGATTTGGAGGATTTTTTTGGGTATTTTTGGGTATTTTTGGGTTTTTATGTTATTTAGTTTTTTAGGTTTTTTGTGGTTTTAAGTGTTTTTTATGGTTTTAATGTTTTCTTATCGGTTTTTACTAGTTTCACGATTTTTAATGTTTTTAGGGATGTTTTTGTTTTTTATGAATTTTTTGTTTTTAGGGATTTTGAGGCATTTCATGGTTTTTAGGGTTTTTAGGTTTTTAAGTGAATTTTGGAGTTTTTATGGGTTTAAATGTTTTTTTTGATTTTTTTGATGTTTTTTTACTAGTAAAGGTTGTCTAAAAGTTTTTAGAAGATTTTATGGGTTTTAAGGTTTTTACGGTTTTCATGGGTTTTTTATTTTTTTGAGTTTTCAGAATTTTTTATGTTTTCATGGGCTTTACGTATATTTAGTTTTTTAATAATTTCTTAGGGTTTGCTAGGATTTCGGTATTTTTTTACATTTTAGGGTTTTATAAGTATTTTTTTATGTTTTGATGGTTTTTTTGTTTACTAGGTAATTTTTTAATTTTTGCGGTTTTTAGGGTTTTATAGTGTTTTAAGGGTTTTTACCACTTTTTAGGTTTTTAGGGGTTTATGTGTTTTTTGGAATTTTTTATTTTTCTATGTTTTTCACTGTTTTTATAGTTTTCTTTATGTTTCTATGTATTTTAGGGTTTTAATGATTTTTTTGGTTTTAGGGTTTTTATGAATTTTTATAGTTTTCGTGTTCTTTTCGGGGTTTTATGGGTTCTAAGGGGGCTTTTTTGGATTTTTTCTAGGATTTATGCTTTTAGAGTTTTTTATTATTTCCAGGATTTATTGTTATTTTATTGTTATAGTGATTTTATAGTGATTTTATGGGGTTTTATGGGGTTTTATGGTCTTTAATGTTTGAGGGTATTTGATGGTTTTTAGGGTTATATTAGGGTTTTTAGAATTTTTCGATTTTTAGGGATTCTATGGGTTTTTAGGGTTCTATGGTTTTCATATGGTTTTATAGGGTTTCAGGGATTTTATGTTTTTAAGGAATTATATGAAAGTTTTATGATATTTATTATTTTTTAAGTATTTTAAGGTTTTTCTATGTTTATTATGTTTTTAGTGTTTTTATAGTACTTAGGGTATTTATCTTTTTTAGGAATTTTAAGTATTTTTAGGTTTTAAGGTTTTCTTATGGGTTGTTTTTTTGATTTTTTATGTTTTTAGGGACATTTTGGGAATTTTTTAACATTTATATATTTTTTAGGTTTTTGATAGATTTTGAGGGGATTTAGGGAATTTCAGGGGGGGTTTTGAGTTTTTAAGGTTTTGAACGTTTTTTAGTGTTTTTCAATGTTTTTAGGGGTTTAAAATCTTTTATATTTTTTAGTGGAATTTTAGTTATTTTATGGTGTTTACGGTTTTTTGGGGTTTTATGGTTTTAGGGGGTTTAAGGTTATTAGGTTTTTTTTACAGTTTTCATGGATTTTTTCATTTTTTATATTTTTAGGGGTTTTATATATTTTTAGGGTTTTAAGGTCTTTTAATAATTTTTCAGGGGTTTTTTTGTTTTTTTAGGTTTATAGGTATTTTTAGGGTTTTTATTATTTTTATCAATTTTTATAGATTTTTCTTATTTTTTAGGGCTTTTGTGTTTCTTAGGGTTTTTATAGATTTTAGGGTTTTCTTGTGTTTTAAGGGTTTAATGTTTTTTTCTTTATAAGTTTTCTTAGTGATTTTCAAGGTTTTCAGGGTTTTTATGTTCTTAGGTATATTTAGGTCTTTTAGGCTTTTTATGGTTTTCAGTGATTTTGAGGTGTTTTATGGTCTTTTGGGGTTCTTAAGGTTTTATGGTTTTGAGGGTTTTCAGGGGTTTTTTGTTTCTTATGGTTATTAGGTTATTTAAATTTTTTAATGTTTTTATGGTTTTGAATGGTTTTGAGAGTTTTTAGTGCTTAATTAGGGTTTTTATTATTTTTTATGGTTTTAAGAGTTTTTATGATTTTTTTGGATATTTCAGGGATTCATGGCTTTTTAGGGTTTTTATTATTTTTGGGTTTTTAGGGTTTTTATGTTTATTTATGTTTCTAAGATTTTCTTAGTGTTTTTTATTATTTTTTAAGTATTTATGGGTTTTAGGGATATTTTTTATTTTTATGGTTTCTATGAATTTTTATGGTTTTAATCATTTTTAGGGTTTTTAGTGATTTAGTTTTTTTTAGTTTTATAGGGGTTTTAAGGGTTTTTTGTTTTTTAACTGTTTCTTAGGGTATTTTTAGGGTTTTTAGGGTTTTTATGTTTCTAAAGGGTTTACGGTTTTTTAGGTTTTTTATAATTTTTATAGTTCTTAGGGTTTTTTGGTGTCTTTATTATTTTATTGGTTTTTATATTTTTTAACAATTTTGAGGATTTTTGTTGTTTTTAGGGTTTCTATAGTTTTTTTTGGGTTTTTTGGTTTTTTGGGGATTTTTGTGAGTTTTTATAGTTTTATGTTTTTATAATTTTTTAACCTTTTTTGGGGATAAATTTTTTTTAGAGTGTTACTGGGTTTTGGGGTTTTTATGGGATTTATGGTTTTATATGGTTTTTAGGGATTTAAATAGTTTTTTGGGGTTTTTGGGTTTTTAGTGTTTTTAGGGTTTTTAGGTTTTTTATGGTTTTCCTTTTTTCAGGATTTTATGGTTTTCTTAGGGTTTTTAATGGCCTATAAGATTTTTTATATTTTTAATGAATTTTAGTGATTTTTAAGGAATTTTTAGCATTTTAGATTCTTTAGGGATTTTGAGGGCTTTTAGGGTTTTTAGGGTTTTTTGTGTTTTTTGTATATTAGAGTTTTTAGGGGTTTTAGAGATTGTTTGGTCTTGAAGAGGTTTTATGTTTTAATAGTTTTTGAGTTTTTCTTATTGGTTTTCTTGTTTTTTAGTGTTTTTTATGTTTTAAGTATTTTTTTTCCTTTTTTAGGATTTTTATTGGTTTTAATTTTTTTATGGATTTTGATGGTTTTTTGTGTATTTTGGTTTTTGTGGTTTTTTGAGTTTTTTTAGTTTTTAGTATTTTAAATGTTTTTTATATTTTTTTAACATTTTTTGTTCTTTTAAGGGTTTTATGTGTTTTTATAGTTTTTAGTGTGTGATTTGGTATTTTATATTTTTTTTTGTTTTAATGTATTAGGGGGTTTTATGGTTGGTTTATTTTTGGTGTATTTTAGAGATCTTAGAATTTTTTAGAATTTTTAGGGGTTTTGTGTGTTTTTAGTTTTTACGGTTTTCATAGTGTTTTTCAAGGTTTTTAGGGGTTTTATGTTTTTTGAGATTTTAATTCTCTTTTTTGCATTTATATGGTTTTTAGAGTTTTTAGTGATTTTTATGTTTCTTATGGTTCTTAGTATTTTCATGGTTATTCATATTTTTAGGTTTTTAGGTGTTTTAAGTGTTATTAGGTTTTTATAAATTTTTTTGATTTTTAATGGTTTTTAGTGGTTTTTATGTTTTTAGGTATTTTTTATTATTTTTATGGATTTTGAATTTATATTTAATTTTTGTGTTTTTAAGGATTTTAAGGTTTTTATAGATTTTTTTGGGGTTTAGGGGTTTTTTTGTTTTTGGGATTTTTAGATTTTTTTGATATTTTCATGGTAAAAATGGTTATTAGTGTTTTTAGTGGTTTATTATTTTTTATGGTTTTTTATCTCTTTCAATTTTTTGTGGTTTTATGGTTTTTAGTGGTTTTAGGGTCTTTTTAGGGGTTTGGTCTTTTTAGGTTTTTTCAGGGTTTTATTTGATTTTTTGTTTTCAAGGTTCTCTTATGGGGTTTTCATGGATTTTTAGGGTTTCACTGGATTTTTATGGTTATTAGGGATATTGATGGATTTTCGGGCTTTTAGGGGTTTTATAGTTTTACAGGTTTTTTAGTTATTAGTGTTTTAAGGTTTTTTGAGTTTTTAACTATTTTGGGGTTTACGGGTATTTAGAGTATTTAGAGGTTTTATGGTGTTTTAGGTCGTTTAATGGTTTTTATGGGCTTTATGGTTTTTAGTTTTTTTAAGGTTTTTATATTTTTAGGGTATTCATTATTTTATATTTTTTTAGGTGTTTTAGTGTTTTTAGTTTTTAAGGTTGTCTTTGGATTTTTAGGGTTTCAGTAGTTTTTTTAGGTTTTCAAGAATTTTAGGGATTTTTGTTGTAATTTTTTTATTATTTCTATTTTTAGGTATTTTGAGTGTTTTTATAGTTTTTAGGGGTTTTAGCATTTTTATATTTTTTAGTTGTTTTATGTGTTTTTAGGTTTTTAATATTTTCTGAGAGGTGTTCAGGGTTTTTAGGGGGTTTTAATGTTTTTATGAATTCTATGGATTTTTATGTATTTTATTTGTTTTTATGATATTTAGGGTATTTTAGGGGTTTTAGGGTTATTTAGGTTTTCATGGTTTTAATTGGTTATTCAAGTTTTATTGGTTTGATTAGTTTTTATGGTTTTAAGGTTTTTTATAGGTTTTTATTATTTTTACTGGTTTAAAGGGTTTTTATAAATATTTAGTGGATTATTGGTGGATTTATGCGTTTAGAGAGTTTTTAGGAATTTATAGTTTTTATGGGTTTTATGGATTTTAGGATGCTTTTAGGGTTGTTACGGTATTTAGCGTTTTTTAGGTTTTTATGGGTTTTATGTGTTTATAGGTTTTAATGGGTTTCATAGGGTTTTTTCAAGGTTTTTCTATTTTTAATGTTTTTAATGAAATATAGGTGATTTTAAAGCTATTTTTGGTTATTTAGGGATTTTTGAGTTTTTTGGGGGGTTTTAGGGTTTATAGTTTTTAGGGTTTTAGTGTTTTTATATTTTTAGTGGTTATAAGTGTGTTAACGTTTTTTACATTTTTCTTAGGGGCTTTTAGGCTTTTAAATGGATTTTATGTTTTTATATGTCCTTTAGGGATTTTTTTGTATTTTTATGGTTTTTGGGATTTTTTTGTATTTTTATGGTTTTTAAGATTTTTATAGATTTTGATGGGTTTTCGGGAAATTTAGGGGTTTTTTAGTTTTTAGGGTTTAAAGGTGTTTTTAGAGTTTTTTAACATTTTATTGGTTTAAAGGGTTTTTGGATTTTTTTAGTGGTATTTTTTGGGATTTTATGGGTTTTAGGGTTTTTATTTTTTTCAATGTTTTATGGTTTTTATGGGTTTTTTTGGTTTCTTGGTTCTTTTTAAGGATTTTAGGTCTTTTAGCATTTTTTAGGTTTTTAGGGGTTTTAATTGTTTTTAGGTTTTTAAGGTGTTCTTATGGGTTTTTAGGGTTTTTGTATTTTTTATGTTTTTATGGATTTTTAGGACTAGTTTATTATTTATGTGGGTGTTTTGGGATTTTAGTGAATTTTTAGGGTTTTAGGGATTTCTTGGGATTTAGGGTTTTAAGTTTTTTTAGGTTTTTAGGGGGTTTATGTGTTTTTTGGATTTTTAGGTTTTCATACTTCTTTTCATGGTTTTGAGGTTTTTTATTTTTATGTATTTTTAGGGATTTTTTTAGGGTTTTAGGAGTTTTCTTTGTTTTCATTGATTTTGAGTGTTTTTAGGGTCTTTTAGGGTTTTTAAGACATCGTGTTTTTTTGAGTTTTAGTATTTTTTTGAGTCTTTTGTGGATTTAATGGTTTTTAATATTTTTTTAATATTTTAGGGGTTTAATGATTTTTATATTATTTAGTTTTGTTTATGGGTTTAGGGGTTTTTAATATTTTTAAGGGTTTTTATGATTTTTAGGGGGGTTTGGGTTTTCATGTCATTTTAGGGTTTTTAGAGTTTTTCAGGTTTTTAGGGGTTCTAAGTGTTTTTACAATTTTAAGGATTACTTAGGGTTTTTAGGGTTTTTATGGTTTTTTATGATTTTAGGGTTTTTAGGGATATTTTAGGTTTTCTTTGATTTTTAGGTATTTTTATGGTTTTTTGGGTTTTTTGGGTTTTTTGGGTTTTTATTGTTTTTAGTGTTTTTATGGGTTTTTAGGTTTTATAAAGGTTTTATGTGTATTTTAAGGTTTTATTAGGTGTTTTTAGGGTTCGTAGGGTTTTTAGGTTTTTATGAATTTTTTGGAATTTTTAAGGATTTTATGTTTTTTATATTTTTTAGGTATTTTATGCTTTTTGGGGGTTTTATGGTTTTTTGGGCTTTTAGGGTTCTTTTGAGTTTTTAGGGTGTTTAAGGTTATTAGTGTTTTTAATTTTTTTAGGTTCATAAAATAATTTTATAGATTTTAGGGTGTTTATGGGTTTTGAAGGGGTTTTAGGGGTTTAAAGGTCTTTAGAGTGGTTTAAGGTTCTTATGGCCTTTTAGGGGATTTTAGGTTTTTAGAAGATTTTAGGTTTTTAGGGGTTTTTATTATTTTTAGATTTTTAATATATTCTTAGGGTTTTACAAGGATTTATACAATTTATTGGATTTTGTTAGGATTTATATTTTTTATGGTTTTTAGTGATTTTGAGTATTTTTAGGGTTTTAGAATTTTTTTAATGTTTATAGGGGTTTTAAGTGTGTAGGTTTTGAAAGATTTTTATGGGTTTTTATAATTTTTATATTTTTATGTATGTTTACGGTTTTTTTTAGAAATTTTATGGATTTTTAGGTTTTCATTGATTTTGAGGGGGTTGAGGGGTTTTACAGTTTTTAGGGTTTTTGTACGTTTTGGGTGTTTGTTTGAGTTTTTTACAGTTTATTGGGTTTTAAGATTATTTTTAATTTTTTAAGGTCCTAATGATTTTTAGAGTATTTATTATTTTTTAGGTTTTTATTGTATTTAATTTTTTAGGGGTTTTGTTGTTTTTAGGTGTTTTCTTGGATTTAGTGCTTTTTAGGGTTTCTAAGATTTTTATCATTTTTAGGTTTTCAAGGGATTTAAGAGTTTTTATGTTTTTAAGGTTTTCATATGGGTTTTCTGGGATTTAAGGTTTTTTACATTTTTAGGGATTTTTAGGGGGTTTTAGGATTTGTATAGTTTTTCTAGGTTTTTTAGGGTTTCTGTGGGTTTTAAGGTTTTTTTGGGTTCATATGGGTGTTTAGGAATTTTTAGGGTTTTGTGAGTTTTTTGTTTTTGTGTTTTTATGTTTTTATTATTTTCTTAATGTTTTTCAAGGATTATAGGGTTTTTTGTGTTTTAGGGATTTTTTTATTTTTTAATATTTTTATTGTTTTTAGGGGTTTTAGGGATTTGGTGTGTTTTTAGGGTTTTCTAGGGTTTTTATGGTTTTTGGTCTTTTATAATTTTTTAATGTTTTTTAGGGTTTTAATGTTTTTTTATATTTTTTATTGTTTCTAGGGTTTTAATTTTTTTAGATATTTAGTTGGGGTTTAGGGTTTTATGGGTTTTTATGGTTTTTAAGGATTTCGATGTTTTTGGGGTGGGGGTGTTAGGGGTTTTAGTGTCTTTTTAGGGGTTTCATGGTTTTTAGAATTTTTTAGGTTTTTAGGTGTTTTAATTGTTTTTTAATTTTTTAAGGTTTATTTATATTTTTTTTCATGATTTAAAGTATTTTATGTTTTTAGGTATTTTATGGATTTTTGTAGGATTTTAGGTGTTTTTAGGGTTTTTAGGAATTTTTTGGTGTTTAGTGTTTTCTAGGGTTTTAGGATTTTTAGGTTTTTAGGGGGTTTTACTATTTTTTATGTTTTTATGTTTTTCTTATGGGTTTTCCGGGTTTTTTTTTCAGTTTTTAATGTTTTTTGGGATTTTTAGGGATTTTTAAGATTTTTATGGTTTTTATGGGTTTCTGGTATTTTGATGGTTTTAGGGTTTTTAGGGTTTTTGGGTTTTATGGTTTTGTAGTTTTTTTTTGGTTTTTTGGGTTTTTTCAGTTTTTAGGGTTTTTAGGTTTTTAGGGTTTTCCGACACTTTTATGGGTTTAAAGGGTTTTTATAGTTTTTAGTGGGTTTTAGGGGTTTTAAGGGTTTTAAGGGTTTTTAATGTCTTTAGGGGGTTTTATGGTTTTTAGGGTTTTTAGTTTTTTAGGGTTTTTAGTGATTTTATCATTTTAGGGGTTTTTATTTGACTGAAAACTATCTTTTTATTATCAAAACACTTTTGAGGGAAAGTAAGAAACCATCTAGTTAATCTGACAATAAAACCATCAAAATACATGACATACTCATTGTAAAGAATATGGAACCTATTTAAAAAAAATTCCCTAAATACTTTCCAATATAGAGTACATACCTGGGTTCTTTGATCTTAAGTTATATAATATTCAAAGAGACCTACCATCTTCTCCCAAGTTTGAATGTGATCTTCATAATTGATCTTCCCTTCCTTGAATCCCCTCATCAATATACAGTCTTTCTTATTAATCCATGCACCCTACTCGCAATTAGTGTCCACCTAGAGAACTCTTTGCATCATTCTGCCTGCTTCCTCTTTAATGGAATTCATAATAAGATACTCCTCCTTTATAACCTCCACATAATGGGCTAGAAGATCTAGTGAGTTCTTGTTATTAACATTCTCCCCCCCCAGTATCTCTTTGCTAACTATCCATACCAATCTCAACCGTGGACATTCAAAGGACAAAAATCTATTCTTCAGTGTTTCCCTTCACTTTTTCAAAATCAACTATCATGAAATCCGTCTCTTTTGGATTCATTTTTTACTTGATCTAGTATCCATTGATTTTTGGAGGAATGAAATACTCCATGCGGTCAGTTTTTTTCTTTCCTTTAGTCAAATTTCAGCTCCCTGAATCTAGTATAGTCTTCTTCCCCTTTTTTATTCTTAAGTTATACGGACCCTGGGTAGGTCTCCCTCCTACATTTTGCTCATTGGAGTAATAAGGATATTCCTCTTCTAATGATTTTCCAAAAATTTCTTCCCCTTAAATGATTTTATTCACCTGTGTGAATGCTTCCTGGTCCTATGTCAACCCCTCGGGATCCAATCCTCTAAATTCATTGCTTATTGGGATGCAAATATGGTTCTTCCTCATGATGGATTTGGTCTTTCAACACACCAAATAAAATGGAGTACAATGATTTGAAGAGACTAGAACCTTTTCACCTTTATATTCCACCGCAATTTCCTAAAACATCACCTCCAGGTCAGGGACTGCCTTTAAGTGAGGTGAAATCTGCCTAATATTCATGGAAGAATCACCACGAGCCTTTTCAGCCCTCTTAATATATAGTAGAGCCATCTTGTTCTAGTTTTTCTCAACTAAATCACTCTTTAGGTAGTAACAAAGGTCCACAAACTTCATAATAGTCAAAGGTCCCCACCCCACTTTCTAAATAATGGAGTCAAGAATAACAACAATACATCTCACTTGATCCATTTCCACAACTTTACGCATCTTCAGATCCACACCCCCATAGTTGACCATACCCTGACAACTAGAATCTAGATGCTACATATGCCTAAAAATACTCTTGTAATTTTATATTTTTAGTTATTTTTCAGGTTTTTTAGAATTTTTTGGGGTTTTTATGGTTTTTAGGGATTTTGAGGGTTTAGGGTTTTTTTAATTTTATGATTTTTAGGGGTTTTGATTTTTTTTATAATTTTAGGGATTTAAGAGTTTTTTGTTTTTAAAGGATTTCTTAGTGGTTTTCATAGTTTTTAGTGGTTTTTACATTTCTTGTGAATTTAGGGGTTTTTAATATTTTAATGGGTTTTTAGGGATATTGAGGGTTTTTTTGGCGTTTTTATGTTTTTAGGGGTTTTAGGTGTTTTAGTTTTTTCTTAGGGTTTATTATGTTATTTTATGTTTTTAGGGATTTTAAATGCTTTTTATCATTTTTATGAGTTCAAAGGGTTTTAGGGATTTTGAGGGGTTTTAGGGTCTTTAGGGGTTTGGGTTTCATTTAGTTTGTTTGGGTTTTAGGGTTTTTTTGTGTTTTTAGGGTCTTATGGTATTTAGGTTTTTTTATGTTTTAGGGGTTTTATATGGTTTTATGAGTTTTTAGTGGTTTTTTATGTTTTTATTGTGTTTTAGGGTTTTTATGTTTTTAGGGCTGTTTATGGTTTTTAGGGGGTTATGGTTTTTAGAGACATTTAGGGGTTTTAGAGTTTTTTAGGTTTTTGGGGTTTTAAGTGTTTTAGGGTTTTAATGTTTTATTATGGGTTTTTAGGGTTTAATATTTATTTATAGTATTAATTATTTTTAGGTATTTTTTTATGATTTTTCATTCTTTTGGGGGGGTTTGATTATTTTTAGTGTTTTATTTCCCCTAGAACATGTGTCTGGTTAGTAATGACTACTCATAGACAATTTCCATCAGATTTATTTATTGAACCAGAAACACCCAATGGTTCAGTATCTAATAGTACCTTCTTTCCAAAGGTAGGTATTCAATAGGTTGGTTGACCTACGATACTTAATAACTCACATTGGTCAAGAGAATGGGAGTTCTGACTTACCACACCATTTTTTGGTATAATTATTTCCTACAACGAGACTCTCTTATAGATTTATGAAATTCACATGAATTTTTATTAATTTACCAAGCATAATATATGTTTCCCTTGAAATTTGCAATCAATTATTAGAATTTGTGAAATTCAGAATAATCTATATGTATTCGAGGTTATTAATTAATTGAGATATATATATATATATATTCTAGTTTCTTCATCAATAGAATCCTTTTATATACTATTGAGATATTCTTTAGTCGTTGTTACGATGATGATGGTTTTTAAGCCACTCAGTGGGGCACTCTAGAATTTACGGTCATCCAAGTAAACAAAATTCATTTTGATGTTTGGATCATGCCCACAAATGGGCTACCTAAGTATCCTTATGAAAGGTATTATACCAATATTTTTTTGGTTCCGCTTAATGGGACACATTATACCTTTCAAGGTCATGTTATAAGGACTTAACCATACAGTTTAGTGTTGTGTGGTAAGGACATCTAAGAGGAATGTGCCTAGTCAAATCTTGGTGTGGGATTTATGCCTAAGAAGCCCAAGAAACATGGAAAGGATATAAGGTTCAATGTTATATTAGACCCTGTTGGGAATGTTTCCAAGGAAAAACATGTTTAATTATTTATTGTTGGGATTTAACCTCAGGGAGGCTTTCTATGTATCCCACTTGGATTGGAATCAAAGCTCACATAGTTTGATAGGTCTCATAGGGGGTATTCCCTTTGAGAGAAACAGGTTGGGGCTTACTCTTAAAGATGATGACCATGTAATAGGGTCCACGAGAAATTTCATAACTCATGGAGATTCAAAGAGGATTTAATTTGGGGCTTATTCCTAAAGAGGATTCCCAAATTTAGAGAATTAGAGTTGGACTCATATGGAGTATTTCGATTGATCTCGGACCCTGGGTGAAGACTTCCTACATATCCTAATTATGGTGGGAATCATAGTTCTTGTAGTTCAAGAAAATAGGTGGATTGTGAAAATGTTTTGATCATCACAGATCTCTAACACACGTGATTCCTGATATGTGTGAGAAATTAGAGGGTCTGAATGATTCAACAAACCATAGACTTTCTCTTCACTAATGGAAGAGGTTGAGACTATGGTGAAAGAATCCTAGGAGACAATGGGCGAGGGTGCAGAGCAATGATCCCTTCAATGTGAAATGAAAGGGATGTTCATTGGGTCCGACCCAAAATGCTAGGGGATTACTCTAGGAGGGATTCCCATAGATGGATCCTAGGAGAGGATAGAGAGTTTTCCTTTTCTGAAGGTAAAATCAAGTGTGACTGTCACTCTCCCTATTGGGAATTGGAAGCTCTTGTAGTTAGAGACGAGAAGGGGAAGACATAGTCATATCCCTAGAATTCAAGACCTAGAACATAATAATACTATCTCAAGGGAAAGGGTCCATGTGACTATAGATATATATACCTACAGACACCTCAAGGATTCTAACTCCCATATAAGATAAATGTGGGAATCCTATGACTGTATATTTAAAAACCTATATGGGAGACACAATGATATACCTTTTTTAAAGGTTTTGATAAGTTAGGAGGTTTTTGTGGAGGATTTAACTTAGTAACTTTCAGATAAGGGAGACAAGGAAGAAGATAACATACCATGAATGGATTTGTAGAGGGTTTCAAATATATCTTTCGTAGGTTGTCCATATAGGTATGTCACATAGGTATTTCTCACAGATCCTAGGGGGAACATAAAAAATGCTTAACATGGGGGAGTTAAGCCTATAAAAGCATAAACAGGACTACCGGTAAGCTAATTCTTGGTTGATATTTAAGTGTAATCACCCCACATGTCCTTTGGTATCTTTGGAAGAGCCTCACACTTGTCCTTATGGAAACAGCCTTGCGTATGTAACTTCTTTTTTTGGAAGATGGGTCCTTAATCAGATGTTTTGTATTTCAAACTTTTAAAGGGATTTAATGTTTCTTATACCATCCAATTTTCTCTTCACTCGTGTTTTAGAGAGAAACTTGGGAAAATTAGGGGGACCAAGTAAAAAGAGATACATAATGGGTGCTTCAGGAGTTCTTCTAAATTTTACAGTTGTGAAAATGGGGAGCCCAAGGGTCCTATTTATAGGAAAGAAGGGGACCTTGTCAAATGAAGGTTGTCGGCATAGGACCACCTCTTAGCTCCTCGGTGTAGCTCGCCCATGTAGGGGTGAAAAAATGAATGGGACACATAGGTACTTCGTGTTTATCCACAACATACTTCCTCTACATATGTGTTGCATATTGGGTTGCAAGGGTAGAACTTGCACTGATCTTCTTAATGCATAGTTGTGCCACATAACTCCCTTAAACTATATTTATTTACTTCCATTAACTTTCCTATACACTTTGAAACATCTAAACTGATTCTTCGTTATCTTTTTTCCTTCCTATTGAGTGTCAACCCACCTCCTTCCCTCAAGGCGGGATCCCATTGGAAAGAGGGTATAGTCTTGAGGAATGATAATTGGGAAAAGATTGTGGAGAGTTAATTTGGGACCACATAGGTATGTTGCATAGTTATGTCATGTAGTTTGGTGGTGTAGGTAGGATGTACATATAAATACCCCCATCCATGTTCATTTTCTTCACCTGGATTCTTGAATTTTTCTCTCGTTTGGTAGATCGTTTTTTCATCTCTCCCGTATTGTGATCTCATATAGGTGACTCAAAAATTTCTCAGTGTATAACCATTTGAGTGATAGAGGTACACAGAGTTACTTAATAGAAGGATCTATGCGGGAGAAATGTTTTTGAAGAATCATTGTTGGGTACCTTGTCGAAGGATTTGTGCTAGATACCTTGTCTAAGGACCTATGTGGGTGAACTCATCAAAGGAGCAGTGCAGAAATTTTCCTTTTCCCAAATTTTAAATTCATTTAAGTTTAAATTTGAACTTCCATAATTAAATAATCCATTTTAATGAGGAAAATTTTGTAATTATCTTTACAGTATATGTCTCACGTGATGACTTCTACCGAGGAAGAAAATTTTCTTCAAACAATAATATTGAAAATCGTTGGACCAGATTATTACAACATTGTTGAGAGTAACCTTCCTAAGTTGGTGAAAGGCCTGATTCCATACCAACATGAATATCCATGAATCCATTATTTTCCTTGGTACAATCATGAGCTTTTTCAAGATGCCCACATTCCATCTTATAAGAAATATTTTCCATATACTTGGTTTATTCAATACATCAATAGTTATTGTATGAATATTACTATGAACTGTATACCTATTAATGAGGGAACAGTCCCTATTGGATGCATCCTACATCATAGTGGTTTAAATCATGATATGAATAATCATGTGGTAGATCCATGGATTTATTGCTATGATTCATCCTTTCGTTCTTCAAAAACATATCAGTCTAAGAGATGGAAGGAAGACTAGGAACTTAATTTTGGAGGTGGAGTAAAACCTTAATGAATGTGGGTATTCTGGGTATGTTGTACTTTTTCAGAGTTTAGGAAATAACTATTGTATGTTCACATTTATGAAGTTTTCTAGATATGATGAACTTATGTTTAAAAAAATTACTTCATTCCTGAATTATTGAGCCGATGGAGTCCACAATCAAATTCTTTCCACTCGACACATGCTGAGTTTGGAATCAATCTATGGGATATCTACCAAATATCCAAGGCTCCTATTCTCAGGGAGATTCATAATGAATTAATTAAACAAAAAAAACATGGGGTGATTCTAAGAGTATGTAACCATTAGCTCATGAATTATTAAAAATAGTAAAGAATTTTCCGAAAGAAAAAAGAATGATCTTCACCCTAGGGAAGATATTCATACAAGAGTGTGGATGAAATATTTTTTTGAACCAATGAGGGAGAAGGTTCCTACTTGAGGATGTCCTACTGTTTTCCAAACTACAGATAATTAGGGTACTTTAGGAACATACCAGCCCTCATTGGCGAGTGGTGACTATAAGAATTGGGGTTATAAGTTCAAGTCTATTATTTATGAAAAGGTACACTTATCCAACTTCTTGTACATGTGGCTAATCATTTATTTGCTTCCAGTCTATGAGTCTGGTGGTAGTGTAAGACCAGGGACATTTTCTATTACCACCATGTTGGTAGGGGAGAAATATATTGGTTTGAATACCCTTGTATTAGCAATAATCATTCACATCATATTTCATTTTTACAATGGGAAGGATCCATTTATATTGTAAGGATCCTTTGAATTATTATGGGGATGCATTGAGGCACAATTTTGTTCATATTCATTGTTGAATTCAGTTAGATTCCCTAATTTCTGATTTACCTCACTTTTACAGAAAGTCTCTAGGATTCAAACTTTCAACTTGCATCCCAATGAAGTGCTGAGGCACTGAATGCATCAGGATAATTTTTTTTTTCTTTTTTTGGTAATCCACCAACATGAACATTTTTATATTATTGTAAGGAAAAAAATTACGAGTTAAGGGCTTTTAAGATTTCTTTTAGGGAAAGCGTGCTATCAACCAGGATTGATAGTGAAATCATCTATGAGGATTATATCCCATATAGTATTTCTCTCAAGTTCAAATGTCTTCAACAATCTAGAACTTTTTTACCCACATTTTTTAGGAATGAGAGGCATCCAATGGTATTCCAACAATTAAGGATTCTGATGGATTTAGAGACATCCTAAATTTCAATTACGCTACCTCCATCAGATGAATAAATTGGATTATAGTCTGTATTTGATAATGATTGGGCTTCTTCATACCCTTAGGGTTCTTTAACAAAATGAATATATTGGGTACCGGCCATAAAAACTATTGTTCTTAGTAATTTTGGAAAATGTTCTTGTGCCAAAGATGATGCAGAGGCTTCAAAAGAATAAAAACCTTCAAAACAACCTCATAGAGATTCCACCATGAAAACTAAGGCTAGTGAAATAATTCCTCTATCACCAAGGTGATATAGTCACCATCATCAAAAAGAGATTACCATCCTATCTGCTGATTATTATGAAGAAGTAGGGAGTCTTAAAGAGGCCTTCAAATCAGATGGTGTTGAGTTTTCTCCATAGCCAACTATATCAAAGAAAAATTATGTGTGGCCCTTAGCAATCTTGTACTAGGAAGGACTGACTCGTGAAATCAGAGATTCATGGGTGTTTCTCCAATCTGGACTTTGAATACAAGATATGGGTGAAATTCAATAACCTTCTAGCTTTCATCTTTACAATAATCTAAATGATGTTAAAAAATCATATTGTGAAGTTGGATTCCCTCATATATGCAACAGATGACCAAATATCAGCCTCAAAATGAGTATCTGATATGATGGATCTAGGGATATGTGAAGGGGTAATTGTCCACCCTGAAGAGTAATGGGACATTTATGTTAATACAGATAATGTATTTCCTTTTTCTTTTGTTTCAGTTCTAATGTGTCATCCACCATCATTAATCTTTATGAGATTTCATTTTTGTAGATGAAAATTAGGGAAGGAACCTTGGGAATGGTTTTCAAGTCACCAAAATATAACTCCAGGGGATCCCCCATTGACACATTTGATGAAACCCCTGGGTCTCCAGGAGGGAAAACATGATGGAGGTGATAGAGATAGAAAATAATCAACGGTTACCTCAGGTATTTAATTCCAAGAATATTATGTCAATCTGTCCACTGTCTTATGAAATTAAATGAAAGATAGATTGAGATTGATCAAAAGTCTACATTGAAAAAGTGATTATTCACATTTCCCTCTAGTATGATTATTTAATTGATACACCTTGGTGACAATGTTCATATTTTCACAGCGTCAACACCCTTTTATTATCTTAAGGGATTATAAACTGGTTGAGAAGAAAACTATATGGGATGTACAAATTCATGCTGATGAATCTGTTACCTCAATAACTGATGTGTCAAGGGATGTGGCTGCATCAACACTTGTTTCTAAAAATAGAGATAATGGTCAAGGTAATATCATATGCATTTCTTCTAGGTATTAAATGTTATTTTAACATTATTTTCTCCATAATATTTATGATCCATTTATTATGCAGGAGGACAATGAAACAATAAATGCAGATATTATTGTGGCTCTAGAAGGAAGAATCAAGGATCCCGGACATCCTATGGTAGGTACTGGTTCTGATCCAAATTCAGCAATGCCTAATAACATTACACCAGTCTAAGAGCTAATGGAATAAAATTCCAGAAAATCCAATTTTGGAATCGATCAAAATTTTTTGGATACCTTAAATGGTGAGAATCCTATAACATACAATGTTGTATACACTGAAATTATGTATGTTCATAATCCATTAATTTGTATTCTAGTTTCTATCAATGAGTTTGGGGATTTAAATGAGGAACTAAAAAGATATAAGTTCTCATTCTTGAATTTTCCATACATAATTGTTCTTTTATCATAGAATTCATATCAAAGCACAATTCATGAAGCTTTGTCTACATATAATGTTAAAAATTCCCATTAATAACGGGTCATACCACTTCATCCTTCTTCCATTGACATCATAGAAGTGAAAACTGAGAATCTGGAATTGGGGGATGCTTCAGAGCCTATGGTTATGATGACTGGGAAAGCTCAAGATAATTCTCCTCCCTAATAAGTACTTTCTCAAACTACAACAGCTGGGAATATTGTGGAGGAATCTAATCAATCATCCAATTTATTACTAGGTAGATTTAATTGCCTATCTTGATAATGATTCTTTCTTGATATACACTTAGAGCTAATAATATTTTTAATTTACCATTTAGGGCTATCAAATCCTATGGTTAGGTCCAAAGGTGAATCCACTACATTGGCTCAACCAAAAATAGAAGATAAAGAACCTACTGCTTCAAAACAAGTAGATACAAGAATCTCATTGAGTGATTTGATTCTAGAAAATGTTATTCCTCATGGTAGTTATTCCAATTCATACATAAAGATGTAGTTTTCTCTAATTATTCAATGGAGGAAAACATGGTGAACTATTTGGGATATAATCTCAAAAAATCTTTTAGATGAGTTGCCTTCATATTTTGGCCAACTAATAACACTGTTTAGAATGCTGGGATTTTTTGTATTTGATTATTTCCTAGTTTACAATGTGGTGAAATAGATAATTTTCCATCAGGATCAAGAACACAAATTTCTAAAATATCTTACAATGTCCAAAATGCTCACCAACATTGAGAGTTTTCTAGCTGCAATATCTGAGGCAGCAGCCAACCAAGGAAAAAGGATGATGGAATTTCATCAAAAAAATAAAAGAAAATGATGGAAATAACACATATTCAAAAAAATGAATGCTACTCAAAATAGGCTTGAGAAAATAAACTAATAATTGGGAGATTCTCAATTATAAAGGGGTAACTACCATTTCAACTTCCAAAGATGCAATTTGTCAGGACGGGGAGGCTGAAGCTATTCAACTAATGGATCTTCATTAAGAGGTTGATAGGGCCCAAGAGGCTAAAGCTACTCTATATACCAATCTTCAGTAAGTAGTTGATATGGCCTAGGAGTTTATTCAACAAGTAAATATTCAATCTGAAATCTTTTTGTAATATATGATAGAGAGACTCTATTCCATAAATTTTCCTCCCATTTATTCATATAAATGAAAAATATTTTGTCTCCAATTATATTTATATATTTATTTGTGTGTGTGTGTCTCCATAACTTATTTCATCCTATAATTATAATATCAAATATTACTTCTACAACATGGAATCTTCATGTTAGATACTCATAATTACACTTATAGGAATGAGGATGATTTAACGTTTACTTAATCCAAGAAACATAGTAAGCATAGTTTGACTATTTCTATGGTCATATAGACAACCATAAAAACTTTGTGCCTTTTTGATAGTTTTATTTCTCAATAATTCCCAAACCATGTATAGTATAGATCTAGTGAGATAAGACTCAACTTTTATCCAAAATCCATTTTTCTAGTTTTCAATCGGGTGAGTATCATGTCTCTTTTGATATAAAATTTAAAATCATTCTTGTCAGACTAATGAAACTAGTGTTTTAGGTTGAATAGGTTTGATTATGAATTTTGAGATTAGTACATAAAAAAATATTGATGGCTTGGACTGTCTCGATATTTTATTAGATACATTCAAGGGGAACCTTGAGTTAGGATTGATTTTTTTATGGACACCAAATATAAAATTTGAACTATGATAATAGAGGAGGTATCCTCTGAGATCAATTTTACCGCTATATGATAAACCCATTATGGGGGTTGTATTATGCAGGGACAGCTAGGGTAGGTTCTGTATAACCAAATAGAGGATTATTTTGACTAAAAGGCTTTTTATGTGGGAGAATCATGCAAGGCCACCAAGGGGAACATACTTCATTATCTAGAAAAATATCTCCCAAGAATTATAAAATTCTATTATTGATAAAAAGGGGGTTAAAATTTGGATGTCTCCAGACCATAGTGGGTGGTTTTTCTGAGGAAAGGTATTTAAGAAAAAAGGGCCATTTGTTCCGATATATTCCTATGAATGAGAAACCATTCCTACACAATTTTGATGTATGAATAAAGGTATGTTTTTCAGGAAGGATAATTCTAATATTTTTTTGGGAATTTCTAAGTCATGTATCAACGACATTAGGTTATGCAGTTTTAAGTCATGCTGAAAGGAAATTATGGGGCCTTATTTTAAGGTCTTTATCATTTAATAGAGGTTTATGAATATCCTATTTCTTTGTAATATGTCTATAAATATATTTCCATACTCAGGGGTGTAAAGGATGAATTATAAACTATGATTTAGGTATTTTTAAATCTTTAAAGAAATATAGGAAATTGATAATGGCATTAGAGGAAGTATTTTTAAATAAAAAAGTTTCCATTATATGAAAAAACCTGTTATGGGGGTTGTATTATACAGGGCCAACTAGGGAATATGATACATAGCCAAACACTGGTGTCATTCGGCTCACAATCCCATAATTTGTGTGACTTATGAATGGACACCAAGTCCCACGTACTGCATAGTTAAGAAAAAGAGTGCTCAGGTATCAGACATTCTATTCCTAAAAGCCGAAGAATTATTATGAACATTAAAATTTCCAAATCATAGAGTTTGGTTTATGGTGAAGAATACCTGAACAAAGAAAGAGTATTTCAAGTTATTGATTTCCAACTAAACATAGTAATAGATTTTTATTATGAATTTATGATCCAAACGTATGAAATATGGTGTCTGTAGTTTTTAAAGCATATGATTAGGACCAAAATATTATGGAACAATGGATGATATGTGGTCAAATGATCCAAGGTTATTTCAGTACACATTGGACAAGTGAGAAGAAAAATTGAGAACCATAGTCTTGGAGATTTTCAAATCGAGATAAAGGATATGGTAAAAATATGAAACAGATGACCGCTTCAAAATATGGGTACCTGCATATCTTCATCAAAGCTTTAAGGGGATAGAAGAGGCTTCTCCAAAGAAAAGAGAAAACATTATTTTATGAAACTGTTATTAGGGTTATATTATGTAGGGCTAGCTAGGGAATATGCTGCATAGAAAAATAGTGGCCTCCTTTGGATGACAAACCCATTATATAGGCATCTTATTCAAGGCCGCCTAGGGGAATGTGCTGCATAGTTAATAAAAATAGATCTCAGGTATCAAACATTCTACCATAAAAAACAAATGAAATATTGTGACGATCTGAAAGAATTCAATATTAATACTATGAAAATGTGAAAAGGAATTTTAAATGCCTAAGAGAAGTACTTAGATCAATATTGGTCATGAGTTTGGAGTCCCTTATGTAGATCTAGCTCATATGTATAGTGGGAATATCTTTTGTTTCCCTAGTGGGATATCTAAGGAGAAGACCCAAAATAAAGTTCTCTTACATAAATTTTTAATTGTATGTGGGAGATGGGGAATTTTATTTTATATTTGGCTGGGACATTGATTTAAGTCCTATTTTTCACTATGTATCTCAATGGGATGAGAATCAAGACACATGTAGTTAGTGTAGGTCTTTTTAGTTTATCATCATGTAGTGAGGATGGAAAGTGATTCTGTTGTGAAAAGGAATATTGCATCTGGACTATGGGATTGGACCCAAGTGTCACTATGTATCTTTCTAATGAAATAATCAAGATAGATGTAGTTCTTGAAACATTCCCTATGTATGTTTTATTCATACAGATAGGGAATGAAGGGGAATTTTTTAAATTGTGGCTAGACCCAATATAGAAGATCCAAGTGTCACTACGTATCTCATTAGAATAAGAATCAAGACAAATGTAGTTCTTAAGGTTTCTCAAGTATGTTTGATCCATAAAAAGGGAGTGGGATATTTTACATAATTGATGCTAGACCCGAGATAGGGGATTTGGGTGTCACTACATATCTCAATAAAATTAAAATCAAGCCATACATAGTTCTTTGATAATGTTATTCCCTATAAAGATCTAAATCATAAAAAAAGTTATAAGTATTTTTTTATATTGTTGTGGATGGGACCAACAATTTTATATCTAGGCATCTCTATGTCTCCCATTGAAATAAGAATCAAGACAAATGAAGTTCTAGAAGGACCGTGTAGTTTAATGTCTTTCTGTGAGGAATTAAGTTACCTGATGTGAAATAAACATTATGGCTGGACTAGAGGATAAGACCTAGGTGTCACTACATATATTTCTAGGGGAAATAATCAATCCACATGTAGTTATTAAATTGGGGTCCCTATGAATATCTGATTCAAACATAAGTAGAAATGGGGCTCATGTTCCACTAAGGATTAGAAATAATGTGAGTAATTCTTGCACATGGAAGGTAATCATTTTTTTAAAGAACCACAATGAATTCCAATTTTTGGTATCTTGTAAGATTTATTAATATCAAATGAAGGAGATGTTAATTGTATATTTTATTGTCATGTAGTGAGGAAAAATGATGTCCTTCAGTTTAATGTCTTACGATAAGGGCAAAGATTCTACAAACATTAATATCGTGAAACATAGATGCATATGGTTGTTATGTAGTTTAATGTCTTTCAACTAGGACATAACTTTTTGTGATAACACGAAGTATTTATTTAAGAATATTTCATTGGTTGAAGTTTTAATAAGTTATACATCAATTTAGATTAGGGAATAAGATCCATTAGAGTGGAACTTATATATGGAATAAGGTCCTTCCCATTTAGGCTCATGTTTTGGAGTCTTTTCTCCTTCTATCATCGGAGTCCTGAGGACTAATAATAATTCTCATTGAAGAAATTAATAGAGGTGAAATTTCTTGTTGAAAGTTTGTTGGATTCTATTTTGATATTATTCCAAGTGATGCATGGTATGAAATCTTTTTTTGCATAATATTTCTAGCGCATAAAATCGCTTTTGAGATTTTTCATCTATAGATAACTGGACATAAATGGAAAGTTAGAGTGAATGAAATTGAATATCAGTATGCAGAAATGTTTTCCCCATACACCAAGGAATATGGGGCTGACCATGTTGCAGTCTGAGTAGTAGTCCAACAATCCCACAAAGCATGCAGGACGTTATCAGCCCAAGACTTTTTATCCCGATACATCATCTTTTGCAGTATATTTGATAGGGTCTTTTTGAAATCCTATATATTCCCATTTTCCACTTCATGGTAGTGCAATGAATGGTTGGATTTGATATTGTGCTCCTGGTATAACTTCTTTAACTCAATAAAATAGAAATTGGTGATGTTTTCCATCAATATGGTATGAGGGACACGAAATATGGAAATGATATTTGCTTTGAAAAAAGAAAACAATTATTTTGGACCTGGATTCATTGAGAGGTATTGCCTCATCCCATTTTGAGAAGAAATCAGTAGCAGTAAGAATATAATTTCACTTCTTATCCATAGCTGAAGGATAGGGTCCTATTATATCCATTCTGCATGTAACAAATGGCCATGAGTATTTAGCCATATGTAGGAACTCTGGGGTTTGATGAATAAAGTTGTCATGAATCTAGAATAGATGACACTTTTTAGTGAAATCTTGGTAATCTTATGTCATTGAATTCCAAAAGTATCCAATCCTGTGGATTTGATCAAAAAGCCTATGCCTAGAGTAGTGAGAACCATAGGCTCCTTCATGTACTTCTTTCATGAATGTCACGGTTTCATCCCCATCAATGCATCTGAGAATAATTCCATCTATGACTCGTCTATAAAGAATAATCTAGTGATTTGGCCTATCATATAGATTAGAATTAACTTCTTATCACCAGATATATTCTCTTTTAATTATATTTGCTGGAAGGGCCCCATATTGAAGATATTCAAAGATGGGTGTCATCCATCCTGTGGAATGACCATATGGATCATAAATGTGTTTGATTTCATTGATTTTCCATGTTTTGATTTTAACAAAAGGTAAAACCACTCGACGATGGGCAATGATAATGACAATTTCTTTCCGATTTGGATCTTCCAAAGTTGTGGCTGTATTTTCCAATGCATAAGCTTGGGAATTTTTTAACCGTGAGACATAGGAAAGAGTTGGATATGAGGACAGTTTTTCCATTAATCCTCAAACATAATCAAATATAGGGATTAGTTCTTATTTTCTAATGGTTTAATCCCTATTTATTTTTTTATTACCAACTCTGAATCACCTTTCACATTCAGGTAATCCACTGGTACTTGAGTTCTAATTATAATTCTACAATGGGGGCTTGATATTTTGCCTCATTATTGGTAACACATTCTAATAACATGAAGTAATTTGTTAATACTACTTTTTCTAGGGAGATAATCACAATTTCTAACCCAAAATTATTGAATTTATGGTTTTCCATTATCTTCCCCATTGGTCATCTAAAAGTAGAAACAACATGCATTTCCCATATTGGGGGGGTTCATGAATAGAGAAGATTTATTCATCTGAAAATTTAGTATTCAATGATATGTATTCCATAGACGGGTGGTTAGTAATGAAATCTGCCAAATCTTGGACTTTTACTACTTTTTGAGGTGTAATTTGTATGTCAAACTATTTCATAATAACCACCCATCATTATAGATAACTTAAAATCATAGGATGGATGAGGATAAATTTGAGCGGTTTATTGAGAGATACCAAGCGGACCTCATGATGATGCAAGTAGTGTCTCAATTTATGAACTTCATAGATTAATTCTAGGAAGCTTTTCTCAATAACTAAATATTGAGTCTGTGTTGAACATGGTTAGACTAAGATAATAAAGGCTCTTTTTATTCCCAACATCGTTATTTTGTGCAAGGAAGGCACCCAATGATTTCTCCAAGGATGTCACATAAAGAATAAGAGGCTTTCCTTCAACAGGGGGAATCAATACTGGTAGACTTAGGAGCTATTTCTTAAGGGTATCAAATGCTTATTGGTCTTCATTGGTCCATTGATATGTGATCCCCTTATTTGTCAAATTGGTGAAGGGAAAACACTTACCTATCAAATTGGATATGAATCACTAGATATAGTTAATGTTTACTTGAATTTATCTCAATTATTTCACGTTTCAAGGATGTGACATTTCAAGGATAGCCTTATTCTTCTCGGTATCGACTTTGATTCCATGATGGTGTACCAAAAAGCCAAGAAATTTACTTTTGGTTACCACAAAATCAAATTTTAAGGAATTCATCTTCAAATTGTGTTACTGAATCTTATTGAATATGGTCTCCAAATCGGCCAAGTGATCATAAAATTGTCTATACATAACCACCAAAACATCCACATAACATTCAATGAATTTTCCCATGAATGGTTTTAAAAAATGATGCATTACATGTTGATATGTCGCACTAGAATTATTCAAGCCAAAGAGCATTAACCGATAGAAAAATATTCCTTGAGGGGATATAAAAGATATCGATTCCTAATATTTTAATTCCATTCCGAATTGGCTATACCTAGAGTAATTTTCCATGAAGGAGAGAGCTTTGTGGCCAGCTGTTGCACCAATAAAAAGTTATGTAATTAGAACCAGAAATTTTTCTTTGGGACAATACCACTTAAGATCTCTAAATTAACAAAAAATATGATTTTCCCACTCTTATTTTTCACTAGGACTATATTGGCCATCCATTTAGGATATTTCACCTCCCAGATAAAGTCATCATTGATATGATTTTCGACTTCACCCTCGATTTTGGAGGTATGAGTTGGGTGTGTTCTTCTTACTTCCTTCTTAAATACTCAATTCTCCTATGGTAAACCCAAATGATGGGTGGACACATGGGGATCAAGGCCTGTAATTTCCATATATTTCCAGTAAAACACATCTCTATGTTTCTTTAGAAATGAAGTATACACATCTTTCTCTTTGGAAGTCATGGCTACACTAATCAGAGTATGACGTGGATCTTATTATGTACCAAAACGTATTTCTATGGGTTCATCCACATTAGTGAAGAAACCATCCTCAAATGTAAGAGTGTCATCCCTGATATCTTCCTCTTCTTCCTCATCCTTACATGTTTATTATTATTTTTCTGTTTGAAGGGTAGGTGATGAAGAAAGACACTTAAATTTTGGGGAGGAGTTGGTATTTGAACATATTGAAGAAGAAGCAACCATTTCAGACCCTATTGAGGATGAAGGGTCTTCCAAGAGCATTGAAGAGAAAATTATGGGTTGGGAATTAGTATCACTATCTTTATACATTAATTTGAAAACTTCTTATTTCCTAGATAATGATGTATAAACGTAATGAAGTTCGGTAGATGGAATGAATAAATCTCCAATTATGCTTCTATCACTATTTGGTAAATCAATAATTTCTGTTGTGCTGTCAGGTGCAATTTTCAAAACTGAAATTATGGAATACACTAAATGATTTCTTGGATTTGGGTCTACACTTTCAGTTTTATTGATAGGAAACATGTAATATGTACTGAGACACATGAATGGGTTATCTAGGATATTTTCTAGACCTTTTAGATCATTGATTCCTGTTATATTTTTTCTACAGACCATGTTCTCTTTGTGTGATAGAACTCTATCTAAATATGCTGAGATTTACTAGTTTTTAATGGGGCATTGTCACCATGAAATATCCAAATCTAACCATAGAAACCATACTTGAGATAATTGTGGTATGATAAAGGAATATACACATGTTGATGTAGGCAAGGCATTCCAAGAAGAATGTAGAAAGCCGTGTCCTTCCAGACAACCATTAAATCTGAATTAGATACAATATCTCTAAATTGTGTTCTAAGTGTAATATTTCCTAGAGGTTCTTGTTCATTCCTATCATAACCATGCAACATCAGAGTAGAGGGACATAAGTCAGATTCATTGAGACCCAACTGATGAAGTGTACAGATGGTAATGATGTTTACTTCTGAACCATTATCAATAAAGGATCATCAAATTTCTGTATCTTTAACCTTTCCAGATAAATACAAGGGCCTAATGTTTCCATGTACAACATCATACTCATCTTGGTCTATTAAAGATATAACTACATGAAATTATGCAGGATTATTCTCTATATGGTAGAACATAGTAGTGAAAACCTCAGTTTCAAACACTTGAGGACTTTAAAATGCCTAAATAAGTGCTTCCCAAAGATCATTAGAATGATTCAGAGCATCCGTGGTTGATAACATGGCATGTACTTGTGCTATTTCCTTCAAAACATCATACTTTTGGTCCAATGGTATGTGTTTTTCAGCATGGATATGAGGTTTTGTAGATACCTTGGAAGTTGATCGTCCTAATGTAGATAGACCATGTTTCGAGGTAGAAGGGAGAAATACTTCTGCTCTTGGTGGATTAGTCTGACTAGGTCTTCTCACCTGCTAAGAAAGTAGTGACATAGCCACTAATCAATCTTATAATATAATCATGATGGGGCTGAACCTGTCGTGTGTGGGAGAATTCCCATGTTCCTTCTATGCTTACTAAATGGATCTTCCATGAGTTTTTTGGCCTAAACGGTTCGAGTAGGGGTATAATTAAAATAGTTTCTTCTAGAATACCCATGTATTCCCCTATATCATTGAACTTGACTTCATCACCTAGTTCGACAATCAAGTACATGGAATTCAGTTTCATAACCAAATTCATCATTTTCCTAGATGTCCATTATGTGGATAATGTTAACAGAACCGAAGATCAACTCCTCATCTAATGAATATTTTTCATGACATATCAGTTTTTGTTGTTCCATTTCGTGGGGCAGTGGCCATGATTTTGAGACAGATGACATGAAATCTTCTAAATTCAAGGAAAACATTGTCCTTAACATGATCTCATATTCTTATGAATTCTTTTTATCCTTTTGAACATGTCACTTTAATGAGGTTTGGCCTTTGGAGGACTAATATTTTGATGAATCTATCTTGGTTACAACAGAATTAGTTGGAGGCATAGTCGATTTTTTCAACAATGTTCACAGAATGGAATGAACTCAATTGATCATTTTCCAGACTATCCAGTCATCAAACTTACGTGCATTATTTCTTTTCACTTTCTATAATTTTCATTCTTCTACTAGATTGGTTATGGTAAAATACGATAATCGAGATGATGAATTTTTTAGTTTCACTTGTACATTATCCACCATATTTTTCAAGAGATATTTGGAAAAAAAACTTTTAAATGGGGTGTCACAACATTTTATGGGAGGTAAAATAGTTTTTTAGGTCCTCATATCCTTCTTTGTTCAGTTTTTTGGCCTTGGTTACTGGACTATGTTGTTTTTCAATCCTTAAATAAAGTAACCAAGAACCTATTCATTCCAAAAAGAGGAGAATTTGTTCTTTAACTCTTCAAACTATCTTCTCCTTTAATCTTTTTTATCATCTTTATGAGGCAGTCTTTGTTTGATAATGCTTGAGAGGGTGATCTCTATGGTATGATGAGGGTTTTGATTTAAAAGTTGGCACATGTGCTTGCTTGAGTGTATCTATGGAAACCCATGATTTTCCTATTCTCTTTACCAGAGTTAATGGTCTTACACGAGACTTAGTTTTTGTTTCAAAAATGTAATTATACACGTTTTGGGATATTGAAGAGAGGTCTCTAAAACATCAAATTTATTTCATGGGGATTAGGGGTGTGTGCAACTCATCACGGTTATTTTCGACATAGATTCGCAGAAACTCTTCTTGAGGGAGTGGTATATTCAAGGAGAATGTTAATCATTTCCACTGAGTAATAAAATTTGAAACTCTTTTAATCTCCCTTTGTTTGAAATTTTTAATATCAAGAATTGGTGTCTCTTATAGCATTGAGTGGAATTAGAAAAGGAATTTCTAACATAGGTCTTACCATCCAGTAATTGATCGAGACTGAAAAATGGTATACAAGACAAAGGCCGACCCCTATAGTGATTGCACAAAAAATATGAGATTTAATGCTTCTTGTTTTTGATGGGTTCATATTATATGATCACATAGAGAAAAAAATTCATTATGTTCTACTCTAGATATCCTGAACCCTTAAATATTGGAAATGTGTTATTCACTTAGTTTGGTGGTGGAGGAATATGATCTAACCACTTGGGGTAATCCTTTTTTTTTTCTATTGTACTAGTGTGCACCTTTCTTCCATAGCCTTTATTTGAGTTGTTAATGACACAATTTTATTCATAACAGTTTGAGGAATATTTGGATGAGCTAGGAACTATACAGGTATAATAGATGGAGCCTGAACTGGTGCAACAACTTGTAAGTCCACCAGTGGTGGTTCTACTGGTATTTGTCTTGGATAACCATGGGGAAATGCCTGTAGGGATGAACATGACCCTGTTTTATCTATGTAACCAATAGAGGTAATTCATTATCCACATTAGTAGTTGAAAAAAAACCTCTCTACTAAGGATATCCTACTGGAAGTGAAAGCTGAGGTTCTTCTTGAGGAGCATGTTTTGAAGGAATACTACTGCAGAGTAACTCTAAATTGAGTCTTCGCAACTCCTTCAACTCATTCTCTTGTTGAGAAAATATTTCTTCAAGTGAAAGAGATTGAACTTATCCAGTGGAAAAGTGAGACATGATCTGACCTTTACCCTTCCCATTGTTAGGTTCCTTTTGAAGAGGTGGAAGTTGATTATTTGAGGGAATACATAAATTTTGGGTAATACACTAATTTTGGGAACACAAACCTCCTTAATTTGATTCAATGTGTACCAAATTATGAATAAGAACATCATATTATCACTTCTATGAATTGGATTCCTTTTTAAGAGGATATATTATAAGGGAATTAATGAAATTTTCTGACGCATAATTCATAAATGAAATTCTATCAGAATCTTTGTAAGATCTTCTTCATCTTCATTCTCTACAAGAGATTGTTCTCATATTTTTTGGTTTTCTAGGGATATTTTTTACAGATAGTAATCTAAATTTTATCCTTGGATATTTCAATTGTGTGTTCACTTTGTGGCTTCTTCCCTAATCAGGAGAAAACTAACTTTTGCTGAGGAGGGGATTGTTGATGTGGAAAATAACTTAGCCCTACATGCTACGGATTTTATTATTCTTCTTCCTCAACCCTTCGGTCTCTATTTATTGACTCTGAATGTTGGGTTATCAAATCCCCTATCCCTACATGATGGGGTGGTTCTGGAACTGATATGGATGATATCGACATAACTTCTCTTCTGATAATATGAATTCTTGTCTGAACATTGGCTGGGTGTATTATCTGACACCAAATTAAGTCACCTATTTTGGAAGATTGTTGTACTATTTCAGAAATTTGTACGATATTATGGCTTACATCCTCTAATAAGGAAGATTTCTCAAAGTTTTTAGATACTTGGTGTATAATAATCTCAATAGATTTCTCTCTTTGGGCCTAACTTTTGTGAAAATCGGTCATGGAATGTTCTTGCTAAGCATCTCTTTCATCATGAACAAAATTTATTTGGTGTCTCCTTCCTAGAGAAAAAACCTTTCATGGGCCCACATTTAGTGAGAATTGTTGTTTTTGGAGTGTATTGAAATGAAATTATCCATGTGCACACAATGCTCTGATGTGATCTTCTAATGGGGTTTCCACAATCATTTATCGCAACCTCTTTAATTCATTAAGGCATGCACATTGAAGGGCCTCATAATGCTTTCTCGGTCTTTAGATGTAAAGAAACTTGGAGAGATTCCATGTCAATTTGAAGGTGAAACCCATCTATTACCTTTACATTAATTAGATATTCATCATATGGTAATACATTGATTTTTAGATGATAAAGTGTCTTCCATATATTAAGGCGGATATCATGAATGCAATATTTTGCCATAATTTTTGGACTGTTGTATTGAGAGGTTTACCAAGGCCAAAAAATGATTGGTATTTCACCCATAGCTAGTTTTTCTCTTATTAAACATATATGATTCATCATTTTCTAGAGGTTTTTCAACTTAGTCTAAATATAGTGAACGATTCTCGATTGCTTTACAGTAAGCTATGGGATCAGTTGGTGTTTCCACTACTATATTAGAAGGAAAATGACCACTAGGAGGTTCAGAGAATGATCATTTCCTTGGGTTGACTTCTAGCTAAAAACATATTTCACCTTCCAGTAAGAAGGCAACAAACATGACCAACCTTATATTTGAAAGTGCATCAAGATATGAGGGCTCTATCATCACTACATTGTTAGATAATTTTATTGGAAATGTGTAACAATAATACAAAGATAACTTTTTCAGTGAATGCCATCATTGGGAGGACCACCATGGTGGATAAAAACTAGGGATGAATCCACTTTCACCTTGGTCATCTATGAACCGAGAGGGTTTTTGTGGCTCTCATCCAGAGATATGTTCTCTATATTTACCGAATTTTTAGGAAGAAAGATTTCATGATGAAGTGTCTGGTGAGGAACCTATTAATTGCTACTAATGCTCCCATAATTTGGTAAAGTGAGGGTAGGATATTGAGCTGCAATAGATAAATGTCTGAGGGATTCAAGAACTCCCACATTAAGAGGATCCAGACCACTAATTAACTCTAGATTCTCCAACTGTGATTGGTGATACATCATATTAGGCACTCTTTCACACATAATTGGGGCCACTTGCTAAGAAAAGTGCTTTTCCTGAGAATGTATATGTTTTTTTGTTTGGAGTGGCTGTCAGAATAAAATGACTATATCCAATTAGAATGGGTATATGTTCCTGATCCAGTTTCCCGTATGATATGGGGGTACACCCCATAAACTACAGTACTGGAACAAAGGAATGTACCTGCTCTGGGATGGAATAGTAATGAGTCATCCCAGGTGTGGGGACATAATTATGTGTTCATTCATCTGGTACTTATAAAGTTGTTGTTATGATATTCTAGAAATCTTCCATGATATGAGTATGAATTTTTTGTTTTCCCTTTCACTATTGCTAAATTGTGATTGGTAACTTCAGTGGTTAAAACAACAATATGCATCCTTTCTTTATTTGGAGTAGGTGTATATACCTTCTATTTTAATCCATTTACTATCAATGGATACTGACAGTTCTAATGTAAGGGTGTAAAGAGTTTAGTAGCCCCTAGGTTTGTCATCATACTTTTCTGACTAACTTCTGAAAGTGCTATCAAATGAGACTATTGGAAGGATTTATGGATGATGTAAGTTTTATGTTCTTGTTGGTTGTTTCTCACCAAACATGGTTGATAGACTTATTTCAATGATGACAGATGATACTGCTGGAAGTCTTGGTGAGTGGATACAGGTGTATGTTTCTATTTACAAGTTACAACTACACTTGGTTGATAGACGTCCTTGAATACCTCCTGAGGAATCTACTGGATGTATGAATTATTATAATAATGTGTGAGATTTCTCATAATAATCCACTGGATTTGAATGGAAACATTATATGAGTGCCACTAAATGTTTCTACTAGCTTGTGGAATTAAGATGGACGAGTTAATGTGTGCATTCGATGTTTTCCATCAAACTGGGTTGATGGACTTCTTCGTAGGGGGAAAAGGTAGGACCATGCTACCTATTGGATAGTTTTTTCCCATAGTGGTTCATCTTATGTTCTAAGTCTATGGGACCTTGGTTGGAGAACCTAAGATAGCACCCTAATTATGTTGATGTTTTTTTACCGCGAGGTGTTGTAAGAAATTATTTTTGGTAGGATCCCTCAGGAGGGACCTCTGTGTCATCTAGATAAGACCATGGTTTACCTCTTGGTAAAATTCCCTAGAATAGGAGAGGGATTGGAGATTTAGTTCTATGGATAAACTCCCAAAATGGTTGAAGATGGTGGTTGACACCATCGGCTTCTGAACGACTAGTCATTGTTGACGGGACGACCAGAGGTTATTCTTGATTGGGAGGGCATGTTGGTGAGCCTCCAAGGTCAGGATAGTACCATGTTGACAGTACTCTTAGACCAATGCATTTAAGACCTAGTGTGGAATATGCTGAGTCGGTGATGACGTCCATCGAGCAGACGAGGATCTACCTAGAGAAGCAACTGAGGCATTCATGGTTGAAAACTTGAAGTAAGCCATATGGAATGAAGGCAGATCTTGGAAATAAAGTGACTGTATATATGAAAAATAAAAACAATTAAATCAAGAAAATCAGAATATTTTAAAACAACACATTCATGATTTATTCCCTTGTTTGGTAGTCTCTTATCAATTTATACGGGCCAAACATATGGGTAACACTATCATCTTGGTTAAGGATTCATGTCAGGTTCACCATTTTGTTGTTTCCCCTCTAATGTGTGTTCCATTTAGGAATCACTAATTCATGATGGTTTCCATCAGATTTATTTATGGAACTGTAATCACCCAATGGTTTGTCTCCAAAGGGAAATATGTTCCTAAGGCAATCGTTCATTAGGTTGGTTGTCCTATGATACTTAAGAACTCATATTGGTCAAGAGGATGGGAGCTCAGGCTCATCATGCCCTTTTTGGATGGAATTATTATCTACTCCGAGACTCTCTTATAGATTTATGATATGTTGATGAATCCTTATTAATTTACCAAGCATAATGTATGTTTCCCTTGAAATTTGCGATAAATTATTAGCATGTGTGAAATTTATAATCATCAATATATATTCAAGGTTCTTCATTAAGGGATACTTCCTTATATATTCAAGGTTGTGCATCAATGGTATCCTTTCATATACTACTTTGAGATTCATTATCTATTGTTATGATTATTCTATTTTTTAAGCCACTCAGTGGGGCACTCAGGAATTTATAGTCATCCAGGTATAAAAATATTTTTCAGATGTTGGGATTGTACCCAAAAATGGGATACCTATGTATCCTCATGAAATGAATCCAAACCCTCATAGTTCGATGCCGATTAATGGAAAATATAATAACTTTTATGGTCACATGACAAGGACTTAACCATAGCTTTTAATGTCGTGACATTAGGGCATCTTAGAGGAATGTTCCTAGTCAAATCTTGGTGTGGGACTTATTCATAAGCATCCCAAGGAAATTTAAAACCATATAAGTTTCCATGTTGGATTAGACCATGCTAGGAATGTGGCCAAGGAATAATTGGCATGATTTTGGAGATTTGGGTTTGCACCTCATGGAGGATTCCTACGTATCCCTCTTGGATTGGAATCAAGGCCCACATAGTTACGTAAGTCTCACAAGGGGTATGGACCTTTGAGAGAAATAAGATGAGACTTACTCCTAAAAAGGATGCCTTTATAATATTGTCCACAACAAATGTCTTAACTCATGGAGATTAAAAGGGTACTTAATTTGGGGATTATTCCTAAGGAGGGTGCCCAAATTAAGAGAAGTAGAGTAGGACTCCTGAGGAGGATTTCCATAGATCTTATGACATGGGTGAAGGCTTATTATGTATCCCAATAATTTGGGGGAATCATAGTTCTCATAATTCCAAAATTGAGGTGGATTTTGTGGATGTTATGATTAGAAAAAATATCAAAGCCCATATGAGTCATGCTAAGTGTGAGAAACAATAGGGTGTGAAAAATTAAAAAAACCACACAAATTTTCCTCAATGATGGAAGAGGCATGACATATGGTGAAGGAAGCAGAGCCAATGGTGGGTGAGGGCGTGGAGAAATGAAACATTCAATGTGAAAAGAAATTGAAGGTCATTGGGTCCTAAACAAAAGTATAGTGGATTAATTTAGGAGGGATTCTCTTAGATGGGTCCCAAGAGAGGAGGGATACTTTTCCTGTAACGCCCCGACCCCAGCTACCCAGAGTTGGTGCATTACTTCGTAACATTGGCATGATCACAAAAGATCAAGTCTTGAAAGACCGATTAGTTTAGTAGCCTTTGAAACACTAGATACATTCGTAAACGTTACATTACATCATAAAGTGAAAAACTACAATAACATGGTCTTCATAGTCCACACTCATATCCTCTTCTGACAATCCCTACAGTTCATTCATAAAATACTTCTTCACATCCTGGAAAATATTAAAACATTGAAAGGGGTGAGCTCGGATGCTCAGTAAGGATAACAATAATGCGGAAGCTTTCATAAATAAACATAAAAATTTAAGGCAATGTATAACTAAAACAAAAGCCTTCTAAACTTGATCATCAACATAATATGGCAAAAGTAAAATGAGATAATGCCATTCACTTCTTCACATGGATATTCTACTGGTCGAATAATCACATGAAATATCAATAACCACTTTCATAATGAGGGAATGTATAATGCCAGAAATTCTGAAACACTTTGTCAAGGCCTCGGCCAAGACGTCTAAAATGATTAAGGCCTCAGCCAAAACCATAAATCAAATTGGGAAAGGGCCTCGTCCAATTCCACGTCTAGTTGTCTCATGAGACCTACCGATGCATCGAGGAGCTATAGCGGGCTCCACCCGTCACTTATTAAGTCCAATACATTCCTCATATGAATAGGTTTAAACATATCATAAACCATAACATAATCGTATCACATAAAACATGTATAAAGGAAACATAAAATTTCCATATTCCAATCACAAGATATCAATACAACACATTGATATAATAAAAATGCTTTCAAAACCATTTTCAATACCAAAATAAAATAAAGTTAAAACTTTGTATTTATTTTTCATTAAAAAAATGATGGCTTGTAGAGGAAGCCGAAACTCAAATAATGGTCATGGCGGCGGAGAAGTCATTGTCACCGCATAAGTACGGAAAGAAAAACATTCCCTTTTGTCGTTTAGAAAAATGCTTCGTATAAAAAAGATTCCTTTTGAATAAACGTAAAAGTCAAAGGGGTTTATACACCGTATAAAAGAAAGTTGTGTATAAAACCAAATATGCCTCAATGAAAGGAGATTGAGACGAAGTCCTTAAAAGATCATTTTTAAAATAAAATAGATCTATTATGTGTATTCACTATAGGTACACATAAAGAAAGTAAAAATACAAAATAGGACATAATAATATCATGACATAATTTGAAAGTAGGAGATTAACCCAAAGAATGGAAGTTGGGTTAAGAAATTCCCTTACCTTGTGTCCGACTTGACTCAACCGTTCTTTAACCTCCTGAATAATAAAATAGAGTTAATATCTACCTTATTAAGAACCATTTTCAATTTCATTATCCTTTTTATATCACTTATTACAATGTTATGAATATTATGTAATTATTCAAGTTAATAACGATCGTTTTGTCGATCTTTGGTAACTTGAGTCAACAATAAACTTCTTATAATTACAAGTTGTTCATGTGGTAGAATATCCATTATATCCAGAATTATATTCATGATTTAGATGTCATATATGTCTTATATATCCATTATATACATTCATTTATAATATTACGTAACATTTAGAGGTAAGAAATGAAATGCACCGTTCATGGAGACGGTAAGCCGTACGTACGCATGAACGCTACTTTCATTTCAATTTCATATTTAATGGAACTAAATCATAATGATATAAATGTATAATATAATTCCAGTATAATAAAGTGTATAATACCATTTACTCCATCCTTTATACATCCCACATATGGCATTAACGATTCAAATCACTTTGAGGGGGCGGTAGTCCGCACTTCCTAAAATGAAATTATCGCGTTTTACCCATAATGGAAATCATAAAGTATGCCATAAATGAGAAATATAGAAGCATAAGTAAAACATAAACATATTATATATCATATATAAAAATAGTGACATCTTAATGGCCACCTTTGAAGGTGTTATATGAGTGTTGAACAATCATCATTTCGTGAGGCAGAAATTCGCCATCCACAGAAACCGTATGTTCTTTAACCATTAGATGTAGGTGTGTGTAAGTTTAGCTCTAATAATTCTTATAAAAACATCCTAGTATATTGAGGATACTGGTGTTGTTACAAAAGAAATGAATAAAAAGAGTTTAGGGGGTTGGAGAAGAAAAATAAAACAAAACAACATTAGAGAAGACATTACCTCAAAATCGGGTAACTCTTATTGATTTGAGCCAAAGGCTTCCTTGGGAAGAGTTATGCCCAATGTAAGGCTTCTAGGAGTATGAGGGGAAAGTTGGGAGAGTATCTGGGCAGAGGTTGGCCGAGCCAAATGGCTTGAAAGTGTAAATGAGGTGGGAGAGGTGGGGGCATTTTATAAGTGGAGAGGAGGGGCACTTTTGGAAAGATTGAAATGTTATATTATTTCACAATGCTTTTTCGGATTCTAAAGGTCCCACGCTTATATAATTCGAGGCTAAGGTGATAAGGTTTCGAAATCTCCTCATCCAATAGGCTTTGGACAAGTTTAAGCCTTGGATTTTGCATTATCTTCTCATTTTATTTAAATCGTTAAATAATGAGGTCATCGCTGCATCATAATGATGTCATAAATAATTTACTTAATTTAATGTATAAAAATTATAAAACAAATACTATGATGTAGGAAATCTTTTTAGCTTTCTAATGAATATTTATAGTCAAAATTTGGACTTGTTTAACCCCACTTAAAAACTGTTTTATTAAAATAACTCATGTTTGTGTCAATTAAATTTTAACATTAAATAAATATATATTAATGTCATTTTCCAACTAAAGTGGCTCCATGGGGTCCCCAAGTTGACCCATGGGTTTTCTTGGTCGGGCATGACCCATCCAATATGAGTAGGACAAGTTTCATGCTCATCTCATATTATTAAAACATTATTTGTACCTTAAACTACACTAATTACCTCTAATCGCGATTAAGAACTTAAAAGTTACTATTCACCAAAAAATTATTTTAATCACATTGAACCAAATTTTTCTTCTTAATGAAAACCATGTATGTCGGATTTTTGAAAATCAAATCACAGAAGTTGTAATATTTCATTTAAACGAAAAATCAGTTATTTAACTACCACTTAGTGGTTTCACTATTCATCAAAAATTGAAGTTTTTCAGAACAGGGCCAAAATTTCACCCTAAGCTATAATTGATATTCCGAATTAAAAAATGATGTCTATTTTAAAAAATTCCAAACATATAAGTTGCATTAATTAATTTTATAATTAATTCCTGCTGTTACGACAAATATCGTGTTTTTAAGAAACAATTTATATCAAAAGATTGGCAATTGTTTATGTCCAATTTCAATGTTAAATTAATTCCAATGACCACCATTGGATAAAATGGTAAAAAAAATATTCTAATTATACCTTAAAACCACTAAATAGTATAATTTATCACAATAAATTATTTTGGTTAAAAAAGTTGTTTTAAAGTATTTTTCACTATTCATAAAAATTAGAAGTTCTCAGGAAAATACCAAAAATTCAACATAGGCTAATTTCGATATTCCGAATCCAAAAATGAAGTCCATTTTGAAATATAAGATTTCTATAATTTTAAAAAGTGGTTATTACTATTCATAACGGCTACTTTGATTAGTCGCGGTGTTTTAGAAATCGAAGTTGCATACAATGCAAGCTATTGCATTATTGAATGAGAAGCGTATCGTGGAAGCTCGGGGTGTTACATTCTCCCCTCCAATAAATTGCGTCCTCACAATTTGAAAATTTTCTTTGAAAATAAAAGGTTGAAAAGAGAAAATACCTTTGAGGAAAACCCACATCGGAAATAAGGTTAATAAATATATAACATTAAAAGAAAGCAGGATAAGTACAAAGGTCACCCGATATAGCCCATTCTAGGATTATATGAAAATATGGATATGGAGGAGAAACAAACCATCAAGGTCTGATGGAGAGTTATAGAAAACAGGATTAGGAGAAAGTTTAACCACATGAAAATCACAAACTTGTGATTGGTTAAACGGTCATTGAATCCCCAGTTGGAAAAGTTAACCGACAACATTTTTGTTTTAAGTTACCTTTTATAATGTTGAGGAATTTATTTAGGAGAATTACTAAGAACGTAAGGGAATATACATACTTGTTATGTATACATTCATTCGTTAATAAATTTTTACCACAAACCCAGCTTTTACTCCAAATGGTAACGGAACTCAAAAATATTCTATTTATCCTAATTGTATAAGGTTCAAAATGTTAACACATACCATTTTGATTAGTAAAACTATTTTGTAATAACCAGGGACTTCCTGTAGGCTAGTGGTAGGAAATAAAGGCTTGTCACACTATGGTTGTGGGTTCGATTCCTACAGCTTTGTCCGACGCGACGGGTTATTCCCCACCCTGCAGGTTATCCTTTTCCTAAAACTATAGTATTATAATATTCCAAAAATAATCTTCAGAAATTCTTTAACCTTAAACAATACTATCCATGGTACTACTTAATCCATTCCAACCTTAATAGTTATCCAAAATACCTCCGTCCAGACTTTCTCTAAAAGGTCTCTAAATTCCAAAATCAATAGTAACATCAGATTCCCCAAACAAAGAAAAGTTTCTCTTATTGTCACATACTAAAAATATGATTACCTTAATCATATTAAAACCTTACTGAAATCAACAAGTACTGCAGTACAATCCATATATATATATCACATTATTCTTATAACCAGAATATAATCCTTGAGTCCAAAAGCACCAATACATTAATTATTCCGCTTCAACTGTAGTCATAGCACAAGATTGGCCTTGATCCCTTGGCCTTTTCTGAGGTAAGTTTCCCTGACGCTTAGGACATTCATTTGCATAATGCCCTGTTTCCCTACAATTATAGCATTCAACTTTGACAGCCTCTTTCTTTCCCTTGCAATCACGAGCCTGGTGACCCTTTTCTCCACATTTATAACAAACTCCCATTCCTTTTAGGCAAGTACCAGGGTGATTCTTCCCACAATTATCACATAATGGAAAATCCTTCTTTCCCTTTTTCCCTTTATCTATCTCTTGTTCCACCGTTCTCTTCTTCTCTTTCTTTACTTTGTTGTCATAAGACTTAGAGAATTTCTTTTCTGTCTTGATAGCACACGAGATAATATCTTCGTATGATGAGAAGGATTGTGATACTAAAGCTCGACGGAGAAATGGTTTTAACCCATCAAAGAAACGATCAATCTTACTCCTTGGGTTACGTATATAATCGGCAGCATGCCTCACTAACCTTGTAAAGTTAGCCTCATACTTCGCGACATTCCCATCCTCCTTCTGCCTCAAACTCAGAAATTTCCTTTCCATATCTGCTCGATGGTCATGAGGAAAATATTTTTCTAAAAACAGATCTTTGAACTCCCTCCATTCCATATTCGATACGTCATTATCTTCTTTTGTGTTTTGAATCAGCGACCACCACTGATCGGCATCTCTAGTGAGGCGGTAAACTGCCATGACAACCTTCTCCCTTTCACTACTCCCCAAGGCATGAAATATTTTCTCTAAGGAATTTATCCATTGCTCAGCTACTATAGGATTTGAACTCCCATTGAAGGTTTGTGGTTGTTGCCTCATGAATCGATCTAACATTGATCCTCCACGCTGTGGATCAGGGTGCTCCATACGGGTAAGGTTATTATTCATAACCTGAGTAAGTTGTCCCAGTATGGTAATAAGTTGATCAGAACCAGTTGTATCTCCAGCTCCACAATAATTATCTTGAGAAGGAGGGAAATCCCTACACGGAGTGTGTGCATTGATACGGTTTTCATTCCTTCCACTAGGCGCCATTTCTAAACAATGGCATAAACTATATTAGTTTATAAATCAAAATACATAATTCCATACTTGTAAGATACTTAACATAAATTGAACTATTTATGGATATAATCCATAAAAATGTTTTCTTTGAGGAAGTATATACTCATAACCCTTCATAGTGGTTTATAAAGAAAATGATAATTATCCAAAGCATATCCCCCGGGAGTGTCATGACCAAGAGTGCAGCAAGGCCCGTTGTCGTGCACCAGTTCCCGTTCGAGTCTAGCTCAAAGCGGTGTTTTCGGGTTTTACCCCTAGGTACATCTGTGCCAGAGCCGCCTCTACTTGCTCGTATACAGACAGGGATTTATTGCTCGTAAAACTCACAAAATCTCTACAATAACAAAATTCTAGGAAGTTTATCTATACTAATCCTCAAAGTCTATCTTTGGGCTATGTGCTCTAATCAGAGTTTATCTAAATCTAGCTTCCAAGGTTAGTACTAAAATTCCTCTGATACCAACTGTAACGCCCCGACCCCAGCTACCCAGAGTCGGTGCATTACTTCGTAACATTGGCATGATCACAAAAGATCAAGTCTTGAAAGACCGATTAGTTTAGTAGCCTTGGAAACACTAGATACATTCGTAAACGTTACATTACATCATAAAGTGAAAAACTACAATAACATGGTCTTCATAGTCCACACTCATATCCCCTTTTGACAATCCCTACAGGTCATTCATAAAATACTTCTTCACATCCTGGAAAATATTAAAACATTGAAAGGGGTGAGCTCAGATGCTCAGTAAGGATAACAATAATGCGGAAGCTTTCATAAATAAACATAAAAATTTAAGGCAATGTATAACTAAAACAAAATCCTTTTAAACTTGATCATCAACATAATATGGCAAAAGTAAAATGAGATAATGCCGTTCACTTCTTCACATGGATATTCTACTGGTCGAATAATCACATGAAATATCAATAACCACTTTCATAATGAGGGAATGTATAATGCCAGACATTCTGAAACACTTTGTCAAGGCCTCGGCCAAGACGTCTAAAATGATTAAGGCCTCGGCCAAAACCATAAATCAAATTGGGAAAGGGCCTCGGCCAATTCCACGTCTAGTTGTCTCATGAGACCTACCGATGCATCGAGGAGCTATAGCGGGCTCCACCCGTCACTTATTAAGTCCAATACATTCCTCATATGAATAGGTTTAAACATATCATAAACCATAACATAATCGTATCACATAAAACATGCATAAAGGAAACATAAAATTTCCACATTCCAATCACAAGATATCAATACAACACATTGATATAATAAAAATGCTTTCAAAACCATTTTCAATACCAAAATAAAAGAAAGTTAAAACTTTGTATTTATTTTTCATTAAAAAAATGATGGATTGTAGAGGAAGCCGAAACTCAAATAATGGTCATGGCGGCAGAGAAGTCATTGTCACCACATATGTACGGAAAGAAAAACATTCCCTTTTGTCGTTTAGCAAAACGCTTCGTATAAAAAAGATTCCTTTTGAATAAACGTAAAAGTCAAAGGGGTTTATACACCATATAAAAGAATGTTGTGTATAAAACCAAATATGCCTCAATGAAAGGAGATTGAGACGAAGTCCTTAAAAGATCATTTTTAAAATAAAATAGATCTATTATGTGTATTCACTATAGGTACACATAAAGAAAGTAAAAATACAAAATAGGACATAATAATATCATGACATAATTTGAAAGTAGGAGATTAACCCAAAGAATGGAAGTTGGGTTAAGAAATTCCCTTACCTTGTGTCCGACTTGACTCAACCGTTCTTTAACCTCCTGAATAATAAACTAGAGTTAATATCTACCTTATTAAGAACCATTTTCAATTTCATTATCCTTTTTATATCACTTATTACAATGTTATGAATATTATGTAATTATTCAAGTTAATAACGATCGTTTTGTCGATCTTCGGTAACTTGAGTCAACAATAAACTTCTTATAATTACAATTTGTTCATGTGGTAGAATATCCATTATATCCAGAATTATATTCATGATTTAGATGTCATATATATCTTATATATCCAGTATATACATTCATTTATAATATTACGTAACATTTAGAGGTAAGAAATGAAATGCACCATTCATGGAGACGGTAAGCCGTACGTACGCATGAACGCTACTTTCATTTCAATTTCATATTTAATGGAACTAAATCATAATTATATAAATTTATAATATAATTCCAGTATAATATAGTGTATAATACCATTTACTCCATCCTTTATACATCCCACATATGGCATTAACGATTCAAATCACTTTGAGGGGGCGGTAGTCCGCACTTCCTAAAATGAAATTATCGCGTTTTACTCATAATGGAAATCATAAAGTATGCCATAAATGAGAAATAAAGAAGCATAAGTAAAACATAAACATATTATATATCATATATAAAAATATTGACATCTTAATGGCCACATTTGAAGGTGTTATATGAGTGTTGAACAATCATCGTTTCGTGAGGCAGAAATTCTCCATCCACAGAAACCGTATGTTCTTTAACAATTAGATGTAGGTGTGTGTAAGTGTAGCTCGAATACTTCTTATAACAACATCCTAGTATATTGAGGATACTGGTGTTGTTACAAAAGAAATTAATAAAAAGAGTTTAGGGGGTTGTAGAAGAAAAATAAAACAAAACAACATTAGAGAAGACATTACCTCAAAATCGTGTAACTCTTTTTGATTTGAGCCAAATGCTTCCTTGGGAAGAGTTCTGCCCAAAGTAAGGCTTCTAGTAGTAATAGGGGGAAGTTGGGAGAGTATTTGGGCAGAGGTTGGCCGAGCCAAATGGCTTGAAAGTGTAAATGAGGTGGGAGAGGTGGGGGCCTTTTATAAGTGGAGAGGAGGGGCACTTTTGGAAATATTGAAATGTTATATTATTTCACAATGCTTTTTCGGATTCTAATGGTCCCACACTTATATAATTCGAGGATAAGGTGATAAGGTTTCTAAATCTCCTCATCCAATAGGATTTGGACAAGTTTAAGCCTTGGATATTTCATTATCTTCTCATTTTATTTAAATCGTTAAATAATGAGGTCATCACTGCATCATAATAATGTCATAAATAATTTAATTTATTTAATGTCTAAAAATTATAAAAAAAATAATATGATGTAGGAAATCTTTTTAGCTTTATAATTAATATTTATAGTCAAAATTTTGACTTGTGTAACCCCACTTAAAAACTATTTTAGTAAAATAACTCATGTTTTTGTCAATTTAATTTTAACATTAAATAAATATATATTAATGTCATTTTCCAACTAAAGTGGCTCCATGGGGTCCCCAAGTTGACCCATGGGTTGTCTTGGTCGGCCATGACCCATCCAATAGTAGTAGGACAAGCGTCATGCTCATCTCATATTATTAAAACATTATTTGTACCTTAAACTACACTAATTACCTCTAATCGCGATTAAGAACTTAAAAGTTACTATTCACCAAAAAATTATTTTAATCTCATTGAACCACATTTTACTTCTTAATGACAACCATGTATGTCGGATTTTTGAAAATAAAATCACAGAAGTGGTAATATTTCATTTAAACGAAAAATCAGTTATTTAACTACCACTTAGTGGTTTCACTATTCATCAAAAATTGAAGTTTTTCAGAACAAGGCCAAAATTTCACCCTAAGCTATAATTGATATTCCAAATTCAAAAATGATGTCTATTTTAAAAAATTCCAAACATTTAAGTTGAATTAATTAATTTTATAATTAATTCCCGCTGTTACGACAAATAGCATGTTTTTAAGAAACAATTTATATCAAAAGATTGGCAATTGTTTATGTCCAATTTCAATGTTAAATTAATTCCAATGACCACCATTGGATAAAATGGTAAACAAATATATTCTAATTATACCTTAAAACCACTAAATAGTATAATTTATCACAATAAATTATTTTGATTAAAAAAGTTGTTTTAAAGTATTTTTCACTATTCATAAAAATTAGAAGTTCTCAGAAAAATACCAAAAATTCAACATAGGCTAATTTCGATATTCCGAATCCAAAAATGAAGTCCATTTTGAAATATAAGATTTCTATAATTTTAAAAAGTGGTTATTACTATTCATGACAGCTACTTTGATTAGTCGCGGTGTTTTAGAACTCGAAGTTGCGTACAATGCAAGCTATTGCATTATTGAATGAGAAGCGTATCGTGGAAGCTCGGGGTGTTACATTTCCTTTGTTGAAGGGAAAAGAAAGACTGATCCTCACTATCCCTATTGAGAACCAAAGGCTCCATGTCTTAGAGACAAGAAGGGGAAGACTGAGTCCAATACCCAGAATCCAAGATTGGGAACTTCCCAATATTGTCTCTATGGAAAGGGTCCATGTTACTACAGATATAAAAACCTACAGAAACCTCATGGATTTTGACTCCCTTATAAGACCAATGTGGGAAACCAATAACTGTAGATATACAAACCCAAATAGCAGACACATTGATATGCATTTACTAAGGTTTTGATAAGTCAGGAGGTTTTGGTGGAGGCTTCAAATCATTCCCTTTCAAATAAGGGATCTATGGAAAGAGACACCCTTCCATGAATGGATATTGAGAGGGTTTCAAAGATGGCTCATGTAGTTGGTTTGCATATGTATGTCACAGAGGTATATCATTCATATCCTCGGAGGAACTGAAAAAATGATTAACAGAGGGGAATTAAGCCAACTCAAGCTTAAAAAGGACTAACGAGATGAAAATTCTTTTGTGAGATTTAAATATAAGCACCCTAGGTCTCCTTTGATGTCTTTGGAAAATCCTTGTTCATGTCCTTAGGGAATAAGCCTTGTGTAGGTAACTAATTATTTATGGAAGAAGGGTCCTTATTCAGATTTTTTGTATGTAAAAATATAAAAGGACTTCAATCATTCGTATCCCATCTAATTCAATATTCTTTCTTGTTTTAGAGAGCTAATTGATAATTTTGGGGGACCTGGGAAAAAGAGCAACGTAATGAGAGATTCGGGAATTCTTCCAACTCCTTCCGTTGTGAAAATGGGATGTCTAAGATTCTTATTTGTATGAAAGGATGGGACTTGGTTGAAAGAAGGTTTCATTCATAGATCCTTGACATAATACTCTTATATAGGGGGTGAAAAAATGACAGGTCCCCGTAGGTACTCTGTATATCTCCACAAAGTAGGTCCTCTAAGTAGTTGTTGCACATTGGGCTACATGGGAAGAACTTGCACTGGTCTTCTTAATGTGTAGGTGTGCTATATATCCTTAAACTACATTTCCATACATCCATTAACTTTAATTGATACTTTGAGGCATACAAAGTGATTCTTCATAATCATTTTTCCTCCCTATGAAGTGTCAACCGAGGGGTTTTAGGGTTTTTATGTTTTTTTTTTGAGTTTTTGGGGTTTTTGAGTTTTTAGGGGTTTTATGGGGTTTTAAAGTTTTTTAACATTATTAGGTGTATAATAGGTCTTTTTAGTTTTTATTTGGTTTGGGGTTTTAGGTTTTTAGGGTTTTGAATGGTTTTTATGGATTTTTATTGATTTTATGGTTTTTTTATTATGACGAATTTTTATGGTTTTTAATATTTTTTTACGTTTTTAGGAATTTAATGTGTTTTTAGGTTTCTAAGGTTTTCTAAGATATTTTTAATGTTTTTTATGTTTGTTTGTATTGTTAGTTATTTTGTTAAATTTTATGGTTTATAAAGGGTTTTAATGATTTTGGGGAGTTTTTAGGCATTTTAGCATTTTTTTGGGTTTTAGAGTTTTTTTATGTTTTAGTGTTTTTAGATTATTCAGAGATTTTAAGGTATTAATGGGTTTTAAGGTTTTTAATGTTTTTAGTGGTTTTTTTGTGTATTTTTATTATTTTTAGGGGTTTTATGGTATGCATGTGTTTTTTTGTAGTTTTAGGATCATTTTAGGGTTTTTAGTGTTTTTAGGTTTTTAGGGGTTTTCAGTGTCTTTAAGGTTTTATGGATTACTTATGGGCTGTGTTTTTAGGGTTTTATACATTTTTATGTATTTTTTGGGATTTGTTAAGTATTTTTATAATTTTTAGGGGTTTAGGTATTTTGAGGGCTTTATGGCTTCTATGGATTTTTAGTGTTTTAGAGTTTTTATGTTTTTAGAGGTTTTTTTAGGTTTTCAAATATTTAATAGGGTTTTTAGTGTTTTAATTATTTTACGCTTTAGGAATTTTATAGGAGTTGTTAGTATTTTTTTGAAGGTTTTAATTTATGTTGAGTGTTTTATGGGGTTTAGGGATTTTAGAGATTTTATAGTTTTTTTGGTTTTTAGGGTTTTTATGTTTTTATATACTTTATGGGTTTTTAGTGTTTTTAACATTTTTTGGTTTTTAAAGAGTTTTTATATATTTTAGTGGTTTTTAGGGTTTTTATCGGTTTTTATTGTTTTTAATGTTTTAGGGGTCTTATCATTTTATATATCTTATGGGGTTTTAGGTTTTTTGGGGTTTTATGTTTTTATGTAATTTTAGTGATTTTTAAGGATTTTTATAGTTTTAATGGATTTTGAGGGTATTCCGGATTTTTAGGCTTTTTATTATTTTTTGGGTTTTATATTTTTTAGTGTTTTCAGAGGTTTTTAGTGTTTTGAGTATTTTAAGGTTTTATTAGGTGTTTTTAGAGTATTGAAAGTTTTCCAAATTTGTTGGGATTTTAAAGTATTTTTAAATATTTTTAGGCTTTTTATGGTTTTTTTGGTTTTTTCTATTTTTTTTAGGTTTTTAATGGTTATTAATGTTTTTAAATATTTCTAGGGGTTTTGGGGTTTTTGGAGTTTTTTGTTATTTTAAGGATTTTAATATGGGTTTAGGGTGTTTTATGGTTTTTAGATGTATTTATGGCTTTTAGGGGTTTTAGGGACTTTTTAAGGGGCTTTAGGGGTTTTACCATGTTTAGTATTTTTAAGGGTTTTAAGTGTTTTTTGGTTTTTATGGTTTTATTTGGATATTAGTTTTTTTATGGATATTTAGAAATTTTTTAATATTTTTATGGGCTTTAGGGGTTTTAGATATTTTGAGGTGTTTTAGATTTTTAGGGGTTTGAGTGGTTTTTTGGGTATTTATTATTTTTCAGGTTTTTTATGATTTTTATGTGTTTTTAGATTTCCATTGTCTTCTTAGGGTTGTAGTGGTATTTAGGTGTTTTTACATTTTTAGTGATTTTTTATAATTTTATGTAATTTTATGGATTTTATGGATATTGTGGATTTTAGTGGTGTTTAGGTTCTTTAGGGATTTTATGGGTTTTCTGGGTTAGGATTTTATTGAGTTTTTATAGGGTTTTTAGTATTTTAGAGTATTTTAATGTTTTTAAGGGTTTAATGTTTTTTAGTGTTTTTAGTGTATTTTTAAGGTTTTTATGGGTTTTTAAATTTTTTAATGTTTTCACATGTTTTTTGGATTTTATGAATTATTTAGTTTTTAGGGTCTTTATAGGGATTTTTAGGGTTTTTCGTAGTCTTTAGTTTTTTTTCAATTTATGGGTTTTTAGGTTTTTATGTTATTTATTGGTTTATTCAAGGTTTTAGGGATTTTATCATTTTAAAGGATTTTTTGGGATTTATTTTGGACTTTTATGGGTTTTAGGGTTGTTATGGTTTTTAGGGTCTATTAAGGTTTTTTAGGGTTTTAACATTTTTTTTCTTTTAAGGTGATTAGTTTTTTTTAGGATTTTAAGGTTTTCATATAGTTTTTAGGATTTTTTACCTTTTTATGGTTTTAGGTATTTTTTATGATTTGGATGTTTTTTAGGGTTTTTATAGATTTTGAGAGTTTATTGATATTTTTATGGGGGTTTATGATATTTATTGGTTTTTATATTTTTTAAGTGTTTTTATGGGTTATTAGATTTTTTTTAATTTTTTAAGGATTAAACGGGTTTTTATAGTTTTTAGTGCTTTTCAGTGGTTTTATGGGTTTTCAGAGGTTTTATGAATTTTGTATAGTTCTTACGGTTTGAAGAGTTTTTTAATTTTAGAGGGTTTCATGGTTTTTAGGGTGTTTTTAGGTTTTGAAGTGTTTTTGGTTTTTAGGGGTTTATGTATTTTTTATTTTTTATGGTTTTCGTTGATTTTTTAGTTTCTTAGGATTTTTATGTTTTTAGTGATTTTTATTGTATTTTTTTGGGCATTTATAGGATTCTTATAATTTTTAGGGTTTTCTAGGTTTTTTTTAATTTTTAGGGTATTTAGCATTTTTAGGGTTGTAAGGGATTTAAGTGTTTTTAGGATTTTTAGTTTTTCTTATGGGTTTTTAAGAATTTAAGGTTTTTTACTTTTTTGGGGATTTGTAGATATTTTTAAGATTTTATGCGTTCGAGGGTTATTATAGAATATGAGGTTTTTAGAATTTTTTAGTTTTTTGTAGTTTTTAGGCAAAGAAGATGCGAGGGTCAGGCTATTCCCGGCCCCCCCCCAAATTTATTAACAAGGAAATAGAGACACAACAGACAAGGGAGGGGAGGGGTCAATCAACCCACACCCGAAAACCCCTTATAACGCACACAAAAAGAAAATCAAAAAAGAAAACAAAAGAAAAAATCACACACAACCAAGCAGAAACCACCACTATCCAGCATCAACCAGCCTCCAGCATCTCACAGCTTCCCAACAACCAGCATCCAAACTCAGAAAGACCAGCATCCAGCACCTCCCAGCCAAAAACAACCAGCAATCAGCAACCAGAGTCATAGAACCACATCCCTCCCGCACTTCCCATCTAAACAGTAACTAGAGGCAAGCAGTACGCCTTCCAGCATCCAAAAACTTCCCACTAAGGAGAATCACAGCCAACAACAGCAAACCACCAGCATCAAAAACAGCCTCAACAGTATCCATATCCTCCACGCCATTCAGATCCATAACCAACAGCATAGAAGCAATGACATCAAACAACATACACCAGCATTTTCCAGCACACCCATTTCCAGAACCACCATCAGCCGAGGAATGAACAAGGAATTCGTCACATCTCATCCAAGAAATATCCATCATTCCACTAAGTCGCACCCAATAGTAAAACCAGTGGAAATAAGACACCAGCAGCCAAAAGAATGATCGTTCCGCAGCAGAACAAGACAACCACAAGCAATTGCACATGATAATCCAGAAATCATGCCTTGTAGCAAGCGCATAATCCAGCAGCAGCAATAATTCAAAACCAGACCAAGAATCATCACCATAGTGGCTAATAGGAACACACACAGCATCTTTAAAATCCAACTTAGCCTCCAACATGCAGCAAAAATCCAGAATATCGACAGCAACAAGAAAAGGATCAATTCGAAAATGAACCTTGCCTCCCCGAATGAGGACAACCACTATTAGATCCATGGGACGGTGGAGGAAAAATAGCATCCAAAGTAGAGGGAGGCCCAGATCTACCAAATCTGGTCCAAGGCCTTGCAAAAACTAGATCAAGACGTCACCACCTTTCCCCGTCGCAACCCAAAAGATCTCACTTCCAGCTAGAATCTTCCTCTGCTTCCACCATCGAACCTAGGAAGGGAGCCTCCGAGCTCCATCCGTGTCACAAAGCTTGAGATCCAAGAATCTGAAGAGAAGGATTTTAGGTTTTTTATGGTCTCTTTAGGTTTTTTGGGTTTTTAACTTTTTTATATTTTGGGAGGATTTAATTTTTTTTAGGGTTTTATGGTTTTGTAAGTGGCTTTTAAATTTTTTAGAGTTTTTACACTTTTAGGGTTTTGTTTGTTTTTTAATGATTTTTATGTTTTTAGGTGTTTTTATGAATTTTGAGGGTTTTTGAGTTATTTATGGGTTTAGGGTTTTTATTATATTTTGGGTTTTTTTATTGATTAGGGTTTTATGGTTTTTTCATGTTTTATGTGTTTAAAGGGTTTTTAGAGTTTTTTGTAGTTTATAAGATTTTTACGGGGTTTTAAGAGTTTTAAGGATTTCAATGGTATTTATGATTTTTATTGTTTTTAAGGGTTTTTGTAATTTTTATATTTTTTTGGGTTTTTATATTTTATTTGGGTTCCTTAGGGGTTTTAATTGTTTTCTAGTTTTTAAGGTTTTCTTCAAGGTTTTCATGGTTTTAGGATTTTTTTACTTTTTAAAGCATTTTAATATTTTTATAGTTTTTTGGGTCTTTATAAAATTAGAAGTAATTAAGAGTTTTTAGGGTCTTAGGTTTTTTTCTAGCTTATATTTATTTTTAGTTTTTATATGATATTTATGGGTTTTTATGGTTTTTAGGGGTTTTTAGGTTTTTAAGGCTTTTTTTATTTTTGGGATTTATAAGTATTATTTAGAGCTTTTTTATAATTTTGGTGGTATAAAGGGTTTTATGATTGTCTATTGGTTTTTAGGATTTTATGGGTTTCTTAGGGGTTTTATGGTTTTAGGGGGTTTTTTGAGTTTTAATTTTTTATTTAGGGTTATTTGTACTTTTAGGGTTTCTATATTTTTTATTTTTTATGGGTTTTAAGTGTTTTTATGGGTTTTTTTACATTTTTAGAGTTTTTTAGAGATCAATAGGATTTTTATGGGTTTTAAGGTTTTATGGGTTTTGAGGTTTTTTATTGTTTGTAGTTTTTTTAGTGTTTTCAGGGTTTTAATGGTTTTTATTTTCTTATGGTTTTCTTATGTTTTTCACATTTTTAGGGTTTTTATAAATATTCTATTTTTAGGTGTTTTTTATGATTTTTAGTGGTTTTTTGGTTTTTTGGATTATTTTGTGTTTTTGGGTTTTTATGTGTTTTTAGGGTTGTAAAGGTTTTTAGAGGTTTTTGGCATTTTTAGGGGGTTGAAGTGTTTTTTGAGTTTTTAGTGTTTCATTTTTTTATTAGGTTTTAGAGGTTTTAAGGTTATTTGGGGTTTTATGGTTTTAAGGGTTATAGTATTTGTAGGATCATTTATGGTGTATAGGGGTTTTGTGTTTTTAGGTTTTTAATGGTTTTAAGTGTTTTTAAGTTTTTAAGTTTTTTATAGGCTTTTTTGGGGTTTTTTAATTTTTTTGGGAATTTTAAGGATTTTTAAAGTTTTTTAGGTTTTTTAGTTATTTTTAGTTGATTTAAGGGATTTTATGGTATTTTGGGTCTTTGGTGTATTTTCTTATTTTGGTTTTTAGGGGTATTAATTTTTTTTATGTTTTATGGTTTTATTAGAATTTATCTAGGTATTTAGGGTTTTTATGTATTTATGGATTTTTAGGGATTTTAAGGATTTTTAGGGGCTTTATAGATTTGGTGGGTGTTAATGTTTTATATCGTTTTTAGTGTTTTTATGGTTTTCTAGGGTTTTAGTGTTTTTTGAGGTTTGTATTGGTTTTAAGGGTTCTACCATTTTTAATGTTTTAGGTTTTCAAAGGGGTTTTTAGAATATTTAGTGGGATTTAATGTTTTTATGGGTTTTGGGGGGTTTTTTTATATATTTTGGGTTTTTATGGTTTTTAGGTGGATTTTGGGTGTTTTAGATAGTTTTAGGATTTTTAGAGTTAATTTAGATTTTATCGGTTTTTTGGGTTTTTAGGTTTTTAATGTTTTTATGGTCATTTAGTGTTTTAGGGTTTTATGTTTGGAGGATTTTTATGTCCTTTTCTGGTTTTTTATTTGTTTTTAGGGTTTTTAGTGTTTTTTTGGGGTTTTAGGGGTTTTAGGGGTTTTAGGGTTTTTAGAGTTTTCAGGGTTTTTAGGAGTTTAGGGTTTTATGGGTTTCTTAGGGCTTTCTAGAGTTTTTTTTGGTTTTCCTATTTTTTAATATTTATATAGATTTTTTAGATTTTTATGGGTTTTAAGGTTTTTTAGGGTTTTGGGGTTTTGGCTTCTTATTGATTTTCAGAGTTTCTTTTAGTTTTTCATGTTTTTAATGGTTTTATATTTTTTTATTTTTTCTTGGGTTTTAAAGGGTTTTTAGATTTTTAAGCGGGGCTTAGGTATTTTGAGTGTTTTTGGGGGGTTTTTTGGTTTTTTTGGGGTTTTATGGGGTTTTAAGGATTTTTTATAGGTTTTTAGGGTTTTAGGGTTTTTATGTTTTTGATATTTTTAGGTGTTTTTCAAGATTTTTATTGGTTTTTGGGTTTTTGGGTTTTTTGAGATTTTATGGGATTTTATTGTTTTTATCATTTTATATGTTTTAGGGGTTTTACGAGTTTTTAGGGTTTTCAGGTTTTGGTAGGGGTTTTCATGGTATTTTATGTTTATTATGTTTTTAGGGATTTTAATATATTTTTTAGAATTTTTATGTTTTTTTGTTTTTTTCGATTTTCTATATATTTTGGATCTCAAATGTTTTTGTGTTTTCTACCAATTTTAGGGGTTTAAAGGGGTTTTAGAGATTTTAGAGGGTTTTTATGTTTTTATTGGGTATGATATTTTTAATGATTTTATGGGTTTGTATGGGTTTTTGGGATTTTTTTGGGTTTTAGACACTTTTAATGGGTTTTTAGAGGTTTTAGAATTTTTTAGGTTTTAAGGGGTTTGACGTGTGTTTATGTTTTTAAGGTTTTGTTAGGGATTTTTTAGGTTTTTTGGTTTTTTCATGTTTTTCATTTTTTTTATGTTTTCAATGTTTTTTGTGTTATTATGTTTTTTATTATTTTTAAGTGTTTTTATGTTTTAATGTCCATATTTTGGATTTTTAGAGGTTTTAGGGGTTTTAAATTTTTTAGGGATTTAAGGGGGGGTTTATGGGGTTTTAGAGGATTTAGGAATTTTGTGGCTTTTTAGGGGTTTTAGGGTTTAGGGTTTTTAGTTCTTTTAGGTTAGATTTTTTTGATTTTTTAGGGATATATGTGTTTTTAGAGTTTTTAATGTTTTTAGGGTTTTACAGGGGTTTTATATTTTTAGTTGGTTTTAGGGATTTTAGATATTTTATGGTTTTTTGAGTTTTTTATGGTTTTTAGGTTTTTTTTATGGTTTTATTGGGTTTTAAGGATTTTGATTGTTTTAGGGGTTTTAAGGTCATTTACAATTTTTAAATGGTTTTTTTGGGTTTTAGGTATTTTTGTGTTTTTTAGGGGTTTAAAGATATTTAGAGTTTTTTATCCTTTTTTGGGTTTTAAAGTGTTTATATAATTTTTAGTTGTTTTAGGGTTTTTTATATGTTTTATCCAATTTTAATATTTTAGGAGTTTTTTATGGTTTTTAGTTGTTTTTGAGGTTATTATTGTCTTTTAATTATTTCTAGAATATTTTAGGTTTTTAGGGATTAACCTATTTTTTGGTTTTTTAGGGTTTATTAAGTTTTTTTAGGGTATTTAGAGGTTCTTTTTGATTTTAAGGGTTTTTAGGGTATTTTTAGGATTCTTATGGTTTTTAGTGGTTTTGGAGATTTTGAGGTTTTTTATAGTTTTTAGCGTTTTTTGGTATTTAGTAGTGTTTTGTGTTTTTAGGGTTTCAAGGTTTTGTTTTGTGGTTTTAGGGTTTTTTTAGGGTTTTTACATTTTTAGGGTTTTTTTGTGATTTTTTTGATTTTTTCATGGTTTTATAGCTTTTAGGGTTATTAGGGATTTTCAGGGTTTTTACATTTTTTTGGTATTTTGTGTTTTATGGTTTTTAGGGTTTAGGGGGTTTTTTGATTTTGTATTGGTTTTAATAGGTTATTAGAGTTTTTAAATGTTTTTTTGGTTTTAATGGGACATAGTGTTTTGTGGGGTATTATGGGTATTATGGGTTTTTAAGGGATTTGAGGTTTTGCTCAGTTTTTATGGTTTTTAGTGGTTTTTTGGTTTTTAGGGTCTTTTTAGGGGTTTTATATTTTTTATGTTATAAGGAATTTTAAGATTTCTTTTTTGTTTTTATGGGTTTTCCAAGAGTTTTCCTGCAATTTTATATTTTTATATATTTTTATGGTTTTGAGTATTTTTTTAGGGTTTTTTGGTTTTGAGGTATTTTCAAAATTATTAGGGTTTTTATAATTTTTTTTAGGTTTTAGGGGTTTTTTAATTATTTAGTGTTTTAATTTTTTTATGTTTTTAAAGTGTTTAGTTTCTAGAATGGGTGTTAGATTTTTTTCATTCCTTTTTAGCATTTTAGAGGGTTTTAAGGTTTTTTTGGGATTTTTAATATTTTTAGGGGAATTTAAGATATTTTTAGTGTTTAAAGAGTATTTAGTTGGTTTAAGCATTTTTAGGGTTTCAAGGTTTTCTTAAGGGTTTTCCTGGTTTTTATTTTTTTTTATTTTTAAGTATTTTTATGGATTTTATAGGATTTTATGGGTTTTTATGGATTTTGAGGGGTTTTGGGTATTTAAAGATTTTTCTTTATTTTATTTTTATTTTTTTGGGGTGTTAAGTTTTTTTAGGTTTTTGTGTATTTCCTTGGGTTTGGGTGGTTTTAGGTTATTAATTTTAGTTTTTATTGTAATGATTGGTTTTAGAGAATTTTAAAAAAAAATTAGAAATTTAAATTATTTTTAGATTGTTTAGTTTTTTGGGGTTTTTATTGGTTTTAGGGTTATTATAATGTTTTTAAGGGAATTTAGGATTTTTTATATTTAGGGTTTTTATGTGTTTTTAGGGGTTTTTTGTGTTTTTAAGGGTTTTTACATCTTTATGAATTTTTTTGGTTTTTAGGATTTTTATGGTTTTTAGGGTATTTTATAGTTTTAGAGTTTTTTTAATGTTTTTAGATTTTTTTAGGTTTTTAGGGGATTTAAGTGTTTTTTGGTTTTTAAAGTGTTTGTACGATTTTTGGGATTTTTATGGATTTTATAGGATATTTAGTGGTTATTGGGTTTTTTTGGGGTTTTTTGGGGGTTTTTTTTGGAGTTTTTAGAGTTTTAAATGTTTTTTTAGAGTCTTTAAATTTTTTCGGGTTATAAAGGGTTATTAGAGTTTTTAGGGGGGTTTTAATGATTTTTTATGATGTTTTAGAGTTTTTATGCTTTTTAGGGGTTTTAAGGGTTTAGAGGTTTTAGTGATTATAAAGTCTTTTCCATGCTTTTTGGGGGTTTCAACATTTTTCAGTTTTTAGGGGTTTTAGGTGTTTTATGTTTTTATGGTTTTATTGTGGTTTTCTATCTTTTTAATTTTATTACATTTTTAATATTTTTAAGGATTTTTATGATTTTATGGTTTTTATATATTTTGAGTGTTTTAGGGGGTTTATGGTCTTCATGGGGATTTAAGTTTAATTTCATTTTTATGATTTTATATATATATTGAGTGCTTTTAGGTTTTTAGTGTTTTCATTAGGTTTTTACAGGTTTTTAATGTTTTTTATGTCTTAATGGTGTTTTAGGGATTTTTTAGTTTTTTATTGTTTTTAGGGGTTTAGGGATTGTTTAGATTTTTTTAGTGTTTTAGGCATTTTAAGGTTTTTAGTTTTTTTTGTAATTTTTAGGGGTTGTATGGTTTTTTACAAATTTTTAATAATTATAGGTTTTTAAATAGGTTTTAGTGTTTTTAGTGGTATTTTAGGTGGTTTATGGGGTTTTATGGGGTTTTATGGTGTTTTATGGTGTTTTGGGGTGCTTTGAGTAATTTTATGGATTTTTAGCATTTAAGCAATTTTAGGTTTTACAGGGTTTTAAGTGTTTTTTAGTTTTATTAGAGTTATTTAGGATTTTTAGGTTTTTTTTATATTTTTCATGTATTTCTGGTGATTTTTGTTTGTATTATTATTATTATTATTATTATTTTTTAAGATAATTTGGGTTTTTTGTGTTTTTTTGGTTTTTACATTTTTAAGAATTTATGGGATTTAACTGTTTTAGGTTTCTTTGGTTTTCATAGGGCTTTTAATGTGTTTCTGGGTATTTAAGGTTTTTAGGTATTTTAGGGCTTTTTTGAATAATTATATGGGGTTTTTGGTATTTTGAGGGTTTTGGGGTTGGGGGGTTATGGTGTTATGAGTTTTTTTGAGTTATTTATTTATTTTTTAGTTTTTTTTCAGTTTTTTAACATTTTATGGGGATTATTTGTTTTTATAGATTTTATTGTGTTTTATGGGTTTTATTGGTTTTTCGGGAATTTAAATGTTTTAGGTGTTTTTATGGTTTTTGTTGGGTTATTATGGTTTTTAGTGTTTTTGGTTTTTTTGGTTTATATTTTTTTAGATTTTTATGGATTTATTAGGGTTTTTATGGGTTTTAGGGTTTTTTTTATTTTTTAGGGACTTTTTCGTCATTAAGGATTTTTTGGGTTTGTATGGTTTTATGGTTTTTAAGGATTTTGATGGGTATATGGTTTTTAGAATTTTTTAGATTTATATCTGGTTTAAATGTTTTTAGTTTTTTAAGTATTTATTAGTGGATTTTGGTATTTTTAGGTTTTTTATGTGTTCATGGATTTCTAATTTTTTTAGGATTTTTATGGTTTTTAGGATTTTTAGAGATTTTGACCGTTTTTACATTTTTTATGGTTTTTTTTGGGATTTAGAGTTTTCTAGTTTTTTAGGGATTTAAAAGTTTTTTAAATTTTTTTGATGTTTTTATGTGTATAAATTATTTTTAGGGTTTTTAGATCTTTTTAGTGCTTTATGGGTTTTTATAATTTTTTCAGTTTTTAGGGGTTTTATGGTTTTAACTTTTTTTCCTTGGGGGATTTAACTGATTTTAGGGTTTTAATGTTTTCTTAGGGTTTTTCTCGAATTATTGAAACTTTTTTTTTGATTTTTCAAATAATTAAGTTTTTGGTTTAGTGAGAACCGAAAAATCATTGAGAACCATAGGCGGGTCAGATTTGAACCACATCCAAGTCCAGACCCACCCAAAAGAGAAACCAGACAACAACCAAATCCTCCCAAAACACCTCAACACATATTACCAACCAAAGTGAAATCGATTAATCATCACCACGATCACCTATACAATCTAAAGAATCAACCAACAAAAGAGCACTCAATCAATTATAACCATGAGCAACTTCACAATCCAAAGAATCATAAAATCCATCGAACCCAACCAAATTGGGGTAGTTCACGATGGATCATGATGTAATGGCAGAGGGAAACAAATAAATGTAGAACCATCTATGTGCAGAACTCCATGACATTTTCAGTAGCTACAAAATGGTCCCAGGTTGAATGGTCGGTGTCCGTGCAAGAGCCTGTGTGTGTCCCGCAGTGCAGCTGCCCACATAAACCCTAGGCAACGATCCTGCACATCAGAAGAGCCAACCTAGTGTCGAAGCGGAAGAGAACCAGCACACGAGATCTCAACAGATCTTGAAAGAGGGGGACCTGAAGCATGAATCACAATAGTCACTGAAACTAGGGATTTTTATGTTTCTAAGGATTTTAGGGATATAGTGTTTTTTATGTTTTTTATGGTTTTTATATTTTATAGGGTTTTATGGTTTTCTTAGGACTTTTCATTGTATTTAGGGTTTTTAGTGTTTTTAGGTTTTTTAGGTTATTTAAGGATTTTTATCGGCATTTTGGGTTTTTAGGTATTTTGGGGGGTTTTATTGGTTTTTATGTGTTTGTGGTTTTTATGTTTATAGGGTTTTTTGATTTTTCTGGGGTTTTATGGATTTTTTCATTTTTATATTATTTAGGGGTTCAAATGGTTTAATATTTTTTAGTGGGTTTCTTGCTTTTTATGGGTTTTGGGGTTTTTTTGAGTTTTTTGGGGTTTTTATGATTTTTAGGGGTTTATGGGTTTTTAGGGTTTTCTGCTGTATTTGGGAATTTTAGGTTTCTTTGGGGTTTAAAATGTTTTGAGGTATTATGGTTTTTTGGTTTTTCAAAATTTTATATTTTTCTATATTTTTTGGATTTTAGATATTTTTTAGTATTTTTATGGTTTTTATGGTTTTTATGTATATTGAGGGTTTTAGGTTTTTTATGGTTTTTGGGGTTTTTTTGATTTTATATTTTTTTAGGGATTTTTATAGTTTTTTGTTTATTATAGTTTTTAATGGTTTAGTGGTTTACATGGATTTTTTATTTTTAGTGGGTTTTTTAGGATTTATATGGGATTTTATGGTTTTTTATTGTCTTATGGTTTTTATGGGTTTCAGAGTGTTTTTGTGGTTTTTGGGTCATATTACGGTTTTTTATTGTTTTTAGTGTTGTTATGTTTTAGGGGTATTAAATAATTTTATGTTTTTCATTTTTTTCATATGGTTTTTATGGGTTTTTGGGTTTTTGGGTATATTTATGGTTTTTTAGTATTTCTTTGGTTTTAATGTTTTTTTTGGGATTTTAATGTTTTTTAGGGTTTTTAGGGATTTTAGTATTTTTTGGTTTTAGATTTATTTTTGAGTTTTTACTGTTTTTAATATTTGGTTGAGTTTTTTAATTGTTTTAGAGGTGTAAATTTTTTTGGGAGTTTTTAGTTGTTTTATGGTTTTTGTGGGGTTTTAGGGTTTTTATGGTTTTTAGGAGTTTTATGGTTTTTAAGGGTTTTAAGTTCTATTTAATATTTTTAGGGTTCGTAAGGTTTTAATGTTTTAGTATTATTAAGTGGTTTTAGGTATTTATGGTTTTATAGGATTTTATATTTTTAGGGATTTTTAGCGATTTATGGGATTTTTATGGTTTTTAAGGGTTTTTATTTTTTTTATGTTTTTAGCATTATTAGGTTTTAGGGTTTTAAAAATTTTAAGGGTTTTTATGTTTTTCTCATGGTTTTTAGGTTTTTTTTACATTTTTAGGAAATTTTAGTGATTTTTTAGTATTTTATTGTCTTTTTGGGTTTATAGTGATCTTGAGGGGTTTGGGTGGTAATAGGTTCTTTATGGTTTTTTTTTGGATTTTAGGGATTTTTGATTTTTTAGTGTCATTAAGGTTTTCTATAGGTTTAAATGTTTTTTGGGATTTATATGGTTTTTATATTTTTTAGTAATTCTTAGGTTTTCTAAGGGTTTTAGGGTGTTTATGGTTTTTATGCGTTTTTATGGGTTTTTAGGGTTTCTAGGGTTTGTAGCAGTTTTTAGGTTTTTTGGGGGTTTTAAGTGTTTTTTGTTTTATGTTGTCTTATGGGTTTTAGGGTTTTGTACATTTTTTGAGAGTTATGATTTTGTTTCTAATGTTTTTAGGGAATTTTTGGGGTTTTAGTGTTTTTATAGTTTTTATAGTTTTTAGGGGTTTTAATGTTATAAATTTTTTAATATTTTTTGGGCTCAAAATTGTTTTTGTAGTTTTATTGGTTTTAAAGCTATTATGTATTTTTTAGGTTTTTTAATTTCTTTAGGTATTTATTTTTGTTTTATGGTGTTTTAGGGGTTTTTATGTTCTTTTTAAGGTGTCTTGAGTTGTTCAAGTTTTAGGGGTTTTAAGTGTTTTCTGGGTGTTTAATGTTTTCTTAGGGGTTTTTAAGGATTTTTGGGTTTTTATGTTTTCACATATTTTTAGGGATTTTTATGATTTTATTTTTTTCTAGGGGTTTTAGGGATTTTAAGGTTCTGAAGGGTATTTAAGGGTTTTGTGTTTTTTGGGTTTTTATCATTTTTAGTTTTATAGAATTTTTAAGTGTTTGTAGGTTTTTATGGCTTCCTTTAGAGGGTTTTTTGGATTTTTTGGTTTTTTACATTTTAATAGATTTTTAGGTATCATTTATGATTTTTATGGTTTTAGGATTATATTGATTTGGTGGGGTTTTAGGGTTTTTTAAAATTTTATGTCGTTATGGTTTTTTGGTTTTTAGGTGTTTTATGAGTTTTTAGGGTTTTAATATTTTTTAGATTTTTTATTGTTTTTCAAGGTTTAATGTTTTTTATATTTCTTAGTGTGTTTTCTGGGGTTTTAGGGTTATTTAGGGTCTATAAGGGTTTTATGGTTTTTACAGTTCTGTAGTTTTTTTAACATTTTTTATATTTTTTAGTGGTTGTATTTGTTTTTAGGTTTTAATGGATTTCAAAGGGGATTTTATCATTTTTATAATATTTTACTTTTTAGGGGTTTTTAGGTATTTATGTTATTATAAGGCTATTTTATATTTTGATGGTTTTTAGGGTTTTAAAGGATTTTGAGTTTTTTGGGGGATTTTAGGGTTTTAGGTGTTTTTAGGGTTTTAAGAATTTTAGGGTTTTAAGAGTTTTCAATGTTTGTAGGTTTTTGATGTTTTCATATATTTTTATGGGTTTTTAGTGTTTTATATGTTATTAAGGATTTCTATGGATTTTAAATCTTTTTTATGGCTTTTAGGGGTTATATAGATATCGAGGGATTCTAGGGTTTTTGGGGTTTTTAAGGTATATATGATTTTTTTGGTTTTTATGGGGTTTTGTGTTTTTAGGGTTTTTATGGGTTTTAAGAGTTTTTTAAAAAAATTATGTGTTAAAAATTATTTTTAGGTTTTAGCAGTTATTTTTTGTTTTTATGGTTTTTTCGGCCTTGTGGTTTTTATGGGTTTTTTGGGTTTTTTATCAATTTTTAGGGTTTTAGTGTTTTTTTGTTTTCAAGGTTTTAAGTGTTTTTGGGTTTTTTAGGTATTTTAGGTTTTCTGGGGTTTTTTAGATTTTTTTAGTTTTTAGGAATTTTTAAGGATTTTAATTGGTTTTTTGTCTTTTTATGGATTTTTAGGAATTTTATGTTATTTTACTATTTTGAGCATTTTATTTTATTTTTTTGGCGCTATAAATTTTTTAGTTTTTTAATGTTTTCATAGAGTTTTTCATGTTTTTAGTTTTCTTTATTTTTTTATAAAATTTTATTGATTTTATAGGATTTATATTAATTTTTGGGGATTCTAGGGATTTCGAGGGATTGTAAGGTTTAATTTGTTTTTAGAATTTTTTTGTCACTTTTCGGGGTTTTAAGTTTTTTAGTGTATTTAAATGATATTTAGGGTTTATATTATATTTTGAGATTTTAGTCATTTTTACGGACTTTAGGGGTTTTTAGGGATTTTTATGGTTTTTAAGGGTTGTGTGGTTTTTTGGGCTTTTAGTTTTTTAATAATTGTTTTTATAAAAATCAACTGGTTTTTAATATTTTTATGTTTTAAAGGGTTTCATATGGGATTTTATGTTTTTTAATTTTTAGGTGTCATTAGGTATTTTTTTAAATTTTTATAGTTTTTAGGGCTTTAGGGATTTTGAGGAGTTTTATGGTTTTTAGTGTCGTATAGTTTTTTGGATTTTTTTTTGTTTTTGTCAAATTTTTAATGTTTTTTAGAGTCAGTTAATGTTTTTTAGGTGTTTAAATGGTTTTTATATTTTTTAGAAGGGGTTTTTTGGGATTTTATTGGGTTTTATGAATTTTTACGGGTTTTATCGTTTTAGTGGGTTTTATGGGTTTAAGGGGTTTGTTGGGATTATAGGGGTTTAGGTTATTTTAATAGTTTTTAAGGTATTTATCATTATTTAGGTTTTTATTAATTTTATGTTTTTTTAGGTTTTACGGTTTTCTTATGTTTTCAGGGGTTTTTTATATTTGTTTATGTTTTTTGAGAATTTTACAAATCTTTAGTATTTTAATTGTTTTAATGGTTTTTATTGATTTTATGTGTTTTTGGGTTTTATAGGTTTTTAGTATTTTTAGGGGTTTCTTTTTTTTAGTGTTTCTTTAGTTTTTTAGATGTTTTAAGGGTTTTCATGTTTTTATGTTTTTCTTAGTAGTATTTTTGGATTTTAGGATTTTTTATGTTTTTAAGGATTTTTATGGATTTTGGGTTTTTAGGGGTTTTACGGGGTCTTAGTTTTTAGGGTTTCTAGGTTTTTATGGGTTTACTGGGGTTTTATTTTTTATGGTTTTAATGGTTTTTTTTTATTTTTAAGGACTTTTGAGTTTAACAGTGTTGTATGGGTTTTTAGAGTTTCTTTACATTTTTTATGGATTAAAGGGTTTTAGAGTTGTTTTGGAGGTTTATAGGTTTTTAGAGTATTTATGGTATTTAGGGTTGTTTGTAGTATGTTGGGTTATTATAGGGTTTTAGGTTTTTTAGAATTATTTATGTTTTTAGGGGATTTATGTGTTTTACGTTTTTATGTTAGTCTTAGGGGTTTTTCATGTTTTATGGTTTTTTATGTTTTCATGTATTTTAATGAATTTTTAGAATTTTAAATGTTTTTCAATGATTTATTTATTTTGATGAATTTTAGGTTAATATTGTTTTTAGAGGCTTTAGGGTTTTAACTTCTTTTTGGGTTTTTACGGTTTTTTTGAATTTTTGAATTTTTTTGGGGTTTAAATGGATTTTAGATTTTTAGTGAGTTTTAGGGTTTTAATGGGGTTTAAATTGTTTTAGTGATATAAGGGTTTTTATATATTTAAGGGATTTATTGGTTTTATAGGATTGTTTAGTATTTTTATCATTTTTATGCTTTTTTGTGTTTATAATTATTTTTAAGTTTTAAAGGTATTCTTAGGGTTTGTTCAGGATTTTTTTGTGTTTTTTATGTTTTTATGAATTTTTAAAACATTTTAGGTTTTTTAATATATTTTTTAATTATTTTGATCAGTTTTATGGTTTTTATAGTTTTTTAAGTTATTTAGGGTTTTCAGGGTTTTTTAGCATTTTCTTGTTTTTAGGGGGTTTAAGTGATCTTGGTTTTTTAAGGATTTATTATGGGTTTTAAGTGTTTTTTGGTTTTTTGTTTTTAGGGATTTAAGGGAATTTAATGATTTTTATTTGTTTTTAGAGTATTTAGGGAATTTAGGGGTTTCATAGTTTTTAGGGTTTCTTGGTTTTAGGGTTTTATGGTTTTTTTAGTTTTTTCGGTTTTATGGGGGTTTTGTGTTTTTTAGGTTTTTTAATGTTTTTAGAGTTTTTATAAAGTTTTTAGGGTTATAATGGGTTTTTAGAGTTTTTAGTTTGTTTCATTGCTCTCATGGGTTAGAGGGTTCTATGGTTTTTAGGGTTTTGATGGTGTTTAGGAGTATTAAGGTCTTTTTGGGTTTTTAGGGTATTCAGAATTTCATAGGTTATTTAGGTATTTCAGGTGCTTCTAGGTTTTTGTTGTTTTCTTATGGTTTTTCATGTATTATTAGGGTTTTTACATTATATTTATTTTTAGGGATCTTTTTACGATATTTATGGGTTTTAGAGTTTTAATGGGATTTAATGATTTTTTGGGTGTTTTTGTGTATTTTCGGGTTTTTAGGTTTATATCGATTTTTATGTTTGTAGAGGTTTTATGAGTTTTAGGTTTTTAAGTGTTTATTAAGGTTTTTAGAGTTTTTAGGTTTTTTTATGGATTTGTACCAAATTTTTATGACTTTTAGGGTGTTCGATTGTTTTTTTTTGTTTTTATTATTTTATGTGTTTTAAGGGTTTTTGAATGTTTTTTTGTTTTTATGAGGTTTAGAGATTTTTTATGTTTTTATGGGCTAAATGTTTTTTGAATTTTTCAGCTATTTTTAGGTATTTATGAGCTTTACTTCTTTTTATGTTTTTAGGGGTTTTTGTGGTTTTTAGGGTTTTTAGGTTTTATAAGGTTTTTAGCATTTTTTATGTTTTCAGGGGTTTTATGTGTTTTTAGAATATTACAATTTTCTTACAGTTTTTTTGTTTTTATGTTTTTTAATGTTTATAGGGATTTTTAAGGCCTTTTAGGATTTTTATGAATTTGTAGGGTTTTTATGTGTTATAGGGTTTTATGGTTTTAATAGGTTTTTTGTTTTTTTAGGTTTTATTATGTTTTTAGTGTTTTATGGTCTTCATAGTTTTTTTAACATATTCATAGGTTTAAATGGATAAATTGTTTTTAGTGGTTTTTAGGGGTTTTTTGTTTTTTTTTTGGGTTTTATGTTTTTAGGGGGTTTATGGTTTTTAAGAGTTTCTAGGGTATTTAGAGTCTTTTTGGGCTTTTAGGGGTTATATAATTTTTAGGATTTTAGGGGTTTTAAGTGTTTTTAGGTTGTTATGTTTTTCTTAGGGGTTTTCAGGGTTTTGGGTTTCTACATTTTTAGGGATTTTTAGGGTTTTAAGATTTTTATTTTTTTTACTTTTTTTAGGTATTTTTATTTTTTAGGTTTTTATGGTTTTAGAGGGTTTTTTTTTGATTTTTTGGGATTTTTATTTGGTTTTTGGGTTTTTATATTTTTAGAGTTTTTAATGTTTTTATGGGTTTAATGGTAATTTATAGTTTATAATAGTTTTTAGGGGTTTTTTTATTGGTTTTTAGTGGTATTTTTATTTTTTTGGTTTTTGTTGTTTTTATGGGTTTTAAGTTTTTTATGGTTTTTAGGGTTTTCTTGTGTTTTTAGCATTTTTTAGGGTTTTTGGTGTTTTAATTGTTTTTCTATATTCAGTGTTTTCTTAGGTGTTTTCAATAGGTTTTACGGTTTTTATGTTTTAGGTTTTTTAAGGAATTCTTTTTGTTTTTGGGATTTTTTTAATTATTTTCGGGATTTTTGGGTTTTTAGGGTTTTAGGGTTTTACTATTTTTAAAGGTTGTATTTTTTTAGATTATTAAAATTTTAATAGGGTGTTTCAATGTTTTTATTGTTTTTTAGGAAATTTTATGGTTTTTAGTATTTTTATTTTTTTTAGGCTGTTAGGGATTTTTAGGGTTTTTTGTATTTTTTTATGGTTTTAGGGGTTTTATTGTTTTTTGAGATTTTTTAGTCTTAAAGGTTTTTATTGTTTTTAATGATTTTAGGGGATTAACGGCTTTTTATAGTTTTTAGTGATTTTTTTGGGGTTTTTTTTGGTTTTTAGGGTTTTAATGAGGTTTAAAAGTTTGTATGGGTAGGTGTTTTTAGGGTTGGGATATCCTAACACTTACTCTTCTCTCCTCTTGAATGCTATACTAACAGTGCTGGTTGGCCTCTCGATCCCACCCCCTTAATGGGGGGAGGGCGGTTCCCCATCCATGATGACTCTTCCTTGTTATATGTTTCTTTTCAGTTTCACCCTTCTCACCTTTCATCCAAATTTTCCCCTAATATCCCTTAGGTTGAAGGTTCATGGGTTCAGAAATGTAGTCCCATTATTATCTTTATCCATGTTTGAATTCATGGAATCATATGAACATCATCATTTATCTCAAGTGGCTCACTTTGGCATCTGCAGATCCTCTAAATAATCTTTTGATAGATTTTTCAACTCATTTTGGGGGTTGAAATCTCTCACGATTGTAGGTTTTCTTAACCCGAATCATTTTTTGATTAGGCCTTAAAATGAAGATGAGCTCGCTCTCAGCTAGTCCAAAGGTACGTGATGATTGATGTATTTTGGATATATATTTTCTTGTATCCATAGGATTTACATATGAGGCATGGCCCCTAGACGACGGTGATTTGTGTAGTCTTCCTGATTTACATCTATCTTTTCCAAATCCTGGTATTCTGAATATGATTGGAAATTTAGTCATTTTATTCTTGTGCTTCAACAAAAGGATGGAATTCAGATTTCATCCCATAGATATGTGTAACTACAAGGAGGTTGATTTATCTAATCCACTAATTGATTCTATATTCATTGAGGTTGAAGAATAATTCAGATGTTAACAGGTGGTACACTTTGAATCATGAAGTGATTTGTTTTCTCCCTGCAAGAGGTTGGGCCAAATTATCCAACAATTTCATCAATATTACAATAAATTGGATCGATCTTCTAATTTACAAGCAGCTAATTCGGGTATAGAAAGTAGTAGGGGGTTCCTCTATGAAGGTTTTTTGTAAATCCCTACCGCATGAGTTTCAATATTGGGTGGTTCATCTTCCATGAGTTAAATGGTAGAAGATTGTGAAGATTAATGGTAGAAGATGAAAGTAAAGGGTATAGCTATAACATATCTCATTAATGGTCTGTCTAACAAGATTATTCATAAGAAGAGATCTGGCACTGTAACATAGAACAAGTTCATGGTGTTAAATTATTACATGTAGAAATTAGAGTATGGGTGGATCCAAGAAGGGAGAAAACAAGAAGGGGAAGGAAAAAATGGGTTGTTACATGGATGAAATTGATTTATAGAAGGAAATTGATAATGAAACATGCTATTTAAAAAGCAAGGAAGAGGCTCAAGTGGAGGATTTTCTTTGGGCCACTGTTAGAGGTAACAAAATGGTGGTGGAGTCAGTTAAATTTTCCTATGGGTTTTTAGGTTTGTTTGGGTTTTTATGTTTTTAGGGATTTTATGAATGATTTTTTGAATTTTAATGGTTTTTAGGTGTTTTACGGATATTGAGGGGTTTTAGGTTACTTTAGGATTTCTATTGTTTATGTGGGTTTCATGGGGTATTTTTTGTTTTTAGGGTTTTAATTTTTTTACAGTTTTTAATGTTTTACAGGTTTCATGTGCTATTATAGATTTTAGAGATTTTATGGGGTTGAGGGGTTTTTAGGTTTTTTACGGGTTTTAAGAGAATTTATGGTTTTTCAGGTTTTAGGGGTTTTTAGGGTTTTCAGGGTTTTTAGAGTTTTTAGGTTTTTAGGGATTTTAAAAGTTTTTATGTTTTATGGTTTTTTTTTGGTTTTATGGTTTTTAAAGTTTTTAGGGATTTTTAGGGATTTTTTGGATTTTTATGTGGTCTTAGAATATTTGTGATTTTGAGGGGTTTTTGGTTTTGTTAGGAGTTTTTATGATTTTTAGTATTTCTTAGGTTTTTAAGCGGTTTATGTGTTTTAGGTTTTTAAGTTTTTCATAGGGTGTTTTGGTGGAGTTTTCCAATTTTTAGATATTTTTAAGGATTTTTTATGATTTTTATTGTTTTTTTTTTGGTTTTATGGGATTTTAAGGGTTTTTATGATTTTCGAGTTTTTTTGGTTTTAATATTTATTGGATTTTTTTAGGTTTTTTAGTTTTTTATGGTTTTTTATGATTTTAGTGCTTTGAAAGGTTTTTATATTTTTATCAGATTTATGGTTTTTAGGGTTTTAAAATATTTTATGGTTTTTTAGGGTTTTTTGTTCTTTATGGATTTTAGCATTTTTAGATTTTTTATGGGTTTTAATTTTTTTTAGGATTTTATGGTTTTTTATGGGTTTTCAATTATTTTAGTGGTGTTATATTTTAGTTATTTAAAGGTTTCTTAAGAATTTTTATGATTTTTTGGGATTTTTTAATTTTTGAAAAGTTTTAATATTTTTTAGGGTTTTTAGGGATTCTTGGGGTTTAAATTGTTTTCAGGGTTTGATATTTTTCGTAGGGGTTTTTAGGGTTCATAGGGAATCTTATGTTTTTATGAATTTTTAGGGTCTTTTTAGGAATTTGTTGGATTGTTTGGTTTTTGGGATTATGATAGTTTTTAGTGGTTATAAGGGTTTTTAGATCTTTTACAGTTGTTTTTTGTTTTTAGGTTTTTCTTTGAGTTTTTAATGTTTTTAAGGTTTTTAGAGTTTTTGAATGTTTATAGTAGTTCAAATGGTTTTTAGATTTTTTATTGGTTTTAGGGGGTTTTATATTTTTAGCATTATTAGCTTTTATATATCTTTGATTTTTATGGTATTTAAATTTTCTTAGGAGTTTTTAGAGTTTTTTACATATTTAGTGTTTTTAGTGATATTTTAGTATTTTTATGGATTTTTAGTTATTTTGGGGATTTTTATGGCTTTAAGGGTTTTTTTAATTTTTAGGCCTTTATGGGTTTTATGGGTTTTTATAATATTAACGTTTTATTAGGGTTTTCAAGTTTTTTCAACTTTTCCTTATGATTTCATGGATTTTTAGATGGTTTCTAGGATTTTTATAGCCTTTAGGTATTTTAGGGATTTTGGGAGTTTTAGGGGTTTTTTTCTGATTTTATGGTTTCTTTTGGTGTTATGGTTTTTTTGTTTTTAAGGTGTTTTTAGTGTTTTTAGATTTTTTAATAATTTTTGGTGTGAAAACAGTTTTTACAGTTTTTATTGGTATTTAAGGGGTTTTGGGGACATTTAGGGTATTATATGGCTTTTAACATTTTTTATGTTTTTCAGGGTTTTATTTTTTTAGAATCTAAATGTCTTATTTTGGGATTTCAATGTTCTTATGGTATTTTATGTTTTTTAGGTTTTTAGGACTTTTATATTTTTAAGGTTATCTGGGATTCAATGGTTTTTATGAGTTTTAAGTTATTTAGGGTTTTTTGGGTTTTCTGACATTTTTAGTTTTTTATTTTATTTTTTAGGGTTTTTAATCATTTATTGATATTTTTATCAAATTTAGGGATTTATTTTTTGAGTTTTTAGTTATTTTTTGGGTTTTTTAGTTTTTAAGGATTTATGGGATTTAAGGGTATTGGGTTTTAAGGTATTTTTAGGGTTTTTAGGGTTTCTATCATTGTTTATGTTTTTCGGGTTTAAAGTGTTTTTAGGTTATTATGAATTTCTTAGGGGTTTTCAGGGTTTTTATGTTTTTATATGTTATTAGGATTTTTTTTGGGATTTTTGGGATTTTTATGGTTTCTAGGGTTATTTTTTATGTTTTGGGAGGATTTAATTTTTTAGGGTTTTAAGGTTTTGTAAGTGGTTTTTAATTTTTTTAGAGTTTTTCAACTTTTAGGGATTTTATTTGTTTTTTAATGATTTTTATGTTTTTGGGTGTGTTTAGGAATTTTGAGGGGTTTTGAGTTATTTAGGGGTTTAGGGTTTTTATTATTTTTTTGGGTTTTTTTATTGTTTAGGGTTTTATGGTTTTTTAATGTTTTATGTGTTTAAAGGGTTTTTAGAGTTTTAAGTAGTTTATAAAATTTTTACGGGGTATTAGGATTTCTATGTATTTCAATGGTTTTTATGATTTTTATAGTCTTTAGGGGATTTATGATTTTTTATATTTTTTAGGGTTTTTAGAATTTTTTTGGGTTCTTTAGAAGTTTTAATTGTTTTTTTGCTTTTAAGGTTTTCTTCGGGGTTTTCATGGTTGTAGGATTTTTTACCTTTTCACGTATTTTAGAATTGTTATAGTTTTTTGGGTTTTTATAAAATTTGAAGTAATTAATTGTTTTTTAGGATCATAGGTTTTTTTATAGTTTATATTTATTTTTATATTTTATATGAGTTTTATGGGTTTTTAGGGTTTTTAAGGGTTTCCAGGATTTTAAGGAATTTTTTTTATTTTAGGGATTTATAAGGATTATTTAGGTTTATTATTATTTTTATATTTTGTTGGGTTCTATGGTTTTAGGGTTTTTATGATTTTTTGGGGGTTCATGGTTTTTTTAATTTTTACTGTTCTTAAGGGTGTTTAGAGTTTTTTTATAATTTTAGTGGTATAAAGGGTTTTAAGATTGTTTATTGGTTTTTAGGGGTTTATGGGTTTTTTGGGTTTTTATGGTTTTAGGGGGGTTTGGGTTTTAAGGGTTTTTTAGGGTATTATGGTTCTTCTAGGGTTTCTATATTTTTTATTTTTTATGGGTTTTAAGTGTTTTTATGCTTTTTTTATATTTTTAGGCATTTTTAGAGATCATTAGGATTTTTATGGGTTTTATGTTTTTATGGATTTTGAGGTTTTTTAGTGTTTGTAGTATTTTTAGTGTTTTCAGGTTTTTAATGGTTTTTAGTTTCTTATAGATTTCATATGTTTTTCACGTTTTTAGGGTTTTTATATATTTTTTATTTTTAGGTATTTTTTATAATTTTTAGTGGTTTTTTGGTTTTTTGGATTATTTTGTGTTTTTTGGGTTTTTTTGTGTTTTTTGGGTTGTAAGGGTTTTTATAGGTTTTTGAAAATTTTAGGGCAGAAGAGGTTCGGGACTTGGCAATCCTAGCCCCTTAAACTTAATTGAAAAGAAAAATGCAACTACAAGATGGGCCTGAAAGAGTGAGTATAAACATCACCCTTCCGATCCGAGTCCAAGAACGGAATACAATAAGGTGGGGGCATAAAGCACCACATTGAGGAGCTCTCCGTAATCGCATGTTTGGTGAGGGCATCCGCAACCGAGTTAGCTTCCCTGTAGGAATGTGAGACATTGAGGTTCAAGTTCCGAGACAGCTCCAGGCATTTGATCCAGTGTGGAAAAAGTCTCCAGGGGACATCCCTAGAGCGTCCCTTTAACGCATCAACCGCAAGCATCGAGTCAGACTCAATCCAAAGCGGTGACCAGTTGAACTGGCATGCAAACTTCATGGCCTTTATGATCGCCCACATCTCTGCTTCATAAGCACAACCATCCCCAAGAAACTGAAAGAAGCATCCCTTCAAGAAGCCCCATGGGGTGCGAAATACACCCCCACACCCCGATGGCCCATGAGCGCCAAGTGTCGCGCCATCAACGTTGACCTTTGTCAATGACGGGAGTGGCGGGATCCATCTAATAAATTTCAAGACAAGTGGCTTTCGGCTCCTCCCAGCCACACCATGAGCACGCAGTACAGTGAGGTCCTCAACGTCATTAAACATCGTACCTGCCTGAAGCCGTGAGGCGCTGTGAATAGCCTTGTCTATCGACACCACCCCTCCCTGCAGTGAGAGTGTCTGGTGATTGAAAGACGATGTGTTACGTCCAGACCAAATATAATTAATGGTAGCTGCTGCCGCGGCCAACAGAAGGTTCTGGATCTAGTTACTCTGGTTCAGGTCAACCAGCCCACACAGGAAGTCACAGATCAACCCATGCAAACAGCAGTTCGGCCCAAAGCTCTGTGAAAGGTAGCTCCACAACTCCGCAGCAAAAGTACAGTGCCAAAAAATGTGGTCGCAGCTCTCTCCATCTCTCTTGCACAGGAAGCAAATAGAAGTGAGTTTCCATCCAGCAATTTAAAGCTGATCATGTGTTGGGAGTCTGTGAAATTTTTAGGGGGTTGAAGTGTTTTTTTAGTTTTCAGTGTTTTATTTTTTTATTAAGTTTCAGGGGTTTCAAGGTCATTTGGGGTTTTTATAGTTTAAGGGTTTTAGTGTTTGTAGTATTATTCATGGTTTATAGGGATTTTGTGTTTTTTAGGTTTTTAATAGTTTTAAGTGTTTTTAGGTTTTTATGTTTTTTAAAAGTTTTTATGGATTTTTTTAATTTTTTGGGAATTTTTAGGAATTTTTAAAGTTTTTTAAAGTTTTTTAGTTATTTTTAGTTGATTTTATGGATTTTAGAGTATTTTGGGTTTTTGGTGTATTTTATTTTCTTGGTTTTTAGGGTTTTTAATTTTTTTATGTTTTATGGCTTTATTAGAATTTATCTAGGTATTTAAGGTTTTTATGTATTTAGGGATTTTTCGGGATTTTTGGGATTTTTATGGGCTTTATAGATTTTGTGGGTGTTAAAGTTTTATATCGTTTTTAGTGTTTTTATGGTTTTCTAGGGTTTTACTATTTTTTGAGATTTTTATTAGTTTTAAGGGTTCTATCATTTTTAATATTTTAGTTTTTCAAAGGGTTTTTAGAATATTTAGTGGGTTTTAATGTTTTTGTGGGTTTTGAGGGGTTTTTAATATTTTTGGGTTTTTTATGGTTTTTAGGGGTCATTTGGGTATTTTAGATACTTTTAGGTTTTTTAGAGTTAATTTTGGCTTTATCAGTTTTTCGGGTTTTTAGTTTTTTAATGTTTTTATGGTCATTTAGTATTTTTAGGGTTTTATGTTTGGAGGATTTTTTTTTTGCATTTCAGGTTTTTTATGTGTTTTTCGGGTTTTAGTGTTTTTAGGGTTTTTTGGGGTTTTAGGGGTTTTAGGGTTTTTAGTGTTTTTAGGGTTTTTAGAAGTTTTTTGGTTTTTATGGGTTTCTTATGGATTTATAGGGTTTTTTGGGTTTTTCTATTTTTTATGATTTTTATGGCTTTTTTAGATTTTATGGTTTTTAAGGTTTTTTAGTAGTTTTTTTGGGTTTTGGGTTTTTATTGATTTTTGAAGTTATTTTTAGTTTTTCATTTTTTTAATAGTTTTATATATTTTTTATTTTTTCTTGGGGTTTAAAGGGGATTTAGATTTTTTTTAGTGGGGCTTAGGTATTTTGAGTGGCTTTGGGGGTTTTATGGTTTTTTGGGGTTTTATGGGGTTTTATTGATTTTTTAAAGGTTTTTAGGGTTTCAGGGTTTTTATGTATTTTGAAAGTTTTAGGTGTTTTTCAGGATTTTAATTGGTTTTAGGGTTTTTAGGATTTTTTAGATTTTATGGTATTTTATGGTTTTTAGCATTTTATAGGTTTTAGGGGTTTTACGAGTTTTTAGGGTTTTTAGGTTTTGGTAGGGGTTTTCATGGTATTTTATGTTTATTATGTTTTTAGGGATTTTAAGATATTTTTTAGAATTTTTAAGTTTTTTTTGTTTTTTTCATTTTTTTGTTTATTAGGGATTTAATTTTCTTTGTGTTTTCTAAAATTTTTAGGGGTTTAAAGGGGTTTCAGAGTTTTTAGAGGGTTTTTATGTTTTTATTGGGTATGATATTTTTAATTATTTTAGGGGTTTGTATGGGTTTTTGGTATTTTTTCGATTTTATATACTTGTTATGGGTTTTTATAGGTTTTAGAATTTTTTTATGTTTTAAGGTGTTTGACGTGAGTTTACATTTTTAAGGTTTTATTAGGGTTTTTTTTAGGTTTTTTTATGATTTAATGGGTTTTTATGGAATTTTTTGGTTTTTTATGGTTTTTTATTTTTTTATAGATTTTTATGGGTTTTTGTTTTTTCATGTTTTTCAGGTTTTCTAGGTTTTTCTGGGGTTTTAATGTGATTATGTGTTTTTATTATTTTTAATTGTTTTTATGTTTTAATGGCGATCTTTTGTATTTTTATAGGTTTTAGGGGTTTTAATTTTTTAGGGATTTTAGGGGGGGTATTATAGGGTTTTAGAGGATTTAGGAATTTTGTAGCTTTTTAGGGGTTTTATGGTTTTTATGGTTTTTAGTTCTTTTATGTTAGATTTTTTTTAGGGATATATGGGTTTTTAGAGTTTTTTTAATTTTTTTTAGGGATTTAAAGGGGTTTTATATTTTTAGTTGGTTTTAGGGATTTTATGGTTTTTTGAATTTTTTATGGGTTTTGGGTTCTTTTATGGTTTTATTGGGTTTTAGGGATTTTGATTATTTTAGGGGTTTTAAGGTTATTTACACTTTTTAAATGGTTTTTTGGGTTTTAGGTACATTTGAGTTTTTTAGGGGTTTAAAGATATTTAGAGTTTTTAACATTTTTTGGGTTTTAAATGGTTTATATAATTTTTAGTTGTTTTAGGGTTTTTTATATTTTTTTTATCCGGTTTTAATATTTTTGGGGTTTTTATGATTTTTAGTAGGTTTTGAGGTTGTTATTGTCTTTTTATTATTTCTGGAATATTTTAGATTTTTAGGGATTAACCTTTTTTAGGGTTTTCAGGGTTTATTAGGTTTTTTCAGGGTATTAAGAGGTTCATTATGATTTTAAGGGTTTTAGGGTATTTTTATGATTCTTATGGTTTTTAGGGGATTTGGAGATTTTAAGGGGTTTTGGAGATTTTAAGGGGTTTTTACAGTTTTTAGCATTTTTTGGTATTTAGTGGTGTTAAGTGTTTTTAGGGTTTCAAGGATTTATTTGGGTTTTTTAGGGTTTTTTAGGTTTTTTTCATTTTTAAGGATTTTTTGTGATTTTTTGTGATTTTTTCATGATTTTATAGGTTTTAGGGTTATTAGGGATATTTAGGATTTTTAGCAAGTTTTTTGGTTTTTTTGTGTTTTTATGGTTTTTAGGCTTCAGGGTTTTTTTTGATTTTCTAGTTGATTAAATAGGTTATGAGAGTTTTTAAATGTTTTTAGTGGTTATAATGGGACTTAGTGTTTTTTGGGGTATTAGGGGATTTATGGGTTTTTAGGGGATTTGAGGTTTTTCTCAGTTTTTATGGTTTTTAGTGGTTTTTTGGTTTTTAGGGTCTTTTTAGGGGTTTTATATTTTTTATGTTATAAGGAATTTTAATATTTTTTTTGTTTTTATGGGTTTTTCCAGAGTTTCTAGGGTTTTTTATATTTTTATAGATTTTTATGGTTTTTAGTTTTTTTATAGGGTTTTTAGATTTTGAGGGATTTTCAGGATTATTAGGGTTTTTTTAATTTTATTAGGTTTTAGGGGTTTTTTAGTTATTTAGTGTTTTAATTTTGTTATTTTTTAAAGTTTGTAGTTGCTTGAATGGGTTTTAGATTTTTTTCGTTCTTTTTTATCGTTTTAGGGGGTTTTATGGTTTTTTTGGGACTATTAATATTTTTAGGGAAATTTAAGTTATTTTTAGTGTTTAAAGAGTCTTTAGTTGGTTTAAACATTTTTAGGGTTTCAAGGTTTTCTTAGGGGTTTGCCTATTTTTTATGTTTTTTTATTTTTAAGGATTTTTATGGATTTATAGGATTTTTAGGGTTTTTATGGATTTTGAGGGGTTTTGGGTATTTAATAATTTTTCTTTATTTTTTTAGTTTTTTGGGGTGTTAAGTGTTTTTAGGTTTTTGTGTATTTTCTTTGGTTGTGTGTTTTTAGGTTATTAATTTGAGTTTTTATGGTCATGATGGTTTTAGAGATTTTTTTTAAAAAATAGGACTTTAATGTGTTTTTAGATTGTTTAGTGTTTTTTGGGTTTTTATTGGTTTTAGGGTTATTATAATATTTTTAGTGGATTTTAGGATTTTATTTTATTTTTAGAGGTTTTATGTGTTTTTAGGGGTTTTAGTGTTTTTAGGGGTTTTTACATCTTTAGGGATTTTTTTATTTTTTAGTATTTTTATGATTTTTAGGGATTTTCGTAGTTTTAGAGTTTTTTAAGTTTTTTAGATTTTTTAAGGTTTTAGGGGATTTAAGTGTTTTTTGGTTTTTAATGTTTTTTTACCATTTTTGGGATTTTTATGGATTTTATTGGATTTTTAGTGTTTATTGGGTTTTTTGGTTTTTTTTTGGTTTTTTTGGTGTTTTTAGAGTTGTAATTTTTTTGAGAGTTTTTAAATTTTTTAGGGGTATAAATGGTTATTAGAGTTTTTAGGGGGTTTTAAGGATTTTTTTATGATGTTTTAACGTTTTTTATGATTTTTAGGGGTTTTAAGGGTTTAGATGTTTTAGTGATTATAAAGCATTTTTCAGGGTTTTTTGGGGTTACAACATTTTTTAGTTTTTCAGGGGTTTTATGTGTTTTTGTATTTATGGTTTTATTGTGGTATTTCTATGTTTTTTGTTTTATTAAAATTTTAATATTTTTAAGTATTTTATAGGATTTCTATGATTTTATGGTTTTTATATATTTTGAGGGTTTTAGGGGGTTTAGGGTCTTCTTGGGGATTTGTGTTTAATTTCATTTTTATTATTTTTTATATATTTTGAGTGCTTTTAGGTTTTTATAGTTTTTATAGGGTTTTTATGAGTTTTTAATGTTTTTTACGTCTTAATGGGTTTTAAGGATTTTTTATTTCTTCATTGGTTTTTAGGGGTTTGTGGATTTTTTTGATTTTTTCTAGTTTTAGGCATTTTAGGGTAGTTTTTTTAATTTTTAGGGGTTTTATGGTTTTTTACAAATTTTTAATATTTTGAGGTGTTTAAATAGGTTTTAGTGTTTTTAGTGGGATTTTAGGGGGTTTATTGGGTTTTATGGGGTTTTATAGTGTTTTGGTGTGCTTTGGGTATTTTTAGGGATTTTTAGCATTTAATAAATTGTAGGTTTTCCAGGGTTTTAGGTGTTTTTTGGTTTTATTAGAGTTATTTAGGATTTTTAGGTTTTTTTTATTTTTTTCATGTAGTTTTGGTCATTTTTTTTATTTTTATTGTTATTTGGGTTTTTGAGATAATTTGGGATTTTAGGGTTTTTAGGGTTTTACATTTTTAAGACTTTTTGGGTTTAAGTGTTTTTGGTTTCTATGGTATTCATTGGGGTTTTAATGTGTTTTTGGGTATTTTTTGTTTTAAGGTACTTTAGGGATTTTTGAAAGAAGTATATGGGGTTTTAGGTATTTAGAGGGTATTGGGGTTGGGGGGTTATGGTGTTTTGAGTTTTTTTTGGGTTTTTTATTTCTTTTTTATTTTTTTGCAGTTTTTTACCATTTTATGGGTTTTAATGTGTTTTTAGAGATTTTAGTGTGTTTTATTGGTTTTCCTGGTTTTTAGGGAATTTAAATGTTTTAGGGGATTTTATGGCTATTGGGTTATTATGGTATTTAGTGTTTTTTGTTTTTGTGGATTATGTTTTTTGTAGATTTTTATAGATTTATTAGGGTTTTATGGGTTTTAGGGTTTTTTATTTTTTAGGGACTTTTACATTTTAAGGATTTTTTGGGTTTTTATGGTTTTATGGTTATTAAGGATTTTGACGGGTATAGGGTTTTTAGCGTTTTTTGATTTTTATAGGTTTTAAGTGTTTTTAGTTTTTTAAAGATTTATTAGAGGATTTTGGTATTTTTAGGTGCTTTATGTTTTCATGGATTTCAATTTTATTTAGGATTTTTATGGTTTTTAGGATTTTTAGGGATTTTGAATGTTTTTACATTTTTTATAGTTTGTTTTATTTAGATTTTTCTAGTATTTTAGGGTTTTAAATTTTTTTTTAAATTTTTTGTTGTTTTTATACATATAAATTATTTTTAGGGTTTTTAGATCTTTTTAGTGCTTTATGGGTTTTTATATTTTTTTATGGTTTTAGGGGTTTTATGGTTTTAATTTTTTTTCTGGGGGGATTTAACTGATTTTAGGGTTTTAATGTTCTCTTTGGGTTTTTCTAGACATACTGAAACTTATTTTTTTGATTTTTCAAATAAGTCACTTTTTGGGTTAGTGAGAACCGAACAATCAATGAGAACCATAAGAGGGTCAGATTTGGAACCACATCCAAGTCCAGACCCAACCAAAAGAGAATCCAGACAACAACCAAATCCTCCCAAAACACCTTAACACATAGTACCAACCAAAGAGAACACGATTAATCATCACCATGACCACCTGCACAATCTAAAGAATCAACCAACAAAAGAGCACTCAATCAATTATAACCATGACCACCTTCACAATCCAAAGAATCATGGAATCCATCGAACCCAACCAAATTGGGGTTATTCAAGATGGATCATGATGTAATAGCAGTGGGAACAAAATAAATTTGAACCATACAGGTGCGGAACTCCATGACATTTTCAATAGCTACAAACTGGTCCCAGGTTGAATGGTTGGTGTCCGTGCAAGCGCCTGTGTGTGTCTCGTACCGCAGCTGCCCACGTAAACCCTAGGAAATGATCCTACACATCAGCAGAGCCAACCTAGTGTTGAATCAGAAGAGAACCAACACACCGGATCTCAGCAGATCCTGAAATAGGGGGACCTGAAGCATGAATCACAACACTCACCGAAACTAGGGATTTTTAATTTTCTATGTTTTTTAGGGATTTAGTGTTTTTAGGTTTTTTATGGTTTTTATGTTTTTTACGGTTTTATGTTTTTCTTAGTATTTTTCATGGTATTTAGGGTTTTTAAGGTTTTTAGGTATTTTTAGGTTATTTAAGGATTTTTATCATCATTTTGCGTTTTTATGTATTTTGGGGGGTTTTATTGGTTTTTATGTGTTTGTGGTTTTTTATGTTTTTAGGGTTTTTTTGAGTTTTATGGGGTTTAATTGGTTTTTCATTTTTATATTATTTAGGGGTTTAAATGGTTTAATATTTTTTTAGTGGGTTTCCAGCTTTTTATGGGTTTTTGGGTTTTTTTTGAGTTATTTGAGTTTTTATGATTTTAGGGGTTTATGGGTTTTTAGGGTTTTCTACGGTATTTGGGATTTTAGGTTTCTTTTGGGTTTTAAATGTTTTTAGGTTTTATGGTTTTACGGTTTTTCGAAATTTTAGATTTTTCTATGTATTAGGGATTTTAGATATTTTTTAGTATTTTATGGTTTTTATGGTTTTTATGTATAATAAGGGTTTTAGGTTTTTTTATGGTATTTAGGGGTTTTTTTTTGATTTTATAGTTTTTTTTGTATTTATGTAATTTTATAGTTTTGTGTTTATTAGAGTTTTTAACAGTTTAGGGGTTTACATGGATTTTAGATTTTTAGTGGGTTTTAGGATTTATATTGGATTTTATGGTTTTTTACTATTTAATGGTTTTTATGGGTTTCAGGTTGTTTTTGAGGTTTTTGGGTCTTATTAGGGTTTTTATTGTTTTTAGTATTTTTTATGTTTTTAGGGGTATTAAATCATTTTATGTCTTTAATTTTTTCATATGGGTTTTATGGGTTTTTAGGTTTTTGGGTATATTTATGGTTTTTTAGTATTTCCATGGTTTTAATGATTTTTTGGGATTTTATTGTTTTTAGGGTGTTTAGGGATTTTAGTATTTTTTTAGTTTTAGAGTTATTTTTGAGTTTTTAGTGTTCTTAATATTTGGTTGAGTTTTTTAATGGTTTTAGAGGTTTAAATTTTTTTTTGGAGTTTTTAGTTGTTTAATGGTTTTTGTGGGGTTTTAGGGTTTTTATGGTTTTTAGGAGTTTTGTGGTTTTGAAGGGTATTAAGTTCTTTTTAATATTCTTAGGGTTTGTAAGGTTTTAATGTTTTAGTATTTTTATGTGGTTTTAGGTTTTTATGGTTTTATAGGATTTTATATTTTTTGGGATTTTTAGCAATTTTCAGGATTTTTATGGTTTTTAAGTGTTTTTATTTTTTTATGTTTTTAGAATTATTAGGTTTTCTAGGGTTTTATAAGTTTTAAGGTTTTTTATGTTTTTCTCAGGGTTTTTAGGTTTTTTTACATTTTTATTAAATTTTAGTGCTTTTTTAGTAATTTATTGTCTTTTTGGGATTATAGGGATCTTGAGGGGTTTGGGCGGTATTGGGTTTTTATGGATTTTTTTGGATTTTAGGGATTTTTGATTTTTTTTAGGGTTTTAAGGTTTTTATAGGTTTAAATGTTTTTTGGGATTTATAGGTTTTTTATAGTTTTTAGAAATTTTTAGGTTTTCTAAGGGTTTTGGGTGTTTGTGGATTTTATGCATTTTTGTGGTTTTTTAGGTTTTCTAGGGTTTCTAGTAGTTTTTAGGTTTTTTGGGGGTTTATGTGTTTTTTGGTTTATAGTGTCTTATGGGTTTAGGGTTTTGTGCATTTTTTGAGAGTTAATATTTTTTTCTAATGTTTTTAAGGAGTTTGTGGGGTTTTAGTGTTTTTAGGGTTTTTATAGTTTTTAGGGTTTTTATAGTTTTAAATTTTTTAATATTTTTAGGGGTCAAAAGTGTTATTGTAGTTTAATTGGTTTTAAGGCTATTATGTATTTTTAGGTTTTTTAAAGTCTTTAGGTATTTTTGTTTTGTTTTTTTGGTGTTTTAAGTGTTTTTTTAAGGTGATTTGAGTTGTTCAAGTTTTAGGGGATTTACGTGTTTTTTTTTTTTAATTTTTTCTTAGTGGTTTTTAGGGATTTTGGTGTTTTTATGTTTTCACATATTTTTAGGTATTTTTAGGATATTATTTTTTAGGGGTTTTAGGGTTTTTGAGGTTCTTAAGGGTATTTAGGGGTTTTTTGTTTTTTGGGTTTTTATCATTTTTACTCTTTTATAATTATTAAGTGTTTTTAGGTTTTTATGGCTTCCTTTAGGGGTTTTTGGATTTTTTGGTTTTTTACATTTTTAGAGATTTTTAGGTATCATTTATTATTTTTAAGGTTTTAGGATTTTATTGATTTGGTGGGGTTTTATGGTTTTTTTAATTTTAATTTTGTTATGGGTTTTTGGTTTTTAGGTGTTTTATGAGTTTTTAGGGTTTTAATATTTTTTAGATTTTTTATTGTTTTTCAAGGTTTAAAGTTGTTTTTATAGTTTTGAGTGTGTTTTCTGGGGTTTTAGGGTTATTTTTGGTCTATAGGGGTTTTATGGTTTTTATGGTTCTATAGTTTTTTTAAAATTGTTTATATTTTTAGTGGTTGTATGTGTTTTTATGTTTTAATGGTTTTCAAAGGGGTTTTTATCATTTTTATAATATTTTACTTTTTAGGGGTTTTTTGGTATTTAGGGATTTATAAGGCTGTTTTATATTTTTATGGTTTTTATTGTTTTAAAGTATTTTGTGGTTTTTTGGGGGATTTTAGGGTTTTAGGTGTTTTTAGGTTATTAAGGATTTTAGGGTTTTTAAGAGTTTTCAATGTTTGTAGGTTTTTAATGTTTTCTTATACTTTTAAGCGTTTTTAGTGTTTTATATGTTCGTAGGGATTTTTAAGGATTTTAAATCTTTTTTATGGTTTTTAGGGGTTATATAGATATCGATGGATTCTAGGGTTTTTGGTGTTTTTAAGGTATTTAGGATTTTTGGTTTTTAGGGGTTTTTAGTTTTTAGGGTTTTTATGGGTTTTAAGAGTTATTTAAAAATGTTATGGGTTAAAAGGTATTTTTAGGTTTTAAGAGTTGGTTTTTGTTTTTATGGTTTTTTGTGGTCATGTGGTTTTTAGGGGTTTTTTTGGTTTTGTATCAATTTTTAGGGTTGTAGTGTATTTTTTTGGTTTTCAGGGTTTTAAGTGTTTTTAGGTTTTTTAGATTTTTTAGGTTTTCCAGATTTTTTTTAGATTTTTTTCGTTTTTAGGGATTTTTAAGGATTTTAATTGGTTTTTTGTCTTTTTATGAATTTTAGGATTTTTATGTTATTTTACTATTTTAATCTTTTTTTTGATTTTTTATGGGTTTAAATTTTTTATTTTTTTAATGTTTTCAAAGAGTTTTTCATGTTTTTAGTTTTTTTTATTTTTTATGAAATTTTATTCATTTTATAAGATTTATATTATGGTTTGGGATTGTAGGTATTTCGGGGGGATATATGTTTTTTTGTTTTTATAATTTTTTGTGTCTTTTAGGGGTTTTAAGGTTTTTTAGAGTATTTAAAATTTTTTGAGGGTTTAAATTATATTTTGAGTTTTTAGTCATTTTAGGGACTTTAGCGGGTTTTAGTGATTTTTATGGTTTTTAAAGGTTGTGTGGTTTTTAGGAATTTTAGTTTATTTATAATTTTTTTATAAATATTATATGGTTTTTAATATTTTTGTGTTTTTAAGGGTTTCTTATGGGATTTTATGTATTTTAATTTTTAGGTATCTTTAGGTAATTTTTATGATTTTTGTAGTTTTTAGGGCTTTAGGGATATTGAGGAGTTTTATGGTTTTTAGTGTTGTATATTTTTTTGGATTTTTTTTTGTTTTTGTAAAAATAATAATGTTTTTTAGAGTCAATTAATGTTTTTTAGGTGTTTAAATGGTTTTTATAGTTTTTAGAGAAGTTTTTTTGGGATTTTATTGGTTTTATAGGAATTTTTATGGGTTTTAGGGTTTTAGTGGTTTTTAAGGGTTTGTTGGGTTTGTTGGGATTATGGGGGTTTAGGTTATTTTAATAGTTTTTAGGTTATTTATCATTATTTAGGATTTCATTAATTTTATGTTTTTTAAGTTTTATGGTTTTCTTATCTTTTTCAGGGATTTTTTATATTATTTAATTTTTTTGAGAATTTTACAAATCTTTAATATTTTAATTGATTTTAAGGTTTTTATTAACTTTAAGGGTTTTTTTTGTTTTATCGGTTTTATATTATTTTTAGGGATTTTTTTTGTTTTTAGTGTTTCTTTAGTTATTTATATGTTTTAAGTGTTTTCATGTTTTTCTTAGTAGTATTTTTGGATTATAGGATTTTTTATGTTTTGAGGGATTTTTATGGTTTTAGGGTTTTTAGTGTTTTTGAGGGGTCATAGGTTTTAGGGTTTCTGGGTTTTTTATGGGTTTAGAGGGGTTTTAGTTTTTATGGTTTTAATGGTTTTTTTTATTTTTTAAGGACTTTTGAGTTCAGTAGTGTTGTATGGGTTTTTAGAGTTTCTTTACATTTTTAGTAGATTAAATGGTTTTAGAGTTGTTTTGGGGTTTATAGGTTTTTATAATATTTATGGAATTTAGGGTTGTTTATAGTATGTTGGGTTATTAGAGGGTTTTAGGTATTTTAGAATTTTTTTATGTTTTTAGGTGTTTTTGGGTTTTTTTCGTTTTTATGTTTGTCTTAGGGGTTTTTCGAGTTTTATGGTTTTTTTATGTTTTCATGTAATTTAAGTCATTTTTAGAATTTTAATATTTTTCAGGGATTTAGTTATTTTGATAAATTTTAGGTTATCATTGTTTTTAGAGGATTTTGGGATTTATCTTCTTTTGGGGTTTTTTACGGTTTTTTTTGAATTTTTTAATTTTTATAGGGGTTTAAATGGAATTTATATTTTTAGTGAGTTTTTGGGTTTTAATGGGTTTTTAGAGTTTTAAAATTATTTTAGGGGTTTAAGGGTTTTTATATTTTTAAGGGATTTATTTTATTATAGGATTGTTTAGTATTTTTATCATTTTTATGTTTTTAATTGTTTTTAGGTTTTAAAGGTATTCTCAGGGGTTTTTCAGGATTTTTTTTTGTGTTTTTTATGTTTTTAAGAAGTTTTAGCATATTTTAAGTTTTTTTGTTATTATAGTTTTTAATTTATTTGAGAGGTTTTATGGTTTTTATAGTTTTTTATGTTATTTAGGGTTTTCATGGGTTTTTAGCATTTTCTTGTTTTTAGGGGTTTTAAGTGATCTTAGTTTTTTAAGGATTTATTATGGATTTTAAGGGTTTTTTGGTTTTTGGTTTTTAGTGTTTTTAGGGATTTGAGGGGTTTCATAGTTTTTTAGGTATTCTTGGTTTTAGGGTTTTATGGTTTTTTTAGTTTTTTGTGTTTTATGGGGGTTTTGTGTTTTTTAGGGTTTTTAATGTTTTTAGAGTTTTTATAATGTTTTTAGGTTTATAATGGGTTTTTAAAATTTTTAGTGTATTTTATTGCCTTCATGGGTTTTAGGGTTCTATAGTTTTTAGGGGTTTGATGGTGTTTAGGGTGTTTTGGAGTATTAAAGTCTTTTAGGGTTTTTAGGGTTTTTAAAATTTCATAGGTTATTTAGGTATTTTAGGTGCTTCTAGTTTTTTTTTTGTTTTCTTATGGTTTTTCAAGGATTATTTGGGTTTTTTCATTTTATGTATTTTTAGGGATCTTTTTACGATATATATGGGTTTTAGAGTTTTCAGGGGACTTCATGATTGTTTGGGTGTTTTTTGTGTTTTTTGGGGTTTTGGGATTATATCGATTTTTATGTTTGTAGGGGTTTTATGTGTTTTAGGTTTTTAAGTGTTTATTAATGGTTTTAGTGTTTTTAGGTTTTTTACGGATTTGTACCAATTGTTTATGAATTTTAGGGCGTTCAATTTTTTTTTTCTGTTTTCATTATTTTATGTGTTTTAAGGGTTTTTGAGTGTTTTTTTTTGTTTTTATGGGTTTTAGAGTTTTTTTAAGTTTTTTTGGGTTAAATGAATTTAATATTTTTAGATATTTTTATGTATTTATGGGCTTTAATGATTTTTATGTTTTTAGGGGTTTTTGTGGTTTTTAGGGTTTTTAGGTTTTTTAAGGTTTTTAGAATTTTTTTTCAGGGGTTTTAATTGTTTTTAGAATTTTATAGTTTTATAAGTGTTTTTTTTGTTTTATGTTTTTTTAGGGATTTGTAAGGCCTTTAAAGATTTTTATGAATTTGCAGGGTTTTTATGTGTTATAGGGTTTTATGGTTTTAATGGGTTTTTTTGGGGTTTTAGGTTTTTTTATGTTTTTAGTGTTTTATGGTCTTTATAATTTTTTAACATTTTTAGAGGTCTAAATGGTTAAATAGGTTTAGTGGTTTTTAGGATTTTTTTGGTTTTTTAGGGTTTTATGTTTTTAGCGGGTTTATGTTTTTTAGGAGTTTGTAGTGTATTTTGGGTCTTTTTGGGGTATTAGGGGTTATATATTTTTTAGGATTTTAGGGGTTTTAAGTCTTTTTAGGTTCTTATGGTTTTCTTATGGATTTTTAGGGTTTTGTTTTTTTACATTTTTATGGATATTTAGGGTTTTATGATTTTTATGTTTTTTTACTTTTGTTAGGTATATTTATTTTTTAGGATTTTAGGGTTTTAGAGGGTATTTTTTTGATTTTTTGGAATTTTTATTTGGTTTTTTGGGTTTTTATATTTTTAGAGTTTTTAATTTTTTATGGGTTTATAGGTCATTTATAGTTTATAATAGTTTTTAGGGGTTTTTTTATTGGTTTTTAGTGGTATTTTTATTTTTTTGGTGTTTGTTATTTTTATGGGTATTATGGTTTTTAATTTTTTTTAGGATTTTCTAGTGTTTTTAGCGTTTTCTATGGTTTTAAGGGTTTTAATTTTTTTTCTATATTCAGTTTTTACTTAGGGTTTTTCAATAGGTTTTACGGGTTTTATGTTTTAGGTTTGTTAAGGATTACTTTTGGTTTTAGTGATTTTTTTAACTATTTTTTGGATTTTTGGGTTTTTAGGGTTTCAAGGTTTTACTATTTTTAAACATTGTATGTTTTTTAGATTTTTATGTTTTTAATAGGGGGTCTCAAGGTATTTCTTATTTTTTAGTCAATTTTATAGTTTTTTAGTATTTTTATTTATTTTTAGGCTTTTAGGGATTTTGAGGGTTTTTTATTTTTTTTAGGGTTTTAGGGGTTTTATTGTTTTTTGAGATTTTTCACCCTTAAAGGTTTTTATTATTTTTAATGATTTTAGGGGATTAACGTGTTTTTATAGTTTTTAGTGATTTTTTGGGTTTTGGTTTTGGTTTTTTAGGGTTTTAATGGGGTTTATAAGTTTGTATGGTTAGGTGTTTTTAGGGTTGGGATATTCTAACACTTACTCTTCTCTCCTCTTGAATGCTACACTAACAGTGCTGGTTAGCCTCTCGATCCCACCCCCTTAATGGGGGGAGGGAGGTTCCCCATCCATACTGACTCTTCCTTGTCATATGTTTCTTTTCGGTTTCACCCTTCTCACCTTTCATACAACTTTTCCTCGGATATCCCTTAGGTTGAAGGTTCCCGGGTTCAGAAATGTAGTTCTATTATTTTCTTTATCCATGTTTGAATTCATGGAAGCATCTGACCTTCATCATTTATCCCAAGTGGCTCACTTTGGCATCTGTAGATCCTCTAAAATATCTTATGATAGATTTTTCAACTCCTTTTGGGGGTTGAAATCTCTCGCGATGGTAGGTTTTCTTAACCCAAATCATTTTTTGATTGGGCCTGAAAATGAAGACGAGCTTGCTCTCAGCTAGTCCAAAAATACGCGATGATTGATGTATTTTAGAAATATCTTTTTCTGTAGCCATATGAATTCTATATGAGGCATGGCCCCTAGACGACGGTGATTTGTGTAGTCTTCCTGATTTACATCTATCTTTTCCAAATCCTAGTATTCTGAATATGATTGGAAATTTAGTCAGTTGATTCTTGTGCTTCGACAAATGGATGGAAGTAAGATTTCATCCAATCAATATGTGTAACTACAAGGTGGTTGATTTATATAAGTCACTAATTGATTCTATATGTATTGAGGTTGAAGAAGAATTTAGATGTTAACAGGTGGTACACTTTGAATCATGGAGTGATTTGTTTTTCTCCCTGCTAGAGGTTGTGCCAAATTATACAACAATTTCATCAATATTACAAATAAATTGGATTGATCTTCTAATTTCCATGCAGCCAATTTGGGTATAGGAAGTAGTAGGGGGTTCCTCCATGAAGGGTTATTGTATATCCCTGCCGCATGAGTTTCAATATAGGGTGGTTCATCTTCCTTGAGTTGAATGGTAAAAGATTGGGAAGATTAATGGTAGAAGATGAAATTCAAGGGTATAGCTATAACATATCTCATTAATGGTCTGTCTAACAAGAATATTCACAACAAGAGATCTGGCATTGTAACATAGAACAAGTTCATGATGTTAAATGATTACATGTAGAATTTAGAGTAGGGGTGGATCCAAGAAGGGAGAAAACAAGAAGGGAAAGGAAAAATGGGTTGTTATATGGATGAAATTGATTCATAAAATGAACTTTATAATGAAACATGCTATTCTAAAATCAAGGAAGAGGCTCTAGTGAAGGATTTTCATTGGGCCACTGTTAGAGGTAACAAAACAGTGGTGGAATCAGATAAATTATACTATGGTTTTTTAGGTTTGTTTGGGTTTTTATGTTTTTAGGAATTTTAAGGATGTTTTTTTTTCATTTTTAATGGGGTTTAGGGGTTTTACGGATATTGAGGGGTCTTAGGGTACTTTAGGATTTCTATTGTTTTTGTGGGTTTCTTGGGGGATTTTGTGTTTTTAGGGTTTTAATTGTTTTTAGAGTTTTTGATGTTTTATAGGTTTCATGTGCTATTATAGATTATAGATATTTTAGGGGGTTGAGGGGTTTTTAGGGTTCTTACGGGTTTTAGGAGAATTTATGGTTTTTCAAGTTTTAGGGGATTTTTTGTTTTTTCAGGGTTTCTAGAATTTTTAGGTTTTTTGGGGTTTTAAGAGTTTTTATTTTTTATGGTTTTTATTGGGTTTTATGGATTTTAGGTTTTTTAGGGATTTTTTGGGCTTTTTTGGATTTTTATGGAGTTTTATAATTTTTGGGATTTTGAGGGGTTTTTGGTTTTGTTAGGGTTTTTAGGATTTTTAGTATTTTTTAGGTTTTTAGCGGTTTAAGTGTGTTCAGGTTTTAAAGTTTTCATAGGGTGTTTTAGTGGTTTTTCCCATTTTTAGATATTTTTAATGACATTTATGATATTTATTGTTTTTTGGGTTTTATGGGATTTTAAGGGTTTTTATGATTCCATGTTTTTTTTTGGTTTTTTTGGTTTTAAGATTTATTGGATTTTTTATGGTTTTTAGTTTTTTATGATTCATTTATGATTTTAGTGCTTTGAAGGGTTTTTATATTTTTATCAATTTTATGGTTTTTATCTATTTAAAATGTTTTAGGAGTTTTTTGGGTTTTTATTTTCTTTATGGTTTTTAGCATTTTTAGATTTTTTATGGGTTTTATTTGTTTTTAGGATTTTATGGTTTTTTATGGGTTTTCATGTATTTTAGTGGTTTTATGTTTTAGTTATTTTAAGGTTTTTTAAAAAAAAATTAAGAATTTTTGGGATTTTTTAAATTTTGATATGTTTTAATATTTTTTATGGTTTTTAGGGATTCTTGGGGTTTAAATTGTTTTCAGGGTTTGATATTTTTCATAAGGGTTTTCAGGTTTCATAGGGTATCTTATGTTTCTATGAATTTTTAGGGACTTTTTAGGAATTTTTTGGATTTTTTGGGTTTTTGGGATTATGAGAGTTTTTAGTGGTTATAAGGGTTTTTAGAGCATTTACAATTCTTTTTTGTTTTTAGGTTTTTCTTTGAGTTTTTATTGTTTTTATGGTTTTTAGAGTTTTTGAATGTTTATAGTAGTTCAAATGGTTTTTAGTGTTTTTATTAGTTTTAGGAGGTTTTATATTATTAGAATTTTTAGTTTTTTTATATCTTTGATTTTTGAGTGTTTTAATGTTTTCTTAGGGGTTTTCAGAGTTTTTTATATTTTTAGTGATTTTTAGTGATATTTTAGTATTTTTATGGAATTTTAGGTTTTTTGGGGATTCTGATGGGTTTAAGGGTTTTTAGGTTTCTTGCATTTTCAGGCCTTTATGGGTTTTAAGTGTTTTTATAATTTTAAGGTTTTATTAGGGGGTTTCAAGGTTTTTAACTTTTCCTTACAATTTCATGGATTTTTAGGTCATTTCTAGGATTTTTATAGCTTTTAGAAGTTTTAGGGATTTTAGGAGTTTTAGGGGTTTTTTTGATTTTATGGTTTCTTTTGGTGTTATGGTTTTTTAAGGTGTTTTTAGAGTTTTTATTGTTTTTAAGGGTTTTTAGGGACATTTAGGGTTTTGTATGGTTTTAATCATTTTTTTATGTTTTTTAGGATTTTATTTATTTAGAATCTAAATGTTTTATTTGGGGGTTTCAATGTTCTTAGGATATTTTATATTTTTTTTGGTTTTTAATGATTTTATAGTTTTTAAGGTTATTAGGTAGGTTTTTATGAGTTTTTAAGGTTTGGAGGGTTTTTTGGGTTTTCTGACATTTTTTGGTTATTTTGAATTTTTTGGGGTTTTAATCATTTATTGATATTTTTATCAAATTTAGGAATTTAAAGGGGTTTTTTTGATTTTTTAGTTATTTTTTGTGTTTTTTAGTTTTTCATGATTTTATGGGATTTATGGGTGTTGGGTTTTAAGGAATTTCTAGGTTTTTATGGTTTTTATCATTGTTTATGTTTTTAGGGTTTAATGTGTTTTTTGGTTATTAAGATTTTCTTAGGGGTTTTCAGGGTTTTTATGTTTTTATATGTTATTGGTATTTTCTTGGGATTTTTGGGGTTTTTAGGGTTTTTAGGGTTATTTTAGATTTTTTGGGTTTTAAAGTTTATAATTTTTTTTGTTTTTTATGTTTTTGTTCTTTTCTTAGGGGTTTTTTGGTTTTTTAATGTTATTTAAATTTTTTCTTAATTTTTATGTCATTTTAATATTTTTAAGGGTTTAGGGTTTTTAGGTATATGGGGGTATTTAGAGTTGTTTTTTTATCTTTGATGAGTTTTAATATTTTTAGTGTTTTTAACATTTTTATAGATTTAAATTGTTTTTTATGTTTTTAGTGTGTTTTAGGGGTTTTAGGTTTTGTAGGTGTTTTATGGTTTTTGGGGTTTTGATAGTATTTTACTATTTTTATAAATTTAGTGGGTTTATGTGTTTATAGGTTTTTCAGTTTTTTCATAGTGTTTTTCAAGGTTTTTTATGGGTTTTTACATTTTTAGGGATATTTATATTTTTTTGGGATTTTTATTGTTTTTGTGGGTTTTAAGAATTTTAAGGGATTCTAGGGTTTTTAGGGTTTCTAGGTTTTTTTGGGTTTTTAATGATTTAAGGGTTTTTATATTTTTTATATTTTTAAATTTTTTTATGGTTTTAAAGGGTTTTTTATAAATTTTAGTGGTTTTAGGGTTTTATGGGAGTCTAGGATTTTGTTTATGGTTTTTAGGGGGGTTTATGGTTTTTATGTGTTTTTTGATCTTTTTAGGTATTTTTTGGTTTTTTACAATTGTTTGGGTTTTTTGGATTTTAAGAGTTCTTATGTTTTTAAGGGTTTAATATGGTTTTTTCAAGGTTTTTATATTTTTTCATTTTTAGTAAATTTTATGGGTTTTTTAGGTTCTTTATGTTTTTATCATTTTTAGATATTTTGGGGGATTTTAAGGTTTTATTTGATTTTGGAAGTTTTTAGGGATTTTAGCATTTTCCTAGTTTTTATATTCATTTTAATTATTTTTGGGTATTTATATTTTATTTGGTTTTTTAAAGGTTTTTATGGTTCTTTATATTTTCAAGGATTTTTATGGTATTTTTAGGATTTTTATAGATTTTAGGGTTTTAGGTATTTTGATGTTTTTAGAGTTTTATGGTTTTATATATTATATTGGGTTTTTATATTTGTTTATGGATATAGAGGATTTTTAGAGTTTTTTGTATCATTTTTAGTGGGTTAAAGGGTTTTTAGAGATTTTAGTGGGTTTTAGGATTTTATGGGTTTTAGGATTTTTTAAGGTTTTCAAGGGGTTTTCTGGATTTTATGGATTTTATCACTTTTTAGGTTAGAGGGGTTTTTATTTTTTTAGGTTGTTAAGGTTTTCATAGTTTTTTTAGGTTTTTTTTACAATTTTTGTATTTTCATGGAATTTTTTAGAATTTTAGGGGTTTTTTGGGTTTTTATCGATTTTTTGGGGTTTTAGGCTTGTTATGGATATTTTTGGTTCTTAGGGGTTTTTTTAATTTTTAGGCTTTTATGGATTTTAAAAGTTTCTTAATGTTTTTTTGGGTTTGAATTGTTCTTATTATTTTTTGGGTGGTGGGCAGTTTTATTGTTTAAATTGTTTTTTGGGGTTTCTATGGTTTTATATGGAATTAGGGGTTTTATGTATATTTTATGGTATTAGGGTTTTTAGTGTTTTTAGGGTTTCAAGGGTTTTATTTTTTTTGGAGAATTTACGGATTTTTAGGATTTTTATATGATTTTTGGGTTTTAGGGATTTTGAGGGTTTTTAAGGGTTTAATGTTTTTTACATTTTTTAGATGTTCTAACTACTTTTATGTTTTATGAATTACTTAGTATTTTTCAGGGGTTTTTGCGTTTACTACCTTTTTAGGTATTTTCAGGGATTTTTTATGATTTTTAATGTTTTAAGGTTTTTTAAGCATTTTGAGGGTTTCATTGGTTTTTATGATTTTTATGATTTTTGTAATTTTTATTGTTTTTTATTTTTTATGCGTTTTATGGTTTTTAGAGTTTTTTTTAACAATTTTAGTGGTTTAATGGGTTTTTAGAGTTTTATTGGGTTTTAGTTCTTTTTTGATTTTTTAGAGTTGTTTATGTTTTTTTGGGTTTTTTATGGTTTTCAGGTTTTAGGGTTTTTAGTGATTTAGGATTTTTATAATTCTATAGGGGTTTTAAGTGTTTTTATTCTTTTAATGTTTTCTTGGGATTTTCAGTGTTTTTTGGTTTTTTATGTTTTTATAGATTTTTAGGACTTTTAGGATTTTAATAGGGTTTTGTGGTCTTTAGGGTTTTTTAGGGGTTGTTTATTTTCGGGTTTGTCTTGTGTATTTTGGAAATTTAATGATTTTAAGATATTTTTAACAATTTTAGGGGTTTAAAGGGGATTTAGTGTTTTTAGTGGGGTTATGGTTTTTATTGGTTTTAATGGTTTTAGAGGTTTTTAGAGAGTTATATTGATTTTTAGTGTTTTTAGGGCCTTTTTATGGTTTTTATCATTTTTTGTGTTTTATAGCTTATGATCCTTTATAGTTTTTTACGGTTTTCTTAGGTTTTTGGAGCATTTTTATGCTTTTTTAAATTTTTATGTATTTTTAATGATTTTTTAGATTTTTATAGCTTTATAGTGTTTTTAGGGATTTTGAAGGAATTTATTTTTTTATTTTTAGGTTTTTAAGGTTTTCTAGAGCCTTTTAATGTTTAAAGGTGTTAATACATTTTTAGTGTTTTTATTGGTATTATGTGTTTTTACATTTTTTAGTGCCTCTTTTGGTTTTTACAGGTTTTAGGGGGTTTAGCATTCTTTAGGTTTTTAGTGGTTTTTTGTGATTTTATGTTTTGAAGTTTTTTCTTAGGTTGTTTAATGAATTTTAGGGTTATTCATGTTTTTAGGGATTTTTATGGATATTTATGATTTTTATATTTTTTTGGGTTTTCAGAGATTTTGATGGTTTTTTTTGGTTTTTAGGGTTATTATTTTTTTAGGGTTTTAAAGGGTTTTTATTATTTTTAGGATTTTAGTGTTTTCTTAGTGGATTTAATTGTTTTTTTCTTTTTTAGTTTGCATGGGATTTAAGAATTATTTTTAGATTTAATGATTTTTTTTGTTTTTTGGGATTTTGAGGGATTTCAGAGGTTTTTTGAGTTTTTATGTTTTTTCGTTATTTAGGGTTATTATTGTTTATTAGTGATTTTAATGTATTTAATGGTTTAAATGGGTTTTAGATCTATTTTGGGATTTTAGGGTTTTAGAGATTTTTATGGGATTTTAAGGTTTTTAGGGGATTATAGGTATTTTTGGGTGTTTTAGGAATTTTACTACTTTTAGGTTTTTTAGGTGTATTTAGTGTTTTTGGGTCTTATGTTTTTCTTAGGGAATTTTAGGGTTTTAGGATTATTTTATGTTTTAAAGAATTTTTAGGGATATTTTAATATTTTTATGTTTTTAAGGTTTTTAGAGATATTAAGGCTTTTAAGGTTTTTTTGATTGACAGGTTATTTGAGTTTTTAGTGTTTTTTAGGTTTTTAGGTGTTTTATGTGTTTTTCTGTTTTTAAGGTTTGCTTAGGGGTTTTAGGGTTTTTAAAGTTTTTTTGTTTTCAGATACTTTTTGGTATATTTTATGATTTTTATGGGTTTTTATTTTTTAGTCATTCCAAGGGTTCTTATAGTTTTTAGAGTTTTAGGATTATTATGGTTTTGGGTTTTTTGGGATATTTTGAGTTTTTCGGGGTTTTATGGTTTTTAGATTTTTTTAAACATTTTTATGGGTTAAATGGGTTTTAGAGTTTATAATTGTTTTCTGGTTTTATGGGTTTTTAGTGTTTTTCTGGATTTTAGGGGTTTTATGGTTTTAGGGGTTTTTAGTATTTTTAATTTTCTTTGGGGTTTTAAGTTTTTTTTAGGTTTTTAAGATTTTCTATTGGGTTTCTAGGGATTTTATGGTTATTTATGTTTTTAGGGATTTGAGGACATTTTTATGATTTTTATGGGTTTTAGAATTTTTAAGGGTTTTGAGGGCTTTAGAGTTTTTTACGGTTTTTATGGTTTTTTGGTTTTTTAGGTTTTTGGAGTTTTTAGGGTTTTCATTAGTTTTTTAACATTACCATAGGATTAAATTATTTTTAGTTATTTTAGTGGTTTCTTCGATATTTAATGTTTTTAGGGGTTTTATAGTTTTAGGGGGATTTAGTTTTTTGGGTTCTTTTTGGGTTTTAGGGTTTTTAAAAAAAATTAGGTTTTTTAGTATTAGGGTGTTTAAGTGTTTTCTATTTGTAAGGTTATCTTAGTTTTTATGGGATTTTATGATTTTTTTCATTTTTAGGAATTTTTAGTGATTTTTTAGGTTTTTAATTTTTTTATGGGTTTTGATGGGTTTTATATTTATAGGATTTTTATTATTTATAGGGTTTGTATTTATTTTTAGCATTTTTAGATTTTTAGGGGTTTTCATTTTTTTTATTTTTATATAATTGTTTTAGCTGTTTCTAGTTTATTATGATTTTTTTTGTTTTCGGTATTTGATGGATTTTTTACTTTTTTATGAATTTTTGGGAATTTTCGGGTTATTAGGGTTTCTAGGGTTTTTATTGTTTTTTGTGTTTATTTGGGGTTTTAAATTTTTTTAGAGTTTTGAAACATTTTTAGGGGTTTTAATGTTTTCAGTGTTTTTTATGGTTTTTATTGTTTTTTAGGATATTTAGGTGTTTTATGGTTTCCAGGAATCTTGGGTGTTTAGGATTTTAGGGATTTTAATTTTTTTATGTTTTAGGAATTTTAAGTGTTTTTAGGTTTTTAATGTTTTCTTAGGGGTTTTCAATGTTTTTAGGTGTTTACATTTTTTGGGTTTTTAGGTATATTTTATGATTTTTATGGGTTTTACGGGTTTTAAAGATTTTGTGGGGTTTCAGGTTTTTTAGGTTTTTTGGGGTTTAATATTTTTTTTATTATTTTAGGATTTTAACTATTTTTTGGAGTTGTAAACATTTTAGTGGATTATAGTGTTTTTAGATTATTTAGTTATTTTTATGTTTTTTATGGGTTTTTTGAAATTTTATGGTGTTTATAGGTTTTATGGTTATTTGGAATTTTTTGGGTTTTAGGGTCTTTTAGGTTTTTTAATTTTTTAGGATATTTTTGGATTTTTAATTTATTACTTATTTTTTTATTTGAAAATATTTTTTTATTTTTTTTTATGTTTTTAGATTTCGTTAGATTTTTTATGATTTTTTAGGTTTTAGGGTTTTTAGGGATTTTGATGGTACTTTAGGGTTTTAGGGTTTTGTTAGGGATTTTAGCTTTTAGTTTTTTTATTATTTTAAGTATTTTTTAATTTTTAGGGTTTTCTTTGGGGTTTTCAGGATTTTCATGGATTTTAATGTTTTAATTAATGATTAGGGAATTTTTATGGTTTTAACAATTTTTATGGTATTTAGGGATTTTGAGTGTTCTTAGGATTTTTCATGTTTTGTTTGGGTTCTTTAGGGGGTTGTTTAAGTTTTTAGGGTTTCAATGTTTTAATGTTTTTATCAATTTTAAGGGTTTAAAGGTGTTTTAGAGTATTTTGAGGTTTTTATGGATTTATGGTGTTTTAAGGTTTTTTAACTTTTTTAGGGGGTTTAGTTATTTTATGTTTTTTAGTGTTTTTTTAGTTTTATAGGATATTTATGTGTTTTTAGGATTTTATTGTTTTCTTAGGCTTTTTATTGTTTTAAGGGTTTTTTACAATTTCAGTATTTTTAGTGATTTTTATAATTTTTTTGGTTTTTAGAGATTTTGATGTGTTTTTGGGATTTTTGCGGTTTCTTGGGGTTTTAGGGTTTTAATTTTTTTTTTGTTTTTAGTAGTTTTACGTGTTTTATGATTTTTAAAATTTTCTATTGTATTTTTAGGATTTTCAGGCTTTTTCATGTCTTTTTGGGATTTTATAGGTTTTTAAGAATTTTATGGTTTTTAGATTTTTATGGATTTTGTTATTTTTAGGGGGCTTTATGATCTTTTTTTGGTTTTAGGGGTTTTTTTGAGTTTGTTACGGTTTTGAATGATTTTAGTGTTTTTTAAAGTTTTTAGGGGTTTAAATGGGTTTTAGAGGTTTTTTGGTGGTTTTAGTGTTTTTTTATAGATTTTAGGGTTTTTTCATTTTTTTAGGGGGATTATGGGTTTTTAGGTCAGTTTACTGTTTTTATGGGTTCTATTTTTTTAGGTTTTGTGGGATTTAACTATTTTTGGTTCTTATTATTTTCCTAATATTTTTTAGGTTTTTAGTGATTTTTACTTTTTATGGATTTTATGGATTTTTTTAGATTTTTATGGCTATTTTAGGTTTTAGGGATTTTGAGGGTTTTAGGTATTTCAAGTTTTTTATAACTATTAGGTTTTTTTAGAAAGTTTATGCATTTTTTTGGTTTTTAAGGTTTTCTTCTAGGCATGGTAGATACGGGGGCCATGCTATTCTCGACCCCCCCCCCCAAATTATTAGAAAAAGAGACGCAACATGAATGAGAGGGGTAGAGTCAAACGACCCATACCCAAATAAATCCCATAAATGAAAACAAATAAAATAAAAAAATACACAAAAAACCAAACATAGATCCAGCTTCAGCACCACGAAGCCCCAAACACCAACCTCCAGCAGCCCCAAATCCAAACACCATCACAACATTCATTCGAAAGCATCATCATCACCTTTCATCAATCAGCGACCTACAACCACCATCGCAAAACACCATAATCACCCAACACAACAAGCCACAAAAAATCACCAAAAATTCGAGGACCGATATATTCCTCTCATCCAAGTAGCAACAGGCATCCAACAGCTCAGATTCCAGCATCCAGTACCCCCTAAACAATCATCTCCCATCATACCACATCTCAGTATCCAGCAACCAGCACCTATTAACCAAATAGCTCCCAACCTTCCACACCCCAGCTTCAAGAATCCATCACCTTCAGACTAATAATCTTCCAGAAATTGGCACCCATCACCACAAATCAACATCACATCTCACCCCTTAGAGCTCAAATCATCTCTAATGGAATTGTTAATCCCCACAAGCACACCACAAAGCATAAATAAGGCCAGATAGCACCTCTCCTTAAGCTATCATGTATCAAAAGAGTGAACCGAAGGTGCATCTGTGCAACCTCAAGCAGAAACCTTTATCTTCTACACGAATCTGAGACCTACCTAAAGAACCAGAACCCAAAAATAATCTACATCTACTTCGTGAGACAAGGACAATCCGGAGGACATTGCTTCACTAAGAGCTGTAATATGACCCGAATGACTTGTACCATCACCCGACGGACCAAGCCTAACCCAAACCATGACTCTTTTCACGACTTCTGGGGCCGCCAAATACAAACCTCGCAGCCGCAAGAGCCATCCCGTGAAGAGATCCAAGACTGAGTACCTAAGAAAATCCATTTCTCGATGAGGAAGAAGATTGTAAAGTAAAATGGAAACACTTGTAGCCATGAATTCATGGAGCACCATTGAATCCCATCGCCACCAATATTCCCACTCATGAGTGACAAGGAATGAAGATCTTAAATTCCATATGCCATGACATCCAGAACTGGCCCGCTTCTCAAAGGAACTACAACACTGCAATATGAAAACTCTAGATCTGAGAATCTCCTCCCTGAATCTGCAACAATGTACGAAGTAAATACTAGATCTTTACCACTCCTCCATGAAACTGCAACGCCACACACTGGAGAGACTAGATCTGGCAGGCTCCTCCATGGTTGAATCCTTCAGCTGAAGCTGATGCCCAAGAACCGCCAAACAAGAAGAAATGTACCTCGATATGAGGGAGCGAAAGCGCTGTGAAAGCTAGTGCCTAAGAAGCCAACCCCACAGAGAAGTCACCACCATACTGGAGAAGAAGCACTCCAAGGGGAAGTGACCACCAAAGAAGACACGAGCAGGAGAGGAACCTGGAGACTCGGCAGCCATCCAAGAAAAATGGATATTTTAGTATTTTTATGGTTTTTTCAAATGTTTTTTAAGTAAAGAGGTATTAGGGTGTCCTCCCCACCTCTACATTGTACGTCCCTAGTGAGGCCCAAGGTGGCCAACCATTGGGCTTAGCCCAGTTCCCATCGGGGTTGAGGGGCCCACGAGAGTTTTGTTAGCATATAATTTTTAGGGTTTTTTATGTTTTTATGAATTTTTAGGTATTTTAGGATTTTATGGCCTTTGGGGGTTTTATATATTTTTAGTGTTTTTAGGGTGTTTAGTGTACTTACGGGTTTTATGGATATTTTGGGTTTTTAGGGTTTTTTTGTTTTTAGGGGTTTTAAAGTTTTTACATTTTTTTAAATTTAAGGGGTGTAAATGTTTTTTATAGTATTTAGTGGTTTTTTGTTTTTTTGGGTTTTTATTGTTTTTAGGGTATTTAGTGGTTTTTTTGTTTTTTTTTGTTTTTAGTGTTTTTATGGAATTTTAGGGTTTTTAGGTTTTTATAGGTTGTATGTGTTTTTGGGGTTTTTAGGTTTTTAGATCAGTATTTAGGGTTTTTTTAAAATTTTATGGAATTTTTGGGTTTCATATTATTTTATATTTTTTTGGGTTTTGGATATTTTTAGGGTTTATACGATCTTTTTAGGTTTCTAGGGGTTTTGGGTTTTTCAGATTTTAGAGGTATTTATGAATTTTTGGTATTTTTAAGGATTTGTAGTGTTTCTAAATGTTTTTTGGGTTGAAAGGTTTTTTATTGTTTAAGTGGTTTTTTAGGGTTTTATGGGTTTTTATGGATTTAAGGTTCTTAGGGGGGTTATGGATTTTAGAGGGTTTAGTGTATTTAGGGTTTTTTAGTGTTTTAGGGTTTTTATCATTTTTAGTTCTTAATGGGATTTTAATGTTATTAGGTTTTTAATATTTTCTTCTGTATTTTAGGGGTTTTAACATTTTTAGGATAGTTTATAGATTTTATGAATTTTTATGGATTTTTTGGGTTTTTAACTTATTTTGAGGTTTTTTATGGTATTTAGTTTTTCAGGGGTTTTAGAATTTTCTAGTTCTAAGGAATTTTTTTTACATTTTCACATTTTTCATTGGAGTTTTTAGGTTTTTAGGGCTTTTTATGTTTTTAGGTATTTTTAGGGTTTTTATTATTTTTATTGTTTTTACAAATTTTGAGGGGTTTTGGGGTTTTCAGTGGTTTTTGGGTTTTTATGGGGTTTTTAGGGTTTTTAGGGTTTTTTGAGTATTTAAGGGGTTTAAGTGTTTTTAGTGTTTTTTCATTTTCAAAGGTCTAAAGGGTTTTTAGATTTCTTAGTGGGTGCTTAGAGTTTTTCTAGTTTCGTATGTATTTTTTATTTTTTGGGTGTTTTATTGTTTTGAGAGGTTTTTGGTTTTTTATAAATTTTAGTGTCTCTATCATTTTTAGGTTTTTAGTATATTGAATTGTTTTTAGTGTTTTATGGTTTTCTTAGGATTTTCTAACAGTTTTATGGTTTTATATGTTTTTATGTATTTTTAGGTTTTTTTAGACTTTTATGGGTTTTTTGTGAATTGGAGGATTTTTAGGGTTTCATGTGTTTTTTTCTGTGTTTTATAGAGTTTCATAATTTTTGTATATTTTTTACCATTGTTAGGGTTTTAATGTGGTTTTAGAGTTTTTAGGGAGTTTTTAGGTTTTCTATGGGTTTTTAGATTTTTTTTAGTTTTGTAGTTGTTTTATGGCTTTAGGGATTTTAGGCTTTTTAGAGGTTTAGGGTTTTTAAAATTTTTAAGTTTTTTTGGGATTTATTTGTTTCTTGGATTTTAAGGTTTTCTTAATTTTTTCAATGATTTTAGTGGTTTTAATTTTTAGATATTTTTAGGGATTTTATAGGATTTTTATGGATTTTTAGGTTGGTTTGGTAATTTGAGGGTTTTGGTGGGTATTTTAGGATTTAAGGGGTTTGAGGGTTAGTTTTTTATACTATCTAATTGTTTTAAAGTTTTTATGATTTTCTTACGGTTTTTCTAGGTTTTTATTATTTTTTACATATTTAGCGTTTTTATGGTTTTTTAATATTTTCATGTGTCTTTTGTGTTTATACGGATTTTGTGGAATTTTAGGGTTTTTAGGGTTTTTAGTGTTTTTTGGGTTTTACTCTTTTTATGAATTTCTTAGGTTTTTGTGGATTTTTAGTGTTTTCAATATAATTATCGATTAAAAAGGTTTTAGTGTTTTTAGTGGTTTTTTGGGTTTTTATGAAATTTTTAGGATTTTATGTGTCTTTTGGTTTCTAGGGTTTTTTGGAGTTTTTATGGTTTTTAGGGTTTTTATAATTTTATTGGTTTTAATGGGTTTTATGTTTTTTTTGGTTCTTAAAGATTCATATTGTTTTCTAGGGTTTCTTAGTGTTTTTAGGTTATTATAGTTTTTTAGGGATTTTTTGAGATTTTTATGGTTTTTTGGGATTTTTGGGATTTTGAGTTGGTTTATGGGTTTTTTATTTGATTAGGGACTTTAAGGTCTTTTTAGATTTTTAGGGATTTTATCATTTTTTAGGTTTTAAAGGGTTTTAGAGTTTTTAGGTTTTTATGGTCTTCATACATGTTTTCATGGATTCTATGGGTTTTTAGGATTTTGAGGATTTTCGGGATTTTTTAGATTTTTATGGGTTTTTAGGGCTTTATGGTTTTTAGGGTTTTATAATTATTAGGGGTTTTAGCTTTTTTAGTGTTTTAATTCTTTTTTAGGTTTTTATGGGTTTTAATTTTTTTTCGGCTTTAATGGGTTTCATAATATTTTTTTACGGTTTTAGTGATTTTTCGTCATATTCATGTGTTTTAGTGATTTTTAGGATAGTTATGGTTCTTCGGGTTTTTAGGGTTTTTAGGTTCTTTTATGGGTGTTTGGGATTTTTAGTGTTATTAGTGTTTTTAGGTTTTCTAGGGGTTTTAATTATGTTTAGATTTTTATGGTTTTAAATGGGGGTTTCAAGGGTTATTGGTTTTTTACGCTTTTAGGGATTTTTAGTGTTTTTAGGATTTTTATGGTTTTTAGTATTTTTAGGAATCATGTGGGTTTTAAGGTTTTTAGGGGGTTTTATGTGTTTTAGTGTTTTTAGGTTTTTAAAATTTTTTATGTTTTTTATGTTTCAAGGGTTTCTTTGTGTTTTTAAGAGTTTTTATTGTTTTTTACATTTTTATGTATTTTAGAGTTTTTTTTTGATTTTTTGCATTTTAAGGTTATTAGTGATTTTGAGGGGTTTTAGAGTTTTTAGGGTTTTAATGGGGGTTTTTTGATTTTATGTTATTTTTGAGTTATTTAGTGTTTTAAATGTTTTTTTGAGATTCATATTTTTTAGGGGTTTGAATTGTTTTCTTATTTTTTAGTAGTTTTGATGTTTTTATGGGTTTTAGGGTTTCTTATGGGTTTTAGGGGTTTTAAGTGTTTTTAAGGGTTTAATGGTTTTTAGGGTTTTAATTTTTTTGTAGGATTTTAGATTTTTTATGAGTTCTTAGGTTTGTAAGGTTATCAGAGGGGTTTTCAAGTATTTTATGGTTTTAATTTATAGGTAATTTTTAGGTTTTTATGGTTTATTTGTATTTTTAGGAGTTTTGAGGGTTTCTAGTTTTTATGGGATTTTTTTTGGGTTTAAGGGTTTTTTTATTTTTTTAGTTTTAAGGGTTCTTAGTTATTTTAATGTTTTTAGGGATTTAAATTATTTTTAGAGTTTTTATCAGTTTTAGGGTTTTTATTGGTTTTTAGTGTCTTTGATGTATTTAAGTGGTTTTTATATATTTAGTGGGGTTTATAATTTTTAGTGTTTTATCAGTTATAGGTAGTTTTTTCATTTTAATTGTTTTACGCTTTTTAAAATATTTAATGGGTTTTTAGGGTTTTTTCAGTTTTTAGGGTTTTATCCATTTTAGTGAATTTTTTGGATTTTCATGGTTTTTATAGTATTATGTTTTTTGAAGGTTTTAAGGGTTTTTTATTGGGGTTTTAGTGATTCTTAGGTTTTTAGGGGTTTTTAATTTTTTTTAAATGTTTTTGAGGTTTTATTAGGATTTTCAGGGTTATATGGTTTTTTATGTTTTTAGGTATTTTTAGGGATTTTCATTAATTTTATGGGATTTTAGGGTTTTTAGTTATATGGGGGGGTATTGTATTTTAAGGTTTTATGGTTTTAAGTGTTTTGGGTTTTTAAGGTATTTATTCAGTTTTTATGGTTTTTTGAGTTTTTTTAAGATTTTAGGGGTTTAAAGTATTATTTTAGTTTTTTACTATTTTTGGTGATTTATAGGTTTATAATATTTTATAAGTTTCATAGGGGTTTTACGGTTTTTAGTGTAGATAAAGTTTTTAGGAATTTTTACATTTTTTGGTTTTTAGGGTCATTAAGTGCTTTTAGGGTTTTATGTTTTTCTTAGAGATTTCTATGGTTTTTATATTATTTGTGTTTTTTTTGGATTTTTTATGATTTCTATGGTTTTTAGGGGTGTTTAAGAATTTTATAGGGTTATTAGGGGTTTAATTATTTTTTTTTGTTTTTTTGTATTTTTATTCTTTTAAGGGTTTTTAGATTTTGATAACATTTTTATGGTTTTAAAGTCTTCTTCGAGTTTTTAGTGGTTTTGGGGTTTTTATTAATTCTAATTATTTTAGTAGTTTTTAGTGGTTTTGAGGTGTTTAGGGTATTAGGGTTTTTAGGGTCTTTTATGCAATTTCATATTTTTTAGTGTTTTTTGGGTTTTGAAGGGTTTTATGTGTTTTTAGGTTTTTAAAATTTTCTTAGGGTTTTATGGGTTTTAATATTTCTATTTTTTATTAATTTTTAAGGATTTTCTAGATTTTTATCTTCTTTTAGGGTTTTTAGAGATTTTGAGGTTTTTGAGGATTTTCATTGTTTTTATGATTTTTAGAGATTCTATTGTTTTTAGGTGTTTTAAAGTTTTCTATTTCCATGGTTCTATTATAATTTTCATGGGTTTTAGGGTTTTATTCATTTTGAGGTATTTTTGTGGATTTTTAAATATTTTTATGGTTTGATGGGTTTTTTGGGGATTTTGAGGGGTTTTAGAGTTTTTATGGTTTTTTTGGATTTAGGATTTATTTTCACTTTTATTTGTTTTTGGGTTTATATTTTTTTAAATATTTTTAGGGTTTTAAAAGGGTTTTTATAGTTTTTAGATGATTTTTAGGGTTTTTATGTGTTTTTAGGTTTTACGAGAGTTTTTATGGTTTTTATGGGTTTTGCGTTTTTATGGATTTTTAGGGTGTTTTAAGGTTTTTTTGGGTGTTTATATTTTTTATGGGTTTTTATAGACATTAGGGTCTTTTTAGTTTTTTAGTATTGTTAGAATTTCATTTTGATTTAGTGGTTTTATGTGTTTTTAGGTTTTTAGGTTTTTTAGTGTTCTTCATGGTATTTTGGGTTTTATTGTTTTTATTGTTTTTTATGGAATTTATGAATTTTTCAAGGTTTTTATTGGTTAGTTTTTTGGGATTTTGAGTGTTTTTAGGGTTTTTATTGTTTTTAGCATTTTTTAGGTTTTCGGGGTTTCATGTGTTTTTAGGATTTCAAAATTTTATTTAGATTTTTAGGGTTTTAGGGGTTCTTTTTAACGATTTTTAAAGATTTTTATGTTTTTATGTGTTTTTAGGGTGTTTAATGATTTGATGGTTTTTAGGATTTTTAAGGATTTTAGGGTTTTTTATGGTTTTTAGTGTTTTTTGGTTTTTTAGATTTTTTGGGGTTTTTACTATTTTTAGATTTTTAAGGTTCTCATATGGTATTCAGATTTTTTTGGGTTTATATGTTTTAGTTATTTTTAGTAATTTTTTGGGATTTTTATCGGTTTTTACGTGTTTTAGAAAATTAAGTGGTTTTTGGGTTTTTAGGGTTTTAGTGTGTTTTTTGAGTTTTTATGGGTATTTAATTTTTTTTATTATTTTTGGGGTTTAATGGTTTTTTAGAGTTTTAATTGTTTTTTGTGTTATTATGGCTGTTTAATATTTTTGATGGGTTTTAGGGGATTTTATGGAATTTAGGGGTTTTAGGAATTTTTAGGGTTTTTAGTGTTTTAAGGGCTTTTTATGTTCTTTAGGGGTATTAAGTGTCTCTAGGTTTTTGGTTTTCTTACTGTTTTTTAGAAAAGATTTTTTTTACATTTTTATTGATTTTAATGATTTTTTTGGATGTTTATGGGGTTTTAGTGTTTTTAAAGATTATTAAGGTTTTTATCTATATTAGGGGTTTTATAGATTTATTCTTTTCTGGGTTTTTAGGTTTATTTGATAGTTTATGGTTTTTATGGTTTTTTAGAGTTTTTAACGTTTTTAGGGGTTTAAAGGGTTTTTAGAGTCTTTAGTGATATTTGGGTTGTTATGTTCTTTTAGGGTTTGTTAATTTTTTTGGGGGTTCTTTGGTTTTTTAAGGCTTTAGATTCTTTTTAGGGGTTTAGGATTTTAGGGATTTTTTAGGGATTTATACTGTTTTTAGAATTTTTAGGGTTTTTGGTTTTTTATGTGTTTTTATGTTTTTCAAATTTTATTATTGTTTTCATGATTTTATGGTTTTTTAGGTTTTGAAGGATTTTTAGTTTTTAATGGTTTCATAAGATTATATATGTTTTTAGGGTTTTTCATCTTGAGCTATTTGTAGGTATTTTTAGGATTATTAAGGGTTTAGGGGTTTTTAAGGGTTTAGGTTCTTTTCTGGTTTTTAGGCATTTTTAGGGTATTTATTGTTTTTAGGTTTTTTAGGTGTTATTGTGTTTATGTTTTATAAGTTTTCTAGGGGATTTATGGTTTTTGGTTTTTTTTACATTTTTAGTGATTTTCAATGTTTTTAGGATTTTTATGGTTGTTTGGATTTTAAGGAATTTAGAGGGTTTTTAGGGGTTTTAAGGGGTTTTTATGGGTTTTAGTTTTTTCTATGTTTTATAAATTTTTATGTTTTCTAGGATTTAAGTGTTTCTTAGTCTTTTTTAATATTTTTAGTCTTTTCTATGTCTTTAGGTTATTTAGGTAATTTTTTTATTTTTATGGTTTTTAGATTTTTTTTGGGATTTTGAGGGGTTTTAGATTTTTTAGTGTTTTAATGGCTTTTTTAATTTTATGGTATTCTTTAGTTTTATAGTATTTTAAATGTTTTTTAGAGTTTCGTAATTTTTTTAGGGGTTGAAATATATTTTATTTTTTTAGTAGTCAGGAGGTCTTTATGGGTTTTAGTGTTTCTAATGGTTTTATGGGTTTTTATGGTTTTAATGGGTTTTTAGGGTTTTAATTGTTTTTTAGGATTTTAGGGGTTTTAGGTGTTTTTAAGTTTGTAAGGTTATCTTAGGTTATTTCAACGTTTTTAGGGATTTTAGTTTATAGGTAATTTTTTCTTTTTTATGGTTTATTTAGATTTTAAGGGTTTTTTAAAATTTTTATGTGTTTTTTTAGGTTCTACTGTTTTTTTGTGTTTTTTCGGGTTTTAAGGGTTCTTTGACATTTTTATGTTTTTAGGGATTTAAATTGTTTTTAGAGTTTTTAGCCATTTTAGGGTTTTCTTTGGATTATAGTGTCTTTTAATGGTTTAAGGGGTTTTAGGGATTTAATGGGTTTTAGGGTTTTTAAGTTTTTTATTGTTTTAGTAGTTTTAGTTTTTTTGGTGCTTTAATTGTTTTATGGTTTTTAATCATATTAATCTTTTTAGGGGTTTTAGTTTTTTTTTTGTTTTTATCAGTTTTTAAGGATTTTTATGATTTTTATGGTTTTAGAGTTTTAAGAGATTTTGATGGTTTTAAGGCTTTTTTGGGGTTTTAGTGTTTTTTAGGTTTTTAGGGGTTTTTACAATTTTTATGTTTTTGAGATTTTATTAAAGGTTTTTTTGTTTTTTAGGGGTTTTTTATGTTTTAAGGTATTTATATGGATTTTCTATAATTTTCTGGTTTTTTAGGGTTTTTAGATATTTTAGGGGGTTTATGGTATTTTAGGGTTTTATTATTTTTTGGATTTGGGGATTTAATGGGGTTTTGGAGATTTATTTTGTTTTTATGGGTTTTTATAGTTTTTTAACCTTTGAAGTGGTTTAAAGTGTATTTAAAATTTTTATTGGTTTAGGGTTTTATGGGTTTTTAGGGTGTTTAAAGGTATTTAGAGGTTTAATGGTTTTTAGCGTTTTTAGTGTTTTTAGGTTTTTAACATTTTTTTTTTTTTAAGCGCCTTAATTACTTTTTGGGTTTTAATTTTTTCTTATATATTTTCATGGTTTTTCAAATTTTTACGTTTTTTGTGAATTTTATGGATTTTTTAGGATTTCTTTTGTTTTTATGGGGTTTTAAGAGATTTTTAGAGTTATTAGGTGTTTTATTATTATTATTTTTTAGGATTTTTTAGTTTTTAGTCCTTTAAGGATTTTTAGAATTTGTTAACATTTTTATGGGCTTAAAGGTTTTTTAGATTTTTAGTGGTTTTTTGGGTTTTTAAGAGTTTTAAGGATTTTAATGGTTTTAGGGGATTTTTTTAGGTTTTATGCTTTTACATTTTTCAGGGAATTTTTTGTTTAATTAGGATTTTTATTGTTTTTCAGGGTTTTAAGGGTATTAAGTGTTTTTATGTTTTTATGTTTTTCTTTGGGTTCTAGGGGAAATCATATTTTTTATTTTTTAGGTTTTTAATGATTTTCTTGATTTCTATGTTGTTTTAGGGTTTTTAGGGATTTTGAGGGCTTTGAGGATTTTTAGAGTTTTTAGGATTTTGTAAGGATTCTATTATTCATAGGTTTTTTAGTGTTTTTTGTTTCTAATATTTTCTAAGGTTTTTTTAGAGATTTTAGGTTTTTTAAATTTTTAGGTATTTTCATGGATTATTAAATATTTTTATGGTTTTTTGGGTTTTTTGGATTTTAAGGGTTTTTAAGGTTTTTTGGGGGTTTAGTATATTTTCGAATATTTTATGGGTTTTACGATTTATATTTTATTTAATGTTTTTACGAGTTTAAAGGGGTTTATAGTTATTAGTGGGTTTTTAGGGTTTCCATGGGTTTTTAGGTCTTTTTCGGATTTGGGGGTTTTATGGGTATTATGGGTTTTATGGTTTTTTAAGGGTTTTATGGTTTTTTGTGTTTTTTGGGTTTTTTGTTGTTTTTATGTATTTATTTGGGTTTTTTCTGCGTTTTTGTGATTTTTTACATTTTTATGGATTTTTTATACTTTCAGGGTTTTTATGGGTTTTTAGGGTTTTTTAATTTCTTTATATTTTTATCACTTTTTTGTGGTTTCATGGATTTTGTGTTTTTATAAATTTTATGTGTTCTAGAGTTTTTTAATGTTTTGGGGGTTTTAACTGTTTTAGACTCTTTATTTATTTTTAGAGTTTTTGGGATTTTATGGTTTTAGGTGTTTTTTGATTATATGTATTTTTGGTGTTTTAAGGTTTTTAGGGGAATTTATAGTTTTTAGGGTTTTTTATAGACTTTAGGGACATTTTAGGGTTTTTAGCGTTTCTTTGGTTTTTAGGGGTTTTCAGTGTTTTTAGGTTTTTAATGTTTTTTGGTGTTTGTCTAGGTTTTTTGGGGTATTTATGTTTTGTTATTAATATTTATGGATTTTTTTTTATTTTTATAGTTTTTTGGGGTTTTTTTTTGATTTTGAAGTGTTTTTAGGGTTTTAGGGTTTTTAGCGTTATTTAGGTTTTCTGGGTTTCAAGTGTATTTAGGATTTTAAGATTCTATTTAGGTTGTATATGGTTTTAGGGGTTTTATTTTTTTAAGGATTTTTACATGTTGTTATGTTTTTATGGTTTTAGGGTGTTTAAGAATTTGAGAGTTTTTAGATTATAAGGAATTTTTAGGGTTTTTTCATTTTTTTGCATTTTTGGGGTTTTTAGTTTTTTTTTGCGTTTTAGGTGTTTTTAGGATTTTAAGGTTTTCTTATGGTTTTTTAGATTTTTTAGGGTTCTATGTTTTAGATTTTAGTAAAGATATTTTGGGATTTTAGTGGGTTTTAACATTTTTTAATGATTTTAAGGGGTTTTGGGGTTTTCTAGGGGTTTAGTGTTTTTTCAGATTTTATGGTTCTTTAGGGACTTTTAAAATTTTCAAGGTTTAATAGAGTTTTAGAGTTTTTAATTATTTTTAGTGTTATTTTGGGTTTTTAATATTTTTGAATGGGTTTGGGGGATTTTATTGTATATAGGGTTTTTAAGATTTTTTAAGTATTTTAGGGTCTTTAGCACTTTTTATGTTCTTTAGTGGTTTAAGTGCTTCTATGTTTTTAGGTTTTCTTCATAATTTTCATAATATTTTGTTTTTTTTACATTTTTAGTGATTTTTATAGATTTTAGTTGATTTTTATGGGTTTTTATGGTTTTTAGGTATTTTTAGGGTTCTTATCGGTTTTTGGGTTTTTTAGGGTTTTATGGTTTTTTGCGTTTTAGGATTAATTTTTTGGGTTTTTATATTTTTTAGAGTTTTTTATTGTTTTTAGGGGTTTAAAGAGGTTTTTGAAGAATTTAATGTTTTTTTTGGTTTTTTTGGGTTTTCTGGGTTTCTTAATGTCAGTAGGGGTTCTATGTTTTTAAGGGTTTTAGAGTTGTTAGATTCTTTTAGGGGTTTTAGAGTTTTTACGGTCTTGGTGGGGTTTTTAGTTTTTTTATTGTTTTTTGTTGTTTATGTGTTTTTAGGTTTTTAAAATTTTCTTAATGTTTTCACGTTTTTAGGGAATTTTATGTTTTGAAGGATTTTTTCGGATTGGGACATGAGAGATGTAGCTACTCAGGAGCACCCAGCTAGGGTTTGCGTCGCCATCACCCCAGCGCCTATGTCACCCTCTCCTAAACAATCATCCCACCTCCATTAGCTACCCCCTCACATGACGTAATAGATCTCCTACCTCACTTTCTACGGTTCCAGCTGACGTCTCTTTCGCACTGCCTAGGCTTTAGACACCATCATTGCCTCCCCTCGACTATTCTCTCCATCTGGCTTACCCCTCATACGACGCAAACAACTTGTGACACCAGCCTCCCTCTTGGATCACATAGTCGTGAGGCTTTTAGCATTCACACCTAGAGTAAGAAACCACAAGACCTTCCTAGACCCGTGATGGTTTACCAGACTCCCCCACCGGGTTCGCTGTGTCACCCCGTCGAACTCAGATTCCAAATATCATGTTATTTCCATTGTGTTATAGTCTTCCTACCTCGATATGTTCTCACTGCTACAGCTACCGCAGCTTCTGGATATCTAAAAGTTCTGCAGATGGGATAGACTAGTTTGGATATGTATCAGCATCAGATCTAAGGGTTTCCATAGTAATAGTGTCCCTTGGTATTAGTTTGGATTCTCTATCGCAGTTATTGGTGGTGTTTTTTGCAGACTTGTTGCGGTGCAACTAGTTTGGTTATGTTGTAATTGAATTGTGGTAGGGTAATAATTGAGATGCAGAGCCTGTATGTAGACATGTATGGAAATCGGAGGAAATATTAGTGCTGGTGGTGCTCTTCTCCTCACCAAATCAATTCACAATTCCATTTCGGTCTATCCTATTCCCTAATGGTCCTCTTTCTCCTTGTTCCCGTTTCCAATTCTTTGTGATCCTTCATGCATGATCCCATCTTGGTTAGGTGAGATGAAAACACAATGTTTTGGATCATATTATTATTTAGGGAGAAGTTGGATCTATTGGGCTTCTCTTTGGTGTTTTTGGTTTTCTCTGACCCATGTATGCAATGGTGGATCACCTTGGTCACATTGTCTAGTTGTTCTTGTTTTTTAGGTTATTCTGGCTAGGGTCGATAATGGTGGATCCCCTTGGATAGGCGACCTCCGTTTTTTTTTTTGCTTTATTGGTTCTCACTTATCAAAAAAGTGATTTTAATAATAAAAAAATGAATTTTCAGCAAGGATGTTTTGGGATATTTATGATTTTATTGTTTTTAGGGGTTTTAGTTATTTTGAGTGTTTTTAGGGATTTTTAAAAATTTCAGTGTTTTTAGGTTTTTAGTTATTTTGATTATTTTTAGGTTATAAGTTTTTCTTAGTGTTTTTTGGTTATTTGTTTTTTTAGGTTTTTACAATTTTTTGTGATTTTTTTGATTTTTATATGTTTTATAGATTTTGAGGGTTTGTAGGGTTTCAAGGTTTTTAAGTTTTTCGGTTTTTAGGTTTTTATGGTTATTTTGGATTTTTAGGGTGTTTTTATTTTTTTTTATTTTCTTATTGTCTTTTATAGTTTTTAACATTTTAAAATATTTAAACGGTTTTCATACATTTTAGTGGTGTATTATGGGTTTTTATGGGATTTTAGTTTGTTATGGTTAAACGGGATTTATTGTTTTTGTACCTTTATGAATTTTGTGTTTTTAGAGGTTTCAGAAGTATTATGTTTTTAGGGGGGGGTTATTTTTTGTTGGTTTTTAATGTTTTCTTATATGTTTTCTAGATTTTTTTTGGTTTTTTACATTTTCTGAAATTTTTAGGGACTTTTTAGGATTTTTAAAGTCATTTAGAGTTTTTATGGTAATTTGAGTTTGATGGTTTATTGTGGTAAAAGTGGTTTTTTTGTTTTTATGGGTTTAAATGTTTTTTATAGTTTTTTAAAGTATCTAGGTGTCCAAATTTTTTATATATTTTGTAGTGGTTTTAGGTTTTTTAATTTTTTTTGGGTTTTTATGATTTTATGTGTTTTAAGAATTTTAGGGGGTTTATATATTTTATTGATTTTTTGGTTTTAAGGGGATTTTAGTGTTTTTAGTTTTATATGGTTTTCTTGGGGTTCTTCAATTTTTTTCAATTTTTAATAGGTTTTAGGGATTTTAAGGGGTTATTAACATTCTTATGTTTTTTTGGGTATAATGGATTCAGATTGTTTTAGGGTGTTCTGGGTTTTGGGGTTTTTTTCTATTTTAGGGATTTTTTATGATTTTTTTTTGTTTTTAGGGTTTTTGGAGTATTTTGGGACTTTTAGGGGTTTTTGGTTTTATAGTTTTAATATATTGCTGGTTTTATGGTTTTATTTGGGGTTTTAGGTTTTTTGGAGTTTTTTTGGGTTTTATTATTTTTAGAGTTTTTTATGAATTTTTAGGGGTGTAATGGGTTTTTATAAATTTTAGTGGGTTCATGCGGTTTTATGGGTTTTATGGGTTATTATGGTTTTTAGGGATTTCATTAGATTATGTGTTTTTAGGGTTTGTTTTGTTTTTTGGTATTTAGAACTATTTATGTTTTTGTGGCGTTTAAATTCTTTTTAGGGTTTTAAGGAGTTTTAAAAATTTTTGTTGTATTTTAATATTTTTAGGTATTTTGAGGTTTTTAGGGTATTTTAGGGTTAGTTTTTTTAGGTTTTTAGATTATTATGTGTTTTTACAGTTTTATAGTTTTTAGGGGTATTATGTTTTTTAGTGTTTTTAATGTTTTTAGTTTTTTATCATTTTCAGGGTTTTATGGGTTTTAATTATTTTTTGATTTTTTTTTATTTTCCTTTTGTTTTCCAGGGTTTTAGGGATTGTTATATTTTTAGGGATTTTTAGGGCTCTTTTACAATTTTTATAGAATTTTTGGTTTTTAGGGATGCTGAGGGATTTTAGTGTTCTTTTTGTTTCAGGGTTTTTTTCATATTTATAGGGATGTTGTGTGTTTTTAGGATTTTATGGTTTTATTAGGGGGGGTTCGTTTTATAGATTTATAATTTTTTTTAGTATTTTTAAGTATTTTTAGGATTTTTATGGTTTTTTGAGTTTTTAGGGATTTTTAGATTTTTATCGTTTATAGGAATTTTAAGAATTTTATGTTTTTTGAGGGTTTGAGTGTTTTAGTGTTTTATGGGGTTCTTAGGGGTTTTCAAGTTTTTTAGGGATTTTTTACATTTTAGGGATATTTTGGGACTTTTTAGGAGTGTATGGGTTTTTAGGGTTTTTAGGGATTTTTGGGGTTTTATTGTTTTTAGGGTTTTTATTCATTTTTTTGGTTCTTAGTAAATTTTTGAGTTTTTCAGGTTTTTATGTTTTTTTAAATATTTTTAACATTTTAAAGGTTTGAAGAGATTTTAGAGTTTTTAGTAGTTTTAGGGGTATTATTGGTTTTTAGAGTGTTTTAAGGTTTTAGGGGGGTTATATGGTGTTTAGGGTATTTAATGTTTCTAGGGGGTTTTATGTTATTTAGGGTTTTTGTGTTTTTTAGGGGTTTTAGATTTTTTATTTTTTTAGGAGGGTTAAGTGTTTTTAGGGTTTTTTGTTTTTGTTAGGGTTATTCAAAATTTTAGGGTTTTTTTACATTTTTATTGATTTTTATTAGGTTTTATTATTTTTATAGTTTTTTAGTATTTTTATATATTTGGGGATTTTTAGGGGTATTTGGTGTTTTTTTGGTTTTTTCATTTTTAGGGGTTTTTTGAGTTTTTTGGGGGTTTTTAAAGATTATTAGAGTTTTTATCATTTTTTGGGTTGTAAAGGTTTTTCATATTTTGAGTAGTTTTTTGGGTTTTTGAAGGTATTAAGGGTTTTATGGTTTTTAATATTTTTTTATTGCTTTTTTGGTTTTTAGGTTTTGAGTATTTTTAGAGTTTTTTAAATTTTTAGCAGTTTTAAGTGTTTTTTATGTTTTAATGTTTTCTTTGATTTTTTATGGTTTCAAGATTTTTTATTTTTTACCAATATTTAGGGTTTTTAGGATTTTTATGGTTTCTAGGGGTTTTAAGGGTTTTGATGGTTTTTAGTGTTTTTTGGTTTTTTTGGGTTTTTTTGGGGTGTTTTGGAGTTTTTTAGGTTTTCATGGTTTTAAGTGTTTTTTGGTTTTCAAGGATTTCATATGGTTCTTACATGTTTTTATGGGGTTTTATATTTTTAATGATATAAGGGTTTTTTATGACTTTTATGGTTTTTAGCGTTTTAGGGAATTTGGTTGTTTTTAGGGTTTTATGATTTTTTAGGTTTTTTTGGTTTTCTAGTTTTTTATTGTTTTCAATTGTTATTTTATTTTTTTAAAATTTTAGGGGTTTTAAGTGGTTTTATATTTTTAGTGGTTTTACTATTTTTATGGGTTTTTCGGTTTTTATATTTTTTAGGGTTTTATGGTTTTTGGAGTTTTATTGTTTTTAGGGGTGTTAGCATTTTATAGGTTTTTAGGGGTTACAAATATTTCGAAATTTTAAGGATTTAATAGGTTTTATTAGGTTTTTATGGTTTTTTTAAATTTGTATTTACTTTTAAGGATTTTTTAGAATTTTTATGAGTTTTTATGGTTTTTATAGATTTTTGGTGTTTTAGTGTTATTTAGAGGCTTTAGGTCATTTTAGGGTTGTTAGCATTTTAAGATGTTTTAGGGGGTTTATCTATTTTTAGGTTTTATTATTTTTATGGGTTTCTACGTTTTTAGGGGTTTTTATGTTTTTAGGGATTTTTACGTATTTTTAGACATTTTAATGTTTTTTGATTTTTAAGGGTTTTTTGGGTTTTTACAGTTTTTTGTTTTTTTGGGTCTTCAATGTTTTATTATGTTATTTTCTATTTTATGGTTTTTAGAGTTTTTTAATTTTTTTAGGGATTGATGGAATTTTTATTTATTTAGTGGTTTATGGTTTTCAAGGTGTTTTAGGGGTTTAAATGTTTTTCATGGTTTTCTGGTTATTAGAGTTTTTTATTGTTATTTTAGGGTTTTTAAATTTTTTTGTTTTTATGGTTTTATGGGGTTTTATGTGATTTTACAGGTTTGTGGTTTTCTATGATATTCTTATGGGTTTTAGAATTTTTTAGGTTTTTTGTGATTTTTAGGGGTATTTATTATATTTATGGTTTTCACTGGTGGTAATGAATTTTTATGGTTTTTTGGGGTTTTATGATTTTTTGGGTTATTGTTTTTTTTTTGATTTTATAGGATTTTAATGGTTTTTAGAGTTTTTTAATATTTTTAGGGGTCTAAATGGTTTTTATTGTTTTTAGTGGTTTTGGGTTTTATCAATTTTTTTAGGGTTTTAATGGTTTTTTGTGGTTGTTTATGGTTTTTGGCTTTTTAGGGACTTTTTATGTGTTTTTAGAGTTTTAGCACTTTTTTATGTTTTTATGGGTTTTTAGCGTTTTTAATATTTTACATATTTTTTAGGGTTCTTATGTTTTTCTAGGTTTTTTATTTTTTTTTGGGATTTTTAGGGAATTTTTGAGATTTTTATGGTCTTTTAGAGTTTTTAGGGTTTGTAGTGTTTTTATGGATTTTAGGACTTTTAGGGGTTTTATGTTTTTAATGTTTTCTAAGTATTTTTTGGTTTTTTACGTTTCTAGGTATTTTTAGATTTATCTATGGTTTTTTGGTTTTTTGGGTTTTTTTGGATATTTATTGCTTTTACAATTTAATTATGTTTTATAGTTTTTCAGTGTTTTTGGGGTTTTTATGATATTTTTTTATGGGATTTACTACATTTAAAATTTTAGGGGTTTAAAGGGGTGTTAGAGTTGTTAGTGGGTTTTTAGGTCTTTTATGGGGTTTGAGTATTTTTAATGGTTGTTGGGTGTTTTATGGTTTTTAGAGTTTTTAGGGTTTTTAGGGTTTTAGGGTTTTTAGTGTTTTTAGGGGTTTTATTTTTTATTATTTTTTTTCTCTTATTTTTTTTGTATTTTTTCTTGTTATTTTACATTTTTATGGATATTAGGACCTTTTTTGGGTGTTTATGGGTTTTTCAGGTTTAATGAGATTTGGAGGGTTTTTAGGTTTTTTGTCCATTTTTATCATTTTTAGGGGTTTCAAGGCTTTTTTTAGTTTTATAGGGGTTTGTGGTGTTATATAGTTTTTTAGTTTTTTTAGGGGTTTTAAGTGTTTTAGACACTTTTGTGATATTTTTGGTTTTAAGGGTTTTTATGGTTTTTAGAGGTTTTGTGTTTATTAGTATTTTATGTTGTTTTATGTTTCTTAATAGTTTTTATTGTTTTTAGGGGTTTTGTAAAGAACATAGTGTCTTTTTAGGGACATTTAGTGTTTTTATCATTTTTTTATTTTTACGGGTTTTAAGTGTTTTTTGGTTTTTAATGTTTTTAGTGTTTTTCATGGTCTTATCACGGTTCATACATTTTAATGGATTTTGAAGGACATTGTATTCCTTTTATTATTTTTAGGGGTTTTAGTGATTTTGATATTTTATATTGTTTATATCATTTTTTTGTTTTTTGGAATTTCAAGTGTTTTTAGGTTTTTGTGATTTTGTTTTTGGGTTTTCAATGTTTTTTGGTTTTATTATTTTTATTATTTTAGGGGTATTATGTTATTTTTCTTTTTAGGGTGTTTAGATACTTTTAGGGTTTTTACGATATTAAGTGGTTTTAAGGTTTTTATTATTTTTAGGATTTTTTAGGTTAATTTAGGTTTTTAGTGTTTTAGTTTTGTAATTAATTATTAGGGGTTTTAATTTTTTTAAGGGTTCTTTTGTTTTTAGGTTTTTTTAGGGATCTTTTGGATTGTTATTCATTTTTGGGTTTTTATTGTGTTTTAGGGTTTTAGAGGTTTTTGTGTTTTTTGAACAATTTTGGGGTTTAAAGGGTTTTTATAATTTTTATTGTTTTTAGTGTTATATGGGTATTTAAGATTTTTTAATTATTTTAAGGTATTTTTTCATATTTAGTTTTTTTATCTTTAGGTGTTTAGGGTTTTTAGCGTCTTTTATGTTTTTAGGGGTTTTAGGTGTTTTTAGGTTTTTATGTTTTTATTCGGGGTTTTACATAATTTTTATGGTTTTTACCTTTTATGTATTTTAATACTTTTTGGGGATTTTTATGTTTTTTAGATATTTTTAGGGGTTTTAGCGGTTTTAGCTTTTTCATGGTTTTTAAGGGTTTTTTGGGGTTTTTGGTTATTTTTGATGTTTTAGGGTTATTATGGGTTTTTAGAGTTTCTAATGCTTTTTGGGGTTTAGTACCATTTTATACTTTTAGTGATTTTTCAGGGTTTTATGATTTTTCAATGTTTTATATTTTTAATGGTTTTTATGGGGTTTAGGGATTTTAGGTTCCTTTTAAGGTTTTAGGATTTTTAGTGTTTTAGGATATTTAGTTGTTTTAAGTGTTTTTATCTTTTTAGCATTTTTAGTGTTTTTCACGTTTTTAGGGTTTTTTTATTTTTAGTGCTTTTTTATGATTTTTATTGGTTTTAGAGTTTTTAGTGATTTTTAGAATTTTAGGGTTTTAAGGATTTATTAAAAAAAATTGTGATTTTTAGGTTTTAAGGGGTTTTATTTGTTTTTCGGTTTTTAAGGTATTCATAGGGTTTTTTGGGGTTTGAGGATTTTTACGTTTCTAGGGATTTTTTATGATTTTTATGAGGTTTATTGTTTTTATAAGTGTTGACGATTTGTATGGGTTCTAAGGATTTTTAGGGTTTTATGGTTATTATGGGTTTTAATGGTTTTTAGGATTTTTAGTGTTTATAGTTTTTTAGAGATTTTATCAATTTTATGGGTTTAATTGGATTTTAGTGTTTTTAGTATTTTTTTAGGTTTTTTTAGTGTTTTAGTTATTTTATGGTTTAGAGTTTTTATGGGTTTCAGGGTTTTAAATTTTTTATACTGTTTTTTGGGTTTTGAGTTTTTTTGGGTTTTCGGGTTTTCTGGTGTTTTAGGTTTTTACAGTTTTATTAGTTTTTTTCAATGTTGTTAGATTTTTTATGTTTTTAGAACTTTTATGGTCTTTTCAAGAATTTTATAGATTTTCATGGTTTTTAGAGTTAATAGGGGATTTATTGTTTTTTATGTTTTTAGGGTATTTTTTTAGTTTTTAGGGGTTTAAAAACTTTTTGACTATTTATAGTTTTTTGATTTATAAAGTGTTTTTTATTTTTTAGTGTTTTTTAGGGTTTTTTAATGTTTTTAGGGTTTTTATGATTTTAGTGGTTTTTATGGTTTTTAATGGATTTTAGGGTTTCTTGGGGGTATGGTATTTTTGTGTTTTTACATTTTTATGGGTTTCTGTTATTTTTATATTTTTAAAGGTTTTCTTGCTGTTTTTAAGGTTTTTATGTTTTTTCATGTTTCTATTGATTTTATGGCCTTTTCAAATTCTAATGGGTTTTTAGGGTTTCAGGTAATTTTATTATTTTATGGGGTTTTTGAGTTTTTTCAGTTTTTGTGTTTTTAACACTTTAAATTTTTTTAGGGGCTTTAAGTGTTTTTATGTTTTTATGTTTTTCTTAAGGATTTTAGGGTTGTAGGGTTTTCCCCATTTTTATGGATTTCAAGTGCTTTTATAACATCTTTAAGAGTTGTTTGGGTTTCTTGGAATTTGAGGGTTTTAGGGTTTTATAGTTTTTATATTTTTGGGGGTTTTTGTGGTTTTATATGGTTTTTTGGGTTTTTTGTTATTTATGGTCTTACGGATTTTAAATTTTTTAACCTTTTTAGGGGTTTAAATGATTTTTAGAGTTTTAGTATGTTTTATGGTTTTCTGGGTTTTAGTGTTTTCTTACCTTTTTAGGGGTTTTATAGTGTTATGGGTTTCTAAATTTTCCTATGGTTTTTAGGGTTTTTAATATTTTTATTTTTTTTGTGGGTCTAAAGTGTTTTTTTGAAGGTTTTATTTGGATTTTTCAGGGTTTGTACAGTTTGTTATGGTTTTAGGGATTTTTAATATTTTTATTGTCTTCTAGGGATTTTGATGGGTTTTATGGTATTTTAGGGTGGTGAGGTTTTCTTGGATATTTTTAATATTTTCTGGGTTTTAAGGACTTTTAGTGTTTTCAATGGTTTTAGGGTTTTTAGGTTTATTTATTGTTTTTAAGGATTTTATATTTTAGTTGTTTTAAGTGTTTTTAGATTTTTAGGGGTTTTATGTGTTTTTTGGGGTTTTATGGTTCTCATTGGTTTTTTAGGGTTCTAGGGATTTTTATGTTTTTAGGTATTTTTAGAGCTCTTCGGGATTTTTATATTTTTTTACGGTTTTTAGGGTTTTTGAGTGGTTTTAGGGTTTTCTTAGGGTTTTAGGGTTTTGTAGTGATTTCAACATTTTTAGTGGTTTTATTTATTTGTAGGTCTTTATGGTTGTAATAGGAAACTTTTGGATTTTTAGAGGGGTTGTAACTGTTTTAAAGATTTTTAGGGATTTTATGATTTTATGTGTTTTAGAGTTGTTATGGATTTTGAGGTTTCTAGGGCTTTAGGGATTTTAATGTTTTTTGGTTTTAGGGGTTTTGAGATTTTTATGTTTGTAAGGTTTTCATAGGGGTTCTCAGGGTTTTTTGTATTTATAATTTTTTAGTGATTTTTATGTCCATTTCTTGATTTTATAGGAATCTAGGTATTTTTATGGATTTTTTGGGTATTTTATATTTTTTGGATTTTTTGGGTTTTTAGATTTTTTTAGTTTTTTAATTTTTAAGAATTATTTGTATATTTCTTATATTTTTATGTGTTTAAAGTGTTTTGAGAGTTTTTAGTATATTTTTATGGTTTTTTTGGGTTTTTAGGTTTTTTAGGGGTTTATGGATTTTTGGGTATTTATGGTTTTTAGGGTGTTTTGTGGAATTTAGGGTTTTTACAGTTTTTAGCATTTTTATTTTAATTTTGGGGGTTTTAAGTGATTTTTTGTTTTTAAGATTTTCATAATGTTTTTCAATGTTTTTTGATTTTTTATGTTTTTAGTGATTTTTAGGTTTTTTTAGGATTTTTATAGGATTATAGGATTATTATGGATTTGGGTATTTTTATGAGTTTTTAGGGTTTTATATTTTTTTTTTGGGTTTTAGAGGTTTATTGAGTTTTTTAATGATTTTTATGGATTTTTAGAGTTTTATCATTTTTTTAGGTTTTAATAGATTTTAAGGGTTTCTAGTGGGATTTTATTTTTTTTAGGGGTTTTAAGAATTTTAATGTTTTGTAGGGTTTTTCTGGCATTTCAGGTTGTAGGGATGTTAGAGTTTTTAGGATTTTTAGTGTTTTTAGTTTTTTCAGAGCTTATAAGTGTTTTTTAATGTTTTTATAGTCTCCTTATAGTATTTTAGGATTTTATGGTTTTTATGTTTTATTGTTTTTAGGGTATTTAGTATTTTAATTGGGTTTTAGGGGTTTAAAAGATTTTTTGGGTTTTTTGGGTTTTTTATGATTTTGGAGTTTTGTGGGTTTTCCGAATTTTGTATGTTTTTAAGGGTAGTGAATTTTTTCAAGTTTTAAGCTATTTATATTATTTTTTAGGTTATTTATTGTTTTTTATGTTTTTAGGGAACTTAGGGCTTTTATGATTTATATGGGTTTTAAGTTTTTTAGTGATTTTGAGGGTTTTAAGGTTTTTCTAGTTTTTTTATTGGTTTTGGGGTTTTAGTGCTTCTGAGTTTTTTAGTGTGTTTATTTTTTTAGAGATTTTTAACATTTTAGGGGATTAAAATTACATTATATTTATAGTTATTTATAGGGGTTTTATTGGTTTTTCAGGTTTCCAAGGTTTTTATGTGTTTTAATGTTTTTTAGTATTTTTAGGGTTTCTAGCATTTTTAGGTTTGTAGGGGTTATAATTTCTACTGGGTTTTTAATGTTTTCTTAGGGGTTTTATTGTTTTTTTATTTTTCCATATAATGAATTTTAAGTTAATTTTTGAATTTTTATGGTTTTTATATTTTTTAGAGATTTTACGGGGTTTAAGGTTATTTTGTTTTGTTATGATATTTAGGTTTTTTAACGTTTTTATAGTTTTGGGTGTTTTATGTGATTTTAGGTTTCTAAGGATTTCTTATGGTTTTCTTGGTTTTAAGAGTTTGTATGTTTTTAGGTTTTTTAGGGATTTCTGAGGATTTTAATGGTTTTTTGGATTCTTAGGGTTTTTAGGGTTTTTACAGTTTTTTGGATTTTTGGGATTTTCAGAGTTTTTTAGGACTTTTATGGTTTTTATAGTTTTTAATTTTTGGGGGGTTTTAAGGTTTTTTAGGGTTTTTAGTGGTTTTAGGGTTTTATTGGTGTTAAGGGTTTTATGGGGTTTTTTGGTTTTTTGGTTTTTTATGGGTTTTTGGGTGTTTAGCATTTTTATGTTTTTACGGATTTAAGTGTTTTTCGGATTTTATGATTTTCATAAATTTTTTGGGGGGTTTGAAGGTTTTTTTACATTTTTATAGCTTTTTATGAATTTTTAGGAATTTAATGGGTTTTTATAATTTTTATGGATTTTGAGGGTGTTTAGGGTTTTTTTTTGTTTTTAGGATTTTATTGTTTTTTTGGGTTTTAGTGTTTTCTGGATTTTTATGGTTTTTAATGGTTTTTTTGAGTTCTTCAAACTTTGGGGGGGGGGGGTTAAAGATTTTTTTGACATTTTAATGCGTTTTAGGGTTTTTATAGGTTTTAGGGTTTTTAAGGTTGATAGGTGTTTTGTGTTTTTAGGGATTTTTGTGTTTTTAGTATTTTTTGGGTTTTTAAGGGTTTTATGTTTTTTATGTTTCAAGGTTTTTTAGGTTTTCTTGGAGTTTTTATGGTTTTTTACGATTTTAGGGATATTTAAGGATTTTTTAAGACTTAAATGGTTTTTATTGTTATTAGGGGTTTTATGGGTTTTATGGGTTTGTGATATTTATGGGGATTTATAGTTTTTTTTCCATTTCAGTGATTGTAAGGCTTTTCTAGAGTTTTTTTTTACATTTTATGTGTTTAAATGGGATTTAGGGTTTTTTGTTTTTTAGGTTTCTATGTGTTTCTAGGGTTTTTAAGGTTTTTATACTTTTAGGGCTTTTTAGTTGTTTTAGTGTTTTTTAGGTTTTTGGGAGTTTTATGTTTTTTTATGTTTTTATGGTTTTCGTAAGGTTTTTTTCATGGTATTTAGAGTTTTTTAAATTTATATGTATTTTTAGGTATTTTTTAGGTTTTTTATTGTTTTTTGGTTTCTATGGATTTTGAGGGTTTTTATGGGTTTTAGTGTTTCTATAGTTTCATGGATTTTTAGGATTTTTTTTTATTTTTGGGGGTTTTATGGGTTTTATAGTTTTTTAATGTTTTTAGGGGTTTAAATTGTTTTTATATTTGTTTAGTGGGTTTAGGGTTTTTATAGGTTTTTAGGGTTTTAATTTTGTATGTTTTTTAATTTTTTGTATTGTTTTTTATGGTTTGGTGGGTTTTTAGCATTTTTTTTTGGGTTTTTAGCTCTTTTAAGTGTTTTTAGGGTTTTATGGTTTTCTTATGGGTATTCAGTGTTTTAGGAATTTTTTCATTTTATGTATTTTTGTGTATTTTAAAAAAAATTATCTATTTTAGGGTTTTTGGCATTTTGAGGGGTTTATGGGTTTTTAGGTTTTTTATATTTTCTTTTAGTTTTTATGGTTTTTAAGGTTGTTTATATTTTTTAACACTTTTATGGGTATGAATGGTTTTTTGTATTTTTAGTGGTTTTTTGGGTTTTTTGGGGGTGTTATGGTTTTTATGGGTTTTAGTAGTTCTTAGGTTTTTAGGGTCTTTTTAGGGTCTTTATCATTTTTAGGGTTTTAGGGTCTTTTAAGGGTTTCCTCATGGGTTTTTAGGGGTTTTTACGGTTTTTATGTTTTTAGGGAATCTTTAAGAATTTATAGGATTTTTATTTTTTAGTGTTTCTAGGGATTATTAGGTTTATATGGTTTTCATGGTAGGTTTTTCTTTTAAGGGTTTTATTTGATTTTTTATGGGTTTAAAGGGTTTTTAGATTTGTTATCATTTTAGTCCTTTAAATTTTCTTAGTGGTTTTAGTTATTTAAGGTGTTTATGGTTTTTTGGGTTTTTAAAGGTTCTTAGTGTTTTTATGGGTTTAGGGACTTCTTGGTGAATTAGTGGTTTTTCATTTATTAGGTATTTTATTTGTTTTTATGTTTTTATTTTTTTATGTTTTTCATTATTTTTTATGGGTTTTAGGGTTTTATGTATTTTTAGGTTTCTTTAAGAATTATATAGTTTTTAGAGTTTTTAAAGATTTTGAGGGTTTTTAGGGGCTTTTTTTGAGTTTTTTGGGTTTTTTAGATTTTTTGGTTTTCAGTGAATTTTCAGTTTTAGGGGGGGTTGTGTTTTTAGGTTTTAAAGGTTTTGTTATTGGTTTTCTAGGTTTTTACATTTTTATTGATTTTTAGAGAGTTTTATTTTCTATAGATTTTTGGTTTTTAGGAATTTTACGGGTTTTTGAGTTTTTAAGCATTTTAGAGATTTTCGGATTTTTATCATTTTTTGGAAGGGTTTTATTTGTCATATGGTAATTAATGTTTTCTTATTATTTTTAGGGTTTTATTGTTTTTTTTCATTTTTAGGGTCTATTATGATTCTTATGGATTTTTAGGGGTTATATGGATTTTTAAGTGTATTAGTATTTTTAGGGGTTTTATGTTTTTTTGTCTTTTTGATTATTTTAGAGTTTCTACAGTTTTTTAGTGTTTTTTAATGTGATTTTGGGTTTGAAGGGATTTTAGATTTCTTTGTGGGGTTTTGGTTTTTTATAGGTTTTTAAGGTATTTTAATATTTTTTGGGAGTTTTTTTTGTTTTTTGGGGTTTGCTGGATTTTTCTTGTTTTTTAGGGTTTTTATTATGTTATATATTTTTAATGGATTTTAATTATTTTGATATTTTTATGATTTTCTATGGGTTTTTTAGGGTTTTTACAGTTTTTTATATATTTTGGGAATTTGGGGGGGGGGGGTTTGGATTTTTTAGTTTGTGTTTTTAACAATTTTGTGGTTTTTAGTGTTATTTAGGATTTTTTTTTGGATTTTACAGTTTTTTATAGTTTGTATATTTTTTAGTGTTTTTAAAAATTTAGGCGTTTAAATATTTTTTTAGATACTTTAGTTGGTTTTATGGTTTTTTATGGGTTTTGAGTTTTCTTAATATTTTAGGTGTTTTTATGGTTTTTTTGGAATTAGTATTTTTTTTAGTGGTTTATGTTTTTTTAGTTTTTAATGTTTTCTAATGTTTTCCAGGTTTTTAGGGTTTTTACAATTTTATTGAATTGTAGGGATTTTTTTAGATTTTTTGGGGGTTTTAGGGATTATTGGTATTTTGAAGGGGGGGGGGGTAGGATGTTTTAGATATTTTATGGTTTTTATGGGTTTTAGGGGTGTTCTAGTTTTTAGGGGTTTTAAGGTTTTTAAGAGTAATTTAACATTTTTAGATGTTTAAAGGGTTTTTTGTGTTTTCAATGGTTTTACAGGTTTTATGGGTTATGGTGGGTTAATTATTTTTAGATGTTTTACATGATTTTAGGGTCTTCTTAGGGATTCTTAAGGGTTTTATCACTTTTTATGTTTTAAAGGTTTTAATCATTTTGAGGTTTTAAAGGTATACTTAGACTATTTTAGGGTTTTTAGTGTTCTTTTACATTTTTTGGTGTTTTTAAAAAAAATTGGGTGTTAGGATTTTTAGGTATTTTTATGGTTATAGGGTTTTATGGTTTTTATGTTTTTCAGCATTCTAGGGGTTTTAAGTGTTTTTAGGATTTTATGGTTTTCTTCAGATTTATTAAGGGTTTTAACGGTCTTTATTAGTTTTATTTATTTTAGAAAATTTTTATTATTATTTATGGTTTTTAGGTGTTCTTTGGATTTTTATTGGTTTCGGGGTTTTTTCGGTGTTTAGGGTTTTAGGAGTTTTTTTTATTTTTGTAAGGTTTTAAGGTTTATGATGTTTTTTATCTTTCTTAGGGGTTTAAAATGTTTTTAGAGTTTTTAGTTGTTTTTAGGGTTTTCAGTGTTTTTTATGGGTTTTATTTTTGTTATAAGTTTTTAGGGTTTTTAGTGTTTTCTAGTGTTTTTTAGGTTTTTTAAAGTTTTTAGGATTTTTACAAGTTTAATGTGTTTTATGGTTTTTTATGCTTTCTTAGATATTTTCAAGATTTTTTTGGTTTTTATATTTTTATGGATTTTATGGGATTGTAGGATTTTTATGGTTATTATAGTTCTTATGGATTTTCAGGGGTTTTAGTGTTCCTTAGGGTTTTATGGTTTTTAGTTTTTAGGGTTTTATTGAGTTTTTTAGGGGTTTAAATGTTTTTCATAAATTCATAACATTTTTATGTTTTAATTTTTTTAGAGTTTTTAGTTTTTCTAAAGGTTTTATGGTTTTTCAGTGGGTTTTAATGATTTCAGAGGTTTTTATTCTTTTTATGTGTTTATGTTTTTATGGTATTTTAGGGTTTTCTTAACGTTTTTAGCATTTTTAGGTTTTAGAGGATTGAAGTGCTTTTATGTTTTTATGGTTTTCTTAGGGGTTTTTATAGTTTTTACTTTTTAAGGAATTTTTAGATATTTTTAAATGTTTTTATATTTTTAGTGTTTTTTTGGATTTTAAAGGTTTATATGGTTTCATGTTTTTTTTTATGGTTTTTAGAATTTTTTTAGTTTTTAATGGATTTGTGTGTTTTTTTATTTGCTTTTGGTTTTAAATATTTTTTAGGGGTTTTTTTGTTTTTTTGGATTTTTAGGGTTTTTTAGGATTTCTATTGGTTTTTAGGGTTCTGTGGGATTTTAGAGATTTTATTGTTTTGGTGGTTTTCAGGGTTTTTATTATTTTTAGGCTTTTAGGGTTTTTTGTGTTTTTAATGGTATTATGGTTTGTTAATTTTTTTAACCATTTTAACGATTTCAAAAGTTTTTGGTGTTATTAAATGTTTTTTTGGGGTTTTTTAGGTTTTTTAGGTTTTTTAGGATATTATAGTTTTTAGGTTTTTAGGTTTTTTTATATATTTTAAGGGCTTTCAGTGTTTTTTGTGTTTTATGGGTTTTATGTGTCTTTAGTATTTTATGGTTTTCTTTGGGGTTTTCAAGGTTTCTACAGGTTTTAGAATTCTATGGAATTATATGATTTTTTTGGATTTTTACTATTTTTAGTATTTGTATGGATTTTGAGGGTATTTTGTGCATTTAAATATTTTTATTATTTTTATGATTTTTCAGTTTTTTGGGTTATTTATTTATTCTATAAAATTTTATGGTTTTTAGAGTTCTTTAACATCTTTATGGGTTTAAATTATTTTTATAATTTTTATATTTTTATGGAGTTTTACGGTTTTAAATGTTTTCATGGGTTTTATGGTTTTTATGGGGTTTTTGGGTTTTCGGTGCATTTTATGTTTTAAGGGTTTTGGGTATTTTATGGATTTAGGTTTTCATAGGGTTTTTAGGGTTTTTATGGGTTTTTATTTTTTAGTGATATTTTTTATTTTTTAGGATTATTATGTATTTTTTATGGTTTTCATAGGGGTTTTTTGTGGTTTTTTTGATTTTAAAGTTTTGAGGTTTCTTATAGTTTTTAATATTTTTAGGTTTTAAAGGATTTTTTGAGATTTTTATGGGGTTTTAGGGTTTTATCTATTTTTAGGGGTTGTATGGTCTTTAAGGATTTTTATGGTTTTTAGGGGTTTTAAATCTTTTTAGGATTTTTAGAGCCATGTAATTTTAAAGGTTTTTAGGGGTTTAAAATGTTTTTTTGTTTTTAAGGTTTTCATTTATGTTTTCAATGTTTTTATTGTTTTTTTCATTTTTAGTATTTTTTGTGATTTTTTAGGATATTAATGGGGTTTTGGGGGTTTCAGGGATTTTTTGGGTTTTTAGTGTTTTTCGGATTATTATGGATTTTTTGGGGGTAATAGATATTTTTTTTGTTTTTTAGGGTTTTTAATATTTTTTTATAGATTTTTAACCTTTTTTGGGTCTAAACTTTTGGAAATACAGTCTTTCCCAACAGTTCTAAACCGTAGGGAAAGGCTACAGAACCGTTGGTATATGTTATACCAACGGTTCTGCAAACCATAGGGAAGTAAGCCATTGGGAAAGATTTTCCCAACGGTTTACTATGAACCGTTGGTATAGAGTTGGGGAAAGCTAACATATCCAAACGATTCTGCCAAACTGTTGGGATAGTTTTTCCCAACGGTTTGGCATGAACCGTTGGGAAATCCCAAGGTTTCTCCTCTTTCCCAACGGTTTCTAAACCGTTGGGAAAGGTTTTTTACCCACGGTTCAATGAACCGTTGGTAAAAAAAGCATCAGAGATGCTATGCCAACAGTTTGAAACCGTTGGCTTAGCCTATGTTTGTGCAAATTGCACAACAACCTGCAATTTGCACAGAAGGTCTGCAATTTGGACAACAGGCCTCATTTTGTGTATTCCCTCCCATTTTCAATCCAGTTATTGTACCTGAAATAAACTAACACATACATATACAATTATTGTACATGTAATAACCAACTAAGACATAAATATAGAGAAAAAATTCATACACATTTAACATATAATGCATCCTGGAACTATACACATCCATAATTAAATTATAATTCATAACGTAATTATAAACATACATAATTCATTTAGAATTCAATTTAAAATTTAGATTGCAATTATATGTGGAATCCGGAAGTCAATTCATAATTTGATCGGTTTTTTGTATACCATATATTTTTACCTGAAATGATGTCCATTTTAAACAAAATACATACACTTGTAATGATACCGGCCACACTGCGCCTCGTATTGAAGTGGGGTTGACTCGTACACGTCACATATGACCCATGGATTGTTTTGCTAAAGTATTGACACAATCCTAATGTGTTTGGTCGGTTTTCCGTATGCCAATTGATGTTTTTAAATTAAAATGGCGTCCTTTTGAAACAAAAGTCAGACACTGTGAGTGTTTCCAACCACACTGCATCTCAGATTGAGGCGAGGTTGATTCGTACAATCACATATGACCCATGGATCATTATCCTAAAGTTTCAACGGAAACCGAACGTGTTTGGTCGGTTTTCCGTATGCACTTAAAATGTTGTCCATTTTAAACAAACGAGAGCCACTTAGAGTGATTCCGGCCACACCGTGCCTCCGATTAAGTCGGGGTTGACTCATACATGTCACATATGAACCATGGATCGTTGTGCTAAAGTATCGACACAATCTGAATGCATTTGGTTGGTTTTTCGTATGCCAGTTGATGTTTTTTACATAAAATCCTATCCATTTTAAACAAAAGAGACACAGTTAGAGTGGTGTCGGCCACACCGCACCTTAGATTGATGTGAGGTTGACTTGTACACCTCACATATGACCCATGGATTGTTTTTCTAAAGTATCTACACAATCCAAATGCGTTTGGTCGGTTTTCCATATGCCAGTTGATGTTTTTCACTTAAAATGATGTCCTTTTGAATCAAAAGATAGAAACTTTGAGTGGTGACGGCCACACCGCGCCTCAGATTGAGGCCAGGTTGACTCATACATGTCACATATGACCCATGGATCGTTCTCCTTAAGTTTCAACGGAAACTGATTGCGTTTGGTCGGTTTTTCATATGTACTTAAAAATTAGTCCATTTTAAACAAAAGAGAGACAATTATAGTGATCCTAGCCACACTGTGCCTCGAATTGAGCCTGGGTTGACTCATACACGTCACATATGACCCATGGATCGTTGACCTAAAGCATCAACACAATCTGAATGCGTTTGGTCAGTTTTTTATATGTCAATTGTTCTTTTCACTTATAATCTAGTCCATTTTAAACAAAAGAGAGACACTGTGAATTTTGTCGGCCACACTGCACCTCGGATTGAGGTGGGGTTGACTCGTACATGTCACATATGACCCATGGATCATTGTTCTAAAGCATAAACACATTTGGAATGCATTTGTTCAGTTTTTCGTATGCCAGTTGATCTTTTCACTTATAATCATGTCCATTTTAAACAAAAGAGAGACACTATGAATGGTGTCGGCCACACCGTGCCTCGTATTGAGGCGGGGTTGACTCTTACACGTCACATATGACCCATGGATCGTTTTTCTAAAGTATCACCACAATCTGAATTCATTTGGTCAGTTTTCCGTATGTACTTAAAATGTTATCCATTTTAAAAAAAAGAGAGCCACTTAGAGTGATTCCAGCCACACCGTGCCTCAGATTAAGGCGGGGTTGACTCGTACACATCACATATGACCCATGGATCGTTGTGTTAAAGTATCGACACAATAAGAATGTGTTTGGTCGGTTTTCTGTATGCCAGTTGATGTTTTTCACTTAAAATGTTTTCCTTTTGAAAAAAAAGACAGACACTTTGAGTGGTGCTAGCCACACTGCGTCTCATATTCAGGAGGTTTTGACTCATACACATCATAAATGACCCATTGATCGTTTTCCTAAAGTATCAACATATTCCGAAAGTGTTTTCTTAGTATTCCGTATGCCAGTTGATGTTTTTTAATTAAAATGGCATCTTTTTGAAACAAAAGACAGACACTTTGAGTGGTGTCTGCCACACCACGTCTCATATTAAGGCGGGGTTGATTCTTACATGTCACATATGACCCATGGATAATTCTCCTAATGTTTCAATGGAAACCGAATGCGTTTGGTCGGTTTTCTCTATGTACTTAAAATGGTGTCCATTTCAAACGAAAGAGAGACACTTAGACTGATCCCGGCCACACCGCCACTCGGATTGAGCCCGGGTTGGCTAGTACAGGTCACATGTGACCCATGGATCGTTATCCCAATGTTTCAATGTAAAATGAATGTGTTTGGTTGGTTTTCCGTATTTACTTAAAATGTTGTCCATTTTAAACAAAAGAGAGCCACTTAGAGTGATTCCGACCACACCATGCCTCAGATTAAGTCGGGGTTGACTCATACACATAACATATGACTGATGGATCGCTTTCCTAAAGCATCAATACATTTTAAATTCATTTGGTCGGTTTTGCGTATGTCAGTTGTTATTTTCACTTATAATCATGTCCATTTTAAACAAAAGAGAGACACTGTGAATGGTGTCGGCCACACCGCACCTCGGATTGAGGCGGGGTTGACTCATACATGTCACATAATGCCCATGGATCATTGTGATAATGTATCAACACAATCCGAATGTGTTTGGTCAGTTTTCCGTATGCCAGTTGATGTTTTTCAATTAAAATTAAGTCCTTTTGAAAGAAAAGACAAACACTTTGAGTGGTGCCAGCCACACCGTGTCTCAGATTGAGGTGGGGTTGATTCTTACATGTCACATATGACCCATGAATCATTCTGCTAATGTTTCAATAGAAACCAAATGTGTTTGGTTAGTTTTCCATATGTACTTAAAATGTTGTCCATTTTAAACAAAAGAGAACCACTTTGAGTGATTTCGGCCACACCGTTCCTCTGATTAAGGTGGGGTTCACTCGTACAAGTCACATATGACCCATGGATCGTTGTGCTAAAGTATCAACACAATCTGAATGCGTTTGGGAAGTTTTTTCTATGCCAGTTGATGTTTCTCACTTAAAATGACGTCTTTTTGAAACAAATGACAGAAACTTTGAGTGTTGGCGGTGACACCACGCCTCGGATTGAGGCGGGGTTGACTCGTACATGTCACATATGACCCATGTATCGTTGTTCTAAAGTATCGACACAATCTGAATGCGTGTGGTCGGTTTTCCATTTTCCAGTTGATGTTTTTCAATAAAAATGACGTCCTTTTGAAAAAAAAGACATACACTTTGAGTGGTGACGACCACACCACATCTCAGATTGAAGCAGGGTTGACTCGTACACGTCACATATGACCCATGAATCGTTCTCCAAAAGTTTCAATGAAAACCAAATGCGTTTGGTCGGTTTTCCGTCTATACTTAAAATGTTGTCCATTTTAAACAAAAGAGAGCCACTTTGAGGGATTACGGTCACACCGTGCCTCAGATTAAGGCGGGTTTGACTCATACACGTCACATATAACCCATGGATCGTTGTGCTAAAGTATCGACACAATCCGGAAGCGTTTGGTCAGTTTTCCTTATTCCAATTGATGTTTTTCACTTAAAATGACGTCCTTTTGAAACAAAAGATAGACACTTTAAGTGGTGGAGGCCATACCGCGCCTCGTATTGAGGCGGATTTGACTCATACATGTCACATATGACCCATGGATCATTGTGCTAAAGTATCGACACAATCCGAATGCTTGTGGTCAGTTTTTCGTATGCCAGTTGATGTTTTTCAATTAAAATGATGTCCTTTTGAATCAAAAGACAGACACTTTGAGTGGTGCCAGCCACACCGCATCTCAGATTGAGGTAGGGTGTACTTGTACACATCACATATGACTCGTGAATCGTTCTCCTAAAGTTTCAATGGAAACCGAATGCGTTTGGTTAGTTTTCCATATGTACTTAAAATGTTGTCCATTTTAAACAAAAGAGAGCCACTTAGAGTGATTCCGGCCACACTGTGCCTTAGATTAAGTTGGGGTTGACTCGTACACATCATATATGACCCATGGATTATTGTTCTAAAGTATCAAAACAATCTGAATGTGTTTGGTCAGTTTTCCGTATTCCAGTTGATGTTTTTCACTTAAAATGACGTCCTTTTGAAACAAAAGACAAACACTTTTAGTGGTTCCGGCCACACTGCATCTCAGATTTAGGTGGGTTTGACTCATACACGTCACATATGACACATGAATCATTCTCCTAATGATTCAATGGAAACTGAATGCGTTTGGTCGGTTTTCCGTACACCAGTTGATGTTTTTCAATTAAAATGACATCCTTTTGAAAAAGAAGACAGAAATTTTGAGTGGTGCTGGCCACACCACATCTCAGATTAAGGCAGAGTTGAGTCGTACATGTCACATATGACCCATGGATCGTTCTCCTAAAGTTTCAATGGAAACCGAATGCGTTTGGTCAGTTTCCCGTATGTGCTTAAAATGTTGTCCATTTTATTAGAATCCCCATGCTTCTATTAGTGGAATGGTATTTAATTAAAATCTTGTGGACATTCATATAAAATATTTTTATATCATTCTTAGTAGGGATTAGATTTTAGTTTATCATTCTATGAAACATTTCAGAGCTAACAAAGTCATGCTCAATGAATACATCTCTTTTATAACATACCAAGAATCTATGATATTGATTAGATGTGTAAATGTGATTTACATTGATTATCATGATGAAAATTAATAAAATATATATTATAGATTTTGTAGTATTAAATGAAATCAAGTAGGGTGGGGGGCTGTCATGTGGGGCTGTCCGGGGGGCTGTGTGGTGGGTGTCCGAGGGGCTGTTCGAGGACAAAAGAGGAGGGTGGGGGGCTGTACGGGGGGGCTGTCTGGGGGCTATCCAGGGGGTGTTCGGGGGGTTGTCTGGGGTCCCAGGAAGAGGGTGGGGGCTGTCCGGGGGGCTGTCTGGGGGGCTGTCCGGGGGGGGGGGGGGGTGTTCGGAGGGGTTGTCCAGGGTCCAAAGAAGAGGGTGGGGGCTGTCCGGGGTGCTGTCTAGTGGGATGCCCGGGGGGATATCTGGGGTCCAGGGAGGAGGGTGGGGGGCGTGGGGGATATTCGGGGGGCTGTATGAGGGCTGTCCAGGGGGTGTTCGGGGGGTTGTCTGGGGTCCAAGGAAGAGGGTGGGGGGGCTGTCTGGGGGGCTGTCTGGGGTGGCTGTCTGGGGTCCAGGGAGGAGGGTGGGGGGGCTGTCCGGGGGGCTATTCGGGGGGCTGTCTAGGGGCTGTCCAGGGGGGTGTCTAGGGTCCAAGGAGGATGGTGGGGGGGTTTGCCCAGGGTCCAGGAAGGAGGGGGTTCCCAAACACACAACCACTAAAAGACAAAAACATCCATAAAAACTAATAATATATAAAAATAACTCAACTCCAATATTATACTACGAGTCTAGAAAAAACCAAAAACTAGAATAGATTAAATATCAAATCTTAGTAATATTAGTCAAAAATGTAATTTATCAATTTTTCCCACATCACCATCACCATCATCACCATCATCATCACCCTCGTCCTCATCCCCATCATCATCCTCACCCTCCTCAGCACCCTCCTCCTCGCCCTCGCCCTCCTCCTCGCCCTCGTCACCCGCCTCGCCCTCCTCCTATCCCTCCTCTTTCGCATCAGGCTCCTCGCCATCATAATCGTCAAGCGATACATCGTCTTGACCACCACTAGAACTACTACCTGGTGCACCATATATAGAACGTATCGACAACATATATTCATCAAAAGCTGGGCTAGCCTGTACTGGAAGTGTTAGATGTAGAACTTCAATAAATTTCATAAATGCACTGTTAGCCCTAGAATACTGTTCTGCCGTCTCTGTGGTCCTTTTATCAACCTGTTCTTCCTGTGCCCTAACTTACTGCAGCTCAGTGGCACTACAGATCGTACCTAAGGAGGGCTAATACCTCGTTGGGGCTATCCTAGGTCGACAGCGTACTCTGCCAGAATGCTCCTCTCCCAACACCTGATGTAAGTGATCTGTTGGCCCAAAATTGTCTGATTCTTGGGCATAGAGGGCCAATAAAGTAGAATGTTAAAAATATTAATATATCATTAAGATACAAAATAGATATTAAAATATAAATTCAACAGATTAAAACTTACAATCTGCTGCTGAGTCGCTTCGTTGATGGCACTTCCATCCTTTTTTCATCTACTCGAGAAAAACAGTTTTTCTCGAGGAACACATCCTTCAATGTTTTTTATTTTCCTCTACAATGACATTGAAAACAAAAGTTATATGAAAACTTTAGAAAATTATTAAATAATTGAGGAAACAAAAGAAAGTATAAGTCATAAAGAAAACTTATAAACAATTGTCATACCTACTTCCTCTCACGATCAGGCATCGTAGTGCATCCTAGTGTGTGGAGCTATTTTTTGCATCAATGTTATTTTTATTTTTTCCAGTTGATTCCTAAATAAAATTCGAAAATTAAACAGATATTATTAATGAAAAACATGAAAGTTATTATTTAAATACCTCAAATGTTAATAATACCTTAAACTGGGTACTCGTCCAATGAGTAATCATCTGACGATACTGCTCTATAGGACAATCATCCACCACTGGTACCGCCTCTAACTCAGTACCAAATCTAGCAACCCAGCCAATATACAACTCATGCTTGTAGGCTCTCCAAAGATCGCCTAAATCCTTTAGACGTTTCGTTCATGCACCCTCACCATTGGGAAAATTAAATCGAAGCTGACATCAAAATATTAATTCATATAAATACAAAAATAATTCATAGTATTAAATAGAAAATATTTTTTTACCCATATCTCTGCCCAATCTCTATCCTTGACCTCACGAGGCAAATGTCACCATGATAGCAGGCTGATGGGAATGATGTTGGAGTATTTGTCAAGTGTCGCCAAAAAACATCGACATTACTGCCTTATTTTCTCGACCATTTGGTTGTCTTTATTATAATCCACCATAACCTGTGTGCGGCGGTTCCAAACCGAAGGCATGCGTGTACGCCCCCACCCACGCCTCCTATCAGTAGATGTATCTGTCATGAAAGAAAAACAAATATTTTATCAAAACATGTTATAATGAAAATAAATATTTCTATAAAAAAATTTAGGGTTCTATAAATATACCTGTTCCGGTCTGATCGCTGAGCGCCGTTGGATCCACAAAAACTGATGGAACACCCTATGGTGGAACAGTAGTCGAAGACGATGGAATATAGAAGCTCGGATAGATAGAAGTAGAAGGAAAAGAAGATGGGATAGCTGTCTGACCAGATGCTGACTGGGGAGTGGGAATCATTAAGGGATGTGAAAATGATGGGCCAGAAGATGCAGAAGGTAGCGAAAACATGAGAGGCCTAAATATCCTGTGTGTCCCTAATGACACACTAGGAATAGAATGTGGGAAGGTTGACATGTCAGTGGGACGGGCAGGGTCTAGTCGGGTACGCGCAGCTGCTTGTCCACCTCTAGTACGAACCCTCCTCATACCACCAGCCTGGGTACTAGGACCAGTACTAGGCTCCTCGTCGAATAACTGTCGACGTATAGGTGGATCCTACAAAAAATTTTACAAAAACATTAATCACATAAAATTATATATTATTTAAATATATCAATTTGAAATAAATTACTCACTACAGGCACTAATGATGGAATTCCCAAATCTGTCATTCGACGATTGTTCTCCATCATTTTTTTCCTTTGTCTCTCTTCAATTGGCTTTATTTCCTGATTTTGAAAAGAGATATATAATTAATTAGAAAAATGAAACAAATGTGTAACCCAAAAAACTAAATATATGAGGGAATAGGGGGATTCATTGGTAATTTAGCTGTTAATTGTTTTAAAAGAGCTTGAATGGATTTAATAAATCATAAAAGTTGTAATGTTCACCAAGATAGAAATATTGTTTGACTATGTTTGAATACAGTTCAATTCCAAATTAGAAAATGCAATTCAAATAAAACTGCAACCAATAAACACTGAAAATTCACATAACGGTCAAGTCATCTATTAATTGATTTAGAAGAGCTTGAATGGATTTAATAAATCATACAAGTTCTAATGTTCACAAAGTTAGAAATATCGTTTGACTATTTTTTAATACAGTTCAATTCCAAATTAGAAAATGCAATTCAAATAAAACTGCAACCAATAAACATTGAAAATTCACATAATGGTCAAGTCAGCTAAAACATATTTGTGATAAATACTAAATCAATTTGAATATTACAAACCTTAAAAACCCAACTCGAGGTAAATCAAAATAATTGAGAACATGGATGAATGATTCTATATATTTTCAACCACAACTTCAGTTTCACAATCAACTCTGACAATTGAGCTGTTGGAGTCATCAAAAGAAATAAATGTATTGGTTCCAATGGCACTAGGGACAGTGTCAATTCCATCATCCCCATAATCAAAAACATTTCTTGGAATTACTTCAACTATGACACCAAATTCCGGCTGAAGTTGGTCTTTGACATAAAAACGTGTTTATCCATTGATGCCAACACATGTGGTTATTCGGTAGCAAGAGTCCGAGTCATATTAATTACTCAAAATCCACAATCATCAATAAATGTGCCATGTATCGTTATCTAATCAAAAAAATGGAATTTCATCATTGTGAATCGTCCATTAGAGTAATAATCCAATATTATTATTTTCTCAACAACTCCATAATAACCCGCGTTTTCAAATCGCGGTCTACTATCTGATGCACTGGCATAACAATCTGTTGTGGCAGTAAACATAACACCATTATGTTGTGTTCTCATGTTTTTTTCCCATTCAGTGACAATAAATTTGTTCCCATTGATAACAATTGATTTACAGTCACGAACCACGATATTAGGACCAAAAGCCAAAGATCTTATTTCCTCAGAGACATAGTCAGCATACAAACTCAATACCTTTAATATAAATGACTATTAGACTTAATTAAATATTGATATAATTATTTTAAACATTAAATTTTTTACCTTCAATTTTAACCAAGAAGAATACTCTTTGCTACGAAAAGTATCTCTCATTATCAAAAATAAAGAACGATGATTCCTATTTATCATTGTTTTATGTTCCCTGTAGATAAAAAATATGAATAGTTTAATAGATATATATGTAAGATATACATAATCAATTTAGTTACCTGATATAGTCATCGAACAAATCACAGTTGAACAAAACTGTGCGATGTTCCATCTCCCGCTCTTTATGGATTAATGTCTTCAATGTATATGATCTAGGAATTCCTCCTGTTTGAGGAAGTGATGGAAAACTAGGTTCAATTTTCTCATACTGTTTTTCTTCATTTCTCATTGGTCTGCTCAATCTTGTAGTAAGATCAGACAAATACATCGAGCAGAAATCCATACATTCTTGAGCCAAGTAACCGTTCACGATAGAACCATTGGGATGATTTTTGTTTCAGACATAAGACTTTAATGTGAACATATTTCTTTCAATTGGATACATCCAACGAAAAGAAAGAGTTCCTCTGAGAAGTATTTCAGTTGGAATATGGACAGTCAGATGCAGCATACATGTGAAAAATGATGGAGGAAATATTTTCTCCAACTCACACAAAATTAATGGGGCATCTGTCAACATATTTTGAAAGAAAGACTTGGACAACTTCTTAGCACAAAGATCTCTAAACAAATGGCACAACCAAATTACAGCCACCCTTACATTATTGGACAAAAGATTAAAGATTTCTATTGGAAGAAACTCATGCAGTAGAACGTGATAATCATGAGCCTTCAAATATTTTAGCTTCAACTCTCTTTTGTTGACCCGTTTAGATATTTTTCTTGAATATCCATCAGGAACTCTAATAGTCTCTAATACTTCCAGAAATTGTTTTATTTAGTAGGTTTCATCACATAATAAGCACATGGAAGTTTCCATTTATTTTCACTGATACGCACAGGATGTAATTCTGGTCTGATGCCCCAATCCACCAAGTCACGCCGAGATCATAAATCATCTTTTTTCTTCCCCTTGACATTTAGAAGAACTGAAAGCAACATTTCTAATATATTCTTTTCAATATGCATTACGTGTAAGAAATGACATAACAAATTGGTTGCCTAATAAGGAAAATTAGAAAAGATACTCCTCTTCCTCCAATTGTGTCATGTTTCAGTGGAAACATTCTTTCTCTTTCAAGATTTCATTTTACCCTTCCCGAATGAAAAACTGAAATCTTTCAATTCATTAAGCAGGTCAATTCCAGACATACGCTGAGGTGGATCATCGGTCTCTATAGTATTATCAAATCTTTGACGATTCATTCTATATGGATGATCCTTTGGAAATAATCGTCGATGTCCCATAAAACTGAAACTACAGTGATGTTTTAGTCTTCAGGATCGTGTATTCTTAATACAAAATGGACATGACAATTTTCCCTTCGTGCTCTATCCAGAAATCATTGCATAAGCCGAAAAAACATTTATCGTCCACATAAGCGCATCACGCATCTAAAATATGTATTTCGAACATGCATCGTATGTGCGCACACCCACATCCCAAAGAAGTTTCAACTCTTTTATTAAAGGTTTCATGTATACATCAATATCAATGCTGGGATCAGAAGGACCAGATATGAGTATACTCATGAAAGTGAAAGGTTTTTTCATACAAAACCATGGGGGAAGATGATAAATGTGTATAAAAACAGGCCATGTGCTGTTCGAAGTAAGAATCTTCCCAAATGGATTAAAACCGTCGCATGAAAGACCTAGCCTCACATTACGCACATCAGCTGAAAAATTAGGATGTCGAGCATCAAATCTCTGCCATGAAAATCCATCTGCAGGATGAACCAACTCATCATTAGTCTTCTTTCTCTCGGTATCATTCCATCTCATTTTTATTGATATGTCATCAGACCTATAAAGATTTTGGAGTCTGGGGATCAATGGAAAGTGCCACATTACTTTCTGTGGAATGAGGGATGGTGTTCCATCAGATTTTGACTTCCAGTAGGATGTGCCACATTTTATACAATCATTTCGTTTGGCGGTTTCCTCCCAGAATAAACTACAATCTTTCGGGTAAGCATGAATGTTTTTTCTTGAAAATCCAAGTTCCTCAACTAACTTCCTTGCCATATAGTGGTTTGGGGGAATATTTGCATCATCTGGAAGTAAATCCTTCAAGATGGTAATAATGTAATCAATTGTTGTATTAGAAATCCCGTACATATTTTTCCTATGAAATAATTGGATTAAAAATTCCATCTTTTTAATTTTATGACATTGTCGATATACTGGAGTCATGGAAACATCATTCCATTTTTTCACCCTATCAATATCATCATTTTCACTAGATGCATCAGTTGTCTACATATTGAAGTATTCTTGAGTTGAAATCCTTTCTTTTTTATGATGACGAGTAAATGGAAACCGATCATCTAACAAATTCTCTATTCCATTCCTTTCATTTAGATCATCACCAATTTGAGATTTCATTTTCTCCCCATTATGATACCACACAATGTAGTTTGCTTGAAAACCATTTTTGGTTATGTGGTAGCTGACTTCTTCACGGCTCAACCAAGGTCTACCAACACAATTGGAACATCGGTAGTGTATGCGACCACTATCTAAAGCATTGTGAAATGAAAAATCTATAAATCTCTCCAAATTGTTTTGAAAATCACTTGATATCTGATCAGTTTCATACATCCAACTTATGTCCATTCTGTAAAAAGAATTTATATAAGTCATTTTGTCATAAATAATTCAATAGGATTGAACTTTAATAGAAAATATCTTTCAAAATCCATATTAAATAATAAAATCCCTTTGATCATTTTTAACAAATATTTTGAGTATTCTCAAGGAACCCCCATTTGAAAAAGTCACATTAAATGCCCAATTTCCAAGCCAAACCATTGAAAACAATTAACATGAGACAGTCATTGACCACAAATAACTTCACTGGAAATTAAAAAAACAGAAACCAAATGTGATATAGAATATAATGTTAAGTTAGGGGGAAAGAAATTAAATAGAGACAACAACATCATAAATGGTTACATCATCATAACCTTTGATTAAAACCACCCATAATAGGAATGGGAATGCCTAATACACCTAATCCCTAATAAAACAAACCAAAACTCCAATTAAAACATTGAATTTAGGGTTTCCACCCCACTTGGACAGCCCTACCCCCACCCCACCCACCCCACTTGGACAGCCCTACCCCCACCCCACTTGTACAACCCAGCACCCCCAACCCCACGTGGATAGCCCTAACCCCACTCAACATGGAAAACCAAGCCCCCCCCACCATACCTAGACACACCTACCCCCACAACCCACATGGAAAACCTATGCCCCCCACCCCACCTGGACAACCCTACCGTCACCCCACTTGGATAACCCATCCCCCCACCCTACCTAGACAACCCCTCCCCCACCCCACCTTCACACCCTCCCCATCCCACTTGGAAAACCCTACATGGACACCCCCACACCCAACCTACACACCCTCCCCCACCCCAAATAGCCCTACCCCCACCCTATTTGGACAACCCAGCCCCCTCTCCCACCCTACCTAGATAGCCCCCTCCCCCACCCTACCTAGACATCCCCTCCCCTACCCCAAATAGCCCTACCCCCACCCCATTTAGATAACCCAACCCCCTCCCCCACCCTACCTAGACAGTCCCCTCCCCTACCCTACCTAGACAGCCCCTCCCCCACCCCAAACAGCCCTACCCCCACCCCATTTGGACAACCCAGCCCCCTCCCCCACCCTACCTAGAGATCCCCTCCCCCACCCTACCTAGACAACCCCTCCCCACCCCAAACAGCCTAACCCCCACCCCATTTGGACAACCCAGCCCCCTCCCCACCCTACCTAGATAGCCCCTCCCCCACCCCACTTGGATAGCCCTCGACATCCTCCCCCACCCCATCTGCACACCCGCCCCCACCTGAAATTGAAACATAAATTCATCCAAATCGAAATCCAATTTTCAACTAAAATAAATTCCACAAAAATTACCATATCAACCCACTAAACAAACCCTTTACGTTTGAAGTGTAGATAAAAAACATAAAACAAATCCAAGGGTTCCGCATACAACAACCCTAATTTATCCTAAATCACAAAATCAAACACAAAAAAATAGAGAAATAACACTAAAATTAATGTAACACATACTTATTTGAAGTGTGAAATAAGATTTTGTTTGATTGAAGATGGATATTGGGTGGAAAGAGTGTCATGGATGAGATGAATTAAGGAGCTCTGTCTACAATCGGTCTGCAATAGGGCTGGGTGGGGGTTCGGATGGTCTGTGTTTGGGGGAAAGATAGAGTTTTCCCAAAGATTTTATTAAATCGTAAGGAAAACTGATTTTCCCCAGATTTCTGAAACCGTTGGAAAAACTAATTTTCCTCCTATCTTTCCCAACTGTTTCATCAAACCTTTTGGAAAAATCAATGTTTATAGATCAATACCAATGGTTAATGAAAACCATTGGTAAAGATCACCTATAACAATAGTTCAAAATAACTGTTGGTATACAACTGTTGGTAAAAACATGATTTCCAGTAGTGCTAAAGGGTTTTTAGAGTTTTTAATATTTTATAAGGGATTTTAGGGGGTTTAATTTTTTTATGGTTTATAGGGGTTTTATTATTTATAGGGAGTTTTAGTTTTTTAATTGTATTTTCAGGGATTCTTTGTTTTTATATTTTCATCGGTTTTATGGGTTTTAATATTTTTAGGTTTATACAGTTTTCTTATTGGTTTTCAAGGATTTATGGTTTTTTACATTTCTGGATTTTTTTGGATTTTTTATGATTTTATGTGTCTTAAGTATTTAAAGGGTTATTAAATTTTTAGGGGTTTTAGTATTTTTTTGGCTTTTAAGGTTTTTTAGGGGTCATAAATGTATTTAGGTTTCTAATATTTTTTAGATTTTTACATATTTTTGGGTTTTTTTAATTTTTAGGAAATTTTATGGATTTTTTTGGATTTCTAGGATTTTTAGGGTTTTTAGGGATTCTATGGGTTATATGGGTTTTTAAGGTTTTTGGTGTTTTTTAGATTTTTTGTTGTTTTACGGTGTTTTTAATCGTTGCATGGTTTTATAATTTTTTTTATATTTTTTGGGGGTTGTGGGTTAATAGAGTTTTTAGTGGATTTTATGCTTTATATGGGTTTTTATGGTTTTTATGTGATTTTATTTGTTTTTTGGATTTTTGGGTTCTTTTTGGTTTTGAGTTTTTTTATAGATTTTCGGTGTTTTTAGTTTTTTATGGTTTTCTTAGGGTATTTTAGGGGTTATATGGTATTTTACGTTTTTAGTGGTTTTTTTTGGTTTTTTAGGTTTTTATGGTTTTTTATGTTTTTAGGGATTTTGAGGATTATTATGGTTTTTGGGTTTTTTTGGGTTTTAGGGGTATTTTTGAGTTTTTTTGTTTTTTATAGATTTTCGTATTTTTAAAGGTTTAAAGGGTTTTTAATGTTTTAGTTGGTTTTTATGGTTTTAATGGGGTTTTTGGGGGGTTTTATGTTTTTAGTTGTTTTAGGGGGTTTTAGGGGATTCATTGTCCTTTTATAGTTTTTTAGATTTTTTTTATTTTTGGGGTTTTTAGTGTTTTTATGGTTTTTCGGATTTCTTAGTGGATTAAATGGTTTTAGGATATTTTTATGTTTTTAAGGATTTTAATGCTTTTTTAGATTTTTTTTATAGTGTTTTTATGGATTTTAAGGGTTTCAATGGTTTTAAGTTTTTAGTGTTTTCACATTATTTAGGTTTTTCATGGGTTTTAATTTTTATTAGGTTTTTATGGTTTTCATAATGTATTTTTGAGATTTTTTTTGGATTTCTTACCTTTTAGATATTTTTACACATTTTTTAGGATTTTTATGATTTTTAATTTTTTTGTCGATTGTGTGGGTTTTTAGGGTTTTCTATAATTTTTATGTTTTTTTTGTATTTTTAGGTTTGGTTTCAGTTTTTAGTGATTTTAAGGTTTTCTATAGTTTTTATCATTTTAAGGAGTTTAAAGGGTGTTTATTATTTTTTAGGGTTTTTAGCCATTTTTGGGTTTTTATGGTTTTTAGGGATTCGGGCTTTAAGGGTTTTATCATTTTTAGGGTTATTAGGGGAGTTAAGTGTTATTCAGTTTTTATTGTTTTCATTTGTATTTTCTTGGTTTTTTCAGTTTTTAGGGATTTTTAGGACTTTTTGTCTTTTTATGTTTTTTTGTTTTTTAGGGTTTTTAGAGATTTTAGCATTTTTATATTTTTATATGTTTTATGTTTTTTTTTGTTTTTATGGTTTTTGTAGGGTTTATCTGGGTTTGTATGATTTTTTACATTTTTTGGATTTTTCGGATTTTTTATGTATTTTTAGTTATTTATGGGTTTATTGGATTTTGAGAGTTTTTAGGTTTTCTTTATGTTTTTTTAACTTTTCTATGTTTTTAAAGGTTTTTTGAGTTTTCTAGATTTATTGTGGTGCTTTAGAGTTTTTTAATGTTTTTAGGGGTTTAAAGGGATTTAGTGTTTTTAGTAATTTTTGCATTTTATGTGGTTTTTAATGGTTTAAGGGGTTTTTGTTTTATGTTATTTTATTGTTTCTAGGGTTTTTTATAGTTTATATTGGTTTATATCGACTCTATTATTTTTAGAGGTTTTCAGGGTTTTTAGAATTTTTTTTGGTTTTAGTGGTTTTATGTGTTTTTAGGTTTTTATAGTTATTTAGTGTTTTCATGGTTTTTTGGGTTTTTTATGTTTTTAGGGATTGTTTGGGATTTTTAGGATTTTTATTATTTTTAGTGATTTTAGGGATTTTTAAGGTTTTTATGGATTTTAGGGTTTGATAGGTTTTTATATTTTTCGGTATTTTTAATTGTTTTTAGGTTTTTGAGGTTTTCAATGTGTTTTATAGGGTTTTTAGGGTTTTTATGTTATTAGGGGTTTTTAGTGGTTTTTACGATTTTAATGGGTTTTAGGGAGTTTTTGTATTTTGAGGGTTTTATGATTTTTAGTGTTTTAAGTATTTTTTATGTTTTTTGGGGTTTAAGTGTTATTAGGTTTTTAAGATTTTCTTATGATTTTTCGAGGTTTTATGGTATTTTACATTTTTATGAATTTTTAATTATTTTTTTGTATTTTTAAGGTTTATTTTGGGTTTTATGGATTCTAAGGTTTTTTATGGTTTTTTTATTTTTGTGTATTTTTGTGTTTTTTAGGGTTTTATGGGTTTTAGAGTTTTTTAATATTTTGGGGTATAACAAGTTTTTAGAGTTTTTTATTATTTTTTTTATTGTTCTGGGTGTTTAGGAATTTGGAAGGTTTTTATGGTATTTTAGGGTATTTGGGGTTTTATTTATTTTTTGGGGTTTTAGTGTTTTTTATGTTCTTAATGGTTTTAAGTGTTTTTAGGTTTCTATGGTTCTCTTAGGTTTTTTCATAATTTTTATGGTTTTTAACTTTTTATGATTCTTATGGGTTTTTAGAGTGTTTGGGATTTTGATAGTTTTTATCATTTTTAGGGTTTTTATGTTTTTTGTTTTTTATGGGTTTTTTTATTTTATTTTTTTGTGTTTTTATATTTTTTAGAGATTTTTAACATCTTTTGGGGGTTTACGTGTTTTTAGAGTTTTTAATGATTTTTAGGGTTTTTATGGGTTTTTAAGGGATCATAATGATTTTAGTGGTTCTATGGATTTTTGTTGGTTTAGGGTTTTAGGGTCTTTATGGTTTTTATGTTTTTTTTATCTTTTTTATGGTTTTGATGTGTTTTATGTGTTTTTAGGTTTTTTAATGTTTTCTTAGGGATTTTTACATTTTTAGATTTTTTACATTTCAGGGAATTTTAGGGCCTTTTATGATTTTTATGGGGTTTTAGGGGGTTTTTTTTAATTTTGTGGGTATTTAGGGGTGTTATAAAATTTTTGGGTCTATAGTGTTTTTAGGGTTTTAAAGGTTTTAAGTGATTTATTTTTTTAAGGTATTCTTCATGATTTTCCGGGTTTCTGGGGTTCCTACGTTTTTACGGATTATTAGGGATTTTGGTATTTGTATGGTTATTAGTGATATTGAGGGGTTTTAGGGTTTTATGGGTATTTTGGGTTTTCATAGTTTTTTTATGTTTTTAGAGCATTATTATTATTATAATTTTTTTATCATTTTTATGGTTTTTATGGTTTTAAGCGTTTTAGTGGTTCTAGGGTTTTTATGGGTTTCTAGGCTTTTATGATTTTTTGTGTTTCATTGGCTGTTAATGTTTTATGGGTTTTAGGTTTTTTGGTGTTTTAAAATTTTTAGGATTTTTAGGGGTTTATTACATTATTATGTTTTTAAGGTTTTCTTAGGGATTTTAACAGGTTTGAGGGTTTTTATGTTTTTATAAATTTTAGGGCCTTTTTTGGATTTTAGGAGTTTGGGGGGGTTAGGTTTTTAGAGTTTTTGTGGTCTTTTTTGGCTTAGTTTTTTTTAAGATTTTATGTATTTCAAGAATTTTGCAGTTTTTAAAAAAATTTAGACGTTTAAAGGGTTTTAATGCTTTTAGTGGATTTTTAGGATTTTTGTATGTTTGTAAGTTTTTCTTTGTTTTTTGGGGTTTTATGGGTTTTAAGTGGTTTCATATTTGTAGGGTTTTTAAGTGATTTTAGGGATTTTATCTTTTTTTTTAAATTTTTAGAGGTTTTACATTTTTTAGTTTTTTAATTTTTGGTGGGGATTTTCATGTTTTTTCGGTTTTAATGTTTTTATATAATTTTAGGATTTTTTAAAAAATTTATTGTTTTTATGGGGTTTAGGTATTTTTATTATTTTAATGGATTTTTTGGTTTTTAGGTTTTTAGCATTTTTTTGTTTTTAAGGGTTTTAAGTGTTTTGAGGTTTTAAATGTTCTCTTATAAATTTTTATGGTTTCAGGTATTTTTTACATTTTTAGGGATTTTTTGGTTTTTTAATGTTTTTTTCTTTTTAGAAATTTTTAGGGATTTTATAGTTTTAGGGATCCTATATTGTTTTGTGTTTTTATTGTTTTATTTGGATTTTTATGTTATTTTTTTAGGGTTTTATTATTTTTTGAGTTTATTAATATTTTTAGGGGTTTAAATGGTTTTATTGTTCATTGTGGGTTTTTAGGTTTTTTAAGGGGTTTTGGGGTTTTTATGATCTTTATGGTTTTAAGGGATTTTATGGGTTTATGTATTTTTTCAGTTTTAGTGTTTTTTTGGCGGTTTAAAGTGATTTTAGGTTTTTAAGATTTTCCTAGAGTTTTTCTAGGTTTTTACTATTTTCTATAATTTTTGTGATATTTCGAATTTTTTATGAATTTTCAGTTTTTGGGGGTTTTATGGAATTTGATGGTTTTTAGGGTATTTTAGGGTTGTTTGGGTTTTTGGGTTTTTTGGGTTTTAGGGGGGTTTTTTATGTTTTTATGGTTTTTAACTTTTTGATGTTTTTTATGTTTTTGAGGTTTAAAGGGTTTTTAGATTTTTTAGATGTTTTTAATGTTTTATGGGGTTTTAGGATTTTTTCAGTTTTTAGGGTATTCATTTATTTTAGGAGTTTTAAGAATTTTTAGAGTTTTTAGTGTTTTTATGTATTTTAGGGGTTTTATGAGTTTTTAGGTTTTAATTGTTTTCATTGGGTTTTTAGGGGTTTTAGGTAATTTTTTGTTTTCAAGCATTTTTATTTTTTTTTTCATATTTTTATAGTTTTTAGGGGTTTTAGGTATTTTTAAGGGTTTTAGGTTTTCTAAGGTTTTAGGATTTTTATCATTTTGTGGGGTTTTATTAGTATTATTTTTTTAACATTTTTTAGGCTTTTGTTAGTTTTTTAGAGTTTTTAAACTATTTATGGTTTTTAAGAATACTTTAGGGATTTATGGTTTTTAGGGGTTTTTTGGTATTTTAGGGTTTTATGAATTTTTTAGGGATTTTAAGCTTTTTGTGGGTTTAAATGTATTTCAACATATTTAGTGGAGTCTTAGGGTTTTTTCTTGGTTTTTTCGTTTTTACAGTTTTAGGGGTTTTATGGTTTTAGTGCCTTTAGGAATTTCAGTGTTTTTAGGGGTTTTAGTATTTTTATGTTTATAGGGGTTTTTATAGTTTTTTGGTTTTTATGGTTTTATTATAGGTTTTCTCTGTTTTATGGTTTTTTATATTTTTTTAAATTGTTAGGGAATTTTTATGATTTTTATTGATATTTACGGTTTTTAGGAAAATTTCGGTTGTATGGTTATTTTTTTATTAGGGTTTTTTAGTTTTTTAGGGGTTTGAAGTTTTTTTTTGGTGTTTGTTAATGTATCCATGTGTCCAAGAGATTTTTTTATCATTTTTATTGGTTTTTGGTTTTTTGTATGTTTTTAGGGTTTTTATGTTTTTAGGAGATTTTATGGTTTTTAAAGGTTTTATGAATTTAGGGGTTTTAATGGATTTTATCGATTTTTTGGTTTTAATGGGATTTAAGTGTTTTTTGTTTTTTATGTTTTTCTTGTGGTTGTTCAGGTTTTTTAGATTTTTAAAAGTTTTAGGGATTTAAGGGGTTCTTAATATTCTTGTGTTTTTAGGGTTATAAGGATTCTGATTGTTTTAGGGGTTTTTGGGGGGTTTTGGGTTTTTTTTAGGTTTTACGGAATTTTTTATGAAATTTTATGTTTTTAGTGTTTTTGGGTTGGAAGGTTTTATTTGGGGTTTTAGGTTTTTTTGAGTTTTTTTGTGTTTTATTTTTTAGAGTTTTTTAAGAATTGTAAGCGTTTTAAATGGTTTTTATAAATTTTAGTGGATCTGTTTAGTTTTATGTGTTTTAGGGGTTTTATGGGTTTTAGGGTTTTTATGGGCTATAGTGTTTTTTGATTTTTGTGGTTTTTAGTGTTTTTAGAATTTTTTTTTATTTTTTGGGGGTTTAAAATCTTTTTAGGGTTTTAAGGGATTTTTCGGATTTTTATGGAATTTTAATATATTTAGGGATTTTGAGGTTTATAGGGTATTTTAGGATTATCCTTTTTGGTTTTTTATGTTTTTAGGGATTTTTTAGTTTTTTAGGGTTTTTAATGTAATTTGGATGTTTTAAATGTTTTTGGGTGTAAAGGGTTTTTATAGTTTTAGTGGTTTTTAGGGTTTTAAGTGTTTTTAATGTTTTTATGGTTCTTTGGGGTGTGATGTTTTGTAGAGTATTTATGGGTTTTTAGGGTTTTTTTCGTTTTTTGAGTTTTATGGGTTTTAATTATTTTTTGAATTTTTTTATTTTCCTATGGTTTTCAAGGGTTGTAGGGATTTTTACATTTGAAGGGATTTTTAGGGATCTTTTCATATTTTTATATATTTTTAAGGTTTTAGCATTGTTGAGGGGTTTTAGGGTTCTTTTGGTTTAAAGGTTTTTTTAATATTTGTAGGGGTTTTATGTGTTTTTAGGTTTTTAAAGTTTTCTAAAGAATATTTTGGGTTTTATAGATTTTTTACCTTTTTATGTATTTTTATAGATTTTTATGGTTTCTAATGTTTTTAGGTATTTTTAGAGTTTTATGGTTTTAAAGGATTTTATAATTTTTTTGATTTTAATGGGTTTTGAGTTTTTTTAGTGTTTTATGGTTTTGTTAGGAGTTTTCAGGTTTTTTAGGATTTTTAATTTTTTCTGGATTTTTTGGGCCTTCTTAGAATTTTATGGATTTTTAGTTTTTTATGGATTTGTGGGGTTTTATGGATTTTAGGGATTTTTTCATTTTTATGGTGTTTAGAATTTTTTTGAGTTTTTCGGGTTTTTAGGTTTTTTTAAAATATTTTTATAATTTTATAGGTTGAAAGAGACTTCAGATTTTTTAGTAGTTTTTAGGGGTTTTAGTGTTTTTATTGTGTTTTATGTTTTTAAGGGGTTTAATGGTGTTTAGGGTATTTATGGTTTTTAGGGGGTCTTATGGTATTTATGGTTTTAGGTTTTTTATGGTTTTTAGCATTTTTATGTTTTTATGAGGATTTAAGTGTTTTTAGGCATTTATGTTTTTGTTAGGGCTATTCAATTTTATAGGGTTTTTTATGTTTTTATGGATTTTTATTGGGTATTAATATTTTTATAGTTTTTTAGTATTTTTAGCTATTTTTGTGTTTTTTAGGGGTGTCTGGTGTTTTTTTGTTTTTAAGGGGTTTTTTAGTTTTTAGGGGTTTTTAAGGATTATTATAGTTTTTATCATTTATTGGGGTTTTAACATTTTTTTCAGATTTTTAGTGGTTTTTTTGGTTTTTGGTGGTAATTAGTAGTTTTATGGTTTTTTATATTTTTTATTCATTTTTACTGTTTTTAGGGTTTTGAGGATTTTTAGTATTTTTTAAAATTTTAGTGGTTTTAAGTGTATTTATTTTTTAATGTTTTCTTTGATTTTTTATGGTTACACGGTTTTTTATGCTTTACTGATATTAATGGTTTTTAGGATTTTTAGGGTTTTTAGGGGTTTAATGGGTTTTGTTGGTTTTTAGTGTTTTTTGGGATTTAGGGTTTTTTGGGGGTTTTAGCTAAATTTGTGAAAGGGTAACGCTCACCTCCCACTATGGGGATCCACTATGCCCAGAGCGTACCGCACATTCCCTGGCTAGTCAGTTGGATTTGAATCGCCCTGTGTATAATATGCACAGTGTCTGAGTTTGGTGGGACACGAGCCAAGACGAGTTCCCATGGAGGGTGAGGGGTACAACCAGTGGTTATAACTCGGCTAACACCCCATGGGTGAAACATGTGTAAGGGAAATGCTCGCCTCCCACTAGGGGGCTGCTCCATGCCCAGAGCGCACCGCATGTTCCCTGACTAGGCAAATGGCTTTGAATTTATCTATGCCTAATATGCATTCTGTCTGAGTCTTAAGGGACTTGAGCCTGGGCCAGTTCCCACAGAGAGCGAGGGGTACAATAAGCGGGTACCACTCGACTAACACCCCATGGGCTAAAAATGTGTGTAAGGGGAATGTTCACCTCCCACTAGGGGGCTCTGCCATGCCCAAAGCATGCCACACGTTCCCTGACTAGGAAAATGCCTTTGAATCTCCCTCTGCATAATATGCACAGTGTCCGAGTCTAGCGAGACATGACCCTGGGCTAGTTACCATGGAGAGCGAGGGGTACGACTATCAAGTACAACTCGGCTAACACCCGATGAGATTTTCATATGGTTTTTACAAGTTTTTATGTCTTTTTTATGTTTTTAGGGATTTTAAGGATTTTTTTAATTTTTATGGTTTTTAGGGTTTTTAGGGAATTATGTTGTTTTTACAGTGTTTATTATTTTATGATTTTTGGGGGGGTTTTGGTTTTTTTAGTTTTTTTAGTTTTTTCAACGGTGATTATAGTTTTTTAAAAGTTTAGGGGTTTAAAGGGGTTATATATTTTTAGTGGTTTTAAGGTTTTTATGAGGTTTTTATGTTTTTAAGGTTTTTTGGGGTTTTATAGTTTTTAGGTTCTAGTGTCTTTAGGGGTTTTAGCATTTTATAGGTTCTTAGGGGTTATAGTTATTTTGAATATTTAAGGATTTAATAGATTTTTTTCAATTTGTTTATGGTTTTTTTGGGGTTTTTTTAGTATATTTATGTTTTTTTATGGTTTAATATATTTTGGGGGATTTAGGGTTATTTTGGGGTTTTAGGACATTTTTGGGTTTTTAGCATTTTAGGTTGTTTTAGGGGGTTTATGTGTTTTAATGTTTTAATGGTTTTCTTATGGGATTCTAGGTTTCTAGGGGTTTTATTTTTTTTAAGGATTTTTACGTATTTTTATACATTTTTATGTTTTTTGAATTTTTATCGGTTTTTAGGGTTTTTACAGTTTTTTCGGGTTTTTTTTGGGTTTGCAGAGAATTTTTTATGTCTTTTTGGTTTTATGGTTTTGAGAGTTTTTAAATTTTTTTATGGATTTCAAGGATTTTTTAGCTTTCATTGGTTTTATGGTTTTCTTGGGGTTTTAGGGGTTTAAAATTTTTTCGTGGTTTTATGGTTATTATAGTTTTTTATTGTTTTTTAGGGTTTTTATCATTTTTACGTTTTTATGGTTTTAAGGGGTTTAAAGTGAATTTAGGGGTTTATGGTTTTCTATTTGATTTTTATGGGTTTTAGGATTTTTTATGTTTTTAGTGATTTTCGGGGATTCTTAGGATTTGTTGGTTTTTAAGGGGTTTAGGGATTTTTTATGGTTTTTTGGGGTTTTTTGATTTTTTGATTTTTTTTATATTTGTAGGGTATTAAATGGTTTTTTGATTTTTTTAGCGGTTTTAGGGTTTTATCAATTTTTTCAGTTTTAATGGTTTTTGGGATTGTTTATGGTTTAGGATTTTTAGGGACATTTTATGTGTGTTTAGGGTTTTAGAATTTTTTTTCACCTTTTTAGGGGTTTTAAGTGTTTTTATGATTTTACATATTTCTTAGGTTTCTTATAGTTTTCTAGGTATTTTATATTTTTTGTGATTTTTAGGGCATTTTTTCAGATTTTTATGGTCTTTTAGGGTTTTGGGGGTTTTTAGGGTGTGTAGTGTTTTGAAGGATTTTAATACTTTTTAGGGGTTCTAGTGTTTTTATGGGTTTATATGTGTTTTATGTTTTGAAGGTTTTCTTATTATTTTTAGGTTTTTTACGTTTCTAGTTATTTTTAAGTATTTTTTAGATTTTTTTTGGTTTTTTAGATTATGATATCTTTTAGGATTTAATTGGGTTTTATGGTTTTTTGGTGTTTTAGGGTTTTTTCGATTTTATGGTTTTTAGATGTTTTTTTCTTTTTAGTATTTTTATGGGTTTAAAGGGGTTATAGAGTTGTTAGTGGGTTTTAGGTTTTTAGGGGGTTTGATGATTTTTATGGTTTTTGGGGTTTTAGGGGTCTTAGGGTTTTTGAGGGTTTTAGGGTTTTTAGAATGTTTTATGTTTTAGGCATTTTAATTTTTTTAATTTTTTTTGTTTTCTTAGGTTTTTTCTAGTTTTTCATGTTATTTAACATTTTTATGGGTTTTAAGACTTTTTTAGGTGTTTTGGGTTTTTAGGTTTTATGTGATTTTGAGGGTTTTTAGGTTTTTTGTGCATATTTATCATTTGGGGGGGGGGATAAAAGGGTATTTTTGTGTTTTATAGGGGTTTTATGGTGTTATACAGGTTTTTAATGTTTTTAGGGGTTCAGTGGTTTTTTAGTATTTTTGGTGTTTTAAGGTTCTTATGCATTTTTATAATTTTTAGCTATTTTTATAGACCTTAGGTTCTTTTTATGTATTTTTAGGGTTTTCCATTTTTTTGTTTTTACGAGTTTTAAGTGTTTTTAGGTTTTAAATGTTTTTAGTGTTTTTCATGGTTTTATCGTCATCCGTACATGTTTATGGATTTTGTAGGACTTTGTATTCTTTATATTATTTTTATGGTTTTTAGTGATTTTGGGATTTTTTAGGGTTTTTAGCATTGTTTTTGGGTTTTTGGTATTTCAAGTGTTTTTAGGTTTTTGTTATTTATTTAGGGGTTTTTCAGGGTTTTTTTATTTTTATTATTTTAGCGATTTTATGGAATTTTCATGAATTTTTTATTTTTTATGGTGTTTATGGATTTTAAGGGATTTTACGATTTTTAGTGGTTTTAAGGATTTTAGTGTTTTTAGCATTTTATAGGTTTTTTAGGTTTTAAAATTTTTTAGGTTTTTAATGGATTATTAGGGTTTTTTTATTGTTTTTAATTTTTTCAATACTTTCATGTATTTTTAGGAATCTTTTGGATTATTACTGCTTTTAGGGTTTTTTGGGTTCCAATGGTTTTTAGAGTTTTTTTTTTACAATTTTTGTCTTCAAATTGTTTTTATAGTTTTCAATTATATTAGAATTATATGGGTGTTTAATATATTTAATGTTTTTATGGGATTTTATTGTATTTAGGGTTTTGGGGATTTTTAGGTTTTTTAGTGTTTTAGCTTTTTTTTTGTTTTTAGGGGTTTCATGTGTTTTTTTGTTTTTTGTTTTTCTTAGTGGGATTTCATTATTTATAGGTTTTTTTACCTTTTATGTATATTAATGGTTTTTTTGGGATTTTTATGGTTTTTAGCGGTTTTAGGGTTTTTAGGTTTTTTAAGGGTTTTTGGGTTTTTAAGGAATTTTCGATTTTTTAGGGTTTTTATTAATTTAGAGTTTTTAATGTTTTTTGGGGTTTAATGGATTGTTATACTATTAGTGATACTTTATGGTTTTTATGGTTTTTTTAATGTTTTTAGGGTTTCTATTGTTTTTATGGGGTTTAGGTATCTTAGGTTTCTTTAGGGTTATATGATTTTTTGTGTTTTATGATGTTTAGGTGTTTTTATTGTTTTTATCTTTTTATCATTTTTTGTTTTTTTTCACATTTTTAGTCTTTTTTGTGTCTTTTTAGATTTTTAGTGATTTATTATGAATTTTATTCCTTTTTAGGGTTTTTAGTGATTTTATGTAATTTAAGGTTTTAGGGATTTTTAGGGTTTTTAGTGATTTTTGGATTTTTAGGGGTTTTATGAGTTTTTAGGTTTTAAGGTTTTCTTAGGGATTTTAGAGGTTTTGGTGTTTTTAAATTTCTAGGGATTTTAAAGTATTTTTATGATGATTATTTTTTTTTATAGATTTTGATGGGTTTTAGGGGTTTTTAGGGTTTTTAGGGTTTTTAGGGTTTTTAGGGTTTCATGGTAATTATGGGTTTTAGGGGTTTTTAGGATTTTTGGTTTTATAGTTTTTTATAGATTTTATAAATTTTATGGGTTTAATGGTTTTTATCATTTTTAGTGCTTTTTTAGGATTATTATGTGTTTTAGGTTTCTTGTGGTTTTTAGAGTTTTTATGATTTTTAGGATTTTAAGGGTTTTATGGTGTTTTTTGGGTTTTGAGGTTTTTTGGTTTTTTGGGGTGTATAGATTTTTAGTTTTTTAAAGTTTCATAAGGTTTTTTCATGGATGTTAGGATTTTTATGTTTTTTAGAAATTTTAGGGTATATTTTGGATTTTTAGATAGTTTTAGGGTTTTAGAGTTAATAGAGGATTTATGGTTTTTTGTGCTTTTTTGGAATTTGTTTAGTTTTTAGGGGTTTTAAGGTTTTTTTACTAATTATAATTTTTTGGTTTTTAAAAGGTTTTTTTTATTATTTTTAATGGGTTTTAGGGTTTTTGTATGTTTTTAGGTTTTTTATGATTTTAGTGGTTTTTAGTGTTTTTAAGGGTTTTTGGGTGTTTATGGGGTTTGGGTTTTTTTTTTGTGATTTTTACATTTTTTATCGGTTTTAATTGTTTTTATTTTTAATGGTTTTCTTGGTATTTTAAAGGTTTTTATGTTTTTTTTATGGATTTTTAAAATTCTTATGGTTTTTAGGGTTTCTGGTAATTTTATTATTTTATGTATTTTTTGAGTTTTTTTTTATTTTTTTATCATTTTTTTAAATTTTCGAGGTTTTAAGTGTTTTCAGGTTTTTATGTTTTACTTATGGTTTTTAGGGTTATAGGTTTTTTCCCAATTTTAAGGATTTTTAAGTCTTTTAAAATATATTTATGTGTTTTTTGGGTTTTTAGGCATTTGAGGGTTTTAGGGTTTTATATTTTTTATATTTGTTGTGGTTTGTGTGGTTTTATATGGTTTTTTGGGTTTTGTTTGAGTTATTTAAGGTTTTAAATATTTTTAAAAAATTTTAAAAAATTAAGGGTTTTAAATGGGTTTGTGAGTTTTTAGTGCGTTCTAGGGGGTTTTGGGGTTTAGGGGTTTTTTTACCTTTTTGCGGTTTTATGGATTTTAGAGTTTTTAGGGTTTTCTAGTGTTTTTAGGGTTTTTAGCATTTTTATGTTTTTTGAGGTGTCTAAATTGTGTTTTTTACGGTTTTATTTGGATTTTTTCGTGGTTTTTACAGTTTTTTATAGTTTAGGAGATCATTAGAGATTTTTTAATATTTCTATTGTCTTTTAGGGATTTCGATGGTTGTTAGCGTATTTTGGGGTTGTGAGGTTTTTTTTGCGTTTTTGTATTTTTTTTTTGAGATTTTTATTATTTCTTTGGGTTTATGTGTTTTAAATTTTACCTATATTAATGGTTTTTTAGATTTTTATTTTTTTAGTGGTTTAAAGGGTTTTGATGGTTTTTAATGTTTTTTTTGGGTTTTGGGGTTTTTTGGGGTTTTAACGTTTGTTAGGTTTTAGGGATTTTAAGTATTTTTGGTTTTCAAGGTTTACATATGGTTTTTATACGTTTTTATGTGTTTTCATGTTTTTAGGGATTTTAGGGGTATTTATGATTTATATGGTTTTTAGGGTTTTCAGGGAATTTGGTTGTTTTTTGTGTTTTTTGTGTTTTATGATTTTTTAGGGTTTTTGAGGTTTTTTAGTTTTTTAGTGTTTTCAATGGTTATTATAGTTTTTTTTAACATTTTAGGGGTTTAAAAGGGTTTTATAGTTTTTAGTGGTTTATGTTTTTATGGATTTTTCTGGTTTTTATGGTTTTTGGGGGTTTATGGTTTTTAGGTTTTTAGTGTTTTTAGGTGTTTTAGCGTTTTATAGGTTTTAAGGGGTTATAGTTATTTTGTTTTTTTAAGAAATTCATAGGTTTTTTAAGGGGTTTTATGGGTTTTTACCTTTTTATTTATTTTTAGGGATTTTTTAGTGTTTTTATGTGTTTTTAGGTTTTTATGGATTTTGGGGTTTTAAGGGTTATTTAGGGGTTTTAGGGTTTTTTGAATTTTCAAATGTTTTAGGGGGTTTATGTGTTTTTAAGTTTTTATGGTTTTCTTTTAGGTTTTTATGTTTTTTTTAGTTTTTGTGTTTTTAGGGATTTTTTATGTTTTTTTAGTCATTATAATGTTTTTTGGACTTTTAAGGGTGTTTAGGGTTTTTACAATTTTTTTGGTTTTTTGGTCTCCAGAGTTATTTTTTGTTTTATGGTTTTCAGAGTTTTTTAATTAGTTAAGGGATTTCAAGGCTTTTTTAGTTGTTTTATTGGTTTCATGGGGTTTTAGGGGATTAAATTTTTTTCATGGTTTTATTGTTATTAGACTTTTTTATTGTTTTTTAGGGTTTTTAGGGTTTTTAGAATTTTTAGGTTTTTATGGTTATAAGGGTTTTTAATTAATTTTATAGGTTTATAGTTTTCTATGATATTTATATGGGTTTTTAGATTTTTTTATGTTTTAGGGATTTTTAGGGACTTTTAGTATTTTTATGGTTTTCACAAGTTTTAGGGATTTTATTAGTTTTTTTGTGTTTTATGACTTTTTGGATTTTTTTTGTTTATAGGATTTTTAATGATTTTTAGAGTTTTTTTAATATTTTTAGTGTTTAAAATGTTTTTTAGAGTTTTTAGTGGTTTTAGGGTTTTATCTATTTTTAGGGGTTTTAATGGTTTTTTGGGGTCATTTATGGTTTTAGGCTTTTTAGGGACTTTTATGTCATTTTATAGTTTTCGCACTTTTTTATATTTTTTAGGGGTTTTAAGTGTTTTTAGGATTTTACATATTTTTTAGGGTTCTTATGGTTTTTCATATGTTTATTTTTTTGGGATTTTTAGTGCATTTTTCATATTTTTATTGTCTTTTAAGGTTTTTAGGGTTTTTAGTGTTTTTACGGATTTAAGGAATTTTTAGGGGTTCTAGTTTTTTTATGTGTTTTATGTGTTTTATGTTTTTATGTTTTCCTTAAGATTTTTAGGTTTTTTACGTTTCTAGGTATTTTTAGGGTTTTTATGATTTTTTTTGTTTTCTGGATTTTGTTTTGGATTTTGATTATTTTTAAGATTTAACAGTGGTTTATGGTATTTCAATGTTTTATGTTTTTTTTTTAGATTTTATGGTTTTTATGTGTTTTAGTGTTTTAATGTTTTTTATGGATTAAAAGGGGTTTTTGAGTTATTAGTGGGTCTTTAGGTTTTTAGGGAGTTTGATTATTTTTTATGGTTTTTGGGGGTTTTATGGATTTTGGGTTTGTGAGGGTTTTAGGTGTTTTAACATTTTTCGGGTTTTATGGGTTTTAGTTTTTTTTTTGTTTTTTTTCACTTTTCTTAGTTTTTTTTCTATTATTTTACATTTTTATGGGTTTTGGGACTTTTTTTAGTTATTTATTGGTTTGTTAGGTTTTATTCAATTTTGATGGTTTTTCTATTTTGTTGTGAATTCCTATCAATTTTTAGAGGATTCAAGGGTTTTTTTAGTTTTATAGGGGTTTTATGCTGTTATATAGTTTTTTAATGTTTTAAGGGGTTTAATGGTTTTTAGAAAATGTAGTGTTTTTTTGGGTTTTATGGGTTTTTATGATTTTTATGTGTTTTGTGTTTTTTTTTGCGTTTTAAGGTTATTTGGTCATTTTATTGTTTTTAGGAGTATTATGGACCTTAGGGTATTTTTAGGGATTTTTAGGGTTTTTACCATTTTTTGTTTTTACGGGTTTTAAGTATTTTTAGGTTTTTATAGTTTTTAGTATTTTTCAGTTTTTTAGGGATTCATACATTTTTATGGATTTTATAGGACTTTGTTTTATTTTTATTATATTTTGGTGTTTTTAGAGATTTTTAGAATTTTTAGGGTTTTTATCATTTTTAGGCTTTTTTTCATTTCGATTGTTTTTAGGTTTTTGTGATTTTCTTTAGGGTTTTTCAGGGTTTTTTGGTTTTTATTATTTTTGGGTTTTTAGTGGTTTTTAGGATTTTTTGGTTTTTTGGGTGTTTAGGGATTTTGCGGGTTTTTATGATATTTAGGGGTTCGAAGTACTTTAGAATTTGCAGCAATTTTTAGGATTTATGGGGTTTAAAGTGATTTTAGGTCTTCAAGGAATTCATACGTTTTTTGTGTTTTTATGGTTTTTTATGTTATTATGTATTTTTAGGGATCTTTTGGATTGATACGGCTTTTAGGATTTTTTTTTTGTTTTTTGGGTTCTAAACGTTTTTATAGTATTTTTTTAACAATTTTGGGGTTTAAAGGGTTTTTGTAGTTTTTAATATTTTTAGTGTTATATGGCTGTTTAATATTTTTGATTGTTTTTATGGGATTTTATGGTATTTGGGTTTTTTAGTATTTTTAGGGTTTTTAGGGTTTTTAGCATTTTTTATGTTTTTATGGGTTTTATGTGTTTTTATGTTTTTATGTTTTTCTTAGCGTTTTTTCATCATTTTTAGGGTTTTTTACCTTTTATTAATTTTAATGGGTTTTTTTTATTTTTATTGGGTTTTAGGGATTTTGAGGTTTTTTTAGCGGTTTTATGTTTTTAAGGGTTTGTAAATTTTTTTAGGTTTTTAGGGGATTTTTAATTTTTTTGGGTTTTTATGGTTTTTTAGAGTTTTAAAAGTTTTTTGGGTTTAATGCTTATTTATAATTTTAATAATTTTTAGGGGATTTATGGTTTTTTATTATTTTTGTGTTTCAATGGTTTTTATAGTGTTTAGGGATTTTAGGTTCAATTTAGGGTTTTATGGTTCTTAGTGTTTTAGGTTTTTTAGTAGTTTTAAGTGTTTTTATCTTTTTTACATTTTTTATTGTTTTCCACGTTTTTAGATTTTTTTATGTTTTTCTAGATTTTTATTTCTTTATTTTGATTTTTATGGGTTTTTAGGGTTTTTTTTTGTGATTTTAGGGTTTTTTGGGGTTTTATGTGTTTTTAGGTTTTAAGGTTTTTTTAGTGTTTTTAGCAGTTTTAGGGTTTTTACTTTTCTAGGAATTTTTATGAGGTTTATTGTTTTTATGGATGTTGAAGGTTTGTAGGGGATTTAAGTGGTTTTTAGGGTTTTATGGTTATTATGGGGTTTTAGGGTTTTATTAGTTCTTTTGGGTTTATTGTTTTTTATATATTTTATCATTTTTATGGGTTTAATGGTTTTTTAGAATTTTTAGTGGTTTTTAGGATTTTTATGTGTTTTAGGTTTTTAAGGTTAATAGAGTTTTTATGGTTTTCAGGGTTCTAAGGATTTTTAGGGTTTTTTTGGGGTTTTTTGGATTTTTAGGTTTTTAGGGTTTATAGTGTTTTAGGTTATTAAGGTTTTATTAGGGTTCTTCAAGTATGGAAGGTTTTTTATGTTTTTAGAAAATTTACTATATTTTCAAGATTTTTAGGGATTTTTAGGGTTCTTATAGTTAATAGGGGATATATGGGTTTTTTTTGTGTTTTTAGGGGTTTTTTAGTTTTTAGAGGTTTACAGTTTTTTTGACTATTTATTGTTTTTTTTTTGTTTTTAAAGGGTTTTTTATTTTTTAGTGGTTTTAGCGTATTTGTATGTTTTTATGGATTTTATATTTTTAGTGGGTTTTATGGGTTTTATGGGTTTTAAGGTTCTTAGGGTTTTTAGGGGGTTGGGGTTTTTGTGATTTTTATATTTTTATGGGTTTCATGTGTTTTTATTTTTTAAAATGTTTTCATACTGTTTTAATGGTTTTTGAGTTTTTTTATGTTTTTATGGAATTTATGGATTTTTATAATTCTTATAGTTTTTAGGGATTCATGAAATTATATTATTTTATGGGGTTTTTTGAGTGTTTTGGGTTTTTAGCATTTTTTAATTTTTAGGGGTTTTAAGTGTTTTCAGGTTTTTAATTTTTTTTAAGGTTTTTAGTTTTGTAGGGTTTTCCCTCATTTTTTCGCGACGAATCGGGTGGATTTGACCGACGCGCCCGAATGTCGATCTCAAGGAGGGATAAACTCCACTCAGTCCCTCGAATCGGGTATATCGGTCTTCGTTTCAAAACGCCCAACGGTTCCATATCTGACGATACATGGACCTGCTTTCCTAAGGCAGGGGTTTGCTGGGTGATTTGGCCAGCGACGCTTAAAAACTCACATTGGTCGAGTGGATGGGAAGTCGGTCTCATCGCACCCTTTTAGGGGGGGGAATTATTGCTTATTCTGGGACTCTCTTATTGATTTAAGACATATTCATATGTTCGCGAATCTTTGGTTTATGCCCAAGCATAGTATCCACGAATTACTCCTGGTTGGCAATGGTCAGTTGAACGCAGGGGTTCAGAATCATTTAGGCCCGAGGTTTACAACCCCCCATTGGATTAATGACTCCGAGGAGTTTGTACTCATTGAGACGACACTGGTTTGAAGCCCTATAACTGGGCGCTCTGGAGTTTATTGTCATCCAGGGGGGACAGATAATGACCTAAGCGTTTGGATCGAACCCGTGATATGGGTTTCCTACGTATCCTCATGAGAGGAATCCGAGTCCACGTAGTTCAGTAATGCAGTTTAATGTCATGCGGGGTGAAGGATTGGGGCTTACACTCTGAGGTGGCCCGATGAGATGGTGGATGGGACTTACACTCTGAGGCATCCCAAAGAGTTTTTGAACCGACGTAAAGGGGTCGGAACGACCAGGTGGTGGCCTTGAATCTCATGGAGGCTTCCTACGTACCATGCATTGACATGGATCAATGTCCTCGTAGTTTGCAAGAGGTGGTGTCGGAGAATCGACATGAAGATGGATTGGGGGTCTGAGGGGTAATGGGCTTGAACCTCATGGAGGCTTCCTACATACCATGCCTTGACATGGATCAATGTCCTCGTAGTTCGCAAGAGGTGATGTCGGAGAACCGACATGAAGATGGACCAGGGGTCTGATGGGTAATGGGCTTGAATCTCGTGGAGGCTTCCTACGTACAATGCCTTGACATAGATCAAAGTCCTCATAGTTTGGGAGGTGGTGTCGGAGAACCGACGTGAAGATGGGTCGGGGTTTCGATGGGTAATGGGATTGAACCTCGTGGAGGCTTCCTACGTACGATTCCTTTACATGGATCAAAGTCCTCGTAGTTCGCAGGAGGTGGTGTTAGGGTTGGTGCTTACTATAAGCCCACGTGAGTCATGCTTGGTGTGAGAAACAAGAGGCAACAGAGACCTGACTATCACGTCGCGAAAGGTTCATCCGTGGGAAGTGGAGTGGGGCTTACGCATGGGGCGTCCCCGGAAAATGGAGATTGGGACTTACTCCAGGATGGAGGGCCGATGGTGACAAAGCCCATAGGGAGCGGGAAAGGATACCCCTGTGTCCATCACCCCTCATTGTTCTTGGCACCGGGGAAGTAAGGAGATGCATGGGTGCTACCTCCTATGAGAAAGGCTAGGGGATTACACCAAGGAGGCTTCCCTTTCACTCCAAGAAGAGGGGAGAAGTGCTCACCACTGGAGTTGAAGGGAAATGGAAGCGGGGTCCCCCAATCTAGCAAGTGGAGAGGCATAAAGGGGACTCCGGGTTCGGACCCTGCATTACCGTGGGAATGTGAACACAAGAACGCTTCGGGAATCCACTCAAGGGCCAGAGCAACCCCTTTTCCCTCACTTACCGTGGGTATGTGAACTCAAGAAGGCGTGTTGATGCGCCTAAAGGTTGTATCATACGGGTCTGGTGGCTTCGGTGGAGGCCTTGGCTTGGGGCAGATGAATGGGCCATGAGGGGGTTGCGAAGGATCGGGCCGGATGGGAGGATTTTATTTGACTCGGGGGATGGGAACACCGAAGGATTTGGTGGGCCACACGGGTGTATAAGGACTGGCGGCCTTCGCGTAGGGGGTGCTACGCAGCTAGAGAGGACATCCGCGTACTAGGGCGGTACGCGGACTGATAGGCATTCTACGTACTAGGGTGGTATGCGGCTTCGGGTTCTGCCCGCGTACAAGGATGGTACACGGCAGGGTCCGCATGATCAATGGCGGCCAAGGGAGATGCAGGTTGGGGGTTTGTCGGTCCAGGCTTTGTCCATGTAGGAGGGTGTAACACGTTACGTCAGATCGAAAAAAGGGCATAAACTCCTCAGTCCACGAGGAGTGCATCCGCAGAGGGGAAATGGTTCACGATCCTCTTTTTTTTATTTGAAGTTTGCAGTTCACCAATTTTCTATGCGTTTTCGGTTCCTTATTAATTCATTTCTAGCTTCATACCTGTTCTGGTTCATGAATTGGAACTTCGCTGTTTGCGAAATCCGAAGCTCCTTCCTCCAAAATCCTTCCTCCTATCTCTAATCGATCCCTCTCTTCTCCCCCTCCAATTCCTTTTATAGAGTGGGGAAAGAGATGTATCTGGAGTCATGCGGCACATTTTGCGGAGGCCCATAACCAAAAACTCGGTTTACGGATGACTTGGTCAATCCGCTTTATGGGGACAATGAATGCACCTTCCCCGCATGCCAAACTAGTTCGGAGAGTGCTTCGCGGCCGCACAGGGCTCCGCCTCTATTCCGTGAATTACAACATACGTGGTCCGGGACAGTTGACGCGGTTCGCGGATGGGTCGGTTCGTGACGGTGGACCGGCCTTGTTCCCATCCTAATTCATGCCCGAGGAGGCTCCCCACCTCTGTTCTGCAAATGACAGCGGTCTGCAGAGGGGGCGGGGTGCTGAACCAGCCGCGTACCATCACTGTTGGACCTGTACGCAGACCGGTCGATCCTTTTCGGATTTCTTGGGTGTTCCCCACATTTTTTCCCAATTCCTTTAGGGGAAATGGGTAGAATCCTCTCTTCAATTGAGGGTATTCTAATTCTCCTTTTCGGATTTTTCAGGACCCTACAAATTCTCCCATCAGAATGGGGTTCGAATGGAATGAAGAGGAGACTTTTCTAATGTAGAGTGGTCCTGAAATGTGGATAGTTCACAGTAGAGGAGTGTACCCGATAGGGGACCACGCCTATAAATACTGGGGACCTTCACTTGACTTCTATGGATTCTTCGCGAAAACAGAGCTCTCTTTCCGTCTCCATGTGCTATCTCCTTCACGAAATTCCTCTTCCATGAACCAGCTTTCATTTCCACGAACCATTCCCCGTTCACGCCTGCATTCACCCACAGACCAATCTCTTAGCCGTGAACTAACAATTTTAATCAATTAAAAATTATGTTACAACGGTCCGCGTAGGAACTCGCTACGTGGTTTTGATGATCCACGAACTAAAAACATTCCAGAAATTGAAAATTTCTTAAGCACTTTAAACATAATCATTTAAATCCAGGATTGAGATTCCACGGAGCAGCCTGGTTCATGGTTTTATGGCCAACGCTCCGTAGGCCAGAGTGCCGCAGACTTCTTCCACATAGGGTTGGTTCACGGGATGCAGCAGTTGCGAACCATCTTTTTGAGGCCTACTCGTGGAACTCATCATGAAGGATCCTTGAAGGAGTCCTTTGCCATATACTTGTTATTTTTATCCAGATTTTATTATTCCAGACTGACCATTTTTTCTGGATTTTATAATGAAGGGAGAAAATATGTTTCCTCCGCGTCCTGCACTCGGACCTACTGCCGATCCTCTTCCGATTGGTCCAGGGAGACGTCTAATGATGATTTATAGAGTTGAGAGCATCAAAGGGGACCCTAGCCAACCAACCATTCCAGAAAATGGTGTTTTGAAGGACTTACTCTCCCCCATAATTATGGGCTATCTACTATGGAATCATCTTCCGCTTTATGGTTTTGGCCTTCAAGGAGACATTCCTATCCCCCCCCTTTCTTCTCAGGTCTTCCGTCCCCTTGATTGGAAGTGTTTCCGAAGTGCGCTCAAGCGAACCGATCCTAATCGAGAGAGTTGATCTCTGATTTTGACATGAAACACACATTCATTTTGAGAGGCTCTGTTAGGAACCAAAGTGATTGGTACACTCAGGGCTTCTCCCATGAGGTCATCCTCAAGAGTTACCCCTCTTTGATCAACCTTGCTCGAGTGGATCCTGACATAGGATGGATTCCCAGGTGGGATCTTCTGTATGGTGGGATTTTCTCAAATGACTGGGCATGGGCCTTTTGGGTCTGTTATCATTGCCGAGAGATCCCCGAGTCATTGGAAGCGGTATATTTGTACTCAGCAATGTGGGCTTCCCAGTATGATGTTTATCCACCATCTTCGATCCTACCTGACTTGCTTGATTGCTGGTGTTCTAGCACTAACACTTTCAACCTTCCCCATGGTGAAGTTGGTATTAGTTTATGATATATCTACCAACCAGGAGGGCTTTCTATCATTGATGAGATGTATGACGAGTTTTTTCCCACCCCTAACGCATGGGATGATGTCGAACAGGTACCTTTGTTTGCGAGGGACCTACTGGTTATGGCGGAGCGGTCACTGGGTCAGCCCTTGCGTGTTAGCTCTCTTATCCCATATAGTACCTGGATAGGGTTATTTTTGAAGACCACTGGTCCTGTGCCAAAGATCAAGATCCCCAGGACTCATCTTTCTCAACAATCATGAACTAGCCCAGGTTCTTACTGGGCAGTTTTGGAGGTGGGTGACTACCTTCCATGGGGTTATGAGGTGTACCCCGGTGTGCCACCTATTCTCATATTGGTAAGTATTTTCGCCATGTTTTTGAGCGGGTGGTTATTCCCATCCCAGGATACCAATCCAGGTGTCAGAGATTGCACCCTGATGATGGCAGCTGAAATAGCGGGAGGCCGCCCAGTGAATCTGGGCGTGCCTTCCTTGGATCGCATTTACGAATTACTGAGCCACATGCAGGAGGTCGGGTCACCCTATCGTCTAAGTGGGCCATTTAAATTTTTATATGGCTGGGTAGCGGATCATTGTTGCTGTTATGAGTATCATCATATCACAAAAATCCCTTTTCCTACTCTTCATCCTACCTTGCTTGATATAGCTGGAGTTCATCTGATGTCCCTTAGTTCTGATGAATTTTTCAAGCTTCTGAGTGACTTTTTGCAGTTTTATTTCACTCCCTACCCCACTCCTTCCGGTATCATGGTTGATGACTGCAAGTGGAGCTTAGAATAGAATTCTTACATGATTTCGCTGCGGTACGAGTTTCTATCCACGTTGATTGATGGGGTTTGTCTGTGTGAGTTGTATGCCCCACATCATTTTTCTCGACAGTTCAGATGCATGCAACTCCAGGTTTCCATTCCCCATCCTCGGATCTAATAACTTCAACTGGACACTTTCTATCAATGGTGGTTGATGTTTATGCGGGAGGGATCTGGTACAAGTACTACCTTGCCTGATATAGGAGCAGTTGCCAGTCTGTCCTTGGAATATGCGATAATGTGGATAAAGCATTATCCATAAGGGGTCTTGGGGAAGGCTATCTGGAAATTTCCCAAATCGAGGGTTACTATGGCTTCTTTTCTTACCACACCTTCCTCGTCGGCTTTGAGGTAGGACCGACTGATGGCCCGTAGGTCGACGCGGCTCAGGGAATCTTCTTATTCCGACCCCTCCGTGGCCAATGTTCAGACAGATCTGATCCTTTTGGATGTAAATTATGATGACCTAGTGACTTCGTGTCCCCATTATGTAATTCACGAAGCTCCCCCAGCCAATACTGGGCTTATAAGTTCAACTCCCAAGCTTGAACCAATGCTAGAGGTTTCTAACCCTCCAGTCCCAGAGCCATCTTCTGATGCACACATGTCTGCGCTGTCCGTGATGCTAGACTTCATTCCTGTGCTTTCTAGCGATGATATAAAAGACCCTCGTGTCATGGAAGACCACCGAGCAGTGAGAAGGTGGGTCTGGCCCCAGATCTGTGAGATTTCTGCCAAAACTCCTCTGACTAAAATGGAGACTAAAACTGAATCCCTTCAGCAACACATCCTAGCCTTGGGGTTAGGTGGGTTTAACTATCGACAACTTAATTTTCTCACCTGTCATGTCGTCATTACTCATGGGGAGGATTCCTCTAGTGAACAGAAACTTTCTCACCTTGTTGCTTCTCATTGCGGGACCCATTCTTTTGAGGAAGCTATAATGAAGATCCATCAACTGATAACACTAGTGGTGAGCTCTCAAGATCAGGTGACCGCCCTATATATGGATCTGCATGAATTCTAAGCTCGAGCAGCGACATTGAGGTATCAATTGTCATCATTGACTGGTGAAATCGAAGCTACCAGAAAAGGGATCAATGATCTCTAAATGACGTTGAGGAATACTTGTTCGGTGGCCGATGATGAGGCCAGAGAGAAGGCCATGCTGAAGAAAACCTGCAATAACCTTCGCCACACAGTTTCTGATCTGATAGAGAGAGTGACCCGTGCTTTTTTGTGATCTTCGAAGCTATTTCTATACATTCTGTTTTACCTATTTTATTGTGGCAAATGATAGATTCCATCTTGTGGACGTCCTCCCTCTTTTTTTTCAAATGGAATACAATTTGTTGTCGATCTACCCGTGCCATAAAATTTGATTGTTATTGGAACTATTGTGGTATAAACAACAACTCACTGAAACAGAATTAATCATTGTTTAGGAAAATGATATAGTAGATATGAGCTATAATTTTTTCCTAGACCATGGGATCCAGTAAGCATAATTTGACTATTTATAGGGTTTTGTAGAAACACCCTAAAAACTTTCTGCCTTTTCCATCAATACCCTCAATTTTTCTAGCCCCATTTACTGTGGACCCAGCAAGTATATCCTGACTTTTTCTTAGTTCACCCTTTTTGGGTTTTCTTTCTAACGGTCTTTGCGCCTCTTTTTTCACGTGGTTTAAAGTCCCTCCAACAAGACTATCATTACTGATGTTTTAGGTTGAAAAACATTGACCAGATATGGTTGGGAAAGGGCCCCAACAAGTTTTGGTTGATTAAAAGATGTCAAATTACCCTTAAGACACATGTGGGGGGAACCTGTATAGATTTGAACGACATACAGGGCATGTCTCAAGGCATGGGAGCCATATTGTCATGCAGAGGTAGGAAAAGCATCACCTAAGGAAGACTTTCCATTGTTAGACCGGCCAAGGGTGATCAATATGTAGAGACGCTGAGGGAATGGTATGAATAGTCATGAAAAGGTGCCCTTATGTCAATGGTTGTCCATTTCTGATGGCTTGAGGACTTCATGGATGTCTTTCTTATGAAAACCACCATGGGTGGATTAGAGAACATGAAAACCACTAGGGGTGGCTTGGAAAGGGTGTGTGACGTCTGATAGGGTTTGGGAACATCTGTATTAATCAGGGGTGTGGATGCAGGGTCCCTATCCTACGCATTTAGTTAGCGTAGAGGATGGTTGGAGCTTGGGGCAGTTTAATGTCATGCAGCTGGGATATTCTTTAAAATGGGACGGCTTCTCCTAGTTCTCGATAATCTCTTCAGAGACATTCCATCATATTCAGGAGGGTTTGTGAATGAGTTTGGTAAACTGTAGCTCAGATGGTTTCCAAATCCCATGATGGATATAGGGGATCAGGGTCCAAGAGGTGTACGGAGAGAGGCATTGCCTAAGGAAATCTTGCCTTTGGTAGACTGGCCAAGGTAAATCAATATGCAGAGCCGCTGAGGACATAATATGAATAGTCATTCAAAGGATTCGTTTGGTCAATGATTGTATTCTCTCGATAGTCGGGAAACTTCAGGGAAGTTAAGATTCGGGACCACCATAGGTGGCTTACTATGGTTCAGCTCCTTTTGAGTACAAAGTATGGTTTATAAATTGATGGTGGCCAGATACGGGAGAAACATCTGGGCTAAATTTCCAAATAATGGGTTAATTAATACCTTCTCACACTGGTGTGAGATGGTGGTTTGTGCAGGTTTATCCCGTGCAATAAGGGATAGAGGAAAGCCTCTATTCCTGACTGAACCCATGACAGTTTCGACAGTGAAATTTAATGCCATGCAGCGAGGATGGAGGGCATCTTAGATTCCGTGCAGTTTAATGTCATGCGGTGAGGACTGGGAGAATTTTAAATTCAGTGCAGTTTAATGTCATGCGGTGAGGATTGGGAGCATTTTTGTGATGTTGTGTAGTTTAACGTCGTGCAACGAGGACATGGGGCATCTTTAAACCTATGAAAAATGCTTGCAAGTGGAGGAATTTCCCTGGATTCTTAATGCTTGGTCTCTACAGCTTCACAACAAGAGGCAAAGACATGCTCTGTGCTGTTTTAATCATCATGCGGTGAGGACGTAATTGTAAAGGCCACTCATGAACAGAATGTAACTGGGCTTGAACATCTCGGTATGTCCAAGATGTGGAGAGGGGTTGATGGTGTAAACCGTGGTTCCAGGGCTTCTTGGATCAGGAGAGATGATATGGGGGCTCTGAGGCCGGTAAGCGTATAGGGCTAGGAAGAGCATCAGATGAGGAAATATTCCCTTTGGTAGATGGGCCAGGGGCTATCAATATGCAGAGCCACTGAGGGCATGGTATGAATAGTCATACAAAGGTGTCCACAGGTCGATGACTTTCCACATCCGATGGCCATGAATGATTATGAGGATCCGTGATTGTTTGGGCCACGAAGCATGTCGTTTGGTAAGGAAAAATCTGGACATGTTGGGGATGTTCATCCCTGGTTGCTATTAAGACTCGAAGAGTTCACCGCACTGATTTATCTTGCAGAAGGGGTATTCCTTTACTCCATGCAGTTTAACGTCAAGTGGTAAGGACGAAGTAATCTTAGTTTAACGGTCGTAGAGTTCATCCCATTGGGTGACTATTGCTATAATTACCCAAAAGGCAACTGAGTTAAGAGGCTCTGGTGTACTTTGAACAAGTGTGTGGTAATGAGGGTGTAAACTGTAACTCTGGGGTTTCCCGGATCATGAGGTATGGTATGGGGGCTCTGAGACCGATAAGTGTACGGGGTTAGGAAGAGTACCGCCCAAGAAGATCTTTCCTTTGGTAGATGGGCCAGGGGCTATTAATATACAGAGCCGCTGAGGGCATGGTATGCATAGTCATACAATGGTGTCCATGGGTCGATGAATTTCCACTTCCGATGGCCATGAATGATTAGGAGTATCCGTGATTGTCCGGGCCAAGAATCTGTCATTTAGTAAGGAAATATCTGGACATGTCGGGGATGTTCATCCCTGGTTCCTGTTAAAACTTGAAGAGTTCACCATGCTGATTTATCTTGCACATGGGGTACTCATTTACTCCATGAAGTTTAACATCTTGTGGTAAGGACGAAGTACTCTAATTTTAACGATCGTAGAGTTCAAACCATTGGGTGACTATTGCTACAATTAAGCGGAAGGCAAATGAGTTAGGAGGATCCGGTATACTTTGAACAAGTGTGAGGGAATGAGGGTGTAAACTGTAACTCTGGGGTTTCTCGGATTAGGAGGTATAGTATGGGGGATCTAAGGCCAATAAGCATACGGGGCTAGGAAGAGTACCTCTCGAGGAAATCCTGCCTTTGGAAAATGGGCTAGGGGATATCAATATGTAGATCCGCTGAGAGAATGGTATGCATAGTCGTACAATGGTGTCCATGGGTCAATGAATTTTCACTTCTGATGGCCATGGATGATTATGAGGATCCGGGATTGCTCATATTATAGAGTTCTGCATATGGGGATAATAGTGTCCAAGAATACAAGAAACATCTTTGCCACAATTGCCCGTTGAGTCAAAGTAGCCTAGACCTAACTTGATGTTTGTAGATGAAAATTGTCATGATAACCACAGGCAGATACATAGGCTGGCCAGGTAGGGATACCCTGGAATCGTTTGGATGTGATAGGGGAAAGAACTTGTAAACCATTGCTCCATAAATTTTTGGATCGGGAGATATGATATGGGGGCCCAGAGGCTGGTAAGCGTACGAAGATGGGAAGATTACCGCCTGAGGAACTATTGATTTTGATAGACGGGCCAGGGGATATCAATATGGAGAGCCACTGAGGGCATGGTATGCATAGTCGTTCAAAGGTTTCCATGGGTCGATAACATTCCACTTATGATGGCCATGAATGTTTATGAAGATCCGCAATTATCCCGGTCGTGGAGTCTGATGTATGGAGAGGATGCATCCAAACGTGCAAGGAGTATTCCCATCTCGTTTCACCATATATATTGGGTGGGTCGTGATGAAGTCAGTGCAGTTTAACGTCATGTGGTGAGGATGAAGTCCGTGTAGTTTAACGTCGTGCGGTGAGGATGAAGGTGAACGGGCATGAAAAGGGGATTCCGTGTTGTTTAATGTCATGCAGTAAGGACGAGGGGTATATATACCTTTTCATTTATTAGTGGCTCGGCTGGGAGGTAAGATCCCAGCGTTACTACGTACCCTATGAGGGCAGTAATCAAGCCTCATGTAGTTCTTTTTGGGGAATACACCTCGTGTGGGTATGGTTCGAACAGGGGGAAAGGGGGTATTTTTACCTATATTTGGGGTGGTTGGGCCAGGATGTGTATTTCTAGTGTCACTACATATCCTGCAAGGGAAAGAATCAAGCCATACGTATTTATTTAGAAGATAATACATTTCGTGCAGGTCTGGTCCGTACACGAGGGAAAAGGGAATTTTCAATCATTCATATCCATGCTATTTAATGTAATGCGGTAAGGATGAGGGATACACCCTGTGCAGGGTTGATCCGTACATAGGGGGAAAAGGAATTTTAACTTTATTTGGTGTTGGTTGGGCCGACATATAGAATCATGGCATCGCTACGTATCTTACGAGGGAAAGATTCAAGCCGTACGTAGTTCTCCAGAACATGATACACCCAGTGCAGGTATGGTCCATACATGGGGGAAGATGGATTTTTCTCCCTTTTTTTTAATTCTGTTTGGGGGTGGCTAGGCAATGATGGGGAACCCTGGCATCGCTACGTATCCTACGAAGGAAAGAATCAAGCCATATGTAGTTCTATGAAATCCATGCAGTTTAACGTTGTGCGGTGAGGACAAAATACTCTTAGTTTAGGGTCACAGAGTTTAGACCGTTGGGCTTGGCAGTTTAACGTCTTGCAGCATGGATGATGGGTACTTGGTAGTTTAACGTCATGCAGCTCAGATAATAACTACTTTTGATAATGCGAAATACTTCTTCTGAAATCTCACATTTTTAGGAGAGGTAGTGAATTGCCCGTCCATGGAGATCAGGGCTTACGCTCTATTGGAGTAGACCTTGTGTATAACATATGGTCCCTCCCACTTGGGATCCATCTTTGGAGGTTTTTTTCTGGGTATCATTAGGGTCCGAAGGACCAACACCAATTATAGTTCCAAGAAAGACAGAAGATGAACCTTTTTATTGAAGGCTCGTGCGATCCAGTTCTGATATACCTCTAGATGGTGCAAAGTGTGCAACCGCTTCTCATCTAGTTGTTATAATTCACCTAGACATTTATCATATTTCTCATCATTGGATAACTAATCACAAATGACAACATGGAGCAAGGGAAATTGGAGCTGAATGGACAGGACCGCTTCTATTTCATATACTAATGAGTACGGAGTTTCCCGAGTAGCAGTGCAGACTGTGGTTCGGTAAGCTCACAATGCACGGAGGAGTTTATCCGGCCATGATTTATTGTATTTTTTTTCACCATTTTCAAGATAATTTTGGACAGGGTCTTGTTGAAAGCCATTACTTGTCCGTTGGCCGTTGCATGGTAGTGGGATGAGTGGTTATCCTTGATACCATATTCTTGGTACAGTTTCTCTGATTCGGCAGTGCAGAATTTGGTGCCGTTATCCGTCAATATGGTATGAAGGATGTCATATCTGGTGATGATATTGGTTATCACAAAACTGACCACATTTTTTCACCGACTTCCTTGAGGGGTACAACTTCTTCCCATTTGGAAAAGAAGTCGGTTGATGTGAGGATATACTTCAATTTTTTGGTCGTGGTGGGAGGATATGGCCCCACGACGTCCATTCCCCAGATGGAAAATGGCCAGCAGTACTTAGCCTGATAAAGTACCTCCAGGGGTTGGTGTATGATGTTTTCATGAATTTGTAAGGAGTGGAATTTTGTGGTAAAGTGCTTGCAATCTCGTGCCACAGTGGGCCAATAGTAACCAAGACTTCGAACCTGATGGGAAACATAGACCCTGACTGGTGTGCCCCACATACTCCGGCATGCACTTCAGTCATGACGACAGCGATTTCTTCTCAATCAATGCATCTAAGTAGGACAGTATCGAGGCCTTGTCTGTAGAGGACCTCTTGATGACCCATGCCACCGTATAGGACAAAGTTAATTTCCCTTCTCTATATTTTCTCTCATTCAGTCCTGTCTGATGAATGTTCTCCCCTTTGAAGGTAGTTTTCAATAGGGGTCATCCAGCCAGTGGCAGGAGCGTACGACTCAGGGAAAAGAATAAATTCGTTGATTTATTCTGTCTTAGTCTGAAAAAAATGGCAAGACCATTCGATGATGGGAAATACTGAAAATTGTTTCATCCCGGTCTGGGTTAGCTAGGGTTGTGGCAGCACTGGCTAATGCATCGGCCTACGCATTCTGAGACCGGGGAATATTGGTCAGCGTTGGTTCTGTGGAGAATTCCTCCATTAACTCTTGGACATTTTCAAATTGGGGGATCATATCCTCCTTTTTAATAGCATAGTCACCGTTGACTTTCTTTATGAACAGTTCCGAGTCACCTTTTACCTTAAGGTGTTGTACTTGCACTTGGAGTTCCAGCTCCAGGCCTACAATGAGGGCTGGAAACTCTTCTTCATTGTTCGTACATATTTCTGATAGGAGGAAGGAATATGGAAAGAATACCTTTTCTAGTGACATGAGTGTTATCCCCAGTCCCACCTTGTTAAATTTGGGATCCTCCATCCTATTCCCTGTCGAGCTTCGGGATGCGTCGTCAAAGTACATTTCCCATTTTGGGAGCTCCTCTTGAACCAAGAATATGTCTTCATCAGGAAACTCAATTTTCGGTGTGTTGGTCCCTATAAAGGGGTGATCTTCCAGAAAATCCGCTAACACCTGGCCTATGATGTCTTTCTAGGGCACAAACCGGATGTCAAACTATTGCAGGATGACTGCCCATTAGGATAGGCACCCGGTCAGCATTGGGCGGCTGAGGATGTACTTGAGTGGGTTAATACACAATACCAAATGGACTTCATGATGCTGCAGATAGTGTCGCAATATTTGAACTGCGAAGACCATGGCCAAACAACTCTTCTCGATGTTTGAGTATCGAGTTTTAGCATCGATCATGGTTCGAATAAGGTAATAGAGACTATTTTAGCTGTCGGTGTCATTTTTATGCATGAGGAAGGCACCCAGTAACCGCTCTAGGGCCGTCACATATAGGATGATAGGTATCCCTTCAACCGGGGGCATGAGAAGCAACGGGCTTAAGAGTTACTTCTTTAGGCTATCTAATTCTTCTTGGAAATCATCCATACATTGGTACATTACCCTCTTTTTCATTAACCTGGTGAAGGGAAAACATTTGCCCGCCATGATGGTTATGAACTTCCTGATGTAGGCCACATGCCCTTGAAATCCACTCAACTCAGTGAGATTGTGGGGAGGTGGCATGCCAAGGATATCCTTTGACTTTTCAGGGTCGACTTCGCTGCCATGATGGCGTACGACGAAGACAAGGAATTTCCTTGAGGTATCCTCGAAGGCGCATTTCAAGGGATTCATCTTTAGACTATGCTGTCGAGGTTTGTTGAAGATGGTTTCAAGGTCTGATAGGTGATCTGAGTGCTGTCTTGATTTGAATACCAAGTCATCCATGTATCATTCTACGAATCTCCCCAAGAATGTTTTAAAAATACGATTCATGGCGCGTTGATATGTGGCGCTAGCATTCTTGAGACCAAAGGGCATGACCCTGTAACAGAATATTCCTTGAGGGGCTCTGAAGGTAGTGGCTTCTTCATCTTCATGGTCCATTTGGATTTGATTATACCCAGAATAACCATCCATGAAGGAGAGAGCCCCATACCTGGCCGTTGCATCGATTAATAACTCGGTAATCGAGACCGTGAAATCATCTTTCAGGAAATGATGATTGAGATCTCTAAAATCGATGCAGACGCAGATTTGTCCATTCTTTTTCTTGATGGGGACAATGTTGTCCAACAATATAGGGTATCCGACCTCCTGAATGAAGCCTGATTTAATAATCTTATTGACTTCAACCTCTATTTTGGCAGCATGTGAGGGGTGCGTCCTTTTGGCGACCTGTTTATAGCCTCGGTGGTCTTCTGGCAGACCTAAGCTGTGCGTCGCCACTTCGGGATCAAGTCCTGGCATTTATGTGTTATTCCAGGAAAAAAAATCCCAATGATGCCTTAGAAAATAGGTATATACCTCGTGATCCTTGGGAAACATGGTTGTACTAATGAGAGTGGGCCTCGGGTACTCCTTGCTACCCAGGTTTATTTCCTTGAGCTCGTCCATAGTGGTGGAGATACCTTCTTCAAATGTGGGAGGTGCATCCCTAAGATCTTCCTCCTCTTCTTCCCCCACATTATCACCTTATTGATCCGACGGGGGGAGAGTTTCCAGTCCGAGCTCTTGGGGGTCTGGAGGAGAGGCATTGCAGGCATCCCTTCTCAAGTATTCGTCCCAATATTGAGGGTTAGGGGTCGTTTCCACACTGCTATGCTCTTCCATTATTGCTGAAGTCACGAGGATAGTTGAATGTGTGTCCGGACAAGAAATCATGCTCTAAACATGGTTGATGGGTAGTACGTAGTCTCTGCCAAGCTACTGTAGGGGGTCATCCGGAACCATTTGGCATGGCGATCCAGTCATTACCATCGAGTGAAGGATTATTTTTCTTTTTCTCATAAAAATCAGCGTCAATGTAGTGTGACTTGGTGATCATGAAAGGGGCCTTGTCATCGTTCAATGTCCCACTTTGTCCATAGACGCAATACTTGATACACTAGTGGTAGGATCAAGGAATGGCCATGTTTTTATAGAGCCACGACCTTCCAAGCAGGGCAATGAATGCTGTGTTCTGCCGGACCACCAGAAATTTTGAGTAGGACACAAGGTCTCCAAAATGGCTTTTTAGCTTGATTTTTCCCATTGGATTTTTTTCACTCTTATTGTAACTTAATAGAGTTGTGGAAGAGGGTATTAAGTCATCCTCACTGTATCCCAACTTACGGAGTGCCTGTAGGGGAAAGGGGTTAACTCCATATCCATTTTCAATAAAGACTTTGCAGATCTCAACATAATTTAGTGTGCCGGAAACATATAGTGGTTTGATATTTCCTTACATGACGACATCTTCATCCTGATCAGTGAAGGAAATAACCGCATTGAATTCAGCCGGTCCAGTCTTCATATAGTAAATCTTGGCGGAACCTACCTCTGCATGAAACTCCTGGGGGATGAACAAGGATTCTATAAGCGCCTCCCTGAGATCCGCTGACAATCTTAGGGCATCCAGGATTGAGAGTTTTGTTGGTACTGATGCCAGCTTCTTAAGGATATCGTATTTCTGCTCTAGTGGTCGACGCTTCTCCACTGGTGGGACAGTTTTATCAACATGATTTTGGGTTTGAATATGTGAAGAGGAGGTACCGGCTATGGGGTCAGATGTCGATGATGTCCCCACGTTCTGGGGACTTGGCCCGGCCAGTCTGTTTGTGCGCACCAGGCGGCTAGACACTTGTTCCTCCTCTGATGGGTACCATAGAATGACAGGGCCAGAGTGGACACTTGTAGAGGTGGAGGTATATTCTTTCTCATTTTGAGTCCATTGAAGTTATCTCCCACGGGTTTCCGCAATATTAGCGGTTTGGGCTAGGGTAAAAACATAGGGTCGATTTCAGCCATGACTGCATCTCCCCTGGTATCCCCTGCTTCTGTGATTCCTCCTCCCAACCCCTTGCATTGGGAACTTGGGTTCCTAGCTATACCCTTTGTCAGGGAATGACTCCATTATATGGATGAAATTTATGGAACCAATGATTATCTCCTCTTCCCATGACAGGTCAACCTGTATTGTTGTTCCTGAGGGTTCTGTTTGGTGGGTCAGTGCCCGTAGCACCATGTTTGGGGCATAAAATCTGATAGTGTCGGGGCTAACTTCGGCCATGTTGTGGACTTCTCCTATTACGCGTGTCTCCTCCCTTCTCGATTATGCCTGGATGACCAGCTCATGGAGGGTTTTTAGGAAGATATTATCATCTGTACGACATTAGGGGCAGTTGGTGGCAACGTCGGTTGCTGTAGTTGAGCTTGGAGTATGCCCTGGGTTCAGTTTCCAGTCTTTCGATTCATCCAATTATAAAATTTATGCCCCTTTTTTCTGGTTACTTCCTGCCACCACTCCCCTCTATCGGAGTTAGTGGAAGAAATGTACATCACATGTGCTGGGGGTGGTCCCAGCTCGACCTTCCCGAAGTCTACCATCCTTTGCAGGAGGTCTTTGAAGATAAAGAATTCCTGGATATTGTTCCATAACATTCGATGGTAGGGATAGTAATCTGTCCTATTATTATGGCCGACTTCTTTGATCTTCCATGTCTCTGGGAGGCGTAGCAAGATGCAATTCATGGAGGCAATGATGTAACCGCAGACTTAGCCCTCTTAGAACAAATATTCTTTGTGTCTTTGTTCCTCGAACTGGTTCCGCTTCGATACTCTTTCATAGACCCACTTGGGTGGAGGCGACTGCTGATATACAGATGGATCTTGATGATTTGGTGGAGGCCTAGGCAGTGGAGCAAGCGGAGGGGCTGGCTTGAATGTGACAGAGGACGCTTCAGCTATAACTGTTCTCTTTTCAAGAGCCTGTGAGGCTATTCGGGACTTCAGATTGGTCCGCTGCTGGGAGTCTTCAATTTTCTGGGCAATGGAAGAGAAATTGCAGAAGCCATTGGTGCACTCCACTGGTATGAGTGGTGTTCACAGCTCATCTCGAAGGTTATCGATGCATATGTCCAGTATCTCATCTTGGGGCATTTTCCAATTTAGAGATTAGGCCAGACCCTTCCATATGGTGATGAAATCTAAGCCCCTCTCCTTCTCCCTTTGTTTTCATTTCATGAGGTCAATGACCATTGTTTTAGGAAGCATTGAGCTGAAGTGGAATAGGAACTAGTGTCGAAGGTCTTCTCATATTTTTATAGACTGAGCTGGTAGATTGGTATACTAGATGAAGGCAGATCCTTGCAAGGTCGAAACGAAGCAGCTGAGTTTCACTGATTCTTGTTGTTCTGGGGTTCCCATCATATGGTCATAATAAGATGCGTAGTGCATCAAATGATGTTCCTGATCGCCTGATCCATTAATGATATGTAATATAGGGCTCCCAAAATTGGGTGTATGAGGCGTGTTGCTCACCCAATCTGGGTAAGGTTTTCGATCTGGCTGTATCGGAGTGCGTTGACCATCCATTTCTTTCGATCGAGCTATCAGTGCCTTGATGGTGCTGGTGAGTCCCTGGTTTACATACTGTTGGGCTCGTTATTGGGAAGGTGTAGCCGAAGGCATTTCTTGAGGATCCGGCTCAATGGGCACCAAGGGTGCATATTCCTTTTGCGACACATTCAGAGGGTTCAGATGTACTCTCTCTGGTTGCTTCCTGAGTGGAGGGAAGTCTTGGTAGTCACCTGAATCCATGTTAAAGTAGTTGGTCGGACCGAGTGCCTCATTGGGCGGGGCAAACCTGGGTCTTTGAAGTGCACTTTCTAGAAGTTCAAGGTGTGGCTCTTCTTGGGAATCGCTTTCAATAATATGATTCCTCTTGCGTAGCTCATCATTAAGCCACCTCAGTTCTTTCATTTCCTATTCCTGTCAAGCGAATCTCTCTTCGAGCGTAAGTGGAACGTTTTTATCGAGAGAAGGAGGCGGGTTAAGGGTAAATGGTCCTTTGTTCTTATCCTTGTTGGAAGCACGCAGGGTAAGCGGAGGAGGGTTAGCTGGAACAGAGGCCATATTTAGGGCGGTCCACTAGTTCCGGGTGTGCACAACTGGTGGTTCATTGTGAGTCACAACTTGAATAGAATCATCGTCTCCCGATCCATCTAGATTTTCATCATCTCTGGTGTCACCCATGGGGTTATCCTCTATGGCATTGATGGATGCATATCATGGGGTGGTGGAGATGTCATCTTCCAAATAGGAAGAGGATCTCTCATTCCTTTTACTTGTCCTCCCCTTCCTCTCCCAGGATTTATTTCAGACTTATTGACGAAGGGTGAAGTGGAGAGTTCTTTTATACGACCTTACGGTACACCTCCTTCTTTAAGGGGATGATGAGTCAAAGGACAGAATAGGGCAAGAACTTCCTCTTCTCACTGTCCTCCCTAGAAGAGAAAATATTTATTCTCATGGGGGAGGTTGTTGTTGAGGTGGTAAAAATGCCCCCATCCCTATGGGATGGGGTTGGCTCTATTCCCTGGATACTGAGTCTCTTCCCATTTTTAATGGTCTTATGAGAGCATTTGTTGTATAAAATTCCCCCAGCCCTGCAGGCTGGGGTTGACCCTAGATTTCGGAAGTGGCTGCTGCTATCGTTACCTGCCTGATCTTGCATGCCCCCATTTGGGGGTGAATTAGATCTAATGCCGAGTTCACCTGTTAATCAATCCCCTCTGGGGAGGCAAGCAATGACTGCTGATTGGACTCTCTTAGGTGAGAGTCTTGTTCTATGCTTTTGGGGTCCTGATTCACGAGTTTGTGAATGGATTGTTCCCATTGGGCCTGACACTTCTAGGACTTACTCAAGGCCTATCTCTTCTGGGTGTGTCACCCATCCCAAATAGGGAAACCACTCGATCTATGTCTTGACGTGATGGAATTGAAAGATATTATTCCAAATGGGTTCTTCTGGGCGGGGAACAGAGTGAAATGAAGAGCTCCATGTTCTCCCCATCCTCTAATATGGACTCCCGTCGGAGTGTCACCAATGAGGCGGCGCAACTAGTGCATTGCATGGAGGCAGGCCAACTCAATATTTCCTTTACGCCTCTCAGGTCGTGGTTTTCGCGTCTGGGGAAGAGCTTCCAGGTCAATGTGACGCAGGAGGTCCCCTATTATCTTGACATGGTCTACATACATATCGTAGGGCAGGAAGCTTGATTTCAACTGGAGGAGGGTTGTCCATATATTGGAGTGGATGATGTACGCACATTTCTCTAACAACTTTCTGGGTATGTCGAATTGAGAGGTGGCTATGGGCCAAGACATAACTGGTATATCATCTCTGGCCAGTCGTTTCCTTAGGTGAAACATGTCAGCATACTCATCCGCTAGTGATTCCTCAACCTGGTAGGTCCAACTGAGGTGCTCATCTATAGTGTGGTCATAGGTAGTGGGGTTGGTAGGTATTGAATCATCATGTGGGAAATTCCGAGGTGGTTCAGAAGATGAACATGGCCCCAGACCGTCTCCTGATTGAAGAAGGGTGTCGTTGGCGACTAGCTGGGAATCTTACATGTTTTATTCTGTCCTTCTGAGTGCCACGACATATGAGTGCTTTTTTGTGCTTGATTCGGCAGGGGTAGGGCCTTCCTATCGATATGATATGTTACTTTGGGGAGGAACTTCACAATGGAGGTCGTGATATCAAGGGCTACAATCACAGTTTCCGCAAGGAGAGTACCTGTAGGGTACACCCTAGGGAGGGCCTTCATAATGTACCACAAAGAGGGGAGGTCCTTCTTGTTGATCGGCGTCTAGGTGGGGAGGGCCTCCGCTATCCATGTCGTAATGGAGAGGGCTACCATTACAACTGGATGCCTCACTGCATAGAGGACTTTTGTAGTGCATACCCTAGGGAGGACCTCTAAGGCATGTCACAGTAAGGGGAGGACCTTCTTGCTCTGTAGCGTTGTTACGAGGAGGGCCTTTTCAACAACCTCCATCATGGTGAGGATGAACATAATGGTTTGACTTTCGATGCGTATCCTTGGAAGGTCCTTCAAGACACACTACGACAAGGGGAGGACCTTCTTATTGCTTGGGGCCATTGCGGTGAGGACCTTCGCAATTGAGGCCATGTTGGTGAGGAATACCATCACAACTGCCTTAATGGTGAGTACAACCATCACAGCTGCCACAAGGAGAATGTGTGTGGGGTACACCCTGGGGAGGGCCTTCAGAATGTACCACAACGAGGGGAGGGCCTTCTCATTGCTTGATGTCTCTATTGGGAGGACCTCCGTTATTAGTGTGGAGAGGAATACCACTGTGATCTGATGCCTGGCTGCGCAGAGTGTCATTGCAATGTAACCCCTGGGGAGGACCTTCAGGGCAGGACACGACAAGGGTAGGACCTTCTTGTTGTGATTATACGTCACTGTGGGGAGGGCCTTCATAGTTACGAATACGATAGCAAGGACTACTAACATAATCCGTGGTCCCACTGCATAGAGAGTGTTTGTAGTGTATACCCTAGGGAGGACTATCAGGGTGGACCGTAGTAAGTGTAGGGGATTATTTCTTCTCAATCTTCTGGTCACGTGGAGGGTTTCCATGACTCACATCAAAATAGAAGCTCTCGTGATCGATCATTATATGCCCGTGGGGGAGGCCCCAGTGGATGCTCTTGGGAGGACCTTCAGAGCTGCTCGTAGCGATATTATAGGGAGGACCTTCATAACAGCTAGTGCCACTCCAAAAATATGGTAATGGGTGGGTAGGGTTTTGAGCCTTCGATATGTTCTTAGTGGTATCGGGAACCCCAGCTTCTAGTTGATCAGAGTCATGAACCTGCACTTTATTTTCTGGCTGCCTTCAGTGCGTTCGGGGCACTTTCTTGCTGGCAGCGAGGACCATCTGTTGTTGATAATGTCCTTCACCTCTAGGTCCCTTTCTAATTGGGTCCCGTGATGTTTCCAGGATATGATGAAGAATATCTTGAATTTTAACAGGGATACATGCCTTCTCTGGAGCATCCACCATGATGGATGGATGACCCCCAGTTGGAACGAGTGAAGTTTCTCGATCTGGTTGCCCTTGTATCGTGGAATATGGCCGACGACCCTCCTGGGTGAAAGCAGGGATGTAGATCTACTCTTAGGCGGCTATCTCATCTCTTAGACGAGACACCTGAATTGGGGATATGGGCTCATGGGCCCGAGTCCTTGCTATTTCTGCTAATGCAATTACATTCTGGAAAGTCTACAAGATATGATCTGGGATCGATACCTGCTCCTCCATCATTACCAGGATATGTAGAGAGATATCTTTGGCTAGAATGGGTATGAAGACCCATTCCGGAATCGGGGTAGGAATATCCTACTCCAGTCCTCTAGTGGTCAGTGGGTACTAACAATTATCCTATGTCGGGGCAGGTGAACGAATCTGTCCTTGTGCTCGGATATGCCCATTTATCTCTTCATTTGCCACCACATCGGGATGGAAGACTTTACTTGCATCCGTAGGGAGATGGTCCTGCATATGTTGGTTTCCCACCATATCGAGTTGGTGGACTTTGTTGACAGAGAGACGTTCCCACCTATTAATTTCCACCACATCTGGAGGGCGGGCTTTGTTGATCGCCATGACATCGAGATGGTAGGCGTCAGTAGCATCTGGTAGGAGATGGTCCTACAGGCACCGGGTTGCCACCGCGTCTATCTGGTGGGCTTCACGACCCTGGGTAGGCAAAGGTACATGCCAGGTAGGTACTATCCTGTGTGAGTGACGGGCATGATGGAGCTCGGCGGGGATGCACGCCTGCTCGTATGATGCCACCATGTCTGGATGGATAAATTTAGAGGAGCGGACAGGTGTATGTGCATGCTCGCGATACATCTTCGTGACTGGGTAGCGAAGATCCCCCTAAGGGACAAGGGTAATGATTGGTCCCTTGTTTTACATTTCCCTCCCTTGTCGAGCAGTCCGAGGGGTTGGAGCTCGGGGAGTGTGGGCCTAGATCCTCGAGGCGACATCCTCCTTGGTGTGAGGATATTGAGTCGCAGCGTAACCACGACTATAGCCACCCCCAAACCCAGGGTTCTTAATGAGAAATGATATACTTAACATTACATCACTAAAAAATTAAATATCATGTCTCATTACAACAGAATATCGCGAGGCTCAAGATTCTGGGAAACCAGCTGCTTTCGATTATCTTCACTAGTATCAACCGTGCCTGAAAATTTTTAAACAAAACGTAGGGTGAGCAAAAATGCCCAATAAGGGGTTTTAAAAACATTTTAAGAAAATCCATTCTTAAATAAGTCCTTTTGAAAAGAATAAAAATACAATGATAAAACAAAACCTTATCGCTTCTTAAAAACATGAAATCCATCTTTCTTTGAAAATCACTTGCACAAAGAGGCACGTACTTGAAATGAGCTCTAGTGTAAACATGATCATAGTGCGCAATATAAAAAGAATAAACAATGCATAATGTTAAAACAAGGTTACTTTAATTCTAAAAGAATTCTATGGCTAAGCAGGGAAAACATGCATATCATGGTTCATGAGTAGAATGCAGATCATCTAACAGTTTACCATATGAAAAACAATTCTTGTTACATAAAGTACATTTTCATGATCTTGGGATCTTTCAACTAGGGATTGTCTTGTTAGTTGAACAAACCCCTGGTTAACCATTATCATTACATGCAGAGGGAATGTATAATCCTGGACTTTTTCAAGACTTTTCATCATGACCGTATAACATACTTAACAGGTCAAGGCTCACTGCCCACCCTGTTTCCTTAGCACAAGTCAAGGCTAACTGCCAAGACCGTTGCACATGTTCGTCTCATGAGACTCCTGCTTTACCCAATGCATTGGAGCACTGTATAATTCCGGGTTCACCCGTCACATCATTCTTGTTGCGCTATATAATTCTGGGCGCACCCGTCACATGTAAGTCCTATACATCCCTCAAATATCTTGACATGGTCATTCGTTAATGGGGTTCCATGCATTCTTACTTTAACCCCATTTTCACATACGTAACATGAAAACAGTTCTTTCATTAAAAACATTAAGACATGCATGCTCATGCTTCGTGCACATAAAAAGTTAACATTCGAAAACATGGGTTTTAAGAAAGTAAACATAACACTTAACATTCCATACATCAAAATTCCCAATTAAAGCATGGTCACTCATAAATTAAACCTGTGACGATAAATGGATATCCAAGGTGTTTAATACAGGAAGCTGAGGTTACAATGTGCATAATCAAGTTCATCATGTATATTTGTGTAAACTCTTCCATTATCACTTTAAATAGACATGAGAACACACCTACTAATACATGAATGCATTTATAAAAGTTCAAGAATCCCATACTATCCATTTTACGAAAAATCCTGATAATCCAAAGTAGTGATAAATGAAAATTCTCAGTTTCGAGAATGATTTTGAAATCCAACCAACCCATAAATTCATCATGCTATACCGTAATACATTACAAAAAAGATAATAAAACCAAGTACATGTTGGTGTACATACACATCTATATAATTGCATGTATGTATTTACCAATATACTTCGTATACTTGCATGATTTTTCATGTTCGTACGATTACCCAAAACCTCCATGTTTATAGGCGAAATAAAAATCAGGGTTATAAACACGAAAGAAGAATTGTATATTTGCATATATCCTATTATACTTATGTGTATATAAATGTATATATATACATATACATTTATATACACAATTTGTATAACATTAAAACCTAGTTAAAATGAACCTCAAAAGAAAACAGCTCTTAACTTGGTCGAATTATGGATGATGAAAACAGTGGTAACCAGTTCTTAAGGCCATGATACAAATTCATATACACATATATAATTATGTAAGGTGTGTATAAATTATAGTGTACCAAGGCCGGAGGAAACTAAACATAAGAAGGGGTTTTCCATTTTTACCCACTATTCGATTTATCGAGCTGAGAGAGATCTCAAATTCTGGGTTCGCACTTGGTTCACATATACCCGAAATATATACGCACATAACATGTATATATATATATATACTCAAAAACTCAAACACAACTAAAAAAATAAACATGCCTCTTACCTTCGGAGAGGAGGAAAGGAAATGATAAATGAGGCAAGTGGATCCAGTGGCTTTGGATGTACAAACACCGTATGAATACATATATATATAGCACATATATATATATATATATGTATAAACACCAAAACTCAGGAACCTCAATAAAAACTTCTCCCTTACCTTAACTCGGAGAGGAGGAGGAAATGGGCGACAAGGCCGGGTGACGCCGGGTCGGAGGTCGGCAACCCGAAGAGCTCGCTGTAGCGCACTCCTCAACGGTGCAGAGCCACTCATCTCCTTCGGTGAATTCCGCGACTTAAGAGAAGACGTCGGGGTTTCTTTGTGTGAGGGAGATGTCGGAATCTTGAGGCCGAGATCGACGGTGCCAACCGCGTGGAAAGGAGAGGCTACGGTGGGGCCGCTTCGCCAGTCTAGGGGAAGAAGAAAAACGCAGCAGCTTGCTGCTAGTTCGGCGCGAGGAAAAGGAGCCCGACGTGGAGAAGGAGAAAACAAAAACGACGGCTGAGATTAAAAACGGCCCGATCGACGGCTTAGGTTGACATTGATTTAAAAACATCGGACGTGTATGATTGAAGGAGAAAGATCTGGTGGCTGGGGTGCAATGCGGCGCAAAAGAGGAAAAAAAAGAACGCGGGTCTTCCCCCTACCCTCCCTGGTCCGCGTTTTTTTATTTTTATTTTTTATTTTTTATTTTTTTTAAATAAAAAAACTTTTTAATTTATCATTCTTAAAAAAAACTTTATAATTATTTAACATTCAATTATTCACAACATTAATTATTAATTATACTCCAATTATTTGTAGCTTTTATTATTTTAACAAGGGTCAAGATTCGTTTAATATGTTTATGCGTTAATTATTCTCTACCCATATTATTTTACATTAACATTGTTTACACCATTAAACATTCAACACAAAACATTAAATATACTACACCATTAAATGTGCATTAATGTAAATTTCAACATTACACCACAAAATTTGAAAAAATAAAAGAAACCGAAACATCGACATAATTTCAATATATTAATTATAAACGCAAGTTATAAACATTTCTATTATTACTAATTATATATAATTTAGAAAATAAGTATAATTCATTTAACATACAGTTTGTCACAACATAAATATATATACATGTCCATCTACAAACTGAGAGTTTGTACATATATATTTGTAAAAGAAGTAAAACCTCACCAAATTCAGTATAGTCAACCATTTTTATAAAAGAAAATAAATTAAACAAATAATTACTTGATCCAGTTAAATGTATATATATATATAACAAGTAGTGGAAAACTTAGTGTCAAATACCATTGTTTTGCAAATTAAAACTTTAAAATATAACAAGTTAGGAGAGAGCCAATGGATACATTTTTATCCGCTGGTGTTTAACGGTCATATCGGGATGCTTATAAAAAAGGTTTGGTCTCGGGTGTCCCTTACTCCATGTGACCGAAGAAGAAAAAGGAAGATGGTTCGTGTGATCCCCTTGGTGCTAAGCACGGTCGCGGTTGCGTCAGCCATACTTATGTTCCTTATGATGGATGCTCGAAATCCCTACTGCATTCTTGGGATCCTAGTAGTTTTAAGTAGTCTTCCCATTATTGTAATTGGGTTCTTGGTTGGGATCTTTGGTTAATGATGTTTTGATCGTGGGGAGTTGTAATCGTCAAGGTGTTTCTTAATAAAGGAGTATTTCATTCATGCTTGTTGCTACGAGTTTTCGTTTATTTTCATTTTCTTTTTATAGAAAGATGGTCCAGTTAAAGGGAAACATATCATTACGCGAAACATGAATTCTTGGGTTGATACATCATCTACCCCTTCAAATAATTGCGTCCTCGCAATTCTATTCATAAAAAGATAGTAAAAAGACCTCGGTCGCACAACATTACCAAAACTGAAGGCCTGGCTCGGTTAACAGAACCCCTAAACCGGTACACAGCTCCGCTGTTTCCCGGACCCAGATACACTTTCAGCAATAAGACTTGTACTCCTGCTCATGGGCACTACACACAGGCTTCCACAGGGAGGCCCGTGTAATAAACAACTCTGAGACGTCCGGGCGGACGAATCCCCTAGTAACCCTTCGAAATTCATCACGCTCGAGGTAGTCGAGGGGAACAACGCGATTGAGAAGACTGAGGTTCCGGATCTGAAACATGTAGGCGGTATTGAGGTGGCCATCCTGAGCTGCTATGAGAAAGAAAGCTCTGGCGGAGAAGTTCTGTGCCATAGAGAAACACTGAAAAAGCCCTTCATGGTATCTCCCCATTCGCCTATAGTAGGGGATCTGGGTGGTGGCAAGGTGGTGAATCACATGTTCATTATCCTGACATGCGCAGAGAATTTCCGGACTATTCGTTATGTCCAGAAGACGTTGACAGGACCCTCATAGGTGGAGAAAAGAGGGAAAGTCCACTATACAAGTTCTGATCAAGATAATCTCTACTAACTCGTCAGGTAGAGACGAGAGGTTCATCTGACCTGCCATCTAGAAGAAAAGGTAAACAAGAGAGGTCGCTTAACAACACTAAGAAGAATGGGATCATAAACTTTTTAATTAATAAAGTTTACACATTAATGTATGAGTTTTCCAGATGGACACCACAAAGAGAGGCGAAACTCTCTAACTCGACAAACCACACACAAGATGAACATACAGGACTAAACTCATGGGAACATTTATAACGCCTCCTGAGTTTAGCGTGAGGGGTGTGGAGTTGGGAAACGTCGGTGTACACTTCTTGTCTAAGAGAAACACGAGTGGACTCATTTTCCAACGCTCTGAAGTCCATTAACTGGCCCCAGAAGCCGTAGTGCAGGACCTGGCACAGATAAACTGCTTGGAGGTCTCCAGCAGTAGCAGCTTCTTGAAAAGGGTTATCTAGCATTGTGCCAAATTCCTCGCCGGTTGTAAACACTCGGAAGAGTTCTTCGTGATACCTTCCCCGACGTGCATAGGAGGGAAATTGGGTCATCTTCATTATGAGATAGTCCATCTCCATTCCCCGGTGGAGACTAAGAACCCTAGATGAGTTTGACACATCGTACAAGTGCTTACACATCATGCGAATTTGGGCATAATTTAGAAAGTTCTCGCGACTAGCTAGAGATATAATGCTCTCTAGAGCTTCAGTGGGAAGTGACAAAAGGTTGGTAGGTACATCAGCCATCTGAAAATTATTTTTTTACTTAGTTAGTCTTAGCAATATATTTATATCACCTGTTTTTCCTGAGATTCTTGAACCCATCCTTTAATATCAACTGTAGCGACCCCCAAACCTAGGGCGCTTAATGAGACATGATATACTTAACATTACATCATTACAAAATTAAATATCATGTCTCATTACAACAGAAGATCGTGAGGCTCAGGATTCTGGGAAACCATCTGCTTTCGATTAGCTTCACTAGTATCAACCGTGCCTGAAAAATTTTAAACAAAACTTAGGGTGAGGAAAAATGCCCAGTAAGGGGTTTTAAAAACAATTTAAAAAAATCCATTCTTAAATAAGTCCTTTTGAAAAGAATAAAACTACTTTGATAAAACAAAACATTATCGCTTCTTAAAAACATGAAATCCATCTTTCTTTGAAAATCACTTTCACGAAGAGGCATGTACTTGTAATGAGCTCTAGTGTAAACATGATCAGAGTGCGCAATATAAAAAGAATAAACAATGTATAATGTTAAAACAAGGTTACTTTAATTCTAAAAGAATTCTATGGCTAAGAAGGGAAAAAATGCATATCATGGTTCATGAGTAGAATGAAGATCATCTAACAGATTACCATATGAAAAACAATTCTTGTTACATAAAGTACATTTTCATGGTCTTGGGAGCTTTCAACTATGGGTTGTCCTGTTAGTTGAACAAACCCTTGGTTAACCTTTATCATTACAAGCAGAGGGAATGTATAATCCTGGACTTTGTCAAGAATTTTCATCATGACCGTATAACATACTTAACAGGTCAAGGCTCACTGCCCACCCTGTTTCCTTAGCACAAGTCAAGGCTAACTGCCAATACCGTCGCACATGTTCGTCTCATGAGACTCCTGCTTTACCCAATGCATTGGAGCACTGTATAATTCCGGGCGCACCTGTCACATCATTCATGTTGCGCTATATAATTCCGGGCGCACCCGTCACATGTAAGTCCTATACATCCCTCACATATCTTGACATGGTCATTCGTTAATGGGGTTCCATGCATTCTTACTTTAACCCCATTTTCACATACATAACAAGAAAACAGTTCTTTCATTAAAAACATTAAGACATGCATGCTCATGCTTCGTGCACATAAAACGTTAACATTCGAAAACATGGGTTTTAAGAAAGTAAACATAACACTTAACATTCCATACATCAAAATTCCCAATTAAAGCATGGTCACTCATAAATTACATATGTGATGATAAATGGATATCCTAGGCGTTTAATACAGGCAGCTGAGGTTACAATGTGCATAATCAAGTTCATCATGTATATTTGTGTAAACTCTTCCATTATCACTTTAAATAGACATGAGAACACACCTACTAATACATTAATGCATTTATAAACGTTCAAGAAGCCCATACTATCCATTTTAAGAAAAATCCTGATTATCCAAAGTAGTGATAAATGAAAGTTCTCAGTTTCGGGAATGATTTTGAAATCCAACCAACCCATAAATTCATCATGCTATACCGTAATACATTATAAAAAAGATAAGAAAACCAAGTACACGTTGGTGTACATACACATCGATATAATTGCATGTATGTATTTACCAATATACTTCATATACTTGTATGATTTTGCATGTTCGTACGATTACCCAAAACCTCCATGTTTATAGGAGAAATAAAAATCAGGGTTATAAACACGAAAGAAGAATTGTATATTTTCATATATCCTCTTATACTTATGTGTATATAAATGTATATATATACATATACATTTATATACACAATGTGTATAACATTAAAACCGAGTTAAAATGAACCTCAAAAGAAAACTGCTCTTAACTTGGTCGAATTCTGGATGATGAAAACAGTGGTAAACGGTTCTTAAGGCCATGATGCAAATTCATATACACATATATAATTATGTAAGGTGTGTATAAATTATAGTGTACCATGGCCGGAGGAAACTAAACATAAGAAGGGGTTTTCCCTTTTTACCCACTATTCGATTTATCAAGCTGAGAGAGATCTTAAATTCTGGGTTCGCACCCGGTTCACATATACCCGAAATATATACGCACATAACAGGTATATATATATATATATATATATACTCCAAAACTCAAACAAAACTAAAAAAAATAAACATTCCTCTTACCTTCGGAGAGGAGGAAAGGAAATGATAAATGAGGCAAGTGGATCCAGTGGCTTCGGATGTACAAACACCGTATGAATACATATATATAGCACACACACACACACACACATATATATATATATATATGTATAAAAATTGAAACTCAAGAACCTCAAAAAAAAACTTCTCCCTTACCTTAACTCGGAGAGGAGGAGGAAATGGGCGACAAGGCTGGGTGACACCGGGTCGGAGGTCGGCAACCAGAAGAGCTCGCTGCAGCGCACTCCTCAACGGTGCAGAGCCACTCATCTCCTTCGGTGAAGTCCGTGACTTAATAGAAGACGTCGGGGTTTCTTTGCGTGAGGGAGACGACAGAATATTGAGGCCGAGATCGGCGGTGCCAACCGTGTGGAAAGGAGAGGATACGGTGGGGCCGCTTTGCCGGTCTAGGGGAAGAAGAAAAACGCAACAACTTGCTGCTGGTTCGGCGCGAGGAAAAGGAGCCCAATGTGGAGAAGGAGAAAACAAAAATGACGGTTGAGATTAAAAATGGCCCGATCGACGGCAGAGGTTGTCATTGATTTAAAAACATCGGACGACTATGATTGAAGGAGAAAGATCCGGTGGCTGGGGTGCAATGCGGCGCAAAAGAGGAAAAAAAACAACGCGGGTCTTCCCCCTACCCTCCCTGGTCCGCGTTTTTTTATTTTATTTTTATTTTTTTATTTCTTTATTTTTAAAACAAAAACTTTTTAATTTATCATTCTTAAAAAAACTTTATAATTATTTAACATTCAATTATTCACAACATTAATTATTAATTATACTTCAATTATTTGTAGCTTTTATTATTTTAACAAGGGTCAAGATTCGTTTAATATGTTTATGCGTTAATTATTCTCTACCCATCTTATTTTACATTAACATTGTTTACACCATTAAACATTCAACACAAAACATTAAATAAACTACACCATTAGATGTGCATTAATGTAAATTTCAACATTACACCACAAAATTTGAAAAAATCAAAGAAACCGAAACATCGACATAATTTCAAAATATTAATTATAAACGCAAGTTATAAACATTTGTATTATTATTACTAATATATAATTTAGAAAATAAGTATAATTCATTTAACATAAAGTTTTTCACAACATAAATATATATACATGTACATCTACAAACCGAGAGTTTGCACATATATATTTGTAAAAGAAGTAAAACCTCACCAAATTCAGTATAGTCAACCATTTTTATAAAAGAAAATAAATTATACAAATAATTACTTGCTCAAGTTAAATGTATATATATATATAACAAGTAGTGGAAAACTAAGTGTCAAATACCATTGTTTTGCAAACTAAAACATTAAAATATAACAAGTTAGAAGAGAGCCAACAACTACATTTTTATCCGTTGGTGTTTAACGGTCATATCGGGATGCTTATAAAAAAGGTTTGGTCTTGGGTGTCCCTTACTCCAAGTGACCGAAGAAGATAAAGGAAGATGGTTCGTGTGATCCCCTTGGTGCTGAGCACGGTGGCGGTGGCGTCAGCCATACTTATGTTCCTTATGATGGATGCTTGAAATCCCTACAGTATTCTTGGGCTCCTAGTAGTTTTAAGCAGTCTTCCCATTATTGTAATTGGGTTCTTGGTTGGGATCTTTGGTTAGTGATGTTTTGATCGTGGGGAGTTGTAATCGTCAATGTGCTTCTTAATAAAGGAGTATTTCATTCATTCTTGTTGCTACGGGTTTTCGTTTATTTTCATTTTATTTTTATAGAAAGATGGTCCAGTTAAAGGGAAACATATCATTACGTGAAACATGAATTCTCAGGTCATTACAACGACAACATATTCCAGCGAGGGTCTTAGAGCGGAACCCCCGTTCCTTAGGGATGAAGTCCTCAGTGTCAACCTCATCCACCTCCTTAAGATAAGGGAGGTACGCGTTGTCTCGTTCCGTGGATAGACTCCCTAAATGGTTTGAGACAACAACATGAGCCATATAGTTCTGCTTTCGCGGCCACTGCTTGGCAGGCGATCGGTGGGTCTTGACAGATTGGAGGGCATCCGTGGCCGCCTCCACCATCGGGAGAGTACTATTCAAGTTGTACTATCATATCAATGCATCTGAAACCCAGCGTTGAAGACACTAATTCGGTGACGAGGTCCTTCGTTGGTGAGGAAGTCTGGTCATTTTGTAGCTTAAAGAACGCAACTGTGAGTTACTCCGTGATGCCATTGGATCGAAGGATGTTCTGAGTGGTACCTGTAAAATATTTTAACAAATACAAAGAGCAAACCCGTCAAAGCAGAATCTCATGATCTCATGTGTAATTAATGTCTTTGCTTGGCCCTCCTTGTGAGTATAAGGGGGAACAGAGTGATATTAGGTTAAATCTGTCATGCTTGGTTAAAGATTCATGTCGGTTTCACCATTTTTTTTCACAACGAATCGGGTGGAGTTGACCGACGCGCCTGACTGTCGATCTCACAGAGGGCTGAACTCCGCTAAGTCACTCGAATCGGGTATATCGGTCTTCATTTCGAAACACCAAACAGTTCCATATCTGATGATACATGGACCTGCTTTCCAAAGGCAGGCGTTCGCTGGGTGATTTGGCCAGCGACGATTACGAACTCACATTGGTCAAGAGAATGGGATGTCAGGCTCATCACACCCTTTGGGGGGGGGATTATTGCTTATTCTAGGACTCTCTTATAGATTTAAAATGTATTCATATGTTCTCAAATCTTTGGTTTATACCCAAGAATAGTATCCATAGATTACTCCTGGTTGGAAATGGACAGCTGAACATAGGGGTTCAGAATCATTTAGGCCCGAGGTTTACCATCCCTCGTTGGATTAATGACTCTGAGGAGGTTAGAATCATTGAGACATCACTGGTTTGAAGCCCTATTACTGGGTGCTTAGGAATTTATTGTCATCCAGGGGGGACAGATAACGACAAGAGAAATTGGATTTAAATTGTAATATGGTATTCCTACATTTCCTCATGAGAGGAATCATAGTCCTCATAGTTCAGTAATGCAGTTTAATGTCATGCGGGACGAAGGATTGGGGTTTATACTCTGAGGTGGCCCGATGAGATGGTGTATGGGGATTACACTCTAAGGCAGCCCATAGAGTTCGTGAACCGATGTAAAGGGGTCGGAATGACTGGGTGGTGGTCTTGAACCTCATGGAGGCTTCCTACGTACCATGCCTTGACATGGATCAATGTCCTTGTAGTTCAAAAGTGGTGGTGTCCGAGAACCGATGTGAAGATAGACCGGGGGTCCGATGGGTAATGGGATTGAACCTTGTGGAGGCTTCCTACATTCCATGCCTTGACATGGTTCAATTTCCTCGTACTTTGAAAGAGGTGGTGTTAGGGAACTGACATGAAGATGGACCGGAGGTCCGATGGGTAATGGTCTTGAACCTCATGCAGGCTTCCTACATACCATGCCTTGACATGGATCAAAGTCCTCATAGTTTGGGAGGTGGTGTCGAAGAACTGATGAGAAGATGGACAGGGGGTCCAATGGGTAATGGGAATGAACCATGTGGAGGCTTCCTATGTACCATTCCTTGACATGGATCAAAGTCCTCATAGTTCTCAAGAGGTGGTCTCAGGGTCGATTCTTACTCTAAGCCCACGTGAGTCGGGCGCGGTGTGAGAAACAAGAGGCAGCAGAGACCTGACTATCATATCATGAAAGGTGCATCCGTGGGATGTGGAGTTGGGCTTATGCATGGGGCGGCCCAGGGAAATGAAGATTGGTACTTACTCCTCGATTAAGGCCTGATGGTGACAAAGCCCAGAGGGAGAGGGAAAGGATACCCCTATGTCCATCTCCCCTCTTGGTTCTTGGCACCAGGGAAGTATGGAGGTGCATGGGTGCTACCTCATGCGATAAAGGCTAAGGGCTTACACTAAGGAGGATGCCCTTTCAATCCAAGAAGAGGGGAGAATTGCTCACTGCTGGATTTGAAGGGAAATGGAAGCAGGGTCCCCCAATCTAGCGGGTGGAGAGGCAGAAAGGGGACTCCGGGCTTGGACCATGCATTACCATGGGAATGTGAACCCAGGAATGCTTCCAGAATCCACTCAAGGGCTGGAACAACCCCTTTTCCCTCGCTTACCGTGGGTATGTGAACTCAATGCGGTGCGCTGATGCACCTGAAGGTTGCATCATACGGGTCTGGTGGATTCAGTGGAGGCCTTGGCTTGGGGCCGATGAATGGGCCAACGAGGGGTTTGCGAAGGATCATGCCAGATTGGAAGTATTTTATCTAACTCAGGGGGTGGGAACAATGAAGTATTTGGCAGGACACACGAGTGTATGAGGAGTGGCACCCTTCGCATAGGGGGTGCTACACATCTGGAGAGGTCGTCTGCGTACCAGGGCGGTACGCAGACTGATAGGCATTCTGTGTACCATAGTGGTACGCAGCTTTGGGTTTTTGTCCGCGTACTAGGTTCGTACATGGTGGGGTCCGTGCGAGCAACGGTGGCCAAGGGAGATTCCAGTCGGGGGTCTGTCGGTCAGGGATTCGCCCTTTTAGGAGGGTGCTACGCGGTACATCAGATCGAAAAAGGGGCATAAAATCCTTTGTCTGTGGGGAGTGTATCCGTGGAGGGTCAATGGATTGTGGTCTTATTTTTTTATTTTTATTTGAAGTTCGCGGTTCACCAATTTGCTATGTGTTTTCGGTTCCTTATTAATTCATTTCCATCTTCATACCTGTTCTGGTTCGCTAATTGGAACTTCACTGTTTGCGAAATCCTAAGATCCTTACTTCAAAATCTTTCCACCCATCTCTGATTCATCCCTCTCTTCTCCCCTCCATCTCCTTTTATAGAGTGGGGAAATAGATGTATCTGGAGTCATGCAACACCTTTTGTGGAGACCCATGACTGAAAACCAGGTTTACGGATGACTTGGTCAATTTGCTTCGTGGGGGGCATTGAATACACCTTCCCAGCGAACCAAACTAGTTCAGGGAGTGCTTCGCGGCCACGCAGGGCTCCGCCTCTGTTCCACGAACAACAACGTGTGTGGTCCGGGCTGGTTGAAGTGGTTCGCGGATAGGTAGGTTCGTAACGGTGGACTGGCCATGCGACCATCCTTCATCATGCCCGCGGAGGGTCCCCACCTCTTTTCTGCAAATGACAATGGTCCACAGAGTGGGCAACATTCTGAACCGCTCACATACCATCACTGTTGGACTGGTATGCGGACCGGTCGATCCTTTTCCGATTTATTGGGTGTTCTCCACATTTTTTCCCAATTCCATGAGGGAAATTGGGTAGAATACTCTCTTGAAATGAGGGTATTCTCATTCTCCTTTGCGGATGCTTTAGGACCCTACACTCATTTTTAAGGATTTTTAGGGATTTTAAAATATCATTAAGAGTTTTTAGGGTTTTTAGGGATTTCAGGTTTTTAGGGTTTTCTAGAATTATTATTGTTTGCGGTATGTGTGGTTTTATATGGATTTCTTGGTTTTTTAAAGTTATTTATGGTATTAAAGATTTTAATATTTTTTAAACATTTAAGTGGTTTAAAGGGGTTTTAGAGTTTTCAGTGCATTTTATGGTTTTTTGGGTTTTGGGGTTTTTTACCTTTTTAGAGGTTTTATGGTTTTAAATATTTTTAGGGTTTTATATAGTTTTAGGGTATTTAGCATTTTTTTTTTGTTTTTTGTGTGTTTAAAGTGTTTTTTTGGTTTTAAGGCTTTATTATAATTTTTCATGGTTTTTGTAGTTTTTATGGTTTTAGGGATATTTAGGGATTAATTAATATTTTTATTGTCTTATGGATTTGATGTGTTTTAGGGTAATTTAGGGATTTGAGGTTTTTTTTGGGGGTTTTGGTTTTTTGGAGATTTTTAATATATTTTTTTGGATTTTAAGAGTTTTTAGAGTTTTCATAGGTTTTTAGGGTTTTTATATGTTTTAGCTTCATTTATGGTTTTTTAGGGTTTTTATTTTCATAAGTGTTTTTAGGGGTTTTAGGTGTTTTATTTTTTTTGGGTTTTTGGGTTATCATTTATTTTTTCAGGGTTTTTAGGGAATTTTACATTTTTAGGAAATTTTAGGACTCTTTTTTCCTTTTTAGAGTTTTTTTAATTTTAGGGTTTTTGAGTGGTTTTCGGGTTTTATTAGGATTTTAGTGTTTTCTTGGGTTTTCATCATTTATAGGGGTTTTAGGTATTTTTAGGTTTTTACAATTATCTTAGGCATCATTTGGGTTTTTTGAAGGTTTTACCTTTTTAGTGATTTTTGGGGATTTTATGATTTTATGTATTTTATAGTTTTTATGGATTTTTGAGGATTCTAGGACTTTAAGGCTTTTAAGGTTTTTAGGTTTTTAGGGGTTTTGTGCTTTTTAGGTTTTTAAGGGTTTTCATTGGGGTTTTTTGAGTTTTTATTATTATTTAGAATTTTCCATATTTTAAGGGCCATTTATTGATTTTATGTGTTTCTAGGTATTTTTTTCCTTTCTAGGGTTATTTTGGATTTTTTTTGTTTTCTTGGGATTTTATTTTTTTTAGATTTTTCACTCTTATGGGGTTTTTATATATTTATAATGCTTTTAGGGGTTAAAAGTGTTTTTAGAGTTTTTAGAAAAATTTTATAGTTTTTATTCATTTTTAGGGTGTTATGGGTTTTTGTATTTTTGGGTATTTATGGTTTTAGGGTGTTTTTTAGTATTTAGGGATTTTACAATTTTTAGCATTTTAATGATTTTTCGGGGTTTTAAGTGCATTTAGGTTTTTATGATTTTCTTAATGATTTTCAAGGTTTTTAGGTTTTTTATGTTTTTAGGGATTTTTAGGGTTTTCTCATGATTTTAATAGTTTTCTAGGATTTTTATGGATTTGGGGATATTTATGTGTTTTAGGGGTTTTATGGTTTTTTTTATTTTTAGGGGTTTATTGAGTTTTTTTTTTGGGTTTTATGGATTTTTAGAGATTTAAAATTTTTAGGATTTAATGGGTTTTGTATTTTTTTAGTTGGTTTTATTTTTTTTTGTGGGTTTTTATGATTTTTAATGTTTTTTGGGGTTTTCCGAGCTTTTCAGGTTGTAGGGATTTTAGTGTTTTTAGGATTTTTAGTGTTTTTATTTTTTTAGAGCATATAAGTGTTTTTTATATTTTTATGGTTTATTTATAGTATTTTAGGGTTTTAGGGTTTATATATTTTAGTACTTTTAGGCTATTTATAATTTTAATGGGTTTTTAGGGGTTTAATGGTATTTGGTTTTTTTTTGGGGTTTTAGGATTTTGGAGTTTTTGTTGTTTTTACCATTTTGTAGGTTTTTCGATGTACTATTTTTTTTTTATGTTTTAAGGTCTTATATGATTTTTATGGGTTTTTATATTTTTCGGGATTTTAGTTCTTTTATGATTTATATGGTTTTTAGTGGTTTTATGGATTTTGAGGGTTTTAAGGTTTTTCTTGTTTTTTATTGGTTTTAGGGGTTTTTTTAGTTTCTTAGAAATTTTATGTTTTTTAGAGTTTTTTTTAACATTTTAGAGGATTAAAGGGTGTTCGGATTTTTTTAGTGATTTCTAGGGATTTTATAGGTTTTTCTGATTTTCAAGGTTTTAAGGGGTTTTAATGGTTTTTAGGGTTTTAGGGTTTTTATCATTTTTAGGTTTTTGGGGTTGTAACTATTTTGGGGGTTTTATGGTTTTCTTATGGGTTTTCAAATTATTTTGTTTTTTTACATTTTATGAATTTTAAGGGACATTTAGTATTTTTAAGGCATTTTATTTTTTTAGCGATTTTATGGGGTTTTACAGTTATTTTGTGTCATTATGAAATTTTAGGGTTTTTAGCATTTTTATAGTTTTGGGGGTTCTAAGTGCTTTTATATTTCTAACGTTTCTTATGTTTTTCTAGGTTTTAAGGGATTATAGGTTTTTGGGGATTTTAGGGATTTCTTAGGATTTTAATAGTTTTTTTTTGGATTTTTAGGGGTTTTAGGGTTTTCATAGTTTTTTTGGTTATTTTGTATTTTTAGGGTTTCTGTGAATTTTTTAGTATTTTAATGTTTTTATGCTTTTTAATTTTTTTAGGGTTTCCAAGATTTTTAGGGTTTTAAGTTGTTTTAGAGTTTTTATTGGTTTTGAGGGTTTAATGGTTTTTATGGGTTTCATAGTTTTTACAGTTTTATGGGTTTTAGGGTTTTTACATTTTTAGGTTTTTAGGGTTTTAAGAGTTTTTTAGGTTTTTATAATTTTCATACATTTTTTAGGGTTATTAATTTTTAGGATTTTTATGGGTTTTTAGGATTTTTAGGGATTTTGAAGGTGTTTAGGGTTTTTTTGTGTTTTTGGGATTTTTATGGTTTTTTGGGGTTTTAGTGTTTTTAAGGGTTTTAAAGGGGTTTTAGGGCTATTTAAACATTTTTGGGGTTTTAATGTGATTTTGCAGATTTTAATGGGTTTTAGGATTTTTATGGGTTGTAGGGTTTTTGATGTTCTTTGGGGTTTTCTGTTTTTTAGAGAATTTTATGTTTTTTCATTTTTTGGGTTTTTAGGGGTTTTATGCCTTTTTAGGTTTTATGGTTTTTAGGTTGTTTTAGAGTTTTTCTTATCATTTATGTTTTTAGGGATATTTTAGTTTTTTAGGACTTTAATGGTTTTTAGGGTTATTAGGGGTTTATTGTTTTTGTGGGGTATTATTTTTTTTTTTAATTTTAGTGATGGTATGGTTTACTAGATTTTTTTACGTTTTTATTGTTTTAAATGGGTTTTAGGTTTTAGGTTTTTTAGGTTTTTATTGGTTTCAAGGGTTTTAAAGGTTTGTTTATTTTAAGGATCTTTAGTTGTCTTAGCATTTTTTAGGTTTTGGGGGTTTAATGTTTTTTATAGTTTTTTAGGATTTTATTATTTTTTAGGGGTTAGAAAGTTTTTTATATTTTCATATTGTTTTTAGGGGTTTAAAGGTTTTTTATTTTTTTAATGGGTTTTGGGTTTTTATTGGTTTTTAGGGTTTTAGGGGTTTTATGTTTTTTATGGTTTGTAGGGTTTTTAGAATTTTTTAGGTTTTTTCTGTGTTTTAAGTGTTTTTAGATTTTTATGGTTTTCTTAGGGGTATTCAGTGTTTTAGGAATTTTTTTTTGTTTTAGGTATTTTTGTGTATTTTAAGGTTTTTTAAGTATTTTAGAGTTTTTAATAATTTTTAGGGGTTTTATGGTTTATATTTTTTATACTTCATTTTAGTTTTAATGGTTTTTATGGTTTTTTTATTGTTTAATATTTTTATGGGTATAAAGGGGTTTTAGTAATTTTAGTGGTTTTTGGGGTTTTTATTGTTTTTATCATTTTTTATGGGTTTTAGTAGTTTTTAGGGGTTTAGGGTCTTTTTATCGTTTTTAGCATTTTTGGGTTTTAGGGCCTTTAAAGGGTTTCTACAAGTGATTTAAAGGTTTTTAGGTTTTTAAGGTTTTTAGTGGCTGTAGGGGTTTTAGGGTCTTTTAGTTTTATTATGGATTTATTCATTTATTAATTATTTTTGTATTTTAAGTGTTTTTATGTTTTTATGTTTTTATTCTTTTGTTTGGGATTTTTTGGGTTTTAGGGTTTTTAGGGATTTTTAGGGTTCTTTATGAATTTTATAGTTTTTAGGGATTTTTAGGGTTCTTTATGAATTTTAGTGTTTTTAGGTATTTTAGGTATTTTAGGATTTTTGTCGTTTTTTTGTTTTTAAGGTTTTTATTTATTTTTAGGTAATTATGGTTTTCTTTTTATTTTTTAAGGTTTTATTGTTTATTTCGTTTTCAGGGTCTCTCAGGTTTTTTATGATTTTTTTTATTTTTAGGGGGTTTATGGATTTTTAGGTGTTTTAGGATTATTTAGGGTTTTTTGGGTTTTTATGTTTTTTTAGGTTTTCTGTGTATTTTTAGATTTATACAATTTTTAAGTGTTTTATGATGTTATTAGTGATTTAAAGGGTTTTTAGATTTCTTATTTATGTTTTTTGTCTTTATAGGTATTTAGGGTTTTTATTAATTTTTGGTGTTTTTTGGGTTTTAGGGGTTTCTTGGGGTTTTCAAGTCTTTTGGGTTTTTATTATCTTTTATATTTTTTGGGAATTTTAATCATTTTTTGGTTTTTTATGATTTTATAAGTGGTTTTCAGGGTTTTTATAGTTTTTTATGTATTTACGGATTTTTTGGTTTTTTTAGATTTTTTTGTGTTTTTAGAAATTTTTAGTTTTAAGGGTTTTTTAGGATTTTTAGGATTTTATTGTTTTTTATAGTATGTATATTTTTTAGAGATTTTAAAAATTTAGGTTTTAATATAATTTTTAGATTATTTGGTTGGTTTTATGTGTTTTTATGGGTTTTTTTAGATTTTTTTATAATTTTAGGTGTTTTTACTATTTTTAGGGAATTATCATTTTTTTTGTTTTTAGTTGTTTATGTTTATTAAGTTTTTAAAGTATTTAATGTTTCTAGGGTTTTTAGGGTGTTTATATTTTAAATTAATTTTAGGTGTTTTTTGGATTTTTGTTGGGTTTTTAGGGTTTATTTGTATTTTGAGAGGGGTTTTAGGATTTTTAGGTATTTTAGGGTTTTAGGGGTATTATGGGTGTTTTTAGTTTTTAGGGGGTTTAAGGTTTTTTTAGAGTTCTTCAAAATTTTTAGATGGTTAAGGGGTTTTTAGTGTTTTCAATATATTTATAGATTATTATGGGTTTTGGAGGGTTAATGGTTTTTAGGTGTTTTAATAGCTTTTAGGATCTTCTTAGGGCTTCTTAAGGGTTTTAACATTTTTATATTTTTTTAGGTTTTAATTATTTTGAGGTTTTATATGTTTTCATAGAGTTTTAAGGTTTTTAGGGCTTTTTTTATGATTTTTGGTATTTTTTGGATTTTTATGGTTTTAGGGGTTTTAGGTATTTTTAGGGTTTTAGGGTTTTTAGGGTTATTATGGTTTTTGGCATTCTTGGGGTTTTAAGTGTTTTTATGATTCTATGGTTTTCTTCAAATTTATTTAGGGTATTTAAGGGTTTTTATTTTATAATTTGTTTAAAAAACTTTTATGATTATTTATAGTTTTTAGGTGGTCTTTTGATTTTTATGGGTTTTAGGGGGTTTTCGGGTGTTTAGGGGTTTTAGGAGTTTTTTTGAGTTTGTAAGGATTTTAAGGTTTTTGAAGTATTTTTTAAATTTTTTGGGGGTTTAAATGGTTTTTAGATTTTTTTTGTGGTTTTTAGGTGTTTCAGTTTTTTGATGGGTTTTTTTGGTATTTATTGTTTTTTAGGGTTTTTAGGGTTTTCTAGTGTTTTTAAGGTTTTTTAGCATATTTAGGTTTTTTAAAGGTTTAAATTGTTTTTAGGTTTTTCATGTTTTCTTAGATTTTTTTTTGTTTTTTTTTGGTTTTTATGTTTTTAGGGGTTTTATGGAATTATAGGATATTTATGGTTATCAGGGTTCATATGGATCTTTTGGGATTTTAATGTTCTTTACAGTTTTATGGTTTTTTAGGTTTTAGGGTTTTATTATGTTTTGTAGGGGTTTAAATGTTTTTTTATAAATTCTTAATGTTTTTAGGTTTCAAAATATTTTTAGAGTTTTTAGTTTTCTAATTTTTTTATGTTTTTTAGTTATTTTTAATGATTTTATAGGGTTTTATTATTTTAATGTTTTTTAGGGTTTTATGGTCTTTTAGGGTTTTCTTAAGGCTTTTAGCATTTTTTAGGTTTTATGGGTTTGAAGTTTTTTTTAAGTTTTTAAGGTTTTCATATGGGTTTTTCAGGTTTTTAGGTTTAAAGGGATTTTATGATATTTTTTATGATTTTTATGTTTTTAGGGATTCTAGGGATTTTGAAGGTTTTTAGGGTTTCCAATTTTTTGGTATTTATGGTTTTTAAATTTTTTTCTGTTTTTAATCGTTAGGTGGGGTTATTTTGTTTTATTATGTTTTTTGTGGGGTTATAGAGTTTTATATGTTTTTATGATTTTTAGGATTTTTATGGGTTTTGGGGGATTTTGGTGTTTTTATTGTTTTTAGGGTTTTTAGGGTTTTTATATTTTTTTGGATTTTGAGGGTTTTTTTGATTTAAAAGCTTTTTTGGTTTGTTAAATTTTTAAACCATTTTTGGGGTTTCAATAGTTTTTTGTGTTATTAGATGGTTTTTTGGGTTTTTATTTGTTTTTACGGTTTTTAGGGATTTTATTGTTTTTAAGATTTTTGGGATTTTATAGTTTTTTATGGTTTTAATTGTTTTTAGGGTTTTAGGGGTTTGCCAGGTTTTATGTGTTTTAAGGTTTTAATGGTTTTCTTTGGGGTTTTCAAGGTTTCTAAAGGTTTTAGGTTTCTATGGATTTTTAAGGATTTTTAGATTTTTACTATTTTTAGGATATTGAGGGATATTGAGGGTTTTTTGGGCTTTTAATGATTTTTTGGGCTTTTATGCCTTTTGTTTTTTAGGGTTTTTATTTATTTTTAGGATTTTTATGGTTTTTAGAGTTATTTAACATATTTATGGGTTTAAATGTCTTTTATAATTTTTAAATTTTTATAAGGTTTTAGGGTTTTAAATGTTTTTAGGGGTTTTATGGTTTTTATGGTTTTTAGGGGTTTTAAAGCTTTTTATGTTTTAAGGGTTTTTGGAATTTTATGGTTTTAATATTTTCTTATGGTTTTTACGGTTTTAAGGGGTTTTTTTATGTATTTGGTGTTTTTTTTTGAATTTTAGGATGTTTAGGGATTTTAATGGTTTTTAGTTAGATTGAGGTTTTTTTTAGTTTTTTTAGGGGTTTTAACGTTTTTTTGGTTTAAAGGGTTTTTTGAGTTTTTAGTGGGGTTTTAGGGTTTTATCTGTTTTGAGGGGTTATATGGTTTTTATGTATTTTTGTGGTTTTTAGGGGTTTAAAGGCTTTTTAGTATTTTTAATTTCATGTCATTTTAAGGGGTTTTAAGTGTTTTAAGTATTTTTTAGTTTTTAAGGTTTTATTTGGGGTTTTCAAGGTTTTTGATTGTTTTTTCCATTTTTAGGGTTTCTAGGGCTTTTTAGTGTTTTTATATATTTTTTGGGAGTAATAGAAAATTTTTGAGTTTTTAGGGATTTAAATATTTTTTATAGATTTTTAACCATTTTGGGTCTAAAGGGTTTTTGCAGTTTTTATTGGTTTATAAGGGATTTAAGGGTGTTTTAATATTTTTCTTATGGTTTTTAGGGGTTTTATTATTTTTATGTGGTTTTAGTGTTTTTAGTGTATTTTCAGGGTTTTATAGTTTTTTTCATTTCTTTGGTTTTTATGGGTTTTACGTGTTTTTAGGTTTGTTTTTTTTTCTTAGGGGTTTTCATGGATTTATGGTTTTTTACATTTTAGGATTTTTTTGGGTTTTTTATGATTTTATGTGTTTTAGTTATTTGGAGGGTTTTGGTTTTTAGTTTTCTTATGATTTTATTGGGTTTTTTGGTTTTTTTAGGGTCTTAAATGATTATAGGTTTCTAATATTTTTTAGTGTTTTTACTTATTTTGGGGTTTTTTACTTTTTTTTTATTTTTAGCAATTTATTTTGTATTTTTATGATTTTTAGGTTTTTTAGGGATTCTGAGGGTTTTATGGGTTTTTTAAGGTTTTAGGGTTTATATAGTTTTTTCCAGTTTTAGGGTTTTTTAATCATTTAAAGGATTTGTAGTTTCTTTGAATAGTTTTTATGGTTTGTGGGTTTTTAATGTTTTTAGTGTATTTTATGCTTTATATGGGGGTTTTAAAGTTTTTATGTGTTTTTATGTCTTTTATGGATTATTGGGTTTTTTATGGTTTTGAGTGTTCTTAGGGTTTTTAGGGGTTTAAAGTGTTCTTAGTTTTTTTAGGGTTTCCATAGGGTATTTTAGGGGTTTTATAGTATTTTAAATTTTTTGGGGTTTTTTGGAATTTTTTATGGTTTACGGGCTTTTAAAGTTATACGTATTTTTACGGTTATTAGGGATTTAGGGGTTTTTTTGTTTTTTTTTTGTTTTTTTTTGTTTTTTTAGTTTTTTAGGGTTTTAGGGTTTTTTTATTTTTTAGGGGTTTTCAGTTATTTTATAATTTTTACTATTTTTAGAGGTTTAAAGGGTTTTTAATGTTTTAGTGGGTTTTCAAGGATTTTGTGGGGATTTATGTGTTTTTTAGGTATTTAGGTGTTTTAGGGGGTTTTAGGTGATTTAGTGTGCTTATAAGGTTTTTTAGTGTTTTTTATGTTTTAGGGGTTTTTAGTGTTTTTTATATTTTTAGTGGTTTTAAGTGTTTTTATGGTTTAAATGATTTGTTGGGGGGTTAAAGGGTTTTAGGTTTTTTTGTTTTTAAGGATTTTAATTCTTTTTTTGGATTTTTTCTACTTATTGAGTTTTTAAGGATTTTAAGGGTTTTAATGGTTTATGGTTTTTATAGTTTTCACATTATTTATGTCTTTTATGGTATTTAATTTATTTTTTTTATGTTTTTCTTAAACTCTTTCAGGTTTTTTGTATTATTTTCCTTTTAAGGATTTGTACAGACTTTTTAGGATTTTTATGGTTTTAGTGCTTTTATGGATTTTGTGGGTTTTTAGGGTTGTTTCATAATTTATTTTTTTTTGATTTTTAGATTTGGTTTTAGTATTTATTGATTTTAATTTTTTTTAGTATTTATCATTTTAAGGGGTTTAAGGGGTTTTTATTCTTTTTAGGGATTTTTTTGCTATTTTATGTTTTTTATGGATTTTAGGGTTTTATGGTTTTTAGCATTTATAGGGGTTTTAGGGGTGTTCAGTGATATTTATTTTTTATGATTTTCTTTTGAATTTTCAGGGATTTTTAGGTTTTTAGGGATTTTTTAGGAATTTTATTGTTTTTTATTTTAGGGGTTATAGGGTTTCTAGGGGTTTTACCATTTTAGGTTTTTATGTTTTTTAATTTTTTTTCATTTTTATGGGTTTCATGGAGTTTATCTATGTTTTTTTTATTTTTTACATTTTAATGGATTTTTTGGATTTTTTATGTTTTTAGGGTTTTTTTGGGGTTTTCGGGATTTTGTGGACTTTTATGTTTTCTTTATGTTTTTTATTTTTTTTACTTTATCTAGGTTTCCAAGGGGTTTATAAGTTTTCTAGAGTCATTATGGTGTTTATAGTTTTTTAATGTATTAAGGGGTTTAAAGGGTTTTAGAGTTTTTAGTGATTTTTTTTGGGTTTTATGGGGTTTTGAATGGTTTTAGGGGTTTTTATGTTATTTTATGGATTTAGGTGTTTTTATATTTTATATGGGTTTTAATGGACTCTATGTTATTTTTAGGGTTTTTAAGGTTTATTCGATTTTTTTTTCTTGTTTTATGTGTTTTAGGGTTTTAAGGTTATTTAGTGTTTATCATAATTTTTTGGGGTTTTTTTATGTTTTTAAAGATTTTGTAGGATGTTTATTATTTTTAGGGATTTTATGGTTTTTGAGGATTTTTATGGTTTTTATGGTTTTATAGGTTTTTTTGAGTTTTTAGTGTTTTTAGGATTTTGAGGTTCTCTTTGAGTTTTATATGGTTTTTAGGGTATCTGTGTTTTTAGGGTATTTCAGTGGTTTTTAAGATATTTATGGATTTTAGGGTGTTTCCGTATTTTGAGGGTTTTATTATTTTTAGAGTTTTTAGTGTTTATTATGTTTTTTGGGTTTTATGTGTTTTTAGGTTTTTAAGGTTTTCTTACGATTTTTCGTGGTTTTAGGTTATTTTTCATTTTTATGGATTTTTGGTGATTTTTTTTATTTTTAAGGTTTATTTTTGGATTTTATGGATTTTTAGGGGTTATGTTTGGTTTTTTTGGTTTTAGTGGTTTTTTGATTTTTTTAATGATTTTAATGGTTTGAGTGTTTTTTAATGATTTGGGGGTTTAAAGGGTTTTTAGAGTTTATTTTTTTTTTGTTTTTTTGGGTGTTTGGGATTTTTGAAGGTTTTTAGGGTATTTTATGGTATTTTAGGTTTTAATGATTTTTAGGTATTTTAGAGTTTTTTATGTATTTAGGGGTTTTGTGTCTTTTTTGGTTTCTATGGCTCTCTTAAGTTTTTTTCTCATAATTTTTAGGTTTTTTACAATTTTAGGATTCTTATGGGTTTTTAAGGTTTTTAGGGTTTTTAGGGGTTTTGAGAGTTTTTTCATTTTTAGGGTTTTAAAGGTTTTTTGTTTTTATGGTTTTTTTATTTTTAAGTGTTTTTATGTTTTTTAGAGTTTTTAACATCTTTTGGGGGTTCATGGGTTTTTAGAGATTTCAAAGGTTTTTAGGGTTTTATGGATTTTTAGGATATCTTAATGTTTGTTAGGGGTTCTATGGAGTTTAGTGTTTTTAGGTTCATTTAGGATTTTTATGTTTTTTATTGTTTTAAGAGTTTTTAGGTGTTTTAAGTGTTTTTTGGTTTTTAATTTTCTCTTAGGGATTTTGACCTATTTTTATTTTTTATCATTTTTAGGGACTTTTAGGGCCTTTTATGATTTTAATGGGGTTTTAGGATTTTTTTATTGATTTTGAGGGTATTTAGGGGTGTTAGTAATTTTTATAGGTTATAGTGTTTTTAGTTTTTTATGTGTTTTAAGATTTTTAAGGTATTCTTAGTAATTTTTAGGTTTTTTGTGTTTCTTATGTTTTTTCAGATTATTTGGTATTTTGGGATTTTTATGGTTTTAGGGATATTGAGGGTTTTTAAAGTTTTATGGGTATTTTGGGTTTTTATATTCTTTTTTGAGTTTTTTATGGATTTATGTTTGTTATAATTTTTTATAATTTTATTGCGTTTAAATGACATTAATCATTTTAAATGGTTCTAGTGTTTTTACGGGATTTTAGGTTTTTTATGGTTTTTAGTGATTTTATGGGTTTTTTGTTTTTTTGGTTTTTTATTATATTTAGGCTTTTTTTGGGTTTATTACATTTTTAGATTTTTAAGGTTTTCTTAGGGATTTTTAGGGTTTTTAGGGTTTTTTATGTTATTCGAAATTTTTGGGGCTTTTCTTAATTTCAAGGTTTTTGAGGGGGTTTTTAGGTTTTTAGTGTTTTTAGGGGATTTTGTGGCTTAGAGTTTTTTTAGATTTTATGTTTTTTAGGAATTTTAGTGTTTTAAAGATTTTTTAGATGTTTAAAGTGGTTTTTAAATTTTTTGTAATTTTCTAAGATTTTTTTATGTTTTTAAGTATTTTATGTTTTTTAGGTGTTTTATGGGTTTAAAGGGGTTTCATATTTTATGGGTTTTTAGGGGATTTTAGGGATTTTATAATTTTTTCGTTATTTAAATATTTTATGTTTTTTTATTTTTTTTTTAGTTTTTTCGTGGGGTGGGGATCGTGTTTTTTTTTATGTTTTTACAGAATTTCAGGATTTTTTAGAATTGTTATGGTTTTTATTGGGTTTAGGGGTTTTAATTGATTTAGTGGTTTTTTGATTTTTTGGTTTTTAGATTTTTTGGTATTTAAGGGTTTTAATTGATTTGAGGTTTCTAATCTTTTCTTACGTATTTTTTGGGTTTTATGATTTTTTTTACATTTTATTGAATTTTTGGGGGTTTTTTGGGATTCTTATGGTTTTTTTCTTTTAAAGGATTTTTAGGGATTTTATAGTATTTGTGATCCTATTTTTTTTTGGGTTTTTATTGTCTTATTTGGATTTTAAGTTATTTTTTATTTCTAGTGTTTTAATGTTTTTTGATTTTTTTAATATTTTTAGGGGTTTGAATGGTTTTGTAGTTATTAGTGGGGTTTTAGGGTATTTATGGGCTTTTTGGGTTTTTATTTTTTATATGTTTTTTTTCGTTTTATGGGGTTTTAGGGGTTTCTAGTGTTTTTGTTGTTTTTATCATTTTTAGGGTGGTTTAAAGTGATTTTATATTTTTTGGATTTTCCTAGGAGTTTTCCTGGTTTTTACGGTTTTCTATGATTTTTTTGATTTTTCAGGGTTTTTAGGAATTTTAGATTTTGGGGGGTTTTAGGGATATAGAGGGTTTTTAGGTTATTTTAGTGTTATTAGGGTTATTGGGTTTTTTTTTCATTGGGTTTTTTATGTTTTTATGGTTTTTAACTTTTTGATGTTTTTAATGTTGTTTGGGTTTAAAGGGTTTTAGAGTTTTTTGGTGTTTTTAATTTTTTATGGGGTTTTATGATTTTATAAGGTTTTTCAGGTTTTTATATTTTTAGGGGTTCTAATAGTTTTTTGGTGTTTTAGTGTTTTTAGGTATTTTACGGGTTTTAAGTGTTTTTTAGTTTTTATTGTTTTCATAGTATTGTTATGTTTTTAGGGGTTTTTACATTTTTAGGGATTTTTAGGGTTTTATTCATATTTTTACAATTTTTTAGGGTTTTTAGGTATTTTGAGGGGTTTTAGGTTTTTAGGGTCATAGTGTTTCTTGTATTTTGTGGGGTTTTATCTGTTCTTAGTTTTTTAACAATTCATAGGCTTTTGTTTGGGTTTATTAATTTTTTTATCTGTTAATGGTTTTTAGAAATATTTTAGGGTTTTATAGTTTTTAGAGTTTTTTTGGATTTTAGGGTTTTTTTTGATTTAATGGATTTTGTTTAGGATTTTTAACTTTTTTTGGGTTTAAAGGGTTTTCAACATTTTTAGTAGTGTATTAGGTTTTTTATAGTTTTTAGGGGGCTTTATTGTTTTTTGGTTTTTAACGTTTTCTTATAGGTTTTCTGGTTTTTTATGGTTTTTTACATTTTGAGAAATTTTTAAGAAATTTTAAGAATTTTTAGAGATATTTAGTGTTTTTAGGGTAATTTGGGTTTGATGATTTAGTTTTGGTCATAGGGTTTTTTATTTTTTTAGTGGTTTAATAGTTTTTTGGAGTTTTTTTAAACTATCTAGTTGTCCAACGATTTTTTTAGAGTTTTTAGTAGCTTATGTTCTTTGTATGTTTTTAGGGTTTTTATTTTTTAGGGGTTTTTATGGTTTAAAAGGGTTTTAGGAATTTTAAAGGGTTTTATGGATTTTATTGATTTTTTGGTATTAAGGGGATTTAAGTGTTTTTTGTTTTTTAAGGTTTTCTTGGGGTTGTTCGAGTTTTTTAGAGTTTTAACAGTTCTAGAGATTATAAGGGGTTCTTAAAATTATTTGTTTATGGTTTATAGGATTCTGATTGTTGGGGGGGGGGGGGGGTTGGAGTTTTCTGGGTTTTTTGGGTTTTAGGTATTTTTTATGAATTTTTTAGTTTTTAGGTTTTTTTGTGTTTTTATGGATTTTCAGGGTTTTTGGGTTTTAGAGTTTTTATATTTTTGAGGGTTTATGGATTTATTTGGGTTTTTAGGTTTTTTTAGAGTTTTTTTGTTTTATTATTTTTAGAGTTTTTATGAATTTTTAGGGATTAAAAGGAATTTTATAAATTTTAGTGGTTTCATAGGGTTTTATGGGTTTTTGGGGGTTGTTACAGATTTTAGGGTTTTCATGGTCATAAGGGTTTTTTGGATTTTTGTGGTTTTTAGAATTTTTATTTTATTTTTTGGGTGTTTAATGTTTTTTTAGTGTTTTAAGTGGTTTTAATGATTTTTGTGTTATTTTTATATTTTTTTGGGATTTTTCAGTTTTTAGGGTATTTCAGGGTTAGCTATATTGGGTTTTAAGGTTTTTAGGGATTTTTTTGTTTTCTAGGGGTTTTATGGTATGTTAGATATTTTAAAAGTTTTTTATTGTAAATGTTTTTTAATGTTTTTTTGTTTTTTTTCATGTGTTTTTACATTTTTTATGGTTTTTATGGGTTTTAGGTTTCATAGAGTTTTTATGGGTTTTTAGGTTATTTAGTGGATTTAGGTTTTTATGGGTATTAATTTTTTTTTTTATTTTCCTAGGGTTTTCAGGGGTTTTAAGGATTTTTACATTTTTAGGGATATTTAGTGAACTTTTTTGCTTTTTATAGATTTTTAGTGTTTGAGGGATGTTGAGGGGTTTTAGGTTTATTTTGGTTTTAAGGTTTTTATTATTTGTAGGGGTTTATGCGTATTTAGGTTTTAAGGTTTTCTTTGGATTTTTTTGGTTATATATATTTTTTACCTTTTTAGGGATTTTTATGGTTTTTAGGATTTTAATGGTTATTAGATTTTTTAGGGATTTTTAGAGTTTTATGGTTTTTAGGGATTTAATTATTTTTATGTTTTTATTGTTTTTGAGTGTTTTACATTTTTTGTGGTTTTCTTAGGTGTTTTTAGGTTTGTTAATTTTTTTTAAATTTTAGGGATTTTTTGGGCATTTTTAGGATTTTAAGGGTTTTTAGAGATTTGTGGGGTTTTATGGTTTTTAGGGATTTTTTTCTCATTTTTATAGTTTTTATTAGTTTTTTTAGTTTTTATGTTTTTATGTTTGTTTAAATATTTTTAACTTTTTATAGGTTTAAAACGATTTTAGTGTTTTTAGTAGTTTTTAGGGGTTTTATTGGTTTTCAGGGTATTTTATGGTTTTAGGGGGGTTTATGGTGTTTAGGGTATTTAAGGTTTTTAGGGGGTTTTATGGTATTAATTGTCTTTAGGGTTTTTAGGTTTTTTTTGAGTTTTAGCATTTTTATTTTTTTAAGAGGTTTTAAGTGTTTTTTGGTTTTTATGTTCTTGTTATGGTTATTCAATTTTTTAGGGGTTTTTACCTTTTTATGTAGTCACTAGTGCATAAATCGTTTTTAACGTCACCATTTTTTACGTCAGTTATATATAACCGATGTGAAAATCTGTGATATATGGTTTTTTACATTGGTTACTTTATAACCGACATAAAAAATAGTGAGAGTAAATTTTTTACGTCGATTATTTGATAACCGACGTAAAAAATTAAGAATGTAATGACTTTTTAACGTCGGATATTTTATAACCGACGTAAAAAAGGCGACAGTTGAGGCCTTTTTGACGTCAGTTATTTGATAACCGACGTAAAAACCAAACCCACAGAATTTGTTACATCAGTTATATTATAACCGACGTAATAAACCAACACATGGAAGTTTTTACGTCGGTTAAAAAATAACAGACGTAAAAACTGTGGTTTCTGATGTGTTTTTAGGTCAGTTATTGAATAACTGACGTAAAAAACCAACTCACGGCATTTTTTTACATCGGTTATAAAAGAACTGACATAAAAAATGTGGTATCTGATACATTTATAACGTCGTTTATTATAATAACTAACGTTATAAATGTAATAAAATAGTTTATAACATCGGTTATTAAATAAATGACGTTATAAAACATTTAAAAAATTTATCACGCCCCGTGGATTGTCTTTTCTGATTTTTCATTCGACAGACCTGCGGCTCGTCTCTCTCACACGGAAAACCTAGAATTGAATCTTTGATCTCGTTTCGTTAATCTCGTTTTTCCATCATCGTTTATAATCTTTACTCTCCTCGGATCTATAATCTCAACTCACAACACTGAGGTAAGCCTCCCAGGACTTTATTTCGTTCATTTTTTCCCGGATAGTCTGTATTTACGTTTTTTGATTTTTTTGTCTAAACTAGGTAAGATTCTTCTATTTCGAACCCTCTTTCCTTGTTTTTTCATCATCATCTTATTTATTATCACCAAATCTATTAGATGGACTCACAATATTCAAGTAAGCCTCACCTACTTCTATTTCGTTTCTTTTTGTTTCACAGATGCCCTACATTTATTGTAATATTTGTTTTCATTAACAACTAATGATCTCATTCACCTATATTACTGCAATTTACATAGAAACCATTGTGATACACCCATTCTATGTACCAGTGTGATTTATTTTATAAGTATATATGGTTTTTCATGGTGGAATGTTTATTTTGGATCCTTGGTTGTTTCTATTTTTGGTATCACTTTTTGTTGTTCTATAAACTATTTACATCGCTTATTCTCGTGGACTATTTTAAGTCGTTATATGCTATTTAAACCCGATTCATTTAACAATAGATAATTTTAGACTAGTAGGAGATACAGTTCATGGTTCTCATTTTGAATATTGGCTTGATACCAAAACTAGTAGCTTCACCTTAAAATCCCTAGATATGCCAAAACTAGTAGCTTGAGGTTAAAATCCCATGGTTCTGAGGGGCTGACCAAAGGGTTGGGGGCTGTCCAGGGTGTCCATGGAGGTGGGGGGGGGGGGGGTCCAAGGGGGTGGGGGTGTTGAGGGGGGGGGGGGGCTATCCAAGGGGGTGGGTGGGTGGGGGGGATCTCCAAGGGTGTGGGGCCCTGTCTAGAGGGTTTGGGGGGTTGTCCGGGGGGTGGGGGCTGTCCAGAGGGTTGGGGGGGTGTCCAAGGGGGTGGGGGTGGGGGTGGTGTCCAAGATGGGTTGGGGTGTCCAAGGGGGCAGGGGGTACTGTCTAGAGGGGTGGGGGGATTTCTAGGGGTGGGGGTTGTCCAGAGGGGTGGGGGGCTGTCCAAGCGGGTGGTGGTGTCCAGGGGGTGTCTAAGGGGGTGGGGTGGTGTCCAGAGGGTTCGGGGGCTATCTAGAGGGTTGGGGGGTGTCCAGGGTGTCCATGGAGGTGGGGGGGAGTCCAGGGGTGTGTGACTCTGTGTGTGTATGGGGGGGGGGGGGGTCCAAGGGGGTGGGGTGTCGAAGGGGGTGGGGGGGGGGGGGGGTTGTCCAAGGGGGTGGGTGGCTGGGGGGTGTCCAAGGGTGTGGGGGCAGGTCTAGAGGGTTTGGGTGGTTTGTCCGGGGGTGGGGGGATATCCAGAGGGTTGGGGGTGTCCAAGGGGTTAGGGGGTGGGGGTGGTGTCCAGGAGGGGTGGGGGTGTCCAAGGGGGTGGGGGTGCTGTTTAGAGGGGTGGGGGCCGTCCAGGGGTGGCAGGGGGGGCTAACCAGAGGGGGGGGGGGCTGTCCAAGGGTGTGGTGGTGTCCAAGGGGGTGGGGTGGTGTCTAGGAGGTGGGGGGCTGTCCAAGGGGATAGTGGTGTCCAGGGGGTGTCCAAGTTGGTGGGGGTGGTGTCAAGGGGGTGGGGCGGTTGTCCAAGGGGTGGTGGTGTCCAGGGGGAGTCCAACAGGGGTGGGGGTGGTGCTTAGGGGGTGGGGGCTGTCCAAGGTGGTAGGGGATAAGTGTCAGTTGGGATTAACTATTGCATCGTGGTTTGTGAGATTATGACATGATGATTGTATTTTTTTCATGAATATTAGTGTTGCAATATGATTCTGTTTGGTTATATATATTTTGACCAGTCATCGACTATGAGAAAATTATGGGTTATGGGTGAGACCATGTCATGGTTTTAAAATATGCGTAGTTATCCTAACCCCATTGTGCCGTGATTATTGGCTTTACGTTGTGATTTTCTCCATCCGAGTTTTTATTTTAAATTTGATTTGATTATCATGTTTACTCCATTTTCTCCAATTTTCTATCAACCGTTGGAGGACCCATGGTTTTCATTGATTCCATGTAATTTAAAAATATTATATCTAACTATATTTTCTTTTTAAAATCATATTCAAGCATATTTTTTTAAATACGCATAGATTTTTTTTATATTTCAAAAAAATTTTACATTCAAATTATGATTTTTTTTCATATAAACATGTATTTGTCTTATCTTAAAAAGATGTATAATTTTGATATTTGTTATAGGTAATAATGATTCAAATTTTTATTATGGCACATCGAATAAGAAATGAATATGAGGAAGGTGTTGATGCCTTTTTGGAATTTTCTAAACGAAATCTTCCAAGTAGTGACATTTTTTTTCTGTCCATGCTTGAAATGTTTGAATATGAAGAAGTTGAAACGTAGAGAGATAAAAGATCATCTGATTTGTCATGGTTTTAATCTGATATAGAGCCCTTGGATTTGGCATGGTGAAATTGGATGGAATTTCACTGATGATGATGATTTTCAAGATGGTGACTCCTATGGAATTGAAGAAATGATTCGTGATATTACAGAAGAACAAATTGAGATAGAACCGACAGTTGCGCGACTATATGGTGATGCTGAAAAACCATTATATCCTGGTTGTACAAATTTTATAGTTTTTTCAGCGGCGTTAAGATTGATTAACCTGAAGGTGAAACATGGATGGATTGACAGAAGTTTTACAGAGATGCTACAATTGATTAAAGACATTCTTCCAAAAGATAATGATCTTCCAGATTCACATTATGAGGCCATGAAAATATTATTCCTGATGGGATTGGGATACAAGAAAATGCATGAATGTCCGAATGAATGTATAATATAGAGGTAGGGATATGAATTTCTATTAGAGTGTCCTAAATGTGTGACATCATGGTATATGGTTAAAGAAAAATAACAGGATGATGTAGAGATTACAAAGATCCCTTCAACGGTATTTTGGTATATTCCTATAATTCATCATTTCAAACGTTTATTTACTAATTCACATGATGAAAAAAGGTTAATATATTATGTTGATGAGCATTTATGTGATGGGAAAATACATCATCCAGCTGATTTTCCATAATGGAAGAAAATTGATGAGCAGTATCCTACATTTGGAAATAAAATTTGAAATCTCAGACTAGGGTTGTGCACAGATGGAATGAATCTATACCGGACCCTCGGTAGCACACATAGTTCATGGCATGTTTTATTGGTAATTTAAAACCTCTCTCCTGAAGTTTGTATGAATCACAAATAGGTGATGTTTAGTATAATGATCTCTAGTCCGAAGCAACCCATCAATGATATTGATGTTTTCTTGCCACCGTTGATTGATGATTTGAAACTTTTATGGGGGGATGGTATTATGGTGTATGATTCTTATAAAATGGAATATTTTCAACTGCATGCGGTTCTTTTTTTCACTATAAATGACTTCCCAGCATATGGAAATTTGTCTGGATACAGTGTTAAAGGGCATAAAGAATCTCCAATTTGTGAACAGTAGATGTCATATTTTCAATTGCATCATGGGAGGAAAACAGTGTACATGGGTCATCAAAAGTTTTTTCCTATGGTTCACTCTTATAGAAGACTAAAAATATCATTAAATAGCTCACAAGAATTTGATATTTCTCTAAAACCATTATCCCCTAATCTGTATTTTGGGAGGGTGAAAAACCATAATATGACATTGGGAAAGACACAGAAATCTGGTAATGATAGACATATTTGGAAGAAAAGGTCAATATTTTATGAGCTACCATATTGGAGATATCATGAAGTTAAACATAATATTTATGTCATGACCATGGAGAAGAATATATGTGATAGTTTGATTAGAGAATTGTTAGATATTAAAGGAAAGACAAAAGATGGGTTGAATTCAAGATTAGACTTACTATCAATGGGAATATGTTTGGAGTTAGCTCTCTCTCCTAATGGAAGATGAACATTTCTTCCCCTGGCTTGTCATACATTATCGAAGAGGGAGAAAATTAGCTTTTGTCAATGTCTTCATAATATCAAAGTGTCTCAAGGTTATTATTCAAATGTAAGAAAATTTGTCTCATTGAGGGAATTGAAGTTGATTTGTATGAAATCTCATGATCTTCACGTCATGATACAAAAAATTCTACCAGTTGCATTGCATGGAATATTGCCCATTCATGTCAGAAAGACTATAATGAAGTTGTGTTATTTTTTCATTTCAATTTGTAATAAGTTGATTGATGTTAATTCTTAGAACATTTTGGAAAAGGATTCAATTTTTATACTTTTTCAATTAGAAATGTATTTTTGTCCAAATTTTTTTGATATAATTGTGCATTTAAGGATTCATCTAGTTTGAGAAATAATGCTTTGTGGACCTGTATATCTTTGATGGATGTATCATTTTGAAAGGTATATGAAAATATTGAAGGGGTATGTTAAGAATCCATATCGACCTGAAGCATCCATTATTTAAAAGTATATTTCTGAGGAGGTTTCATAGTTTTGTACGATCTCCTTAGTTTTGGTGCAACACATAGGTTCAACTCCATATCTCCATGAACGAGTAAATACTGAGGGAAAGTGGATTCGTGGCTTGAATGTGAAATCTTTTTCAACTGAATAGATGAAGAAGTTAAAATCATACATCTTGAATAACATAGCTGATTATCAGATGTATATCACATTGCATATTAATGAGTTGAAACAATGTCATCCAAATAAGAATGAAATGTGGATTTTGAATGAGCACAACAAAATATTTTTATCATGGTTTAAAAAGTCATTTCTTGGTAGATCTGATGTATCAGAGATATTAAAATGGATAGTGGGTAGTCCATGATTAAATGTGATAACATGGTCCGGTTATGACATTAATGGCAATACATTTCATATGAAAGATCAGGACATCATAAGTGCAGTTCAGAATAGTGGTGCATTGGTGTTTGCAGAAGTAATGCATTTTTCAAGTGCTAAGGACAAAAACCCAATTTCTGCATCAAGTGCATATTATATAGTGATTGAAGACATATGGGAGGTGGATTAATTTAAAATTAAAGTTCATGTTTTTAATTGTAAATGGTTTATCAGTAACAACAGTGTCAGACACGATGAATTTGGAATGATAGTTGCTAATTTTAATAGATTCGAAGACACAACTGATTCTTTTATAATGACAACACATGAAAAAAAAATTCAATGTAGTAGATCAATCAGATATGTAGTGGGTTGTTGTTTTACAATGGAAATATTGTATGTTGGTTAGGATGAATATGATAAAGATAAAGATTTATATGGGATCCATACTTCAATGGAAATATTAGCAGAACATAATGATGAGCATGATGAAGACATGATTTGTGCTATAAGTAATGATCACAATGAAGGAATTTGGGAAAATAATCCATTTTTACATTCCTAAAATTACAGGTAACATTTTTTTATTTCTTTTTTACATTTATTATTTTTATAAAATGGTAGATATTGTATGTTTTTTATTTATTAAAACATGTATTAAAACAAAATAAGTATCAGTTTTTGTTTGTTTTATTTTTGTTTAGTTTACTTTATCATGGTTACCATTACATTAATTATATATCTATTTTTTTTGTTCAGTGAATATTAGTTTACCATGTTGACCATTTTTACCATGTTTACCATGTTTTAATTTCATTTAGTTTTCTTTATCATGTTTTCCATTACATAAATTATATATCTATTATTTTTTTCAGTGAAAATTACTTTACCACGTTTACCATGTGTACCAGGTTTACCATGTTTACCATGTTTACCATCTTGACTATATTTACCATCATTACCATTGTTTAAAATGATTACCATATTACCCATGTTTACTATTACGTAACATAGTACAATTTTCAATTCTTTGATTACAGTAGTATTAAAATATTTGAATTTGTATATTTGTGAACTAATGTTTGTTTTTTTATTTGAAGGATAATTACAGATCAATCAGTTGATCAACCACATGATTCTGGAGATGAGAATATTAATCATACCTCTGGGGAGGAACATTCACATGCTCCTATTGATGTTCCCAAATATTTCTCATGTGATCCCATTACGACAAAGAGTTCAAGAGTTCGTAAACGTGGGTGCACACATTTACCAAAATTATCTCTTTCTCGTACGCAGGATTAGAGGATACTCATTGAGTTTGATGATGATGATATTTCTAGAGGTCCAAATGCAAAAGATTTTATGTGTTTTGTATCCACTCAGGGTAAGAGAAAAGTAATCATTTTGTATGATGACTGGAGAAGTGTGGAAAAAGCGTTAATCTCTCAGTTGTGGGAGAAGATTTTGGTTAGATATTTTTCTATTATTTGCCTATTCTTTAAATGTTTCTAGTATATATAATATGTTTAACCTCTTATTTATCAGTTAAAATTTGATATTCCTGACACTAGAGGAGTCAGGATTAAATACTTATCGATGGCTGCAAGGAGATGGAGGAATTTCAAATCAACCCTCACATCTGATTTCATTTTTGGTCATAGGAGTCATGACAATCCATGTCGTATATATCCTTTCATATATGATGACACATGGAGACAATTTGTTGAATGTATGATAAAAGAATCATTTTTGGTAAGGGCAATGTAAACTTTTATAACCTTTCTTATATAAATGATCTTATTACTGTTTTGTTAATGATTTCTTATGCTTAATTTACAGTAAACAAGGAAATCTCATTAGGAGATCCAATCTAAAAATATATACCCTCATAGTTTATCCTGGAGATGGTGTAAATTATTGGAAGAAGAAATGATGGCGGAAAAATTACAAAAACTAAAAGCTGAGTCTTCAAGCTCTGGAGAGGTGGACCCTCCATCCCCTCCATCTAGACATGAAAAATGGAAGAGAGCTCGGATAGGCAAAAAACGGCAATATCATTCAGAAGATTTGAGAATCGTAGCTGAGAGGATTGTAAGATATCTATTTTATTTATTTAAGTTAACAATTTTCTTCAAATAATTTCAATCATTACAGAAATGTTCAATTAATTAATACATGATTATCTTGAGAAGCGGAGCCCACAGGGGGTATTTATAGCTGCTGGGAGGAAAGATATTTTATCTAAAACATTGGGAAAGCCCGAACATCCTGGTCGTGCATGATGATATCCTACAGGTGTATTAGTAAGAAAAGTGTTCCCACGTTCCTCAACTACTTATTTTGATGGTGTGTATAAAAAAAAGAATCCTTAGAGGCTGAAGTTCATAATATTAATGCGACAATGGAGGAAAAGATTAGAGCATCGGTATAGTTTATTTTTGCAGACATGTAAAGACAATTTCACACTATAGCTCCAACTCCTCCACCTCCCCCTACAGACCCCATTATTTATCCTCCACCTCCGCCAGTAGCTCCCACTCCCCCACCTCAGCCCGCGGACCCCATTTTTATCCTACTCCTCCGCCGCAACTTACTACTTATTGGGAGTTGTATATTAATGATCCTCAACATCATATAGGTGCAAATGGGTTGGTATATTGTGTAGGAGATATAGTTCATCATCAAAAATTAGTGGTAGAGAACCAGAGGGTCACTATACATGATATTATAGATAGATCAGCTCGAGTACCATTACCTACAGATGAGGCGACGATAGTTGGACATAGTGTCAACTATTTTTTAATGTGTCCATCCAGACTTCTTCAACTCATTACCATAGAGGTATGTATGTTATATCTTCTATTTTATTTTATTATTAAATTTGTTTTATCAATTGAAAACTAATATATTTTTCTATTTATTTTTACAGGAATACTTCAAAGGTAAATAAATATTGTATAGACAATAACGAAGAAAATGGTTATGACATCAGATACATATTCTAATGGTTTTGACAGGTTGTCAAGATATTCAAATTTGTTGGTGGATCATTATGAGTTTCCAATAGAAGATCATGTTTGTGGACGGGCAATAACTGTGTGGATTATGAAAGCTGATACCATGGAGCTTGTTACTGGAGATAAGTTGGGCATCAACGTGGTGCAGATTTTTTCCATGTAAGTATTAACACCTTTTCCCTATGTTATATTTATTAATAATTTATACTTATGTCTGTTTTTTATTAGGTATATTTATAACATTTCTGAGAAGAATGATCTGAAAGATAAATATGGGTTCATGGACCCGTATTTGATTTCCCCTGAAGCATGTGCATTGGTTGAGAAACAAAGAATGGTTTATATTGCTGAAATACTTGAACAGAATATAGTCACACAATATTGGATGATGCCTTTTTGTGAGAGGTATGAAACAAATCTATCTCAAAGGGTTCATTATCTTTTAACATAAAAAACCACTAACCTAATTTTTTTTATCAGTGATCATTGCATGTTAGGGGTTTTTTTCCAAAGGGAGAAGGCACTTTATGGGATATGCTCTGTCCATGGTGATGTGTGGGAATATTTTAAGAAAATATTGGAAAAGTAAGTTTCAATTTCTCAATAGATTTCAATATTATAATGAATTTTAAATTTATCTCATTCGTATTATTTTCTAATAGGCGATGGGTCTACTTTCAAAAAAAACACAATAAAAAGGAGTGTGATGATCAAATATGTAAATGTAAAGGTAAATATCTATTTATAATTTGAACTATTTGATTTATTACATACAAATAATATATTTAATTGACACTCATTCAAACAGAATTTTCATGAAAAAAAAATCCTCATCGAATGATAATATTATATGTTAAGATTTATGTATGAAATAATAACAACTTGGACAGTTATGAACTTTGACCTGGTAAGATTTCCTTTTAAACTTTTCCATAATATTTAATTTGATTTATTCATTATACATGTTAACTATTATCCTTTTAAATTTGTAGCTATTTGATTACCCTCAACCCTATAGTGTTGAAGACGTCAAACACTTACAAGTGGAATGTTCAAATTATTTTACAGGTTTGATGGATTTTTAGTTGTTTGTAGTGTAAAATGTAATTTTGAATACTGTCATCATATTTCTGTATTTGGTATTCGTTTAGGTTGGATTTAGTTTTTTTAAGTTGACATTGTATGTTTTGAATGTGATATATGTTAATGTTTAATTTTTCTATACTTCTTGTTTTGGTCTAATTATGAGGGTTTTCTGGTATGGATTCAAGTCTGGGGGGAGTGGTTCCAAGGGTGTGGGGGGGGGGGTATTCAGGGGTGTGGGAGGGCTGTACAGTGGGGTGGGGGGTATCCTGGGTGTCCATGAGAGTGGGAGGGCAGTCCAAGGGTGGGAGTATTTCCAGGAGGGTGGAAGGGTTGTCCAAGGGAGTGGGGGCTATATAGGGGGTGTCTAGGGGTGTGGAGGTGTCCTGTGGGGTGAGGGGGGTTTCCAGGGGTGTGGGAGTGTGGTCCAATGGTGTGGGGGGGGGGGGGGGGTCCAGGGTGTCCACGGGGATGGGGGGGGGGGCAGTCCTGGGGGGTGGGAGAGGAGGCGCCACCATCCCCCGGGGGGATGAACGCCACTGGAAGGTACTCATCACTCCCATATGTGAAATATTTTGAGATATCAAGCTTCATATGTGAGAGTGATGAGTACCTTCCATCGGCATGACCCCCGAGGGGTGGCGGTGCCTCCTCTCCCAACACCAGCTATCCAAGGGCTGTCCAGGGGGTGGGGGTGGGGGGCAATCCAGGGGTGTCCAGGGGTTGGTGGGGCAGTCTAGGGGGTGTGTGTGGGGGGTGGGTGTCCAGGAGGGTGGGGGTGTCCAGGGGTTTTGGGGGATGTCTAGGCTGTGGGGGAAGTCTAGGGGTGTGGGGGTGTGGTGGGGGCTATCCAGTGGGGTGAGGGGGTTATGGTCTGTTTTTTGTAACTTTTTGGTCTATTCGAGGGGTATGGGATGTCTCTCCAAGTGTGTGGGAGTGCTGTCTAAGGGGTGGGGGTATACAGGAGGGTGGGGGATGTCCAGAGGGTGGTGGTGATTTCTAGGGGTGTGGGGGTGGGGGTGTCCAGGGGTGTGGTGGGGGCAGTCCAGTGGGGTGAGGGGGTTCTGGTCTGATTTTGGTAACTTTTTGGTCCTCTTTCAGGGTGTGGGAGGGATGTCCAGGGGTGTGGGAGTGCTGTCGAGGGGTTGGGGGTATACATGAGGGTGGGGGGTTTTCCAGGGGTGTGGGGGGCTATCCAGGGGGTGGTGGGGATGTCCAGGTGTTTTTGGGGCTATCTAGGGGGTTGAGGGGTAGTCTAGGGGCGTGTGGGGGGGGGGGGGGTCCAAGGGTGTGGTGGGGGCTGTCTAGTGGGGTGAGGGGTGCTGTCCAGGGGGTGGTGGGGGGCTATCCAGTTGGGTAAGTTTTAAATTCTATCAATGTAAATTATTAATTTGGATTTTGTTCTTATTTTGGTCTACTTCTGTTTTTCTAGTATGAATTATCGGTTTGGTTTCTGGTTGTTTCTATGGAGAGTAGAGGACCGCTTTCAATTTTTTTTAAAAAATCAGTTTTTCACGTCGGTTATTTAATAAACGACGTGATAACCCCCCCCCCCCACCAAACTCGTTTATCAGTTCGGTTATTAAATAATCATTGTGATAAACACCCCTTCACTAGTTTATCACATGGGTTATTAAATAACCGACGTGATAAACCCTCTACCTAGTTTATCACGTCAGTTATTTAATAACCGAAGTGATAAAATCCTGGGAAATAATTTATCACATCGATTATTAAATAACCTATGTGATAAACACTACAATGTTATATTTTTACGTCAGTTATTAAATAACAAATGTAAAAAAACAATATTTATAACGTTGTCCGTATTAATGTTGGCTAAAAACTGACATAAAAAATAAAAAATAACCGACGTATATGATGTTTTTTTCACTAGTGAGTTTTAGTAGGTTTTAGTATTTTTATAGTTTTTTAGTATTTTTAGAGATTTTAGGGATTTTTTGTGGTGTTTGGTGTTTTTTTGGATTTTTCTTTATTTAGGAGGATTTTTAGTTTTTTGGGGGTTTTAAGGATTCTTAGATTTTTTACCATTTATTGGTGTTAAAATGTTTTTTATATTTTTTAGTGCCTTTTGGGTTTTTGGTGGTAATTAGGTGTTTTAAGGTATTTTATATTTTTTTATTGATTTTAGTGTTTTTATGGATTTGAGGATTTTTAGTATTTTTTAAATAATTAAGGGTTCTAAATGAATTTTATGTTTTAATATTTCCTTTGATTTTTTATCGTTTCATGTTTTTTTGTTTTACCTATATTAAGGGTTTTTAGGATTCTTTTGATTTTAGGGGTTTTGATCGTTTTGATGGTTGTTAGTGTTTTTTAGGGTTTTGGGGGTTTTTTGGGGGTTTTAGTGTTTTTAAGGTTATAAGGGTTTAAAGTGTTTTTTGGTTTTCAAGTTTTTCATATGGTTTTTATAGTTTTTATGGGTTTTATGTTTTTAGGTATTTTAGGGATTTTTATGATTTTTATGGTTTTTAGGGTTATTAAGGAATTTGGTTGTTTTTAGGTTTTTGGTGTTTTATGATTTTCTTGGGTTTTTGTGGTTTTTTTAGTTTTTTAGTGTTTTTAATGTTTATTATAGTTTTTAGATGCTCTATTTTTTTATGTGGGTTTCAATTTATTAAGGATTTTTGGGTTTTATGGTTTTTAGGTTTTTAGTGATTTTAGGGGTTTTAGTGTTTTATAGGTTTTTAGGGGTTATAGTAATTTTGATTTTTTCAATGATTTCTTAGGGTTTTTAGGTTTTTTATGGTTTTTTTAAATTTTATTGATTTTTAGTGATTTTTTAGTATTTGTATGTGTTTTTACAGTTTTAATGGATTTGGTGGGTTTTAGGGTTACTTGTGGGTTTTAGATAATTTTAGGGTGTTCATAATTTTAAGATGTTTTAAGAGGTGTATTTATATTTAGGTTTTTTTTGTTTTCATATGGGTTTATAGGTGTTTAGGGTTTTTATGGTTTTTTAGTTGTTTTTATTCATTTTAATGTTTTTTGGATTTTAAGGGTTTTTTCAATTTTTTTGGTTTTTTGTGTCTTCAGAGTTTTTTTTATTTTTTTGGGTTTATGGTATCTAATTTTTTTTAAAATTTTAAGGGATTTCAAGACATTTTTTTTCATTTTTTAATTTTTTTATAGTTTCATGGGGTTTTAAGGGTATAAAATTGTTTCTTGGTTTTATGGTTATTAGGGTTTTTATTATTTTTTAGGGTTTTAGGGTTTTTAGCATTTCTAGGTGTTTATGGTTTTAATGGGGTTTATGTGATTTTAGGGGTTTATTATTTTCTATGATATTTTTATGGGTTTTAGGATTTTTTATGTTTTTAGTGATTTTTATGCATTTTAGGAATTTTTTATGTGTTTATGGGGTTTTTAGGTTTTATACGATTTTGATGGTTTTTAGTTTTTTTGTGTGTTTTTATCATTTTTTTGGCTTTCAAGGGTTTTTTGTGTTTTATAGGGGTTTTAGGGTGTTATATTTTTTTATGTTTTAAGGGGTTTTAAGTTTATTAAACATTTTAGTGATTTTTTTGGGTTTCACGGGTTTTTATGGTTTTTAGGGGGTTTTGATATATTTTACGTTGTTTTAAGGTTCTTATTGGATTTTAATGTTTTTTAGTTTTTTATAGACCTTAGGGTATTTTATGTTTTTTTTAGGGTTTTTACATTATTTTTGTTTTTACACTTTTTATGTGTTTTTAGGTATTTAATGTTTTTAGTGTTTTCATGGTTTTTTCAGGATTCATAAATTTTTATGAATTTTGAATGACTTTGTATTCTTTTTATTATTTAATGGGTTTTTATAGATTTTGATATATTTTAGGGTTCTTATCATTTTTAGGTTTTTTGGTATTTCAAGTGTTTTTAGGTTTTTGTGAGTATCTTTAGGGGTTTTCCGGGTTTTTTGGATTTTATTATTTTAGGTATTTTAGGGGTTTTTATGATTTGTTTGGTTCTTAGGGTGTTTATATATTTTTAGACGTTTTACAATTTTTAGGGGTTTTAAGGATTATAGTGTTTTAATCATTTTTAGGTTTTTTGGTGTTTTAAGTGTTTTTTGTTTATTAAGGGATTCTTAGTGTTTTTTAGTGTTTTTATGTTTTCTTTTGTTTTTAGTTATTTGTTGTGATCTTTAGAATTGTTACGACTTTTTGGGATTTCTTTTGTTTTTAGGGTTCTAAAGGTTTTTAGAGTTTTTTTTAACAATATTTTTGGTATAAAGGGTTTTTTAATTTTTTAATTTTTTTAGTGTTATTTGGGTGAATATGATTTTGGAATGTTTTTATGGAATTTTATGGTATTTGGGGGTTTTAGGAATTTAATGTTTTGTAGGGTTTTTCAAAAATTTTATGTTTTTAGGGTTTTTAAGCATTTTTAGGTTTTTATGTTTTTCATAGGGGGTTTTCATCATTTTTAGTGTTTTTTACAATGTAGGTATTTTAAAGGGTTTTGGGGATTTTTATGGGTTTTTAGGGTTTTTAGGAGTTTTTATTGGTTTTAGTTTTTATGGATTAAAATTTTTTTAGGTTTTAATGGTTTCTATGTTTTTATGGGGTTTAGGGATTTTAGGTTCCATTTAGGGTTTTATGTTTTTTAGTGTTTTGTAATTTTTAGCTATTTTATGTGTTTTTATCTTTTTAGCATTTTTTAGTGTTTTTCATGTTTTTCAGTTTTTTGTTTTTTTCTGTATTTTTAGTTCTTTGATATGATTTTTATGTATTTTTATGTTTTTTTGGGATTATAGGGATTTTAGGGTTTTAGAGATTTTTAGGGTTTTTAGTGATTTTTTGGTTTTTAGGGGTTTTAAGTGTTTTTAGGTTTTTAAGGGGTTTCTTAGGGTTTTTTAGGGTTTATAGGGGTTTTTGGGTTTTTATGTTTTTTGGAATTTTTAAGTATTTTTATGATGTTTATTATTTTAATGGATTTTGAGGGTTGTAGGGGTTTATTGGATTTTTTTGGTTTTTTATGGTTTTATGGTTATATGTGTTTTTAGGGTTTTCAGTGCTTTTTAGGGTTTATAATTTATTATATATTTTTTTAATTTTATGGGTTTAATGGGTTTTAATAAATTTTAGGGGTTTTTTTTGGATTTTTATGTGTCTTAGTTTTTTTAGGTTTTTATAGATTTTATGGTTTTTAGGGGTTTAAGGGTTTTTTGCTTTTTTTTGGGTTTTTGAGATTTTTTTTTGTTTTTAGGGGTTTATAGTGTTTTAGGATCTTAAGGATTTATTATGTTTTTTAAGGTTATTATGTTTTTTATGTTTTTAGGACTTTATGGCCTTTTTGGATTTTTAGGATTTTTTAGGGTTTTTAGAGTTAATAGGGGATTTATGTTATTTTTGTATTTTTTAGGGGGGGGGTTGAGTTTTTTGGGGTCTAAAAGTTTTTTTGACTATTTATAATTTTTGGTTTTTTAAAGGGTTTTTTATTTTTAGTGGTTTTTTGGGTCTTTTTATGTATTTAGGGTTTTTTGTGTTTAGTGGTATTTTTGGTTTTTAATGTTTTTAGGGTTTTTAGGGGTGTTAGTTTTTTTGTGATTTTTATAATTTTTAGGGATTTTAAGTGTTTTTAGTTTTTTAAACAGTTTTCTTGGTGTTTTTAATGTTTTTAGGTTTTTTAGGTTTTTATGGATTTTATGGATTTTTATACTTCCTATGTGTCTTTAAGGTTGGAGGCAATTTTATTGTTTTATGGGGTTTTTGAGTTTTTTCTGTTTTTTGGTTTTTATCATTATTTAAATTTTTAGGGGTTTTATGTGTTTTCTGGTTTGGTAGTTTTTCTTATTGTTTTTAGGGTATTGGGGGTTTTTCCAATTTTTTAGGATTTTAAGTCTTTGAAAAGATCTTAATGAGTTTTTATGGTTATTAGGGATTAAAGGGTTTTAAGGTTTTAGTGTTTTTAAATTTTTTGCAATTTGGGTGGTTTTAAATGGAATTTTGGACTTTTTTTTGAGTTATTTAGGGTTTTAATGATATTATGATTTTTTAAACATTTTATGGGTTTAAAGGGGTTTTAGATTTTTTTTGTGTTTTATGTTTTTTTTAAGTTTTAGGTGTTTTTTTACCATTTTAGGTGTTTTATGGTTTTAATAGTTTTTAGGGTTTTATAGAGTATTTAATGTTTTTATCATTTTTATGTTTTTTGGGGGTTTAATGTGTTTTTTTTGTTTTTAAGGTTTTATTATGATTTTTCATGGTTTTTATAGTTTGATGTTGTTTTAGGGAATTTTTGGTATTTTTTAATAATTTTACTGTATTTCTGGGATTTTTTTGGGTTTTAGGGAACTTCAGGGCTGTGATATTTTTTTGGGTTTTTTGTTTCTTTGGATATTTTTTATATTCATTTTTGGGGTTAAGTGTTTCTAGAGTTTTCAGTGGTTTTTAGGGTGTTTAAAGGTTTTTTTTGTATATTATGGGTTTTTAGGGTTTTATTTTTTTTTTGGGTTTGTGGTTTTCATTGATTTTTTCAGAGTTTTTAGAGTTTTTTACATTTTTTTGAATCTTTTTGGATTTTTATAGTTTTTACATTTTTTAGGGATTTTTAGTGGTTTTAGGGTTTTCTTAGGGTTTTAGGGTTTTCTAGGGTTTTCAGTATTTTTAGTGGTTTTATGTATTTTTAGGTTTTTACGGTTTTCATAGGCATATTTTGGGTTTTTTAGAGGTCTTTTACCTTTTTAGGAATTTTTAGGGTATTTATCAATTTATTTGTTTTTTAGTTTTTATGTATTTTAGTGGTTTCTAAGGCTTTAGGGCTTTTAATGTTTATAGTTTTTAGGGGTTTTGAGATCTGTTGGTTTTTAAAGTTTTCATTGGTGTTTTCAGGGTTTTTAGTATTTTTTACATTTTAAGGGATTTTAAGGGCCATCTTTTGATTTTATGGATTTGTAGGTATTTTTGTAGAATTTTTGGGTGTTTTTAATTTTTGGTTTATTTGGGTTTTTATTTTTTATTATTTTTAACGATTTTTATATATTTTTAATGTTTTTAGGGCGTTAAATTGGTATTAGTTTTTCAGTAGTTTTTATGGTTTTTATTGGTTTTTAGTGTTTTTAGGGGTTTATGGATTTTAGGGTATTTAGGATTTTTAGGGAGTTTTGTGGTATTCATGATATTTATTATTTTTAGAATTTTTATGTTTTTTGGCAGTTTTAAGTGCTTTTAGGTTTAAGTGATTTTCGTAATCATTTTCAAAGTTTTTATAGTTTTTATGTTTTTAGGGATTTTTAGGGTTTTCTAAGGATTTTTATAGTATTTTAGGATTTTTGATGTATTTGGTGATTTTTACGAGCTTTTAGGGTTTTTATGTTTTTCTTCATTTTTAGGGGATTATTTAGTTTTTTATGGTTTTTCTACATTTTTACAGTTTTAATATTAGTAGGATATAATGGGGTTTTAGAGTTTTTTAGAGGTATTTTTGTCGATTGTGGGGTTTTAAGATTTTAAATGTTTTTTGGTGTTTTTCTGGATTTTTAGGTTTTAGGGAATTTAGTGTTTTTTAGATATTTAGTGTTTTTAGTTTTTTCAAAGCCTATAAGTGATTTTTATGTTTTTATTTTCTCCTTAAAGTATTTTACTATTTTATGTTTTTTTATGTATTAGTGTTTTTAGTCTATTAAGTATTTTAATGGGGTTTTAAGGGTTTAAAGGATTTTGTTGGGGTTTTTTGGAGTTTTTAGGATTTTAGAGTTTTTGGTGTTTTTACCATTTTGTTGGTTTTTAGGGGTAGTAAGTTATTTCAAGTTTTTAGGTGTTAATATAATTTTTTCGGCTTTAAATAGTTTTTTTTGTTTTTATGGATTTTAGGGATTTTACAATTTATATGATTTTCAATGTTTCAAGGGATTATGAGGGTTGTAAGGTTTTTCTTATTTTTATTTTTTGGGTTTTAGGGTTTAAAGGTTTTTTATGGTTTTATAGTGTGTTTATGTTTTTTATAGTTTCTTAACATTTTAGGGGATTAAAGGGTATTTTGATTTTTTTAGTTATTTATATGGGGGTTTTGGGTTTTTCTTGGTTTTAACTGTATTTAGGGGTTTTAATGGTTTTTAGGGTTTTTATCATTTTTAGGTTTTTATGGGTTATAACTATTTTTGGGATTTTAAGGTTTTATTAGGAGTTTTTATGTTTTTTATTTTTTTTTACATTTTATGATGTTTAAGGGAATTTTTTAATTTTTAAGGATTTTTATGATTTTTAGCAATTTTACAAGGGTTTAGTTTATTTTTGGACGTTATGATATTTTAAGTTTTTTCGTGCTTTTCAATTTTTGGGGGTTTGAAGTTATTTTATGTTTCTAAGGTTTTTTATGGTTTTCTAGGTTATAAAGGTTTATATGTTTTTAGGGATTTTATGGATTTCTTAGGATTTTAATGTTTTTTGGATTTTTAGGGGTTTTATGGTTTTGATAGTTTTTTGGGAATCTCAGAGTTTTTTGGATTTTTTTTAGTATTTTTATTGTTTTTATAGTTTTTAAATTGATTTTGGGGTTTTAAGGCTTTTAGGGTTTTTAGTGGTTAAAGGTTTTTTATGGGTTTTATGGTTTTTAGCGGTTTTATAGATTTTAGCGTTTTTATGGGTTTTAGAGTTTCTAGAAATTTTAGGAGTTTAGGGTTTTAATATTTTTTATGTTCTTATGTTTTTCTTAAGTTTTTAGGGTTTTATAGGGTTATTAAATTTTAATGGATTTTTATGAATTTTTAGGATTTTATAGGTTATTTATATTTTTAGGGATTTTGAGGGTGTGTAGGGCTTTTTCGTGTTTTAGGATTTATATTGTTTTTTGGAGTTTTTGTTTTTTTTGGATTATTAAAGGTTTTAATGGTTTTTTTAGAGTTCTTCAAGAAAATTTGACGGTTTAAAGTGATTTTGGTGATTTTAATGGGTTTTACGGTTTTTATGGGTTTTAGGGTTTTCAAGGTTCTTATGGGTTTTGTGGTTTTTATGGATTTTTGTACTTTTAGCATTTTTTGTGTTTTTAGGGGTTTTATTCCTTTTTAGTTTTTATTTTTTTTAGGTTTTCTTAATGTTTTTATGATTTTTTATGTTTTTAGGAATATTTAGGGATTTTTAGGAATTTAATGGTTTTTAGGGTTATTGGGGGGTTTTTAGGGTCTCTAGGGGTTTATGGTTTTTGTGGGGTTTATTGTTATTTATTTTGGATTTTAATGATATTATGGTTTTCTAGATTGTTTTATGTTGTAAGGGTTTTAAGTGGGTTTTAAGGGTTTTTTTTGTTTTTTATGTTTATTATGGGTTTCTAGGGTTTTTAAGATTTCTAGACTTTTAAGGCTTTTTAGTTTTTTTAGCATTTTTAAGGTTTTGGGGGGTTTAATGTTTTTTAAATGTTTTTATGGTTTTCTTAGTGGGTTTTCTTAGTATTTAGGGTGTTTTTAAATTTTTAGTTACTTTTTGGTGTTTTATAGGATTTTTATTGTTTTTTGGTTTCTATCGATTTTGAGTGGTTTTAGGGGTTTTAGTGTTTGTATAGTTTCTTGGGGTTTTAGGGTTTTTTAATTTTTTTGGTTTTGAATTATTTTTAATATTTTTTAATGTTTCTAGGGGTTTAAAGGTTTTTTATATTTTTTTGTGGGTTTAGGGTTTTTAGTGATTTTTAGGGTTTTACGGGTTTTAGGTTTTTTATGTTTTTAATGTTTTTTATGGTTTGTAGGGTTTTTATCAGTTTTAGGGTTTTTCGATGTTTAAAGTTTTGGTATATTCTTATGGAGTTTTAGGGGTATTTAGTGTTTTAGTAAATTGTTTTTTCATTTTATGTATTTTTGTGTATTTTTTGTATTTTTACGGATTTTTGGGTTTTTAGGGATTTTGAGGGGTGTATGGGTTTTTAGGTTTTTTATATTCTCTTTTAGTGTTTAGGGTTTATAAGGTTCATTATATCTTTTAACATATTTATGGGTATAAAAGTGTTTATGTATTTTTAGTGGTTTTTAGTGTTTTTTGGGGTTTTAATGTTTTTATCACTTTTAGTAGTTCTTAGGGTTTTAGGGTGTTTTAGGGTTTTTAGCATTTTTAGGGTTTTTTTTGGTCTTTTAAGGGCTTCCTCCAGGGTGTTCAGGATTTTTATGGTTTTTGATTTTTTAGTGAATATTTCAGGATTTTTATGATTTTTTATTTTTTAGGGTTTTTTTTGGATTTTTAGGTTTTTTAGGGTTTTCTTTCTATGTTTTTATTTTAAGGTTTTTATTTTGTTTTTAGGGGTCTGAAGGTTTTTATATTTTTTTTATCATTTTAGTCCTTTAAAAAAATTAGTGGTTTTAGTTGTTTTTTATGGTGGGTATTTTGGGTTTTAATGGTTTTTTAAGGATTTCAGTGGTTTTATAGGTTTTAGGGTCTTCTATGTGTATTAGGTGTTTTCTTAATTATTAGGTATTTAAGTGTGTTAAGTTTTTTTTTATGTTTTTATGGTTTTTATGTTTTTATGTTTTTATGTTTTAATGTTTTAATGTTTTTATGTTTTTATGTTTTTTATGTTTTTCATTGGGATACGTATGGGTTTTAGAGATTTTTGGGGGGGTTCTTTAAGAATTTTATTTTTTTTAATTTTTTTGGGATTTTGAGGGTTTTTTGGGCTTTTTGGGTTTTTGGTTTTTATTGACATTTCAGTTTTAGGGGTGTTTTGTGTTTTTAGATTTTAAAGGATTTATTAAGGGTTTTCAAGGTTTTTATGTTTCTATTGATTCTTAGAGTGTTTTATAATTTCTATTGATTTAGGGTATTTATGAATTTTGAGGGTTTTAGTATTTTTAATCATTTTACGGATTTTTGGATTTTTATCATCTTTTTGTCTTCAAGGGTTTTATTTGTTTTAGGGTAATTAAGGTTTTTATATTATTTTTTATGGTTTTATTGCTTTTTACATTATTAAGGTCTTTAGGGTTTGTTATTATTTTTATGGATATTCAGGGGTTTTATGGATTTTTAGGGGTTTTAGAATTTGTTAGTGTTTTAGGGATTTTATGACTTTTGGCGGTTTTGTTTGTTTTATAGATTTTCTAATTTTTAAGAGTTTTTTATTGTTCTTAGAGGTTTTAAGGGTTTTTAGATTTCATAGTGGGGTTTTTGGTTTTTTATAGGTTTTTTGTGTTTTTAGTAATTTTTGGAGTTTTTTTTGGTTTTTAGAGGTTTGTTGGGTTTTTCGAATCTTTTTGGGGTTTTTTTTTTGGATTTTAATTTTTTAAGGTTTTTATGATTTTCGAAGGGTTTTATGGGTTTTTATAGTTTTTTTATGTATTTTGGGATTTTTCATGTTTATTTGGATTTTTTTGTTGTGTTTTTTGTGATTTTGAGGTTTTTTTTGGGTTTTTTGAGGATTTTTATGGGTTTTTTGGTTTCATGGTTTTTTATAATTTGTATATTTTTTTGGGTCTTTAAAAATATAGGTGATAATTTTTTTTTGTTCTTTTGTTGGTTTTAAGGTTTTTATGCGTTTTTAGTATTTTAAATATTTTAGGTGTTTTTATAGTTTTATGGGAATTATCAATTTTTTTATTTTTATTGGTTTATGTTTTTTAGTTTTTAATGTTTTATAATTTTTTTCCAGGGATTTTACATTTTTAACGAATTTTTGGTATTTTTTTGGGTTATTTTGGTTTTTAGGGTGTAATATTATTTTGAGGGGGTTTTAGAATTTTTTAGGGATTTTATGGGTATTATGGGTTTATTTAGTTTTTTAGGGGTTTAAAGGTTTTTTAGAGTTCATTAAAATTTTTAGATGTTTAAATGGTTTTTTGTGTTTTCAATGGTTTTAAATGTTTTTATGGGTTTTGGTGGGTTTCTTGTTTTTAGGTGTTTTAAGGGATTTTATGGTATTCATTTGCAAGGAAGGTGTGAGACCATACTATTCCTGCACCCCCCATATATAATAATAGAAAAGAAAGTAGACAAGGGTGGGGTGATGCCAAACAACCCACAACAAAAAACCCTGGACCCCCCAAGACACCAAGAACCCAAATGAACCCAAAATCAAGAGAGAAAATAAAAGGAGCTACAGATCAACGTCTCCATCCCCATATGGGTCCCCATCAGCAACATAACCAGAGGAAGCATCTAAATCTACTGACTCCCATTCAGATGATTTATATTGCTTTATGAAGGCAGTGTAATTCTCTCTAAGGTGCTTCTACTCCACATTCAGCTACGCCTTGATAGACCGACCCCTGCTAGAGGAAACTTCCTTAGCTTTGCAAGAGGATCTCATGGACACTGTCTTCAGTAATGTCGGATAGTCCTTCCTCGGATTCCGTTTTCAGGGGTCTGGAGAGAGTGATGCTGGTTTGTTTTCCTTCCCATCAGAAGTATCCACCTCTAGCAATGCCCTCTTTTTAATGATCATAGCCATATTTTGATACATCCTTCCATCATCCTCTTAGAAATTTTTTTGATCAGGGATGAAGGAGGCTTACGGATTGAGGGACCAGTTATCAAGAACCCCACACTGAGACACATAAGCAAGGGCCATCTGCAGTTCCCCTTGCTCACTTGGCTGCTTGCTAAATTCCCCCAGGCAGGAGGGTAAAATCTACACAAGCCCCTGCATCGCCCCTTGCCCCTGCTCACCAGGACCAACTGAGTTCCCAATGGGGTTCTACATCGGCTCGATATCACTATTATTCTGGACCACACTCCCTCCACCATGCCTAGCAGCAATGACCTTCACCTCACTCATCATCTATATATCCAACCTCATGTTCCCAGTATCAGCAACCAGAGACCCGAGCCCCTCCTACCCAAAAATCTTGCATACATTATACCTATCCACATCAATCTCAACACATCTATGGCCAAGCACCAGCACACCCCTTTTCTCTTTCTCGGCCACACCATACAAGTGCCAAGTGGTGTCCAACAATATCTTAGCTTCATTAGCTTTTCGGACCACACTCCCTCCATCACACCCAGTATCAATGGCCTTCACCTCACTCCCCTGTACAACATAACTCGCACTCCCAGAGTCAGCAAGCGGAGACCCTTACACCTTCTCTTTATTATCCATCCCTATGGTATCTTAGGTATTCTTATGGGTTCTAAAATTTTGTATGTTTTTAGAGGTTTTAATTATTTTTAGTTTTTAAAGGACTAGTTAGAGTTTTTAGGGTTTTTAGGTTTTTTTACATTTTTTGGTGTTTTTAGGAATTTCATGGTTTTAGGGTTTTTAGGTATTTTTATGGTTTTAGGGTTTTAGGGTTTTTAGGGTTATTAGGGTTATTAAGGTTTTCTTCTTTCTAGGGGTTTGAAGTGTTTTTAGGATTTTATGGCTTTCATTAAATTTATTTTGGGTATTTAGGGGTTTTATTTTCAATTTTTTATATTTTTTATGATTTTTATGTCTTTTAGGTGGTATATTTATTTTGATTGGTTTTTTGGGGTTTCAGGGTGTTTAGGGTTTTTAGGGGTTTTTTGAGTTTTTTATGGTTTTATGGTTTTTGATGTTTTTTAAGTTTTTAGGGGTTTAAATGGTTTTTAGAGTTTTTAGCGTTTTTTAGGGATTTCATTGTTTTTATGGGTTTTATTGTTTTTTATGGTTTTTATGGTTTTCTAGTGTTTTTTAGGTTTTTTATCTTTCATAGGATTTTTACATGTTTAGAGTGTTTTTATGTTTTTAATGTTTCCTTATATTTTTTCATGATTTTTTTTGTTTTTTGTGTTTTTAGGGATTTTATAGGATTATTGGATATTTATGGTTATTAAGGTTCTTATGAATTTTTAGGGTTTTTAATATTCTTTATGGTTTAATGGTTTTTTAGGTTTTAGGATTTTATTGAGTATTTTAGGGGGATACATGTTTTTTTTATAAATTCTTAATGTTTTTTAGTGTTTGTAGTGTTTTGATGGTTTTTATGGTTCTCTGGTGGGTTTTAATGTTTTTATACGGTTTTATTCTTTTCTTGTGTTTTAGGGTTTCATGGTATTCTAGGGTTTTCTTAAGGTTTTTAGAATTTTAAGATTTAGGGGGTTGATGTGTTTTTATGTTTTTAAAGTTTTCTTAGGGTTTTTAGGGGTTTTAATATTCTAAGGTATTTTTATATAATTTTTTTGATTTTTATGTTTTTTTTGGGTTTATAGGGATTTTGAAGGTATTTAGGATTTCATGTTTTTATGGTTTTTATCATTTTTTATATTTTTAATGGTTTTGTGTGTTTTTTGGTTTTCCTATATTTTTTAAGGGGTTTTAGGGATTTTTTATTTTTTGGGGAATTTTAGGGATATTTAGGATTTTTATGGGTTTTTAGGGTATTTGAGGATTTTAGGTTTTTTATTATTTTTGTGGTTTTTATGGTTTTTATGGTTTTTAATATTTATGGGATTTTTGTGTTTTTGTGGATTTGTGGATTGTTATTTTTTAACCATTTTAGGGGTTTCAATGGTTTTTTGGGTTTTTATAGGGTTTTTATGTTTTTATGGATTTTATATTTTTTAGGTTTTTAGGGTTTTTATGGGTTTTATGGTTTTTAGTGTTTTTAGGGTTTTTATGGGTTTTATTTGTTTCTAGGTTTTTATGGTTTTATTTGAGGTTTTTAAGGTTTCTACAGGTTTTAGGTTTCTAAGTATTTTTATTTATTTTTTAGATCTTTACTATTTTTAGGATTTTAATGGATTTTGAGGGTTTTTTGTGCTTTTAATCATTTTTAGGGATTTTATGCCCTTTGTGTTTTTAGGGTTATTTATTTATTTTTTAGGATATTTATGTTTTTTTAGAGTTTTTTAACATCTTTATGGGTTTAAATGGTCTTTATAATTTTTTTATTTATATGGGGTTTTAGGGTTTTAAATGTTTTTAGGGGTTTTAATGTTTTTATAGTTTTTATAGTTATTTAGGGTTTTCTGAGTTTTTTAGGTTTTAGGGGTTTTTGGTATTTCTATGGTTTTAAGGTTTTCTTATGGTTTTATGGTTTTAAGGGGTTTTTAATTTTTGGGGGATTGTTTTGTATTTTTTAGGATTTTTATGGATTTTTATGGTTTTTAGGCATTTTGAGGTTTTTTAGTTTTTTTAGGTTTTTAAGGTTTTTGGGGTTTAAATAGTTTTTTGAGATTTTAGTGGGGTTTTAGGGTTTTATCTATTTTTAAGGGTTGTATGGTTTTTAAGGACTTTAATGGTTTTTAGGGGTTTAAAGGTTTTTTAGAATTTTTAGTGTCATTCCGTTTAAAAGGTCTTTAGGGGTTTTAAGTGTTTTTTAATTTTTTATGTTTTCTTTGGGGTATCCAAGGTTTTCAGTGTTTTTTCATTTTTATGGTTTTTAGTGCTTTATTAGGATTTTAATGGGGGGTGGGGGGTTGAGGTTTTTGGGATTTTTTTGGTTTTTTTGGTTTTTAGTGTTTTTATGGATTTTTTGGGGGTAATAGATTTATTTTTTGTTTTGAGGGTTTTTAATATTTTTTTTGATATTTAACCTTTTTTGGATCTAAAGGGTTTTTAGAGTTTTTATTAGTTTATTAGGAATTTTAGGGGGTTTAAATAATTTGTATGGTTTTTAGAGGTTTTATTATTTATAGGGGATTTAGTGTTTTTAGTGTATTTTCAGGCTTTTATATTTTTTCATCATTTCTTCAGTTTTTATGAGTTTTAAGTGTTTTTAGGTTTTTAGGTTTTGATTAGGGGTTTTCAAGGATTTATGTTTTTTTACGTTTTAGGATTTTTTTGGATTTTTTATGATTTTATGTGTTTTAGGTAATTCAAGGGGTCCTTAGGTTTTCAAGGGTTTAGGATTTTTTTATGATTTTTATGTTTTTTGGGGGACTTAAATATTTTAAGGTTTATAATATTTTATAGAGTTTTTACATATTTTTGAGTTTTTTATATTTTTATGTATTTTTAGGGATTTTTTTGGATTTTTATGTTTTTTGGTTTTTTAGGGATTCTTAGGGTTTTGGGGGTTTTTTTAAGGTTTTAGGGTTTTAATGTTTTTTGGGGGTTTTAGGGTTTTTTAATTTTTTAATGGTTTTGTAGTTTTTTTATGTCTTTTTGTTTTGTATGTTATAGTGTATTTTATGATTTATATGGGGTTTTAATTTTTTTATATGTTTATACGTCTTTTAGGGATTTTCAGGGTTTTATGGTTTTGAGTGTTTTTAGGTTTTTTAAGTATTTTTAGTGTTTTTAGATTTTTATGGCTTTCTTAGTGTATTTTAGTAGTTTTATGGTATTTTATGTTTTTATGGATTTTTTGGATTTTTTAGGGTTTTATGGTTTTTTTATGTTTTTAGGGATTTTGAGGTTTATTATGGTTTTATGGTTTTTCTTGCTTTTTTTTGTTTTTTTTGGTGTTTAGGGTTTTTTTTTGAGTTTTTTTTAGTGTTTTTAGGTTTTTATGGTAATTACTATTTTTAGAGGATTAAAGGGTTTTTAATGTTTTATTGGGTTTTGGGGGTTTTATTGGGTTTTGGGGGTTTTGTTAGGTTTTTAGCTATTTTAGGGGGTTTTAGGGGATTCAGTATCCTTTTAAATTTTTTTAGGGTATTTTATGTTTTAGGGGATTTAAGTGTTTTTATGGTTTTTATGATTTATTAGGGGTTTAAAGGGTTTTAGGTTTTTTTATATTTTTAAGGATTTTAATGCATTATTAAAAAATTTTGTTTATAGGTTTTTTAGAGATTTCCAAGGATTTAATGGTTTTAGGTTTTTAGGGGTTTCACATTATTTAGGGTTTTCAAGGATTTTAATTATTTTCCGGTTTTTAAGGTTTTCTTAAAGTCTTTTAGTGTTTTGCGGATTTTTTTCCATTTAGGGATTTTTACATATATTTTAGGATTTTTATGGTTTTAGTGTTTTTATGGACTGTGAAGGTTTTTTGGGATTTTTAGTGTTTTTTTGTTTTTTTGGGTTCTTAGGTTGGGTTTCAATTTTTTGTTATTTTATGGTATTTTGTAGTTTTTATCATTTTAAGGGGTGGAAATTGTTTTTATTGTTTTTTAGGGTTCTTAGCTATTTTAGGGATTATATGGTTTTTATGGTTTTGGGGTTTTAAGGTTTTTAGTGTTTTTAGGGTTTTTAGTGGTGTTAAGTGTTTTTCAGTTGTTATGGTTCTCTTTTGAATTTTCATGGTTTTTTATGTTTTTAGGGATTTTGGGGATTTTTTAGGAATTTTTTTTTGTTTTTATGTGTTTTAGGGTTTTTAGGGTTTCAATGGATTTTAGCATTTAGGTTTTTATAAGTTTTGGTGTTTTTTCGTCTTTATGATTTTCTTAGGGTTTTTCTGGGTTTCTTTTTGATTTTTTACATTTTATGGATTTTTGTGATTTTTTATGTTTTTATGGTTTTTTGGGATTTTTGGGGATTTTGCGGGATTTAAGGTTTTCTTTTTGTTTTTTATGTTTTTTTATTTTTCTATTTTTTCAAGGGTTTTTTGAGTTTTCTAGAGTCATTATGGTATTTTATAGGTTTTTAATATTTTTAGGGGTTTAAAGAGTTTTATAGTTTTAGTGATTTTTTTTGGGTTTTATGGGGTTTTAATGGTTTTAGGGGTTTTTTGTTTTATGTTATTATATTATTTTTAGGGGTTTTTATAGTTTATATTTGTTTTTATGGAATCTAGGTTATTTTTAGGGATTTTAGGGATTTTAACTTTTTTTTTCTTTTAGTAGTTTAAGAGTTTTAAGGTTTTTATGTTTTTAAGGTTATTTAGTCTTTTCACAGTTTTTTGGGGATTTTATGTTTTTAGGGATTTTTTAGGGATTTTTAGGGATTTTTAGGGATTTTTATTATTTTTAGGTATTTTTAGGGTTTTTAGGTTTTGTAGGTATTTATATGTTTTTACGTTTTTGTAGTTTTAAGTGTTTTTAAATGTTTTACATTTTTATGGTTTTTTAGGGTTTTTAGGGTTTTTTTGAGTTTTTTAGGGTTTTTAATTTTTTTTTTGAGTTTTTATCTATTTTGGGTGTTCAAATGGTTTATATTTTTTATTGGTTTTAGGGTTTTTGTGGGTTTTAGGATTTTTATTGTTTTTTGAGGTTTTATGGCTTTTATGGTTTTTTAGATTTTGTGGTTTTTTAGTATTTTTATTATTTTTAGTTTTTAGGGGGTTTGAGTGTTTTTTTATGTTTGTAAGGTTTTAGGTTTTTTAATGTTCTAGTGAATTTTATGGTTTCTTATGATTTTATGGGTTTTTAGGGTTATTAACGTTTTTTAGTGTTTTGGGTTTTTATTGTTTCAGTTTTTTGGGTTTTTATCATTTTTAGGGTTTTAGGGGTCGTAAGTGTTTTTAGGTTTTTATCTTTCCATATAGTTTTTGGGGATTTAATTATTTTTTATGTTTTAACATATTTTATGTGTTTTATGATATTTATGGTTTTTAGTGTATTTTGGGATTTTGAGGGTTTTAGGATTTTTTAGTGTTTTCGAGTTTTTATGGTCTTTTTTGGGTTTTAGTGGCTTTTTTGAGTTTTTAGTGTTTAAAAGGTTTTTAGAGTGTTTTATCATTTTTGTATTTTTATGGATGTTAGGGGTTTTATGGTTTTGTGTTTTTTATAATATTTAGGGTTTTAATTTTTTTTTTGGATTATTAGCGTTTTTAGGGTTTTTAGGGGTTATTAGTGTTTTTTAGTTTTTGTTGGTTTTCTTAGTTTTTTGTTGGTTTTATGTTTTTTAAGGTATCTTGGGATTTTTAGGTTTTTAGGGTTTTTAGGGATTTTTTTTGGTTTTTAGGTTTTTTCACAATTTTAGTGTTTTTGGGTTTTTAAAATTTTATATTTTTGTAAGTTTATTAATGTTTTAAATGGTTTTTTTTTTGTTTTATGTGTTTTGGGTTCTTTTTAGGATTTTTAGGAGTTTTTAGGTTTTTAGGGATTTTTAGGGGGTTTAGGGTTTTTATGGTTTTTATTGTTTTGGGGGTTTTAGGGTTTTTTATGGGTTTTAACGATTTTTAGATTTTTTACTATATTTATGTGTTTAATGCGTTATTAAATTTTTTAATGGGTTTTTATGGTATTTATGGATTTTTAGAGTTTTTTTATTGTTTTTAGGGGTTTTATGGATTTTGGGTTTTTAAGGATTTTAGGTTTTTTAGCATTTTAGGGGTTTAAACTGTTTTTTGGTTTTTAAGGCTTCTTAGGGTTTTTAAGGTTTTTATGGTTTTTTTACATTTTAGGTATTTTTGGGATTTTTTAGGACTTGTATTTTTTAGGGTTTTTAGGGATTTTGAGGGTTTTAAGGCTTTTTATGATTTTTGGGGTTTTAGTGGATTTCTTTAGTCTTTGTGTTTGTAAGGTCTTTTAGATTTTATGAAATTTTTTGGGGTTTAAAGGGGTGTTAGAGTTTTATCTAACTTTTAGGGCTGTTATGGGTTTTTATGGGTTTTAAGGTTTTATGGGGTTTTAGAGGTTTTTGGTGTTTTAGAATTTTTTTTCGGGGTTTTAGGGGTTTTATGTATTTTTATGTTTTTAAAGTTTCCTGGTGGGTTTTCAAGGTATTTAGGGGGTTTTATTTTTTAGGGATATTTAGGGGGTATTAGGATTTTTTGGGTTTTTTGGGATTTTTGAGGCTTTTATGGTATTTAGTTTTTTTATAGTTTTTTTGGTTTTATGGTTTTTTGGATTATTTAGGATTTTTAATTATTTTTAGAGTTTTTATCATTTTTAAGGCTTTAATATATTTATATTTATTGCAGGTTTAGTGTTTTTATGGGTTTTAAGGTTTTTTATGGTTTTTAGGGTTTTTATTATTTTTTATGTTTTTTAGTGGTTTTATGTATTTTTAGTATTTTAAGGTGTTCTTAGGGTTTTACAAGGTTTAAAGATTTTTTACATTCTATGGATTTTTACGGATTTTTAGTAATTTTATGTGTTTTAAGGTTTTTGGGATTTGGAGGGGTTTTGGTATTTTTATATGATTTTTTGGGATTTTAGGGTTTTAATGTTTTTTAGGATTTTTGAAATGTTTAATTGGTTTAAAGGGTTTTGAATATTTGATGGTATTTTATGGATTTTTAAGGTTTTTAGTTGTTCTTGTGGGTTTTAGTGACTTTTTATGATTTTTATCGCCGTTAGGGTTTTAGGGGTTTTAAGTATTTTGTTGGCTTTTATTGTTTCTTTAGGGGTTTTCGAGGTTTTTAGGGGGTTTTTGGTTTTTAGGTATTCCTAGGGATTTTTTAAATTTTTATGGGTTTTTGGGTTTTAAAGATATTGAGTGTTTTTAAGGGTTTTTTGGTTTTCATGGTATTTTAGGTTTTTAAGGGTCTTATTTCAGTTTTAAATGGACTCAATGTGGTTTTATAGTTTTTTATAATTTTTATGAAATTAAATGAATTTTATATTTTTTAGTTGATTTTTAATGTTTTTGTGGGTATATAGGGTTTTTAAGTTTTTAAGGGGTTTTAGGCATTTTAAGTGTTTTTAGGTTTTTATTGTATTTTTTTTAGTTTTTATGGGTTTTTGGGTTTTTTGTTTTTAAAGATTTTTTTGATTTTATAATAATTTTAAGTATTTTTGGATTTTTTGGCATTGGGTTTTGGGATTTTATAGTTTTTTATGGTTTTTTTGGGATTTAGAGTCTTTTGTGTTTTTAGGAGGTTTAAAGGTTTTTTGTTTTTAAGGTTTTCTTAGGGGTTTTCTAGTTTTTTAGTGTTTTTTATGTTTTAAAGGATATGTAGGGATTATTTAGGATTTGTATGGGTTTTAAAGGGATTTATGGATTTTAAGGTTTTTAGGGTTTTTTAGGTTTTTCAAAGTCTTTAGCATTTTTAAGGTTTTTTAGGGGCTTATGTGTTTTTCGGTTTTTAATTTTTTCTTTTTATTTTTCATGGTTTTTAGGGTTTTTAAATTTTTATGGTTTTTATTGTTTTTTGTAGTTTTTATAGGGTTTAGGGCTTTTATGGATTTTTGGGATTTTTAGGATTTTTTGGGATTTTTTGAGTTTTTTTAGTTTCTATGGTTTTTGAATTTTTTAATGATTTTAAAGGTCTGAAGGGTTTTTGAGTTCTTAATGGGTTGTTTGGTTTTTATTGGTTTTATGGTTTTTAGTGGTTTGAGGATTTTTATATTTTTTTGGTTTTTAGATTGTTTTAGATTTTTTACAGTTTTAATTATTTTTAGGTCTTTATGGTTTTCTTAGGATTTTTTGGGGTTTGGAATTTTTTATGTTTTTAGTGACATTTATGGATTTTTTTTATTTTTATGGTTCATTAAGTTTTTAAGTGATATTGATTCTTTTATGGTTTTTTTAGGGATTTTATGGTTTTATGGTTTTTTTGGGTTTTTACGGTTTCTTTTAGTTTTTTAAGGTTTTATATTTTTTTATGTTTTTTTAAAAATATAGTTCTTTAAGGAGTTTTTTGAGTTTTTGATGGACATTAAGGGTTTTTTGGGTTTTTAGTTTTTCATATTTTTAGGTGTTTTTATTATTTTTATGATATTATGGTTTTTAGGGTGTTAGCAATTTTTAGGTTTTTAGGGGTTTTAAGCATTTTTAGTTTCTTAATTTTTTAAGGTGTTTTCAGGATTTTTTTGGGTTTTTTACATTTTTAAATATTTTTTTTATATTTTTTAAGATTTTTAAGATTTTTAGTGTTTATTGGGATTTTGATGGATTTGGGGTTTTAGGGTTTTTGTGTTTTTTTGGTTTTTATGTGTTTTTTGAGTTTTATATGGGTTTAACGTTTTTTACCACTTTAAAAACATTATATATTTAAAGGATTTTTAGATTTATTAGTGGTATTATAGGTTTTAATGGGTTTTTGGATTTTTAATGGTTTTTTGGTGGTTTGGGGTTCTCAAGGTACATTTGTGTTTTTAGAGGTTTTAGAATATTTAGGTTTTTAGGGGTTTTAATTGTTTGGTGGGTTTTAAGGGTTTCTTAGAGTTTATTTCATTGTTTTTTGGGTTTTTTTGTTATTAGGGATTTTTAAGGATTTTTTTTGTTTTTTTATTATTTTGAGGATTTTAGAGTTTTTAGTGTTTTTAGAGTTTTAGTGATTTTAGTGTTTTAGGGGATTTCTGTGTTTTTATGTTTTTAAGGTTTTCTTTAGGTATTCATGGTTTTTACTGTTTTTTATGTTTTTATGTATTTTACGGATTTTTTAGTATTTTTATGTTTTTAGGATAGTTAGGGATTTTGATGGTTTTTAGGGGTGTTTAGGGATTTTAGGGGTTTTATGATTTTTTGTTTTTTAAGGATTTCATTGTGTTTTTATGGTTTTTATGGTTTCTTTTGTTTTTTAATGTTGTTAGGGGTTTAAAGGGGTTTTAGAGCTTTTTATTGGTTTTAATGGTTTTTATGTGATTTTATTCTTTTTAGGGTTTTTAGATGTTTTTATTATTTTTATAGGCTTTAGTGGGTTTTTATGGGTTTTAGAGTTTTTATGTTTTTTTTTTGGATTTAATGTGTTTTTATGTTTTACTGTTTTATTAGAGTTTTTCATGGATTTTTTTGCGTTTTTTAATTTTTGAAGGATTGTTTGGATTTTCATGAATTCAATGGTTTTTAGGGTTTTTAGGGATTCTGTCATTTTTATGGTTTTTGGGTATTTTGGACTTTTGGGTTTCTTTGAGTTTCATAGGGTTTTAAAAGGTTTTCAGATTTTTTAACATTTTTTGGGTTTAATGTATTTTTAGAGTTTCTAGTTGGTTTTAATTGTTTTGCTGGGTATTATTGGTTTGTAATGTTTGGGGGGGGGGGGTTATTTTTTTAGGGGTTTTTTGGTATTTTGGTCTTTAGGGTTCTTTTAGGGTTTTTATCATTTTTGGGTTTTAGGATTATAAATGTTTTTATAATTTTAAGGTTTTCATAGTTTTTTTCAGGGTTTTTGGGGTATTTTATGTTTTTAGGGATATTTACGGTTTTTTCCGGGTTTTTTATGTTTTTAGGTTTATTTTATTTTGATTTTTTTTTTGGGTTCATGTTTTTTTCGGTTTATTATTGTTCTTAGTGTTTTTTTCAGCCTTTTAGGGTTTAGGGTGTTATTAGTTTTTCAATGGATTTTTAGGGTTTTTTTGTTTCTTTCATTTTTAGGGATTTTAGGTCTTTTTAGTATTTTTATTGTATTTTGTTTTTTTGGATTTGAATGGTTTTTCTTATTTTGATGATTTTTAGGGCTTTTATAGTTTTTGTTAGATTTAGGGGTTTTTTTTTGTATTTATGGGTTTTCAGAGTGTTTTAACATTTTTAGGGTATTCATTGGGTTTTAGGGTTTTTATATGTTTTTAGGGTTTAATTGAATTTAGGAGTTTATATGGTTTTATCGTTTTTAGTGGTTTTATATGGGTTTTAATGGTTTTCAGTATTTTTAGGTTTTTATTGATTTTATGTTTATTTAAGTTTTTATCATTTTATTTGGGGTTTGTAGGGTTTCTAGTATTTTTATGTTTTAGGGATATTAATGAATTTTCATGATTTTTATTATTTTTAGGGGTTATTAGGGATTTTTAGCATATTTATCGTTTTTATGGTATTAACGGATTTTATAAATTTTGGGTTTTTAGGGATTTTTTAGGTTTTTATTAGTTTTCAGAGTTATTTAACAATTATATGGGTTTAAAAGTGGTATTTTTAGTTTTATGCTTTTTATGGTGTTTTGGGGTTTTTTTTAACTTTTAGGGTTTTTATTGTTTTTGGAGTTTTTTACGTTTTTTAGGTTTTAGTGGTCTTAATTATTTTTCGGGTTTTAAGGTTTTCTTTAGGGTATTTCATGATTTATTTGGGGGTTGCTCATTTTTAGGTATTTTTTGGACATTTTGGGAATATTTTTTTGATTTTTATGAGTTTTTACGATTTTTATGGATTTTTAAGTTTTTTACGATTTTTAGGTTTTTATGTATTTTTTTGGGGGATTTATGGTTTTTTTGGGTTGTATGGTTTTTTTGATTTTATTAAAAATTTTGGGGGTTTAAAGGGTTTTCTGTGTTTTTATTTTGTTTTCTGGGGCTTTTCTCTATGTTTAAGATTTTTAAGGTGTTTAGGGGTTTTCATGGTATTTAGGTTTTTAGGTATATTTAGGATTAATATAAAGTTTTGGGGCTTTTTGGTTTTTAGGGGTTTAATGTTTATTAGTTCTTTAATATTTTCTAATGGGTTTTCAACTGTATTAGGGTTTTAAAATTTATAGACTTTTTAGTGTTTTTTAAAATTTTAATGGTTTTTGTGTTTCTAGGGAATTTTTGGTTTTTAGTTTTTTTATGATTTTCATGGTTTTGGGGGGTTTTAGGTTATTTTGGGGTTTTAGGGGTTTTAGTGTTTTTTAGAGATTTTAAACATTTTTAGGGGTTTAAAGTGTTTTTAGTTTTTTTAATGGTATATTATGGTTTTTTTTGTTTTAAGGTTTTTATAGTTGTAGGGGTTTAATGTTTTTCAAGTGGTTTTATGGTTTTTAGAGTCTTTTGTTATTTTTTATAGTTTTAGCATTTTTTAATTTTTTCGTGGTTTAAAGTGTTTTATGTTTTTATGGATTTCTTAAGTATTTTCAAGGATTTATGATTTTTTATGTTTTTTGAATTTTTATGTCTTTTTTTAGGATTTTGAAGGGTTTTAGGTATTTCTATTGTTTTTGGAGTTTTTAGTGATTTAATGGGGTTTTAGGATTTTCTTTTATTTTAGGGGTTTTAAATGTTTTTAGGGTGCTAAAACATTCCTATAGAAATTTTTTGTTTTTTGGGTTTTTATGTTTTTACGGGTTTTAGGTATTTTTAGGTTTTTTTAGGATTTTTAGGGTTTTTAGGGTTTCTGAGGGTTTTAATGGGTTTTAGGGTTTTTTGTGTTTTTAGTGGTTTTAATGTTTTTAGTGTATTGTAAAGCTTTTATTGGTTTAAAGTGTTTTTTGATTTTATATTGGATTTATGGTTTATATAGGTTTTATGGGGTTTTAAGGGTTTTATGTGTTTTTATGTCTTTTATGATTTTTTGGGTCTTTAGTTTTTTTAGCATTTTAGTTTTTTTAGGGGTTCTAATTATTTTTAGTTTTTTATGATTTCCTTAGGGTATTTCAGTGTATTCGGGGTTTTTTATTTTATTTTTATGCGTTTTAGAGATTTTATGGTTTTTATGGGTTTTTGGGTTTTTATATATTTTTATGGTTAATGGGGGGGGGGGGGGGTAAGGGTTTTTCAGGTTTTCAGGGTATTTGGGTTTTTATGTAATTTTTTAGTTTCTTTTGGAGATTTTAAGATTTTTTTGAGATTTTTAATATTTTTAGGTGTTTAAAGGTTCTTTAATGTATTAGTTGTCATTAGGGTTTTTATGGGGTCTTAGGCTGTTCTATGATTTCTAGCAGTTTTAAATATTTTAGGTGTTTTTTGGGATTCCAAGATCTTTGTAGGGTTTTTAGTTTTTTTATTTTTTAGCAGTTTAAATCGTTTTTTGGATTTTTTGTTCTTCTTATGGGTTTATAGGGTTTTTATGTTTTATTTTATGTTTTAAATTATTTTTAATGTTTTTATGATTTTTTGGTTTTAGGAGTTTAGGGATTTTGGGTGTTGTTAGGGTTTAGGGTTTTTATGGTTCTTTTTTTGCATTTTTAGGTTATGTGGGGTTTTAAGTGTTTTTAGGTTTTACGGTTTTCTTAGGGGATTTTAGTTTTTTTTACATATTTAAGGATTTTATAACACTTTTATGGTATTTTATTGTTTTTATGGATTGTGAAGGTATTTAGGGTTTTTAGGGTTTTATGTTTTTTTTGGTTTTCCGTATAGTTTGAGGTTTTAGTGACTTTATGTTTTTAGAGGTTTTATTATTTTAAGTATTTAAAAGGGTTTTATGAGTTTTTAAGGTATTTCTAGTGTTTTTATGGTTTTTTAGAATCTTTTAGGTTTTATCTATTTTTTTGGTTTTTTATGTTTTTTAGTGTTTTAGGGATTTTATGGGTGTTAACATTTTATATGTTTTAGTGGTTTTCAGTGTTTTTAAGTTTTCATTTTTTTCATAAGGATTTTCAAGGTTTATAGGGAATTTTAGGTTTTTAGAGATTTGGCGCAGGGGTTAGGCTTTTTTATTATTTTTATGGGTTATATGTATTTTGAGGGTTTTTAAGGGTTTTTAGGGTTCTTAGGGGTTTTTTGGGTTTTTTGTATTATTACAATTTTTTTGAGTTTTTTTTATGTTTTTTTGGTTTTTAGATTTTTTTTTAACTTTTCTAGGGATCTAAAGGGTTTTTATAGTTTTGTGGTTTTAAAGTGTGTTGTGGTTTTTATTATTTTTAGGGGGGTTATTTTTAGGTATTTTTAGGGATTTCTAGGATTTTAATCGCATTTAGGGTTTTAAAGTGTTTTTATGTTCTTTATGTTTTCCTGGGGTTTTTCAGGGATTAAAGGGTTATTACATTGTTTTGATATTAAGGTCCTTTTGGATTTCTGGGATTTTTTAGGGTTTTTTGGGATTTTTGGTTTCTTATGGGTTTTAAGGTTTTATGGATTTTTTATTAGGATATTTTTTGGGTTTTAGGATTTTAATTGTTTTTTAATGTTTTAAGGGATTTAAAGGGTTTTTATAGTTGCTAGTGGGTTTTTATATATTTTTATGGGTTTCATGAGTTTTTGTGGGTTTTATGGTTTTTTATGGTTTTTAGGTTTTTTATGGTTTTTATTGTCTATTTGGGTTTTAACATTTTTTTCTTTTTAGTTGTTTTATGTGTTTTTAGGTTTTTAAAATTTTCTTAGGGTTTTTATATATTTTTAAAAATTTTATGTTTTTTTGGATATTTTGGGATTTTGAGGTTTTTTATGGGTTTTAGGGTTTCTAGGGATTTTGAGGGGTTTTACGGTTTGTCGTGGTTATAGGGTTTTCATGGTTTTTTGTGTTTTGGGGTTTTTTTTGTTTTTTTGGGTCTTTCTAGATTTTATACATTATAATTTTTTTGGGGGGGGGGGGGTTAGATATTTTTGTGGGCTTTTAGGTTTCATATGGTTTTTTTGGGTATTTATCATTTTTTTGGTTTTTAGGGGTATTATGTATTGTTATGTAACTATGTTTTTCTTTGTATTTTTAGGGGTTTTATGGTTTTTTTTCTTTTATGGGATTAATAGATGTTTTCTTATTTTAATGGATTCTTTTGGGTTTTCATTTTTTTGACGATTTTTTGGTGTTATAGGGTTTTTAGGGTTTTTTAGGGTTTTATCATTTTTGGGGTTTTGAGGGGTTTTTAGTGTTTTTATGTTTGTATAGGTTTTTGAGGTTTTCTTAGGTTTGTTAGGGTTTTTAGGGTGTTTAGTATTTTAGGTTTTTTTATTTTTTTATGGTTTTTAGTGTTTTGGGGGATTTTGAGAGTTTTCATGGATTTTATATGTTTTTAAGGTTTTATGGGTTTATTGAGTTTTTTAGGGTTTTAAGGTTTTTTAGAGTTTTTTAACATTTGTAAGGGTTTATATGGTTTTTAATGTTTTTAGTTGGTTTTATGGTTTTCATTCATTTTTAGGTTTTATTATTTTCCAGGTTTTTTAGCGTTTTAAGAGACTTTTAAGGGTTTTTTGGGTTTTTAGTTTTAAGGTTTTTAGGGGTTTTAAATTTTTTTTAGGTTTTTTAGATTTTCTTAGGGTTTTTTTTTGGGTTTTTATGTTTTTAGGGATTTTAGGTTTTCATTAGGATATTTATGGGTTTTGAGGTTATTCAGGTTTTTGTGGGTTTTTATGGTATTTTATGGTTTTAATCATTTTTTAGGCTTTTGCATGTTTAATGTGTTTTTAGGTTTTTAAGGTTTTCTTAGGAGTTTTTTTTGTTTTTTACATTTTAGGGATTTTTTGGGGTTTTAATATTTTTTGGGGGGTTTTAGAGTTTTTTTTTTGAGTTTACTGGGGTGTTCCTCCTCTAAGGTAGCGCTTTTTGGGTGGTGCGAAAATGGTCTAATGAGACTCATCACCCGCCTCTTTCTTTCTAGAGACAGGTTCTCATTGAGTTCATCGTTTCCTTCATTTCAACGAACTTGGTGTCGTTATCCTTTAAAGGGATATTGGATTAACCCCATGGGGACAAAAAAATCACCCCTTTCATATCACGAAGGAGGTACCAGAGTCAGGTGATCCCAGCGGGCGATTACATGGGGTCAAGTACTTCTGAAATCGGTTCTCCTTGGATATAAATTCCTTAAATGGTCTCCAATGGGATTATTTATGGAGACAAGAATGTCCAACGACCCTGGTATCCATGATTCATGGACCTTCATTTCAAAGGTAGGCGCTCGTTGATTGATGATTCAACCTACAACACTTAAGGACTCCATTGTTCGAGAGGATGGGAGCTCAGGCTTACAACACCCATCCAGAAGAGGATTGTTGCATGTTTGGGGACTCTCTTATACATTTATGTCATGTTCATATGTTTGTGAATCCCCGGTTCATTCCTGAAGAGTGTGTCCATGGGCTACCCTTGATTTGCAAGATCATCATATGCATGAAGATGTTTGATGATATAAAGGTGATGTTGACATGAGCTATATAATGATCCACTCTCCAGTTTATCATCATCCAGGGGGATAGAAGGAGAATTGATTTTGGGATCGGACCCATAATATGGGTTTCATACATATCCTCGGGTGAGGAATTTGAACCCACGTAGTTAGGAATGATTGGGGCTTACACATGGAAGCTTCCCATTTGAGGGACATGATTGGGTGGACCCTTTTGGATGGGCACCCTTTTGAGCTTGGGCCATCTGGTAGGCATCAAATATATCCTAATTTTGTCAGGAATCAATGTTGTAATAGTTAAAAATGTGTGGATGTTGTAATCCTCACAAACCTCTATTCCCACGTGAGTCATGCTCAGTGTGAAAAACAAGAGGATGCAAAAGATTAAACAATGTACATGCCTCTTCCCCTGTTAGTGGGTGAGGGAGAGCCTGCGGTGAAAGAGGCCGGGGTGACCTTGGGTGAGGGCACAGAGCGATGATCCATTCAATGTAAAAACACACTGAAGATCATGTGGCCTGACCTTGGAAAATTGGGGACTTACCTTAGTGGGAGGGCCCCAGAACACATTCAAGGAAGGGGAGGAGTTTCATTCTCATAAGGGGGGGGGGTGAACATAACCCCTTCGACTAATCAATGTTCCTCATTGAATGGAAAAGTGATTGATCACCCTTAACCAATTTGAGTCCATTCACCTTGCAGGACTTGTAGAAGTACTTTCTTCCCTCTGCAAAGTGATTTTGGGGTTATTTTATTCCATTGACCAAATTTTTAGGACCCTACAAATTCCCCCCATCGGAATGGTGTCCATTCGGAATGAAAAGGGACCATTCCAATATAGAAGTAGTCCTGAAAAGAAATGGTTCGTTGCAGAATATATGGACCCGGTAGGAGCGTACCACACCTATATATATGGGCCCATGTCATTTGCCTTTTACCATTTCCAATGGCGAATAGTGATCTCAATTTCCCTGGCTTCCTCTTCTCTCACGTATCATGATCCTTGTGAAAATCTCATTCTTGAACAACATTTTATGTACCGTGAACCAATCTTCTCACAATTGTTTTTGTTCGCGTACCATATTTTGGATTTCCCAAATGGTATTGTGGATATTTAAGACTAAAATACAGATTCCTCTTATGCGGCTGGCTTTCCCACATACCAAACATAAATCAATGAACCAGAATTTAAAAATTAATAATCCAAACTTAAAATTTAATCCGCAATTTCTGAACATGAATTTAATCATGGCTTAGGTTCACGAGACAACTTTCGCAGACCTTTCAGTTCACTCGCCAACAATCCACGGGCCAATTCCTCATAGTTGGTTCACATACCATGGATGAACGCGGTGGAATTCATCTGTGTATCATGTATTTTACCGGATGTTCTTTCTGCACACTATGCAGTACGTGGAATGTGGCTACCACTTACTTTTTTCAGAAATAGAACACAGATCCTTTTTAGACATATTTTGAGTCCTTTAGACATTTCTCCATATCCTTTATCAAACAATTTTTACTAGACTGAATTTTTTGTCATCTTCTTAGTCTTTCCTTGTAGGTTAAAATGGTTTCTTCACTAAATGTGATAAAATCGATGAAGAAAAGGGAAACCATGGTGGGGAATATCAATGATTGTCTTTAATCCCACATCATCCCTCATGACATATTCTTGACAGAATTCTTGATGCCAGATTTCTTAGCTTATCTATTATCTGTATAGTTTCCACTTTATGGATTTGGTCTTCCTGCCAATGTTCCTTTGCTATTTCCGTAACCTGACATCCCATTCATCCCCTTATAGTCACCATAAATTCATGACCATGCCAACATTTCCCAAGTATGAGAAGTCATCGCCACTTCGATTCTGGAGAACGTCTTTATACTAAGAGGCTTGGCATGGACTCAGGGAAATCGCGAGTGTGGCGATGGTGTCCCAAGACTAGAATCCCCGAGAATACCCATCCATTATCAGAATCTCCCAAGAAAATCCAAGTCTCAGGTGGAGTATCGAGTGGTATTTTTACGTTTAAGGATGTATCTCCGATGAGTGGGCCTGGGATTTATGGGTACATCAGACATATTTAGAGTCCCCCCAACTAGTTGGAGGTGGTGATATTGTACCAAGCAGCCTGGGTTTCTCTGTTTTTAGTCTTCTTCCTAAGTTAAATTATCCTATTTCTATTGATTCATTGATGTTCAAGAACCCACACCTTCCACTTATTTCATGGAGAGGTAGGGATCTGTCAATGGGATGTCCACCAACTAGGGGGGCTCCCTATCCTTGGAGAAATGTACGAAGAGTTTCTCCCAATAGCCGCCACATTGAATGACCCTGACCACATGTCCCCTTTCACCAAGATCTTACTTTTAATTGCAGAGGGATTACTTGATCATCCCCTTGAGTCTCGTTCTCTTGTCCCATTCATGGCCTGGATAATGTTATTTTTGCAGACAAACTGACCAAAGCCGAGGGCTCACCATAGTCGTACTCATCTAACTCATCAGTCCCACCATACCCTTGGGCCATATTGTGCTACACTTAATTCAGGATGATATACCACATGGGGATATGATCTTCTACCATATGTTCAACCTATTCTTAGGTTATCAGGTTTCCTTTCCATATTTTGGATCAGACGACTCTTACCATCCTGTGATGTATATAAAGGGGTTTGGGCCTAATCATTGATGATGGAGGACATACTGGAATAGGGTAAACCAATTAATTTGTCCCTTATTACCCTCGCTCGACGTTATGAATTTTTGGGACAGATACATGAAGGCATGCCTCTGCATTGTCTCAGCGGACCGTTCCAATTCCTATATGGGTTGATAGTGGGACAGTTCCCCTGTTATGAATACCAGCATACCACAAGGGTTCCCTATTATATATTTCATACTACTCTTCTCAACATTTCTGTTGTACGTCACAAGACTCTGAGTGTTACCGATGAGGTTGGGCTGTTGAACAATGCTTCTAACCTTTCATTTGCACTGCATCTTACCCATCATGGGTCATTAAGAGGTGACATGGGTGGTTCCTTTGGGGAATGATTGTACATCATCAACCATAGGGATGGGATTCTCACTACTCATGTAGACCAACTAGTCATTTGTGATCCATACCTCCCCTACTGGTTTGCTAGGCAATTTGGATGCCTTCAACAGACTGCACTGCTTCCGGTTGTTCAATTAAGGGGAGAGTCTCATCTCGTGGTTCTATACCAATTGTGGCCTATGATTTTTCATGATAGTGCTGTTAGGGATATTTTCATTCCTAACAAAATGGGGCCCACCTTTATATCCCAAGAATATGCCTGACTGTGGGAAGATTGTTACCCTTGTGCGATGCGGAATAAACTAGTTCGGTGGGTGCAGAAACCATTAACTATTTCTTTCCCCATCCTTTCCCTAATGAAAATGATACGTAATAGTTATAATATTAAGAGTGAGATAGATACACATTCAACTGTTCTCCCAATAGAAGCCACAATGGATACACCACATGTTCTTGGCCTTGTGGTAAGAAGATGCTCAGTTCATTGTCAGAAATGTCTGGGAGGGGCCTCTCCAGTAAAACCTTTCTCATTGGGGATTGATTCATACTACTACCCTTCTATGGATACTTCCAAATACCTGGATGAGGCCAACACTAGTTAAGTATCACCAATCACCATGGATGCTGCGGTTGGTCCTCCACACCTAGTTCCAGTAGTTGAATCATCTATGGGAAAAGAGAGTCCTCCATCTTGTGTGGCCTATCGTGGGTCCCTTCCCACTCCTAGGGTGACACATTCTATTTATAGGAATGTGGTGGAGGAGGAGGGTCAAATACTAGTTTCATAAGGAGGCACCAGGTAGTTCGAAAATACGCATGACACCAATTGTGTGCCCTCACCACAGAGACCCCCATAGCCTATTTTGCTAATGAGGGTGACAATGTTTAGCAATTATTCACTGAGTTGGGTTATAAAGACATTGATTATTGACACATAAAAATCCTTATATACCATATCATCATTTCCCAGTAATAAATTTCCTCCTACGAGGACAAGATGGCCATGTTCAATTCTTCCCATCACTAGGAGGAGACCTTCTTAGACATTTCAGAAGAATTTGATCATCTCAAGGCTAAGGAGGTAAGGGATCGTGATTTTGTGGACACCAAGTGAGAACATTTGTGGGAGTGAGAGGCCCATGCATCAAGGTTAAGGGAACAATTGGCCTCTTCACGCACCAATTATGAAGTCATACAAAAGAAAGGGTGGGACCTTAAAGTCATTATGGAGCGGGTGTGTCTGACAGTCAAGGCCGAAACAGAGGAAAGAACTTATTTGGAGTAGAATATTGATGGCTCGGAGAAATCACTTTCCACCATTTTAGAAAGGGAGAACCGATCCTTTTTATATTCTTGTATCAAATCATGAAATGTATTATTTTCTTTAATACTCCGGAGAGACTCTTAATTGGTTATGTTCCTCCTTTATTGCTAAACTCAATGGAACTGATTTGAATTATAAATATATATTCATTTAATCTTCATTTAAAAATCATTTCAATAAGGTATAATCTTAAACCATGAATTGAAACCAGTAAACTATAATAATTTAATTGTGCTCTAATTTTGTCCTGAGTCGCGAGACTCAACGAGCGTAGTTCGACTATTACTGAAATTTTATGGAACACCTCACAAGCTTTTATGAATTTTTCCAATGTTTCCATAATTTTTTATATGCCTTTTTAATATGGGTTTAGTGGGAATAACATGAATTTTTATTAGGCCTACCTTTGCAGTTTTTCAACTTATCAAGATTTATGCCTTTTCCGATGGCTTAATATTTTTTAAACAAACCGATACTCGACTTTTACCTAAAGGTGACATCTGTGGATTTTCCCACTGACAGGTATGGCATATTTTTCACTGTAAATTCATAGTCATTACAATTAAACTTATTAATGATGTTTTAGGTTGAAAAACTTTGACCAAACCTAACGGAACTAGGGGCCCAATTCAGGACCATCATCCGAAAATGTTCTAATATCCTTCAGTCTTGGATTGGGGATTTGTTTGACCCTTGATTTATGGATTCTAGACATGAATGGGGCTTGGAAGCCTATTTAGGAATATATAAGTAGAAATTTACACTCAAAGGGATGAATTCACCTTCGATTAGTGACCGTTTTTTGTGAGTGGCATATGCAGAGCCACTGGGAATGATGTGCATAGTCAAGAAAGGGGTGTCTACAGGACACTGTCCTTCCATATCTGAGGGAATTGTAGGATTTAAAACATTATGAATTTATTTTTAATTCAGGATCCTCATTGGGTGGTTGTCCTGATTAGTGTAGTTTAAAAACATTAGGGACATTCATATCGTTATTGTGTTGGAAACTATTCTCGCAAGGTTCTTACTTGAATGAGGGAGAGCCAGTGAATGGTCAGTTGAGTTAGGAGTCCTTTTTATGTCAAGGGAACTTGGAAATAATAATGTACATAAGATGTTTTTCAAGAGTTTCCCAAATACATGGTGTGACAAGACATGAATTTCATTTGAGTATAAGGAAGTCGGAAAGGACTCTCAGGGGGGGGGGGATTTTTCATTGACTGACTGCCATTTTCAGGGAAACATATGGAGAGACACCGTGGAAAGATGTGCATAGTCAAGAAAAGTTTTCCAATGGAAAATATACTTCCATATCCGATGACCATTGAGGATTATGGATATTGGGGACTTTCTGAATACTGTATGCAACCTTCAACAAGGGGTTCACCTGAACACAAAAGGGTGATTTTAACTTAAATTATTTAGGGAAACCTAGGAATGAGTGAGGTAACTCTTCCTCTATATGTGTATCAACTTCACGCATATTGATGGGGTACCTTTAAAACCCTCAAAAATAGGCCAGAGATGAATCTAGCCTGCATGCTATGATATATCCAGGATATGTGTAAGGAGGAAAGTGTAAACCAAGACATTGAGTGTCCTTGAATCAGGAGGGATGTAATGAGTCTTGAAAGTAATTGGGCATACTAAGATTTTATGGGACACTTATGTGGAAAAATTTTCCTTTGATTGACAAACATTTTTGTGGGAAACATATGCAGATCCACCAGGTCATGATGTGCTTAGTCATGAAAAGGTGTCTGCAAGACACTGGACTTCCATCTTGGATGGCCATCGAGGGTTATGTAGATTCAAGATCACTCAGAGCACAGAGTTTGAAATATAGAAGGTGTGTATCCCAACATATTGGGGACATTTGGGATGCGATTTAATAATGGAATCAGGCATCCCTTACATATATCTGACTTGTACATAGGGTGAGGCATTCATTACATCTTTATGATACTTAGTCATTTAACTTCACCTAGCTAGGACATGGGGTTCCTCTCTAGGGGAGGGAACTGTGACATGACATTTAGGGTCATGCTTCTAGGACGAAATTTCTAGATTGTTATGCCATAATGTCACGGTGTATCTCTCACTAATATCCATAAGCTCACGTAATCTATGATCAGTGTGAGAAACAAGCGGTTACAAGGATTTCATGGCACTTCCTAGGTGTATCAAAATCAACATCGTAGGAAATTTAGGGTTTAAACCATTGTTATGAAGTTTAATGTCATACAACAAGAACTATTTTAGCCTTGTAGTTTAATGTCATGTGGTGAGGACGTGATTTTGTGCAGTTTTGGGTCATGCAGGGAGGACGAATATATTATCACAAAGTTGTTTAATAGTTTTGGGTTAATCTTAATAAGGATGTTCCAACATTTCTTAGAGTTGAGTGATGATAGAAGTTTTAAACCATAGTCTCTAGGGTAGCTTGAATCAAGAGGTAAGACATAGGGATTGGAAGCCATTGGGAGTATTGAGATAGAAGAGGACTCTCCTTGGGATACATTTTCCTTTGATTGATGACCATTTATATGGGAAACATATGTAGAGCCACAGAGGAATGATGTGCATAGTCAAACAAAGGTGTCCACAAGACACTGTCCTTCCACCTTAGATATGCATGGATGATTATGGGGATCCAAGATTTCCTAGGGTATATAGTTTGAAAAATAGTAATTATGTGTTTAGGAATGTAATGAATACCCAGACCAGGATTAATTGTTCACTGCTGGGGCTTCCACATAGGTCTGGTAGATATGTATAAGGGGAAGCAAGATCTTTTGACTTTTCAGGAGTGGGGGGTATGTATGGGGTCTTGTAACATTGAGGACTGAACCACACACAACTCTTGAAGAATTTCTCAATTTATTGTCACATGATTATGACCTTTCATGGGATCCACATACAAGTCTGTCCAATGTTTGGGGGAGAAGGGGCATTTTTATGGTGGCTCGGCCCGAATGCCAAATATGGGCATCACTACATATCCTACAAGGGCAGAAATCAAGTCATATATAGTTCTGAATGTTCCATGCACTGATCTGGATCAGTCTATGTGTAAGAACATGTGAGGGAATTTTTTTTTCATATATATGTGACTGGTCCTTGATTTTAAATCTGTATGTCACTGCATATCCTGCGAGGGTAGGAATCAAGCCATATGTAATTATGAATCTTCCCTACATATATCTTCACAATATCTAGGGACATTTGAGGTCATTTTTTTAATGATGGTGATTGGTTGGTCCCGGATTCCAAATCTGAGTGTCACTGTGTATCCTGAGAGGGCAGGGATCATGCCATAAGTTGTTCTGAATGTTCACTATTTTGATCTGGCTTGGTTCATATATAGGGACATTTTTGTTTCATTTTCTCTGGGTGATGGGTCTACCATATCTCCCTACAATTTGATTGCATAAGATAATCCTTACCACTGATCCTAAGCTCACGTGAGTTATAGTTAGTGTGAGAAACTCGGAGTGGTCATAGAGTCTCCCTTGTAAGTGTGGGGAGGTAGAGAATATGATATAGGGATTTTTTCCTAGGGGTTGGACCAAGATCGAAGATTGAGTTATTGATACGTATCTTATGAGGGTAGGAATCCATCCATACATAGTTATGTATGTACCCTGTACCGATTTGGCTTGGTCTAGGGGTAGGTGAATTTTCATTCTATCCATCACAGTTGCCATTTCTATCATGTTAATCTATAGTTCTCATTCACAAAATAATCCCTACCATTTATCCTAATATCACGTATGTTATACTCGATGTGAAAAAAATAGTGATAAGGGTTTCCCTTGTGAATATGGGTAGATAGGGGGAATGATGGAGGCATTTTTTTATGGGGGGGTCCAAGATCGAGGATCAAGCATCGCTACGTATCCTATGGGGGATAGAATCAATCTATACGTAGTTCTGTGATATATGATGTGGTTTATTATCATGCGATTAGGACGTTAGGTGTCATGTAGTTTAACATCTTATGACGAGGACATGAGACACAGTTTAATGTCATGTTTTAGGGAAGGGTTCCTTACAGTTGAACATCATGTTGCCAGGATGATGACCCATTGTTTAGGGTCATAGATTTTGGACCAAGGCTTCAAGGTTGGCTATTACTCATAGTTTAAGGCCACAAGGTTTGGACCATGGCTTCATGGTTTCTATTATAACTCATAGTTTAAGGTCATATAGATTGGACCTTGGCTTCATAGTTTCTATTATAACTCATAGTTTAGGTTAATAGAGATTGGGCTCTGGCTTTGGGGGTTTTATAACTAATATATTAGGGTCGTAGATCATGGACCATAACATTGGGGGTTTTATAACACATATTTTAGGGTCATAAAGCTTTGACATTAACATGGATTTATAAATAATAGATTAGGTTCATATATCTTAGACCTTGGCTTCATGGTTTCTATTATGTGAATTATTTTTTTCAAGAACTTCGCATTTGTAGGAGTCGTGGTGAGATGTCCATCCATCATCATCAAGGTGTATGCTCCATTGGAATAGACCCTATGTATGACATATGGTCCTTCCAACATTAGTTCAAGATTTGGGGCATTATTTCCAAGTATCATTAGGGTTATGAGGACTAACACCATTTCTCTTTCAAGGAAATATTGAAGGAGAACCTTTCTGTTGAAGGCTTGTCCAATCTGATTTTGTTAGATTTCCAAATGGTGCAGAGTGTGCAGAATTTTTTCATCTAGATGCTCCAAATCATAATTCCATCTTTGGGTTTTAACATCTATTTAAAATTGATCACAAATGGACACATCAAGTGTTGGTACCTATATTTCAATAGGAATTACTCCCTTTTCCGCGTATACTAGTTAGTATGGGGTTTCCTGGGTGGAGGTGTGGGTCATGGTTCGGTAAGACAACAAAGAATGGAGGAGCTTATCAGGCCATGATTTCTTATCCTTATCAACCATATTTTGGGGTATGTTGGACAAAGGCTTGTTTAAATCCTCTATATGCCCATTGAACACTGCATGGTAACAGGACAAGCAATTGGATTTAATTCCATACTCCTGGTATAGTTTATCCAACATAGTAGATAAGAAGTTTGTACCATTGTCCGTCAAGATTGTACGTGGAACACAAAATCTGGTAAGGATGTTGGCCTTTACAAAGATAACAATGTTTTCAACCCTGACTTCATTAAGGGTCTTGTATTTAGCCTATTTGGATAAGAAGTCGGTCGATGTGAGTATGAACTTTAATTGTCTGGGTGTAGCAGGAAGATATGGTGCAACAACTTGCATCCCCTAGGTGACGAATGGACAAGAGAAATTAACTGTATGAAGAAACTCTGGAGGTCGATGTATGAAATTAGCATGAACTTGGTAGGAATGTCACTTCTTAGTAAATATGGAATAATCATGCATCATGGTGGGCTAGTAATACCCAAGCCTTAGAATTTGGTGAGAGAGATTGGTTGCTGACCGGTGCACTCCACAAGCTCTAGAGTGCACATATTCCATAATAGTAGTAGTTTCTTATCCATCAATGCACCTGATAAGGACTCTATCAAGACCTCGTTTGTGGATAACCTTTTCCTGGTTTACCTAATTGTACAAGCTAAATTTGACAGCCCGTCTTCAGACCTGTTCCCTTCCAGCCCTATCTAGTGAGATTTCCCCATTCCAAAGGTAATTTGCAATGGATTTCATCCAATTGTTGGTGTGACCATAAGGCTCATAAATAGGTCTAATTTCATTGATTTTCACTATATTTCTCTAGATAAATTGAAAGACCATCAGAAAAAGAGCAATGCTAATGACTGTTTCATCCCAGTCTGGATCGGCCAAGGCTGTGGCTGCATTTTCCAAACGCCAGATTGAGAATTTGGTGATTGGGGGGCATAGGCCAATGTTGGTTTTGATGGGAATTATTCCATCAGTTCTCAAACATGGTTAATCAAGGGGACCAATAATTATTTCTTAACGGAATAGTCCCCATTGACCTATTTGATGACTGGCTCTGAATCACCCTTTATTTTTAGGTGTTTGGATTGCAGCTGAAGTGCCAATTCCAGGACTGCAATGGGGGTTGATATTCTGCTTCATTGTTCGTACACCCTTTCTGAAAGAAGGAATGTGTAAGGAATGATTGCCTTTTCGGGAGATACGAGTATAACTCCCATACCCACTTTGTTGAGTTTGGGATCCCCAATCCTATTCCCTGTCGATCTTTGAGAATAATGATCAAAGTACATTTCCCATGTCTGGGGATCCTCTTGAATAGAAAACACTTATTTTTTTAATGTTTGGAATCCAGAGGTGTTGTTTCTTTCAATGGGTGATCGTCTAAGAATTCTGCTAATTCCTGGACTTTGATGGCCTTCTTGGGTACATACCATATGTCAAACTGTTGTAGGATGGACGCCCATCGTGATAAAAACCCATTTAGAATGGGATAGTTGAGGATATATTTGAGTTGGTTGTAGCAGGAGGCATGTTGGACCTCATGGTGTTTTAGGTAATGTTTGAGTTTCAGCACCATGAATATCAGGGATAGGTAATTATTCTCAATATTTGAATATCAGGTTTTATCATCGATCATTGTTCGGCTGAGTTAATAGAGGATGTTCTTTATTCAGGCATCATTTTTCTATGTGAGGAAAGCGCCTAATGACCATTCCAGGGTGATTACATAAAAAATGAGTGGTCTTCGCTCAACTGGAGGAATCAACACTAGAATTCTTAGGATATATATTTTTAGATTATCGAACGCCTCTTGGAAATTGTTATCCAACTCGTACATAACTCCATTCTTCATGAGCCTAGTGAAAGGTGAACATTTACCTGGTAGGTTGGCTATAAAGTGCTGAATGTAGGTGAGGTTCTCCAGGAGACCTCTTAACTCAGTGAGGTTGTGAGGTGGGGATATTCCAAGGATGTATTGTTTTGTCTCAGTGTCGACTTTGATGTCGTGATGGCATACAACGATGCCAAGGAAATTCCTCGAGGTAATGCCAAAGGTGCATTTTAGTGGATTCATCTTTAAAATGAGCAATCACAATTTGTTGAAGATAATTTTGAAGATCATCTCGGTGGTTCAAGTGCTATCATTATTTAACAACCTGGTCATCGATATAACACTCGAAAAATCATCCCAAGAGTGCTTGAAGATACGATCCATGGCACGCTTATATGTGGTATCGAAATTCTTTAGACCAAAGGGCATCACTTTATAACCTAATACTCCCTAACGGGACCTAAAAGTAGTATCTTATTCATCTCCTAAGTCCATATGAATTTTATTGTACCTAGAATATCCATCCATGAAAGATAGAGCCTCATATACAGATATTTCATTGATAATAAATTATGTGATCAGGACTAGGAATTCATCTTTTGGGAAATACTGATTAAGGTCGTTGAAGTCAATGCTAATTCTAATCTGTCCATTCTTCTTTTTGGAAAGCACTATGTTTTCCTCCTAGAACAGATATTGGACCTCCTGTATGATGTTGGATTTGATCATCTTGCCAACCCCATCCTCTATTTTGGCAGCATGTGTCGGTGGGTCCTTCTGGCTACCTGCTTATAGCTCTGATAATTGTTTGGAAAGCCCAGATGATGATTGGTTACCTCATGTTTGAGGGATATCATTTCAGTGTAGTTCTAGTCAAACACATATCGATTCTTATTTAGGAAAGAGTTGTATGCCACCTGTTCCTCTACGGGCATAGTCACACTGATCAGAGTGGGTCGTGGATCATTTTTGGTGCCCAAATTTATCTCCCTATATTCATAGATTTCGGTGGAGACACCTTCTTAGAATGCAGGAGGGATATCTTTGAGGTCTTCTTTTTCTTATTCTTCCTCCTCATCGTCCTACTCCTCTTCTTCTTCATCTTTATCTTCTTCCTCTTCTGATAGAGATAGTATTTTTATGATAAACTCTCCAATGTTGGGAGAAAAGTCATCTTTTTTCTTGAGAGTTTCAGGAAAGGGTGGTTTGATGTCCCAAGGATGGGTTTTTTGGGATTTTGAGTGGTTTTGGGTTTTAGGGGTTTTATGTGTTTTAACATTATTTAGGTTTTTAGAGGTTTTAGATGCTATTAATTTTTTAAGGTTTTAGGGGTTTTTAGGGTTTTTATGTATTTTACAGTTTTAGGGTCTTTTTGGAATAATATAGTTTTTGGGGGTTTTATAGATTTTTAGTGTTTTGGGTTTTTAATGTTTTTACTGTTTTTAGGGGTTTTTTATATTTTTATATTTTTAATGTTTTATGGTTTTTTATATTTTTATAATATTTTTAGGAGTCTAAATGGTTTTTATAGTTTTTAGTGGTTTAAGTGTTTTTATGGGTTTTTATGGATTTTAATGTTTATAGAGTTTTTAATGTTAGGGTGTTTTTATGGTTTTGGGGGGTTTCAGGGGTTTCAGGGTCTTTTTAAGGTTATATAATTTTCAGGTTTTCAGGGGTTTTATATTTTTATATTTTTATATTATTTTCTTAGGTCCTTTCATGGTTTTTTGGTTTTTTAAAATTTTAGTTATTTCTAGACCTTTTTCATAATTTTTTTGGGTATTATTTTTAAGAATATTAAGGGGTTTTAGATATTTTTTAGGTATTTATTTTTTTAGGGGTTTTAGAGTTTTTTTTATGTTTTTTGGGTATTATATCTATTTAGGTTTTTAAGGCATTCATAGGGATTTTAAGTAATTTTTAGGGATTTTTATGTATTTAATATTTTTGAGATTTTTTATTATTTTTGTTGTTTTATATGTTTTTGAGGGTATCATGGTTTTTTAGGGTTTTTATGGAATTATGGTTTTTTAGGGTTTTTGGGTTTTTGAGATTTTTTAAGATTTTTTATAGGTTTGGGTGTCTTTTAACATTTTTGGGATTTTCAAGGGTTTATAGGGTTCTTTGTATTTTTTAGGTTTCTTTAGAATTTAGAGGGTTTTTTTATTTTTTAGGGTTTTTGAAAATTTTATGTTTTTTTCAATTTTTATGTTTTTAGAGGTTTTAAGTTCTTTTAGGTTTTTATGGGTTTTTTATGAGTTTTAATTGTTCTATTGATTTTTAGGGATTTTTTACGACTTTATAGTTTTTATGGTTTTATAGACTTTGAGGGATTTTACGGTTTTTTAATATTTTTCTCGGGATTTAGTTTTTATTTTTCATTTTTAGTTATTTATTGGTTTTAAAGGAATTTATGTTTTTATTTTTTTTCTTAGGATATTTTAGTGTTTTGTATAGTTTTTGAGATTTTTAGGGATTATTTGTTTTTAGGTTTTTTTTGGAATTTGAGGGGTTTTAGGGTTTCAGCGATTTTAGGTTTTTAGGGGTTTTACATGTTTTTAATTTTTTTAAAGGTTTTTATGGTTCATTTTGTTTTTTTTACATTTTTAGTGATTTTTAGGTCTTTTTGGGATATCTTTGGATTTGTAAGGATTTATGGGTTTTGAGGGTTTTGTAGGGTTTCCACGTTTTTATGTGGTTTGAGGTTTTTTTAGTTTTTTTGGGTTTTTAATGATTTTTTTAGTTGTTAACATTTTTAGTGGTTCAAATTATATTTATAGTTTTTATACAGTTTTCTAGTTTTTTTTTGTTTTTGTGGTTTTTAAGGGGTTTTATGGTGTTTAGGGATTTTATGGATTTTAGTGACTTTTATGGTTATTAGCGTTTTTAGGTTTTTTTGGATTTTTAAGTGTTTTTAGGTTTTTATGGTTTTGTTATGGATTTTTAGAGTTTCATGTTTTTTTTTTCTGTTTTAGGTACTTTTTGGGTTTTATAGGATTTATATGGTTTTTATGGGTTTTAGGTAATTTGGTAGGATTTTAGGGTTTTAGGGTTTTTAGGGGGTTTGTGTTTTTTATGTTTTTAGGGATTTAATGTGTTTTTAGAATTTTAGGTTTTTCTTATGGTTTTTAATTTTTTATGGGTTTTTAGTTTTTTAGGGATTTTTTTTGATTTTTTTGGACATCTAATGTTTTTGTAGTTTTTATGGATTTTGAGGGGTTTTATAGTTTTTAGGGTTATTAATTTTTTTTTATTTGTTGGGATTTTTTTAGAGTTTCTTAGGGTTTTTATGTTTTTTAGAGTGATTTTCATCATAGGGATTTAAAGGGTCATTAGTGTTTTTAGTGGTTTTGGGTTTTTATAGTTTTTTAGGTATTTAGGGGGGTTTGTAGTTTTTAGTATTTTTTTGGGTCTTTTAGAGTTTTTATGTTTTTAGTGTGTTTTTGTATTTAGGGGTTTCATTTATTTTTATTTTTATTTTTTTTAATTTTTTAAGGGGGTTCATGGATTTTTATGGGTTTTTTTGATTTTTGGGAATTTTTTATGGTTTTTATGGGTTTTTAGGGAATTTGATGTGTTTTACGTTTTTAATGGTTTTTAATGTTTTTTGTGTTTTGTATGGGTTTTAATGGGTTTTAAGTGTTATTATTATTTTTTTATTTTCTTAGGTGGTTTTTAGGTTTTTAGGTTTTTTATCTTTTTAAAAAAAAGGGATTTTTAGGATTTTTTGGGTTTTAGGGTCTTTAGGGATTTTGAGGGTATTTTTGGGTATTTTGTGGTTTTTAAGAGTTTTAGGATTTTTTTAGTATTTTTTATTTTAACTTTTTTCATTTTATTTACGTTTTTAGGTGCTTAAATTGTATTTCGAGTCTTTTGTAGTTTTAGGGATTTTATGGTTATTTAGGATTTTTATTTTATTTATGGGGTTTAGCGTATTTAGGGTTTTTGCTGTATTTTAAGGAGTTTTATCAATTTTTATGTTTTTAGGGTTTTAATGTGTCTTTGTTTTTTATGGTCTTCTTAAGGGCATTCAGGGTTTTAGTGTTTTTATGATTTTTTATGGTTATTTATGGTTTTTAGGGTTTTAGAAGGCTTTTAAGAGTTTTAAGGTAATTCATGATTTGTAGAATTTTTTTAGCTTTTTAGGGTTTTAATGTATGTTTATGGTTTTAAGGTTTTCCTAGGGGGTTTCATGGTTTTTGGGGTTTTTACATTTGTTTTCAATTTATTTTGTATTTTTTAGGATTTATATAGGGTTTTATGGGTTTTAGTAATTTTTGGGGTTTTATGGGGTTTTATGATTTGTAGTATTTTTTAGTTTTTAGGGGTTTTAATTTTTCTTAGGTTTTTATGGTTTCCTTAAGGGGTTTCAGGGTTATTGGTTTTTTATGATTTTAGGAAAATATTTGTGATTTTTTTGGGTTTTTCTTCTTTTAAGGGGTTATAGGGATTTTGAGGGATTTATGGTTTTTTATGTTTTTACGGTTTTTGTTTGTTTTTTGGGTTATATGGGTTTTGTTGATGTTTTATGGATTTTTAGGATTTTTATAGTTTTTTAATGATTTTAGGTATTTAAATGGTTTTTATAATTTTTAGTGGGTTTTATGGTTTTTATGGGTTTTTTAATGTTTTAGGTGGTTTTATGGGTTTTAGGGATTTTTTGGGGTTTTTAGCTTTTTAGGTTTTTAATGGTTTTTATTTTTTTAGGTTTTAATGTATTTATTTTGTTATGTCACTGTTTTTAGAGTTTTTTAATTTTCTGGGATTTTTACGTATTTTTTAAGAAAATTAATTTATTAGGGGTTTTCGGGATTTTTAGGGGTTTTGGGTTTTAAGGGTTTTTTTGGGATTTTTAAGGTTTTTAGATTTTTTAGGATTTCAGGGAATTTAAGTGCTTTATGTTTTTATGGTTTTCTTAAGGTTTCTAGGGGTGTTTTGTTTTTAGTTTTGTTTTGGGATTTTTTAGTATATTTATGGTTTTTAGTGTTTTTAGTGATTTTGAGTGTTTTAATTTTTTTGTGATTCTTATTGTTTTGAGGTTTTAATTTCTAGCATGTTTTTTGAGTTTTTTATGATTGTTAAGGTATTTTAGTGTTTTTATTGTTTTTAGTGGTTTGATGGGTTTTTAGGGTTTTTGGTTGTTTTTAGGGTATTTTAAGAGTTATATGGTTTTAATTTTTTTGAGGTTATTTTGATTTTTAGGAGTTTTAGGGTATTTTATGAATTTTTTTATTTTTTTATCATTTTTTAGGTTTTTATGGGTTTAAAGTGTTCTTATGTTTTTAAGTATTTCATAGTTTTTAAGGTATTTTATGGTATTTGGGTTTTTTATGGATTTTTAGGGTATTTTAGGTTTTTTATTATTTTTAATTTTTTTGGGATTTGACGATATTTTGGGTTTTCACAAATTTAATTTTTTTATGGTTTTTATGGTTTTAGGGGGTTTTATTTATTTCTATGTTTTATGGGTTTCTTATCTATTTTAAGGGTTTATTGGGTTTTTACGTTTTTATGGATTTATGGGCCTTTATTTAGTTTTTTGTGGTTTATTATAGATATTAGGGATTTTGAGGGTAGGATTGTTTAGGGTTTTTATAGTGTTTTGGGGGTTTTAATGTTTTTTTTGAATTTTTAACAGTTGATTTTTTTCTTAGAGTTTTTGAATGTTTTTTAATGTTTTAGTGGGTTTTTAGAGTTTTTGGTGGTTTATGGATTTTTAGGGGTTTTTAATGTAGGGGGTTTGTGGGTTTAGGATATTTTAGTGTTTTTAGGGTCTTTATGGTTTTTATATTTTTTTTAATTTTTTGTGATTTTGGATTTTTTTAGTGTTTTTATGTTTTTAAGCTTTTCTCATGGTTCTAGGGTTTTTTACCTTTTAAGATATATTTAGTGATTTTTTATTATATTTATGGTTTTTAGGGGTTTTTTGGATTCCGGGTGTTTTTAGTGTTTTATATTGTTTTTAGGGTTTTTATTATTTTTAGTTGTTTTAGGTGTTTTTTGTTTTTTAGTTTTTTCATAGGGTTTTTATATTTTTTACATTTTTATATATTTTCATCCATTTTTAGTATTTTTATCATTTATAGGATTTTTAGGGGTTTGAGTGTTTTTATTGTTTTTTAGATTTTTAGGGTTTTTAATGTTTTTAGTGTTGATAAGTTTTTTAGAGTATTTTTTAGGGATTAAATGGGTTTTTAGAATTTTAGTGGGGTTTTAAGGGTTTTAGGGGTTTTTATAGGTTTTAGGGGTTTTAGGGTTCTTTGTGGTTTTTAATATTTTTTAATATTTTTAGGGGTTTTAAGGGTTTTTATGTTTTTATGGTTTTCATTTTTTTAGATTTTTTATTTTTTAGTGATTATTAATTTTTTTTAAGATTTTCGTTGGTTTTTTGGATATTTAATGATTTTGAGGGGTTTTGGGGATTTTAGGGTTTTTAGGTTTTTTAGGAGTTTTAAGTGTTTCTTGGTTATTAAGGGGTTCTTAGGGTTTTTTATATTTTTATAGATTTTTACATTTTTACATATTTTTACGGTATTTTATTATTTTTATGTTTTTTATGGTTTTAAGGGATTTTGGGTTTTAAGGATTTTTTTGGGTTTTTTTTGTTTTTTTGGTTTTTTTAGTTTTTATGGCTTTTAAGATTTTTAGAGTTTTTAATGCCTTTTGGACAAGGAAGATGCGAGGGTCGGGCTATTCCCCCCCCCCCAAATTTAGTGATATTTAGATATTTTTTTAATATTTTTAAAATTTTTAGGGGTTTTAAGGGTTCTGAGGATTTTTTAGGGTTTTTAGTGTTTTATGATTTTTTTGTGTTTTTCGGGTTTTTTTCAGTTTTATTGGTTTTTATGGTTTTATGGTTTTGAATGTTTTTTAACGGTTTTTTAATTTTCAAGTGTTTTTTTTGAATTTTAGTCAATTTTAATGTTATTATGTGTTTTAGGGGTTTTTATGTTTTTTTTGGTTTTATGGTTTTTAGGGGTTTTAGGGTATTTATAAGGGTTTTAGAGTTTTTATCCCTTTATGGATAAAAGAGTTTTTTGAGGTTTTAATGTTTTCTTAGGGGTTTTCAGGGTTTTTATAATTTTTTATATATTTAGGGAATTTTTAGGATTTTTATAGTTTTTAGGTTGTTTATTGATTTTGATGATTATTAAGTTTTTTTTGGTTTTTTTTTGAGTTTTTAGGGTTTTTTTGGAGTTTTTAAAAAAGTTTATGTTTTTAGTGGTTTTATCATTTTTTTAGGATTTTTCGGTTTTCTTAGGGGTTTTCAAGGTTTTTAGAAATTTTTAACATTTTTAGGGATTTTTAGATATTTTTAGGATTTTTATGGATTTTGAAGGTTTTTATGGATTTTGAGGGGTTTGACAGGTTTTAAGGGGTTTTACAGTTTTTTTAGGATTTACGGGATTATATAGTTTTTTTATTCTTTAATATGTTTGTTGGTTTTTTACATTTTATAATCTTTTTTGGATTTTAATAGTTTTTAGAGTTTTTAGTGGTTTATGGTTTTTATGGGATTTTATAATTTTTTAAGTTTTGTAAATGTTTTTGGGGTCTTTAGGGTTTTTAGGGTTTTTTAGAGTTTTTATAATTTTATGTCTTTAGGGGTTCTATGTGTTTTTAGGTTCTGAAGGTTTTATTGGGTGTTTTGAGGGGTTTTAGGGGTTTTTCAATTTTAGGGATTTATATAGATTTGTATAATTTTTATGGTATTTTTGTTTTAGGAATTTTTAATGATTTTATGGTTTCTAGGATTTTCTATGGTTTGTATGATTTTTTAGGATTTTAGGATTTTTGATTCTTTTAGGTTTTTATGGTTCACTTTGGGTTTTTAGGGGTTTTTTGTTTTTTTACATTGTCGTGAATTTTTTTTGGCACTTTGAGTGTTTCTTTATATTTTTTTGGTTTTTAGGGTTTTCAGGTTTTTTTGGTGTTTTTTGGTTTTTTATTATTTTTATATTTTTTTATCATATTTTGGGGTTTATAGGGTATTTATATTTTTTAATGGTTTTAGGGTTTTTATGGGTTTTATGGTATTTAAGATTTTTTTGGGATTATGGTTTTTATGGGGTTTTTGGGTTTTAGGGTCATATTAAGGTATTTTGTGTGTTAAGGTTTTTATGTGTTTTATGTGTTTTTGGAATTTTTATGGGTTTTAGTGTTTTTAGGAATTTTGAGTTTTTTTAGGGTTTTAGAGTTTTTAGGTTTTTTAGGGTTTTTAAGTGCTTTTAGGTATTTAATGTTTTCTTAGGGGTTTTCAGGGTTTTTAGGGGTTTTTATGGTATAAGTGACTTTAGTGATTTTTATTGATTTTTGTTGTTTTTTAGTTCTTATATATTTTCAGGGTTCTTATAGGGTTTTTTTTGTTTTTTGGATATTTATGATTTTTTTGGGTTTTTTTAATGTTTAAGGTTTTTTTGAGTTTCATAACATTCTTTAAGGGTTTAAATGATTTTAATAGTTTTTAGATAGTTTTAGTCCTTTATTTTTTAAGGGGTTTAAATGTTATTAGGGGTTCATATGGTATTTAGAGTTTTTATTGGTGTTTTAGGGTTTCTAGTGTGTTTCAATTTTTTTGGGATTAATTGTATTTGTGATTTTAAGGATTCCTTAGGGGTTTTGTGGTTTTTGGTGTGTTTATTTGTTTTCATAATTTTAAGGATTATTAAAGAGTTTAATGGTATTTAGGGTTTTTATAGATTATGAGTGTTTTTAGCAATTTTAGGGGTTTAACATTTTTAGGGTTTAAGTGTTTTTTAGGTTTTAAGGGGTTTTATGTGTTTTTTTGGTTTTTGATGTTTTCATATGGGTTTTCAGGGTTTTCTATATTTTTTGGGATTTTTTTGATTTTTAAGGTCTTATGGGGTTTTTTTTGGGTTTTTTGAGGGTATTAGTGTTTTTTAGTGTTTTAGGGGTTTTATGGTTTTTATAGCGTTCTAATATTATTAAGGGTTTAAAGGGTTTTATAGTTTTTAGTAGTTTTTATGTTTTTTTATGTCTTTTAAATGTTTTATGGGATTATTTTAATTATAGGAGGTTTTCTGGTTTTCAGGTTCTTTTATGGGTTTTATGGTTTTGAGAATGTTTTAGCTTTTTAAGGGTTTCATGTGTTTTTAGGTTTTTAATATTTTCTTTTTGTATCCGTAGGTTTTAATGATTTTTACTTTTTTTTTTATTTTTATGTATTTTTTAGGATTTTAATTGGTTCTTTCAGTTTTGAAGGGTTTTGAGGGGTTTTACGGTTTCTATGGATTTAGTGTTTTGAGGTTTTCAGGGGTTTTATTTGTTTTTAGGTTTTTAAGGTTTTATTTGTATAATTCAGGGATTTTATGGTTTTTTTGATTTTTAGGGATTTTTAGGGTCTTTTTTGGATTTTTATGGTTTGGAATGTTTTTATGTTTTAATTTTTTCTATCATTTTTAGGGTTTTTAGCATTTGTAAATTTTTTTGAGTTTTTAATTGATTTTAGGTTTCTAATGTTTTCTAATGGGTTATAGGGTTTTCAGGATTTGTAATTCTTTTAGTGAATTTAGGTTTTTGTATTTGTATGGTTTTTAGGGTTTTGAGGGATTTTGAGGGATTTTGAGTGTTTTAAGAGTTTTTTTTGTTTTTTATATTTTTTTTGGTTTTATGGTTTTTTTGTTTTTAAAGGTTTTTTGTGTTTTTTAAATTTATAGGGGCTTAAATGGTTTTTACTATTTTTAGTGGTTTTATGGTTTTTATGGGGTTTAAAGGGTTTTATTGTTTTTATGGGTTTTATGGTTTTTATTGTTTTTCTGGGTATTAAGGGCATCTTAGTGTTTTTAGATTTTTAGGTTTTTAGGGGATTTAAGTGTTTTTAAGGTCTTATAATTTTCTTAGGGTCTTTAGGTGTTTTAGGGGTTTTTATGTTTTTAGGGATTTTCAGGATTTTATGATTTTTAACATTTTTAGGGATTTAATGAATTTAATGTGTTTTTATAGTTTTTATGGGTTTTATTTTTTTAAGTTATTTTGGAGTTTAAAGTATTTTTATGTCTTTAAGTGTTTCATAGAGGTTTTCTATCTTTTGAGTTTTTATAAGTTTATGGATTTTTTGGAAAATTTCAAAATTTTATGGTTTATAGGTATTTTGAGGGTTTTTGATGGATTTGAGGGGTTTTTTAGTTTTTGGTTTTTTGGATTTTTAAATCTTTTTGGTGTTTAAATACTTTTCAATGTTTTTAGTGGTTTTTTTGGGTTTTTAAAAGGGTGTTTGTGTTTTTATAATTTTTAAGAATTTTAGTGTATTTCATGGTTTTTAGTAGTTTAGCATTTTTAGGTTTAAAGGGTTTTATGGTTTTTAGGTTTTTAACGTTTTCTTAAGGGATTTCAGAGTTTTATGATTATTTAGGGTTTTTAGGTTTTTTAGATTTTTTAGGTTTTTAGGGGTTTTAAGTGTTTTTATTTTATAATGGTTTTATTATGAATTTTTATGTTTTCTAGTATTTTGTGAGATTTTGTAGGACTTTTAATGTTTTTAGGGTTTTTAGTGATTTTGAAGTCTTTTTTATTTTTTACGGTTTTTAGGGTTTTTATGGTGTTTTCTTAGGTTTCTTGGGGATCTAATTGTTTTTTGATATTTATGATTTTATAAGGGTTTTTATGGTTTTTAGGGTTTTTTTTGAGATTCTAAGAGTTTTTTAATAATTTTTATAGGCTTTTAGGGTTTTGGGATTTTGAGGTTCTTTATGGTTTTTTACGTTTTAGAATTTTTTTAATTTTTTGGGTTTTTGTAGTTTTAATGTTTTTATGGATTTAAAGGGTTTTTAGAGTTTTTTGTGGTTATTTGGGTTTTATGAGTTTTTAGGTTTTTTATGTTTTTAAGGGTTTATGGTTTTTAGGGGTTTCACAGTCATTTTATGGTTTTTAGAAGTTTTTATGATTTCGAGTGGTTTTAAGTGATTTTAGGTTTTTAAGGTTTTGTTAGGGTTTTAAGGGTTTTAGTGTTTTAAATGTTTTAGTGGTTTAAAGGGTTTTGGTGTTTTTAATGAGTTTTAGGGATTTATGTGTTTTTAAATGTTTCTAGGGGTTTTTATGGTGTTTAGGTTAATAAATGGTTTTCGGGCCTTTTTAGTGTCTTTAGGGTTTTGCATTTTTATGTTTTAGTGGTATAAGTATTTTTATATTTTAAATGTTTTATTTGAGATTTCCAAGGTCACTAGTGAAAAAAAAGTTTTTTACGTCGGTTATTTTTCTTTTTTTTTTATCTGTTTTTGGCCGACGTTATTGAAGGGGACGTTTTAAATATTGTTTTTTTGGTCTGTTTTTTAAAACCGACCTAAAAAACAGAAATCCGAATCCATTTTCATGTTGGTTCCAAAAAGAATGATGTGGAAAATGGTTTGTAGTCGTGATTTATTACATCAGTTTTTAAATAAACATCATAATATGTTGTTTTCTACGTCGGTTATTAAACAACCAACCTAATAAACAACCACTACGACGTTTTTTTCACATAGTTTTTCTAATCACAGGCATGAAAAACGAGGTTATCACATCGGTTATTTTCATAACTGATGTGATAAACAAGTATGTGAATTGGTTTTTCACACCAGTTAAAAAATAACTGATGTGAAAACATATATATATGTTAGTTATTAAATAACTGATTTAAATAATCATCCCCATGCATTTTTTACGTTGTTTATAAAATAATCGAAATAATTTTTTTAATAATATAGTTCAACCATTGTAGTGTGCTATCAAAGAGGACCAAAAGAAAGCAGAAAACAGACCAAAACCAAACCAAAACCACCTGACAGCCCCACCCACTGGACACCCCACCCCCCTGGACAGTCGTCACCCCCTGGACATCCCCTACCCCCTAGACACCCACCCACCCCCTGGAACACCCCCAACCCACCCAACAACCCCCTGGAAAGCCCCCACCCCTAGAAACCACCACCAATTGAAACCCCCACCCCTGGTCACCCCCACACCCTTAAATAGCCCCTCCCACCCCTGGACACCCCACCCCTGGAAACCCCCCACCCCCTAGACACCCTCCCACCCACTGGATAGCCCCCACCCCTGGACACCTCATACCCCCTTGGACATCCCCCACCCCCTAGAAAACCCCCACCCCATGGACACCCGCCCCCTGGACTTCCTCCCACCCAATGGACACCACCCCACCCCACTAGACTACCCCCACCCCCTGGAAACCCCCCGACCCCCCTGGGATAACCCCTGGAAACACAACCCCCAGGACAACCCCTCCCACCCCCTGACACCCCCTCCCCCTGGACACCCTCCCACCCACTAAACACTACCACACCCCAGTAAACACCCCCCCTAGACAACCCACCCCCTGGACACCCCTGAACCCCTTGGACCCCCATACCCCTGGACACCCCACCCCCTGGACACCCCCACCCCTAGAAACCCCCCACCCCCGGGACACCCACCCACCCACTAGACACCCTCCCACCCAATAGACACCAACCCACCCCAATGCACAGCCCCCCCCCCCCAACAGCCCGTCAGAAACCTCTGCCCCCATAGATAGCCCCACCCGCTGGACACCCCCACTCCCTTAGACAGCCCCTCCAAACCCCTAGACACCCCCACCCCTGGAAACCCCCCCACCCCCTAGACACCATCCCACCCCCTATACACCACCCCACCCCATTAGACTACCCCCCCTCAGACAGCCCCCACCATTGGGACACCTCTGACCCCCTTGGACAACCCCCCTGGAGACCCCCACCCCCCTGGACAACCCCTCACCCCCCCTGGACACCCCACCCCCTAGAGACCCCCACCCCCTGGACACCCTCCCACCCACTGGACACCACCCCACCCCACTAGACTACCCCCACCCCATGGACAGCCTCTGACCACCTGAAAACCCCCGACCCCCGTGGATAGCCCCCCACCCCTAGACACCCCCACCCACTAGACAACCCCTCCCCCTAGAAACCCCCACCCCTGGAAACCCCCCTGGACACCCTCACACCCATTGGATAACCCCCCACCCCTTGGACACCACGACCCCCTTGGATAGCCCCCACCTCCTGGACACCCCCACCCCCTGGACGGGCCCCCCAACCCCCTCGACCCTCCCACTCCCCATGGACAACCCCTACCCCCTTGGACACCCCCAACCCCCTTGGACACCCTCTACCACTTAGACTCCCCCCAGACACCCCCACCCCCTGAAATCATTACTATGCTCTGCTAAAGTATGAAACAAGCAAGAACCGGACCAAAAAGCAGACCAAAAGCAGACCAAAACTAGACCAGAATCGAAACCATAAAAACATTAGAGATACATCATTATATGAATAACCAAATCATAATTAAAAATTCACATATATAACATTCAAAACACACTATTTCAACTAAAAAACCTAAATCCAACCAAAAAAACAACCAAATACACATTTATAATTACAACATTCAAAATTTCATTTCACACAAAAAATAAACTAAAATCCAATCAATCTTGTAAAATAATTTTACCATTCCACTTGTAAGTGTTTGACCTCTTGAAAAATATTGGGCCAAGGGTCATCAAATAGCTATAAATTAAAAGGATAGTAGTTAACATGTATAATGAATAAATCAAATGAAATATTATGGAAACGTTTATAAGGAAATCTTACCAGGTCAAACTTCACAAGTGTACCGGTTGTGATTATTTCATACATAAATCTTAACGTATAATATCCGCATTCTTCGACGCCTTGTTGTTCATGAAAATTATTTTTAAAAGAGTTAAAATTCAAAATATCATTTTTATGTAATGCCAAGAAAAGTACAAATTATAAATGGATATTTAGCTTTATTTTTACATATTTGATCTTGGAACTCTATTTATTTTTTTTCTTCGAGTGTAGACCCATCCCCTGTTAGAAAATAATACGAATGAGATAAATTTAAAATTCATTATAATATAAACAACTATTAATAAATTGAAACTTACTTTTCCAACATATTCTGAAAAGTTTCCCACACATCCCCATGGACAGAGTATATCCAATAAAGTGTTTTCTCCCTTGGACAAAAAAGACCTATCATCCAATGATCACTAATATAAAATAAAATTTAATGTTAGTGGTTTTTTATGGTAAATGATAATGAACACTTTTCTAGATATATGTTTCATACCCCTGAAAAAAAGGCATCATCCAACACTGCGTGATTATATTCTGTTCAAATCATTCAGCAATATAAACTATTATTTGTTCCTCATATAATGCATGTCATTAAGGGGAAATCAATTATGGGTCTATGAATCCATATACATCTGTCCACTCATTCTTCACACACATTTATAAAGATACCTCATACAAAATATATATAAGTATAAATTTTTAATAAATATAACACAGGGAAAGGTGTTAAGGCTTACATGGAAACAATCTACACCACATTTATTCCCAACTTATATCCAGTAACAAGCTCCATGGTATCATTTTTTAGAATCCCGACAATGATTTAACATCTTCAAACACGATCTTCCATTGGAAACTCATAATGATCCACCAAAAAATTGAATATCATGACAATAGGTCTAGACTACTAGAATCTATATATGATTTCATAGCTATTTTTCATTGTTTTTTTCTATACAATATTTCATTACTTTTGAAGTATTCCTAAAAAAATAAATAGAAAAATATAATAGTTTTAAAATATTAAAATTTTAATAAAAAATAAAATAAAATATATAACATACATACCACTATGGTAATGAGTCGCAGAAGTCTGGTCGACCAAACAAAAAAGTGGATGATAATATGTCCAACTATCATCACCTCATCTATAGGTAATGGTATTCAAGATGATCTATCTATAATATATTGTACAATGACCCTATTATGTTATACCTCTAACTGTTGATGATGAAATGTATCTCCAAAAAAATATACCAGCCCATATGTAACTATAAGTTGGTGAGGATCATCAACATACAACTCAAAAAAAGTAAGAATCTATGGTGGAGGAGTAGGATAAAAATGGGGTTTGCAGGATAAGGTGGGGGAGTGGGATCTACTGTCGGAGGTGGAGGATAAATAATGGGGACTGTAGGGGGAGGTGGGGGAGTGGGAGCTGCAGTCTGAAATTGTCTTTGAATTTATAAAAACATAGATTGTACCGAAACTCTAATCTTTTCCTCCATCGTTGCATTAATATTATGAACTTCAGCCTCCAAGGATTCTATTTTTTTATAAACACCCTCAATGGAAGAATTTTGAAGAGCGTGGAAACACATTTCTTACTGATACACCCATTGGATATCTGTGTTCAAGAATAGGGTGGTCAAGCATTCCCAATGATACAGATAAAATATATTACCTCCCATCAGCTGTAATTACCCCCTATGAGTTCTTCTCCTCAAGAGAATCCTGTATTAATTAATTGAAAATTTTTGTAATGATTCAAATTATATAAAGAATGTAATTAACTTAATTAAATAAAATAAATATCGTAAAATCCTCTCCACTATGATTCTCAATTATTTTGAATGATATTGTCCCTTTTTGGTCATATAATCTCTCTTCCATTTTTATGTCTAGATGAAGGGGATGGAGGGGAAACCTCTCTAGAGCTTGAAGACTCAGCTGTCAGTTTTTGTAAATTTCCTGCCATCATTTTTTCTTCCAATAATGTATATGCTTTCCAAGATAAACTATATGGGTATACATTTTTATATTGGATCTCCTGATGATATGTCCTTGTTAACTATAAATTAAGAATAATAAATAATTAACAAAAAATTAATAAGATCATTTATATATGAAATCTTATAAAAGTTTACATTTCCCTTACCAAAAATGAATCTTTTCTTCTAATTTCAACAAATTACCTCCATGTGTCTTCATCTATGAAAGGCTGTATATGACATAGAATTTTATGATTCATATGACCAAAACTGAAATCAAATGTGAGGTTTGATTTGAAATCCCTCCATCTCCTGGCAGCCATCGATAAACATTTCATCCTAACTCTTCCAGTGTTAGGAATATAAAAAGTCATATAATAAAGAAGAGGTAAATCATATTATATTAGAATTATTTAAAATTAGTCAAACAATAGAAAAATATCTTACTAAAATCATCTCCCACAATTGAGATATTATTTATTTGTCCACACTTCAACTATCATCATAAAAATGCTTACTTTTCTTTTACCCTGAGTTGATACAAAACTCTTAAAATATTTTTCATTTGGACCTCTAGGAATATCATTCTCGTCAAACTCAACTAGTATCCTCTGGTCCTGGCTATAAGCAAGTTATAGTATTGTTAAACGTGTGCAGCCATGTTTACTAACTCTTCAACTCTTCTTTGTCTTTATGGGAGCACATTCAGAAGATTGGGGAATATCAAGAGGTGCATGTGAATGTTCCTCCACAGATGTATGATCATGATGCTTATCTCCAGAATCATGTAGTTGATCAACTAATTGATCTGTCATTATCCTTCAAATAAAAAAAACATTATTTCAAAAATATACATATTAAAATATTACAATACTAATATAAACAAACAATGGAAAACTGAACAAGTTACGTAATAATAAACATGGTAAATTTGGTAAGCATGTTAAATAATGGAAAAGATGGTAAAGATATTAATCATGGTAACCATGGTAGTGTATTCATCAATCAAAAAAATCAATAAATATATAAGTTACATAAAGGTAAACTATGGTAAACATATTAAACATGGTAAAGTAATTTTCATTCAACAAAATCAATAGATATATAAGTTACGTAATGGTAAACATGATAAAGTAAACTAAACAAAATTAAAATAAACAAAAATTTCTTCTTATTTGTTTTAATATGCATTTTAAAAAATAAAAAAAATTATAATATCTAACATTTTATGAAAATAGTAAGTGGAAAACAGAAATAAACATATGTTACCTGTAAAATTAGAAATGTAAAAATGGATTGTTTTCCCAAATTCCTTCATCATGATCATTCTTTATGACACATACCATGTCTCCAACATGATCCTCAATATTTTATGCAAATCTTTCCAAAGAAGTATGGATCATTCATAAATCAGCATCTTCATCAAGTGGATCCTAACCAAAATATTGTTTTTTCCCTTGTAAAACAATATAAAACAACATATCCAATTGATCAACAACATATAAAATCTGTTTTGCATGTGGTGCCATTATAAAAGAGTCTGTTTTGTCTTCCAATCTATTCAGATTAACAACTATCATTCCAAATTCATCGTGTCTCCCACTATTTTTACTGATAAACCATTTTCATTTAAAAATGTGAACATTAATTTTAAAGTAATCAACCTCTCATATTTCATGAATGACTCCACAATATACACTTGATGCAGAAATTGTGTTTTGGTCTTTAGAACTCAAAAAATGAATTTCTTCTGAAAACACCAATACACTACTATTATGAACTACACTTCTGTTTTCCTGAGATTTTGTATGAAATGTATATCCATTGATGTCATAAAAGGGCCATGTTATCACATTTAATCTTTGACCACCAACTAACCATATTAATGTCTCTGATACATCTTATCTATCGAGCAAGGTCTTTTTAAACCATGGAAAAAATGTTTTGTTATACTCATTCAAAATCTAAAATTCTTTCTTCTTTGGATGACATTGTTTCAACTCCTTAATATTTAATGTGATATATAGTTGAGAATCAGCTATATAATTCAAGATTTATAATTCTACCTTCTTCATCTGTTCAGTTGACAACGATTTTACTTTAAAACCACGAATCCCCCTGCCCTAATTATTAACTTGTTCATGGTGAGATGAAGGCAAACCAATGTGCTCTAATGCAGCCAAGTATCTCGTAAAAAAACTGAACAACCTCCTTATAAATATAATTTTTAACAATGGAGGCTTTAGGTCGATATGGATTCTTAACATACCCCTTCAATATTTTCATATACCTTTCAAAAGGATACATCCAACAAAGATAAAGTGGTCCACATAGTTTTATTTTTTGAACCAGATGAAGCATTAAATGAACCATTATATCAAAAAATGATTTAAGAAAATACATTTCCAATTAAAAAAGTATAGAAATTTCATCCTTTTCCAAAATATTCAAAGCATTCACATCAATAACCTAATTATAAATTGATTTAAAAAAATAACACAACTTCATTTTAGTCTTTCTAACATGAATGGGAAATATTTCACACAATGAAACTGGTAGAATTTGGTGCATCATGACATGAAAAGCATGAGATTTCATACCAATCAACATAAAATCATTAAAAGAGACATAAAAAATTTACATTTTAAGAATAACCTTGATGCACTTTGATATCATGAAGACACTAAAAAAAGCTAATTTTCTTCCTCTTGGATAATACATGACAATCTGGGGGGGGGGGGAATGTTCATATTATATTATGAGTGGGAGCTAACTCCAAATGTATTCCCATTGATAGTAAGTCTATTCTTACATTCAACCCATCTTTAGTTTTTCGTTTAATATCTAATAATGTTCCAACCAGAATGTCACATATATTCCTTTCCACGTGCATGGAATCAATACAATGTTTCACTTCATGATATCTCCAATATGGTAGCTCATAAACTATTGAACTTTTATACCAAATATTTCTATCATTACCATATTTATGTGTCTTTCCCAATGACAGATCAAGGTTTTTCACCCTCTCAAAATACACATCAGAGGATAATGGTTTTGGAGAAATATCAAACTCTTGGGAGCCATTGAATTCCTTTTTTATTCTTCTATAAGAGTGATCCATAGGTAAAAACTTTCTGTGACCCATGTATACTATTTTCCTCCCATGATGCAATTGAAAATATAAAGTCTGTTGTTTAAAAATTGGACATGCTTTATGCCCCGTAAAATTGTATCTAGAAAAATTTCTATAAGCTATGAATTCATTTTTATCGAACATAAGCACTGAATGCGGTTAAAAATATTCCATTTTAGAAGAATCATAAACCCTAATACAATCCTCCCATAAATTTTTCAAATCATCAATCAAAGGTGATAAGAAAACATCAATATCATTTTTAGGTTGCTCCAGACCAGAGATCATTATACTCAACATGACATATTTCCACATCATACAAACTTCAGGGGAGAGGATGTAAATTACCAATAAAACAGGCCATGAATTATGTGTGCTACTAAGGGTTCAGTATGGATTCATTCCATCTATTCACAACCCAAGTCTGAGATTTCTATTTTCCTTTCCAAATATAGGATACTGCCCACCAATTTTCCTCCATTGTGGACAATCAGATGGATGTCGTATTTTTCCGTCACATATCCACTCATCTACAAGACATCTTAACCTTTTTTCTTCATTTTAATTAGTAAATAAATGTTTCAAACAATGAATTATAGGAAGATACCAAAATACCTTGGCAGGGATCTTTGTAATATTTACATTAGCCTATGATTTTTCTTTCAACTTATACTGTGATGTCCCACATTTAGAACACTCTGACAGAAATTCATATTACATCCTATATATCATATAGTCATTCAGACATGCATGTATTTTCATATATCCCAATCCAATCAGGCATAATATTTTCTTTGTCTTATAATGTGAATCTGGAAGATTTTTGTCTTTTGGAAGAATGTATTTCAAAAATTGAAACAGTTCTGTAAAACTTTTGTCACTCCATCCATGTTGCGACTTCATGTTAATCAATCTTGACATTGCTGAAAAAACCATAAGGTCCGTACAACCATGATATAATGGTTTTTCCACATCACCATATAGAGGTGAAACTGTCGGTTTTATCTTAATTTGTTCTGCTGCAATATCAAGAATCATTTCTTCAATTCCATCAAACTTACCATCTTGCAAATCATCATCATTAGTAGATCAAACATTGTGTCAAGTTTTACAATTCAAAATACAAGGGCTATCACTCAGATGAAACCCATGAAAATCATATGGTCTTTTATGTCTCTTCTTTTCAACTTCTTCATATTCAAATATTTCAAGCATGGACAGAAAACATGTCACTACTTGGAACATTTCATTTAGAAGATTTCAAAAAGGCATCAACACCTTCCTTATAATCATTACTCATTTGATGTGTCATAATCCAACTTCAAATCATTATTAACTATAACAAATATCAAAATTATACTTCTTATTAAGATAAGAAAATTTTATATCTATATTCAAAATATCACAATTTGAAAGTAAAAAATTTTGAAATATAAAACATATCAATGCATATTCGAAATGTGAATGAGAATTATTTTAGAAAAGAAAATATAGTTATATATAATAGTATTAAATTCATCTTGGATCCTTTCTTCTTATGGTACACAAAGAATACATCTTGGTTCAACTGGATATCAAATTCACCATTCTGTAAAAAATAAAATTGAAGTATAAATATTAAAATATGTATACATTGACTACTAAAACTTACACCTATCCAAACGATTTGAAATCATTGGGATAACCCCTAAAACTGTTGAGATATAATACGCCAATGGTTTCACACACCTTTGGCATGATGGTCATTGTAATATTCTAATACCAACGATTCTACAGGAACAGTTGGTATAGACTACCTGAAGTTAAAATATGACAACAGTTTCAATGAAAGTGTTGGGATATATATATATATAACGGGGGTGTCAAAGGGGTAGGGGGCTGTCCAGGGGGGTGGTGGGGGCTATCCAAGGGGGTAGGGTTTCTCCAAGGGGGTGGAGGTGTCCAGGGGGTTGTGGGGGAGGTCCAAGTGGGTGGGGGTTTCCAGGGGTTGTGGATTGGTTTCCAGGGGTGAGGGGGTTGTCCAACGCCAACCCCATTAGACACTACTTCACCCCTTGGACACCCCCTGGACCCCACCACCCTCGGACAACCCCTCACCTAAATAGCACCCCACCCCTCCAGACACCCCCACCCATTGGACACACCCCCATCCCTAGATAACCCATATCCCCTTGTACAACCCACTCCCCCAAGACAGCAACCCACCCCATGGACACCACACCCCCTAGATACCACCCACACTCCTACCCCCTTGGACACCCCCTAGACACCCCACCCGCTGGACAGCCCCCACCCCCCAGGACACCGCTCCCACCCCCTTGATACCCCCATCCCCTTAGAAATCCCCCTCACCCCCCTGGACACCACTACCACCCCCTTGAACATCCCTTGGACACCACCACTCCCTTGGGAATCTCCCACCCCTAGGATAGCCCCCCAACCTTATGGACCCCCCCCTCTGAATAGCCCCCACCCCTTTGTATAGCCCCCACACCCTCTACACCCCCATCCCTGTGGACACCCTCGACCCCCTTGGATAGCCAACTCACCCCTGGACACCACCACACCGCCCCCTTAGACACCCCACCCCCAAAATAGCCCCCACCCCCTAAAAATCCCCCACCCATAAGGACACCCCCACCCCTAGACCCCCACCCATGGAAGCCACCCCCACCCCACCCCCTTAAACCCCCTAGACACCCCCACCCCCTAGGCGCCCCCTAATCCCCCTGGACTCCACCCCCACCCCTAGACACCCCTACCCTCCTTGGAAAGCCCTCCCTAGACACCCCCCAAGAAACCCGGAGGACACCACCACCACCTTGGACAACCCCACCCCTCTTGATAGCCCTCACCCCTGGTCACTCCCAACCACCTTGGATATCCCACTTGTAACACCCTGGCCCCAATTACCCAGAGTCGGTGCATTAATACATAACATTGGAATGATCATAAAAGATCAAGTCTCGAAAGACCGATTAGTTTAGTAGCCTTGGAAACACTAGATACATTCATAAATGTTACGTTACATCATAAAGTGAAAAAATACAATAACATGGTCTCCATATTCCACACTCATATCCCCTTCATACTATCCCTGCAGGTGAGTCATAAAATATTTCTTCAAATCCTGGAAAAATTAAAACATAGAAAGTGGTGAGCTCAGATGCTCAGTTAGGATAACAATACAACAGAAACTTTCATAAATAAACATAAACTTTTAAGGCAATGTATAACTAAAACAAAATCCTTTTAAACTTGAACTTCAACATAATATGGCAAAAATAATATGAAATAATTCAATTTACTTATTCACATGGATATTATACTAGTCGAAAAATCACATACAATATCAATAACCACTTTCATAATGATGGAATGCATAATTCCAGACTATCATAACCACGTAGCCAATGCCTCGTGCCAAGACAACAAATAAGATTTTGTCAAGGCCTCATTCCAAGACACTAGTTTGTCTCATGAGACCTACGGATGCATCGAGGAGCTATAGCAGGCTCCACTAATCACTTATTATGTCCAATGCAATCCTTATATGAAAAGGTTTAAACATATCATAAGCCATAACATAATCGTATCACATAAAACATGCTTAAAGGAAACAAAACATTTCCACATTTCAATCACAAGATATAAAGACAACACATTGATATAATAAAACCATCTTCAATACCAAAATAAAAGAAAATTAAAACTTGGTATTTATTTTTCATTTAAAAAAAAGTTATGGCTTGTAGAGGAAGCCGAAACTCAAATAATGGTCACGGCGGCGGAGAAGTAGTTGTCGCCACATATGTACAAAAAAAACATTCCCTTTTGTCATTTAGTAAAATGCTTCGTATAAAAAATATTCCTTTTGAATAAACGTAAAATTCAGAGGGTTTTATACACCGTATAAAAGATAGTTGTGAATAAAATAAAATACGTCTCAATGAAAGAAGATTGAGAAGAAGTCCTTACAAAGATCATTTTTTAAATAAATTAGATCTATTATGTGTATTCACTGTAAGCACACATAAATAAAGTAAAAATACAAGACAGGACATAATAATATCATTACATAATTTGAAAGTAGGAGATTAACCCAAAGAATGGAAATTGGGTTAAGAAGTTCCCTTACCTCATGTCGGACATGACTCGATCGTTCTTTGAACTCCTGAATAATAAAATAGAGTTAATTTCTACTTGCTTAAGAACATTTTTTTAAGTTCATTTTTCCTTTTATATCACTTATTACAATGTCATTAACATTATGTAATTATTTAAGTTAATAACAGTCGTTTTGTCGATCTTTGGTACTTGAGTCAAAAATAACTTCTTATAATTACAAGTTGTTCATGTGGTAAAATATCCATTATATCCAGAATTATATTCATGATTTATACATCATATATATCATATATATCCAGTATATACATGAATTTATAATATTACATAATATTTAGTGATAAGAAATGAAATGCACCGTTCAGGGAGACGGTAAGCCGTACGTACGCATGAACACTACTTTCATTTCTATTTTGTATTTAATGGAATTAAAAATAAATGAGAGAGAGATATATATATTATAATTATAGTATAACATATATGTTATATAGGTCACATAATTTCATTAATTTCATTCTTTATACATTCCATGTATTGCATGAATGAGTCACATCACTTGGGGGGGGGGGGGGTAGTCCACACTTCCTCAAATGAAATTATCGCATTTTCACAACATGCAAAGCATAAAGGTATGTTTTAAATGTAAAATACATAAGAATAAGGATAATATAATCCTAATATATATCATATATAAAAATAATGTCATCATAATGGCCACCATGAGAGGTGTTAAAAGAATATTGAACAATCATCGTTTCGTGAGGCAATAATTCACCACCTACAGAAACTGTATGTTCTTTAAACATTAGACGAAGGTGTGTGTAAGTGTAAATAAAATACTTCCCAAAAAAACATCCACTTATGGTGAGGATACTGGTGTTGTTACGAATGAAAGAATAAAAAAGAGTTTATGGGGTTGGAGAAGCAAAATAATACAAAAGAACATAAGATAAGACATTACCTTAAAATCGGGTAACTCTTTTTGATTTGATCCAAAGCCTTCCTTGGGAAGACCTCTGCCCAAAGTGAGGCTTCTAGGAGTAAGATAGGGAAGTTGAGAGAGTATTTGGGCAGAGTTTTTCCGAGCCAAATTGCTTGAAGGTGTGAATAAGGTGGTAGAGGTGGGGGCCTTTTATAAGAGGAGAGGAGGGGAACTCTTGGAATGTCATGAAATGTTACATTATTATATAATTAGTTTCGGATTTTGAAGGTCCATAAATTATATATTTCTAGGATAAGGTGATAAGGGTTCTAAATATACAAATGAAATTGTTTTTTGACAAGTGTAAGTCTTATATTTTACATTATATTTTTATTTTGTTTAAATTCATAATTAATGAGATAATCGATGCATCATCATGGTGTCATAAAAAATTTAATTTATTTAATGTCTAAAAATTATAAAAAAATGTCATGATGTAGGAAATCTTTTTATATTTCCAATGAATATTTATAGTCTAAATGTTAACTTATTTAACCCAATGTAATAATTGTTTTAGTAAAACAATACATGTTTGTGACAATTTTATTTTTACGTTAAATAAAAAGTTATTAATGTCATTTTCTGACCCAAGTGGCTTCATGGGGTACCCAATTTGACCCATGGATTTTATTGGTCGGCCATGACTCATCCCATAAAGTTAGGATAAGTGTAAAGGTAAATTAAAATTGTTATAACATTATATTTACCTTAAATTGCACTAATTATCTTTAATCGCGATTAATAAAACTTAAAAGTTACTATTCACTAAAAATTATTTTTATCTCATTGAACCACATTTTACTTCCTAAAGACAATGATGTATGACGGATTTTTGAAATTCAATTCACCGAAGCGGTAAAATTTCATTTAAACGAAAAATAAGTTTTTTTAACTTCCACTTAGTGGTTTCACTATTCATCAAAAATTGAAGTTTTTCAGAAAAATACCAAAAATTCACCCTATGCTATAATTGATATTCGGATTTCAAAAATGTTTTCTATTTTACAAACTTTTGAACATATAATTTGCATTAATTAATTTTATAATTAATTCCCACAGTCAGAACAAATAACGTGTTTTTAAGAAACAATATCAATCAAAAGATTGACAATTGTTTATGTCCAATTTCAAAGTGAAATAGATTATAATGACCATCGTTGGATAAAATGGTAAAATTACATTCTAATTATAATTTAAAACCAATCAATAGTATAATTTATCACTATAAATTATTTTTATTAAAAATGTTGTTTTTAATTATTTTTTTCTATTCACCGAAAATTGGAAGTTCTCGGAAAAATACAAAAAATTCAACATAGGCTAATTTAGATATTCTAAATCCAAAAATGAAGTCCATTATGAAATATAAAATTTATATAATTTCAAAAAGTGGGTATTACTATTCATAATGGTTACTTTGATTGGTTGCGGTGTGTTAGAACTCGAGGTTGCATACAACACACGCTACTCTATTATTCAAAGAGAAGCGTACCATGGAAGCTTGGGGTGTTACATTATCCCCTCCTTCAATAAATTGCATCCTCGCAATTTGAAATTGTTCTTTCGAAAATAAAAGGTTGAAAATATAAAATACCTTTGTGGAAAACCCACATCAGATATAAGGTTAATAAAATTTATCCTTAATAAGAGGGAAAGGGAAATGAAAAAGTCGCCACCAAATTATGATCTCGATTAGGAGAACATTGGTGTCAATTAGAGACATATAATTAGAGGGAAAACGTAAATATTTGTAGGGATTGATTGAGGTCATCAATCACAAACAAGTGTAAAATTGAGGTCCTCAAAGCCATCAATCTATGATGAAAATATCATCAGTTCAAAAAAACATAAGGTATTAGGATAACACATTTTTGATTTAATATCCTTTAAAAATTAATTTCTTCATAGAATAGGATATATATATATATATACAAACTTGACAAGTAGAATTTCATCGTTCAACTAATTTATACCACAAACTCACCTTTCCCTAAAAAAGAAAATAGAACTCAAAAATATTATATTTATCCTAATCGTATAAGGTTCCAAATATTAACACATACCATGGAGAAAAATATTTTCTAATAACTAGGGACTTTGTGTAGGCTAGTGGTATGTTATAAAGGCATATCAAACTATGGTTGTGGGTTTGATTCCTGCAGCTTTGTCCGATGCGATGAGTTATCCCCCAACCTGCGGGTTGTCCTTTTCCTAAAACTATAGTATTATAATATTCCAAAAATAATATTCAAAAATGTTTTAACCTTAAAAAATACTATCCAAAGTTCAACATAATCCATTCCAACCTTCATTGTTATCCAAAATACCTCTGTCCAGACTTTCTTTAAAAGGTCTCTAAATTCCAAGATCAGTTGTAACATCAGATTTTCAAAACAAAGTAAAGTTTCTCTTATTGTCACATACTAAAAATATGATTACCTTCATCATATTAAAACCGTAATGAAAACAACAAGTACTGTAGTAAAATCCTTATATATATCACATTATTCTTATAACCAGAATATAATCCTTCAGTCCAAAGGCACCAATACATTAATTATTCCACTTCAACTGTAGTAACAACATAAGATTGGCCTTGATCCCTTGTCCTTTTATGCGGTAAGTTTCCCTGACGCTTAGGAAATTCATTTGCATAATGCCCCATTTCCCTACAATTGTAACATTCAACATTGATAGCCTCTTTCTTTCCCTTGCAATCACGAGCCTGGTGACCTTTTTCTCCACATTTATAACAAACTCCCATTCCTTTTTGGCATATACCGGGGTGATTCTTCCCACAATTATCACATAATGGAAAATACTTCTTTCCCGTTTTCCCTTTATCTATCTCTTGTTCCACCATTTTCTTCTTCTCTTTATTTACTTTGTTGTCATAAGACTTAGAGAATTCCTTTTCTGTCTTGATATCACATGAGACTACATCTTTGTATGTTGAGAAAGATTGTGATACTAATGCTCGACGGAGAAATGGTTTTAACCCATCAAAGAAACGATCAATCTTACTTCTTGGGTTACATATATAATATACATCATACCTTTCTAACCTTGTAAAGTTGGCCTCATACTTTGCGACATTCTCATCCTCCTTTTGTCTCAGACTCAGAAATTGTCTTTCTATATCTGCTCGATGGTCATGTGGGAAGTATTTTTCTAAGAAAATTTCCTTAAACTCCCTCCATTCAATACTTGATACTTCTTCATCTTCCTTTGTGTTTTGAATCAGCGACCACCATTGATCAGCATCTCCAGTGAGGCGGTAAACTGTCATGATAACCTTTTCCCTTTCACTACTCCCCAAAGCATGGAATATTTTTTCTAAGGAATTTATACATTCCTCAACTACTAATGTATTTGTACCCCCATTAAATTTTGGTGGTTTTTTCCTCATGAAGAGTTCTAACATTGATCCTCCATGTTACAAATTAGGGTGCTTCATACGATTAAGGTTATTATTCATAACCTAAATGAGTTGTCCTAGTATGGTGATAAGCTGATCAGAACCAGTTGTATCACAAGCTCCACTATAATTATCTTGAGCAGGAGAGAAATTCCTACATGGAGTGCATTCATCGATACGGTTTCCATTCATCCCACTAGGCGCCATTTATAAACAATGTCATAAACTAGATTAGTTTATGAATCAAAATACATAATTCCATACTTGTAAAACACATAACATAAGTTGAAATATAATCATAAATATGTTTTCTTTGAGGAAGTATATATTCATAAACCCTTTATAGTGATTTGTAAAGAAAATGAGAATTATCCTAAGCATATCCCCCAGGAGTGTCGTAACCAAGAGTGCAGCAAGGCCCGTTGTCGTGCACCAGTTCCCGTTCGAGTCAATCTCAAAGCTTTGTTTTTGGGTTTTACCCCTAGGTACATCTATTCCAGAGCCGCCTCTACATGCTCGTATCCAGACATGGATGTATTGCTCGGAAACTCACAAAATCTCTATAATACCAAAATTCTCGGAAGTTCTTCTATACTAATCCTCAAAGTCTATCTTAGGGCTATGTTCTCAAATCAGAGTTTTTCAAAATCTAGCTTCCATGGTTAGTAATAACCTCCCTCTGATACCAATTGTAATGCCCCTACCCCAGTTACCCAGAGTCGGTGCATTATTACATAACATTGGCATGATCACAAAAGATCAAGTCTCGAAAGACCGATTAGTTTAGTATCCTTGGAAACACTAGATACATTCATAAATGTTACATTACATCATAAAGTAAAAAACTACAATAAAATGGTCTCCATATTCCACACTCATATCCCCTTCATACTATCCCTGCAGGTCAGTCATAAAATATTTCTTCACATCCTGGAAAAATTAAAACATAGAAAGGGGTGAGCTCAGATGCTCAGTAAGGATAACAATACAGCAGAAACTTTCATAAATAAACATAAAAATTTAAGGCAATGTATAACTAAAACAAAAGCCTTTTAAACATGAACTTCAACATAATATGGAAAAAATAAAATGAAATAATTCCATTTACTTATCCACATGGATATTCTACTAGTCAAATAATCAAATGAAATATCAATAACCACTTTTATAATGATAGAATGCATAATGCCAGACTATCATAACCATGCATCCAAGGCCTCGTTCCAAGACTACAAATAACATTTTGTCAAGGCCTCGTGCCAAGACACGAGTTTGTCTCATGAGACCTACCGATGCATCTAGGAACTATAGCGGGCTCCACCCATCACTTATTAGGTCTAATGAATTCCTTATATGAAATGGTTTAAACATATCATAAACCATAACATAATCGTATCACATAAAAAATGCATAATGGAAACATAACATTTCCACATTTCAATCACAAGATATCAATACAACACATTGATATAATAAAATCATTTTCAATACTAAAATAAAATAAATTTAAAAATTGGTATTTATTTTCCATTTAAAAAATGTTATGGCTTGTAGAGGAAGCTGAAACTCAAATAATGGTCACGGCGGTGGAGAAGTGTTTTCGCCGCATACGTAAAAAAACATTCCATTTTGTCGTTTAGTAAAATTCTTCATATAAAAATGATTCCTTTTGAATAAATGTAAACGTAAAAGGGGTTTATACACCGTATAAAAGAATGTTGTGAATAAAATAAAATATGTCTCAATGAAAGGATATTGAGACGAAGTCCTTACAAAGATCATTTTTTATATAAAATAGATATATTATGTGTATTCACTATAAGTACACATAAATAAAGTAAAAATAAAAGATAAGACATAATAATATCATGACATAATTTGAAAGTAGGAGATTAACCCAAAGAATAGAAATTGGGTTAAGAAGTTCCCTTACCTCGTGTCCGACATGACTCAATCGTTCTTTAACCTCCTGAATAATAAAAAAGAGTTAATTTCTACTTGCTTAAGAATTTTTTTTAAGTTCTTTATTAATTTTATATCACTTATTACCATGTTATGAACATTATGTAACTATTTATGTTAATAATGGTCGTTTTGTCGATCATTGGTACATGAGTCAAAAATAACTTCTTATAATTACAAGTTGTTCATGTGGTAAAATATCCATTATATCCAGAATTATATTCATGATGTAGACATCATATATATCATATATATACAATATATACATGAATTTATAATATTTCATAATATTTAGAGATAAGAAATGAAATGCATCGTTCATAGAGATGGTAAGCCGTACGTACGCATGAACGCTACTTTCGTTTCTATTTCGTATTTAATGGAATTAAAACTAAATGAGATATATATATTATAATTACAGTATAACATATATGTTATATAGGTCACATAAGTTCATTAATTTCATTCTTTATTCATTCCATGTATTGAATGAATGAGTCACATCATTTGAGGGGGCGGTAGTCCACACTTCCTCAACTGAAATTATTGCATTTTCACAACATGAAAAGCATAAAAGTATGTTTTAACTGTAAAATAAAGAAGGATAAGGATAACATAATCATAATATATATCATATATAAAAATATTTTCATCATAATGGCCACCATGAGAGGTGTTAAGAGAAGATTGAACAATCATCATTTCGTGAGGCAGTAATTCGCCTCCCACAGAAACAGCATGTTCTTTAACCATTAGAAGAAGGTGTATAAGTGTAAATAAAATCCATCTCATAAAAACATTCAAATATGTTGATGATACTGGTTTTATTACCAAAGAAAATAATAAAAAAAGTTTATGGGGTTGGAGAAGAAAAATAATACAAAAGAACGTAAGAGAAGACATTACCTTAAAATCGGGTAACTCTTTTTGACTTGAGCCAAAGGCTTCCTTGGGAAGACTTATGCCCAAAGTGAGGCTTCTAGGAGTAATAAAAGGAATTTGAGAGAGTATTTGGGAAGAGGTTGTCTGAGCCAAATGGCTTGAAGGTGTGAATTAGGTGGTAGAGGTGGGGGCCTTTTATAAGAGGAGAGGAGGGGCACTCTTGGAAAGTCATGAAATATTACATTATTATATATTGAGTTTCGGATTTTGAAGGTCCCAAAATTAAATATTTAGAGGATAAGGTGATAAGGGTCCTAAATATACCCGTACAATAGGTTTTTGACAAGTGTAATTCTTATATTTTACATTATCTTTTCATTTTATTTAAATGGTTAATTAATGCGGTAATCGTTGCATCATCATGGTGTGATAAACAATTTAATTTATTTAATGTCTAAAAATTATAAAAAAAATTTCATGATGTAGGAAATATTTTTAAATTTTTAATGACTATTTATAGTCGAAAATGTAACTTATATTACCTAATGTAATAATTGTTTTATTAAAACAATACATGTTTGTGACAATTTTATTTTTACTTTAAATAAAATGTTATTAATGTCATTTTCTGACCCAAGTGGCTCCATGGGATACCCAAGTTGACCCATGGATTTTCCTGGTCGGCCATGACTCATCCAATAAGGGTAGGAAAAGTGTAAAGGTAATTTCATATTATTATAACATTATATTTACCTTAAATTGCACTAATTATCTTTAATCACGATTAATAAAACTTAAAAGTTACTATTCACCAAAAATTATTTTCATCTCATTGAACCAAATTTTACTTCATAATGACAATGATGTATGTCGGATTTTTGAAATTCAATTCACAGAAGTGGTAAAATTTCATTTAAACGAATAATCGGTTTTTTTAACTACCACTTAGTGGTTTCACTATTCATCAAAAGTTGAAGTTTTTCAGAAAAATAAAAAAAATTCACCCTACGATATAATTTATATTCAGAATTCAAAAATGATGTCTATTTTACAAAATTCCAAACATATAAGTTTCATTAATTAATTTTATAATTAATTCCCGCTGTCAAAACAAATAGCGTGTTTTTAAGAAACAAATCAATCAAAAGATTGACAATTGTTTATGTCCAATTTCAAAGTGAAATAGATTATAATGACCACAATTGGATAAAATGGTAAAATTATATTCTAATTATACTTTAAAACCACTCAATAGTATAATTTATCACTATAAATTATTTTGATTAAAATTTTGGTTTTTAATTATTTTTTTCTATTCAGCGAAAATTTGAAGTTCTCGGAAAAATACAAAAAATTCAACATAGGATAATTTTGATATTCCGAAACCAAAAATGAAGTCCATTTTGAAATATAAAATTTATATAATTTAAAAAATTGGGTATTACTATTCATAACAGTTATTTTGATTGGTCACGGTGTGTTAGAACTCAAGGTTGTGTACAACACACGCTGCTCTATTATTCAAAGAGAAGAGTACCATGAAAGCTTGGGGTGTTACACCACTCACCCCCTCGACAGAACCCCCCACCCTCGAGACACACCTACCTCCTTGGATATCCCCCTCATCCCCTAGACACCACCCCACCCCTTTGACACCCCAACCCCCCTTGGACTACCCTTTCACCCCCCCTGGGCACCACCCCCACCCCCTTGGACACCCCCACCCATTGGACAACCCCCGCCCCCTGGACACCGCCACCCACTTGAAAATAACCCACCCCCTTGGACACCACCTGTACGTGCACTCACACATGATAGAACACGCAAAAATTGTAAACATTCTTGATATCAATTCCATGGTTTATTTTACTAGAAAATAATTTAGCATGGTATAAATGAACACTATGAAACTTACCATGATAGCAAGAACAAAGATAGTAAAATAACATCTCAAAAAATTATTTTAGGGCATTGAGAAAAATAAAAACTGAAACTGTGTCGTGTGAGGCTTACCAGAGTCTTGCAAGTCAACCTAAGAAATCTGGTGATTATATTGATGAGGAATGATGTTGGAAAAATGAGGCCAGAGGGAACGACATCAAAGAATTCTTTCTTGGATTTATGCATGAGAGAGACAAGTCGCAGGTCGCCCGATTGAAGAAAACATAATGATTGAATATGGGGCACGATAAATCATTTAAAAGCATTATCTCATCGGTTATTTAATAACCAACATGATAAACTATTTTTTTTATGTTTATAACATTGATTATTTAATAACCAGGATGTTATAAATGGTTCTTTATCAAATCGGTTATTTTGATTACCAACATGATAAATTGATGAGATTTGTTTAATCATGTTGGTTATTTTATAACCGATGTGATAAAGTGACCAGATTCAATATTTCATGTCAGTTATAAAATAATCGACCAAATAAAGCTAATCTCAGTTTTTTTACGTCTGTTATAAAATAACTGACATAAAAAATTGATTATTATCTATTTATCATGTCGGTTATTCAATAACCGACCTGATAAATCGATTTTGTTGATTTTCATGTCGATTATATAGAATCAACATGAAAAATTCCAATGTGTTAAATGTTTCTTCCACTAGTGGGAGTTTTGGGTTTTTACGTTTTTTGGGAATTTTATTGATTTTTTATGATTTTTTTATATTTATGGTTTTTAGAGATTTTGATGGTATGTAGGGTTTTTATCATTTTAGTTTTTAGGGGATTTTAGTGTTTTAAGGTTTTAAAGTTTTTTTTTGCACTTTTTATGATTTTTTTGGATTTCAGAACTTTTATTGTATTTTTTTGTGTTTTTAGAGATTGTAAGGGTTTTAGGGTTTTTGTGTTTTTTTTTTTGGGGCTTATGAATTTTTAGCGTTTCTTAGGGATTTTATGGTTTTTAGTGTTTTCAAAAAATTTAGGGGATCAAAGGGTATATAATTTTTTAGTGGGGTTTTATTGGTTTTTAACATTTTTAGGGTTTTTATTGTTTCTAGTGTCTTTTAGGATTTTTAGAGTCTTTTAGGGTTTTTAGGTTTTTAGCATTTTAAAGGTTTTAGGGGTTTTTTGTGTTTTTATGTTTTTATGTTTTTTAGGACTGTTTATAAATTTTATGTTTTAGGTATTTTTATGTATTTTTTATGATTTTTATGTTTTTAGGGATTTTTTGGGATTTTTTATGTTTTTTATGGTTAATGGTTTTTATGGTTTTTTATCATTTTATTGTTTTTAGGAGTTTTAAGTGTTTTTTGTTTTTAACATTATCTTAGGGAAAGTAGGGTTTTTCAGTTTTTATGGTTTTTATGGATTTTTAGGTCTTTTTAGGATTTTTATGGGGTTTATGTGTTTTTTTTGATTTTTATAAATTTTAATGTTTTTGGGGGTTTATGGTAATTTTTATATTTTAATTTTTTAAGGTTTTTTAGAGTTTTCAAATATTTATAGGGTTTTAAATTATTTTCCGAGTTTTAGTGTTTTTATATATTTTATTGGTTTCTAGGGTATTTTTATGTTTTTAGTGGTTTTATACTTTTTAGGGATATTTATGCTTTTATGGATTTTTATGTTTTTTATAGTATTAATAAATTTTTTATAGTTTTAGGGTTTTAATTGTCTTTATGTTTAGAAGGGTTTGTACAGTTTTATTTGGATTTTTTTAGGTTTCTACATTTTTTCAAAAATTAGGTCTTTTCTTGGATTTTTAGTATTTTTGGGTTTTTATTGATTTTGATTTTTTTAGGGATTTAATGGTTTTAGAGGTTTTTATATTTTATATATATTTTTTCGAACATTATGTATTTTTAGTATTTTAATTTTTTTTTTGGATTTTTCAAGGTTTTTTGGGGTTTTAGGTTTTATGGAATTTTTAGGGTTTTTTAGGAGTTTATGGTCTTTATGGTTACTAGATATTTTATGGTTTTTTCTGTGTTTAGGGGTTTTAAGCTTTTTTGGATTTTTTATAGGTTTTATGGACATTAGAGTTTATAATTTTTTTAGGGGTTTTATAGGTTTTAGAGTTTATATTTGTTTTTAGGATTATTATGGTTTTTAGAATTTTATGGTTTTAAAAGTTTTAGGATGTTTTAGGGTTTTTAGTTGTTTTTAGTTTTGTCGGGGTTTTAAGTGTTTTTTTTGGTTTTTAATAATTGTTTTTGGGTTTTCATGGTTTTAAATTTTTTTATGTTTTTATGGAGTCTTATGGTTTTTTTTGGATTTTTATGGTTTTTGGGTTTTTAAAGATTTTGTGGGTTTTAGTATTTTTTTAAAGGTTTTTCTATCATTTTTAGGGTTTTTTTGTTTTCTTAGGTTTTTAAGGATTTCTTAATGTTTTTATGGAAATTAGGGGGGTTTTATGTTTTTAGGTATTTTAAGGATTTTTTGTATTTTTACAACTTTTTAGTGTTTTTAGGGACTTTGATGGTTTTTAGGGACAATTTTTTAGGGTTTCATGGATTTTGGATTTTTTAAACAATTTTATGGGTTTATATGGTTTTTTTAGCTTTTAGTGTATTTAGGATTTTTATGTGGATTTTTTGTTTTAAGGTTTTAGGTGCTATTATGGTGTTTACGGGGTTTAGGATTTTGTGGGGTTTTTTTGGGTTTTTAGGGTTTTAAGCATTATTAGGTATTAAGGGGTATATCTGTATTTAGGTTTTTATGGTTTTCTTAAATTTATATGGTTTTTAGGATTTTTTATATTTTTAGAAATTTTTTGGCATTTTTTATTAAATTTTGGTTATTAAGGGTTTTTAAGTTTTTCTGAGTTTTCGAGGGGTTTTTTGTGGTTTTTTTGGGTTTTTAGGGTTTTTATGTTTTTTAGCGTTTTTAGGTTTCTATGGGTCTAATGTTTTTTTAATTTATTATGGCTTTGTTATGGGTTTTTACATTTTTAAGGATTTTGGCGTATTTTTAAGGTTTTTTATGGATTTTAGGGTTTTTAGAGAAATTGAGATGTTTTAGGGTTTTATGAATTTTTTGGGTTTTAGCATTTTTTTTCAAATTTTTTGGGGTTTAAGTATTTTTATGTTTTCAATGGGGTTTTATGGATTCATAGGGTTTTATATGTTTTTAGGTGTTTTTGGGCTTTTTATGATTTTTATGGGTTTTATGGATTTTATGGATTTTGAGGTGTTGTAGAGTTTTTTTTGGGTTTTTAGAGGTTTTATATATTTTTTGGGCTTTTAGGGTTCCTTTGAATTTTGTATAATTTTTTAGGATTTTAGGGTTTTATATCATTATTAGGTTTTAAAAGTGTTTTATATTTTTTTGTTGGTGTTTTGGGTTGTTATGGGTTTTTCAGGTTTTTATAGGGTTTTAGAAGTTTTTCCGGTTCTAAAGGGGTTTTAGGGTTTTTAGCATTCTATAGGTTTTTTGGGGTTTTATGTGTTTTTAGGGGTTTTTATAGGGGTTTTCAGGGTTTTGATGTTATTTTAAATGTTTATAGACTATTAGGGATTTGTTTGGATTTTAATGTTTTTAAGGGTTTTACGAATTTTGAGGGTTTTAAGGGGTTTTTATTGTTTTTAAAATTTAGAAGGGTTTATAGGGTTTTTTTGTGTGTTTTCAAATTTTATAGTTCTTTTAGTGGAATTTAGGGTTTTTTATGTTTTTAAGGGTTTTTTATCGATTTTTAATGATTTTTATAGTTTGTTAGGGTTTTTAGAATTTTTAGTGTTTTTAGGATTTTTTATGGTTTTTAGAGTTTGTTTTATTTTTTTAGGGATTTTATGGATTTGTTGTGTTTTTATCCTTTTTAGGGGTCTAAATGGGTTTTTATATTTTTAGTGGGTTTTATTGTCTTTATGGGTTTTTACGTGTTTTATGGTTTTTTGAGGGTTTTGAACTATTTAGGTTTCTTAAGATTTTTATGGACTTTTATGATTATTTAGATTTTTTAGTGTTTTCCATTTTTTAAGGTTTTTAAGTGTATTCAGGTTTTTAGGTGTTCTTAGGTTATTTTGTAATTTTAGGGTTTTTTATATTTTTAGATATTTTCTGGAATTTTAAGGATTTGTTTTTTGTTTTTTGGTTTTTAAGGTTTTCATAGATTTGGTCTTCATTTTTTACTTTTTTTACATTTCTGGGAAATTTTATGGATTTTATAGGGTTTTTATGTACTTCATTTTTTTGATATTTTCTTGGTTTAAAAGGATTTTTAGAGTTTTAAGGCTTTATAGTTTTTTTGTTTTTAGGGTTTTTTTGTTTTTTATATGTTTTATGGTTTTTTAGAGTTTTTAGAAGTTTTTAGGGGTTCAAAGGGTCTTTATATATTTTACTGTCTTTTAGGGTATTATGGGTTATTATGGTATTCTATGATTTTTATTGGTTTTTATAGTTAATAGGGTTTTTTGGGGTTTTAAGGTCTTTTTAGTGCTTCTAAGGATTTTTACCATTTTTCTATGTTTTTAGGGGTTTTATATTTTTCATGTTTGTAAGGTTTTATAAAGAGTTTTTTGGGGGTTTTTACATTTTTATGGATTGTTATGTCCTTTTTATGATTCTTATGGTTTTTACGGTTTTTTGAGATTCTGAGATTTTATAGGGTTTTAATGGTTTTAAGGGTTTTAGGGGTTTATGTTTTCTTAGGATTTTAAGAATATCTTAAGTTATTTCATAGGTTTTATTTTGTTTTCTTTTTATAAATATTTTCATGGTTTTTTATGATTTTTATTGGTTTTAGGGTTTCTATGGATTTTTAGGGGTTCTAGGGTTTTTAGGGATTTTTGATATTTAATATTTTTTGGTTATTTTGAGTTAATTTTAGGTTTTTTTATGTTTTTAGAGATTTTTAACGGTTTTAGAGTTTTAAAATCTTTTTAGAGAGTTTTGTGGGTTTTAGGGTTTTTATGGGTTTTTATGGGGTTTTAAGGTTTTTATGTTTTTTATTGGTTTTTATGGTTTTAGGGGTTAATGAGGTTTTAGTTTCTTTAGGTACATTTCATTGTTTTAGGGGTTTTAAAATTTTTAGGTATATCAGGGTTTCTATGTCTTTTTAGGTTTTTATGGATTTCATAGGGGTTATCGGTGTTTCTAGGGTTTCTATGGTTTTAGGATTTTTTTTAGGGTTTTATGTTTTTTAGTGTTTTTAAAAAATTTGTGTGTTTTTGGTGTTTTTAAGGGTTTTAGGTATTTTTGAGTAGCTTAGGATTTTGGGGTTTTAAGTGTTTTTAAAATTTTTAAGGTGTTATTTTGAGTTTTCATGGGTTTTAGGGTTTGTTACATTTTTATGGATTTTTATTTTTTTAGGTTTTTTTGGTTTTTTTGGTATTAGCAATTTTGAGAGTTATTTTATTTTCTGGTGTGTTTAGTGTTATTTACATTTTTACGTAATTTTATGGCTTTTTGGATTTTTTTGGTTTTTTTAGGTTTTTTGGGATCTTGATGGATTCATGTATTTTTATCAATTTCTTATGTTTTTAGTGCATTTAAGTGTTTTGAGGTTTTGAAGGTTTGCTTAGGCATTTTCTAGGTTTTTGTTTTTATATCCTTTTTAGTATTTTTATAGTGTTTAGGGAGTTTAGAGTTTTTTTGGGGATTATTTGGTTTTTTAGGGTTTTATGATTGTTATCATTTTTTGGGGTTTTAGGGTTTTGTGTGTTTTTAGGGTTTTAGAGGTTTTTATCATTTTTAGGGGTTTAAATGGTTTTTAGAGTTTTTCGTGCGTTTTAGGGGTTTTAAGGGGTTTAAGTGTTTACATATTTTTATATGTTTCATGGTTTTTATGTTCTTTTTGGGTCTAAGGGTCCTTTTAATTATTTTTAGTGTTTTTAGCATTTTTAGGTTATTTTGGGGTTTTAGTGTTTTTAGTTGTTTTATGGGTTTTCATGGTTTTTTTTACATTTTTATTGATTTTTAGGGTTTTTTTTATTTTTTACTTTTATGGTTTTTAGGGATTTTGATGGGTTTAAAAGGTTTTTAGTGTTTTTAGGGTTTTGGTGTTTTTGAGATATTAGGTGTTTTAATTAATTTTTGGTTTTTATGGGTTTCATTGGGTTTTTCAGAGTATTTAGGAATTTTTGGATTATTATGTTTTTAGGGATTTTTGACCTTTTTTGGATTTTTATGGGTCTTTATGTTTTTTATGTATATCTGGGTTTTCTAGTTTTCATGGTTTTTTGGGGTTTTATGGGTTTTTTAGGGTTTTTTTGTATTTTTTTGTTTTATGGATTTTTAGAGTTTTCTATCATTTTTGGTGTTTCTTGTATTATAACAGTTTTAGTGCTTTTTTGAGATTTCCGGGTTTTTAGAGGATATATAGTTTTTTTGGTTTTAATGGTTTTATGGATTTAGTGTTTTTATGTTTTTAGAGTTTTTAGGTTTATTTGGTTTTAAGATTATCATTGTGGTTTTCCAATTTTTTTATCATTTAGTATTCTTTTGGGATTTTTATATTTTGTATGGTTTTAAGAGTTTATTTTTGGATTTTTAGGGTTTTATGGGTTATTTGGTTTTTAGATTTTTTTTTTCAGTTTTTAGGATTTTTAAGTGTCTTTTGGTTTTTAAGGTTTTCTTGGGGTTTTCCAAGGGTTTTTTTGTTTTCTATTTTTATAGGTATTTTAGGGCTATTATAGGATTTCTATGGAATTTTAGTGATTTTATGGAATTTTATTGTTTTTAGGGTTTTTTAGTCTTTTATTGTTTTATGATTTCCATTTTGTTTTATGGGTTTTTTGAGTTTTTTAGAGACTTTAAGGTCCATTAGATTATTTTAATACTAATATGGGTTTGAAGGGTTTTTAGAGTTTTTATTGGTCTTATGAATTTTATATGTTTTTAGGATACTTAAGGTTATATGGGTTTTTATGTGTTGTATGTTTTTTAGGGATTTTAAGTGTTTTTAGTATTTCTTAAGAATTTTCGTGGTTTTTTTTCATTTAATCAATTTTAGTGATTTTTTAGGATTTATAAGGTTTTTAGTGTTTTCCGGGATTTTGAGGGTTTTGATGGTTTTTAGAGTTTTTATGGATTTCATGTTTTTTATATTTTTAATGTTTTCATGGGTTTTTTCATGGGTTTTATGGTTTTTAGGGGTTTTCTAGGATTCTTATGGTTTATTCGAGTTTTTAGGGATTTTGTGGGTTTTTAGTGGGGTTTTAGGGGTTTTTTGGGTTTTTATGATTTTTAGGGTTTTTATGGTTCTTTTAGGTCTTTTAAATATTTTATGTTTTTATTTTTTTTACATGTTTTTAGGTATTAAAGGGTTTCATCTGTTTTTAGGTTTTTTAAGGTGTTTTTTATTTTTTGGTATTTTTAGGGATTTGTTTAATATTTTTATGGGTTTTAGGGTTTTTACGGATTTTTAGCCATTTATGGGTTTTAGGGTTTTCAGTGTTTTTATTATATTTAGTTTTGTAGGAGTTTTAATTTTTTTGATGATTTTATGGTTCTCTTAGTGGATTTCAAGGTTTTATGATTTTTTAGTTTTTAGGGATTTTTAGGGATTTAATAGGTTTTTTTGGTTTCTAAGCGTTTTTAGAGATTTGGAGTTTTTTGGGGTTAGGTTTTTTTAATTTTTTTGGTGTTCCAATATTCTTTATATTGTTTATGTTTTCGAGGTTTTTATGTTTTTTAGGGTTTTCAGGGTTTTACGGTTTTTAAGGTTTTATAGAGTTTATAAACGTTTTAGGGAATATTTAGTATTTTTATTGGTATTTCTTAGGATTTATAAATTTTAAGGGTTTTATGTTTTGTGGGGTAATCAATGGTTTTATAATTTTTTTGTTTTTATTAGTTTTAAATATCTTTAGGGTTTTTAGGTTTTCTTTAGGGTTTTCAATGCTTTTATTATTTTTTACATTTTTTGGGTTTTTAGAGTTTTTAAGTATTTTTATGGGTTTTTACGGATTTTTGTGGTTTTTATGATTTTATTTTTTTTAGGATTTTTATGGGTTTTGGGGGGTTTATAGTTATTTGTAATTTTATAGAGGTTTTAAGGATTTTTATTATTTTTAATGTTTTTAGTGGTTTAATGGTTTTTAGAGTTTTTAGTGGGTGTTTAGGGTTAGTATGATTTATCTGGAGTGTTATGGTTCTTAGTGGATTTTATGTTTTTTGTGGTTTTTAGTGGTTGTTGGGTTTTTTAGGGTTTTAATAGCATCTAGTATTTTTAGGGTTCTTCTACATATTTTATGTGTTTTACATGTGTTTTAGTTTTTAACCATTTACTTATGGGATTTCTTGGTTTTTAGTAATTTTTTGGGATTTTTTAAAATTTTATAGTTTTTATGGTGTTTAGGTATTTGAGGGTTTTTAGGGGGTTTTAGGTTTTTTAGATATTTTTAGGTATTTCAAATTTTTTAGATATTTTTAGGGTTTTTAGGTTTTTTAGGTTATTATGTGTTTTATGTGAGTTTTGGGTTTTAAGGTATTCATATGTTTTTGAGTGTTTTCTTTGTATTTTATGTTTTTTGGGTTTTTATACATTTTTTGGGATATGGAGGGGTTTTGGGTTTTTGGGGTTTTGTGGTGTTTTTTGTGTTCATGATGATTTTTAGGGTTTTTATATTTTTAACATTATTATGGTTTTGATGGGTTTTTATAGTTTAAGTGGTATTATGGTTTTTATGGGTTTTTTGGTTTTTATGTTTTTCAGGTGTTTTAATGGTATTCAGAGGTATTTAGGGTTTTTATGCTCTTCTAGGTTTCATAGAATTTTATTTGTTTTTAGTGTTTTTAAGTGTTTTTTGGTTTTTAAATTTTTCTTATGTTTTTAGGGTTTTTAGGGTTTCTTATTTTTATAGTGATTATTTGGTATTTTTTGGATTTTTCTATGTTTTATGGATTTTATGGATTTTGTGGGTTTTTAGGGTTTTTTACGATTTTTAGAATTTTTATATTTTTATGGGTTTTAATCATTTTTTGGTTTTTATTATTTTCTTTAGGGTTTCAAGGTTTGTAGTTTTTGTACGTTTTTTGAGATTTTTAGGGATTTTTAGTTTTTTATGGGGTTTTATGGTTTTAATGGATTTTGAGGGTTTTTAGGTTTTTTCAAGTATTTTAGTGTTTTAAGGGGTTTCTAAGGTTTTAGGGTTTTCATCGATTTTTTTGAGTTCTAAAGATTTTTATGATCTTTTTTAATGTTTTTAGGGGTTCAAAGAGTTTTTATATTTTTTAGTGGTATTATGATATTATGGTTTTATGGGGTTTTGTTTTTTTATTGGTTTTTGGGGTGTTTTTTCAATTTTTTGTGTTTTTAGGTTTTTTTTCTGTTTACATCTTTAGAGTTTTTTAGAATTTTTAGGTTTTTTGGGGTTTTATATGTTTTTAGGTTTTTATTGTTTTCTTATGGGTATTCATAATTTTTAGGTGTTTTTACAGTTTTAGGTATTTTTTGGTATTTTTTTACGATTATAATGGGTTTTTAGGTATTTAGGGATTTTGAGGGATTATAGGGTTTTGGGTGTTTTTACAGTTTTTTTTTTATTTTTTGGATTTTAGCGGTTTTATGTGTATCTATGTTTTAAAATTTTTATTAGGGGTTTTCAAGGGTTTTTAAAATTTGTGGATTTTTTATGGATTTTTTATGGATTTTTTTTGGTTTTTATTGGTTTTCATAGTTTTTGGGTTTTAGGGAATTTTATGTTTTTAGGGGTTTTAGAATATTTTGGAGCTTTTAATGTTTTTAGGGATTTAAATGGTTTTTAGATTTATTAGTAGGTATTAGTGGTTTTATGGGTTTTTATGGGTTTTTCATGTTTGTAAGGGTTTAAATGTTTTTATAGTTTTAGGGTTTCCATGGTTTTTACGTGTTTTAAGTGTTTTTAGGGTTTTAATATTTTCAAAGGTTTTTTCAGAGTTTTTAGGGTTGTTTCTATATTTAGGTATTTTTATGGATTTTATGGATCTTTCGGGTTTTTACGGATTTTAGGGATTGAGGGGTTTTAGTGTTTTTAGGGTTTTATGGTTTTTTAGAGTTTTACGTTTTTTAGTTGTTTATGGGTTTTTATGTTATTAGGGTTTTATTAGAGGTTCTCATGGTTTTATGGGTTTTTATGTATTTATGATTTTTATGGGTTTTGTAGATTTTATATATTTTTAAAGGTTTTATGTTTTTTTAGAAATTTTAACATTTATATGAAATTGAAGTTTTTTTAGAGTGTTAGTGGGTTTTTATGGTTTTTGTAGGTTTGTAGGTTTTTAATGTTTTTAGGGGTTTTTATTATTATTTGGTTATTAATGGGGTCTTTTTTGTGTTTATGGTTTTTATGGTTCTTCTATTTTTTTATGTTTTAGAGGTTTTCAATGTTTTTAGGTTTTTACAGGTTTTTAGGTGTTCCCTGAGTTTTATGGGTTTTTAAATTATTTGGGATTTTTATTGATTTTTATACATTTTATATGATTTTAGGGTTTTTATGTATTTTTAGGTATTTTTAGGGATTTTTAGGATTTTTATCATTATTTATTTTTTTAGGTGTTTTAGGAGTTTTAATGATTTTCTTAGGGGTTTTCAGGGATTTTATGGTTTTTTTTTGTTTGTAGTGTTTTTAGTAATTTTTAGGATTTTTATTTTTTTATGGTTTTTAGGTTTTCTTAGGGTCTTATTGGTTTTATGATCTTTCAGGTATTTCGGTGGATTTTTTAGTTTTTAAGGATTTTTGATAGTTTTTTAACAGTTCTATAAATTTCAACAAGGTTTATAGTTTTTAGTGGTAGTTTAGTTTTTATGATTTTTAGGGTTTTTAAACATTTATTGAGGATTTTTTGAGTTTTTGTTGTTTTGGGGTTTTGGGCACTTTTTAAGGTTTTAAGGGTTTTTTATTTTTAGTTTTTATGATTTTTTAGGTTTTTAGGGGTTTCTTAGGGGTTTTTAATGTTGGGGGGGGGGGTATGTTTTTTGTTATTTTCTCCTTTATTTTATTTTAAGGGGTTTTAGGGTTTTAAAGTATTTCAAGGGGTTTTAGTGTTATTTAAATTTTTATAGTGTATTTTAGGTTTTTAAGGGTTTTAAGTGTTTTTAGGATATTAAGGATTTTCAATATAATTTGCGTTTTCTATGTTTTTATGGATTTTAGGAATTTTTATAATTTTTTGGGGTTTTAGTTATTTTGAATATTTTTGTGGTTTTTGAGGGTTTTATGGTATTTTTGGTTTGTATGTTTTTTTGTCTTTAGAGTTTTATGGTTCTCAGAGTTTATAACATTTTTAGGGGTTTAAAGTGTTTTTAGTGTTTTTTGGGAGTTTTAGGGTTTTATGGTCTTTAGTGGTTTTGATGATTCTTCAGGGGATTTAGGTTCCTATTAGGTGTTTTTATCATTTTTATAGATTTTAGGTTTTATTTGTTAAATGTATTTTTGGCCTTTTAATGATCCCATAGGGTATTTATGAATTTTAGGGTTTCTTACACATTTATATATTTGTTTGGTTTTTATGATTTTTTTTTTTGTGGTTTTTAAGGATTAAGAGTTTTTTTTATAATTTTACGGGTTTTAATGCCTTTTTTGGTTTTTTAGGGGTTTTAATTGTTTTTATAATTTTATGTTTTTCTTTGTTTTTTATATTTTTTTGGGTTTTTTAGTATTTTTGGGATTTTAGGTGTTTTTATGATTTTTAGATATTTTATATCTTTTTTTGCTTTTTAGTGTTTTTATGGTTTTTATGGTTTGTTAATTGTTCTTCAATGTTTCTAGTGTATTAAATAGTTTTTAGCCTTTTTAGTGGATTGTTAGTGGATTAATGGGTTTTTATGTTTTTTTATGGTTTTTAGGGGTTTTATGGTTTTTAGGTTTTTTCTATTTTGTTTATTATTGGGATTTTATGTTTTTAATGTTTTGTTATAGGATTTTATAGTTTTTAGGGGTTTTATGTTTTTTTTATTTTTAGGTCCTTTTTAGGTTTTTATGGGTTTTTTTTTGGATTTTGAGGGTTTTTAGGTTTTTATAGTTTTTATAGGTTTTAAGGTTTTTAGTGTTTTTAGGTTTTTAGGGTTTTTTATCATTTTTCAATTTTTATGGATTTATTAGTGTTTTCTTGGATTTTTACAGTTTGTTATATTTTCATTGATTTTTGGGGATTTTTATTATTTTATGGGATTTTTATGGTTTTATGTATTTTAATTGATTTTATGGTTTTTATGGTTGTAAGGGTTTTAAGTGTTTTTTTCGTTTTAGGTTGCTTTTTGAATTTATTAAGGTTTTTCATAGTTCTATAGAGTTTTTTACATTTTTAGGGGTTTAATGGTTTTTAGAGTTTTTATGGTTTTTAGGGTTTTTATGGGTTTTTTAAGTTTTTCATTTTTTTTAGTATTTTTATGGTTTTTTTTCGTTTTTAGTGTCTTTTAAGTGACTTTAGGGTTTTTAGTATTTTTATATTTTAGGGGTATTAATTATATATAGGTTTTTCAGGTTTTCCAAAGGCCTTTTGGGGGTTTTTCGTGATTTTTATGTTATTAAAGTTTTTGTAATTTTTTGGATTTTTATTATATCTAGGTATTTGGGAATTTTTAGGGGTTTTTGTGTTTTTTGGGTTTTTAGGTTTTATGGATTTTAACTTTTTTTGCTTTTAGGGGTTTCAGTGTTTTTATTTTTTCAATGTTTTATTAGGAGGTTTTCATGCTTTTTAGGGTTTTCACTTTTTTGGGATTTCTTGGGATTTTTTAGATATTTATGATTTTTTATATTTTATTATAATTTTGACTGTTTTTAGGTGTTTTTAGGGTTTTAGGGCATTTAGATTTTTTTAGTTTTTATTGAGTTTTAATATTTTTTTGGGTTTTTAGGTTTTCCTTGGGTTTTTATGGATTTGTATGGTTTTTTACATATTTAAGTATTTTTACGTATTTCTCAAGATTTATTTTGGGTTTTTGGGTTCTTTGGGATATTGGGGGTTTTGGGGGTTTTATGGGTTTTTAGGGTTTTTAAGTATTTTTTCATTTTATTAGTTTTATAGGATTTTTAAGTGATTTTAGGATTTTAGTTTTTTTAAATGGGTTTTTAGGGTGTGTAGGTGTATTAATGTTTTTAGGGATTCTGACTGTTTTATGGGTTTTTGGGGTTTTAGGGTTTTTTTGGGTTTTGGGGTGGGGGTAGGGGGTAGGGGGTTGAGTTTTTAAGAATTTTAATGTTTTTTTGAGTCTTTTAATGTCTTAGGGATTCAAATGGGTTTTTTTATTATTTGTGGTTTTTAAGGTTAATATGGGTTTTAGGGTTTTTAATTTTATTAGGGATTTTGTGGTTCTAAAGATTTTAGGTTTTTAGGGTTTTTATGGTTTTTAGTTTTTTGGGGTTTATGTGTTTTTATGTTTTTTTAGTTTTCTTAGGGTTTTGCGAGTATTAGGGATTTTAATGTTTTTGTGTATTTTTTAGGGTTTTTTGAATTTTTATGGTTTGATAGGGTTTTTAGGGATTTTAAGGGGTTTAGGGGGTTTAAGTTTGATTAGGGGTTTTCTGTGATTTTATTGTTTTTAGACTTTTTAGGGGTTTTTGGTTTTTTCATGTTTTTCAGGTTTTCTTAGGTTTTTTTAGGGTTTAAGGGTTTTTTTTCATTTTTAGATTTTTTTTAGAGTTTTTTTGGATTTTTATTGGTTTTTAGGGATTTTAGGGATTTTGATGAGTTTCATGGTTTTTAGGGTTTTATATGTTTTTTGGGTATTTGGGGTTTTTTTATTTTTTAAGGTTTAATTTATTTTTTAATTTTTAACATCTTTATAGTTTTAAAGGTTTTCTAGAAGTTTTTTTGTTGTTTTTTTATTTTAAGGGTTTTCGTGTTTTTAATGTTTTAGGGGTTTTATGTTTTTTAGGGGTTGAGGTATTTTACGCTCTTTTTAGGGATTCATATGGATTTTATTATTTTTAGGATTTCTTGGGGTTTTATGTTTCTTTTTGTTTTTGTATAATTCTAAGGTTTTTTCCAGGTTTTTAGGTTTTTTACATTTTTATATTTTTTTCTGATTTTTTATAGATTTTTTGTGTTTTTAGGGATTTTGAGAGTATTTACAGAATTTTAGGTTTTTAGGGTTTTTTAGGTTTTGTAAGGTATTTTTTGTTTGTATATTTTTATGGGTTTCAAATATTTTTTCAATGTTTTTAGGGTTTTTTAAATTTTTATGGATTTTAGGTCTTTCTATGTATTTTTATGGGTTTTTAGTGTTTTTAAGAATTTGGGGGGTTTTAACGTTTTTGGGGGGGTTTTAAACGTTTTTAGGGGTTTATAGTTTTTTTAGAGTTTCTATTTGTTTCATGTTTTTATAGGTTTTATGGGTTTTAATTTTTATGGGTTTTATGTGTTTTAGGCTTCTTATGAGGTTTTTTGATATTTTTTGTTTTTAGGGGTTTTATGTGTTTTTAGGATTCAAAGATTTTCATTCTGGTGTTCATGGATCTTCAGGTTTTTTGATATTTGAGTGATTTTAGGGTTTATATAGATTTTATAGGTTTTAGGGATTTTGAGGCTTTTTATGAATTTTTGTGGTTTTATAATTTTTAGAATTTTAAGGTTTTTATCGGTTTAATGTGTTTTAGGTTTTTAACGGTTTCTTAGGGATTTATAATGTTTTTGTGACTTTTTATGTTTTTATGGGAAGAAAGGGTGTGAGGGTCAGGTTATTCTTGACCGCCCCAATTTAATTGAGAAGAAAAAAAGAGACACAACAAACAATGGAGATCTATGTTTTTTAGGTTCTTAGGTGTTTTGAGGGTTTAGGGTTTTTTTTTGGTTTTATCATTTTTTGGTTTTTATGGTTTTGAAATGTTTTTATGTTTTGAGGATTAATTAGTGTTTTCTTGGTTTTTTGGGTTTTTATATTTTTATGGATTTTTATGGGGTTTTAGTGATTTATGGATTTCAAGGGTTTTTGGATTTTTGGGTTTTTGGGGTTTTTTGGGAATTTTTTCTTTTTTGGTTTTCTATAGGTTATAAGTGTTTTTACATTTTTTAGTTTTTCTTAGTATTTTTCCAGGTTTCAATGGATTTTTACATTTTTATGTATTTTTTGTCTTTTTTTTAGATTTATATAGATTTTTATAGTTTTTAGGTTTTCGAGGTTTTTTTTTATTTTTTAGGGGTGTTTAGTGGTTTTTCCATTGTTAGTTTTTTAGGTGTTTTAAATTCTTATAGGTTTTAAGGGTTTTTACGGTTTTTTTAGGATTTTTAGTGGGTTTTAATTTATTTAATTATTTTGAAGTGTTTTAGGGTTTTCAAAGTTTCTATGGTTTTTATAGTTTTTTTTGGGTTTATGGTTTTTCGATTTTTTAGGGGTTTTATAATTTTTTATAGTTCATTATGGTTTTATGTTTTTATAGGGGTTTTAGATTTTTAATGATTTCTAGGTTATTTTGGCGTTTTCATGGTATTAAGGTTTTTAGGGTCTTTTAGGGGTTATTTGGTTATTTTATTTGGATTTTAAGTGGTTATGTTTTTAGGATTTTCATAGGGGTTTTTATGGTTTTAGTGTTATTTATTTTTTATTTATTTTAGATATTTTTTTACTTTTAGGGTTTATAAGGTTTTTAGTAATTTTGAGGGTTTTTCTGGTTTTTAGGCTATTCAAGGTTTTATGATTTTTTACAATTTTAGGTATTTTTAGATTTTTTATGATTTTTATGGATTTTTAGTGTTTTTAAGGATTTTGAGTGTTTTGGGAGTTTAAAATGATTTTTAGGGTTTTCAGTGTTTTGGGTCTATAGGGGTTTTAAGTGTTTGTAGTTTTGTCCTTTTTTATTAAGGATTTTATGGATTTATTTAGGGATTTTAGGGATTTTAGGGATTTTTATGATTTTTTTGGATTTTAGTTTTTTGTTTGTATTTTCATGATTTTTTAGGGTATTTATAGTTTTTTGGGTTTTTAGTAATTTTTTAGTTTTTATGATTTTTTATGGTTTTTAGTGTTTTTTAATGTTTTTAGGGGTTTAATATTTTTTAGAGTTTTTCGTGTTTTTGATTTTTTATGGGTTTAATTATTTTTAAGGATTTAGGTGTTTTCTGGTTTTAGGGTGTTTTGGGGTTTTTTGGGTTTTTATGGTTTTTAGGGGTATTAAGTGTTTTTAGGTTTTCAAGTTTTTTCTCAGAGTTTTCAAGTTTTTTAGGATCTTTTAAATTTTTATTTATTATTAGGTATTTTTTAGGATTTATATTTTTAGGGTATTTGGGGATTTTGAGGGTTTTTATGGTTTTTAGGGTTTACATTAAGTTTTAAGATATTTTGCATTTTAAGGTTATTATGGGTTTTAAGGGTTTTTAGTTCTTTAATGTTTTCTGAAAATATTTTTATGGTTTTTAGGGGTTTTTACATATTTATGTAATTTTAGGGATTTTTAATGGTTTATTTTCTTTAGGGAATTTAGGGGTTTTAGGCCATTTTATGGTTTTTTCAATTTTTATGGTTTTTTGTTTTAGTGTTTTTAGTGTTTTTTAGAGGCTGTAAAGATTTTTATATTTTTTAATATATTAAGGGTTGTAATTTGTTTTTATTTTTTTTTCTTTTTTCAGGTTTTTAATTCATTTTTACGGTTTTTATGGTTTATTATGGTTTTTATGAGTTTTTAGGGATTTTAGGGTCTTTTAGGGGTTTTCAATGCTTTTCTATTTTCTTGTTTTAGGGGTTTTACGTGTATTTAGGTTTTTATGGTTCTATTAGGGATTTTATGTTTTTAGGTATTTTTTGGGATTCGTTATTATTTTATGGGTTTTTGGTGTTTTTAGGGATTTTGAGGGTTTTATGATTTTCTAGGGGTTTTGCGGGTTTTAACGGTTTTAGGTTTTTAGGGGGTTTACCTGTTTTTGTATTTTAAGGTTATCTTAGTGTTTTTTTGGTTTTTAATGGTTTTTAACAGATTTCTAGGTCCTTTTTAATATTTATATTGGTTTTAGAGTTTTTATTAGTTTTTTGGGTTTTAGGGGTTTTTTGAGTTTTCATGTTGTTTTATGGTGTTATAGAATTATTTTAATAATTTTTGGGTTTTAATTGGTCATTAGAGTTTTCGGTGGATTTTAAGGGTGTTTATGGGCAATTTTTCATTTTTTATGTTTTCAGTGGTTTTATTCATTTGTAGATTTTTATGGTTTTTCTTATGGGTTTTCAGGGTTTAAAGGGTATTTTATGTTTTTTGGGTTTTTTAGGGATTTTTAAGATTCTTATGGTTTTTTGGGATTTGAGGGTATTTTGGGTTATCTTTTGATTTTAGTATTTTCTGTGTTTTTGAATTTTTATGTGTTTTTATGGTATTATATTTTTCAAGGGATTTTTTTTGGGATTTTAGAATTTTTTTGTTTTTATGGATTTTAGGTACTTTTTTATTATTTTTACGGTTTTCTAGGTTTTTATGTATTTCTATGGGTTTTAGGGGTTTCTCTGAGATTTATTATGGTTTTTAGGGTTTTTATGGTTTATTTTTTTGGATGTTTTGGGATTTTATAAGTTTTTATGGGTTTTTAGGGTTTTATGTGACTTTGAGGATAGTTAAGGGGTTATCATGGTTTTTTAGGTTTTTAATGGTTTTTTGGGGATTTAAGGTTTTTTTTATTTTTAGTGTTTTAGATTATTTTTAGAATTTTTAACATATTATTAGGTTCAAAAGGTTTTAGAGTTTTTAGTTGTTTTTAGGGTTTTATTAGGTTTTAGGGTTTTTAAGATTATTATAATGTTTTTTTTATTTTGTTAATGTTTTTTGGTTTTTAGGTTATTTTATAGTTTTACGTTTTCTTTCAATTTTAGGGTTTTTTGATGTTTTAAGAGTTTTTAGGTCTTTACGATCTTCTTATAGGTTTTCCATATTTTTAGGGTCTTTTTTGGTTTGAGGGATTATTAGTGTTTTTAGGATTTTATAGGGTTTTTTGTTTTTAGAGATTTTGATGGGTCTTAGTTTTTTTTTGGTTTATATGATTATAGGTATTTAAGAGTTATGAGGGATTTTATATTTTCTTGTTTTTCATAGGGGTTTTCAGGGTTGTTAGGGTTTTTATATTGTTCTGATTTTTAGTAGATTTTAGGTTTTTATTGGTTATATGGTTTTTAATTTTTAGAGGATTCCTGATTTTTTAGGGTTTCTGAGGTTTAATTTAGATTTTAATGTTTTTAGGGGTTTATAGAGTTTTTAGTGGGTTTTTTTAAAGATTTATGGGTTCTTATAGATTTTAATTTTTTTAGGGTTTTTATGGATTTTAGGGGGTTTTATGGGTTTTAACGTTTTTTGGGTTCACCACTAACAAATGGGTATATACCAACACATCTATTCCAATGGTTTATAAAAACCGTTAAAATAGATTTTCTATAACTACAGTTTTAATAAAACCATAGGTATATCATCCCTTGAATATAGTTCAATCGGACTCATCCTGCATGCCCCTACAAACCCTCTTCTTGCCCACAAAACTATCCCCGATTATCCATCACACCCACCCCCAGTGCTAAAACTCTTCTCCCCTACCAGACCTCTTCTCCCTAGATTCCTCGCTCATCCATTGCACTCATCCCACTCAAAGATGAAACACTACCTCGATGTTCTTGTTCCTTATGATTCCACCATTCCATTTTGGGCTTTTGGGCTCATCCCACTCAAAGCCGAAACCCTGCCTCAATGCTCTGGTTCATTCTGATTCCACCATTCTAGCTTGGTCTTCCTTCCTTCCCATTAATTCTAAAAGCCTAGTTTATGGTGTGATCTTGATGGTTTATGGTTGGATCACCATGGTTCGGTCTCAAATTCATTTTTCCTTGTTTTCTTATAGGTTTATCCTTCCTTATTGTGGTTTCGTAGAACCCTAGATCAAGGGGTTGGAAAACTTTTTGTGGTTTCATTGGTGTTTAGGGTTCAAGGCAGTTTCTTATTGGTTGTTTGTCCATCCATTTACAGACTGGATGCATTCTGGCTCATGTGTCAGTGGTTTGTATCGATGTATACACTATTCCTTGATTGAACTCCATGACACCCAAATATCTCTTCATTCTTCTTCTTTTTGTTAAAGATATTATCTTTCTAAGGAGATAGATTGGATCTCATTTGAACGTTGGATGATTTGGAATAAACCATGGATACCTTCAAATATGGGATGTCTTTTGGGTGTAATTTCAGTTATCTATATCAAACCCATATATTGATGTTTCAGATGATACAGTGGATTCATCAATAAGCGGTACACGTTTTGTAGGATTTCTTCATTTTACTTTCCTATGAATTTTTCATATTTCTAGCATGGTTCATAATCCATATGGGATTTTATAATATTATATAGTATCTAATAATTGTTATTAGATTTATTTAAATCCCAACAGTGTTATCATAGCCATACCATAAATTTGAATTATGAATACTTGCATGAGTTGAAGAAGAAAACAAAAAGAGAACATTATTTTTAGTTTCATGGAAAGTTCAATTTACCAATATTTATTTGGGATCTATGAAATGGTTATCGGTTTTACCTAGACATTAAATGATCTATATAAGTGACATCTTCACTTACAATTTTATAATATAGTCTATGTAAGGATAACATATTATTATCCTTAACGGGAAAATCTGTATAAGGATCATTCTGTTTTACCCTTGTTAAGGTAAATGTAGTTACCCTTATGTAGAATTTTTTTCATAAAGTTAAATGAAATTACACTTATGCAGAATGGTTATATGTAAAATTACCATTTATATTACCTTTTCACTGAAATCTGAATTTTATTGAGTTTGAAACCTTAATCTTAATTCACTAAGTGTTGGATGATACTTATTCTACAACCAATGACTCATACTCTATTCTTGATGAATCATTCAAGAAATCAATTCACTCATAAACTCATCATAAGACAATAAATACTAGTCCTCATTCACACAAACACTCAGTATTAGTGTGACCTTTACATTGGATTAACAGACCTCCTTACCGATTATAGATGAAAATTACAAAATGTACTAAATCATAGATTAACCCTTATGAAACTCCCTAATATTCTATATTATCTTTTTTGTTGAGTGTAGTGAACATAATGTAGCCCTGTAACTTCTATGTTACTTTTACATGACACACTATTTTACTTTTACATGGACACTATATAACAATTAAACATGTCCTTGATTTTATATTTTCCCTCATGAACCTCTTGATTACCTCTACACAAGTTGTAATTTACTGCTATGAAAATAGTAAATTATCTTCACACATGTCTTTTACAGCCCAACCTATTTATTTATATCCACTAATTTTACCCTTATATATCTATTTTAATTTCAGACACCAACAATTTCGCATCAATAACCTTTTCAACTCAACTGAAGGACATCTCTAACACTCTAAATACTCTCAAAACATTATGAAAGACACTAAAGAGAATGTCTTTACCCGTAAAATAGTTGTCTTTAATTATTTAATTTCTACATCACCCAAAATCAACAAAATTAAAAGGAATAAAAAATTGAGGCTATCAAACCATGGTCTTTAAGAAGAAATAAATAGTCTCATTTCCAATTATGATGGAATCCAACTCAGAAACTCTAGAACATCTTCACACAAATGTTGAAGGATTCCTATATCTTCCATGATGAAAAAAATATAATCATACATGGGAACTTATATCTACCCCTTATAAATTGTTTTCAATACCATGACACACCACTAACATCAATATGTGTTCTCATTTATTTCACATCCCAATAAGTACATCAAAAATATATTGTGATAGGTATACAACTACCCATTTCTATTTGATATTTACAATACCCCTTTATAAAATCATTTATTATAATATAAAAGGGGTAAATTATTTTATTGGAATACCTATTATTTAATATTTTTAAAGATTTTTAGATATTTATAGATTTCATGGTTTTGAACTCATTGAAGTACCTTTAACATGTTTTCATACCTCAAAAGGGATGAACCCACTTTATCATCACCATAATAGTTTATATACTCAATAATGAGAATATTTTCTTGTTATACAGTAGTGATACCCTCTTCCAACTTCCCCAATGTTTGATTTTTTCAATTCCCAACATTTTAGTAAGCATCAAATGAAATGGGATAGGTAGGGGTACTTTTCTCTTTAATTAGTCTTGGAATGTTGATAGATGTCTCTCTACTGAGATATTCTATACTTCCAAACTTTATGATTGGGACAATCCTTAATCCTTTTTTCATAATTGTATCATCATTTATCTTTGTAGAGAAATTGATGTTCTAAAATTTCTTAATAGGATTAATGTGTGGGACCTCTTTTATTGAATGTGTAAAAAAGTGAAATCCAACCTTACATGATAGATTATTCTTCTTAATATTTTCCTTTTTTTTCTTGGATAAAATGTCATATTATCCTTTACAAGATGACCAGTTAACTTCCATTGTCTTAAACATTATGTTTTCCTTGTTTCATTTCCTCAAAAACAAAATTTTGTTTTCTAATTAGATATATATTTTTATCCCATAATTTTGAGCAGATTTTATACTTATTATTTGAATATTATAATGTCTAGATATCGTTGGATAATTATTTATAAATCTCACTTGTATATTTCTACATTTTGGTATTATTTCTATTTCTCAGAGAATTTATTCTTCTTTTTCTTGGATTTATCTCATAGATTCATTCTAGTTATATTTTAATCACATGTTCTTATAATAATTAAAATATTTGTGCCCAAATATCTCACAACACCAATAGTTACCCTTGAAAATTTGTTTTTGGAACATATTTGTAAGTCTATATATGAAATTATACTTTCTATTCAGGCATCATGCATATTTTATTTAGACTTCTCCCAAGGAAATATTATTGGTTTTATTTAACTTTAATTTTACTTTATTTCAGAGTAACCTTATCACATCTTCCTTTATCATTAACACCATTTTTTTTGCCTTCAAAATATATAATTTTGGAGAAAATAGAATCTGTGTGATTTGAAAAATTAAGAGTTTTGTACTATTCTCTTCGGGCTATTATTCTTCAAAAAGATGGATAATTTATCATGAATATATAATTATCTATCCTAATATTATTTAAAATTCCTTAATGTATATTAAGAATTAATCCATCAAGATTTTTCCTTATTCAATTCTTTATCTTTTAAAACAAGATTATCATTATGTTCATTCAAGATTTGTTCATTCTCTGAAATTGTTTCCATGGATTTTATGATCACTTTAATGAGATCAATATTATTTACATCTACATTTACTCATTATTTATCATTACTTTTAATTTAATTTTTATGTTTGGTATTTTTCCCAAGGAACAATTCCAATTTTGTTCTTGGAATGTACTCATTATAGGTCACTTTTCCTTATTAATCATCACTTGGATAATATATATATTTTTAAAAATGAGAAATGTAGGATTTATGTTTGTGAGTGAAATATTAATCATTATATTCACTCAATGAAAATTTTTTATCAACTTATTCACTACTTATTATACTTTTATTGTCCATTATTAACTATCACTTCTTCATCAATGAATAACCTCTTCTGGATTTTTTTTCATATTTTCTCCAAGATGATTATACACTACATGAAGAATTTTATTCTAGTATATCCAACTCAAATTCACTTTTCTTCTTATTTTCATAGTTATTTGTGAAATACACAACACATTTACATTTATAAAACCATATAGAGCATTTTCCATTATATGTTCCTTGTCCCATTTTGAACAACACTATTACAAGAGTTTTCTCCCTCTTAGCATGAAATCATTCAAACTGAATTGAATCAAATTTAATCAGCCTAACGTGATGTAAATAAAAAAAATTAAATATGATTATGAAGAGAAAACCCAAGATTAGTTGAACTAAATAATGTGGAACTATAAAAACCCAAAATGGACAGAATAAAACAAAACAAAAAATAGAATGATTTTATAAAAAAATCACAAACTAACCAAAATTTACTGGTATAAATGTAAATTTAATCAACCAAAATAGATCTAGTATGATCAAAATAAAGAAAATATAATTTAAATAGAAAAAATATAATGTTACTAAATTGGACCAATTCATACTAATCTAACCAGAACTAATTTGATATTACAAATGATGAGTCAAATTGGATGAAATATAATGTATTCAAACATATATGATTACAATCGACATGAACTAAACTGAACAAAACCAAACTGATATAAACCAAATGTAATTAAAATGAATCAATTATAACTTATATTAATAAAATTTCCAAGGGTAATATAAACAAAAACAGGACGAACTAAATCTAATGAAAATGTTTCAAACTAATTTGTATATAACAAAACCAAACTAAGATGAAACATGATCGAAAATTATTTTGTACCATTAAAAGGAAGATTAATTTTTAATTAATAGGAATGTACTATTTGATTTCATCATTTTAAAATTTGGATCTATTTCCCCCTTTCTTGTAGGAGTATGATTTGACCCATAGGGCTTTATGGTTACTATATGTTGGGCGGTGACTTGTATAGTCACAGGAGACAAGTATGTTTTAATTTAGTTTTTATTTTATTTCCTTTATCGCATTGTCCACTTAGGTCATTTAGTGCTTTCTACAGAAGAAGGGTAGTTATATTCTGCAACGAAGGCAAGAAGGGCACTGTAGGTGGATTCACTGTTTTCTTTTCAATGGAAGGAGATCGCGGTAGTAGAGATATTAATTAGTATATTTCATTTTTCCCACATTTATAATGTGTTTCTTTTGTTTATTATTATTTCCATTACTGTGGAAACTTTATGTATGTATGGGTCATGATGAATATTGTTCATTTAATTAGCCCTGTTGTATCTGTTAAATATTGTCTATTCATATCCAGTGAAGGATTCTGTTGGGATGAATCTGGATGTCCAATGAAAAACACGTGTTGTATCCATATTGATTTCACAAGAATAAAATTAGCTGAATTATTGTCTAAATATTTCAGTAGTTACCTGATTATAGTTACCACTATGAAAAAACAAGAAATCACCAACATAAGAATTTTTTTGTTAGTGAATTACAATAATATTCCACTCGATGAAAATTTTCATTGTCTCTCCATAGTTCCATTAGTTAGATATTGGAAATATCACCTAATATATATTTCAAAACCACCATAAATCCACAAAATCTCATATTCTAGACCATCATACAATCCAATTCATCATTTATGTATCATCTTGACAAAGGTTTTGATGCTCCTAAGATTTGTGGCTTCTATGAAAAAACCTATACCGGTGTGCCACTTTTTTAAATAATGAAATTAATTGTTCAATGGATCTTGTGATATCAACTAACATGTACATGTTTTGATTCTCCCTTCACTCTTACATATCCACATGACAACCATGCCACTGACTCCATCCTAGGGTAATATGCTTTTACAACATGGAACAACCCTTCAAAATCATTCTTCCATATTTAGAAACCTTTTCCACTTAAAACTATAATTATGAATTCAATAGCATGAGTCCCATGATTTATGAAAAATCATTAATTCCTTAAAGGGTTGATTTTATTCAAAAAACACATCTGGTCCTAGAGAACACTCAGTGTTATGTCCCAAAATCACCAAATGTATCTATTTCTTGTTGTAAATTTATTCAAATAACATATTTAATTGTTTGGATAGAGTGTGTGGTACCATGTCTAGAATCACTGCATGGACTCCTGGTAGCCATTAGGAATATGAGGATTAGGTCTTGCAAGAAGAGCCTCAAAGTAAGACTCATCCATTCCACTAACTACACCCCTATCTTCATTATAGGTTTCTACCTATAATAGTATATTAAGTATTATGATCCGTCACTACTCCCTGATACATGCATAGAAGTATTTGGTATTCGGATTACCTTCATGAAGCCACTTTATTATTGATTTTTCATGAACTAATCGTTCTTACCTAAGAATCATGTTCTCTGGGATTTCCTTCTTACAAGTGAGTTCACAGAATAATGTGTCATTGCAGTAGTCTTTGAGTCTCAATTTTTGTATGTCGATATCCATCTTGAATACACATTAATTTCCTGAGAATGGGGGGTGGGGGGTTGTACTGATCCATTCATAGAGATTACCTTTAATATGTCTTAGCCTATTTTAAATCCCAATCCATGAACTTACCGTCCATTATTCACTCATGACCTGATGATATACAGGAGTGTTGTTCCAGAGATTAGAGGAGTTGAAGCACTTGTGCAACTCTTATCTGGGGGACAAGGAAACTAGATGTGGCGAATGATCCGATATGATTTATACCAAGTGAGTTACCTTTTCATTACGATAGGTAGAGATGTCATGTCATTCGAAAGTCATCGATCAATAAAACTCAATGTTCAAATACGCCCTCTCTAGTTGTTGCACCATGTGAACTAATCCACGGTGTACCCCATATCCATAAGCCCATTTCCATCCATGAGTAAGACAAATTCCATGCTAAATTTTCAAAGGAATACTACTCTGCCTTTATATTCATTCATTAATTCTAAAAAGATATTAATGTATCATACAACATTCGACATGAATTCCCCGATATCAAAGGATCCTCGCCCTTGCCACATGGATTCTCCTATCTGAGAAAAACAACATCTATAATAAAATAAAGAAAACAAGATAATACTAACTATAGATACTTTCATAGTGATAACTGGTCTTCCAAATTTATTAGTTACACTAAGATATAGGGATACCAAAAAACCCATATAAACATGTTTGGAGGGTTGGAATGAATGGTTGTACACATTATTATTCTACGTGCATACTCAATGATTTTGGAAGAGAATTTATTTGTATTGATCATAAAAAATATGGAATCCTTACTATTATGAATTTTAGTAGTGATAAAATCAATTTTTACCAAAGCAACCAGGCCCCAGGTTTCTAAATTGGGATCGTTGATCTTTTTTTCACCTGACTTTGTCCCGAGGCATCTTATCACCTTTCATATAACAAGAATTCGACTCTTGATTGTGTTTGGATTGAGATCTCAAACACACTCCATTATGCTGAGGCGAAGAGAATGTTTTAGGAGTTGAGAGAAAATATTCTTGAAATTTAGCCCCCTTTGACAAAATAGACAAAACATGGGGAGAGAGGCTGAGAACATCACACATTAGGGTAGACGTGGTACACACACCTACATGCATAAAGGATATGAAAACTTCAATATGAGGTTATTACACTTATGAAACCTGGGATAGATGTCTAGCTGAGTATTCTTGAGCATTATCTACATATGATAACACACTATAGGGGTGTATTGGGGAAGGAAGCCACTGACTAGAAAGGCCTAGATCTTTAAAAGTAGAGAAACAAATGTAGGGGTTGTTAGCCATGATCTTCAAAGAAAACATTCAATAATTAAAACATAATTATTTATCCTATAACATGTGGAGTGTTTTCCGTGGGATGTTTCATTGTAGGATGGTGTGGAATGTTTTATGTAGAATGATTCACTGTTGTTTGTTTTTTTATTGTGGGTGGAATACTATATTATATTGGTGGGATGGATGATGCATTGAAATGGTGGGATGTTGTAGTGGAGTGGGGAGTGGGGGATGCAGAATTAGTGTAAAGGATGCTATAATGAATTGGGGAAATTGTAGTGGAGTGGGGGATGCTGCAGTGGAGTGGGGAGTGGGGAGTGGGGTAGTGGAGTGGGGGATGCTACAATGGAGTGGGGGATACTGCAATGGAGTGGGGAGAGTGGTAGTGGATGTTTATATTTTTTATAAGTTCTGGTTGGGAGGTTCTCACTTCCACCTATTGTTTTTTTGGGGGAGATATGATAGACTAAAAGTTCCTAGAACTGTTGGTATATAATTAGGGAGAGTTGTGAATACCAATGGTTCTGTATACCGTTGTTATACATATAACCCAATGGTTTTAATAAAATTGTTGGAATAGAGGTGTGTCAATGGGTAGTATGTATACCAATGGTTCTTGAACCATTAGTATACATATATTTCAACAATTTCATTAAAACTATTGGAATAGAGCTACTTGATGGGTAGTTTGTATACCAATGATTCAGGAACTGTTAGTATTTATATATCCCAATGGTTTCTTAGAAATTGTTGGAATAGAGTATATTTAGACAGCCCGATACCAACAGTTTCATTGAAACTGTTGGTATACGGCTCTTATAAAACCCAGCTTGGCAATGGTTCTCAAAACCAACGGAAAACCCAATCCCAATGGTTTTAGTGGTTATCCCAATAGTTACAAAATTTTGGTATGGGTAAAATTTTCAGTACTGTTTTTTTTAAATTTTTGGTATTTTTAGAGATTTAAAAAAAATGTTCTAGAGGGAATTTTGGTATTTTATGAGTTTTTAGTGTTTTAGGGTATTTTAGGGTTTTTATCATTTTATTTTTTTAGGGATTTATGTTTTTTTTTGTTTTTATGGATTTCTTAGGAGTTCACTACTTTTTTTTGGGTTTTTTATGTTTTTCAACATTTCATGGGTGTTTAGGGATTTGGGGATTTCTAGGGATTTCATTTTTTTTTCAGGGGTTGTTGGTGTTTTTATTTTTTATTAGATTTAGGTATTTTAGAATTCGTTAAGATTTTAGTGGTTTAAATGGTTTTAGTGTTTTTGTTGGGTTTTAATGTTTTTATGGGTTTTATGGTTTCTAGTGTTTTTAGGTTTTTAATGTTTTATTTGTATTTTTCAGTGATTTTTAGGGGTTTTTAGGTTTTTGTGGATTTTTTTGGATTTTTTTTGAATGTTTAGGGTTTTTTGGTAATTTAGGGATTTTAATAGTTTTTATTGTTTTTATTTTTTTGGTTTTAATGGGTTTTATGTTATATGGTTTTCAGAGGTTTTTTAGGAGTTTTGGGTTTTTACATTTTTTTAGAATTTTATGGATTTTTTATGTATTTATTGGTTTTATGCATTTTATGGATTTTAAGGGTTTTATGGGTTTTTATGGTTTTCATGGTTTTTTGTGGCTTTTTTTGAGATTTTAAGGAATTTAATGATTTCAATTTTTTTAATGTTTGATGAGTTTAGAAGGAATTTAGAATTTATATTGGTAATTTATGGATTTTATGGGTTTTAGGATATTTTTAATGTTTCTAGAGGTTTTTATGGTTTTTATGAGTTTCTAGGGGTTTTTGGGTCTTTATGGTTTTATGGGTTTTAGCATTATTATGTTTTTAGGGGTGTTATGTGTTTTTAGGTTTTTAAGGTTTTATTATGTTTTTATGGTTTTTTTGTTTTTTTTATTTTCATATCTTTTTTAGAAATTTAGAGTTTCTCGGGATTTTCAGGGGGTGTTAGTGTTTTTAGGGGGTTTTAGGGTATTTATCATTTTTTATGTTTTATTGGTTTTAAATGTTTTTGTATTTTCAAGGGTTTCTTATGAGTTTTTATGTTTTTAAGCTTTTTAAAAATTTTAGGGATTTGTAAGGTTTTTTTTGGATTTTTATGTTTTTAGGGGTTTTAAGGATTTTGATGGTTTTTTGTTTTTTTAGTGATTAATGGTGTTTCTAGTTTAAAGGGTTTTCTTGGTTTTTTATATATTTTTATGGCTACTTAGAGTTTTTATCCTTCTTAAAGGTTTGTAGGGTTTATAGTGTTTATAGTGGTTTTAGGGATTTTTATGTTTTCTAGAGTTTTTTATGATATTTAGGGGTTCTTTGGTTTTAAGGAAATTTATGGTTTATTATTTTTATCTTTTTAGGTATTATTAGTGTTTTGAGGATTTTATTATGTTTTTAGGGGTTTTAAGATTTATTTGCGTTTTTATTGTTTTTATGTTTTCTTGTGATTTTTGGAGTCTTCAGAATTTTTAGGGGTTTTAGGGTTTTTAAGTTTTTTAACGTTTATAAATTTTATAGGGCTTAACTCTTATTAGTATTTTAAGAATTTCATAGTTTATTTTTCATAGTTTTTATGGAATTTTAATTTTTTTTGTATTTGAAAGTTTTTTATGATTTTTCGAGTTTTTATGGTTTTTTTGGGTCATTAGTGTCTTCTGAGTTTTTATTGGTTTTATGGTTTTTGAGACTTTCTTAATGTTTTTAGTGGTTAAAAGGTTTTTCAGAGATTTTACTGGGTTTTATGGTTTTAAGGGGTTTTAGTATTTTGATGGTTTTTATTGGTTTTTAGGGTTTTTACTGTATTTTAGGGATTATAGATTTTTTTTAAAAACTTTATGCAGTTTTGAGTGTTTTTTGGATTTAATGTTTTCTTATCATCTTTTTGGATTTTTTGGACTTTTTTATTTTAGGTATTTTTTGTATTTTTTATTTCTTATGGGTTTTTTGGGTTTTTGGGTCTTTATGGGATTTAAGGGTATTTTATGTTTGGGGGTGGGGTAGGGTTTCTAGAATTTTTTTTGTTTTTAGGTTTTTTTTTGTTTTATGGTTTTATGGATTTATTTATGGTTATCAAGTTTTTAGGTTTTTTAATGTTTTCTAGTATTTTCAGGTATTAGTTTAATTTTTATTAGTTTTTGGGATTTATGGATTTTGAGGGGTTTTCAGGGTTTTTAGTTTTTAAGGGTTTTTACTATTTTGGGAGTTTTTTGTGGTTTTAAGGTTTTTTGGGTTTTTTGGGTTTTCATGGTTTTTTGGATCTTTTTTCCTTATTGTGGGATTAATTTTTTTTAGATTGTTTTTTAGTTTTTAGAGTTTTTTTGCATTTTTAGGGTTTTTTGTTTTTAGGGTTTTTATTAGTTTTTAAGGATTTTGGGACTTTTAATGTTTTTTCATTTTTAATGTTTTTTAGATTTTATGTGGTTTTAAGTGTTTTTATGTGTTTATGTGTTTCTAATGTATTTTTAGGGTTTTTAGTGGTTTTTAAATATTTATTGAATTTAGTATTTTTTTTTGGAATTTTATGGTTTTTAGTATTTTTAGGGATTTTGAGGGGTTTTGGGTTTTTAGGGTTTTTAGGTTTTTTATGTTTCTTTGCATTTTTTGGTTTTTAGGGGTTTATATGTTTTTATGTTTTATGGTTTTCTTCAGGATATTTTAATGGTTATAATGGTTTTTATGTTTTTTTGGATTTATATGGATTTTTAGTATAATTATGGATTTTTAGGTTTTAATGGATTTTAAGGGTTTAGTGTTTTTAGGGTTTAAGGGAATTCAATTTTTTTGTTTTTATGGGTTTTATGTGTTTTATGGTTTTTTAGTTTTTAGGGGTTATTTGGTATTAGGTTTTTTAGGGTTTTCAGTTTATTGAGGGTTTTAGGGGTTTATGTGTTTTTATATTTTTAGGGGGTTTAATTGTTTTTATGTTTTTTAGGGTTTTAGGGGTTTTCCAGGATTTATGTGTTTTTACTTTTTTAGGTATTTTAGGAATTTTATATAATTTTTATGGGTTTTAGGGTTTTTATGAATTTTGAGTGCTTTTAGGGAATTTTAGGTTGTTTATGGATTTTAGAGGATTTAGTATTTTTTTATATTTTTAGGGGTTTAAAGTGTTTTTATGTTTTTAAGGTGTTCTTAGAGATTTTCATGTTCTTATGTATTTTATTTTTTTATGGATTTTTAAGGAATTTTTTTGTTATTATGGGTTTTTAGGGTTTTAGGGGTTTTGAGGTGTTTTAGGATTTTTCAGGATTTTTATGGTTTTAGAAATTTTTTTTAGTTTTGAGGGTTTTGATGTGTTTTTATAGTTTTTAATTTTTTTGATTTTTAAAGGGTTTCTAGAAGTTTCTATGGTTATCTAGTTTTTATGGTTTTTTCTGGGTTTTATTGTTTTAGGATGTTTTATGGTTTTATGATATTTTGGGGTTTTAGGGGATTTTATGGTTGTTTTGGGTTTTCAATAGTTTTATGTTTTTAGGGATTTTAGGTGTATATGTTTTTATAGATTTTTCAAGGTTTTCATGTTTTTTCGGTTTTTTTACATATTAAGTTATTCATTGGGCTTTTTATTGTTTTTATGTATTTTTAGTGTTTTTAGAAATTTTGAGATTTTATGGTGTTAATAAAGGGTTTTTGGGTTTTTAGTGTTTTTAGGGTTTTAAAGGTTTTCTGTTTTTTAGGTTTTTTAGGTTTTCATAGTGTTTTAAGGCTTTAAGGGGTTTTTATGTTTCTAGGTATTTTAAGTATTTTTAAGGTTTTTAGGATTTTTATGGGATTTAGGACTTTTTGGTATTTTTTGGGTTTTTTGTTTTTTTAGTATTTTTTTTGAGTTTTTATGCTTTTTAGAGTTTTTTAATGTTTTTTGAGGTCTAATGTTTTTTTATACAATTTTTAGATTTTTTAGGTTTTTATTGGTTTTAAAGGTGTTTTATGTTTTAGGAATTATTATGTTTTTCATCATTTATTAGGTTTTTTTATGGTTTTTAGATTTTTTTGGGTTTTTAGGGGTGTGAAGTGTCTTTTTGTTTTGAACGTTTTCTTAGGGGCTTTCAATGGTTTTCATGGTGATTTTTTATTTTTTGGGTTTTTGGGTTTTTTTTGTTCTTTTACGGTTTTTATGGTATTGATAATTTTTTATCATTTTTAGGGGTTTTATGTGTTTTTATGTTTTTAAGATTTTCTTTTTATTTTATAGGGTTTTAAGGTTTTTTAACATAACAGGGATTTTTATGTCTTTTTTAGATTTTAAGGGGTTCTTACGGTTTTGATGGTTATTGAGAGGTTTTAGGGTTTTTATGGTTTTAGTGTTTTTCAATTTTTTAGTGGTTTTAAGTGTTTTTAGGTTTTTAAAGTTTTCATTGGGTATTTCATGGGTTTTATGGTATTTAAAAATTTTAGGGGTTTTAGGGTTTTTTAGGATATTTATGGTTTGAAATTTTTTTAGGGTTTTATAGTTTTTTTATCATTTTTAGGGTTTTTATTATTTTTATGTTTTTTTGTGTTTTTAATTGATTTTAGATTTCTAATGTTTTCTAATGGTTTTAAGGGTTTTCTGTGTTTTAATACATTAAGTGAATTTAAGGTGGGTTTTTTGTGTTTTTATGGTTTTTAGGTTTTTTAGGGTTTTGATATTTTTTTAGTGTTTTTTGTAGTTTTTTGGGTTTTTTTGGTTTTTTTGGGGTTTTACGGGTTTTTTTTGTTTTTACGGTTTTTTATGTTTTTTATGGTTTAGCGGGTTATTTAATGTTTTCTACAGTTTTTTGGGGTTTAATTGGTTTTTATGTTATTGAGTGGTTTTATGGTTTTTTTGGGGTTTTATTATTTTTAAGATTTTTAGTGGTTTCATAGTTTTTAGGGGTTTTATGGGTCTTTTAGAGATTTTAACATTTTTAGGGTTTTTATGGGATTTAGTTATTTTTAGGGTTTAATGTTTTTTATGGTTTTTAGGATTTTTAGGGGGTTTTATGTTTTTAGTGATTTTAGGATTTTTAGTCTTTTTCAGGGATTTTATAGATTTAAATTGTTTTTAGGGTTTTTAAGGTTTTTAATTTTTTTAGGTATTTGGGTGTTAAAGTGTTTTAATGTTTTAAGGGATTCATAGAGGTTTTTAGGGTTTTTATGGGTTTATGGATTTTTTGGGATTTTTTAGAAATTTTATGGTTTATATGGATATTCAGGGATTTTAATGGATTTGAGGGGTTTTGTGTTTATGTTTATTTTGTTTTTAACATTTTTAGGGTTTAAATAGTTTTCAATGTTCTTAATAGTTTTGAGGTTTTAATGGGTTTTTAGGTTTTTAATGGGTTTTAGGTTTTTTTATAATTTTTATGGATTTTAGGGTATTTCTGGGTTTTTAGTGGTTTAGCAGTTTTAGGTTTTCAAGGGTTTTAATATTTTTTAGGTTTTATGGGGTTTTTGGGGTTTTTGAGGTTTTTAGGGTTTTTAGTGTTTTAGGTTTTTAGGGGGTTTAGTGTGTGCATGTTTTTAATCTTTTATTAATAATTTTTATGTTTCTTGTTATTTTGAGGGATTTTTAGGACATTTTATGTCAGTTGGGGTTTTTTTGGGATTTTAATGTTTTTTAGATATTTTATGATTTTAGGGGTTTTAGGGGTTTTTTTGTTTTTAGGGGTTTTATGTGTTTTTTGGTTTTTAATATTTTCTAATGTTTTTTAAGGTTTTTATGTTTTTTTCTCTTTCTGGGGATTATGAAGGCTTTTTAATGATTTTTATGGACTATTAGTGTTTTGTGATATTGAGGGTTTTTTTGGGATTTTTATGTTTTAGATTTGTTTTAAAAAATTTTAGGGGTTTTGTAATTTTTAGATATTTTTAATGTTTTTAGGGTTTTAAAAGGTTTTCAGAGTTTGTAGTTTTTGTTTTATGTTTTTTGTGATTTTTTTTATTTTTTAGGGTTTTATGGTTTTTAGGGGTTTTAGGGTCATTTTATGGTTTTTAGTCATTTTTATGTTTTCCAGTTTTTTAAGTGTTTTTAGGTTTTTAAGGTTTTGTTAGGGTTTTAAGGTTTTTTGGTGTTTTTTAAGGTTTTAGAGGTTTGATATGTTTTAATTTTTGTTAATGTGTTTTTAGGTTTTTATGAGATTTTAAATGTTTTTAGTGTTTTTCCTGGAGTTTTTCTTTGTTTATGAGTTTTGGGTCTTCTTAGAATCTTTAGGGTTTTACGTTTTTAGTTTTTTAAGGGTTATAGTGCTTTTAATTTTTAAATGATTTATTTTTTTTCAATGTATTTTATATTTTTATGTTTTTTTGAAATTTTATGGAATTTTTCAAAAAAACTTTCTTTATGGCATTTAGATATTTTGATGGTTTCTTGGTTTATTAGAATTTTTAGGTTTTATGGGATTTATGTTTTTTAATATTATTATGATTTCTTTAAAACTTTTTATAGGTTTTAAGGTTTCTATAAAATTTTAGAGGGTTTTATAGGTTTTAGAGGGTATAAGGGTTTTTAGGGATTTTAGGGTCTTTTATGTTTTTATGATTTTTTTGTGTTTTTAGGATTTTTTGGGCCTTAAATTTTTTTAAGTTTTTTATATTTTTTAGGTTTTCTTAAAGGTTTTCATGGTTTGTGGGGTTATGAGTTTTGTTATTGTTTTTCTTTATTTGATTTGAAGGGTCTTAAATGATTTTGAGGGGTTTTAGTGTTATTAGTATTTTTATAGTGTATTTTAGGTTTTTACGGGTTTAATGCATTTTTTGGATTTTAATATTTTTTAAGGGTTTTCATGGTTTTTAGGATATTTAGGTTATTATGGATTTTAGGGTTTTTAAAATTATTATGGGTTATAGGGATTTTTTTTGGTTTTTAGGGGTTTTATGTATTTTTAGGGGTTTTATGGTTTTCGTAGGGTATTTAAAGGTTTTTTGGTTTTTACATGTTTAGATATTTTTAGTGGTTTAAGGATATTTTTTCTTTTTAATGTTTTTATGGATTTTGAGTTTTTTTGATTTTTTATTGTTTTAAATGTTTTTTAGGATTTTATGGGTTTAAATTATATTTATGATTTTGATATTTTATTTGTTTTTTGAGAGTTTTAGGGGTTTTTATGTTTTTGGGAATTTTAGGTGTTTTTTGGATTTTTAGAGTTTTATGATATTTGTGGTTTTTTATTGTTTTGGTGGTTCTTATGGATTTTATGGTCTATTAGAGTTCTTTTAAATTTTTTGTGTATTAAAGGGTTTTTAGTGTTTCAAGTGAGTTTTTATGGTATTAATAGGATTTTAGGGTTTTTATGGTTATTTAGGGGTTTTATGGTTATTAGGTTTTTCTGTTTTTTTAGTTTTTTGCGGGATTTTTGTTTTAATGTTTTATGGTTTTCTTACAAGATTTTAGGGTTTTAGGAGTATTATTTTATTTTTTCTATTTTTAGGTCATTTTTATATTTTTTATGGGTTATAGTGATTTAGGGATTTTTTGGGTTTCTACGGTTTTAAAGTTTTTAAGGGTTTAGCGTATTTAGTGTTTTTTAGGTTGTTAGGGGTTTTAAGCATTTTTTTATTTTTAGGGATTTCTTAGTGTTTCATTGATTTTTATTTTTTCTATATTTTCAAATATTTATAGGGAATTTTAGGATTTTTATGTATTTTTAGTGATTTATGGATTTTGATGGTTTTCATGGTTTTTATGGTTGTAAAGGGTTTTTTTGTTTTTTTGCATTTTTATGGTTTGTTTTGAATTTTTTGGGGTTTTCATAATTTTTTAAAGTTTTTAACATTTTCATCGAATCAAAGGTATTAAGAGTATTTTATGGTTTTTAGGTTTTTATGGGGTTTTTTGGGCTTTTTTTTAGAATTTTTATGGATTTCACGAGTATTTAGTTTCATTAAAGGGGTTTTTAATGTTTTTTTAGATTTTTGGGGGATTTACTTTTTTTTGGATTTTAAGGTTTTCCCCAACTCTAACATTTTTTTGTGTGTTTATGTTTTTAGGGATTTTAGTGATTTTTTTTGTTTTTTATTGTTTCTGGTTATTTTGTTGATTTTGAGGGGTTTTTTGGTTTTTAGGGTTTTTAGGTTTTATGGATTTTAAATTTTTTATGTATTTATGTTGTTTAAGTGATTTTATGTATTTGAAGTTTTATTAGGGGGGTTTCATTGTTTTTAGGTTTTTCGCTTATTTTGGGATTTATAGGGTCTTTCAGATATTTATGGTTTTTTATATTTTCTTGGGATATTGAGGGTTTTAGGGTTTTTTAGGATTTTCAGTCATTTAGTTTTTTTTATTTTTAATGGGTTTTAAGTTTTTTTGGGTTTTTAGATTTTCATAGGGTTTTTATGGGTTTGTAGGGTTTTTTTACATATTTAAGGATTTTTATATCTTTTTCAAGATTTTTTTTGGGTTTTTATTTTTTTAGGGATTTTGGGGTTTTGTCGGGTTTTTATGTGTTTTTTCATTTTTTTGGTTTATATGGGTTTCATGTTAATTTAGGATTTTATGGTATTCTAATGGGATTTCAGGGTGTGTAGGATTTTTAATTTTTGTAGATATTTTCATTCTTTTAGGGGTTTTTAGAGTTTTGAAGGTTTTTTTGGGTATTTGGGGTTTTAGGGGTTTTTTGAGTTTTTGGATATTTTATGGCTTTTTTGAGTTTTTCAATTTTTTAGGGCTTTAAAGGGGTCTTATATTTTTAGTGGTTTTTATGGTTCTTATGTGTTTTAGTGTTTTATGATTTTTAGGTATTTTATGGTTTTAAGGGTTTTAGGGTTTTTTTGTGTTTTTTAGGTTTTATAGTTTTTAGGTTTTAGTGGGTTTATGTGTTTTTATGTTTTATAGATTCCCTAAGGGTTTTCTGGGTTTTTTTATTAAATTTTTTTTATTGATTTTTAGGGTTATTTAGGGTTTTTAGGGTTTTATAGGATATTTAGGGATTTATCGAGTTTTAGGGGATTTAACGATGTTTATTATTTTTTTAGTGTTTTAAGGGGTTTAACTGTTTTTATGTTTTTATGGGTTTTTTATGTTTTTTTAGGTTTTAAGTATTTTTAATATTTTTAGATATTTTTAGTGTTTTTTTATTTTTATGGTTTTTGGGATTTTTGGTATTTTGGGGGTTTTTAGGGTTTTTAGTGTCTTTATGGTTTTTACGGTATTTAGGGATTTTTTTGAGTTTTTAAGGTTTCAAATGGTTTTTTTAGTTTTTAACATCATTAGAGGTTTGACGGGTTTCTAGAAGTTTTTTGGTTTTTCTTATTTTTTTGAGATTTTAGTGTTTTTTAGGTTTAAGGAGTTTTATGGGTTTTAGGGGGTCGATGGGGTTTAGGGTCTTTTTAGGGATTCTTAGGGTTTTTAGCATTTTTAGGATTTATAGGTGTTTTATGTTGCTTTATGTTTTATGGAATTATTAAGGTTTTCCATATTTTTGGTTTTTTTTACATTTTTAGGAATTTTTTCTTTTTATTTAGATTTTTGGTGTTTTTAGGTATTTTGAGAGTTTTTGGGGATTTTGAGTGTTTTTAGTGCTTTTTAGGTTTTATGGGTTTTATTTGTTTTTATATTTTTAGGGTTTTCTTAAATTTTTAGGGTTTTTATGGTTCTTTATCTTTTGATTTAATTTTTTGTCTTTCTATGGTTTTTATGGGTTTTTAGGGTCTTTTAGGAATTTTAATGGTTTTAAGGTTTTTATCATGTTTTAGTGTTTTTTAGTTATTTTTAATTTTTTTAGGGTTTTCTAGTTTTTAATAGTTTTTTGGGTTTTTTTGGATTTTTTGGTTTTTTTCGTTTTATGGGTTTTATTATTTTTAGGCTTCATTGGGTTTTTTGGGTTTTTAGCATTTTATGGGTTTTTAGGGTTTTTAAGTGTTTTTCTGTTTCAAAAGTTTTCTTAGGGGTTGTTTCCTCACGGATTTCGGGGGTGACCTCCTGGACGGGAGATTCAAACATTCCGATCGGTTTCTAGCGGGTTTGTTCGTAGAACCGGAAACATCCAATGATTCCACATCCGTTTGGACCTACTTTCCAAAGGCAGGCGCTCATTAGCTTGTGGACTGATGAGGCTTAGGAATTTGCATTGGTCGAGAGGATGGGAGGTCGGACTCATCACACCTTTTTGAGGGGAATTATTGTCTACTCCGGGACTCTCTTTATAGATTTAAGTTCTGTTCGTGAATCCTTATTACATTACCAAGTATAAAATGCGCTTTCCTTTAGTTTTAATAATCAATGATTAAATATGAAAGAAATTTAGAGAATCTTTTATATGTATTCGAGGTTCTTCATCAATAGAGAATCATCTATATCTGTTTAGAGATTATTGGTCAATTGTATCCTTCAAAACATTTATATAAAAGTCTCTTGGTCATTATGATGACCAGGCTGGTTTTAAAGCCACTCAGTGGGGCACTTGAAGTTTATCGTCATTCAGAAGGACATGGATTATTTCAAAGTTGGGATCGAACCCAAAAATGGGCTACCTACGTATCCTTTGTTTTTGGAAAAGGAACCAGAACCCACGTAGTTCGAGTAATGGAGTATGATGTTTTATGATTGATGGCTCAAAGAAGAATGTCATAATTACTTTTACACTCTAAGCTCACGTGAGTCATGCTCGGTGTGAGAAACAAGAGGTATTGGTAAAAATTAGACAATTGTGCCATGAAAGATGCAATCATAAGAATTTTTTTGGGGCTTATGTATGTATGACTGCCCAGATTGATGAAGGTTTAGGATTTACTTTTAGGGAGAATATCCATGAACATGGTCCATAAAGTTATATGTGCTTCATGGAGATTTGAATACTCTAATCTTGGGGCTTACTCCTAAGGAGGATGCCCAAGTTAGGAGGGGACTTGTGATTGGGTTTTACTCCTGAAAAGGAAACCCAAATCAAGGGTAAATTAGGACTGGTTAAGGGAAATTTAAGGGGGATTGGGGTTTACTCCTGAAAAGGAAACCCAAGATTATGACTGGGACTTACTCCTAAAAAGGAGGCCCAGGTTAGGGGACTTGGGGCTTACTTCTGAAAAGGAAGCCCAAGATTATGACTGAGTCCTATTCCTGAAAAGAAGACCCAGGTTAGGGATTAAGGTTTGGGGCTTACTCCTGAGGATGATGCCCAAGTTTGGGAACTTTAAGAATTTGGGGCTTACTTTTAAAGAAGGATGCCCAGATTAAAGGATTTATAACTGGGGATTATTCCTAAAAAAAAGGAGACCCAAGTTAAGGATTCTCTCATCTTAAAGGATGATGTTAAATTAATGAACTCTCCATAATTAGTGACATAAGGATATTTAAATCACTAGGTTTTGAGAGATATTCCACAGAATTCCTTTCAGATAAGGAAGTAAAATCAAGAAATCATGCCATAAATGGATTTGAACAGTGTCTTGAAGACTGAATCTTGAAAAGGAAAGGTGAAATGGCTTAAGAGGGGTAAAATGGGCAAGATGGGCACTCAAAAAGATAGGGGCGCGCAAGTCTTGAAAGGCGTTCAGGTCTTCCGTGGGCGCGCAAGTGTTGGTCGCATAGGTATACCTGCGCGACACATGGTGTACTTGCGCGATTTTTCAACCAGCATTGAAATACTTGAGCGACTCTTTTTTAAACCCTTTAGAATCCTCTTGAGGTTCTTCTAGAAAAGGGACGTGCAAGTTATATTGAAGGAAATAAGTCGGCGCGCAAGTGTTTGATAAGTTTTAACACTTAGGCCTTCCTTCTTCTCTTTAGATCTTCCATTCTAGGTAAGAAATTACCTTATAAGTGTTCCAGAAGCTTTGAGAAGAGACTTGGGCGTTGGGAGCTTCAATCCGAGTTTCTGGAAAAAGATCCTCTCGAATGGGGGGCCCATAGGGTCTATTTATAGGCAGGAGAATACCCTGGGCAGTTACCGGGCGGTTACCACTTAGGTCGCGCAAGTCACTTGCGCGACCAAGAGCGTCGCGCAAGTGTACTTGCGCGACAGAAAGATAACTTGCGCGGTGCAGTTGCTGTTGATCCTTTGTTCATGCCTTTGTCGATTTTTGATGTTTTCTTCAAAGGTTGAATCACTTTGAGCTCAGATATTCCCTTTTCCGATCTTTAGATTCTGTGACGAAAAAGGAGCGTCAACAAAAGTCCCCCCTCAGAGTTGGATCCAGAGAGAAATGAGGATTTGACTCTGAGGAAATCGAATCCATCCAAAGGAAAAGGGTGGTGCGCAAGTTTTCAGTGCACAGAGGGCGGCGCGCAAGTTTGCGTCGCGCAGGCCTTAAGCGCTCTGGGTACGGCGCCCAGATAGGCTTCCTGGCCTATAAATACACGGCCTCACCTCCATACAAGTATCCGGATTTCCGGACTTCATACCTTCTCGAGCTCTCGCCGCGCAGGTCACCTAAGCCGCACAAGTCTCTTTTCCACTGTTCCCTCACTGTCGCGCTCCTGTAAAGGTATTCGTACTTGCGCGGTTTATACTTTCGCGTCAAAAACTAGCGCGGCACACGAAATACTTGCGCGCCATTGTTTAGATTTGCGCGACTTAATTCCTTGGCCATTTTTTCTGAATTCTTTCACAAATTTTATGAAAAATAAACCCATTTAAGAGTTAAATTTTTTCAACTTTTGTGGAGATTCAATGGCTCCTAAGGGATTTGGAACGGCTGATGAACTGGCTAGTAAGCGTATTGATGACATGATGAACATTATTGGCCATGATTACTATGATATCTGCGACAGCACTTTCCCAGATTTGGATAAGTACTTGAAGAAATATCATCTTAATTTCCCACAGAGCATCTACCTGTCTCTGTGTGGTCATGGTCATCTGCAAGTAGTCAATATTCCAAATGCAAACAATTATACACCTGTGATGCAGCTGCACTGCTACTTCTCAATTTCGGTTATGCTGTGCATTAAGAGTAACAACAATGGTGTGAACTTTCAAATTCTTCCTCCATGTCATTTCCTTGGAGATATGAAAATGGAAAACCCTTGGGCTGAAATGTTTTCCACTAATGGTTGGTGGAGAGAAGACAAACATGGTATTAGAGAAAAATCTGAAAAGAGTACTCTCTCCAAATGGCTCTTTACTTCCAATGATCCATTCTCAAATCCATGTATCCATCTTCCAAGTCTCTTGGACAGAAACAGAGTCACTGTTTGATCAGAAATTGTTTTTCTCAAACCACACTCAAGAACATCCTTTTACAATTGTTCCAAGAATAGCTGGTATCACTGCATCTCTTTTTGTATCTAGTTGAATGAATGAATTCTTGGTGGTTGCTAATGAATCTCGGAATGCCGTAAATCAAATGAAGTGTTATGTTGAAATCCTCTTGTAATTCCTGAAAAAAAGAGAAGAGACTCCAGTCTGTGGATGTCCTTCTAAATCTTGTGTATCAATGAAAAACACTTTTGTCTTCAATCATTTGTACCTTCATTCTTTCATTACCTGCTTCAAATTTACTTAAGACAATGGGCCTAGTAAGCATAGTTTGATTTTTACTAGGATTATTACAAATAATCCTACAAACTTTGAACCTTTTAATTGCTCAATATTACCTAAATCATACAAAAAATGTATATTTAGTGAGCTGGAACTTGACTTTTATTCAGAGTTCCTTTGTCTTTTGTGTGGGCAGTTTAATGTCATGCACGCCGGACATAAAGGGGCTAATGTTTAAGTTCGAAATAGTTTTGACCAAAATGGATTAAAATGGATTCAATTCCTTGACAATTTATCTGAAAACATATTACCATACTCAAGTATGAGAGAAAATATGTAAAATATGGGTTAAGAATTTTTGAATCTGGGGAATGATATGAAAAAGAGCTAAAAGGCATTAGAAGAAGTAGTTTCCAAGAATGAAGTTACTATTATTTAACAAAACCCGTTAGGGGGTTGAAATATGCAGGGCCACCTATGGGAATTGGCTGCATGGTCAAATAAATAGCATCTTTCGGCTGACAAGTCTGTTATGTGGACTGTTTATGCAAGGCCACCTATGGGAACGTGCTGCATAGTCAGGCGAAAGAACTCTTAGAAATTTACATTCTTAGTGCTAAAAGCCAGTGAATGTTTATGGAGATTCAAATTTTCTAAAGTATAGAGTTTGTTGTATGGAAAGAGGTACTTGAATATGGAGAAGATATTTCCGAACAAGAATATCGAAGAACTGGATGAATATCACTCCTACGAAGGTCTGACCCAAACGTAGGGAAGAAGAATAAACTATAGACTTGAATACTTTCACATCATGAAAAAGGATATGGGACAAATATGTTAAGGATGGCTATTTTTTGTGGATCCCTACATACTGTCGTTTAAGAAAAATAAGGACAAAAGAGGCATTCTTCCCAAGAATGAAGTTGCTATTATTTAACAAAACCCGTTAGGGGGTTGAAATATGCAGGGCCGCCTAAGGGCATTGGCTGCATGGTAAAATAAATAGCATCTTTCGGCTGACAAGTCTGTTATGTGGACTGTTTATGCAAGGCCACCAATGGGCACATGCTGCATAGTCAGGCAAAAGAATTCTCAGAAGTTTGACATTTTTGTGACTAGAAGTCATGAAAAGGGTTATGAAGATCTGAAAATGTTTAAGGTTAGGATTATAACGCATAAAGATGGGTATTGTCCAATGTATATAGAGATACATAGGTCAATGAAAACCATAATCATGTTGTGGATGGGTCCTGAATTGAAATTTTGGATTTCACTACGTATCTCATAAGAATGAGAATCAAGCCATACGTTGTTCTTGAAATGCAGTTTAACGTCGTGCAGGAAGAAAGTATGAGTGATCTTAGTTTAGGGTCATAGAATTCGGACCATAATAATGAATACACAGTGTGTGTTTTCATAAGGACTTTTCAGCCAAGGGACTGAAAGTGAAATTTGGGGTTAGGCCCAAAAGACTTGGGACTGGATTCGAGGGATACTCGAATGTTCCTACGTATCCCATAAGGATGGGAATCAAGTCCACGTAGTTCTAGAATTACCCTTTGTACAAATTTGGTTCGTACATGTGAAGGGTGAAAGGGGACTTTATTGTAATGAAAAAAAAATTAGGCATTATCATGTATGCACGTAGTCTTTTGAAAATGAAACATGATTTAAAAAATCAATGTCAATAATGGTTCCTTCTCAAATGAGGAAATCAAATAATATTGTAGTTTATTGTCGTACCAGACAAAAGTGTTGTATAGTTTAACGTCATATAACAAGGACGAAAGTGAATCAATGTAAAGATATTGATTCCAAGGGAGGTTTCACGAATCAACATCATATGAGATGGTGGTGAACCGATGTGAAGAGATTGTTTTTGGGATTGAACCCTGGGAGATTGCCTACATACCCATCCTGGAGGGCAAGGATCAAAGTCCGTGTAGTTCAATTAAAGAATGAATTAATGATCAAGTTGTTCTTGGGGACAATGATCTAATAAAAATGTTGTTGGGACTTACACATGGTTAGTGGCCCAAAGGGAGTATTATGGTTAATGTTCTCTCTAAGCTCACGTGAGTCATACTCGGTGTGAGAAACAAGAGGTAATAACAACCTTAACGATGCACAGTTTATTGTCATGTAGGACATAAAAAAGGGACTATGCAGTTTAAAGTCTTGCAGTTAGGACTATTGGTGCTGCACAGTTTAGTTTCATGTAGCAGGGACAAAATAACAGTTTAATGTCATGTAGGACATATCAAGGACTTTCTGTACAGTTTAGCGTCATGTAGTTAGGATGATGGGGACAATACAGTTTAACGTCATATTGGATGAAAGGGGGATTGTGCAGTTTAATTTCATGCATTAAGGACAAAATAACACACCATTTATGTCATGTTGGACGAAAGTGAGAATAGTTTAAGGTCATATTCATGGACCGTGGATGGTGCAGATTAATGTCATGCTGGACCTTTGATGATTATATAGTTTAACGTCTTTCCAGACGTGAGGGACTTTTATATAGTTTAGCGTCATGTAGTTAGGACATCATAGTTTAACGTCTTGCTGGACATAAGGTATTTGCAAATAGTTTATGGTCATATACATGGACCAGGGATGATGCAGTTTAAGGTCATGCTGGACAGTTTAGGGAACTTTTTCACAGTTTAATGTCGTGTGGGACGAAGTTGCAGTTTAAAGTCATACTGGACCATTGCTGTATAGTTTAACGTCATATAGAAAGGACGAACTGGTGCTGTACAGTTTAAAGTCATGTAGCTAGGACTAAGGTGAACCAATACGAGGATATCAGTTCTGGGGACGTTTTACAGTTTATCGTCATGCTGGACGTTGGAAGTGCCACACAGTTTAATGTCATGTTGCTAGGACACAATATAGTTTAATGTAATCTCGGACAAACAAGAAACTTCTGTATAGTTTAATGTCATGTAGATAGGACATAATACAGTTTAGTGTCTTGTAGGACAAACATGAACCAATGTGATTTTTTTGGATCTGGGAACAATATTTTGTGTTTATACAAAATACTTCTTCAGAAATCGGGCATTAGTTGGAGTCGTGATGTGTTCTCCATCCATTGAGATTAGAGAATACGCTCCACTGGAGTAGACCTTATGTATTGAATAAGGTCCTTCCCATTTTGGTTCAAGCTTGGGAGGCTTCTTTCCTGGTATCATTGGTGCTCTGAGAACCAATACCAATTCTCCCTGAATGAATGAACGAAGACGAACTTTTTTGTTAAAAGCTCGTGCTATTCGATTCTGATAGATTTTCAAGTGGTGCAAAGTGCACAATCTTTTCTCATCTAACTATTCCAATTCATTCAACCGCTTTTGGGATTGCTCATCTGTAGATAACTGATCACAAATGGCTATTCTGAGTGAGGGAAATTGAACTTCAATTGGCAAGACTGCTTCTGTTCCATATACCAATGAATATGGAGTTGACCGCGTTGCATTGCGAGTGGTAGTCCGATAAGACCATAAAGCATGAAAGAGTTTATCATGCCATGACCTCTTATCTTTATCCACCATCTTTTGCAGTATATTTGAAAGAGTCTTGTTGAAGGCTTCTATCTGGACATTAGCCGCTTCATGATATCGAGATGAATGGTTGGACTTAATGTTGTATTTTTGATACAATTTCTTTACCTCAGAAGAACAGAAGTTGGTGTCGTTGTCCGTCAATATGGTATGAGGGACACCAAATCTAGTAATGATGTTAGACTTGATGAAGATAACAATGCATTTAGAACTGACTTCTTTGAGAGGTACTGCCTCTTCCCATATGGAAAAGAAATCAGTAGCAATAAGAATGTACTTAAATTGCTTGGTCATAGCTGAAGGGTAAGGTCCCACCACATCCATTCCCCATGTGGAAAATGGCCATGAGTATTTAGCTGTATGAAGAAACTCTGGAGGTTTATGAATGAAGTTGGCATATACTTGGCATGAATGACACTTATTTGTGAAATCAACACAATCTTGTATCATTGAAGGCCAAAAGTATCCAAGCCTTCGAATTTGATCAGATAGTCTATGTCCAGACTGGTGGGCACCACAGACTCCTGCATGAACTTCTTTTATGACAGCCATTGTCTCTTCACCATCAATACATCTGAAGAGAACTCCATCAAAACCACGTTTGTAGAGAATTTTCTCGAGGTGGTTTGTGCTATCATAAAGAGTAAAATTGACCACATGTCGCTGAATTTTCTTTTTCTCAGCTCTATCAGGTGGAAGTGTTCCATTTTGAAGGTATTCCCTGATAGGTGACATCCATCCTATAGTATGACCATACAGTTCAGGAATGGGACTAATTTCATTAATTTCCTCTGTTCTAACTTGAACATAAGGTGAAATTTCACGACGGTGGGCAATATAGATGGTTGTCTCGTCCCAATTTGGATCTGCTAAAGCTGTGGATATATTAGCTAGTGCATCAGCTTGAGCATTTTTTGATCTTAGGACATAAGAAAATGTCGGTTCTGAATGGAATTCCGACATTAACTCTCTGACGTAATCATACAATGGGATTAATTCTTCTTTTATGATGGCATAATCCCCATTGACTTGTTTGATTACCAGGTCTGAATCACCTTTCACCTTTAAGTGATTCACTTGTGCTTGAAGAGGTAATTCTAAGACTGTAATGGGAGCTTGGTATTCAGCTTCATTATTGGTACCACCTTCCCACAAAAAAAAGGAATAAGGTAACACTGCCTTATCTGGAGAAATGAGCACAATTCCTAAACCAACTTTGTTGAATTTAGGATTTCCCATTTTCTTCCCTGTTGGACTTCTAGAAGCACCATCAAAATACATTTCCCATGTTTGAGGACTCTCTTGAATAGAGAAAACTTCCTCATCAGGGAGTTCAATATCTGAATATGTGTCTTCTACTGAAGGATGTTCAGCCAGGAAATCAGCCAGAGCTTGGCCCTTAATTGCCTTTTGAGACACATACTGAATGTCGAACTGCTGTAGAATAACCGCCCACCTTGCCAGACGTCCTGTAATCATTGGATGGCTAAGGATGAATTTGAGTGGATTATTACGAGATACCAATTGGACCTCATGATGTTGCAGGTAGTGTATCAGTTTCTGAACTGCAAAGATTAATGCTAGGCAGCATTTTTCAATACTTGAATACCGGGTTTCTGCTTCAAGAATAGTTCTACTGAGATAGTAGAGACTATTTTCATTTCTAGCATCATTCTTTTGAGCGAGAAAGGCACCCAATGATCGCTCTAAAGCTGTCACATAGAGGATAAGCGGTCTACCCTCAACAGGTGGCATGAGTACTGGTGGACTCAAGAGGTATTTCTTGAGAACATCAAATGCTTCTTGACATTCTTCAGTCCACTGGTAAGTGACTCCTTTCTTCAATAATTTGGTAAAGGGTAAACTTTTTCCTGCCAAATTAGCGATGAAACACCGAATATAGGCTAAGTGTCCTTGAAGTCCTCTTAATTCTTTCAAATTATGAGGAGGTGACATACCAAGGATTGATTTGGTCTTCTCAGGATCGACTTCAATACCACAATGGCGTACAACAAAGACGAGGAATTTTCCTGAGGTTACCCCAAAAGCACATTTTAAGGGGTTCATCTTCAAATTATGTTGTCGAAGCTTGTGGAATATGACTTCCAAATCAGCCAAGTGATTAGAACGTTGTTTGGATTTAACCACCAAATCATCTACATAGAATTCAACAAACTTCCCTAAAAGAGGTTTGAAGATACGATGCATGGCGCGTTGATATGTTGCACCTGCATTCTTTAAACCAAAGGGCATATCCCGGTAACAAAACACACCTTGAAGAGCTATGAAGGCTGTATATTCCTCATCATCTGGGGCCATTCGGATCTGATTATATCCGGAATATCCATCCATGAAAGAAAGTACTTCATATCCAGCTGTCGCATCAATTAAGAGTTTTGTAATCCGAACCAGGAAATCATCTTTAGGACAATACCAATTAAGATCTTTGAAATCGATGCAAACCCTAATTTGTCTATTCTTCTTCTTTACAGGGACAATATTAGCCAACCACTTGGAATATTTAACTTCTCTGACGAAGTTGGCTTTGATCAGCTTATCCACTTCAGCTTCAATTTTGGAAGCATAGGTTGGGTGTGTTCTTCTCACGGCTTGTTTAAAACCTCGATGTTCTTTTGGTAAACCCAAATGATGAGTAGCAACATCAGGATCAAGCCCAATAATTTCTGTATAATTCCAAGCAAAAATATCTTTATTTTGCTTTAGAAAAGAAATATACATATCTTGCTCTTCAAGGGTCATGGCCACACTAATTAAAGTGGGGCGTGGATCTTTCTCTGTACCTAGATTTACTTCTCTGAGTTCATCCACAGTGGTAGAGATACCCTCTTCAAATGCTGGAGGACCATCTCTAAGATCTTCCTCTTCCTCTTCATCATGTGTTATTTCTTCCATTTCTACTTTCAAAGTAGATGAAAAAACGAAATTCTCATGATCATAAGAGATGTCAAAATTTTCACATTTTGAAGAAGAAGCTTCCATTTCCGACCCTATTGATGATAAAGGGTCCTCTTTGGGAAATAAAGTGGAGATGATGGATTGAGAATCGACATCATTATTCACCTCTGGTGTTTCTATAACTTCTTCTAGCCTGATTAGCGAAGTATAGACTTGTTGGACTTCATCACCACTTATGCTTTCATTACTGCTTGGTAGGTTACCAATTTCTCCCATGTTGTCTGGCTCGATCGCCGTAATTGACATTATGGATCTTTCCATAAGAGTATTTTGATTTTGGCCTATTTTGTCAATTTGACTGATATGTAATACATAATCTGTACTCACATGTAAAAATGGATTTATTGGAATTTTCTCCAAACCATATGGAGCATTAACTTTGGTAATTTCCTTCATTGTAGATTTTTCTATTCCTTTCATGTGATAAAATTCCGCCTCAATAGATTGAGACTCACATGTCTTGAACGAGGCCTTATCACCATACAATGTTCCAACATGACCATCGAAACAGTATTTGAGACATTGATGGTATGATGAAGGAATAGCTGCATGCTGATGTAGCCACGGTCTTCCAAGCAAGATATTGAAAGCTGAGTCTTGATCAACAATCATGAAATCCAAATTGGATACAAGATCTCCAAACTGAGTTCTGAGTGTAACTTCTCCCAGTGGTTCTTGTTCATTTTTATCATATCCTTGTAACATCATGGTAGAAGGAGATAAATCAGATTCCGTGAGGCCCAATCGACGAAGTGTACGAATGGGCATGAGGTTGACTCCTGAACCATTGTCAATAAAAGCTCTTCGAACATCTACACCATTGACTTTGCCAGATAAGTACAAAGATTTTATGTGTCCATGCACAACATCATCTTCATCTTTATCAGTAAAAGATATTACTGCATGGAATTATGCAGGATTATTCTCTATGTGATAGATTTCAGCTGCAGCAATTTCAGCTTCAAACTCCTGAGGACTTGACAAAGCTTCGATGAGTGCTTCCCAAAGATCTTTTGACAGATTCAAAGCATCCAAAATTGATAACTTGGCTGGTACTTGGGCCAAGTGTTTCAATATATCATACTTTTGATCTAGAGGTCTGCGTTTCCCAATAGGAATATGCGGTTTAGCAGGTACCTTGGAAGCAGATGCTTTGGAAGCTGATGCATCTTGTATTGAAGTTAGCAACATCCTTGGTTTTGGAAGATTAGACTGGTTAGATTCATTTACTTGCTGATATAAAGAAGATGGAACCTTTAATCGGTCTTTCAAAATAACTGTTCCAAAACTGAGTTGGCCATTGGCAGAAGAACTTGCTTGTTCTTTTTGAGCTCGCTGAAGGGCTCTACCACGAGTTTCTGCTGCATATACAGTGCTAGTAGGGGTAAAATTAGAGTAGTGGCTTCGGAAAGATCCACGTCTTCCCCTCTATCCTGAACCTCTAGAACCTCCTCGGATTCCCTTATTTGATACAGGGAATTCAGGCTCATCAAGACTGGAATATGGATCTTTTAATTGAATCATATTAACAGAACCAAAGATTAACTCTTCGTCTGATAAAGACTCTGCCTGGTTAGCCTGTTTAGGCTGTGCCGTTTGGTGGGACGGTGCCCGTGGCTTTGAAGTAGATGGCATGAAATCTGCCAGAGTCAAAGACAATTTAGGCTTTGATACATACTCATCTTCTCCTGATTCCTCTTTCTTCTTTGAATTGCGCTGTCCTTTTGAAGATTTGTCTTTTGATGGAGGCTTTACTACAGCTTTTGTAGGAGACACAATTGGCTTCTTCAATTGTGTTCGCAAAATGGAATGGGTCCGATTGATTGTCTTTCTGACCATCCAATCATCATATTTTTTCGTAGTTTTTCTTTTGACTTCCTGCCACTCGCCTCCTTCCTCTGGATCTGTAGCAGTAATACATGCTACATGAGCTGAAGAACCCTTCAATTTGACTTGTCCCAAGTCGACCATCTTTTGCAGGAGGTCTTTAAAGTCAAAACACTCCTGGATGGGATGCCCCAACATTTGATGAAAGGGACAATAATTGGGACGGTCTTCATCTCCTTCCTTGTTTGGCCTCTTGGGCACTGGTAATTGAACCAAATTATTTTCCAGAGCTGAAATGAAGTAACCAGGAACTTGCTCACTTCGGAAAGAGTATGTTTTACTCTTCATATCCTCAAATTGTTTTTGTCGTTGATCTTTTTGATCATTTGGACGAAACAAACTTTGTTGTTGGCGTTCAGGAGGTCGAGCCCTTCGAGAAGATGAAGGTTTTGAAGTAGAAATAGGTACAGGTGCTTGTTTAAGCATAACTGTAGCAGTTTCCGCTTTACCCATTCTCCTTCCTGGAGCTGATGGAATTATACGAGATTTAACCTTAGCCTGTATAAGGGAATCTTCAATCTATTGAGCGATTGAAGTAAGGTCTTGAAACCCTCCTGTGTATTTCATAGGGATCAATGGCGTGCGTAATTCGTCACGCAAATTTTCCACACAGATTGGAAACAATTCCTCCTGAGGGAGTGCTAAACTCAGGGAATACGTTAATCCCTTCCAACGAGCAATGAAATCAGAGACTCTTTCATTCTCGCTTTGCTTGCAGTTTGTAAGATCGAAAACTGTCGTTTTTGGCAAAGTTGAGCTAAACTGAAGAAGGAATTTTTGACGAAGATCCTCCCATCCGATGACTGATCGGGATTGCAAGCTTGTATACCAGACAAAAGCCGGTCCTTTCAAGGTTCGCACGAAGCATCTAAGTTTCACTGCTTCTTGCTGCTCTGGAGTTCCCATCATAGGATCACAACAAGACACGTAATGCGTCAAATGTTGTTCGGGGTCGCCTGATCCATTGAAAGTAGGGAAAACAGGGTTTCCAAAACTGGATGGAGGAGAAATTGAATCTACCCATTCAGGGTAAACTTTCTTGTCAGGTTGAACTTGCACCCGTTTCCCTTCCATAGTTTCTAACCGAGCTGTTAATGACTCAATAGTAGTTATTAACTTTTGAGAAACATCAGGTTGAACTTGGTTTTGGGTAGGTGCGATGAATGGAGCTTGGACAGACGTGGTGGTTGGTGCTGCAACTGATGGTAGTGTTGCCAACCGTTGTTGCGTTTGACCCGTAGGATTATACCTCTGAGGGTGTACTGATAAAGGAGGATAATCCTGATCCATCTCAGTAGTTACAACAAATTCCTCCAGCTGTCGGAATTTAGCATCCTTAAGAAGAAGACTACTCTGAAGTAGTTCTGCATTCAACCTTCTTAATTCATTCATTTATTCCTCCTGTTGTGAAAACCTTAGCTCTAATGAGAGCGATTGACCTCCTTCAGAGGAGGGGTGAAAAGTAACCTGATTCTTTCCTTTCCCCTTATTGGATCCTTTTCGGAGAGGGGGAAGTGGGTTACTTGAAGGAATACTCAGATTTTGGGTAAGCCTTTGATTACGTGTGCACACACCTTCTTCATTTAGGTCTGTGTGCGCAACTTCTTGAGTGGGAACCTCTTCGTCTGATCCCTCTGGTTTAGCCTCATCTAGTGAATCGGCAGCAACGACATTGATGACATTAATGGATGCATATTGCTTGGAATCCTTTCTATCAGCATTTCTGTGATATTGTCTTCTTCCATGTCCATGATGAGACATGGCATTCCGTTGACTTGATACCTCAGGAACTTCTTGGAGAACCGTCACTTGGAGAGAATCTTCTGATATCTTGGCTCTTCGTTCCCCTTGAGGCTTATTCCCTAATCGAGAGAATACTGACTTTCTCTGAGGGAGGGATTGAGGATTTGAAAAAGTCCCCAGTCCGGTGGACTGGGGATGTTCCTGCTGCTTCCGCTCAACTCCTCGAATCCCATTTGTTGACTCTGAGGGTTGGGTTAGATAAGTCCCCAGTCTGACAAGCTGGGGTGTCTCTTGACATGCTATGTCTGAGATCTTCTTAAAATCTCTCTTGATCTTGCGAATCGTAGTTCGGAAATTAGCTGGATGCATTAACCTGTATCCACTTTTATCACCTGGTTCAACAGACCGTTGGATGATTTCCGAAACTTCTGTCATTTGATGACATGTTTGCTCCAGACGAGAGGCTTGTGCAATATTCTCGCCTTCTCGATGTAGGAGCAATTCAACAACTTTTTCTCTATATACTTGATTTTGAGAGGAACTAGTTGAAGCATGTTCTTGAGCAAGCTTTTGATTATAAACAAAGCCCATTGACTGTGGCCGGCCATGGGCAATAACATTGCATGAGACCATTTTCGGCAGGCTTTGCTGACTGGAAAGCACTGTGAAATGTAGTGGTCCGTGAATACCCCGTCCTCTGATATGAACATCAAATGGAGCATTGGCAATTAACTGGCGCAATTTTCTTAGTGCGCCAAGGCATGAACGTTGAAGGGTTCTTTGTTGCTTTTCAGCTTTCGGATACCGAGAGACTGATAAAGATGCCAAATCAATCTGGCGTTTTAACCCTTCTATTATCTTAATATTATTTTCATAATCACCATAAGATAATACTTTCTTATTCAATTGACAAAGAGTCTTCCATATGTTGAGACGAATATCATGGATTCCATCATCCGACAACATCTTTGGAATGTCGTACTGGGAGTCAGCCAAAGGCCAAAACATGACTGGTACTTCACCTTTTGCCAGTTTTTTTCTCATGTTCAGCATTTCCTCTTTATCATTAAATGAAGATTCTTCTACCTGTTTGGACCAGAGTTGGTGTTTCCTTGTTGCTTCATCGGATTCAACAAGATTGGTAGAGATATCACTATTCATGATGGAAGATGAATGACCCAGGGATGGTTCGGAGAATAACCTGAACCCCATGCTATCTTCTAATGGAAAAAGAGTTTCACCTGCCGATTGTAAAGAATCAGACATGACTGGTTTTACGTTTGCAAGTGCCTCGAGATAGGAGGGCTTTCTCGTCACTACATTGCCTTCTGAAGAATTTTCGAGACAACGTGAATCACTACTGCGGAGAGGACTTTCGCAGCGAAGTTCATCACCATGAGGAGGACCGTCATGATGGGTTACAACAAAAGATGAAATCTCTTGCTCCTTGGTCTTCTGACCACACAGAGGGTTCCTGTGGATCTCATCTGAAGAAGAAACTTCAAGATTGACCGAACATTCTTGAAGCAAGCCTTCATGAGGAAGTGTCTGTTGAAGACCTTCAAAATTAGTGTTCCCGTTATTGAGAACTGAGGGAGTAGAATCTTGAATTCTGACAGATAAATGTCTGAGGGCTTCAAGAACTCCAGCATCGAGTAAGGCCTTGTTGCAGATTGGCCTTTGATCTCCTGACTATGCTGGGTGGATCTTTTTCTTAGATGCCTTCTTACTCACTTTAGAAACCACTTGTTGACGAAAGTGGTTACTCTAAGCAGGTGTATGTGCCTGATCAGGAAAGATGGTCAGGTTAGGCTGACGATCTCCACTCAAATCTGGTGTATGTGCCTGACTTGGTTGTCCGTTTGATATGGGGGAGTATGCCCCATAACCCTCTTGGACTGGAACAGATGTGTGTGTCTGTTCCGGAGTGAATCGTTGATGTGTCACTCCACTGCTTGGGATAGATTTATGTGTCTGTCCCTGAGATGATGCTGAAACTGTTATGATATCCTGGCAAGCATCCAGAATATGAGCAGGAATTTGCTTCTGCTCTTTCACCATTGACAAAATATGTTTGGTGACTTCAGCCGCCGGAACGGGGATATACGTTCATTTCGGGCATGGAGTAGGTGTATGTGCCTGCTCCTATCCTCCTTTTCCTATTAGTGAATCCTGACAGTACTCAAGTGTGGAGGCAGAGAGTTGAGTCTGCCACCTATTTGTCATCGGGGCTTTCCGACTGACTTCTTCGTGCGCTACCAAGCGAGACTGTTGGTAGGCTTGATTAGTATTAGCAGATGTATGTGCCTGCTGATTACACTTTGCCAAACGCGGTTGACGAGATCCATCATATGTAGTCAGACGAGCCTGCTGACTAACTGGTGATGTATAAGCAGGTGTATGTTCCTGCCTATGGTACTCCGCCGGAATTGCCTGGCGGGATTGGCGTGATGCTGCCAGACGAGTCTGCTGGACAGCGGAATTAAAACAGACAGGTGTGTATGCATTCTCGTTGTTCGCCACCAAGTTAGGTTGGTGGACTTCTTTGGAGATGGTAGAGATGACAACCCGCCCATTGTTCATCGGATTCCGTCTCTAGCGGTTCATCTTGCCTGCTCGGGTTCGAGGAACCTGAGTTGAATGCCTGGAGTCGGTACCCTCATCATGTTGAGGGCACACTACCGCACGAGTCTGGCGGCGATTGTTGATGGGAGCCCTTGGGAAGGACTCCTGTCTTTTTGAATTAAGGTCCTACGGGACCTACTCATTCACTTCCTCAGAGTAAGGGAGTGAATGGAAATTGCGTTCCGGGGATAACGACCCGAAACCGTTGGAGACGGTAGTCAGCACCGCCTTCTTCTTGATCGCTGGTCGCCGTTTTCCGGACGACCAGGTAGAGTTGTTAACTTGGAGGGCTTGACGAGCGGCCTCCAGAGTTGGGATAGTACCGTTGCGACGGTACTCCTTAACCAGTGCATTTGAAACCCAATGTTGAAGATGCTGAGTTGGTGATGTCATCCTCAGAGCGGACGACGTTCCAGCAGGAGTAGCAGCATTGGTTTTCACAGCAGCAGACCTCACAGTAGAGGTGTTCATAGCAGTAGCATTCATAGGGGTGAATTTAAGTAAAGCCATTTTGCAGAAGATCTTGAGAAATGAGTGCCTGTTCCATATAACAGACATAATCAAGATGAATCCGGCCACTGCATCTTTTGGATGAGCATATGTCAATGATTGCTTTGTTGGCCCAAGGGGCCTATCAAATAAGAAGAACATCACATTAACTTGGTTAAGGATTCACGTCGGGTTCACCATTTTTGTTTCCTCACGGATTTTGGGGATGACCTCCTAGACGGGAGATTCAAACATTCCGACCGGTTTCTAGCGGGTTTGTTCGTAGAACCGGAAACATCCAATGATTCCACATCCGTTTGGACCTACTTTCCAAAGGCAGGCGCTCATTAGCTTGTGGACTGATGAGGCTTAGGAATTTGCATTGGTCGAGAGGATGGGAGGTCGGACTCATCACACCTTTTTTAGGGGAGTTATTGTCTACTCCGGGACTCTCTTTATAGATTTAAGTTATGTTCGTAAATCCTTATTACATTACCAAGTATAAAATGCGCTTTCCTTTAGTTTTAACAATCAATGATTAAATATGCAAGAAATTTAGAGAATCTTTTATATGTATTCGAGGTTCTTCATCAATAGAGAATCATCTATATCTGTTTAGAGATTCTTGGTCAATGGTATCCTTCAAAACATTTATATAAAAGTCTCTTGGTCATTATGATGACCAGTCTGGTTTTAAAGCCACTCAGTGGGGCACTTGAAGTTTATCGTCATTCAGAAGGACAGGGATTATTTCAAAGTTGGGATCGAACCCAAAAATGGGCTACCTACATATCCTTTGTTTTTGAAAAGGAATAAGAACCCACGTAGTTCGAGTAATGGAGTATGATGTTTTATGATTGATGGCTCAAAGAAGAATGTCATAATTACTTTTACACTCTAAGCTCATGTGAGTCATGCTCGGTGTGAGAAACAAGATGTATTGGTAAAAATTAGACAATTGTGCCATGAAAGATGCAATCATATGAATTTTTTTGGGGCTTATGTATGTATGACTGCCCAGATAGATGAAGGTTTAGGATTTACTTTTAGGGAGAAAATCCATGAACATGGTCCATAAAGTTATATGTGCTTCATGGAGATTTGAATACTCTAATCCTGGGGATTACTCCTAAGGAGGATGCCCAAGTTAGGAGGGGACTTATGATTGGGTTTTACTCCTGAAAAGGAAACCCAAATCAAGGTTAAATTAGGACTGGTTAAGAGAAATTTAAGGGGGCATGGGGTTTACTCCTGAAAAGAAAACCCAAGATTATTACTGGGACTTACTCTTAAAAAGGAGTCCCAGATTCGGGGACTTGGGGCTTACTCCTGAAAAGGAAGCCCAAGATTATGACTGAGTCTTATTCCTTAAAAGGAGACCCGGGTTAGGGATTAAGTTTTGGGGCTTACTCCTGAGGAAGATGCCCAAGTTTGGGAACTTTAAGAATTTGGGGCTTACTCTTAAAGAAGGATGCCCAGATTAAATGATTTATAACTGGGGATTATTCCTAAAAAAAGGATACCCAAGTTAAGGATTCTCTCATCTTAAAGGATGAGGTTAAATGAATGAACTCTCCATAATTAGTGACATAAGGATATTTAAATCACTAGGTTTTGTGAGATATTCCACAGAATTCCTTTCAGATAAGGAAGTCAAATCAAGAAATCATGCCATAAATGGCTTTGAAGAGTGTCTTGAAGACTGAATCTTGAAAAGGAAAGGTGAAATGGCTTAAGAGGGGTAAAATGGGAAAGATGGGAACTCAAAAAGATAGGGGCGCGCAAGTCTTGAAAGGCGCGCAGGTCTTCCGTGGGCGTGCAAGTGTTGGTCGCGCAGGTATACCTGCGCGACACATGGTGTACTTGCGCGATTTTTCAACTAGCATTGAAATACTTGAGCGACTCTTTTTTAAACCCTTTAGAATCCTCTTGAGGTTCTTCCAGAAAAGGGACGCGCAAGTTATATTGAAGGAAATAAGTCGGCGCGCAAGTGTTTGATAAGTTTCAACACTTAGGCCTTCCTTCTTCTCTTTAGATCTTCCGTTCTAGGTAAGAAATTACCTTAGAAGTGTTCCAGAAGCTTTGAAAAGAGACTTGGGCATCGGGAGCTTCAATCCGAGTTTCTGGAAAAAGATCCTCTCGAATGGGGGGCCCACAGGGTCAATTTATAGGCAAGAGAGGACCCCGGGCGGCTACCGGGCGGTTACCACTTAGGTCGCGCAAGTCACTTGCGCGACCAAGAGCGTCACGCAAGTGAACTTGCGCGACAGAAAGATAACTTGCGCGGTGCAGTTGCTGTTGATCCTTTGTTCATGCCTTTGTCGATTTTTGATGTTTTCTTCAAAGGTTGAATCACTTTGAGCTCAGATATTCCCTTTTCTGATCTTTAGATTCTGTGACGAAAAAGGGGCGTCAACAGGGGTTTTTAGGAATCTTTATGTTTTTTTACATTTATTATATTTTTATGATTTATATGGATTTTAGAGTGTTTAGATATTTTGGGGGTTTTTATGGGTTTTTAGGATTTTATAGGATTTTTACAATTTTTATGGGTTTTATCGGTTTAATGTCTTTTAGGTTATTAAGGGTTTCTTAGCGATTTTCAAATTTTTATTGATTTTTAATTTTTTTAGATTATAGGTATTTTTTATGATTTATATGATTTTTTAGTTTTTTTGGTATTTTGGGGGTTAAGGGTATTTTTTTGTTTTTATCATTTTTATGTTTTTATTGGTTTAAAATATTTTTATGTTTTGAGGTTTAATTAGTGGTTTTTCATGGTTTATAGGGGTTTTACATTTTTAAGGCTTTTAAGAGAATATTTAGGATATTTAAGGGGTTTTAGGGTTTTTTGGATTTTGAGGGTTTTATGGTTTTTAGGTTTTTCAGGAAAATTTGTGTTTTTTAGGTTTCAATGGGTAATAAGTGTTTTTAGGTTTTTTTTATTTTTCTTTTGTTTTTTCATTGTTTTAATTGATTATTTCATTTTATTTATTTTTTTGGTCTTTTGTTTTAGTTTTTATGGATTTTAAGTGTTTTTTGAGGGTTTTGTGGTTTTTTTGGTTTGTATGGGTGTTTAGGGGTTTATTCATTTTTAGGGTTTTGAGGTGTGATAAATGGTTTTATTTTTTCAAAGTTTTATTTAGGGTGTTTTGGTTTTTAGGGGTTTTTACCTTTTATATTATTTTGAGGTGTTTTAGGGTTTTAGGGTTTCCAGTTTTTTTATGGGTTTTGGGGTTTTGGGGTTTTTTTTGAGTTTTTAGGGTTTCTAATGTTTTTTGAGTTTTTTATCATTTTTGATACTAATATGGGTTTTAGTTTTTTTAGTGGTTTTTGGGTCATTATGATGTTTTCAATGTTTTTAGGTTTATAGTATATTTTAGGGGTTTTAAAGGTTTTATGTGTTTTTTTGTTTTGTTGTTTACTTTGGGATTTTATGGTTTTAGTGTTTTTACCTTTTTTTATATATTTTATGTATTTTTAAGGGTTGTAGGGTTTTTAGGAATTTTGAGGTTTTTAGGGTGTTTAGTGTTTTTAGTCAATAAAATTTTTTTCTGTGTTTTATGTGTTTTATGTTTTAAAGGTTTTATTAGGGATTTTCAGGGTTTTGGGGTTTTTAAAATTTAAGGTATTTTTAGGTATTTTTTACATGTTTATTCTTTTTAGGAATTATTATGGGTTTAGGGTATTTTCATTTTTTTTATGGATTTAGTTGTTTAATGTGATTTTAGGGTTTTAAAGGGTTTTTAGTGTTTTTAACATTTTTATTATTTTAAAGGATTTCTCACAATTTTTGTTGTTTTAAGGGTTTTTATGGGATTTTAGTGTTTTTAATGTTTTATGGTGTTTTATGGATTCATTGGGTTTAGTGGTTTTAGAGTGTTTTAAAGATATTTAGGGTTTTTAGCACTTTTAGTATTTTTAGGTGTATTATTTTTGTTTATGTTTTCAATTTTTTAGGATTTTTATGGTTTTTTTTGTGTTTTTTGGGTTTTTGAGTGTTTTAGGAATTTTAAGGGTTTTAGGGTTTTCATTGTTTATTAGTTTTTAAGGGTTTTAAGTGTCTGTTGGTTTTTTGTATTTTATTAGGGGTTTTATGCTTTTTAATGTTTTTAGGGATTTTAGTAATGTTTAATAATTTTTATTGTTTTTAGTTTTTTATGTATTTGGGGGGGTTTTAGGGTTTTTATAGTATTTTGGGTTTTTAGTGTTTTTTTAGTTTTTTATGGTTTTTAAGGATTTTAGAGTGTTTTAATGTTTTTAGAGGTTTAATGTTATTTATAGATTTTAGTGTTTTTAGGTTTTTTGTGTTTTATTGTTTTTTGGGTTTTTATTGTATTTTTGGGTTTTTATTGTTTTTAGGAGTCTTTTGTGTTTTAAGGGTTTTAAGATTTTTCTAATTTTTTAGGGGGTTTATTTGTTTTTAGGTTTTGATGTTTTTCTTCAAGGTTTTCAGGGTTTTTCCAGGTCATTTAATTTTTTTTTGTATTTTTAGGCATTTTTTAGGATTTATATTGTTTATATGTTTTTAGAGGTTTTGAGGGTTTCATGTTTTTTAGTGTTTTTAGTGGGTTTATGGAATTTTAGCAATTTTTTGTTTCTTATGGGTGTTAGTTTTTTTTAGGTTTTTAATGTTTTATTATTGATTTTCAGGGATTTTATTGTTTTTTACGTTTTTAGGGCATTTTAGGGATTTTTATGGATTTTTTTTGTTTTAGTGGTTTTTAGGGGTTTAGGGTTTTTAGGGTTTTGGGGGTTTATTTTTTGTTTTAGGGTTAGTTATAATTTTTAGGGGTTGTAAGTATGTTTAGATTTTTTAACATTTTAAGGTTTTTAATGTGTTTTTATATATTTTTAATGGTTTTTAGGGTTTGTATTCATTTTTAAGCGTTTTAAGGTTTTTAGGGATTATAAAGGTTTTTAGGGGTTTTAGGGTTTTTATGGTATTTTTGGGGGTTTTCAGGGTTTTTCTAATTTTTATGATTTTAGGGGTTTTGAGTGTTTTTAGGATTTTAAGGTTTTATTTGGGTTTTTATGTTTTTAGGTATTTTTAATGGGTTTTTAGGTTTTTTAGGGATTTTGAGGGTTTTATTGTTTTTTAGGGTTTTAGCTATTTTTCTATTTTTAGGTGGTTTAATTGTTTTGGGAATTTTAGTTTATCATAGTTTTTTTAGGTTTTTTGGGTTAAGTTATTGTTAGGTCCTTTTTATGATTTTTATGGGGTTTGTGGATTTTATGGGTTTTTGGGGTTTTGGGGTTTTTTTGAGTTTTCAAGTGTTTTAATGGTTTTAAATTTTTTTTATCGTTTTTAGGGGTTTAATGCGTCTTTTGAGTTTTTAGTGGGTTTTAAGGGCATATTTGTTTTTTTTCATTTTTATGTTTTCTGGGAATTTAAGAACTCTTAGGTTTTTAGGGTTTTCTTATGGGGTTTTTTGGTTTTTAGGGTGTTATATGTTATTGGGATTTTTATGTATTTTTTAGTATTTCAATGGTTTTTACATTTTTTAGGGATATGTGGGTATTCTGGATTATCATGGAATTTTATAATTTTCTGTATTTTTTTAGAGTTTAAGTGTTTTTAGGTTTTTATATTTTCCATATAAGTTTTTTTTCGAATATTAGAGTTTTTATATTTTTATGGATTTCTAGGTATTTTCATTATTTTTATGATTTTATAGGTTTTTAGGGATTTTGAGTGGTTTTAGGGTTATTTATGAGTTATCTTATTATTTTTTTAGGGTTTGTATATTTTTAGGCCTTTCGGGATGTTCAATGATTATTTAGAGTTTTGAGGGGTTTTATGGGTTTTAAGGGACTTTGAGGGTTTTTAGGGGGGGGGGGGGTTCAAGGCTTTTAGGTTTATATTGGTCCTCTTGGGATTTAGGTTTTTATTTTATTTTTTTGGTTTTAGAGGTTTTTAGAATATTTTAAACATTTTAGGGGTTCAAAGGGTTTTAGAGTTTTTAGTGGGTTTAGGGTTTTAATGTTTTTAAGATTATTATAATGGCTTTTTAATTTTTTTAGTGTTTAATGGTTTTTAGGTTCTTTTATGGTTCTATGCATTTAAGAATTTTTTATGTTTTTAGGTGTTTTCATATTTTTTTTATATTTTTAAGGTTTTCTTATAAGGTTTGAGTATTTTCAGCATCTTTTATTTTCTAGGGATTATTAGTGATTTTTTAGGTTTTTATGGGCTTGTATGTTTTTTGGGATTTTGAGGGGTTTTAGTGTATTTAGTGTTTTTTGCTTATTTAGCATTTTTAAATTTAGGAATTTTAAGTGATTTTAGGTTTTCATGTTTTTCTTAGGAGTTTTTAGGGTTTTTATAAATTTCTTATTTTTATGCGTTTTTAGGTTTTTATTGGTTCTATGTTTTATTTATTTTTCGGGGTTTTTTTATTTTTAGGGTTTTTAGGGTTATTGGTGTTTTCAATGTTTTTAAAGGTTTATTGGGTTTTTTAGTGTATTGAGTGGGTTTTTGTAGGTTTTATAGGTTTTTATGGTTTTTAAATGTTGTTAGTGTTTTTTGGATTTTAGGGGTTTTTAGGGTATTTAAATTTCTTTGGGGTTTTTAGGTTTTTGGTGTTTTTAGGGATATTTTTTAAAAAATGGTCTATTGGGATTTTAGGTATTTTTTGATTTTTTACAGTTTTTAGGGTTTTTATGGTATTTTATGGTTTTTATCCTTTTTCGGTTTTTAAGGATTAATATGTTTTTTAATTTTTAAAGTTTTCTTGGGGGTTCTCTAGGTTCTTTTTTTATCATTTAATGGGTTTTTAGGGATTTTGAGGATTGTTAGGGATTTTATTGTTTTTTGGGGTTGTAGGTTTTTTATTTTTAATGGGTTTTAATGTTTTTTAGAATTATTTAATGTTTTTAGGGTTAAAATTGTTTTAGAGTTTTTGGTGGGTTTTTAATGTTTTTATGGGTTTTATGGTTTTTTAGGTTTTTAAGGGTTTCTATGGTTATTAGGGTTTTAATGGTTTTTAGTGATTTTTTCGGTTTTAGTGTTTTTAACATTTTTTATTTTTTTGGGGTTTTATGTGGTTTTAGGTTTTTAATTTTTTATTAGAGGGTTTTTCTATTTTTATGACTTTTTACGTTTTTAGGGATTTTTTAATGATTTTTTGGGATTTTAATGAATTTTTAGTGTTTTAGGGATTTTGAGGGTTTTTAGGGATTTGAGGATTTTTATGTTTTTAAGGGTTTAAATGGATATATGTTTTAAGGTTTTTATAGGATATTTTCAGGGTTTTTTGGGGTTTTACATTTTTCTGGATTTTTATGGGTTTTTAATGTATTGTGGGTTTTAGGGTTTTTAAGGATTTTGAGGGTTTGAATGGTTTTTATGGTTTTCAAGGTATTTTTGCATTTTTAGAGGGTTTTTTGTGTTTTTAATGATTTTGATGTTTTCAAATTTTGTTAATGTTTTTTGGACATTAGAGTGAATATAGAATTTGTAGTGGTTATTTAGGGATTTTATTGGTTTTAGGGGATTTTCAATAATTTTAGAGGTTTTATGGGTTTTAGAGTTTTCTAGGATTTTTAGGGTCTTTAGAGTTTTTTGGGTTTTAGCATTTTTATGTTTTTGGGGGGTTTACATGTTTCTAGATGTTTATGGTTTTATTATGTTTTTTTACTATTTTTATGTATTTAGGGATTTTCAAGTGTTTTTTTATAATTCTAGGGGTTTTAGGAGTTTTTGGGATTTTTATGGGTTTTATGGGTTTTAGGGGTTTTTAGAGTTTTTATCATTTTTTAGGTTTTAGGGGTTTTAGGGGTTTTATGTATTTTTAGGTTTTTATGCATTTCATAGGTGTTTTCATGTTTTTTAAGGTTTTTACGTTTTTAGGGATTTGTAATGATTTTTATGATTTTTCTGTTCTTTGGGGTTTTAAATATTTTGAAGGTTTTTGGGTTTTATGGATTTACGGTTTTTTCAGCTTTCAGGGTTTTCTAGATTTTTTAGTATTTTTATGGTTATTTAGAGTTTTTAACATTTTTAGGGTTTTAATGGGGTTTTATAGTTTTAAGTGGGTTTTAGGGTTTTTTATGTGTTTAGGGGATTTTTGGAATTTTAGGTGGTTATGGGGTTTTTAGGGTAATATAGGGTTTTAGAGCTTCATCATATTTATTTTTTAGGTGTTTTAAGTGTTTTTAGGGTTTTAAGGTTATATTTGGCTTTTTCAGGGATTTTTATATTTTTATGATCTATATGGTTTTTTGGTTTTTTGGGAGTTTTCTGGATTTTTAGGGGTGTCTTGGTTTTTAGGGTTTTTAACATTTTTAGGTTTTTAGGGGCCTTAAGTTTTTTTATGATTTTAATATTTTATTAATTTTTTTTCATATTTTTTAGTAAATTTTATATTTTGGGTTTTTTAGGAATTATTATGATTATTAGTTGTACTATGGGTTTTTAGTGTTTATGAATTTTGTATTGGTTTTATGGTTTATTAGAACTTTTTAACGTTTTTAGTGGTTAAAATGGTTTTTAGATATTTTAGTGGATTTTTTTTGTTTTTATGGGTTTTATTGGTTTGTATGGGTTTTATTTTATTTTAGGGGTTTTAGATTTTTTTTAAAAATTGGTGTGTTTTGATTGTTTTTAGGATTTTATGGTTTTCTTATCAAATTTTTGGGATTTTAGTTTTATTTATGTTTTTGGTATTTTTAGGGGTTTTTTTGGTTTCGTATGGTTTTTTAGGGTTTTGCTTCCTTGAGGGATTCTAGGTATTTTAGGGTTTGAGGGAGTTATGTTTTTTAGATTTTTAATGTTTTTAGGGGTTTTATTTGTTTTTAGGTTTTGGGGGTTATCAGGTTTTCTAGGTTTTTTTATTTTTTTATGATTTTCACAGTTTTTTTGTAATTTTATGTGTTTTTAGGGTTCTTAAGATTTGGAAAGGTTTTAGGGGTTTTTTGTTTTCAAGATTTTTTATTATTTTTGAGATTTTATTATTTTTAAATTTTTTTGAGTTTTTAGGGTTTTCAAGAATTTTAAGTGGTTTTTAACTTTTCAGGGGTTTAAAGGTTTTATGGGTTTTTTTTGTTTTTAGGTTTTTAATGGTTTTTATGAGTTTTTAGGGATTTAGGGTCTTTTAGTGTTTTAAGTGTTTTTAACATTTTTTATATTTTTCTGGTTTTATATGTTTTTAGGTTTTTATGGTTATTTTATGGTTTTTTAGGGTTTTTAGTGGTTTTAAAATTTTAGGTAATTTAGTGTTTCTTTGGATTTTTATGGTTTTTAGGGGTTTTGGTATTTTGAGGGGTTCATGTTTTTTAGGGTTTTTTTTTGTTTTTTTGTTTTTTTATTTTTTAGGTATTTAGGTTTTTTATGTTTTTATGGTATTCTTATGGGGTTTTCATGCTTTTAATGGTTTTTACGTATTTCAGATTTATATATATTATTAAAATATTTATGGATTTTTAGGGTTTTATGGATTTTGATGGGTTTTTGGGTTTTTTGGGTTTTTTTGCGTGTAAATTTATTAGGTTTTATTCCTTTTAGGTTTTTTCTATTTTATTAGGGGTTTTAGTGTTTTTAGGTGTTTTTTTCATATTTATATATTTTTATGTGTTTTTTTGAATGTTTATGATTTCTTTAGGGTTTTAGGGATTTTTAGGGTTTTCAGGGTTTTATGGGTTTTTAGTGGTATTTAGGGGTTTCTATGTTTTTTGCTTTTTAGGGGTTTAAAGTGATTTTAGGTATTTAAATTTTTCTTAGTTTTTTTCTGGGTTTGTAAGGTTTTTTATATTTTTCGGGATTTTTATGGTTTTTAGCGGTATTTAGGGTTTTTATGGTTTTTTGGGGGGTTTAAGGGGTTTTTATTTTTGAGGGGTTTCAATGTTTTTAGAGTTTCTTAAAATTTTATGGCTACAAAGGGGTTTTATAGTTTTTAGTGGTTTTAGGGTTATTATGGGGTTTTAGGGGTTTTTTTGTTTTTAGGGGTTTATGGTTTTAGGTGTTTTAGGGTTTTAAGGTCTTTTAGGGTTTTATGAGTTTCAAGGGTTTTTAGGGTTTTAGGGGTTTAAGTGTTTTTAGTTTTTTGAGGATTTCATTAGGTTATTTAGGGTTTTAGGGTTTTTAAATTTTTATGTATTTTAGGTATTTTATAGGATTTTTAGGGTTTTCTAGTGTTTTTAGGAATGTTGAGTAGTTTTTTAGGGATTTTTGGATGTTTAGGTTATTATGGGTAATAAATTTTTTTAAATTTTTAATATGTTTAAATTGTTTTTATGTTTTTAATGTTTTATTACGGTTTCTCAGGTTTTTGGGAATTTTATGTTTTTATGGATTTTTAGGAGTTTTTTTGGTTTATTTGGTTTGTAGGGTTTTCAGGGTTTTAATGGGTTTTTAGAGATTTTATCATTTTTATATTTTTAACGGGTTTCTATAAGTTTTTGTTGTTATCAAGTTTTTATGGGTTTTATTTTTTTTTAAGGTTTTAGGGGGTGTTTAGGTTTTTAGGTTTCTTAGGCGTTTTAGGGTCTTTTTATGGTTGTTTAGGGTTTTTAGCATTTTAATGTTATTTCATGATTTTAGGTGTGTTAATGTTTTTATGGATTTCTTTGGGTTTTTAGGTTTTTTAGAGTTCTTAAATTTTTTAGTTATTTTTAATGGTTTTTAGTATTTTTATGGATATTTATTGTTTTAAGGGATTTTGAGATTTTTTGGGGTACTAAAGGGTTTAAGTGTTTTTTTGAGTCTTTTAGGGTTTTTTCCATTTGTGTGTTTTTTAATGTTTTCATAGTGTTTTTCAAGTTTTTAAAGGGTTTTTGCATTTTTAGCGATTTTAGGTATTTTTAAGGATTTTTAGGATTTTTAGGGGTTTTAGGTATTTTGATGGTTTTAGGGTTTTTTTTATTTTTAGGTTTTTCTAGTGTTTTTTGTGTTTTTATGGTTTTAGAGTTTTTTAATGTTTTTAGGGGTTTAATGTTTTTTAGAGTTTTTCGTTTTTTAGGTTTTTAAGGGTGTTAATGGTTTTTAATGATTTTTGCGTTTTTTTGGAGGGGTTTTAGGAGTTTGATGTGTTTTTTTGGTTTTAAATGATTTCTTAGGGGTTTCAAGGGATTTTAGTGGTTGTTTTTTAAATTTTAGGGTTTTTAGGGGTTTTAATAATTTATATTATTTTTTAAAGATTTTTGAAATTTTGATGTTTTTTAGGTTTTTAGGGTTTTTAGGATTTTTATCATTTTTAAGGGCTTCATGGTTTTAAGTGATTTTTGGTTTTTATGGGTTTCTTCTGTTTTTTTAGTTTTTTAGGCAAGGAAGATTCGAGGGTCGGGCTATTCCCGGCCCCCCAAATTTATTAGTAAAGAAAAGAGACACAGCAGACAAGGGAGGGGACGGGTCAAACGATGCACACCCGAAAACCCCTTACAACACACGCAAAAGAAAATAAAATCAAAAAGACACACAAAATGAGAAAAGAAAGAAAACCAAAAGCAAAGCCAACAACATCTCCAAGCTAACCCGCAACTAGCATCCAGCACAGGGTCTACCAGCCATCTCCACCATCATCATTAAAATCTGCACCAGGGGGGTCTCCCTCGGCACCATAGCTAGAGGCCGCATCTGTGTCTACTGACTCCCATTCTGAAGAATCATACTGCTTCAAAAAGTTGGTGTAGTACTCCCTTAACTTCACCTGCTCCACATTCAACTGCTTTTTAGCAGACCGCCCCACCTTACAAGAGGAATTCTTCGAAGCCTTGCTAGATGCCCTTGTAGAAACTGTTCTTGGAATGGAGGAGTAGTCCTTACTTGGCCTCCTTACTTTCAAAGCAGTGGTGAAAAGATCACCATGATTCCCCTGGAGAGGTATAACAGAGTCCTCCTGGTTGAGAAAACAAGAGGTGGGAGGTGGAAAACACTCCCTGGACAGGCCCCTAGCAAACTTTTCTTTCCCAGTGAGTATGGCCTTGTCCATTAAAATCTAGTCCATGTTGGATTTCATCCTAAACCCATCATCCGAGCCACTCTCCCAGAGCATCAAGCCCTCAGATTCCATTCCCTCCTGCAAAAGAGAAGGCTGCAAAGCCCGGTCTTTCAGAAACAAACGTTTGGAGTTCCCATCCACACTGTCCCTAATCATCCCATCTTCAACAAAATTAATATCATTTGCTCTGAAGGAAATGAGCACCTCTGAAGCATCCAATGTGATCGGAACAGGTTCAAAGGATTCCGAAGCGTTCATCAAAGTCCTGGTGAGGACACCCCCATTACCCTCAACCTGGGCAGCATTCACATCATTCTCAGTCTTCTGATCGGCCCTCGCCTTATGCTCCCGTTCACTGGCATTATCAAATCTCCAAAAAGTTCTAAAAAACATCTCGTCTTCACTAGAAATGTGCTCCACACTCCCTCCCCCCTTCCCAGTAGCAGGCACATTAGCCAGCAACTGAGAAGGAGACATTGCGCTCCAAGCATCAGCCACCTTCTGGGATGCGCTCCCTCTACCATGCCCAGCAGCATCGACCTGCACCTTATTATGTATCTGTTCAGCAGACATCTCGCCACCCGCATTGTCCAGGGGCCCCTGCACCTCCTCCTCATGCTCCAGCACAGCAGAGGTCTCCATGCCAAGAGAAATTCCAGAATTCGGAAGCTGCAGATCACTCCTCAAGCGCTTGCAGATATCATGTACCTTGGATTCCGGTTAGCACTGGATGGCCATTTTCCCAAGCGCAACCGGAGGACAGTTAAGTGGTCCAGAACCCAAACCAGGAGTGGATTCCACCCTCTCAGAAAGAGTCCTCTCACTCCCAGTTTAAAAGTCCATAGAAACCTCCTTGGCATAGACCTCCACCCGAGCCTGACCCCCTCCGTCAACCTACATCAAAACATCCCCAACCGCGATAGCCTCCTGTTCCTCAAAAGCAACATGAATCGTTGGGTATTCAGCCACACCAGTATCTGGATCCAAAACTCCCATATTGGGTGAGCCCCCGACCACTATCTTAGAAAAAGATGATGGAGCCACAACAGGCGGCCCAAGCACAGAGGGGCCGCTTCCACGTTGGCACACAGATGTAGTGTGGCCTAACTTGCAGCATGTCGAGTAGAACAAGACCCAAGATTCAAAACAAAACTGCTGCTTCAACCAGAGTTCATCTTCAATCTCGACACAGACCAAATTGATCGGTGGTTTGGACACATCCACCTCTATGAAAATCCAAGGTGAAAAGGGATGACATGCAGTGCTCGTCCACGCATCCATACACAGAAATCATCCAACGAGATTACCTATGACCCGAAGGATAGCCAGATTCTAGAAGGGGAGCGCAAGTCCAGGAAGAGTTACCCACAAAGCCGTGCTTGGGGGATCACGATTTAAGTGGAAATCAAAGCTCCACTAGAACAAGTAGAACCGAAAACCAGAAACAATCTGTGGCGCCACGACCCAGGCCGAGATCAAATAATCCTCATTCCCAAATTGAACCAAAAAGTGACGAGCATCAAGTAACCCTACAATAGCTCTTTCACGTAGATTCCAAGAAGAGGCAACAAACCTATCAAAAACGTTGATAGGAGGCCAAATCCTCCCAAACCGAACCACCAACATCAAATCCAGAAGAGAAGAGGCCGAAGAAAGATCTTGAGTAGAATTCGATACCGAGGGCACACCGTTCTAGTACTGAGGGACTTTCGGGAAAAGCGCTATCTCAGGAAAAAGAGGGGGAAACTCATGCTCTGCATGTAGGGGATCCCATCTGCCGCCCCTCCAATCCTAGGGAGGGGCGGCACCATCGCATCCATAAATTACGGCGACGTAGTCTTCAAGGGAGCCGAGAATCGCCATCACAAAAGAGAGAGAGATGGTGCAGCGCCATCACCCTAAATCATTTGGTCTTTTAGTTTTTTAGGGTTCTTACATTTTCTGTGGTTTTTTAAAAAAATCAGGATTTTTTGATTTCTTTGTTTTTATTGATTTTGAGCGATTTATGGTTTTTATCATTTTTAGGGTTTTAAATGTTTTATGTTTTATGGTTTTCCTGAGGTTTTTTCATTGTTTGTGGGTTGTTAAGTTTTTAGGGATTTTGAGATCCTTTTTGGATATTTATGGTTTTTTAGGTTTTTCAGGATTTAGAGGGGTATTAGGATTTTTTACGGTTTTAGGGGTATAAGAAATTCTTCATTTCATTATTTTTATGGGTTTTAAGTTGTTTTTGGTCTTTTATGGTTTTATTAGGGGTTTTTAGAGTTTTAAGGTCTTTTATATTTTTATTTTTTTGGCATTTTTTATGATTTTTTTTGGATTTTAAGAATTTTGAGGGTTTTATTAGTATTGAATGTCTTTATGAATTGTCAAGGGGTTTTTTGTTTTTTAGTTTTCTATAAGTTTTAGGTTCATTTATAATTTTAAGGAATTATTATGGTTTTTATAGTTTTTAGTTTATTTTTACGTTCTTAGATATTTTGAGGTGTTTTGGGTTTTTTATGTTTTTTGGCTTTTATGGTTTTTAGGGTTTTAGGGTTTTTTAGTTATTAGGAGTTTAAATGGGTTTTAGAGTTTTTTAATTTTTTAGGGATTTAAAGGGGTTTTATAGTTTTTAGTGGGTTTTAATGTTCTTATGGGTTTTATGTCTTTTATTGTGTGCTGGGGTTTTAATGGTTTTTTTGGGTTTTCAAACATTTTACGGTTTTTAGGTTTTTTAGGATTTTAAGGGTTTTTAATTTTTTTAGGTTTTAATGATTTTCTTAAGGGATTTCAGGATTTTAGGGTTTTTTATGTTTTAAGATATTTTTGTGTATTTTATGTTTTTAGGGTTTTTTGGGATTTTGAGAGTTTTTAGGAGTTTTAGGGTGCTTATTTTTTAGGTGTTTTGTCATATTTTAGGTTTTTAGGGGTTTTTGGTATTTTTATTTTTTTAATGTTTTCCTAGGGGTTTTTAGGGTTTTTGGAATTTTAAATTTGGAACGAATTTTTAAGTATTTTTTGGGTTTTAAATTTTTTATGGTTTATAGGAAATTTTTGGGTTTTAGGGTTTTTTAGGGTTTTTATGTGTTTAGGTATATTTTGGTGTTTTCTAGTATTTTAAACATTTTTAGAGTTTTTAACGTTTTTGGATTTTAATGGGTTTCTCTATTTTTTTTGGTATTTATGGTTTTTATTGTTTTTACAGTTTTAGGGGGGTTTATGATTTTTAGGGGTTTGGGGGTTTTAGGGTCTTTTTAGTCTAATTAACGTTTTTAGTGTTTTTAGGTTTTTATATTTTTAGGGGTTTTAGTTGTGTTCAATATTTTATGGTTTTCTTAGGGGTTTTAGGGTTTTTAGAATTTTTTCAATTGTAACTATTGTTATGTAGAATTTAGTATTTTTATGGATTTTTAGTGTTTTTAGAGAATTTACCATTTTTTAGGTTTTCAGGGTTTTAAGGTTTTTAGTTAATAAATTTTTAGGGGTTTTATGTGTATTTAGGTTTATAATGTTTTCATAGGGTTTTTTATGGTTTCAAGGATTTTTTTTAAATTTTTACGTATTTTAGGGATTTTAAAGGATTTTTATGGTATTTACGGTTTTCAGGGATTTTGAGGTTTTTTATTGTTTTATAGTTTTTATGCTTTTTAGGGTTCTTTAGTTTTTCAATACTATTATTGTTTTTAGAGTTTTTTTATCATTTTTATGTTTTTATGGGTTATTAGAGTTTTAGTGTTTTGGGGGTTTTATGGGTTTTTGGGTTCTTTATGGGTTTATGGCAAGGTAGGTGTAGGGCCATGATATTCCCGAACCCTTCTAAAATTATTGAAAAAAGAGAGGCAGCAGAAAAAGGAGGGTCAGAGTGAAATTACCCATACCCAAAGACAATCCCAAAAAAGAAAACAAAGAAAAAAAAGACACAACAAAACAAACACTGAACCAGCTTTTGCACCACGAAGCCACAAACACCGACCTCCAGTAGCCCCAATGCCAATATCCATCATAACATACATCTGTAAGAATCAGCATCTCCTTATAAACAATTATATAATGAAAACCGGTAGCATAAAACACCAAAATCAACCACCATAGAAAATCACCAATAGTATCATTCATTACCCCATGAAACCAGCAGCAGCCTTCTATCAAAGAAACAAATAGCATCCAAGAACTCATCTTCCAGCATTCGCCTTCTCTAAGAAAACTAGCTCCTATCTTTTTGTAGTTCATATTCCAGCATCTAGTACCTTCTATCCCATAATCTCCTAAGACATCACATATCAACATCTAGAAACAAAAACCATTGGACCGAACTGATTTCAGCATTCCACACCTCACAACACAGCTAACAACGTACCACGATCATCTGTACCAGTACCAAACCATAGCACCTAGCACCCCTAGGACAGAACCCAGATTTGGGATTCTCCCCCAGTAATCTTGAGATGCATCACCAAACATCGCCTAACACCTCTCTACAAATCCAATAACTAGAACCCAATGTGACTCGCAACCACAACCACAACCAATAAACAGAAGATCATAAAATGTCAAAAAATCCAACCAAATCCTGCATCAATAGCATGAACTGAAGACAAATAAGAGATACCAGGTCAAGTACGCCCTTATATTTTCATCACAGATCAATGACAAGACCGAACCAGAGCACAAAACAAACCCTTATCTGCTACATAAGACTGAAAATCTATGATCTGAACAAATGAAGTAGAACCATTGCCCGACGACCCAAGACAAACCAAAGCTACAACTTTCCACGCAACATTCAGAGTCACTGATGACCAGCATCTCCACCTAAAAATCCTAGTCGTGAGGGGGATGGATCTGAATACCCAAGCAACTCTATCACTTAGAAAAAAGGAAGCCGCTGAAGATCACCTACCATCTTTGGTCTGGAGAGCACTGCTGAGGCCCTCCATCACTGATATCGCCCCCACAAGTGCAAGTGGGCTGGGCTGCGAAGGGGTAAAGTGTTGAATACCCAATCGACGCCACCACATGGAAAAAAAAGCCTCCTAAGAACATCTGTTGCACCGAAGGACTCCACATCAGCCCACCGTCTCCAATAGTTCCCCCCACTAGCACGATAGGGTAGGGGAAAATATTTGTCACCAAAAACGCTAGGGAATCCGAAGTAACCGTATAAGCCGCATCGAGATGGAGGGATCACTAGGGGAGTGCACCACCTACATCAGGTATTTTTTGGGGTTTATCTTTTTTATGGTTTTAGGGTTTTTTTTGTGTTTCCAATGGTTTTAGGGTTTTATATTTGCTTAGGTTTTTTGGGGTTTTATGTGTTTTAAGTTTTTTATGGTTTTATTAGGGATTTTTAGGGGTTTTCTGTGTTTTTTTAAAAACTTTGGGATTATTATTGATTTATAGGGTTTTGGGGGTTTTAGGGATTTTGAGTGTTTTTATGGTTTTAGGGGTTTTGGGGGTTTGTAATGTTTTTTGGGTTATTTAGAGATTTTTTTTTATTTTTACTGTTTTCTAGGATTATTATGGATTTGAGGGGTTTCATTGGGTTTTTATATGTTTTATTGTTTTTATTGTAATTTTGGGTTTTAATTGTTATTTTTTAATTTTGGTTTTCGTGGGGTTTTTAGTTTTTTTTAAATTATTAGGGGTTTTTGTGATTTATTAGGATTTTTATGATTTCTATGGGTTTATTAGTTTTTTATGGTTTCAGGTTATTTTTTAGTTTTCTATGTCTTTAATGGTTTTTTAAAGTTTTTATGTTTTTAATGGGTTTTTATAGTTTTTATTTTTTTATGGGTTTAACGAGTTTTTGGAGTATTTAGTGGTTATTAGAATAGTTATGTGGATTTAGGGGTTTTTATGGGTTTTAGAGGTTTTAGGGTTTCTTGGGATTATAGGGGTTTTTGGTTCATTGGGGGGGGGGGGGGTAAGTGTTTTAGGTTTTAAGGCTTTCTTATGGTTTTTTATTATTTTTATGGGTTTTTTCATTTTTAGATGTTTTTGGACTTTTTTTGGATTATAATTAATTTTATGGTTTCTTGGGATTTTGTGGGTATTTTGGGTTTTCTAGGGTTTATTGTGTTTTCTAGGGTTTTTTAGGGATTTTAGAATTTTTTGTTTTTTAAGGATTTTAAGTGTTTTTATGCTTTTACAGTTTTCTAAGGGATTTTCATGGATTTTATGGTGTTTATGTTTTTAGAGTTTTTAAGGATTTTTTTTTAATTTTTTTATGATTTTTTTGGGTTTTAGTGATTTTAGTGTTTTAGTGTTTTTATGTTTTTATTTTTATTCAGGTTTTAGGGTTTATTTATGTTTTTTACGGTTTTAACGTTTTTCGTGATTTTTAGTGTTATTATGGATTTAATGGGTTTCTATGTTTTCAATGGTTTTTAGAGGTTCATAGGTTTTTAGGGTTTTTAGGTGTTTTAAGAGGTTTACAGATTGTAGGTGTTTTTAGGTGTCTTAGGGTTTGTAGTGTTTTTATGGTTTTTAGTGGTTTTTAGTGATATTAGGTTATGAGGTTTTCTTTGGGTTTTAAGGTATTTTATGGTTTATTACATTTTTCAGGGTTTGCAGGAATTTGTTAATATTTTAATGGTTTTTATAGTTTTTATGGATTTTGAGGAGTTTTAGGTTTTTTTTGGATTTTAGAATTTTTTATTTTTTTATAGGTTTTAAGTTCTTTTTTGAATTTCACGTTTTCTTTGGGGGTTTCAGGGGTTTTAGGTATTTTTAGGGGTTTTTAGGTTTTTTATTTTTTTGGTGTTTTTATGGATTTTGGGCTTTTTATGGGGTTTTAGTGTTTTTAGGAACATTATGGGTTTTTTAGTTGTATTTAGATTTTTAATGTTTTAAGGATTTTAGAGTTTTTTAACATTTATAGATGTTTAATGGGTTTTTAAAATTTTCCATGGTTTTTTTGGGTTTTAGTGTTTTACTTTTTATTAGTGTTTTTATATTTCTGAGGTGTTTTTAGAGGCTTTAGTGCCTTTTTAGTGTTTTCGAAAAAATTATGTTTTTAGGGATTTTAATTGTTTATAGGTTTTTATGGTTTTTATAGCGTTTTTTCATTGTTTTTATGTTTCTATGTTTTTTGAATTTTAGTATTTTTTTGGAATTTTATAGTTTTGTTATTTTTTAGGGATTTTGAGGGTTTTATTGTTTCTTTGGGTTTTAGGGTTTTTAGATTTTTGTATGTTTTATGGGTGTTACCTATTTTTATGTGTTTTTGGTTTTCATAGGTTCTTTCAGGGTATTTAGGAATTTTTAATTGTTTATGGTTTTATGGATTTTTTTAGTATTTTTATGTGTTTTTAGGGCTTTTAGTGATTTTAATGGGTTTTTTGGTTTTTATGGTTTTAATTATTTTTGTGGGTTTTTAGGGATTTTTTTATTTTTTTAGAGTCTTAATGATTTAGTGATTTAATATTTTTATTGTTTCCATTGGGTTTTAGGGTTATATTGGGTTTTTAAGAGTTTTATAGTTTTTTGGGGTTTATATTTTTTGGAGTTTTTTTGGGTTTAAGGACTATTTAAGGTTTTTAGTGTTTTTTATATTTTTAGAGGTTTTAATATTTTTTATTTTTTAGGGATTTCTTATGAGTTTTATATATATTTTTTGGTATTTTACATTTCTAAAAAATTTAGGATTTTTACGGTTTTTGGGTTTTATGGATTTTTAGTATTTTTTAGATATTTTATGTTTTCTTAGGGTTTTTAGGGTTTTATCATTTATTTGTTTTATGAATTTTATGTGTTATTAGGTTTTTAAGGTTTTTTTTGGTTTTTTATTTTTTTTGTCATTTTTATGTTATTATGTGTATTTAGGATTTTTATGGGTTTTTAGAGTATTTTAGGGATTTTGATAATTTTATGGGGTTTTATGGTTTTTTGTGGGTTTTGTGGTTTTTTTCCTACTTTTCAAGATTTTTCATATTTTTTATATTTTTTAAATTTCATTGGGGTTTACATGGTTTTAGGGTTTTCAGTTGTTTTTACAATTTTATTGGTTTTCTTTAAGGTTTATATGGGGTTAGTAGTTTTTAGAATTTTTATAGTTTTTAGGTTTTTGAGGTTTATAGATTTTTAGGGGTTTTATGTTTTTTATGTTTTAAGGTTTTCTTATGGTTTTTATGATGTTTTAAATTTTTGGGATTTTTTTGGACTTTTATTATTTTTACTATTTCTATGATATTTAGGGGTTTTAGGGTTTTTATTATTTTTCAGGGTTTTTATAAAATTTTATTATTTTTAGTTAATTTAAGTGTTTTTATTTTTTTATGGTTTTCTTAGTGTTTTCTAGGGTTTTAGGGGTCTTTACATTTTAAGGGATTTTTGAAATTTTTTGGACCTTAATGGGGTTTTGTGTTTTTGTAGTTTTTAATGGTTTTATGTTTTTTAGATTTTAAGGGTTTTTATGATGTTTTTGGGGTTTTAGGATTTTTTTAAGTTTTTTAGGTGTTGATGGTTTTTTGGATTTTTTTTATCATTTTTAGGCATTCAAAAGGTTTTTAATGTTTTTAGTGTTTTTTGGGTTGATATTAGTTTTATGGGTTTTAATGGTATTTGGGGGTTATATGGTTTATGGTTTTTAGGTATTTTTATGAGGTTTCTGGATTTTTATCATTTATAGGTTTATTATTTATTTTATGTTTTTATGGTTTTTAATGTTTTCGTTTGGGTTTTCATGGTCTTATGGGTTTTTAATTTATAAGAAATATTAGTGATTTTTCAGATTTTTATGGTTTTTAGGTTTTTGGGATTTTTTTTATGTTTTTAGGATTTAATTGTTTTTAAGTATTTTGGTGTTTTTTAGGTTTTTAGGGGTTTAATGTGTTTTTAAATTTTTAATTAATTCTTATGTTTTTTGGTATTTTTTGTTTTTTAGGAATTTTAGGGATTTTTAGGGACTTTTTAGGATTTTTATGGTTTTAGGGTTTGAAGAGATTTTGAGGGTTTTAGGGGTCGTGTATGGGCCTTATTCCTTAGGCATAAGAGTCATGTAAGGGTTCCCCTTCAACCATAAAAAGTGGATTATCAAAAAATAAGAAAAAGAAGGACTTCATGCCAATTGGGGTTTGGGGTAATTATTTTTTTATGGTTTTTTGGATGGGGGGTCGATTTTTTAGTGTATTAATGTTTTTTTTGGGTTTTTAATACTTTTTGGGGTTTCAAGGTTTTTTTATTTTTAGTGTGTTATTATAGATTTATGGGTTTTTTGGGGGTTTTAGGTTTTTAAGGTTTAGGGGTTTATATGTTTTTAGGGTGTTTAGGGCCTTTTAGGGTTCCACGGGTTTTTAGAGTTTTTATGTTTTTAGCGATTTTATGTGTTTTTAAGGTTTTAAATTTTTCGTAGGGGTTTTCGGGGTTTTTATATTTTAAAGGATTTTATTTTATTTTTTATTATATTTATGGTTTTTAGTTATTTTTGGATTTTGAGTGTTTTTAGTGTTTTAGGGTCTTTTGAGGGGGTTTCAGTGTTTTTTTGGCTTTTTTAGGCTGTTATGGGTTTGAAGTGTTTTTATGTTTTTAATATTTTCTTAGGGGGTTTTTTTATTATTTTTTAATTATGTAGGGATTTTATATAATTTTTATGGGGTTTTAGGGGTTTTATGAATTTTGAGGGTTTTGCAGGTTTCTATGTGTATTTGGGTTTTGTTTTTGAGTTTTGAATGTTTTATGGGTTTTTAATATTTTTATCATTTCTAGGGGATTAATGGGTTTCTATATTTTTAGTCGATTTTTTTTTGGTTTTTATGGGTTTTGGGATTTTTATGGATTTAGGGGTTTTATGGTTTTTAGTGGGTTTTTGGGTGTTTTTAGTTTTTTAGGGATTATAACATTTTTATGTTCTTTCGGTATTTTATGTGTTTTATTTTTTATGGATTTTAAAGGGTTTTTTCTAGGGTATTTAGGGGATTAAGAGTTTTTTTACATTTATTTATGATTTTTTTGCTTTCAATTTTTTTGGATTTTATGGTTTTTTGGAATTTTGAGGATGTTCATGGTTTTTTAGTGATTATAGGGGTTTTTAGGGATTTTATATTTTATAGGTTTTTAGGTTTTGAAAGTGTTTTATGGTTTTATGGTGTTATTATGGTTTTTAAAAGTTTTTAGGTTTTTTATATTTTTAGGGAATTTTATTTTTTTATTGTTTTTAGGGGTTTTAGGTTTTGAGGGAATTTAGGGATTTTTGTTTTTATGGTTTTGGGGTGTTTTCATGTTTTTTTATTTTTTATTATTTTTCAGAGTTTTAACATTTTTAGGGTTTTAAAGGGTATTTAGAGTTTTTAGTTGGTTCTAAGGTTTTTCTGGATTTTGAGGGGTTTAAAAGTTGTTTTTGGAGTTTTTTGGTTTTTAGGGGTTTGGGTTTTTTAGTGTATTTTTAGGGATTTTAAAATTTTTACGTTATTTAGGTGTTTTATTTTTTTTGGTTTTTAATGTTTTCTTAGTGTTTTCCATGGGTTTTAGGGTTTAATACTGTTTTAGGGATTTTAGGGATTTTTTTGATTTTTTTACTTTTTATGGTTTTTAGCGATTTGAAGATTAATTGGGGTTTTATGGTTTTTAGCGTTTCTATCATTTTTTAGGTTTTAACATTTTTAAGTGGTTTTTTGTGTTTTAATGTTTTCTTAGGGGTTTTTAGGGTTTTTAAGTTTTTTTAATTTTTTTGGGATTTTTTGTTAATTATTTGAATTTTATAGTTTTTAGGGTTTTTATGGATTTGGAGGTTTTTTAATGTTCTTAAGGATTTTATTGTTTTTATTATTTTTTTGTGTTTTTGGGTTTTTTTGAGTTTTATGGGATTTATGGCATTTAATATTTTTTAACCTTTAGGGTTTTAAAGTGTTTTTAGATTTTTAGTGGGTATTTATGTATTATTAGGGGTTTTATGGGTCTCTAGTGTTTTTATGTTTTTTGGTGGTTTTATGGTTTTAGGTAGTTTAGGGGTTTTTGGGTCTTTTAGGGTTTTTTGAGTTTTTTTAGGATTTAGGGGATAAAAGTGTTTTTTGGTTTTTCACGTTTTCTTATGTTATTATAGGTTTTTATGGTTTTAATATTTTAAGTGATTTTCAAGGATTAATAGGATTTAATTGACTTTTAGAGTTTTTTGGGATTTTCGGGGGGTTTCAGGGTTTTCAGGGTTTTTAGGCCTTTTAAGAGTTTTTAAGAATTTGTAGGCTTTTAGGTGTCTTTTGTGTTTTTTGTTTTCAATGTTTTTATAGGGTTTCATAGGGTTCTTATGGTTTTTTATGTTTTAGGCATTTGTAGGGATTTCATAGGATTTTTATGGTTTTTAGGGATTTTAGGGATTTAGAGGGTCATTTCGATTATTATTTTTTAAGGGTTTTTTGGGGTTTTAGTGTTTTATGAGTTTTTGGGGTTTTTATGATTTTTAGAGTTTTTTAATATTTTTATATGATTATAGGGTTTTTATAGTTTTAGTGGTTTCTAGTGTTTTTATGGGCTTCAAGGTTTATATGGGTTTTTATGGTTTTAAGGGTTTTAGGGTTTTTTTAATTATATTTTGGGTTATAAAGTTTTTAGTGGTTTTTAGGTTTTCTATGAATTTTAAGTGTTTTTAGGTTTTAAGGTTTTATTATGGGTTTTCATGGTTTTAGGTTTTTTTATTTTTTAAGGAATTCTTAGTGTTTTTATGTTTTTATGGGTTTTTATGGTTTTTTGGGATTTTGAGGGTTTTTAGGGTATTTTAGTGTTTTGGCCTTTTTTTAGTTTTTAGTTTTAAAGGGTATTATATTAATTTAGTTTTTAAGTATTAACTATGGGTTTTCTTGGAATTTTATGTTTTTATGGATTTTTTAGAATTTTTTAGGATTTTTAGGATTTTTAGGGTATATTGAAATTTTGAGGGGTTTTAGAGTTTTTAGGGTTATGTAGTTTTTTTGGTTTTGAGATTTTTTTAAGGGGTTTTATGGTTTTTTAGAGTTTTTAACCATTTTAAGGGTTTAAATGGTTTTTAGAGTTTTGTGTGGGTTTTTATTGTTTTAGGGTGTTTTGGGGTTTTAATGTGTTTTTGGGGTTTTAGGGGTGTTTAGGGTCTTTTTAAGTGTTTTAATTACATTTTGGGTTTTAGGGGGTTCAAGTGTTTTTAGGTTTTTATAGTTTTCTTATGGTTTTATGGAGTTTATGAATTCTTAATTTCTAGGGATTTTTAGGATATTTTAAGATATTTATGTTTTTTTGTGTTTTTAGGGATGTTGAAGGTTTTTAGGTTTTTGGGAGATTTTAGAGTTTTTAAAGTTTTTTTTTGGATTTAGGGTTATTTTGTGTTTTTCATAGCTTTTAGATTTTTAGCATTGTTATAGTTTTTAGTATTTTAACGGGATTTTAGTTTTTTTGTGGTTTTAAGGTTTTTATAGGGTTTTAGGTTTTTTTACATTTTTAGGGGTTTTATGGTATTAGGGTATTTAAGGATTTATTTGGCATTTTTAGGTTTTTAATTTTTTTAGAATATTTATAATATTTAGGGATTTTACATGTCTATATGGTTTAAGGTCTCTATAGGGGTTTTTAGGGGTTTTATGGTTTTTTACGTTTTATAGATTTTCATTGAATTTTTGGTTTTTTATCAATTTTTGGGTTTTAGTGTTTTTTTCTTTTTTATGGTTTTTTGGATTTTTTGTTCATTTTTATGTTTTTTATAGGCTTCATGTGTTTTTATAATTTTATGGGTTTCATATGGTTTTCTAGGTTTTTTATGGGTTTGTACCTTTTTAGTGATTTTTATGTATTTTATAATTTTTTATCGGTTTTTACCATTTTTAGGGATATTGATTGCATTTTTGTTTTTAGGGATTTTATGTGTTTTTGTGTTATTTGGTATTATTTGAGTTTTAAAGTATTTTTTTTAATGTTTTTATCGTTTTTGGGGTTTATAGGGTTTTTATAGTTTTTAGTGATTTTTCATGGTTTTTATGGTTTATTAGAGTTTTAATGGGTTTTAAAAGTTTTTATGGTTTTTAGGGGTGTTTATGGTTTTTAGGGGGTTTTAGGTTCTTTTAGGGTTTTACTATATATTAGTTTTTTAGGGCTTTAAATTGATTAATTAATTTTTTTTATTTTCTATTGGTTTTCAAAAATTTTAGATTTTTTTATATTATTAGGGATTTTAGGGATTTTTTTGGATTTTTTTGGTTTTTAGATATTTTTAGTGGGTTTTAGGGGGTTTTTTTTGGACTTTATGGTTTTTAGGATTTTTAGCATTTATTTTTTATTTTATGGGGTTTTGAATGTTTCATAGTTTTAAGGTTTCCTTAGTGGTTTTCATGGTTTTTAGGGGTTTTTATGTTATTAGGTATTTTTAGAGTTATTTTAATATTTTATGGGTTTTTAGGATTTTTACGGATTTTTATTGTTTTTTGGGATTGTTAGAGTTTTTATGGTATTTTGTGTTTTAGAAGGTTTTATTGGTTTGTTGGGATTTAATAGTTTTAAGATTTTTTTAATGTTTTTATGGGTTTAAAGAGGATTTATATTTTTTTTGGTTTTTAGTGATTTTATGTGTTTTTTTGGTTTTTTAATGTTTTTATGGTTCCTGTGGTTTTAAGGTTTTTTTGGTTTTTAGGTTTTTATTTTTATTTTTTTGGGGTCTAAAATGTTTTTATGTTTCTTAAAATTTTCTTAGTGTTTTTCATTGTTTTTTATGTCATTTTACTTTTTAGTTATTTTTTGTGGTTTTTAGGATTGTTATGGGTTTTTATGATTTTTAGGGATTTAGAGGGGTTTTAGGGTTTTTAGGGATTGTTGGGTTTTTAGATTTTTTATCGTTTATTTGGTTTTTATAAATTTTCTAGTGTTTTTAGGTTTCAAATATTTTCTTATTATTTTTAGGGGTTTTAATGGATTTTATGTTTTTAAGGATTTCAATAATTATTTATGATTTTTATTATTTTTAGTGGCTTTATGTATATTAAGGATTTTTTGTGTTTTTAAGTGTTTCATATTTTTAGGGTTTTGGGGGTTTTAGGGTTTTTTGGGTTGTGTAGGGGTTTTATGGTTTTTTAATGGTTTTAAAGGTTTAAATGGTTTTTGTATTTTCATAGTTGTTTTATGGTTTTTATGGGTTTTATGGGTTATTATGGTTTTATGGTTTTATAGGGTTTTTAGTGGTTTTATGGGTTGTATAATTTATATGTTTTCAGGGTTCTTTAGTGTTTTTTGTGTTTTAAGGGTTTAATAGGGGTTTTTATGTTTTTTAGGGTTTTTATGTTTTTAAGGATTCTTAGGGATTTTTAGGATGTTTATGGTTTTTAGGTTTTATAGGGATGTTTAGGAGTTTAATGGGTTTTTATAGTTTTTATAGTTTTTTTTGTTTTAGGGATTTTAACTATTTTTTAGTTATTAGGTTTTTATGGTTTTTAAGTGTATTAATGATTTTAAGGTTTTCATTAGAGTTTAATGTGTTTTTAGGGATTTATAGGTTTTTATGATTTTTTTGGGATTTTGTAGGATTTTATTGATTTTCTAGGGTTTTTAGTATTTTTTGGTATTTATGAGTTTTATGTGTTTTTATGTTTTTGTGGTTTTTTAGGGATTTTCAGGGTTCTTATTTTTTTTAAAAATTTTATGATTTTTTTGAAATTTTAGTATTTTTATAGTTTTTTGGGGTTTACGGATTTTAAGAAGTTTTAGGGTCTTTTAGTGTTTTTATGGTTTTTCGGGTTTTTTGGATTAGTTTGAGTTTTTTGGAGGTTTTTACTATTTTTTTAGTTTTAAGACATTTTTTGGGGTTTATAAGGTGTTTATGTTTTTAGAGTTTTAATGTTTTTTATGTGTTTTAGGGGTTCTAATATTTTTATTGTTTTTAGGGGTTTCAGGGTCCTTTTAGGGTTTTAGCAGGTTTTTAGTTTTTTAGGTTTTTATGTGTTTTTATGTTTTTAATGGTTTCTTATGGGTTTTAAGGGTTTTTATGTTTTTTTATGTTTTTATAAATTTTTATCATATTTTAATATTTTTAATGTATATAGTGCTTTTAAAGAACTTTAGTGGTTTTAGGGTTTTGTTTTTTTGGGGATTTTAACGTTTTAGGGGGTTTAACTGTTTTTCACCTTTTAAGGGATTCTTAGATTTTATCTGGGTTTTTAGTGTTTTTTATGGATTATTAGTTATTTTTTCTATTTTTATTGGATCTCAAGAGATTTAGGTCTTTAGAGGTATTTTTAGGGATTTAATGGGTTTTATTGCCTTTTTTGTGTTTTTAGGGATTTTTTATTTTTAGGGTTTTAAAGGTTGTAATAGTTTTTTGAATGTTTTTTGGGGTTTGAATGGTTTGTATGGTTTTTAGTGGTTTTAAGAGTTTTTGGGTTTTTAGGTGTTTTTATGCTTTTTAGGGGTTTTTGGTTTTTAAGGATTTAGGGTTTTTTAGGGTTTTAAGTGTTTTAGATTTTTAACATTTTCTTTTTTGTTTTTAGGATTCTTAGTCTTTCTACGTTTTTGCTGACATATAGGAATTTTTAGGATTTATGGGTTTTAGGGTTTTAGTGTTTTATGGTTTTTAGGGTTTTTTAGGGGTTTTAGTATTTTAGGTTTTATTAATATTTTATTGGGTTTTTTGTTTTTAATGTTTTCATATGGGTTGTGAGGGTATTTAGGGTTTTTTATGTTTTTTTAAATTTTTAGGGTTTTATTATTTTATGATCTATATGGTTTTTAAGAACATTGAGGGGTTTTAATGTTTTTATGGTTTTAGATTATTATGGTTTTTTGGGTCTATAGAGTTTTTTTTGAGTTTTTTGGGGATATAAGTTTTCTTAGAGTTTTTAAATGTTTTTTGTGGTTTAAAGGGGTTTTATAGTAGTTAATGGTTTTCAGGGATTTATGTGTTTTTAAGTTTTTGTATGTTTTTTAGGGTTTTTATTTGGTATAAAGGGTTTTAGGGTTTTATTTTCCGGACATGATTTTACCCCAAAGCATACGACTCTCTACGACCTCCCAAGCTAGTCTCACATGCATGAAGTGCACTATAACCCTTAGACAACTGACATTAATATGACCTTCTAAACCGGTATAGATACTCTTTTCCATGAAGTTCTATGATATTTCCTCTCAAAGTGAGTATCCCAAATAAAATCATCTAGTAGAACTGTATCTCTTTTTTGATCATTAATTCGATGTATTTTTCTGACATCCATCAACACTCTTGATGGATTATAGGAAGGGGTGATATTAATTTTTGGAATCATAATTTGATAGGGTCAACTATTGGTTTCCTAGGCTATCCAGTTCCCATGATTTATTTCAAGGAGGCCATTTGATATATTGATTTTAACAATATTGTTTTGGATAAGGATCAAAAGAGAACTTTTGAAATTATTCTTCTAAATTAGGATTTGGACAGTTGTGTGTTTACTGCTTCGAAGTCTGGTATGTTTTCTTATAAAGAGTTTAAGATCATTTTTTTCCTCAGTCTCATCATGAAATTTGGAATAATATGGTTTTGTGTAACAACATCCCCAAAAAATTTAATTTCCTTGTATGGAGAAATAGAAACCAATATATCTCTATATATGAAAATGTGAAAGGAAGGGGCGTTAACCTGGCTTCTAAATGTCATGGTTATATCCTTAATAAGGAGGAGACATCCAATCATCTATTATTTTAGAGTGAATGGTCCATTTATTCTTAGAGGTTATTTATATAATTCACTAGGTTTTTAGATCCTTTTCGTGCTGGAACTTATTTTCTGGAGAAGTGGGTTCATGGTTTGAATGGTGCAAGATTTGAAAAAACAGCAAGAGCTGTGATTATCAGTGAAGGGTGTTGGTGCATTTGGAAAGCAAGAAACAAAGATAATTTTCAAGGTATTAATTACACAAAGTGATCAGTTATCATTAGGACAAGAGTCCTACTTCTTGATTTCGTATGTTATTCTAAGGTTTCTAGTGAAAATCCTTCTTGGAGGAACCTGCAGATTTAAGTCCCAATTTTCTACATTTAGATCATATTAGAAGAGGTAATTGGGTCCCCCAGATTCCCCCAAGCATGGTTCTTAAACCTAATTTTGATGGATCATGCGTTGGAGTAATATTTTGAGTTGGTGGTGTTATGTGTTATGGGTATGGAAGTATAATTCTTTCATTTAGTACTTTTTATGGGAGGGGAAGTTCTATCGAGGCTAAAGCCGAAGCAATGAAAATGGGGATCACTCTATGTGCTCAAAGGAATTTATAACTCTATCAAATTGAAACTAACTCAAACATTATCCATGACTCGATGAGTGGTAAAATTTCTCATCCTTGGTCAATTTCTTATATTATCAAGAAATGTAGAGGCAGCCTTGGCATCATCAAAACACAGTTTTCCCACACATGGTGTGAAGGTAACAAAGTATAAGACTACATAGCATCCTTGATGGTGGCAGATAAAGGTAAAAATATTTTTTATTTTTCTAGTTCTCTTAAAATGGAACTGGAAGGGGTGGACTTAATTAGGGGAGACTAGCATGGTCTCCACTTTTTTAGACTTCCATAAACTATTTGTGTTCTTCCCATGGGCTTGTTTGTTTTGTTTCATTGTCTTTAATAATAAAAAACTGAAATTTTGAGTGAGTTTTTAGGTTTTTGAATTTTCCATAGGTTTTCTCATTGTTTTTAGGGGTTTTTGTGTTTTTAAGTATTTTTAGGACTTTTAGGGGTTTTTTTGTTTTTATAGTAATTCATAGATTTTTAATGTTTTAAGGGTTTTTGATTTTTTAATGTTTTAGAAGTTTACAGGGGTTTAGATATTTTTTTTGGGTTTTAGTGTTTTTATGGGGTTTATAGTTTTCTAATATTTTTAGGGGTTTTATTGTTTTTGAGGTTTTATTTTTATTAGTGTGTTTTTTATTTTTTTAGTGTTTTTACCATTTTTGGGTTTTTTGGGGTCTTAATTGTTTTTCTGTTATTATGGTTTTATTAATGCCTGTAAGGATTTTTTTTTTATTTTTTTATTGTCTTAATTTTTTAGTGATTTTTTATATTTTCATGGTTTTTAGGGAATTTGAGGAGTTTAAGGGTATTTAGGGATTCAAGGGTTTTTAGGGGGGTTATCATTTTTAGGTTTTTTATGGGTATTAAGTTATTTTAGGTTTTTATTATTTTTGTTGGGTTTTTATGGTTTTTATGATATTTTATATATTTAGGGATTTTACGGGATATTTTTGGATATTTTTTCATTTCAGGGGTTTTAGGGATTTTGACGGTTTTCTTGGTTTTAATTGTTTTTTTTGTTTTTATGGATTTTTAGAGTTTTTATTGATTTTAGAGGTTTAAAGGGTTTATAATGTTCTTAGTGAGGTTTTAGGGTTTTAAAGGTTTTTAGGGGTTTTAGGCATTTTAATGTTTTTGTGGGTTTCTTAAAATTTTCATCATTTTTAGGGGTTTTAATTGCTTTTTGGGTTTTGAGGGTTTTTATGGGTTTTAGGGGTTTTAAATATTGTTTACATTTTATTGATTTTTTTCGTCTTTTTGATGATTTTTAGGGTTTTTAGGGTTTTATGGATTTTGGGGGTTTTTTTTTGGTTTTTTGTGTTTTTAGGGTTTTTAGGGATTATTTTTGTTTTTAAGTGTTTTATATGTTTATAGGTATTTAAGTTAATGATAGGTGTTGTAAGGTTTTTTACATTTTTAGGGATATTTAGACCTTTTTATGATTTTTATGTATTTTTATGGTTTTCAGGATTTATAGGGTTTTTTGGGAGGTTTTTTTGGGTATTTAGGGATATTAAGGTTTTTAATTATTTTTAATTTTTTTAGGGGTTCAAATGGTTTTTTTGTTTTTGATATTTTTTAGGGTTTTTAGGTTTTTTTAATGTTTTAATGGTTTATGGGTTTTTTATGGTTTAGGGGTTTTATTATTTTTCAGTTTTTTAGGATTTTTATGGTTTTTAGTGTTTTTATGTGTTTGGGGGTTTTTATGTATTTTATGGTTTTGTTTTCATGGTTTTTAGATTTTTTTTCTTTTTTAAAGATTTTATGGATTTTTGGTCTATTATGGTATTTTTTGGGTTATTTTTTGGATTTTGAGGGGTTTTTTTGGTTTTTTGGGATTCAGGGGTTTTATGACTTTTAGAAATTTTTACTTTTTGGGGACTTTAAGTGTTTCGTGGTTTTTAATGTGATCTTATGGGTTTTCATGGTTTTGGGGTTATGTTTTAAAAGTTTTTTAGGGATTTTCATGTTATTTTTTGTTCTAATGTGTTTTAGGTATTTTGAGGGATTTTCCAATGTTTTAATATATTTTAGGGTTTTAATATTTTTTAGTCTTTAGGGGTTTTATGTGAATTTATTTTTTTCAAGGTTTTGGGAGGGTTTTTATGGTTTTTAGTGTTTTTAATGTTTTTATGGGTTTTAGTGACTTTTATGGTTTGTAGGGTTTTTTCAGGGAATTGGGTTTTTATAGGTTTTAGGGTTTGTTTACTTTTATATGGGTTTTATGGTTTTAATAGTTTGTTTAATTATTTTAGGGGATTAAAGGGTAGTCAGAGGTTTTAGTGGGTATTTAGGGGTTTTTTATAATTTTTTAGGTTTTTAATGTTTTTGGGTGAAGAAGGTGTGGGGCTAATCAAGGCTAACCCCCAAAAAAGTTTTAATGAAAAAAAGAGGAAACAAACTCTTACAAGGAGGGTTTGCAAGAGAGAGTGTGCAAATTATCCTTCACCTCAGAGTACACTAAAGGAAAGTAAAAGGGTCGGGCAGCAAAATACCATATCAAGTTCTAATCCTCAATTTCCTTTTTTGAAATAGCATCCTCTACTAAGATGACCGCCCTGTATGAATATGTGACACATATACTAAGGGTCTGATAAAAAATAAGGCATTCGATCCATTATGGAATCATCCACCATGGGATATCCTTATATTTTCTCTTGAGGACCCTCACTACAAGCATAGAGTCTGATTCAATCCAAAGCAGACTCCTATCAAATTGGGATACAAATTTAATAACATTGATAATGGCCTAGAGAACCACCTCATAAGCACATCCATAATTGATAAAATGGTGTAATAGACCATCAGAAATCCTCTGTAGGTACAAAAGATTCCAACAAACCCTGAAGGTCCAAGAGAACCTAATGACACACCATCCACATTGTACTTTATCCAAGATGGAATCAGAGGAATCAATCAAATAAATTTCAAAACCAGCGATTTCCTTCCCCTAGAAGACACAACAAGTGAACAAAGTATAATCATATCGTAAAAATAATTTTACATTTGACCTTTTTGATGATGGGACATAGTCTGGATTGCATTGTGAATAGTCACAACTCCACCCTGAAATAAGAGAGGATGGCGGTTTAAGTCCAAAGCATTTTGAGTGGCCAAAATATAGTGAATTGTTGCTACCACACCATCCAGTAGTAGGTTACGAACCTTATCACTGCATTTCATATTTACCATCCTGTATATGAAATCGCAAATATCCCCTTGTATGCTACACCTCAAGCCAAATCATTGCATAAGGTAACTCCATAGTTCAACAATGTACTTGCAGTGGAGGAAAATTTGATAGCTACCCTCCTCAGCCTCCCTGCAGAGAGAACACATAGGGGAATGTTTCCATCTATCTTTATTGACCTACTATTGAGTAGGGAGCTGATTTGTCCAAACATTCCACATTATCATATAATGAGTTGGTGGAATGAAAGGCATCATGAACATTAGAATCCAAGATGGGGAAACCGTGCCTTGAGATCATTTCATTCGATAATAATCACGATTACTAAACTGACCAACCATACTTGGTTTCCAAATAAGGATGTCACCATCAACAAAAAATTATCCTTGATTTAATAAAACAATTTTATCATGTAGTGTCATAGGTAAATAATCACTTTGCTAGACCAGACCAGTAATGGACAGATTCCTCCACCTATGGGGAGGCATCATAATCTCTGCAAGAGGCAACTCAAGACTTGTGGTTGTCCAACAATTCATAGTCAATTGCTTGAACACAATATATTTTGAATGAGAGATAATGTCTTTATATGAGGCTCTGATAGTCGGCCAAACTGAGGAAGATAAATACCCACTGAAGCCATCACAAAGCCTTTCAGTGAACCTCTTTGTGAGAATTTCCAGACCATCCCCCATTAGTCTAAGTAATCTCTAGGTGAACTTCCTGAGCAGGGAATCATTAGATTTTTAGGGTTTTTGATGGTTTTAAGGATATTAGGGGTTTCATTCTTGTTTTGGGTTTAACGTTTTCTTGTAATCTTTAGGTATTTTAAGGTTTTTAATAATTTTTTAATTATTTAAAATATTTATAGGGTTTTAGACTTTTTATGGGTTTTATGAGTTTTTAAGGGTTTTATGGGATTCGTGGTTTTAGTTTTTGGGGGGGTTTTAGGGGTTTTTTATTTTTTTTCAGATTTTATGGTTTTATTATAGTTTTTTAGTGTTTTTAGGGTTTTTATATTTTTATGTAATTTTAGGGATTTTGGGGATTTTTTTGGTTTTTAGGTGTTTTAGGGATATAAAGGGATTTAGAGTTTCTGGGGGTTTTGTGTTTTTCTTATATTTTTACTATCTTTTCAGAGTTTTTCGGATTCTATAAATAATTTTAGATATTTTTTAAAAAAATTTGGGGGTTTAAAGTGGTTTTAGTGTTTTAGTGGGTTTTCTGGGTTTTTTGGGTTTTTTGGGTTTTTTGGGTTTTTTGGGTTGTTTTGGGGTTTTTTGGTGTTTAGTGTATTTAGAGTCTTTTTAGGTTTCTTATATTTTAGGGGGTTGCAGTATTTATGGTATTAAAGGGTTTCATAGGTTTTTTAAGGTTGTTAGGGGTTTTTAAATTTTTAAGTATTTTTTAGATATTCTTTAGGTTTTATATAGTTTTTAGGTTTTTACAGATTTTGAGGGTTTTTTGGGGTTTTTTGGGATTTTTGGGGTTTTAGGGATTTTGTGTTTTTAATTATTTTTTGGTATTTATAGGATTATAATGGTTTTAGGATTTTTATATATTTTTATGGTTTTTATGGTTTATTAGTTTTTTAATATTTTATCGTTTTTTTGTGTTATATGGATTTTTTGAGTTTTGGTGGTTTTTAAAGTCTCTTGGTGTTTTTTTACCTTTTTAGGGGTTTGATGGGTTTTTAGAGTTTTTAGTGATTTTTAGGTTTTTTATGGGTTTTTGAGGGTTTAAAATTATTATGGGTATTAATGGTTTTTAAGAGTTTGAAGGGACTTTATGGTCTTTTTATAGAGTTTTATCATTTTTTAAGTTTTTTTCAGCTTTATGTGTTTTTATATTTTTATGGTTTTCGTATGGATATTCTAAGGTTTTATGGATTTTTACATTTTTTGGGGTTTTTAGAAAAATTTTATGATATTTAATGTTTTTAGGGATTTTAGAGATTTTCAGGGTTCCTAGGGTTTTTTAGGTTTATTTGGGGTTTCTATGGATTTTTTTCTTGTTTAAGTTTTTATCAGTTTTAAGTGTTTTAGGTTTTTATGTTTTCCATAGAGGTTTTCAAGGGGGTTATTTTTTTAGAAATTTTTAGGTATTTTTTATGGTTTTTTGGTTTTTAGGGTGTTTAGAGATTATGTAGTGTTTTATTGGATTAGATGATTTCTTGTGCTTTTATTGTTTATTTGACTTTTTATGTTGTTTTTTAAATTTTATGGGAATTTACGATTTTTATAGTGTTTTATGTATTTAATAATTTTAAGCATTTTTATAGTTTTTTTAATGGTTTTATGGGTTTTTATTATTTTTAAAGGTTTTGATGGTTTTTTATTGTGTTTATAGTCTTAGGGTTTTTAGAATTTTTAGTGTTTCTTGGTTTTAGTGGTTTTCGGTTTTTTTTTCGTTTCATGGTTTTCTTATGGTTATTTAGGTTTTTAGGTTTTTTAATGTTTATTGGGATTTTTTGGATTTTTAATATTTTTATACTTTTTAGGGTTTTTAAGTTTTTGGGGGGCTTTAATTTTTTCTAGGGTTTTTTGTATTTATAGGATTTTAAGGGTTTTATGTGTTTAATGTTTTTTAGGAATTCTTATGGGTTTTAATAATTTTTATAGTTTTTTAAATTTTTATGGATATTTAGGGTTTCTTTTATTTTTTACTGGTTTTTGGGTTTTTAGGGATTTGTGGGGTTTTAGAGTTTTTATTGATTTTTCAGGGTTTTTGGGTTTTTAGATTTTTTAGGTTTTTGGCGTTTTATGTAATTTTAGTTTTTCATGATTTTCTCAGGGTTTTATCGGTTTATTAGGATTTTTACATTTTTATGGATTTTTATCTATTATTTAGGAGTATTATGATTTTTTTGGATTTTAGAGATTTCAATTGATTTTATGGTTTTTTATGGTTTTTATGGTTTTGATGGTTTTTTGGGTTTTCAACATTTTTCAAAAAATTTAGTGTTTTTAAGGGATTTTAAACTTTTTTATGGATTTTAAGGGTTTAAAGGGTTTTTAAAGTTTTAGTGGTTTTTAATGTTTTATGGGTTTTTATGGTTTTTATAGGTTTTAAGGGATTTCATTGGTGTTAGGGTTTTTAGGTTGTTTAGTTTTTTTTGGGGGTTTTACCTTTTGTTTTGTTTTTATGGGTATTATGTGTTTTAGGTTTTTAAGGTTTTCATCGAGTTATTAAGGGTGTTTTTGGATTTTTGGGGTTTAAGGGGTTTTTAATGAGTTTTTATTTTTTATGATTCTTTATAGGTGTTTATCATTTTTAGGGGTTTAAATAGTGTTTATAGTTTTTAGTGGGTTTATGGGTCTTTCTGGTTTTTAAAAATTTATTTCGGTTTATATGTTTTTTTTGTGTTTTTATTGTTTTTTGGGTTTTTAGCATTTTTTATATTTTTAGGGGTTTTAAGTATTTTAGTTTTTTATTTTTCTATGTGGTTTTAGGATATTTTTTACAAATTTAGTGGTCTTTGGGAATTTTTATGATTTTTTATGGCTTTTAGGATATTTTGATATTTTGATCAGTTTTTTGTGTTTTATGGGGTTTTAGGGTTTTTAGCATTTTTTAGTTTCTAGGGGTTTTATATGTTTATAGTTTCTTTGGTTTTTCGTTATTGGTTTTCATAGTTTTTATGGTTTTTAAATATTATATAATTTTTTACTAATTTTGTTTAGTTTTTATTTTTTAGTGATTTTTATGGTTTTTTTGATTTCATAGGCATTTTATCAATTTTTTGGGTTATATGGTTTTTAGGTATCTTAGAGTTTTTAAAATTTTAAGGATTTAAATGTTTTTTATAAATTTTAGTTGGTTTTTATTTTACCTAGGTTTTAGGGTTTTTATGTATTTTAGGTTTTTAGGGTTATTTTTGGGTTTTTAGGTTTTTTTATCATTTTTTAGGTTTTTAGGTGTTTTATGTGTTTTTATATTTTATTAGAATTATTATGGTTTTTAGGATTTTTTTATTTTTTATTTTTTTCTATTTTATAGAATTTTTTGATTTTTTGGGGTTTTAGTTGTTTTAGGTATTTATTGAAATTTTATGGTTTTTAGGGTTCTTAGGGTTTTATAGTGTTTTTCCAATTTTTGGGTTTTCCTTTTATTGATGTTTTTTAGATTTTTTCATATTTTTGGGGTTTAATGGGTTTTTTAGAATTTTTATAGGGTTTTTAGTGTTCTTTGGATTTTTTATGTCTTTATTGGTTCTTATGGTTTTGAGTGTTTTTAGGGTTTTTAAAGGGCTTAAGGGTTTTTAGAATTTTTATGGGTTTTTAATGTATTTTGGTTTTTAGTTATTTCATGGGGTTTTTCTGTTGTTTTGGGTATTTTATGTTTTTAAGAATTTTTATGGGTTTCAATTGATTTCAATGGTTTTTTTGGTTATTAGGGATTTTGTTGATTTTTGGGTTTTTTAAGGGTTTTAGTTTTTTTTGTTTTAGGGTATTTTCTTTGATTTTTTATGGTTTTAAGGTTTATTTATAGTTTTTTAAATTTATTAAGTGTTTAAATAGTTTTTATAGTTTTTATTTATTTTTACGGTTTTTCTAGCATTTTATGGATTTTAAGGTTTGTATGGTTTTTAATGGTTTTTATTGTTTTTAAGGTTTTTAATGATTTTAATATTTTAGAGTTTTTAGGTGTTTTAGGGGTTTAGATTATATTTAGCTTTAAATGATTTTATTATGTGTTTTCTCAGTTTTTAAGGGTTTTTTACGTTTTTAGGGATATTTTTTATGGGATTTTTTTTATTTTTAGTGTTTTTGAAGGGTTTTAAGGTATTTAGGGTTTTTTAATTTTTTAGGGTTTTTTGTGTCATTTGGTTTTTAATTTTATTTTGATTTGTTTAATTTTTTCAGGTTTAAAGGGTTTTTAGAGTTTTTGTGGTTTGAGTGTTCTTGTTGGTTTTTAGGGTTTTTATGGGTTTTATGGTTTTTATAGTCTTTTAAGGATATTTATCCTTTTTAGTGATTTAGGGCTTTTGCGGGGTTTAATAGTTTTTAGGTTTTTATGGTTTACTTATGGGTTTAGGGTTTTTTTGTTTTTAGGGATCTTGAGGGTTGTTTTGTTATTTTTTATGGATTTTTAAGGTTTTTAGGGATTTTGATCGTGGGGGTTGGGTTTTCAGGGTTATTAGAACTTTTTTGGAATTGTTGGGGTTTTAAGTATTTTTAGGTTTTAAATATTTTCTTAGGGGGTTTCAGGGTTTTTAGGGGTATTTACCTTTTTATAATATTTAAGTATTTGTTTTGTATTTTTTGGGGTTTTAGAGGTTTTAGGGATTTTGTGGGTTTTAGGGTTTTTAGAGTTTTTTTTGGGTTTTGGGGGATTTTTGGGTTTTTTGAGTTTTCATGTTTTTATGGTTTTTAGATTTTTCATTTTTTTAATAGTTTAAATATTTTTATAGTTTTTTTTGGTGGGTTTTTAGTGTTTAAATGGGAGTTTTGAGGTTTTTATGGGGTTTATGGTTTGTATTGGTTCTTAATATTTGTTATGGTTTCTAGGGACTTTTTCAGTTTTTAGAATTTTTAGGTTATTTAGGTGTTTTCAATTTTATTTATGTTAATTTATTCTTAAGTGTTTTTAAGGTGTTAGTTTTTTTTCATTTTTAGGGATCTTAGGGATCTTAGGGATTTTTATGGATTTTTAGCTTTTTTAGGGATTTTTTGTTTTTTAGTTTTTAAGGGTTTGGGGTTTTTGGAGTTTTTTGAAGTTTTTATGTTTTTAGGTGTTTTAATAATATTTATGTTTTATGGTTTTCTTAGGTTTTTACAGTGTGTTGAATTGTTTTTTATTTTTAGGTATTTTTAGTGTTTTTTAGAAATTTAAAATTTTATGGTGTTATTTTTTGTTATTTTTTGTTTTTATGTATTTTTTGATTTTTTATAGTATTATTATTTTTACATATTTTTTATTTTTCTAGGGTTTTAGAGGATTTTTAAAGTATTTATTAGTTTTTAGGGTTCTTATGGGTTTCTATGGTTTTAAATTTTTTTGGTGTTTTTACGGTTTTTAGGGGGTTTAGGGTTATTTAGGTTTTTTCGACTTTTTAGTTTTTTTGTGGTTTAAATTGTTTTTTCACGTTTCAATATAGAGTTTTAATGTTTTTAGGTTTTTTTACATTATTATGTATTTATAGATATTTTTTTAATATTTTTAAGGGTTTTTAGTTTTTAGTGATTTGGGGGGGGGGGTGGTTGGGGTTTTTGGTTTTTTGTGTTTATAGGATTTTAAGTTATTAAAGTGTTTTTAGGTCTTAAAGGTTCTATTAGGGGGTTTTAGGGTTTTTAGGTTTTTATGGACTATTAGGGATTTTTATGTTTTTTATTGGTTTTTAGTGTTTTTATAGATTTTGAGTGTTTATAGTTTTTTGGGGGTTTATGGTTTTTTTATTTTTTTCAATGGTTTATTGTTTTTTGTTTTTATGGATTTTTTGAATTTTTAGTGTTTATGGGTTTTAATGGTTTTTTTGGGTCTTATTGTTTTTGAGTTTATCAGGTTTTTATGGTTTTTAGTCTTTTAATTGTTTATAGGGATTTAAAGGGTTTTTATTTTTTGAGTAGTTTTTATGTGTATTATGTGTTTCTCTTTTTTTTAATTATTTAGGTTTTTTTGGGTTTTAAATTTTCATGTGTTTTTAGGGTTTTAAAGGTTTCTATAATTTTTATGTTATTAGGGATTTTAACTATTTTAGGTTTTTATGGTTTTATTAGGGAACATCCTAGTTTTAAGTTAGATTATATTCTCACGGTTTTTTTAGTATTTTTAAGGATTTTTAGAATATATTGGGGTTTACATATTTTTAGAGTTTTTATGCTATTTTTAGGTTTTTTTAGAGTTTTTAGATACTTTAAAGGTTTTTAGAATTTTTATTGTTTTTAGGGGATCAAAGGGTTTTGGAGGTTTTAGTGGTTTTTTGGGGGTTTAAAGGTCTTAAGAAGTTTTTATGGGTTCTAGGGGTTTCTTAAATTTATAACATATTTATAGTTTCAATGGATTTCAAGTGTTTTTAATATTTTCAAAGTATTTTTCAAGGATTTTTATGTTTATTCAGATTTTAGGACATTTTTAGTATTTTAATGATTTTTTTTTGTTTTTAAGGATTATTAAGTCTTTTTTTATCTTTAGGGATTTTCGGGGTTTTAAGAGTTTATATCATTTTTTAGATTTTTAGGGGTTATAAATTATAATGTTATTAAGGTATTATAAGGGCTTTATAGTTTTTTAAATTTTTAGGTATTTTTTGGGATTTTCTTTTGGATTTTTATGGTTTTTTGGGATTTGTAGGGGTTTTAGAATTATTTAGTATTTTTAAGGGTTTATGTTTTTTTTTTCATTTTTCCGGTTTTTTTAATTTTTTAATGTTTTTAATGATTTTTTGTTTTAATATTTTTAGTGGTTTTATGGTTTTTATGGGATTTAAGTTTTTTAAGGTTTTTATTCATTTTTAGGGGTTTTCGGTGTTTTTGGGATTTTTGGGGTTTTAGCATTTTTATGTTTTTAGCGGTTCTAAGTTATTTTAGGTTTTTATGTTTCCTTAGGGTTTTTTAGGGTATTTAGGGATTTTTTTATTTTTTCTATATGTTTATGGGGTTTCTTTAGGAATTCTATGGTTTTATGGTTTTTAAGGATTTTAATGGTTTCTAGGATTTTTTAGGGTTTTAATAGTTTTTTTTTGGTTTTAGGATTTTTTTAGTTTTTAGGGGTTTTCTGGTTTTGAAGACTTTTTACACATTTTTATATGTATAAAGGATATTTATAATTTTATATTTTTTTATTGGTTTTATGGTTTTAATATTTTTAGTGGTTTTGATGATTTTTGCTCTGGTTTAGGGTTTTTAGGATCGTTTATCTTTTTCAGGGTATTCATAATTTTTAGGTTCTATATGTGTTTTAGGCTTTTTAGGTTATTAAAGTTAACTTGGGTATTTTCATTTTTTTATGGCATTATAAATTTTTAGGTATTTTAGGTCTTTTTCTAGGTTATTATGGTTTTTAGGATTTATCAATTTTTAGAGAGGGTTTTTGGGTTTTTAGAATTTCATTAGGTGTTAGCTGTTGTTTAGTTTTTCATGGGGTTTTAATGCTTTTGGTTTTTAATTTTTTCTTCAATTTTAATCGTTTTTATTCTTCTTTAACATTTTTATGGATGTGTTGGGATTGTTTATGATTTTTTTGTTTATTACATTTTAGGGATTTTGATGTTTTTTTGGTTTTTTTGATTTCTAGAAAATTTTTCATTTATATAATTTTTAACATTTTTAGCGGTTTAAAGGGTTTTATGAGTTTTTAATGGGTTTTTAGGTTTCTTATTGGTATTTGGTGTTTTTTATTATTTTTAGACATTTTATTCTTTTTAGGGGTTTTAGGGTACTTTTGGTCTTTTATGGGTTTTTAGGGTTCTTAGAAATTTTAGGTTTATGGGTTTTTAGTGTTAATATTTTTAAGGTTATATTAGGATTTTTTTGTTTTTTTTTTGTTTTTTATGTTTTAGGTTTTATATATATTTTTTTAGATTTTGATGGTTTTTATGGATTTTGATGGTTTCAGTGTTTTTCAGGGTTTGAAGGTTTTTTGGGGGGGGGGGGTGTATTTAGTGTTTTTAGGTTTTAAATGATTTCTTATGGGTTTTCAGGTTTTTAGGTTTTTTTCATTTTTAGGTATTTTAGTGTTCATTTGTTTTTATTGGTTTTTAGGTTTTTAGTGATTTTGAGGGTTTTTTGGGGTTTATAGATTTTTTTGTTTTGTTTGTTTTTTTAATTTCTTTGTGGTTTTATGATTTTATAGAATTTTTTATTTTTTAGGGGTTTAAATGGTTACTTGAGTTTGTAGTGGGTTTTAGGTTTTTTATGGGTTTTTAGTGTTTTCAAGGTTTTAGTGGTTTTTAGGGTGTTTAGGTTTTTTATGGTCTCTTTTTTGTTTTTAGGGTGTTTGCATTTTTAGGAATTTTGGAAAGAAGAAAAAAGAAATATATATCCAAGAAATTAGTGTTTTTTCTATTTTTAGAGGTTTTATGTGTTTTTAGTTAATTAATGTTTTCATAAATTTATTCTGGGATTTTAGGTTTTTATTAATTTTTATGATGTTTTTTGAGTTTTTGGGTTTTTTATGGGTTTTATAATTTATTATGTTTTTGGGGGGTTTATGTGTTTTAGGATTTTATAAATTTTTTGGTGTTTTTTGTGTTTTTAAGGATTTTTTTATGTTTTTAGGGATTTTTAATATTTTCATAGTATTTTTATCTAGTTTTATGGGTTTTAGGTATTTTAATGCGGTTGGGGTATTAAGGTTTTTTATGGAGTTGAGGTTTTTTTGTTTTCTAGTGGGGTTAAATGCTTTAGTTTTGTAATATTTTCAAAGGGTTATTCAAAGGTTTTATGCTTTTTCACATTTTAGTGTTTTTACAGATATTTTAGTCTTTTTATGTCTTTTTAGGTATTTTATTGTTTTTTAATGTATTTAGTGTTTTGTGGTTTTATTATTTATTTTGGATTTTTGGGGTTTTTGGAGTTTTTTAGGGTTTTTAAGGATTTCTAGAGTTTTCTAACATTTTAGGGCTTTAAATTGTTTTTGGTGTTTTTACTAGGGTTTTGGAGTTTTTTTATCTTTTTTACATTTTTAGGGGTTTTTAGGGATTTATATTTTTAGGTTTTTATAGTTTTTTAATATTTTTTAGCTGTTTTAAGTGTATTTTTGGGTTTTAAGGTTTTATAAGGGGTTTTCAAGTGTTTAATAGGTTTTTAAGTTTTTAGGGATTCTTATTCATTTTTCAGGATTTTTATGGTTTATTAGGGTTCTTACGGATATTGTGGGTTTTAGTAATTTTAATATTTTTAGGATTTTTAAGGGTTTTTAGCATTTTTAGGGTTTTTAGGGGGTTTATGTTTTTTAAGGTTCTTAAGGGTTTCCTAGGGTTTTTACCTTTTTATGTATATTTAGGGATTTTTTATAGTTTTTTTTGTTTTCATGGATTTTTAGGGTTTTAGGGATTTTAGTGCTTTTATGGGTTTTATGGTATTTTAATATTTTAGGGATTTTGTTAGTTTTTAGTGGTTTCAATTTTATTTAGTGATTTTAATTTTTTAAGGGATTTATTTTTTTTTTGGGTTTTTATGTATTTTGGGGAATTAACAGTTTTTATGTTTTCATGATTTTCTTATGGTTTTTTAGAGTATTTAGGGTTTTTTCCTTTTTATTTATTTTTATATATTTTAGGGATTTTTTAGTATATTTATGGGTTGTTTGGGATTTTTGGGTATCTCGGGATTTTAGCTTTTTTAGAGTTGTTTTTGGGGTTTTCAGATTTTTATGAGTGTTTTAGGGTTTTATTTTTTTTAGAGTTTTGAAATATTTTTTACTAGTATTAATGGTTTTAGTGTTTTAAGAACCTTTTTGGGTTTTATGGGGGTTTAAGTTTTTTTGCATTTTAGGGGTTTTTATGGTTTTAAGGGTTTTTATGGTTTTTAGTGTTTTTAGGGTTTTTAGTGTTTATTAGGGTTTTTAGGTGTTTTAAGTATTTTAGGTATTATGTTTTTTCTTATGGTTTTTATGGATTTATTTTATTTTTTTGTTTTGATAGATTTTTAGAAATTTTTTAGGTTTTTTATTTTTTAGGGTTTCTATGGATTTTGAGAGGATTTAGGGTTTCTATGGATTTTTGGTTTTATGGGTTTTTTAGGATTTAGAGTTTTTTTAGAAATTTATTAACAACTTTAGGTGATAAAATGGTTTTTATAATGTTCTGCAAATTTTTTTGGTTTTATATATTTTTTTTGAGTTTTTAGGGGTTTTTATGGGTTTAAGGGGTTTCTAGAGTTTTTACTGTCTTTTAGTGTATTGCGGGTTTTAGCATTTTTTAGGTTTTTAGGTGTTTTATGTTTTTTTATTTCATTAAGGTTTTCATAGTGTATTTTAGTGTTTTAGGTGTTTTTATGATTTTAGGTACTTTTGATGATTTTTTAATTTTTTATAGTTTTTAGGTATTTTTGGGATTTTGAGGTTTTGTTTGCAGTTTTTAGGGTTTTAGCACTTTTTTTAATGGTTTTATGGGTTTTTAGTTTTTTATTGTTTTTATAGTTTTTTTCATGGTTTTTAGGGGTTTTTACATTTTATGAATTTCTAGATATTTTTTTGGATTTTTTTAGTTTTTAGGTTTTTCAGGTATTTTGAGGGTTTTCTGGTTTTGTTGATTATTTTTTATTTTGAAGTATTTTCTATTTCTAGGATTTTTTAATTTTTTTATATATTATTATTGTTTTTATGGGTTTAAAGGGTTTTAGATTTTTTCTTTTTTTGTAGGATTTTTATTTATTTTTTTTATATTTTTAATATTTGAATGGGTTTTATGGATTTTAGGGTTTTTTTGATTTTTTGTGTTTTTAATATTTCTTTGGTTTTTAATAGTTTTACGTTCTTTTAGGGTTTTTATATTTTTCTTAGTGGTTTTTAATGGTTTTAATGGTTTTTTGTTTTTAAATATTTTTTGGAAATTAGTATTATTTTTTATAGTTTTTAAGGTTTTCTATGGGTTTTTATGGTTTTTAATGATTTTATGGGTTTTGGGGTTTTTATGGTATTTTAATGAGTCATTGTGTGTTTAAAAGGTTATAGATATTTTTAGTATTTTTGGGGTTTAAAGGGTTTTAAGAGTTTTAGTGGTTTTTCAGTTTTTATGGTGTTAAATGTTTTTTAATGTTTTTATGGGTTTTATGGTTTTTATGGGTTTAGGTTTTTTTATGGGTTTTAACCTTTTTAGGTTTTTAGAGTTTTAGGCCTATCTAGATATTTAAAATTTTTAGTGGCTTTCTAGGATTTAAATGTTTTTTTTGTTCTAGGGATTGTTTACATTATCAGGGATTTTTATATAGTTTTTATGATTTGTATTGGTTTTTAGGGGTTTTTAAGATTTGAGGGTTTTTTGGTATTTTTCAGGTTTTTAGGTTTTTCTGTGCGTGGGGTGGTGTTGTCGTTTTTTAGGTTTTTAGTTGTTCAAAGTGTTTTTAGGTTTTTAATGTCTTCTTAGGAGCTGTCATTTTTATGGTGTTTTTATGTTTTTTGGGATTTTTATGTTTTTTTAGGGTTTTTGGGAATTTAGGGTTTTTAGAAGGGTTTTAAGGGTTCTTTTTGTTTTTAGGTTTTTCTATGTTTTTAGAGATTTTAGTGTTTTTATGGTTTTTTAGGGTTTTTAACGTTTTAAGGGGTTTGAAGTGGTTTTAGAGTTTTTAGTATGGTTCTAGGGTATTATGTTTTTCAAGATTTTTTTTGTTTATATGGTTTTTATGGGTTTTTGGGTTTTTAGGGTTTTCTGTGTTTTTAGGGTTTTTAGTTTTTTTAATGTTTTAATGTTTTCATAGATTTTTTTTGTTGTTTTTAGTAGATTATTTGTTTTTAGGTATTTAACAGTATTTTTATAGGTTTTAGGGTTTGGGTGGATTCTAAGGTGTTTGGGGGGTTTTAGGGGTTTATGATTTCTTTTTTTTTTTGCAGTTTAGGGTTCCTTTTTCGAGTTTTTAGTGGATTTATTGTTTTAGGGTTCTTAATGTTATTAGTGGTCTTGATGGTGTTTGGAGCATATAGTTGGTTTTAGGGGTTTTATGAATTTTTAGGATTTTAATGGTTTTAGTGGTTTTAATTGTTTTTAGGGGATATGAGGGTATTTTAGTGGTTTTATCATTTTTAATGTGTTTAGGAGCTTTAAGTTTTTATAAGGGTTTTATGTTTTTATTAAGGAGTTTCATGAGTTTCTTAGTTTTTACGTTTTTTGGGGTTTTTAGGTATTTTAGGATTTCTATGATTTTAAGGGTTTTTTTATTTTTTTTGGGGGGGTGGGGGTTAGGAATTTTTAGTTATTTTAAGGATTAATGAATCTTTTCAGCTTTAGAGTAATTTTTGTAGTTTTTAGGGTTTTAATGTTTTTATAGTTTTTAAAATTTTTATGGTTATAAAATGATTTTTGAGATTGTAGTGATTTTTAGGTATTTAATGGGCTTTTATGATTTCAAATTAATTTTAGGTGTTTATATTTTTTAGTGGTTTTTAGGGTTTTAAACATTTTTATGTTTCTTGGGGTTTAATGTTTTTTAAGGGTGTTAAGTTTTTCTTCATTTTTTTCTGGGGTTTTTTTGGTTTTTTACATGTTTACGGATTTTTAGGTATTTTTTAGTATTTTATTATTTTTTAGTGTTTTTATGTTTTTTTAGGTTTTAATCGTTTTTAGATTTTTTTAATCTTTTTTTGTGTTTTTAGGTTTTTTTGGGGTTTTAAATTGTTTTTTGGTTTTTAAGTTTTTATTTTGTGTATTTAGGGGTTTTATGGTTTTATGTATTTTTTGATTTTTAGGGAGTTTTTAGGATTTTTATGGTTTTTTGGTTTTTACCATTTTATTGTGTTTTTAGTTGTTCTTTTCATTTTAAGGGGTTTATGTTTTTTATAGTTTTTGTCATTTTATGGGTTTAAAGGGTACTTAAATTTTATTAGTTTTTTTTTGTTTTTATGGGTTTTATATTTTTAAAAGGTTTTAGGGGTTTTAGGGTTTTTAGCATTTTACGTTTCTTCAATGTTTTAACATTTATAGGTATTTGGGAGTTTTAAGCATTTTTTTCTTATTTTTAAGGTTATTAAGGGTTTTATGGTTTTTTAGATTTTTTATGGGTTTTCTAATGTTTTTATAATTTTTATGGAATTTAACTTTTTTAGGGTTTTTAACATTTTTTGGATTTAAAGGGTTTTAGAGTTTTTTTAGTTTTTTGGGGTTTTTATGGGTTTTTAGATTTTTTTATTATTTTAGGGGGTTTTCTAGTTTTTAGGGTTTTTAAGGGTTTAATGGGTTTTAAGAGTTTTTAGTAGTTTTTAGATTTTTATGGATTTTAAGTGTTTTTATGGTTTAAAGTTTTTATTAGGGGTTTTTAGATTTTTTATGTTTTTTGGTATTTAGGGATTTTAGGGATTTTGAGGGTTTTAAGGGTGTTTTTGGGATTTTCTAGTTTTAGGGTTTTTTATGTTTTTACGGTTTTTAAGGTGTTATAATGTTTTTAACACTTTTATCAGTTTAATGGGATCTTAGTGGGTTTTAGGGTTTTAAGGGATTACGATGGTTTTTTCAGGTTTTATGTGTTTTTTGGGGTTTTATGAGATTCAGAGTTTTTAGTGTTTTTTACAATTTTTAGGGTTTTTAATTTTTTTAGGATTTTTAGGTATTTTAAGTGTTTTTTGTTTTTTGAGGTTTTCTTTGGATTTATTAGGGTTTTAGTGTTTTTTTTTTGTTTTAATGGACTTTAAATATTTTTAGGATTTTTATTTTCTTTAGGGTTTTTTGGGATTATGATGGTTTTTGAAATTTTTAGGGGTTTCAGGGTTTTAGGTGGTTTTTTGGCTTTTGGGATTTTTGATTTTTTTAGGTTTCTAAGTTTTTTTAGAGTTTCATTAAAGCATTTGGTTTTAAAAGGTGTTTCAGATTTTTTTTAATGGTTTTTAGGGGATTTATGGGTTTTGGGGGGGGTTTTAAGGTTACTAAGTGTTTTTTAGTTTTTAGGGTTTTACAGTTATTTAGGGTTTTCAATGTTTTTTCAGGATTTTCGGGGGTTTTATTTCTTTTAGGTTTTTATGGTTTTCTTTGGGGTTTTAGGGTTTTTATGTGTTTTTACATTTTTCGTAATTTTTGGGATATTTAATCTTTTTTGCTGCTTTCTAGAGTTTTTATGGATTTTGAGGGAATTTTTTGACATTTATAGGGTTTATATCTTTTTTGGGTTTCAGGGTTATTTTTATTTTTAGGTGTTTTAATGTTTTAAATAGTTATATAAAATTTTTAGGGGTTTAATGGATTTTATGGGTTTTAGGGTCTTTAATGTATTTTTATTGTTTTATGGGTTTTTTTATTTTTAGTATTTGTAGGGTCTTTTTAAGGTTTTTATTGTTTCTATAGTTTTTAGGGTTTTTGGGTGTTTTAGGTGTATTATTTGTTTTCATGTTTCTTATAGGGGGTTTCAATGTTTTTTATATTTTTTATGTTTTTATTGATTTTTATTGATTTTTTTGGTTTTATATAATTTTTTGTGTTTTTATTGATTTTGAGGGCTTTAAGGTGTTTAAATGTTATTTAGGGTTTTTCAAATATTAATGGTTTTAGGGGTTTAAAGGGTATTTATGTTTTAAAATATTTTATATAGTGTTTATGTTTTATTTACCTTTTAAGTATTTTATGGATTTTTTTTATTGATTTAGTGATTTAGAGGGTTTTTTAGTTTTTTTGTTTTTAGGTTTTCATGATTTTTTCATGTTTTAAGGTTTTTTATAGTTTTTTTAAACATTTTATAATTTTAATGGGGTTTTAGTGTTTTTACTTATTTTAGGGGGTTAATGGGTTTGGGGGGTTTTTTGGGGTTTAATAATTTTTAAAAAATAATAAGGTCTTTATGGTATTTTTATGGATTTTAGGTTCTTTTTGTTTTTATGTTTTTAATGGGTTTTATGTGTTTTTATGTTTTTATGACATTCTTATGGATTTTCAGGGGTTCATGGGTTTTTTTGTATTTTGGAACATTTACTGTTTTTTATAATTTTTATACTTTTTAGGCTTATCATGGATTTTGTAGTATTTTCGGAATTTATGGTTTTGTTTTGGTTTTTTTCATTTTATATGTATTTAGGTGTTTTAAGTGTTATTTGTTTTTTTTTGTATTTTGTATAGTTTTTAGGACTTTTAGGTTTTATGATTTTAGATATTTTCAGTGTTTTGAATGATTTCTTTAGTTTTTAGGGTTTCTAGGGATTTTAATGGTTTTTTTTGTTTTATGTTTTTGTTTTTGATTTTTAGGGGATTTAAATTTGTTTAGAGTATTTAAACGTTATTTTGGGATTGAAGCGTTTTTTAATAGTAGTGGGTTTTCAGGTTTTTTTATTTCTTTGGGGGGGTGGGTTATGGTTATTAGTGGTTAAATGGTTTTTAGTGTTTTAGGGATATTATTTTTATGTTTGGTTTTTAGTTCATTTAGGATTTTCAAAATGTTTATGGCTTTTAGGTGTTTTATGTGATTTTATTATTTTAAGGTTTTCTTATGGGTTTTTAGTGTTTTTAGGGGTTTCTGTATTTCCAGGAATTTTTATGGAATTTTTATTATTTTAATGGTATTTTAGGGTTTTATTGGGGGGTTTCTTTGAGATTTTAAGGGGTTTTTTCAATTTTTTATCTTTGTAAATGATTTAATTTGTTTTTAGAGTTTTTGGGTTTTTTTGTAGTTTTTAGGATTTTAAATATTTATTAGGGTTTTATGGGGTTTAAGATTATTTAGGGTTTCATGGTGTATATAGAATTCTGTAGGTTTTTATGGGCTTTTGTTTTGTAGGTTTTTAATATTTTATTTGGGATTTTATGTTTTTATGCATTTTTACATTTTTTTAAAAAAATTTAGGGATTTTTTTGGATTTTAATAATTTTTAGTGTTTTTGGGGATTTTATTGTTTTTTAGTGTTTTTATAGTTTTTTTTATTTTATTTAGGTTTTTATGGTTTTTATGGTTTTTAGGTTATGGGAGTTTCTTAATGTTTTTAGGGGTATAAATCCCTCTTAGAGTTGTTAGTGGTTTTAGGTTTTAATGGGTTTTAGTGGTTTAAAATTTTGAAGGGGTTTTATAGTTTTCAATGTTTTTAGTGGCTTTTATAGTTTCAAGGGTTTTTAGATTATTTATTTTTTTAAGAGAATCTATGTTTTTTGTTGTTTTTATGGTTTTCTTAAGGGTTTTTTGGTTAGTTGTGGTTTTCCTTAATGGTAAGCACCCAGTAATCCATCATGAAAAATGGGGGTTTAAAACCCATTGGGTGCAGGTAATGTAGCAGTACTGTAGTAACGATGACACTATAGAATGATAGGCACTATAGTGGCAGAAGGGTACTATAGTAGTAGCTGATATTGCGCCGTACTGTAGCAGGCAGAGTATTGTAGTAGTAATATTCACTGAATGGGCCTCGGGCCAAAAATTTGGGCCTACAGGCCATGTAATGGGATAAATGCCCACTGGGCCTTCGGGCTATGTAATGGGTCTCCCTCAACCTTGTTAAAAGTGGTATTTTCTTAGAATTAAATAATAAATGAGGTTTTGGCCATAACCTTTATGGTTTTTTTGGTTTTATGGGTTTTCTATTTTTAGGTGTTTTAGGTCATTTTAGTGTTTTTATGGTTTTTAAGAGTTTTTAGTGATTTTGAAGGGTTTTTGGGTTTTGAGGGTTTTTGTTGTTTATTTGGGATTTTATACCATTTTAGAGGATTTTTAGAGTTTTTAAACATTTTTTAGTGGTTTAAAGGGTCTTTATAGTTTTTTGTGGTTTATAGTGTTTTTATGGTTTTTGGGGTTTTTAATCTTTTTAAGGGTTCTATAGTTTTTAGGGTTTTTCTTTTTTTATAATTTTTAGGGATTTAAAGTGTTTTTAGACTATTAGGGGTTTCATAGGCGTTTTCAAGGTTTTAAGATATATTTCATTTTTATAATCCTTAGTAATTTTGAAGGATTTTTATGATTTATGGTAGGTTTTTTTGGATATTTTGGGGTTTTATGTATTTTGTGGGTTTTTAGATTTTTTTTACAGTTTTTTTTGTTATAAGGGTTTTTTTGAGTTTTTTAGTGTTGTTAATGATTTTATAGTTTTTATCATTTTTATAGGTTTAAAGTATTTTTAGGGTTTCAAGTGGTTCATAGGGTTTTCATTGGGTTTTAGAAGTTTTTATGGGTTCATATGAGTTTTTTTGTGTTGGTAATGATTTTAGTGTTTTTATCATTTTATAGGTTAATAGGTTTTTTAGTGTTTCAACTTGTTCATAAGGTTTTCATTGGGTTTTAAAAGTTTTTATGGGTTTTTATGATTTCTATGTGTTTTTAAGGTCATTAGGGTTCATTATAATTTTATAATTTTTTTAATGATTTTTTAGGATTTTAAATTATTCGTAGGTTTTTATGGTTTTCATACGGGGTTTTTAGAGTTTTTTTGTTTTCTGTGTTTTTTGGGATTTTTATGAAGTTTTAAAGAAATTTATCATTTATAGGGGGTTTTTTATTTTGTGAGATTTAATAATTTTTGGAGTTTTTATGGTTTTGATGTTTTTTGGGTTCTAGGGGTTTTTAGTGTTTTAGGTTTTTATGGTTTGCATAGGATTAATTTAGGGTTTTTTTGGTTTTTTACATTTTTTAGGGATTTTTAGATCTTTTTTAGATTTCTATAATTTTTTAGTTTTTTTATATATTTTGTGGGATTTTATGATTTTTATGGCTTTTATGGTTTTTTGGTTTATAGGGGGTTATTTTTTTATTTTATGGGTTTTAGAATTTTTTGATGTCTTTATGGGAATAAAGGGTTTTTAGAGTTTTTAGTAGTTTATGGTATTTATTGGGGTTTTTAAGGATTTTGTGATTTTTAGGGGTTTAAGTTTATTTTTAGGGATTTAGAGTTTTAGACTTTTTTTAGGTTTAAGGGGTTTTAATTATTTTTAGAGTTTTTTGGGGAATTTTTAGGATTTTAATTGGTTATTAGATTTTCTAGTGATTTTGTGGGGTTTTTGGGTTTTTACCATTTTTATATTTTTATGTGTTTTGACTTTCTTATGTCTCAATATTTTTTAGCGTTTTTAGGACGTTCATGTTTTTTTTATGTTTTTATATTTTTTTTGAGATTTTTTAGATTTTAATGTTTTATAGGTTTTTTATAAATTTTAGCATTTTTTGAGTTTTAAATTGTTTCTTATTTATTTATTTTTTTTGGGTTTTGCGGGTTTTTAGGATTTATTTTATGTTTTTAAGGTCTTAATAGTTTTTTATAATTTTTAATGTTTTTAGTGGTTTAACGGGGTTTTGGATTTTTTAGGTGTTTATTAGGGTTTTTATAGGTTTTATGGTGTTTTCTATTTTTAGGTTTTTTATTGTTTTGGGTGTTTTACTGTTTCTAGGTTTTTAGGGTTTTATTATTTTTACGTTTTTAGGGGTTTTATTTATTTTTAGGGGTTTAACGTTTTCTTATGGGTTTTTAGTGTTTTTAAAATTTTTACAGTTTTATGGATTTTCAGGTCATTTTTTTGAATTTCTTAAGGTTTTTCATTCTTTTTAGGAATTTTAATGGTATTAGGATTTTAATGGTTTTGTGGTGTTTTTGGGATTTTTGGGTATTTATTTATTTTTTTAGGATTTTATGGTTTTTATAATTTTTTAGGTTTATAGTGGTCTAAATGGTTTTAGTGTTTTTAGTGGGTTTTAAGTGGATTTATTCATTTTTAGTGTTTTTATAGTTTATAGGGGTTTCAATGGTTTTTGGTGGGGGTTTTTTGTCTTTTTATGATTTTCTTGGGGGTTTTTTATTAGGTGTTTATGGGTGTAAGTGTTTTTATGTTCTAATGTTTTCTTTTTGGTTTTTAGGGTTTTATGGGTTTTATGTTTTCAGGAATTTATTGGGATTTTGGTGGATATTTATTTATTTTTATGGGTTTTGGGAATTTTAGGATTTTTCGTTTTTTATGGTTTTTAGGGTTTTTATCATTTGTTAGGATTTTGATGGGTTTTAAATTTTTTAGGTTTTTAAAAATTTCTTTGGGGGTTTTAAGGGGTTTTAGGGATTTTTAAATTTATATAAATTCTTAATGATTGTTTAGGAATTTAATTAATTTTGATATTTTTTATATATTTTGAGGTTTTATATGTTTTTTTTTGGTTTTTATAGTTTTTATGTTTTTTTAGTGTTTATTAATTTTTTTAGTTTTTCAATGGTATTTAGGTTTGTTATATTTTTATTAACCTTTTTATAGATTTAAGGGTTTTTAAAGTTTACTGTGGTTTTTAGGGTTATTGTTGGTTTTTATGGGTTTTTAATGTTTTCTATTTTTAGGGTTCTTACGGTTTTCAGTGATTTTATGGTTTTTAGTGTTATTTAGTGTTTAGAGGTTTTATGAGTTTCTAGAATTTTTAGGTTTTTTTAGAGTGTTTCAGGGTTTGTTTTTTTTATATTTTTTGTGATTTTTAGGGTTTTAGTAGAGTTTTTATGGTTTTTAGTGATTTTGATAGCTTATATCGTGTTTTAGGGTTTTTTTAGTTTTTTGTGTTTTTAGGATTTTCTATGTTTTTTATTGGTTTATGATTATAAGTAATTTTATTCACTTTTTGGGTTTAATAACATTTTAGATTTGTTAGTGGTTAATAGTGTTTTTATGGGGTTTTAGTGTTTTTTAATGTTTTTATGGGTTTTAAGGGTTTTTAGTGTTTTTATGGGGTTTTAGTGTTTTTTACGTTTCATAGGGGTTTTACAATTTTATAGGGTTTTAAGGTTTCCTTATGATTTTTCAGGTTTTTTATGTTTTTGTAAATTTTTAGGGATATTTTGGGATTTTCATTATTTTCAATGTTTTTTATATTTAGAGAGATTTTTTGTTTTTTATGGTTTTTGAGGTTTTTGTACTTTTAGGTTTATTTTTTAGTTTTTTAGGGTTTTTATGTTTTTTGTAGTTTATAAAACGTTTTTAGGTGTCTAAATTATTTTAGGAGTTTTTAGTGGTTTTAGGGGGTTTATAGGCTTTTAGGGGTTTTTAAGGATTTTTGTGGGTTTTATGGTTTTCAGTGGTTTTAATGGTATTTTTTTTATTAGTGTTTTTAGTATTTTTTGGGTTATTCGAGAAAGGAAGATACATGGCCAAGTTATTCCTAGTCCCCCCAAAATATATAATGATAAGGCAGATGCCACGAGGGAGGGGTGGGGCTAAACAGCCCACACCCAAACCCCCCAAAAGGCACACACCCCAAAAAGTCCAAAATAAAGACACCCAAAAGAGCAAGTCAATCAATTTCAACGCCAATGTCATCCAACTCCACACCAAGTGATCCAAAGCTTGCCCTGAGACTAGCGGTCACATCAGTAAAACAAAATTCTTGGTCATCTCCAGTATCCATAGTGTCCCAACCTGACTCATAATCCTCCTGCATTCTGAGCATAGACAAGAGTTTCTCTCTGGACATCTTTTTCTCGGCATTTTGAGAAGGCCACTCCTGCTTATTAACTTTAAGAATCATCTTGAATGCCCTGGAGGTGGCCCAGGTCACCATGGGTCTTAGAAGGGTTGATTAGTCCTTCCGCTGCCTTCGTTTTGGGGAGGTAGAGATAAAACCATCTTCATGGACCACCTTCTCACTTATGACTCTATCACTGGTCGCACGTGACGAATCATTGATCCCATTTTTGCTTCCTATCCTAGGAGTTGTGCCACCCCTTTTTTGGAGCTTTGTCTTTTCATCCTTGAATCTGGCCATAACAGCATTTATCCTGTTGTCATCTTAAGAAATCCTTTACCCAATTCTCTTAGCCTCATCCTCAATGGGATACCTTTCTCATTCAACCATCATCATGCCTTGGAGTAGCACACAATGGTCTTCCGTAGATGGAAAACCATAAACAACCATGGCCTTCTGCAGGTTCGGGGATATCCCTCCTTCATCAATGTTAGGGTCTGGTAGAGGGATCCCAACCAGATCCTCCACATGAGCTCTAGGTGAACCCTCCAGACAGCTAGTGGAATCCTCTTTAGTAAGAGAGCCTCGAATATCCCCCATGTCGGATCTCTCTACATCGCCACACCCAGTGGGTATCAAGGGGGAGTGCACCAACTCGGGTATTGCACCACAAGACTCCAGGTATGCTCCTCTACCAATATCATCTCCTACCAAGCTGAGATCATTTTTCACTCATCCCCAGCTCTCATATCTAGCTCATCCACATCCCCATGCGTGGGCTCCCCTTCCTGCACAGTAGTATCACCAACCAGCTCAGGAGAGGCTATGTCATAAAACCTGTTTTGCTGAGTCACAACATTCGCGCCCGACATCATGCTACTTCTAGCACCTCCAATGATCTTCCTCCAGTCTATATCCTCTCCGTTGAGGTACAGCATTAGGGGGGCCTTCTGGTCTGAATGCCCATGCCTAGATTCCTCCACAGTAGCCTTTCCCTTCTCCATCACTCTCCCTGATAATTCACCACTTCTGAAAACCTCATTAGTATAAGAAAGAGATATCTATTCAACTGTGAGAACTGCCTCCATGACTGCATCTCTTAATTTATAAACAATCCTAGCCAAAATTAAACTAAAACCACCCATGTTGATCAAAGCTACCTTCATATCGATCCTAGTTGTCAGGTCTGTCTTGAGAGGAATAGAGATAACAATGATCCAAGGCTGAATGGGCTAAGGCCCGGTCACCCCCTTGACCTCCTGGACCTCCACCTGCATTAGGTTTCTCTCACCAAAGCATAACTGATGAAAATTTAAACTATTTATACCAGATTAAACACAACCACCAGACTGAGCATTATTCCCTAAGTTCAAATAGATAGAATAGAAGACTGGCCATGATTCAAAATTTACTGGCTTCTTCCAACGGAGCTCCTCCCCCACAACAATCCAAATAGCATCCACTGGATCCTTTGAAGCATCAACCTCAATAAAGTCCCTTGGGGAAACATGGTGACAGAGGGCCCGAGTCCTACTATCCACAAAGAGGAACCTCCCCACCAGATTCCGCAGAATTGAAATAATAAAGAAATTTTGAAAGGTAGGGGAACATTCGGGAAATCTAAACCAAGTCACAACCATCAGGGAGTTATGCTTCAGGTGAAAGTCAAAACTCCACCGAAAGTGGGATAATCGAGCTCCAATATATATTTTATTGTTTTGAGGGGTTTTAGAAATTTTGAAGCTTCTTTTGGTTTTTACGGTTTTTTATGTTTTTTAAAATTTTAGGGGTTTTTTTCTTTACAGTCTTGAGGTTTTTAGATGTTTAAATTATTTTAGGGGTTTAAAGGGTTTTTAGAGTTTTATTATTTTTTAGGGATTATGTGTGATATTATAGAGTTTTAAGGTTTTTAGTTATCTTTTATATTATTATGGGTTTTATGATTTTTGTGGTTTTTATTATTTTTATGGTTTTTTTGGATGTTATTGATTTTTAGTGCTTTTAGGGGTTTTATGTTTTTTTTTGTTTTTAATTTTTTTCGTAAGTGTCTTCATGTTTTTTTGGGTTTTTATGTTTTAAAGGATTTTAGGGATTTTTATAGTATTTTATGGCTTGTTAGGATTATATGGATTTTTAGGGGTTATAAGATTTTTATGGGTTTAATAAATTTTTTATGGTTTTAGGTTTTATTAATTTTTTAGGGTTTTAATGATTTTTATAGATTTTATCATTTTACTAGTTTAAAGGATTTTAACTGTTATAAATGGTTTTTAGAATTTTTATGGTTTTTTTATGGTTTTTAGGGATTTGGAAGGTTTTTATGGGCTTTTTAGGTCTTTAATGTTTTTAAGGATTTTATGTGTTTTTATGTTTTCAATGTTTTCTTTTGGGTTTTTTTTGTTTTTAGGGTTTTTATGGATTTACTGGTTTTTAGGGATTCTTTAGGGTATTTATCTATTTTTAAGTTCTTAGATTTTATCTAATTTTTTAATGTTTTTGAGTTTTTTATAGGTTTTAATGTTTTTAGGATTTTAAAGGGATTTTAGAGGATTTAGTGGTTTTTATGTGGTGTATGGGTTCTGAATTTTATTATGTTTAAGGGACATTTATGGTTTTTTTGATTTTTCATTTTTAGGGTTTTTTGTAGAGGTTTTTTAGAATTTTTCAAATTTTTAGGTGTTTAATGTGTTTTATGTTTGTAATGTTTTATTGTGGGATTTTATTGTATTTATATATATTTATTTTTTTATTAATTTTTGTGGATATTTTATTAATTTTATTATATTTAGGTGTTTTATGGATTTTAAAGGTTTTTAGGGTCGTTTATGGTTTGTGATGTTTTTTAGCATTTTTCAGCATTTTTTATGTTTTTAGGGGTTAATTGGAATTAGATTTTGTTTTATTAGGTTTTTGGGGGGGTTTTATGTTTTTAGGGATTTTTGAAATATTTTTAGTGATATTTATGGATTTTAAAGATTTTATGTATTTGAGTGTTTTTGTGGTTTTTATGGATTTTCATGTTTTTATGGTTGTTTTGGTTTTAAATTTTTTTTTCAGTTTTTTAGGGTTTTATAGGTTTCCAAAAAAATTTAGAGTTTTAAAGGGAGTTTTGAGATGTTACTGGGTTGTTAGGGGTTTTTTGGGTTTTTATAGTTTTCACTATTTTTAGGGCATTTAAGGATTTTGGTATGTTTGGTTTTTTTGGGGATTTCACATTTTTAGGGGGTTTAAGTGTTTTCATGTTTTTAGAATTACTAGTGGTTTCTGGTTATTTACAGTTTTTCACTTTTTTTGGGATTTTTAGGGCCATTTTGGATTTTTATTGTTTTTTTGAGTTTTGATGGATTTGGGGCGGTTTTATAGTTTTTTTGGGTTTTTATGGGTTTTCTGGTTATTAGGATTTTTTTGAGCTTCATTGGGTTTTTATGGATTTTTGAGGTTTTTTAAAAATTTTAGGGTTTTAAAGGGTTTTTAGATATTTCAATGAATTTTAGAGTTTTTATGGATTTTTAAGGGTTTTTAATATTTTTAGGGGTTTTATGTTTTTAGGGGTTTTATTGTGTTTTATGGTATTTAGGGATTTAGAGGATTTCTAGTGTTTTTTAGGTTTTTAGATATTTTTTATGTTTTCAATATTTTTATGTTTTTAGGGTATTTATGTTTTTTAGGTTTCTATGATTTCTAGGGGTGTTTAGGGTTTTAGGTTCTTTTACATTTTAAGGGATTATTTCTGATTTTTTAGATTTTTAGTGTTTTCTCTGTTTTTTGAGTTTTCTGGGTTTTAATGGTTTTCAGAGTTTTTTTAATATTTTGGGTAATTTTAAGGATTTGTGGAAATTTAGTGTTTTTTATGGTTTTATAGGTATTTAATGTTTTTAGGGTTTTCTGGTTTTTTTGGGTTTTAGGGATTTAGGTTTTTAGGGTCTATAAGGTTTTTAGTGTCTTTAGGTTCGTTAGAGGTTGTAAGTGTTTTATAGTTTCAAAGTTTTCTTAGGATATTTGGGTTTTTTAGGATTTTTTACATTTTAGGGATTTTCATGGATTGTTTTGGATATTTTTTTGTTTTCAGGGGTTTTTGAGTGATTTTATAGGGTTTTATGGTTTTATGGTTTTTATGGTTGTAGTCATTTTTCATGAGTTTTGTGTGGTTTTAAATATTTTTCATAATTTTAATGTTTTTAGGGGTTTAAGGGTTTTTAAATATTTTAGTGGTTTTAGGGTTTTTATGGGTTTTTACTGATTTATAGGGTTTTATGGGTTTTTTTGTTTTTTATCATTTTTAGGGGTTTTAAGTGTTTTTTGGGTTTTACGGTTTTCATAGGGGTTTCTGATTTTTTCGATTGGTTTTATAATTTTTTACATTTTTTAGGGATTTTACGATTTTTATGGGTTTTTATGGTTTTTAAAGAATTTGTGTGTTTTAGTGGTTTTTAGTGTTTTTAGGTATTTTAGGTTTTAGGTATTTTTTGAGTTTTCAGTGTTTTAATGTTGTTAGGGTCTTTTAGCATTTTTAGTGGTTTAAATGGTTTCTTGTCTTTTTAGTGGTTTTTTAGAGGTTTTAGGGGTTTTAGGTGTTTTAATATTTTTATTGGTTTTAGGGTTTTTAGGGTTTTAGGCACTTTATATTCTTTTAATGTTTTTTATGTTTTTAGTGTTTAATGGTTTTCTATATGTCAAAAGTGTTCTTTGGATTTTAAGGTTTTGTTTGGGGTTTTCAATGGTTTTTATATTTTTTTAGGTTTTCAGATTTTTTAGTGCAATTAGGTTTTATAGTTTTTCTGGGATTTTATTAATTTTTAGTGTTTTTTTGTATTTTTTTATATTTTAATGGGTTTTCTAGGTTTTTAGGGTTTTTTAGTTATTCAAGGGTGTGATGGTTTTTTGTGGATTTTAAAATTTTTTGGGTTTTAAAAATATTTCAGTTTTTTATTTGTTTTTATGGTTTTTATGGGTTTAAAGGTTAATTATGGTTTCTATGGGGATTACTATTTTTAGGGGTTTATGGTTTTTATGTTTTATGGGTGTATTAGTTTTTTTTTTTGGTTTAGTTTTTATATGTTTTTAGGGAATTTTAGTGAATTTTTAATATTTTTATGGGTTTTTATGGTTTTTAGGTATTTTAGGGTATTATGATTTTTTATTATTTTTAGTGGTTTCTGGGGTTTTTTTTGAGATTTTAGTGTTTTTTTGTGGTTTTCATTGTTTTCAAACATATTTAGTGGTTTAAAGGGGTTTTCATGTTTGTAGTGTTTTTATGGTTTTTATTGGGTTTTAGGGTTGTCATGGTTTTAAGGGTTTATTTTGATTTTAATGGGTTTTGGGGTTTTCGAAATTTTTAGGGTTTTTAGGGTTTTCTACATTTTTTAGGTTTTTAGGGTTTTTTACTATTTCTATGTTTCTATATTTTTCTTAGGGTTTTTAGGGATGTGGATGGTTTTAGGGTTTTCATAGTTTTTTTGTGTTGGGGGGGGGGGGGGGTTAGGGTATTATGTGTATTTAGGGTTTTATGGTTTTCTTAATGGTTATTGAGTTTTTAGGTTTTTTACATTTTTAGGGATTTTTATGGATTTTAGGGTTTTATGTATTTAAATGTTTGTTAGGGTTTTTAGGTATTTTATTGCGATTTTATTTGGTTTTTAATGTTTTTTATTTTTTTAGGGTTTTATGGGTTTTATAAATTTTAATATTTTTGAGAATTTAGAGGGTTCATATATTCTTTTGTGATTTTTTTTTGTTTTTTATGGTTTTTTTAGTATTTAATGTTTTTACTATTTTTATTTTTTTTATGGTTTTAATGGTCTTTTAGGGTTTTTAGGGTTTTTTGGTTTTTTAGGGTTTTACAGGTTTCTTTGGTATTTTCAATTTTTTATGGTTTTATGCTTTTTTGTGATTTTTTGGGTCTCTTTAAGAATTTTTATCATTTTTAGGGTCTTTAGATATTTTTAAGGGTTTAGGGTTTTATGATTTTTTGGTTTTTTTTGTTTTTATGTTGTTTATAGTTTTTTAGGGGTTTTCAATGTTTTCTATGGGTTTAATGGATGTTTATAGTTTTTAGTGTGTTTTTAGGGTTTTATGGGTTTTTAAGATTTTTATGTTTTTAGGTGGTTGTAGAGTTTTTTGGTGGTTTAGTTTCTTTTTATGTTTTTTAGGATTTTTAGAGTTTTAACATGCATTATATTTTTAGGGGTTTTATGGGTTTATAGGTTTTTATGGTCTTCTAACAGTTTTTCATGGATTTTTTGGTTTTTTAAAATTTTTGTGATTTTCAAGGTTTTATTAAGGTTTTTATGGTTTTTATTGTTTTTAGGGAAATTGAGAGTTTTTTTGGGGGTTTTATGGTTTTTATGTGTATTTGTGGTTTTTCTGTTTTTTAAGAGTTTGAAGTATCATTAGGTTTTTATACTTTTCATATCTTTTTTAGGTTTTTTATGATTTTTTTTTAAATTTTAGGTATTTAGGGATTTTTTACGATATTCTTGGTCTTTTTGGAGTTTTTAGTGATATTTATGGGTTTAGGGTTTATATGGTATTTAGGGGTTTGTGGTTTTTTTGGGAATTATATATTTTTTCTTTCTTAGGGGGTTTAAGGGTTTTAATTATTTCATGACATCTTCATGTGTTTAGTGAGTTTTTAGAATTTTTTTGGATATATGGTTTTTATGGGATTTTAATGTCTTTTATTGTTTCTATGAGTTTTGAGGATTTCTAGAAATTTTATGGTTTTTATGTTTTTTAGGGTTTTAATGATTTTTATCATTTTAACATTTTATTCGATGTTTTCAGTGTTATTAGTATTTTATGATTTTATAGTGGGTTTTATGGTTTTAGGGTTTATTTCATTTGTCTTGGTTTCTTTGGGGATTTATTTATTTTTTTATGGTTTTTAGGGGTTTTGAGGGGGTTTAGGGTTTTAAATTGACTTTGGTTTTTTATGGTTTTTTGGGTTTTAGGAGTTGTTTTAGATTTTTTTAGTTTTTAAGTATTTTTATATTTTTTATGGTTTTTGGGTTTTAAAGGGATTCTAGAGTTATTAGTATTTTTAGGGGTTTTATTGGGTTTTAATGGATTTTGGTGGTTTTTAGGGATTATAGCATTTTTAGGGTCATTTGTGTATTTTATGGTTTTATTGTTTTTTTTTGGATTATGGGGTTTTATGGTTTTTAGTATTTTTTAGTATTTTTATGTTTTTTAGGAGTTTTAATGATTTTGAGGGTTTTAGGGTTTTTTGTATTTTTTTCGTTTTGTGGGATTCTATGGGTTTTTTCGTGTTTTTAGGGCGTGATTGGAATTTTTAGAATGTATATTGTTATTTGGGGATTAAAGGGGTTTTTATAGTTTTTGGGATTAAAGTATTTTTAGATTTTTATGGTTTTCTTATAGGTTTTCTGGGTTTTAAGTGGTTTTTAATTTTTATGGATTTTTATTTCTTTTTTATTATTTTTGTAGGTTTTGAGGTATTTTTTGTTGTTTGTAGGGCATTTTTGGGTTTTTGGTTTTTGGGTTTTTGGGTTTTTTGAGTTTTTTATTGTTTTAATGTTTTTTTAACATTTTTAAACATTATAGGGGTTTAAATAATTTTTATTTTTTTATTTTTTTATAGGTTTTTAGGGGTTTAAATTGGTTTTTGGGGTTTTTGTGGTTTTTAGGGGTGTTTTTGGTTTTAGAGTATTTTATTGGTTTTTATAATTTTTTTTGGTTTTTAGGGGATTAAACAGTTTTTAGGGTATCAAGGTTATCTTTGGGGGTTTTTTAATAGCGGTTTTTAAATTTTTAGGGATTTATAGTGAGTTATTATGTTTTTTATAGTTTTTAGGGTTTTAAGGGATTTTTAGAGGTATTAGGGTTTTTAAGGTTTGTAGAGTTTTAGAGTTTTTTTTGTTTTTATGTGTTTTTAGGTTTTTAATAATTTATTATGATTTTTTTTGGTTTTTATGGGTTTATTTATATATTTTTATGATTTTTTAATAATTTTTATGGTTTTCAGAGTTTTATGGATGTTGAGGGGTTTTAGTGTTTTTATTGTTTTTTGTGGGTTTTAGGGGTTTTTTTGAGTTTATAGGGATTGAAAGGGGTTTTTTCGTTTTTATCCTTTTATACACTAAGGGGGTTTATATTGTATTTAGTTATTTTAGGGATTTTATGTGTTTCTAGGGTTTTTATGGTTTTGGGGTTTTATTATTTTTTGGTGGTTTTCGGTCTTTTAGGTTTTTATAACGGTTTTAACCATTTTTAGGTTTTTAGAGGTTTTAACTATTTTTATGATTTAAGGTTTTTGTATGGTATTTCAGTTGTTTTATGGTTTTTTATATTTTTCATTATTTTTTGGGATTTTTTAGGATTTTGTTTTTTAGTGTTATTAGGGATTTTGAGGTGATTTAGGGTTTGTTTGGGTTTTTTGGGATTTTAGGGTTTTTAGTGTTTGTTGGGTTTTTATGGTTTTAAGTAATTTTATTATTTAATGTTTTTTTTTTGTTTTTAGGTTTTTTTGGGTTTTTTCTATTTTTCGGGATATTTTGGTCTTTTATGTATTTTTATGGTTTTTTAGGTTCTTAGTGATTTTGATGGTTTGGAGTATTTTTAGTGTTTTTTGGTTTTCATGGATTGTTTTAGGTTTTTATGATTTTTTAGGTTTTAATGGTTTTAAGGTTTCTTATAATATTTACTGTTTTTATGTGTCTAAATTGATTTTGGGGTTTTTAGTGAGTTTTTTGGTTTTTTTTTATTTTTCAATTTTTTCAGAATTTTGGGGTTTTATGGTTTGTATGGTTTTTAGGATTTTTAGGGGTTTTAATGGTTTCTAATATTTTTATGTATTTATGTTTTTTATGTGTTTCTAGGTTTTTTCATTTTTCGTAGGGTTTTTTGGGTTTTTATGTTTTTTTGGAATTTTTATGTATTTTAATGGGTTTTAGGGTTTTTAAGATTTTATTTTGGGTTTTTAAGGATTTTATGTTTTCTAGGTTTTGTTGTTTTTCTGGGTTTTAAGGGTTTTTTGAGTTTTATGGATTTTATGGTATTAAGAGTCTTTTTTTAACTTTATAGGGGTTTAAAGGGTTTTTAGAGTATTGGGGGTTTTTGGGGTATAGGTTTTTTTAGGTTTGAAGGGGTTTCTTGGTTTTAGGGGTTTTATTCGTTTTTAGGAGTATTGGTTTTTTTAGCATTTTTAGGATTTTAGAAGATTTATGTGGTTTTAGGTTCCTATGATTTTTGTAATATTTTTTTTGGGTTTTTAGGGTCTTTAAAATTTTAGTGATTTTTAGGGGGTTTTGGGGTTTTATTTTTTTTTTAGGGATTTTTGGGATTTTTGGGGGATTTTAGGGGTTTGGGGGTTTTATAATTTTGGGGGGTTTTAAGGTTTTTTTAGTTTTTTAGGTTATTAAGGGGTTTCAAGGTTTTTAATATTTTTTGGGATTTGAATTGTTTTAATAGTTTTTAGTGGTATTTATAGTTTTAGGGTTTTTTAATGTTTTTAGTGGTTTTTACGGTTTTAGTGATTTTATGGTATTAGGGGGGGTTTTAGGAATTTTTATGTTTTTAGGGTTTTTAAGTATTTTTAGGTTTTTATGGTTTTCTGAGAATTTGTAAGGGTATTTAGGTTTTTTATGTATTTATGGATTTATATATTTTTTATGTTTCTATGGGGTTTTAAGGACTTTGAGGGGCTTTAGGGTTTTTTTCTAGGTTTTTAGGGTATTTGATTTTTTAGGGATCTTATGGTTTTTTTAGAGTTTTTATATTTTTATGGAATTTAATTGGTTTTAGAATATTTTTGGTTGTTTTTGGGGTTTGATGGGTTTTTTGTAAATTTTATGGTATTTAGGGTTTTTTTTTTTGTTTTTAGTATTTTAATAGTTCAGTGGGGTTTTAGGGGTAATAACTATTTTTATGATTTAAGGTTTTCATATTGTTTTTAGGGTTTTATGGTTTTCTACATTAGTAGTTAATTTTTAGTATTTTTATGGGGTTTTAGGTTTTTTAGCAATGTTGATGGTTTTTATGTTTTTAGGGTTTTTATGTTTTTTGGGATTTTATGTGTTTTTTTAGCGTTTTAGTTTTTTAATATATTTTAGAGTCTTTAATGTTTGCTTTGTATTAATGGGTTTTTAAATTTTTAGTGGTTTATAGTGTTTTTATGGGTTTTTTTTGTTTTAACTAGTTTTATGGTTTTTAGGGGTTTATGGGTTTTTTAGGATTTTTTTCAGTTTTAGGTTTTAGGTGTTTTTATAGTTTTTAGGTTTTTAAGTTTTTCATATCGTTTTACAAGTATTTCATGTTTTTTATGTTTTTATAGATTTTTATGTATTTTTTAGACTTTTTATCATTTTTAAGGTTATTACGAATTTTGAGTGTTTTAGAGTTTTTAAGGTGTTTATGGTTTTCATGGGTTATTATTTTGTTTTTAGTGTTTGTTTCTGAGTTTTAAGGGGTTTTGTGGTTTTTTATATTTTCCTACCATTTTTAAGTGTATAATGGGTTTTTATATTTTTATTTGTTTTTAGGGCCTTTAGGGTTTTTATGTGTTTTAGTGCATTTGATGGTTTTTACGGGGTTTTAGGGGGTTTTACGGTCTTTTAATGGTTTTTAGTGATTTTATGTTTTTATGGGTTTTATGTGTTTTTATATTTTTATTGTTTTCTAGGATTTTTTTTCGGTTTTAGAGGTTATTATGTTTTTATGGATTTTAAGATATTTTTTAGGATTTTTATGGTGTTTTAGAGTTTTAGGGATTTTGAGGGAATGTAAGGGTTTTGTGGTTTTGTAGGGGTCTTATTGTTTTTTACGTTTTTTGGGGGTTTAAAGTGTTTTTAGATTTTTAGGGTTTTCTTGGGGATTTTCGGAGTTTTTATGGGTTTTTACATTACTATTGTATTTTGGATTTTTTGACGTTTTTACGGGTATTTAGGGTTTTTAGGGATTTTGGGGATTTTTTGGTGGTTTAGAGTTCTTCGGGTTTTTATTTGATTTCTAGATTTTAATGATTTTTTAAGGATTTAATGGATTATTAGAGGTTTTTAACATTTTTACGGGATTTTATGGTTTTTAGATTTTTAGTGTGTTTTTAGTGTTTTAATGGGATTTTAGGGGGGTTTTAAAGGTTTTTATGTGTTTTATAGTTTTTTGGGTTTTTAGCATGTTTTAGGTTTTTAGCATGTTTTAGGTTTTAAGGGTTTTAAGTGTTTTCAGCATTTTAAGGTATCTTAGGGGTTTTATAGTATTTTGTGTTTTTATGTTTTATGAGTGTTTAGGGATTTTTATTATTTTTATTTTTTTAAGGTATTTATAGATTTTAAGGTGTTTTGGATTTTTAGGGGGTTTAGTTTTTTTATAGTTTTAAGCATTTTTTAGGTTTTTAGGGGTTTTAAGTGTTTTAGGTTTTCAAGGTTTTCATAGGTTTTTTTTATTTTTAGGGTTTATTATGATTGTAGTGATTTATTTTATGATTTTTTGGGGTTTTATGGATTATGATGGTTTTCAGGGTTTTTTAGTTTTTTTTGTGTTTTTTGGGGTCTTTTTGAGTTTTTTTAGTATTTTTATGTTTTTATATTTTTTTTATCATTTTTATGGGTTTAAATGGTTTTTAGAGTTTTTAATGTCTTTAGAGGTTTTATGGTTTTTTCTGGTTTTTATGGTTTTTTAGGGGTTTTATGTGATCTTAGGTATTTATGGTTTTCTTAGGGTGTTTAGGGTGTTTTAGTGTTTTGAGGATTTTTTACATTTTTGGAAATTTTTAGAGAATTTTTATTATTTTTATGGTTTTGGGGTTTTTACGAATTTTGAGAGTGTTTATAGTTTCTAGGTTTTTATGAATTTTTATGTTTTTATGGTTTTTTTATTATTTAGGGTTTTTACGATTTTAGAGTTATTTAATGGTTTTTTGGGGTTTAATTTTTTTTTATAATTTTTAGTGGCTTAATAGGGTTTTAGGGTTTTTATGCTTTTAAGAGTTTTAGTTTTTTACGGATATTGAGGGAATTTTCATGTTTTTAGTTGTTTTATAATTTTTAGGTTGTTTATGATTTTTAATTTCTTTTAGGATTTTGATGGATTTCAAAGGGTTTTTTTGGGTTTTAGGTATTTTACATTTTTTGGGAATTTATAGAGATTTTTAGGATTTTTAGTGATTTCTAGGTTACTTAACAATTTTTAAGGTTTTTATGGGTTTTAATTTTTGTTATGAATTTTCATTATTTTTTGCATTTTCTAAGATTTATTATGGTTTGAAATATTTTTTTAATTTTTATGGATTTCTTTGGTTTTTCAGGGTTTTAGGGTTTTTTACATTTTCTATTATTAGTTATTCTATTTTTTTTATATTTTTTAATTTTATTAGATATTTTGAGGTGGGAGGTTTAGGGTTTTTAGTGTTTTAGGGTTTTTATGGTTTTTTTGAGGTTTTATGGTTTTGTAGGGTTTTTGTGTTTTTAGAGTCTTTTTTCATTTTAAGGTTTTTATAGATTATTTTAATGTCATCAAAGGATTATGGTTTTTAGAGTGTTTGTTGGTATTTTCGGGTTTTTATGGATTTTTTGAGTTTTTTATGGTTTTTAGGCGTCATTATGGTTTTACGAGTTTTTCAGGTATTATTGTGATTTTTAGTGTATTTAGAATTTTTCGGTTTTTTGGGGTTCCATGTATTATTAGTTTTTTATGCTTCATTTAGGGGATTTCCTGGTTTTTGGGTGGTTTTATGTTTTTAGGGATATTTAGGGATATTTAGGATGTTTATGGTTTTTAGGGTTTTTAGGGATTTTTAGGGGTTTTTGGGTTTTTATTGGTTTTATGGTTTTTAGGTATTTTTTGTATTTGGGGGTATTATGTGTTTTTAGGTATTTATGATTTTATTATTGTTCTTTAGTGTATTTTAATTTTTTGTTTTGATTTTTAGGTATTTTTAGGATATTTATGGTTGTTATATATTTTAATGAATTTAATAGTTTTTAGGGTTTTATGGGTTTTTTGTTTTTATCATATTTTTTGGGTTTTTTAGTTTTTTAACGGTTTTTTTTATTTTTTAAACATTTAATGTGGTTAAAGGGGTTTTGGTGGTTTTATAAGGGTTTAATGGTTTTTATGGGGTTTCGGGGTTTTTATAGGTTTTAGGGGTTTTATCATTTTTAGGGGGTTTAAGGTCTTTTAGGGTTTTTTAGAGTTTTTTAGTATTTTTTATGGTTTTTTTGGGGTTTTATGTTTTTAGGATATTAAGGTTTTTAAACGGTTTTTAGGGATTTTTTGTTTTTTTACATTTTATGGATTTTTATGATTATTTTGATTTATATGGTTTTGATGTATTTTTAGGATTTTAATGTTTTTATGTTTTGTTGGGTTTTAATGATTTTTTGGGATTTTAGAGTTTTGAGCTTTTTAGAGGATCAAACTGTTTTAGGTCTTTACATTTTTCATAGGGGTTTTCATGGAATTCATGGGTTTTTACGTTTTTAAGGATTTTAGGGTTCTTTAGGATTTTATGGGTTTTAATGATTTTATAAATTTCTAGGGTTTTTAGTGTCATTTGAGATTTTTGAGTTTTATGGTTTTGTATATATTAGGTTTTTTTAGTTTTTAGAGGTTTTAATGTATTTTATGGTATTTTTTAATTTTTTTCAGGTTCAAAGTTTTCATAGAATATTTATTGTTTTTAGGGTTTTTAAATCTCTTAGAGTTTTTCTATATTTTATATTTTTTGTCATTTTTAGGGGATTAAGGGGGTTTTAGGTTTCTAGGGTTTTTATGTGTTTATAGGTTTTTAATATTTTCAAATCGAATTTTAGGGTTTTTATATTTTTCTTCCTTTCTATGTATTTTATGGTTTTTATATATTTTGGGGGGTTTGGGGATTTTATTTTTGGTAATGGTTTTTATGTGTTTTTGGATATTTTTTATTCTTTTTTACATTTTATAGTTTTTTATATTCTTTTATATTTTTGAATGATTGAAAGGTTTTTCAAGTGTTTAGTTTGTTTTTAAGGTTTAATGGGATTTTGGAGTTTTTTGGTTTTATTAGTTTTTAATGTTTTTAGGGGGTTTTATGTTTTTAGGGTCATTTAGGGGTTTTTAGATTTTTTTATCAGTTTTTAGTATTTTTAGTCGTTTTAAGTGTTTTATGGTTTTTATGGTTTTCTTATGCTTTTATGGATTCTTATGGATTTTTACATTTTTTGGGATTTTTTGTGTTGTTTTATTTTTATGGGTTGTTAGGGATTTTGAGGTGTTTTTATGATTTTTATGGTTTTTCTGTTTTAAGTGCATTTAGCATTTTTAGGGTTTTTAGCAGTTTTAATAATTTGTAGGTTTTTGGGGTGTACATAGGGTTTTTGAATGTTTTTATTCTTTTTTATGTAATTAGGTATTTTATGGTTTATTTCTTTTAATTTTTTATGGTTTGTAGGTTTTTTTTGTTATTTTGTTGGTTTTAGGTTTTTTAGGGTTTTTAAGGTTTTTATGGAGGTTTTAGTTTTACTAGAGATTTTTATTGGTTTAAAGTTTTTAATATTTTTAACGTTTTTATTCTTTTAATGGTATTTTATATTTTTAAGTGGGGTTTTAGGGTTTTTAGATGTTTTTAGGGATTTTAGTATCTTTCTAGGTTTTTACGGTTTTTAGAATTTTTTAGGTTTTATAGTGGTTTTATGTTTTTTTATGTTTTTATTCATGTTTTTAGTGTTTTTAGGTTTTTTATATTTTTATCGGATTTTAGGGATTATTTATGATTATTATGGTTTTATAGTGATTTAGGGATTTTAAGTATTTTTAATGTTTTTTATTTTTGGTGGTTTTTATGATCTTTTTGATTTTTTTTCACATTTTTAGGAGTTTAAATGGTTTTTATAGTTTCTATATGATTTTTAATGGTTTTAGGAGTTTTTATGGTACTGAAGGATTTTAGGGGTTCTTATGGTTTTTTGGGTTTTTGGGGTTTTTGGGGTTGTTAGCATTTTACAAGGTTTCAAATATTTATAGGTTTTTAGGTTTTCAGGGGGATTTTCATGTTTTTTAGGATTTTTTATGTTTTAAGGGATTTTATGAGTTTTTTAGGAATTTTATGGTTTTTTGTGTTTTCATATATTTTAAGGGATTTTAGAGTTTTTTAGGGTTTTATGTGTTTTTTGGTTTTTTTGAGTTTTAGGTGTTTTTTTTATATTTTTTATTTAAAAGCATTATTATAGTTTGATACCATTTTAAGGGATTTAAAGTGTTTTTTAGAGTTTTTAGTGGTTTATAGGGATTTTATGCATATATTAGGGCTCTATCATTTTTATGGATTTTTTATAGTTTATAGAGTTTAACAGTTATTAGGGTTTCTGTGTTTTTAGTATTTTTTATGTTTTAAGGGGTTTTAAATATTTTTATGTTATATGGTTTCCTTATGGGGTTTTAGAGATTTTAGTATTTTTTTAATTTATATTGATTTTCAAGACATTTGTAGGATTTTAAGAGTTTTTGTTGTATTTACTCATTTTGAGGGTTTTAGGTGTTTTAGGGGATTAAGGGGTTCTGTGGTTTTTTTAAAATTATGGGTTTTTGAGTAGTTTTGGGTTTTAAAGGATTTTTAGAGTTTTTGAACGTTCTTAGGGTTTTAATGTGTAATTAGATTTTTTATTGGTTTTAATATTTTTATGTGTTTTTATGGTTTTTATTAATTTTTGAGGTTTTTACGGTTTTGGGGTTTTTTTGAGTTTTACACTGTTTTTAGTGGTTTTTAGGGTTTTTTGTTTTTAGGTTTTTAATGAATCATGAGTTTTTTATGGTTTTAATGTTCTACTAGGTTTTTTGGGGGGTTTTTTTTTGGGTTTTTTGTATTTTTGAGATTTTTAGGGTTTTTAGGTCGTTTATCGGTTTTTAGGATTTTAGCGATTTTAGGGTTTTAGGATTTTTATGTTATTTATTGTTTTTTGATGATTTTTAGTCTTTTTTAGGTGTTTAGTTGTTTTTGTTTTTATTTTAAAATTTTAGGGGTTTTAAATGTTTTTATTACATTTTTAGGGATTTTTTATATGATTTTTATGGTTTTAGGGATTTAAGGGATTTGAAGGTTTAATGTTTTTTAATTATTTTAGTAATTTTTTTGATTTATTTAGGGTTTAAAGGATTTTAGATTTTTTAACATTTTTAGGGGTTGAAAGGGTTTTTATAGTTATTTGTGGATTTTATTGTTTTTGGGTTTTAGGGTTTTTTATGTTTTTGTGGGTTTTTATGGTTTTTTTGGGGATTTAGAATTTATAGTGTATTTTATTGTTTTTAGGGGTTTAATGGTTTTTTAGTTTGTAAGGTTTTAATAGGTATTTATAAGTTTGTTATGGTTTTTCTGAGTTTTTATGGATTTTTATGGATTTTTAGGATTTTTATGTGTTTTTTATGTTTTTTGTAGATTTAGATTGTTTTTAGTTTTTACTAGTAGTTTTATGATTATTAGTGTTTTTATTATTTTTAGGTTTTTATGGTTTTTAAGTGGTTTTATGGTTTTAATGTTTTCTTATGGTTTTTAGGGTACTTGGTGTTTTTATGGATTTTCTGGAATTTAATCGTTTTTTAGGGATTTAGGGATTTTGATGTTTCAATGTTTTATTTTTTGTATATTTTTTTAAAAATTTACGTTATTTTATGTGGTTTTATGGTTTTTAGTGCTTTTTAGTGTTTTAAAGGATTGGTTTGGGTTTTTAGATTTTACAATTTTTTTCATTTTTAGTAATTTTATCGGTTTTAGGTTTTTAAGGTATTTATAATGTTCTTCAGGGTATAATGGTTTTTTCTGTTTTATGTATTTTTATTAAATCTTAGGTTTTTTATGATTATTAGGGTTTTTAGAGATTTCTAGGGTTTTTAGGGTTTTTATGTATTTTAGGGATTTTAGGGGTTTTTTGGTTTTTTTGGGTTTTTGTTATTGTTTTATTTTTTTGGGTTTTTATGGTTTTGGGAGTTTGTAATGTTTTTCGGAGATGAAATATTTTTACTGGGTTTTGGTTTTTTTAATGTTTTGGGAGTTCACTGTTTTTAGGGGATTTAGGGTCTTTTAGGGTTTTTATTGGTTTTATTGTACTTTTTAGATTTTTATTTGTATTGATTATTTTTATATTTTTATAGTTTTCTTATTGTTTGTCAGTTTTTTAGCATTTTTTATGTTTCAATTTATTTTAAGGGCCTTTTAAGATTTTATTGATATTTTGGGTATTTGGGATTTTGAGGTTTTTAAGGTTTTTAGGGGTTTTGGGGTTTTTTCCTTTTTTACATTTTTAGTTTTTTTATATATTTTTATTTTTTATGGTTTTGTCAGGCTATTTAAGCATTTTTAACAGTTTTAGGGATTTCAAGAATTGGTTGATATTTATGAGTTTTTTTGGGGTTCTAAAAATTTTGAGGGGTTTTATGGTTTCTAGGGTTTAGGGATTTTTTTATGTTTTTAGGATATTTTAGAGTTTTTTAATTTTTTTAGTGGTTTAAAAGTTTTTCTACAGTTTTATCTTGTTTTTTGGGTTTTTTATGTTTTTTAGGTTTTAGAGGTTTTTTTTAATTTTAGGGGTTTTATGGTTTTATGGTCTTTTTATGATTTTCTAAGGGTTTTATCATTTTTGGGGTTTTTCGGAATATATATGTTTTTAGATTTCTATGGTTTTCTTTGGGGTTTTCAGGGATTCTATGATCTTATGTTTTTTATGATTTTTATAGTTTTCTTTGGATTTTATGGTTTTTAGGATTTTTATATTTTTTAGGGGTTTTATGTTTTTTTGGTTTTTATGATTTTATTAGTAATTTTAATGGTTTTTATGGATTTTATATTTTTAGGGTTTTTAGTGCTTTTTTAGTATTTTTAGTATTTTTATGGTATTTAGGGATTTTGAGAGATTTTAGGGTTTTGCAAGGATTTTTAGAGTTTATTTTATTTTTATGGTTTTAATTTTTTTAAGAGTTTTTAGCATTTTTAGGGGTTAAATGGTTTTTATAGTTTTATGTGATTTTTTGGGGTTTTTTGGGTTTTTATAATTTGTTAATGTTTTTAACATTTATAGGTTATTTTATGGTTTTTAGGATATTTATAAATATTTGGTTTTTTTAGGAGATTTAGTGTTTTAGGATTTTTTTAAGATTTTTGTGATGATTTAGGGTGTTTTATGTTTTTAGGTACTTTGAATTATTTTTTAGGACATTTATGGTTTTAGGGTTTTTATGGATTTTGAGTGTTTTCAATGATTTTTTAATGCTTTTAGGTGTTATGGTTTTTTTGGGGGTTATAGTTTTTTGATATTTTAAAGATATATATTTTTTAGAGTTTTATAATGTTTTTTGCGATTTAAAGTGGTTTGGAGGTTTTTAATGTTTTTAGAGTATTTATGGGTTTTTGGGATTTTTATGGTTTTTAGGGATATTATGATTTTTATGGGATTTAGGCTTTTGAGTGTCTATTGGGGTTTTTTTAATTTTTAGTGTCTTTAGATTTTGAGGGGTTTCGAGTTTTTTTAGGTTTTTAAGGACTTATTATGTGTTTATAGGGGTTTTAGTGATTTTTACATGTTTATGATTATTGTGGATTTTTTGTATTTTTTTGGATTTTTATTTTTTTTTTGTTTTTTAGGGATTTTAAGAGTTTTAGGGGTGGTTATGTTTTTCTAGTTTTTAGGGTTTTTAGGGTTTATATCAGTTAGTATGTTTTTAGGGGTTTTAAGTGTTTATAGGTTCATAATGATTTAATAATATTTTTCAATGTTTTTTGGGTAATGTTCATTTTTATAGATTTTGTTAGATTTTTATTGTTATTACGGTTTTTATAGATTTTTAGGGGGTTTAGAGTTTTTAGGTTTTCTATGAATTTTTTGGGTTTTATGGTTATTTTATAGTTTTTTAGGGATTATAAGGTTTCTTATATATATTTCAAGCATTTTAGGGGTTTAAAGCGTCTTTATAGTTTTTACTTGGGTTTTAGGTTTTTTATGGGGTGTTAGGGTTTTTTATGTTTTTTGGTGTGTATATGGTTTTGATGGGTTTTAGGGACATTTTAGAGTTTTTATTGTTATTTAGGGTTTTACACATTTTTAGGGGTTTAGGTGTTTTAAGTATTTTTAGGGATTTAGTGGTTTCTTTGGGTTTTTAGGGTTTTTTGAGTTTTTTGTTTTTAAGGAGTTTTATATTTTTTGGTTTTTTGTGTTTTTTAAGGTTTTAGGGATTTTGAGGTGTTTTGGGTGTGTTAGTGCTTTTTGGGTTTTAAGACTTTTTAGAGTTATTTAGGTATTTTAGGGTTTTAATTTTTTTATGTTTTTAAGGATTTATTGGGTTTTTTGTGTTTATAGGGTTTTTTAAATTTTTTTTTACTTTTTAGGGTTGTGTTATGATTTTTATGATTTTTTAGTTTTTTTAGGTATTTTGAGTGGTTTTAGGATTTTTAGGTTTTTTAGGGTTTTTTGGTTTTTTGGGTTTTAAGGATTTTTTTGAGTTCTTTTGGGTTTTAAGGGGTTGTAGTGTTTTTTTAACATTTTTATGGGTATACAGAAAATTTATGGTTTTTAGAGGGTTAATGGGTTTTTTGGGGTTTTGGTGTTTTGGAGTTTTTTTTAAAAAATATATGTTTTATGGTTTTTAGTGGGTTTTAGGGGTTTTATGTCTTTTTAGTGGTTTTTAAGCTTTTTATCATTTTTCATTTTCTTAGGGGTTTGATTTATTTTTTATATTTTTAAGTTTTTACTATGATTTTTATAGGCTTTTAGGGTTTTTCATTCATTTATGTATTTTTAGGGAATTATAGGGACTTCTAAGGATTTTTAGGGATTTTTACGAATTTTATGGTTTTATGGTTTTTAAGGTTTTTTGGGGAATTTGAAGCGTTTAAGGGTATTTAGTGTTACTGGGGTTATAGGGTTTTTATCAATTTTAGGTTTCCATGGATGTTAATTTTTTTAGGTTTTTAAGGTTTTCCTAGGGGTATTTACAGTTTTTTGGATTTTTATGTCTTAAGTATTTTTATGGATTTTTTATTTCTATTATTTCTTAGGGGTTTTATGAATTTTTAGGGAGTTTAGGGTTTTAAGGTTTTTTGGGGGTTTTCTTTTATTTTATTGGTTTTATGGTTTTTTGATGTCTTTTCAGGTTTTTGAGGTTTATAGAGTTTTTAATGATTTTAGTGGTTTGAAGGGTTTTTAGTATTTTTTGTGTTTTTTGAGGGTTTTATGATTTTTAGGGTTTTTAAGGTTTTTTGGGTTTTATGGTTTTTAAGGGGTTTTAGTTTTTTTTTTGTATTTTTTGTATTTTTTAGGTATTTATGGGTTTTAAGTGTTTTTATTTTTTTTAGTTTTTCTTATGCTTGTCAGAGTTTTTAGTGTTTTTTATGTTTTATAGATTTTTAGGGATTTTTTGTGTTTTTATCGAATTTTGGGATTTTAAGGATATTAAGGGTTTTACGGTTTTAGGGGGGATTGTGTATTTTTAGTTTTACAGGTTTTTATAGTTTTTATTATTTTTAGGGGTTTAAAGGGTTTTTATGTTTTTAGTGCTTTTTAGGGTATTTATTGCTTCATAGGATTTTTATTGTTTTTAGGGGGTTTTAGGGTTTTAGGATTTTTAGTGTTTTTATGGTCATTTAATGGCTTTTATAGTTCTTTTTTGTTTTATTATTTTATTTGATTCAGGTGAATTTTTGTTTTTAATGTTTTGTTAGGCCTTTTAAGGGTTTTAGGGTTTTTTAACTATATAGGGTTTTTAGTTATTTTTTATGATTTTTATGGTTTTTAGGTGTTTTATAGAATTATAGGGATATTACGGTTTTTTTGGGTTTTCATTTTTTTACTGTTTAAGGGTTTAATATTTATTTATGGTTTTAATGATTTTTATATTCTAGTTCATTTATGGGTTTTAGGGTTTTAAGAGTTATTAGTGGTTTTAGGGGTTTTATGGGTATTATGGGGTTTAAAGAATTTTAGGGTTTTTAAGTTTTAAATGTTTTTAGGGGTTATAGGATCTTTTTTAGGGATTTAGGGTTTTTGTATATTTTTAGGTATTTAGGGCGTTTAAGTGTTTTTAGGTTTTTATGGTTTTGTTAGGGGTTTTCAGGTGTTTTCGGGTGTTCTATGTTTTCTGGGTTTTTTTCTTTTTAGGATTTTTATTGTTTTTTGGATTTTTTGGAATTTATAGGGTTTTTAGTGTTTTTATGGGTATTAGGGTTTTATGTATTTAGTGTATTTATGTGTTTTATGGGTAGAAAGTGTTTTTTGTTTAAATTTTTTTCTTAGAGGTTTTCTAAGTATTTTGTATTTTTTACATGTTAATTAATTTTAGTGATTTTTTAGTAATTTTTTGGCCTTTTAGGGTTTTTAGGTACTTTTAGGGTTTTTATGGGTTTTATGGGTTTTTTCTTTTACAGTTTTTTGATTTTTTGTGGTTTAATATTTTTTAGAGATCCTTAACATTTTTAGGAGTTTAAATAGTTCTTATGGATTTAAAGGGTTTTTTATTTTTAGTTTTTTTAGGGATTTTAGGGACTTTAAGTGTTTATGGGGGTTCAGTGTTTTTTTATGATTTTTAGGTGTTTTAAGGTTTTTATGGTATTTTATGGATTTTAGGTTTTTTAGGTGTTTAAGGGTTTTTAGGTTTTTAAAGTTATGTTATGGTCTTTCAAGGTTTTAGGGGTTTTTATGTTATTAGTTATTTTTAGCTATTTTTATGAATTTTATGGTTGTTAGTGTTCTTAAGGATTTTGAAGGTTTATAGGGTTTTATCAATTTTTTAGTATTTAGGGTATTTATTAATTTTTTGGGTTTTAAGGTTTATTTTATATTTTTTATATTTTTAGGGTTTTAAATGTTTTTTAAAAAATTTAGTGGGTTTTAGGGGTTTTATGGTTTTTAAGGTTTTTTATGGTTTTTATCTGTTTTTATAGTCTTTAAGAGATTTTAGGTTATTTATATTTTTAGGGTTTTTTTGGGTTTTTAGATTCTTTAAGTTATTAAGTGTGTTAAGTATTTTTAGGTTTTAATGATTATAAGGGATTTTAGGGTTATTTAAATTTTTTGGGATTTGTATTGGTTTTTAAGGTTTTTAGTGTTTTTAGGGTTTTAGGGATTTTAGGGGTTCTCATGGGTGTTTAGTATTACTAATGTATTTTATAGTTTTTAGGGTTCTGATTTTTTTTTAGAGATTTTATGTTCTATGGTTTTTTAGATAATTTTTAGGAATTTTATGGGTTTTTAGGGATTTTGTGGTTTTAGGAATTTTTATGGATATTGGGGTTTTATTGTTTTTTTTTGTTTTTAGTGTTTTTTTTCAGTTATTTAGCATTTTTATTTTTTTTATGAATTTTAACTTTTTTAGAGGTTTAGCAGGTTCTCAGAATTTTTAGTAGTTTTTTCGGGTTTTATGGGTATTTAGAGTTTTTATGGTTTTAGAGTTTCTTTTGGTTTTAAGGGTTTTTATGGGTTTTATTGTCTTTTTGTGTCTTTTTGGGATTTTTTTTCTGTTTTTATGGGTTTTAGGGGTTTTACATTTTTTTAGAATTTTAAGGTTTTCTTAGGGGGTTTCAATATTTTTAGGAGTTTTACCATTTTTAGGTATTCCTAGATATTTTTTTAGATAATAATGATTATTTAGAGGATTTAGGGAATGAGGGTTTCTAGACTTTTAGAAATTTTTAGTTATTTTATGGTTTTATATTTTTATTAGGTTTTTAAAGGTTGTAAGTGTTTTATTTTTTTATGGTTCTCTTACTCTGAATGGCCCGAAGGCATTTATTTTTTTTATTTTGATAATCCAGCTTTCAAAGGGTGAGGTGGAACCCTTACAAGGCAGGAAGGCTTTGAGACAATTAATTGACCCATAGGTCTTAGAGAGAATCACCCAGACAAGACAACTTGGAACTGCTCCTCCCCAGCATATGTCATAATATCCGCACTCCACCTTCACAGGGCGGGTCGGCTAGATGTCCTATGCAAAGCAGCACAGGCCTGGTACCGATGGCAAAGCCATACCTGCTCAATCTTCCAATTCTGGGTAGCTCTGCTCTAGTGAATGCACCTGCCCTAAATCCTACTCTAAAGCCTTGGTCCTTGTATTCTGACTAGTACATCTGCATTACATGTGTCCAGAAGGCCTTGGGGTGACCTTAAGGCCTTAAGGGGGCCCAAAGTCCCTGAGAATGAACTGGCCCAAAGTCCTTGGGGGCCCAAAAGCCTTAAAGGACCCGAGGACCAAATCGGTGGCCCAAAGGCCCAGATGAATGAATAGTTACGACTCGTACAGTACCAACAGTGCCTGCTACAGTGCCTTTTTACAGTGCTCGCTATATTGACTGCTACATTACCTGCTACAGTGACCCGGAAAAACTCCTACACCCGGATTTGATCTCGGGTCTCTTGGATGCACTTACTAAGTCCTCACCAACCGGGCTGAGGCTCATGTGCTTTATGGTTATCTTAGGGGTTTTCAATATTTTTAGTGGTTTTATGTTAGTATTTATTTTATGGAATATAAGAATTTTTATTTTTTGTTTATTTTTTTATAGAATTTTGAGATTTTTGAGGATTTGTTTTGGGTTGTATGGTCCTAAAATTCTTCAAATTGGAAATCCAATTAACCCAACACTTGGAAAAGGACTGAACCATTCCGCGTACCAGCTCCCAGCAACAGTACACGGCCGTTTCGGCAGACCGCCCTACGGCAATACTGCGAACCAGCGTCATCTGCGAAATGGAGGCGGAAGCCCCTCAGCGGTCATGAAGGAGGACAGACATCAGGGCGATCCACCGCCACGAGCTTCCCCCTCCGCGGACCGCTATCATTCGCAGGATAGAGGCAAAGAGGTATGAGACCACGGAGCAATCTCGTGCATCACGGTTCCAAAACTCCCTGGTTGACTGAGTCTTCTCCGGGTGGGAGTTCCTTCACGGGCTTCCGCAAAACGTGACGTGTTCCTATCAATACTGCCTACTTGAGACTCTATAAATAATCAACGAGTTCTACCCAATGGATAAGAGAGAAAGGACGGGTGAAAACCCCGTGGGGAGATGCTGGAGAAATTGTTCCCAGCGGTAAAATTCTGTAACCATCCGCGGACCTCATATCATCTGCAGATGCACTCTTCTGCATAGAGGAGAAACCAAACCGCGAACCACATGCAGACAACTCCTTCAGGGATAGTCCCTCCATGGACCCCCTCTCCGCAGACCAGTGTCATTCGCGAAATGGAGGCGGTAATCCCTCTGCAGGCGCGACGTAGGATGGGCGACAGATCCTCCGTGGACACCCTTCGCAGACAACAAAACCGTGAACCACATGTGGCCTGCCCTTCACGGTCATTTCCTTCGCGGCCTTCCCTTCATGGGCAATTTCTTCGTGGCCTGCCCTTCTTGGCCATTTCCATCACGGACGTCCTACGCGCCCTGCTCCCTCACGGCCAGCTCCTTCGCGGCCTGCCTCCACCGCGTCCAGCTCCACCGCAGACACCCTTCACAAACAACCAATCTACGAGCCCTTCATTGATAGCTCCCCCGTGGCTAGTCCCCCGCATCCGGCTCATCACGGACAACTCCTTCGCAGACAGCTCATTCACTGCCCCCCATGAGAAATGGAGAGTCGCACCGCAAACTTTTCGGGTCGGGTCAGCAGTATTTCACATTGCATCCTTGCGCCGCCCCAACATCTCTCCTATAAATTCAATGAGTCGAGATACTCCTCATGACTATCCTATAACCCCATTACCTAGCCCCTTTTTCTAAGTTCATCCAGAAAGGGCCGCCCTGCGTAAGTCCCACACCAACAATTGCTAGGTATCTACTTACTAGTCGTCCTGACCACATGACGTTAAAATGTATGGCCCTCGTCCTTACCACATGACTTTAAACTGAATGGAGATCGTCCTCACCACATGACATTAAACTGTATGGATCTCATCCTATCCATATGACGTTAAACTATATGTAAACGGTCCACTGTACATGACTAAAAACTGTAGCATTCCCTATCATTAAATAATTGGATGTCTCTTGCTCCATGAAAGATGTGCCTTATGCTCCAAGCCTAAGATTCCACATTCCATGTTTACAGTTACAGAATTTCAAGAGTGCTGAAATCCATTCAAACATTCCATCACTCCGCCCCACGCTTTGCATGTCCTTCACTCGGATCTCCATCCTATTTCATGTCTGAAGGGACCCCCTAACGGCCTGGTCTCATGCCTCATAGGCTCACATACCGTCCTGGGCCAATGCCCCTGAAGACTTTTGACAACACTTTGAGTCAGGTCCTATGTTTTGAACACGGTCATCAGACGACCCTCATTTTCTTTTCCCCATTTTACGATAACGTGATATGGATTCTATGTTTCGAACATGGTCAGTAGTTATCCTCCACCACCATTCCACCCTCATTGCGTTCCAAATGTTGGGCATGTAATTCACACTTTTCATCTCCCCTTTTTTCAGACAGATTCCAACGCCCTTGGCATTATCCTACTTGTGCACTTGTGCATAGGAATTGGCCCCCATTATATTCCTCAACCCACCAATGGGTTGGGATTCCCTCATGTCCAAACATGAGGAAGATACTGGGATTCCATCTCGGAGTAAGCCCCGAATTTATGGGCCGACCTCTTGCGTAATCCCCACTCCACTTCTCACGGATGCACCTTTCACGACGTGATCCTCTGGTCCCTGCTGCCTCTTGTTTCTCACACCATGCATGACTCACGTGGTATTATAGTAAGCATCAACCATGAAATCACCCTGGGGCTCCTCAGAGTGTAAGCCCCAATCCATCAACCTAGGCCTCCTCAGTGTGTAAGCCCCAATCCATCACCATGGACCTCCTCAGAGTGTAATCCCCAATCCGATTCGATCTACGTGGACTTTGATCCATGTCCCCTAGGCAGGGTATGTAGGAAGCCTCCCCGAGGTTCAATCCTAATTACCAATGGACTCTCGGTTCCACCTTCACGTCGGTTCTCTGACTCTCCCCTTTCAAACTACAGGGACTTTGATCCCTGTCCCCTAGGCAGGGTACATAAGAAGCCTCCATGAGCTTCAAGCCTAACAACCGGTCGATCTGACTATCTTCATATTGGTTCACCGTGCCACTCCTTGTGCCGCCTCAATGAGTTCCGACTCCTCGTGATCATTAACCCAAAGAGGATGGTAATCCTCAGGCATAAATGATTCTGAACCCCTGCATTCAGCTGACCACTTCCAACCAAGAGAAATCCATGGATACTATGCTTGGGTATAAACCAAAGATTCGCAAAAATATGAATACGTCTTAAATCTATAAGAGAGTCCCGGAACAGGAAATAATTCCCCCCCCCCAAAGGGTGCGATGAGCCCGAATTCCCATCCTCTCAACGAATGTGAGTTCTTAAGCATCACTAGTCTGACCATCCGGGAAATGACTGCCTTTGGAAAGTTAGTCCACACGTCATCGGATACAGAACCATTGGGCGTTTCGAGACTGAGACCCGAATTAGGGGTTTATGGGTTTTTTAGTTATTTAGGTATTTTATGTGTTTTATGTATTTTGAGGTTTTTATGGTTTTCATATATTTTTAAGGGAATTAAGGGTTTTTACATTTTTTGTGATTTTTATGGGTTTTTTATGTTTTTAATGTTTTTAGTGTTTTTAGATATTATGAGGGTTTTTAGAATTTTTACGGGTCTAGGGTTCTTAGGGTGTTATCATTTTTAGGTTTTTTTGAGTTTTAGTGTTTCTAGTTTTTTATGGTTTTCTTAGGGATTTTTATGGGTTTTAGGGTTTTATCCTTTTTAACGGATTATTAAGGATTATTTAATATTTTTATGCCTTTTAAGGGTTTTAGGGACTTTTAGGGATTTTAGGTTTTGTTGGGTACTTCGTTTTTTATGGTTTAGGGTTTTTACAGTTTGTTATTATTTTAGGCTTTTAATTATTTTTTTGAGTTTTTAAACATTTTTAGAGGTTTAAAGGGTTTTTAGAGCCTTTAGTGGTGTTTTAGGGTATTAATGGGTTTTATGTTTTTTATTCTTTTTAGGTGTTTTATGTTTTTATGTTTTTCTAAGGGTTTCTCTAGTTTTTATCATTTTTTAGGTTTTTAGGAAATTTAAGTGTATTTTGGTTTCAAATATTTTCTAAGGGGTTTTAGGGTTTTGAGGGTTTTTTAAATTTAGTTTTTTTTTAATTTTTAGGGATTTTTGGTGCTTTATTAGTATTTTTATGCATTTTTTGGTGATTTGGGGATTTTGAACAGGTTTGGGTTTTTAGCATATTTGGGAATTTTTTAGGTTTTTTAGTCTTTTTTTTATTTCGTGGTTTTATGTGTTTATAGTATTTTAAGGTTTTCTTAGGGGTTTTCATGGTTTTAAGGTTTTTTATGTTTTCTTGATTTTTATGGATTCTCATTAATTTAATGATTTTTAGGGTTTTTTGAGATTTTAAAGGTTTTTGGGTTTTTGGGTTTTTGGGTTTTTGGGTGTTTGGGGTTGCTTGTTTTTAGGGGTATTTTTTGGGTTTCTATCATTTTAGGTTGTTAACAATTTTAAGTGTTTTGGATTTTAATGTTTTCATTGGGTATTTAGGGGTTTTGGGTTTTTTATGTTTTTAGGGAATTTTAATGGGGTTTTTTGGTATTTTAATGGGTTCTATGGTCTTTGTATTTTTCTATGGTGTTTAGGTTTTTTTGGGTTTTTAGGTTTTTTTAGTTTTTCTGGGTTTTTATAGGTTTTTTGAGTTTTTTTGGGGTTTATGGTTTTTATATTTTTTTAATGTTTTTTGGGGTTCAAAGTGTTATTAGAGTATTAAGCTATTTGTGAGGGTTTTATGGGTTCTTATGGTTCTGGGGGGATTTTTGTTTTTAGGTGTTTTTAGGGTTTCTATTATTTACAGGTTTTAGGGGTTTTAAGTGTTTTTTTTTGGTTTTTATGGTTTTCTTAGGGTTTTTTAGTATTTTCAATTTTGTAGGAATTTTTATGAATTTTTATTGTTTTTAGGGTTTTATTGTATTTAGTATCCTTATGAATTTATAGGGTTCTGTAGTTTTTGTTTTTAGGGGTTTTAAGTGCTTTTAGGTTTTTTAAGGGTTTTAAGGTTTTTAGGGTTTTTACGTTTGTAGGGATTTTTAGGACCTTTTAGTATTTTTATGGAATTTAGGTTTTATATTTTTTGAGGTTTTTTTGGATTTTGTGGTTTTATTGGGTTTTAGGGTTTTTTGACTTATTTAATATTTTTTGGGTTTAAAGGGATTTTAGAATTTTTAGGGGTAATTAGGATTTTTAAGGGGGTTTCATGATATTTTAGTGATTTTATGGGTTTTTAGGGTGTTTAGGGGTTTTTAATATTTTCATGGTTTTTAGGGGTTTTAAGAGTTTTTAGGTTTGTACGGTTTTCTCAGGGTTTTTAGGGTTTTAAGTGGTTTTTACATTTTTTGGGATATTTAGCACTTTCGTAGGGTTTTTATGGTTTATATGGATTTTTATGGTTTTTTGGGTTTTGTGTTTTTTGGGTATTTTGGGTATTTATTACATTTTAAGGGATTAATATTTTTATAGAGTTCAAAGAATAATTAAGGGATCAAATTTTTTATTGAGTTTTTAGTGTCTTTTAGGGGGTTTTTGGGATTTCAGGGTTTGTAATGATTTTATGATTTTTATGTTCGTTCGTGTTTTTATGGTTTTAGGGGCTTTTTTGATTTTATAAGATTATAGCTTTTTAAAGTTTTTATGAATTTTAGGTTTATTTTTTTATTTTTTCTTAAGGTTTCTATGATATTTTTTGTTTTTAGGTATCTTTAGGGATGTGTTTGGATTTTTATAGTTTTTAGGGTTTTTAGTTATTTTGAGGGTATTTAGGGGTTCTTAAAGTTTTTAAGTTATTTATGTTTTTTATAATTTTTTATAATTTTTAGGTTCCTTAGATTTTTTTAATTTTTATTGTTTTCTTAAGGTTTTTCAGTTTTTTAGGGTTTTTACATTTTTAGGTATTTTTTGGGAATTTTTTATGATTTTTATGGATTTTATGTTTTTGAGGGGTTCTGAGAGGTTTTAGGGTTTTATTGTGTTTTTTTATTTTAGGTTTCATTTTATGTTTTTAGGTTGTTCATGATTTTTATAGTTTTTTAATAATTTTAGGGTTTTAAATGGTTTTTAGTGTTTTAGTGTTTTTATTTTTTTAATTAGATTTATGGGTTTAAAATATTTTTTAGTATTTTTTCTGTTTTTATGGTTTTAAACTATATTTATAATTTTTATATTTTTCGTGGGTTTCTAGGAATTTTGAGGGGTTGTAGGATTTTTATGGTTTTTGTGGTTTTTTACTGGCTTTTTTAAATTTTTAGGATATTTGGGGTCTTAAGTGTTTAGTTTTGTTAATATTTTCATAGGGTTTTTCATTTTTAAGTATTTTTACATTTTTAGGTATGTTAGTGTTCTTTGGGGTTTTTTTGGTATTTTTGGGTTTTTAGGGATTTTAGGGTTTTAGCAATTTTTTGTGTTTTTATGATTTTTTGGGATATTATGGGTTTTTTGTGTTTTTTGATTTTTTTTTGGTTTTAAAGGGTTATTATAATATTTTAATAAATTTGGTGTTTAATTTTTTTTAGAGTTTTTTTTTTGGTTTTGATGGGTTTTTTATGTTTTTAATGGTTCATAGGGGTTTTATGGTTTCTATAGTCTTTTAGGATTTTTTAGGGTTTTTAAGGTTTTTTAGTTATTATGGTTTTTAACTATTTTTATGTTTTTAGGGTTTTTTTAAGGATTTCTGAATTTTTATGGTTTTCTTCAATTTTATTTATTTTAGGGGGATCAGGGTTTTTAGATATTTTGATGATTTAAGGTTTTTCGGGTTTTTTTGGGTTTTTAGCATTTTTTTCGTTTTTAGGGGTTTTATATTTTTTAAGGATTTTAATGTTTTCTAAGGGATTTTTAGTGCCTTGGAATTTTTTATGTTTTATGGATTTTTTGATCTTTTTTTGAGTTTTTTATGATTTTTGTTATTATTAGGGATTTTGAAGAGATTTAGGTTTTTTTAGGGGTTTTGGATTTTTATGGTTTTTATGGTTTTTCAGTTTTTGTGTTTTATTTTGTTTTTTGGGGTTTTTAATATTTTCATATTTTTTAAATTTTTTAAGTGTTTAATGGGGTTTTGGTGTTTTTAGTGGTTTTTATGGAATTTTAGGGGTTTTAGATATATTTATGATTTTTTAGGGTTTCTAGAATTATTTAGGTTTTTAAGGACGTTAAGGGTTTTTGTTAGTTTGGTTTTCTTAGTATTTTTCATAGTTTGGGGGGGGGGGTTTATGTATTTTGTTATTTTTTTGGATTTTTTTATGTTTTTTCTGATGTTTTTTGGTTTTTATGGATTTTTGGGGTATTAGGGTTATTAAGGTATTTATCATCTTTTAGGGTTTTTTTTAGGTTTTATGTTTTTTAAGGTTTTTATTTTTTATTAGGGTTTTTCTTGTTTTCTATGGTTTTTTATGTTTTTTGGATTTTTAAGATTTTTTAGGATTTTTATTGTTTTAGGGGTTTTATAGATTTTGTTAGCTTATTGGGATTTTACTGTTTTTTTGTATATTTTGGGTTTTTTTTGATTTTTTCGGGTTTTAAGGGTTTTAGATATTTATAAAAATTTTAAGGATTTAAAGGGAATTTAGAGTTTTTTGTGGGGTTTTAGGGTTTTTATGTGTTTTTAGGTGTTTCTAAGGTTTCTATTGGTTTCTATGAATTTTAGGGGTGTTTAGTGTTTTTAGGGTTTTTTATTATTTTAGTGGTTTTTTAAAGTTTTCAGTTTTTAAAATTCTCATAGGGTTTTTAGGGTTTTATAATTTTTGAAATTCTTTGTGGTTTTTAGGATTTTTATAGTTTTTTGGAATAAGTAATATTAAGGGTTTTAGGGGGTTTAGGGTTTTTAGTGGTTTTTGGGGTTATTTGTTTTTATGTTTTTTAGGGTTTTTATTTGTTTTTAGGTTTTTAAGGTTTTCGTAGAGTTTTTCATTTTTAGGGGTTTTACTTTTTCTCAGATTTATATAGAATTTTAGTGATTTCTTATGGTTTTTATGGTTTTTACAAAATTTGAGGGGTTTTAGGTGTTTTTATAGTTTTTATGATTTTGTTGTTATTAGGGATATTTGAGTTTTTAGGGTTTTAAATGATTTCTAGAGTGTGTTAATGTTTTTAGGGGTTTAAAAGATTTTTAGATTACATAGTGGTTTTAGAATATTAATAGGGTTTTAGGGGTTTTTAAATTTTTTAAGGGTTTTATATTTTTAAGGGTTTTAGGGATTTTAGGTTCTTTTAGGGTGTTTTATATTTTTATATTTTTAGGTTCTTAGGGGTATTATGCGTTTTTCCGTTTTTAATGTTTTCTTAGGGGTTTTCATGGTTTTTATGGTTTTTTATGGTTTAGGTATTTTTTTAGAATTTTACATTATTTTTATGGGTTTTTAGTGTTTTAGGGATTTTTTGGCCTTTATAGTTCTTAGGTTTTATGGAATTTTTAGGGTTTTAAGGGTATGTTATGTTTTTAGGGGTTTTAAATGTTTTTAGGATTTTAATGATTTCATATTGTTTTTCAACTTTTTTGGGTTAATTATGAATTTTGGTATTTTTAGGGAACTATTATGATATATATTTTTTTAGGGCTTTAAGGGATTTTTTGAGGTTTCAGGATTAATTATGGTTTTATGAAATTTATAACTTTTTTAGGGGGTTTAGGTTATTTTTGAGTTTTTTTGGGTTTAAGGGGTTTAATGGGTTTTTATATTCATCACTGGTTTTAGGGTTTTTTTATTTTTATGATTTTTTAATGTTTTTAGGGGTTTTAGTGGTATCTATAGTTATTTAGGGATTTTTGGGTTTTTAGTGTTTTTTAGGTTTTTAAGGGTTTCAATATTTTCTTAAGGGTTTTAGGGTTCTTTATATTTTGTTGATTTCTGGGATTTTTTATGATTTCTATTGTATTTATGGTTCTTAGGGATTTTGTAAGTTAATATGGGTTTTAGGGTTTTATCAATTTCTGGTTTTTAGGGGTTCGAAGTGTTTTTAGGTTTTTAATGTTTTCATAAGTATTTATATAGTATTTAGGGGTTTTTATGTTTTTAGGGATTTTGATGGGTTTTTAGATTTTTTATTGTTTTAGGGTTTTTAGAGAGTTAGATTGGTTTTAAGGCATTTTAGGGTAATAGGGCTTTTATGGTTTATTGGATTTTTAGAGTTTTTAATTTTTTAAGGTTTTAATGAGTTTTTTTATAGTTTAGTAACATTTTTAGGGGTCTAAATGGATTTTATTTTTTTAGGGTTTTTTAGTTTTTTATTGATTTTTTTGATTTTAATGGGTTTATGGGTTTTTATGTTTTTAAATTTTTAGGGTTTTGTTGGGATTTTAGGATACTTGGCATTTTTTGAGGATATTTTGGGTGGGTTTTATGTTTTTAATGTTTTCATAGGGTTTTTAGGTTTTAGGGTTTCTTACTTTTTATGGCTTTTAATGGATTTTTTACAGATTTTATTGGTTTTGGGGGGTTTTTGGGATTTCTAAGGCTTTAGTGTATTTAGTGGTTTTATATTTTTTGGAGGTTTAGGGATTTCTATTAATTTTTAGGGATTTTAAGGTTTTTTATTTTCTTAAAATTTTGGGGTTTAAAGTGATATAAGAGTTATTAGTAGCTTTATAAGTTTTTTATAGGTTTTAAGGGTTTTATGCTTTTAGGGGTTTCTATGGTTTTTAGGTATTTTAAGGGTTTTCTTCTAGGTTTTATGGTTTTTAGGGTTAATGTACATTTTTAGGTATATTTAGGGATCCTTTGCATTATTCCAGTTTTTAGGGTTTTTAGGGTTTTTAGGGATTTTAGGTTTTTTTAGTTTTTTAGGGTTTTGAGGATTTCATATTTTTTTAATTTTTTTATCTTTTTAAATAAATTTTAGAGTTTTTGATGGGATATTATGGTTTTTTGGGGTTTTTTTGGTTTTTTGAGGTTTTTAATTTTTATATTTTTAGCGTTTTAGGTTTTTTTAGTGTTTTTTGTGTTTTTTAGGGTTTTTGGGGGGGGGGGGTTAGGGTTTTAAGCTTTTCTTAGGGGTTTTAGGGTTTTTTAGAGGTTTTGTGTTTATAGGGAGTTTTATTGATTTTTTTATTATTTATGGTTTTTTTACAGTTTTCAGGTATTTTTTGGTTTTTAGGGGTTTTTAGGATTTGAATGGAATATTAAATTTTTTTGGGTATTTTGCGATTGTTAAATTTTTTTAGATATTTTTATTGATTTTTGGGGTTTAAAGGGTTTAAAAGTTATATTTAGTTTTTTTAGTTTTTTTTGGGTTTTATGTTTTGTTGGTGTGTGAATGGGTTTTTGGTGTTCTTAGGGGTTTTAGGGTCTTTTGGGGTTTTAGATTTTTTTTTGGTTTTTAAGGGTTTTATGTGTTTTTTGGTTTTTCAGATTTTATTAGAAATTATCATGGTTTTAAGTGGGTTTTACATTTTTAGTGATTTTAGGGCATTATTAGGTTTTTTTGGGTTGTGAGGTTTTTGTTGATTTTCAGTGTTTTTAGTGTTTTTAGTGTTTTTAGGGTTTTTTAGGGTTTTCCCTTTTTTTAGATTTTATGGGTTTAATGTGTTTTTATATTTTATAATTTTTAGGGATTTTCTCGTTTACAGGGTTTTTATTATTTTAATTACTTTTATGTATTTTTTAGAATTTTTATGTATATTTTGGTTTTTAGGGTTTTTAGGGTTTTTAGAGTTTTTTGGGTCAGTGGGGTATTTATTGGGGAAAGGGGGTTGGTTGTTTTGGGGTTTTTTTATTTTATAGAGTTTTGAATGTTTTTTTAGAGTTTTTATATTTTTTTGAGGGGTTTATAGTGTTTTTAGGGTTTTTAGTGGGTTTTTTGGGGTTTTTTTGAGGTTTTGATGTTTTCTATGTTTTTAGGGTTATTTATTATTTTAAGGGTATATGGTTATTTGGGTTTTATGTGTTTCATTAATATTTAGTTTTTTGGGGGGTTTTAGTTTTTTTATGTTATTTAAGTTATCTTTGTGGTTTTTAGGTTTTTCAGTAGTTTTTATTTTTTTATGGATTTTAGGTCATTTTAGGTTTTTTATGGATTTTATGGTTTTTAGTATTATTAGCTTTTGGAGGGTTTTTTACTAGTTATAGGGTTGTTTGTATTTTTTTTTTTATTTTTGTGTTTTTATAGTTTTAAATGTAATTTATAAATTTTTAATACTTTTATATGCTTAAAGGGTTTTAGAGATTTTAGTGTGGTTAAATGTCTTTTCAAGGCTTTTAGCATTTTTTGACGGTTTTATTTCATTTTAGGGTTTCAATGTTTTCTTAGGGGTTTTAAGGGTTTATGCTTATAGAAACATTTCAGGCTTTTTAAATATTGATGGGTCTTTTCTAATTTTTAGAGATTTTGAAGGTGTTTACTGTTTCTAGGGGTTTTGGGGTTTTTAGGGTATCATCGTTTAATTAGGTTTTTATGAGTTTATTGTTTTTTTGGTTTATTGAGTTTTTCATATGAGTATTCATGGTTTTAGTAGTTTTTGTGTTTTTTAGTTGTTTTTTTATATATGGGTTTTTATGGTATTTCGAGGTCTTTTAGAGTTTGTTGGGTTTTAGGGTTTTTATGTGGGTGTTTTTTTGGGGGTGTAGGGATTTAAATGTTTTTTAGTGTTTTTATATTTTTTGATGGGTTTTAAGAGTTTTAGACTTTTTATTAAGCATTTATAATTTTTTGGATTTTTACGGATTTTGGGGGTTTTATGGTTTCCTATGTATTTGTGTTTTTTTTGTTTTTTACATTATTTATTTTCTGAAGAATTTTATGTGTTTTTTTGGTTTGTATTAATTTATTAGGATTTATCACAGTTTCTAGTAATATTATGGTATTTTTAAGAATTTTATCATTTTTACTATTTTTAGGGATTTGTGGGGTCTTAGTGTTTTCAGTGTTTCTCGGGTGTTTATGGTTTTTTTGGGATTATAGTGTTTTAATGAGATTTTGGTTTTTTATTTGTTTTAGTGTTTTATCATTTTGAAGTGTTTAAAACGATTTTAGTGTTTTTAGTGAATTTTTAGGTTTTCATGGGGTTTTATATTTTTCATGGTTTTAGGAGTTTTTGGAGTTTTAGCATTTTTATACTCTTTTAGGTTCATTGGGGGATTTGGTGTTTTTTCAGTTTTTATGGTGTTTAAGTGTTTTTTAATTTTTATTCTTTTCATAAGGGTTTTTAGGTTTTTTTCCTTTTTATGAATTTTTATGGATTTGTAATGATGTTAATTTATTTTACGATTTTTAAGGATTTTAATGGTTTTTAGGGGTTTAGCATTTTTTAGGTGTTTATGGGTTTTAGTGTTTTTAATTTTTATAGTTTTATTAAGATTTTTACGGGTTTTATTGTTTTTTATATTTTATGTATTTTCATGGATTTTATGGATTTTATGGCTTTTAAAAGTTTTTATGTTTTTAGAATTATTTAACGTTTTTTGGGTTTAATAGGTTTCTAGAGTTTTTTGTAGATTTTTAGGGTTCTGTAGATATTTAATTTTTTTTTGGATTTTTAGGGGTTTTAGGTCATTTTTATGGGTTTTAATGTTTTTTGGAATTTTTTGATATTTCAAAGGGTTTTATGGGTTTCCTAGTGGTTTTCAAAGTTTTAAGGGATTTTATGTTTTTAGGTATTTTTAAGGATTTTAAAGGTTTTTATTTCAATATGGATTTTTATGGTTTAAGGGGTTTCTTAGGTTTCAAGGTTTATGGTTTTTATAGTTTTTGGGGTATTTTTAGTTTTTTAGATTTTATAAGGTTTTAGAGTTTTTTAACATTTTTAGTTGTTTGAAGGGTTTTTATATTTTATTGTGGTTTGTGGTTTTTATGTGTTTTTTGGCTCTTTATGGTTTTTGGAAGGTTTTATTCTTTTTCAGGTTTTTAGTGATTTTTGTGTCTCTTAATGATTTTATAGTGTTTTAGAATTTTTTAGGGTTTTAAGGGGTTTAATAATTATTTGTTTTTTATGGTATTCATAGAGTTTTCAAGGTTTTATGGTTTTTTATGTTTTAGGGATTTTTAGTTCATTTTAGGTTTATTATTATTTCTATGTTTTTAAGGTTTCTAAGGGTTTTAGGGTCTGTTTGGGTTTTTAGGATTTAATGGGTTTTTTGTGTTTTTATAATTATGAAGGATTGTTAAATTATATTATCCTTTTTAGGGATTTAAACTCTTTTAGATTTTTTATTGGTTTTTTAGTGTTTTATAGTATTTTAGGGTTTATTATCGGATTTTTGTTTTTTTATGGTTTCGAGGGTTAGTGGTTTTAAGTGTTTTTATAATTATTAGGCGTTTTGGGGTTTTAATTGTTTTTATTTTTTTAATTTTTTATTATGTGTTTCAGGGTTTTATTGATTTTTATATTTGTTTGCATTTTTTGGGATTTTTTGGAATTCGACGGTTTCAATGGTGTTTGGTGATTTTGAGGATTTTTAGGGTTTTTAGGTGTATTAGGAAGGTATGGTCTTTATTGTGATTTGAGTTTTTAGTGTTTTTAAGGGATTTAGAGTTTTTAAATTTTTAGGGGATTAAAGGGTTTATGAATGATTAGTTGTTTTTGGGATTTATTGGTTTTATGGGGTTTTCATGTTTTTCAGGTTTTTATGGTTTTTATGGGTTTTAGCATATTTTTATGAATTTTTTGGGTTTTTTAGCATCTTCTAGGATTTGGGGGGTTTTAGGTGTCTTAGTATTTTATGTTATGTTATTAATTTTTAGGGATTTAAGATGTTTTTGGTTTTAGTGATTTTATGGATTTTTAGGAATTTTATGGTTTTTAGGGTTTTTATGTATTTTGAGGGTTTTTAGTGTTTTTTTGGATTTGAGGGTCTTTTGGGTTATTTTTTCATTTTTAATTTTGAGGGGTTATAAGTATTTTTAGGATTTCTTAGTGTGTTTCGGTGCTTTTAGGGTTTTTTATAGGATTAGGGATTTTTGGGGATTGTTAAGGATTTTTTGTGTTTTTATGAATTTTGAGGGATTGAGGGGTTTTCAGGTTTTTACACTTTTTATAAATTTTTGGGGATTTTAGAGTTTTTTTAAATTTTTAGTGGCACTAGTGCAGAAATCATTTTTTACGTCACTATTTTTTACGTTAGTTATATATAACCGACGTAAAAATGCGGCCAGTAGATTTTTCATGTCGGTTATTTTAATAACCGATGTTACAAATCGTGCCTGTTGGGTTTTTACGTCAGTTATCTTAAAACGGACGTAAAAAACCAATGCGCGGGGGTTTTTTACGTCAGTTACCAAATAACCGACGTAAAAACGCGTAGATATCGGGTTTTTTTACGTCGGTTATAAGATAACCGATGTAAAAAACCAAAGCCCCGGGGGATTTTTTACGTCGGTTTTAAGATAACTGACGTAAATAAGCTAAAAAATAGTTTATAACGTCGGTTATATAATAACCGACGTTATAAAACATTTAAAAAAATTAAAGCCTGTGTTCTGTCATTTACGATTTTTCGATTGACAGTCGCCGGCTCGTCTCTCTCTCGCGTGGTAAACCCTAATCGGCTCGTCGATCGCCTGCATTAAACTCATTTTGGCTTCATTGTTTATCTTCTTCACTCCTCTCGGATCTATCATCTCAACTCGCGACATTCAAGTAAGCCTTCCATGAATTTATTTCGTTCATTTTTGTTTCGATTCTTGATTTGCTTTTCGTTCGTTTTTGAATCTCGTGGAATTTTTTGTCATTGCAAATGGTTATTATGTCCATTCAACTCGCAACATTAAACTCGCAACATTAAACTCGCAACATTCAACTCGCAACATTCAACTCGCAACATTCAAGCAGGTGTATTTTGGATAAGACTATTTTTAACTCTTATTCTAGATTTTCATTCTGATATACGCTTACGAGCAACCTCTTAAGTATATAAATAAATCAATATCTGATAAAAATATTACTATGACCATGAGAACATAGATATTTGACTTCACAACCATTCAAATTATTCAATCATTTATAAAGAATAATTAATTTTAAAACATTGAGGATTAGCTTCAGCAAAATCTGAAAAATGAAGGGTGGTACTGTAACGTTCCATTCTTCCAACAACATTATTATTTCCTACTTAGCTGGAATGTGTCTTTCTGGATGAAGATTGGTAGTACTTATTTTCTTAAAATCATATTTTCAATATGATTGTCTAGAAAATGATTTTCATGAATGAAATTGGACCAGGTACAATCGGTAATACCTATCCTTAAAATTTCATTCAACATTCTTACATCATAATATTTTTTAAAAAAATTATGATTTTTAGAACTCCTAGATCAGAAAACCATCATCTGTTTTCATCTGCATTCATAAAAATATCAATTCATACCTATTACAATCAAATATTTCATTCTGGACTCATGGTGAGTCTGATAATACATTTCTTCTTTCAGTCATCTCCTAAAAATGATGGACCTTTTCATGCAAAGTTTATCTGATTTCTTGAATACGATGGTATGTCTGATTTTCAACAAAACCAAGTGAGGTGATTTCTTTTATTATTAATAATTCATAAAAAAATTATAATACCTAAATATTATTATCATACTTTTCAGATTTTTCATTATAAAAAAGGTAAAGGGTACTTTCTTTTCATTCTCAAGTTAAATTATATTTTTTATAAAGGTCTTTTCTATCTAGGTAGAAATAATTTAACGATAATTAGATTGAATTAGGTATATTATCTTATCTTACCATCCAAACACATTTTTATGTATTAATAATTATTATGTTTTGTAAAAACAATTATGACCCCCATTTCATTTTTGTTAGTTAATTGATCTACGAAAGTGTTATAAATGATTTGATGATCACGATTCACCCATATATATGGTTAGTCATTATGTGACATTTGGGTCCATAATATCCTTCTAATGCATTCACTTATCTTTTTGATCATGTGCTTTGTGTATGCTCTTATACCCCCATGGATATCGTTTTATGAGATTAGATATTATATTTATATATATCATGTTTACCCATAATGAGTATCATAAATGAAAACTTTTATTATTTTCATTCCCTAAGTTATAAAAATAAGTATTATGTAGGATGATTCAAAAATTTAATCTGTGAGATGAGTTGTTTTATGTGTGAAACCCAGGCCAAACACATATGTATTTTTTTATTGGTATTACATATATATAGTTCGACATATACTTTTTTTTACATTACCATGATATTAACATTACTTTTTCTAAAGAAATATTAATCCTTAGATTATATATCGGATCAAAAGGATATAGTAATTCTAATATATAATCAGAATGATCAGATAATATGACAATATTATTAAACATAAAACAAATGGTCTATATTCATATTTCTAACATGACACTTACGATTTATAGCTATTTGGTGTTGGGTACTTATGAAAACTACTACTACTTTCAAGATTTTGGAACTTGAAAGTGTTGAGTACTTTAGATCATAATGATTGAACAACAAGCATGAATAACACATGTTATATGATCCATTAGGTATTCCTATATTTTAACATGTTTATTAGTATATTGGAATGAGATTATTATAAATGTGTATCATCTGATCATATTCACTTATTCCAGATAAAAATCATTTTTTTTATGTTTTATTGATGTATATTTTATTTGGAGAATCATTAGGCGTCATGGTTTTCTTTGATTCAATGAAATTTTAAACTGTTACATCTAACTATATTTCGTTTTAAAAATAATATTCAAGCATATTTTTTTAAATACCTATAGAGTTGTTTTATATTTTAAATTGTTTTACAGTCAAATTATGATTTTTTTCATATAAACATTTATTTTTCTTATCTTAAAAATATATATTTTTTGTTGATAATTGTTATAGGTAATAATGAGTCGAAGTTGGATTACGGCACATCGAATGAGCAATGAATTTGAGGAAGGTGTTGATGCCTTTTTGAAATTTTCAAAACGAAATGTTCCAAGTAGTGACATTTTTTTCTGTCAATGCCTGAAATTTTTGAATATGAAGAAGTTGAAAAGTAGAGAGATAAAAGATCATCTGATATGTCATGGTTTTAATCTGAGTTACAGCCCTTGGATTTGGCATGGTGAAACTGGACGGAATGTCACTGATGTTGATGATTCGCAAGATGGTAACTCCGATGGAATTGAAGAAATGATTCGCGATATTGTAGCAGAACAAATTGAGATAGAACCGACAGTTGCACGTCTATATGGTGATGCTGAAAAACCATTATATCCCGGTTGTATAGATTTTACGGTTCTGTCAATGGTGTTAAGATTGATTAACCTGAAGGCGAAGCATGGATGGAGTGACAGAAGTTTTACAGAGCTGCTACAATTGATGAAAGACATTCTTCCAAAAGATAACGATCTTCCAGATTCACATTACAAAGACAAGAAAATATTATGCCCGATGGGATTATGATACAAGAAAATGCATGCCTGTCTGAATGACTGCATTATATATAGGAAGGAATATGAATTTCTGTCAGAGTGTCCAAAATGTGGGACATCACGGTATAAGGTGAAAGAAAAATCAATGGGTGATGTAGAGATTACAAATCTCCCTTCAAAGGTATTTTGGTATCTTCCTATAATTAATCATTTGTAACGTTTATTTGCTAATTTACATGATGCAAAAAGGTTAAGATGGCATGCTGAAGAGAGGGTATGTGATGGAAAAATACGTCATCCAGCTGATTGTCCACAATGGAAGAAAATTGATGCGCAGTATTCTACATTTGGAAGTGAAATAAGAAATCTCATACTAGGGTTGTGCACGGATGGAATGAATCCATACCGAACACTCAGTAGCACACATATTTCATGGCCTGTTTTATTGGTAATTTACAACCTCTCTCCTGAAGTTTGTATGAAGCGCAAATATGTCATGTTGAGTACAATGATCTCTGGTCCAAAGCAACCCGGTAATGATATAGATGTTTACTTGTCACCGTTGATTGATGATTTGAAACTGTTATAGGCTGATGGTATTAGGGTGTATGATTCTTATAAAATGGAATATTTTCAACTGCATGCAGTGCTTCTGTTCACTATAAATGACTTCCCAGCGTATGGAAATTTGTCTGGATACAGTGTTAAAGGGCATAAAGCATGTCCAATTTGTGAACAGCAGGCGTCCTATTGTCAATTACATCATGGGAGGAAAACAGTGTACATGGGTCATCGAAAGTTTTTGCCTATGGAAAACCCTTATAGAAGACTAAAAAAGGCATTTAATGGCTCACAAGAATTTGATACTGCTCCAAAACCTTTATCCCCTGATCTGTATTTTGAGAGGGTGAAAAACCTTGACGTGACATTGGGAAAGACATAGAAATCTGGTAATGATAGACATATTTGGAAGAAAAGGTCATTTTTTTGAGCTACCATATTGGAGGTATCATGAAGTTAAACATAATATTGATGTCATGCACGTGGAGAAGAATATCTGTGATTCTTTGATTGGAACATTTTTAGATATTAAAGGAAAGACTAAAGATGGGTTGAATGCAAGATTAGACTTACTATAAATGGGAATACGTTTGGAGTTAGCTCCCACTCCTAAAGGAAGATGAACATTTCTTCCCCCGGCTTGTCATACATTATCGAAGAGGGAGAAAATTAGCTTCTGTCAGTGTCTTCATGATACCAAAGTGCCTCAAGGTTATTCTTCTAATGTAAAAAATTTTGTCTCATTGAAGGACTTGAATTTGATAGGTATGAAATCACATGATTTTCATGTCATGATGCAACAAATTCTACCAGTTTCATTGCGTGGAATATTGCCCATTCGTGTCAGAAAGACTATAATGAAGTTGTGTTATTTTTTCAATTCAATTTGTAACAAGGCGATTGATGTGAATGCTTTGAATATTTTGGAAAAGGATGCAATTTTTATACTTTGTCAACTGGAAATGTATTTTCCTCCAACTTTTTTTGATATAATGGTGCATTTAATGATTCATCTGGTTCGAGAAATAAAGCTTTGTGGACCTGTATATCTTCGTTTGATGTATCATTTTGAAAGGTATATGAAAATATTAAAGGGGTATGTTAAAAATCTATATCGACCTGAAGCCTCCATTATTGAAAAGTATATTTCTGAGGAGGTAGCAGAGTTTTGTACGAGCTACTTGGCTGCGGCGCAACACATAGGTTTGCCTCCATCTCGCCATGAAAGAGTTAATAATGAGGGAAAGGGGATTCGCGGCTTGAAAGTCAAATCATTGTCAGCTGAACAGATGAAGAAGTTAGAATCATACATCTTGAATAACATAGCTGATGCTCAACCATATATCACATTGCATATTAATGAGTTGAAACAATTTCATCCAAAGAAGAAAGAAATGTGGATTTTGAATGAGCACAACAAAACTTTTTTGTCATGGATTAAAAAGACTTTGCTTGGTAGATCATATGTATCAGAGACATTAAAATGGATAGTGGGTGGTCCATGTTTAAATGTGATAACATGGTCTGGTTATGACATTAATGGTTATACATTTCATACAAATGCTCAGGACAACAGAAGTGCAGTTCAGAATAGTGGTGTATTGGTGTTTGCAGAAGCAATGCATTTTTCGAGTTCTAAGGACAAAAACCAAATTTCTGCATCAAATGCATATTATGGAGTGATTGAAGACATATGGGAGGATGATTACATTAAAATTAAAGTTCCCATTTTTAACTGTAAATGGTTTAATGGTAACAACAGTGTCAGACACGATGAATTTGGAATGACACTTGTTAATCCGAATAGATTGGAAGACACAGCTGATTCTTTTATAATGGCAACACATGCAAAAAAAATTTATGTAGTAGATCAATCAGATATGCAGTGGGATATTGTTTTACAAGGGAAAAAATAATATGTTGGTGAGGATGAACTTGATGAATATGCTGATTTATGTGAGATCCCTACTTCAATGGAAATATTAACAGAACATAATGACGATCATGTTGAAGACATAGTTTGTGCAATAAGGAACGATCACGACGAAGGAATTTGGGAAAAAAATCCATCTGTACATTCCTAAAATTACAGGTAACATATTTTTATTTCTTGTTTACATTTATTTTTTCCATAAATGTTAGATATTGTAAGTTTTTTATTTATTAAAACATGTTTTAAAATAAAATAAGTATATGTTTTTGTTTGTTTTAAGTTTGTTTAGTTTACTTTATCATGTTTATAACCATTACATGAATTTTAAAATGTTTATTTTTGTTCACTGACAATTACTTTACCATGTTTACAATGTTTACCAGGTTTACCATTTTTACCATTTTTACCATCTTGACCATCTTGACCATCTTTGCCATCTTTACCATTGTTTAACATGCTTACCATATTACCAATGTTTACTATTATGTAACTTAGTACTCTTTTCTATTTTCTGATTACAGTAGTATTAAAATATTTGAATTTGTATATTTGTTCATTGACAATTACTTTACCATGTTTACAATGTTTACCAGGTTTACCATTTTTTCCATTTTTTACCATGTTGACCATCTTGAACATCTTTTCCATCTTTACCATTGTTTAACATGTTTACCATATTACCAATGTTTACTATTATGCAACCTAGTACACTTTCCTATTTTCTGATTACAGTAGTATTAAAATATTTGCATTTGTATATTTGTGAACAGACGTTTGTTTTTTTTATTTGAAGGATAATGACAGATCATTCAGATGATCAACCACATGATTCTGGAGAGGAGCATATTGTTGGTCATACCTTTGGGGATGAACATTCACATGATCCTATTACGACAAAGAGTTCAAAGGTTGGTAAACGTGGGTGCACACGTTTACCAAAATTATCACTTGCATGTACGCAGGATCAGAGGATAGTAGTTGAGTTTGATGATGATGATATTCCTAGAGGTCTGAATGCCAAAGATTTTAAGATTATTGTTGCAACTCAGGCTAAGACCAAAGTAAGCATTTTGTATGATGATTGGAGAGGTGTGGATAAAGATATTATCTCTCAGTTGTGGGAGATGATTTTGGTAATATATTTTGTCATTGTTTGACCATTATTTTAATGTTTCTAGTATATATAATATGTTTAACCTCTTCTTTATCAGATGACATTTGATATTCCTGACACTAGAGGAGTCAGGAAGAAATTCTTATCGTTGGCTGCAAGGAGATGGAGGGATTTCAAATCAACCCTCTCATCTGATTTCATTTATGGTCATAGGAGTCATGACAATCCATGTCGTATATATCCTTTTATAGATGAAGACACATGGAGACAGTTTTTTGAAAGTAGAAAAAAAAAGAGTCATTTCTAGTAAGGGCAATGTAAACTTTTATAAACTTTCTTATATAAATGATTTTATTTATGTTTTGTTAATGATTTATTATTCTTAAATTACAGCAAACAAGGAAATCTCATCAGGAGATCCAATTTAAAAATGTATACCCTCATAGTTTATCTCGGGGAGGGTATACATTATTGGAAGAAAAAATGATAGCGGAAAAATTTCAACAACTAAGAGTTGAGTCTTCAAGTTCTGTAGAGGTGGCCCCTCCATCCCCTCCATCTAGACATGAAAAATGGAAGAGAGCTCGGAAGGGAAAAAAAGGGCAATATCTTTCGGAAGAATCGAGAATCGTAGCTAAGAGGATTGTAAGATATCTATTTAATTTATTTAAGTTAACTTTTTTCTTCATATAAGTTTCAATCATTACAGAAATGTTCAATTAATTAATACAGGACTCTCTTGAGGAGCAGAGTTCAGAGGGGACATTTACAGCTACTGGGAGGGAAGATATTTTATTTGCAGCATTGGGAAGGCCCGAACATCCTGGTCGTGTAAGTGGATATCCGGCAGGTGTATCGGTAAGAAAAGTTTTTCCACGTTCTTCAACTTCTAACATTGAGGGGGTTTATAAAAAAAATAGAATCCTTGGAGGCTGAAGTTCAAAATATTAATGTGACGATGGAAGACAAGATTAGAGATTCGGTGCAGTCTATGTTCGCAAAAATGCAAAGACAATTTCAGACTGCAGCTCCCACTCCTCCACCTCCCCCTGTAGACCCCATTATTTATCCTCCACCTCCGCCAGTAGCTCCCACTCCCCCACCTCAGCCTGCGGACCCCATTTTTTATCCTACACCTCTGTCGCAGCTTCCTACATATTGCGAGTTGTATGTTGATGATTCCCAACATCATATAGTAGCATACTGGTTGGTATATTGTATAAGAGATACAGTTCATCATCAATAGTTAGAGGTAGAGAATCAGAGGGTCACTGTACAGGATATTATAGATAGATCAGCTAGGGTACCAATACCTATAGATGAGGTGGCGACAGTTGGACAGAGTATCGGACATTTTTTAGTTTGGCCATCCAGACTTCATCGACTCATTACCATAGAGGTATGAATGTTATATCTTTTATTTTATTATTTTATTAAAGTTGTTTTATCATTTGAAAAGTACTATAATTCTAAATTTTTTTTTCACAGGAATACTTCAAAGGTAAAGAAATACTGTATAGACAACAACAAAGACTACAGGCTATGACATCAGAAACAAATTCTAGTGGTCTTGACAGATTGTCAAGATATTCACATTTGTTGTTGGGTTTTTATGAGTTTCCAATAGAATCTCATGTTTATGGACGTGAAATAAGTGTGGGGATTACAAAATCTGATATCATGGAGCTTGTTACTGGAGATAAGTTGGGCATCAACGTGGTGCAAATTTTTTCCATGTAAGTCTTAACACCTTTTCCCTACGTTATATTTATTAAAAATATATACTTATATATGTTTTGTATTAGGTATCTTTATAAAATTTGTGAGAGGAATGAACTGACAGAAGTATATTGATTCATGGACCCACAATTGATTTCCCCTGAAGCATATGCATTGACTGAGGAACAAAGAATGGTTTATATTGCTGAAAGATTTGAAAAGAATATAATCCAACAATGTTGGATGATGCCTTTTTGTGAGAGGTATGAAACACATTTCTCTCAAAGAGTTAATTATCTTTTAACATAAAAACCCACTAACATTAAAATTCCTTTTATCAGTAATCATTAGATGTTAGGGATTTTTTGCCCAAGGGAGAAAGCTCTTTATTGGATATGCTCTGTTCATGGTGATGTGCGGGAAAGTTTTAAAAATATATTGGAAAAGTAAGTTTCAATTTTTCAATAGTTTTATATATTATAATGAATTTTAAATTTACCCCATTCGTATTATTTTCTAACAGTGCATGGGTCTACTTTCGAAAAAACACAATGAAAAGAAATGCAAAGATCAAATATGTAAATGCGAAGGTAAATTTCCATTTATAATTTGTACTTTTTGATTTATTACATAAAAATAATATATTGAATTTACACTCATTCAAAACAGAAATGTCATGAACAACAAGGCCTCATCGAATGCAGATATTATATGTTAAGATTTATGTATGAAATAATAACAACTGGGACAGTTGTGAATTTTGACCTGGTACGATTTCCTCTTAAACTTTAACATCATATTTCAATTTGATTTATTCATTATACATGTTAACTATCTTCTTTTTCATTTGTAGCTTTTTGATGACCTTCAAACCTATACTGCTGAAGACATCAAACACGTACATGTGGAGTGTTCAAATTATTTTATAGGTTTGATTGAATTTTAGTTGTTTGTAATGTAAAATGTAATTTTGAATATTGTCGTTTTAATTGTGTATTTGGTAGTTGTTTAGGTTTGATTTAGTTTTTTTTTGAATTTCTCAGTGTAAGTATTGAATGTTATATAATTGAATGCTTAATTTTTCTATACTTCTTGTTTTTGTCTACTTTTGATGGTTCTTCTGGTATGGATTTGGGTCTGTGGGGGAGGGGTTCCAAGGGTGTGGGGGTGTGTTCAGTGGGGTTGGGGGTGTCCAGCGGTCTGGGAGGGCTGTCCGGTGGGGTGGGGGCAGTCCTGGGGGTGGCAGGGATGTTCAGGGGTGTGAGAAGCCGGACTAGGGGTGTGGGAGTGCTGTCCAGGGGTGGGGGGGTTGTCCAGGGGTGTGGTGGGGGCTGTCAAGTGGGGTGAGGGGTTGAGGAGCTGCTGTTCAGGCGGGTGGGGGGTTGTCGAGGGGTGTTTGGGGGTGTCCGGGGGGCAGTCCAGGAGTGTGGTGGGGGCACCAATGGGGTGGGGGAGGGTTGTCCAAGGGGTATTCATGTGGGTGGGAGTTCCAAAGGGGTGGGGGAGGTCTGTCCAGGGGGTATACATGAGGGTGAGGGCTCCAAATGGGTGGGGGAGGGCTGTCCATGGGGTATAAATGAGGGTGGATGCTGTCTAGTGGGTAAGTTTTATATGTTATCTATGTACATGCTTAATTTTGATGTACTTCTGTTTTTGTGGTACGATTTCTTGATTTATTTTCTGGTGGATTCTGGTGGAGAGAAGATCACTGCATTCTGCTTAAAAAAAATTGGGTTTATCACGTCGGTTATATAATAACCGATGTAATAAAAGGCCTAGAAAATGGTTTATCACGTCGGTTATTTAATAACCGACGTGATAAAAGGCCTGGAGAATGGTTTATCACGTTGGTTATTTAATAACCGACGTGATAAAAGGCCTGGAGAATGGTTTATCATGTCGGTTATTTAATAACCGACGTGATAAAGGGCCTGGAGAATGGTTTAGCATGTCGGTTATTGAATAACCGACGTGCTAAACGGCCTGGACAATGGTTTATCACGTCTGTTATTGACTAACCGATGTGATAACCCCCCCCCCCCTCCGGTTTATCACGGCGGTTATACAATAACCGACGTGATAAACCCCCCTCCCCCGGTATTTCATGTTGGTTATTTATGAACCGACGTGATAAACCACACTCAGCCCGGTTTATCACGTCGGTTCTTATAGAACGGACGTGATAAACCACCCTCACCCCAGTTTATCACGTCGGTTCTATATGAACCGACGTGATAAACCCCCTCTCCCTTGTTTATCACGTCGGTTGTTTAGGAACGGACGTGATAAACCATTGTCCAAGCAGTTTATCAGGTCGGTTCTTCGATAACCGACGTGATAAACCATTCTCCAGGCCCTTTATCACGTCGGTTCTAAAATAACCGATGTGATAAACCATTCTCCAGACCCCTTTATCACGTCGGTTCTAAAATAAACGACGTGATAAACATCGCGATTTTATGTTTTTGACGTTGGTTTTTAGATAACTGACATGAAAAACCTTATTTATAACGTCAAACGTATTAACGTTGGCTAGAAACCGACGTAAAAAATTAAAAATAACCGACGTAAAAAACGTTTTCTGCACTTGTGTGGTATTAAAGGTTTTGGTGTTTTAAGTTATTTTTTAGGTTTTTATGGGTTTTATGGGTTTTGGGTTATTTATAGTTTTCAATGGTTTAGGGTTTTTAAGGAGTTTTTAGATGTTTAGGGTTTTAGTGTTTTTTGGGTTTTTTGGGTATTAGGTATTTTAGTTTTTTATGGGTTTCTTAGGGGTTTTTAGGATTTATCGGTTATTTTTAGGTTTTTAGGGATTTTTAATGCTTTTTATAAATTCTATGGTTTTTAGTTTTTTATTGATTTTGATGGGTTTTAGGGATTTTTAGGGGTTTTAGGGGTTTTATAGTTTTCTTGGTTTTTAAGTGTTTTAAATGTTTTTTGAAATTAAGTTTTACATAGGGGTTTTTAGGGTAATTATGATTTTTTATGGATTTGTTTCGGATTATTATGTAGTTTTTGTGTTTTGTGATTTTGAGGGTTTTTTGGTTTATAGGGGGTTTTTTGTTGTTTTTTTGAGTTTTTTTTATTTTAAAGGTTTTTAACATTCTTTACGATTTTTAGGTTTTTATATGGTTTTTTGAGATTTTAGAGGGTTTTTATGTTTTTGATGGGTTTTTAGGGTTTTTATCGATTTATGGGTTTTATAGTTTTTAGGGTGTTTTTGGATCGTTTATGGTTTTTACGTTTTATAGAATTTTTTTTGGTTTTTATATTTTTTTAGTTTTATATGGTTTTTTTATTTTCTTAGGGTATTTTGAGGTTTTTAGTTTCTTTTATGTTATTAGGTATTTTTTTTCCTTTTTTTTTGTTTTTCGGGTTTTTTATGAATTTTGAGGTTTTTGATGGTTTTTAGGACTTTATAGCGTTTTAGTGTTTTTACTTTTTTAGGGGATTGAAGTGTTTTTAGGGTTTTATGTGTTTTTTAATTTTTTCAGTATTTTTGTTGTCATTTCATTTTTATGGTTTTTTAGTGATTTTTTAAATTTTTATGGGTTTTTTAGGGATTCAGGGAATTTGCGGGTGTTTGGGAGTTCTAGATGTTTTATGATTTTTCTGGGTTGTTAGGGTTTTAATATTTTTTTACGGTTTTAATGGTGTTTTGGTGTGTTTTGAGGATTTTATGGGTTTAAAGGGTTTTTATATTTTTTATGGTTATTTAGGGTTTTATGGATTTTTATGGGTTTTAGGTTTTTTAGGGATTTATGGTTTTTATGGGGTTTAGGGTTTTATGGTCTTTTTAGAGTTTTACCATTTATTATAACTATTTTTTCTTTTTTAGGCTTTTAATGTTTTCAATGTGGTTTTCAATGTTTTAGGGAATTCAGCATTTTAAGGAATTTTAGGGACTTTTTGGGATTTTAATGGGTTTTTAGTGTTTTAGGGATTTTGAGGGGTTTTTTGGGTTTTTTGATTTTTTAGGGTTTTCAGTGTTGTTAGCATTCTTAGGTTTTTTAAAGTCATTAAATATGTCTAGTTTTTTAAGTTTTTATTAGGGTTTTCGTGGTATTATACTATTTTATGGCTTTCTAGGGATTTTTAGGGTTTTTACAGATTTTGAGAGTTTTAGGATTTTTTAATATTTTTATAATATTTATGATTTTTTAGGGTTTTTAGATTTTTTTATAAATTTTTATGTTATTATGATTTTTAGAGTTTTTAAAATTTTAGGTGTATAAATGGTTTTAAGAGATTTTAGTGATTTTTAATGTTTTTTATGGGATCATAAGAATTTAATGATTTTTAGAGGTTATAATGGTTTAAGGGTTTTGGGGAAATGAGTTTGTTTGGATTTTTGGGGGTTTAAAGTATATTTAGGTTTTTTGATTTCTTTTGGTTTTAAAGGTTTTTAGGGTTTTGTATAATTTTTTTGGTTTCTACAGGTTTTAGGGATTTTGAGGGGTTTTAGGGGTTTATTTGGTTTTTAGGGCATTTATGGTTTTTGTGGGCTTTATGTTTTTTAGTTCGTTATGGGATTTAATTTCTTTTTGAGCATTATTACGTGTTTTTGGTGTTTAAAGGGTTTTTATATTTTTTAGGGTTTTTTTTAGTTTTAGTGGCATTAGGGGTTTTAATGTTTTTAGTAATATTTATGGAATTTTGGGATATTGGGGCTTTTATGGTTTTTAGTGTTTTCTTTGGTTTTTATAGGTTTTATGTGTTTTTTTGTTTTAATGATTTGCTTGGGGGTTTTTAAGGTGTTTAAGGGTATTCATGTTTCTAGGGTTTTTTATTTTTAAGGATTTCAAGGATTATGAATTTATTTAGGGTTTTACGGGTTTTTTTGGTTTTTTTGTTTTTAGGGTTTTTAGCATTTTTAGGTGTTTTAGGAGTTTTTAGTGTTTTAGTGTTTTAAGGTTTTTTGTAGTGGTTTTACATTTTTAGGGCTATTTACTAAATTTTAGGACTCTTATGGGTTTTAATGGATTTTGAGGGTTTTTAGTATTTTTATAGTTTTTTGGGGTTTTAACATTTTTCTAGTTTTAAGGGTTTTATGGTTTTTTAGACTTGTTAAGGTTTTTTGGGTATAGTGGGTGTTTATAGTTTTTAGTGGTTTATTTGTGTATTTATCGGTTTTTAGGGGTTTTAATGTGTATGGGTTTCTATGGTTATTAGTGGTTTTATGGTTTTTGGGACATCTAGGGTTTTTAAGGGTTTTTACCATTTATTTGTGCTTAGGGGTTTTAAGTGTTTTTTGGTTTTTACGGTTTTCATATGGTTTTATGGGTTTTTGGGTTTTTACTTTTTTCAGTATTTTTAGGTATTTTTTATGATTTTATGGTTTTTTATGTTTTTAGGGATTTTAGGGGTTTTAGGTTTTTTATGGTTTTATTGTTTCTAGGGAAAGGAAGGAGCGGGACCAAGCTAATCCTGATCCCCCCAAAATTTATTTGAAAAAAAGAAACACAATAGAAAAGGGAGGGGAGGGGTCAATCAATCCACACCCCAAAACCCTTAACAACCCCAAAACCAAAAAAGAAGGAAAAAGAAAAGATCCAAGAGAAGAACAAGCCATTCAACATCTGCACCGAAGTCAAAAGCAGTAGGTCCATAGGGTAAACTCTCTTCATTATATCCATAAGTCGCATCATCTCCATATAGATCCCCATCAGCACCATACCCAGAGGAAGCATCGAAGTCCATCGTCTCCCATTCAGATGATTCAAATTGCTTGAGAATGATAGAGTAATACTCCCTAATATGTTATTGATTCACATTACGCTTCACCTTGGAAGCCCCTCCTCCCTTTCCAGAGGAATTTTCCTTAGCCTTGTAGGAGGCCCTTTGAGATACAATTTTTGGAAAAGAGGTGTAGTCCTTACTCAGCTTCCTCTTTCATGGGTCGACGTGGACCCCTATAAGACTTTTTTCCTTCCTAATGACCTCCTCAAGCACGACCTTCTCATTCCTTCCATCTTCTTGGACCTGGTTAGGAATGAAGGTGGCTTATTGGTTTAGTGGGAAGATCGTAGGAACCCCACAATGCAGATTATTAGGGGCCACACTAGGAACCTTAGGAGCTAGACAATCCAACACCTTCATCCGCTCGGTCTGGGCTTTTAAGATTTTTTATTTTTTTATTGTTTTCATAGGGTATTTAATAATTTTTAGTATTTTATACATTTTTAAGGATTTTAGGGGTTTTTAGTATTTTTATGGTTTTTATGGTGTTTATGGATTTTGAGGGATTTTGGGGTTTTTATGATTTTATGGTTTTTTAATAATTTTAAGGGGGGTGAGTATTTAGGTTTTTATGGGTTTGTAGAGTTTTTTTTACATTTTTAGGGTTTTAAAGGGTTTTATAATAGTTTTATTTGTCATTTGGGTTTTGAAGGTTTTTAGGGGTTTTATGGTTTTTAGGGGTTTTACAGTATTTAGTGTCTTCTTAGGGTTTTAAGATTTTTTTATATCTTCTAGCGTTTTTTCGAGTTTTATGGTTTATGAGGTTCTTTAAGTGTTTTTATGGGTTTTATGTTTTTAGGGTCTTTTATGGATTTTCAAAAAATTATGATTTTTTAGGGATTATAAGGATTTTCCGGGTTTCAGGGTTTTTAGGGATTTAGGGTTTTTAGGGGTTTTAGCATTTTTAGGTTTTTAGTGGTTTTAAATATTTTTAGGCTAGTTGGTTTTCTAATGGGTTTTCATGGTTTTTATGATTTTTTACATTTTTGGGTTCTTCAATGGTTTTTCAATATTTTATAATTTTTTATGGTTTTTAGAGTTTTAGGGTATTTACGGTTTTTTAGGGTTTTTATACTTTTTATTGGTTTTGTGGTTTTTTAGAATTTTTAACATTTGTATGGGATTGATGGAATTTTTGAGTTTTTAGTGGGTTTTGGTGTTTTTTTTGGAATTTTTAGATTTTTTATGATTTTAGGGGGTTTTATGGTTTTTAGGGGATTTTAGGGATTTAGGGTTTTTACGTTTTTAGGGACTTTACCATTTTTTATGTTTGAAGGGGTTGTAAGTGTTTTTATCTTGTTAGGGGTTTTATGTGTTTTTATGATTTTAATGTTTTCTTAGGGGTTTTCTGGGTTTTTATGGGTTTTTTCATTTTGAGTTATTTTTTAGAGAGTTTTTAGGAATTAAATATTTTTAAGTGTTTTATGGATTTTGATGTTTTTTACATTTTTTATGGTTTTTAGGGATTTTATGTTTTTATAAGTTGTTAAGGGTTTCTTAAGGAATTTCATGGGTTTTTGGGTTTTTATTTTTAATGGATTTTTAGTCAACATTTATTCTGTTATGGTTTTCATATTTTTTATGTATTTTGAGGGGTTTTTAGGTTTTTAGGGTTTTTTTTGGTTTTTAGTGGTTTTTTAGATTTAGGGTTTTAATTTTTTAGTGTTTTTCAACATTTTTAGGGGTTTAAAGGTTGATTATGGGTTTTTATATATTTTTATTGTTTCTATGTTTAGGGAAAGGAAGATGCAAGGGTCAGGCTATTCCAGACCCCCCAAATTTATTAGAAAGAAAAAAAGTGACACATCAGACAAGCAAGGTTTAGGGATTTTAGTTTCTATATGTTTTATTGTGATTTTTTTTATTTTTTAGGGTTTTATATAGTTTTTAGTGGTTTTATGATTTTAGGGGGTTTTTAGTTTGTTTAAGGTTTTTAGGGTTTTTACTATTTTATTGGGTTTTTGGGTTTTTATGTGTTTTAGTATTTTTAGGGTTTACTTAGGGATTTTTAGGGTTTTTAGGGTATTTTTTTGTTTTTAGGAATTTTTGCAAATTTTTTAAGATTTTTATTATTTTTAAGGTTCTTAGGGATTTTTAGGGTTTTTATTGGATTTTGGGGGGCTTTAATGGTATTTTCTATTTTTTGAGTTTTTTGGGTTTTTTGTGTTTTTTATGGGTTTTATGATTTGGAAGGGTTTTTAATGTTTTTTGTGCTATAAATTGATTTTTGTGTTTTTATATTCTACTATTTTTACGGTATTTTTGGGTTATTTATTCCTTTTAGATTTATTTAGGGTATTTACGGTTTTTTATATTTTTAGGGTTTTTTATGGTTTTAGTGTTTTAGGTTTTTAGGTGTTTAAAGTGTTTTTAGGTTTTTAATGTTTTTATAGGGGATTTCATGTTTTATAGTGTTTATAAGTTTTTTTTTCATTTTTACAGATTTTTTTTGGATTTTCATGGGTTTTTCTTTTTTCAGGATTTGGAGGTTGTTTAGGGTTGTTTATGGTTTTTAGGGTTTTTACGGTTTTTTGGGGTTTTAGTGTATTTTTTATTTTGATGTGTTTCATTGTTTTCTAATGTTTTTAATGTTTTTAAAAGTTTAAGGTGTTTTTAGTGGCTATTTTACAGTTTGTATGGTTTTTTGGTAATTTCTTAATTTTAGGGTTTTTTGTGGTTTTAGGTTTTTTAGTGTGTTCTTAGGGTTTTTGGGGGTTTTCACTATATTTTGACATTTTTAGGGGGTTTAAGTGTTTTTATCTTGTTAAATTTTTCATAGGGGGTTTAAGGGTTTTTAGTGTCTTTATGTTTTTATTAATTTGTAGGACCTTTATGATTTGTTGGGTTTTTAGAGTTTTTAGGGATTTTGATGGTTTAAGGGGGTTTTGGGTTTTTAGGTACTTTGGTTTTTGGATGTTTTTTGGTATTTTAGGGATTTTATGTGTTTTTAGTATTTTATGGTTTCCTGAAGGTGTTACATGGGTTTTATGGGTTTTTATGTATTTTGGTATTTTTAATGCTTTTAGGATTTTTTAGGGTTTTTAGTGATCTTGATGATTTTTATGTTTTTTAATATTTTAGGTATATTTATGTATTTTATCATTTGAGGGTTCTTATTCTGTTTTTAGGGTTTTAAAGGTTTTATATTTTTTTTAAAGTATTCATGGGTTTAAAGGGGTTTTGGTGTTTTCACTACATTTTAAAAATATTTTCTGTGATTTAGGCGTTTTTTTACTTTTTATGGTTATTATGATTTTTTGGGTATTATGATTTTTAGTATTTTCAAGGTTCTTAGATGTTAATTTTTTTGTGGTATTTAATATTTAATTAGGTTTTTTCTATGTTTTTAGAATATTTTACATTTTTAGATACTTTTACAGCTTTTTTAGATTTTTTTGGGTTTTACGCCTTTTATTAATTGAGTGGGTTTTTAGGATTTGTTGGTTTTTTATGGTATTTTAGGGTTCTTGGTTAATTTCTGAATTTTTATGTGTTTTATGTTTTTTATTTATTTAATTCATTTTGAAGGGTTTTAAGGGTTTTTAGACTTTTTGGTGGATTTTCAAGTATTTTATATTTTTCTGGGTTTTAAGGTTTATGGGTGTTTTAGTAATTTTTAGTGATTTTTAGCATTTTACGGTCTTTTCGGTTTTTTTTATTTTTCATGTATTTTTGGGTTTATATTTTTTTTAGTTTTTTTAGGTTTTCATAGGGGATTTTAGGTTTTTATGTATTTATATGTTTTTACATTTTTTTGGATTATTATGGGTTTTTATGGTTTTTGTTTATTTTGATGTTTTTAATGGTTTTCAATGTTTTAATTTTTTTAGATTTTTTAGGGGATTTAATGTCTTTTTTTGATTTTTTTGGTTTTTTGGTATTTTCAAATTTAGGGTTTTTAGTGTTTTTAGGGTATTTTCATTTTGTAGGTTATTTGGGTATTTTTTTGGTTTTTAATGTTTTCTACGGGATATTTAGTGACTTTAGGTTTTTTTAGGGATTATTTAGGATTTTTTTGTATATTTTGGGACTTTAAGGGTTTTATGGTTTTTTGGGGGGTTTATTTTTTTTTATTATTTTTAGTGTTTTTAGGTTTTTAGGGGTTTTAAGTGTTTTTAGGTTTTATTGATTTAATTAAGGGCTTTAATGTTTTTTGGGTTTTTTTGTTTTTAGTGATTTTTTGGGGTTTCTTAGGATTTTTATTATATTTTTTACTGGTTTATGTGTTTGTAGGGTTTTAATGGTTTTAATTGTATTTATGAGTTTTAGGATTATTTATTTTATATGGGTTTAAGGGGTTTTATATTTTTAACGTTTTTATGAGATTAAAGTGTTTATTTAGTTTTAAGTGGGGTTTATTGTTTTTAAGGGTTTTTAGGGTTTTTTTGTTTTTAGGGGTTTTATGTGTTTTTTGGTTTTTAATTTTTTCTTTTCTTTTTATGTGGTTTTTTTGGATCATTTTAGTCTTCATTATCATTTTTATGAAGTTTTAGGGGTTTTATGGTCATTAGGTATTCTATGGGTTTTTGGGATTTTTAATAATTTATATTTTTTGGGTTCTTAGGGTTTTTATTATTTTTTTCTCATTTTTAAGGTTTTTAGTGATTTAAGTTTTATTTATTGGTTTTATGGGTTTTTACGTTTTTAGGGATTTTATGGTTTTTAGGGTATTTAGAATTTTTAATTTTTTAATGGTTTAAAGTGATTGTAAGTATTTAAGGTTTCGTAGGTTGTTATTATTTTTTAGGAATTATAGGGTTTTATGGTTATTATTTTTTTCTAATGGTTTTTTGGGTTTTTTATGTTTTTATGGTTTTTTGAGCCATTTATGATTCTTTTTAGGTTTTTGGAATTTTAAGTAATTTCGAGTGGTTTATGGGCTTTTTGGTTATTAGGGTTTTCTTGGTTTTTTGGGTTTTTGGGGACTTTGGGAGTTTTTTAGTTTATTTGGGTTTTTAAGGTTTTTTAGTGTTCTTTAACATTTTTATGGATTCAAAGGGTTTTTTGTGTTTTTATTTTTTAGGGGGTTTCGGGTCTGTTATGGGTTTTCAGGGTTCTATGGGGTTTTAAGGTTTTTAGTAGTTTTTGTGGGTTTTTAGTGTTTTTAGTTTTTCATTATTTTATCCTTTTTAGGTTTTAGGTGTTTATACTGATTTTTAGGTTTTTTGGCTTTCTTATATTTTTTCATGTTTTATTATGTTTTTTTATATTTTTAGGGATTTTAAGTATTTTTTGTTTTTTATATTCTTTAGGGTTTCTTGGTATTTTTTGGTTTCAAATGGATTTTTAAGGTTTTTATTTTTTTAGTTCATATGTATTTTTTATTTTTTAGTGTTTTTATGTATTTTTAGAGTTGTTTAACATTTTTTGGGGTTTATAATTTTTAGTAGTTTTAGTGGTTTTATGGGGTTTTAGGTTTTATGTTTCTATAGGTTTTATAGTTTTTATGTTTTTTGGGGGTTTTAGAGTTTTTTTCATTTTTAGGTTTTTTTTGGGTTTTATGTTTTTTATGTTTTTAAGGATTTCTTATGTTTTTCATGGTTTTTAGTGTATTTTATGTTTCTAGATATTTTTAGGAATTGGTTATAATTTTTATGTGTTTTTTGTGTTTTTTAGGGATAATGAGGGGTTTAAGGGTTTTAGGATTTTTTATGTTCTTAGGAATTTTTTTAGTTTCTTTGGGTTTCTAATGATCTAAATATTTTTAAACATTTTTATGGATTGATGGTTTTTTATAGTTTTTAATTTTTTTAGATATTTTATGCTTTTTAGATTATTTTAATGTTTTTAGGGATTTAATGATTTGTAGTGTTTTTCTGGATTTTTTATGGGTTTTAGAATTTTTAGGGATTTTAGGGGTTTTAACTATTTTTAGAGTTTTAATGTTTTTGTAGCATTCTTCATGGGTTTTAGGGTTTTTATTTATTTAGGTTTTTTTATCAATTTTTTAGAAAATTTATGGATTTTTAAAGATTTTAGGGATTTTACGTTTTTTCTTGTATTTTAGGGTCTTTTTTGGATATTATGGTTTTTTGGGTTTATAGGTCTTTTTTTCAGTTTTTTATGTTTTTAATGATTTTTACAGTTTTTAACATTATTAGTGGTTTAATGGGATTTTATAGTTTTTAGAGGTTTTTAGGGTTTTATGGGATTTTATGGTTTTTACATTTTTGTGGTTTTTGGGGATTTTGGGGGGTCTTATGGTCGTTTTTGGGTTTTAGTGTTTTAGTTTTTTTATGTTTTTATAGGTTTTTTCTTGGTATTTTAGGCTCTTTACTTTTTTAGTGATTTTTTTGGATTTTCTATGATTTTTATGGGTTTTGGGGTGTGATGGTATTTTTTTGATTTTTGGGGTTTTTTTCTGTTTTTAAGATTTTTTAATGTTTTATGGGTTTTATGGTTTTTAAGAGGTTTGGGGGGGTTATGATTTTTAGAAATGTTTAGGTTTTATGGGTTTTATGTGTTTTAAGGTTTTTAAGGTTTTCTTTTGGGTTTTCAGGTTTTCAGGTGTTTTTATTTTTATGGATTTTTTTTGGGATTTTTGGATTCTTATGGATTTTTATGGTTTTATGGACATTGAGAGGTTTTTAGTGTTTTTTGGGTTTTTTGGTTTTCTTAGGGTTTTTAGTTTTCTAATGGTTTCTGGGGTTTTAACTATTTTTATGTTTTTATGTTTTTGATTGAGTTTTTCATGGTTTTTGGGGTTTTTTTACATTTTTAAGGGATTTTTGGATTTTTTGGATATTTATGGGTTATTTAGGAATTTCTCAAGTTTTAATTTTTTTACGTTCATTCGTGTTTTTAGAGTTTTTAGGTTTTTTACAGTTTTATGGCTTTATTTAGTTTTTTCTGGTTTTAATGTTTTCATTTTTTTAGCATTATTAGGGTTTTAAAGGGTTTTTAATGTTTTTAGTGGGTTTTATGGGTTTTATATGATTTTATGATTTGTTATGGTTTTTAGGGGTTATTATAGTTTTTATTGTCTCATTGGATTTTTAGGGTTTTTTATCATTTGTTATGTTTGTAAGGGTTTTATGTGTTTTTTGGATATTATGTTTTTTTAAGGTTTTTAAATTTTTTAGATTTTTATGTTTTAAAATATTTTAAGAGAATCTTTCGGTTTTTATAAATTTTTAGGGGTTTAGTTATTTTAAGGGTTTTATGGGTTTTTTGTGACATTATCTTTTTTATGGGTTTTAAGAGTTTTTGAGTATTTAGTGTCTTCAAGATTTTTTTAATTTTTGTAATATTTTTTTAGGTTTAAATTGTTTTAGAGTAATTAGTGAGTTTTAATGTTTTTATGTGTTTTAATATTTTATTTATGGTTTTTAGGGGTTTTATGGTTTTTATATGTTTTAGGGTGGTTAGGGTCTTTTAAGGGGTTTTCATGGTTTTTAGAATTTTTTTTGGTTTTTAGGGGTTTTATATATTTTTAGGTATCTACGTTTTTCTTTGGGATTGTAGGGAATTTTAAATTTTTATGGTTTTTCATGTATTTTTTAGGATGTTTTTGGTTTTTAGGATTGTTAGGGATTTTTTAGGGTATGTAGGTTTTTTTGGGTTTTTATAGTTTAATTGGGTTTTCTGTTTTTTTATATTTTAGTGTTTTAAGTATTTTTGTAGTTTTTTAACAATTTTTTGGTTTAAATTGTTTTTTAGAGTTTTTAGTGGGAATTTAGGGTTTTTATTGGTATTAAGGATATTAATGGTTTTTATGGTTTTTGATATTTTTTTAGGATTTTTATAGTTTTTATAATTTTTAGGCTTTTTTTTTCTAAGTGTTTTATGTTTTCTTATTGGTTATAGGGGTTTTCATGGTATTTATGGTCTTTACGTTTTATGGGGATATTTAGGGATTTTTTTATATTTTTATGGTGTTTTAGTTTTTTATTGTTTTTGAGGGGTTTAGGTGTTTAGGATTTTATGGTTATTTTAGTTTTTTATGGGTTTTATGTTTTTTTAGAGTTTTTTTAACAACTTTAAGGGATTAAATTGTTCATATAGTATTTAGTGGTTTTAGGGATTTAATGTTTTTTGTTTTTTTTGGGCTTTTATGGGTTTTAAGGGTTCAGGGACTTTTAAGGATTTTAGGGTTCCTAGTATTATTGAAGTTATTAGTGGACTTATGTATTTTTAGTTTATTATGGTCCTCTTAGGGGTTTTTGATTTTTTTTATTTTTAGGTAGTTTTAGTCTTTTTAGTATTTTTATTGTTTTTATAGAATTTAGGGATTTTGATTCTTTTTAGTGTCTTTAATGTTTTTTTTTGGTTTTTTTGTTTTTTTGTTTTTTAGGTCTATTAGAGATTTAATGTTTTTTAGGTATTTATGATTTATTTTGGGTTTTTATTATTTTTATTTTTTGATATTTTTATGTTTCTAGGGATGTTTTGGATTTTATATGTATTTTTTTGGTCTGATGGGTTATTAATGATTTTTTTTGTTTTTTGGATTTTTATATGTTTTAAGTGTTTTTGGTTTTAATGGTTTTATTTATGCTTCTCGGGATTTTATTGGTTGTTAAATTATTTGGAATCATTAGGTATTTTTTATGATTTTTATTTTTTTGGATTTTTGGGATTTTGGGGGTTTTGACCTTTTTGTGGTTTTTATGATTTTTTATGGATTTGGGGTTTTATAGGTTTTTAGGGGCTTTCTGTTTTTTAGTATCTCTCAGGGTTTCTTAGGTTTTTTACTGTTTTAAGGGGTTTGTACATTTTTTGGGATTATTTAAGGCATTTTAATAGTTTTATGGTTTTTACGGTTTTCATGGTTTTTATGGTTTTTCTCATTTTTAGGGATTTTAGGTTATTTTTAAGATTTTTATGGGATTTAATAGTTTTTAGGGATTTCGATGGTGTTTTTGAAGTTTATAGTTTTTTTGGTTTTTGTGTTTTCCGGATTTTTTGAATTTTCTTGTGTTCAAATTTTTTTTATAGTTTTTTAACATTTTTATGTGTTAAAATGGTTTTAGAGTATTTATTGGGGTTATGGTTTTTATGTGTTTATGGGGTTTATGGGTATTATAGTTTTTAGGGGTTTTAGGGTTTTTAAGGGCCTTTATGGTTTTTAGGGTTTTTAAAAATTTTAGGTTTTTATGATTTTTAAGTTTATTTAGGATATTATGGTTTTCTTAGGGGTTTTCATGGTTTTTAGTTTTTTTATATTTTTAGGGGTGTGTAGGGATTTTTTAAAATTTTATGGTCTTGTGGGGTATTTTAGGTTTTTAGGGTTTTTTTACATTTTTTTATTGATTTTTAGAGATTTTTTAGGATTTTATTGGGTTTTTAGATTTTTAGGGATTTTGAGGGTTTTTCAGGTTTCTAAGATTTTTTGGGGTTTAAAGGGTTTTTTTGAGTTTTTATGGGTTTTTAATTTATTTAGTGTTCTTATGTGTTTATTATGTTTTTCAATTTTTTCTGGAGTTTAAAGTTTTTTTAGTGTTTTTATTAATTTTTAGGGTTTTCAAGTGTTTTTAGGTTTTTAAATGTTTTTAGTGGGTTTTACTAATTTTAGAGGGTTTTACTTTTTCAGGGTGTTTGAGGGTTTTTCTTTACTTTTATGGTCATTAATGTTTTTAACTTTTTTTGTTTTTATACATTTTATGTGAATTTATATTAGTAAGGTTTTACTTGGGGTTTTCAATATTTTATGGTTTTTAAAATTATTAGGGATTTTGACAAATTTATATGATTTTTTGGGATTTTTGTTATTTTGAGTGTTTTTGGGGTTTTAGTGTTTGTTGGGTTTTTAGTTTTTCATAGTGATTTTACTTTATTATGGTTTTCTATTGGGTTTTAGGGGTTTTACATTTTTAATTATTTTCAGAGATTTTATTCGTTTTTATGGTTGTTTACAATATTTTGGGATATTGATTGTTTTTAAGGGTTTTAGGGTTTTATGGATTATTTGATTTTTTTAGTGTTATTTTTTAGTTTTTTATATGTTTAGTGTTTTTTAATGTATTTCAAATTTTTTATTTGTTTAATGGGTTTTTATAGTTTCTCGTGGGTTTTATGATTTTTTATGATTTTACGGGGTTTTAGGGGTTTTGGGGTCTTTGGTATTTTATCATTTTTAGGGGTTCTGAGTGCTTTAAGTGTTCTTAGGTTTTGAATTATATTTTATGTTTTTTTTTGTTTTTACATTATTAGTTATATTATTAAGGATTTTCAGATATTTTTTGGATTTTTATGGTTTTTATCAGTTTTAGGGTTTTTTTCATTCTTTAGGATTTTAGATGATTAAATTGTTTTTTTGGGTTTTTAAGGTTTTCATTTAGGTTTTTTTTGGGTTTATACAGTTTTTTACATATTTTTGGATTTAAGCGATTTTTATGACTTTTCTGGTTTTTAGGGTTTTATAGATATTTGGCATTTTTATGGTTTTTTGTGTTTTTGGGTTTTTTGTTTTTAGGGTTTTATGGTTTTATGGTTTCTCATATTTTTCGGGCTTTATAGGTTTTTAGAGTTTCTTAACCTTTTAGGGTTATAAAGGGTTTTATAGATTTCAGTGGTGTTTTTTTCTTTTTATTAGTTTTTTGTGGTTTTTTTGTTTCTAGGGTTTTTATTGTTTTTAGGAATTTTTAGGGTTTTAGGGGGTGTTGGGTTTTAGCATTTTTTAGGTCTTTAGGAGTTTTAAGTGTTTTTAATTTTTATGGTTTTCTTAGGGTTTTTATAATTTTTAGTGATGTTTTTGGATTTATTTGGTATTTTATGTTTTTTTAGGCTTTGGGGGGTTTTTTGGGTGTTTTAGGGTTTTTGGCGTTTTAGACTTTTTAGGGGTTTAAAGGGTATTTAGGTTTTAAATGTTTTCTTAGAGGTTTTTAGGGGTTTTTATATTTTTAGGTATTTTTTGTGCCTTTTAGGATTATTATAGTTTTTTTGTTTTTAGTGGTTTTGAGGGGTTTTAGGTTTTTTAGGGTTTTAGGGTTTTAGGGTTTTTATGGATTCTTGGTGTTTTAGGGTTTTTTTAGTGTTTTATTATTTTTTATTTTTTTCTAGAGATTTTTAACATTGTTATGTGTTTTGAAGGGAATTTATAAATTTTAGGGGGTTTTTCATATTTTTATGTGTTTTTATTGTTTTTAAATTGGTTTTATGGGTTTTTTTTGGGGGTTTCAAAGGGTTTAAGTGTCTTAGGATCTTTTAGGTTTTCTATAGTTTTTAACATTCCTCATGGTTTTAATGGATCTTAAGTTATTTTTTCTAGTGTTCTCGTAGGATTTTCTAGTGTTTTTTGGGTTTTTTATGTTTTTAGTAATTTTTAGGTAATTTGTAGGATATTTATTTATTTTTTACTATTTTAAGGGACTTTTAGGGGGTTTAGTGTTTTAGGGTTCTTATGGGTTTTTAAGGATTTAGTGTTTTTATTTTGTAAGGGTTTTTTATGTATTTAGGATTTTATGTTTTTCTTAAATCCTTTTAAGCTTTATAAGATTTTATGATTTTTGGTATTTCATGGGAATTTTGTAGGATTTTATGGTTTTTATATTTGTTGGGATTATTAGGTTTTTAGGGTTTTTATGGTTTATATAGGGATTAGTGTTTTTTTAATTATTTAGGTGTTTAAATGTTTTTTGTTGTTTCATAATGTTTTTAGGGGTTTAAATAGTTTTTAAAGATTTTGTAGGTTTTTAAGGTTTTTATGGGTTTTTAAAGGTTTTAAGGATTTTATGTGATTTATGGTTTTTATGTTTTTTTGGGTTTTTTGCGTTTTCTAGGATTTTAGGGGTTTTTTGTTTTAGGTTTTTAATGTTTTCTAAAGATTTTTCATGGTGTTTAGATTTTTTTACGTGTTTTTTTGGGATTTTTAGTGAATTGTTTGTAATTTTTTTTTGGTTTTTGGGATTTTTGGGATTTTGAGGGTTTTAATGGTTTTGAGAGGTTTTGAGTTTTATTGTTTTTTTTTGCTTTTTATGGGTTTTTTTATTTTTAGGGTTTTTAAGGTTTTTTAGAGTTTCATAACTTTTTTAGGGGTTTAAGTCATTTCATGATTTTTTAATTGGTTTTTAGGGTTTTAGGGGTTCTTTGTGCTTTTTAGATTATTAGGGGTTTTATGGATTTTTTTATTTTATAGGGTTTTAGGGTTTTTATGGTTTTATGTTTTATTTATGTTTTTAGGGATTTTGGGTGTTTTTATTAGATTTTAATGACTTCTTAGGTGTTTATGGGGTTTTTTACAGTTTAAGGATTTTTATGACTTTTTTAAATTTTTTTATTTGTTTAGGGTTTTTAGGGATTTTAAGGGGTTTTTGGGATTTTCGGGTTTTTAGAGGATTTCAGGGTTTTTGGGTTTATAATTTTTTTGTTTTTTGGGTTTTTATGTGTTTTTATATTTTTATGGTTTTCTTAGGTTTTCTAGGTTTTATAAGGGTTTTAATTTTTTAGTGAGTTTTAGTGGTTTTTTAGGATTTTATTGGGTTTTTACGGTTTTTTGGGATTTGAGGGTTTTAGTGGTTTATGAAATTTAGGGTTTTAGGGTTTTTATCATTTTTCAGGTTTTTATAATTTTTTAGTGTTTTAGGGGTTATAATTCTTTTTAGGTTTTGAATATTTTCATAGGTTTATTAATGGTATTTATGGTTATTTATGTTTTTGGGAATTTTTTGGGTTATTGGTATTTTTATTGTTCATGGTGTTTTGGGATTCTGAGATTTTTAGGGTTCTTACGGTTGTATGTTTTATTTGGTTTTTAGGGTGTTTTGAGTTTTTTAGGGTTTAAAAGTATTTTTTGGAATTTTGTAATTGTTTTAGGTGCTTAAAATGTTTTAATTTTTTTAGTTTATTTTGTGTTTTATATGTTTTATAGTTTTAATTTGTTTAGAAGTTTTTATTGTTTTTTTGGTTATTAGGGTTTTTAGTGTGTGTTATATTTTTAGGTGTTTTAAAAAAATTTATGTTTTTTTTTTGTTATTCTCGGGGTTTTTCTGTCTTTTTTGGGTTCTTAGTTTTTTTTTGCGATTTTAGGGATTTTATAGAATTTTTTTGGTTTTTAAGGAATTCAAGGGTTTTATTGGGGTTGATAATATTTTTTGGGTAAATTTTTGGTTTATTCATTTTTAGGGTTATTATGGTTTTTTAGAGTTTTATAATGTTTTTTGGGGTTTAAAGTTTTTTTTAGAGTTTTTAGTGGTATTTGTAGTTTGTATGAGTTTTTAGGGTTTTTATGATTTTTAGGGGTTTATGGTTTTTGGGGTTTAAAGGTTTTATTGTCTTTTTAGGGTATTTTAGGGCTTCTTGCATTATTTATGTTTTATAAGTTTTTTATGTAAATTTATGTTTTTATGGATTTCTTTGTGATTTTCAGGGTTTTTAGGAGTTTTAGGTTAATAAGGATTTTTATATCTTTTTTAGTAATTTATAGTTTTTTCGTGTTTTTAGGGATTTGGGGGAGTTTATGATTTTTAGGGTTTTTAGGTTGTTTAGGTTTTTTTATGTTTTTTAGGGATTTTAAAAAAAAATTTATTTTAAGGTTTTCTTATTTTTTTTAGTGATTTTTTTACATTTTTAGGGAAATTTAGGTATTTTTTTATTTTTATGGTGTTCTAGGGTTTTTATTGATTTTTAACGGTTTTAAGGGTTTTAGAGTTTTTAATGGTTTTTAGGGTTTTTGGAATTTTTATCTTTTTATGGGTTTAATGTGTTTTTAGGTTTTTATGGTTTTCTTAGGGATTCTCAGTTTTTTTTGAGTTTTATGTTATTATGAATTTTTAGGTATTTTTAGGATTTTTATGGTTTCCCAGATTTTGAGTGTTTTTAGAGGTTTTAGGTTTTTTATTCGTTTTGGGTTTTTTTGGTTTTTCGTGATTTTTTTGAGTTTTTAAAGGGTTTTAAAGTCTTTATGATTTTCATCATCATTTTTAGCGGTTTAATGGGTTTTTATATTTGTTAGTCAGATTTTGGGTTTTATGGGTTTTTATGGTTTTTATAGTTCTTAGGTGATTTATGGATTTTGTGGGTTTTTTGGGATTTTTGGGATATTTGGGGTTTTTTGGTTTTTAGGGGTTTTAAGTGTATTTTTGTTTTATGGGTTTTAGGGTTTCTTAAGATTTATATGTATTTTTATGTTTTTTGGGATTTTTTGGTTTTTTAAGATCTTTTTATTTTATATTTTTCTTAAGGAGTTTTTGGTTTTTGAGGTGTTTATTGGGTTTGAATGGTTTTTAGGAATTTATGGACTTTAGGGTTTTCAATGTGTTTTTAGAGGTTTTATGTGTATTTAGATATTTTGGGGTTTTACAGTTTATAGTGTTTTTTTAGGATTTTTTGTGTCTTTTTAGGTTTTTATCATTTTTTCCTTTTAGGCGTATTAAGTGATTTTATATTTTTTATGGTTTTCATAAAACATTTGAATGTTTTTTGGGTTTTTTGTAGTGATTTTTAGGACTTTTTAGGATTTTTATGTTTGTTTATTGTTTTTAGGGAATTTAGGGGGTTCAATTATTTTTAAGGGTGATTATGGTTTTTTTGGGTTTTGGTGGTTTTTGGTTTTTTAGGGGTTTTATGTGTTTGTAGTTCATTAAGGTTTTCAAAAGAGACTTTAGTGTTGTTAGGGTTTTATGTTTTTAGGTATTGTTTTTATATTTTTAGGGGTTTCTTGGGGTTTTAAGTTTTTTTTTTCTGAATTTTTATTGCATTTTAGGGTTTTAATATTTTGATTTTTTTAACCTTTTAAAAATATTGATTGGGTTTTAGGGTTTTTATTGGGTTATCGATTTTCTTGGGGTTTTAGGATATTAAAGGATTTTTTTTTTGTTTTATGATTTTAACAGTTTTTACAATTTTAGGTTCTTTTATTGTTCTTTAGGATTTTTAGTGATTTTTATGATTTTTAGGTGTTTTAAGAGTTTTTAGGTTTTTAATGTTTTCCTAGGTTTTTTCTATGTTTTTAGGGTTTTTACGTTTGTGGGAAGTTTTATGGATTTTTTAGTAATTTTATGGTTTTTATGGTTTTTGGGGATTCTGAGGGTTTTATGGGTTTTTAGATGATTTTTAGTTTTTTGGGGTTTTTTTTTAGGTTTTTAGTGTTTTAAGGTTTTTTAATAAAATAACATATTTTGGGGTTTAATTGGTTTTAAGAGTTATTAGAGTTTTTAGGGTTTTTATTGGGTTATATTGTTTTTAAATGTTTTAGGGGGGATTATAGTTTTTAGGGGTTTTAGGGTCTTTTAGGATTTTTAATATTTTTTAGATATTTTAGGGGTGTTAACTGTTTTTGGTATGTAAAATTATCTAATTGGTTTTCTGGGATCTTATGTTATTTTAGGTTTTGGGGATTTATGTATTTTTTGGATTTTATGATTTTTTGGTTTTTAATGATTTTGAGTTTGTTTACGTATTTTATGGGGTTTTCTGGTTTTCTGGGTTTTTTTGGGATTTTATCATTTTTATTTTTTAGTGGATTTATTTTTTTTTTATGGTTTTATTATGTGTTTACAATGTTTTCTAGGATTTTTACATTTTTATGTATTTTTAGGTATTTTTTACGATTCATATAAGTTTTTGATTTTTGTAATGATGTTTAGGGGTTTAGGGGTTTTAGGGGTTTTATGTTTCTTTGGATTTAGGTTATTTCTTGAGTTCTTCATGGTTTTATTATTTTTTATATTTTTTTACCATATTAAGGGGTTTCCATGTTTTTAGAGGCGTTTTGGGGTTTTATGGGTTGTTTTATTTCTTATGAATTTTAGCGGTTTCTATGTTTTGTTGAGGTTTTTAGTTTTTTTATGATGTTTATGATTTTATAGGATTTTAGGGGATTAAAGTGTTCAAAGGATTTTAATGTTTTTATGGGCTTTCATGTTTTTATGGTATTTTTAGGTCCTTATATATTTTTAAGGATTTTTTGATTTTATCGTTTTTATGTTTTTTGGGATTTTGAGGGGTTTAAGGGTTTTTAGGTGATTAGGTTACTTTGGTTTTTATCCTTTTTTGGTTTTTTGGGGTTTTATGTGTTTTTTATGTTTTTATGGTTTTCTTAGGGGTTTTCCAATTTTTATGGTCTTTTATATTTTTAGGTATTTTTAGGGAATTTTTTAATTTAGTGGTTTTTAAAGTTTTAGTGATTTTTATGGTTTTTTTGGTTTTTATGGTTTTTATGGTATTTTTTGTGTTTTATGTTTTTTTTTTAATTTTTAGGTTTTTTATGGTTTTAGTGTTTTTTAATATTTTATTGTGTTTAAATATTTTTCTTATTTTTAGTGGGTATTTAAATTTTTTATAGGTTTTTGGTATTTTTATGGATTTAGGGGGTTTATAGTTTTTAGGGTTTTTAAGGGGTTTATAGTTTTTAGGTTTTTAGGGCTTTTATGATTTTAGTTTTTTTAGAATTTTTTATTTTTTGGGGGGTGGGGGTTAGTGTTTTTATTTTTCTATGATTTTATAATGTATTTTTATGGTTTTAGGGTTGTTTATGTTTTTAGTAAAATTTAGGGATTTTAAGAATTTTTTGGGGTTTTATGGATTTAGAGTATTTTTATGGATTTTAGGGGGGTTTTTTCATTTTTTTTTTTGGTTTTAAAGGGTTTTAAGTATTTTTTTTTAGTTTTTAAGGTTTTCTTAAGGGTTTCCATGGTTTTTAGGGATTTCTAGGTATTTTTATGAATTTTTATGTATTTTTAGGGTTTTTGGGATTTTCCGGGTTTTAATGTTTTTATGGTTTTTTGGGTATTGTGGTTTTTTGTTGGTTTTTTTTTTGTTTTTTTTTTGTTTTTTTAGTATTTTTAACTTCTTATTTATTATTTTTTTGTGCTCTTTGTGCTTTTTTGTCTTTTATTTTATTTTTTTTTGGGTTTTGGGTATTTTTGGGTCTTTTAGGGGTTTTAGTGTTTTTATGTATTATGTGGTTTTATGTGATTTTAGGTTTTTCATATTTTCATAGGGGTATTTAGAATTTCTATTTATTCATCATTTTTAGGGGTTTTGGGGAGTTTTTTTGGATTTTTATGGTTATTTAATGTTTTTTGGGATATTGAGTGTTTTTAGGGGTTTTAAGGTTTTTTAGGTTTTTTAGGTGTTTTAGATATTTTTAGGTTTTAATGTTTTCTTAGGGGTTTTTTGTGTTTTTTAAGGTTTTTATTTTTATATGAAGTTTTTAAGGAATTTTTAGGGCTTTTAGGGTTTTTATGGGTTTGTGTTTTTAGGGTTTTTAGGGTATTAGGGATTTATTAGGGTTTTATCATTTTTTAGTATTTTAGTGTTTTATGGTTTTTTAGAAATTTTTATACGTTTTTAGTGGTTCATGGGGTTTTTAGTGTTTTAATTTATTTTTTAGAGTTTTTTTGGGTTTTAAATTTTTTTATGTGTTTTGGGGAAGTTTTATGGGTTTTAGGGTTTTTATGGACATTTTAGTTGTCTTAGGGGTTTCCATATTTTTAGCATTATTTAAAATTTGAAGGTTGTATAGGGGTTTTCTATGATTGTTTTTGGGTTTTTTAGGATTTTAGGGATTTTGACTGTTTTAGAGTTTTTAGAGTTAATTATGGTTTTTAGGGTTTTATAATTTTTTGGTGTTTTGGGGGTTTTATGTTTTTTTATGTTTTAATGTTTCTTAGGGGTTTTCAAGTATTTTAGGGGTTTTTATGTCTTAATGATTTTTATGGGATTTAGTAATTATTATCATTTATAGGGTCTCGATGGGTTTTGAAAGGTTTCCTGGTTTTAGGGGATTTTAGAGCTTTTATCATTTTTAGTGGTTTGAAGGGTTCTCAGAGTTGTCAGTGGTTTTTTAGGGGTCTTATGGGTTTTGGGTGTTTCTAGGAATTATAGAATCATTTTAGGGTTTTTTGGGTTTTTAGGGTATTTAATATTTTTTCGGTTTTAGGGGTTTTAAGTATTTTTATGTTTTTAAGATTTTCTTGGTGGTTTTCAGGGTTGTTAGGGTTTTTTATGTTATTGGTATTTTTAGGTATTTTTTTATTTTTATGGGTTTTTATGGTTTTTAGGGATTTTAATGGTTTTTAGTGTTTTTATTCATTTTTTGTTCAATTATGGTTGTTTTGGTGTTTTTAGGGGTTTTTAAGTATTTTAAGAATTTTTAATGTTTTAGGCTATTAATGGTTTTTTTAAAAATTTAGTCATTTTTAGGGTTTTTTATTTATTATGGTTTGGGGGGTAATTATGGTTTTTATGGGGTTTTATGGTTTTAGGTTCTTTTGGGTTTTATGGGTTTTAGTATTTTTGAGGTTTTTAGGGGTTTAAGTGCTTCAATTTTTTTCTTAGGGTTTTTAAGGGTTTTAAATATTTTTTATCTTTTTAAGGATTTTTATGAATTTTTATTATTTTTAAGGTTTTTTTTTGTTTTGATGGATTTTAAGGGGGTTTTATTGGTTTTCTATGGGTTTTATACATTTTTTAATTTTTTGGGGTTTTTAATTTTTTTTATTTTTAATGTTTTTTAGAGTATTTAATGTTATTTCGTGTATAAAGGGTTCTATAGTATTTAGTGGTTTTAGGGGTTTTATGGGTTATTAGGTTTTTTAATGTATTTTTGGGGTTTTATGGTTTTTTGTGGTGTTCAGGTATTTTAAGGGTTTTAACATTTTTAGGTTTTTAATGGTTTAATTTTTTTTAATGTTTTAATGTTTTCTAAGTGGATATTTTGGTTTTTGGGTTATTTTTATATTAAATTATTTTTAGGGATATTTTATAATTTTTATGGAGTTTTTGGGTTTTTAGGGATTTTGAGGGGTTTTAGTGTTTTAAGGACTTTTTTGGGTTTTTAGCGTAATTTAGGTTTTTAGGGGTTTTAAGAGTTTTTTATTTTTAATGTTTTCCATAAGGGTTTTCTCAAATTTTTATGTTTTCAGGAAATTTTGGAATTTTTTAGTAATTTTATGGTTTCATTATTTTTTTAGGATCTTCCGAGGTTTTATCATTTTTCAGTTTTAAGGGAATTTATGTTTTTTTTTCTACAGTGTTTCTAATTTTTATGGGTTTTTTTGGAGTTTTAAAACATTTTGAGGGGTTTAAATGAATTTTAGAATCATTAGTGGGGTTTTTGGGTTTTAAGGTGTTTTAAGGGTTTTTACAGTTTTTATGTGTTTTTGGGTTTTCTAGGGTTTTTAGAGTTTTATAAATTTTTAATGTTTTTTTTATTTTATAGGTTTTTATATCATAAGGTTTTATTAGGGTATTTTAGGTTATTTTAGGGTTTTTATGAACTTTTTGGGATTTATAGGGATTTTTACTGTTTTTAGGCTTTTTAGGGATTTTGAGGGTTTTTTGTATTTTTAAGGTTTTTCATTGTTTTTAATGTTATAAGGGGTTTAATGGATTTTTAATGTTTTTAGTAGTTTTAATGTGTATATGGGTCTTTCATGTTTTTAATTTTTTTAGGGGTTTTATGGTTTTTAAGGGGTTTAGGGTTTTTACTACCTTTTAGGGTTTATAGTTTTTTTATATTTCTAGGGGTTTTAATTTTTATTATATTTTTTAGGTATTCGAATTGATTTTAATGGATTTTAAGATTTTATTATTTTAATGATTTTTAATGGAATTTTTAGTATTTTTATGGTATTTCAGGGTTTTCAGGACTTTGTGAATTTTATGGTGTTTAGGGTTTTTAGAGTTTTAGGGGTATTTAGTGTTTTTAGGGGTTTTATGTTTCTTTAGGTTTTAAAGGGTTTAAATGGATTTTTAAGGGTGTTATGGGTTTTTAAATTTTTAATGGTTTTGAGGGATTTTTAGACTTTTATGGGTTTTAGTGATTTTGAGGGGTTTAGGGTTTTTTCAGGTTTTTTATGTATTTTAATTTTTTTTGGTATTTTAGTTTTATTATTTTAATATTTTAAAGGGTTTTTAGAGTTTTTAGTGGGTTTTCAGGGTTTTAACGAATATTTAGGGTTATAAGGTGATTAGGGTTTTTAGGGGGATTTAGGGTTTAAAGGTCTTTTAGGTTTTTTTAGGGTTATCATTTTTAGGTTCTTTAGGGTTTTATATTGTTTTATTAAGGTTTTTAGGGTTTTTAGAGGCTTTAAATTTTTAACTAATTTTTATTGATTTTTTAGTATTTTATTTTCTTTATGGTTTTTATGAATTTTGTGTGATTTAGGGATTTTAATTGTTTTTTGGGGTTTATGGTTTTTTAGGGATTTTAGGTTGTTTTACTTTTTTATGGTTTTTAATTCTTTTAGAAATTTTAAACATTTTTTATGGATTTAAAGGGTCTTAGTGGTTTTTTGTTTTCTAGAGTTCTTAAGGGTTTTTATGGTTTTTATGAGTTTTTATGGTTTTTAAGGGGTTTTAGGGTTTTAGGGTATTTTACGGTTTTTAGGGTTTTTACATTTTTTAGGTTTTTAGGGGTTAATGTGTTTTTTGTTTTTTATGTTTTTCTTATTGGAATCAGGTTTTTTAAGGGTTCTACCTTTTTAGTAATTTTTACATTTTTTTGGGAACTTTAAGGTTTTTAGGTATTTTTAGGGTTTTAGGTTTTTAATGATTTTAGGGCTTTTAGAGTTTTAGGGTTTTAAGTGTTTTTTTTGTTTTTAGGGGTTTTATTTGTTTTTTGGTTTTTAATGTTTTCCTATGTTTCTTTAGGGTTTTATGGTTTTTTAGGTTATTTGGAATTTTAGGGTTATTTTTAGGACTTTTTTGATTTTTTGTGTTTTTAAGGATTTTGAGGGTTTTTAGTGTTTTTTGGGGGTTTATGATTTTTTTGTGGGGGGTTTATGTCTTTTTTAGTTTTTTTGGTTCTTTAGGGGGTTTTATGGTTTTTAAGGGTTTTAGGATTTTTAGGGTCTTTTATGGGATTTTTATGGTTATATTGTTTATATGTTATTAGGGGTATTAAGTGATTTTAGGTTTTCAAGGTTTTCCTTGAGTTTTTCATGGATTTTTGGGTTTTTAATTTTTTAGGGATATTTAGGATTTTTTTAGGATTATAATGTTTACTTAGTGTTTTAGGGATTTGGATAGTTTTTAGGATTTTTATGCTTATTAGCATTTTTGGGGGTTTTAGTGTTTTTATGATTTTAGGTTTTTTAAATTTTTTAGGTATTTATTGTTTTTTAAGAGTTTTTAGTGATTTTATATCTTTTACGTTTTTTGGAATTTTTATGGGATTTATGATTTTTATGATTTTTTTAAGTTTTTTGGGGATTTTGGGGGTTTTTAGACTGTTACAGATTTTTTTCTTTTGGGGGTTTTTAATAGTTAATTAGGGTTTCATGATTTTTTAGAGTTTTTTAACATTTTTCTGGGTTTAAATTGTTTTTAGAGTTTATAATAGGCTTTTGAATTTTTTTTGGATTTTTAGGGTTTTATGGGTTTTTATGTTCTTCAGAATTTTTAGGGTGTATTAGGGTCTTAACAATTTTTAGGTTTTTACCATTTGAAGGTTTTTAGGGGGTTTAAGTGTTTTAAGTTTTTTTTCTTTTCCTTGAGGTTTTCATCTTTTTTTTATATTTTTTCATATTTTTATGGACTTTCAATATTTTTTTGATTTTTTATGGAATTTATGGATTTTGAGGGCTTTTAGTGTTTTTTATGGTTTTATGGCTTAATGGTTTTTTGGGTTTTTTGTTTTTTTAGTTTGTTAGTGTTTTCAAATTTTTATAGATTTTTTAATGTATTTAGGCGAATAATGTGTTTTTAGGGGTTTTACAAATTTTTTATGATTTTTATGCATCTTAGGGGTTTTAATAATTTTTTGGGTTTTTTATGGTTTTTTTGTTTATTTTGGTTTTTGTGGTTTTTTTGGGTATTTGGATTTTTTTATGTTTTTAGGGGTTTTAAGTGATTTTAGGTTTTTATAGATTTTTAGGTGTTTATAGGGTTTTTAGAGTTTTTTATATTTTGATGCATTTTAGGGTTTTTATGGTTTTCATTGATTTTAAATATTTTTGGAGTTTTTTGTGTTTTTTGGGTTTTTAGTGTGGATAGAGGTTTTAAGGGGTTTTAGGTATTTTTACATTATATGGGTTTTTTCAAAGTATTAAGGATTTTGATTTCTTTTTCATATATTTTTGGTTTTTACGGTTTTTATGGTTTTTATGGATTTTGATGGCTTTTAGGGGTTTTAGGGTTTTATTATTATTTTAGTGTTCATTGGGTTTTTTTAGTTCTTAGTGTTTTTTGGTATTGTTAGCAATTTTAGTGTTATTAGAATATTTATTGTTGTAGGGTTTTATGGGGTTTTAAGTTTTTTATGGGTTTTGTGGTTTTTATGATTTTATAGGCTTTTAGGGTTTTTATGGTTTTTAGTGTTTTCTCGTTTTTAGGGGTTTTAGGTGTTTTTAGTTTTTTATGTTTTTCTTAGGGTTTTAAGGGTTGTAGGGGTTTTTACATTTTTTGTGATTTTAGGGATTTTTTGTGATTTTTTAAATTTATTGTATAGTATTAAATATTTTGAGGGTTTTAGGATTCCTATAGCGGACCGGTTCCAGCATCCAATCAAAAATTAGAAACAAAAGACCACCAGCCACCATGCCTAAACCCATTCCACATCATCTATAACTCCTTAAGCTCATCATTCAGCAGTAACAGCAACACAAAACCAAACCATTCACAATTCAAGAACACACAAACCAACATATCAAACCAAACACATCATAATATGTTTTTTTTAGGATTATTATGGTTTTTAGGGATACTAGGAATTTTTAGGGGCTTTTGAATATTTGTATTTTTATGCGTTTTTTGGGGTTTGAGATTTTTTTATGGGTTCGAAGAGTTTTTAGCTTCATAATATTTTCTTATGATCATTCTGGTTTTTAGGGTCTTTATGTTTTTGGGATTTATTGTTATTTTCTTGTAATTTTATCATTTTTATGGTTTTTTAGGTACTTTGAGGTTTTTTAGGTTTTTTGGGGGGTTTACGGTTCTTGTGGTTTATTTGTTTTAAGGGTTTTTTATTTCTTTTGGGTTTTTTATATTTTTTGAGATTTTTTACATTTTAAAAAGCTTAATGGGTGTGTAGAGTTAGTAGTAGTTTTTTGTGATTTTATAGGGTTTTAGGTTTTTATGGGTATTATGGTTTTAATGTATTTTAATGTTTGTTAGGCCTACATAAGGATTTTGGGGCTTTTGGCTTTTTTAGGATTTTAGGGGTTTACTGTGTTTTAAATTTTTAAGGTATTATTTTTAGTTTTCATGGTTTTTAGGGGTTAATGATTTCAAAGAGTTTTTTTTATAATTTTAATATTTTATTGGTTTTTAGAGTATTTAAGGATTTTTAGGGGGTTTTAGTGTTTTTGGGCTTTTAGATGTTTTTAGGGTTTTTAGTTTTGTTTGATTTTTAGAGGTTTTAATTGTTTTTTGGTTTTTATGTTTCTCTAAGGGGATTTCAAGGTTTTTAAATATTTTTTAGTATTTTAATGATTTTTTAAGGTTGTTAGGTATTGTTAGGTTATTTAGTGTTTTTAATGGTTTATAGGGTATTATTGTTTTTGGGGTTTTTAACATTTTTTGGAGTTTTATGGTTTTAAATATTTTTTATGGTGTTCAATATTTTTAGTGGTTTTTAGGGTTTCTAGGGTTTCCAGTGAATTTTTGGAGTATTTATGGGGTTTTCAGGTTTTTTAAGGTTTTAGGGGTATTTACGATTTTAAGGGGATTTATCATTTTTTTATTATTTTTGTCGTTTCGTGTCTTTATACATTTTTAAAAAAAATTAAGTGGTTTCTAGGGTTTTAATGGTTTTTTTCATCGATATTTTATGTATTTTAGGTGTTTTTATTTTTTTGGGTATTTTGAGGGTATCTTGGGGTTTTTAGTGTTTTCAGTGTTTTTATGGTTTCTTGGGTTTGTAGGTGATTTTTTATTTTTAGGGTATTTAAAGTTTTTAAATTTTTTTTAATGTATTTAGGGTTTTAATGTGTTTTTAGTGTTTTTATTCATTTTGTAGGGCTTTTGGGATTATAGGGTTTTAAAATATTTTTAGGGGGTTTTATGGTTTTAGGGGTTTTGTGGATTTTTAAGGTGTTTAGTGTTTTTTGATTTCTTGGTGATTTTAAGGGTTTTTAGGTTTTTAATTTTATCTTAGGATATTTCATGGTTTTTAGTTGTTTTTATTTTTTTAGTATTTTTTTGGATTTTTTAGGTTCTTGAAGGGTTTTTTGGGGTTTTCGGATTTTTAGGAGGTTTTTTTGGGTTTTTCAGTGTTTTTTTATTTTCTGAGTTTTTGTGGTTTTAAGAAAATTTAGGTTTTGAAGGACTTCTTATGGTTTTGGGGGGTTTTCGTGTTTTTAAAATTTTTAGGTATTATTTGTTCTTCTTTAGTATTTTTATGTGTTTTTAGGATTTTTTAAGGGATTTGGTGTTTTTTTGGTTTTTATATATTTTTTGGTTTTCTGGGGTTTTTAGGGGGTATTTATGTTTTTAGGGTTTTAAGTTTTTTTAGTGTTTTTTAATATTTTTAGGGGATTAAAGGTTTATTAGGGTTTCTACTTATTTTTAGGGTGTTCTTGGTTTTTTGGGTTTTTATGGTTTAAAGTGGTTTTTGGTTTTTAGGGTCTTTTTGGTTTTTAGAGTTTTTATCATTTTTAGGGTTTTAGGGAAAGGGAGGTGTGAGGCCAGGCTATTCCTGACCTCCCAAATATATCATGAAAAGAAAACTATGACAGACAAGGGAGGTGTGGTGTCAAACAACCCACACCCAAAACCCTAACAACCCCCACAAAACAGAAGTCCAAAAAGCCTAATATGCAAAAGGAGAGATAGATAAGGAACAAAATCACCATCCCTAAAGGGGTCCCCATTAGCACCATAGCCCAAGGAGGCATCTGAGTCCAGTGACTCCCATTCAAAAGATTCATATTTCTTGAGAAAGGTTGTGCAATACTTCCTGAGTTTCACATCCGGCTTCGCATTGGTAGCCCGGTCTTCCCTGGCATGTGCACCTTCGTTACCTTTGCTGGACTTGGAGGATGCCCTAGTATCCATTGGCCTAGTCATGGAGGAGTATTCCCTCCTAGCCATCTGCTTCATAGAAGGGTAGCTCATTATCTTGGCCTACTTATGGGCAGTGGCAGATGGAGCAACCATGCCACCTTTATTGCTGCATTCAAGAGCAGACTGTGGCCTTCTTTTTTGAGTACTGCCAGAGGAGTCAGAGAGGCCCATCTTCTCCCACACCCTCTTAATCCTATTCAAAGTGGAATACATAAGGTCATTACGGTCCCCATGGATTTCTTCATGCATTATGTGTTCATCACTCTCATCCCCATGAAAGATCACCGACTGCAGGTCTGGTTTGTGAAATATATCATATATATGCTGATCAAGATGAATTTATGAACAGTCCAACATAACCGGTTCAAAAAATTCAACACAGGGAGGTAGATTCTCGAACAGAACAAGATCTGAGTTCATTTCGGGATTCTCTATGAACTTATTATCAGCATGAGTACTACCACATTGCTACATGGGCTGAGGGGAATCACTCAGACCAAGTCCAGTCATAGTAGGGTCTAGCTGCACTTGCTCCAGAGAGGCCACAGTGGGTAGGGGGAGTTCCATACCCAAGGCCCATGAACCATCATTAGGGTAAGGCATGTATGCAACCTGGAGAACAGTAGCCACTACCTCCTATTGTTCCAGTCCCCCCTGACCTCCTTCCTCAGTTTCCACAGAGTCCATATGGTCCAGGCCGTTGAACCGATTCAAGAATAAAATCAGATCTTAACCACTTCCAACATCCACTAGGGGGCTTGGTAAAGACAGCCTCTCTGTTCCATGACAAGATAGCTTTAACGTCGTGCTTGTGCCCCTGCATGGATCGCACTGTAAGACCACGGCCCCAGCTCCACCAAGAGTGTCATCCCCCACTTCGGAAGAGGCATCACCCCCAGTCCTAAATCTCGCTTCATATGAATAATGATATCCCTGATCAAGATTTCCTCCTCAGCACCGAGTCGGGGGGATGATCCTTCTTCCTACATCTTATCACCACTCCAATCATCTAGCATAGAATTCTGAGGGGCGTCATTCCTTACCTCCAGGTCCCCTATTAAGCTTACCATCAGGGAGAGAGCCTCCTGGCCGAACCTAGCCGCCATTCCATCCCTACATCTACAATCCTTTTTCATATGACCAATAGTAAAGCATGAGGCACAGTAATTCGACAGTGACTCAGAAACCACCAACTGCTTCCATAGAAGCTCTTCATAAATTTCAATCCATGAGAAGTCAACTTTTTCTTTTGAGACATCAATTTAAACACAACCCCTCGGTGCAACTGGATGACAAAGGGCCCTGGTTTGACTATTCACACACAGAAACCTTCCGACCAAATTTCCCAGTACAGTAATAATGGATAAATTTTTAAAGGGTATGGGGAGTTCGTGGAACCTTACCCAAATTTCCATCAATGGGGAGTCATGATTTAAAGGGAATTCAAAGTTCCACTATAAAAGGAAGAATCGAGCGACATCACACCTACGAGGACCTAATTACTAGGCCCGGATAAGGCCTTTCTCCAACAAGAACCGAATAAAAATTTGGTAGGAATCAACTAAACTGATAGTTGCGTGGTCCCTGAGATCCCAATGCTCGAACAAAAACCTGTCAAATACATCAACCGGGGGATTCCATTTCAAGAATCTGGCTACCAGGGTCAGTCTATGGAGGGAAGAGGCCTAGATGAACTTCGCAATCGACAGAGGAATCTTTGGCAGCTCTTCATTCAAACCTGACACCTTAGGGAAGAGATCAATCCGTGAGAAATTAGATCGTGAATCAGGATCCAAGAAAGGTGAGAAACTTTCTTTAACCAAGGGCAGAGGCGGCCCCTCCCCCACATAGGGGGGAGGCTAGGGCGCACCCATGTGATCATCTTCAAGCTAGTGATGAAGCGGCAGGAGTGCCCTTAGGGTTTTATGGGTTTTATGTGGTTTTAGGTTTTTAATATTTTCAAATGGATTTTTAGTATTTTAGGGATTTTTATGTTTTTATGTATTTTGAGGGATTTATGATTTTTTATGGATTATAGGGATTTTTAGGATCCTAGTGTTTTAATGGTTTTTATATTTTTTAAGGATTTTATCATTTTCAAGGGATTTTGTAGGTTTTAAGTGTTTTTTTGTTTTAAGGAATTCTTAGTGTTTTTTAGGGTTTTTAGGATTTTTTACATTTTTAGGGATTTTTAGTGCATTTATGGATTTTAGTGGGGATTTAGAGATTTTGAGGATTTTGAGGTATTAGGGTTTTTATGGTTTTAGGGTTTTTATTTATTGGGTGGGGATTTAGTATTTTTTGAGTTACTTAGGGTTTAAAAGGTTTTTTATAGTTTTTTAATGTTTTTAGAGGTTTATAGGTTTTATATTTTTTTGTTTTGTTTAAGGGATTTTTTTTCTTTTAGGGTTTTATGAGGGTTTTAGGGGGTTTTCATGTTTTTTTGTTTTTTCTGGGTTATTAGGGTCTATTAGGGGTTTTAGGATTTTTGGAGTTATTTAGGTTCTTAGGGTTTTAAGTGTTTTATGGTTTTCTTAAGGTTTTTTAGGTTCCTTATCATTCGTTACATTTTTAGGGATTTTAGAGCTTTTTTACAGATTTTTTTATTTTTGAGTTTTCAGGGAAATAGAGGGATTTTAGGGTTTTATCATGTTTTTAAAGGTTTTTATCATTTTTTAGCTTTTCAAGGGGTTTTATGTTTTTTAGTTTTTTAAATTATTCTTATGAATTTTCAATGGTTTTATGGTTTTTTATGTTTTCAGTAAATTTTTATCACTTTAAATGTTTTTATGGGTTTTATGGATTTTGAGGGGTTTTATGGTTTTTCGGGGATTTTAGGTTTTTTAAATTTTTTAGGGTATTTATGTTTTTTAGAGTTTTTTAAATATTTTTATCGATTTTAAGGGTTTTAGATTTTTTAGTGGTCTTTATGGGTTTTAAGGTATCTGGGATTTTTAAGGTTTCTAAGATATTTTTATGATCTATGGAAATTTTTATATGTTTTAGGATTTTAGCGTTTTTTAGGTTTAGGGGGTGTAAAAAAAATTTATGGGTTTCATTGGATTTCTCATGGGTTTTATCCTTTTTTACATTTTATTTGTATTTTTAGTGCTTTTTTGTTTTTTTATAGTTTTTTATAGTTTTTTTTGGTTTTTAGGGGGTTTGGGGGATTTTAATGTATTTAGTGTTTTTAGGGTTTTATCCTCTTTAAGGTGTTTATAGGTTATAATTGTTTTAGGTTTTTAAGGTTTTCTTTGGGGGTTTAGGGTTTTCATAATTTTTAGGGATTTTTTGGGATTTTTTGGTTTTTTATTATCTTTTATTGGTTTTAGGGATGTTGTTGGTTTTTATATATATTTTACGGTTGTACTGTTTAAATCGGTTTTTGGTAGTTTTATGGTTATTTAGTTCTTAGGAGTTTTATGTATCTTTAGAGTTTTTTTTATCATTTTTATAGGTTTGAAGGGATTTTATAGTTTTTGTGGTTTTTAGTGGTTTTAGTGTTAATTGGGGTTTTGTGGTTTTTAGGGTTTTTAGGGTCTCAAAATTTGTTTATGTTTTTACGTGTTAGTCATTTTTTTTCTTAGGGTTTTTCTGGTTTTAAGGTTTTCCTAAATTTTTTTCATTTTAATAGATATTTTTAATTTTTATGGGTTTTTATGGTTTTTATTGATTTTTAGTGTTTTTATGTTTTTAGAGATTTTATCGTTTTTTGGGTGGTTTATATTTTTTTGAGATTCTTAATGATTTTTTGTAATTTTAAGTATTTTAAAAAAAATTTGGGTATAATGGGATTTTAGATTTTTTAGAGTGTTTTTAGAGTTTTTATGTGTTTTTAGGGATTTTTAAGGTTTTACTGAGTTTTTTTGGATTTTAATATTTTATTGTTTTAGGGTTTTTAGGGTTGTTATGGTTCCTTTTTTAGGAGTTTTAAGTGTTATTAGGATTGAATGTTTTTCTTTTGGTATTTTATGATTTTTATGTATTCTTATGTTTTTGTGAATTTTAGTGATTTTTTATTTTATTTTATGGTTTTTAGGGCTTCTAGGATTTTGAGGGTTTTAATGATTTTTTTGGGCTTTAGGGTTTTTTGAGGTTTATTGTTTATTATTTTTTTAGTGGTTTAATGTGCTTCATGTTTTTAAGGTTCTTTTGGGTGTTTAGGGTTTTTTTGGATTTTTAGGTGTTTTAGATAATTTTAGGGATTTAGGGATCTTTTTTGGATTTATATGGGTTTTTTAATTTTTTTGGGTTTCTAAGGATTCTATATTTTTTAACATTTATAGGTTTTAAATGTATTTTTATAGGTGTTAGTGATTTTTTTTGGTTTTGATGGAATTTTTTAAGGTTTTTAGGGGTTTAATGGTTTTTAGGTGTTTTAGGGTTTTATGGTCTTTTACGGTTTCTATCATTTGATATTTTTTATGGGTTTTATGTATTTTTAGGTTTTTAATGTTTTCATATAGTGTTTCCAGGTTTTTTGGATTTTTTACATTTTTAGGGATTTTTAGGGCTTATTTAGGTTTTTTAGTTTTTAGGGTTTTATGAATTTTCTTGGTTTTCAGAGTTTTATTTTTTTGTAGGTTTTAATGGGTTTTATTTGATTTTTTATTTTTATGATTTTCTAATGTTTTTTGGGGTTTTTACATTTTCAGTTATTTTAGGAATTTTTTGGATTTTTATGCTTTTTCACATTTTTATGGGGTTTTTGGGTTTTTAGTTTTTTTTGTGTTTTTTGGTTTTTTGGTTTTTCTATTATATAATTTTTTTAATATTGTATTAAAGGGTTTTTATAGTGTTAACTTTTTTTAGGGGTTTAAATGGTTTTTAGAGATTTTAGTTGGAGTTTATGTCTTTTATGGGTTTTTGTGGTTTTTTAATATTTTTAGGGGATTTATGGTTTATATTGTTTTTAGGGATGATAAAATTGTTATGTTTTTTTGGGTTTTATGAGTTTTTAGGTTTTTAATGGTTTCATAGGGTTTTTAGGGTTTTCATGGTTTTTTCACATTTTTTGTAATTTTTGGGAATTTTTTAAATTTATATATGTTATTAGTGTTTTAATGATTTTGAGGGTATTTTGGGGTTTTGGGGGGGGGGGGTTTATGGTGTTTTTTATTTGTTGGGTTTCTGGGGTTTTAATGTTTTTTAAAGTTATTTAATCATTTTTGGGGTTTAAATGGTTTTAATAGTTTTAGTGGCTTGTCTGGGATTTATGGGTTTAAATGGGTTTTATGGGTTTTATGGTGTTTTATTAATTTTTGGGATTTTATTATCTTTTAGGGGTTTTTGGGGTTTTAGTGTATTTAGGGGTTTTAATTTATTTTAGGTTTTTTATGAGTTTCATAGGGTTTTCTTAGGGTAATTTTGGTTTTTTATGTTTTAGGTACTTTAGGGGTTTCTTAGGATTTATATGGTTTTTTTGAGTTTCAGGGTTTCTATGGTTTTCAGGGTTATTAATGTTGTTAGGGTTTTTATGGGATATAATTGTTTTTTGGGATTTAATGTTTTATTAGTGAATTTATTATTTATGTACATTTTTAGTGATTTTTAGGGATTATTTATAATTCCTATTCATTTTCTGATTTTTTTAGTGATTTTGTGTGTATTTTGGTTTTTAGAATTTTTAGGGCTATTATCATTTTTAGCGTTTTTTAGTTTTTAGTGGTTTAAATAGTTTTTAGTGTTTTATTACCATTGGTAGGGGTTTATATGGGTTTTTTTACAGATTTTAGTGTCTTTTATTGTGTTTAAGTATTTTTTAATCTCTTTTTAGTTTTTTAAATTTTTTATGTTTTTACGGGTTTTAGGGTTTTATGTTATTTTTAGGTTATATTGTTTTTATCAATTTTTAGGTTTTTTGGGGTTTTAAAGTTTTTTTAGTTTTTATTGTTTTCTTAGGGTTTTTAGGTGTTTAAGGTTTTTTTATGTTTTTATGGATTTTAAGGGGCCTTTTAGGGTTTTTATGGTTTTTTAGTGTCTTTAAGAATTTTAATATTTTTACAGCTTTTACCATTTCCTCTGTTTTTTTTTGGGTTTTAAGTGTTTCTTTCTTTAAAGGTTTTTTATAGTAATTGTTTTTTTTGTAATTTTTTGGTGTTTTAGGGTTTTTTAAAAGTATTAGTGTTTTTTATATTTTTTGGGGATTTATTGTTTAATTTTTATTTTATACGGTTTTAATGGTTTTTTAGATTTTTTAGAATTTTTAGTGGTTTAAAGGGTATTTATAGTGTTTACTGGTTTATGGTTTTTATTGGTTTTTGAATTTTGTTATGGTTTTTATGGGGGTGTTTTGTTATTTAGTAGGTTTTTTGGTTTTTATGGAATTTTTGGTATTTTTATGATTCTTTTTGTTTTTTGATTTTTTATGATATTTAAGTGTTTTAAATTTTAAGGTTTTTTCGCGTTATTTAGGATCTTTAGTGTTTTTAATATTTTTGGATTTTTAGCTTTTTTTATTTTTTTTTATTTTGGTTTTTTGGGTTTTTAGGGTTTCTTAGGGTTTTAATGGTTTTATGTTATTAGAGATTTGAAATGTTTTTAGGTTTTTATGGTTTTCTCAAGGGTTTTTTCATGGTTCTTAGTGTTTTTATGTTATAAATAATTTTTATGGATTTCTTTGGATTTTAATGGATTTTAGGATTTTTAGCGTATTTTTAGGTTTTTAGGGTTTTTATGGATTTTATGGTTTTACTAATTTTTTGGATTTTAGGGTTTTTAGTGGTTTAGGGGTTTTATGGTTTTTTTTTATTTTTTAATGTTCTATTATTTTAAATGGTTTTAGGGTTTTTTGTGGTTTTATATGTTTTTATGGGTTTTTTAGGGATTGTCAATGTCTTTAGGGGTTTTTAGGTTTTTAGGTATTTAGGGACATTTTAGGGTTTTTATTTTTTTAGTGTTTTTAGATTTTAAAGGTTTTTATGTTTTTATGTTTTCAATGTTTTCCAAGGTTTTTTAAAAGTTTTTGGGTCTTTTATGTTTTTAGTGTTCATTTTAATTTTTTCATATTTTATGGATTTTATGGTTTGTAGGTTTTTTAGGTTTTCATAAGGTGTTTCAGGATCATTTGGGGTCTTTAAGGGTTTTAGAGGTTTTTTAGCTTTTGGGGGTTTCGGGTATTGTTAGTTTTTTTGTCATAATATGGTTTTTTATGGTTTTTAGAGATATTTACGTTTTTAGAATTTTTTAGGACTTTTTAGTAATTTTATTTTTTTAGGGTTTTTTGGTTTTTTATGTTTTTGGGGTTTTTATGTGCTTATCGTGTTTTCCAGTTATTTCAAATTATTAGTATTTTGTTTTTTTAGATTTTTTTAATATTCTTAGGTGTTTAAATGGATTTTAGGGTTTTTTAATGATTTTAGGTGTTCTGATGGTCTTTAGGGTTTTTATCTTTTTTTTTTGTTTTTAGGAAATTATATGTTTTTATGTTTTTAGGGATTTATTTGTGGTTTTTAATATTTTAATGGTTTAATACATTTTTAGTTATTTTTTGGTGATTTTTAAGATATTTATGGTTGTTTCTGTATTTTAGGGATTTTCAAAGCTTTTAGGTTTTTTAGGGTGTTTAGGGTTTTTATTGTTTTTGGGTTTTTATGGTTTTTTGATGTTCTTTATGGTTTTTAATGTATTTTAGTGTTTTTTAATGATTTAGTTGTATGAATGGTTTTTATATTTTTCATTTTTTTACTATTTTTATGGATTTTATGGGTTTTTAGGTTTTTAGGGGGGGTTTATGGGTTTATGTTTTAGGGTTTTAGGGCCATTTTTATGTGTTTAGTGTTTTTTTAGTTTTAAAGGGTTTCAATTATTTCTATTTTTGAAATGATTTCAAAGAGTAATTTATAGTAATAGGGTTTACTATTTTTTTAGGAATTTTTAGGGGTTTTTAGGATTTTTATAGGGTTTTAGGGTTTTTATGGATTTTGAGTCTTTTTAGGTGTTTTAGGGTTTTTTGAGTTTTGAGCAATTTTTAGGGTTTTAAAGGTTATAAGTGTTTATAATGTTTTTACAGTTTCATTAAGGGTGTTATGTTTTTTAATTTTTTTAATTATTTATAGATTTTAGTACAGTTTTAATATTTTTATGGGTTTTTGGGCTTTTTAGGGATTTTGATAATTTTTTAATTTTTTTGGTTTTTAAGGTTTTTCTTAGTTTTTGGTTTATTTTATTTTTTATAGTTTTATGGTTTTTTGGGGTTTTTGTAGTTTTTGGTTTATTTGGTTTTTAGGGTTTTAAGGGTTTTTATATTTTTTTAAATTCTTTTTTGGAGTTTAAACCGTTTTTAGAGTTTTTAGTTGGGTTTTTGGGTTGTTTTTTTTTGTTTTTACTATATTTTAAGGTTTTAAGGTTCTTTATGGTTTTCATAATTTATATGTTTTTAGGGGTTTTAATTATTTTTTGGTTTTTAAGTTTTTTAGGGGTTTTCTTGGTAATTAGGATTTTTTACATTTTTAGGAATTTTTTATTTATTTATCGGCATTATGTACTTTTTCGCTTTTAAGGGTGTTTTTTTCATTTGGGTTGTTAGGGTGTTTTTAGAGTAGTTAGCCTTTTTTAGGGTTTGTAGGAATTTTATGTGTTTTATTTTTTTAAAGTTTTCTTAAGGTTTTTCTGGGTTTTAATGGTATTTTACATTTTCAGGGATTTTTAGATCTTTTGGAGGATGTTTATAGAGTTTATGGTTTGTAATTATTTTGATGGTTTTTTTATTTTTAGGGTTTTGGGGGTTTTAAAGGGTTTTTTTTTGTTTTAGTGTTTTAATGTATTCTAGAGTTTTTATCAGTTCTAAGGGTTTACAGTGTTTTTAATGATTTTATTTATTTTTAGGGGATTTATGGGGATTTAGGAATTTAAGGTTATAATGGTTTTTATGGTTTATAGGGTATTTATATGGTTTTAAGGGTTTTCGTAAATTTTATGTTTTATAGGGATTTTAAGTTTTTTTTTGGTTTTTATGATTTTCTAAGAGGTTTTCAGGGGTTTTAGGGGTTTTATGTTTTTAGGGAATTTATTATTTTTTAGATTTTTAAGGATTTTGGGGTTTTTATGGTTTTCTATGGCCTTTATACATTTTGGGGTTTTATGTTTTTTTTAAATTTTATGTATGTAAGTGTTTTTTTGGGTTTTTAGTGTTTTTGGTTTTAATGGTCTTATTAGATTTTTTATGGTATTTTAAAATTTTAGGTCTTTTATGTCTATTTAAGTTTTTTGTTTTTTTAGGGTTTTTTTGGGATTTTGAGGGGTTTTACTGATTTTAGTGGTTTTTTAGTTTTTTAGGGGTTATTTGTGTTTTTTGGGTTTTTAATCTTTTTAGAGGATTAAACATTTTTAAGGGTTTAAAGGGTTTTATAATTTTATTATTTTTTATGTTTCTATTGGTTTTAGGGTTTATTAAGGTATTTAGGGGTTTTATGGATTTTATGGTGTTTTACGGTTTTTGTGTTTTTTGGGTTTTTAGAGTTTTTAGATTTTTAAGGGTTTTATTTTTTCCCATTTATTTAAACTTTTTCCTTGGATTTTTGAGATTTCTTAGTTTTTTTATGTTTTTAGGGATTTTTAGGAATTTTTTGAAATTTTTATGCTTTTTAGGGTTTTGGGTGACTTTGAGGGGTTTTAGGGTTGTTATTTTTTATGGATTTTAAATTTTTTTTTGTTTTTAAGGTTTTGTTATGATTTTGCAGCGGATATAGGGTTTTTTACATTTTTAGGTTTTTTTTTATGATTTTTAGAGTGTTTAGGGATTTTGATAATTTTTAGGATATTTTTAGGTTTTTATGATTTTTATGTTTTTTTAGTTTTAGGGTTGTTTCCCTCGAAATTCGGGGATGACCTCCGGGATGGGAGATTCAAATGTTCTTATCTGTGTCTAGCGGGTTTGTTCGTAGAACCAGAAACATCCAATGATTCCACATCCATTTGGACCTCCTTTCCAAAGGTAGGTGCTCATTAGCTTGTGGACTGATGAGACTTAGGAATTTGCATTGGCCGAGAAGATGGGAGGTCGGACTCATCAAACCTTTTTTAGGGGAATTATTGTCTATTCTGGAACTCTCTTTATAGATTTAAGTTATGTTCGTAAATCCTTATTACATTACCAAGTATAAAATGAGCTTTTTCTTTAGTTTTGACAATCACTGATTAAATATGTAAGAAATTTAGAGAATCTTTTATATGTATTCGTGGTTCTTCATCAATAGAGAATCATCTATATCAATTTAGAGATTCTTGGTCAATGGTAACCTTCAAAACTTTCATATAAAAGTCTCTTGGTCATTATGATGACCAGGCTGGTTTTAAAGACACTCAGTAGGGCACTTGAAGTTTATTGTCATTCAGAAGGACAATGAATTATTTCAGAGTTGGGATCGAACCCATAGATGGGCTACCTACGTATCCTTTGTTTTGGAAAAGGAATCAGAACCCACGTATTTCGAGTATGTATGACTTTTATGATTGATGGCTCAAAGAAGGATGTCACAATTACTTTTACACTCTAAGCTCACGTGAGTCATGCTCGGTGTGAGAAACAAGATGTATTGGTAAAAATTAGACAATTGTGCCATGAAAGATGCAATCATAAGAAATGGTTTGGGGCTTATGTATGTATGACTGCCCAGATGAATGAAGATTAGGATTTACTTTAAGGAGAAAATCCAGGAACAAGGTCCATAAAGGTATATGTGCTTTATGGAGATTTGAACACTCTAACTTGGGAATTTATTCCTGAAAAGGAAACCCAAATTAGGAGAGGATTGATAATTGGGTTTTACTCCTGAGAAGGAATCCCAGATCAAACGTAAATTAGGATTGGTTAAATAGAATTTAAGGGACTTGGGGATTACTCCTGAAAATGAAGCCTAAGATTTTTGACTGGGACTTATTCCTGAAAAGGAAGCCCAGGTTAAGGATTAAGGTTTGGGGCTTACTCTTGAGGAGGATGCCCATATTTGAGATTGGGGATTACTCCTGAGTAGGATGCCCATAATAAGGGACTTGAGGCTTACTCATAAGAAGGATGCCCAAAATTAGAGGACTTGGGGCTTAATCCTAAGAAGGATGCCCATATTAGAGGACTTGGGGCTTACTCCTAAGAAGGATGCCCAAAATTATGGGACTTGGGGCTTAATCCTAAGAAGGATGCCCAAAATTTATGACTGGGACTTATTCCTGAAAAGGAGACCCAGGTTAAGGATTCTCTCATCTTAAAGGATGAGGTTGAATGAATGAAGTCTCAATCTTTGGTGACATAAAAATGTATAAATCACTATGTTTTGAGAGATATTCCACAGAATTCCTTTCAAATAAGGAAGTCAAATCAAGAAATCATGCCATAAATGGCTTTGAAGAGTATCTTGAAGACTGAATCTTGAATAGGAAAGGTGAAATGGCTTAAGAGGGGTAAAATGGGCATGATGGGAACCCAAAAAGGTAGGGGCGCGCAAGTCTTGAAAGGCGCGCAAGTCTTACGTGGGCGCGCAAGTATTGGTCGCGCAGGTATACCTATGCAACATGTGGGGTACTTGCGCGATTTTCAACCAGCATTTAGAATACTTGAGCGACTCTTTATTAATCCCTTTAGAATCCTCTTGAGGTTCTTCCAAAAAAAGGGATGCACAAGTTCTATCGAAGGAATAAGGCGGCGCGCAAGTGGGACCACTTCCCTTAAGGGCTGGCCACTCAGGCGCGCAAGTGTTGATGAGTTTCAACACTTAGGCCTTCCTCCCTCTCTTTAGATCTTCCGTTCTAGGTAAGAAATTAACTTAGAAGTGTTCCGGAAGCTTTGAGAAGAGACTTGGGTGTCGGGAGCTTCAATCCGAGTTTCTGAAAAAAGATCCTCTCGAATGGGGGGGCCACATGGTCTATTTATAGGTAGGAGAAGACCCCGGGCGATTATCACTTAGGTCACGCAAGCCACTTGTGCGACCGAGGGCATCGCGCAAGTGTACTTGCACGATAGTGATATAACTTGCGCGGTGAAGTTGCTTTTGATCCTTTGTTCATGCCTTTGTCAATTTGTGATATTTTCTTCAAAGGTTGAATCACTTTGAGCTCAGATATTCCCCTTTTCCGATTTTTAGATTCTTGTGACGTAAGGAGCGTCAACAAAAGTCCCCCCTCAGAGTTGGATCCAGAGAGAAATGAGGATCTGACTCTGAGGAAATCGAATCCATCCAAAGGAAAAGGGGGCGTGCAAGTCTTCAGGGCACAGAGGTCGGTGCACAAGTTTGTGTCACGCAGGACTTTAAGCGTACTGGGTATGGCGCGCAGATAGGCCTCCTGGCCTATAAATACATGGCCTCACCTCCGTACAAAGTATCTGGGTTCCTGGACTTCAAACATCTCGAGCTCTCATCGCGCAGGTTATCTTAGCCACGCAAGGTGCTATGTTTTCCAATGTTTTCCTTGATGTCGCGCTACTGTAAAGGTATTTGTACTTGCACGGTTTACACTTGCGCGTCAAAAACTAGTGCGGGACATGAATACTTGCACGCCATGTTTTAGGCTTGCACGCCTTAATGCCTTTAGCCATTTTTTCCATTTAAGAGTTTAGTTTATTCATCTTTTCTGCAGATTCAGTGGTTCCCAAGGGAATTGGAACGGCTGATGAACTGGCTAGCAAGAGGATTGATGACATGATAAACATTATTGGCCATGATTACTATGATATCTGCAACAGCACTCTCCCAGATTTGGCTAAGTACTTGAAGAAATATCATCCTAATTTTCCACAGAGCATCCATCTGCCTCTGTGTGGTCATGGTCATCTGCAAGGAGTCAATGTTCCAAATGCAAACAATTATACAACTGAGATGCAGCTGCACTGCTACTCCTCTATTTCGGTTATGCTGTGCATTAAGAGCAACAACAATGGTGTGAACTTTCAAATTCTTCCTCCATGTCATTTCCTTGCAGATATGAAAATGGAAAACCCATGGGCTGAAATGTTTTCCACTATTGATTTGTGGAGAGAAGAAAAACATGGTATTAGAGCAATATCTGAAAAGAGTACTCTCTCCAAATGGCTCTTTACTTCCAATGCTCTATTCTCAAATCCATGTATCCATCTTCCAATTCTCTTGGACAGAAACAGAGTCACTATTTGATCAGCAGAAAATTTTCTCAAACCGCACTCAAGAACATCCTTTTACAATTGTTCCAAGAAGTGCTGGTATCACTGCATCTCTTATTGTATCCAGTTGAATGAATGAATTCCAGGTGGTTGTTGATGAAGCTCGGGATGCCGTAAATCAAATTAAGTGTTATGTTGAAAGCCTCTTGTAATTCTTGAAAAAGAGAGGAGACTCCAGTCTGTGGATGTCCTTCTAACTCTTGTGTATCAATGAAAAACACTTTCATCTTCAATCATTTGTACCTGCATTCATTCACTACCTGATTCAAATTTACTTAATCCAATGTGCTTAGTAAGCATAGTTTTATTTTTACTAGGATTATTACAAATAACCCTACAAACTTTGAATCTTTTAATTGCTGAATGTTACCTAAATCATACAAAAATGTATATTTAGTGAGCTAGAACTTGACTTTTATTCAGAGTTCCTTTGTCTTTTGTGGGTAGTTTAAAGTCATGCATACCGGACATAAAGGGGATAATGTTTAAGGTCAAAATATCTTTGACCAAAATGGATTAAAATTGATTCAATTCCTAGACAATTTATCTGAAAACATATTATCATACTCAAGTATGAGAGAAAATATGTAAACTATGGCTTAAGAATATTTGAATCTGAGGAATGATATTAAAAAGAGCTAAAAGGCATTAGAAGAAGTAGTTTCCAAGAATTAAGTTACTATTATTTAACAAAACCCGTTAGGGGGTTGAAATATGCAGGGCCACCTAAGGGCATTGGCTGCATGGTCAAATAAATAGTATCTTTCGGCTGACAAGTCTGTTATGTGGACGGTTTATGCAAGGCCACCTATGGGAAGGTGCTGCATAGTCAGGCGAAAGAACTCTCAAAAATTTACTTTCCTAGTGCTAAAAGCCAGTGAAAGTTTATAGAGATTCAAATTTTCTAAAGTATAGAGTTTGTTGTATGGAAAGAGGTACTTGAATATGGAGAAGATATTTTCAGACAAGATTATCGAAGAACTAGATGAATATCACTCCTACGAAGGTCTGACCCAAACGTAGGGAAGAAGAATAAACCATAGACTTTAATACTTTCAGATCATGAAAAAGGATATGGGACAAATATGTTAAGGATGGCTATTTTTTTCGGATCCCTACATACTGTCGTTTAAGACAAATAAGGACAAAAGAGGAATTCTTCCCAAGAATGAAGTTACCATTATTTAACAAACCCGTTAGGGGGTTGAAATATGCAGGGCCACCTAAGGGCATTGGCTGCATGGTCAAATAAATAACATCTTTTGGCTGACAAGTCTGTTATGTGGACTGTTTATGCAAGGCCACCTATGGGCACATGCTGCATAGTCAAGCAAAAGAATTCTCAGAAGTTTGACATTTTTGTGACTAGATGTCATGAAAAGGGTTATGAAGATCTGAAAATATTTAAGGTTAGGATTATAACACATAAAGATGGGTATTTTCAAATATATATAGAGATACATAGGTCAATGATAACCATAATCATTTTGTGGCTGGGTCCTAAATTGAAATTTTGGACTTCACTACTTATCTCATAAGAATGAGAATCAAGCCATACATAGTTCTTGGAAATGCAGTTTAACGTCGTGCAGGACGAAAGTATTAAAAATCCTAGTTTAGGGTCATAGAATTCGGACCATAATAATGAATACACAGTGTGTGTTTTCATGAGGACTTTTCAGCCAAGGGACTGAATTGAAATTTGGGGTTTAGGCCCAAGAGACTTAGGGCTGGATTCGAGGGATACTCGAACATTCCTACGTATCCCATAAGGATGGGAATCAAGCCCACATAGTACTAGAACTACCCTTTGTACAAATTTGGTTCGTACATGTGAAGGGTGAAAGGGGACTTTATTACAATGATGGTTTAACCCAAGATAAAAAGTTTAGTCATTGCCATGTATACATGTAGTCTTTTGAAATGAAAACATTATTGAAAAATCAATGTCAATAATAGTTCTCTCTCAAATGAGGAAATCAAAGAGTATTGTAGTTTATTGTTGTACCGGACAAAAGTGTTCCATAGTTTAACGTCATATAACAAGGAAGAAAGTGAATCAATGTAAAGATATTGATTCTAGGTGTGGTTTCACGAATTAACATCATATGAGATGGTGGTGAACCGATGTGAAGAGATTGTTTTTGGGCTTGAACCCTGGGAGGTTGCCTACATACCCAGCCTAGAGGGAAAGGATCAATGTCCGTGTAGTTCAATTAAAGAATGAATTAATGATCAAGTTGTTCTTGGGGACAACGATCTATATAAAAAAAATGTCATTGGGACTTATACATGGTTAGCGGCCCAAAGAGAGTGTTATGGTTGAGGTTTTCTCTAAGTTCACGTGAGTCATACTCGGTGTGATAAACAAGAGGTAACAACAACTTTAACGATGAATAGTTTAATGTCATGTAGGACATATAAAGGGACTATGCAGTTTAAAGTATTGCAGTTAGGACTATTGGTGCTGCGCAGTTTAGTGTCATGTAGCAGGGACAAAATACAGTTTAATGTCATGTAGGACATATCATGAATTTTCTGTACAGTTTAGCGTCATGTAGTTAGGACGATGGGGACAATAGAGTTTAACGTCATGTTGGACGAAAGGGGGACTGCGCAGTTTAATTTCATGTAGTAAGGACAAAATAACACACCATTTACGTCATGTTGGACGCATTGGGGATTTTTTTCCCAGTTTAATGTCATGTTGGATGAAAGTGCGAATAGTTTAAGGTCATATGCATGGACCGCGGATGGTGCAGTTTAATGTAATGATAGACCTTTGATGATTATATAGTTTAACATCTTTCCAGACGTAAGAGACTTTTATAAAGTTTAGCGTCATGTAGTTAGGACGTCACAGTTTAACGTCTTGCTGGACGTAAGGGACTTACAAATAGTTTATGGTCATATGCATAGACCAGGGATGATGCAGTTTAAGATCATGCTGGACGGTTTAGGGAACTTTTTCACAGTTTAACGTCATGTTGGACGAAGTTTCAGTTTAAGGTCATACTGGACCATTGCTGTATAGTTTAACGTCATATAGCAAGGACGAAATGGTGCTGCACAGTTTAGTGTCATGTTGCGGGGACATGTTCTTTTTTCTACAGTTTAACGTCATGTTGGACGAAGTTGCAGTTTAAGGTCATACTGGACCATTGCTGTATAGTTTAACGTCATATTGCAAGGACGAAATGGTTCTGAACAGTTTAGTGTCATGTTGTGGGGACAAGTTCTTTTTTCTACAGTTTAACGTCATGTTGGATGAAGTTCCAGTTTAAGGTCATACTGGACCATTTCTGTATAGTTTAACGTCATATAGCAAGGATGAAATGGTGCTGCACAGTTTAGTGTCATGTTGCGGGGACGAGTTCTTTTTTCTACAATTTAACGTCATGTTGGACGAAGTTGCAGTTTAAGGTCATACTGGACCATTGCTGTATAGTTTAACGTCATATAGCAAGGACAAAATGGTGCTGCACAGTTTAGTGTCATGTTGCGAGGACAAGATATTTTTTCTACAGTTTAATGTCATGTTGGACGAAGTTGCAGTTTAAGGTCATACTAGACCATTTCTGTATTGTTTAACGTCATATAGAAAGGACGAAATGGTGCTACACAGTTTAGTGTCATGTTGCGGGGACAAGTTCTTTTTTCTACAGTTTAACGTCATGTTGGACGAAGTTTCAGTTTAAGGTCATACTTGACCATTGCTGTATAAACCAATTGTAAGAGTCTTGGTTCTGGGGAACATATTTTGTGTTTATAAAAAATATTTCTTCAGAAATCTGGCATTGGTTGGAGTTGTGATGAGTTCTCCATCCATTGAGATTAATGAATAAGCTCCATTGGAGTAGACCTTATGTATTGAATAAGGTCCTTCCCATTTTGGTTCAAGCTTGGGAGGCTTCTTTCCTGGTATTATTGGTGTTCTGAGAACTAATACCAATTCTCCCTGAATGAATGAACGAAGACGAACTTTTTTGTTAAAAGCTTGTGCTATTCGATTCTGATAGATTTCCAAGTGGTGCAAAGTTCCCAATCTTTTCTCATCTAACTGTTCCAATTCATTCAATCGCTTTTGGGATTGCTCATCTGTAGATAACTGGTCACAAATGGCTACTCTGAGTGAGGGCAATTGAACTTCAATTGGCAAGACTGGTTCTGTTCCATATACCAACGAATAGGGAGTTGACCGCGTTGCATTACGGGTGGTAGTCCGATAAGACCATAAAGCAAGAAAGAGTTTATCAGGCCATGACCTCTTATCTTTTTCCACCATCTTTTGCAGTATATTTGAAAGAGTCTTGTTAAAGGCTTCTATTTGGCCATTGGCTGCTGCATGATACCGAGATGAATGGTTGGATTTAATGTTGTATTCTTGATACAATTTCTTCACCTCAGAAGAACAGAAGTTGGTGTTGTTGTCCGTCAATATGGTATGAGGGACACCAAATCTAGTAATGATGTTAGACTTGATGAAGCTAACAATGCATTTAGAACTGAATTATTTGAGAGGTACTACCTCTGCCCATTTGGAAAAGAAATCAGTAGCAGTAAGAATGTACTTAAACTGCTTGGTCGTAGCTGAAGGGTAAGGTCCCACCACATCCATTCCCCATGTGGAAAATGGCCATGAGTATTTAGCTGTATGAAGCAACTCTGGAGGTTGATGAATGAAGTTGGCATGTACTTGACATGAATGACACTTCTTTGTGAAATCAACACAATCTTGTATCATTGAAGGCCAAAAGTATCCAAGACTTCGAATTTGATCAGACAATCTATGTCCAGACTGGTGGGCACCACAGACTCCTGCATGCACTTATTTCATGATAGCCATTGTCTCTTCACCATCAATGCATCTGAAGAGAACTCCATCAAAACCAAATTTGTAGAGAATTTTCTCTAGGTGGTTTGGGCTATCATAAAGAGTAAAATTGACCACACGTCGCCGGATTTGTTCTTTCTCGGCTCTATCAGGTGGAAGTGTTCCATTTTGAAGGTATTCCCTGATAGGTGACATCCATCCTGTAGTATGACCATATGGTTCAGGAATGAGACTTATTTCATTAATTTCCTCTGTTTTGACTTGAACATAAGGTGAAATTGCACGACGGTGGGCAATACTGATGGTTGTCTCGTCCCGATTTAAATCTGCTAGAGCTGTGGCTATATTTAGCCAGTGCATCAGCTTGAGCATTTTGTGATCTTGGGACATAAGAAAATGTCGGTTCTGAAGGGAATTCCACCATTAACTCTCTGACGTAATCATAAAAATGGATTAATTCTTCTTTTTTGATGGCATAATCCCCATTGACTTGTTTGATTACCAAGTCTGAATCACCTTTCACTTTTATGTGATTCACTTGTGCTTGAAGCACTAACTCCAAGCCTGTAATAAGAGCTTGGTATTTGGCTTCATTATTAGTACCACCTTCCCACAATAAAAAGGAATAAGGTAACAATGCCTTATCTGGAGAAATGGGTACAATTCCTAAACCAACTTTGTTGAATTTAGGATTTTCCATTTTCTTCCCTGTTGGACTTCTGGAAGCACCATCAAAATACATTTCCCATGTTTGAGGATTCTCTTGAATAGAGAAAACTTCATCATCAGGAAGTTCAATATCTGAAGACGTGTCTTCCACTGAAGGATGTTCAGCCAGGAAATCAGCCAGAGCTTGGCCCTTTATTTCCTTTTGAGATACATACTGAATGTCGAACTGCTGTAAAATAACTGCCCACCTTGCTAGACGTCCTGTAAGCATTGGAAGACTAAGGATGAATTTCAGCGGATTATTGCGAGATACCAATTGGACCTTGTGATGTTGCAAGTAGTGTCTTAGTTTCTGGACTACAAATATTAATGCTAGGCAGCACTTCTCAATACATGAATACCGGGTTTCTGCTTCAAGCATAGTTCTACTGAGATAGTAGAGGCTATTTTCATTCCCAGCATCATTCTTTTGAGCGAGAAAGGCACCCAATGATCGCTCTAGAGCTGTCACATAGAGGATAAGTGGTCTACCTTCAATAGGTGGCATGAGTATTGGTGGACTCAAGAGGTATTTCTTGAGAACATCAAATGCTTCTTGAAATTCTTCAGTCCACTGGTAAGTGACTCCTTTTTTCAATAATTTGGTAAAGGGTAAACTTTTGCCTGGCAAATTGGCGATGAAACGCCGAATATAGGCTAAGTTTCCTTGAAGTCCTCTTAATTCATTCAAATTCTGAGGAGGTGACATACCAAGGATTGATTTGGTCTTCTCAGGATCGACTTCAATACCACTATGGCGTACAACAAAGCGGTGGAATTTTCCTGAGGTTACCTCAAAAGCACATTTTAAGGGGTTCATCTTCAAATTATGTTGTCGAAGTTTGTGGAATATGACTTCCAAATCAGTCAAGTTATTAGAACGTTGTTTGGATTTAACCACAAAATCACCCACATAGCATTCAACAAAATTCCCTAAGAAATGTTTGAAGATACGATGCATGGCGTGTTGATATGTTGCACCTGCATTCTTTAAACCAAAGGGCATCACCCGGTAACAAAACACACCTTGAGGAGCTCTGAAAGATGTAGATTCCTCATCTTCTGGGGCCATTCGGATCTGATTATATCCGGAATATCCATCCATAAAGGAAAGTACTTCATAGCCAGCGGTCGCATCAATTAAGAGTTCTGTAATCAGAACTGGGAAATCATCTTTAGGACAATACCGATTAAGATCTCTGAAATCGATGCAAACCCTAATTTTTTAGTTCTTTTTCTTTACAGGGACAATATTATCCAACAATTTGGGATACTGAACTTCTCTGACGAAGTTAGCTTTGATCAGTTTATCCACTTCAGCTTCAATTTTGGAAGCATTAGTTGGGTGTGTTCTTCTCACGGCTTGCTTAAATCCTCGATGTTCTTTTGGTAAACCCAAATGATGAGTAACAACATCAGGATCAAGCCCAGACATTTCTGTATAGTTCCAAGCAAAAATATCTTTATTTTTCTTTAGAAAAGAAATATACATCTCTTGCTCTTCAAGGGTCATGGCCGCACTAATTAAAGTGGGGCGTGGATCTTTCTCTGTACCCATATTTATTTCTCTGAGTTCATCCACAGTGGTAGAGATACCCTCTTCAATTGATGGAGGAGCATCTCTAAGACCTTCCTCTTCCTCTTCATTATGTGCTATTTCTTCCATTTCTACTTGCATAGTAGATGACAAAACGAAATTCTCATGATCATAAGAGATGTCAAAATTTTCACATTTTGAAGAAGAAGCTTCCATTTCCGACCCTATTGATGATAAAGGGGCTTCTTTGGGAAATAAAGAGGAGATGATGGATTGAGAATCGACATCATTATTCACGTCTGGTGTTGCTATAACTTCTTCTGGCCTGATTGGCGAAGTATAGACTTGTTGGACTTCAGCAGATGAAATGAAAACGTCACCACTTATGCTTTCATCACTATTTGGTAGGTTACCAATTTCTCCCATGTTGTCTGGCTCAATTGCCGTAATTGACATTATGGATCGTTCCATAAGAGTATTTTGATTTGGGCCTATTTTGTCAATTTGACTAATAGGTAACACATAATCTGTACTCACATGTGTAAATGGATTTATTGGAATTTTCTCCAAAGCATATGGAGCATTAATTTGGGTAATTTCCTTCATTGTAGATTTTTCTCTTCCCTTCATGTGATAAAATGTATTGAGACTTACATGTTTTGAACGAGGCCTTATCACTATACAATGTTCCAACTTGACCATTGAAACAATATTTGAGACATTGATGGTATGATGAAGGAATAGCTGCATGCTGATGTAGCCAGGGTCTTCCAAGCAAGACGTTGAAAGCTGAGTCTTGATCAACAATCATGAAATCTGAATTGGATACAAGATCTCTAAACTGGGTTTTGAGTGTAACTTAGCCCAGTGGTTCTTGTTCATTTTTATCATATCCTTGTAATATCATGGTAGAAGGAGATAAATCAGATTCCGTGAGGCCCAATCGACGAAGTGTACGAATGGGCATGAGGTTGACTCCTGAACCATTGTCAATGAAAACTCTTTGGATATCTACACCATTGAATTTTCCAGATAAGTACAAAGTTTTTATGTGCCCATGCACAACCTCATATTCATCTTTATCAGTAAAAGATATCACTGCATGGCATTCTGCAGGATTATTCTCTATGTGATAAACTTCAGCTGCAGCAATTTCAGCTTCAAACTCCTGAGGACATGACAAAGCTTCGATGAGTGATTCCTGAAGATCCTTTGACAGATTCAAATCATCCAAAATTGATAACTTGGCTGGTACTTGGGCCAAGTGTTTCAATATATCATACTTTTGATCTAGAGGTCTGTGTTCCCCAACAGGAATATGTGGTTTAGCAGGTACCTTGGAAGAATATGATTTGGAATTTGATGAATCTTGTATTGGGATAGAAGTTGGCAACATCCTTGGTTTTGGAAGATTAGACTGATTAGATCCATTTACTTGCTGAGATAAAAAAGATGGAACCTTTAATCGGTCTTCCAAAATAACTGTGCCAAAACTGAGTCATCCATTGGCAGAAGAACTTGCTTGTTCTTTTTGAGCTCGCTAAAGGGCTCTACCACGAGTTTCTACTGCATACAGAGTTCTAGCAGGGGTAGAATTGGAGTAGTGGCTTCGGAAAGATCCACATCTTCCCCTATATCCTGAACCTCTAGAGCTTCCTCGGATTCCCTTATTTGATACAGGGAATTCAGGCTCATCAAGACTAGAATATGGATCTGTTAATTGAATCATATTAACAGAACCGAAGATTAACTCTTCGTCTGATAAAGACCCTGCCTGACTAGCTTGTTTAGGTTGTGCCGTTTGATGGGGCGGTGCTCGTGGCTTTGAAGTAGATGGCATGAAATCTGCCAGAGTCAAAGACAACTTAGGCCTCGATACATACTCAACTTCTTCTGATTCCTCTTTCTTCTTTGAATTGCGCTGCCCTTTTGAGGATTTGTCTTTTGATGGAGGCTTCACTGCATATTTTGTAAGAGACACAATTGGCTTCTTCAATTGTGTTTGCAAAATGGCATGGGTTCGATTGATTGCCTTTCTGACCATCCAATCATCATATTTTTGCGTAGTTTTGCTTTTGACTTCCTGCCACTCGCCTCCTTCCTCTGGATCTGTAGCGGTAACACACGCTACATGAGCTGAAGAACCCTTCAATTTGACTTTTCCCAAGTCGACCATCTTTTGCAGGAGGTATTTAAAGACAAAACACTCCTGGATGGGATGCCCCAACCTTTGATGAAAGGGACAATAATTGGGACGGTCTTCATCTCCTTCCTTGTTTGGCCTCTTGGGCACTGGTAATTGAACCAAATTATTTTCCAGAGCTGAAATGAAGTAACCAGGAACTTGCTCACTTCGGAAAGAGTATGTTTTACTCTTCAAATCCTCAAATTGTTTTCGTCGTTGATCTCTTTGATCATTTGGACGAAACGGCCTTTGTTTTTGGCGTTTAGGAGGTGGATCCCTTTGAGAAGATAAAGGTTTTGAAGTAGAAATAAGTACTGGTGCTTGTTTAAGCATAACTGTAGCAGTTTCTGCTTTACCCATTCTCCTTCCTGGTGCTGATGGAATTAAACGAGATTTATCCTTAGCCTGTATAAGGGAATCTTCAATCGGCTGAGCGATTGACGTAAGGTATCGAAACCCTCATGTGTATTTCACAGGGATCAATGGCGTGAATATTCTTCACGCAAATTTTCCACACAGATTGGCAACATCTCTTCCTGAGGGAGTGCTAAACTCAGGGAATACGTTAATCCCTTCCAACGAGCAATGAAATCAGAGACTCTTTCATTCTCCCTTTGCTTGCAGTTTGTAAGATCGAAAACTGTCGTTTTTGGAAAAGTTTAGCTAAACTGAAGAAGGAATTTTTGACGAAGATCCTCCCATCTGATGATTGACCGGGATTGCAAGCTTGTATACCAGAAAAAAGCTGGTCCTTGCAAGGTTCACACGAAGCATCTGAGTTTCACTGCTTCTTGCTGCTCTAGAGTTCCCATCATAGGATCACAACAAGACACGCAATGCATCAAATGTTGTTCAGGGTCACCTGATCCATTGAAAGTAGGGAAAACAGGGTTTCCAAAACTAGATGGAGGAGAAATTGAATCTACCCATTCAGGGTAAACATTCTTTTCTGTTTGAAATTGCGCCTGTTTCCCTTCTATAGTTTCTAACCGAGCTGTTAATGACTAAATATTAGTTATTAACTTTTGAGAAACATCCGGTTGAATCTGGTCTTGAGTATGTGCCATGAATGGAGCTTGGACAGACGTGGTGGTTGGTGCTGCAACTGATGGTAGCACTGCCAACCGTTGTTGCGCTTGACCCACGGGATTAGACCTCTAAGGGTGTATTGATAAAGGAGGATATTCTTGATCCATCTCAGTAACTGAAACAAATTCCTTCGGCTGTCTAAATTCAACATTCTTAAGAAGAAGACTACTCTGAAGTAGTTCTGCATTCATTCTTCTTAATTCTTTCATTTCTTCCTCCTGTTGTGCAAACCATTGCTCTAATGAGATCGATTGACCTTCTCCATAGGAAGTATATATAACCTGATTCTTTCTCCTCCCTTGGTTGGATAATTTTGGGATAGAGGGAAGTGGATTACCTAGGCTCTGAGTAATCTTTTGACTTCGTGTACACACACCTTCTTCATTTGTATTGGTGCGTACATTTTCGTGAGCAGGACGCTCTTCATCTGAGTCCCCTGAGTGAGTCTCCTCTGGTGGATTAGCAACAACGGCATTGATGACATTGATTGATGCATAATGCATCACATCTCTTCTATCAACATTTCTGTGATATTGTCTTCTTTCATGTCTTTTATGAGACATTGCCTTTTTTTGATTCAATTTTTTAGGAACTTATTGATGAGCTATAACTTGGAGGGAATCTCCTGATAATTTGGATCTTCGTTCCTCTTGGGGCTTCTTCCCCAATCAAGAAAAGACCGATATTCTCTGAGAAGGGGATTGATGATTTGAAAGAGTCCCCGGTCTCGTGAACTGGGGATGTTCCTGCTGATTCTTCTCAACTCCTCGAATCCCATTTGTTGACTCTGAGGGTTGGGTTAAAGGACTCATCAGTCTGACAAGCTGGGGTGCCTCTTGACATGCTACGTCTGAGATCTTCTTAAAATATCTCTTGATCTTGCGAATCTTTGTTCAGAAATTAGCTGGATGCATTAGCCTGTATCCACTTTTATCACCTGGTTCAACAGACCGTTGGATGATTTACGAGACTTCTGTCATTTGATGATTTGTTTGCTCCATACGAGAGGCTTGTGCAATATTATCTCCTGCTTGATTTAGGAGCAATTCAACAACTTTTTCTCTATATGCTTGATTTTGAGAGGAACTAGTTGAAGCCTGTTCTTGAACAAGCTTTTGATTATGAAAAAAGCCCATTGACTGTGGCCAGCCATGGGCAATAACATGGCATGAGACCATTTTCGGCGGGCTTTGCTGACTGGAAAGCACTGTGAAATGTAGTTCTCCGTGAACACCCCATCCTCTGATATGAACATCAGATGGAGCATTGGCAATTAACTGACTCAATTTTCTTAGTGCGCCAAGGCATGAACGTTGAAGGCTTCTCTGTTGCTTTTCAGCCTTCGGATACCGAGAAACTGATAGAGATGCCAAATCAATCTGATGTTGTAGCCCTTCTATTATCTTAAGATGATGTTCATATTCATCATAAGATAATACCTTCTTCTTTAATTGACAAAGAGTTTTCCATATTTTGAGACGAATATCATGGATTCCATCATCCGTCATCATCTTTAGAATGCCATACTGGGAGTCAGCCAAAGGCCAAAACATGACTGGTACCTCACCTTTTTCCAGTTTCTTCCCCATGTTCAGAATTTCCTCTTTATCATTAAATGAAGATTCTTCTACCTTTTTTGACCAGAGTTGGTGTTTCCTTGTTGCTTCATCAGATTCAACAAGATTGGTAGAGACATCATTGATCAAACCAGAAGATGCATGACTTAGGGGTGGTTCGGAGAATGACCTACACCCTGGGATATCTTCTGATTGAGAAAGTATTTCACTTGCTAGCGATAAAGAATCAGACATGGCTGGTTTCGCATTTGCAAGTGCCTCAAGATAAGAGGGCTTTCTCGGCACTACATTGTCCACTGGAGTATTTTCCAGGCAATGTAAATCACTACTACGGAGAGTACTTTCGCAGCGAAGTTCATCATCATGGGGAGGACCACCATAATGGGTTACAGCAAAAGATGAGATCTCTTGCTCCTTGGTCTTCTGACCACACAGAGGGTTCATGTGGCTCTCATCTGAAGATAAAACTTCAAGATTGACCGAATTGTCACGAAGCAAGCCTTCATGAGAAAGTGTATGTTGAAGACTTTTGGAATTAATGTTCCAGTTATTGGGAACTGAGGGAGTAGAATCTTGAATTCCAACAGATAAATGTCTGAGGGCGTCAAGAACTCCAGCATCGAGCAAAGCCTTGTTGCAGATTGGCCTTTGATCTCTTGACTGTGCTGGGCGGATCTTTTTCTTAGATGCCTTCTTACTCGCTTTGGAAACCACTTGTTGACGAAAGTGGTTACTCTGAGCAGGTGTATGTGCCTGATCAGGAAAGATGGTCAGGTTAGGCTGACGATCTCCACTCAAATCAGGTGTGTGTGCCTGACTTGGTTGTCCGTATGATATGGGGGAGTATGCCCCATGACCCTCTTGGACTGGAACAGATGTGTGTGTCTGTTCTGGAGTGAATTGTTGATGTGTCACTCCACTGCTAGGGATAGATTTATGTGTCTGTCCCTGAGATGATGCTAAAGCTGTTATGATATCCTGGCAAGCATCCAGAATACGAGCAGGAATTTTCTTTCTCTCTTTCACCATTGAAAAAATATGCTTGGTGAATTCAGCCACCAGAACGGGAATATACGTCCATTCCAGGTTTTGAGTAGGTGTATGTGCCTACTCTTGTCCTCCTTTTCCTATCAGTGAATCCTGACAGTACTCAAGTGTGGGGGTAGAGAGTTGAGTCTGCCTCATGTTTGTCGTCGGAGCTTTTCGACTGACTTCTCCGTGCGCTACCAAGCGAGACTGTTGGTAGGCTTGATTAGTACTAGCAGGTGTATGTGCCTGCTGATTACACTTCGCCAAAGGTGGTTGACGAGATCCATCATATGTAGTCAGACGAGCCTGCTGACTAACTGGTGATGTATAAGCAGGTGTATGTTCCTGGCTATAGTACTCCACCGGAATTGCCTGGCGGGATTGGTGTGATGCTGCCAGACGAGTCTGCTGGACTGCGGAATTAAAACGGATAGGTGTGTGTGCCTGCTTGTTATTTGCCACCAAGTTAGGTTGGTGGACTTCTCTATAGATGGTAGGGATGAAAACCTGCCCATTGTCAACCGGATTCCATCTCTGGTGGTTCGTCTTGCCTGCTCGGGTTTGAGGAACCTGAGCTGAATGCCTGGAGTCGGTACCCTCATCATGTTGAGGGCGCACTACCGCACGATTCTAGCGGCGATTGTTGATGGGATCCCTCGGGAAGGACTCGTGTCTTTTTGAATTAAGGCCCTGTGGGACCTACTCATTCACTTCCTTAGAGTAAGGGAGTGAATGGAAATTGCGTTCCGGGGATAACGACCCGAAATGGTTGGAGACGGTAGTCAAAACCACCTGCTTCTTAATCACTGGTTGTCGTTGTCCAGACGACCTGTGTGAGTTATTTACTTGGAGGGCCTGTCGGGCAGCCTCCAGAGTTGGGATGGTACCGTGCTGACGGTACTCCTTAACCAGCGCATTTGATACCCAGCGTTGAAGACGCTGAGTATGTGATGTCGTCCTCAGAGCGGATGACGATCCAGTAGGAATAGCAGCAGTGGTATTTGCAGCAGCAGTATTCACAGATGTGAATTTGAGAGCAGCCATTATGAAAAAACAGAAAATCATGGAAAAGAGTGCATGTTTGATATAACAGATGTAATAAAGATAAACTCAGCTACTTCATCCTTTGGATGAGCACATATGTCAATGATTGTTTTTGTTAGCCCTCTTATTGAGTTTTAAATAGGGGCTTAACAAATAGGTAAAACATCATTTTAACTTGGTTAAGGATTCACATCGGGTTCACCATTTTTTGTTTCCCTCAGAATTCGGGGATGGCCTCCTGGATGGGAGACTCAAACGTTCCGATCAGTTTCTAGCGGGTTTGTTTGTAGAACCGGAAACATCCAATGATTCCACATCCATTTGGACCTACTTTCCAAAGGTAGGCGCTCATTAGCTTGTGGACTGATGAGACTTAGGAATTTTCATTGGTCGAGAGGATGGGAGGTCGGACTCATCACACCTTTTTGAGGGGAATTATTGTCTATTCCGAGACTCTCTTTATAGATTTAAGTTATGTTCGTGAATCCTTATTACATTACCAACTATAAAATGAGCTTTTCCTTTAGTTTTGACAATCAATGATTAAATATGTAAGAAATTTAGAGAATCTTTTATATGTATTCGAGGTTCTTCATCAATAGAGAATCATCTATATCTATTTAGAGATTCTTGGTCAATGGTAACCTTCAAAACATTCATATAAAATTCTCTTGGTCATTATGATGACCAGGCTAGTTTTAAAGCCACTCAGTGGGGCACTTGAAGTTTATTGTCATTCAGAAGGACAATGAATTATTTCAGAGTTGGGATCGAACCCATAGATGGGCTACCTATGTATCCTTTTTTGGAAAAGGAATCAGAACCCACATAGTTCAAGTATGTATGACTTTTATGATTGATGGCTCAAAGCAGGATGTCACAATTACTTTTACACTCTAAGCTCACATGAGTCATGCTCGGTGTGAGAAACAAGAGGTATTGGTAAAAATTAGACAATTGTACCATGAAAGATGCAATCATAAGAAATGGTTTGGGGATTATGTATGTATGACTGCCCAGATGAATGAAGTTTATGATTTACTTTAAGGATAAAATACAGGAACAGGGTCCATAAAGGTATATGTGCTTTATGGAGATTTGAACACTCTAACTTGGGACTTTATTCCTGAAAAGGAAACCCAAATTAGGAGAGGATTGATAATTGGGTTTTACTCCTGAGAATGAATCCCAGATCAAACGTAAATTAGGATTGGTTAAGGAGAATTTAAGGGACTTGGGGCTTACTCTTGATAAGGAAGCGTAAGATTTATGACTGGGACTTATTCCTGAAAAGGAAGCCCAGGTTAAGGATTATGGTTTGGGGCTTACTCCTGAGGAGGATGCCCATATTTGAGATTGGGGCTTACTCCTAAGGAGGATGCCCATAATAAGGGACTTGGGGCTTACTCCAAAGAAGGATGCCCCAAATTAGAGGACTTGGGGCTTACTCCTAAGAAGGATGCCCATATTAGAGGACGTGGGGCTTACTCCTAATAAGGATGCCCAAAATTATGGGACATGGGGCTTACTCCTAAGAAGGATGCCCAAAATTTATGACTGGGACTTATTCCTGAAAAGGAGACCAAGTTTAAGGATTCTCTCATCTTAAAGGATAAGGTTGAATGACTGAACTCTCAATCTTTGGTGACATAAAAATGTATAAATCACTATGTTTTGAGAGATATTCCACAGAATTCCTTTCAAATTAGGAAGTCAAATCAAGAAATCATTCCATAAATGGCTTTGAAGAGTATCTTGAAGACTGAATCTTGAATTGGAAAGGTGAAATGGCTTAAGAGGGGTAAAATGGGAAAGATGGGCACCCAAAAGGTAGGGGCGCACAAGTCTTCAAAGGCGCGCATGTCTTACGTGGGCGCGCAAGTATTGGTCGCACAGGTATACCTGCGCGGCATGTGGGGTACTTGCGTGATTTTCAACCAGCATTTAGAATACTTGAGAGACTCTTTCTTAATCCCTTTAGAATCCTCTTGAGGTTCTTCCAAAAAAGGGATGCGCAAGTTCTATCGAAGGAATAAGGCGGCGCGCAAGTGGGACCACTTCCCTTAAGTGCTGGACACTCAGCCGCGCAAGTGTTGATGAGTTTCAACAATTAGGCCTTCCTCCCTCTCTTTAGATCTTCCGTTCTAGGTATGAAATTACCTTAGAAGTGTTCCGGAAGCTTTGAGAAGAGACTTGGGCGTCGGGAGCTTCAATCTGAGTTTCTGAAAAAATATCCTCTCAAATGGGGGGCCCACAGGGTCTATTTATAGGTAGGAGAAGACCCCGGGTGGTTACCGGGCAGTTATCACTTAGGTCGCGCAAGTCACTTGCGTGACCAAGGGCGTCACGCAAGTGTACTTGTGCAACAGTGATATAACTTGCGTGGTGAAGTTTCTTTGGATCCATTGTTCATGCCTTTGTCGATTTTTGATATTTTCATCAAAGGATGAATCACTTTGAGCTCAGATATTCCCCTTTTCCGATTTTTAGATTCTTGTGACGAAAGGAGCGTCAACAAGGGTGTTTGTAGATTTCATTTGTTTTTTGGTTTTTAGTGTTTTTAATGATTTTATGTGTTTAAAGGGTTTTAGATTTTTTTTAATTTTTAGGGGTTATAGGGTTATAGGGTTTTCTAAGGTGTTTTGGTGTTTATATAGTTTTTAGGTTTTTTCTAGATTTTGAGGGTCTTTTGGGGGGTTTTATCGCTTTTCTAGGTTATATAGGGGTTTTAAGTGTTTTTTGGGTTATTATGGTTTTCTTAGGGGTTTTCAGGGTTTTAGGTTTTTTATGTTTTTAGTGATTTTTAGGTAATTTTCATTTTTGTCATTGTTTTTTACAGTTTTTAGATATTTTTCAGTTTTTTTGGATTTATGGTTTTATGGTTTTCATGGGTTACATGGTTTTTTTGGGGGGGGGGGGGTTGTGTTTTTAGGGAATCAGGGTTTTATAATGATTTTTAACATTTTATGTGTTAAAAGTATTTTTATAGTTTTTATTGGTTTTACGGTTTTAGGGTTTTTAGGGTTATTATTGTTTTTAGGGGTTTATGGTTTTTAGGGGTTTTTTGGTTTTTTTGGTTTTTTGGGTTTTTTGGGGGTTTTAGGTTTTTAGTGTTTTTTATGTTTTGAGAGGTTCTAAGTGCTTTCTATTGTTTATGTATTTCATTGGTTTTTTCGAGGTTTTTTTGGGTTCTTATATTTTTTGGGTTTTTAGGAAATTATAATATTTCTATATTTTTTATGGTTTTTAGAGATTTTGAGAGGTTTTATAGATTTTAGGGGGTTTTTTGTTTTTTGGAATTTTATAAATTTATAGTTATTTTATTTTTTTATACTTTTTAATGTTTTTAGGGTTTTGAATGGTTTTTAGAGTTTTTTTGGGGTTTTAGGTTTTTATTGGTTTTAGTGGTTTTAAGGTAGTTATGGTTTTTAGGGTTTTATTGTTTTTAGGGTTTTTATAGTTTAAGAATTTGTTTACCTCAAAGATGCATGTTTGGGTTAGGAATGAAATGGTCTGAAGTTGACTGGGAAGTATATCGTTTTTATCTTGTGAAGGAGGTGTCGTAGTTAAGTCATTCACATCGAGTTTTCCATTTTGTATCTAACGAAAACTATTTGCGACTGATGATTAATTTCGTGGTTTAATGGTGTAAAATAATTTTAATTGGGTAAAATGTCTTGAAAGAGCATCCAACGGGTTTGTTCATGGAGATGGAAACACCCAACCATCCTCATATCCAGGACTTATGAACCTTTATTCCAATGGAAGGAGTTCATTGGGTAACATGGACAACAACCCATAAAACTCACATTGGTTGAGAGTATGAAAATTTACGCCCATCACAACCTTTTGGGGGGAACTATTACTTATTATTGGACAGTATTATATATCTAATATATGTTCATCAATCCTTGGTTAATTCTCAAGTGTGCATACATGGGTTACACTGAGGTAACAATTCATTATGACTACACATGGATTCAAAATCATTTATATGTATCTGAGTTCTCTATCAATGGGGGGATATGTATACATATTAGGTTCTCTATCAATGGTAACCTAATATAGTTGGATCATGTATTCTTTTTTTAGGATGACACTGGTTTTATGAAACGGGGTGCGACAATCTAATGTTTACCATCATCCAGTGGGGATGGGAGTTGTTTTATATGTTTGGATAAAACATGTGAAATGGGATTCATATGTATCCTCATGAGACAAATCAGAACCCACATAGTTTAGTTCCACATAGAAGCAAACATCGCCATTTATTTTCTTGTAATAAGGACCGAACCTTGCAATTTAACGTCATCGTTAAGGATGTGTAAGAGAAAAGTGTTTAGACAATTTATTTCTATGGGAATTATTTTGATGTAATCTGAGGGACTTAGAGGAGATATGGTTCCCTAAGTGGATATGAACCTATCAAGGATGTGGCTTAGAGAACATTAGGTTGTATTTTCATTGTAGGGTTTTTACCTTAGAAAAGTTTCCTATGTATCACAATTAATTGAGAATCCAAGCCATCATAGTTTGGTATGTTGAAACATACACCAGTGGGGATGTCATGGAGTTGGGGCTTACTCATAGAAGATTCCCATTAGAGGGGACATCATTTAGTTGGGGATTATGAAATGAAAAAATCAATTTTCTTTTAATTTTGGGGCTTACATATATAGGTAAGTGTCGTTTATTTTGGTACAATAGGGACATACACCTAATGGGAAGCCCAAGTGAGTTTTGGGATCATGTGGATGTCATGATCACTTCTAGCCTCTAAGCTCACATGATTCCTTCATGGTGTTGAAAATAAGAGGAAGTAGTAGATCTGAAGATCACATGAGTCTACTCTATCCACTGGGGGATGGTGTTCTGAATCCCAAAATGGAGAGGGAGAGGGCATGGAGTGTCCATGTCCCCTATGTCATATTCATAGCTAGAATCTGATTATCTATCTGGCTACATCTAGGGTTGTTGCAAAGAGGAGAATGAGTATTGCCTTCTATAAATAAGTCTATGGGGGTTAATCTAGGAATGATTCCCTAGAATTGGTTCTGGTGGGGAGGATCTCATTTCCTATTAAAGGGAAAGGAAAATGTGATCCCCTTATTTTTTCCTAGAATAGGGAGTTTCATGTGAGCCCCCTAATGTCAATACCCTTATTTCCATGGAAATATAAACCAAATGGAATTACAGGGGTCCAACTTCTTGCACAGGTTACACACATGAATCCACTTACCATGGATATTTGAACATGAAATGACACACTGATGTTCCTGATGGTATTATCATATATTCTAGGTGGTTTAGGAAAGCATATTTTTTCATTATATTGAAGGGTTGAATTTCATATAGTTTAATGCTATGTGGTCAGGACGCATTGGAGGAAGATTCCTTGAAATTGATGGTTTGGGACATACGTAACAGTGACCATTTCTCATTGAACCTGGTATAAGAGGCAAGTGATTGTATTTTAAGAGTCATAAGAAGAATTTTTTTGACTCATGGTATTATATGGGGTGGATTTTAGGGCCATATAAGCTAAAACCCAAAATGTCATTGATCCACCCTGAAAAGATCACAATGCGAGTCTCCAATTTTCGTAGGGTCTGTGATAGTAGGAAATGGAATGTCCCAGATGGTAGGGACTATAGCCTGGCACTGATCTTGGGGGAGGGTGTCGAGGTTTAGTTTCCAAGGTATGGACTAGTGAGCACATAGGGTTTTCCACACAGGGTTGGCCGCATAAGATAAAGTCACAAAGGATCTAACAAAAATGAGCGTCTGTGAAAGAGAATTTGTGATGGATTTGGCCATATAAAAGCATACAAAAGGAGTCGGATTCAAAGGATCATCTATGAAGGGGAGTCAGTGAACGATCATATTTGAAGGGTTATCTACAAAGGGTTTATCCATGAAGTATCATCTGCAAATCCTTGCCTATGAAGGGTTTTTCATGAAGTATTTCCCTTATAGGTAGTCCGTAAAGGGTCCATTCGTGAAGAAATTTATTCCTTCCACTAGGGTCATTAATTAACACCTCATGCCACAAATGACACTTCCTCCACATGGAATCTTTAATGGAGGGTCTTGTTCATAGGGTCCATGGGATGGTTGCTTTGGTTTTCGGAATGGGTCATCCACAAGGGATTTCAGGTATCCATATGGCCTTGAAATTTTACTATCATTAATAATTATCCTATATCTTTCCTTAGATTTTTATCCCTCTTTCATCTCCCATTTTCAATCCCCATGGGGTTCTTTTATAGATGAATGGAGGGACCATGTACTAGCATGGTCGATCATCCACGATGGTCCCTCTTTTAAGGGATCCTAGGAGGATCCCTCGGCCCGTGAAAGTCTTAGTCAGTAGGGATAGGTTGTTCGTGTTGGGAGCCCTTATTTGCAGGCACTGGTGGTACCACCCCATCCCATGATCGATTTAGTTCGTAGGGTGATCCACGATGTGGAAGAATTCCATGTAGAGCTATGGTCCATGAAATGATTTTAGCTTTTGATCTCTCCCCCTTTGAACATTTTTCCTTAATATTATTTAGCATTTATTTCTATCTTTTTCAGAAATAAAAGAATTTTCATATTATTGTATACTGGAAATTATGGACCAAAAAAAGTTTTTAGTTTTTTAGGTGTATTAATTGTTATTATATTTTATATTTTACTTAGATATTTTCAAAGTTATTATGGTTATTTACATTTTTCAGGATCTTTAGGATTATTTTGGATTATTTTAAGGTTTATAGTGTATTTATGGGGTTTTATGATTTTTATCATCCTTTATGTTTTTATAGGTTTTTAGTGTTTTTTTGGTTTTTATGATTTTCTTTGGGAATTTTGGGTTTTATGGTTTTTAGGGTTTTTAAGGTTTTTAATTTTTTTAGGGATTTTTAGAAATTTTAAGATATTTTTGTGTTTTTAATGTTTTTAGGTATTAATAGGGTTTAGGGTTCTTTTAGGTTTTATAGATTTTTATTGTTTTTTTTTGTTTTTAGGTATTTAGGGGTTTTAAGTGTTTTTATTTTTTTATGATTTTCTTAGGTTTTACATATTTTTTAAAGTTTTTTTGTTTCCAGTTATTTTTAGTGATTGTTAATGATTTTTGTTTTTTAAGGTTTTTTTTGGCATTTTTAGGATATTTAGGTTTTTTATGGATATTTTAATTTTTATACTTTTTTATGTTTTTACAGTTTTTAAATGTTTTTATGTGTTTAAAGAGTTTTAGAGTTTATATATGGTTTTAGGGGATTTATGGGTTATAGGGTTTTTTGGTTTTTACGGGGTTTAGGGGTTCATGGTTTTTATAATTTTAATGGTTTTTATGCATTTTAGGGGTTTTACAGTTTTTATGTTTTTTTAGTAGTTTTAAATGTTTTTTCGTTTTTAAGGTATTCATAGGGGTTTTAACAATTATAAGGTCATTTTACATTTTTAGATTTTTTTTGTAATTTTTATGATTTTTAGGGTTTTTGTGGTTTTTAGGGATTTTGTAAGATATTGGTTGGTTTACGGTTATCAGAGTTGTTTTTGGGTTTTAGGGGTTTTCTTTGACTTTTTAGGGATTTTTTTGTGATTTTTTACATTTTTTTGGATTTAAAAGTATTTTAACATTTTAGTGAGTTGTTTTTAATTTTTTATGTTTTAGGGTTTTAAAGGTTTTTAAGGGTTTTATGATTTTTTGGAGTTTTAGGTTTTTAGGCTCTTTCATGGTTTTTGGCATTTTTTATTTTTTAGTGGTTTTAGGTGTGTTTATTTATCAATATTTTTCTTATGGTTTTTCAGGGTTTTGTGGTTTTAAATATTTTAAGGATTTTTTATGGATTTATAATGATTTTTATGGGTTTTTAGGGTTTTAAGGATATTGAGTTTTATAGAATTTTTAGGATTTTTGGGTCTTAATGTTTTTTTGTGATATTATAGTTTTATTGGTTTTAGGGTTGTGGGGTTTTTAGATCATTTAACATATTTAGGTTTTAAAGGGTGTTTATAGTTTTTAGTAGGTTTTAGAGTTTTTATGGTATTTTAAAGGTTTTTATGGGTTTTTATGTTTTTTAGGGTTTTTATCATTTTTTGGGTTTTTAGGGTTTTTAAATGTTTTTATGTGTTTAAGATTTTCTTAGGGATTTTAAGTTCATTAGGCTTTTTTTAATTTAAGGGGTTTTTTTTGATTTTATGGTTTTTGTGGCTTTTTTTATTTTAGGGATTTTGTGGATTTTTTTGGGCTTTTTGGGACTTTTAGGGTCTTTAGGGTTTTTATGTTTTTAGTGGTTCTTAGAGTTTTTACTTTTTTATTATTTTTGAGAATTTTTTCTTTTTTGGTTTTTAAAGTGTTTTTAGAGTTTTTAGTGTTATTAGGGTGTTTATTGGTATTTATGATTTTTAAGGTAATTTGGGATTTTAAGGATATACGGGTATTTAGGGGTTTTAGGAAATTTTTATGATTTTTAGGCTTTTTATGTGGTATTCAGTCTTTGAGGTATATAAATAATTTTTTAGTTTTTAATGTTTTTTTGGGTTTTTTAGGGATTTTTGAGTTTTTGGTTTTATGGGGATTTTAACGGATTTTTGGATATTTAATGGTTTTTAGGGGGTTTTTAGGGTTTTATGGTTTTAGATTATTTAGGTTTTTTAGGATTTTAGGTGTTTTATGTGTTTTAGGATTTTAAGTATTTCAAAGGGTTTTTAGGGGTTTTTACATTTTTTAGGGAATTTTAGTGCTTTTCTGGGATTTTATGGTTTTTAGTGGTTTAGTTATTTTGAGGTTATTTATGGTTTTGTAGATTGTTTAGGGGTTTTAGAGTTTTTTTTTTCAGTTTTTTAGTTTTTTAATGCTTTTTAGAGTTTTTTCTACTGTTTTTGGATTTTAAAGGCTTTTTAGAGTTTTTAGTGTTTAATAAGATTTTATGGGGTTTTAGTGTTTTTTATGGTTTTCCGGGCTTTAGGGACTTTTGTTGGATCTTTAGGGTTCCTATTATTTTTTTTCTTTTAGGGGTTTTAATTGTTTTTAGGTTTGTTATGTTTTCTTAGGAGTTTTTATATTTTTATGGTTTTTTTATATTTTTAAATTTTTTAGGGATTTTATATTATTTCTATGGGTATTAGGTTTTTTAAGGATCCTACGGTGATTTTGGGTTTTTAGTCATTTAGGTATTTTTGGAGTTTTAGGGTATTTATGGCTTTTAGAATTCTTTAGGTTTTTTAGGGGTTTTAAATGTTTTAAGGTTTTTGTGGTTTTTAGCATTTTTTTCAGTGGTTTTAGGTTTTTTTATATTTTTATTTATTTTAAAAGATTTTTTTGGTTTTTTATATTTTTTGGGTTTTAAGTGATTTACTGTGATTTTAGGGTTTTGGGGTTTTTATGGTTTATTAGGGTGTTTTTAGTTTTTTATGGTTTTAAGGGTTTTTATAATTTTTTAATGTCTTTAGGGTTCTAAAGGATTTTATGTATTTTTAGTGGAGTTATAGAGTTTTTATGGGTTTTTAATATTTTTACGGTTTTTATGGATTTTAGGGGTTTATAGTTTTTTAGAGGTTTTAGGGTTTTTATCGTTTTAGGTTTTTTTATAGTTTTTCACTTATTTTATGTTTTTGGCATTTTTTGGGTGTTTTTTGGATTTTAGTGTATATAATATTTTTTTGGATTTGTCTTGATTTTTATATTTTTTTCCACTTTTTAGGGACTTTTAGGAGTTTTAGGGGTTTTATGGGTGTTTTTTTTTGTTTTTTAGCATGTTTAGGCACTAAGGAGTTTTGTGTTTTTAGGTTTTTAGGTTTTCTTATTGTTTTAAGGTGTTTTTTGTCTTATATGTTTCTGAGGATTTTTAGGGTATTTTATGATTATTATTGGTTTTAGGGATTTTATGGATTTGAGGGGGAGATATTTTTTTTATATTTTATTGGTATTTATGAGTTTCTAGGGTTTTTTGAGTTTTATGGTATTTTAGGCTTATTAGTGATTTGTAATGTTTTTAAGGATTTATAAGTTTTTATTGTTCTTAGTGGTTTTTAATATTTTTATATGTGTTTATTGTTTTTAATGGTTTTTTGTGCATTTTATGGTATTATGAGTTTTAGGGTCCTTTATGTAGCTTTTTGGTTTTTACAATTTTTTATGTTTTTGGGGTTTTATGTGTTTTTAGGGTTTTCTTGTGGGTTTTCAAGGTTTTTAGGGGGTTTTACGTTTTTTCGGATTTTTATAGATTTTTTGGATTTTTATGCATTTTAGGGATTTTGAGGGTTTTTATGGTTTTTATATTTTTTTAGTTTTCTGGGGTTTTATAATTTTTAGGTTATTTATAGATTTTAGGTGTTTTTAGGTTTAATGTTATTCTTAGGGGTTTCATATTTTTCATGGGTTATTATGTTTTTCTATATTTTAGTGATTTTTTTAGGATTTTATGGGTTTTCAGTGGTTTTAGGGATTTTGAGGGTGTTTAGGGTTATTAGGGATTTTGTGGTTTTTCGGGTTTTTGTAGTTTTCTTTTATTTTTTTAGTTTTTTAGGGTTTTTAGGTTTTTTTTAGTTTTTAAGGGTTTTAAGTGTTTTTTAGTTCTTAAAGTTTTCAAAGGGTTTTAAGGGGATTTATGGGTTTTCATATTTCGGAACCATAGGTTATTATTAGGTTTCTAAGGGTTTTTAGATATTTTAAGGGTTTTAGTGTTTTTAAGGTTTTTATTTGTTTTTATACTTTTTTGGGGTTTTAGGGTTTTTTCTGTTTTATAGGGTTTTTAATGGTTTTTACAGTTTATTAACTTTTTGTATTTTTAATAGGTTTTTATATATTTTTTTAGTGGTATTTAGTTTTTATTGGTTATTAAGGTTTTTTATGTTTTCTTATGGTTTCTAGGGTTTTTAGGGTTTTTATGGTTTTTTGACTTTCTTAGGTTTTTTAGAGATTTTAAGTGTTTTTAGGTTTTTGAGGTTTTCTTAGGGATTTTCTGAGATTTTAGGATATATATGTTTTAATGTATTTTTAAGTGTTTTTTATCATTTTATGGTTTTGAGTGTTTTTAGGGGGTTTTATGTTTTTTCGGTTTTTTGGGGTTTTAATGGTTTTTAGGTTTTTAGGGGTTTTAAATGTATTTAGGCTTTTAAGGTTTTATTAGGGGTTTTAGGGTTTTTATGGGTTTTATGGGTTTTTATGTTTTTAGAAAATTTAGGTAATTTTTAGGATTTTTTGGGTTTTTATGGACTTCAGGTATTTTGAGGGTTTTTAGGTGTTTTTATGATTTTTAGGGGTTTTATGGTGTTTGAGTTTTTAAAGGGATTTTGAGTTTTCTAGGGGTTTTAATGTTTTTCAAGTTTTAATGGTTTTAGTGGTTTGAATGGTTCTGAGAATTTTTTGTAGGTTTTTGGGTTTTTAGGATTTTTATGGTTTTAGGGGTTATATGGTATTTATTTGTTTTCAGTGGTTTTCAGGTTTTTAATGTTTTTTAGAGTTTTTAGCATTTGTTGGTTTTTTAAGACTTTTTATGGTTTTATGGTTTTCATAGGGGTTTTCAGGGATTTTATGGGTTATATGTATTTAGGAATTTTTAAGGATTTTCTAGGATTTTTTGGGTTTTTAGTGTCTTTAGGGTTTTTTAGAGTCTTTGGGAAATTTTGGTTTTTTAGGGTTTTAATATTTTTATGTCTTTTATGGGGTTTTAAGTTTTCTTAATGGTTTTCTGGGTTTTTAGGTGTGTTTATATTTTTATATATTTTAGGGATTTCTTTGTATTTTAATGGAATTTTAGGGTTTTTAATGATTTTTAGGGGTTTTAGGATTTTTATGGTTTTTAGGGGTTTTATGGTTTTTTAGGTTTTTATAGGTATTATGTTTATTTTATAGGTTTTATGGTTTTGTAGAATTTCATTACGTTGTTAGGGTGTAAATGTTATTTAGAGTTTTTAGTTGTTTTAGGGGTTTTACGGGGTTTTGGGTTTTATGGGTAAATATGATTTTAGGGTTTTTTTGGGGGTTTTTAGTTTCTTTTTAGGGTTCTTATGGATTTTATCTTTTTATTGTATTTTTTGGTTTTTATGTTTTTTAGGTTTTTATGGTAGTTTTAGGAATTTATAGGTTTTTAGGGGTTTTTATGCTTATAGGGATTTTTTGTGATTTTAGATGATTTTTTTGGGGTTTAATGATTTTTACAGGTTTTTTTGGTTTTTTATTGATTTTAAGGGTTTTGGGTTTTTAAAATTTTTATTTTTTTATTGGTTTTAATTATTGTTGGGTTTTACAGTTTTTCAATTGGGTTTTCAAGGTTTTTATAAATTTTTATGTTTTTTGGACTTTTATGGATTTTTAGTATTTTTATGGGAATTTATTGTTTTTATGGATTTTGAGGTGTTTAGGATTTTTATGGTTTTTACGGTCTTTGGGGTTTTTTCATTTTTTTCGTTTTTTGTTGAGTTTTTAGCAGTTTAATGGTTTTTAGAGTTTTTTTAAATTTTTTAGAGTTTAGAGAGTTCTTTGTGGTTTTTTGGTTTTTATGGGTTCTCGGGTCTTTAAAAGTTTTTTAATAGTATTTATTATTTTTATAGTTATTATAGAATTTTGGTCTTTTAGGGTTTTGTAGGGTTTAATCATTTTTTGGGTTTATAGGGGTTTTGAGGGTTTTTTTGTTTTTAAGTTTTTCTTCTGGTTTTTTTGGTTTTTAGCATTTTTAATGTTTCTATGGATTTCTTAAGATTTGTTTTGGTTTTTTTTTTGTTTTTACTGATTTTAAGTGTTTTTTAAGTTTTTTCATGTTTTTTGGGGTTATATGGTTTCTTTTGGGAATTAGGGGTTTTTTAATGTTTTTTAGAGTTTAATGGTTTTTTAGATTTTTTAACATTTTTACGGGTTTAATGGATTTTTAGAGTTTGTAGGGTTTTAGGGTTTTATGGGTTTTTAGGATTTTTTGGTTTTAGGGGGTTTTAGGGTTGTTAGTATTTTATTAGGTTTTTTATCAATTTTTTAGTTTTTTAGTGGTTTTAAGTGTTTTTTGGTTTTTAAGGGATTCTTAGGGGGTTTTAGGGTTTTAGGTTTTTTAGGCTTCTAAGGATTTTAAGGGCCTTTTTATAATTTTTATAATTTTTGTTATTGTTATGTATATTTAGGGTTTTTGGTCTTTTTTATGATTTTTTTTAGTTTTTAGCATTTTTTATTTTTTTGGGGTTTTATGTGTTTTAGGGGTTTCAATGTTTTCTTAATATTTTCATGGTTATGTTGGGTTTTTATGTTTTTAGGGATTTTTAGTGATTTTTTCATATTTTTATGATTTTTATGGTTTTAGGGATTTGGAGTTTCTTTAGGGTTTTTAGGGTTATTAGGGCTTCTCTAGTTTTGTTGGGCATTAGGGTATTTTTGAGTTTTTTTAGGGATTTAAGGTTTTTAAGTGTTCTTAGACATTTGTATTAGTTCAAAGGGTTTTTAGTTTTTTATTGGTTTTTAGGGTTATTATGGGTTTTAAGGGTGTTTAATATTTTTAATGATTTTTATGTTTTTTAGGGGTTGGGGTTTTCAGGTTATTTTTAGGGTTTGTTATGGTTTTTACCATTTTTAGGAATTTGGGGTTTTAAGTGTTTTATGATTTTTAAGGTTTTTTAAGGGTTTTTATGATTTTTATGGATTTTTATAATTTATGGTTTTTTAGGAATATTTTTAGATTTTTATGTTTTTAGGGTTTTTGGGGATTTTGAGGGTTTTTAGGGTTTTAGGGTTTTTAGCATTTTTATGTTTTGCAGCGGTTTAAAGTGATTGAGGTATTAAGACTATCGTATCTTTTTTGTACTTTTATGTTTTAGGTATTTTTATGAATTCTTCATATTTTTATAGGTTGTTAGGTATTTTAGGAGGTTTTAGGGTTTTTAATGTTTTCAGGGGTTCTAGGTTTTTTTTTGGATTTTTAGGAATTTTTTGAAATTTTTTTTAATTATTTTTTAGAGTTTTTAACATTTGTATGGATTTAAAGTGTTTTAATAATTTTGGAGGGTTTAATATGTTTTTTGAGTTATTTGTGGTTTTTAGTGTTTTTATGCTTTTATTTTTTAGGGGGTTTTATTGTTTTTAGGGTTATTTAGGAATTTTTATGGTCTTTTATGGTTTTAAGGGTTTTAGTGTTTTTATATGTTTATTAATTTTTTAGGGGTTTTCATGATTTTTAGGATTTTTATGTTTTTAGGGTTTGTTAGATATTTTTTGGATTTTTAGGAATTTTCTGTGGTTTTAAGGGATTTTAATGTTTCTGGTTTTTATTAGGGTTTTTTTTATTTTTTATGGTTTTAGGGGTTGTAATTATTTTTATATTTTTATGGTTTTATTAGTATTTTTTATTTTTGTATATTTTTTAGGTTTTTTGGTTTTTTTGGGATTTTTTTTGGATATTTATGGTTTTTTGTGTTATTTAGGATTTATTTGGCTTTATTGATTTTTATTGTTTTAGGGTTTGTATTGTTTTTAGGGATTTCTTGTTTATTTTAGCGGTTTAAAGGGTTTTTTTTCTAGTTTAGTAATGTCTTTAGGGGTTTAAAGGGGATTGAAATTCTTAGTGGTATTTGGGTTTTTATATGTTTTTTGTATTTTTATGCTTTTTAGGGGGTTTATAGGTTTTAGGGGTTTTAAATATTTTTATGGTTTTTTTGGGTTTTGGGGGGTTTTTATCATTTCTTATGTTTTTTAGGTCTTCCATGTGTTTTTATGTTTTAATGATTTCTTAGTGGTGTTCGGGATTTTTAGAGGTTTTATAAGGATTTTTAATGATTTTTTAGGGTTTTATAGGTTTTTATGGTTTTTAGGGTTTTGAGGGACTATAGGGGTTTTAAGGGTTTTATGGTTTTGTGGGTTTTAAGGTTTTTTTGGGATTTTTTTTCAGGTTTTAAGTGTTTTTAGAGTTTTTTAACATATTTAGGAGATTAAAGGGTTTTTAGAGTGGTGATTTGTTTTTACGGTTTATATAGACTTTTATGATTTTTTAAGAGTTTTTAGATTTTTAAGGGACCTTTATGATTTTTAGTGTTTTTATAATTTTATAATTTTTAAGTGTTTTAAATGTTTGTAGGATTTATGGGTTTCTTCATGTTTTTCAAGGTTTTCTAGTTTTCTACATTTTTATATATTTTAGGGTTTTTTAGGATTTTGATGGTTTTAAGGGTTTTTAGGGATTTTGAGGATTTTTTTGGTTTTAGGATTTTACGGGGTTTTATGGTTTTTTTTATTTTTATAGGTGTTGACGCTCCTTTCGTCACAGAATCTAAAGATCAGAAAAGGGAATATCTGAGCTCAAAGTGATTCAACCTTTGCAGAAAACATCAAAAATCGACAAAGGCATGAACACAGGATCAAAAGCAAATGCACCGCGCAAGTTTTACCACTGTCGCGCAAGTGCACTTGCGCGACGGTCTTGGTCGCGCAAGTGACTTGCGCGACCTAATTGGCAACTGCCCGATAACCGCCCGGGGTCTTCTTTTGCCTATAAATAGACCCTGTGGGCCCCCCATTCGAGAGGATCTTTTTCCAGAAACTCGGATTGAAGCTCCCGATGCCCAAGTCTCTTCTCAAAGCTTCCGGAACACTTCTAAGGTAATTTCTTACCTAGAACGGAAGATCTAAAGAGAAGAAGGAAGGTCTAAGTGTTGAAACTTATCAAACACTTGCGCGCCGACTTATTTCCTTCAATATAACTTGCGCGTCCCTTTTCTGGAAGAACCTCGAGAACATTCTAAAGGGTTTAAAAAAGAGTCGCTCAAGTATTTGATTGCTGGTTGAAAATCGCGCAAGTACACTATGTGTCGCGCAGGTATACCTGCGCGACCAATACTTGCGCGCCCACGGAAGACTTGCGCGCCTTGCAAGACTTGCGCGCCCCTATCTTTTTGGGTGCCCATCTTTCCCATTTTTACCCCTCTTAAGCCATTTTACCTTTCCTTTTCAAGATTCAGTCTCCAAGACACTCTTCAAAGCCATTTATGGCATGATATCTTGATTTGACTTTCTTATCTGAAAGGAATTCTGTGGAATCTCTCTCAATGTCTAGTGATTTAAATATCCTTATGTCACTAAAATACGGAGAGTTCATTCATTCAACCTCATCCTTTAAGATGAGAGAATCTTAACCTGGGTCTCCTTTTCAGGAATAATCCCCAGTTATAAAACCTTTAATCTGGGCATCCTCCTCAGGAGTAAGCCCCAAATTCTTAAAGTTCCCAACCTCAAATATGGGCATCTTCCTCAAGAGTAAGCCCCAAACCTTAATCCCTAACCTGGGTCTCCTTTTTCAGGAATAAGACTCAGTCATAACCTTGGGCTTCCTTTTTAAAGAATAAGCCCCAAGTCTCCTAACCTGAGTCTCCTTTTTCAGGAATAAGACTCAGTCATAATCTTGGGCTTCCTTTTTAAAGAATAAGCCCCAAGTTCCCTTAAATTTCTCTTAACCAGTCATAATTTACCTTTGATTTGGGTTTCCTTTTCAGGAGTAAAACCCAATCATAAGTCCCCTCCTAACTTGGGCATCCTCCTTAGGAGTAAGCCCCAAGATTAGAGTATTCAAATCTCCATGAAGCACATATAACATTATGGAACCTGTTCATGGATTTTCTCCCTAAAAGTAAATCCAAAAACTTCATCTATCTGGGCAGTAATCCATACATAAGCCCCAAACAAATTCTTATTATTGCATCTTTTATGGCACAATTGTCTAAATTTTTACCAATACCTCTTGTTTCTCACACCGAGCATGACTCACGTGAGCTTAGAGTGTAAAAGTAATTATGACATTCATCTTTGAGCCATCAATCATAAACATCATACTCCATAACTCGAACTACGTGGGTTCTGATTCCTTTTCCAAAACGAAGGATATGTAGGTAGCCCATTTATGGGTTCGATCCCAACTTTTAAATAATCCCTGTCCTTCTGAATGACGATAAACTTCAAGTGCCCCACTGAGTGGCTTTAAAACCAGCCTGGTCATCATAATGACCAAGAGACTTTTATATAAATTTTTTGAAGGATACCATTTACCAAGAATCTCTAAAACAGATATAGATGATTCTCTATTGATGAAGAACCTCAAATACATATAAAAGATTGTCTAAATTTCTTTAATCATTGATTGTTAAAACTAAAGGAAAGAACATTTTATACATGGTAATGTAATAAGGATTCACGAACATAACTTAAATCTATAAAGAGAGTCCCGGAGTAGACAATAATTCCCCTCAAAAGGTGTGATGAGTCCGACCTCCCATCCTCTCGACCAATGCAAATTCCTAAGCCTCATTAGTCCACAAGCTAATGAGCGTCTGCCTTTGGAAAGTAGGTCCAAACGGATGTGGAATCATTGGATGTTTCCGGTTCTACGAACAAACCCGTTAGAAACCGATCGGAACGTTTGAATCTCCCGTCCAGGAGGTCATCCCCGGATTCCGTGCGAAACAAAAAATGGTGAACCCGACGTGAATCCTTAACCAAGTTAAAGTGATGTTCTTCTTATTTGTTAGGCCCCTTGGGCCAACAAAGCAATCATTGACATGTGCTCATCCAAAAGATGCAGTGGCCGGATTCATCTTGATTATGTCTGTTACATGGAACAGGCACTCTTTTCTCAAGATCTTCTGAAAAATGGCTTTCCTTAAATTCACCTCTGTGAATACTGCTGCTGTGAACACCTCTACTATGAGGTCTGCAGTTGTGAAAACCAATGCTGCTACTCCTGCTGGAACGTCATCCGCTCTGAGGATGACATCACCAACTCAAGGTCATCAACGCTGGGTTTCTAATGCACTGGTTAAGGAGTACCGTCACAACGGTACTATCCCAACTCTGGAGGCCGCTCGTCAAGCCCTCCAAGTTAACAACTCTACCTGGTCATCCGGACAACGGCAGCCAGCAATCAAGAAGCAGGTGGTGCTGACTACCGTCTCCAACCGTTTCGGGTCGTTATCCCCGGAACGCAATTTCCATTCACTCCCTTACTCTGAGGAAGTGAATGAGCAGGTCCCGCAGGACCTTAATTCAAAAAGATAGGAGTCCTTCTCAAGGGCTCCCATCAACAATCGCCGCCAAACTCGTGCGGTAGTGCGCCCTCAACATGATGAGGGTACCGACTCCAGGCATTCAGCTCAGGTTCCTCGAACCCGAGCAGGCAAGATGAACCGCCAGAGACAGAATCCAGTTAATAATAAGTAGGTTGTCATCCCTGTCATCTCCGGAGAAGTCCACCAACCTAACTTGGTGGCAAACAATGAGCAGGCATACACACCTGTTCGTTTTAATTCCGCTATCCAGCAGACTCGTCTGACAGCATCAAGCCTATCCCGCCAGGAAATTCCGGCGGAGTACCATAGGCAGGAACATACACCTGCTTATACATCACCAGTTAGTCAGCAGGCTCGTCTGACTACATATGACGGATCTCGTCAACCGCGTTTGGCGAAGTGTAATCAGCAGGCACATACACCTGCTAATACTAGTCAGGCCTACCAACAGTCTCGCTTGGTAGCGCCCGGAGAAGTCAGTCGGAAATTCTCGATGACAAACAGGAGGCAGACTCAACTCTCTGCCTCCAAACATGAGTACTGTCAGGATTCACTGACAGGAAAAGGAGGACAGGAGCAGGCACATACACCTACTCCAAGCCCGGAATGGACGTATATCCCCGTTCCGGCGGCTGAAGTCACCAAACATATTTTGTCAATGGTGAAAGAGAAGAAGAAAATTCCTGGTCATATTCTGGATGCTTGCCAGGATATCATAACAGCTTCAGCATCATCTCAGGGACAGACACATAAATCTATCCCTAGCAATGGAGTGACACATCAACGATTCACTCCGGAACAGACACACACATCTGTTCCAGTCCAAGAGGGTTATGGGGCATAGTCCCCCATATCATACGGACAACCAAGTCACGCACATACCCCTGATTTGAGTGGAGATCGTCAGCCTAACCTGACCATCTTTCCTGATCAGGCACATACACCTGCTCAGAGAAATCACTTTCGTCATCAAGTGGTTTCTAAAGCGAGTAAGAAGGCATCTAAGAAAAAGATCCGCCCAGAAAAGTCAGGAGATCAAAGGCCAATTTGCAACAAGTCCTTGCTCGATGCTGGAGTTCTTGAAGCCCTCAGACATTTATCTGTCGGAATTCAAGATTATACTCCCTCAGTTCCCAATAACGGGAACATTAATTCTGAAGGTCTTCAACAGACACTTCCTCATGAAGACTTGCTTCATGAAAATTCGGTCAATCTTGAAGTTTCTTCTTCAGATGAGAGCCACAGGAAACCTCTGTGTGGTCAGAAGACCAAGGAGCAAGAGATTTCATCTTTTGCTGTAACCCATCATGACAGTCCTCCTCATGGTTATGAAATTCGCTGCGAAAGTCCTCTCCGCAGTAGTGATTCACGTTGTCTCGAAAATTCTTCAGAAGACAATGTAGTGACGAGAAATCCCTCCTATCTCGAGGCACTTGCAAACGTAAACCCAGTCATGTCTGATGCTTTACTATCGGCAGGTGAAACTCTTTCTCCATCAGAAGATAGCCTAGGTTTCAGGTTATTCTCCGAACCATCCCTGGGTCATTCATCTTCCAGCATGAAGAGTGATTTCTCTACCAATCTTGTTGAATCCGATGAAGCAACAAGGAAACACCAACTCTAGTCCAAACAGGTAGAAGAATCTTCATTTAATTATAAAGAGGAAATGCTGAACATGTGGAAAAAACTGACAAAAGGTGAAGTACCAGTCATGTTTTGGCCTTTGGCTGACTCCCAGTACGACATTCCAAAGATGTTGACGGATGATGGAATCCATGATATTCGTCTCAACATATGGAAAACTCTTTGTCAATTAAAGAAGAAGGTATTATCTTATGATGAATATGAAAATCATCTTAAGATAATAGAAGGGTTACAACACCAGATTGATTTGGCATCTCTATCAGTCTCTCGGTATCCGAAGGCTGAAAAGCAACAGAGAACCCTTCAACGTTCATGCCTTGGCGCACTAAGAAAATTATGTCAGTTAATTTCCAATGCTCCATCTGATGTTCATATCAGAGGATGGGGTGTTCACGGAGCACTACATTTCACAGTGCTTTCCAGTCAGCAAAGCCCGCCGAAAATGGTCTCATGCAATGTTATTGCCCATGGCCGGCCACAGTCAATGGGCTTTGTTCATAATCAAAAGCTTGCTCAAGAACAGTCTTCAACTAGTTCCTCGCAAAATCAAGTATATAGAGAACAAGTTGTTGAATTGCTCCTACATCAAGCAGGCGAGAATATTGCACAAGCCTCTCATCTGGAGCAAACACGTCATCAAATGACAGAAGTTTCGGAAATCATCCAACGGTCTGTTGAACCAGGTGATAAAAGTGGATACAGGTTAATGCATCCAGCTAATTTCCGAACTAAGATTCGCAAGATCAAGAGAGATTTTAAGAAGATCTCAGACATAGCACGTCAAGAGACACCCCAGCTTGCCAGACTGGGGACTTCTCTAACCCAACCCTCAGAGTCAACGAATGGGATTCGAGGAGTTGAGCGGAAGCAGCAGGAACATCCCCAGTCCACCGGACTAGGGACTTTTTCAAATCCTCAATCCCTCCCTCAGAGAAAGTCAGTATTCTCTCGATTAGGGAATAAGCCTCCACAGGAACGAAGAGCCAAGCTGTCAGGACATTCTCTCCAAGTGACGGTTCTTCAAAACATTCCTGAGGGATCAAGTCAACGGAATGCCATGTTTCATCATGGACATGGAAGGAGACAATATCACAGAAATGATGCTAGAAAGGATTCCATGCAATATGCATCCATTAATGTCATCAATTCCGTTGCTGCTGATTCACCAGATGAGGCTCAATCAGAGGGATCAGACGAAGAGGTTCCTACTCAAGAAGTTGCGCATACAGACCTAAATGAAGAAGGTGTGCGCACACGTAATCAAAGGCTTACCCAAAATCTGGGTATTTCTTCAAGTAACCCACTTCCCCCTCTCCGAAAAGGATCCAATAAGGGGAAAGGAAAGAATCAGGTTACTTCTCACCCTTTCTCTGAAGGAGGTCAATCTCTCTCATTAGAGCAAAGGTTTGCACAACAGGAGGAAGAAATGAAAGAATTAAGAATGTTGAATGCAGAACTACTTCAGAATAGTCTTCTTCTTAAGAATGCTGAAGTCCGACAGCCAAAGGAATTTGTTGTAACTACTGAGATGGATCAAGAATATCCTCCTTTATCAGTACACCCACAAAGGTCTAATCCTACGGGTCAAACGCAACAACGGTTGGCAGCACTACCATCAGTTGCAGCACCAACCACCACGTCTGTCCAAGCTCCATTCATTGCACCTACCCAAAACCAAATTCAACCTGACGTTTCTCAAAAGTTAATAAATACTATTGAGTCATTAACAGCTCGGTTAGAAACTATGGAAGGGAAACCGGTGCAAGTTCAACCTGAAAAGAATGTTTACCCTGAATGGGTAGATTCAATTTCTCCTCCATCCAGTTTTGGAAACCCTATTTTCCCTACTTTCAATGGATCAGGCAACCCTGAACAACATTTGACGCATTACGTGTCTTGTTGTGATCCTATGATGGGAACTCCAGAGCAGCAAGAAGCAGTGAAACTCAGATGCTTCGTCCGAACCTTGCAAGGACCAGCTTTTGTCTGGTATACAAGCTTGCAATCCCGGTCAGTCATCGGATGGGAGGATCTTCGTCAAAAATTCCTTCTTCAGTTTAGCTCAACGTTGCCAAAAATGACTGTTTTCGATCTTACAAACTGCAAGCAAAGGGAAAATGAAAGAGTCTCTGATTTCATTGCTCATTGGAAGGGATTAACGTATTCCTTGATTTTAGCACTCCCTCAGGAGGAATTGTTTCCAATCAGTGTGGCAAATTTGCGTGACGAATTACGCACGCCATTGATCCCTGTGAAATACACAGGAGGGTTTCGAGACCTTACTTCAATCGCTCAACAGATTGAAGATTCCCTTATACAGGCTAAGGTTAAATCTCGTGTAATTCCATCAGCTCCAGGAAGAAGAATGGGTAAAGCAGAAACTACTACAGTTATGCTTAAACAGGCACCTGTACCTATTTCTACATCAAAAACTTCATATTCTCGAAGGGCTCCACCTCCTGAACGCCAACAACAAAGGTTGTTTCGTCCAAATGATCAAAAAGATCAACGACGAAAACAATTTGAGGATATGAAGAGTAAAACATACTCTTTCCTAAGTGAGCAAGTTCCTGGTTACTTCATTTCAGGTCTGGAAAATAATTTGGTTCAATTACCAGTGCCGAAGAGGCCAAACAAGGAAGGAGATGAAGACCGTCCCAATTTTTGTCCCTTTCATCAAATGTTGGGGCATCCCATCCAAGAGTGTTTTGTCTTTAAAGACCTCCTGCAAAAGATGGTCGACTTGGGACAAGTCAAATTGAAGGGTTCTTCAGCTCATGTAGCGTGTATTACCGCTACAGATCCGGAGGAAGGTGGTGAGTGGTAGGAAGTCAAAAGTAAAACTGCGAAAAAATATGATGATTGGATGGTCATAAAGACAATCAATCGGACTCATTCCATTTTGTGAACACAATTGAAGAAGACAATTGTGTCTCCTACAAAAGCTGCAGTAAAGCCTCCATCAAAAGACAAATCCTCAAAAGGGTAGCGCAATTCAAAGAAGAAAGAGGAATCAGGAGAAGATGAGTATGTATCAAATACTAAATTGTCTTTGACTCTGGCAGATTTCATGCCATCTACTTCAAAGCCACGGGCACCGTCCCACCAAACGGCACAGCCTAAACAGGCTAACCAGGCAGAGTCTTTATCAGACGAAGAGTTAATCTTTGGTTCTGTTAATATGATTCAATTAACAGATTCATATTCCAGTCTTGATGAGCCTGAATTACCTATATCAAATAAGGGAACCCAAGGAAGTTCTAGAGGTTCAGGATATAGGGGAAGACGTGGATCTTTCCGAATCCACTACTCTAATTCTACCCCTGCTAGCACTGTATATGCAGCAGAAACTCGTGGTAGAGCCCTTCAGCGAGCTCAAAAAGAACAAGCAAGTTCTTCTGCCAATGGCCAACTCAGCTTCGACACAGTTATTTTGGAAGACCAATTAACGGTTCCATCTTCTTTATCACAGCAAGTAAATGGATTTAATCAGTCTAATCTTCCAAAACCAAAGATGTTGCCAACTTCAATACAAGATGCATCAGCTTCCAAAGCATCTTCTTCCAAGGTACCTGCTAAACCGCATATTCCTATTGGGAAACGCAGACCTCTAGATCAAAAGTATGATATATTGAAACACTTGGCCCAAGTACCAGCCATGTTATCAATTTTGGATGCTTTGAATCTGTCAAGAGATCTTCGGGAAGCACTCATCGAAGCTTTGTTAAGTCCTCCGGAGTTTGAAGCTGAAATTGCTGCAGCTGAAATCTATCACATAGAGAATAATCCTGCAGAATTCCATGCAGTGATATCTTTTACTGATAAAGATGAAGATGATGTTGTGCATGGGCACATAAAACCTTTGTACTTATCTGGCAAAGTCAATGGTATAGATGTTCGAAGATCTTTCATTGACAATGGTTCAGGAGTCAACCTCATGCCCATTCACACACTTCGTCGATTGGGCCTCACGGAATCTGATTTATCTCCTTCTACCATGATGTTGCAAGGATATGATAAAAATGAACAAGAACCACTGGGAGAAGTTATGCTCAGAACTCAGTTTGGAGATCTTGTTTCCAATTCTGATTTCATGATTGTTGATCAAGACTCAGCTTTCAATATCTTGCTTGGAAGACCCTGGCTACAACAGCATGCAGCTATTCCGTCATCATACCATCAATGTCTCAAATACTGTTTCGATGGTCAAGTTGGAACATTGTATGGTGATAAGGTCCTGTTCAAGACATGTGAGTCTCAATACATTGAGGCGGAATTTTATCACATGAAGGGAAGAGAAAAAACTACAATGAAGGAAATTACCAAAGTTAATGCTCCATATGGTTTGGAAAAAATTCCAATAAATCCATTTTCACATGTGAGTACAGATTATGTGTTACCTATCAGTCAAATTGACAAAATAGGCCCAAATCAAAATACTCTTATGGAAAGATCCATAATGTCAATTACGGCAATCGAGCCAGACAACATGGGAGAAATTGGTAACTTACCAAGCAGTGATGAAAGCATAAGTGGTGACGTTTTCATTTCGTCTGCTGAAATCCAACAAGTCTATACTTCGCTAATCAGGCCAGAAGAAGTTATAGCAACACTAGAGGTGAATATTGATGTCGATTCTCAATCCATCATATCCTCTTTATTTCCCAAAGAAGACCCTTTATCATCAATAGGGTCGGAAATGGAAGCTTCTTCTTCAAAATGTGAAAATTTTGACATCTCTTATGATCATGAGAATTTTGTTTTTTCATCTACTTTGCAAGTAGAAACAGAAGAAATAACACATGATGAAGAGGAAGAGGAAGATCTTAGAGATTCTCCTCCAGCATTTGAAGAGGGTATCTCTACCACTGTGGATGAACTCAGAGAAGTAAATCTGGGTACATAGAAAGATCCACGCCCCACTTTAATTAGTGCGGCCATGACCCTTGAAGAGCAAGAGATGTATATTTCTTTTCTAAAGAAAAATAAATATATTTTTGCTTGAAATTATACAGAGATGCCTGTCCTTGATCCTGATGTTGCCACCCATCATTTGGGTTTTCCAAAAGAACATCGAGGATTCAAGCAAGCCGCGAGAAGAACACACCCAACCTATGCTTCCAAAGTCGAGGCTGAAGTGGATAATCTTATCAAAGCTAACTTCATCAGAGAAGTTCAATATCCCAAGTGGTTGGCTAATATTGTCCTTGTAAAGAAGAATAACGGACAAATTAGGGTTTGCATCGATTTCAGAGATCTTAATCGGTATTGTCCTAAAGATGATTTCCCAGTTCCGATTACAGAACTCTTAATTGATGCGACGGCTGGCTATGAAGTACTTTCTTTCATGGATGGATATTCTGGATATAATCAGATCCGAATGGCCCCAGAAGATGAGGAATATACAGCCTTCAGAGCTCCTCAAGGTGTGTTTTGTTACCGGGTGATGCCATTTGGTTTAAAGAATGCAGGTGCAACATATCAATGCGCCATGCATCGTATCTTCAAACCTTTTCTAGGGAAGTTTGTTGAATGCTATGTAGATGATTTGGTGGTTAAATCCAAACAATGTTTTGATCACTTGGCTGATTTGGAAGTCGTATTCCACAAGCTTCGACAACATAATTTGAAGATGAACCCCTTAAAATGTGCTTTTGGGGTAACCTCAGGAAAATTCCTCGGCTTTGTTGTACGCCATCGTGGTATTGAAGTCGATCCTGAGAAGACCAAATCAATCCTTGGTATGTCACCTCCTCAGAATTTGAAAGAATTAAGAGGACTTCAAGGACACTTAGCCTATATTCGGCATTTCATCGCCAATTTGGCAGGCAAAAGTTTACCCTTTACCAAATTATTGAAGAAAGGAGTCACTTACCAGTGGACTAAAGAATGTCAAGAAGCATTTCATGTTCTCAAGAAATACCTCTTGAGTCCACCAATACTCATGCCACCTGTTGAGGGTAGGCCTCTTATCTTCTATGTGACAGCTTTAGAGCGATCATTGGGTGCCTTTCTCGCTCAAAAGAATGATGCTGGGAATGAAAATAGTCTCTACTATCTCAGTAGAACTATGCTTGAAGCAGAAACCCGGTATTCGAGTATTGAAAAGTGCTGCCTAGCATTAATCTTTGCAGTTCAGAAACTGAGACACTACCTGCAACATCACGAGGTCCAATTGGTATCTCGTAATAATCCACTCAAATTCATCCTTAGTCATCCAATGCTTACAGGACGTCTGGCAAGGTGGGCGGTTATTCTACAGCAGTTCGACATCCAGTATGTGTCTCAAAAGGCAATTAAGGGCCAAGCTCTGGATGATTTACTGGCTGAACATCCTTCAGTGGAAGACACGTATTCAGATATCGAACTCCCTGATGAGGAAGTTTTCTCTATTCAAGAGATTCCTCAAACATGGGAAATGTATTTTGATGGTGCTTCTAGAAGTCCAACAGGGAAGAAAATGGAAAATCCTAAATTCAACAAAGTTGGTTTAGGAATTGTGCTCATTTCTCCAGATAAGGCAGTGTTACCTTATTCCTTTTTGTTGTGGGAAGGTGGTACCAATAATGAAGCTGAATACCAAGCTCTCATTACAGGCTTGGAGTTAGCGCTTCAAGCACAAGTGAATCACTTAAAGGTGAAAGGTGATTCAGAGCTGGTAATCAAACAAGTCAATGGGGATTATGCCATCAGAAAAGAAGAATTAATCCCTTTGTATGATTACGTCGGGGAGTTAATGTCGGAATTCCCTTCAGAACCGACATTTTCTTATGTCCCAAGATCACAAAATGCTCAAGCTGATGCACTGGCTAATATAGCCACAGCTTTAGCAGATCCAAATCGGGACGAGACAACCATCTGTATTGCCCACCGTCGTGAAATTTCACCTTATGTTCAAGTTAGAACAGAGGAAATTAATGAAATTAGTCCCATTCCTGAACCGTATGGTCATACTATAGGATGGATGTCACCTATCAAGGAATACCTTCAAAATGGAACACTTCCACCTGATAGAGCCGAGAAAGAACAAATTCGGCGACGTGTGGTCAATTTTACTCTTTATGATGGCCCAAACCACCTTGAGAAAATTCTCTACAAACGTGGTTTTGATGGAGTTCTCTTCAGATGTATTGATGGTGAAGAGACAATGGCTGTCATAAAAGAAGTGCATGCAGGAGTCTGTGGTGCCCACCAGTCTGGACATAGATTGTCTGATCAAATTCGAAGGCTTGGATACTTCTGGCCTTCAATGATACAAGATTGTGTTAATTTCACAAAGAAGTGTCATTCATGACAAGTATATGCCAACTTCATTCATCAACCTCCAGAGTTTCTTCATACAGCTAAATACTCATGGCCATTTTCCACATGGGGAATCGATGTGGTGGGACCTTACCCTTCAGCTACGACCAAGCAGTTTAAGTACATTCTTACTGCTACTGATTTCTTTTCCAAATGGGCAGAGGCAATACCTCTCAAAGAAGTCAGTTCTAAATGCCTTGTTAGCTTCATCAAGTCTAACATCATTACTAGATTTGGTGTCCCTCATACCATATTGATGGACAACGACACCAACTTCTTTTCTTCTGAGGTAAAGAAATTGTATCAAGAATACAACATTAAGTCCAACCATTAATCTCGATATCATGCAGCGGCTAATGGCCAGATAGAGGCCTTCAACAAGACTCTTTCAAATATACTGCAAAAAATGGTGGATAAAAATAAGAGGTCATGGCCTGATAAACTCTTTCATGCTTTATGGTCTTATCGGACTACCACTCGCAATGCCACACGGTCTACTCCATATTCATTGGTATATGGAACAGAAGCAGTCTTTCCAATTGAAGTTCAATTGCCCTCACTCAGAATATCCATTTGTGATCAGTTATCAACAGATGAGCAATCCCAAAAGCGGTTGAATGAATTGGAACAGTTAGATGAGAAAAGATTGTGCACTTTGCACCACTTGGAAATCTATCAGAATCGGATAGCACGAGCTTTTAACAAAAAAGTTCGTATTCGTTCATTCATTCAAGGAGAATTGGTATTGGTTCTCAGAGCACCAATGATACCAGGAAAGAAGCCTCCCATGCTTGAACCAAAATGGGAAGGACCTTATTCAATACATAAGGTCTACTCCAATGGAGCGTATTATCTGATCTCAATGGATGGAGAACACATCACGACTCCAACTAATGCCAGATTTCTGAAGAAGTATTTTGTATAAACACAAAATATTGTTCCCAGATCCAAATCAATCACATTAGATCCTATATTTTGTCCTACATGACATTAAACTGTTATTATGTCCTATCTACATGACGTTAAACTGTACAGAAGTTCCTATATTTTTTCCGAGATGACATTAAACTATATTGTGTCCAAGCAACATGACATTAAACTGTGTGGCACTTTCAACGTCCAGCAAGACGATAAACTGTAAAAAGTCCCCAGAACTGATATCCTCATATTGGTTCACCTTAGTCCTAGCTACATGACTTTAAACTGTACAGAAATGGTCCAGTATGACTTTAAACTGCAACTTCGTCCCACACGACATTAAACTGTGAAAAAGTTCCCTAAACCGTCCAGCATGACCTTAAACTGCATCATCCCTGGTCCATGTATATGACCATAAACTATTTTCAAATCCCTTATGTCCAGCAAGACGTTAAACTGTGACGTCCTAAACTACATGACGCTAAACTGTATAAAAGTCCCTCACGTCCGGAAAGACGTTAAACTATATAATCATCAAAGGTCCAGCATGACATTAATCTGCACCATCCACGGTCCATGCATATGACCTTAAACTATTCACACTTTCGTCCAACATGACATAAATGGTGTGTTATTTTGTCCTTACGGCATGACATTAAATTGCACATTCCCCCTTTCGTCCAATATAATGTTAAACTATTTTATCCCCATCGTCCTAACTACATGACGCTAAACTGTACAGAAAAATCCTTGATAGGTCCTACATGACATTAAACTGTATTTTGTCCCTGCTACATGACACTAAACTCTGCAGCACCAATAGTCCTAACTGAAAGACTTTAAACTGCATAGTCCCTTTTTTATGTCCTACATGACATTAAACTGTGCATCGTTAAGGTTGTTATTACCTCTTATTTCTCACACCGAGTATGACTCACGTGAGCTTAGAGCGAACAACAACCATAACACTCCCTTTGGGCCACTAACCATGTATAAGTCCCAACAACATTTTTTATTTAGATCATTTTCCACAAGAACAACTTTATCATTAATTCATTCTTTAATTGAACTACACGGACTTTGATCCTTGCCCTCCAGGCTGGGTATGTAGGCAACCTCCCAGGGTTCAAGCCCGAAAAACAATCTCTTCACATCGGTTCACCACCATCTCATATGATGTTGATTTATGAAACCGCCCCTGGAATCAATATCTTTACATTGATTCACTTTCGTCCTTGTTATATGACGTTAAACTATACAACACTTTTGTCCGGTACGACAATAAACTACAATATTCTTTGATTTCCTCATTTGAGAAGGAACCATTATTGACATTGATTTTTTCAATCATGTTTCATTTCAAAAGACTACATGCATACATGGTAATGCCTAAACATTTTATCTTAGGTTAAACCATCATTGCACTAAAGTCCCCTTTCACCCTTTACATGTACGAACCAAATTTGTGCAAAGGGTAGTCCTAGAACTACGTGGATTTGATTCCCATCCTTATGGGATACGTAGGAACATTCGAGTATCCCTCGAATCCAGTCCCAAGCCTTTTGGGCCTAACCCCAAATTTCACTTTCAGTCCCTTGGCTGAAAAGTCCTCATGAAAACACACACTGTGTATTCATTATTATGGTCCGAATTCTATGACCCTAAACTAAGATCACTCATACTTTCGTCATGCACGACGTTAAAACTGCATTTCAAGAACTACGTATGGCTTGATTCTCATTCTTATGAGATACGTAGTGAAGTCCATGTTTTCATGACCCAGCCACAACATGATTATGGTTATCATTGACCTATGTATCTCTATATACATTGGACAATACCCATCTTTATGTGTTATAATCATAACCTTAAATATTTTCAGATCTTCATAACCCTTTTCATGACTTCTAGTCACAAAAATGTCAAACTTCTGAGAATTCTTTTTGCCTGACTATGCAGCACGTGCCCATAGGTGGCCTTGCATAAACAGTCCACATAACAGACTTGTCAGCCGAAAGATGCTATTTATTTGACCATGCAGCCAATGCCCATAGGTGGCCCTGCATATTTCAACCCCCTAACGGGTTTTGTTAAATAATGGTAACTTCATTCTTGGGAAGAATGCCTCTTTTGTCCTTATTTGTCTTAAACGACAATATGTAGGGATCCGCAAAAAATAGCCATCCTTAACATATTTGTCCCATATCCTTTTTCATGATCTGAAAGTATTCAAGTCTATGGTTTATTCTTCTTCCCTACGTTTGGGTCAGACCTTCGTAGGAGTGATGTTCATCCAGTTCTTCGATATTCTTGTTCGGAAATATCTTCTCCATATTCAAGTACCTCTTTCCATACAAAAAACTCTATACTTTAGAAAATTTGAATCTCCATAAACTTTCACTGGCTTTTAACACTAGGAAAGTAAATTTCTGGGAGTTCTTTTGCCTGACTATGCAGCACGTGCCCATAGGTGGCCTTGCATAAACAGTCCACATAACAGACTTGTCAGCCAAAAGATGCTATTTATTTGACCATGCAGCCAATGCCCATAGGTGGCCCTGCATATTTCAACCCCCTAACGGGTTTTATTAAATAATAGTAACTTCATTCTTGGAAACTACTTCTTCTAATGCCTTTTAGCTCTTTTTCATATCATTCCTCAGATTCAAATATTCTTAAGCCATAGTTTACATTTTTTCCCTCATACTTGAGTATGGTAGTATGTTTTCAGATGAAATTTCAAGGAATTGTGTCAATTCTAATCCATTTCGGTCAAAGCTATTTCGACCTTAAACATTAGCCCCTTTATGTTCGACATGCATGACTTTAAACTGCCTAAAAAAGACAAAGGAACTCTGAATAAAAGTCAAGTTCCAGCACACTTGCGCACTGCCCTCTGTGCCCTAAAGTCTTGCGTGCCTCCCTTTTCCTTTGGAGGGATTCGATTTCCTCAAAGTCAAATCCTCATTTCTCTCCGGATCCAACTCTGAGGGGGGACTTTTGTTGACGCTCCTTTCGTCACAGAATCTAAAGATTGGAAAAGGGAATATATGAGCTCAAAGTGATTCAACCTTTGCAGAAAACATCAAAAATCGACAATGGAATGAACACATGATCAAAAGCAAATGCACCGCGCAAGTTTTACCACTGTCGCGCAAGTGCACTTTCGCGACGGTCTTGGTCGCGCAAGTGACTTGTGCGACCTAATTGGTAACCACCCGGTAACCACCCGGGGTCTTCTTTTGCCTATAAATAGACCCTGTGGGCCCCCCATTCGAGAGGATATTTTTCCAGAAACTCGGATTGAAGCTCCCGACGCCCAAGTCTCTTATCAAAGCTTCCGGAACACTTCTAAGGTAATTTCTTACCTAGAACGGAAGATCTAAAGAGAAGAAGGAAGGCCTATGTGCTGAAACTTATCAAACACTTGCGCGCCGACTTATTTCCTTCAATATAACTTGCGCGTCCCTTTTCTGGAAGAACCTCGAGAACATTCTAAAGGGTTTAAAAAAGAGTCGCTCAAGTATTTGATTGCTGGTTGAAAATCGCGCAAGTACACTATGTGTCGCGCAGGTATACCTGCGCGACCAATACTTGCACGCCCACGGAAGACTTGCGCGCCTTGCAAGACTTGCGCGCCCCTATCTTTTTGGGTGCCCATCTTACCCATTTTTACCCCTCTTAAGCCATTTTACCTTTCCTTTTCAAGATTCAGTCTCCAAGACACTCTTCAAAGCCATTTATGGCATGATTTCTTGATTTAACTTTCTTATCTGAAAGGAATTCTGTGGAATCTCTCTCAAAGTATAGTGATTTAAATATCCTTATGTCACTAAAATACGGAGAGTTCATTCATTCAACCTCATCCTTTAAGATGAGAGAATCTTAACCTGGGTCTCCTTTTCAGGAATAATCCCCAGTTATAAAACCTTTAATCTGGGCATCCTCCTCAGGAGTAAGCCCCAAATTCTTAAAGTTCCCAACCTCAAATATGGGCATCTTCCTCAAGAGTAAGCCCCAAACCTTAATCCCTAACCTAGGTCTCCTTTTTCAGGAATAAGACTCAGTCATAACCTGGGTCTCCTTTTTCAGGAATAAGACTCAGTCATAACCTTGGGCTTCCTTTTTATAGAATAAGCCCCAAGTCTCCTAACCTGAGTCTCCTTTTTCAGGAATAAGACTCAGTCATAATCTTGGGCTTCCTTTTTAAACAATAAGCCCCAAGTTCCCTTAAATTTCTCTTAACCAGTCATAATTTACCTTTGATTTGGGTTTCCTTTTCAGGAGTAAAACCCAATCATATGTCCCCTCTTAACTTGGGCATCCTCCTTAGGAGTAAGCCCCAAGATTAGAGTATTCAAATCTCCATGAAGCTCATATAACTTTATGGACCCTGTTCATGGATTTTCTCCCTAAAAGTAAATCCTAAACCTTCATCTATCTGGGCAGTCATCCATACATAAGCCCCAAACAAATTCTTATGATTGCATCTTTTATGGCACAATTGTATAAATTTTTACCAATACCTCTTGTTTCTCACACCGAGCATGACTCACGTGAGCTTAGAGTGTAAAAGTAATTAGGACATTCATCTTTGAGCCATCAATCATAAACATCATACTCCATAACTCGAACTACGTGGGTTCTGATTCCTTTTCCAAAACAAAGGATACGTAGGTAGCCCATTTATGGGTTCAATCCCAACTTTGAAATAATCCCTGTCCTTCTGAATGACGATAAACTTCAAGTGCCCCACTGAGTGGATTTAAAACCAGCCTGGTCATCATAATGACCAAGAGACTTTTATATAAATGTTTTGAAGGATACCATTGACCAAGAATCTCTAAAACAGATATAGATGATTCTCTATTGATGAAGAACCTCGAATACATATAAAAGATTGTCTAAATTTCTTTAATCATTGATTGTTAAAACTAAAGGAAAGAACATTTTATACAAGGTAATGTAATAAGGATTCACGAACATAACTTAAATCTATAAAGAGAGTCTCGGAGTAGACAATAATTCCCTCTCAAAAAGGTGTGATGAGTCCAACCTCCCATCCTCTCGACCAATGCAAATTCCTAAGCCTCATTAGTCCACAAGATAATGAGCGCCTGCCTTTGGAAAGTAGGTCCAAACAGATGTGGAATCATTGGATGTTTCCGGTTCTACGAACAAACCCGTTAGAAACAGATCGGAACATTTGAATCTCCCGTCCAGGAGGTCATCCCCGGATTCCGTGCGAAACAATAGGTTTTTTGGTTTTTTTGTTTTTTGTATGTTTTAAAGGATTTTAAATGTATTTATGGGATAAAAAATATTTTAGGGTTATTTTTGGATTTTAGGGATTTTATTGGTTTTTATGGGTTTTTAATGTTTATAGTGGTTTTTTGGTTTTTTTGGGGATTTTAGGGTTTTTAGGGTCTTTAGGGTTTTATTTTTTTAGGTTTTTATTATTTTTAAGTGTTTTGGGGTTTTTAACATTTTTTAGGTCTTTTTACGTGTTTTAGTGGATTTTATGTATTTAGAGATTTTTTAGGATTTTTATATTTTTAGGATTTCTAGATATTTTGCAGGTTTTTAGGTTTTTATGGTTTTGTTGGTGTTAAATTTTCTTATGGACTTTTGTGTTATTGATTTTTTTTTCTAGAATTGTTATTTTTTTCATATATTTTAGGTATCCTATGTTTTTTCATGGGTTTTCATGGTTTTAATGGTTTTGGAATTTTTATGTTATTTTTTTGGTTTTATGGTTTTTTGAGTATTTATGGGTTTTAATATTTGTAGTGTTTTTTAATGTTTTTAGGGGTTTATATGTTTTTTATAGGTTTTTGTGATTTTATATAATTTATCCGTTTTTTAGGGTTTTGTGGTTTTTGGGGATTTAGAGAATTTAAGGACTTTTAGGGTTTTAATGGTTTTTAGCACTTTTTAGGCTTTCCGGGGTTTTATTGTTTTTCATTTTCATGAATTTATTATCTTTTATCAAGGTTTTCAGTGTTTTCAACGTTTTTAGGGTATTTAGAAACTTTTTATGATTTTAATGGTATTTTAGTTTTTTATATATTTTGAATGGATTTGGGGTTTTTAGGATTTTTATCGTTTTTTGGTTTTTATGGTTTTGAAGCGTTTTTTATATTTTTAGGGATTTCTTAGAGTTTTTCTGGGTTTTTATAGTTTTTTATGATTTCAGGGACTCTAATAATTTTTAGGATTTTTATGGTTTATTTGGTTATATGGAATTGAGGGTTTCAAGTGTTTTTTTATTTTTTGGGGTTTTATGGGGTTTTGTGCTTTTAGAGGTTTTTTGGTTTTAGTGTATTTAATGTGTCTATGATTTTGAAGGGTTTTTGTATATTTTTTTGAGTTTTAAGATTTTTATATATTTTTAGGGTTTTTAATATTTGTAGGGGTTTATGGTTTTTATTATTTTTTAGGTTTTTTAAGGTTTTTTTTCATTTTTTATGTTTTTAGGGGGTTTGAGTGATTTTAGGATTGTTATGGTTTTTGATGATTTTTGAGGTATTTGAGGGTTTTTTAGGTTTTTGAGAAATTTTTTTTCTTTTTAGGATTTTTAATACTATTTTTTTAAGGATTTTGAGGGGTTTGTGGTTTTATAGGTTTTCTAGTGTTTTATTGTTTTTTTGGTGTTTTCGGGTTTTTTTGTTTTTTTGGGTCTTAAGGATATTTTGAGGTTTTATTTTTTTCAGGGATTAAAGGTTTTTATGAAATTTCAGTAGATTTTTAGTGAATATGTGTTTTTAGGATTTTAATGGGTTTCTATGGTTTTAAAGGGTTTTTATAGTTTCTAGGTCTTTTAAGGTGTTTATGATTTTTTGCGTTTTTTTATTCTTTTCAGGGGTATTTATGTGTTTTTAGTTTATTAAGATTTTCATAGTGGTTTTCAAGGTTTTTTAAATTTTAGGTATTGTTATAGATTTTATTTGGATTTTATAGTATTATTATAGTTCTTATGTGTTTTTTGGGATTTAGGGGTTTTTTGTGTTTTTAGAGTTTTAATGGGTTTTTAGAGTTTCTAAACATTCTTTGGGGTTTAATGGGTTTCATTATTTTTAGTTATTATTTTGGGTATTTATGAAGTTTTAGAGGTTTTTACGGTTTCAAGTTGTTTTATGGTTTTTAGAGGTTTTTAAGGTCTTTTATGGGTTTTAGGATTTTATTAGTTTTTAGATTTTTAGTGGTTTTAAGTTTTTTTTTATTTTCAATGTTTTATTTGGTTTTTTTAGTGTGTTGATTTTTTTTTCAGTTATTATGTTCTTTAGGGATTTTTCAGGATTTTTATAATTTTTATGGTCTTAGGGGAATTTGATGGTTTTTAGCATTTTTAAGGTTTTTATAGTTTTTAGCATTTTTAGGGTTTGTAGGGTTTTTTTAATTTTTTGGTATTTTTAGAATATTTTATATTATTTTTATGGTTTTTGTGGTTTTTAGATATTTTGATTGTTTTTAGGGGGTTTGGAGGGTTTTTTGCGCTTTTAGGGGTTTTAGGGTTTTAAAGATTTTTTTTTGTTTTTATATTTTTTGGGGTTTAATTTTGTTTAGGTTTTTAATATTTTGTTAGGGGTTTTAAATTTATTTATTTTTTAAGGATTTTTATATATTTTTTCGGATCTATATGGCCTTTAATATTTTTAGTGATTTTGAGGGTTTTATGTTTTTTTTTGTTTTTTCATAATTTTTTTTGTTTTTAGGGGTTTTAATGTTTTTTTAGTTTTTTAATCATTTTAGGGGTTTATAGGGTTTTTATAGTTTTTTTCGTTTTAATGATTTGTTTGGTTTTATAATTTTTAATGTATTTAGGGGTTTTCGGATTTTTAGGGGCTTTCATGGTCATTATGAGATTTTTAGGGCATTGATGGGTTTTACCCTTGTTTTGGTTTTTATGGGTTTTATGAATTTTAATGTTGTTATGGTTTTCATATGCTTTTTGGTTTTTAGAGTTTTTTATGATTTTAGGTATTTTTATGGGTTTTAGTATTTTTATGGGTTTTAGTGATTTTGTGGGTTTTTAGGGTATTTTGGGTATTTTGGGTTTTTAGGGTTTATTAGGTTTTTTAGAGTTTTTATGTTTTTTTTGGGGGGGGGGTGGATTTAATGTTTTCTTTGTTGTTTTTAGTTTTATTATGTTTTAAGTGTTTTTTATGAAATTTTTATGGATTTATGGGTTTTACAGTTTTAAGGTATTTTGAGTGTTTTCTGTGTTTTTATGGGTTTTAGGGTTTTTTGGGTTTGTTGGTGGGTTTTATGGTTTTATTTAGTTTTTAGGAGTTTTCAGGTTTTTAGAATTTTTTAATGTTTTTAAAGAATGGAAGGCTCGAGACCAAGCATGCTTCCACCCCCCCCCCCCAAATTTAATAGAAACCTAAATGAAAATAAGAGAACATAAGAGTATAACAACCCATGCCCACAACCAAAAAACTACTACAAATAAATAGTATCATCATCAGCACTATAGGTAAAGGCAGCATCAGCATATACGAACTCCCACATAGATTGCAGATTCTTATACTTCTTGAAAATCGTAGAGTACATATCCCTTTGTCTTTGCTTCTACAAAGCCACATTATCTTTGGAAGAGTATTTATCTGGTTGTTGTAACTTGAATTCTGAAATATTCTTCTTAGTAGCTTCAGAGGAGGGTCTGGTAAACACAATCCTTGTAAAACAAGAGTAATCCTTCCTCAGCATCCTCTCAGGTGGGGCAGAGGTGAACCCCTCAAACTCCTTGCCACTCTTAGTCATGATTCCATCACATTCCAAGACTTTCTCAACACCGAGGTCCTTATATTTACTGATTCTATATATTCTGTCATCATCAGAGGCATCCCTCCATTTATCGGAGACTTGTAAACCAATGCCAAGATTCTGGATTTCCTCCTATAAATTAACCTTATGACTTTTCTCAATTGGTTTCCCCTCACCTGAAATCTACACATCTAACTCACAAACCCCTAGTTGTTCCTCCAGGACCATGTCCTCTAAAACAATGAACTCACCAAAGGGGACCTCTTCATTAACCACCATATCCAAAAGTATGTATTGATACTTATTCTCCTCAGAAACAACATTCTTTCTCCCAGATAGCATGTGGTCTTCCTCATTCTCTATAGATACTTAAAATTACTCACTAAGATTCTGCACTAAAGGAAATAAGACTTGCACAGTTGAATCAACCACACAATGTGCAATATAAACTAGATTTCAATCTCCACTGGCATCATGCCTAAACACATATTCATAATGCAGGGAAACATACTCTGATAAATCAATCTGATTCAAATGTCCCTCCCCATGAACAACACCCACATAAAGTCCAGAACAAGGGGTGTGATCAAGAGGTACATGCACCTCTAATAGCTCAAGTCCATTATCATTGATCAGCAGAAGAAGTTGCACCTCCTCCTAATCCATTTGTTGTCCCTCATTCCCAGCATCATCTCCAAATATCTCCTCAGAGTCCAACCCTTCCAACCAGTTACCCAAATAGATTATATATGGAACCTGAACCACACTACCATTATGCACCTGACTAGCCTACCCTTCAGTGGTGTCTCCACTCCCACCAGAATACCCCAAGGGAGCCAAGATATGATACTTCATTAGAGGATGTGATGTCTTCCCAACAACCATCCCCACCACATGATCCAATGTACCTAACACATCTGTAGAAACTCAAATAACTCTTACACCGACCATATAATCCTTGCAACCATTTAAAACAACCTCCAAATACTTATCACATATATCGGCTTCTACTACCTCCTTAACACTCCTGATTTGAAAATCAGATTTCATTTTTGAAAAGACTGTACTGACCTTCATATCAGGGGTAATCACATGGGTTTCTTCAGTGGAAAAACCACCAAAGATACAAACGCATTCTACACTTTAACCATAGCTTTTCCACCTACACTGAACATCGCACAAGCCAGTTTCGAACCACCACTCTTCCTTCTACATCCCTAATCGTCCCAACTGAGATGACCTAACTTCTTACAAGAATAACAAAAATAAACCAATGATTCAAGAACAACCAGCTACTTGTATCATAACTCTTCACCAACAACGATCTACAGAAACTCAACTGGTACCTTAAATACAACAAATTCAAAAAACACTCATTGATCAACCGCATAAAAAACTGTTTGGGTCCTATTGTCCAAAACAATATATCAACCCACCAGATTCCCAAGCATAAAAATAATAAATCGATTTTTAAATGGAAGGGGATGTTCTAGAAATCTCACCCAAGTAGAGATCACAGCGGAATCATGATTCCTATAAATATCGAAGCTCCACTAAAAAAGGAAGAAATAGGCACCATAGTAGCTTCTTGGGGACAAGTACCATGTGTTGATAATATCCTCTTCAATTGTAAATCATATCATTATGTGGCGGCCATATATTAACCCTATAGTATCACAATATAAAGACCCCAAGAATCAAATTAAAAAAATTTAAAATGATTCCACCAATGGACTTCAGTTCAAAAATCATGAAACCATCATCAAGAAATCAAGAGAAGAGGCCTTGTTGAACTCTGGAGTTGAATTTGAGTGTTGTGGTTGACCTTCATACAAATCGGCCACTTTAGGGAAGTGGTTAATCTGATGGAACGAGGGTAGAAATCAGGAATTTATAAAGGAATTAAGGAGACATTCTAGACTCGATATTCATCAAGAATAAATGAAGGTCCCTACCCCAAAGAGGGGAGAGAGAGTCATTGTATTCATCATCATCAAGGCAGTCCAGGGGAGGTAGAGGTGCCTCCATGGTCAATCATCTTTATGGTTTTTGGGGTTCAAATGGATTTTAGTGTTTTTAGTGGGTTTTAAGGTTTTTAATATTCTTTAGAGGTTTTATGGTTTCTATTGTGTTTTATTGTTTTTAGAATTTTTTATGGTATTTTTAGTGTTCTTCTGGGTTTCAAGAGTGTTTTAGGATTTTTTTAATTTTTTTTATGTTTTTATTTTTTTTGATGTGTTTTTTCTGGGTTTTTTGGGTTTTTAATTTTTTGGGTTATTTTTTGGGTTATTTTTGGTTTTTTTAGTTTTTAGGATGGTTAGGGATTTAGATGGGTTGTAGATATTATTTGGGTTCTTAGTGTTTTTTTGGTTTTTTTGAACATTTTCAGGTTTTTATGGGTTTATGTTTTAATATTTATCTTGGATTTTATTAGGGATTATTCTAGGTTTTTCGTTTATTATACATATTTTGGTATTTTTATGGTTTTTTTGTTTTTATGGGATATTTTTATATTTTAGGTATTATGACGAATTTTGGGGTTTTTAGGGTTTTTTTTGCTTTTTTAGTTTTTTGGCGGTTTTAGAGTTTTTTTATGTTTTTAATTTTTTTAATATTATAATATTTTTATAATATTATAATATTATAATATTTTAATATTTTTTTAATTTATTTATGGATTGAAAGGGAATTTATAGTTTTTTACATATTTTTTTTGGGTTTTTAAGTTTTTTAGGGATTTTATAATTTTTTAGTTTTTTATGTATTTAAATTATTTTTTGGTTATGAACATTTTCTTAGGGATTTTATAATTTTTTAGTGTGTTTTTAGTATTTTAGTGTTTTTAAGGTTTTTTAGTGTTTTTAATTTTGTTAGGGATTTAAAGGGTTTTTAGAGTTTTTAGGGGTTTTATGGAATTTATGGAAGTTTAGATTTTTAGGGTTTTTATCAATTTTATGGTTATTTAGGGGTATTATGTGTTTTTAGGTTTTAAATGTTTTCGAGGAGTTTTTTTTGGGTTTTTAGGGGTTTTAATATTTTTAGGGATTTTTTAGGGATTTTTTGTTTATTATATTTTTTGTGGATCATAGGAATTTTATGGGTTTTTAGTGTTTTTAGAGTTTTTAGTATTTTTATGTAAATTTTGGTTTTATGGGGTTTTTTTGCGTTTTAGGGTTTTTTGAGTTTTTTTTATTTTTTTAAAAAAAAATAGGGGTTTTAATGGTTTTTATATTTTTTAGGGTGTAATTAGGTTTTTTGGTTTTTTAGGGGTTTTAATATTATTAGGGGATTTTATGGTTTTTAGGTATTTTTCTGTTTTAGGGTCCTATTTGCGATTTTTATCATTTTTAGGTTTTTAGGGGTTTTAAGTGTTTTTCGTTATTTATGGCTTTCTCTATATTTTTTTCGTGTTTATATGGGGTTTTAGGTTTTTTGTGATCTTAGGGATTTTAAAGCATTTTTATGGATGTCTAGTGATTTTAAGGATTTCTTGGGGTTTTTTGGTTTTCTAGGGTTTTTAGGGTTTTTAGAGTTTTTTATGTTTTTAGGGGTTTTAAGTGATTTTAGGTTTTTATGGGTTTTATAGTGATTTTTATATTTTTTATGTTTTTTACAGTTTAATGTATTTTTAATTATTTTTTAGTATTTTCATAATTTTCTGGGTTTTTAGGTTTTTTGTGGAGTTTTAGAGGTTTTTTCCTTTTTTAATGTTTTTAGGGGTTTTTGGAGATTTTAGGGGGGTTTTGAAATATTTATTTTTTAATGAATGTTTACATTTTTTAATTTTTTTGGGTGTTTATGGTTTTTATAATTTTTACAAGATATTAAGAGTTTTATTAGTTATTCTTGTTTTAGTATTTTTAGGGTTTTTTTGGTTTTTTGGTGTTTTGTGTTTTTTTGGGTCCTTTATGGTTTTTAGCATTTTAATGTTTTGCAGGGTTATTTAGTATTTTTCTATAATTAATTTTTTCTTATGGGTTTTTAGGATTTTATGGTTTTTTATGTTTTTAATTAATTTTAGAGAATTTTTAGGATATTGTGTGTTTTTATTGTTTTATTTCTTTTGAGGGTTTTTAGGGGTTTTTTGGGTTTTTTGTTTTTTATGGTTTTTTGGGGTTTTAGGGGTTCTTTTCATTTTTATGGTTTTTATGTTTTTATATTTTTTTAATGTTCTCAAGGTTCTAAGGTTTTTTTATAGTTTTTAGTTTTTTTAGGGTTTTTATGGGGTTTTAAGGGTTTTTATGGTTTTTAGGAGTTTATAGGTTTTAGGAGTTTTAGGGTTTTTAGGTTTTTAGGTTTTTTGTTGTTTTTACACTTTTTATGTTTTTAGGGGTTTAAAGTGTTTTTAAATTTGTATGTATTTCGTTATTTTTATAGGGTTTCAGTGTTTCTTACATTTTATAGGATTTTTTGGGCTTTTTTAGAATTTATATGGGTTTTAGGGTTTCTGGTATTTTAAAAGTATTGTGGTTTTATGGGTTTTAATATTTCTAAGGTTTTTAAGGGTTTAAGTGCAATATGTTTTTATGGTTTTCTGATGGTTTTTTATGGATTTTAGTTTATTTTTATATTGTTAAGAATTTTTAGGGTTTTTAATGATTTTTATGGGTTTTTTGGCATTGATGGTTCTTTAGGGGTTTTAGAATTTTTTAGGGTTTTAATATTTTTTTATAGTTTTTTAATGTTTTTAGGGCTTTAAATGGTTTTTTAGTTTTTAGTGGATTTTTATGGGGTTTTATAATTTTTATGGGTTTTAGGAGTCTTTATGGTTTGTATGGGGTATAGGGGTTTTAAGGAATTTTATGGTTTTTTATCGTTATTTAGGTTTTTTAGAGACATTTTTTGTTTTTAGATTTTTAATGTTTTCTTAGTTATTTTTATGGGTTTTAGCGGTCTTTACATTTTTATGGATTTTTAGGACTTCTTAGGGATTTTTATAATTTTTTAGGGTTTTTAGGGATTTTTAAGATTTTTAGGGTTTTTAGGATTTTTTATGGTTTTAGTGTTTTAGTATTTTATTCTTTTTAGTGGTTTTAAATTTTATTATTTTATTAAAATTTTATTATTGTTATATAGTTTTTATAGTTTTTAAAGGATTTTTAGGGATTTTTTAGGAATTTAATATTTTTAGGTTTTTTAGTGATTTGAGAGTTATAAGGTTTTTTAGGGGTTTTTTGGGTTTTTTATTGGTATTTTGGATTATTTTTTGTGTTTTCTAGGGTTTGGATGTTTTTTATTGTTTTTAGCATATCTATAAGTTAAAAGTGTTTTAAATTTGTTTATTGGTTTTTTGGTTTTAATGGGTTTTAGAGTTTTTTAATGTTTTATGTGATTTTATAGATTTTAGGAGTTTTAGGTTCCTTAAAGTCTTTAGGGTTTTAGATTTTTTAGGATTTTAGTGGTTTTATGTATTCCTAAGTTTTAAATATTTTCTAATGTATTTTTTTAGTTTTTAGGGTTTTTACATTTTTAGTTTTTTAGGGATTTTAGGCTTTTTTTGCCTTTTTTGGGTTTTTAGGGATATTGAGGGTTTTGAGGATTTTAAGGGGGTTTTATCAATTTTATATATTTATGGGTTTTAAATGATTTTAAATTTATATAGTTTCTTTTGGGGTTTTTAGTGACTTTCATGGGTTTAGGGTTTTTTATTTTTTAATTGATTTTAGGGAATATTTGGATTTTAATTGATTTAGGGATTTCGTGGATTTTGAGGGGTTTTAGAGTTTTATTAGGGGTTTTAGGTTTTTATGGTTTTATTGGGGATTTTAGGGTTTTTTTTCAATTTTTTATGGATTTACGTTTTTGTATATTTTTAAACATTTTTATGTGTTTAAAGGGTTTTTATTTTTTTTAGTGGTTTTTAGTGTTTTTAATGATTTCTATGGTTTTTAAGGTTTAAGGTTGTTTATAGTTTGTAGGGGGATTTTGGGTATTTTTAGGGTTCCTTTGGGTTTTTAGGGTTTTTTATTTTTAGTTTTTTAAATCATTTTTAGGATTTTAAGGTTTCCAAAGGGTTTTGATTATTTTTTACATTTTAGGGATTTTTGGACTATATGGTATTTTCAGTTTCTTAGAAAATTTGAGGCATTTTAGGGGTTTTATGGTTTTATGGTTTACTTGGTTTTTAGGGATTGTTTATGTTTTCTTGGGTTTTAATTGTTTTTACAGATGTTTAACATTTTTAAGTGTTTAAACAGTTTTTATAGTTTTTAGTGGTTTTAGGATTTTTATGTGTTCTTAGGTTCTTTTAAGGTTTTTATGGGGTTTTTTGGTTTTTATGGATTTTTTTTGGGTTTTTTGTGGTTTTTAGAAATTTTTAGGTTTTTAGGTTTTTTAAAGATTTTCTTTGGGGTTTTACATTGTTTTTCATTAGTTTATGTTTTTTATGATTTTAAGTATTTTCATATTTTTATGGATTTCATAGGGTTTTCAGGGACTTTAACGTTTTAATTTTTTTAGGCGTTTTGGGGATTTTTTTAAGATTTCTATGTTTTCTTAGGGTTATTAGGAATTTTGAGGGTTTTAGGGTTTTTACAATTTCGAGGAGCTTTCAAAAAATTAAGGTTTTTTAGAGGTTTTAAGTGTTTTTAGGTTTTTATGGTCTTCTTGGAGTTTTTAACATTTTTCTGGGTTCTTTTTCTTAGGGAGTTTTAGGATTTTTTTTAGAATTTTTAAGGATTTTGACGGTTTAGGGTTTTTTAGGGTTTTTAGGATTTTATGGTTTATTTTGGTTTTTTTGTGTTTTGTGGTTCTTTTAAAGATTTATAGTTTTTTAGAGTTTTTAAACCTTTTAGATGTTTAAAGGTTTTTTTCGAGTTTTTAGTTGTTTTTAGGGTTTTTATGGGTTTTTTCAGTTTTAGGAATTCTAATAGTTTTGGGGTCTTTACGGTTTCTATGGTTTTTAGGTTTTCTTCGAACATTTAAGGGTTTTTGGTTTTTTTGGGATTTCAGGGTTTTTAGGGGTTTTAAGTGTTTTTAGGTTTTTAGAGTTTTCCTAGGGGTTTTCATGGGTTTTATGGTTTTCTATATTTTTATGGAGTTTTATGGATTTTGAGGATTTTTATGGTTTTTTATGGTTTTTAGGGATTTGGAGGGTTTTTAATATTTTATATGGATTTTAGGGGTATAATGTTTTTTTTGGGTTTTTGGGTTATTTTGAGTTTTTTATGGTCTTTAAGGTTTTTATTGTTTTCAAATGTGTTTTGGGTTTTAAGGGGTTTTGATAGTTCTTAATGTTTTTATGGTCTCTTTATTTTTAGATTACTTATGGTTTTTGGAGTTTTTATAGTTTTTACGGGTTTTATAGGTTTTAGGGTTTTTAAGGTCTTTTTTTAGTGTTTTTTATATTTTTATTGACATTGAGTATTTTTATTTAATTATTGTATTTATTGGTTTCTTCTATGTTTTTAGGGTTTTTTACATTATTATAGAGTTTTATTTATTTTTTAGGATATATTTTTTTAGTGTTTTTTGGGATTTTGATGGGTTTAGGGTTTTTAGTATCTTTAGGGTTTTTTAGGGATCATAAAATTTTTGTGTTTTTATGTTTTTTAGGTGAATTTAGATATTTAATATTTTCATAGGATTTCATAGGGTTTTTAAAGTTAGTTAAGGTTTTAGGGTTTTTAGAATTTTTATAGAATTCTAGAGATTTTTTTATAATTATGGATTTTTATGGTTTTTATAGATTTTGAGGGTTTTAGGGTTTTTTGGATTTTTATGGGTTTTATGGTTTTAATGGTTTTTTTTAATTCTTCTGGGTTTTGAAGGTTTTGAGAGTTTGTTATCCTTTTTGTAGATAACAGTTTCTATATTTTTACTTGTTTTTAGGGTTTTTAGGATTTTTTATGGTTTTCTGGATATTTTATTGATTTTAGGTCTTTTAAAATTATTAGGGTCTTTTAAGGGTTTTTTGTGTTTTTAGGTTTTTAGGTTTTTAAATTGTTCTTATTTTTTAAAAGTTCTATGATGGGTTTTCTAGTTTTTTACCTTTTTTGTAATTTAAGGTATTTTTTAGGATTTTTAAACTCTTTTAGGTATTTAATGATTTTGAGGAGTTATAGGGTTTTTATCATTTTTTTTGGGTTTTAGGGATATTATTTGTTTTTATAATTTTATGTTTTTCTTTTTGGATTTCTAGTTTTTTAGTTCTTTTTACATTTATTGAGATTTATAGGGTTTTTAGGATTTTTAAATGTTTTTAGGGTTTTATTAATTTTGAGGGCTTTTAGGATTTTAATGTTTTTATGATTTTTAAGGGGATTTTTTAGTTTTATAGGTGTCTTAATGATTTATAGTGCTTTTTTTATTTTTATATAAATAAAGGATTTTTATAGTTTTTTGTTGGTTTTTATGGATTTATTGGTTTTAGGGGTTTTAATGGGTTTTAGGGGTTTTATAGTTTTTTGGGGTTTTAGGGTACTTTTATGGTTTTCAGCATTTTTTTTAATTTTTAGGGGTATTAAGTGTTTTTATATTTTTAATTTCATCTATGTTATTTTTAGGGATTTTATGTTTTTTTTCAAATTTTGGGATATTTAGAGTGTTTTTTGTATTTTTCTTGTTTTATGGATTTTTATAGATTTTTTTAGAAATTTTAGGGCTTTGATGTTTTTAATGTTTTTGAATGTTTCTAGGGGTTTGAAGAGTTTTTAGAGTTTTTAGTGTGTTTTATGGGTTTTTTTTGTTTTTTGGTGTTTTTAATTTGTTCAGGGGTTTGGATAGTTTTTAGGGTTAATATGGTTTTATGGTCTTTATAATTTTTTATGGCTCTAGTGTCTTTAAGGGTGTTATAATTATAATGTTTTCATAGGGTTTTTCAGTGTTTTCAAAATTTTTATGGATTTTTATTTGGTTTAAGGATTTTAATGGGTTTTTTGGGGTTTCGATGGTTTTGGTTTTTTAGGATTTTTAGGGGTTTTAGGGGTTTTAGGGTTTTTAGATTTTTTATGTTTTTAGAAGTTTTGAGGGTTTTTATGTTTTTTGTTTTTCTTATGGTCTTTTAAAGATTTTAGGATTTTGAACATTTTAAGGTAATTTGAGGTTCTTTTAGTATATTTTTTTAGTTTTTTGGGGTTTTAGGAATATTGATGGTTTTAGGTTTTTTTGTTTTTTTTATTTAGTGGTTTTTTTAGTTTTTAAGGTTTTAATTATTTTTAGTGTTTCATTAATGTTTTTACTGGTTTAAAGAATTTATAAAAAAAATGTGGTTTTATGTTTTTTATGGGTTTTATGATTTTTATGGTTTTCAAGGGTTTTGATGGGTTTTAAGGGATTTTATGGGTTTTAAGGTCTTTAGCGTTCTTTAGGGTTTAGAATTATTTTTGTTTTTAGGGGTATTAAGTATTTTAAGGATAATAAGTTTTTATTAGGAATTTTTAGGGTTTTTAGGTCTTTTTATTACTTTTAGTATTTTTTTAGGTTTTTAGGGTTGTGATGTATTTTGAGGGTTTTTAAGGTTCTAGGGTTTTTAGGGTTCTTTATGGTTTTAAGAATTTTTTTTGTTTTTTTAATGGTTCTAAGTGTTCAAAATTTTTTAAGGTTTTCTTTGGGGTTTTTAGGGTTTTTACATTTTTAGGTATTTTTTGGGATTTTATATAATATTATTGGGGCTTTAGGGGTTTTAGGCATTTTTAGTGTTTTGAGGGGTTTATACGGGATTTCGATTTTCTGGGTTTTTTGAGATTTTATTGATTTTAGGATTTTTTTAAGCTTTTTACATTTTTAGGGAGAGGAAGGCTCGAGACCAGGCAGGCTTGGTTTCCCAAAATTTATACCAAAAGGAAAGAACAGACAGTGAGCTACAAGGCATGGTTACATAGCTGAGAGTGCAATTCACCCATCATGTTAGAGTCCACAAACGAGGAGCAGGAGGGCGTGGCCACAAAGGACCACAACGAGCACCTCTCTACAATAGCCTGTTTGGAGAGAGCATATGCAACCGCATTCACCTCCCGATAGGCGTGTGTCACGGTAAGATTCAGCCTTTGAAACATGGTGAGGCATTACATCCATTGGGTGAGGATCCTCCAAGGAATGCACCTAGATTAATTTTTAAGAGCCTTCATAGCAAGCATGAATTCAGACTAAATCCACATGAAGATCCATCAAAAACTAACATCATTTTCAATCACCTTTATCATGGCCCACAATTCTGCATCAAGGGAACACCTGTCGCCAATGAAGTGTTGGAAGAAACCTTTGATGAAGCCCCGATAGGTGCGCACTACACCACTGCATCCAGTAGGACCCGGCGCACTAAGGGTCTTACCATCCACGTTAACCTTAATCCAGGAGGGGAGTGGAGGGATCCATTGAATAAACTTGGGGACCATTGATTTTTTGCCCTGCCAGTGATGACAAGCAACTGAAGGATGATGAGCTCAGGAACATCGTTCACCATATGGCATGTTTGAATGTGGGAGGCCACATAAACAGCCATATGAATCATCACCACACCACCATGAATGGATATCCATTTCATATTGAAGGCAACTGCATTCCGATTGGTCCAGATAAAGGAGATAGTGGCTGTAACAGTGAAAAGAAAAAGATTATGGACCTCATCATTGTAATCCCAATTGGACAGGTCGGCCAGGATCTCGAAGAGAGGCTTGTCCAGGCCAGCCGGGTACCCAATAATTTTCTGTACATATCCCCAATGTTCTGCACTAAACATGCATTAGAGGAAGGTGTGCTGAATGTTTTCTTCCGTGCCAAGGAAGAGGAGGGAAACAGAGGCAAGACTTTGCCCACCTTTCTGCAACTGGTTCTGCATTGGCAGCTGATTCATCCAGATTTTCTACAGAATGAGATGGATAGCTGGGGGGATGAAATTCCTCCTAAATTTGGAGAGGCAGACCAGGGGAGGGGATCCCCTGGCATAGTTGTACCAATAATAATACTTAGCAGTTAGTCGTCCGAACATGCTAGGTTTCAAGATAAAGATGTCAGAGTCGAATAAGGCATAACGCTGGATTTGAAGCAAGGCATTAGTTGGGAGGAGGGCCTCAAACTATTCCAGCTGTGGAATAAAAGCCGCAATGGGAAATATTTTAAGGCCTGCAGGTGGAGTCATTCATTCCTGCTGGGGCCTATCAAGCCAAGGTGTTGACCAAGCATTCAATTCAGAGTGCTTTGAGATGATCCATTAAGAATGAAAAACGATCACCTTGTATGATTCACAAATTGCTGGCCATATAGAAGAGGGAAAGTAACTTGCATGTTCATTGCAAAGTTTGAGAACGAATATTTCCTGAGTGAAACCCAAGCCCCACCCCTAGGATTTAGAAGACCCCAAGTGAATTTAGAAAGAAAAGCGTCATTGTATCGTCTGAGGTCTTTAATAACAATTTCTCCCAGCTAAATTGGTTTGGTGTAGTCCTACCAGGACACTATAACCAATTTCCTCTAACTTATACACCCTGTCCAGCAGAAATTCCTAATCTTTGCTTAAAGATCCTTAATAAGATTAACCTTACATCTATATATAGAGAAATCATAAGTGAACATAGAAGTTATCATCGAGTTGATAAGACAGACCCTTCCAGCTTACGAGAGGGATTCCCCTTTCCATTTCTCTAGCTTTTGGGTATTTTTGGAAGCAATGCCCTCAAGGTGGCAGCTTTTTACATGTCCCCAAAAAATAGGGACACCCAGGTAATCAAAGCGAAGTGACCCTATCTTGACACTAAGGGACCTTGTAATGGAATTATGATAGGACCATGGGACCCCCTCCCCAAATACAATCAAAGACTTGCTCCGACTAATAGATTCCTCACCAAATTTTCATAATGCCAGAAGATCATCCAGATGGATTGCAAGGTATTTTGTCCGCTTGCTCAAACAGAAGAATATCATCAGCATACAAAATATGGGATGGCATGTGGAGGTCCCTCCCTTCGCTAATGGGATTGAAGAGACCATATTGGGACAGGTCAATGAGGAACCTGCTCAAGTAATCTTATGCGATCGCAAAGAGGATTCCTAGAAGCAGGTCACCCTATCTGACCCCATGGGAACAGGGGAAGAACCCCTTTGGGGATCAATTTATGAGAACTGAGACCTAGAAGCTGCTAAGAATGGACATAACTATCCTTATAAAACTATTCTTGAAGGCGTACTTGGAGAGGACCTGGGAGATAAAGATCCACTTAATAGTGTCAAACTCCATGGAGATGTCAACCTTAAGTGAAATGTTTCCCTATTTGGACTGCCTCCACTTAACGTTGATGCTATCTGAGGCCGTGAAAAGTAAATCCTGGATGCTCTTCCCCAAGACGAACTTGAACTGATTAGGGGTTAGAATTACCCCCACAAAATTCTCTATTCAAATGACCAGAATCATACTGATAATTTTGTGGACAGTGTTTCCAATGGCCACTGGTCGAAAATCACCAATATCAATGGCATTGTCCCTTTTGGGAATCAGGGCAAAGAAATTAGAGTTGGCCCCATGTGGAAAAACACTAGAGAGAAAAAATTGCCTAACAGCGCTGGTGATTCCCTCATGCATGATATCCCAATAAGACATGAAGAACTTATTAGTGATGCCATCTGGTCTCACAGTATTGTCGATGCTCAGAGAGAACAGATCAGTCCTAACTTCCTCCGCAAGGGGGGGGGGATCGTTATATCCCTATTTTGTTGCTCGTCCATGCGTGGTAGGATGGAGTCCATCAAAGGGAGGCCGTAATCCCCACTATCATCCGAGTAAATCCCTTGTAAGTGATTGATAACAGAGGCAACAATATCATCCTCTGAGATGAAGGTAGATCCTGAAATGAGAACTTCTTTAAGAAAAAAATTCCTTTATCTCTTTGTGCAAATGATGGAAAAATTTCGAATTGAGATCTCCATCATTGATCCGTATAACATTAAACTGGTTCTTGGCCAGATTTTCTTTATGTTCCAGAAGATCATCCAGCTTGGAGTGGAGCTACAACTCCTCCTGAGAGGGTAGGGGGAGGTGTTGATTAGAGTTTTCATGGAGGGAAAGTTGTTGCTTGGTAGCCAGAATGTCAGCATCCAGACTAGAGATGTAGCTCCTACTCCATTCTTTGAGCAAGGCTTTAATTTTTTTGAGTCTAGAGACCAACCTATTGTAGTGACTTCCCCAGAGGTCTTTATTCCAGCCACTGATAACAATTTACCAACATCCTGGGATCATGATCCAAGTATTATTAAACTTGAAAGGCAAAGGTGATGACCTTAGAGTGCCTATGGAATAATTTGAAACCAAGGGATTGTGATTCGCATGGAATTTGGGGAGGGTAAATCCCAAGACATCAAGGGTAGGACTCCCATCATTGATCCTATAAAAGCACCTATCCAGCTTGTTGGTCTACCTTCCATTAACAGTGAAGCTCCCCTAAGTGAAGGAGGCTATAGAGACAGGGACTTCTGTGAGATCACAAGTATAAAGTTAGAGGGAGAAGTCCTCAGCAACCGAGAAAGAGACGTTGGTTCTAATATTCTCATCTGGGTGCAACACGGTGTTGAAATCCATGATCACAATCCAGCTATTCTTGATGAGCCCATATAGAGTAATCGGGTTTTCCCATAGAGCTTGTCTCCTCATGTAGGAGCAAGATGCTTGCACAAAGGACAGGGAGAGAGGGTTATCATTATAAATGGAAGACAAGGTGATGACCTGGGAGCTCACATCAACATATGTAAACTGAATTTCAACATGATTTAACACCCAAAGGATGTACAAACCATTCTCATTAGTAGTACATCTTGGAAATGCAGGAGTAACCAAGATTGCAAAATTTAAATCTTGTCCAGTTGTCAAATGAGATCATTGGCTCAGCAATACCAAAAATAATAGGCCTTTGGGAAGTGAGGAAATTCCTAAGGGCTAAGTCAGTGGGAGGATTCTCAATCCCCTGGTAGTTCCAAAAGATGATCCACGTCAAATTTAGAAAAACTCGCCCCTTTCATAGGTTTGGTGTTAGCATTCAGAGGCACTGCCTTCGCTTTTTCTTTTTCCCCTTCTTTTTGGGCCTGCCCACATGGTTCTTCTTAGTGTAAGGATTAACTTCCACGATTCGGTATTTAAGTCCCGGGTCATCAAGAGGTTGAGAGCCAACCTCATGTGGTGGTCTCTTGTCAACCGATCTGGTAGACCCTTCTGCCTCCACATCATTTTGTTCTTCATCCTCATCAGTCCAGAAGCTACCGCTGAGAGGGCTGAACCTGTTCATGGGGTAGAGAGTCATATGAGAGGAACTTGTAGATATGTCTCATCATGTAGCATTGCTAGATGATACAGCTATAAAGGAGTCATCAGGAATTGAGAGAAGGGGTGGAGGTGGGAAATCCTTCTCAGGGCCAAGGAGGGCAGGAGGACCTACAGTGGAAAGGTAGATCGGCCCATCCTCCTCCTCCTGGATGGGAGGGGACAGACCATGGAGGCAGGCATGACTCACCACCATAGGAGGACCAGAGTGCATAGAGGCCTAGCTGGGCTCATTCATGATTGCCTGAACAGTAGCAGGCTCTGAGATCTGACCAGGCTCAACCATGACTGCATGTAGGCCAAGGGTGGCAGCAACAGAATCTGGGGAAGCTAGATGTTCAGCCGGGTGGTTAGACCTAGAGGCAACTCACTACATGTAGGGGGATTCTCTTGGCAGACAGTATCATCAACCTCTAGCACTTTCCATGATAAAGGATGCTACGTAGGAAATACAACCACATCAGGACCAGGCTGGGAGGGAACATGTGATTGGCCTAAGGCCTTTTTCACCACTCCAGCTCCCGGTTTCCTACAGGATTCGGCAGCATGCCCTTTAAGGTAGCACTTGGTGCACACATTCAGACGTTTTCAGTCAGAGATGAGGTGCCCAAAGAGATTACAATAGAGGAAGAACCGCAGTTTTCTCTCATACTAAATCTCTAGTGTGATGTTGTCTTCATCAGTGTTGAGCACCACTTCCTCAATCAACGTGGAGGTTAGGTCAACTTCAACAGGGACATGAGCATAGTGCATGTACATTGGATTTTCAGTCTTCATATCAATGTGTATATGAAAACCCACTAAATAAGCAATGTCCAATAGGATCTTAGGGTTCCAATAATGCCATATAAGCTTACAAATGTGAATCCATACCTTCAATGAGGTGTTATTGACGTTTAGTGGGTAAAAATCTTAATCCCACTCTTGAATCATTAGTAGGTCAGCTTCAAGTTAAGGGATCCAAAACTCCAAGATCATCGCTTGAATTCATCCGATGGGAAGACAATATGAAAGTATCCTCTCCCCATAGTAGACATTCACCGTTCGGAGAAGCCCTAGATCTCCCTGACCCAATTGGTGAGATCAAAAAATTACTAGAGCCGCTCACCCTTGGGGGTTAACACCCTTGCAATAATAGAGAAACGACACATATTGCGTCTTTCCTCCACTCCCTCTCGATTAGCCGAAACATGGGCCAATCTCCCTTTACTAATTACCCGACCAGGGGAGGGGGGATCAAAATCAGAGAAAGGAAGAGAGGCCGCAGATTTTGCCGCCTCGGAAAATCTAATCTTCAGTTCTGAATCCTTCGGTGCACCACTGATGGGACCAATCCTAGAGGATGATCGATTACATAAACGGAAGAGCTTGTTGTTCCCACAGACCTTTAGTGAGGCCGCATCTAGGTCCACCCTGCCGGCTGGGGGTGGAACAACCAAAGGCCGGATGGGATCTCCCTCATTATCGAGCTCCCCTCCTTGAGCCATCTCTTTCTTCTTTTCTCTTTACATTTTTAGGGGTTTGTATGGTTTTTATAATTTGTATTGGTTTTTACAATATTTAATGTGTTTTTAAGGTTTTTATGGGTTGTAGGGGTTTCATATTTTTTAAGGGGATTTATTGTTTTTAGGTGATTTATATGTTTTATGTGTTTTCATGTTTTTAATGTTTTCTTAGGGGTTTTCAAGGTTTTTTGGATTTTTTATATTTTTATGTTTTTTTAGGAATCTTTTAAACAATTTATTGTTTGTTAGGGTTTTTGGGATTTTGGAGGTATTGGGGGTTTTATGGTTTTTTTAGGTTTTTAGGGGCTATATTTAGTTTTTTATGGGTTTAATATTCTTATAGTATTTTAAGGTTTTGATTGATTTTAAGGATCTTTAGTGGTTTTTTATATTTTATTGGTTTGGGGGGTTTTAAAAATTTTTATGGGATTTGTAGTTTTTAGGAGTTTTAAGGGTCTTTTTAGGGTTTTTCATGGTTTTGATCAATTTCATATTTTTTGTGGTTTCATGTGTTTTTATGTTTTTAAGGTTCTCTTAGGGGTTTATAAGGTTTTAAAGGGGTTTTTGGGTTTTTGGGGGATTTTAGTGTTTTAGCAGTTTTAGAGTTTTTAGGGTATTATATGGGTTATTAGAGTTTTTAGCTTCCTTAGGGGTTTTAATTTTATTTTTTTTTAATCGTTTTCTTAAGGGTTTTCATAGTTTTAAGGGTTTTTATGTATGTTTTATGATTTTTAGGATTTTAAGTGTTTTTGGTGTTTTAGAGATTTCGGTGAGTTTTTTTGGGATATTAGTTGTTTTTTGGTTTTTATCACTTTTAGGATCTAAGGGATTTAAGTGGTTCTAGAATTTTTTTTCTCTTAGGCTTTTTCTGGTTTTCCATGGTTTTTTTGGGATTTTTACGTTTTTAGGTATTTTTAAATAATTTTATGTTTTTTATCAGTTTTAGGCTTTTTTTGGATTTTGAGGGGTTTATGGTTTTTTGGTTTTTTGGATTTTTGGATTTTTTTTTGTTTTTTTAGACTTTCTTGTATTTTTTATGGTTTTTAAGTATTTTTATATTTTTAACATTTTTAGGGGTTAAAGGTTTTTTGTGTTTTTATATGTTTTTAGGGTTTTTATGGGTTTTTAGTGTTTTTAAGGATTTATGGGTTTTATGGTTTTCAGTAATTTTTAGGATTTTTAGTGTCTTTTTAAGGGTTTAAAACGGGTTTTTCCATTTTTTGGTTTTTAAGGATTTTATGTGTGATTTGGTTTTTAAGGTTTTCATATATTTTCTCAAAGGTTTTAGGGTTTTACCTTTTTAGGGGTTTTAGGGATTTTTATATTTTTATGGTCTTTTAGGGTTTTTAGGGATTTTGAGGGCATTTAGGGTTTTTAGGGTTTTTAGAATTTCTAGCTTTTTAGGGGTTTTAATTATTTTTAGTTTTTTTGTTTTTTAAGGTTTTCCTGAGTTTTTAGTTTTTTTTATGTTTTTAGGGATTTTTAAGTCTATTTTAGGATTTTTAATTATTGTTTTAGATTTTAGTGATTTTGATGGGTTTTATGTTTTTTAAGTATTTTAGGTTTTTATTTTTTTCATAGGGATTTTAGGGGTTTTATTCTATTAATGTTTTTAGGTAATTTTATTATATATTTTTTATTTTTAGGGATATTGAGGTGTTTTAGGGATTTTATCTTTTTTGGATTTTTATGGATTTTTAGGTTATTAGGGTTCTAATAATTTTTAGGGTTTATAAATTTTTTTAGTCTTTAGTTTTTTTGAGGTTTGAATGTTTTTCACATTTTTAGTGGGGTTTAAGGGTTTTATGTGTTTTTAGGGTTTCTATTATTTTTAGGGGTTTTTAGTGTTTTTTGGGTATTTAGTAATTTTCAAGGATTTATGGTTTTTAGGGTCTTCAGCATTTCAAGGAGTTTTAGGGGTTTTAATTATTTTCAGGGTTTTAAGGTGTTCTTATGGTTTTTTAGTGTTTTATGATTTTTCCATTTATATTTAGGCTTTTTAGGTATTTTTTAGTGTTTGTGTATTTTTTCAGGGTATTCAGGGTTTTTTGGGTTTTAGTGGTTTTTTTTGAGTTTTCAAGGGGTTTAAAGGTTTTTTAGAGTTTTTAACAGTTTTAAGGTTCTAAAGGGTTTTTTGATTTTTTAGTGGCTTTTAAGGGTTTTTGTGGGTTTTATGGCTATTTACAGTTTTATGGGATTTTATAGTTTTTTGGGTTTTTAGAATTTTTATCGTTCTAAGATATTTTTAGGGGTTTTATATTTTTTTAGGTTTTTTAGGTTTTCATAGTGTCTTCCAAGGTTTGTAGTGGTTGTTAATTCTGTAGGTATTTTTATGGATTTTTTTTATTTTTATTTTTTGGGTTTTTTGGTATTCTTAGGGTTTTTATGATTTTTTTGAGTTTTTTGGGTTTTAGGGGTTTTCATGTATTTTAGGTTTTTATGGACATTATTTTTTTTATGTTTTTAAGGTTATCTTATAGTATTTTAGGGTTTCTACTGTTTTTTACATTTTTAGGGATATTTATGGATTTTTTAGAAATTTTATGAAATATTATGATTTTTATGGATTTTTAGTGCTTTTTTGGTTTTCTTTGGGATTTTTTGGTTTTTTTATGGATTAAGGATTTTTTCGTGATTTAGGGGTTTTAAGGTTTTTTCATGTTTTTTAATGTTTTTAGAGGTTTCAAGATTTGTTATAGTTTCGAGTGGGTTATTAGGTTTTTTATGGTTTTTTAATGATTTTAGGGTTCTTATGGTTTTAGAATTTTTTATAGTTTTAGTGTTTTTTTTAGTTTTTTCGGGTTTAAAGTGGTTTTAGGTTATTAAGTATTTCATGGTGTTTTTAGGAGTTTTAGGGTTGTTTAATATTTTTAGGGATTTTTATATTTTATGGGGTTTTGGGAATTTTATGGGTTTTTATGGTTTTTATGGTCTTTAGGGATTTTTTGGATTTTACGGATATTTTTTTGTTTTTTTATTTTTAGGTGTTTTTTAGTTTTTATTATTTTTAAGGGTTTATTTTTTTTCTAATTTTAATATTTTTTAGTTTTTTTCATATTCTTTAGTTTTGTTTTCATTTTTAGGTATTTTTAGGGATTTTATGATTTTTATAGTTTTTTGGGTTTTTAGGGATCTTTAGGTTTTATGGTATTTAGGGTTTTAAAAATTTTAATGTTTTTATGGGTTTTAATTTTTTTCAGTTTTAAAGGTTTTCATAAGATTTTGTAAGGTTTTTAGGGTTTTTTATGTTTTTATGGGTTTTTTGGGATTTTTATGGTTTGGGGGGTTTAGAGATTTTGAGAGTTTTTAAGGGGTTTATAGTATTTTTCATATATCTTTATTTTTATGGTTTTATGGTTTTTTAGATTTTTTAAAGTGTTTATGGGTTTAAAGTGTTTTAGAGTTTTTAGTTGTATTTTATGGTTTTTAGGGTATTTATGGTTTTTATGGTTTCTAAATGTTTTTAGAGGATTATATGGTTTTCAAGGATTCTAGGGTTTTAGAGTTTTTTAGGGTTTTAAACATTTTTTACTGTTTTTGGGGTCTTTATGTGTTTTTAGGTTTTTAAGAATTTCTTTTGGGTTTTCAAGGATTTTAGTGTATTTTAAATTTTTATGGAGTTTTAGGGAGTTTTTAATATTTTAAATGTTGTTAAGGTTTTTAGGGGTTTTTTTGGTTTTTTATGGTTTTTTCGAATTTTTAGGGTTTTTTGAGTTTTTTGCGGTTTTAAATTTTTATAGTATTTTTTAAAAAATTTAGGATATTTAAATTATTTTTAGAGGTTTTAGTGGGTTTGTAAGGTTTTTATGTGTTTTTTATAGTTTTTTGGGGATTTTTATCGTTTTTTGGCGTTTTATAGTTTTTAATTGATTGTACAATTTTTAAGGTCTTTTATGGTTTTTAGAATTTTTAGGTTTTTATGGATTTTTTTTAAGTTTTTAAAGTTTTCATAGGGTTTTTAAGGGTTTTTAGAGGTTTTAATTTATTAAGAATTATTGTTATTTGTTTAGGATATTCATCATTATTGGTTTTATAAGTTTTTTTGATATTTCCATTTTTATAGTTTTTAGGGGTTTTATGTGTTTTTAGAGTTTCTAAGAGTTTTTTATTTATTTTTAGGTGTTTTATCACATTAAGTTTATATGGGTTTTTATGGGTTTTCAGTTTTTTATGATTTTTAACATTTTTAGGTTTTAGGACTTTTTTATGGACTTTATGGTTTTTTGGATTTTTTGGGTTTTTTGGGTTTTTGAGGGGTTTTATGGTTATTATGTGTTTTATGGGTGTTTTGTATGGTTTTTCCTGGATGTTTAAGGGTTTGTTGATTTTTTAGCGTTATAAAGGTTTTTTAGTATTTTTAACATTATTATGGTTTTGAAGGGTGTTTAGAGTTGTTTTTGTTTTTAGGGTTTTTAATGTATTTTAGGGGTTTTCTGGGTTTTAGTGGTTTTTATTGTATTTAGGGGTTTTAGGTTTTTTTATGGATTTTATAATTTTTTAGTTTTTTAGGGGATTAAAGTGTTTTTAGGTTTTTTATATTTTCTATCGGCTTTTTAGGTTTTTTATGGCTTTATATGTTTTTAGGGATTTGAATGGAATTTGATATATTTTTATGGGTTTTATCTATTTTTATGGTTTTAGGGTTTTTAGGGTTTTAGGGGTTTTAGGGTTTTATTGTTTTTTAGGGGTTTTATATATTTTTAATTTTTCAAGGTTTTATTAGGGGGTTTCATGGGTTTAGGGTATTTTATATTTTTTGGTATTTTTATGTTATTTTTATAGTATTTAGTGTTTTAGGCTTTCTAGGGATTTTGAGGGGTTTTAGGGTTTTTAGGATTTTTAATTTTTTAGGGGTGTGGTGTTTTTTGGATTTTTAGGGGTTTTAGGGTTTTTTAGTGTTCTTATGGGTTTTTTAATCTTTTAGGGGTTTTACGGTCTTTATTTATTTTTAATTGTTTTTGGGTTTTTAATATTTTTAGGGGGATTTTGCATTTATAGGTTTTTAGGGATTTAATGTGTGTTTAGGGACAATGAGTTTTTTTAGGGGTTTTAGGGTTTTAGGGTTTTTTAGGAAATTTTATGCTTTTTAGGTTTTTATGTGTTTTAAGTGTTTTATGGTTTTAATTGGGATTTTCAGAATTTTTAGGGATTTGGGTTTTTTGGGATTTTTATGGGATTTACATATTTTTATGGTTTTTAGGGTTTTATGGATTTTGGGCGATTATAGGTTTTCTGAGTTTCAAGGGTTTTTATTATTATTTTTTTGTTTTAGATTTTTTTTATTTCTTTCGGAATTCTGAGGTTTTTTTTAATTTTCTATCATTTTTAGGGGTTTAAAGGGTTTTTCCAGTTTTTATTGAATTTTCTTGGTTTTATGGGTTTTTAGGTTTTCAATGTTTTTAGTGTTTTATGGTTTTTTGTGGTCTTTTAGTTTTTAGGGCCTATTATGGGGTTTTGTGGTTTTTATCATTTTTTTGGCTTTTTCAGGGTCTTAAGTGTTTTTATGTTTTATATAGGCTCTTTCAGGGGTTATTTCATTTTTTTGGATTTTTAGGCTATTTTTGGATTGTTTTTATTATTAGGGTTTTTTAGGTAATTTAAGGGGGTTTAGGGTTTTTAGTATTTTTAGTGTTTTGGGTTTTTTTGGGTTTTAGGAGTTTTTTTATGTTTATAGGGTTTTATGTTTTTTTAATAATTTTACAGGTTTGAAGAGTTATTAAAATATTTTGTGGGTTTTGAGAGTATTAATGTGGTTTTTGGGTTTTATGGTGTTTATAGTTTTTATGAGTTTATTGTGTTTTGAGGGTCTTCTTATTGTTTTATAATTTTTAGGTTTTTATAAGTTTATGTGTTTTTAGTTTTTTATGGTTTTATTATGTATTTTCACAGTTTTTAGGGGTTTTAGGGTTGTTTATATTTTTTGTATTTTTAGGGGCTTTATTGTATTTTTATGGGTTTTAAGTGTTTTTATGGATTATGATTTCATTTAGGGTTTTAACAATTTTTTATTTTTAGGGGTTTTATGTGTTTCTGGTTTTTTATGTATTCATAGGAATTTTCAAGGTTTTTTGGGTTTTTTACATTTTTAGGTAATTTTATTGATATTTTTATTATTTATGGTTTTAGGTTTTTTAGGTTTTTTATATATTTTTAACATATATAGGTGTTTTTAGGTTTTTCGGTTTTTTATGGGTTGTTTGGGTTTTTTGAGTTGTTTTTTAGTATTCAGGGTTTGGGTTTTTTCGTGATTTTTTATGATTTTTATGGGTTTTATGGTTTTTAATGTCTTTGTATAATTTTATGGGTTTAGGGTTTATAGGTAATTTTTTGTATTTTAGGGGGTTTTAAAGTTTTTTGGAGTTTTTATCCATTTTAGGTTTTTAGGGGTTTAAATGGTTTTTATAATTTTTTGTTTTTATTAGAGTTTCTAAGGGTTTTATGTGGTTTTTCTATTTTTATAGATTTTTAGTCTTCTGTGGGATTTTTATTATTTCTTGGGTTTTAAGGATTTTGTTAGTTTTTTATGGTTTTTAAGTTTTATATTGTTTTCAAACATTTTTAGGGGTATAATGGGATTTTTGATATTTTTTTACTTTTAGGTTTTTCATGTGGTTTTTGGGTATTTATTGTTTTAGGGGTTTTATTGGTTTTAGACTCTTTAGGGTAATTTGGTTTTTTAGTGTTTTTAGTGTTTTTTTGTTGATTATTAAAGGAATGAAAATACCTCTTTTTAATAGGGTAGAGAGAGACCCATAATATAGCCCGAAGGCCCAATGGGCTTGTAGCCCATTATATAGCCCACAGGCCAAATTTTTTTGCCAAATGACCATTCTGTGAATAGTAACATGCCTGCTACAGTACCCGCATAGTACCGACGCTGCTACAGTGCCCTGTCACCGCTACAGTCCCTTTCGGTCTACAGTATCACCACTACTACAGTGTAGCTACAGTAACCTGCACCCAATGGGTTTTAAACCCCCATTTTTCATGTAGGATTACAGGGTGCTTACCACTAAGCCAAACCCCAACTACATAGTGTTTTTTATGTTTGTTGGGGTATTAAATGTTTTTTGGAAATCTAGTTTTTTTGGGGGTTTTCATGGTTTTTAGGTTTTCTTATATTTTTAAGGATTTTCTGGTATTTTTTTGTATTTTGTTGTTTTCTAGGGTTTTTATAGATTTTGTGGGGTTTTTTGGGTTTTTTGGGTTTTTTGAATTTTTTAGGTTTCTTTGGTTTTTAAGTGTACTTATTTTTTTTAAGGTTTTCATTTGGTATTTCAGGGTTTTTAGGGTTTTTGACATTTTAAAATATATTTTGGGATTTTTTAAGGATTTTGTTTTGTTTTTTACGGTTGTTAGGGATTTTGATGATTTTTAGGGATATTTAGGGTTTCAGGGTTATAACGATTTTTTGGATTTTTAGGGATTTTTATTGTTTTTTCGGGTTATTTTTTTAGATTCATTTAAAAAATTTAGGGGTTTATAGGGATTTTAGTGGTTTTTAGGGTTTTTAGTGTTTTTTCTATTTTTTGGTCCTTTTAGGGTTTTAAGGGTTTTTAGCCTTTTTTAGGAATTTTTGGTTTAAAGTGTTTTTAGGTTTTAATGTTTTTCTTATGATTTTTAGGTTTTTGTAGTTTTTTACATTTTTGGGAATTTTTATGTATTGTTTATGATTGTTATGGGTTGTTAAGTTTTTATGGATTTGGACGGTTTTTTGGCTTTATAGGTCTATGGAAATTTTTTATTTTTTTAATGTTTTTATGGGTTTAAAATTTATTTAGAGATTTAGTTGTCTTTATGGTTTTAATGTTTTTAGGGTTTTATTTGTTTTGTGGATTTTAATGATTGTTATAGATTCTAGGGTTTATTAAAGTTTATTCATATTTTAGATTTTTTATATTTTATTAGTGTTTTTTAAGGTTTTATTTTTTTAGGGTATTTATGGTGTTGTACATTTTATGGATTTTTAGGAATTATTATGATTTATATGGTTTTAGAGGTTTTTAGGGATTTTGAGGGTTCTTATGGTTTTTAAGGGTTTTTGCGTTTTTTGGTTTTTAGGGTTTTTAAGAGTTTTGATGTTTTCATGGTTTTCTTATTTTTTCAGTATTTTTAGGGTTTTTAGGGTTTTTTATGATTTTTATGATTTTTATTTTTTTGCCGATTTTAAGGGTACTTAGTGTTTTATGGGTTTTTTTTTTGTGATTTTAGGGTTTTTTTTGTTTTTTGGGTTTTTATAGATTTTTAGAGTATTTAACTTTTTTGGGGGTTAATGGGATTTTAGAGATTTTAGTGGGTATTGAGGGATTTTATGTGATTTTTGGGGTTTTATTGTTTTTTGGGGTTTTTATTGTTTTTTTGGGTTATTGGCATTTTTAGGTTTTAGGGGTTTAAAATATTTTAATGGTTTTACGTTTAACTAAGGGTTTCACATGGTATTTTTTTATATTTTTTGGTATTTTTTGTCCATTTTAGGATTTTTATGGGTTTTTTAGGTCATTAGAGATTTTGAGGGTTTTTAGGGGTTTTGTTGTTTTTCCCTATTTTTATGGGTTTATTTATTTTTATGGGATTTTAGGTTTTAAGGGGTTTTTTTAACATTTTTAGTTTTTTAATGGGTTTTTAGTGTTTTTAGTGGGTTTTTTGGTTTTTTGGTTTTTTGGGATTTTAATGATTTTTAGGGTTTTTATGGTTTTTTAGGGTTGTTATCATTTTTTTATTGGTTTTAAATTTTTTTAGGATTATAAGTTTTTCTTATGGTTTTTATGGGTATTAGTGTTTTCTAGGTTTTTATGTATTTGTAGGGGTTTTTGGAATTTTAATTTTTTTATGGGTTTGAGGGATTTTTCGTGTTTTAGGGTTTTAAGGTTTTTTTAGGGTTTTATACTTGTTAGGTTTTTAGTGATTTTATGTTTTTTTCTATGTTTTTATTATCGTTTTCAGTGTTTTTATCATTTTTATGTTTTTAGAGATTTTTAGGGAATTTGAGGTTTTTTATGATTTTTATGGACTCAACGTTTTTGTGAGTTTGTGGTTTTAAGGGTTTTTTGGGTTTTGAGGGTTTGTTTGAGTTTTTAGGGATTTATGGTTTTTAGACTTTTTAATCGGTTTTAATTTCTTTAATGGATTTATATGTTGTCCATGGTTTTTATGGGATTTTATGGTTTGTTGGTTTTTAATGTCTTTTATGGTTTTTAGATATTTTTTAGGATTCTGGTGGTTTTATGTGTTTTTGGTTTCTTATGGTTTTCTTAGTGGTTTTAGGTTTTTTATATTTTTAGGGATTTTTTTAGTATTTTTAGGATTTTTAGGGTTTTATGGTTTTTTTATTTTGTGAATTTTATGTTTATTTAGGATTTTTTGTATTTTTTTTTTAGATCTTTATTTGAGTTTTTTAGGGGTGTAAGGTTTTCAAGTTTTTTTAAAAAATTTAGAGTTTAAAGGGATTAAAGAGTTTTTAGTTGTTTTTTCGGGTTTTTATGGGTATTTAGTATTTTTTATGATTTTAGTGTTTTATGGACTTTAACGGTTTTAAGGGTCTTTTATGGTCCTTAGTTGTTTTTAAAATTTTCATGGGTTTTATGTGTGTTTTGGTTATTATGTTGTTTTTTAGTTTTTTGATGTATTTTTTGGTTTTCAAGGATTTATGTATTTTAAGGGATTTCTTAGGATTTTTATGGTTTTTTTGTGTTTTGGGCATTTTTCCATGTTTTTGGGTTTTTAGGTTTTTAGGGTATTTATTATTTTTTTGGTTATTATATTTTTTAAGTTTTTTAAGTTTTTAATGTTTTCTTAGTAATATTTAATCTTTTGTGGGTTATTTAAATTTTAGGGGATTTTTATTAATTTTTAGTATTTTTATGCTTTGCCATGGTTTTTAGGGATTTTGAGGGTTGGGTTTGGAGATTTTAAGGGTTTTGGGTTTTTTTTTGTTTTTTTAGGTATTATGGTTTTTTTTATTTTTAGGTATATTAATGTTTTTTAGTTTTTATTAATGTATTTTGGAGTTCAAAGTGTTTTAAGGGTTTTTTTGGGGTTCTATAAATTTTTTGGTTTTTTTGTAGTTTTAGGTTTTAAAGGTTTTCATAGGGTTTTCTTGATTTTTAGTGTTTTTTACATTATTATGATTTTTTTTTATTTTTTAAATATTATTATGGGTTTTACAATTCTTAGGGATTTTGAGGTATTAGGGTTTTTAGGGTTTTAGGGGGTATTTTTTCGTTTTTGGGGTTTTTTCGATTTTTTATGGTATTTAATGTTTTTTGAGTTTTTAATTTTTTTTAAGGATTTAAAGGGTTTTTATATTTTTATGGGGTTTTATGGTTTTTAAGGGTTTTACGAGTTTTTGTGGTTTTATGTGTTTTTAAGGATTTTATGTTTTTTTGTTTTTATGGGTTTTAGGTGTTTTTAGGGTTTTAGGGTTTTCATAGGTTTATTTGGGATTCTTAGTGGTATTAATGTTTTTATGGATTCCTTGGAATTTTTAGGATTTTAATGGTTTGTAGATTTTTTTGTGATTTTTGTGGGATTTTTTTTTGTGTTTTTAGGTTTTTTTGAGTTTTTTAGGGTATTTATGTTTTTTATAGTTTTTAGTGGGTTCTTATGGGTTTTAGAGGGGTTTTTAATCATTTATAGGTTTTTAGGCATTTTATATTATTTTAGGATGTTAGGGTCTTCTTAGGGGTTTCAGCGGTTTTATGGGTTTTTGTGTTTTAAGTAATTTATAGGAACTTTTATGATTTTTATGTGTTTTTAAAGTTTTATGTATTTTTTGGTTTCGCGAATGTTTTAGGGTTTTTTTGGTTTTTTTGGTTTTTTTGTTTTTAGGGATGTTTTTTGTTTTTAGGGGTTTGAGGGTTTTTATAGATTTTTAAAATTTTAGGATTTTAAAGTGTTTATATTTTTAATGGGTTTTTATTTTTATTTTTTGGTTTTATGTTTCTTAAGGTTTTTAGAGGTTTTTATGGTTCTTATGGGGTTTTACGATTTTTAGAGTCTTTTGGGTTTTTGGCAATTTTTAGGGTTTTTCGAGGTTTTATGTTTTTTAGGTGTTATTATTTTATTTAGGGTTTCATGGTTTCTTACATTTTTAGGGATTGTTAGGGAATTTTAAGAATTTTTTGATATTTTAGTGTTTTTAATGATTTTGACCATTTTCTGGGTTTTTAATGATTTTTAAATTTTTATGGGTTTTTTGTGTTTTTAGGTTTTACGATTTTCTTAGGGTTTTCCAAGGTTTTATGGTTTGTTTTCATATTTAAGGTCTTTATAGAATTTTAATGATTTTTTTTTATTTTTTAGGGTTTTAGTGTTTTTTAGGGATTTTTTTTTGGATTTTTAGGGTTTTATTATTTTTTGGGTTTCTTGGGGACATTTTATGTCTTATAGGGTTCTTAATGTTTTATGGGTGTTAATGTTTTTAGGTGTTTAATGGTTTTTTATAGGTTTTAATAGTTTTTAGTATTTTTATGGGGTTTTAGGGGTTTTACATTTTTTAGGGTTTCTCAAGGTTTTAGGGGTTTTTTGGTCTCTATTGTTTTTATGGTATTCAGGAGTTTTAAGTGGATTTAGGTTTTAAGGTTTTATTATAGTTTTTTTTTGTTTTTTAATGATTTATTACATTTTTAGGTATTTTTAATGGTTTTTATAATTTTTATGGCATTCAGGGATTTTAGGGATCCTGAGGGGTTTTATGATTTTGTTTTTCTTATATGGGTTTTTTTAGTACTTTGAGTTTTTATTGTTTTTTATAGTTTTAATGATTTTTAGGGTTTTTAGGGGTGTTTATGGTTTTTATGGTTTTTTGGGGGTTTATAGGTTTTTGGGTTCTTAGGGCCATTTAGTATTTATAGAGTTTTTTAGGTTTTTTGGGGGTATATGTGTTTTAAATTTTTTATGGTTTTCATAGTTTTTTATGATTCTTAGGTTATTTTTAGTTTCTTAGGGATTATTAGGGTTTAAAGGGATTTGGGGGGGGGGTGTTTTTAAGGTGTTTAGGGTTTTTTGAGTTTTTAGTTTTCTTTTGGGTTTTAGTGGTTTTTAGGGTTTATATGTTTTTATGGTTTTTGGGTAAGGAAGATGCGAGGGTCGAGCTATTCCCGACCCCCCCAAATATATTAGAAGAAAAAAGTGACACAGCAGACAAGGGAGTGGAGGGGTCAAACGTCCCACACCCAAAAACCTTTAACGAACCAAGAAAAAGACCCAAAAAAAGGAAAATTCAAGAAACGAAAAAGAAAACACATAAAGCAAAGCAGCCACCACCATCATCCAGCATCAATCAGCATCCAGCAGTTCACTTCTAACAAATGAACAACATCCAAACTCAAACCGAAAACAGCATCCAGCAGCAGTATGACCATAAACCTCAACTTCATCACCTCCCATCCAAGAAACGACCAACATCCAGAACCACCAGCACCCAACATCACAGAACCACCGGCATCCAGCATCACAGAACCACCATCATCAAAATCACAAGCCTCACCATCACCAGTATTCAACATCTCACTATCAAGCAGCATCTAGCATCCAATCTCACAAAGACCAGAAAAGGACAAAACAGGGACAACAGCTCATTATTTTGTTTTTTTTTGTTTTTTGGGAATTTTGATGTTTTTAGCTTTTTAGTGATTTTTTGTTATCTTAAATTTTTTAGTTTTTAAGGGGTTTAACTATTTTAGGATTTTAAGGTTTTCTAGGGGATATCTTGGTTTTTTTTATTTTTTTTACATTTTTAGGGATTTTTATGTTTTTTTTTTGAATTTTATGTATTTAGGGTTTTTAGGGATTTTGTGGGGTTTTAGTTTTTTTAAGGTTATAGTGATTTTATGGTTTTTTGGCAGTTTCAGATTTTTTTTTATTTTTTTGGGGTTTTATGGTTTTTTATAGTTTTTTAATGTTTTTAGGGGCTTAAAGGGTATTTATAGTTTAAAGTAATTTTATTGGTTTTGGGGTTTTTTAGGGTTCTTTAATGTTTTAGGGGGTTTTTTATTTTAAGTGGGTTTTAAGGTGTTTAGGTTTTTTTACGTTTTTTAGTGTTTTATAGGTTTTTAATGATTTTCAAGGTTTATAGGTTAAGCTATTTTTCTTATGGTTTTCATAAATTTGAGGGGGTTATAAATTTATAAGGATTTTTTTGTTTTTTGGATTTTAATGGGTTTTTTCGGCTTTTTTGGGATTTTGAGGATTTTTATCTGTGTTTTTTGTTTTTTCAAGGTTTTTTAGTGTTTTTAATGTATTTATTTTTTAATGGGTTTTTATAATATTTTATGATTTCTTCGGGTTTATATGGGTTTTCAGGTGTTTTATGTTTTTCAGGGTTTTTTATAGAATTTAGGGTTTTTATGGTTTTTTAGGGGTTTTTAGGGTAGTAACCATTGTAGAGGCTTTAAGTTTTTTTAGGTTTTTATGGTTTTCATAGGTTTTTTCATATTACTTAAGGTTTATTTATTGTTATGGTATTTTTAGGTATTTTTAGTATTTTGAAGGTTTTTAGGGTCTTCATGGATTTTAAGGGTTTTTTAGGATTTTAGGGTTTTTATGATTTTAGGGTTTTTATGGTTTTTATGGTTTTAATGTTTTCAATGGTTTTAGGTTTTTAGGTGTTATATGTGTTTTTAGGATTTTATGGTTTTTTACACTTTTAAATATTTTTACAGTCTTTTTTTATTTTGGTTGTTTTTTAGGTTATCTGAGTATTTTTAGTGTTCTTATAATTTTTTTTGGGATTTTTAGGTTTTTTATCCATTTTTGTAGTGTTTTGTGGTTTTTAGAGTTTTTTTTTCACACTTTTTAGGATATAAAGGGTTATATAGTTTTAGTTGGTTTATAGGATTATTATCATTTTTAATGTTTTTTAGTTTTTTATGGTTTTTGTGGGTTTCAGGGGGTTTTAGCATATTTTAGGGTTCTTAACATTTGTTAGTTTTTTCAGGAGTTTGATGTTTTTTAGGTTTTTAAGGTTTTATTAGGGTTTTTAGGGGCCTTATGGTTTTTAAAGTTTTTTATTTATATTTTTGTTTTAGGATTTTAATGGTTATTATAATGTTTTAGCGTTTTAATGTTTTTTAGGGTTTTTATAGGTCTTAGAGTTTTTAACGTATTTATTTTTTTTCTGATTATTGTTGGATTTTGATGGTTTTTTTGGTGTTTTTAATTATTTTAGGGGTTTAAAATGTTTTTAGAGTTTTTTAGGGTTTTCACGGGTTTTTATGTTTTTAGGGGTTTTAGGATTTTTAAGATTATTTAATGTTTTAGGGTCTTTAGGGGTTTTAGCATTTTTAGGTTTTTAGGGGATTTATGTGTATTTACATTTTTAAGGTTTTTTATTGATTTTCATGGCTTTTATAGGATTTTATCTTTTATGTATTTTTAGTAATTTTAAGTATTTTTTTGGTATTTGGGTTTTTAGTGATTTTGAGGGGGTTTTAGTGTTTACGTGTTTTTTAGGATTTTTATATTTATTTATATATTTTGGGGATTTTAGGGTTTTTAGTTTTTTAAGGGTTTCTTAGGGGTTTTTACATTTTTACATATTTTTATGGATTTTTAGTATTATTCTGTGTTTTAAGGGGATTTAGGGATTTTATGGGGGTTTTAGGGGTTTTTAGGATTTTTATCATTTTTTTTTGTTTTTTTGGATTTTTATTGTTTTTTTGTGTTTTTTGGTTTCTATGGTTTTCAGAGTTTTTTTAAAAAAATAGTGGTTTAAATGGTTTTTTCTTTTTTTAATGGTTTTTACGATTTTATGGGGTTTTAATGTTTTCTATGTTTTTAGGTGTTTTTTGGTTTTTTAGGTTTTTTTTGTTTTTAGCATCTTTAGGGTTTTATCCATTTTTAGGTTTTGAGGGTTTTAAATAGGTTTTAGTTATTTAATCTTTTCCTAGGGTTTTTCTAGGTTTTTATGGATTTTTACATTTTTTGGTTTATAGGGATTTTTTAGGATTTTATTGTTTTTTTGGAGATTTTGAGGGGTTTTAGGGGGTTTTAAGGTTTTTGTAATTTTCTTATCTATTGGTATTTGGGTTTTAAGTTTTTCTATGTTTTTATTTTTTTTAGGGTTTTATGGTTTTATTATTTTTTTAATTGTTTTTGTTATTTTTTTGGATGTTTTACTATTTTTATGGTTTTTAGGGATTTTGAGGAGTTTTTGAGGTTCATAGTTTTTATGGATTTTACATTCTTTTTCAGTGTTTTCCTTGAGTCTCTTATGGTATTTAAGGTTTTAGTGGATTTTACAGGTTTTTAATGATTTTAGGGGTTTAAAGGGTTTTTAGATTTTTTTTAGAGATTTCGTAGTGTTTTATGGGTTTTGTAAGATTTTAAGGTTTTTAGTGGGTTTATGGTTTTACGGTTTTTAGGGTTTTTATTCTCTTTTTGGGTTTTTATCATTTTTAGGGTTTTTGGGGGGTTTTAAGTGTTTTTAAATTCTTATGGGTTTCTTAGGGTTTTTCAGGTTTTTTCTTAGATTTTAGATTTTTAGTGAATTTTAGGGGGTGTTTAGGATTTTTAGGGGTTTTACGTGCTTAAGGTATTTTTAGGGTATGTATGATTTCTAGGGGTTTTGTTGTGTTTTATAGTTTTTATTATTTTTATGGTTATTTGGGATTTTAAGAGTTTTGAGGTTTTTATGGATTTTTAGGGTTTTTAGGGTTTTATGGATTTTTATGTTTCTTGGATTTTTAAGAGTTTTTAGGATTTTTATTGTTTTTAGGGTTTATTTTGCTTTTTAGGGTTTTAAGGTTTTTTAGATGTTTTAAGGTTTTTTTGAGTTTTTTTAATGCTTAGGGGTTTAAACCATATTTATTCTTTTTAGGGGTTTTCTAGTTTTTATTGGTTTTGGGGTGTTTTAAGGTTTTTATGTTTTTTATTATTTTTTGGGTTTTTGGTTTTTTTCGATTTTAGGGTTTCATTCATTATTTAGGATTCTTAGGGGTTTTTAGTGTTTTTAGGGTTTTTTTGTTTTTCTAATCGTTTTTAGGGATTTAGGGGTTTTTTTTTATGATTTTAGGGATTTGTAGTGATTTCGTATTTTTTTGGGTTGTTTGGGTTTTAAGTGATTTTGAGCGGGTTATTGGATTTTAGGGGGGGTTTAGGGTTTTTTAGAGTTTTTATCATTTTTAGATTTTAGTGGTTTTAAGTGTTTTTATGTGTCTAAGGTATTCCAATTATTTTTCAAGTTATTATTTGTTTTTTTATGTTTTTCATTATTTGTTGGGGTTCTATAATATTTTTATGGTTTTTGGGTATTTTGGGTATTTAGGGATTTTTAGGTTTTTAGGGTTTTTAATGTTTTTAAAGTTTTTATGGTCTTTTATTTTTTTTATGGTTTTTAAGGGTTTATTTAGTTTTTTACGTTTGTTAATGATTTTTTTGCCTTTTTATGTTTTTAGGGGTTAAATGGGTTTTAGAGTTTCAGTGGGTTTATGGTTTTAATGGATTTTTAGGTTATTTAACGTTTTTAGGGGTTTAATGGTATTATGGGTTGCTTATAGTTTCAGTGGGTTTATGGATTTAATGTTTTTAGGGTTTTATGGTTTTATTATGTTTTTATATTTATTGGTTTTTTTTATTTTTTTGGTTTTTATGGTTTTTAGAGATTTTGAGGTGTTTTAGGGGATCATATTTTTTATTGATTTTACATTGGGGGTGGGTTCAGTGTTTTCATTGAGTTTCTTATGGTTTTTAAGGTTTTAATTGATTTTATAGGTTTTTAATTCTTTTAGGGGTTTAAGAGATTTTTAGAGTTTTAAGTGGTTTTGTAGGGTTTTACGGTTTTTGTCAGTTTTTTAAGGATTTTTAGGGGGTTTATGGTTTTTTGGTGTTTGGGTTTTTATTCTCTTTTTGGGTTTTTACCATTTTCTAGGTTTTTGGTGGTTTTTATGTGTTTTTACGTTCTTAAGGTTTTTTAGGGATTTTCAGTATTTTTTATGGCATTTAGATTTTTAGTAAATTTTAGGGGCTTAATATGATTTTTATGGGTTTTAGGTGTTAAATTTATTTTTAGGGTATTTATTATTTCTAGGGGTTTTAGTGTTTTTTATAGTTTTTATTATTTTTATGGTTAATGGGGTTTTTAATATTTTTTAGTTTTTTTGGGTTTCTTAGAGTTTTCAGGGTTTTAGTGTTTTTTATGTTTCTTGGATTTTTTAGTATTTTTCAGAATTTTTATTATTTTTAGGGTTTTTTTGTTTTTTTGGGTTATTAAGTTTTTTTGGAGGTTTTAAGGTTTTTTTATTTTTTTAAAGCATAGGGGTTTAAACCTGTTTTAGTGTTTTTAGGGTTTTTCTAGTTTTTTATTGGTTTTGGGGGGTTAATAAAGTTGTTTTGAGTTTTATTATTTTTAGGGATTTAGGGGTTTTTAGGGTTATAGGGTTTCTTTAATTTTTAGGCTTCTTGGGGGTTTTAAGTTTTTTTAGGTTTTTTAGTTTTTCTTATCGTTTTTTGGGATTTTTAGTTTTTTATACTTTCAGATATTTGTAGTGATTTCGTATTTTTTATAGTTGTTAGGGGTTTTAGTGATTTTGAGTGCGTTTTCGGTTTTTAGGGGTTTTTTAGGGTTTTTTAGAGTTTTTATCATTTTTATGTTTTTCGGGATTTTAAATGTTTTTATGTGTTTAAGGTATTCCTATTATTTTTCAGGTTTTTATTAGGTTTTTTTATTTTTTTTAGTTATTTTTTGGGATTTTATAATATTTTTAGGGTTTTAGGGTTTTAGGGTTTTTTGGGATTTTTAGGTTTTTAGGATTTTTAAAGGTTTTTAAGGTTTTTATGGTTTTTTATGTTGTTAGGGGTTTTGAAGTTTTTTGTGAGTTTTTTAAGGTTGTTAATTATTTTTTATGTTTTTAATGTTTTTTATGGGTTAAAGGGGTTTTAGAGTTTCAGTGGTTTTATGGTTTTAATGGAATGTCAGGTTTATTAACGTTTTTAGGTGTTTTATGGTATTTATGGGTTCTTATATTTTCAGTGGGTTTTTGGGTTTAGTGTTTTTAAGGTCTTATGGTTTTATTATGTTTTTAGTTTTTTTGGTATTTTTTTTTTGAATTTTTTGTTATTTTTTATTATTTTTAAGGATTTTGTGGTGTTTTAGGTGTTCATATGATTTTATGGATTTTACATTGGGGGGGGGGGGGGTCGGTGTTTTCTTTGTGTTTCTTATAATTTTTACGGTTTTAAAAGATTTTATAAGTTTTTAATGCTTTTAGGGGTTTAAAGGGATTTTAGAGTATTAAGTGGTTTTGTATGGTTCTATGGTTTTTTTTTTCATTTTTTTACGGTTTTAGGGGGTTTATGGTTTTATGGTTTTTGGGTATTTATTCTCTATTTGGGGTTTTACCATTTTTTTGGTTTTTTGTGGGTTTTAAGTGTTTTTACGTTATTTAGGTTTTCATAGGGGTTTTAAGGATTTTTATGGGCATTTATATTTTTAGTGAATTTTAGGGGGGTTTTAGAATTTTTATGGGTTTTAGGTGTTAAAGGTATTTTTAGGGTATTTATGATTTCTAAGTGTTTTAGGGTTTTTATAGTTTTTATTATTTTTATGGTTATTGGGGGTTTTAAGTGTATTTGGATTTTTATGGGTTTCTTAGGGTTTTTATGGTATTTAGGGATTTTTATGTTTCTTGTATTTTTATAATTTTTTTATGATTTTTATTATTTTTTGGGTTTCTTTTGGTTTTTGTAGGGTTTTATGGTTTTTTAGAGGTTTTAAGGTTTTTTGGAGTTTGTTAAAGCTTAAGGATTTAAACCAGTTTTAGTGTTTTCGGGGTTTTCTAGTTTTTATTAGTTTTTAGGGGTTCTTAATGTTTTTATGAGTTTTATTATTTTTACGGTTTTTGGGTTTTTTAGGGTTTTAGGGTTTCCTTCATTTTTTTAGTCTTCTTAGGGGTTTTATGTGTTTTTATGTTTATTAGTTTCTCTTATCGTTTTAAGGGAGAAAATGTGTTGGATTAGACAAAGCTAACCCCATGATTTATTAAAGAACACGAAAAGTAAAGTATAAGGCATTACAAAGGAGGCTTATATATCCCAGTGTGGGACTTCCCCTTCATGTATGAGTCAACTGAAGACAAACAGAAGTCTGGAGTCCTGAAAGACCATACTGAAGTCCCTTCATCAATCGATCTCTTGGAAATAGCATCTGCAACCCAGTTTTCCTCCCTATAGGCATGTGAAATGCCCAGGGTTAGAACCCTTGCAGCATCGAGGAATTCGATCCAGTGTTGGAGAAGTCGCCATCGTACAAGTCGTGACTGCTTTCGGAAGGCCTCCACCGCCAATGATGAATTTGATTCAATTCAAAGATTATTCCATCTAAAATGGGTTTCATATTGAATCACCTTTATGATGGCCCAATGTTCTGCCTCATACGTGGTACTGCTCCCAAGGAAGTGGTAAAAGAATCCTTTGACAAAACCCCCAGACCCTGAGGGACCTGGCGAACCCATGGAAGCTCCATCAACATTGACCTTGGGGTGACGACATCGAAGAAGATTGCACCACCGCTGGGTAACTCTGCTTCACCGACTAGGGGCTCAGAGGACCCAGTGGGTCATAATGAGCTTTTCAGACTAAGCAATCCCTGGGTTGCAAAGTCAGGAGTGACTGTCCCACCTTCGGCTGGGGAGAAAAGGAACTTTGTTGAGTTTGTAAAATCGGATGCTTCATTCTCCTTCACTGGTTCTAAAGATTTTTATCCCAGGGGGATCATAAGAAAGGGGAAGACTGCTCAAGTCACGGAAGATACAGAGGCTATATATGAACGAGTCAAACTATGTCATTTTTCCATTATCGCAAGGGTTCTAGTCCCTAAGGGTCAATGCCTTTGAAATTTATATGATATTGTGAAGCGAATTTCTGATACGTGGGGATTCTCTGATTGGAGAATGAAGGCCATGGGGAGTGGTTTTTACCACCTTGTTTTCCCATCGGATGAATTTAAGAGGAGAGCGTGGAGCTATGGATCTCTATCCCTCAACCCGAGACTACTTCTCATACAAGAATGGGACCGGAATTTTGATCCATCTAATGTGAAGAATAATTGTGCACAGGTATGGATTCGAATCTGCAAGCTGAACTGGTTGTACTAGAATCCCAGGATTTTATTGGATATTGCGTCGGCAGTTGAATTTCCTATTTGAATTGACAGAGAAACTAATAATCCATGGTTTGGACACTATGTGAGAGTGCTGGTGGAGATCGACTTGGCTAGCACCCTTGTTGAAGAGGTGTTGTTAACCACCATTAATTTCACCCTCACCTTGGAGATACAATATGAAAGGAGGCCCAGGTTGTGTAATGTATGAAATTTTATAGGTAACTCAACAGATGACTGTAGAAGGAAGAAAATATGTATCATTTGTAAAAAAACAGGTCATGTTGAGGATAAATTTCAGAATAGAAAGGGTAAAGCAAAAATTTCTGAGGAACCTATAGTTAGCTCCATGTCCGGGTGAACAGGACACAATGAAGCTGGGAGCTCTGGATCTCATGGAACTAACTGCAGTAATCTAAAAGTTGTTCCTCATTATAAGGGAGCGGTTGTTGGCCCCCAATCTGGCTCTACGGGAAAAGTCCAGGTTTCTAAAGTGCCTGGTGCCAATGATACTTCTCATGGAGCTAACTTATCCCCTGTGGAGGCTGGGGATGTAGGTTTTCATAGCATCGAATGCAGTAACTTACTGGATGATCCCCTGCCGGAGGAAGGAAATGTTGAGCCTCGATATATATTTGAGGGAAAGGTACCTACTGAGGCCTCTGGTATCGTATTAACTGATGACATGGGAACTAAGGAGTCCGGGGAACTACCAGACCATCCAACGGGGATGGATGTCAGATCTCCCTCTCCTACTATTTCTGGAGGAATTGTTCCAGAATTACAAAATTCCCTTGTCACTCCTTTGGACAGGGAAACTGAGGATCCAAGACAGCTGGATCTATACTCAGGAAATGCCATCGTGGTTTCCAATAAGGGGATACCATATGATGAAACTCTTCAGAATGCTCTGATCCTAGATGATGATCATACGAGTCGGGCAGTGGAACAGTCCTTATCTGTTCTCGCTCAGGGAGTCGCAGAAATGGATGGATTCAAAACAGTTTCCTCAAAGAAATGTATGAAGCGAAACCCCGATGAAAAATCCATGCAGGAAGGAATGTGATCTTTGAAAAAATTCTCTCTATTATTAGGTAAATATTGGGCAGATGACTCATATGAGGCATAAGGATAACATGAAGATGACAGGGAGAATATGGTAATTGAATCCAAGCCTAGAAAGATACCGACTGGACGACCACCCAAGAAGAATGGTGGAATGGTACACCATCAGTATCAATTAAGATACTATATTTGAATTGCAGAAGATTTGGGAATTCCCCAATAGCCTCCGCTCTTAGATATTTTATTTCTCATTATAAACCGGGGTTGATTGCGATTACAGAACCAAAGGTTGAGTTTGTTAAATGGAAAGGCCTCAGTTGTAGTTCCCTTAATTATTCATTGGGGGCACATAATGGGGATTCCAATGGGTGTGAATTGTTATGGATCCTTAACCATAATTATGTTCATCTTCTTTCAGTAGAAGTCTTACCTCAACTCATTTCCATATCAGCAAGTTTCTATGGACTTGAAGCTTGTTTCTCCTTCTTCTATGCATCTTGTGCTTACAATAGAAGATGGGAGCTATGGGGAGATTTGGAAAGAGTCAACAACCAAGTGGATTGTCACTAGATTGTGGTGGGGGATTTAACACAGTCTTAAGGCCTGAGGAGAAACTTGGACCTCATTTTATTTGTGTTGCTACTGATGAATTTTCTTGCTGCATTGATTCTTACAACATGACAGAGATCCCAATTGCTGGTGATAAATTTACATGGGGAAGGTTTACTAGCAATGGAAGGAAAGCTAGTAAGCTTGACAGGTGCTTTCTATGAATCAATGAGAATGGGATGCCTATGGAAATTTCTGGGCACACCCATTCAAATTATCATTTGGACAATAACCCACTGGTGATTAAATTTCAGGATGGTCAAGCAAGGTCATCCCCTCTACCCTTCACGTTTAATAATTCATGGCTCACAATTCCTGGGTTCAGAAAAGCCGTCATTAGTGGCTTGATCTATGATACTCAAAGTAATTACATTTTTAAAGTGATTTATAAATTAAAAGGTATAAAATCCAAGCTAAGAGAGTGGAGTAAGAATTTATTATCCAAGTTGGATGATGAAATCAATGAGGCTTAATCTCATCTTACACATTGCCAACATCTGAATTAGCAGCAACATGAGACCTCCAGGGAAGAATTGAGGCTTACATCAAAACCGGATGACATTATTTTGTTAAAAGAGAGGCTGATAAGGAATCAGTTCAATGTGGAATGGATTAACGAATACGATAAGAACACCAAATTCTTACACTGTCTTTAAAAGGAGAAAAAAGGCAAAGAAAGTTTTTAGTGCTGTCTAGGTAAATGGAGCCCCCTTTACGGAAGAGCATGATATAGCAAGTGTAGTGGTGGATTATTTCTAGGATCTATATACAGAATATCAAACACCGCTAACCTACCAGAACCTGGATTCCATTATTCTGTGTATCAACTAGCAATAAAATATTCACCTGCCTGCTATTCCCTCTGATTATGAAATCAGAAATGCTATATTTTCACTCAACATGGACAGCATAGTGGGTTCTGATGGCTTCAGCAATAAATTATTCATGTTTTTCTGGGATATTGTGCACGTTGAGGAATCTTCTATGATAAAGGACTTCTTCAGGACTGAATCTATACCATATAAGGCCAACTATAATTTTATTTCCTTGCTTCCGAAGTTGGAGAATGAAATTGACATCAAGGATTTTTGCCCAGTTTTCCTTGGGAATACTATCCCAAAGGTCATAATCAAAATCATTGTTATCAGGTTGTAAAATATCATCAATGATATTATTACTCCAAATCAGTTTGGATTTTTTGCAGAAATGAAGATTCCAACCTGTTTATATATTTCCTCGAAGAGAGTTAATGCTATCCGTAGGAAAACTAGATATGGGAGCATTGCTCTGAAGCTAGACATTTCCAAAGCTTTTGACACAGTTAGATGGTGTTTTATATTTGATATCCTTGGAAAATACATTTTCTGTAATACCCTCATCAATATTATAAAATCTATCCTGATGAGTGCAAGAATGTCTATCATGATAAATGGAGCTCCAAAAGGTTCTTTCCCTACTCTCAGGGAGTCCGGCAGGGGGACCCCCTATCAGGACTTCTTTTCTCTATTTCTGAGGATTATTTAAGTCGTTGTCTTATTTTCATGGTTAACTATGGCTTCCTCACACCTCTTAATGAAAGAAAGGATCTTCATGTACCATCTCACATGCTCTATGTTGATGACATCATTCCTTTTGGGGAGGAAACCCGTATAACACTTATTTCAATCAAGAAGCTCTTCCGGCATTATGAGGAGGTATCAGGGAAATCCATTTTCTGGAGTAAATCATTCATCATCTTTGGAAAAGGAATATCCAATTCTAGGCAGATACGATATTCCCATCTTATGGGTGTAAAGAGGAATACCCTACCATTTATGTACCTCGGGGTTGCTCCCTTTTAGGGTAAGCCTAGATGTTCTCACTTTGAATCAATTTCAGCAAGAGCCGTCAACCAACATTCCTGGTGAAAAATGAAATGTATATCACAAGCAGGAAGGGTTTTTCTGATCAATTCAGTATTAATTCCCATGTTGGTGCATGCCTTCTCAGTTTACAGGTGGCCGGTTAGCTTGCTTAAGAAAATGAAAGAGAAAATAAGAGACTTTATGTGGACAGGATGCATAAAAGAAAGGAAGCTTGTCACAGTGTCTTGGAAAATGTGCACTGAACCATTTGACATGGGAGGTCTTGGTATCAAGGACTTAAGGAAGTTCAATGAGTCACTCCTAGTTAACTTTGTCTAGAATCTAATCAATTCTAGGAATGAGGGTCTGGATTTCCTCAATGATCGGTTCGTTTGCAGGCTGATGAATGAATCCACTGGTTATTCTCTCTCTTCTGTTTGGTCCCCCATCAAGACAGCATACAATGATATTATCTCAAATTCAAGGTGGATTGTCGCAAATTAATCCAACCTAAACTTCTAGACCAGTACTTGGCTGGACACTCCGCTAAATAGAATACTTCAACCGCTGGATAACATACAGAAAATGACAATTTCTGAGTTTTTAGAAAATTTTGACAACATGGTTAGCATTCTTCCGAGCATGATAGCCATGGAGATAAAGAGGTATAAATTTATCAATGCTGATTCTTTAGTATGGAAACCAGATCGGTGCAGTATTCTCGACACCAAAGGGTTATATCGGCACAAATGTGAACATAACCCCTGTGTTCCAGCGTGGCTTATCATTTTTAGAGATTTAGGATTTTTTATTATTTTAGGGATTTGTAGTGATTTCATATTTTTATGGTTGTTCGGGTTTTTATTGATTTTGAGTGGGTTTTTTATTTTTAGGTGGGGGTGAAGGTTTTTAAGAGTTTTTATCATTTTTATATTTTTAGGTGTTTTAAGTGTTTTTATGTGTTTAAGGTATTCTGATTATTTTTCAGATATTTATTGTGTTTTTTATGTTTTTAGTTATTTTTTTATATTTTATAATAATTTTATGGTGTTAGAGTTTTTAGGGATTTTTTGGATTTTTTGGTTTTTAGGATTGTTTAAGGTTTTTATGGTTTTTTATGTTTTTAGGGTTTTTAGAGTTTTTGTGAGTATTTTAGTGTTTTTATTGATTTTTTTGAGTTTTTAAAGTTTTTTAGGGGTTAATGGGGTTTTAGAGTTTTAGTGGTTTTATGGTTTTAAGGGGTTTTGAGGTTTTTCAACGTTTTTAGGGGTTTAATGGTATTTAGGGGTGTCTAGGGTTTTTAAGGCACTCAGTGTTTTTTGGATTTTTAGGGGTTTTATCTGTTTTTAGGTTTTTTTATTTCTTAGGGTTTTTCAGCATTTTAGGGTTGTTTTTATATTTAGGAATATTTTTGCAATTTTTAAATTTTTTATGGTTTTTAGGGTTTTAGTGATTTTGAGGGTGATTTTAGGGTTTTTTTGTTTTTTTGGGTTTTAAAGTCTGTTTGGATGTTTTTATGGGTTTTGTTAGTTTTTTAGTGTTTTAAGGTGCTAAAAGGTGTTTTAGAGTTTTTTGGGATTTTTATGGGATTTATGGTGTTTTATGGTTTTTAGGGGTTTTATAAATTTTAGTGGTTTTTATTTTTTTTACATTCTTTTAGTATTTTTTGTGTTTTTAATTTTTTTAAGTTTTTAAGGGTTTATGAGTTTTTATGTTTTAAGGGTTTTATTTTCCTTTTATGGGTTTTCAGTGTTTTTTTTGTTTTTATGGATTTTTAGATTTTTTTAGGTATTTAGGGATATTGAGGGTTTTTAAGGATTTTTAGAGTTTCAAGGGGTTTTGGGGGTTATTAATTTTTTTTTGGTTTTTAATATTTTTTAAATGTTTTTTGTTTTTAAGGTTTTCTTAGGGTTTTTCAGGTTCTATAGGGATTTTAGATTTTTTGGGATTTTTTAAAAATAGGATTTTTATGCCTTTTACGGTTTTAGGGATTTTGATTTTTTTTAGGGTTCTTAGGGTTTTTAGGATTTTAGGGTTTTTTTGAGTTTTTAGGGTTTTATAGTTTTGAAGTTTTTTAATTTTTTAGTGATTTAAAGTGTTTTTTGAGTTTTTAGTCGGTTTTAGGGTTTTTATGGGTTTATAGGATTTTCTTATATTTTTAGGTGTTTTTGAGGTATTTAGATTTTTATGGGTTTTATGGTGTTTAATGTTTTTTATAATTTTTATGGTTTTAGGGTTTTTTGTTTTTTAGGTTCTCATGGTTTTCTTATGTCTTTTTAGGGTTTTTTAGTATTTTTATTTTTTTAGGAATTTTTAGGGGTTTTAGGTTTTTTAAAGTTTTTTAAGGTTCTTTGTAATTTTACCGTTTTTAGGGCGGTTTTGATTTAAGTGTTTTGAGGTTTTTAATGATTTCTTAGAGTTTTTATGGGATTTTGGGGTTGTTTATATTTTTAATAAATTTATGGATTTTTAAGATTTTTTCTGTTTTTTAAAGTTTTTAGGGATTTCAAGGGTTGTAGGGTTTTTAAGCTTCTTGTGGTTATTACGGGTTTTTATAGTTTTTAAAAAAAATCTAGTTTAAAAGGATTTTTTTTCTTTTTGTCATTTTTAGGGTTTTATGGGTTTTAATATTTTTTCAATTTTTTTATGGTATTTTAAATTTTTTAGTTGTTTTTAGGGGAGTTAGGGTCTTTTTAGAATTTTAGTGTTTTTTGGTTTTTATATTTTTTATGTGTTTTTAGGTTTTTAACATCTTCTAAGTTTTCTTCACGTATTGTGCAGTTTTTATATTTTTAGGGATTTTTTGGAATCTTTTGGTTTTTAATTATTTTTAGGGGTTTTAGGTATTTTGATGTTTTTTTAAGATTTTGTTTTTTTTCTATGGTTTTTTGGGTTTTTAGTGATCTTTTTCCTTTGGGGGGGGTGGTGGTATCAGGTTTTTAAGAGTTTTCAATTTTTTAGTGTTTTAATGGGATTTTTTAGTTTTGAGAGATTGTTTAGGGTTTTTTCGTGTTTTAGTTTTTTTTACGTTTTTAATATTTTGTAGGGATTTTAGTCTTTTTAATAGTCTTTTATTTTTTTTTACCATTTCTTATGTTTTCTAGGTGTTTTAAGTGTTTTATATTTTTAGGGTTTTCTTAGGGGTTTTCATTTTCTTAGGGTTTTAACATTTTTTAGGATTTTTAGGGATTTTTGGGATTTTTATGATTTTAGGGTTTTATGGATTTTTTGTGTTTTATTGTTTTTTAGGGTTTTGGTGGTTTTTTGGTTTTTTGGTTTTTTAGGGTTTTGTTGAGTTTTTAGCATTTTAAAAGGTTATTATAATTTTTAACATTTTTATGGGTTTAAATGGTTTTATAGTTTTTAATGGTTTTAGGGTTTTATGGGGTTTTATGGTTTTTAATGTTTTAGGGGTTTTTATTGTTTTTTGGGAGTTTTAAGGTATTTGTGTCCTTTTAGGGTTTTTTACATTTTTTATTGTTTTTAGGGTTTTTAGTGGTTTTATGTTTTTTGGGTTGTTCAGGTTTTCTTAGGTGTTTTCATGTTCATTATGGAGTTTTAGGTATTTCTATTATTTTTATAGTTTTAAATATTTTTTGTATTTTTATGGGTTTTAGCATGTTTTAGAAGTTTTAGAGTTTTGGTGTTTTTAGGTTTCTATGGGTTTTAAGTGTTTTTCGTTTTTTAAGGTTTTGTTAGGTTTTTTCAGGGTTTTTAGGTTTTTTATGTTTTACATATTTTTATGTCTTTTTTTGGATTTTTATGTTTTTTAGGGTTTTTGGTAATTTAATGGTTTAAGGGGTTTTATGGAATTTTTTGGGGTTTCAGGGGTTTTTAAGGTTTTTTTGGAATTTTAGAATTTTTAACCTTTTAATGTGGTTAAAGAATTTTATAGTTTTTGGTGGGTTTTATGTGTTTTATGTTTTTTAGGGTTTTCATTATTTCATGGATTTTATGGTTTTTAGAGTTTTGTGGGTTGTACGGGTTAATGGTTTTTACCCATTTTATGTTTTTACAGGTTTTAATTGTTTTTAGAATTTTAGGGTTTTATAATAATTTTTCTTGGTTTTTAGGTATTTTATGTTTTTATGGATTTTAAGTCTTTTTTAGGATTTTATGTTATTTAGGATTTTTAGTGAGTTTTAGATTTTTGTTTTGTTTTTAGGGTTTTTAAGGTATTTTGGGTGGGCTTTTTAATTTTTTGGGTTTTTATGTGTTTTTATAGTTTTTATATTTTTCTGGTTAAAATGTTATTTATAGTTTTTGGTTATTTGTTAGGGAATTTATTTTGTTTCAGTTTTTAAACGTTTTTAGGGGTTTTAGGGGGTTTAGGGGTTTTTATATTTTTTAGTGTATTTTAGGGTTTTGTTAGTATTTTTATGGGTTTTGGGGGATTTAATTGTTTTTAGGTTGTTATGGTTTTCTTAGTATTTTTATGGGTTTTTAGGATTTTTTATGTTTTTAGAAATTTTATGGATTTTTTAAGATCTTTAGGGGTTTCTAGGGTTTTAGGGGGTTTGGTGTCTTTTTTGGGGTTTTAGGTTTTTTGGGTTTTTACTGTTTTTTTTATATTTTTAGGGATTTATATTTTTATTGTATTTTTTGGGGTTTAGGACTTTTATGGATTTTTAGGGTTTTTGAGGGAAATTTAGGGTTTTTATGGTTTTTTTATTTTTTGGCTTTTAGGGTATTTTTTAGTTTTTTAGGGTTTTTAGAGTTCTTTAACGTTCTTAGGGATTAATGGGGTTTATAGTTTTTATTAATTTTTGGTTTTTTCATGGATTTTTATTGATTTTTTAGGTTTTTAGGGTTTTCATCGTTTCTATTGGTTTTCACTATTTTTAGGGTCATTTTAGGGTTGTATGGTTTTTATCATATCTAATGTTTTTACGGGTTTTAGCCTTTATAGGTTTTTACAATTTTTGTAGGGTGTTTTAGGGTTTTTAGGATTTTATGGGATTTTATTTTTTTTATTTATTTTGTTGCATTTGGATTTTTATTACTTTTTTAAGGTTTTTAAGGGATTATATGGTTTTTAGTTTTTTTAATGTTTTTAGGGGTCTTATGAGTTTTTATATTTTTAATGTTTTCTTAGAGTTTTTCTTTGTTTTTATGTTTTTTATATTTTTAGGAATTTTTAGGATTTCTAGGGTTTTTATAGTTTTTAAAGATTTAGAGGGTGTTTAGGGTTTTTATGTTTGTTGTGGTTTTTTGTGTTTTCATGGTTTTTTTAGTTTTTCAGAGTTTTTAAGGATTTTAGAGTTTTTAACCTTTTTAGGGGTTAAATATTTTTTTAGATTTTTTTGTAGTTTTTATTATTTTTGGGGTTTTATGGGTTTTTATGGTTTTAATGGTTTTAGAGGTTTTTCGGGTTTTGTGAGTATTTTTAAGTTTTTTAGGGTTTTTAGTGTTTTTTATGTTTTTAGGGGATTTAAGTGTTTTTAGGATTTGATAGTCATATTGGTTCATATTTTTAAATAAATTATAATGATTTTTTATGGTTTTTAATTAATAATCTCTTATATTTATATTTTTTATTCAAAGGTGTGAATTTTCATTTGAGGGGTTAAAATTAATTGAAATGGAACTAAAATAGAAGTTTTAAATGTTTATGTTTTTAATGGTATTTAATTTGTAATTTTAATTATCAACATTTTTTATGAATGATTTTTTGAAATTATACTTATAATTTTCTCAAGACTTTCAGGTGTTTACAAAAAAATTACTCAATATTCTCGCTATCCCTCAAACTATTAAACCCAAGTAACATAACCATCCCTTCATAGGGTTGGCCGACCAAGTGTCTAGTGGGAAGGAAATGTTGAACCATTGGAGTACGTGAGTGCATCATTCCCATGAATAGGCCATGAGGGATAAATCCCATGTGATGAATTTTTGGACGAATACTATAAATAGCTTATAGGATTGTGGTAATCAAACCAACATGAACGTGCGAGGAAAAGGATCATTGGAAGGGGTGATCCCTGGCCGCAACATTCTTCCTCGGACACTCTATTGACATCATTATGGCGATAGTGTGAGGTTATTGTTTATATGTGTGTGCTCTCCCACCAGTCGATTCGATGTGGGATGCATTTTTAATGCAGCAATTTTTATATTTCAACAAAATAATGGTGTCGTATCGCTATATTCACACCTTGCAGGCCTCAGACTCCCAGAACCGATAATCTATGCCTTCCTCTACTGTGGCTCCTCACCCACACGATCCCAACCACCACTGAAAATTCTGGAACCCTATATTGTTTCCCCACCTGAGCTCGAGATCAATGTATTTTCTTGATATTAAGCCTTTCTTCCACCACTTTCCATATTGGAGGCCTTAAATGATAACTGTAAACTGGTGTTCCACCTATAAAACCATTGTAAATCCCATATGGGGAGTTATTATGTTTTTACACCAGGAATAAGAAGAATCCTTATCTACCATGTCTTGTAGGTCCATGTTTTCATTCATGCACATGCTACACACTACAAGGCATGATCAACTGTAAATAGTGAAACACTAATGATCATCGGGTTTTTCTATTTTTCTTAAGTGGGTCTCTAGAGATTTTAAGGTTTTAAGATAATAACGATCTATGTGAATCAGTGAATAATTGAATGAAGGTCGAGGCTCTATTTCTCCCATTCCCTATATAAAGACAATCACCCATTATATTTGAGATTGTCAACCATGGGGAGGAGAATTCCTCACCAAGTCTTATCCTGCATACTACCATATCCTCTATTACTTTTATTCTTCTTTATTTTTTTAGTTTTAATTTAATTTTTTATTTTTTATCTTTTATAAATATAAATCCATTATTTATTTTTATTTAAGTGTTCTTCCACACTATTCTTCTTATAAACTTCTTCTTTTTTATTTTCTTTTCTTCTTCTTATATGTTTAAAAAAATTCATTTTATTTTATTTATTTTTTATATTTAATGATTCTCCATCCTTATCTTATTACATTTTTATTATTTTATGTGTTTAACTTCATTCTATCATCCTCAATCTATTTTCTTTATATTTTATTCTATCTCTATTATTTCTATCTTTTCCCATATTCTTATTTTTATTTTATTCTCATTATTCCTTTATTATATTTATTTTATTCTTTTTATTTTATTTTATTATCTTTTTCTCTATTCCACTATTGTGATCTCTTACTCCCAATAATGGTAGGTTCACCCAAGCCTTGGATCGGGGGAGGACAAAGTGTTATCAAAATATTCATTAATGTTTATTTTATGTTTTGGATACATTTTAGTGGAATTCAAGTGTGTGAATAATGTCACCCAGGACAGGAAACTCAATCTATTTCTATTCTTTTGATTAATATTTTTCCCTCTATTTATTTGATATCTCTTCACATAATGGAGAGAATCAATGGACTAAAAGACATCAATAGAGTCGGGTCCTATAAGTTTGTTGCACCCTAGAAAAAGGTGTTCAGTTAACCATGATTATAGGAGAAGATTCAATTTATACATCATAAAGGCATTTTAGATTTATTAATTTATAAATAAATTATAGTAATTCATCTTGAGATTTCATGATTGGATTATCAAACTAAAATTAAAAAAAATTAAAGGATAATAATTATTGAACCTAAAACTGAACCTAATACCAAGTTCGTTCTTTTTTAACTCATTATTTTTAACGTTCTATGTTAGTCTAACATTAAAATTTCCATATTTCATGTCATTTCATTATCATAGAAAATAAAAACATAAAACACTTTTTAATGTTTTCATATATCTTAGGACAACAAAAATAAGAGGTTTAGATGATTTAGAATTAGTGAGTGAATAAACTAATAATCTCCCCAAGTGATATGAA